>OX344846.2:12130200-17130200 GCA_947037095.2 Nycteola revayana | reverse complement strand
AGAGTTTCAATTACACAATTTGTTACGTTTTATTGTTGAACTATTCAACTTCAAATTATTTTGGAAATAGAAAATTCAAATTATTTTGGAAATAGAAAAGGCAAGTATCCATATCAAAAAGGATAGTTGCCCTTTTTACTTTGGCAGATAGTTGCCCATAGAGCCACTATAGATTTTTGAACGAGTAATACAGAGAATTAAGAAAATAAAGAGTTTTTTTTTGTTTTAGTGTTTTTTCTAACTTATAGTAACTATATCTTGTTTCATTGCAATTTTTCTAGGTAAATTTAATGCCTTAGCCATCAGCTAAACGGAAGAAAGTTTAAACTTGCATTAGAACAACTAGTTTATATTATAACTAACAAATTTATATTATGTTTATCTTTAATTAACCAAAATATTTTATTTTATTATTATCTCTAATTATATAATTGGAGTAAAGTTGAATTAAAAATTATTTAAATGTTAATTTTACTATAGGTACGATTATTTAACAACCGCTTAGTTTAATTTAAACTTTTTAATTCCAATTAAGTACTATTTATATACATACATTTGCAAAATAATCATAATAAATAAGTTATCGTCTATGTCATACCAATATTTTATTTTAATGTTCATAAAATAATCATAAACAGAAAGTGTGGGCAATAACATAAACGTGAACTTGTTATTGCTTGTGTTCATATCAACACAAGTAATAAATAAAAATACTCAATTCCATTAGCGCGCCATTTTGATAATGTGCCCACCTTAGCGATGAGGGTTGGGTACTGTGTATGCATTGTTTCAGTAAACGTACGAGTTTACGTTCATGTTTAATAACCTACGTTTCGCTCATTTTGCGAAAACGATGTACAATCGTACAATCTTTTTCATAACTACAATCGTATTAAATTGATCACAGCGAATGTTTGACTGATCTGCAATAGGCTTTTAAGCATAATTTGACTACAAAAAGAAAGCAAGCACTATTCCTCAACAAAAGCTTTTATAGAAACAAAAAGATTGGATATCACCAGAGGAGAAAGTAAATAATGCAATCAATGCAATTGCTCACTCAATTTTAGGTAATGATATGACTTAGTCATCAATTTATGCTATTATCTAAAGGAAAATACATAATCATCCAGTTTATAGTTTTATTTAAAACAACGTTAGAAAACAAACAACGCAAACATTTGCTAGCTCAAAACAATACATGATTGATAACAACAACTCTCAACAGACCACCTGAATAATGATTCGGTAGAATAAGCAAATAATGTTAAGTTAAAGTTTTAAATTCATATTCCTGTCTACAATAATTGTGATCACCTTTGCTTGCGAATGAAATTGGTTATATGTGATAATATTTACACAATATTTTGTGAATAGGTCACAAAATATAGTGTAAATATTGCGTTGTAAAATTATTTAAATACATTACCTACGTACTTAAATATTAAAACTATATTTTCATTTTCACGAAAACGTTATGGTTTTACTGTTTAATAGCTCAATATACTGTGTCCACGATTTGTTCCGGTAGAGACTACGCAGGTAACAGTAGGTATATGGTACTTATATTTGCGGTAATAAACGTGGATTTATTACCCCGTTACGTTTGCAGTTTTACTGAAATGTGGAGATGTGTGGGCACGGCGACATTAGCACCGGCTGCGCCTCCCCTTCTACCCAACACAACGTCGCTATGTATTAAATCAAGCTTTATGTAAATTATATAGAACATTGTTCTTCACAACTGAAATGTTGAGAACAGAAGGCATGCAGTTATGTTGATGAAATATTAATGCCGAGTCGTAAAGTTGTGTTCCGCTATTTGATTAAGATATCTAGCAACGAAATTTGCATAATCTTGTTATAATTTAATATTAACGTCAAACTAACTTACCATATTAACCAAGTTTTAAAGCCCAAACGAAACATGTAAGTTGATTGTTGATAAACTGTGATTTTTATCTTATTTCAAATACAAGTCGAAGTTTGGATTTTGTTTCGGTAATTAGGTAGGGTATATCGGTTAATATTCAATAATAAGTAAAATATCTTCTAACTGATACATATATGGAATGTAGGTTAATTATAGGTATATTTTGAAAGGAGTTAAAACAACTCCAAAAATGCAATCAATGCAATAGATTATTTAACAATAAAAAAATGGTTTCGACATTTTTTTATTGTTTGGTATTCATTTTACAGATCTGATGATCTATTTAAAAATGATTTAGTATAAAAACAAAACTGAATAATAAATGTTTACAAAAAAAGGGTACATTTTAGTAATAACGTACCTATACTTAAACGTGGCATTAAATTCATCTTCAAACTCGTCGACCGTAGAAGACGCACTATAGATAACATTTCGTCGTCGTCACGATAGCTAAGGAGTGCGAATGTTCATGAACAGAAGAAACCAGGCATAAGCAGTCGGATCACGTCCGCGGCCCAACTCCGTAGTTAAAAGGGGATTATGATCGGAGTAGCCAATAACGCGGCATTACTTGCCCAGCTCCCGCCACCAGAGCTCCGATAATCCACACTGAATAAGGCTTTGTCTCTACTTACGTATGTCTACTTGTGTTAGCTTTGAGGATTCAATGTTATTCGTTCTTGTGAGGTGGTCTCAACTTAATTTTGTTTGGTAAATAAGGATGGAATTAATTTTGATACGTGTTTGTGTTTCGGACACTTGTAAGGGTGGTCCAAGTTATTATTATTATCTACATTATTAAGGGAACATGTGTACTCAATTTGATCCTGATTAGTCCGCTGTTGGTGAAAAAGGCATCAGGCCTCAGTCTAAGCTCAACTTTTTTCAAATTATAAATTGCAGGTATAATGTAAGGAACCTATAAAAAAATACATTTATGTTAATGTATGAACAATGAAAGGAGTAAGGAGTACATAACCTGATACCCCCTTCACCTTTCCATCACCGTACGACCAGGCGAGCGGTTTCACCCTTTTGTTGTATACATTCCTTTCTTGCTTTCTTGATTTGCTTCTTCTTTCATAATGCGGATGGCTAAGGAGTGGAATTCTCTGCCGGGGTCAGTTTTTCCGGAATGCTATAATTTGGACATCTTTAAGACTAAAGTAAACAGACACTTTTTAGGCAAGTGTGTATTATCTTAGGCCTTATCTTCGCCTTCCATCAAGCGAGAATATGGTCAAACGTAAGCACATATTTAATAATGAAAAAAAAAGAAGTTCTATTTATTCTATACAATTACAAAGGTATAGAAATAGGATAAATAGAAACTCTTTTTTCTTTGCTCAGTTTTTGTTATACGTTTTCAAAGGAAAACGTATAAGAAAAACCTATGTAAATTTCATTATTGAGAAGACCGATGAAAACAAGCTAATTACAAAGGTGTCAAGTCGAACAAGTGATAACTAACGATCACGAATTACCTATAATTAAATTATTTTTAGCTAGAAATGCTATAAAAGTTGCCCTTATACATTGATTCAATTAACAAAACACATTACAATCGCTAAAGTCAAATGAAATATTCAGTCACACGTTAAATTCAATCGGGGCTTATCAAAATGTGAGCGTCATCCCAACAATATCTGCGATTGGAAACACTTTTACAAGCAATAAATTCTTGGTGGCAGCTTCACTGGCTACAACATTTATTAGCTATAATCCAGATTAGATTAGCGTTGCATCCCCGGCCCTACAGACCGACGGAGTACCCCAGGGACGTGAAATTTGTCCCAGTAATGGAGCCACGCGCGGAACTAATTCGATGGAGTCGACCCTTCCTCTATGTGACTCGAATGCTTTGCCTCGACATTGCTTCATTTTAATTGAATAGTTGGTGTAGGGTGACGCCGTTGTTTTCCTAAAGATAACTTTATAGCCGCTTTGCATAATTGGCTACTGTGTCGCTCTAATTTGTTGCCATTTCGCAATCTGTCACAGTTCGTACCATGTGAAACGAAGGAGTGGAATAATTGAAACAAGACTGGTGATTGTGTAAGAATATTGAAGATAGGTATTAGGTAAACATTCCTTAAATTGTTTACCTTTCTCCATTATTTGTTACGTTATCTAGATTACTAGCACGGCAATGCAATAAATGTTTTTACTTTATTCAATTCGTTTTGTACCATAGTTATAATATAGAAAATAAATCCATATAATAATATCATAAAACCGACACAACAAATCATATTACGAACAGTTCTATAGTCCCATAAAATAAAAATTACTTACCTACCTTCATAATTATGCATATCATAAGCATGTTGTTTCAGTGGGATATTTGAACAAAAAATATAAATAACTTAAATGCCTAGGCTATGATGTTAATATATCAAACAAATAAACATGTTTACAAAATCGACGTTCGATTCTAAAGCTTGATCGCTAGTAGGCCAAACCGTTGTTAAACTCAGCTCTTACAGCATATTTCAATAAAACGTTACATCTAACGCCATCTATTGGGGCTCTCGGAAATCACAAACAAATGGATGGGACATTGGTGGCGTATTGAATGCCGTCATCATTTAGGTTTATAATTTTGATACGATTCTCAGTTCGGGGTTGAACGTATGTTTGAACTTGAGAAAATTAAGCAATTAAAAAAAATATGCTTCAGTTCTTGAAGTTTGGACGACGCACAGTCTTATCAAATACCTACATAAATACGCACATTGGATTCATATTGAAAGTTGTTAACACTTAATTTTGAGCTATTGGTTAAAGTGTGATTTCATCCAAAGTTAATGAGGTAACAGTCACATAAGATCTATCTAAAATCACAAAATTGTAATTATATACAATTTTGTGTGAGTAATATTTCTGTTTATCACTTTATCATCTTTGAAATTGAGAATTGTGTATTGACTACTTACCTCATTAATGCATAGCATTGAACTTTAACTTACTGAGATCTGTATCTACCTGGCATGTGGATCTCTATATATAGATAGGTAGGCGTGCATTGTCCGTACAATTATCTTGGCAGATGTTTACTGAAGTTTGAATTGAGAGAAACTCTGACGTTTCATTATGTAATTATTACCGTATTTAGTTGTATCTGCAGTAATTGATGACTTAATAACTATTAAGTATTTTTCAGTAGAAAATTCAGGTAGATAATTGATTTGAGTAACAATCACTGTAGAGATAAAATATAGATATTTATTTATTTTTAGTCCATATGTTTTTTAATGACTATGGAAAACTTTTTGTTGACAAACCCCTTAGTCGTCCAATGTGGCAGAGGTGTACAAACCCCTAACAGGGAAATTTATCTTATGTCAGATCTGAACCTGCTAGTGTCCGATTTATATACACCTTGATTCTTTTAGATTTCGTTAAAACTCAACGAAATGTTTTGCTGTATTCTTGAAGGATTTTTTTTGTAAAAATTACAAGTAGGAATGTCTATTAAAAAAATTCAAAGTTAAGTTCCTTCAAAGATAGTATTAATACTGGTGGCAAATGGTCTTGCCAATTAATAGCAACGATTCAAAAAACCATTTACTATTCAAATCGCAGTAATTTTAGTTATGAATTAGCTTCGTATGGGTACAATCAAAACAACAAAATATGTTAACAAACATTTAATTTTTTATTCTTTAGCAATATATTATTTATAATAACTATAATTTAACTACAAATTAACCGTGTAGGAATGGTGCAAACGTGAGTTATCTCGCCAACATAATTACTTTGTAGGATGTTTGTAAAACATTCATAATTCCACCATAAAAATATTTTGGCATGTAACTCAAGCGTGTACCAATTGCTTATCTATGTGTCAACTTTTAGACTTATAATCGTAACGAATTAATCGTAAACATAGACAGCAATATAATTTCTACCATTTATTCATAAATAGTCTATTTTACTAACATCTAAGTATCACTAAAATATTTTATCTGTTGTATTGCACATTTTGTCTAAACGAGATGAGGTTAGGCAGAGGCCAACATTACATTTAACACCGAAACCAGCCTCAATTTGTCCATAAACACACTTTTGCCTAAATATTTATCATCGGTATGAATCAGTATGGATACGAAATAAACATACCAGCAATTAAATGCTTGTTTTGTCGAATTATTTCTAATCGGCTATAACACGAATTTAGCAAAAACCATCACTACGAGACAAAACTATTAGGAACATTATAACAATAATTACAGATTTAAAATACAAACGTTAAATAATAATATTGTACACTATTATACAGCTTTACACAGTTTAACTACACATAGAGTCACAGTGGCCTGAGACACGTCAAAACAATGTAACAAATGTATTCAACATTCAGTTTTAGTTTATCCACTCTCGGCGCATAAAATTACTGCATCTCAAAGGCGCAAAATTTTACGCGCGTTCTAAACATCCTTCACGTTTTCTTTTGCGCATTCCTGATGAATATTCCACATAAAGACTCTTCTATTATAGCAGTATAATGATAGCGAGATCACGAATTCAGACAAGTGTCATCACTAAGTGGGACTGTGTGGTGGATGAGGCGCGTGCTGCGGGTGCTGCGCCAGCGGCGTGTGCGGAGCGTGCGGCGCCGCGAGGGGGCTGGCGCCGCGCAGAGAGTCGGGAGACGAGCCTGGAGACGCGCGGCGCGGCGGGTACGGCGAGTAGCGGTGCTGCGTCAACGCAGGCGGTGCACCCGCGCCGCCCAATGCGCCACCATACATGGGACGCGGCAACTGCAGTCCCGAACCCGATGCCGCTAAGTGCTGTTGCGCTAGCAGCTGTGGCGCTAAACATGCCCACTGTCCCCACAGCGCCGCCGCCGGAACGCCGTACAGAGGATACGCAGCGCGGAGAAACAGCTGCGATCGGGCTGCCAAAATTGCTTTCTCTTCGAGCGTCAAGTTGTTATTGTGCTGGTCCAACTCAAACGGCCGCAACGGTGACCGAAGGAAGTGCTGTTCTGCGAGCATCGATTCCATCGTCTCTCTGAAAAGGTGCAAAATGACTCGTTAGACTTTGTGCGGAGGGAACTCAAAAGGCAGGTATGTATGATTGTATGATCGTATCTACCTATGACCGGCGGCGCTGAAGCGCGCGTCATCGGGGAAGACTGATGTTCTTTCGTGCTCCCCCGTGATATAGTATCTCGACAGACAAACAAAACAAAATAAAACACCCATAATCAAGAGAAAGATAACATAGAGCAGTGTGATTGTAGAAATGCAAAAGCGATCAATTTATAGATAAAATTTGCTAAGCAAACTTGTGTGGTGAGAAAGAGAAATGGTAACATTATAAATTTCATGGATAGCAAGTTTAAATCAACGTTTCTCGCAATTAAATATCTCCGTTGACCGAGATCCAACAGCAATGCAACGATCGACAACCGATAGTTATATAGATATGTTTGCTTCTGAGAGCGTAACCAATGAAAAAAGTAACTTAACACACACTAATGACGCATAATGAGTACGTATGAATATTAAACGGTTGTCGTTTTGATTGACTAATCATGGTAACATCGGTATTACGTAACAAGTGACATAAGTAATTTCATCAACCACCATAAAGTAAAAGAAAATTGTATCTGCCACCTCAATATCTATATTATGATAGTTACCTTTCGAATTCAGTGAGACGTGAAGAGTCACGGAATCCCTTTGCGAATGGATTACTGTCGATTTTAAGCTTCGTGATCTGAAACAAAAGAGAATGATCTATCAATGACTAGATATATTATTTTAGGACATTTTCAAATTAAACTAAATCGTAGAAATCATCGTCGCTCATATGAAAATTAACAAAGGATTACATTTTAATTTTAACAGAATTTCTATACAAATTAGGTCACATTTAAATTTTATTCTCCAAGTATCAATGTTTAGCTTTCAAAGAAGACAAAGAAAAATTGGCCGAATGTTATATTTTTTTTATATAGCCTTTAAAATATGTTAGCCATTTTAAGTAAATTAACACTCATGTATTGTTTTTGTTCAACTTGAAATTTAAACAGAATATTTTAATGGAACAAAATAGTTTTCAATTAGGAAAACATTATTTCTAGTCAAGAGTGTCTATTAACGAGTTATCCATGTTCAGAATGAGCGAGCTGTTTACATAATTCATAATGTTTATAAAGTGTGTTAGTGCAATGGGTCAGTAAAGACGGCGCGTATCTCAGTGCGAACGGGGGGCTGCCACCCGTCGAGAGCAGCACACACCAACTAATAAGGTTAACTTATTGACGACATTCCACATCGGTTTATCACTTTAGTTCACTACCACGGAATTACAATAACGTGTGCGTTTTCAATGACCCCTCGCACATGTTACTTTTGTCGTGTAGGTATTATAAGTTTACTGTAATATTCGATGAACGTTTGTACGAACTTGTGGTAGGTACACTTTTATTATGCTACAAGATATCTTATAAATCGGACTGAAGTTGAAAGTCTTATATTTATCAAACAAATGTCTATGGAAAATGTAAAAAATTGCAACGAGACGTAAGCCCATGTAAGTAGAGATGATAAAGACCAGAAATGCATTAAAAGACGTTAAATAATTTCTAATTATGTAGTAACTGAAAATTATTTAAATAAGATTCAAATAATCTAAAAATAAACATTTGATTTAAGGGCAAGGTGAGGTGTTAAAAAATGTGTTTGGCAGAGCAGAGGCAGCTTCGATGAAAAATCGCCCCCTCGCTGAGTACCGGCGCTCCCGCTGGGGCTCCACACAATTTGTGAATAATATTTACGATAAAACCTTCCATGGAAACCTGTTACCAGTAAATAGTGCCAGCGCGCCTAATATCCGAGAGGATTAAACCAATATCGGTTACTAATTTTAGCATGTTCTTGGCAGTTTTACGACGGTGAGAAAAAATGTAGCGTTTTTTAATGGAGAGCAATAAACAAGTCATCGAGAGTCGGCGTGGTAGTGTCAATCTTTCAGCATGTCCAGTCGGCGGCGGTAATTATCTGGCGATTGAGCCGGTTCGCGATCCGCCGGCGAGCCACCGCATACCTGCCGACCGCGACACGCCTACGCTCTGCCTAATTGTACATTGTTCTCACATATTCTCCACCACATGTATTTTAGGACGACGAGCTTTTAAAAATTAACACAAAATTCTTTACGATCGACAAGTGTTAAATTGACGAAAATTCTGAGAAAAAAGAAATGTTTTGTGACTTAAAATTATATTTTAATTTCTTGGTCGTGTCATAATTTTGATTTCAATTACCTTTGAAATGTTTAAGTTTATATGCAATATTACGATATTATCATGATTAGTTTGATAGATACATACAAAATAAATCGTTTTTCTTTATTACACATACACATTCCACTGTTGTGACAAAACTTTTTAAATATTGTAAGAGATATTTATGCATTTGTTTGAAGTGCTTCATCAGAGGCGCGATAATCTACGAAACGCCTTGACAAATATCTCAGTCCCATTGTTCTGGATCAAAGAAAAGCAATAAACAGTACAAAATATTGACCACTCTGCGTCAAATCTTCGGTATTGCGGTAAGTAATTTCACAAGGAACATGTCACTCAAAGACTAATGATTTCGAAAATAGTTACAGGGAAACTAGACAAAGAACATTTGTTACCGCTCGTGGCCCATTTAACATTATCTTGTCTTTTCTATTTATAAATAAATAAGATTTTTTCTTAATGATGTCTTTAAAGAATATTGTCAGGACAATTATGGGGACGTTCTTTTTCTTTTTGTACTTTTACTTCTAAAGAATAGTGAAATAGTTGGTTGGTATGGCTTAGACTGAAATCGGACTGCTAATATTGGGGTTTGATGAGTACAGGAAATTCTTATTGTGAGAAACTATTTCTAATACATTATAAACTCAGGTATATTTATGATTTGTTTAGCTGTTTTGTACACCTGTCTAAATGTGAACTTAACTCAGAGAACATTTATGAGATCAGTTTAAGCAATTAAATCAAAATTATCACCATCCTAAAACCACATGTTACTGGAGGTATGCCTTGCTCTCGCTTAACGTTGAGGGTCACATCTGAATGTGACCCACGAGCACAAGTTGTCGTGGTACTACTCAGACTTGCACACCCACCTGGCGAAGCTCATTGACTACAATGGACAAGAAGCCTCGAACACTCGCTCTCACGTAATGAGTGCATTTATAAAGCGACTGGTAGCTGACAATATTGACGTATCGCATACATTATGTATGCGACACTGCCCCACCTTTCGTAATTGTTTTCAAGCATGAGTCCTACATATTAATTTCGGAATCTCGTTCTCGTAAAAACACTCAGATTATGTACTTATAGCCACAAATATCATGTGTGTGAACTTAGCAGATCATTGTCCAGCAGATCAAAATAAAATGTGAGTTCTTTTCGCATGCAGCTAAGTTCTATAGTTCCTGATATTTTTTAGAAATAGTTCTGGTGTTTTTATCTCGAAAAATGTCAATTAACGAAATGATCTGCCAACTTCCCGTAGCAAATCATTTTGCAGCAGATCAAAAATAAAAGGTGAGTTCTTTTCGCATGCAGCTAAGTTCTATAGTTCCTGATATTTTTTAGAAATAGTTCTGGTGTTTTTATCTCGAAAAATGTCAATTAACGAAATGATCTGCCAACTTCCCGTAGCAAATCACTTTGCAGCATATCAAAATAAAAGGTGAGTTCTTTTCGCATGCAGCTAAGTTCTATAGTTCCTGATATTTTTTAGAAATAGTTCTGTTGTTTTTATCTCGAAAAATGTCAATTAACGAAATGATCTGCCAACTTCCCGTAGCAAATCACTTTGCAGCATATCAAAATAAAAGGTGAGTTCTTTTCGCATGCAGCTAAGTTCTATAGTTCCTGATAATTTTTAGAAATAGTTCTGGTGTTTTTATCTCGAAAAATGTCAATTAACGAAAACGATTAAAGAAATGATCTGCTAACTTCAAACAACAAAAACAAATGTGAGTTCTTTTCGCATGCAGTCGAGTTCTGTAGTTAGTAGCCTAGTATCTAAGGCTAAAGTGAACAGACAAAGTGTCTGTTCACTTTAGCCTTAGATACTTAGATACTAGGCCTACGTTTGACCATAATCTCGCTTGATGGAAGGCGAAGATAAGGCCTAAGATGATACACGCTTGCCTAGAAAGTGTCTGTTCACTTTAGCCTAGTATCTAGAACTACAGAACTCGACTGCATGCGAAAAGAACTCACATTTGTTTTTGTTGTTTGAAGTTAGCAGATCATTTCGTTAATCGTTTTCGTTAATTGACATTTTTTGAGATAAAAACACCAGAACTATTTCTAAAAATTATCAGGAACTATAGAACTTAGCTGCATGCGAAAAGAACTCACCTTTTATTTTGATATGCTGCAAAGTGATTTGCTACGGGAAGTTGGCAGATCATTTCGTTAATTGACATTTTTCGAGATAAAAACACCAGAACTATTTCTAAAAAATATCAGGAACTATAGAACTTAGCTGCATGCGAAAAGAACTCACCTTTTATTTTGATCTGCTGCAAAATGATTTGCTACGGGAAGTTAGCAGATCATTTCGTTAATTGACATTTTTCGCGATAAAAACACCAGAACTATTTCTAAAAATTACCAGGAACTATAGAACTTAGCTGCATGCGAAAAGAACTCACATTTTATTTTGATCTGCTGGACAATGATCTGCTAAGTTCACACACATACAAATATCGACGTTACCAAGAAATTCAATAAGAAACAACTACATTATAGAATATATTATAGCTAAGAGAGAAAGCCAAAATAATGAATGAGATGCTTTCTCGCTACTGACGTTTATTAGATTTAGTACAAACATAAGAACGAGGCGTGTCAAAACAACCTAATTTAAGTATCAACAAACG
The DNA here is from genome assembly GCA_947037095.2 of Nycteola revayana. Lineage (NCBI taxonomy): Eukaryota > Metazoa > Arthropoda > Insecta > Lepidoptera > Nolidae > Nycteola > Nycteola revayana. The sequence goes on along the minus strand of OX344846.2, from coordinate 17,118,352 downwards.
TTCGCCTTGGGCGGCGGCGGCGCTCCCGTTCACTGACAACATTAAAGGCGCCATAATGACATTATTCCCGGGCGGGAAACAAAAAATCTTACAAAAAGGCGTCAAGGAGAGAAAGATGAGCGTCGTAGTGCCGCCGTGTGCATGATGCTTTTGAAACGATGCTCTAATTATTAAGTTCGTAATATAATGTTTTCAGAATCATTAAGCACCTTAATATAATAATATTCATTCATTCTCCAATTTGACATAAAAACTTGTTCACAGATGTCTTGCACGTTGTAATAGATGAGGCTGTAGAGTTGACATACAATGAAGATGAGGACAATTTATGATTATCTTCTCACATACCTCTATACCTCTGTGAGGAATGTGACATGACATAATTAGTGATACCCCAGTTATTCGACCGAATAATGGCTGGGTAAATATCGGGTAAAAGAGTTTCTGTCTTATAAAAATAGATTTAAGGGATTTAAAAAAATACATAGTAGTTATAGTAATATTCATTAAAATGTATTAATTAATAACTACAAGTTCAGAAAATGCTAAATGTAGTATGTGTAATAGAGGTAAAATAAATTGTTAAAAACTAAACCATGTACCAAATATGCATCGAATAAATGATCTTCATCAAATTTGTACAACAGCATTCGAATCCAATTAGAACTAAAGGATAAGAAAACGTTAGAAATGATTTAAAATGAAGGTTTTCATAGAATTCTTATCTTTTTGATTGATTGAGAAATTGAAAATAATCGTCAACCATAAAGTTGAATGTATGACAAGTTTTAAAGAATATTAATAAATGTATAAGCCTAAAAACTAAATAAGCCATACACTAACTAGAAAAAACAATACTGATGTATAAAATAAGCTATAAACTTTTATTTCCTCTGATGTCTGTAAAGCAACATGTGAGCGACGATCGGGACATGACAGGAACATAGTGAAGAATAAATAAATGTCACGTTAGCGTGCGCGCGCGCAGCTTTCTGCCTACCAACCATTGATTGATACACTGCTGCGACGAACGACGACTCACTGGCTTGCTACTGATGTATAGCTACAGGTCAGCTGTGTGTTTAGTGACACAATCTTAAATCTGCATCATTTAGGAATCATGTAAAGAAGTATTCTTTTTGAAGCAGTCAAATTAAGCAAATTTAGTTATTTATATCTCGGAAGCCGCTTCTTTCCTTTCTAGTTTTTTGTTTCATTGTTCGGTCTATACAAATTATTAACGTTATTTCAATAACATAAACACGATAAACACACTTATATTTTTATTTTCTCTCTAGAATTGTTAAAAGTTACAAATAACTGATTGGACACACAATTTAATTGTATCATATCAAAACTCAATTTTGATTTTGATTTTCAAGCAAATTGTATCGATCCACTTATAATTCTTCGTCTTCGTCCAATATTTCGATTAGTTCGAGACTCTCTTTTATTGTTCCTATAGATACTATCAACGATATTGTATGTAAATTGTACAGATCATCTGCAATTTCAGTTACTAATTTGATTATCATTCTACACATCCACATTTCAAATGACTTGAAAATCTTCCGCTTTGAAACTATTTAATCTATGATGTCTTCTTTCTGTAGATATCATTGTAGTCGAAGGTGATAATTTAAGTTCAGTACTTAATTAATTCGTTAGTCGATCATTTACTTGATTGTTAAGACGAGTCAGTAAATCTCGGAAAGGACCCACGGTTAGTATGAGATCCACTTTACACTCGTGCCCGTAATTACGGCTATAAATTCGAAATATCAAAGAGTAGGCAATTTGCCACATTTCAGAATCAAATTAATTAGTTTTGCCTAAATATTAGTTCTAATAGTTTTATTGGGAGTTCACCCGTCAACAGTTGACGGGTGTTGTCATATATAACTATGTTTTATTTTTATTTAGTAACTTTAATTGCTAACGTCAAAGAGGTCACATGTGTCGGTGACTGATATTAAAGTAGCAAATTTATAAAATATGCAAACATGACAAATAATGATGGAGATGTTTCTATAGATAATAAATTAAATAAATAAGAAATTATATTTTAATTAATTACCAACTTTGTATATAAACAAATGTTAAGTTTTTGTGTAGTAGCTTGGAGCGCAGACGCAATAAATTCAGTCAGGCCGCACACGACGGCTCTGCGTGACGTCACACCTCGAGTGATCGATGGTAGGAGCAAGCGAGACCACTGTATAACACTACTAATAAGGTGCCATAAGAAAGAACAAGACAGAAATCCAATAAATAATTTAATCTTAAATTATTTTAAATCCACTCTTAAGCAAGTACGTTGACTTCTTGTATTTTTGACTTATAGTCGTTTCGTGTTATCGAACCATATTATTTATTGAATAATAAACCGATGCAGTGACATTGATGTTTTTATGGCATTTATATAAATTCTTGAAGCTTGTTAGCCCTTACTTATCCATAATGTTGTTTTATAATTGTCACTGCGATTTCCTTTTCTTCTTCAGTGAACATCGTGTTTAATGTGATACTAGTATATACCGTATATGTATATATTATCTATATATATAAAAATGAATCGCTGTTTGTTAATCACGCTAAAACTCCAGAACGGCTGGGCCGATTTAGCTGATTTTGGTTTTGAAATGTTTGCCGTAGTCCAGGGAAGATATAAACGTTGAGAAAATTTGGAAAAATTGGGAGGGATACTAAAAATGATAATTAAATTTTCCCATGCCTGTTTGTTTTTGTTATTATTATACCTGTCAAAAGTTACACTTTTGTCATATATTGATCAAAAATCCAAAAAGTGACAGATAGTTTAAGAATCAGCAAAACATTTCCATACAAAAGTTGATCTGACGAATTTCTATTTTGATGATACTTTGTGTTTCAATTGTTTTTTTTTTAATTATTTTTGTTCGGCTTGAACTGTGACCACATTTTAAACAGAAAAATGGGTTACTGCTGCAGTTATTGTTTTGAATTCGAAACGTAACAAATTGTTACGTCTATATGAATTTCGTTGTTGTCGTTTGATGTCAATTTTTTCCAGAACCAGAGTCCATAGAACTCCCCTGTTTATAGCAATGATAATTACCTATATCACGAGAATATGGTTCACCCACTTAAACCCAGGGTGTTCCTCTAAATGCCAGTAAATTATGCACTAGAATTGCATGTACATCCGGTACCGTGGCTATGCTTATGACCTACTATCTATCTATCTATAATATTTAATGCACCTTTTCGGGATGCACGGAACAGCACTACGTCTCTACTCATCATGGGTCGGTCTCTAAAAAAAAGTGGGACTATGTTCCCCACTCCTCTACGCTGAGGCTCAGCGGCCAGCCTGCGGTCTGTGCGCCTTCGGTGTAATGAGTAGAAGAGATCTTTCTCCTAAACACGCTCCGTAGACTTCTACTGACAGGATAATGATCGACAGCAAGAGGATGGAACCTATCACTCTCGCTCCACTGCTCAAGCCGCTAGATCGCTCGATCCAGTTTTTGAAGACTGGGTAAAAATACAAAAATATTTGCAGTTTATCGCATAGATATCAATTTTTTTTCAATAACTAATGGTAGGTAGGTATTACGAAGCTCATCGGGTCATCAAGTTTACAATATATTCTTAAATATATTGTAAAAAAATAAATGTAATAATATCAAATTAGGTATTCTAAAACGTTAAGTCACAAAGCCTATCAATGAAACGAATAAGTTTGATGAAAAGTCATTATGACTAAAAAATAAAGAAAATATTTATATTTTACATTACTTAAACAAATTAATGACAAAATAAAGTAATATTTTACAACAAAAAGATATCTTACAAACGAGCAATAACTTAACAAACATAAAGGGATCCCATTGAAAAGAATGAATCGATTATTGGTGAAGAAAAAGAACGTAGTGCGGGGGTGTGCGGGGTGCGGGAGGTACTTCTCGTGACACCTGACCGCAGCCATTTTAGTCCGTGAAATATGTTTATTTGTCATGGTTGGGCTTTGTTATTGAAATTTTGTTTGCCTTTACTCCTTCATTATATTGTTCGATTATACTGTTAAAACTCGTTTGTAGATGCTCAATGTGAGAATAGCTTCGGAAGTTTTAGAATATTGATTGTTGATACTGAGAAATGAGATATAAATTTCAATTAAGCGTCTATTGAGCGTGTTTGCATCTACATGTGAGTGAACGGGCGCAGTTATTTTCGTGATTATCTCCTCAAGCCGCGTAGGCAATGGTGTGATGTAGCATGACCAACACAACCCATGACACGATTTCTCTAATCGTTTTATTTTGTTGTACGTTTTGTATTTGTCTAACGTGCTTGTTAGATCAGTTGTAGACTTGTTTAGAACAAATACGCACGTCCGCAGACAAGACAGCTGCTGTTAATTATATCATTGGTAACTGTTTGTAAATAACAATGTTAATTTGTTGTTCTAATACGGTAACAGGTTTTAATTTATTTTGTTTGTTGTAATACAATTATCTAAAGGTCATCTTATTTCATAGTTGTCGCCTAAATCTACAATTGAAATTAAAGACCGTGATAAATGTACAATGTAGAGTTTACCAACAAAACATGTTAAACAATGATTAATGTAAAGGTATTCTTTTATTTGGCAACAGTTAAATCGTCACGCAGGTTGCTATCCTCAAATTTTTACTTAAGAAGTATCCTCCAGAGGCGATCGATCATAACAAATTCACAAGTCATCGACTTATAAAAAAAACGTATTGTGCATTGAGGATGCGTGAAGTCTAACAAACATTGTCACTTCGATGCGACTCCAATATGCCGGACAAAGGATACTACAGAAAAAGAGTAACATGACAATAGTAAGGTGGGTGTAAAAATGTTAAATATTGAAGCGGGTCGGGCCCACGGCGCTTTCCCGGGAAACCTCCCCGCGGCGCGCGCGCAGGCGACGTTCAGTCTCACACCGCGACACACACACAAAAAACCAACTCACATTTTTTGTACAATGTTTTATCTCTTCTCATATCAACGTTCAAATATGATGAAGCACCAATAATGATGTTTCATTTCATATCGATTTAACAAACGTCGTGAGCGCATTAAATTTCGGTGACACTTTTTTGTAAAACGTAGATAGTGGTTTAGCTATTCACGATTTCTTGTGTCTTATTAGTTTTTTAGGAATTTATTTCACTGACTACTTTTAAGCTATACAATATACGGGCACTATTGATCTCGGTTGGCACTCAGGCGCAGGTGCAAATATGTTAAGTGTGTTTTTATTATTGTAAGGGATTGAATTATCAATGACACTATCTCTGATGTTCCAAAAATGTTTTAGCTGTCAGAGGCGTGACGTCAGCCAGATCGAGGCAATAACGTGCGCGCGCGCCGCCACCGCCCGTGAGCTTGGACACTTGTGATCAAATCACCTGATACGATGCTCTTTACCTCCAGAAGTAGTTTATCTGTCGATGATATTTTAAACTTGATGGACTCGATGTTATAAAAACAATATGTTTCTTTAGCGTTTTCTCAGTTTTGAATATCTTGATATAAAACTGTGTGTCTGTAAGTAAGTAAGTTTTTTCTCATCGTAAGCAGCTTGATCCAGTTTGAAGACATTTTTTTATAATTGGATTCATTTCTTAAAAATAATTAAAAAACATTTTTCACGATTCATATGTAGTTAACTTACTTGTTTGTAATAATGTCTAATACATATACGCAAAGGCTCAACTGCGCACTTGTAGCATACTCGTACAAAATCAATGACATTGTCACTATGCAAGGGCAGTAAATCTAGTTACGCGTTAGAATCAATGGAAATCAATAATCGCTGACCCTGGGGAGCCGTTTGAAGCCAACACCAAAGGTACACTACACAGAACCTACATTGATATAATGGCTACTGTTTAGTTTTAGCTATCATTAAATGGACTAAAACTATTAAGAATCATCGCTAAAAACTACAAAACGCGATGCAGTCTTTTGTAATTCTGTATTTAATTTTTTATTTTCCTTTTCTATAACATAATCGTGCAACTGATAAAGTCGCAATCTGTATGTATAAGTTCTAAATCATCTTCTTTTACTCAAATCGGTACGTTCTCATATAGTGACTCAGATGCAAAATAACTACAAATGGTAATGCTAAACCTCAGCCCATAAGAGCCAATTAACGAACGAATGAAAATTTATGTGCCGCGTTGTCAATATACAGTAACGCTTCCTTTACGAACCTCAAAACGTCCTAATTATTTTACTACGCGAGATGATATAAAACGAGGAACTTGGAGACGCCCAAACGCTTTTGTGACAGAGAATTAATTGCGCGTGGCGACATATGCGCTGCCGGCTGACGACGCGACGCGACGACGGTCACAGGCGAGTTAGGCAAAGCGATCAGTAAGTACGATCACTTAATTTTAGCTATTTAAGCAATATTATTATAGAATATGCAAACATATTGAACGATATAAAGACAATCTTAAGGTACTTGTGAATCTTCTAATTATTCAACATGTCTAACCACAGTTTACATTTGATGACGGAAATCATCACATTCATTTCAGAGACGTTTGAAACTCTATGGTGGCATATTACTTCAAGTACTTCGCAGATACAATTGGTGCATTATATACGAAAAACCACCTTCAATAATAGCATTGTGGTCGTGCTGGAGAAAATCGATTCGCGTATCGACTAGAGATTATATTTAGCTCGGGTGAAAACTTTAATCGTCACCGTAGTGCAGCCGTCAGGCGCGCTGTCCATCCGTCGTCAGAGTCGCCCGCGTGTGGCCGTTCAATACCTACACAAAAATTATGTGCCACCTCCCTTTGTTCAAGCTGGACATACCTTTCAGCGAGATGCAATTAGTGCGACTCAAATAGCATTCGTCGATACGCATTCGACGGCGCTATGCGATTTCAAACGTTTGTCTCTGATCTATTTTAGAAATCAAATGATCGAAACAAGAACTAAACTCTTGATGCCAAACGAACTGCGTACGAAGCAAATAGGATATCAATAGTAATCAGGCGTGCCAAATCTGTCACGGTACTTACGAGTTGATTCTGGTACGCGGTGACGGCTGTGAAGACACATTCAGGGAATATGAACGTCTTGAATTCCTCTTGTTCCAAGTCGGTGATAGGTGCGTTTACTGCACCTTCTCTTCGCAGCACCAGGTGAATACGGGGCTGATATTTGTGCATCGAGTTCAGGACCAACTGTTCGTAATGAAAGTCTACGTTAGAAACATATTTACTCTATGTCATTTAATTGGAAAACCTGTCGATGCGCCATAGGAGTTACATATAATACCCAAGACGTAAGTCAAGTGATATCTATACCTCACCTGTCCATTTTTGTCCATCTCATTGTTGGTGAGCTTGACCTTCTCGAAGGAGACGACCTGCTTGCGCAGCTGGTCGCCGGAGAAGGGCGAGTCAGGGTGTGGGTAAAGGCGTGCGGGCGCGGGGGGGTCTGCCTTGCCAGCCACCAGCCACGAGGAGCGGTGGTACGCGTAGCGGTAGCGCTTACCGTCCACCGGCACCACGTCCAACAGCACAGCGTAGCGCGCTTCCGCGCGGCATCCCGCGAATGATACGCGCACCGTCGGAAACATGCGCCTGCAACAAAGTTAAATTAATCAATTGACTATGTGCCTTCGAAATATTATAACCAAAATACTAAAAAATGTTACTAAAATAAAGATATATTTAAGACATGCGTGCATGTATCAATGAGGGTAGATTGAATTACTCTCAAGTTGACAGTCGTAGTTACGAAAAACGTTTACGTACAATATGTTTCTGACGTATTTAAAAGTAATTTATGTCCGGTGAAGTAGCAAAAGCCTCCTGGTTAACTACATATGTCCGTCCGAAAAAAATAAATAAATAAAAGTAATTCGGATATTTAAACTACATATATACTTAATAAATCAGTATTGACTAGTTATTTACTCTTAAGAACATGATATGGTTGTGTAATCGAGAAAAGTTTTAAATTAAAATATAATAATGTAGGTGCCCAAGTTAAAATATCTTTAATCAACTTCCTCGTTCTATTGTTATGTTAAACCGTATATTTTCACATTAGCGCAATTATTCGTCAATTACTCGGCTGGACTGAAATTATCGCTTTCTGAGACCGACACAAATTTACTTTGGCTTCATTAAGAGTTATCGTGTTACTAATTATCGCATGTATATATAATTAGTTTTTATGTTATTCATTTTATTATGTTTTGTTCTAAATTTATGAAATTACTTCATCAAAATAATGTTATTAATTTAACAGTAAACATGGGATCAAAATATAGTGGATTGAAATTATTCAATCCACTGTATTTTGATCCCATTGGATACCATATGAAATTACATCAGTTAGGTACATTAAAAATAATATTTTACAAAACACAACCATGTTTTATATACACAATCCAAGTACAAATAAATCTATTTAAAATTTCACAAATGGCGCATCACTACACCGTATCCTACTATAATGTAGTCCCTAGTTAAGAGGGCCGGCCTGCCTATATTTAAGTACGTTCCCCACCGTGGATGCTATATTGTCAGCAATAGTAAATATTTACAATAAAAAGTATAAAATTCCTAACGCCAAACCACAATAGAGGTCATAATCGAATGCTCCTCCGTCACATTGCAAAGGAAAATGAAGGTTCCCAGTGAATCGTTTCATACAACTTTGATACTATAGTGCCGTCCCCTTCCCCTTCTTAACGGAGACATTCTTTAATGTCTCCTTTGGAGAAAGATGAATGGTTACACATTTTTGTAAAGGTGTATGTTTTTGTTCACGGAGTGAAATTGCTTGTGGTTGGTTGAAATAATAGCTCTTATTGCATTCTCTTAGTCACTGCGGTTTCCTGTTGTCAATCCTACTTAATATGACGAGTAGAATATCACATAAGTAAAAACTAACATATAACAGGAACTAAAAGGTAAAGTAGAGCAACAAAAATGTTGAAGCAAAAATAGAAAACACAACTGACAGCAACTGATCACTGATAATAAACTCGTTGTAAGCAGTAAGGAGTGTCACAAAAACTGGTGTCGGTAGCGAACGCATGAAACACTATCTCCTAATCGACACAAAATGGTAGTCATTGAGGCGGCGAGAACGGAAACAACAAATCTTTAGTTGTAAGGTGAGAAGCGGCTTCATCTATCGACCTCTCACTTTTTGTGGACAGCGCTGTGCTACGAAATGAACTCAAGAACGATGCTTGACAATTCGCCATCAGACTTGCGCAAACAGTATTCGGCTTTTGACCCGAAAACATAACTGATGACTATAGACCACCCAGCTCGATCCTCTTTGTGTAAATATGTATTATGATTTACAATATAATTTTGATTGCAGAAATCCTTCATGAGAAGCTTTATGAGTTTATTTTCCTATACGGCCATGGAATACGCCAACAAAGGTGATCTCAAGTTAGAATCGTAAGCTTTCTAATGATTTTACACGATAGAGCGAGAGGACAAAAATAAGAATACCATTAATAAGATTTATGCACGTTTAGCTGTGGTTGCGCGCGTCGATTTGTGAGCCGCTTCTTATAGCAGTCACGATGTAGCACGCGCATATAGGCATTCGAGCACGGGCAATTGCGCGCATGCGTTAATGGCGACACTCGCCGCACCACGATATATTACTGCAATGATATATGGCCACCGACGTCGTCCATCATTCTACCACCCAAAAGTTAGCGGAAAAGCGAGTGCGAGCAAAAGAAAGCCGAGTCGCGCACATGAGTCGCTTTAATGAGCATGTACCGAAGACAGAAATAAGAGGCGCCCGTTTACAACCAGCTTTTATCGTTATGACATTGTTAAAATACATTCCTCAATGGAATTTTACATGTGTGCTGTAAATTAAAGTCTCAGAACTGTCAAAGATTAGTAGTGATCAGATGAAAGCTTTTCAGCATAGAAGTTACTGCTCTGTGTAATCTACATCACGTATCGAATCGGTTTTATTTACAGTAATATCTACAATTAGAATGAATTGGGTCGATAATTAATATTAAGTGATAAGTTCAGATAAAACAGATTCAAATTAGTGGCTTTGCGAGTTAAATGAGCGCGAAGACTTGCAACCCGTGCGCGCACGCATGTCGTCTTAATTAGAAAGGCATGAGGCGAGGTGCGAACTCGTCAATCATTGTTTCCTTCGCCGTCGCATTTGATGAATCTCTTCTATGGATAATTGGCTCTTTTTCAACCATGAATCCTTGGATCACTTCGAATAATAAACGCAATATGTGGTATAAATAGCTTTTATTGTTTAATAAGCTGTACCTATTTAAGTTTTTTTTTTTATTGGAACAAACCATTTAACTCATTTAGGTACAGTTGTGTTCTCATGTTTTAAGTTAGGTGATTGGCAGATATATCCTAAGTAATACCATTGTTTTAATAAAAATAGCATTACATAATCCACAATCAAATACGAAGTTTCACGATGAGCGAGTACGTCAACAGTAACAGCGCTGGTCGTGATTATGCAATAGAAAGCTATGCACGCCATTAGCGCAATGTTATCACGTCGTGATTAGGGCCCGCCGACCAGCCAATCCGCGCGCACAGCCGTCTAATTATACAGGAAAGCGCTTTATTAATAGCAATTACACCCCGACGCCATATTGCCAGGCGTTTTAATTAACTCGATTCGTTGATTAGACACAGATGGCGAGAGATTGCGAATGCTGAGCACTCATTAGCGATGTTTTGACACTATCCACTCGATAACTAAGGGTCAACCATGACTCCTCATTGTGTTTTATTATGAAAGTAGTCTAACAAATCAATAATTACCTATGAAGGTGTTTACACAAGTTTAGAAACAGAAGAGTTAGTAAAAACACACTAAAGATGAAAATGAAACTAGACAGACAAGCAGCTATGTACAAAGGTGCTATTTATTTCTTAATAAACCTCTATCAGTAAACTTTCGAGAGGAGAACTGAAACGATAGAGTAATTTATATAATTGTCGCTTTTGCAGAATATTCTATCAGTACCTACAATAATTTATTGCTTATATATTTGGTATATGGACCAATAAATAGATTAGCACAAACCCTGTACATTTAATATAAATTCATGGTTTATCTACCGACCATTATATGCAGAGGCAGTTTAACTAACTACAGCACAAACTAAGTAACTAAAATGGTTTTCGCATTATTAATGTAAATAGTTGCTAATTTGTTGTTAAAATTGTTTATATAAACAGTCATTATGTATATGCAATGTAAATGAACATTGATTTATTCCATGAGATAGCAGTCTGATGAAAGATATTGCCCTTTTAGAGCTAGTTGACATTATTTAGATAATTTAAGGAGCAGCATTATAATGTACAAAGAACTTTTATCAGTAGATTGCAGGATCATGGTAGGGAGAATAGAGGTTTGAATCTTTTTCTTCTTTGGCCGTTATGACGAACTGGCCTAATGGCTGTGTTCAGTTTAAGAATATATTTTAATTTCTATATTTGAAAAATAAGTAAAATAAAACTTCAACAATAATTTCGGTTTGAGTTGATGTGGTATTCCTGTTTTTATAAGATTGATGTGATATTTGTTAGTGAACGGATAATATAATCAGTGAGTGCTCTCATGCACCCTCTAAGAAATAAGAGGATAGGAACTGTTGTGCTACGAGTTACCGCGGCTCCGGCGTTAAAAGTAACATCCAATACGAAACTACTACATCGCTAGTCAAAACAGAAACTCAACCGCTACCTTCTTATATTAAATTAAATTTAAGTAATTAATAAGGTTAGGCTCTGAAATAACTTCCCTCCATTTCGGTTAGAAATCTGTTCCAATCGTAGAAACATCTTTGAGAGAATCTGATATATTAATATATATATAGAGATATAATAATATCTCTGTGTCTTTTTCATAACAGACTGCATTCTTTAATGATTAAATCGATCCTGCAATGAATATGACTACGATTTCACTGATAAAATATGTTTTAATTTAAAATAGTTCCCTATGTAATAAACAACAGAGACTAATCATTCTCGCAAATTGTTTCTTAACTAAGCGACATTTTTCCGCACATTCCAGAACCTTAAGTTGAAATTATCTAGGTGGTTACGCAGCGTGTAGTACACAGTAAACATGCTCCCAGTCGCTATTACCGCGAATTATCGCTAATAATGCCTCTATAGTCAGCCTTAAGTGATTTCTAGCACATAATGCCGGTGACAACAATCTGTGTCGGTGGCCAATGAATATTTCATGTCAAATAATAGGCCTACTTACGGACGATTGTGCATTTAGTCTATGATAAACAACGCCGCGAGTATCGCGATTGGGTAACTCGGGATAATCTCGTCAAATCGGAGATTGTTGTCTGTTGGCTTCCACCTCGATAACTTTAGTAATAATAATCAAGTTTCAGTAATACGTAAGTACAGTTGGCTTCCACCTCGATAACTTTAGTAATAATAATCAAGTTTCAGTAATACGTAAGTAATTCGATTATACTGTGTTAATATCTACGATTTTTAAAGTAGAATTCATATTTGAACACTCTCTTCCAGAAAACTACAATTTCATAACTTACTTTAAAAGATTTTGGTTTTTCTTCAATGCATGTTCTTTTCCCCTTTTTCATAGCCAATCTATTGCAAATGCTATGTACGCCGTTATTGTTAACTTAGACTAACGTTATTGTTATGTTTACTACCAGTGTATATGTATGTGGCGTCGCAGTATTTAATAAATAAATAAATAAAAAACCGATTTTTATAGTTCATGAATACCATGTGAAAACACATAGGCCATTATTTCCAATCCTCGATTGTATGTCGTCTACTGACATTACGAAGAGTTAACATATAATTTGCAAATGCTAGTTGCAGATATCCACGGTCTAGAAACAGTGTAACCATTAACCAAGTGTATACTTCATGGCCAGGACTGATTGACGTGCGGTGTCGTATGGTGACGTGACAAGACCGACGCGCGACGCGGTCACGACTCGTCGCCTTCCCGCATCCGACGTGTTTGAAACCATACACTCATCTCATATCACATTGCGGCACATCATTATTTATCTTCTGTTTAGATTTAACTGCCAAATAATTATTAGTGCTTCTGATAGTAGGCGTAGCGATAGAAATTTGATAAATGTAATTAATCGCATGAATTAATGAATCGAAACCATCTATTACCACGGAACGATATTAGCGATAACTTTGTAATGCACGTCGCGTTTTTTTTATTTATGATGTTTACAACGTTTTGCTTATCCTATTATTATATAACAAAGATCCAGTAAGTAGGTACTCGTATCAATAATATCTATATATCCTATAAATAATATAAATTTAAAAACACAAATCGGCCACATTACCTATGTAACTGTTAATAATAGCGTATTTAGTATTGGTTTAGATTGCAGTTGCACTATTTAATTTATAGAGTCCCTGACATTTGTGTTAACCTTATTAAAGGGCTTAAAACCCAGTTAACTATTTCATTCTGATTTATTTATATGTAAAACGGACTTCAACTTGTTTTATTATGAAGTCGTGACAAGGTTACATCATACATAAGTTTATATGATTTCTATAAAAGTGTTTGCCATATAGATCGTTTCTCACAATAAATAAGTATCTAACTGATATAACATCTATAAATTATAGATTATAGATTGCTAAATATTAAAAGTTTATTCTTACTCATTTTGTGCAAATGATTATCTGCTCAGTGTAATTCTGGTGTAGTGACCAGATCTCGTTTATGTCCGCAATACGTTGGGCTAAATTTAACTGAGTTGTTCCACATATTACGATTTGCGTTTATAAAGGAAAAGGGCGTATCAGCGGCGCTGACGTGTGAGTGACGCGATGACAAATGACGGCACGTCAGCCCGCGGGATCATTACAAGTACAGGAACGTCTGTACGACCATCTCATTACCACTCACTAGTTTTTTCATCCTGTTAATTAATTACAATGTCCATCAGTCTGTCCGCTTGTATCAACAACATTAGAATAGGCAATTTAACGAGTCTATCATCAATATCATATTAAGATACTACTGTTTTGTCAGCATGTGTGGCATCATGAACATAGGAGTACACATTATTGTAGAGGCGTCGCTGAAACAAAAAGTTTGTCGTTCCAACAGAATTTTTCACATAGGGTGAAAGTATGAGATTGATGGGCATTAGAGGCAGTTAATGAGCAGCGGGGCGTGGTTGGGTGGCTGCGTGGCGCACCACGTGATATATAGTTCTTCCTGGGAGGTCCGACCTCAAACCGCGTCAAATTTTCGACACTCGTATGATTTTGTCAATCCTGTTGATTAATATCTGCGTCGAGTATAGACGCGCCGAGATCGCAGATAAGCCAGCTACCCGGTGAGGTGCCGTCCCACATGCGATGGATAATGCTAATATCCGTAAAATATTTGATACGGATAATTTATTAACGAGACATTATTACCGTATCAAAATAGATGTCAAAGAAATAACTAAATGTAATCAATCTACATCTTGTATGATACAACCACTACTGACCGAAAAAACCAAATAGGTATAAATATACATATTTTAAAAACTTTATTACCTGCCATACTTTTATGGTGACGGTACTAAGTTTATAGTGAAGACGTGCAATGTTTTTGTAATGGAAACACATGCAAAAAACTAGAACCTAGTAAATGTGAGATTGAAACTAATGCTTGCTCCATAAGATTAATGATTACGAGGACTAGTCCTGTACATCAAGTAGGAGTTGCTTATAATGATTATAACTTAGATTAAGGACTTGTTGCTAATATTATTATAGAAATTTTTAGATCGTTATTTAGAATTTCAACCTCCGTAGCGTAGCGGTAATTGGCTCGCCTTAAATCTCGGAGGTCGTGGGTTCGATCCCGACACCGGACCAGAAATCTAAGTATAAATTCTAAGATTTCTTTCCGGGTCTGGTTGGTTGAGGGACTACCCTCTGAGCCTCGGAAAGCACGTTAAGCCGTTGGTCCCGATTGTTATAACATCATCTATAACAATCGTATATCAAGGAACGGGCAGCAGCGTTTCCATGTGTGTTACAACATAATACTGCGGTCACCAACCCGCCTGCCAAGCGTGGTGACTATGTCAATACCTTCCTTCGGGAGGAGGCCCATCTTCAGCAGTGGACGTTTTACTATATACGGGCTGATGATGATGATGATTTAGAATTACAAGAATAAATATTACTGGTTCATGAAGATTTCTTACTGCATGGATAGCACGATTATAACATATAACAATAATAATAACATATCAAAGTAATAATATAGAAGTGTCTATACTAATATTATAAAGGGCAAAGATTTGGTTATTTGTTTGCATTAAGTAGGCTACTGAACTACTGAAGCGATTTCAATTCCTTTCACCATTAGAAAGCTACGTTAAACGGGAGTATATATTATTATACATAGGCTTTATTTAATTATAAAGGTCTCACGGGAACGGGAGCTATGCAGGT
This sequence comes from Nycteola revayana, assembly GCA_947037095.2. Lineage (NCBI taxonomy): Eukaryota > Metazoa > Arthropoda > Insecta > Lepidoptera > Nolidae > Nycteola > Nycteola revayana. The sequence continues at coordinate 17,102,819 of OX344846.2, read as the reverse complement.
AAAACCGTGCGTGGGTAGCTAGTATTTGATATAAAAAGGAAAAATAGAATGTAGATATAGGTGGTGGATAAAAAGTAAACAAAAGCTTAGAAGGTAAACTAAGGCTACAAGAAGAAGAATAAATAAATAATGTAATATAGCAAATATTTTTTTATGAAACGTGCAATTTCGACAATTCGATCTGTCTGTCAAGCGCTGCTAAATTTAATCGCAGAGTGAAGTAATGGTTTATCAACTAAGTTAGTTTAAACATATGAAAAACACATTAACATTGATTCTAAAATAAATATGTATTTATGTTATTGCACCAAATAATTACTACGAAATAAATTGCTACGTTTCTAGCTAGCTAGCTTCTACATATTATGATGAGGTAATTGTAGGTAGCAGATAGTGATTGAGGAAGGTTCGTTGGCTTCATAAACATTACAAAGCTGATGATCCCATTTGATGACACTGCATTTGCCATTTCCACTTTCCAGTCTAAATATTTAAGTAAAACCGTGCTCATACAAACAGAAAATTACAAGGTACGAGGTGAACGCGGCCGGGCGGCGCGCGTATCAAATAAAACATTTCTACTATGCATTGCCATTTGTACCTACAGCAGATGTTGCGTGTAAGTATTTATTACCGGCAACATAATTAGTGAATTTAAACAAATATTACTTATGCGTACAATTTTAATTGCGGCGCACCGAGGTAATGACACACCCGTGTGTATCTGCTCTTATTGTATCGCGTATACTGCGGTTGTACCGGAAGAAATATCCTTTTTTATTCTTTTGAAACAAAAAAGAAAGAAAGTTATACAACTAAATACATTAATTAGACGTGGTTTTGACTCCAGCTCATACACACGTAGTTAACATTCCTTGAGGACCGTTTGTTCGCAATGAAATGCTAGGATTGCGTGGAGGCGGATTGCATGTTATATCTGTGATAGCGAAGTATTGAGTATAGAATGTTTCGCTAAACCTATGAATCCACATGTTTCACCTACACAAGTTTACGTCATGTTACGGAAGTTTAAAAGTAGTGTAAATATAATATCTTATTTAAAAATTCAGAGTTTGTGTGACGATACTGTCTTTTGATGCAAGGAGCATTATTTCATTTAATTCAATTATTTTCACATAAAAATACTATAGTTTGGCATTTTACAATTCCATTAACGGTAGATAAAAAATATCACGATTGCTTTGAGATATTATATAATAAAAATTAAGATACTAAACCGGTTAAAAATGTTTTTTTTATTGTTACACTAAGGCTATAAAAAGTTAAAGTCCATAAAGTTATAAAAAGATAGGAAATCTGGAAGATAGTTATATTTCACTTATAAGTACTTTGTACTTCTACATCCTCATGAGCTTGTATATTATTATTAAGATATAACAAAAAGCTGTTATGATTCAGTAGAGAACAGAGACTGGAGGCGGAGCGGCGCATTCGGTATCCGCGCCGCACCGTGCCGTCGCGCGAAATTCCGACACCTCGTTTTGTTTCTATTGTTTGCGCGGTTTGCTTCGCTAATGGTGTCACATTGCACACCCAACGATGTCAGAACACGCGCACACTCTTCTTGTTGTCCGCTTATTTCGGTCGTTAGTGAATTTTTAAAGAATGAATAATAATACCGGCTTGTAAGTGGGAGGAGTCGAGAGTAGCTGTCATACTTTTGTTTGTAAGGTTACTCCCATGACGAACATAGAAATAGTTCCTAATATTGACAGTGATGTGTTTCACTCAAAATACTTCAATGAATACATTTTCGTTTCAAACAAAGACTTACATTGTTTTCGTTATTATGCATGAAATTCGGTAAACTGAATCACTCCGCACAGATAAACGCGCAACATTTGCTAGTGTTATTCCTTGCAAATCCGGCGTTAATTCCCGCAAAGCCCACAATTTGGAGTCACGTTTATAGACGGTGGCACGCTACATATTACTAGGTAGCTACTTACACCTGTAAGGTTCACAAAATGCTGCGACGAGTTTCGCAAGTCGACACCGAAATTGGGAAGTTTCGCGACAATATTGCGAAAACTGTTGCCTGCACCGTTCCTCCCCAGCCACCCCGTGCTTATTATACGATGTTTAGCATATCTTGTACATGTTTACCTAATAAATAATTACGATGTTACAAGAGCATCGTGTTAAATTATTTATCTCCAAAATAATTTCATAACGTCCTCTTCATAAAACGAAGCTAAAGTTCTTTTTGGTTTTTCAAACCAATAGTAAGTATTTTTTATCCCGTCATCAGTCATATTACAAATTTAATATAGAAGAAGTCTGGGACGATATAGATGTTACACTGTCTTTTTTTTTAAGATTTCGCTACAAATCATTTTGGGAAAATCCACTTGAAAATTGAATATGACCACAGGCGACACAGTGGACAAACAGCTATTTTTTAATATATAAAAGCACTTTTGCTTGCAATTTCATCGCCGTAGGATTTTATATTATACTTATCTTATTCGCCCTGAAATTTTGACATTTAAATACTTTGAAGACACAAATAAAAAGCTTTTTGTAAATTGCAGTTTAAAGTCACGCAGCCGTACAAAATTTCTTCAATTATTATCAATTACGATGAAAATGTCAGGTACCGTACACATTGATTCATAAATGTCAATATTAAGTACATAAAGTACCAATCAACGAAGTGGAAGCTACCATATAAAATTATAATCAACATTTACGTACTAGTTTCGGTGCTAAACCAATTCAAGGGTTAAAATCAAACCGCAATGGCCATCGTTGAATATAACGTTTAAAATTTATACGTTTTACCCATTAAGTGAAAAAGGTGATTCTAAGCTGTTAACGAACTAAAACTGTCAAAGTGCCTATAAAAATGTTACGTAAAGCTAAAAGCAAATTTAACTTTAGCTAGCTATGTCAACGTCTGGCCGGGACGTGCCCTATGTCTGCGGCTGCTAATGTCGTCAGTTTCAGGGGTTGTAGGGGGACAGTGGGAGGTGGGGGAGGGGGATTTCAGGCACGTACTGACTGTTAAAACGCTACATGTCAACGGGGAGCGGGCGGAGTCTTGTCTCAACCTCTCAACCTGTAATCGCAGCGATGTAGACCCCGCGATAATGTCGTGACCTATATGATAGCTTGTGAGCTACCAAATAGTTGTGCGACGGTTCACTTCATTAGCGAGTATGCTCCTTTAAATTGCAGCTTTGGTTTAAGTAATTGTTATTGAAGATGGTATTTGAATTTCGGGTCTTAGGGGTTATAAAGATAATTTGAAAAAAAAATAATGTGTAGTTGTTTGACAGATGATTTATAGACATTTACAATATTTAGTATTTATAATGAGTTAGTTTTCGCGTGTATTTTTAAACAAAGAATGAAAGAAAATTTATCTTAAACCCAACGGTGACTCCGTGATCACGGTACCTAGTTGCTTCTAAGACCTATTGTTTTCGGTTCGATTCTCATCCGGTAAAAATATTTCTGAGTCTGGGGTTGATTTTTGTCCGTGAAGTAAGTGATTAAATTTAAGTCACCCGCGACAAAGGGATGAAATTCCCTAGTGTCCCTAGTGTCTTTGTAAAAAAACTTTTCTGTAAAATATAGTTCTGTTTCTTTGATATTTTTTTGTTTTCATGTATAAACCAAGAGATATTCACCTATAGAAAATATGAATACCTATATAACATATCTATTTAGAAATAACCAATCGGAAATAGTATTTTTCTTTAAAGAATAGTGAGTCATTAGTCTCCTCGCCAGTCTCCAGTAGTTCTACACAGAAACCATGAAACGTATCTATCATCAACTCGTCTGCATCTAACTCATCAAAGAGTTTCTCTAACAAGGTGGTCCTTTAAATTGGTGTATAACTTTTAAGCCGTTGCCATTTATGATACCAAGAAAACGTTACTGTGGTTCCTTCAACAACGTTTTCTTAGTAGATAATAAATGTACACACGATCCGCAATTTTATTGTAGTTTAAGTAATTCAGCTTTGATTACATTACTATAATAATATGATGTACTCACTTATGCTTTGCTTTATGATATCTTTAATTAATTATATTATAATATGTGTAAAGATGGTTGATGTAGGTATTTTGAATTAACATAGGTAGATAATAGCAATAGATACGATAGCATATATTCATAAAAAAAAAAATCTCTCCTTCATAAACTGGCTTCCATTTTAACGTTCCTCTGTTAGATCCTATTAAGTAAATAAATAAGATTAATCTTATCACATTTTAATTAATCTGTGTATAATTTATTTGTTTCTTTTACATGGAGCAAGCGAATAGTGAAGGCCGGATGTCAACGGCTAGGGCGGGAGGACCGAAGTACCTACATAAACATTTTCCGCGTACTTACTTCCATAAATTAGTTCCCGCGAAGGCGAGGTATAAATACCCGCGAAACGCCGCAACACTCGCTCATTACCTACTAATAGTTTTACTTATCGGCTTCCTGTACATTTCACAACAACTCAGCTTGTTGACGACTCATGAATCATTATTGTAGCTACCACGTAACCCACTTGTGTACGTGACAACCCTTCACCGTTGCGGTCGATATCTATTTCAGAACTATTGATACAATAATAACGCCATTCGGTAGGTACACAAAACAGTTATCAAAGTAATAAGCACCTTCGCTATTGTCAGACAACAAGCGACACGTCTCGACGAAAAATTAAAATTACACCTCATGAAGTTTCCGAGACGTTTATCCCCATTTAAAAAAAGTCGTTCGACAATCACCTATCATTACAGGAGGCGTCGCGTCGGCCTAAACGCGTACACAAAGGGTGTTTGGTGGCAGCGGAAGAAAACGACAAAAATTAAAAGTTTCCTCCAAACAAAATAACAGCTGTCATATTAAAGCGTCAAAGTAAAGATTACGAATGAAATATTCACGGTGAAAGCGGGGTTCAGGCCGTGGTTATGTAAATAAGTGGCTACGAAAATGTACATAATTAGTTTACACGTTTTCTCGAGCACCCCGCCACCCCTGCAGGCCGCGGCATATTGCCGGCGGCGGGGCACAGGGCGCGGGGTGAGATTAGCCCGCGATACACTTGCTAAGGGTACATTTACATGAATCACACGTCTATTACGCGCGTATTCAAATAAGCTGCATGTGTTCATTTCACATAGCCTAGATAACAACAGATAGGGTTGAGTTTTTGAATTATGAATGTCAAAAAAATATTTTTCCATTTGATAGCGACCAAGTCATTTCAGTTTCAATGATAATTATACACAATATGTAGTATGTCGTTCTACGGCGACATTTATGTGCCGTGTTTGCCTTGTCATTAATTTTATTAGCCATCGATATAGCTATTAGAGGTTCTCAGTAATGATCCTTTGAATCGAATGTTATGAAAGGGCTTGATAATGCTAAACTCCTAATGAGACACAAAGTTAAGTGAATTTGCAATGTGACTAGCGGGTGGGTGCGGGTGGCATCGCGGCGTTGACGTCGCGGTGCCAGGGCCGCGAGGGTGTTGGGAGAAGGTACTGCTGAATTCTTTTGTCGTTTTCAGCTCCGTCAAATATCGTGTTTCCGTTTGCATACATTTTCACCGTCTCCCAGCGCTCCCGCGTCGCGACTTCGCTCAGTTCCCGTCTTTCACGAATAAAATTAGTGTCGGCAGCGTGACACCAAGTGAATTTAAGCTTAATAAGATATTTATAAAGAAATTTCCGATTCAGCGGCAAAGTTCAAAATTTGACTTCAACTCCACAAAGAGTTTGGTGGCGTTTTCAATTTAAACTTGGAACAAGTTAAATAATGTGCGAGCTCCGTCCAACTCGTTTCATTTAAGGTTTTAGTGAAATTAGCTTTTGAATTCGAATGACACTGAAATATCCACGGAATCAGTTGGCGAAGTTTAAGCTGTATTAAGGTTGCATTAATCCTGCCTTTAGAAGAGAATTTATTCAGTTCATCTAGTGTTTTGTTGAATTATATATAAGTGTATAATTGTTGGTTGATTGACAGCCTGCTGGTTTTGACGAGGTGTATCCGAGAGAGTGGCAATGGTCGGCGCGGCGTGTGTGCATTTGGCGCGTCATACCCACCTCGGTCTAATGTCGAACATAAATCAGAGGTAACGCGCCACCCCGCACCTCCTCGCTGCCGATAAAATTCCAAATTGTTTTCTCGCCCCCGGTGGGCGCCGCCCTCGGTTCGCTCTTAAACGCCGTTTCAAGTTGCACTTGTGAATCGCACTTTTTACTGTTCTTGAAATTGGCGTTACGAATGGCTTTTTGACTTCGCTCGATCCACGCTTTTATAGGATTCGGTTGTGTTGAACGATTGCAACGAAATTTTGATAGAGTTTTTTGTTGGTGAACTATCGATGCGAATGGGCAGAGGCGACACGTTGGCATTGGTAAATGCGAGCCAATTAGAAGATTAAGCGTTGACAATTACGGTGTCGGATCGCGATCGTATATCAACAATTATCGCGCGAGTGCGACAAATGGCGAACTGGTCCCGTGCACGTGTAAGCGCGGTGTGCGCTCTACGTTATCTGAATACAGAAACATTGCAAATAATTGGATGTGACATTGAAAAAATTTCTTTCTTTCTTTCTTTCTAAATATTCAGAAGTAATTCATCAATCGCATTTGAAATTTCATCATAAAATTTGTACTTTTTAGGTAATTATTCTTCGGAATCCGAATATGGGATTATGCTACATGTATGGATACTTAGATGCTATTATAAATAAAAATTAAAACTGAACTAACTCCACACAACTTCGTTAAGCCCATCAATCAAATACTTAAAAAATATAAAATTAATAATAAACTTAGTGGCTTTCAATTCAATTGAACTAAGCAACCAAATTTAAGAAACAAGACTAAGATTTTTTTACGTTTTTTTGCTAAAAATGGGGCTATAGATTGTCAATAAATGTAAGTAACACATCCATAAGTGTTTATTTCGTTACCAGAGTGCACTTTAACCAACACGGTGGACACACGGGCACTGACAATATTGTTCGATAAATCGACAAGGATCTAGGAATTCGTTACGCCATTTGCCATTACGAGCAATGTATGTGCACGTTACATTCGTACACTTAATTCAAAATATAGATAAACAATTTTATATTTAAAGAAATTGAAAACAGAAACAGTTTGGTAATTATAATATTAACAAACAGAATGCTCCTTAAAAATAAAATAGATATGAAGCTCTTTTACTTGAATTTCGTAATTAAATTACAGAAAACAATAATCACAGCAGTTTTTGATTGATGCATTTGTATGAACACCTAAAATTTCTAATTTCTTATCAAAGGTCTGATTTAGCTGTTACGCAGCGTTTGATGTTAACTTGAAATTCGTCTAACCGAACACAAATATACATATCATATGTGCAAGATTTACGATTGTTAGATGCTGGTGAGAAGTAAATCAAAGAGCATGTTGGTTGCCAACTGTGAACTCCAACGATTAAAGTGTTGGCAACGTGAACCGGCGAAAACATCTTCAGCACATGTACTCATCGACTCTGCATCGTATAGTGTATTAGCTAAACACGTTAATTTAATCCGCTAGTGATGATGTTTGTGACCGATCGTATTGGATAGTTCGGCTTCCTTCAGCTTCTGGCACTCAGCAGTCCGACTGCACATTGGAAAACATATGATAATATATACGAAACACGTTACATATGTAAATGATACTTACTTATAAACGGATTATGTTTTGTAAGATCTTTTAATGAATATATATCCTTTTACGTTTGAGCTACTTGATTACACATATTTCCTTGAACAAGGATAGGTATTGAAAATTTGCAAAATATTCTATGCTCAATTTTTTTTATGTTTATTGCCACAAGTACCTATAATCTGCTAATTAAACACATTTTTTACCGTACAATCTAAAACTCAGGCATTGGCAAAATTTTCGAAGCCAAAAGCCATCCAACACTAATTGAATTACCTACTAGGAAGGCACCTACTTATAACTAAATATATCCTTTATAATAAACATGCGTTAAGGCATCAGATGCGCGTCCGCTCATGAAAGCTTTTAAAATATAAAGCTTGGTAATCGACAAACATCAAAATGTTTGCGCACCAAATGAAAAATGGCTCCCTGATGTATAAACTAAAAGAGTCACACTCGCACACAAAGCCGCAGGTTTTAAAACGGAGTTTGTGGAGTTAGCGTTACGCGATTAGCATTGTAACTAGCGACGGACAGCCCGACATATTTACATTATACTATTATGCGTGGCGCGATTATCTTTTTGGGGTGCGGCTAATATGAGGGGATTAATTGTTTTGATACAGTTTTGTCTTGATCCGACCTTTGTTTCACGGTCCATAAAATTGAGATAAAAAAATTAAATGCTAACTATTGTTGAGAAATAATTATAAATTGATATAAAAGCTAGATTAAAATAAGTTAAGAAGGCATATTACATAAATATTGATAAGAACGGTATATCATATCAACTTTTCTCTATTTTTACTCAGATTTCGAAATTATGGTTATGACACCCAGATCTTATGATTAACCATTTGTTAATAACTAAATATTTAACGAAATGTCAAAACAGATAGGTAGGCTGTTTAGGCGCTATGTAAATACACACACTACAATAAAATATTTTTATATTTCCAGTTTTATATTCTGATCTGAAAATGTACAACATTTTGAGTCGAAGTTAGTTTTATACAATAGTTCTAACAAAGAGCCGAAAATGTCCTATACTTTTTCGGATCTTTTCTATCACTTCGCTACGATATATTGTGCGACAATTTGGCCGATCTCTGCGGGGCAATTCAATTACATTGAAAGATCCCTCATAAGCGAATCGTTTTTCCAAGTCATTAATTTTTTCGAACGACACGGGGCTTCGCGTGATATGGCGGGGTGGGTCCAGGCGCGCGGCTATCTCGCGAGATAATGCTGATTTATGCGGGCGGCCGACGGTCGCGATTCGTCGCGCATCGTCGCTGCGACATGCGAATGTCGCGCGATCGCATCATCACTCGCGTCAGTTTGTTTAGCTGTTACCCGCGTTCCGCGCCCGTCGTTCATTTGTGACGGTTAGTTGGCGAGATTTATGCTAATCGACGGGGCTGACTTGGATAAGCTTGCGTGACACTGTGTGGCAAATTGTCTCCCATCGCAACTTCCCAAAGCTTTTTGTAACGGCTGCTATCGCTTTCAATCTTTTATTACTTCGCTACGTCCGTATCAAGCGCATCGATTTTGCGACATAAAGATAATACGCGAGTAATTATGAGTAGGTATCTATCGCATATAAATATCATCATAAAAACGAACATGGCTGCGGTGTTTTTTACGAACAGTTATTATAACAAATCAACACTGGTATTATTATGTTCTGGGTTGCTAAATTCGGAAATGAATGCGAGTTGAATACATTTCCAGATGTCGTATTTTATGGTGCGTGGTAGAAAAACTGGACGGTCGAAGCGTCGTTAACTCGAGAACATTATATGGAATAAATAAGTAAAGTATTAATACAGCTTTATAGTCCGTGAAAAAGCTTTCATTGTTTTGAACTTTATACCCGGTCTTTGTTCACATTTATTTGTATGGAGACGACGTATTTAGCATTAAATAAATTTCAAGTCGCGGCTGTGAAATGAAATCAGGTTCGCTAATTAGGTACCAAGGACTGGAAAGCTTTTTTTTCCTAATTTTTATGTGACCATTTTATGTCATAAAGTTTAATCATAAATCCGTCATCATTAACAAATTTTTTGTTGTAGTTGATACCATATAACTAAATAATGAAGATATAGTCTAAGTCAAATACAATAAATACCTTCACATAGACACATTTAAAAACATTTTTTAAATAATGTTCTTATGATGCATCCTCTTTGTTTTTTTACTACCGCCAGTTCTGGACTTGGCAACTCTGAGGAGAACTGGCATGAAACTCAGAGGATAGAGAATACCTTCGGCTCCTATTTTATTATAAATAGTTGGAACCTCGAAACTAATCGCCGTTCTACGCTCGGAGTGCAACGTGGTTTGTCTGAGTAAGCTACAAGCGTTATCAAAAGATTAGGTTTGCAAATTTGTCACGATCGGTAAGCTGTCGCGCATTGATTTATGCTAGCGTCGATAAGCGTCGCTGGAGCGCGACGCTTCGCCGCGCGGCTACCTATCGTCCTAGCGGTTTCTTGATAAAAATCTAGGCACAAATCATTTTCATCTGTCAGAAATAGCTGAATAGGTAAGCACTGGATTTATGTATTTTTTGTTGACTGTAAGCAATCATTTACAGGTGTGGTTAAGTTGAAGGTATTAAAAACAGATTTCATTTCTTACAGTAGAGCTGTATTTTTGTACCTAGGTACCTATTTTACGTATTTAATACATTATCTATACTAATTTATAAAACTAAATAATTTGTTTGTTTGCTTGAATGAATGAATGAACAGATTTGAAAAAAGACCCATTTATCGAGAAAGGCTTTTACAAAATTTTATTATTTTACCGCAGGTAATCCGTGTGCGGAAGCTAGTTTAAAAAAAACGTTTCAATACTGCAATTTTAAAAATGAATTGTAGGTTAATACATAATTTCTGACATGTGTTTGAACTGATTTAAAACTGCCGGGCACTCTTCTTGGAGGAAAAGTGTGCATAGTGTGAATAGCACATCAATTTGATTGGAAAACATTGCAGTCTATGCCGATATGGGTTGATTAACATGATTGTGTTGTTTTTCATTTTTTTGTATTGGTAAGTTCGTTGTTTTATTAGCGTGTGGCAGACGGGCGGGTGTCGTGGCAGCGGTCGATTGCCCATTGTTCTGTAGCGCGGCGCGACCGACACGCCTCGCGCCGCCGCCGCAGCACTGTGCCACCTACCTTATCGCTGAAACGCGCCGTTGATATTACCTTGATCTCGTTAACTAACAATCGCGATTCGATTACATAGCTTACCTACCACAGAGGTTTTAATTTCTCGTCAAATTCTAAAAAAGAAAACTTAAAAGAAATTTATTTGTTTCCCTGGTGTAGGCACGCGGTGAGCAATTTGTGGCTTAAGCCTTTTTGTTGGTTTTTTTGTTTAAAAAATATATTATTTTTATTTAATATCGCAATTATAAATACTAATATTGTGTATGTAATAAGGCACGGAGAAAAGAAGATAAAATACAGTCGTAATAAACTTACGTTAAAAGATGACTACTTGTTTTAAGGAAAACACAGCACAGGAGGTTAAAGTGTTACTGTAAATTAATTACCTATCTATCTATACCGAATGTTGTTTGTACTGGTAATTTTAATAAGTAAAAAACTCATGGTAATATATTAAGTAGTAAATATGTTAATACCTATATTATCTTAAGTAGTGAATCAAGTGTAAATTATTAATGTAACAATCATGTAAATACCTATCAGTGACAGTCCCGTGTTTTTTCACAAATTATACATACGCCGAAAATTTAGCATGTAAAGGTATATATATAGGTATGATAACAAATAATTAAAGAAAATTAGTAACGAACAAAAATATGCCTATACTACCTGTCCAATTGCCATTCCTACGCTGCACAGTACTACGAAACCATAAGGAGGTCTATTCATATTGTCATTGATGAAGCAAATCATAAAATCATAGAGACTCACCTCCCAGTCTTCGTGATAATCATTTCAGTTCCTAATTCATTGAATTTATCCCAAAGCTCCTTAGTTTCAAGATGGCATTGTATATGCCGCATCTCTTCGCTTGACCATCTCTCCACAAGCTGGGGATTCCTAGGAGGTGGGGATAAAGGCCGGGTCCCACTGTGGGCACCGGTGGCAGACCCTGCCTCTGACGTAGACGACACATCCACAGGTGAGTCCCGTTCGAATTCTGCTAAAGGTGGTGACGGAGACCCTGACGCTGATGCTGTGGCATCCACGAATTTTTCTGGAAGAACAGAAAACATTTTTTTTTATTTAAGAACACTTTGAAGTTAACCATTATCGAAAGAGGGCATCTAAAAAGTTGCTGGTGTTCTAAAAGATTGACAAATTCTGTTGTACTAAGAGATTGACAAATTTTGACTGCCGGTTGAGGTCCACCGTGGCTTAAGGGACTAGGCGTTAGGGGCGGTACATGAGGAGGTTCAAATCCTGCCGGTGATGTAAATTTATTTAATCTCAATTTTGAAAAAAACAGCAAAACATACTAAAATTAATAAAAGCTAATATTAGCAGAGTATTTTAATAAATAGTTATTTAAATAACAAACTACTGGGACATTCACGTTTTATCAAGACAAAAGTTGTCATCGTTTGAAAACTATTACAAGATCTGTGACGAGGCGACATCAACACAATTTCGGAGATCTGTAATTTCTTTATCACGTCATTTTCAAATATTTATATTTCTAAATCACCTTGTTGGTCGTCCTCAACATCGCACTTAATAAAAAGACAGATTGAGAACTGACAGCGATAATATTATATACCAACATGTTGGACGCTAAAATAAATTAGTGTAAAAAGATTTATAACATTATCACTGACGAAATATTAAAATACGCTGCTGTATTATATTAATTATATCTCATTTCTTTGTTATGTGATTATATATTTTTGTTTCTTAGTATATTAATTAGTAAGGATACGCATTTGATGTTCTTGATCATCATATTATTTTATTTCTTGTTCGCATTGCTTGTATAAGAAACTAGCTTCCCGCACGCGGTTTCACCCGCGTAACTCCCGTTCCCGTGGGAACTTCATAATTAAATATAGCCTATATTAATCAGTGATAATGTAGAATTCAAATGGTGAAAGAATTTTTAAAATCGGTCCACTAATCATTGAGCCAATACGTTACAAACATACATACTAATCTTTCCTCTTTATAATATTAGTATAGATAACAAGAAATTGTTATTTCTTATAAATACAAGCAATGCGAACTGGCGGAGATGACTATGCCTCGTGAAGAAGCAAAAGCATCGTTGCTGTTATTAAGGAGGCGGCAAAATTGGCCAATTTTTTTTCTTATAACAAAAAAAATCTTAACGTCTAAAGTGCTCAATATTAAAAAAAATTGTAGTTCAATAGTAGGGGCGGAAAAAATTGAATAGCCTACTTGCGGCAAATGTGTAAGACCGCCACTGATTACAATACATAGATACACTTTTTGAATATAGTTGGAAATACTTTTAATTGTCTTGCTATTTAGTCCAGGGTCGATAATTTTTAAAACCAAAAAAAATTTTCAAGAAATATAAGTTCAAAGTGAGATGTAGTTTGTTGAATTACGTTTTATTCATATTCTTGGTAGGTATATTATATTGATATTTCTGTCTTTACTAGATAAATTGAAAACTCTTAAACCGCGTTTTACTAGGTTTCTGTTTGTGTTGTGTAAAAAATTAAATGTCAATACTGAATCTGTTTGCGATATTAGGTGACACTGGATTACATTTTTTATTTATTTATTTTTATAGCAATTATAAAAAAAAAACAATTAAACAATTATGGCCGACGTTTACAAATAATGGTATCTTATCTAATTGTAATTAAGAAGTATAACATAAGATAATCAGACGAAATAAATATTTAGTTCTAGCGACTGAACACATATAAACCTTCCTATTGAATCACTATCTATTATAAAAAACCGTATCAAAATCCGTTGCGTATTATTAAAGATCTAAGCATACATAGGTACAGACAAACGGCGGAAAGCGACTTTGTTTTATACTACGTAGCGATGAAGCACAAGGCAATTTTTTCAACTACAATTATAAAGGTACATCAAAGTTAATTCACTAGCCTAGCATTTACTTTGATGTTTTATATGTCTAATTTGAGACATTACTATTCTTACCCTACTTATTTTAAATTACTTTTTTATTAAAAATCTTTATCAAGTTGTTTTTTTAAGATACACGCATAACATGATATCTGCTAGAACTTTTTCTGTTTACCTCAGTCTTAAAGAATGTTACCTACATTCTTTAAAATTGCCTAAAATTAATTAATTATTACATTTCAAAGAATATATTTTCTTTGAATGTACTAGTGAAGTTACGCTTATTTAGCACTAAGTAAGTAAGTTACCGGTAGAATAGGGTAACTTAGATAAAAAAAATCAAATTACTTGCGAAAATTGTCTAAAGAATATTGCTATTTTGATAAAAAAAAATTGTTGTTCTAGCTGTTATTCTTATCTCTGCACAAAATTGCCGAAGATTTTACAAATAGCCGAAAGAAGAAACATTTATTAAATAATTGTACTGTGTATAAATAATATAGGTACCTACCTATTGTTAGTTTGTGTTATACCTATTGAAATTGGGATATGTTACCTTAATATTCTTCTCTCCTATGTGTCCTAGGTGTTTTTTTACAATAATTTCTCTAGCACTTGTATTGATTGATTAATTGATGAATTGTACCTACAATCGATTTTCGTGAAAATCTTGAGATCAATTCCTTACGGTTTATAATTATTTAAGTACACACATTTTTTTATCTTCGAGTTATGTTTCCTTATAAATTCAAATTTAATGTATCTATCCTTTCAGCCCATTCTACGGTACCCACTTTAGACAAACTACAAAATATTTAATATTACGTAATCATTATTTTTTTAATTTAAACATTTCATTTTGGTTAAAAAAATCTAATATAGGTATCTGCCTATTTGTAGTACAACTCCTATAGACAAATACTTAATACAATTGTATACCCCTGTTTTACATTTTTCTTTCTCGCTTTAACTAAAATAGTTTTGGAAAGTTATTTTCCAACTATATCAAAATCACTATAGGACTTATATATGTATATTTTTTTACTGAATAGGTACCTTTTTCAATGGACTTTTGCGTCAAAGACAGGCGCAACATAACCTATACGCCCTCAACCATTAAAACAACGATATTTAGACGTTTTGCTTAAACAAAGACAGATACTATCTTGTATATTTATATTTAAACTTAGCTGAGCTTTAAAATTTACTAAAGCTTTACACGTAGTTATGAAAATAATTTCATTTTCTTACTTTAATGTTGATTCAGTAAGAAAATGAAATTATTTGATAGTTTGTTTATGGTCATAGTGGTTGCACTATGACCATAAACAAACAATAATATTTTTAAAATGCCCAACATAAAGTTTATTACATTCTAGGGACGCACATCCTACTTGACTACAATTCAATTTTTAAAGTACCAATATTAATATCAATAAAAATACTTTAGACACCTGATAAATAATCATTAAAATATATGACGTGGTTTCGATTCAAAACGTTTTCTTGCTAAAGATATAAAAACTTAGTTCCCATTTTTAATTTTACGACACTATCAATGTAAACTAAAAGGCTGTATCATAAATAACCATTGTGTCAGAAAAAAAGATAAAGAGTTTTATTGAGAACATTGTTAGAAATGTGTTTGTCTAACAAAGTCACGTGGGGAGTGAATTCATTTTAGAATCAAGAAATTCAGTTTCAAATCTGTGCAAAAAAAAACTATGTAGGCAAGTTGATAGGTAAGATGTTTTTGCGGAGATTTCGCGTAGGTACCTAAGGTATGTTTTTACCGAATGTGTTTATTATGTATTATGTAGGTAATTGAAGTCGGTGATATGATAAATTAACAAAAAACATACTAAACTTTGTTATTTGTATTGTTTTTATTCTCGTTCATTGTTAAATAAATATAAAATTGCCTTTTTTTATTCTTTGTATCATAATTAAATATCTTGCGTTTTTGCCATTGTGACATATCACCTCCCTTCGCTCGTATTTACAATTATTTTAGTAACAGATTTCAAGAATTCTAATAAGTAAAATAAAGTAAAGAAGAAAAATAAGATACATAAATCTATTGACAGCCGTTGCCAATTAATAAGTACCTAATATGTATTAACGAATTCTTACTGCTTTTATGAGATTTGGGGATACATGTTTTAAAGTTAATATATTTTAATGTTTAAATATAGGTAATTTTAATAAATCGCTACAAGATTTTTATGTCATAATATTTGTAACAATGATTTTATTAGCTATATCTATATTATATCCTCTTTTATTGTTCAAAAAAAAAGTCAAAAGTCAAAAATTCTTTATTCAAATAGACACATTTAAAATATTTTAAATCATGTTCTTATGATGCGTCCCATTCTTTTACTACCACCAGTTCTGGACGTGGCAACTCTGAGAAGAACTGGAAAGAAACTCAGAGGAAGCCTTTTTTTTAAATAAATTATATTTTACAATGATTAATAAAGCAGTATTGTTTCAGAGCAACTCACTCCCAAGCAGTTTTGTCATTAACATAATCAATTTTATAATAAGCCTTTTTACATAATTTATCTTTTACATATCGTTTAAACTTGTTTGTTGAAAGATCTCTAACATTATTAGGAAGTTTGTTGTAGAAGCGTATACATTGCCCCATAAAAGCATTGCTAATTTTGTGGAGACTTGTAGCATGTAAAACGAGATTATGCTTAGCTCTAGTATTAACATTATGAGTGTCGCTTTTTTTCTTAAAACTATCTATATTCTTATGAACATATAAAAGGTTTTAATAGACATAAAATATTGTGATGCGACTGTAAGAATATTAGTCTCTTTGAATTTCTCCCGTAGGGAAACCCGCGGACCAAGTTTATATATAGACCTTTTAGCTCGTTTCTGTAGTACAAAAATGGTGTCAATGTTCAACTTGAAAACAAACTTTTTATTAGATAATTAACATAAAAAGGGAGAAGAAGTTCAAATAACTATTATGGTTCTTAATTTAAAATGATAGAGAAATTATACCTATATCATGTTTAGCCACATGGCATAGGTATACAAAAATGTAACTTTTAAATAATAACAAGCCTATTTGAAATGTGACATTCAAAGAATAACCAGTGCAAAATATAAAATCGGTAAAAACATATAGGTAGGTACATTAATTTATAGGTATAACTACTCAAAGTATGAAATTACTTTATTTGAGTTATAACATCTTATCTTATTATATAATTTGGATACATGAATGTAATCAACTCTTTTAAAACCATTTTTAAGTTAGAAAATTCAGAAGCTATGTCTAATTTGTAAAATTTGAATCGGATAGAAAATTATTATATTGAAACACTGTGTTTAAGTGTATTGACTGTAATTAGTTTAAACTAAAGAATTATCGTATTTATTCCATTACTTTTAACTATATAGTTTAATGTATATATTGAAGAATCATTTTTGTATTTTGTAAAAATACTTGGGTAAAAATCTACAAAATAAAGTTTTTTATAATAAAAGTTGGTTCAACATATTATTTTCATGCTACATACTGAATACGCCTTCACCTTAATAACGAAAACTTATCAAGTAGGTAGTGCTTATCGCATTTACTATAACAAAGTTTATTGCCGTAGCCTTTATGACTTATTTAAACTAAGTAAGTTAATTGTATCAGATCAAAGAGATTCCAAATTTTGTCAAATAAGATTTTAATCACTCTAGAGGTTGGCATCCACATGCTTTAATCTTCTTTATGAACTAGGTACCATAACCTATTATTAAAGCACCGTCATACGTAATTAAGAAACGTTGATTCATTAAGTGTACCTAAAGAAGTTATATGAAAATGATATCAATTTTCGGAGGATTTAACTCTTTGTTATACTAGCTTCCCCCGCACGGTATTACCTGCATTTTTCGTTGGAACTTCATACTGAAATATAGCCTATAGCCTTCCTCAATAAACGGGCTATCAATCAATAATATTTTTTGATATCGGACCATTAGTTCCTGAGATTGTCGTGTTCAACCAAACAAACAAACTCTTCACCTTTATATGTGAGTATAGATTAACATACGTAACAGTTTCTGAAATAAAGAAAAGAACAGATAAAGACTCACCTAATGGCATTAACGTGTCTTCTCTAGGGTCTCTGTGTCTTCTTCTCTCTCGTCTCTCCTGCCGATCTCGCGCCATGATAGCGGCGATAGAGAAGTCAGTAGCACAGGGGCGCACAGAGCACTCCTCCTCCATAGCGGGCCCCTGCGAGCGTCCCTCGCCCTGCAGCAGCATCGAGTTCGCCTGAGAACCCAGCCTGCCTGATACTGACCACACGTTGTCACCGTCCGTACATCCCATCGATGCAGAACATAATATTTGAAACTTTCAGTAGGATTTCTAACTCTTCTGTCCTCTGTTCACAATTATTTCTTTGAATATGAGTTATAAAGTTTCAGTACAAGAGAGCAAATATAAATATTTGACTGAGTGTATTTATAAAAAAAAAGAATAAGTAAAACTTAGTTTTGGAAAATGGAAAAATCACAGCTTTTTTATAATTTCAGAGGAAAACACAAACTTTTAACGAGTCTATTAGAGAAGTACGTCAGAAACAACAGTCACAGGATAACTTTGTATCGCAAACGCGGACAGTAAGTTTCGTAGAGTAATGTAAACTTTTTACGCGCGCTCGTCACTCGGGTAGAGCGGACCGGTGCGACTCGGCGCGTTGTCGACTCGACTGAGGCGGCGGCGAGGCGCGAGGCGGCGGCCACAGGGAGTGGCCTGCATCACCGCCCCACGCCACCACACTCCGGCCACGCACACACAACCGCTTTTTTATTACTTCTTTCTTATTAAGTCCGTCCCGCTCGCGCTGGCCTCGCCGCTCGCGCCCGTCCCTCTCGGCGAGTCAGTTTTTCTCCGTGTGATAACTATTGAAATTCGCTAAACGGCTCACTGCGGCGCGGAAAAGGCTCTCTCGTTAAACGGTGAGTCGATCGTATCGAGGTATTTATTCGAATTACTCGGTGCGCCGACGCTTTCCATCACTATTTATGCACTGTGAGAGCATGCCGCCGTCGAAGGGGATGTGCCTGTGCGCCGATAAACTCAATCGAAATATTTGCGGTTAACGATGTAAATAAATATGATATTACTTTTGTTAAACGTTGCAAATAACTCCTGGCAGATGATTTTGCTGCGAGTTTTTTTATGCATTTTATTTTACTCATCAATAAAAGAGTGTCTTTTCATTATTTATCTCCAACGATTGTACAACGGACTACTTACCTACGAATGGGGAATTTCTAGTTAATTTAGGTAGAGCCAATTTCAGTGTACCAACTAAATTAAGTTAGTCCAATAAATAAATCAAAAAGGTCTCTAATCTAAAACCTTGCATTTACTCGGCAAATCGTATTATTTTTAACAGACTGTGTAAGTCTACTACTGGCTGTGTAGAAATAAAACATGAGGCTGATTTTTAAAATGCCACCTGGTTTCCACAGAAAGAATACGATACACACGTTTAATTCATGAATGTTAATACCTACAACATTATTTACCAAAAATACTACTAAATATTATTTCTAGTTACTAGTGTTACTACACACCCATACCTATAGATTCTTTAAAACAATGATGAGGACGCACTGACCTAAGTTCGTCGTTTTTACCTATAGGGACCAGTATAGTTTCATGCTCTCAATTTCTACTACATACATATGAATGTTATTGAAACCTTACCTCATAGAAAATCACCAGTAACCAGTCATTTAGAACGCTTTGTAAACTTCATTACCTCGTCAAAGGAGGCTGTGCAGCAGTGGTATTCTGTGGTATAATTGTTTAATAAGTAATACAGCGCCAATCCCGCGCGATTGCGCCCTTTACAATCCTAGATCAAATTTGCGGAAAATTAAACCCATAGATTTTCTTCTAGTATTGTATTTATAATAATTTATTACGTGCGAGGAACTCAAACTAACCATGTCGTTAAGCAATAAATCTTATCGAGTCGACTCGGTAATAGCAGTACAAATGGCCGCGATACGCGAATTGCGACGAATCTCATTAATTATTTTGTTGATTTCCATGTAAGGCTACGATAATAAACCGTTGTTATTATTCGTTAATTTTGAATAGCCTTTGGCGTTTTACATGTAAATTGGTTACTTGAAAATATTGAATAATGCAGATGAATAACGTAGATAGGTACACCACCTCTCTTAAGGTCGAAATATGCATTTTGTAATTGATACCACGTTTTTATTTAAACTTAACGTATCTGCTTATTGATTTTTGATGAGCATATGTTAGACGGCTTAGATTTGTTATGTGCCAACGGGTTATAATCTAGTTGCTTGTGGTAATGTTTGCTTTTTAAACCGACAGCAAAAATAAGGACCAATTATTTTACTAGCTTAAGTATTTTTGAACAACATTCTCATAGGCTTAGTGTCTATAATGTTTTATTAGAAATACTGTTAGATTCTTTTATTAAACAGCTGAGATTATATGTAAAATTTTCATTATGAATGAATCATATTAATCAAGATTTAAATTAATGTAGGTATATACTAAGATAAACTCTAGGTAAACAAAATAAACTAGGTAGAAACGAAATAACTACTAACTAAACTAATATTCAGGTACAATTAAAAAATACATTACACTTTTTTATTTATTATATTTTTACATAGTCACGGGTAATTTCCCGTAACCCTTTTCCAATATGCAATCATCATGTTCAAACCCGTGATTCATAGGGAAATAAAAAATTCAATTATCCTTACCTACGTACAGTTAATATATCAGTGCAGTACATACAAATGACACTGCAAACATTTCAGTTGTCACAGGACGTCCAATTCAGTTTTTGTCGAAATCAACGGGAAAGTTGTGATTAAAATTTAAAAGTAGCGACTCGTGTGAACGCACTCGCGGTCGACGACGATAGAGGGGGAACCGACGCCCCCTTGTAGGCGGGACGGCTGTCTTTCAAGCTAATCTTAACTTTATTGGTTACGACATAGAGTTACATGTTCTGGTGGTATGTAGATGTGTGCATCCACTGCAAGTCGGTCTGGGAGTGAGGTAATTCTTCACTAAGTGTCGTCCGAGTTCGAGTGTGCGACATACTTCAAGTCTTTCGTCGGAAAGTCGTATGATCTTTTAAAAATATGTTTTAAGAACTATGAGGTGAGTTTTGGTGACGTTGATATTTGCTAAGATGGTAGATGTTTTTAAATCCCACACACAATTTTAGCGACTTATTTCCAATAATGCCAAATACCAAAATTATTTCTCCAAAGTTACATTTGGTATTAAATATTAAACGATGACATCAGCCGTATTTCACATCTTAAATGTTGTGAACACTTTACGGAAAACTTTACCGTATACATGTAACACATGCTTCATACAAATAAATGCATCTTCATCTTTATACTTTATTTCAAAATTAATAATCTCCGGCCGGTGGTCGAATATTTTTAATCTCAATTTTGAAATAACTTATTTAGTTAAACTTATCATAGATTTTTTAACAATTATACTATAGGTACCTACTATTACTTAACATGTTAAAAATATAATCCCTTTTCTTATATTTAAATTTAAGTGTGTAACTGTGTTATGTTACACAGTTACACAACTAAATTAATTTTTTTACAAGATCTCTATTTATACACGAGCAAACATGTTAGATAAATCTATAAGTAAATTAACTAACTACAAATGTATAAAAATAACAAAAACTAAGGAAGTAAAGCTACTCAAAACCTATACCTACTGGACAGTGTTCCCGCAATTGCTTTAGGAATGAATGCTTAATAATCTTAAAGTACAAAGTCTTTGAAACGTCGCGTTTAATTATACTTATACCTTCCTAATAGGTAATAAATAAAAACGTATCGCCAAATTGTATGTAGGTACGCACCTAACTTGAAGACTACTTGACCTATTTGACTGATTCTTTTTACTATTGGGTTCGTAATTTACAAGAATAAGGGTTTAATTATTAGGAAAATGTGGAAAAATCCAGGGGAAATTTCAATATAGATATTATGACCGCTGACATTGCTGGACATTAAGCTTACAATACATTTCAACTAAGTTACATTGATCTTACTACATTTCGCTCAACGATAATTTTAACTTGATCAATACGTAGGCGAAATTAAAAAGTCAAATTAAGTCACGCTAAATGACATCTTATTTTAAACTAAGTAGGTACTTACTCTACGTAAAACTTATAAGAATCGCGCCGCTATCGGTATGTAGGTATCACAAATAGAAAACGAAAACAATATTATAAAGAGGAAAGATTTGAATTTCTATATATGTTTGTTATTATACATTTACATCCAACAGTTTTAATATCGCAGCTCGTCCACAATAACTATTTCGGTGAACTACACACACTCCACTCAATAGATGGAAGGTGCGCAGCTGCAAGCCCCGCTCTCAAGAACAATAAAATTTTAGCACTGGCTGCCTTATTGAACAGTTAAATCATCTAGCTCAATATCCCATGCTCATAACGCACATGCCGTACACCACACACTCCACTCATGTGCACAAACTAATGTGCACTGAATTTTAAACAAAGTTATATTTTTTTAGATCTACTAGTACGGAATAATTTATAAGGAGCTGACTTTGCCAAGTGACACAAGAAATGGTATATTGCACCAGAATATATTATTTAATCAGTAATTAATTAATTTAAACTGTAAAGAGCTTGTAATTTGAATGTTGGCAATATCAAACATCTATACAGTCTTGAATTATAGGTTTTTCACTACCTACCCGCGTATCTCCCGTTTCTTTAAGGACTTAATAATTAAATATAACATATAACCTTCCTTGATAAATTGGCTATCTAACACTGAAAGAATTTTTCAAATCGGACCATCAGTTCCTGAGATTAGCGCGATCACGCAAAAAAACAAACTCATTATATATTAATAGATATGGATAGATATTTAAAAAAATAGGATTCCTCATTATCACTACATAGTATAAAAAAATTCGCTTCCCGCTGTCTGTCTGTACCTATGTGCCTAATACTATGCTTAGATTTTTAGAACTACGCAACGGATTTTGATGCGGTTTTTTTAATAGATTGAGTGATTCGATAGGAAGGTTTATATGTATAAAGCATTAGGATTACACCCGTGCGACGCTGGGGCGGGACGTTATTAATATAAACCTCGAATAGTCAACCTGAGAGGATGTGCTTTTCTAAGGTCAAGAAAAATAAAAGAAAATGAACAGTTTATATTGCTTACAGTTACAATTCCTATATCTCTGCAAATAAATGACCGTAAACTTTATAAAGGATACGATTGCATTTTTAGGTAGACCAGCATTGCATATAAGTTAAATTTTAGATCCGAACTTAAAGTTAGAATTTTTCACGGCCGGTCGATATAAATCGATTGTCCTTCATGTGAAGAATTAAATAGCCTATAAACTAGGGCAAGTATTATCTGTATTGCATGGTTATGAAGCACAATCTTTATATGTGTATCGTGACCAATATTTATGTTCTGGATAAGGCGGTTTTGAGTACCTACCTTAGAAAAACCTCTCTTGTGTAGAAAATCTTTCAAGATATTTTGTGGACTGCTTTTTTATATTTTTGTAAAATATTTATTATTACAAAATTTTATGAATCGGACTAGAAATTTGCATATTCATTGAAGTTATTTTCGATGTTTAAAGAAGATAATACATAAAATAAATCAAATTATGGAAAACGTACAAATCACCATATAGTATAAAACAAAGTGGCTTTCAGCTGTCTGCCTGTGCCTATGTATGCTTATCCATAAAGCTACGCAATGGATTTTATGCGGTTTTTTTAATAGATAGAGTGATTCAAAAGGTAGGTTTATGCCTTGTACATTAGCATAGCACCCGTACGTAGACTAGTTTTTTTATTAGTCCAAGTGACATTTCCTTTCCAATCTACACAAATGTGAAAATAGATTTAAACTCAAAAACAAATAAAAAAGTAAATAGAACTTAACTTTTCATTTTTATCATTTAACAAAATGTGTTAAAAGGTGCCGATTAATGAGAACAGATAACATTTAACATTGAAACTTTGTTGGAAACTACAATGGCATATTTTGCGATTAACATAAACGAAAAAAGATTTTATAAAGCGATCGTTTTAATATGTTTATTCAATTTTATGATAAATGTCTTATATTCTCGTTAAAGTGCGGTTTTCGTAATCCTATAGGTAGGTTATAACTACTATCACATCTCAAACGTCAATAGAAACAAAGGCATGAATTTCACAGAAACGAAGTAAGGTGAAGACGTGCGATGACGCAGATAGGTATGGTGTCGTTTTAAAATATTGACATACAAAATATACGTAGTTGAAATGTCGTGAATTACACACAAGTGGCGGGACGCAAGCGTGGTGCTGGCGTCCATATCTTATTTGCCTCGCGTTTCCGCTGCGTCTTACGACATCTTCGCCTTATATCTCTTATTCAAGCCTAACATACAAAACAACTTATTTTTAGAATTAACAGTTTATGTGCATAAGCTGTTTATTCTAAAAATAAGTTAATAAGTGCCTAAAAAGCTTCTCAAACAAACTTAGGTACTTTTATCTAACATAGTTTTATGATTAACTTTAATTAGTTATGTAGTTGTATTCACAAAGTAAAGTTAGTAGGTATTAATAATAAGAGCCGTTCATATATTATTCAGTACGTATATAACCACCCTAGTATTTGTATGCCGATCACAAGCAAAACATAGGTACCTGCTATGTAATTTTGAATAAAGATCTTTTTACACATCATACTAATAAATACATTTTAAAATCAAATTAACTTTGCTGTCAAATAAAGCTTAGTTCCTGACACATGATTTAAGATATCCAGTAGGGACATTTATTTCATAACTACATTCAGTTATGAAATAAATGTCAATTCATAGATTAACTAAGCGTAAATGTTAATAATTCATTTCAAAGAGTTACTTGAATTACTAACAATATGGATGTTCCATTGTGTTATTAATTCAACTCTAACTAGCTGATTGTGCTTTGAAATTCAATTGTCATTAAACAAGAGTTTTTGCAGCTGATTAATAAATTTTAACTTTGATCATCCGTCCGTTTCGATTGCGTGAACCATGAGACTCTTGTCAGGAAACTACATCACTATGGCGTTAGGAATAAGGCTCTCGAACTTCTGACCTCTTATCTGGGCAATAGAATTCAGAAGGTCGATATTAATGGTAAATCGTCTTCGGGATCACCAGTTGTAATGTGATTTCCACAGGGATCAATCCTGGGTCCATTTCTGTTTTTAATATACGTTAATGACTTACCTTACTACGTAAGCGATAAACATGAGATTGTATTGTTCGCGGATGACACATCCTTGACGTTCAAAATTAATAGACAATTACGTGATTATGACGAAGTTAATGATGCACTCTCTAAAGTAGTTCATTGGTTTAGTGTCAATAACCTGTGTATAAATGATAAAAAAACTAAAGTGATCAAGTTTTCTACACCTAATGTTAGACAGGTTTCCACCAATGTAAATATTAATGGAAATGGCTTGGACCCTGTGGAAACCACTGTGTTCTTAGGTATCACCATTGACTCCAAACTGCAATGGGGACCACACATTGAGAAATTGTCAGGAAAATTAAGTTCTGCAGCATATGCTGTAAAAAAAAATAGACGGCTCACTGATGTTGATACGGCTAGAATAGTGTATTTCAGTTACTTTCACAGCATAATGTCGTACGGGATTCTTCTTTGGGGTAGCTCCGCGGATATTAACAGCATTTTTATTTTGCAAAAGAGAGCCGTGAGGGCTATTTATAAGCTTGGTTCCCGTGAGAGCTTGAAATAAAAATTTAAAGAAATAAATATTCTAACCGTTGCAATGCAATATATTTTCATAAAAATATTGATTTATTTAGTAAAAAAAGTGATACACACAACATTAATACTAGATATAAGAATAATCTTGTGGTACATGCTAGTCGTCTCCGCAAAATAAGTAACTCTTTTATGGGGCAGTGTATACGGTTCTACAACAAACTTCCTCATAATATAAGAGTATTGTCAATAAATAACTTTAAAACAACTATAAAAGCCAAATTGTGTAGCAGGGCTTATTATAAAATGTCTGATTATATTAGTGACAAAAATGCTTGGGATTGAGTCGCTCCAATTACAATGTAAAATAGAAAATTATGTATAAATTTAATAAAATATTGTAAAATATATTGTAAAAAACCGGCCAAGTGCGAGTCAGACTCGCGCACGAAGGGTTCCGTTTCATTTACAAGTGCGTACCTATTTTTGATATCAAGAATAAATAAAAAAGCGTATGTTTATGAAATGAAATGTTATTTTATATTTTTATATTCGAGTTGATTGAATGAAAGCTAAATTGCGGTTTACGATTTATGACGTATTAAAAAAAAACTACTTACAAGATCTCGTTCAAACCAATTTTCGGTGGAAGTTTGCATGGTAATGAACATCATATATTTTTTTTAGTTTTATCATTGTCTTATTTTAGAAGTTACAGGGGGGAGGAACACACATTTTACCACTTTGGAAGTGTCTCTCGCGCAAACTATTCAGTTTAGAAAAAAATTACATTAGAAACCTGAACATCATTTTTGAAGACCTATTTATAGATACCCCACACGTATGGGATTGACGAAAAAAATTTTTTTGAGTTTCAGTTCTATTTATGGGAACCCCAAAATTTATTGTTTTTTTTTCTATTTTTGTGTGAAAATCTTAATGCGGTTCACAACATACATCTACTTGCTACGTTGCAACATTATAGTTCTTATAGTTTCGGAAAAAAAGTGGCTGTGGCATACGGACAGACAGATAGACAGACAGACAGACATGACGAATCTATAAGGGTTCCGTTTTTTGCCATTTGGCTACGGAACCCTAAAAAGAGGGTTCTACTGAGTGTTTCTCAGTAGTCTCCACGTCACGCACTGCACGGTAGGGGAAAAAATATGACGATTCCAAATAAATGTAACCATTTTTACGGAATAAATGATATTTGACTTGATTTGACGTCCAGAAACTGGTTGTTATACCTAAACTTTCATTTTTCTTCAGTAAGTATCTTAAATTAATTCTATATTATGTCTGTAGTAACTAATCCTGTTCTTATTTATGACTGACAACTGAAACAAATATAAAAAAAAACGGATAAATTGCCAGAATTATTCATTTATTTATAACGGTTACCCAACGATTATTTACACAGTACATTATATGAGATTTACCCAAACAAAAGGGATTACTCGTGTAACAATAACTTAAAGGTTAAATTAAAATAAAGCCTAAGTTACTCCAAAAAATAATTATCAGCTCTCTACCAAATGAAAATGGACATACCGGTAGGAACCAATGTGGTACTACCGTACAGACTGTATCGACAGATGCAAAAAGCCTGTTTATTTTACAAACTGACACTTCAATTTTATTTATTTTTTTACTTTTTTTACCGTCTTGAAAATAATAGGGCGTGATATGTATAAGAAATAGATGTGTAAGGCATAGTTATTTCATGTTTTTTTTACTGGCATAGAGTGAAAATCGTAACCATAAAAATGCGTACCTAAGTAGGTAGTTACGCTATTTCCCTCACTCTTCTCATTCGTATTTACTTGCGGCCTAGTATTATAGGCACCTATTTTAACTAACGTAACGTAATTAGGTACGTATTTTTAAGGTTCTGATTTCCAATCTATGTCTTAGACATCTATTTCACGGCCTATTATTTTCAAGATAGGAAAAAAGTCACCTATATATAGATAAACAATACAAAAATTTGTACTCAAAAATAATATGCTGTCATCATATTTTATAACACGGCAGCTATTACATTCTACGTTTAGACATAGGTATTATGTTGTCATTTTATGTCTAAACTATTTATTTATTTCAAACCCTTTTAAGAAAGGGTTACTTAATTAGATATCTAATTAATTGTTACTCACTTGTCTGATTGTGGGTTGTAACTAAACATAGGGTTACTTTTGTTAACAATGTTGTAATTATTGTACCTACACGTGTTTTATAAAAAAAAATATAACATTGTTTATCTTTACTTGTACCTAGTTGTTATTATGAAGTTACTCCCACATTATGTTAGTAAATTCTTTTATATTTGATTAGCTTCCCTCGCGCGGTTTCACCCGCGTATCTCCCCTTCCGATTTTCAGGGTTATTTTTAAAACACCAACAACCTTTCAGGTGGTGAAAATAATGATGATTATAAACAACTTTTACTATGGGACCAACCCTGAAATTGAGAAAAAAAATGTCGAGGTGTTGGTGAACATAAATGTGCTGGAACTGCTGATTTTTTCGTGATTTCAGGCAGACGTGGCCCAGATACAAAGACAAGGTTTGTCTTACCGTCGCGGCGCTGATTCCTCCCCAATCCGTCCACGGACGACCACCATAGCTGATGTTTTCTTCAATGCAGCATTTTGCAAAGCGTGCTCCATCTCTTAGACCTTGTTCCTTCCGACTTTACCATTATAGGGTAAAAGTGGGAAGCGATTCAATGAAGCTGTTTCTTTTAAAAAAATGTTCTTATTAATAATATTTTAATTTAAAATACTGAAGAAGAAATAATATAAAATTAAAAGTTTAACCAGTTTCAGAACGGAAAATAACTCTTGTGTTATTCTTTATAAACATTTGTCACTAAATGTATTTCAAAGCATAATCTGCTAAACAGACTTGAATTAGTTACTAACATGATGGAACATCCATCTTGTTCGTCATTCAAGTAACTGTTTGAAATGAATAATTAACATTTTAGCTTAATTTCACATTAATCTATGAGTTGCCATTTCTTTCATAACTGGATGTTACACTCGTTTTTTTTCTTAAATCATGTGCCAGGATCTAAACACGATTAGACAGCGAAGTAGGAATATTTTGCATGATATGTGAAAAGATGTTTAATTAAAATTACACATGTTTTGCTTGTCATCGGAATACTAATGATAATTATTATGAATACTAAGCTTACTTTGTCAATACAACTACATACCTAATTAAACTTAATCATAACAACATGTTAGATTGAGATAATTTTACCGTGTGGTTTCCGGCTTAGAATAGACCACCCCATGTCCTCCCATGGGTGTCGTAAAAGGCGACTAAGGGACATATGGCTGATGGATGGGCAGCAGCATCTATTAGCTCAAGGTTTTCATCTTACTGCGATCACCAATCCGTCTGCCAAGCCTGGTGATTATGGCAATATCCCTCAACGATCCTGGCTTGCCAAGGTCTGTTAAGAGGAGGCCCATGTTCAGCAGTGGACGTGAACGGGCTGATGATGATGAGATAAGTTTAAGCTTTATTTTTGTTTTTTTTATTTATATTTTATTATTTTTAGAATTAACAGCTTATGTGCAATGTTAGGCTTGAATTGTACAGAGAAGATGTAAGGCGATGATGTTTACAGACGCAGCGGAAACGAGATAAATATATGGATGCCAGGCAATGCCAGCATTCAAGTCGTGTCAACTACGTACCTACATTTTGAAAATGAACATGAAAAAGTTTTAAGCTACCTTGTCTGCCTGTATCCATGATTCTTCTACATTAATTTCTGTTAAATTCATGTCATTATTGCTTTTGGCATGTGAGATATTGGGTATGTAGGTATTGCATATTTACCTACTTAGAGGATCAAAATAAGCACACTTTCACGAAAATATAAGGGTTTTATCATAAAACTGAATTCACATTATAAAACGGGTGCTGTATGGAATTTTCTTCTTTTGTTTGTTTTAACCATACAATATTCCATTGTAGTTTTCAACAAATTTTCAATGTTATCAGTTCTCATTAATCGGCAAATTTTAACACATGTTGGTAAATTATGAAAATGAAAAGTTCAGTTCTACTTACTGTTTTATTTGTTTTTGAGTTCAAATCGGTATAGTTTTCATATTTGTGTAGACTCGGAAGGAAATGTCACTTGAATTTTAAAAAACTAGTGACCCGCCCCTTCTTACGGTTGCTATGCTGATGTACAAGGTAAACTTACATAATTTCAGGGTTGGTCTCTTAGTAAAAGTTGTTTATAATCAGTACTTTCATCACCTTTTTGTTGGTGTTTTAAAAATAACCCTGTATTTTAAGCTGTCTATCTTTACTAATATAAGCTGAGAGTTTGCTTGCTTGAACGCACTAAGCTCAGGAACGAAGTAATCCGTTTTGACAAATTCTTTCAGTGTAAGATACCCCATTTATCGAGGAAGGATATAGGCTAGTAGATGGACAAAGGCTATTATTTAGAAGTTCCCACGGTAACAGGTGTAGCCGCGCGTGGGAATCTAATCATTAAATGCCATTGTTGCTCCTCGATTACGTAGCTTTCTAATGGTGAAAGACTTTTCAAACTATATCTGAGTAGATCGATGTATAAAATACGAGCTGCGCCCCGCGCTTTTACCCACGTTACCTTACTCCAGTGGGTCGGAGCGTGATTTTTTGTAGCCTATATGTTAATCGAGCTTATTAACTATTCCCGTGCAAAGTTTCAGCCAAATCCATTCAGTAGCTTTTGCGTAAAAGAGAAACAAACATACATACATCCACACATACAAACCTTCGCATTTAATTTTATAATATAAGGATATATATAGATATAATATAGATACAAAAGAACGGTAGATAATAGAGTTACTATTTATTGTGTGAGTTACGTTCTTTTTTTATATATTTTTGGATATTAATTAGTGGCAACGCACAAACAACCAGAAACAGAATTAATAATCGTTTTGTAGTTTCGTTTATTAAATACTTACGTACTTACCAAATACAGTACCTACCAAATGCCAACAGAAAAACATTAGCCAACATTGTACTGAATTATCTATCAGGGGTGTTTGCAAAAAGGCACCTCAAACAATGTGACCGCTAGTTCGGCGATGTGTACACGATCCGACTTCTTCGCACTGATCTTTTTGTACTGTAGCACCAACTATCACCGACGCTGTACAATATGCATTGTAGTAAGTAGGTATATGTGCATTATATTCATATAACCATTCTAATGAAGTCTAAAATAAATTTCCCTGCAAATATCTCAGTGTAGCCTCCTACAGTCCCTTGTCGGGCAGCGTCGTGTCGCACGACCGCTGCGACGTGACGGGGTGGCAAGCCGCTACAGTTGCGACTTGCGACACGACACCGACAAAACCTCGCCCTGACCCAATCCTTGTCACCTGAATAAATTACGAAGGTCCGATGTTAATTAATGTGCGACAAATCCCACTACAACTTTTATAGTGATTAAGAGTCTGCCGTGTGGGACTTAAAGTAGATTTCTATACCTAGCAAATTGACTGGTTGTAAAGAAAAACATGTATTGATATAGAATAGGGATTAGATCTTAAGTACGAGTACTTACATTCAATCAAACTTTAGTTCAATTGCATATCCGAATGGCATTTCTCGTTAGTTAGGTATGTAGTATAAATAGGGTCTCTCATTAGTTTAAAAGGGTTCTGTACTCAAAGGGTACCGGGGCCATACTAAGACTCTCTGTATGTCTGTCATTGTCTGTCACCAGGCTGTATCACATGAACGGTGATAGCCAGACAGTTGAAATTATCACAGAAGATAATATTTCTGTTACTTAATTTATTTATTTTTTTCGGAATGACTTACATTTTTAGCCACTAGGCTTTTGCTACTTCACCGGGCATAATAATATTAAAGTGAAGCTTCCATACAATAAACGTGATGTTTTGCCATTCTAATTTAAGTTTTTCCTTTTTTTTATATACCTAATGGTACGGAACCCTTCGTTTGCGAGTCTGACTCGTACTTTGTCAGTAAAGAGAGAATTCAAATTTACCTCTATATTGCAATGATGCTAATAAATTACACATCCCTGTATCAATAGGTAGATATATTTTTTATTTTGATTTATCATTCATTATTATGAAACCAGCTTCCCGCGTGCAGTTTCACCCGCGTTAAATATAGCCTATAGTTCTAATAGTCAAAGAATGATCGAAATCCGTCAATTTTACAAATATACAAATCTTACCATATATTATTATAGATAAAGATTTCGACAGGTTCCAGTTATAGGCTCACTTTAAAAAAAATAACCGAATTCCCTGATTCTCTCTCTGACCATCAAAACTAAACACATTTAAGATTGACAAAAAACAAGGAACTAAACCCGAGTAAAAAGTATCTTCAGTGACAATACAGTCCGACATGAGTCTCTCTCGGGATTTGCTAAATCGTATTGGTTTTTCTCCAGTTGTGTTTATTTGCTCCCCTTTCCTTTTACTCGCTACCAACACTTGATACGACTGACATTAGTGCTACCACATTTGAATCATCCCCTTGTTAAGGTTTTAGGTGCAACTTTCGTATCTACTATAGGTATTTAGCGAATTAATTAACGCAAAACGGCAGTATACATCAATTATGTTATCTAGTATTTAATTTAAAAAAAGAATGCAAATGTAATGGGAATAATGGGTCTGTTCATAAATTCTTAAAAATGAATCGCAATAATATAACCAAGGAATTTGAATACAATGATATCAGTACCTATATACATTTTTAACAGATTTTCTGCGAAATAGAAAAATATCGTAAGCTACTACAAAACTACGCTGCTTTTTATAATCTTTTTTTTTATTTGATGACGGTAAAAAGTACATAGCCGAAGTTACATTTTCACGGCACATGAAAAATAAATGGACGATGTTTCAGTAGTAAAACAGTGAAATGATAAATAAGGATAATATAACAACCTCTGCTAGTCATAATGTGCAAACGCCAAGCTCTCCGCGTTTGGCTGACACTGTTCCGGACGTAGAAGTACGGGTGTGGTTCTAATACACGCTGCTAAGACATTTTATAAAGGTTTTTTTTCTTTTTTAACAAAATATGGCATAAGCTCGACTTCAAATCAAAATTCTAAAAGATGGATATTGCTTTAATGTTGGTCCTTTTTTTTAATTTTAATTCGTTACTATTGTGTGTCATTATCATGTACCTACTATTATTGTTAAGAGAGTTTAAAGACGACTATAAACTGAATGTTAATTAAAGTTGTAAGAATTGTGTGTGCAAGTGCAGATGGCAGAATTTTAAAAACTAGCTTAATTTAAAAGTTTTAAACAGAAAGATAAATAAATTAAAAATTACATCAAAATCACTCATTTACTAATTAGACTCGTATGCCTAAGTAGGTACACAACTTAACCAGATCTTTTAGCTTTTTGTCTGATTAATTGACTATACTATACCTGTTCACTGTTACTTTGTCCAGCAGTGGACGTCCTACGACTGAAATGATGATACCTGTTCACATCGCAACTATACATAAGGACTAAAAACGAGTTCAATACGACTTTAACTTCGAAAAAAGGTTCACCTTACTTACCTTTTTTTTCGGACGAATAGAAAATATATAGTTAGCCACTTGACTTTTGCTACTTTGCCGGGCATAAAGGCGAGCAATACTCCAGCTGGAATAAATTCCTTACCCTCTTACAGTAACGCTCCACCCGGAAGCAGCGAGGCAGAGCGAGGCGCGAGCTTGCTTTATCTGCGCTGGCTGTGCGCGAAACAATATATTTATTGGACAGTAGCGCGGCGCGGCCTGATCCAGAGGATGATCTATTCGCTTGCCCTTGCGTTGCCACCGTGAATAAGCTTGGACAATAAGCGTATTGCTTAGGAGAAGAACACAAAATTGAACTGACTGTTATGATGTATTTATTATTTATATTTTCGGGATGGGAATTGAGAATAGTCGGTATATGTTATATACTTAAGTCATACTATTCTCAATCAGATTCGAATTTGGCATAAAGTTGAAAACTAAAGATTACATAACAAAATCAGATGGAACATGAAGTATGTCGGATAGGTCATGTTTTATTGTTTGGTAAATTCGATGACGTAGGTAGGTACCTAAAGTTATGTTATAAAAGTATGTATCGAAACTGCTGAGATTAAATTACTGATTTGACTGAAGTCACTGATCTATTTCTTAATTCATAACTTAACAGACAGTGTTCATAGCTGCATACTACTTACACAATAATGAGATAGACTTTCTTATCATTAATTATCAGTCCCGTTTGTCTAATTTTTATCTGATAATTAATATATAATTATTTTATCATAATACCTATTGACATATTAAACGAAACTGCAAATCCACTGAGTGGTTGCACAGTTATTTATCAGTTCAAACCAGACTTATTTTTCGGTACGAGGGTTGAGAAAAACATCTGAAATCGTATTACGTACAAATAAACCAGCGGGAAATCTCAATCACGGTACTATTTATTCAGGAACTGGTCTCCTGAGAGGAGAACAAGATGGATCGCGGTGTCAACACGAATTTGCATCCCTTGTTTGTTTCAGCTGAGCGTCGGCGGAAAAAACACCGCAATCTCATTCTGTTTGGTGCAGCGGGCGCCTCCCATCAGTTATTCGCCGGTGCGGCCAGCTAACACGATTATCTGTCGTTTCAAACGAGACGCTCTTTTTTCCGTTCCCTTGTTTTCCAACTTCACGTCTGCTCCACTGTTTTTTCTGAATAGGAAATGTCAGACGAAAAATTGACAAAAATATGGGCCGCTCCGATGGAAAATAGTGGGCTTTGCGATAGGATCGACCGGATCCCGCATCCGTTGTATGGAAAATTTTATTCGTAAGATAGTTTTCTTGTTTGTCATGTTTTTGTTACGTTGATTGTATTTTTTATCTGGAATGACAACGATGTTGCGGTACAGTGAGGTATTTGTTTTTTAAGATGACAATTTGGGATACAACTAGATATGAATCGTGTTACCATGGTTTTGTATCTTGCTAGAAATATTACTCTGAATTGGGACATATTCAGAGAGATCTGGCATGGTGAACAAGCAATGTCACGGACAATTTCCGTGCTTCAAATCTGTGCCATTTAACTATTAGACGGGCGTGGGTGGCCCTAAGTTCACGACCACTTATATATCCATCTATATTGTAAAGTAGATTTAGTGTATTAAAATGAATTCATCAGGTATATGGCATTGAAATATATTTCTTTATTTACGTAAATCAATTACAGGCACTTGTAAATAGACAAACATTAATTGGAAAAATCTTATCAATTTGTGCTTGCTTTTTTGTTTATATTATATATATTTAAGTTATAATCAAATTAATCACTATAAATTAATTATAATATTTATGGGGCAAAATGCTTGGTCTGTGTGTAATATGTTAGAACAATTGACATTCTTTGGGTTACCCACGAGTAACCATATAAGACGGATGAGCATTAATATTTTAATATTTAGGTATTAATACCTATTGCGCATGATTTTTTGTAATGCATCTAGTTTATGAGGTTCTATTTTTGTATTTACCGACCTACAGAAATCAGTCAATTGTCAGTAAAACAACTTTCATCAGTCCCATCTCATTAGCATCGACGGTAGCGGTGCGTCACAAAAACCTACTTCGACAAAAACTGAACCGTGAGATGACAGAAGCGATTCTAAATATTTCGGCAATGCGCCCTTTCTGTGAAACAAGATGCACTGCCTAATGTGATTTATGATCTTAGGAAGGCGTTACAAATTGTTTTCCGTAACCGATATTTGCCTTAGAAATTACTTCTTATTAATTAAGTGTGTTAGGTTTCACATGTGATTGATGGTAATGTTTATTGACTTCAATTCAATAAGGAAAATATAAATATAAGTACCTAACACTTTTCGAAAAGTGACACTATTAAATAATGCTTCAGCGCATAACTGCTTTAATTCACCGCTGTTACAACCAACGTTTAGATATAAATTACAGTGACACGGAGATGTGATTGCGCCACGAATTACACATAGAACCACACGCAACGGATCATAAAGATCGCTCTAATGTCTTCATACAGCACTCACAAACGCCTCAACACGACGGAATAGATTCACCAAAGTAATAATTTCCTCGCAGCGGACTGAGGCCAGAGTAACTCACACGCTCTAGCCAAACCGCTGATTATGGCTTGATTACACCCTACAAAAACTTTCATAACCCGGAACTTCCATTGCCATTAGTGGCTAAAAAAACAATTATTGACGCCTCATGATAGCAATTAACACCCATCTGTTATTACATCCAAATCTTTACTTTCGGTAGACCTGCTATCATGTTTAATGAGTCTCTCTGTGCTCCGATGATCTTCGAAAGGTAACATTGCATTTTTTTCCTATTAATGGAAACTGTATCTTGTGACGTCAGCCGTAGGACTGTTTGAGTATTGTGCGTGGAATGGAGTAGAATCGTGTCGAGTAGACGTGTGAAGCTGACGCCTCCCGCGGGCGGCGTGCGCGCGGACCACCCGCGCTCGACCACCGGCCGCCCGAGGGCGTGTGCGTTCACACGTGGATGCCTAATAGTTTCGATGATTTCCTAGTTTTTGCGATCGAATGACATATTCGCAAAAAATATACATTATGATTGTGCGGCGTTGTTGGACTAAAAAAGTACGACGAAATCGTTTTGTTATGATGCAAGTGGTGTGTTTGGTTTCTTATCTTGAGATAACAATCATGCTGTCCATTAACATATGTCAACAAGGTTGACCCAGAACGGAGATGACTGAGCGGGTATGGCTGAGAGGTTGGGAGGTTCAGTGTGGTCCGGCGTCGGGACGCTGTCGCCGCGGAGGCCGGCACGCGTGCTATGCACTCGCTCGGCGCGCCTTACACTCGTAACTCCGTTTAATAAATGACCAGCGCGCAGTATTAGGCGGATCGCATACATCATTTATGTAAATTGTGACGAAGACATATCTAGCTCGGCCATGCGCTGCCTTCACTCCACAAGACGCACATTCCGTCTTATTTTGTTGTAAATACCTTCGAAAGAAAATGAATCTATAAGTATTATATTTAGAACAATTTATGGCATTCGAATGATTCTAAGGTACGGTTTAGAGTTTAGATCAACCTGGCTCGCATCGGTCTGCTGGAATTACAGTCCATATTTCTGTCGCGGAAGTCATCGCGTAAATGTGACAAATACGTGAGCTGAAATTCCAGTCTCCACACATCAATTTCCTTACAATGTTATCCGGGCAGGAGCCCGAGTCGATGATAGCCGGTCGGTCTGAATCGTACCTACCATAAAGGAATTGAAAATTACTAGGTAAACCACTTAATTTTACAGAAAATATTGAACATCGATTCTAATGCAATGAAACTACCGACCTTTGACTCTGTACAAATGATTACATCTAAGCAGGTAGTGAAGATTTAACCTTTGCGAATACAATATGAAAGCAATACTAGAGTAGGTAGGTATATTATGGTTCCCAATTTAAATGATTCTATGTGACGTGTTTCACCAAGTTGAGGTAGGTAGGAACACAGCAAAACCTCCCATGTGAATATCTTTATATTTCTCTGTAGGTACTACGTGTCTATTAAAAAACACACAGGTGACAAACTTTTTCTTTACGTTCCTACTTAGTTTTAATTGATTTCTTCTAAAAGTTAAATAATACACATACTTAGGAAGTCTATTTCTCGAAAGAATTTCATAATAAAATATAGCCTAGCCTTTCTCCATGTCGTATGTCCTATAAATGGACTATCTATTACTGAAATATTGTTGTTGAAGCAAACACACTCTTCAGCTTTATATACCTATAAGTTTGGAGAGAAGATTTCGAATTTGCCGGTAGGTACCTATATAATCTTATTCTAATATATAAGGAAAATATAAAGAGTTTGCTTGCCTGCTTGAACGCGCTAACCTCAGAAACCACTGGACTGATTTGAAAAATTCTTTAGTGTCACATAGCCTATTATCGAGGAAGGCTGGCTATATTTTATTATATAGTTCCCACAGGAACGGACCACAGGAGCTACGTGGGTGAAACCGCGCGCGGAACCTAGTATATAATAGTTTACATTTATATAAGGCGGAGAATCATAACATAGAATAATTAAAGGTTACAAACGTACTTATTTAGGTAAATTCCTACGTAGTAGGTTCAGTAAGTGGTTAGTTTTCTCATGGCCTTCGAACATTAAATTACCCGTATCCCTTTGAAGCTCCTTTTGGTTAGTACACAGTTAAATGTATGTTTCGTTGTTCTTGGTAATATGGTAACGTATTTGAATATTAGTCTATAGTATTTCAGACTTGCTTGTCTCAACGTTGTTACTTGTAAGTCCAAAAGTAATAACATCATTTGAATAAACAGTAAAATCACCAAGTTTCCTAAATAAGAGACATTGTATAGTTTTTTATAAATTTTATGAATAAGTATATAAATTTCCTTTAAAACTAAATGGCATGTGTACTGATTAGTGGTTAGTGAAGAAATTATATTTTAGCAAAAATATTTTTTACTAAAAATAAACTTACGGGCCTACATGGCCCGATTTTTCAATCGTCAGTTAAAAGTTGTTAGAGGAATAAATTTAAAATTTTTACAGATTTTGTATTGACGTTCTGTCAAAATTAAAATTTATTCCTCTGACAACTTTTAACTGACGATTGAAAAATCGGCTCTTAACACATAAAACAAGCGCGAGTTGAGGACTTTCTCATTCCACTATACACTAACTAACACGAAGAAAATTTGTGAGTCTAATATAC
The DNA here is from genome assembly GCA_947037095.2 of Nycteola revayana. Classification (NCBI taxonomy): domain Eukaryota; kingdom Metazoa; phylum Arthropoda; class Insecta; order Lepidoptera; family Nolidae; genus Nycteola; species Nycteola revayana. Next base: position 17,064,336 of record OX344846.2, on the reverse strand, counting down.
TAATAACTTTATAGTATTGCGGCTTAATGGATCATCATCTGACCCACTAATTCCAAGGTGTTCCATGTGTTTTATCTAATAGAATGAATTCAGATGTCATTTGTAAATAAACTAGCCTGTGCCCGCGTTAAGCACAATAAATACCTTTCAAGATTTCTTCTAATCGGATCAGTAGTTACACAAACAAAAACATTCTTCAGCTTTATAATATTAATATGAATAAATAAAAAAATGGTTCTAATTTATTTCTATACTGTATACGTCATTACGTATACAGTATAGAAATAAATTATCACCATGAAATCCTCTGTATATGTAGTTTCTAATATATTGTATTCATATGCAAATTATATCTATATTTAATTGACATAAATTCAGCAGAAACACCAAAATAAGCGTACGTTACTGCTGTATTAGAAACCAATAAAAATCCGTCATGTCTAACATACAAACTAAGTTAAAACCACCAAAACATTGTTACACGCCAATTGTGCACTGACAGTATATTTTGCCAACACAACGCAGCGTGCTAACCAGGTGGTACCAAAAGGCATCATGCTGTTATTTATTTATTCCTCAAGTATAAGTTTATCATCCCCATTCAATTTTAAAAGCCCCTTCAGAATAAGTTTTATAAATTTTAACACATCTTTGTTGGTGTTCCATTAATTATATTAGAATACATTTAAGATTGAAGATAGGTGCTGAGTACCTAATCATTATTTTATATAGGTAGATAGGTATTGATATAAATTTGATGTAATTATTCTAAAATTAAATTTAAAATGTAGCGTCTTCTACGAAGATAGGGATACTATAAAGATGATTTCATTATTTTTTACATCTACTTCTTTTGCGTATTAATTAAATATTTTATTTGACGCACACTGTCCACAGCTGAACATGGCTTCCCTCAACAGGCGTCTTACTGTAGTCTTGCTAGTTAGGTGTGTTGGTGGCCGCATGTTGATTAAGTAACAAACGTTCAATATATACATCAATGTAAGGTTCAGCGTTTTGGAATTTCACATTTACAATAACACATAGTAGTATAGTGTAACCACAAGAGCCACAACCATCTGCCGTTGTCATTCGAGACTCGTTAGCCCCTACTGTGCCATTCATCAGGAACTCACTCGCGACTCACTCACGACTCGTGACACTATTAAGATGTTTCCGCAGACTGCCTATTGTGTGGTTATTGTATTCGTGAATTATAGTGGGCATCTCCTGGTACAAACTAAACGTTGCTTACCCGCAATGAACGCCTTATTTGTGGCTCCTCGCCGGTGGGCCTGTCCATTGACTAGTGAAAAATTACTTGTTTTTATATACAAGGACTTGCTGTAAGTGAATGATTTTTGATTTTTTTGCCCACTTTTATTTCAGAAGTATTTGATTTATTAGCTTCTATCCCAATTCTTTACAATGTTGTATTGGTTTTAACTTTCTGATAAAATATCTGCAAATAGGTTCGTCATGCTAGTGAAAATAGCTTTACTCGAAATACGATCTACCTATTTTTTATCTTCTTCTGTTTATATCTATAAAACAGAAACTGACAATGACAAGCTGATTGATCAACGCACAGCAAAAATCACTGGGTCTAGCTAGCTAGAACAATAAATAAATATTCATTACTTGGCATAGTTGTGCACAATAAAGGATTATTGAAAATTCTGTCCCTAAGGGATTGCATAGTTTGTATAACGTGCTTTCTTGATTTATATTCTTTAAAAGATTTGATTGAACAAGGGTTCATACGGTACGGTATCATTTTTTAATATCCAAACCCTAACCTGTTCGATGTCTGTTTTTGACTACCACGCGGACGAAGTCACAGATAAAAGCTAATGCCAAATTCAAATCGGGCCGCTCTATTAGTTAATATCATTATCGTTAACCATCTGATGTGAGTATGCACCAATAACAATTAATAATATTTCTTAAAGGGAAGCTTCGACTAGGTGGTCTTCTCAGAAAACAACCCTTATTCTGACTAAATTAAAACAAATAGTCCTAATTACCTAGAAACAAATAGAAAATGTCAATTTAATTCGCAAGCAATGCTTACACTATTAAAAACCAATAAAGATAGTTCATTAAAAACCTATCATGGCACCACGGAGGTCTTGTTTGGACAACTCGGCCACTAAGTTGGCACCCCTGTGGTTTCGCAAAACTATGTTTTTTTCACGCCTCTATGTTGGTATGTCAACTGACACATTAACCAAGGTGTTTCCACTATGGTGGTCGTTTTTTGTCGCTCCACATTCTGTTAATTGGTGACAATTGTGCTCTTCGACCATTTGGGTGAAGAGAGATGTTTTCCTACGACAGATGCGTTAATAATGTTAGTAGGACAAACAAAGTTTTAAGAAGTTGCATCTAAATACTTTTGAATAACATTCTGCATTTAAGAAAATTGATGTGTGTTGTAAGAAAGTAACCGAAAAAATGTAAGAGGTTAAAATATAGATCGTAAGTAGATATTAAAGGCAATGTGCAAATCATGATTTTTGCCCGTTACGCTTGTATTTTGAAATTCGGCACTTTAAGATAGAAGCGATAGCTTTAAGAATTAAAACTTTCGTGAGTGGTACACATATTTATATTACCTATCCGGTTATACTCACGATTTGTTAATATAAATAAGCTTCCTACTTGCTTATGATTATTTGTATCTTATTTTAATTGCATTTATTGTATATGGAGATATTGATATTATTCTGCATCATATTATTATATTCTTTGGCGAAGAAACAACTATTATTACCAATGTACCAGTCACAATAAGCAAGTCACAAATAAAATCCTGTTTACACTACTACTGTTTGACTAGACACTTAAATTCGGCATGATCGAAAACATAAGGATGTGCTTGAAATAAAAACCCTTCTCGTTACTCCGCTGAATGGATCTGTAGGTACTTCAACATTTTCCATACGGTGTGAAGGTAAGTTCACAAGCGGCTCACAAAAAGCTCCATTAGCCTGATAGCAACAAGTAGCGGTGTAGATAACTGGGGCACATGCATTTTTTCCTGCTTTCTATTTACGGTGCTTCAAGAGTGATGGATTCTGCGGCTTGCTAAGAGATTAACCACGGTGCTGCCGACGTTTGAGCACTCCTGGCGCCAGACATTTGATACAGCGCTAGTGCTCTTAAGAGCACTTTGAAGAATTGTTCCGAATTCTTCACAGTGAGGTTTCTTGTACTTTTTATATTAAATCACTAGGCTGTTAAACTGTCAATAAGTATAAGTTTAACTTAAAATTAATTTAGGAAATATAAAGATACAATTGCTTGTTTTTACACATTTCAACACATTCTGTTTCTCGCCCCACAACTATTTCGTCCTTGGCTCACTGTATTTATTTAATGTTTTTCCGAATTCTCTCAAAGAACGAAAGGATCGTGAAACGAAACACTGAATGCATCGAATGAAGTTACAAATAAGCATTGTAAGTATCCTGCTGGATCCACATTTACTTTAGAACTTAATTAATCAAAGCTTTATGTATGTACCGATACCTATTTTTATATTCTCGAAAAAATCTTGTTCATGAATATTTTTTCAAATCGGGTTGCTCATAGTTTTGAGCATCAGATTGGTATAGGGGATTCCTTGACTCGAAATACACATTAAGCAGTTGGTTCCGATTGTTATGATATCAACTATGTTAATCGATGTTATGCGATAACGGACAACAGCCTTTACCTGAGCATCTGTGTATCTATCGAACTCGAAATGATAAGCGGTCAGCGGTCACCAATTCAACAAAAGTATTTTAACTATTAAGAAACCTACTTGAACATATAATTATTAGTATCAGGCGTTACTTTGTCGAAATCTATATTAATCTAAATAAAAAAGACAAAATATCTAGTTTAAATTCCGCTAATAAATGACTAAATACTGGAATGCAATTTATGCAACGCCCTCCCGCCCGCAAAAATGATAATTGAATTTCTTTTTCAAAACTTCCTGCACAATATGCAGGAAGAACAATAAAAACATGCAAAATACACACCAACCGTAGACCCGACACGTGTTTTGCTCCTCGGAGGAGGCACTGCGCAAATGTATGTTCGAATTGTCAACACCATCCTGATGATGCTCCGTTAACTTACACTCGATATTTTGTCTTTTGAATTTAGATTTCTTGTACATTTGTAACAAATGTTACTGCTCAAATGCATGTAGCATTTGAGCAGTAACATTTGACTAGTCCACACCACCCTGATGAATCTCCGTTATTGTACCTACACTAGATATTGAATATTTTTAATTCAGACTACTTAAACATTTTATATGCCTAAGTCTAGCAGTACCTACACCTTAAACCTCAAACAGGCTAATCATGACAGAATCACCTGGTATAGCCATATTCTCACAGACTGCAAACTTTTAGCGTGTACATGTTTAATATAAAGTTAAATTATCATGTGCGGAGCGGTTGATTATTTATGCGAGCTAGTGATGTAGAAAGTTGCTCGTTTCGATTATGTTTGATCGCAATTTAAACACCTGTAAGCCTCGCGAGGTTGCCTCTTTGTGTCGACCGCGCTCTCACAGGTAGCGTTCGCAAAACTTTTAAAGTAATTGCCTGCCTATTAACATTTAGGTTACTAAAGTGCAATGGGAAAATATGTTTTTTGTTTTTTTTTTTACAGTATTCAGATAGGGCAAAATATTTGAGCTAACCCACTTTAAAATATTATTGTATCCTTCAAAATAAAACCATGAATAATGTTTAAAAAATCTTGTCTTACTTTTGAGTTCAACCTACCTATATGCAAAAATATCAAAAGCTTCGTAAAAGTTGCCTAATAAAACAAAAATACATCCGAAAATGTTATTTATATTCACCAAACGTCTTTGCTTTTTCTCTATTTGTAACAATGTAGCCGTGAAACTAACAAAAGTATATTAAAAATATATTAATGGGTAACATAAATATGTATGTTGTATTCATGAAAGTCATTTAAAATAAATATTGCCTTAAAATAAATAATCAGAAGATACTAAACTGAAATAAAAAATAAAGTTAAATACTTTACTGAAGTTCATAAATATAAAAACACTATCACTATACAAAATTACAATTAAGTTAATAACGTCTTTACAAAAATCAAAAGCTTCCGACGCTACTTGCACAAGTACAGCGGGGTTTACTCGGATTTTTTGCAAATTTGGCCGGCGTTCGATCGGCCTCGCCTATTACTGCGCCTCTTACACTGTAACGACATCATTTAACTGCATGGACAGTGTTCAATAGAAGGGAACCAGTTGCCTGAAGGAATAACATTTTTGGATCCTCGTTTTTACACTATTTTCTTCGTATATTTTATAAAAACTTAACTAATATATAAAGCTAAATGGTTTACGTTTGTTTGCTTGAACGTTGACGAAGTTTAAGAGAAGTGAAAATAAAACAGCAAAATCTGATGATTACAAACTATATGTTACAAATTATTCCTGATTTCATTTAACATTTCAAAATTGTAAAATATAATTATAAAAAAATGTATGATATTTTTTTTATAGTATTCGTTTAAAAATATTTTTTATTTATAATAGACTAGCTGCGGTTTTACCCGCGTTACTCTGCTCCAGTGAGTCGGAGCGTGAGGTTTGTAGCCTATATTGTAATCTAGCGTATAACCTATCCAGGTATAAAATTTCATCCAATTCCGTTCAATAGTTTTCGCGTGCAAGAGTAACAAACATTCATCCATCTATCCGTACTTACAAACTCTCGCGTTTATAATATTAGTAGGATATTACGTTAGCCAAAGTTTAATAAAACATACTTACTACCAATTATTGAAGTCCAGACTATGGATATACCTTCCCTGTTTTCAATATAAGCCTCCCCGTTATAAAGCCAATATGTTGCTGAATGCCTGCTCCCTAGAAAATATTTTGCCATAGTCACCACTAGTTAGCAGGCGTGTTAGTGGCTGCAGGATTATGTAATAACTTCAAACAAAGAGCAACGCTGTGGCATTCCCTTCCAAGTGCCAGGTATAAAATTACTATTGATTCAAATTCAAATTTTTATAGCTTCCATTGTAGGTACATTAGGTCTTCAAAATTTTGATACTTACATAAGATACATGTCGGGCACAAAAAACGGATTAACGAGCGTTTCCGTGTCACATATATATGTATATTTTCGAAAATTTATTATATGTACATAAAAATATTGATTTATTTAGTAAAAAAAGTGATACACACAACATTAATACTAGATATAAGAATAATCTTGTGCTACATGCTAGTCGTCTCCGCAAAATAAGTAACTCTTTTATGGGGCTGTGTATACGGTTCTACAACAAACTTCCTCATAATATAAGAGTATTGTCAATAAATAAATTTAAAACAACTATAAAAGCCAAATTGTGTAGCAGGGCTTATTATAAAATATCTGATTATATTAGTGACAAAAATGCTTGGGATTGAGTCGCTCCAATTACAATGTAAAATAGAAAATTATGTATAAATTTAATAAAATATTATTATAAAAAAGAGGGTTCTACTGAGTTTTTTGGCAGTGTTTCTCAGTAGTCTCCACGTCACGCACTGCACGGTAGGGGAAAAAATATGACGATTCCAAATAAATGTAACCATTTTTACGGAATAAATGATATTTGACTTTGACTTTGACTTTGACACAGCAAGACCCTCCTTCGTCCAAACAGACCCGGAAATATATTTCTTGTCCGGCGTGAGGATGTGCCCCACGACTTCCAAGACTTGATTCATTAAGCCAAGGAGGTTGTCAAAGGACAAAGACAATCTGACCCGCAGAAACAATCATCATATTACTTCATATAAAATTCATTCTTGCATAACTCCGTTTTATCTGGCAATCGAAGCTAATTACCGACCCGTATTGAGTTGGTGTTGATGAATAACAGTTTTTGCTTCGGAGATTTACCGAGTTTTTTTCCACCGGAGAATCGCCGTAGTTCTTATGGCGCATAAACGATGTACACTACTTAATGACGCTTAATATATTGCCCGTGAGAAATCGATACGAGTACGGTAGCGGTTAATCGCTTACTTAATTGTTTTTAACGATATACGCTATTACGAGATCGCTAAAATCTATACACGCCTCGCTCGAAGAACTTAATATCTAGGTATATTCTAATATAAAGCTGAAGAGTTCGTTTGTTTATTATCTTGAACGCGCTAATCTCAGCAACTACTGGACCGATTTGAAAAATTCTTTCAGTGTTAGATAGCCCATTTTTCGAGGAAGGCTTAGAGCATGGCATTTAGGCATATTTAATTATGAAGTTCTTACGGGAACGGGTGTCATGCGGGGGATACCGCGAATAGAAGCTGGTAGCTAGATAAAATAATTAGACCAGAAAGTAGGTAGTTACAAAACTACTATACTAACCGGCGGATCAGTGGTTACTGTAGTTGCTTCTAAGATCTGGTGTTCTAGGTTTGAATCTCACCTGGGACAATTATTTGAGTGAACCACAGACAGTTGTTCTGACTTTGGGTATGTAGTAAGTCCCCCGCGAGATTAATTTCGCTACTGCAGAAGTTGTTAAAAAAGAAACTAGCTCGAAAAGTCGTAGATATTAAAGTTGGTAATTTAGTACATTCTTCTCCCTACCTTGGACGATGAAACAGTTTGATATGTAGATATTATGTACGGGTTCCTTGGTAATAGGGTAAAACGCATGGTTAATAAGTTTGATAAAGCTAAAGGTGCAGTTCCATTGAGAGATTGGAGTTGTTGCTAGTAAACAATAGAACACTATATGCAAATAAAACAAAATTCATATCAATATATACAATTTACTCAGGGTAAGTTAAATGCTAATAACAAAAATACCATTAAACATTATTTTGTCAGTGTATGTGTCTGTTTGTACCGGTTTAGCTTAGAAAGGACAAAACCGTTTTTTCGGGACTTCGTAAGTCTGTAGTCTGTACACCCTTTTTTACACCCTTAGGAAAAAAATGTCACAAAATTCCACTTCCTAAAAGGAATTCTCAGGCAAAATTTGAGACAGATTTCATAATGAGTGACCTTTCGAGTCAAATGGTTAGGTACTAATATATTTTTGGCCACATAAAATACCCCTTGGTTGATGTTGTTTGTCGCGGTTTTCGGGTAATCAAGTTATTATTGCTATTTTTTGCTGTTGAACGGATAGAAATAGTGATCGAGTAGTATTTTGGCTAACACAAAAACGATTCTTTCTTTTGCGAACGGATATAAAATATGCAGTTAGCCACGAGGCTTTTGCCACTTCACCGAGTATAAAGGCAAGCAGAACCCCAGTCTTCATTAATAGTTATCCAAAATAAAATAATAAATATTTGGCAGTCAAATGGTTTACGAAGTAAGCGATCGCTCTCACTTTAGTCAGCCCTCTGAACTGTATAATATTAACATACCATGTTACAGTAGCTCACTAGCTAACTAATAGCACAAAGTGCGCCACCACCTTAAAGCTTACGATTATTCACTGGCTGATACCTCACCGCAGTAACAATGCATAATTATATTACTTGTATTATAACAAGTTTCCATTTACCTCAGTTGATCATACAGCTTGCGCAAGAATATAAATAGGTAACTACTGCGAAAACAATTACTTTCTCTTTGTTTTATTTTCATTTGTACCGTGTCAAGAAGACAGTACTATAGACCTGTAATTTAGATGTGATAATAGTGGCAATAATAAGTATTTTTCAGTAGCTATACAATGATCGTCGTGCTCGCCGCCTTATGCGCTTCGGGGAGGGAACATAGGCACTTTTTTTTTGTTGTCCGGGGGGAAAGGCATTGACGCATTCCCACCACCCTTGCAGCGTATTTGCGCGCTGGCGGTTGGATATGTGGGACTCGCCCTCTCCATAGCGTGGTATGCTAAAGTCATACCACGAGGAGAGGACCCTACACCACTAAAACCTCCCGGACACTCCTTCGATCCGCCGTTGGCGGGGGTCGGGTACGCATGAGCAATCCGGCCCCCCGACGGCACCCGCGGCTAATATGGTACCGCGGGATCTCCAGGGCCACACTTACAGTGGCCCATTTAGGGAACATAGGCCCTGCTCCCAAATAAGGTCACACTCTTGCAAAAAGGGGCCACCTTGGTGCTCTAGGCGTCCCCGACGGAGATATATCTAGGCCTCAATGAGCCAAGAAGAGGAAGTGGACTCCACTTTTGAGAAACCTTGAACGAGAGATCCTCCGTCGGAGCTCGCGACGCCACGACGACAAATCGCAGGTTCTCTTCTCGCAATCGTCGAACGGAGAAGCACTCGGGGGGTTATAGAGGATAACTGAATTCCCCGGTGCTGCCACGTTCGGAGCCGGTACAAATAAAGGAGTCACACACGTCTTTTAAAGATTTCCCCCGGGCAAAAAAATTGGTACTAATGTTAAATGGCAAGAAAGAATCGAAATGAAACAGTTATGCTGATGTAAAAATATAGCGTATACCCTTTACACAATATTTTTGGGCTTTTTACCGATTTCAATATAATAATTAATCGTTTAGTCATGTATAATATTGTTGTTTACTTTTGTTAATTGCTAAGGCTACTTTACTTTGATGCTTTAGGAGGAGGCGTATAAATTCTTGCCGATGCAACATTGGCACTGTGTAGGTTGGTTAATGGCCTTTCGCACGTATTGATTGAAGCAGACAGTTGGTAATAAAATGCGTTGGTGCTCGTAAACTGGCACTCGATCCGTTGCTACTGGCGCCCGCGCATCATCAAAGAACAACGCCGACAAAGATGCCGGCACCCCTCCTCCCGCCCTGTCAACGCGGTCACGGTCCATACTTAATGCTCGCCCCCGGCTGAAATTACAAGCGATGAGTGCTATCGACAATTGAATATTAATATCGAGAATTTACATAAAATTCTCATGAAAACAAGATAAAATACAATCCGCACGAACCGCGGCCGGCGCATCAAATAAAACACACAGAGTTTCTCGAAGCTACACTAATCCGGCTGGAACGAACCCAAAAACTGTGGGTGTCTCAAGACGGGAGTCACTGTTTTAATTGGTCGCATTAGATCTGAGCCCCTTATTAATAGGTTGATTAGTTGCGGACCGCGGGCGTGTTGCGCCGGCCGATCTGCATCCGCCTCAAAGATTTCGACTTATGCAACGACGCTAAGAAAGGCTTTGCGACTGTAAAGAAGATACGATTGCATGCAATTCCGACAAAGCCAATGGTAAATAATAAAATGCAGTAGACTTCGATGCGTGGAGCGGTAATCTGAGCGGAAAGTATTCCACTTTGTCCCGCTTGAAGATCTTCTATTTTATTTTAGTATATTCGTATAATACGGCAATGTTATTGGTGTTCATAACACCAATAACACATAGTAATATTCACTTGTCGGAGTACTTTAGCGCGTCGGGAGCTAATAGCCGCGGTGCGAGTTGAATATCAATACAGTACGGATATAGCGCGTTTATCTGCTGGTGTACATAAATCTGCGAGGTGTCGGCCACTATCGGCCGCTCACTCTCCGGCTGATGGTTTGTATCATTTGCGAAGCAGCTTAGGAAGTATTTTGAGTGCGTCTTACATATGTAGAAATGGAAGGAAAACAGTACTGATTGCAAATTGAAATCGTTTACGAAGTTAAATTTATGATATTGAAATTATGACTCCGTGGTATCAGTAGGATAATGCTTGTTTTCGACGTATAAACAATATATAAAGGCGCAGCACGGGTAACTCGCAGAAGCTATTTATGAATAGATCTGTCGATAATTATTAATTAAATATTACTAATAAGTAAAACATTGATATTACAATCAACCAAGGGGCTAATTATAAGTAGTGCCAATGTTAATTTAACTTTACATCTTGATCTGTGTTTGCTTCTTTCAGACTACTTGGATATTTGCTTCATGATGTTAAATATTTAAAACAACAGAGTCTGACAATTCCGAATCACACAAACGGTTTTTTTTCGATAATGTTACTCATCAATTTTTTTTTTTATTCTTATTTTTATAGCTTACCAGCTATAAAATATAGGTATGTAATGAAAATGAGTACGGTAAGAACATTCCGGCACACTCATTTAGCTGATGGCATAAATGTAAAATTTATTTTGTTTTTCAGCTTTGATGACTTCGATGCCATAACTCAACAACATTAACAGTGATTGTTCAAATATTTTCTTTTATGTTTAATGAAATGATATTTTAGCTCATGCAATGGTACATAAAGCAAATATAAAACGTTATCATGAGTGCAGTGGTGGTGTGGCGTACATCAAACGAGAATGTTTTTCGTACAGTATCGAATGGTCATCGACAGTGAAGCGGTAAGCGCAGTGATACCGTGGCACGTGCTGTTTGACTCAGCGAGGTAAGTGCTGCCCGCAATTAAGATTAAACCGATGAAGACACATGCTGAAGTGTTTTCTAATTATGTACACCATCAATCACGACCGGCAGACCTGGCCAGAACACCGCCAATCAAGTAATTGCATCGCGTGCATCAGCTTTTCGGCCCTCGATAATAATAGGCATTTTATTGCCCGTAATGGAGTCTCTAGGGTCGGCCAGTTAATGCTCGGCATTCGGTACCCGTCGCTGCTTTTAATTCGGATTAATATATGCAAGAATCGAGGAAGTAAACTCTCCGCCCGCGTTCAACATTGTTTGTGTAATCAATTAAGGCAACGATTGTTAGTCTGTTGATATTGGACGGTAATGGAAGTTTGATATCGTTGAGTGCCGACTATAACGTTGATTGCCTTTACACACACGCAATGACTGTAAAGTTATATAATGCTTTTGTCGCTATTAGTCATCAACTAATCCAGCGGCATTTTTCCGTGTCAGCTAGGCCCTTTGACATGGCATAACGAAACAGATTTCAATTTCGTGCGCGGTATGCGTCAGTGAGTGACCCGTATAAAGGAGGTGATGCTAATCGGACAGGTGGGCTGACGTGGGGCCGATCTCGCGCCCGGGCCGGCTCAGCCGCTGCCCGCCAGACACTAAACAAAGGTCGTATTGTGATCGATCGATATTTTAACTTCTTTCAGTTCAGTTACATTTTTGAAATATCTTACAGGTGAATCCGATGACTGATCGATTTTTTGTATTACTTTACACCTACGTCCGAAGTTATCCGTACTACGCAACTCTATAGTCCATCATCTTTGATAATGTCAACCAAGTTACCAAATATGAAAAAGCGAACAAAGACTTGTGCAATGTTTGGTCTGCAGTCATAAATCATAATTCATTACCTGGAGCTTAGTAAATCGTGTGACCTATTGCAAAATTGACTTGTTCCGCGATATGCGAACTAACTGAAATCCTGTTATGCTTTTACGAGTATACAACCTCATGCCGAATTGTTGTGAACGAATCGGCGTTAGGTACTTTAAATAACTCTATGAGCGTTATTTATGGGAAAGATCACGAACACCAATCTCCAAAACAACGTAACCTTTGATATTAGATTTGGGTGATTCGTTTAAAAAAATATATCAATTGAGAACTAAAGTTTTTCTGCAGTACATTGACGTCAATGTATCGCTATTTGAAAATTCATAATCGATATTTTTTGGTTTTAGAAACTGATTTTTTTTTTAGATTGATTCTTGCATTATCTCACGTCATCCCTTTAAATCAAAATAGCTATAGGTTTTTGGGTTTATTTGTAAAATAAAAGATTAAGACGTTTAGCGGGTTATTTTTTGTATAAAAGTTCTAAGTTTCCGATATTAGATAAAGTATCAGATATGATTTAGTATGACTTATGATGGGTTATTCCAAATTTACCCCAATTTGCGAGGCAAGTAAATCCTCCGGGACTAGAGATTGTGGTACTCAGAGAATAACCCCATAAAATAAACTAATAGAGAAAAAATACACTGCCCTTAAAATAAAAACAAATTACTGCTCTTCGAAATCATACCCAAGTTCAACAAACGAGAATCAATTGTTTGATCACCTATCACCGTTCACCGTGTTCGTAAATCATGATCAGTCGATGATCGAACGTGATGCGACGTCAGATTAGGACGCTCCTAGCTTTTTGTTTGTAATTTGTGGTCGCCGCCAAGATGCCTGGATGACTTGCGAACGCGCACCGCTGGCGGCAGCCTCGTTGAAAGAAATCACTAACATTTCATAACATTCAGTTAGTTAACTCTGACGGTAATTTATCAGTGTGATTGTTTTATGTCATTGATCCTTTGGTTGTTAAAAATGTGCTTAGTCGGCTTCGTGATTTAAGTTGTTAGATACTGACTGCAATGGTAATTCTGGACATGATAGTAAACCCCATCAACTTTCTGAATTATCTTCTTCTTTATCGTTTTGGTTTATGTCTTTCTTTTAACGAAGTGTCTAACTTTAATAATCTTTAAATTGCCATTTTTTGCGAAAAAGAGTTAAGAAGGGACCTTTTTATTTTTAATATTTTTTATTGCATCTTTTCTAACGTAAAGAAAATATTTCGAATCACTATTGCCGCTGTTAATTACTCATGATTTAAATGATTTAAAAAAGACAACTCCCGCACTAGTGAAATAAATCCATGTGTCGCGGGGGACTTTACAAACATTCATTTCACGGACACAAAGAACACTCAGACTCAGAATAACTATTTGTGGTTCACACAAATAATTGTCCCGGCTGGGAATCTAACCCAGAACACCAGGTCTCAGAAGCAACTACCGTAACTATTAAGACACCGGTGCAGTCAATAATTACTGAAAATAAAACTTCTGATTTCGAACGTGAAAGGTCCTCCTGTAGGATTTCTCAACGGTTTGAATATGCGTTCCGTTTAAAAGATGAAACTATTTGAATTGTGACCGGTATGCCCCAAGTATAAATTGAATGAAATCGTAGATCAACTTTAAACCGTTACTTGGCTGCTTGATTCCTCGATAAAACTTTACCCGACCCAAGAATCTCAGCAAAACAACCCACTCAAAATAGTCTTACTACAATGTCTAATACATATACCTACTATAAGTTACATTTATTTCTAGATCATTATAAGTACCTACTATCTACTTCAACATCCACCAAATCTAAATAGTATTCGAGTGAAAGTCGGTAGGTGAGTGAGCAGGCGTCACTAACGAACATCCTCGGGGATAAGTTGGGGATTGCCGAGGCTAGCGTTGAAGCCGCAATTACCGGCGGCTTTGCATTCTCGAACCGCTAGCTCCAACTACTAATCACAACGGTCATTGGAGTACACCCTTAATCTGCGCTCAAATGATACGTGACTTCGTTTAATTACGTACTAGACGAAGACGTTACTATGTATGTTTAATAGATTGATGGTGAAATGAAAGCAGTTATCTGTTATTATCTAAATAAAGATTAGTAAGTAACTAAAATAGTTTGTTAGAATATTTGTCATTTATATATTAATAAGTTAAGCAAGAATGATGTAACCCTTTTTAGTTTATTATAGAACATTTTTAATAGTGTCAGATAATAATTCAATTTCAAAGTATACCATCATCAACATCATCAACAGCCCGTTTTCGTCCACTGCTGAACATGGGCCTCCTCTTAACTGACCTTGGAAAGCCAGGATCGTAGAGGGATATTGCCATAATCACCACGCTTGGCAGACGGATTGATGATCGCAGTAAGATGTAAGCCTTGAGCTAATAGCCATCCATCAGCCATATGTCCCTTAGTCGCCTTTTACGACACCCATGGGAGGACATGGGGTGGTCTATTCTAAGCCGGAAACCACACGGTATCAAAGTCAAAGTATACAAATATACAGAAAAACTTAACACGATGGAATACATTCAGTTATTGTAAATCGATCCAGAACGGAATACAAACTAAAATCCATACATACATAAAAACAACTTAAATAAAAATCTTCCTTTAGTTCCTTAACTAAAGGAAGATTTTTATTCAAAGTCAAAGTCAAAAATTCTTTATTGATATAGACACATTTAAAATATTTTAAAATTTTTACATCATGTTCTTATGATGCGTCCCTTTCTTTTACTACCACCACTTCTGGACGTGGCAACTCTGAGAAAAACTGGCAAGTAACTCAGAGGAATCCTTTTTTTAAATAAATTTGATGCTACAATTATTAATAAAGCAGTATTGTTTCAGAGCAACTCACTCCCAAGCTGTTTTATCAATGATATAATCAGAAATTTTATAATAAGCTTTTTTACATAATGTATCTTTCACATATCGTTTAAACTTGTTTGTAGACAGATCTCGAACATTATTAGAAACTTTGTTGTAGAAGCGTATACATTGCCCCATAAAAGAATTGCTTATTTTGTGGAGACGTGTAGCATGTAAAACAAGATTATGCTTAGTTCTAGTATTAACATTATGAGTGTCGCATTTTTTCTTAGACTATCAATATTCTTATGAACATATAAAAGGTTTTCATATGTATACATATTGTGATGCGACTGTAAGAATATTAGTCTCTTTGAATTTCTTCCGTAGGGAAACTCGCGGCCAAGTTTATATATGGACCGTACAAATCTTTTCTGTAGTAGTAACATGGTGTCAATGTCCGCACAGATTCCCCATAGAAGAATCCCATAAGACATTACACTATGAATATAACTAAAGTAAACCATTCTAGCAGTATCCACATCAGTGAGTCGTCACATAGTTTTAACAGCATAGGCCGCAGAGCTAAGTTTTCCTGATAGTTTCGTAATATTTGGGCCCCATTGCAATTTGGAGTCAATAGTTATTCCCAAAAAACAGTTGACTTCACTGGCTCCAACCGAAATCCATTTATTTTTACATTTGTATCAATTTGTTTAACATTAGGTGTAGAAAATTTAATGACTGGTTTTGTTTTAATTTAAAATTAGATTATTAACATTAAACCAATGGACTACCTTCGAGATTGCATTGTTTACTTCGTCATAGTTGCGTAACTATCTATGTATTTTAAAAGTTAAGGAGGTATATTTCATGATTATTTAAGTTCATATTAAAAATGTATAGATTTGATGTCGCGACATGTCGTGACTTTCATGGTATGACGTAGCAAGGAATATATTTTTTTTAATTATGCGCTTATATAAAAAAATATTGTAGGTATTGTACTCAAAAATCATATTCTTCATACATAATATGTACAATAAGTACGTATGAACACACTCCTGCGGGCGGTCGGGATGTCCCATTGTGTGTAGTGAGTCGCATGTCGCATCGCTTAGTCGCTTAGTGACGGATTACTGCTCTTTAGCTGCTTATTGATACTGTGGCTTTGTAACCACCACTTTATATCACCGCCGCGCCGGCTTTGTACGAACATACTCAATTGTCTCTCTAGCCAAATAGATTTTTAATGGGACATGTAGTTTAGAGGAAACGATATGATATATTTTGTTAGATATGAATTTTTGTTTTTGGATATTTTTTATAAAATTGAGATAATATTTTCCAAAAAATCGAATTGTATTTGCGTTTGCAATGCTTTTTCTATTTTATATTAAGAAGTAAGAAATCGATATTTTTATAATTCGAACATTATAAAAACATTAAATATATATCTCTGTGTATTTATATTTTATTCTCTATGGACGAGACTCTTTTGGTTGTATCGCAATATCGTTTAGCACTTGGGCCAGAGCAGATGTGACAAAATTTTAACATTTTCCCACTCTGGTTGTTATCTGCATATCATCATCTTATTACACATCCGATATATAGCAATCCAGCAACTTACAGCAGCACAATTGTCCTATCCCTCTTTCTAGAACGAATTAATCATATTATGTAAAACTTCACTGAATTAATAATACCGACAGAATTCAAAAGCTAGCATTCGTTTATGCTAGTCGCAAAATTTTGAAATCTAGTTTTAGGACATTAGGACTCGTGATTGACGTGATTTTACATCATATAATTCGTCACGCCTTTTTCCCATAGGTCAGGCAGAGACAAGAAATAGTCACCTGTCTTCATCCGATCACAACTCTTTCGCTTCTTTTACATTCATCAGCCTTTTCTCTCTTGTTTTTCTTGCCTTACCACCCTTTTTTAATAAGTCGCCAATCTAGTCGACATATTTATGATGACTTTTAGATATGTATTATTAAGAGTACCTACTTAAAAATACCAATGTAGATGTTGAAAATACACTACAATAATGACTGAAAAGGTCGGTAAGTTCCTCTCCTTTATATAATAATATTTCTGTTACTGTGCAGTGTGCGTACGTCTTATCTTCTTCAAAATCAGGAACGAACAATTGTTATTTGTTTTATTGTAAACAATAATTTTCTATTTCAGCCATTAATCATCAGACATCAGCCTATTTGCTAACCTTATCACACAAAAGAAACGACATAATAGATAAAAGTGTAGAAGATTCACGATTAGCTCCAAGTTGAGAAACGCAAACTGGTAGAACGTAAGATCACGGTTGTGCAACCATACCAGCTGTCAATCCAATTTATCGAGTGTTGATCAGCTCACCTGCCGCCACTGTCTGTCGATTGCTTATTGAATAAAAAAACGTACCACCAACAGACTCGACCTCCAGAGCTACCAATTATGGAATTGATGGAATTTGCCGATATTGTGTACATCTGACACGTTAATGCTTGGTGTGTTCGTGATATAAGTGTCTGATGTAGTACTAGATTAAATATTCTAAAGGATTTTAGCAAACAACGACTTATTTCTCTCTCTATTCATGACTAAAGGCGGAATAATCACCACGTTGAGTGTATAAACATAAAACTATAGAACGCGGGTATAAATCCGTTGCATTGATTGGAACAGCATGAGCAGGAGTATGACATAATGCTTTTATAGTAAACATGAATATTTATAGTGTTTTTGTTAAGATACCGCGGTGTTGTTCATAGCACATGATATCAGTTCGCACTCTGTAAGGTGCGCCCTAAAACTTGCTTATATCTTTGCTACTCTAAGGATCATATTGGGCTTAGCGGTGTTCGCTCACGGTTAGGTACACCGATATCATCCATGTAATTAGTTATTTTGTTTCCTTCGGGGATCGCTTTGTATATATTTACTATATTAAGATACATAATAATGGTCGAGGACCATCGACCATTATTATGTTCAACCATTCATTTTGTATTTTTAAATAATTTAACATGTTTAGAATCTATATTTCTTGTGTAAATTAAAGAATATTATCTTGGCTTTAATTGTATGAAGAGGAAAGATTTGATTGTTTGTTTGTTAGCATTGAATAGGCTTCGAAACTACAGAACAGTTTAAAAAAAAACTTTCACCATTAGAAAACTACTTTATTTAGGAGTAATTTAGGTTATATTTTATTATGAAGTTCTCTCGGGAACGGGAGCTACGCGGGTATATGATATAGCACACGAGAAGCTGTTACTATATAATACTGAGATGAAGTACTTAACTTCATGATATCATAAAATCCATCAGCTTGTTACGAACTAACACTAAGAGATAGGTATAAAAATGACGCGGTTAAGAATAAGATTAACATCGGTTTTGCGGCAGCTAACACGGGCTTGTCTTACGTGAATGGACATTGTCTGGATGAGTTGCTGGTGGTGCAGGAAACTAACACATAGCTTAAAATAAATAGCTTGATCATCTAACGTACTTAAACTATATAAAAGTATAATGATACTAGTTATTTAATTTTATCGAGGTTTAAACTTTAAAAAATGACGTGGTTTCCTCTTCCCGTCATTGGTGTTATAATTTTGGCACATTTATCAGAAATAGCGGCTATGTCAGGCTTTTTATACTACTAATGTTTTCCCATATATTTAATTACTAGCGTCCCGCCCGGATGTAATGCTGATGTATTATACATATAAACCTTCCTTTCAAATCACTTAAACTATTAAAAAAACCGCGTCAACATGTGTTGCGGAGTTCTAAAGTTCTAAGCATACCTACATAGGTACAGACAGAATGCGGGAAGCGACTTTGTTTTATACTATGTAGTGATATGTTTCTAAATATTAACTAAATAAACCAGATCTTCTAATAAACGCAGAGCATACAAACCTTCCAATACAGTAACTTTAACAACAAAATATACAGTTAGGATTTATTTTCATAAATTTCCCTTGTAACTATTCCTAACTATTCTTTCCAAGCTGTGCCTATACGTATCGTTCAAAAAGCAATCGTTCATGTTGCTTGACAGCAAGTTGTGTGGCCGTGACAGCGTGGCGCGTAACTTCTGTTCTCGATTGTATCGACTTCGCAGAACACGTTGTTTTTCTTGCCAATAATGTTGTGCTGAAACTTATCTGACGAATCATGTTATTTCCACTTATAAGCTTTCTTATAATTTTGATACAAATAAATATAACTCGTGAGAATAAAACTCACGAATAAATACCACCATGTTGGTTACATGATGGCACATAAATACTAATTTTATTTCCATGATACGCAAAATGCGTTTTACTATATTTATTTCTGAAACATTGGTAATAGCTATTTTGCTTCCTTAACTTTTTTATATATATTTTTATATTACCTATCAACTAAAATTAGATTTAAGAATCCTACAACGAAGAAAATGTATGTAATGTTCTTCTTGGAAAATGGAGCAACTTTCCGAAATAATTTAGTGATTTTAATCATTTAGGTAATCTGTCGCGTTGAAAGTGTTAATTAAATTTTGTTAAGAAATAATTTTATAATCAAATCGAAAAAAAAAGATCTTACTAATAATGTCTTAATTTTTCTAATTTATATTGTTTTTAATTAGACCTAATTAAATTATTGTTTGTTGCTCTCAATCGCTTATGCATGTGGTGTTAACCTTTATGTAACTGTTGCACTGGTCACTGTTTGGTTTAATTTTATGTATTTGTAAAATGTATTAGTGTAAACAGTTGTTGGTTGACCTAATAAAATAAATAAATAAAATCTCTATGAAATATTTTTCTTGAATTCGTTTTTGTTTTGCCTAATACCTATCCACACGTTTATGAGTTTTGGGTACTTTAGCTTGGGTATATTAGGTATATTCGTAATCATTTTTGGTTAGACTTAAAATTTTATGAAAGTGTTTATTAACGGCCATAATTAACTTGAATGCACTTCATGCTTGTTGAATGAATAAGATTTTTTTTGCGTGATCTTTTGGTTTGCCTAGCTAACATTGTTACAATGCTAATAGGTATTTTGTCGGGTATCCCTCAACATTGGGAATATAATATTACATTATCTACAATATCTCGGTTTAACGTCACTTGTCGGTTCCGCATAATTCTCATCGAAAACAACTGTCAGTCAACTGTCAAAATATAAACATAGAACATGTTTGGCGGCAAATTTCCCATAACATCGGAAATTTTGTAGTGGTCATAACACACGTGGTGAATGAATAAACCACGACTGACAGGATAAACGCTTTTGTGTGGCATTTGCTCCGATGTCAGTACGCAATACTGACAATATTGTCCGTAACGGTTTTATTGAATAAATAACATATTTTTTAGGAAACTTGGATACCATAGGTTTATTGTATCCCTTATTTGTAGTTGATATTGATAATAACAAAAAACAAAAGAAGTTTATTATACCTATACTTACTTCTAATAAATTATAATGAAGAAATTTATTGGAAAGCTACTGTCTAAATAAAGTAACAAAGGAATAGAAAACGATTCATCTGTTACGTTTCGGGTATACATACGGTGGTTGAGTACGTGCGCCGGACGCGCGGCATCCGACAAATTATAGACAAATCTCTGGGAGGTATTATTTTTTCAACGCGCCCGGGTGAGAAATGCGTGATTGAGGGCCGGCACGAGATTACAGGCTACAAGAGACACGCCACCGGCCGGCTTTCTTACTCACTTATTATTATCATTATTTAGCCGTAATAAAGTGTTAGAATAAGTAATTATTGCCACCCAAGAAACTATGGCTTCGGAATACGTAAAGCCCAATCTGTGGTCACTGCTACATTACTTTTTCGTGGCAGCGAATTGAACAAAATGTTTCCATTGTGAGCGACACTTAACAGACATCATTAAAGCTTACGTGCACGGCATTATAAAAGGCGATTCTAATACCGTTCACATTAACTTTTTTAGCTTCTGCTCAACCGAATGTTTAAGCCAAATTACCCACTCGAATCCAATTTAAGACGATCTTGGCGTTAATATAGTCCATAATAAAATTGGAATAGGTAGACGCCAATTTTGACACGTCGAATATTGCGTTAACTGTCATTAACAATTTTATGCAAATCCTAATTTGGATCACAGGTTTAAAATGGGAAAATTAGGGAGGAAATTATAGGGCTGGCTTGCCGATGGCACGTTTATGATGCGTTGCGACGCGACGGGCCGCGCTGTCTGCCCGCCGCCGCCAAGCCACTGCCCATGTGTAAAATTATGCTGAATATTTTAGAGGTGCTCCAGACACATGTATATCACAAATGTATGTTATGTTGTTGTAGATGTTGTCGACTTTTTGTGCAATGACGTATAAAAAATACGTTTGTAATAGGTAGGTATACTGCAACGCAATCAAGTAGTAATTAGAGAAATATGGGATCATAACTGGAAATTCGATAGACAAACATTGGTCTTTATTTTATTTGTAAACCTTTAATAGGTTACGAATGATTAAAAAAATACATTTCTAAACATATGTAGTTCTTAAATGCTACACATGTATATTGATGGAAACACACAATTGCTTATGATCCTAAGCTACATATAATGATATATCTGTAGGTACTGCTTCCCTATATAAACTCTGACTTTGCCAAGTCTCACATCTCATATGGACGAATAGAGCAGAAACATAAAATATATGGCTACATAAACGTAACAAATAATTGTAAGAAGTAACTTTCTTACTTACCCGTCGTTATTCATAATAGCTTTTAAAGGCCTCGTAATAATGAAACTTACCACAGAAAAAATAATGTTTTTAAAACCTGATAATTAAGCAACATATAATATTACTTAAATATTGCTGAATAACATAATTTTAACTTGATTTGTATAGTCAAAACAGTAAAATGGTGTGTCACTTCTCAGTAATTTAAAGAGCAGTCCAAGAAATCGCTAACAAATTAATGATAGGTATGTGTATTGAGAGTTGTTGGCGCGCCGCGGCCGGCCTGCTCTGATTACAAGGCAGTGGGTAATAGGCCCGTAGCGTCCCACCCTATACTCAACTTAATGCTCTCGCAATTTCACTCAAAATAACGAACTCAGTAAAAAATAAGTTTTCGGCGGATCCTTAAATGAGAGCTGGCGACGTGAGGCAACACCTCGGTGCCTCTTGTATTGAGCTCAGGTTCATGTTTTGATCTGACAAAATTGTTCTACGAACTTCCAAATTACTTTTTGCGTTATTGAATGAGGCTCAGAATCAAGTAGGCCGATCATTTTAAGTACGTAATATGCATGCATATAAAAGCTTTAACGGATGCTAAACGGATGAATATTCGATTAAACACCCAAATTACTTTCTACCACATTGTTCAAAGAGTACAAGATGGCTATATGTGATCTCATGTTACATCGTTTATCTTTTTGCGTCGCGTTATTTTTTATCCATCTAAAGACGTACAAACATGGTGATGATACCTAATGCAGCCTATGTGTTATCTGTATATATGATATTCTTATTTTGAAAATTGACATAACCGTCATAAGAATTACTTATTGGTGTCTTGGTAATTATTGAATATGTAGGTATTAATAAAACGCGAATGAAAGTTGCAATTTCGTTTCATGGGAATTATCTTGATTCTGTTTCTTTTTAAACGTTTATAATTAAAATGGTTTAAATTCTGAAAGTAATGAAATTAAGGACTGACAATCAAGATGATTTTTATGCAATCTTCAAATTAAAAGCATAAATTTAAAAATACTTAAGAACAAATACTTAAAAAGCGAAACAAATTAATTTCCTAAATTAAACTAAAGCAATCTAAACAAATTTAAAGCACAATAAGTTTCCAACAAACAACGCACCCCACAACATTAGGTACAATTTAAAAATATAAACATGTCTAGTTGCAGAGCTGTTATGTCCGGGTTAGGCGGAGAGATAGCAGTCCCCAGGGAGCCGATCTGATAGCGGTGGAATATGACGACAGTTCGCGAGCTCCCGGCCTAAACCACCTAAATGATAAAGATAAACACACGGGTATTACGGTGTTACTAAGTTTTTAGGACTATGTGCCTTATCTGTGGCACTAAACATATTCCTCCCGTGAATTGTTTTGTAAGTAGTTTGGTAGAAAGCTGTTGGGGTACTGTTCTCGACCTTGATATGATAAAGTAAAATAGTGTCCCACAATGTTTAATATTTCTGAACCTTCACACACAACAGTTTTCAGATGGTTCAATTAAAAATCCGTACAAGGGCAACGTAAGTAAAAATCACGTGGAACTTTCTACGCAGTTTTACCCAAGTTACCCCCATTTTGTAATAACCGTTTTATTACCTATAACTGGACTCTGAGTGACTCAAAACCAAAGTTTAGACGATAACAATTTAAATTGAAGGTTTAGCAAATGTCCATAATATATTTTAAATGATTCAGTATAAGATATTATACTAAATAATAATATGCATGTAGGTAGTGACTTAAATTAATTTGGTAATGTTAAATAGTCACCATAAATAAAAGAAGTTATTAGGAATAAGATAAACAACAACCATGTTTATTGTAGTATAACTAGTCAATGTTTAGTAAAGCGATACAAATCTTGAAAATAGCAGTAGCTAGTATTGATAAGGGTTACGCGATAGGGGAGAAAATATTTATTGGCAAAGAAGAATAAATCCCCTTTTGTCCAGTATGGTTCGAAACTTCGTAGGTAGGTACAATAATACGAAGACCATTCGAGAAAGCAGCACATAGTTACTGCATAATACTAGGGATCGTTTTTAAAATCTTAAATTATTATACATATATACTACTATATAAAGCTGAAGAGTTTGTTTGTTAGCTAAACACAGGAACACAGGACCTACTTAAAAAAATATTTATGTGTTGGGTCGCCCATTTTTCGAGGCAGGCTAAAGGATATATTTAATTATGAAATTCACTCGGGAACGGCAGTAGTGCGGCTGAAACCGCGCGGAAAGCAGTGACAAATATATTTGCATTGTCTACTTTATAGTTATATTATATTACACTATTCAACACCATCATCATCAGGTCGTATAACTCGAAGCAGTTTATTTGCCATAATCACTACGCTTGGCAGGCGGGTTGGTGACCGCAGTATTACATTGTAACACACAAAGAAACACTGCTGCGCGTTTTCCTGATATACGACTGTTATACATGTAATTACCAAACCAACGGCATAACGTGCTTTCTGAGACACGGAGGGTAGTCCCTCAACCAAGCAAACCCGGAAAGAAATATTAGAATTCAGACAAAGATTTCTTATCCGGCGTCGGCATCAAACCCACGACCACGACTTATACTGCTACGCCACGGATTTTGTCTTTTCAACTCTTCAAATACAAAACAAATACATTAAGGTAAACATAATCAATAAGATTAAATATCAAGAATACCCATCTAATATTTTAAACAAATTACCTGTTAACGTCAAATATTCTAAACTCAATTTAGTAATACTCTTAGAAATTATATCGAGCGACAACATCAAACAATAATTTCGGAAAAAGCAATTATCATTACCAAGATAGGAGGGTCGGAGGCGATCGCATTAACATCATAAAAGGGGCAAAGTTTGTATATGCGCCCCCGGGACACCCGTTGGCGACGAGACAGTTACATATTACGCAATAAAGAGCTGTTCTCGCGAAAGGAAGTGTGAAAATGAACAACATCAAGGGGTTATCTTGAATTACTCACTAAAAACTTATTGTAGGGGCACGACGGGTGTGGGAGGGAGGAGGGAGGGGTGGTGGATTTGCCGCGAACAGATAAGGGCGCGCTATTGGGATCGCGTCGTTCTCATCCAATTACACGGTCGAGCGAACGCGCCGAGCGGCGAGAACCGGCAAGATAAAAACGCCAAGCTGCCTCGCGCTGTCTCCGCGGGGATTGTCGCGTGCCTAACGTTTTCACCTACGAGTACCACCGACCCATACCTACGAACTCCATTTGTACTTATCAGGTACGGTGACAGTCCCCTCCAACCAACAAGACACAATGAGGTCACTATGAATAAATATATTTCAATGAGACATTGTAGCTTTTTCTATCTTTTTTCCTAAGTTGGGTGAAAATGCTAGTATGGACACCATGATTACAGTACGTTGCTCGTTTTAAAAAACAATATATATTTGCTCTTAAGTACAAAGACAACCATTTATCATCTGAAATCATCTTCAATTGGAATAAAAAATATCAAAATCAAGAATAGCTTTATTGACTACACATTGCAGAATTCAAACGCAATGACAATAATACAACAAACATTATGCCCATTCCATTTTTTCTCAATAAGTCAGACTTAAAGTCTTGAGTAAATTAAATTACGATTCGGTCACATTTCACAGGGGAATTTTAAATAATAATGAAATATTCAAGTATTCCTTAACATTTTTGTGTCATCATGACATTTGAAAAGTCGGATCATGCTACATATTTTAACACACACTGGTAATGGTCGTTGCTATTTGCATAATGTAATCACATTATTCTACTATATGCAACTATCTAGCAAAGCTCAGAGGGAAGTAATCTAAGTTGACGTGGTAAGGGAATTGCCGGAGACCGCGAGCTTTTGATTCAATTAGAGCGATCGCCGCGGGACCATGTTGCGAAGACGCCACCACGTTTCACGCTGTCTAGAAGTCAACTACAAAGATTAACCCGACTGAAGTTGAATGTGACATGTTTCTAAAGAAAATGTGCTTTAACTAGTTTCAGTTACGAGAAATAATTCTCCATCAGAGATTACTATTACCAAAAGGGCAATGTTGGATCAGACTTTTTTCGTAACCATCCAAACGTTTCACGGCTATCCCCAAACCATAATTCCCGTCTTAGGCTTAATAATGCCGTAACCTAATAAATAACAGTGACATTTGTTTTCGGGACTAAGCCCCACCCTCCGTCACAAGTAGAACCCAATCCGACAGCGCGGCCGCCGCCGTATGTAAATAGTTTACCGAAAGTCGCCGCTCGTCCATCACGCGTTGTCACATAAATTATGCCGCGGCGAATCCGCGGTCGAATCATTGTTTGACTTTTATCTTATTACGTACATCTCCTGATTTTGTTCGCGTCATATTTCTTCTGACTTATCGGCTTTTATCTATCGTTTTGTGGCGAGTCTCCCTATCGATCACCCGGACCCTGCCGTGAGCCGGCAAATGTCTCCGAATGTTTTGAGTGGATTAGGCGAACTGTCGGTGTCGTTCACCGCGATGACTAATATGCTTCCAAGCTTATTTGGAACGCGTATCGAGTTATTGGAGTTTATCTGATGATGAGGCTGCTTGTCCGCGTTAGCTCCCCACCGGTCACCGATAGCCCAGCGGCACCCGGTGGCACTGGCTACACGGGCTCCGGTACCTATAATTAACTGCCACTGAGCATTGACTGATGACTGATCTTCTGTGACGTCTCAGAGTTATTTTACTTTGATCGCAGCAATAAATTAAGTCACGCATTCAACTTCCATGGAATGCGTGATTTAGTATGTAAATAGCCATAACACTGTCTGACCGTGAGTTGCACTTCTTCATATCAAAGACAGAGTGCGATATCACGACTATGCAATCTAGGAAATAATGATATTAGCTTATGCTTATTAACTATCTTGAAATATGTATCTACTAAAATATGTTATAAATGTTGATGATGTCCAAGAGGTTTGGGTCTCGTGACAAATGTTGGACACGGATTCAAGGTAGTAGTCGCAGCACGAGCCGCGCTATCTGGGATCTGGTGTCACCGTCACCCGACACCCGACACCTCGGTGGCATTCACCGGATCCGCGTTAAATTAATGAAAACATCCATCCATAAAGACCCCAACGCCTCTGCGTTCTTATGAATGAAATTCCAACCTGCACGGGTTCGAATCCTTTTTTATGATGATCATAAATTAAGCGACCAATTTCCAGCAAGTGTCACAGCGCGGATAAAGGAATCATTTTTATAATATCCTCAGCGCTTAACAAGGATACAAATAATGCCCACGCATATTCACGCGGCTATAAGTCCGGATCGAGAGTGCTGGCCACTGACTGCTAAACTGTTAATATAAATAATGAACTGTGTTATGGGCTGGTGTGGTAGGTAGCACTTCGTTGACTAACGATCTTTTTGTAGCAAGAGTCATAACTTGGATTTGATTGCGTTCAAGTGCAAGCTCCCTTGTTTGTTATTGTTCGCAGGTTTTGGCATCAGTCCCTGACTCACTCTCATTGATATCCATGTATGTTTGTGATATAGTTATATGGACACAGCTTGAACAAAAATAAACTTCTTTTCAAACGATATTGAGATTATTTTAATTTATTTCTTTTAATATTTCAGGAGTGGGTAATTACAATAAGGGATATATTATATTTCTTTCTCAGTTTATCATAACTTGTGACCATTATAACTCATCACGCTTAAACAGTGACAACTTTTTTATTTTACTATAGTTTCATACAGTAAAAAATATTACCAATTTACTATCATCTTAATAAAAAATAAAAATGTGGGTAATATCGAAAGAATATAAAGTGGACGATTTACAAGTCTTCAAGAATATACTTTAAAACGTTAAAATATACTTAAATAAAAAAGCGTACGGTACTCGGACTTGCTCTTTTGGATTTTTACTTAAATCTATAAAATAAGCGATTTAAAAATAATTTATTCAATTAAATATAAAGTACCTAAGTATAGTAGTTACAGTTGGCAAAATTGTAACATGACACCTCGCACGTCCATGCTACCGTGCACCCACGCAGTGACACCACGGAGGCGACGCTCGCTAATTTATTGTCCACTCCAGTGGCTGACTTATGACTCCTCTGGTCTGTACCCTTTTATGTACAACCACTTTAATGGCTGTTACACACTGAGGAACAAATCGCTACACGGTGACGAGGTGTATCGACGATTAAATCTGAGCTGATTGTCTTTTTTTAAATAATCACGAAAAAGATTTTTTATTAAGTCGTTTTCTATCAAGCACAGCTTGTTCTGAGGCCTTATACTGACCCGACCACGCCTGTATAGTGGGAACTTCTGTTAAGACGGTACTTACAATTCATAAAAACCTAACTGCCTAGACTCATTATTTTACTTCTTCTTCAACGGTAAGTTTATGTCCAGTGTCGTTGAGGAATATTGCAATAGGCACCTCTCTTTATAGGCAGATTTGTGATCGTAGTAATCTTACTACGGAGAGAATCAGTCTAATCAAGGCTACTTATCTAAGTAGCCTTGATTAGACTGATTCTGTCTGTCTATCTATCAGGTGTATGTCCCCTTAGTCGTTACTTACGAACACAACGGTGGTCTATACTTAACTGGAAACTTTTATGTTTACTCTGTGATTGCTAAGTACCGCAATGCTTTTTTTTTAATTAGGCGGTTATTAATTATAAGAATTACTTAAACACCACAACCACAAATTTTTGAGTACCTCAAAATATTAAAAACAAAACATTGGACATCCTCCTAAAATGGTTGAAGCAAACGCTTGCGACCTGTAAAATGGCGACTAGCGCCATCTATTGATGCAAGCGATTAACTTAAATGCTAAAACATAAAAGTTGCATTGGCCGTGAACAACGTGTGTTGTCAACAACAACAAATATATAAATTTCAAACACAATGATTTATACTATAAGTATATGCTAAGTAAGCATGCTCGCCAAATTTCGCTGAGTATCATAATATTACTACAAAATTATTTTAAAACTGACAAGTTTTGCTATGTCACAGTAAGGAGCTATATCCTGTTATTGGAGTCCAACTAAAAATGTGATAGACTTTCAGTATTCGTATCGAATGTTTATAAATTTTAAAGATCTCTAATTCAGATTTTGACTAAGTTATTCGTTACCAAGCCTTCATGGAGACTCGTATTTGTTATATAGGTAGGATATTTAAGCCGTAGCCTTCTTCGTAAACGTAAAGGCAAGACGCCATTCAGTAAAATTGACCAATGACTTTAAAAGAGGAGCTGGAGAAGACTGGGTGCGGATGATGAAAGACCGAGTGTTATGGAACAAGTTAGGGGAGATTTGTTTCGAGAATGGGACTGAGTATTACTGATGGACGTTCGTCAAACAATTCAAATGAGAAAGTTTGAACGTAAATGTTTGTAACTCTCAGTCACGCACAAAGCTTGACTAGATTTAGATCAAATTTAGCACATACCTACTATAATAGCTTATAATATGTGTTATACACCGACATATGAAGAAAAAGTTTAGTTTAATAACAAAAATATCTAAACTGTTTGGCTCTTACGACATAAAAACGGTTATAATATAGCTATTTCTTTCAATTCCTCGTACATTTAAGTGACAAAAATAACACAATGAAACCATCTAGTTTTTAACAAATCTCTTGCCATTCAAATAAATATTAAACATAATGACCGAGTTATGTTGCTTGTCCGAACACCAGTAAACTTCAAGCAACACCAGGGCACGCGAGAATAGTCCAGCGTCATAAGAGCCTATAAAGTGTCCGTATAAATGATTAAGTGTTAAGTTACGATGTTTGCAGGCGCGCGCGCAGCGTGGCACCGTAATCCATTCACGAACCAACGTATAATATTACTTTACCGCCGAAAATATCAAATCGACAGGAAGATGTTATCGGTACAGAATGTTATAAAATTGAATATTTTCATATATTAGGTTGGTGAGCTGCTTGCCCCCGCGGCGAGGCGCGACCAGTCTTCCGGCCAGCCTCGGCCATCGTCCGCCGTCCTGTCTATCCAACCTAAACATTTTATGACACACTTGATCGTAAATAGAGATGTTATTTAAAATCGCTGTTAACGTCTACACAAAGTTTAAAAAATTTTTTTAATACTTTTCTGTGCTGTGCACAGTTGTTCGAGTTTATTATACGCTATAAATATTCGATAAACTCGAGAATAAATAAGTAAACGCTGTATCGGACGCAACGTGACTATAAGATATCGAGACTTAAATGATAGACTGGTAGGTATAGGTAGTAGGTACCTACAGAACGTCGGGAATGCAATAGCACAGTTAAAATGGACGATAATTTTGTTAACGAATCAATCTTATATTCTAATATGACGAATAGCACTTATATTTAAAAATGTTTATCTCACATCTGTCATGCTTAACGATATGGTGGGTGTAGGTGCTTTGTTATGTTTGTTATTTTTATACATACACACAATATTACCATCCCTAGCGTTTCATCGTTTCTGATCTAAGCCCTCAAACAATTCAATCCAACTCGATTGTTTTTTGATAGTCCAACAGCCCACATACAGTTTTAGGAACATAAACCATAAAAATAGAGACATATCGCACATCGCGCCCAGCGTGATTGCCGCGCTCCTGCATACTCTGGACGTCCATTAAATTGAAACAAATCTATAAAAGCTCCACTTTAAATAAATACACTATTAAAAAGATATAAAAGTATATCACTAGCCGTACTAATGTTCCGTTTTATGTAAACTGTTTTGCGTTAGAATCATAGAGTATTTATCGGCAAGCCTTGGTTATTAACAAACCGGTTATGTTCGCTGATGTGTTCGGAGTGGTGGGCGAAAGACTTATAAGACTCATTATCTCGCCAGGAGACGAGCTTATTAGCATGCTAAATTGATTGTGCCTCCTACGCTTGTCGAACTTTACAACTTAGACTATTAAAATTGGTTTGTTAATATAGCTACAAACACACCGATAAGGCGTCATTAAAAATAATATCTTATTTAAAAACTACTAATCGTGTTGATAGAAGGATCTTTAAACTTTTATTAATAAAAATTAATTTCCATTTTGTATACCAAAGAGCCGGCGGTCTAACTGGTCTGTTGGTTTTGGTAGGCTAAATTGGTTTATCGGAAAATGTGTATAAAAATCTGTGGAGTGTCGCGGCGAATATCAATTAATAGGCGTTGGTGCGCGCGGAACTGCAAAAGTGTAAAATGCAGTGAGGCGGGGGGCGTTGCGTAAATCAAGCGCGGATCCGCGTGAATTGCCAACGTGGAAATATGTGCACCCGAAACTCTAATGTCGCTTCTATCCTGGCATATACCGTTAGTTTTTTTTTTTTCAAAGTTATTAATTTGTTTCGGAGTTAATAAATTTTAATTTTCTTTTGTTTAGATATCCTACTACCTTGTCCTAATTGTCAAATACGTAACTTTGATAAATTCAAATGGCAATTAAGTCGTTGGTTACTATGAGTTCAAATCCCGCGTAAGCATTCTTTTAGTTTGGTCTTCAGATAATTTTAAATTCAGAATGATCTTTGTGTGTGCTTTGTATTTTAGCAGTTTATGTTTGTCAATTCAACGGTGATATCAAGATTAATTTCCTTAAACAACTCCCGCAATATCTTATTGACTGATAGACTAGCATGGAACAAAAATATTTTTCAAATTATGCAACATGGCTGGGCATAACTTGGCAAACTCTTTTCTCCTTCGATAGGTAAATCTTAGTTACTTCATTGCATCTAAAATGAGGATATTTGCTGAAAACCCTAGGTGATTGGGCGAATGGGCTGATTAAATTTTTCGCAGCAGCTAGAAAATAGCGTTAGTACGCTCAATGATCTAGTCGAAATGGGAACCTTATAGATACAGCCAAATTATATTATTGATTGTGTTATTGTGCGTGTCTCAAGTTGCCAGAGCCCATGGGGAGAAAGGGGAACGGGCCGACAGTATAAAGGTGACCTTGTATTTAAACCGCTATTTCACTTAAAAAATTAATAAGGCAAATGTTATTTGCCTCGTCAGGAATAAAATAGATATGTATAACCAATGTGCAAGAATGGCTCTTAAGTGACTTGCGAGTATGCCATAGTGGATAACTGAGGCTACAAATGATAATAAAATTATTAATTCTGTAATTGGCTAAACATATGATACATACATAATATAAGGGATATTAATGAAACAATCATAGCGTTTCGTTTATAGAGACAAAGTAAAATAATTGATGTTGTTATTTATACTGTTTACAATATTTCTAACCAACAATCCCGTCTCTTATTCATACATATTCTCAATACTTACACAAAAAAAGAAAAAGCTTTCAAGCAATGCAACTGGAGAAACACTCCGCTCCGAGGACCTGCAAAGCTGAGTGAATCTGTTCGCCGAAAAAAGTTCATACGATTGGCACCGTCCACTGTGAAACAGTAGGTAGGTACAATAGGCCGGGGCGTCAGGAACAGCACTATACTACACATGGCACGTGAAAATTATTGCCGTTCGGATTTTTCGAGAGCATTAATGCAAATTTATCGAGCCGCGCAGCGCTAATTGCGAGCGACGCTCGCCCGCTGATTGTTTTCTCGTCCGATTTATGGCAACACCTATTGCCGATTTAAAGCTTTAATTGTAAACGATTCACGTGTTTTATTGGATAGTCGGTGTATATTTATTCGAGTGCTCTCTCTGTGGTTTCGATTATTGATTTTCCGTCGGATATGTTTTTATCGAAATGCTCGATTCATTTATTTTCATTTAGTATTATGTTTACTTTTGTCGTAGAACCATCAATTAGTGTGTAGTGTTTGCTGTAATGACTATATGAATTGTATATAACAAGTGATGCGAATAGGTTACTAGTTTCTGAATTTGATTTCGTTTATTTATTTATTTAAGTTTATAATACAGATTTGCACATCGAACTTAATGCAAAGAGGCATTTTCTCCCAATCAACCTTTGGGCTAAACTGAGACGTTTTAGCAGTGCTGTAACAAAGATAAAGTTTCATTTAGTGTGTTATCAGTCGCCATTTTTCTTTGTAGCCTTTCCACAGTTCATTTAGAATATGAAAATATAATATTGATTAGTGACATTACCTGTACCTAGGTACACAAAAAGAACAAATTTTATTATTACCCACGAATATACCTAATATCGAAAAAAATAGTCGCCTCAAGTGGCGGGTCTACGAAATTGTAGCACGTCGAGTGAGAAGTGGAAAAGTGTCGTAAAAACCTACAATTACCTCTCGGCGGAGGTAGTAGGATGTGTTAATAAATTAAGTGACGTCACATCCGTGCGGTTAACAAAGTTAGCGGCGACGGCCGGGGGCGTTTCCCGCCTTTTTCGCTTAAGTTTTCCGCGCCGCCGGCACCGGAAGTTCGGCCATTATTATTTTACGCGGGCAACAAGCGGCGCGATAATATCCCGCGCTTCAGCCGCTCGCTGCCTTCAGACTGCCTTAATGGCGGAACGTGTCTTCTTACTTTTCGTTTAATAGGTGTAATAACTTAAGCACAAAACCGGGATTTATTAAAGATCCGCCTGATCTGACCAATCGATGTTATTTTCGAAAGTGCCTTAAATTATGCCATAAATAAGTTTACTTATATCTTTCTTCATAAATATTCATTCATATTCCGTTTGTATTTGTGTGTGAAATAATACCATAACTATTAACGTAGTTGTAAAATGAATAAATTGAATTTTATTAATTGTAAGTAAGATTTTCAATACAAATTAATAACCAAACGTGGTCATTCAAACATGGAGTGAAGTAAGTAGGTATATAGTTATTTAATCAAACATTTGTATGAATTTTGAATGAAATCTTTTGTCAAACGACATAAGACACCACAAGGTAAAGTCAGGGTGTTCTCAATTCGGCACACGTCACAACGATCGGTGGTGTGTGTTTTGCGTAATCCCGGAATAAAGCTTAGTTAGAAGTAAGCCGGGGTCGGGCCGGGTTTCATACCGTAAATCAATCCGGGTCCGTCTCAGGCGACGCGGCAAAAATAAGAGGTCGCCGGTTGTGCCACCACACGACCCCACAAACAAATCCGCTTCTGTTGCTTTAACAGACACTTTTGTACCTTAAAATGCTGGCTTCACAGGCTGGGAAATTTGTGAGGATAAACAGTTGTTTTACTTTTTAATGTTTTAGTATTGAGTGAGAGTTATATGTTTAAATAACTTCGCTTAGGCTATATAAGTGACAGATGATATAATTGATATCAGAACATTGAGTGATATGGTGTATGTTTCTCTACACAATTTTAGAATTAATTGTTTTTTTTAATAACAAAACTAAACCTTCTAACCTATAAAACCTTATTGTACCGTTTTTATAAGTCATTTAAAGTATGTTTCGTAAATGTCGCCGTATCATCGATTTACATTTAACATAATAATACTCATTTCACAAGTTTTGTAAAAACGAAGAAAAAAAACCATTTACAGATCATACCAACTGATAAAAATAATCAATCTACAATACTTTTACGAAGGTTTACTTTCACATTCGTCAGTATACAATAATATTCGTTTGAACTTTAGGCCGCGATTATTTATTTTCGCTAGTCATTACGCTTTCACAAAACTTACGCAAACATATTTAAACGTAATATCGTCCAAATGCCACTTTCTCGTGACACCAAACACGACGCTACCGAAATAATAGAATAAAAGAGTTGACAGTCCATTGTCTAGTAAATTATTCACGAAATCTATTCGTCGCTCCAGATCTTGGTCGCGATAGTGGCGATATGGTAAATTACATGCGTTTCCATATTTCATGGCTACTGAAGACTGATGACAGTCGTGACAACCCTATATCGACTATTGTCCCACTTACTATGTTTAATGATATCGTATTATGCTCAAAATAAAATATAACCTGCCACCATTTCTAGAAACAGTAAAATTAAAGTTATACGATATAATTTACAACAAAAGTATTTCAATAGCTTTAGAAATGACAGCATTATATTACGAATTATACAAGGCACGTTTAATTATATTCGAGAAAGTCAATAAATGTATCAATAAAGCCAGATCGTCGTGAACGTAATTGCCATTAGCCATTTATAGTTAATAGCATGTTATGAAAATACACAGTTGCATTCAAATATCAATCATTCCAATGTTAATATTATAAGAGAGACGAATACGCAACTGGTGTTTAAAAAGAAATGTGTATCAACTTTAAACGTAGCCGGGGGGTAAAGGCAATTAAAAATTAATCTTATGAACATTGATAGTTGGTTAATACGACGGTGAGCATCCGGCGAGTAGCGGAGAGCCCGCGCCCCGTCATTACGCACCCGACGATTCAATTCGACACATCTTCAGGGTTTCACCTCGGCCAATAATTACCCTGTACTATCATTAAGCCGCGTACACAACAAAACATAATAACCTTGCAATTAGACGCTGCCTGTCATTAGATTGTAATAGAGTTTTGTACAACCATTTGTGAGTAAAATCGTCAAGCGTGTCACATTACCAGAGTCCATTAGGGCGTTTACACAACACGGAATTGAAATGAGCAGTCCACAGATTATTGTGATAGACAAATACACTGCATTGTCTCGTAATAACACCTTATACAGTATGTTCGTACATATGAATTGTTGTGTGTTCATTTGCTTACCTATAATATAAATATATGTCTTTATTATTATCATTATTTTTTATTATACTTTTATTTTTTATTACTATGAGTGTGCATTAAAAGTAATCATGGACTATATATAAAGCATGTTTTTTATTGATAACTAAAGAAAAATATATTTAAAGAGACATTGTAAAGTAGATCTTAATTGTGCATTGACTATTTAAGGTAATACAAATACTATAGACTCAAATCGCGCTATCTAACGAAGTATTACACATTACATCATTAAACATTGCGTAGCATTTAGAAGGAATTCGTAGCGACCGTAGCAACGCGTAGCAATGCGTAATTTAATAGATGTACAAGTAACATAGAACCGTTAAGTAGTGGGACAGTTGCACAAATATAAAAGTCATCATTCCTCAATTTTCTACCGCCCTGAGTCGAGATCCAAGGAGCACCTTCCGACCATCGGTCATTACCACCGAAGGTGCCGCAGGTTGCTTAGTTTGTAGTTTATTTAAGGTTTTTAAACTTTCGCGATTTGTTGAGATAATTTGTAGTAGACAGGGGTCTCAATCGCAATACAATTTTAAGGCAAATCATTATATTTTTAATCATTCGACGTTTCGACATGGGTTACACCAGTCGTGGTCACGGATAGTAGTAGTAGTCTATTTAATCATGCAAGAGCCGAAATAGCAATAGTCTCGTGCTGCAAAAGTCCGACCGAAAAAAAATCATTTAAAAGTAAGAAAGATAAACTGACCACAATAAGTAGTTAAGTACTTAGTTTTAAGACATCAAGACTGCTTATAAAATAATCACATGACGCAAGAAACGACTCAATGTTAAAACATTAGTCGCAATTAGACAAAACAAGTTTATTTGCTTAGTTACTACCTTATTGCACGCAATCTTCTTTTAAACCTATTTGTTTTTTCAGTATACCTACTGAATTTAAGCTGTTTCTTGTGCAAACTTTATAAAATTATAAATGTTCTCTTTTACATTACTTTTTTCGCTTGTATTTACATAATTTATTTTATTTATTGTGGGAATTAGGATAAAATTTATAGTCGACTATAATTATAGTTTCTCATTTTTCATATTGAAAATTATTTATTATTGTATACTTAGGTATTCATTATCTCTATGACTTGACATATTTTCATTCATTTGTATTGTTATATTGTTAAGGTTAGATAGTTTTAGATTTTGTGGAACTTATTATGCTCTAAATCTTTATTATATATACTTTTGAAGGTCTCTCCGAAACCAGTTTGATTTTTTCTCGTTTGACGTTCTATTCTTAAACTCTGATATTGGCAAATTCTGGAAGCCTTTCTACAAAAACCTCACCAGAAGAATTAAACTGTAAATTATTGAAACCTTGTTTGTTACAGTCTTCCTGCTTTTTGGCAGAAAAAAATACATCGAATCTTTTGGTAAGAAGCCTGTATTTATGCGTTATATGCAGAATGATATTTTCTATCAATTTAGACAGAAAACATAAAGCTACAAGGCTTTTGCTACTTCATCCCTGCTACTTATGCCCATAACGGCGAGAGAGGTGG
This sequence comes from Nycteola revayana, assembly GCA_947037095.2. NCBI lineage: Eukaryota > Metazoa > Arthropoda > Insecta > Lepidoptera > Nolidae > Nycteola > Nycteola revayana. Next base: position 17,027,231 of record OX344846.2, on the reverse strand, counting down.
ACCTCTACTCTCATGCTTTTGTAAATGGTTTCAAAACTAGAAACTAATTAACCTGTGCAAGGCGACGCTTATATGGGTTATGGACCTCGGCTTAGGGCAGTCGCTGGCGCAGGATTTCGAAATAAATGTGCTCCACAAAGTATGTGCTGCAGCACAGGTGCAGCTGGTGACATGGTCATTAGTTGATGTGCCTCGCAAAAGAAGGTCGCTTTATTAAATTACTAGTTTCCCGCTCGCGGTTTCAAATAGGAACTTGAACGTTTAATAGGTTCCTAGGTTCAAGCAAACAAATAAACAAACTCTTCAGCCTTATATATTAGTATTGATAGATAATGTTATAACAATCGGGACCAACGGCGTAACGTCCTTTCCGAGGCACGGAGGGTAGTTTCTCAAACAACCAGACCTGGAAAGAATTAACACTTTTTTTTTCGGATGTAGGTACATCATGTAGTTTTGCTTTTGAGGCTTTTGCTACTTCACCGGGCATAACGGCAAGCAGAGCTCCAAGACTTATACGGCTCTACGCCGCAGAGCTATGAAATATCAACCTGTACGCAACTAATTACATTTACCATGTGTCGAATATCCAGCATATATCCGCTCGATTTCGTCAGGTAGCACGATAATATCCACACGTTGAGTATTAGGATCACGCCGATAAGATCTTATCGGTTCAACGTTAAATAACACGTTTCCTGCAATCGTCGGTAATTTTAATAATATAATTACGATTTTCGTATGGCGGCTTTTCAGCTTTGTAATGATAGCCAACAAACAACACCCGAGTATTTAAGCCACACTGAACTGTTATTATGCTTTTATATATTGGACATTGATAGCGTAATTTAGGTGAATTCTTTTAGAGATAAAATATTTTTAATGGCTTTGACGTTTTAAGTGATTAAACCAATATTAGCTGTGGTAGAAACGTGACCTTCTTTTTTTAAAATTTATTTGTACCTAGTCTGTATTAGAATGTTATATACAATATTCCCTAATTCTCTGTCATTATTTTAAATATGCGCATGTGTTAAGAAAAAACTTATTGACTTAAGAAAAATAAATTAAATATTTGTTCTTGCAATCTCTTGATTTTATATCACCAGGATCAAAGGCTTAGGTGGGGGCCGCACTGGTACAGTGACTGCGACACGACTGTGATTTAGAGTGAAGATTTCGTGAAAACAAACTCATATTAGATAAATATATAAAAAAGATAAAGATGCATTTATTTGTAGGAAGCATGTGTTACATGTTTTCATGTGGTGTTACAATTAACCATAACATGTTCTGCCGTATCAGGCGTACAAAATTACCTAAAATTAAAGTAACTTAATTTTAAAACAGTTATTTATATATTTGGAACCATACAATCATCTAATAAGAAATCTAATATTATAGATCCCTTTTAGGGATAACATTTTTTTCCAAGAAAATTTTCTCGTTTAGTAGCTAGCCTATAGCTTTCCTTGATAAAAGGGTTATCTATCACTGAAACAATTTTTTAAATCGGATGAGTAGTTAGAGTAAACAAACAAGCTCTTCAGATTCAGATTGTCACTTACGCGGTATTGCCGACGATATTCGATAATTTTGCCTACAGGTTATATCACGAAATGTAACGCCTTTTCAAGTTTAAAAATAGTTTCGCCTACTACTTAATAGCGTTTTCCGGCAGAGAGTTTAAGTTAATTGATTCTGTTAACTTCTTATAAACGTTAATTTCCGACTCAAATCTATCTAAAGTTTTATTAGCCACGGTGATATATCAAGGGTTTATGCCAGTTTTTATTGTTATTAATAAAATTCAACTTGTGTATTTAATTATAAGATATTTATTACGGTTTATATTTTATGCAAAAAATCATGTTCGACTTAATGCTTTTTTTTTATTCGTGTAGTTTTAAAATGTTGCTGATTTTGAGCAACATTTTGCAATTTCATCCATCATCTTAGTAATATTGCTATTTTTTTAACTTACGTAAATATATTTTCGTTCATTTCGCATTTAAATTGCTTTTTGTTTGGAACAATAAAACTAATGAATATTTTATTTTAATAATACTTTTCCATAAAAAAGTAGTGTTTTGTATCTTAATTGAACTTTTGCTTAAGCCCTAGTCTATAACACACTGTCAATATTATCTATACCTATTAATAAATAAAGCAAAAGAGTTAGTTTGTTTGCTTAAAAGCGCTAATTTAAAGAACAACTGGTCCGATTTAAAAAAGCGGGCGAATCCACGCGCGGTATGCTAGTAACTAGAGTTTTTAACTCTACAGTTAAATAAACAAAAATAATCGTATAACTTTGTCTATTATTTAAAAAAAAATCATTCGTTCATCGAATTAAGGACCAACATTACTGTTGGTCCTTAATTCGATGAACGGATGATTTTCTTTGTGAGGTCTTAAAATTAATACCTAATTATAGACGAAACTGAACCAAAAATGACCACAAAAACACAAGTTCTCAGGTAACTCATTAACACAATAACATAGTGCAGGTATTCCAACATAATAAATATGAAATTAAATGTGAAAGAAATAAATGTCGTCACATTACAGAGGTGAGGCAATCTGCAACGGCCACGCTAATGACGGTGTAAGGTTATTGTTTTAAATCACCACCGCCCTCTAATATACTATAATACCGCTTGTAATTAAGCCTCGCCGAACTTCAAAAAAATACATCAATTTCAACCCCTTGTGATAACTGCATCTGGATGAATGATGGGCAACCAAAATAACGGTCCCGACCAAATTATTCATGTTTGGATTTAAACTGTTACGTAATTTTAGATATAGGGCGAGAGTTAAACATTTTTTTCTAATGTCCCTTTTCACCCTTACTTCATACTGTAAAAGTTTAAGACAAAAAGTTGTAACGGCCATCCAATTAGTTTAAGAATCCGCACAGAAGCGCTTCACCGACCCTAAATTTTTCCCAATTAAATGCAAAACTCGCCGTGGCACCGGCGGCTATATAAAATTTAAAGTCCATACAATTCGCGCAACACAAATTTTTATTACCTTAGCCCTGTAAGTAAACAAAAAGAACAAATTAGCCAGTCTCAGTACAAGACGTCCGTGTCTTCTACTAGCTATATCCCACTCGGGACACAAGGGTGTAAAAAGTAAAACAATAAGGATTCCGTGCGGCTGCAAGGGGATATTTATTGTTAATGAAAATGGCGGGATTTGAACTAACGTCTTGTAACTAAATACCCTCTCACGGTTAAAGCGGGCACTAATTTGGTTTTTATAGCGCGTGCTTAATTTGATTTGGCGGCATCGCGGCCGCGCCACTATTGCCTGTAGGAGCAATTAATTTGGTCGGATTATATTTTTTTCTCGGGGCGGCCTGTGCGTCGCGCGACTCTCCCTGATGCCCGTAGAGGAGCTCGCTTACGCGCCGCAACACGATCGAACCGAGGAGGAAAAAATAAAATAAAACTTAAGCCCCGTTTAATTTGAAGGGTGGTTCTGGGCTATTAAAGTAACACGCTTATGTATTGCAAATTATATTGAAATTTGTCTTCCATTACTGAACGTCTTCCTCACACAAATGTTGCCCGCATTACGAGCGGGAGATTTTTATTCTTTGCTACGCCCACCCTTGTCTCCCGTTTTTTTACGTCGGAAGTTTTGTGGTGTTTTTTTCTCGCTAATTAAAACTCTTCCGCGCTGTTTCCTCTAAGAAACGAGATTCGATCAATTAAATTTTGGTCGGCCGATGCTGTCGAATAAAAAAACAATTTCTTCTAACAAAGGGTATTAAAAAGTAATTGATCAAGTACAAATTGAGGCTACACAAAGTTAAGCAAAAATTGCGACGTTGTTTTGTTTTATTACAATTTTCTAGGTAGGTGGAAACATGCTGGCAATCAAGTTGGGTCATTTAATAGAATTGTATTGTTCTATGCAATCAGTGGCGGTGCGCGGCATCGGTCCGTGATGCGAGATGGAGTCACGCGCGCTATTGTCTCGCGTACTGAGGACAGCCTATTTCATTTAATACAATAATTTGTAAATTATGCAACTACTACTTACTACCGAAATGACTACTAAGTCATTCACTATTGTTTATGACAATACGAGAAGACATAGCTACCTTAATTTTTTTATGTAAAACGTTAAATAAATCAGCCTACATACTGTATAACCTATCACACAAAGTTAGCAATGATACACTTCTACTAGCTTATCATGGGTTGGTTGCGTCATTGTTAAGATTTGGAATCATATTTTTGGGTAACTGCAGTGAGAGGGTCGAGATTTTTAAGGCACATTAACGCTGTATTAGATAAATGTCAAACCTTAAAAGCACAGACAGCTGTGAACCTGTGTTTCGGTGTCTGAGGATACTGAGTTTTCCATGTTTGTACAAATTGGAGGTGGTAATTTTATTAAAACCAATTTAAACTTATTTCCGTCACTGACCAATGTAAGAACACGCAATTGCCCCTTGAGATCCCAATACAAGAACTTGCTACATTCGGATAATTACAAAACAGCACTGTTAAGGAAAAGCATTATGACAATGGGTCCTGTCATTTATAATAAAATACCTCATGGTTTTAAGGATTGTTCTGTAAAGGTTTTGAAATCTAAGGTAACTAGGTAACTGCACTACTACTCAGTGAAAGATTTTTTAAATGATATGACATTATCCAGATTATATTTATTTTTAATTGCAAATTTGACTATGTAAGACTTATGTCTATAATATTATTAATTGACTTCGCTTTAATTTCTGTTTTGTTTTGTTGACATTGTTTTGATTTAATGTATGTATAATTTACACGCCTTAAGGTAGACTGTAGCAGATCTCATTAATTTATGTACAACATCTTATACCTGTACCTACATTCGAAGCAAATAAAGATTGATTTGATAGTTACCTTCGAGTCACATTCTTAACTAGTTCAGAGGGTACGGATAATATGTTAAAAATAACCTAAAATAACATTGTCCATGGAAATCTAGTGGATACCTCTTAGTTTTAAGCATATAATGTAGGTACATGCATGCAAACTCCTATGTTCTCTCCTGTATTAGGTTTATTATAGTAAATAAATAATTTTGATTTGATTTGATTTGATTTGATTGGTTGATTCCATTAAATAATACAGAAAGATATTGTTTTAGTTATCAGCATCATAAATTTAAGTGAAATTGTCTTGTCGGTGGAATTCTTTGCATTTTTCTGTTTTCTTTGCCAAAACCTAAACACTGGGTACGTCATTTACTTTTTCATTTATCTGGTCTATGGACATGTTAATAATGATAACGTTTTAGTCGTAGTAATCAAGATAGTAAACTTAATCATTGAATCCTGCCCTCAATTTGCCAAGTGCGAGTCGGAGTAGGTTAGTCATAAACGACATGAATTTGATTATTTGCTTCTTTTCGCACATAAAGACAAGACGTCATAAGTCTATTAGGGTTTTGGACATAGCGGTGGAGTCACCTATAAGTTCGACCAAAAGCTGCATAGAGATATTGATTATAAATTATTACTGTTCCACAAAACTAAAAATCATTTATCAAATAAGATTTACCATGAATTATAATACATACATAGGTACATTAATACAAATTGGAACTTGACAAAGCAAATGCCAATTTAATAATTAGAAGAGTGCAAAGACAACTTGTTATATATGAGGTAGCTTTAACTGTTTTTAGCACAAAAAAACGAAATCCACTTATCCCTTTTAAGAGCTACGATGACACTGACATACACACACAGAGAAGTCAAACTTATAACACTTTGTCGTTTTTGCGTCGGGGCTTAAAAAAGAAAAAACGATAAAGAAAAACGATTAAATATCAATTGTTATTTAATAATTATATAGGTATAATTATTAAATAATTATAATAAATAATTGGTGGGGAGGACTACTACTACTAAATATATCATTATATGTTATAATAATATATTTAGCGGCCAAACTCATGAAGTAAGCCGTCTGTGCAGGACATATTATAGTACCTAACCTACACAAGTCGAAAAACTCTAAATTCGATGGGACGGTTCTACCGACACGACCGGTGAGAGATCAGGCGCAGAATTAACAGCTTAATTATTTCTCCCTACAAATACGTATGAAGGTATACTGTTTAAGTGAAAGCATCCCCCATTCGTTAGTCATTACTCGAGTTGCCAACTGAAAACCAGCGATAGGTATCGCCTTACCTATGCTGGTGGCGACTTTTTCGGCAGGACATGTAAGGCTCTTTGTTTTGTACATTTAACTAAATGTTTGCTGTTTAATATCTTGAGTGTTGCGCTAAGTTAAATGTTTTCTTTTTCTTTTTAAACCACCATCAACTTCCTGACTTCGGGCTGGTGATTACAATCTTCGCGATAGAAAATTTCTACTAAGACAAAATTTTGTTTGCTTGACCCGGATCGATCCCAGGAACTCGGTACTTACAGTCGAACATATTTATATCCTAATATATGACCTACCTATAATATGACTAATTATTTAGACTCCAATAAAATCATAAAGTAGGTACCCGTACAATTCGTAGGCCTTTCGTGATTTGATAGGTTGTTTATGGTTAGGTGAACATAAAATATGGACGGCTAATATTTAATGATATACCCAAAGACGAGAACACAAATTAAGTTAAGAACTGCAACTCCTTAATTAAATAAAATAAAAACAGCTTTGCTCAGTTGTAGGTCTACAAATAGCGTAGTAGTAATAGAGTAAAGCTCGTATATCAGAAACTTGATGACGTTTGTATATCAGAGAATACAGTAGGAATTTGTTATATGTTAGGAGTCTGAATACTCGCCTTAAATTAAGCGCCTCGATGGACTAGCGGTAATATGTTCAACCCGGTTTTTAAACCCGAGACCTCGGTGGTTATGGTCAAACAAAATGTTCATGTCGGGTAAACTTTTGAAATGTTCTTTCAAAATGATTCTACGTACCTAACCACCAGTAATGAAGTTGATGGTGGTTCACCCTTGCCTCGGAGAGTAAGTTAAGCTGTCGGTCCTGCGCCTGATTTCTCACCGGACGTGTCGGTAGAAACGTCCCATTGATTTATAATTTTAAGCAGTTTACCTGTATTAACCCAAACACTTGTGCAGTAGTATGGCGCAGATGGCTAATCTCCTTTGAGATTGGCTGCCATAGCCAAAATCGTTCAGAAGGACTAGTCTATAGTTTGTCTACAAAAAAGCACATTTTGGTATTTACAGAATTCATTATTTGTATTTTTCCTTTTACCTACAAGAAAACAAACTACACACTGCTTTACTTTTCTACGAATAAGAGCAATACATGGCCGCACGAACCACATTTTATCTCTAATAACACTGCAACCATAAACCTTTCATTAAAACCAAGGCCCATCCACGTCCACAACAAAAGCAGCAAAGATAACACGAAAACAAAGGCATGCACCCTCCAATCAGAAGAAATGAAGGTAACAGAGGTAGAAGTAGCAATACTAGCAATTTATCGTTGATGGTTCCATTCCAGTAGGCAGGGCAGCGGGAGCACGCGCCGAATTAAATGGAAATCAATAGCAATCGCCGCACGTGACCGACGACCCTTACATCTCGCCGACAGCCTACATCACTCACACTAACTCCGGAATACTGAGCAGTTCGTGACAGATCATGTTCTTAATAGAAAATGCGGGTACTGTACTCCGACTCTATGAGAACCTACCAATGTTCGAGGGAAATTACGGTAGTTGCTTGTGAGACCTGGTGTTCTGGGCTCGATTCCCACTCGGAACAATTATTTGTGTGGACCACAGATAATTGTTCTGAGTCTCGGTGAGCTTTGTGTCCGTTAAATAAGTTTTTTTTAAAGTTCCCGCGACACAGGGATATCTCGGTATTGCCATCCGGCGTCATTTTTAATTCGGCCGGATCTTGACCAGGTTTCATATATGATTATATTAATTAAGTATTACTGACTATCTAAGATGTATATTGATTCTGGTGCACCGGATTACCGGATTCAGTTTTCCAAATTGCTATCCCTATTTATATCCACAGGATCCGGACACCGAATCGGCGCTTGAGAACCTGACCCTCGTGGCCGAGATGCCTCTTTTTTTTCATTCGTCAACTAGACGTCGTCAATCATACATAATTAGGTAAGATGCAAAGTTCCAAAAATCTTAAAGGAGATTAGCCATCTGCGCTGAACGTAATATAGTGCACAAATGTGTTCACAAACACAGTGCACTCTTACTCTCAATATCCAGTAAGACGATTCTACCGACACGACCGGTTAAAGATGAAGCGCATATCTGGCAGCTTAACGTGCTCTTCTAGACACGGATGAAATACTACCAAACTTCTGACTCCGGCTGATAGATTAATTTTACTCGATTGAAACAAAATTGTTTACCCGACTTAGTAAGGTGGTAAAAACATGAACTTGGTAAAAACCGAAGTTAAAGATGGCTAAATACTAAAAGTCTACAGCATAATTCGGGGACCGTTGCGCTCCGTACAAAGACCGGCCCAAGCGTAGCAGCATTTCCTTCAATTGTTGTTCGATGATTGATCAATCAATGCATTAGAAAGGCAAGCTTAATTGGGGCGATTTGCCTCCTTTATTTGTACTGTTGATACGAAATTACTTTAATACACGCCTTACATTGATTCTGAGAATTATTTAAGGCATTTGTGCCTTTCATCGTATAGGTATTTCGTTTTGTTAGGTTTTTAAAATAATCATACACAATGACAAGATCATATTATTTTATTACCTTCAAAGCATTTAAAATAAAGTATATTAAATTAAAACATTTTTAAAATTATATGCTAATAATCATAATATCTACAGCTTTCTGCATAGCCCCGTAGTTGAGTTTATTTAAAGAGACTTAAAACTTTTTGTGACCTAAAGTCCGAGAGGCCCGCGTAATCTAGAGTGACGTGTTGTATATAACTCCTGGTTCCTGAAATTTCAAGAATATACTCTTTAGGTACACAATAATAACGAGTATTTTTCAAAATTTACAACAATTTACGCCATTAGATCATAAACGGATGCAAAACATGAACACTTTTAACAAAAATAACAATTTGTGGTGCTAAGTAAATAATAACCTGGGACACGGAATTATCCTGAGTGATTGTAAATAAAGAAATTTGACAGAGTTGAGCACCTTAGTAAACGTTGTACCTTAATGGCTAATTCTACGTTCAAATCGGTTTGAATGATAATTGGTCTTTAATTTGACTTAACCATAGGTTCAAGTGGACAGTCTCAATGTCCCTATTAACTAAACAGAGCCAGTTACAAATAACTCCTTCAAGAAAATTGCTTCAAATGTCATTGTAATTACAACAAACCTGCTTTAAATATAAATTCACTTCCTTGTTGGTCGCAGGGAAAGATTAAACCGAACTACTTCTAATTTTTCGGAGTAGGTAAACTCCACAAATATCCACAAGAGCAGGCCCACGTCCAGGGGTTACATAGTAAAGCAATATCTACAAAAGGGCAAAATATCGCTGCAAATAAACGTTTAACTTTATGGACTCGAAAGATATTACCGATTCGTGATCTCCTTTTTGTTTAGTTACGCGTTTCGCCCGGTCGGCCATCTTGGCGACATGTGGCGGGAGATTTAGGCGGGAAACGTGCCCCGCTATATTAGATTATGTCGAAATGAATTGAGCGCTACTATTGGATATGTTATTGACGTAGATTTGCGATCGGAGGAACGAACTGATATTTCGTATTGTTATTAAAGGCGCAGCTCTCCCCGCGGACGTGAGCGGAGTCCCGATCACCGGTCCGCACGATACGACGCCCTTATGGACCTATCGTTTAGGCCTCTTTATATTTTTCTTATGTAAATACGGTTTCATATCCGATGAGCTTTATTTATGTGGGAATCGTTTTAGCGAGATAAGTCTCTCTTCTGTGCCACTGTTCACCTCTCGCGATGCATGTAAATTTTATTTGTTTTGGAATACTGATTTATTGTATCCTGCGATACGCCTGTCGTTTGTTTTAGATACTTCAGAATCTTTTCTTTTGACATACTTAATATTGTTACAGAAAAGATGTCGGAGTGACGTGAAACATTTGTTATGATTAATATTTAATTATCTGTATAATACAAATTTTCAAAGCAGGGATATGTTTGAAGAGCATACAAAATTTTAAGTGTCGCTAAACATCAAAGAGTGTATGTTCCTGAGAGCGTTGTTAAAATGTCTTCAAGGGTTTCAGCGCGGTAAACAGTAGCTAAGACGATGGTCTAAGTTGTACGGTGAGGCGATATAAAAGAGACCATTACGCAACACGTAGATTAGTTATGATTATTATTGATAAAGTGTATGACATAATTACTGGCTCTGGTCGTGTGACAACGGACCATAGAGAATGCGCGTTGTCTTTTTAAATCTAATGTCATTTCAGACTACTACGAATCGCATGTGCAAGAAAGCATCTTACACACAATTGTTATATTAAATATTATTAATAAATCGTCTTAGGACCAGTCCAGCCCACGTTTGAGATCATCGAGGACCTTAGTTCATATTTGGATTCTATAGCAAAAAGAAACTGCAATCATAACCATCTCCATAGAATATAATCTGCAACCTCAGTCTGCAACTTAAAGCTTATACACATAAATTGTATGTCTGTAAATAAATGCTGTATGTTGCGTGGCTTTAGAAGAAGGTAGCGGACAAATGACAGACGAAAACTGTAGTAACTTTTATATATCCTCCTCCGCTTACATATTGAGTCGCCATGAGGGCGGCGCACGCGAACAGTGCGGCTCGCTTTGATGTCGCGAGGGTAGTTATGGAAATTAATAAAGTGAACAACATGTAATTGCTTCCGATAAGGCGGTCTGCGCGTGAGCACTTTTTTGCCTTTTTAACGAGCACTGCGTTATACAAACACCGTGTCTTTAACGTTTCCAGCTATTATGCTTGCGTCGTTGTTTCTAATTGATCTTGACTTGGGTAATGATTAGTGGTTTCAGTTGTTACCGCGACGATTACAGTTTTCATTGTCGTGTTATTGCTTACAAACTATTTGCAAGTAATTGTAAAAACCTAGTAGCTAAGGTTAATTGCTGTTGTTTGAAAACGTAAAAACATAATCGCTATATATTATAAGTATATAATTTTTTATATATATTTTTAGTATTTTCATCTTATACTTATTTTACATTGCCTTATGAGTATAAGGGATATGTGAAGTCATAACTACATAAAACTAGTTGTCATGCCCGGTGCCGCCCGTGCCCGTCCGTCGTATTAAAATTTCCCGAGGATGATCCAAAATTTTCGTCCATAATGAATAAAATAAAAATAGAATTAAACAAATTGGTAAAGTCGTTATCAAGCTATGTGCGTAAATACATATTGGCGATACATTTTTATTTAAATTGATAAAGATGTTGGTCGTTTAAAAGTAAGTCGTCTTTAAAAGTACGGCAATTGTTCCAAGGAACTCTTTTCTATTATTGGTTCTTCTCCCTTCCTTTACAGCAATACGCGCGGTATTCTTACTACTGTTGTACTGTCATAGGCTTTACGGTTACCACCATTCCATCGGGAACCAAGAAATTTGGAAGTCTTTTCTTCGTCGCACCTCAAAAAAAAATGATCCTCTCCCAGCGCATTTGTTTCCTTCCTTCTTCGACTTGGAGTCCATCAAGCGAGGCATGAAGCAACATTTGTGGGCCGGATGAGGTGGGCTATTCCTGTTCATCTGCTGTCCTGGCACTAGCTGTCCTTATATTTGGAACCCTATCCCACTTAAGACCAGGGTTCGTTTGCCAGCTGTTAAATAAAATATAAAAAAAATCAATAGTAGGTTTGTTACATTTTATATCCAAATCTTGAGAACGGTTTGACAATAAAACAAATAAATTTTTAAGGCACTACGGAGACAGATCAATAATTTTCAGGAGTAAATGCATCATGCATTAGTTATGTCTTAACTAAACTTAAGATGATAAAAAAACTACATTCGAAAGCGCCGCGCGCGCAAATGTGTTAAACTATTGTATAGGTATAACTTAATTCATAGTAGCTTAAATGTATACCCACTTTACAAACTTATTTATTGATTTTGAAAGAAATTGAAATCAAAAATATACTTAGTTATGTAAATAAGTATTTTTTTTATTAAACCAGAGTTCAATTATTAAATAAAATAATCTATATTAATATATAATGCTGAAGTGTTTGTTTCTTTGCTTCAACCCCAAGCAGCATAAACTAGTTGTATAAAAGTCCATAGAACGTTTTGTAAAAAACTGTTTTTGGCCCTATAAAAAACCTAAAAAAGAGTTATTGCTTCGAAAGTGGCGCAGTTATATCTCTGTTTAGTGTCAAAACGATCTGTTAGCAGTGTCACACATCACAAATCAGTCCTATACAATTTATGTAACAGTAACGCAGGTCTCAAAATAGTGATGTAATGGCTACTATAGAACCTTTTATAGTACTTTTTCATACTAAACTAGAGTTTATGTTTCATATACTTCACCATTCATTCTTTTATCATTCGTGACATGGTGCAATGCCAAAATTTAATTAAAAAAAAAACAAAAGGATACCTAGTACAATCAATTTTATTTTGAGTAAGATTTTATTTTGTTATTATGATATTCGTCTAATAAGGTAAAAATGATGTACGAACGCAATTTTACTGATAAACTAGGGTTAGGTTTACCATGAATTTTAAGTACCCCTTCGAATCATTGAGTTTTTACTAAAATATTTATCAATTAATGTGACTTCAAGTTTCTAAGGACCCTTATAGTACATGTTGTGACAATGTTTTCACTATCATCATGGGTTCAGAGTGATTTTGGGGATCCGTGTGAGCATAACTAAATAATACACCATGATTTTTTTTGGTTATGTTTCTGAAGCACTGATTCTACGCATGAAAAAAGCTTTCTTTATAAATTTAAAGGGTTTACTGCTTAAACTGTGTTAATCATGTGGCCACTTTTTTCTTCGGGAAAGTTGATTAGTTTTATTAAGTATGTAGAAATATAAAATGTATCTAGTCAACATTGTGTTTTTTTTTTCAGAGTCATTGAAGATTAATGGAATGGAAGAGTCCTTATGTTCAATCAAAAGCTCATGATCTTTGCAAAATTCATTTTGTACGGAACCGTTTTCTATAATTGTGCCCTCAACTTGATTTTGGTTGCTATTACTGGTTAGATCGTTTGCTAATGATGATGGTGCTTTCTTATAACGTCTATTAACTTCTCTTCTATATGTTCCACTGCGTTTATATCTTTTACAATTCTTTAAATCCATTTTTGTCGATCGTTGAATCAAAATGTCTGAGTATTGTTCTAAAAGCATGATACATTTTTTTTTCAGGATATAATTGTCATTTAATAGCAACATTTTTCTACTTTTGTGTGACATTTTTGTATTATTAAAGAGATAGATACCCTGTTATAATACTAACATATGTATTAAAGGAACTAAAGAAGACATTATACAACAAATCTGCTCTAAAAAAGTGTCTGTGTAATTGTCTTATCAGTGAAACTATAATAGGCATCTGAAAATGATTATAGTACAGTTACATTACATAAGCGTAATCTCAAACTTGGCTACATCACAAAATCATTCAATTGTAGAGTTTTTTTGACTACTAACGTACTAAGTACTATAACAACGATCTGAGTATCCACAATACCACAATATCGCTCCATAGTTGAGTGTTCGTCACTGCTAAAACTAAACTACTATAGCAGTTCGTTTGGAACCCTTATTGTGCAAATCAGATGAATAAAGGCTTCTGCGAACAATTTTATAGAACAATATCGTTCTGTACTAGTTATATTAGATCTTGCTATAGCACCTGACTATAACGGTTGTATAAAATGGCGTTGTAAACGTTAACAACGATTGTTTATATGTCATTTTAGCTCTATAAGCTTATAGAGCAATAATGTGTTATCGAACGCCTTTATACAATACGCTGTCACCGCTAAAACCTTAATAAAACGTTTACACAGCTTTTTAGAGGTATAACCTTTAGTTATAGGACTGTATTGCTGGTTGGGACGATCTAATAGGACAGGAGTTACGCGAGTGAAACCGCGCGTGTGTAGTTAGTAGAAAATAGAAAAAAGAATTTGTGCAGCAACTCACCTCAACTGAAGTCAGGAGGAAAGTCTGCAGATTATAAGGCTATTTAAAAGTTGTCTGGTCCCAGATTTAATGTAGTGATTAGTTCTTAAAACACATAAGTAGCGCGGCACCTGTCGGTGTCTAGTGATAGCACACGTGTTTGCCGACGGCGACGTTAAAAGCTCGCCCACACTCGCGGCCTCTTACTTTGTTCTGATACTCAGCAGCACATACAGTAGCACTCTCTTTAACCTCTGGCGCCAACAACACTTATTCCTATTACTCAATATTTATAGAAACACTTGCAGCCTACAGAAAAATATATGGTAAGCTGCTTATCATTTTTTAAATGTAAATACGTCTTTACCGATATTTATCTTTTAATCCCTCAAATCCAAACCAGATAAAAACATTTTAAACGTTTCTTAAATGTCCCGTCGCGTCGCATCTCTCGCAACGAATAAATAATAATGAATAATGTTAAAAGAAACCTATCAATAAAACTGAACTTAACGTATCCGAAAATAAAACACTTTGTTATTAAGTTGACAAGCAACCGTAAAAATGCTCCTTTAAAATGTAAAATAAACAGATCAATCATGTTAAAGCGATCCCACCGGGCTCGCACCGATCCCCGAAAAGAAGCCTACGTAAGCGTCTATTATAAAGCACAGATGTTACCACAAGACCGATTTCATACGACGTTTCACTTACACCAGTACCTGGCTCGATGTACCGACAGAGACACAAAATAAAAGTGATACTCATTTTTTATTCTTTTTCGAAATAAGAATTGTTCTACATTCGAGAGAGTGATTGACATGCGGTCGCCGGCGGCGCCCCCCGACGCGCGGTATTAAAGCGTTTCACAAGATGGCCCTCGCATTATTATCATTTTATAATTTATTACGCTAATTATGAAAGGGTCGTATTTAAAAATAAAACAAAGGTATTACGGATGCCATATTTGTGTAGTAAGAGCTTTGCGGATGTGTGGCGTGTTACCTTTTGGGCGTATAAATCTAGGAAAGCACATCAATCAAGTTGTCGGATGGACGGGAGGCCCCGTTTCAAATTATTATGTAGATCCATGATTAAAACGTTAAAAAATATGTAGACAAAGTACGTAGACATGACGCAACAACCCTTTAATTTTACAAGTATAATGTCATACGTAAACGGTGGGCCACTCCGCCTATGACCGCTGCGTTATTTATCGTTTTTATATTTTTGTCATAAAGAGGTCTTATTTGTCCGTAACGTCCGTATGTTTACGATATTGACTCATAACAAAGTTATTTACATATTCATGGGAGGCTATAATAAACCAATATTGTCATTTGTGCGGGCAGGCCGGGCGGGTCGCACTAATTGAAACCCGGCTCGAGCACGACGTGAGAAGACTAGCCATCGGCTAATCCTCGGAGACTGGGCCTTGTCCGCCCGCTGCCCAGCGCCCATATACATCTATGTAATTGGAGATTTCACGAGATAACACTATGACCCCTAATTATGGAATGGGGTGCACACGTACCAGAGGCGTCCGGAGGTAAGATGAAATGTTATGACTTCCAGTTATCTTATACGATCCAGTTAAATGTAATGCTCTTCAATTTGCCTACGTATATAGTTAAGATGCGATCAATTGAATTTTATTATAATAAAAAATGGTTATAGGTACGATTGGGATATAAACATATATCTACCATAAAATTTATTAATATCTCATCTAATTTAAAGTTACTTACAATTAGAATGAAGCATTTAAAACAAATTACTTCAATGGCATAAACACTAACTACAAACAAAATCTTAGGCTTAATCAAACCAAGCCAATCAACAATTTAATATACCGGGCGAAAACGTTTTAAATGTACACTCCTTATTTAGCAATTGGGTAAGTCAACCATTTTAATTAGCATGTGGATTGTCATATCTTCCGTCGTTGGAGCAAGATAGGCTGTAAAGACGGTGAAATTGGGATAAATTAAATGGAGGTTTGACGCACATTTCGCCGCATCCCCGCATCACTTGGAGAGCCTTTAAGCCGCAGGCGCACTTACGATTGAAACATCACCGCCGAGCCTTAAACAGCCGGGGCTTAGCGCCAAACTTGATATCCGTCCTCTAACTTGTGATTTGGGACTTAGGCGCCGAAGTAAGGCAAATTCGCAACTCGCACAAAGACGAAATCGTCTTTGCCTTTGTTGTGAATTAGAGCGATACAATTTATTTTATAGCTTCTGTAAGCTTTTCCAAATAAGTGGTTAAAGACAAACGATGCGGACGACAAAGACGTTTGACGTGAGTCTTATACGCCACGAGGAGACATCACGGAGTGTACGGTGTCCACTTCGCAAGACTGCGTGGTCACGAGCCTAATCCTTATTTATGGCAAGACGCCTTGCGTTGCCTCCGTTAGACCAACTATTTGTCAGACACTAGAGGCCAAGCATCAATCTCGAGAGCGGGCTTAAAGTGACCTCAATCCTTGACGACTCCTCTACGTAGTCATTTATCATCCCGACACATTGAATCGCACAATAATCGAGTGGTCAGCTATTATTAACAGTGACAACGTTATCTACTACCGTTGTCGGTAATAAATATGAAACGGACATAAAGTGACCAACAAAAGTGAAACTGAATCACCCCCGACTACTTAACACAACACAGAGGCGCGCACCGAACAAACAGCTACAAACGGCCCCCAGCGCTCGTTACCAGATCGCACTAAATTACGCGCAACTTACGCGGGCTATCTTTCATTATTACGACTCTATTTTGGCAAGTCACAAAAGGCCAGGCGTGGCGGCTGGACTCGATGACCATTATCCCTCTATTACCCTGTTGCAAGTTTTTTCGCCGGCCACACTGACCGCTGCCCCTATGCGGGGTGCCCGTCGAGATAAAATCGTAAATTACAACCCAATTCCATGGTTGTTAAGACCTGACAGATGAAAAGGCTTAATGTGAGATTGTTGGTGCTATATCGTTAACATATCAAACAGAATGAGGGTATCCTGCTATAGTTACATTATTGTACAGTATGATTAACGTCCACTGTGGTCAGTTTACATTATTTGGGAATTCCTGTTTTATTTTATTTACTTTCAATTATTGTAAACATAATGAACGAAAAATACATTTATTGCTTGTTTCGGTTGTATCTGATGAACAATTATGTTCATGTGGTTTGGTATTTTTCTTTGGCATCTATACAACATGGATCAATAATGATGCCAGTTCCGCAAAGACAATCAACTTCATACGAACTTAATTATTTATTTATTTATGTTTAAAAAAATAATATCATTTCTATCCATAAAATACCTATGTATTTTTGCCGTACATGCAGAAGAAAAGCTTATTGAAGTTTTTTTTTTTTGGACGGACATAGCCACCACGTTTCTTTTACAACTTCACTGGACATTTGGAAAGGACTTAGGCAGGGCTTTAAACTTATTTACATGGTTTATAAACTACAAACTAAGCAACTTGTGTTAGTGCTAGCGTCTCCTGTGAGACTTCGACCTCGACTCAGGGTGGCGCTGGCAAAGCTGGATTGAGGAATTATGACTTAGTTTTTGAAGTGAATTTTGTTGAGGTGTCGCTATACTTTACAGTTTGCGGGCCTCAGACTTCGGGCTTACGCGGGCATCGGAATGTTTTTTGCTACATCGGAAGGGCGAATGGCGACGCGTCACCTTCATGGGGCACACTCTTCTCTTGCGAGTCGTATAGAGTGGCCTCTGTGTAGTAGAGCTATTTATTTTTCTGCAGTGTTAACCAAACCATAGGTTTTGGGTGTTGAGCTGCGGATTCGAAGAAGCGTTCTGACGCTTCTTTCATTCTCTTCTTGATAAAAGGCAATTGGAGATTGGAGTAATTGAAGCATCTTTAGTGTACTGAAACATGACAATGTTTATTTTAATGCGAATTTATCTTAAAAAGATCTATCGTATTGCAGCGATTACATTTTAATCTGACTCACGTGCTCGCAACAGACTCTTACGTCCGACAAAAAGTATGGATAAGGTATATTCTACATCTATGTATTACCCGTATAAAGTTGGAATGGATTTTCAGTTTATATTTATAAAACGTACTAACATTGTCAAGTTACGGTTCATGTTAAATATCGCAATTGACTAGCGAGGTAAGTACTTAGCTTACATACACCGGATGTCATGCATTAGCCATGCCACAATTTGGACAAGCACCCAGGTGGGTTTCAGTAGGTAAACACTCTTCTCGTGGTATGATTGGCATATCAACACCATGGAGAAGGGAGTCCTACGTACCCTGCTGCTGCGGTGGTGGAGATGCTAAACCAAAAGCCATAATAAACTGAAAACCATAATCCCTCAATGTCCCCGTCAGCGATCGCCCTGAGCCGAGGTCCAAGTCTCACAGGGGACGCCCTCTTACGCAGGTTGCTTAGTTTGTAGTATTTAAACCAATCATCTAGGCTGAAACTATGCTCGCCTTTATGCCCGGTGAAGTAGCAAAAGCCTCGGGGCTTAACACATAAGCCAGTACGAAAAAAAAAAAAAGATGGATATTGAGACTAATGCATTTCTCCCGGTACAAAATTTTATTTAGCTTATTTTCACTGGTATTCGTTGCTATCGGGGTGGTCACTAACCATTTTTAAAAGCGAAATGACCTGATTAAAGGCCATTCTAGTGTTGCGTATGTCGTGGAGACGATGTTAGGTTATGCATGTATCGTTTTCGAGCAGCGGGGTGCGTCGTCGAGTGGGAAGAAGAGACATTACGGTAATGTAACCGAGAGACGGCCGGCGCCATTCCTAACAATACCCCATTACGTTAAACTATTCACAGAGCGATCACGCTGATCTACACGGTACCTATAAGCATCTTGACATCGAGTGATGACATCCCTCAGATATTCTCTAAGTAATGTGGAACGATCTGTTGAATGCGCGATTATTTCTTGTGATATTTGTTTGTTAGATAAATTCTTGATAACGGTGTGTCTATTTTGAAGAGCAATGATTTATTCCGTTCAATATACGTGATACACAGGTATCAAATATACGTGATCCATAGGTATATAGGTATATAAAGGGAAACATCAGTTGCTACCATAACTAAATGAATCCCGTGGTCCCGAATCACATGTAATTTTGTTATTAATACCCAGCTTTTTAAACATGAATAAAAACAATAGATACTTAATTACATTTTTTTTTTGTTCTTTGAGGTAATAATGTATTTTATTACTAGAGACCGGATTATACGCAACATAAAAAGCTTGTTATATGCATGCAAATATGCATGAAAAATGCTTGAAATATGCAAGAAAATTGGCAGAATATGCAAAATTTAATGATAAGTTTTAATTTAATCAATCAATTCAGTCCTTAAAAAGAAGAAAAGTTAGTTTTAATTTTATTTTATTTCAAAATCAGCATACAATTTGTAAATTATCCTCGAATAGGCGACCATAGGTGTCATAACACATTACCTACAGTTTATTACGTGACATATTTTTCTTTTTTATTATTATATTTAGCTATCTCATAATTATTATTATTAATGTATATATTTATTTTGTGACTTTAATTTGGTTTGATTCGCGATATTATCACTTTTATCAAATATCGGAACGCAGGATGACAGGAGAAAAATATTGTAAATATACTGATATTATGCATTATAACTCGATAATAGATAAAATATCCTAGTACCGTTGAGAATGGCTTAAATATGCCAATGCATATGCAAATATGCAAATGCATATAATCCGGTCCCTATTTATTACAATACATTCATTTTAAATTTGGATAAATGAGACTCAAGACACAAAACAGTATCTTGCTTATCTTTGAAGTCTGTAAAACTGCAACTGCAACTCCTGCAACTCCTACAAAAATATTGAATGGGATTTCATAATATAATTGGTGGTGGTTTTGACATTTCCAGTTATCTCTAACTAATGTCAATACCGTCGAAATATACTTGTGTGTTATTTTTACTTAAACGACCAAGAGGTTAGAACTCAAACGACTTAATTTTAGACAGATAATTATAGCTTTATAATAAACAAGAAGCATAATATTATGGAAACAGTAAACAAATTTACTGTTTATAAACGAAAGCCTAACTGTCGTTACGAGAGTCCGACCCGTCCGACCCTAGACTCCAATTCAACCAAATACATATAAGTTTTATTAAGCCACAATCTGAAAGGTAACAACAAAAAACCAGACCCTCGAGTTTAGGAATTATAATACTACTTATACTTTATATTTTTACACTGTTAACTACTAAGTATAATCAGGTAAGTTCCGGAAAACCATGAGAAAAAAATGAAACAATATAATTCATCCTCACTTTTACTAACACTTTTAACTCTACTTTTCATTTTTATATTATTTTATACAACACACATTTCATAGCATTTCAAAGGGAAAAAAATGTATGGAAAGCCTTGCCTTTTTTACTTTTGAACATCAAGAATCTAATGGCCGAGCCAACATACAAAAAGATCAAACAATAAACGTTTTTTGTTAACCGCAAAATCTTTAAAACTGTAGTCTCTGAAAATGTTAGTCGTTAACTTAAAAAACGTATGAGGACATGCTCTACTCACATGGTCATTGGTGAATTTCAATGGGACCATGGACGATTACTGAATTAAATCAAGGGATGGCACTGAATGGACCCCTGCGGTGGCAGATAGTCGGGGCGCCCACAAAATGTAGCACTACACAAATAGGGATATGAATGCTTGCGATATTTCTGTTTAGACAGGAATGATCGAGTGGTAAACGCGACATTAAATGCAGATCAACAACACAATACATCTGTTTCATAATAAAAATGATTTTATTTTGACGTGTTATATGCGCCGAGACATGTCGAATGTTAAAATTGTAGTTTGGCGTTAATATGTGAAATAAAATGTTTGGCTTCTTCCTTGAAAAGGAGTGTGACATATTTAAGGCTATATCCAGATTTCAATTCAATTCATTTATTGCTTTCTTCATGGATTCATTTTGGTCAAGGGAAGGAATGAAACGGATTGGAGAGGGGTCCAGGGTGGTGCAATAGGGAAATATCACAAGCTAAGTCTAACACCTATTTTCTAAAAAGATACAAATTGGTTTTCTATTCTTATTCCAATGTCAACGTCATTTGGATATACTGAATTGGTTTTATTAATTATTGTTTTAGGAACTGAATTTATTACACATCAAAGTTAAGTTAATAACTATGTTAGTTAATTTTTGCTTTGGTGACCTTTTGAGAAATCAGATGCTTGATTAATATCATTAGATAATATCCTTCCGTCCAAAATTAACTATAGCTGTATTAACCTTACTTAACGTAGAGTCTACGTGCAAACTAAGATTTTTTACACTTTGGCTGAGAGGATATGGTAGATTTATTTTACTTTGGTGTTTTGCCATAACAACTATTTGTTTCATATCCTACTAATATTATAAACGCGAAAGTTTGTAAGTATGGATGGATGAATGGATGGATGTTTGTTACTCTTTCACGTAAAAACTACTGAACGGAATTAGCTGAAATTTTTCACCGGGATAGGTTATACGCTGGATGAACCTATAGGCTATAGACAAAACAACACGCTCCGACCCACTGTAGCAGAGTAACGCGGGTAATACGGCGGGGCGCAGCGAGTTATTATATATTTCTAAGATTTAACGTGACCATGATCTAATATATACAGGAGCTCATAAACCTACTGATTTGTATCGCACATCACAACGAATATTACTATCATATAAAATAAACAAACGTTGCATTTACGAGCTCCGACAAATCTGAATTACATTCATAACCTTTGTTCAACGTTCACGACGCATTCGACCAATAAAATAACTCATGTCCAATTTATGTTAATACAATAAATACTGACATAAATAACTAGAGAATCACATAAGACAATTTAAATTTATTATGTAGATACCCTCTACTGTCTTTTAAGAAGCAACCACGTGTTTAAATTGAATGATTTGTGCATCTAAGTTATGGCTGTTGTAACGTTTTCAAATTGAATAAGTAATTCATTATAGGTACCTATTATAAATAAAATTTTAAATATTTATTTCATAATATAAGTCTTTGATTTGACATAGTTATTATTTTATAAGTAAGTTTAGGTTAAGCTACTTTTCATCATCATTATCATTTCAGCCGTAGGACGTCCACTGCTGGACATAGGCCTCCCTCATAGATCTCCAGTTGTTACGGTTTGAAGTGGACTGCATTCACCGTGATCCGTCCATCCGTCCATCTAGTAGGTGGATGTCATACGCTACGCTTGCCGATCCGCGGTCTTCATTCGAGAACTATTCGGCCCCAGCGGCCATCCGTTCTCCGTGCTATATGGCCTGCCCATTGCCACTTCAACGAACTAATCCGTTAGGCTATGTCGGTAACCCGCGTTCTTCTACGTATATCCTCATTTTTGATTCGATCTCATAGAGAAACCCCGAGCATAGCCCACTCCATGGCTCGTTGAGCGACTCTGAGCCTGTTCATAAGGCCTATAGTAAATGACCACTTTTCAGATCCATAGGTCATCACTGGCAACACACACTGGTTAAAGACTTTCATCTTCAGGCACTGAGTTATTTTGGAGGAAAAGAGAAAGACGTTGCGAAGTTTCCCGAACGCTGCCCATACGAGTTGGATTCGGCGATTGACCTCTTTCTCGAAGTTGGACCTACCTAATTGGACTGTCTGTCCTAGGTATACATACGCGTCAACAACTTCAAGAACCGTATTCTCAACCATAATAGGGGTAGGCACAACATGGACATTAGACATTATGATTTTCGTCTTGTCCATGTTCATTTTAAGACCTACCGGTTGGGAGACTCGGTTGAGGTCTTCGAGCATTTTACTGAGTTCTTCCATCGACTTTGCCATGACCACGACATCATCAGCGAATCGAAGTTGAGTGATGTATTCGCCGTTGATGTTGATGCCTATTCCTTTCCAATTCAGAAGTTTGAAGGTGTCTTCCAAAGTGCTCGTAAACAGTTTCGGAGAAATAACGTCTCCCTGTCTTACGTCTCTTTTTAGTGGAATCGCCTTCGTACTCTGTTCTTGTACTCGGACCGACATTGTGGCGTTTCTATACAAACATTTCAACACTTCGATATACCGATAGTCAATACGGCATCGCTGGAGAGACTCAAGTACGGCCCATGTTTCGACCGAATCAAAGGCTTTCTCGTAGTCCACAAACGCTAAACAGAGCGGCAAGTTATACTCTTCGGTCTTCTGCATTACTTGCCGCAGCGTATGTATGTGGTCTACGGTACTATAACCTTTTCGGAATCCGGCTTGTTCGGGAGGCTGAAATTCATCAAGCCTTCGTTCGAGACGATTCGCAATAACCCTGAAGAACAGCTTATAGACATGACTCAAAAGCGAGTTGGCCCATCTCGCTTTTGCCTGTAGCCTGTAGTTCCTTAGTAAGGTGTTATCGCCTTTCTTAAAGAACACCACCACCTCGCTTTTGTTCCATGTTTTAGGCGTGGTACCTCCGAGCAAGGCGGAATTGAAGAGCTTCGGGGTGAATCCTGAGATTCGGCATATTCAGTTGATTCCCTTGGCGAAATTTATTTAAACAGATTCTTTATAAGTAACAATGTAACATAAAATGTAACTTCATTGTAAACACATTTAACGAACAGGCATCACTTTTGGCCGGATGGTTCCCAATATATAGCATTTTAATTTTTTTTGGCCATGGGAATCAATAAACGACGACAAGGGAATCAAAATCAAAACAAGATATTATAAGAAAATCAAGTTTTATTATTATTTTAAAGTAGCCCCTATATATAATACTAATCATCATATTATATCATCATGAAATTATCATGATCATGATCATTAAAGCTGTTCCATTTCCAAATCCTTAAAACTCAAATTGCATTTATAAACGTGATCAGGGTAATCAACGAGCTAGCGAAACAAAACCAGGGGAATGAAATATTTTCCTTCGTGATTTCGTCCTGGACCAACGGGCGGCGCCACCTTCTGCAACGACGTTCGAAGCTGTACCAGCAGCGCTCATGCGACGGCGCGGAGACAGTCTTCTAGAAAATTCTTCTAGAGATATACGAAGTTTAGTGACGCGCCACGGGAATCACTGTTTAGTCTCGGACAAACTTTATATTATAATTTTTAATAAAACTATCTTAAATACACATGGAGTATTTTTTTTAAATATATCAACAACAAACCGGTATCGATTAGACCGCATTGTTTATTTTGTTTACGTTCATAAGTAAGGGTTTTATTGGTATGTTGTTTGCGAAATGTGCAAAGGACGCGCCAGGGGTATCAATATTTCGGCCTTTTGGATTTTTTTTCAACTATTTAGACCAAATTAGACACAAAAACTATCGTGCCTCAGTTAGATCATACATTATAGTGGCATAAAAAAATATTTTGGTATCTAATTTAAGTACTACGGGTACTTATTTTCTTTGGACAACGTAAAATTAGCCTCTCAAGATTCATCCTTCTGAAGGACTTTAAGTACCGGTAATCCACCCGCTTTCAGGAGCTCTGATGCTCTTAACACTTCCGCTTTTGTCCACGCAAGCGGACGATTTGCCCAATAGACATATCCCTTGCAAACACTTTGGAGCCCTGGTTCCGCTCTATCGTATCTTTAATACGGGACGTATTAAAGCTACGGATATCGTGTCACAAGGATTTTTTAATTCGTCTATTAAGCTGCCTGCCTATAATACTACTATACTAAATTTCCATTATACGGACTTATGCCTCAATTAACATTGGACATTAAAATCATTGATAAATAAATTAAACCATTGATACAATAGAAGACTAGGACTGTTGAAATCATCGAGTGTTTTGGGGTAACATCAGAAGCCTGGCTACTACCGTAGTTATCAGCGATACCGATGATATGGAGCGATGAACAAGGTTTGCTACAGGGTCCGCCTAGAGCTCGCTACGCCGCCACTGGCTAAAAGTGAAACGGTGCAGCGTTAAGGGCGGATCCACCGTTGCGGGCACGATAGGCATGCCCACAACCCTATTAAACTTGTGATGTCTTGTCTTGATGAGTGATGAAGATGAAAGTCCCATATTCATGAGCGAGTTTATACTTCGACTTGCACACTGTTTTTTTGTGTGCCGGTGACCACAACCTTTTTTGAGGGCTGGATCGGCGCCTGCGCAGCGTTTATACCTAGAACATAATGTGATCGAATACTAGTGGACTTATTCTATATTTTGTGAATACTAACTTCTTTACCTACGTAAGCAGATTACCTACAACTTATTGAAGTAGATTTTTTAAGTTACATCGAAATAAAACACATGAAACCCCAACTGCTTGATAACGCAGTGTCTAACAAATTTTCACAATTCTTAAATGTCAAATTAGCAGTGTATGTTATAGATGTAAATCTGAACACAAAATGGGTTGACATTCACTTATACTGCAGCCACCATTATGATAAATATCACTAAAATGTAGGACACTCACGAATTCCGACAATTTTACCTACTTATGTTATGGGTGCAAAGGTTTATAAGAAGGCCTGAGAACGTAGTGACAATCATATTCCATTCAATTTATTCTCAGCCAGTGTCTTAACTGACCCTGGCTGAGAACATTTATTTTATTTGATATTCACTAACATACGAATCATGTGATAATTAAAGAAAAGAAGAAAGTTAATTCCTTAAATATACTGTCGATTTTAATAGAGGTACAGATTTAAATTAAAAAAAATAACTCAGATCCAAACTCACAACAGGAATAATTCAGAGGTCCCTGCAAGCAGGCATAATAGATTTCTCATATTTGATGGAAATTTTAGTATTTATAAACTTAGTTACTATAACTTCACTCACACGCACTGACTCACTTCTACATTGATTTTGATTTCTTAAAGCAAAGTTTAATGCTCTGTTTCTCCCCTTTACAAGTTGATTTGTAATTGTCTTGAGTAGTTATGGTAGGTTCCTACATATTTTCCAAATTTTAGATTTCTAAGTCGAAGTAGATTTTGCGTTAACAACATAGAATCAAAAAAAATAAAAAATTGCAACCTGGTCGAGGAAGATTAA
This sequence comes from Nycteola revayana, assembly GCA_947037095.2. Taxonomy (NCBI): domain Eukaryota; kingdom Metazoa; phylum Arthropoda; class Insecta; order Lepidoptera; family Nolidae; genus Nycteola; species Nycteola revayana. Next base: position 17,000,969 of record OX344846.2, on the reverse strand, counting down.
AGGAAATATTTATTGATGAAGTTCTTACGGGAACGGGAGTATGATTACAATTAACAAAAAAGTATTAGGGATGAGGTTAAATTAACAAAAATACCTTATCTGTGAGACCCCTAAATAATAATAAAATTCAATACCTAGTAGGTATTGAAGTCCTGTGAATTGCAAATTTTTAAATCGTAACTTCAATTCATATAGGTACCTACATCCAATTTCATTTATTAATATACCCCAAAAATATGAAAGTAGGATCTTAATATCACAAAAATAAATCACGCAAACCTATTTGATAACTCGCAATGACGGAAGACAAGTCAAACAATACGAAAGATAAACAATTAAATAATATACACACGCAATATTACATTTATTTTCGAATAATTCATTTCTTAAATTATATAAACATAAGTGATGGCACAACCACAATAATGACAATATAGAAATAATTGTATCAAGAAAGCGGTTATTTATAAGGAAAGAGCGACAAACCGACAGATGCTCGCGGCCATCTTGCGGCTGCGACAAAAGAATCGCATGACGCGTTCGTGACGTTGTGGTCGCAACGTCAACGTTTAAAATCAAATTTTGGTAAAATAATGTCGCCAAATTGTTCGTAACGACTAAAGTCTGCCGGTGTTATGTAAATGATGTGAGAACGATGTAGTTTTTAATCGTATTAAATACAGTTTAATACATTAAAATTAAGCTTATTATCTAATTAAAATCTGCTGTAAGTACTTACGCTTTGCGACAATGTTTGATCCGTATCTTGTATTAAAACCACAAGCATTGTACTTTATACGGGTTGAGGGCTTAGTAATTGCACCGGGAGCATTATACAGTGCACTAATTGTTATAATTAAATAATTGTGTGATAATCAACGTGTAAAAATAAAGCTTTAAGTGACTCCAATTACACATTATACTTAGCTATGTGATTGTTTTAAAGAAACATTTTAAAATTTTGTAAAGTTCAATAACCGTTGCTTATAGGTACACCATGATTTTTTGTCGTAGCTAATATTCAGCGAAATAATTTATTTTTGGTTTTAAAATCGATCTATTAGTATTGTTATCTACATAATTTTTAATTGCATTTTAAATTATAGATTAAAATTTATCATTGCCGTCTCCTTGAGAAAATCTAATAGGTACCTAATAGTTAAAAAACACACGCTTGGTTTAAAAAGGTTATGTTACGTTTCGATTGCAAGTAATAATTACTAATGGAAAATCGTCGTGCCAATTATCTACTAGCAACGACTAAAAACCACGGTATATATTAATGTAAGTGGTTCGTTCGGTTTTTTGAACCTTTGTAACTCTATATTTTTTTATAGGTACCTACCTACTCCCTTAGTGGATCATAACGAAGAGACGTTCCAATACCAGCAACATACTTTACAGTAGGTAGTCATTCTGAATTATAAGAAATTCTTGTCAGTTTCCACATTGGCAAGTTACATTACACGGACATTTATATTCATGCATGTTGAAACGAAACGTGAATATGTGCATAACATTAAATTTAAGAGTTATAAGAAAACAATATACAAGGCAAGAAGTTGTGAACCGTGAAATTGCCATCTGCGTCGCGAACACTGTTAAGTGTCCTGAACCATATTGTTTTATTATCTATATGTATGCGACGTGTGATCTCTTCCCAGGATAAGATACCGTTAAGGCAAATTAAACCATTGTATTCTATTAATATTTGCAACATCTGGTCATAAGTATGAATCTGTAGGGTAATGTAAAGCATGGCCGATGGATCTACCGAGTTTATTAATCAAGTAAAGCGACATCTCTGGGCTTAGTGGCATTTTTCTTGGAGGATGTCGTGTTCATTATTTCTTGGGAAGACGCGCGGTGTGATGAGAAATTAATCCGGGGGTGGGCAGGTGCCACAGGTGCGGTGCGCGGCCAATTTGCCGCAATAATAAGCCGCCCGCGCCGCCTCATAGCTACGTCTTCGCGAGGACGCTAATCCTTATGTTCACGTCTCGACGCATACTACGCATAAACTAAAACGCTTCATGTCCTCAGCTGCGGCTCTAAATTGTTTTAAAAAAGTACGATCACTTTTTATAATTCCCTTTATTTAGGCCATGTCTTTGTAAATAAAAACCATGTCTTTGTACAGTTTTACGAGTGCGTTTTCTTTCTTCCACTCTTGTTTCATTAAAAACTTACCAAGTTTATAACAGCCGAAATACTTAAATAGGAGGATCATTTTTCTAAATGGGTGCCAGCTGCGAAATGCCGAAGAAAAGCAGTAGAAATGAAGGAAAGCGCACGGAGTTGCGGCGCGCCGTAATCCGAACATATCTCGGTACATTGCTCAGCGCGACACAGAGGGACTTAGTGAAAAGCCTCGCCGCGCAGATGCTTATCTCAATAACAGTTTTATTTATTTTTGCGAGCGGCTGATCCACTCCCGGCGGATCCGTGTAATGAAAATAGAGGAAGGCGCTCATGCCGCTAACGCCGCGGTGCGGGATGGAGACACGCCTGAGACAAACGTGTCTCCGAGACACCGAGTGAGGAGCTCGCTCGCGGATCGCACACGTACTTTTACCCTTATAATATCTCTAGTTACGTCTTTGTTAAATTTTCTAAATTCTCTAGTGGTACTTATCCAAAAAAGTATTTAATTTATACTGTCTCCCGTAAGTCTGTGTAGATAATATATTTTTTTGAAATTATAGCAGCTAGCAAGAAATAAAATAATACCTATCTACTTGCATTACCTAATTGTTTAAAAACTACAAGCTAAGCAAGCTGGCGCTAGAGGGCGTCCCCTATGGGAAATTAGTATTTTAGGGGAGCTTGATAGTTGTATATATCATCGGAAAGTTCGATTTCAATTAGCATCGAATAAAGTTCTAGAATATTCTTAACTTAAATTTTCCTACTTACTTCCCGATTAGTACATACTAGCTTTCCGCGCGCGGTTTTACCCGCGTAACTCCCGTTCCCGTAGAAACTTTATAATAAAATATAGCTTATAGCCTTCTTCGATAAATGGGCTATCTATCAGTGAAAGAATTTTTCAAATCGGACCAGAAGTTGCTGAGATTAGCGCGCAGACAAACTCTTCAGCTTTATCTATTATGGCAAATAACTAATTATTAAGTACCAATTCTTTGCGTTTTTATACTCGTGATAATTTATCAACGAAAGGTCCGATTGGAATAAATCATCATCATCATCATCAACAGCCCGTTAACGTCCACTGTTGAACATGGGCCTCCTCTTAACAGACCTTGGCAAGCCAGGGTCGTAGAGGGATATTGCCATAATCACCACGCTTGGCAGACGGATTGGTGATCGCAGTAAGATTTAAACCTTGAGCTAATAGATGCTGCTGCCCATCCATCAGCCATAAGTCCCTTAGTCGCCTTTTACGACACTCATGGGAAGACATGGGGTGGTCTATTCTAAGCCGGAAACCACACGGCGGCATTGGAATAAAACAAAAAGTATTTTACTTCTACATAAATACCCTTGATAATATGATGCTTAATTTAGATAAGGATTAATATTACGATACACATTTAACGTAGGTTCTTTCTTCAGACGATTTAATATTTTTCATGAACATAAAAGCGGTTATTGTGACTTAACTATGATAGTTAGATATGTGCTCTCGCGGACTTTTTTGTTGATCTTAATAAGACCTACAAACCCGTAGTACATCATTGTGTTCTATTGTCAATAGCTTTTGCAGCGCACGCCTAAATAGGTTTTCGATTTTACACCTTGGGTTACAAAATCGCTATTTTCTTACGGATCCCTAATTTTTTTGAAAATATAATATAGCCTATAACCTTCCTCGATAAATGGACTATCCAACACTGAAAGTTTTTTTCACATCGGACCAGTAGTTCCTGAGATTAACGCGTTAAAACAAACAAACATACAAACAAACAAACTCTGCAGCTTTATAATATTATAGTATAGATTCCACATTGTATTCCGTAAACCATCACTTAAAGTAAATACCACACAAAACTGCTCGATACAACACAAAGAAAGTTTAGTTTCTATGTTTATAGAGTACCTACTCAGCGCCATCTAGTGGCTAGTGAAGGATTTAAATGTATGGATGCGAACATTTTCTATGTTTTCCACACATTGTTTACACGTTAAAAAATCTTATTTTGTGAATGAATATAGGTTGCAAAATATCAAGTAGATATACCCAGCTTATGCTAGTTGTTCCTAAGGAAGAATATATTTATATTATAAAGAGGTACATGATTTGATAGAACGTTTCTATTAATAGGCTCCGATACCGACCGATTTCAGAAATGCTTTCACCATTTTTAAGGCATGATTTACGTTATCCAGGTGTAATATAGGCTATATTTAATTATAAAATTCCCACGCGGGCGATAGATACCGCGGGCGAGAAGCTAATTTATTAATAAATACGCCAAACAAGTTCAGTACTCTATGTAAAAATAAAGTAAAAATATAGCATCAAAGCTAACATAGACACCTTAGCAATTCGTTTGTTCATGGCATTCCACAAAACAACATAATCGACACATATTAAAAGGCAATTCTCTAGCAGACCACAAATGGCAGGGAGGTGAAAAATCTTGCGGTGGCGAACCGTACCAACATAGGGCCCACCGTCTACCGTCTAATTAGGTCATTTGCCATAATTGCTAGCTCCAGATTGGTTTTTTCATCGGTTTTTTCGCATCGACGTCCCACGGGACTTGAGGACGTTGCCTCGTTTTAATGAAAGCTTCTAGCAGTAAGACGCTGAATAAAATCTTATTTGTGCGACGGTTGATAGTCATAGATGTTAGTTTTAGTTTTGTTGGCTAGCATTTGCATTGAGCAATTCTAGTTGTTTTAAAGAAAGAAACTGTGATTGATGTGAGTAGTTGGAATAAAAGCAGATCTGACAACATGCCTTAAAGGGATAGAAGAATTTTGTAATGTAGGTACATCATCATCAGCCCGTATAACGTCCACTGCTATGTTTTTTTTTGCGGAATGATTTACGTAGTTAGCCACTAGGCATTTGCTACGTCACTGTGCACAAAAGCTCCAGCCGTAATAAATGGTTTAAAAACTACAAACTAAGCAACCTGCGCAAGAGGGCGACCCATGTGGGGCTAGGACCTCGGCTCAGGGCGGTCGCTGGCGATGAGATTCAGGGATTATGACTTTTAGTATTTTAGGGGGTTTTGTGCAACTGTCGCTCTATTTTACAGTTCGCGGGCCCCTCAGACTTCAGGTCTACGAGGGCATCGGATGGTTATAACATCCACTGCTGAACATGGGCCTTCTCCCGAAAGAGGGAGTTTATACGCTTAGTCAGTCAGCCATAGTCACCACGCTTGGCAGGCGGAAGATGACCACAGTATTGATATTCACACATGGAAACGCTGTTATAAATGATATTATTACGGGACCAACGTGTTTCCCGAGACACGGTGGGGTTGCGTGGTTTGATCCCGACCGAACCCACGACCTCCGAGACTTAATGCGAATCTTATACCGCTTCGCCACGGTGTTTGTAGGATAAAATAGGAACAAGGTACCTGCTGTTAGTTTTCTTTTGACGCATACCTCTGCTACAGAATGTTTTATTGTTTTCTATTTTATGTACCTAATGTAAGATTTAGATTTTTGTCTACCTATCCCAACATTTGTCAATCATACCAAAGGAGTTAATTTTGCAAATATTTTCTTAGTTCTCAACTCTGTAAAAAAGCTCTTTGAGCATGATGGAAAATTTTAAGTTTCTTTTCCTTCCTAATGCTAGTAGTTTGAACTGTCAATACGTTGATATATCAGCCAATCAGTATTCCGTTGTATATTATTATTAGCTATTACTGTCCCACTCCCGTAAACAAGGGGCAAAGCCTACCCACCATTCCTTCAATTTCTCTCGATCTTGTGCCTCCTCTTACCAGTTTCTGAAGTAGTTATCTAGCATCCTGCCATCTTCTCCTCGGTCTGTCGCGACCATGTCTGATAGAATCAGGTCTCCAGTCTTGGGCCCACCGGTCGGCCGTCATCCGGCAGACATGACCCGCTCGGTCCCACTTTTATATAGGTAGGTAATGACAATTTATTATTAATCGACTCATTTTATGTAATGTCGATTAACTCAATATGTGTTGAACTTACCGAATTAGGAATCGAGCTGACAGCCATGTACCGGCAACAAATCGAATCTTCAACTTCAACTGAAAACCCCAATATAAATTTACTTTCGATGATGTCTGTGAAAATCAGAAATCTGATAGTTTTATTGCTAATAAAATTTAAAGAGGATTTCTCAAAGCATATTTATTATAAGTAGGTACCTAAAGCATACATGTATTAAGAATCGTAAGACGTCAACTTAGTATGTTAAGAACCTTCCGATGCCCTTGTAGACCCTAAGTCCGAGAGGCCCGCGAACTGTAAAGTAGAGCGACAGTTGCACAAAACTCCCCTAAAAAACTAAAAGACATAATCCCTCAATTACCCCGTCAGCGACCGCCCTGAGCCGATGTCCAAGTCCCACAGGGTACGCCCTCTTGCGCAGGTTGCTTAGTTTGTAGTATTTAAGCCATTTATCTAGGCTGGAGCTCTGCTCACCTTTATGCCCGGTGAAGTAGCAATAGCCTCGGGGCTAACTTCATAAATGACGTCCGAAAAATAATCCTTAAGATGTTAAGTGCACCCATGATTAAGATGTAGATACAACAAAGTAAATATGAATAGTATGTGGTTTCAGCTCAGAATAGACCTGTCTTCCCATGGGTGTCGTGAGATGCGCTCACCATTTTACTACGATCAAACCGCCTACCAAGCGTGGTGATTATGGCAATATACTTCTACGACCCCGACTTGTCAAGGTCGGTAAAGACGTGCCTATATTCAGCTGTAGATGTAAACGGGTTGATGAAGTGTGAAGACGAAGCATTATAGGACTTTCTTAATTAGCATTATATTATGTAAAAACAAGTAGTATTTATCACTATTAACTCAATGGCTAGGGCGTCGGACTTGTGATATTAAGGTCGTCGGTTCGAATCCGTCCATTGCACTACCGACGTGAACCCACTCGTAACACAAGCATCTTAGCTTAGCACGAGGGGTTATCAAGAATAGTAGTAGACTGCAGAACTATGCTAGTAATCTAATAATTAAAAAAAAAACAAAAAAAGTATTTAAAAATAGATTGAAATGTAATACGTAGGTACATTTTACATAAAATAACTGACGAGAAGTAAATATTACATTGTAATTTGACTAGGTTCTATCTCTGGTGGAAACTGTTTCTTTGCCTTCTCTCTATTCCGAAGGTCTTCCCGCAAAAGTGCCAGGTTCTCATAATGGTCAATCGAAGAATCGAGAAGTTCCATACAAGCTTTCGCCGCTGCGGTTTGACGCTGCCCCTCCACCACCATCAGAGCATCCGTCTCCTGACACGCAGACAAGACTTTTTGCACCATATCATCTAATCTGTAAGAAAAACATATATTTATATATTACATTTAGATTGAACTAATTATAAGTGCTAAGATATAATCATGGTAAACCATACTTCCTCAAGAGTCAGTCCTTCCCTGCCGGTTAGATGCAAGCACAGTGATTAAAACCTAATTGTTTCTATGTTGGAAAATTAATGCGTGCATGCTGAACGACAGGACAGATGAGTGGTAATAAAAGTAAATATAAGTATCTGCTAGGAACATCGTTCGGATGTTTACTTCCGTTACGATGGGCATTGACTAGTATTTATCTACTAGAAGATGACTGCCGTTATGCTCTAATGTGTATTAACAAAACTATAAAATATAAACATTGTGATAAAAACTACTTAAATTTGAAGTTAATAAATAAAAAAATATAAAAGGTTTTTATTCACGTAATTTGTAAATAGTCAAAACATATTTAGGTTTTTAAATTTACTATGTTAAATAAGGTACTTAATTTTATTTGATTATAATAGTTTATATAGCTTTAGCCTAAAAGCTGTCAGGTATAAAAATACAATTTTATTATTTTTATAACTATGAGTCTAATTTCTGTCCTTTGAGTATGTTATTATTTATACGGACCATAAGTATATCGACAAGCGCGCTGTTTAGTGCTACCACCGGATCCAATACGCCCCAACTGAGAAGACCCGGCGAAACAAACTCAGTGGGGTTATTCCTCTGCCGATTTCAGCGCGGCCTCATCGAGACGATCCGGTGAAACATACTCAGATGGGCATGTCCAAGAAGTTTTGGTTCAGTTACTTTTATTATTTAGTTAGCATTCACAATTTACCAATCGGTTGTCTTTAAAAGAATCTTATTTAAGTTTTCATTAAATAACAGATTAAATAATAATAATAATAGATTTAAAAAGATACTACGCCCCTTTCGAACCATTGAGTGTTTGCTAAAACGGCAATGAAATTCACAATTTGATAATATAATTTCCATGTAAAATAGATAAATTTAACAACCTACAACTCTTCACTTCTTCTTCACTTCACCAGCCCGTTTATGTCCACTGCTGAACATGGGCCTCCTTTTAAAAGACCTTGGTAATCCGATGTCTTTGCCATAATCACTACACTTGGCAGGCGGATTGATGAGCGCAGTAAGATGGTACAACAATTTCTGCACTATTATTGAGCAGTTTGCTTACATTATCAAGCATTACTTACTTGCGTTTTTTAATTTCCAGATATAAACCGAAGAAGATGACTAAGAGTGTTACTACGGCGGTATTGAGCTGCGTCCAGGTAAGGTTCTGGCTGAAGATCAGGCAGCGCGTTACTTGCACCTTGGGCACCACGTCCCATACGGAGAACCCTGGGATCAGCAATGTCATGGGTAATGTGAATACCAACAGTGCACCTATCACCACAGTAGCATCACACTCATTCTTCCCAGACATAATTGCCTCGTTAGCCCATTGTCAATTTAGAACATATTATGAAAATTTTAATGACTTGGTTGACAATTGACATCAAAGCATAATTTGTGGAGTAGAGCAAAGACAAAAAGAGAATGAGTATAAGATCGACTGGATGTGACAATGATTAAACCACAAGAGAAAACTAACAGAAAATGTTTGTTTGTTTCCTCTTGTTAATTTAGATTGACTTATTCGACTGTTAATTTAGATTGTTAATTTAGATTGACTTAAGCGGCAATAGCTATCTATATCTTTAACTCAAGTTCCTGAAATCAATTTTAAAATTAGGGTATCGTGGATTCAATTAGTGGTAAGTAAATAGTTTGAAATGAAAATGTGTGACTATTAGAAAATTATTGTTGAAGTCAGATAATTATCACGGACATAGCATACCCGCAGATCCACAATGATAAAAATCGAGCCCACAGAAAATGTTATCTGTAATCTGTTCCGGACACGAAAATAGTTGGTACATTTAAGGCCCATTCGTTATCTACACCCACTAATATTAAGCTGATGACTTATAATAAAAAGCATTTATACTTAAACCAAACATTATTATTAGTAAGTAAACAATTTCCCAGCATTTATCCTCATATTCCAATACCAATCAAAAATTGCCATCTTTATCTACTCAATTTTCCCCTTCAATTCATAATATTGACGCAAACATTTTATTCCCGTTACAAAAAGCCATCAAAGCGGCGATGGCCATTTGTGAGGTTTACTATCCAAAATTCGCGAGGCAGCAAATGGCCCACGCAGAACTTGTGTCCGTCATATGGAGCCGACGACGCGCCGCTCGCGCGGCATATCAATTTCGACTAGGTACACACAATAAAATTGGATGGTCTCCGGAGAGGGCTTAAACGATTCGCCGTTTTGTCTCGGGGCCCAGCTGCGTAATGACCGGAGCAGGAAAAAATTGTCAGCAAGAAAACGCGAGGGTAGTCGGGTTTATGTGCACGCGGCAGCTGGCGGCATCGGGCGGCGACGCGCTCCTAACGGCCTCTGCTTACCTCGCAAAACCCGCGCCAATTTTATTTATCGAAAATATAAACCGATTTGCGGAGGACCCTCGTAAATTCTGAACGGCTGATTTATGGCGGTTACAAGACGCGCTTAAAACAAAGTTGCTCCTTAAAAGACATCCTTACCTATCTATTGGGTTCTTAAAGAGACATGTAATGAAAGTAGCTTTCCTGAACAATACTCGCGAGTAAATAGGTAGATATTTTTCTCATAGGTACCTATGAGGCGTCTTATTTTTATATAGATGCCTGCAAATGTTAGAACAACCCCGTTTTATTCACACAACTCCATCAAAATAATAGGTAACCCTATTATTTGAGTTGGATAATTTATTAAGTGATATTTTGCTAACAAAAAAAATGGATAGCAAAATATCACCACCGCCGTAACCTATGTAGGTATAGGCTACGGAGGTTACAAGGAGATTAGACATCTGCGCAGCACATATTACAGTGTAGGTACAAATGTGCAAACTCAACTCAATCTAGAAGAATTCACTGCGTGTAAATCACAATACCATACAAAATAATCAAACCACCCTAAATCTAAGGTAATTGGAAAGCTCATAGGTTGCGTGTCACTAAAAACTTCGTCGCTGAATTAACATGCTCTGACTGGATCGCAAACAACTCCCTGCGGAACCCCGGGTCTAAAGAGACGGGCCACGCGAATCAATTAGATGATTTGAGGCTTGCGGCTTCGCGTGACGGTACCCCACTCGAACTCACAATAGGTTCATGTAGGATAAGTGTTGCTATTATTAGAAAGGGTGATATTATGGTTATGTGACGCTAAATGTATTCAGTTATATCTAACTTGACCTAACCAGTAGGTAGATATTAGGTATATGTGTCCAAACTTGTACAAATGCTTACAACTTAAAATTATGTCCTTATTTGTTAGTAGCTTTAAAAATAAAAATAACTAACTTTTTTAGCTATGTACTAGTAATTATAGGTAGGTAGTAGTAAGTTCATATTTATTAAATTCAACTTAGCAAGAAACCAAAAGTTAATAGGATAAACTCAACACTCCGATCCTCCGATCCTTAACTGTCTTCTATAAAGCAATGAATGAAAGGGACATCGTAATGCTTCTTCGAATCCGCGGCTCAACACGCAAACCCTTTGGCTGTCTCTTTTTTTCTGACTATGGGCCTTTGTGCACAAAGCTTCACAACCCGGACTATGACACCTTAATTTTCTAAGTAACATTACAGAGACTGCAAGAAACTATCACTTCACAGATACCGGGCAGAGGAGAAGAGTGCACCCACGAACGCAACACGTTCTCCCTACCCTTAGGTTTCAAAGAACCTTCCAATGCCCTCATTGACCCGAAGTCCGTGAGGCCAGCTAACTATAAAGTAGAGCGACAGTTGCTTAAAAATCCCCCAAAATTCAAAAAATCATAAATCCTAAATCCAAATCTAATCCCCTCCAGCGACCGCTATGAGCGCGAGGTCCAAGTCCCACAGGGGATGCTTTCTTGAGAAGTTTGATCAGTTTGTAGTTTATAAACGATTGAATAGCATGGACTGCATTACTTGCATTTATGGCAGGTGAAGTAGCGAAAACTTCGTGGCTAACCACATATAGGTGGGTATGTCTGTCCAAAAAATAAAATCATATTATGGAAACATTAGCAAAACCTTGTCCACTTTATCGATCCTTTGAAACTATAATTATAAAACATGTACCTACTTATGTAGGTACTTACCTCTCGATAATGAAGCCACCACCGATACCCCTTACTTCGGATAATTCAATCGAATTAATTTACCTTTATGAAGGGCAAATTGTTTTGGTGAATCCCTAATCAATTTAGGAAATTGATCGTTGTTTTATGACAGAGCGGCACTGTGTAATAAAGATAAGTGTATATTAGCTTCACTTTGGTAATTTTACAAAAACAGTTGGTTAATATCTATCTACGTACCTACTTACTTAAGTGCCTTTGGATTAATTTACTTTAAAATTGATACCTAATCAGTATCAGAGTATTTAAATAAATTACCTACTACCAAAATAAATAAAGTTCATGCAGGACATAGGAAGTCCTCCTTTGTTAAGTCGTGCGTCCGATAGGTTATATGGTTTCTAAATACTCGAAACTAAGGAATCTGCGCAACGAGAAGCCCTTCTCTTGTGGAGCTTGGACCTCGGCTCATAGGACATCGGTCGCTGATAGGACGAAAGGACAGAATATGACTTTTAGATTTCGTCGGATAGCTGCATAAAAAATATTAAATTTTCACAGTTCGGACGTCTTGGACTTCGAGTCTACCGTCATCGTCGAGTATACCGATAGGTGCCAAGGTGGATCATGTAGGAACCATTTTTTTTTTCTTATCCTGGAGGAGGTCCATTCACGCATTCCCACCGCCGCTGCAGCGTATTCGCGCGCTGGCGGTGGGACATGTCGGACTTGCCCTCTCCATAGCATGGTATGCTAAACTTATACCACGAGGAGAGGGCCCTACACCACTAAAACCTCCCGGACACTCCTTCGATCCGCCGTTGCCGGGGGCCGGGTACGCATGAGCAATCCGGCCCCCCGATGGCACCCGCGGCCAATAAGTATCGCGAGATCTCGGGATCATGTAGGAACCTATACTAACCATAGATGAATAATTAAAATTTATTATACATTTTCCTACGCCCGTACTTTCATCGTTCTTTTCATAACCTCGTACAAGAAACCCTATGGGGAATTAAAGAATGGTTTTTACTACATGCCAACTGCCAAGGCCAGGCTAAGTATTGTGGAAAGCACAATTAACTTTCTCATTGGTCTCAGCACAGCAATGTTAATTGATAAATTCTAGACCTCAAAAGCACAAGAATGTCTATTATACTTCAGAAGCATTTGGTCGTATGTGCCAGTTTACAATAAGGGAGCGCTCAAGTATTACGTAACGCAATTTTTGAAGATTTTTGACCCCCCCTCCCACCCCTGTAACCGCACCGTAACGTTTTTCTGGTCCCCCCCCCCCTCCCTCCCTCTAAACGTTACGTAACACTCATGACTCAAGTGATCATTTTTACCCTAAAGTTGTAAAAAGTTATGTTATAGTTTTTACACTTGGTATAGGTAGTATTAATCTACTATCATATTTTGTTAAATATATTGTTTTAATTTTGTTTTGGTTTGGGAGTTTTAATTCCCAATTTTTTTAAGAAACAATGTTACGTAACGTGTTGTAAGAAAGACCCCCTCCTACCCCTGTAACGCATCGTAACGTTTTAACCCCCCCCCCCCCCAATTGCGTTACGTAATACTTGAACGCTCCCTAATTGCACATCCGACCTTATGCTTTTGAGCTCTGGAATTGTAAATTCGTTGTCAAATTTATTCCAATTCTTTCTATCGTTTAGCATAAAGCAGATTTATATCAGAGTAACTTTTATTTAAATATTCCATTAGTGTTCATGTATGGAGTACTGTTAAGGGAGTTATGACTTTGATAATTAAAAACAACATTGTGAAATAAATATGTATAATGATGTATTCTACAGTCTACAAATGTATAAATCAGTCATCTTAAAGTTAGTTATAATATTTATAATATCATAAAAATGTTTACAGCTCTTTATGTAAGTATTGAGATTTTAAAATTGTAAAGCAGTTTCAAAGTCGTACAAACGATGATTCATATTTAATTCTGCCATCCGTTTAACCATGAGCAAGATGCTAATATTCAAACAATAAGTTAAAATGGTAAATTTCTAGTAAACAAAATCATTTGACTTGAACAATGTCTTCAATATCGATTCAAAATCGATTGACACTTCAGAACAAAAATTGCTCACAAAATTTGTGCCGATAAATTACGTTGTAATTGTGTCACTAACTTGCATTCATCGCAAGTTAGTGACCCAAACAACGGAATCTTCCAGACGTCGCAAACAGATTTATCTTTTATCTTTTGTTTTTAATCACTAGCAGAGTTTTTGCAGTCTACTATTCTGGCTAACCCCTCGTGCTAAAGCTAAAATGTTACCCATTGCACTACTGACGTGCACCCATCACGTCAGTAGTGCAATGGGTGGGGATCGAACCGGCGACCACATGATCACAAGTCCAACGCCCTAACCATTAAGGTACGGTCGCTTTACCGGCCGATTACTTGATTAAATGAGACATGGTACAAACTCGTTGAACAATTTTTTGTTGTTACAAAGGACTCAAAATAAATGTTTATGCAAGTTAAATAATTTATGCAACAAGGCATCTAAAGATACAATAAATGTTTTAGTAATAACATTCAAAAACGTTAAGACATTTTAAACACATATTGACAAATTCTAAAATAGATTCTTACACTCAGTTGCCAATATAAAAAGCAGCCTTAAATATATATATTTTTTGTTTTATATTATGCCTCTCGTATATTGCACTTAAGTTACAAATAATTCATGAATACAAATAAAACAGAATTTAGACACACTTAAAACTCGAAAACGACTGTACTAAACTAGGGTGATTACGATTACTTTTGTATTTAACTGTGTTGTAGTAGTATACTAACAAGTTCGATCATGTATAAAATGTAGTAAGTAAGTGATATATAAGATTTTCAATTAATTTGGTACCTATATAACATTATTATATATTCCAGTTTTATTCTTACTCGCATTTGCAATATCAACGCTAAAGACCATAAGTTTACTAGTGAATGTCAGGTGTCACTGATGATTTCTATTATCATAGCAATGGGGACCACAACAGTGAGACACTACTTACTCAAGTGAACACTTAAACCTTTAACTGGCAGTAGATATGTTTAGAGTTTATTGGTTTTAAACTCTATTACAAGTCCATATAGTTCAAAATATGGTGGCAATTATATTGCTAACACCCATTAAAGGATTGAAGTCGATAATTGTTCTTGCATACTACTGTTAGTGAAGTCATCATATCTTTAGTTTGAATTAACTATCGGACCAGTAGTTCCTGAGATGAGCGCGTTCAAGCAAACAAACAAACTCTTTAGCTTTATATATTAGTATAAGATTATGCAATCATATTGAAGTGATTTACAATTTATTGTTGATTTACTACTTTTTACGTTTAAGCATTAACAGCCATCTTATTCAGTCTACAATACATCTTTTAGATTCAAAATTATTTTTTTAATAGCAGATTTTTCTTTTATTTTTGTTAATAATAACCATTCTAAGCACACGATTATTGTAAAGTTAAAGTAATATAATAAAAAAGGTTAATATTTTAATTGACCCTTATTCCCTACTAGAAGAAGAAATTAAAACAATATATTCCTTAACTCATTACTTATTTAAGTGAATCCATTCATACTAGACCTTAAATCTCATCTATACCTAGTCAAGTCATAGGTATTGTCACACAGTAAAAACTTTTCTTTTAGAATGCTGGCCACAAAAAAGTTTATAGAATTCGAATTTCGAATTGTTCATGAAAATAAAAATGTATACTTTTTAGAATTTTACTCATTTTTAAATATGGAGTGGACGCTTAAAGAAGACCGTGTTGCAGTTATTGCGTTACATCGTTGCGGTTACGCGCCAATTAAATTTTTTGACATACTGAAAAATTTGAATATAACCAAAAGATTCGTTTATCGCACCATCAAACGATACAATGAAGACTCTTGTGTAGATGACAGGTCAAGAAGCGGTTGCCCTCGGTCTGTTAGGACTGCAGCAGTGATAAAAGCTGTGAAGGCGCGAATTCAAAGAAATCCCAAACGTAAGCAGAAACTGTTGGCCCTTCAGATGGGGTTAAGCAGAACCACGGTGAAAATGAAGACTTAGGGCTTCGGGCATATCGAAGAAAAACAGGACATCGTTTGAATGCTCGTCTAATGGACCTGAGACTGAAGAGATGCCGCGCTTTGTTGAAGCGGTACGCGGGAAAAAAATATCGGGAAATTCTTTTTTCGGATGAAAATTTTTTTACCGTAGAAGAGAGCTACAACAAACAAAATGATAAGGTGTACGCACACAGTAGTGAAGAAGCGAGCAACCGTATTCCGCGTGTCCAACGAGGTCATTTTCCATCCTCGCTCATGGTATGGTTGAGTTTCTTATTGGGGCTTAACAGAGGTACATTTTTGTGAGAAAGGTGTAAAAACGAATGCAGTTGTGTATCAAAATACAGTCCTGACGAACCTTGTGGAACCTGTTTCTCATACCATGTTCAATAACAGGCACTGGGTATTCCAACAAGATTCGGCGCTAGCTCATAGAGCGAAGAGCACACAATACTGGCTGGAGGCGCGTGAAATCGACTTCATCCGGCACGAAGACTGGCCCTCCTCCAGTCCAGATTTGAATCCGTTAGATTACAAGATATGGCAACACTTGGAGGAAAAGGCGTGCTCAAAGCCTCATCCAATTTGGAGTCACTCAAGACATCCTTGATTAAGGCAGCCGCCGATATTGACATGGACCTCGTTCGTGCTGCGATAGATGACTGGCCGCGCAGATTGAAGGCCTGTATTCAAAATCACGGAGGTAATTTTGAATAAACTTTAATGTCATAAGAATCTGTTTTGTTAAGTTCATTTTAGTATATAAATGGTTACATAATGAATAAACTTGTTTTAATTATTTTATATTAAACATGTGACAGAATTTATGACCTGACTAGGTATATTCTAAATAAAAATGTCAACATCAGAAGCATTTAATCATACGTGGAATTATACGTCAGTTTCATTAGGTAGTAAGTACCTTTATGATAAAAAGGCGCATTCGACCAAATACTTCTGAAGTATAATTGTATCGTAAAAGTGATACTGAATTCCGCGTAACTAACAGTTGCTAATAAGGTACAATTTCATGTGTCAAGTAATTTATTTACTTTGTTTGTGTTGATAAAGGCAATATATTAATACGCTACAATTAATCTTCAACTTTATTAGCTAATGTCACTATGCGGTTATACAGTAATACTGAAAATATCTAAAATAATGCTACTGTTGACCAGTTTTTTATTTTATATTTGCAATTCTTTTAAAGCTTTATTCATAAAGCAGTTGCTTTATCTTCACTTAGTACAAGATATACATTTTTGTGACAACGACTAGACAATATTATCAATTTACATTATTATACATTTAAGGCAGTAGCTACATCGTTTAGCGCATTAAAGTAGGTTTAACATATTCGTGTATATTATAAAGGATTTCTCCTATAGAAATGTACAATGCAATGCAAATGCAAATGCAAAGTACAATATTTTCTCTCATAGTCTCTTCAAATGTTTTCTACATTTTTTTCTACTGCTTAAATGCTAAACATATCCATATATATTTAATTTGACAAAGTTATGGAAATACATAACACTAACTTTAATATTTTAATTTTGAAAATAATCTCCATGCGCTCTTCACATCATCATAATCAGCCCGTATAACGTCCACTGCTGAACATGGGCCTCCTCCCGAAAGAGGGTAGTTGCCATAGTCACCACGCTTGGCAGGCGGGTTGGTGACCTCAGTATTATGTTGTACCATATTATGATTATTTTAGATGATGTTATAACAATCGGGACCAACAGCTTAACGTGCTTTCCGAGGCACGGAGGGTAGTCTGTCGACCAACCAGACCCGGAAAGAAATCTTAGAATTTACATAAAGATTTTCTGTCCGGCGTGGGGATCGATCCGACGACCTCCGAGATTTAAAACGAGCCAAATACCGCTACGCTACGGAAGTTGTCTGACAATAATTGAAAAGATACATAGAGCCCAATTAGCGGCAATTGTAGTTTAGTAAGAGTTCTAGTTTAATAATCGACATAGAAAAATGTTCTGAATAAAGACAATAAACAAAGACAACTTCAATATCAGACTTGGTTCTTGTACAAATAATTCCTGTGAATATTTATTTCTGTAATGTGCATGGTCATTAGCTGATTAAGTACACAAGATCGCTAATCTTACTGAATAAGTTTATGTTGATCAATATTTTATGAATAATTTTAAAATTGACCAATAAATTTTAAAAAGACCAGTGTTATTATAACATAGAAAAAATACATAATATTAAACTTAAGATTAAGAAAACACTGTCAAAAAATGCGCAATTAAATTTTTTTTATTTTATCTATTTGCCATTGATTTGATTTATAATAGTTGTTGCTTTTTACGGAATCCCACTGCCGGTGTTCCCAAAAAACCTTTTTTGATCATTTTAATGATTAAGTCGAAGGGTTTAAGAGCGTAAACCCTCGCATCTTGGAATAAGTAGCATACTATCACGATGGAGAGATAAGTTACACACACTTCTAAGGCGGACAGGATGCGTAATGCATTTAAAAAAAGTAATAAATTCCCAACTAATTAATAGTCACTTGTGATTGAAACTAAAACTAATTATTTATATTTTTTACAGGTGGAAACTACAGTGCACAAGATTTGACAATGACCCAAACATCATATCGAGGAGTAAAAGGCTTATTGAGGTAAGGGACACCATGGGCAATATTGAAATATACACTTTATGTTAACCTTCATAAAGTATATCATTCAATATCCTCATGTTGCTCAATTGGCATTTTACCCCTCGACATGAAGGCATAAAGGTATTTTTATTTTCATTTTGATTAATTCTTTTTCGTACAATACATGCGTACTTTTTGATTAATTTAGATATTTTTTAAATCTATACAAAAACACACTGAAAGCAAATTTAATTGCTTTCTTCTATCATTCATTCTCAAACACCATTTTATTCTTACAAAATATACACAATATTTAACAATCTTTTAAATTAGGATATTGACTCTGTAACCACTTATTCGCAAAACATAAATACCTAGTCTATCAGTGGTACTGAGTTTAGTATTCGTAAATAATTCATTTTTTAACCATTTAGAATTATTTGTTTTTAAACCTCATTACAAGCTTTTAGAGTTCAAAATATGATGGCAACTATTACAACATTGCCCACTGCCGAAAAGTTAAAACGAATCATTCTCTAGCTATGAGAACATAGTAAGCTTCAAATTTAAGCTTTTACAAAAAATAGTAATCATACATATTTAAAGTAAATTTACTTAAGTCAATAAATATTAAAGAGCCCAAATCACATTTATATTAGTGCACTTATTAACTAGAATGAGATACATGCCTATACAAACAAAAAACGGATAAAATTATACAAACATACATCTACAACAATAATAAAACAACAAAAATATAAAATGTCCACAAATAGCCGCCGATAATTAGTTATTACAACAATATAATAATAAATAGACATATGATTACAAATTTATTTTCTCACTAATACACGCCTTATAAGATTTAATGTTTTGGTCCAAACAATCTAACTAATTAAAAACAATATAACTAATATACACCGTGTTTTTTTATTCCTTGCTAATAATTGGTATGAAGACTAAAAAATGTATTTAGTCCGTCAGTTAGATTACCAAAAATTATTGGATAAGTACTTTTACGTTCCTCAAACAAAAAAGAATGACTAACATAAAGCACGTTGAAATTTCGTGTGACGTCACTTCTAGGTTTAATTTCTTGAACTTATAGTTTGTTATTGCTCTGTATCTTTGTCAATTTTTATTGATTTAATAAATAAAAAATAATTATCCAATATTTTTTAGTAATCTAACTGACGGACTAAATAGATTTCTTTAGTCTTCATGCCCAATGGGCCATTTCAATTTATCGTAAGTATTACTATCGAAACGTAACGTAGAATTTTTTTAAATATACATATGATTTTTACATGGCTTAATTAGCTATTTAATTTCATTTAAAAAGGTAGATTGATTTTACGACTAACAATAAATCATTTTGCTGAGTACCTATTAGCTAAATAAATAATATAATAAAAAAATCACAGTGTACCTACATAAAACTAGCTACGCCCCACAAGTTTCACTCGCATTGAAGGACTACTTTTCAAATATGCCACCACAGCCACAGCATGATATAGTACAGCCACACCATATCTGTATAGTAAATAAAGTGTAGTAAAGTATCGAATCCAAATAAAATTGTACTTATTAGCTCTTACGTGCAACCAGTATCATTTACTTTACTTAATTCATCATCATCATCATCAACAGCCCGTTTACGTCCACTGCTGAACATGGGCCTCCTCTTAACAGACCTTGGCAAACCAGGATCGTAGAGGGATATTGCCATAATCACCACGCTTGGCAGACGGATTGGTGATAGCAGTAAGATGTTAACCTTGAGCTAATAGATGCTGCTGCCCATCCATCAGCCATATGTCCCTTAGTCGCTTTTTACGACACCCATGGTCAGACATGGGGTAGTCTATTCTAAGCCGAAAACCACACTTAATTGTATTGTTAAAACCCACGTTTAATATACAGATAAGAATGTCACTAAAACCAAGTTAAATATATCAATTAAAATCTGAGTAACTCTATAGAAATATAAACGACTGTGAGTGTCCAAACAACAATTGAAATTCCCACGAGAATCTCTCGGATGCATGATTGAAACTCGTAGGGCATCGGTCAGTAAATTTAGAAGTAAACACTTTTAAATGAATGCTGTTGCAAGTCTCAAATGAATAGTCATTTTCATTTGTGACTACGTTGCTAACCGTATCAAATTTACGACGAATGTTTAATGAATTTCTATTAGTTGTTTATGTTTAGTGTGTACCCCAGTCAATAGACGTTTGTCATAACATACATTGACAGTAATTCGCAAAAGCATTAATATGAAGATACATACTTTTAATAAGTCGTTCTTACTTGTCTTCGGATTGTTTTACTCATAAGTCAACATATTTCATTAAATACCGTCACATATAATAAATCTAGACCTCAGAAGCATAAGAAAGAATGTACTATTATATTTTAGAAGTATTTGGTCGTAAGTGCCAGTTTAGGATAAACACATAAAGCACATACGACGTTGTTTCTCGTTGTTCTTACTTATAATGGCACATCCGACCTTATGCTTCTGAGCCCTAGAAATGATAAAGCATTGCCTAACTAGTTAATTGCCATAAATAAGGCCTTATGAAACAGTTATACTTATCATGTATGTATTACCGACTATGTAATTGATTCGTAAAAAGCTATTTGCAGTGAAGACTACAGTCAGAGGTTACACTATAGTAGGTAAGTTATCAACAGCCTCCATAAGACTTGGCACAGAATCCACTTTCATCCCACGACGTCGGAGATCATTCAACTCTTCCACTAACTTCGACTTATCTCTACCTAGCACCTCCCTGGAAATAGAGAAAGAGAAAGATCAGTCTGCATAATGTAGGTCCCAGAGAGCCTTGAGTTCCTCACCAAGGGCGGACGGAGGAGTACCTGGGAGGTTTTAGTAGGTAAGGTCCTCTCCTCGTGGTATGACTTGCATATTTTATCTATATAAGTGACCCGCGCGACACCGAGGCGCAAACAGCTCGCTCTTTGAAGAAGGCTCTCGGTTGGAGCCGAAACCGTGGTCGAGAAATCGCCAAAAACTACACACGTGAGTCAAACCGGACTTTATATAAAATATGACTAGCATACCACCAATATGGAGAGAACGAGTCCCACATAGCCCTTTGCCGGCGCTGGAACGTCGCGACGCAGCAGACGGAGAGGATGTGATACATAAAAGCATTTACTCCCGGACAAAAAAAAGGTGACCACCTGTACGGGTTATCGTCATTGAAGTTCTAATACAACCTAAGTCAGGGGTCCGCCCTGTTTGTCTATGGTCGCAACAGTGCATAGTCTTTTGTTTGAAAATGCTGGACTATACAGCGACCCACGAAATTTGATGTGCATTATCTTTAGCCAGTCTGACTTTTATAAGTGGCGTCAAAGCAACCAATCGAAATAAGCAGTGCAGGACGCATAATCACAAACGTGGTGACACACAGTGCTACTTTTAATAGATGACTGCTCCTACTTCATACCTAAAATGAATGAATGAATCAACGGGGAATCCCAAAACTGAAATTATAAACACTAACACTATAGGTATTAGTATAGCGGGATGTTTGATGTCATGGCAATTGATAGCCTATCCTCCGTGCCATAGCGCTAAACTCTCGCGATCCAAAAATTTTTTGTGTAGGGTCATAGATTTATTTCCACCTCCGTACCTCGAAAAGTATTTATGTAGTGTAGAATATTATTTCAATTGGGACCAACGCCCAATTCTCATAACATCATCTATCGGAATATGTATATGCTGTACATATAAACTACTGCGGTCACCAACCCGCTTTCCAAGCGTGGTGACTACGACAACACCTTCACATCGACACCTTCAAAAGAGATCCATATTCAGCAGTGGGGGTTATACTAATCGATAATGATTACCTATCACCCAAAACCCCTAGATTATTTATCAACAACATAGATCTGCTTTCAATCTGTAACTGTTGTTTGGAGAGAAATGAAAACATAAGTCTTTCTTACTCCTCCTAATCTCTTTCTGATTAAATTATTTGCGGGTTCCAAGGCAGTTTAACTTTTTTTCGGGACTTGGTGAGCCTCGGTGCTCATTGCCATTACCAGTGTATGCCACTGTTGATCCGGGCTTACAGAAGTTAGTGGTGGAAATGTGGGAGGGAAGAGTCCCATAAAAAATAAAACCGTTGTAGTTAATTAAAGTGATCCTGCCTCGGCTGCAGCGCACAGACACCTTAACGAATCCCCTAGATTCAATAGGTGGATAATAGGCTCATGGCGGTCGCTGGCTGAGGAATGAAGAATTTTGACTTTTAGATTTTTAGCGAAAGCCCTTAGTCGGTCCAATTACCATAGGGGACGCCCTTTTGCAGGTTGCTAAGCTTGTTAAATATTTAATAAGGTCTGAACACTGCTCAACTTTATGCCCGGTAAAGTAGCAAAAATCCTCGTGGTTAACTAGATATATCCGTCCGAATAAAATGACATGAATGTCGACATGAGTAATTAATTTAGAGTTTAATATACCTACATTATATGACAGTACATTGATATCAAATTGCATTAGGTATAGTTATCAGCTAATGTTTACTTAGGTATATATGACTAATGTAAAGTCCACTCGTGTCGTAATTAAATGATTTGTGACACATTTAAGTAGAATAGAATTATATTATGTATTGAGTATCTCAAGCTTATAGGTAGATATGTTTATATCTATCAGGTATGTTGCTCTAAGTCTTGAACTTTATAACAAGGGATTAGAGCTGTATTCACAATGATAATAGACAGTATTATAGTCACTGTCTCTAGTTAGATAATATGTTACGGCTAATAGCCGAAGTGCGGCTACACCTAGTTTTAGCCGGCTACAACTAGGTGCAGCGGACCTCATGCGGTTAAACTTAGATGTATCTTACTTATCTTCGGTTAGAACTAGGTTTTAATTAAATTAAACAATACCTATGCACGGCAAATAAGGTGTTACAAACCTAAACCTAAACCAATGGAGTTGAACAGGGACTTATTGAGGTTGATCTAAGTTTAACCGCATGTGGTCGACTGCACCTAGTTGTAGCCGCCTAAAACTAGGTGTAGCCGCACTTCGGCTTTAGCCGTAACATACCTATATATATTTCTCTATTGTATTTTATTCGAGGCTACTCCCGCGCGCACTTGGGAATTAATTATTATATAATATACTGCACCAGTGACTCCGTGGTTAACGGTAGTTGGTTCTGAGACCTGCTGCTCTGAGTTTTATTCCCACCCAGGACAATTATTATTATTATACACAGTTTTGAGTCTGGGTGTGCTTTTGTGTCCGTGAATTTAATGTTTTTAAAGTCCCCAGCACCACAGAGATTAATTTTACTAGTACGGGTTTTTTTTATAAAAGAATATAAAATACAACATAATTCACACCCACACACAAAAACTACCTATGGTTCACACGAACAATTGCCCCAAACAGGAATCAAACCCAGAAATTATAGTCACCATGAGACACCAACACAGTATTACAACTAAAAATTCCAAGTATTTAGTGGCATCACATTTCTTAAGACACATTTCATAATTAGTTAGACGGGTCGGAAGCTAATGACTAACGTTTGTATGTAAACAAAGACATTGTGTGAAAAAGATAAGATGCACAAACAAAGTAGCTAGGTAATGTTTACATTGCTTTGTTATAACCAATTTTTTTAATCTATTTTTTTCAAAGAACATTCAAGGATAAACCTTTTTTAATCACCATTTTGCGGATCAAAGAAACTTAACTTTAATCATATACGCTGCCTAGAAACATATGACGTTGCGGGTAAGCATGAGCACAAAGAGGCTGGTGGTATGGTTTTGAGTCAAGTTTAAGTGCATTAATTTTAACTCGGTATTAAGATTCTGAATCTTTTTTAGGAAAAGGACAATTTAAATTATCTGTGTATTTTATTAATAATTATTTAACACACAACGTAAACAGAAGCTTGCTACTTGCACATCATATCTATGTCACACAATGGTCTTTGTTTAAAGAGCAACAAAGTTCATGAGAGGGGGCTTGTGACGTCACACCTAGGTAAAATTGCACCTAGAAGTGACATCACATGAAAATGCAAGGAGCTGTATATACATTGTTTTAGTTTATATAAATCATCATGTAGACAAATCATCCCTATAAAATAATATAAAAGGGCATGGCATGGCATAAAACATTCGAGAGTTGTAGGTACTCTCGAATGTGTTATGCCAAACCCCTTTTCTACGACAATTTCAATACCTAGTTGTAACATTTTGATAAAACTCACCATATAGAAATGCAAGTATGCAACAGCGGTATGTATATCAGTAATAGATCACAGTCGCTGACGGCCTCATAACGTTTAAGGGCTAGCTGTGCCCATCGCTCTACAGGCCCTGCTAACGCGCCTTCACTAGCGCCAGCACACGCCACTATCCGACATAAAGCACTTAGCACCACTCGAGATCTATCTGTGTATACCTGGAAGGAATAAAAATGATACTAAGCTATTGATTTCAAAGTCCAAATTCCTTTATTCATATAAACACATTTCAATTCAAATAAGTTAAATCTTATGATGCGTCGATTGCTTTTCCTGCCACCAGTTCAGGATGTTGCCACTGTGAGAAGAACTGGCAAGATATGAGTCAGTAGCTATGTGATGTTGTTATGCAGCAGTGTCTTTCCAGAGTAAGTTACTCCCAATTTAACTAGGAGTAGATGAAAGAAATACATTAGATTCCAAAGTGGTATTCCAAATTTTGGTGTGTTTTTTTTCTAGAGCAAATTAGTGACCACTTCTTTACTATTAGGAGGGGCAAGACAGGTTAGAGAATAGAAATATGAATTGGTAACATTACAGTGATCAATTGGGAGTAAAGATTTCACATGAATTTTGCTATAGTATATATGTAGTTATAGCCTAATTTATCACTTCAAATTTTAAGATATTCAATTTATCAAGGAATGGATTTTTTTTTAAGTAAAGTAATGAAATATTTCATAATATGATTTGCTACCTACTTCATTTACATAATATTAAAAAAAATTAGGGCCTAGTGAATTTTAAAAATGTAATTAATGAATTACTGATACAAACCTTATTCAATAATTTAAAACTTGTTTCAAGAACTGACAAGGCTTGATCAAATTTTTCCTCTTGAATAAGTCTTCTTGCTTCAATAAGTTCTATATCCTGGAAGAATGTGATAGCAGCAGGGCAGTCCAAGAGACGGGACTCACTCGCTATCAGCCCCAGAAGTGAGTCAAATGCAGCACATCTTGTTGAAATTAAGTTTGGATCAAAATTACCCATAACAATCTGTAACATGTTCAAAATTTTTTTTACACATTTCACAATTTTCTGAATCATTTTTATTAATTATTGATTTTCATTTCACAATTTTTTGAATTATTTTTATTAATTATATTAAAAATTCTACAACTTGGCAAATATGTCAAAATGAGCTTGAGTACTTTTAAGCCTTACAATAAAAGACAATTGAGGTGTAATAATCCAACTGAAAAAGTATATACAGGGTGTCCGGTAATTAATGGATAACCTTAAAATGGGTCATGGTAAAACTAATGGCCATTCAGAAAAAAAATACAAATAAAAAAAAAATACAGTTGGTACCAAAGATATTATTTTTTTAATAATAATCGGTGTTTTTTGTTACCATATTTCACATTTTTATACACCACGGCCACAAATTAAGGAATTCTATCGGTTTTTTTTTGTTATAGTAATTTACGTTAACTAAGCTGATAGATAGGCAATAAATAGTATGACTATTATTACACGGTTTTTTTTTAAACAATTTGAATGTTTGTTCTGGGGAAAATTTGTGAAAAATATTCAATTTGACAAAGTTTGAGCAACCGTAACTTTAAAAAAAAGTATCCAGACACAAGTGACCAATTATTTTAAAATATTATGTGCTTCAAGCCAATTTCAAAATGGTATCATTCATTATTGTATCTAATGTAAATTCTGAATTATTGCTATTAGTGTAGAAAATGTGTGAATTTTGGATAAACAACAAAATTTGCAATATTGGAATATTTATTTACATTGAATGTACCTGACCATTCGGGGTTAATAAAAACATTAATAGACGTAAGTAATGAATAGTAATAATTAAATAAAGTCTCTTTAAAACCAGAAATATTTTAACAAATACAAATTGGCTTTGCAATAAATGTCGTGTGTGTAAGTCGTGTGACCGCCATACTAGCTACCTGCGCGCACCCTGCACCACTCGTCTTTTGTTCATGTTAGACAAAGAGGATATGAGTTGGATGAGTGCGAGCGAGATAGTAAATGTAAAAAAACCGGTAGGGGACTAACAGAACTTACAGGAACAGGGACTTAGACTTAGTGCGTCACTCGACTTGCTCGACTTCGCATGTGTTTATTTCGTTTCCGGTTGCAATTGTTGCTAGTTACTGTGAATCAGTGTTAAAACGACGACCTGGCTATTTTACTGGACTATTCGTTTTGTTTACCGATTTGGACTTGTTTTGTGTGGTGATATTTGCGACGACTTGGCTTGTAACTGGATTGTTTATTTTGTGAATCAACATGCCACGTGTTGAGTATACGCCACAAGAATATGCAAACATGCATTTTATTTATGGGGAATGCAGAGGCAATGGAAACGCAGCCGCAGCTCTTTATAGGGAAAGATACCCTAATGCGCGTCATCCAGATTACCGCGTATTTATAAGAGTCCACGGTTGTTACTCAGAAGGAAGAATCCCTGGTACTGGTGTTGGTGGTACTAGTGGTGGAAGAAGCGCTCGTGCTGATGTAGAAGACGTGGTACTTGAGGAAATTGCGCAAGATCCTTCAATTTCTACGCGATCAATAGCTCGACGCACGGGTATAGGGAAATCGACTGTGCATGATATCTTAAAAAAGAACAAATTTCACCCGTTCCACGTTACGCGCGTGCAGACCCTTCAACCAAGAGATTATAATGCAAGATTGCGTTTCTGCCGAAAAATGCTGGGGAAGATGGAAGCAGACCCGCAGTTTTTTAATAAAATTCTATGGAGTGATGAATCAACATTGAAAAGAGATGGCTACATGAATTTACACAATCTCCATAGCTGGCAACTAACGAACCCTCGTGCTATGCGTGAAGACAGGTCACAGTACCAATTTAAAATAAATTATTGGACTGGAATATTAAACGGAAAAATAATAGGCCCATTTGAATTACCAGGGAACCTAACTGGCCAAAGTTATTTAGAATTCCTTGAAAATGATCTTCCAAACTTATTGCAAGAGGTGCCCGAGGTGGAGAGAGAATCATATTGGTTGCAAAATGACGGCTGTCCTGCGCATTATGCTGTATCTGTTCGTGCATACTTAAATAGAACATACCCAAACAGATGGATTGGCCGCCTGGGGCCAATTTTGTGGCCCCCACGTTCACCAGATCTAAATCCACTTGATTTTTTTTACTGGGGCTGTCTTAAGTAAGAAGTTTACGCAAAGCCGATCCGTTCCTTGGAAGATTTACGTAGCCGTGTCCGGGCAGCCGCATCGAAAATAAGCGATCGACGCTATACGCGACTGCTCAGGAGAGCATTCATTCGTAGATGTAGAGCCTGTATCAGAGTGGGTGGCAGACAATTTGAACATTTATTGTAATTAATAACGAATACAGTTTTACTAATGTCAAATGTTGTTTTTTATTAAACTCCAATGGTCAGGTACATTCAATGTAAATAAATATTCCAATATTGCAAATTTTGATGTTTATCCAAAATTCACACCTTTTCTACACAAATAGCCATAATTCAGAATTTACATTAGATACAATAATGAATGATACCATTTTGAAATTGGCTTGAAGCACATAATATTTTAAAATAATTGGTCACTTGTGTCTGGATACTTTTTTTTTAAGTTACGGTTGCTCAAACTTTGTCAAATTGAATATTTTTCACAAATTTTCCCCAGAACAAACATTCAAGTTGTTTAAAAAAAAACCGTGTAATAGTAGTCATACTATTTATTACCTATCTATTAGCTCAGTTAACGTAAATTACTATAACAAAAAAAAACCGATAGAATTCCTTAATTTGTGGCCGTGGTGTATAAAAATGTGAAATAAGGTAACAAAAAACACTGATTATTATTAAAAAAATCATATCTTTGGTACCAACTGTATTTTTTTTTATTTGTATTTTTTTTCTGAATGGTCATTAGTTTTACCATTACCCATTTTAAGGTTATCCATTAATTACCGGACACCCTGTATACATAGATGGATTGTACAACTGAAAATATATCATTTTGCTGAGTAATTAGCAATAACAAAAAAATGATGGTGTATATTAATATTAAATAAAAACTGCTTAAGAGCAAGTCGGACTCACACAAAGAAGGTTCTGTACCATTTTCAAGTGTCTACCTGTTGCCGTTATTGATACCGATCAAAAAAGGGCAATCAAAAAGTTTGTTGTACAAAAGCCCAACATATTTTTTTTTTATTTCTATTATTTGTTCTTATAGCAGCGATAGAAATACATCATCTGTGAAAATTTCAACTATCTAGCTATCGAAGTTCTTGAGATACAGCCTGGGCAGACAGGCAGTAAGTCCCATTTTTACCCTTTGGGTATGGAACCATATAAAGTACTTTATTATCTAGTGACTAGAGCACTTTCCTTTTTTAAATTTCTTCACTAACCTGACAATATTGTCAATCTGCATTGTATAAGAAATGATACATAGTTAATTGCTCATCCTTTGTGTTCACTGCTAGCACACTTAAGGGGGAGTTGTTAAGTAACAAACTTCCTCATGGTTTGTTGGAATATTATGTTAATGATCTATGAATACTGGTAACTGTTAGTAACTATTGTCCAAATAATCTACAGTAATTGGTACATTTCATCATATCAGCCTGTTATTGTCCACAGCTAAACAAAAGCCTTCCCCATTGATTTCCAGCATGAAAAATTGCATGCAACTTGCATCCATCAACTCACTGCAACCTTATGAGGTTATTGGCTCAACGTACAGGCGGACTTCCCAAGCTAAGCTTGCCAGTTTGTGGTGACCACTCAAGAACTAGCCTGCTCAATGAGCTGTCATTTTTTTAAGCTGAGTTTCCTTCCCATTGTCTTAGCACCTTGCTTATCCGTTAATTTATGTCAGAAACCTTCATTCTCCTACAGATTTCTTGAAATTGGATTCAGAACAAAAATAGCTAAGATAGCTTTTTGATTTAAACACTCAGGAAAATGCAGAACAGAGCTCTTTCCATCGCTCATTGAACAACTTTGAGCTTACATAATAATGATAGGCCATGTCTCATATCCATTTGTCATTACTGGTAACACACAATTGCAATAATATAATGTAATATTCTACAAAACAATAACAGATCTTCATTTAGTGTAATTGAATATATCATTGTTCTAAATAAGCATATTGATGATTATGATTTGGGCCAATACAAACTTACAAAAATTGTAAACATATCTCTAGTGTCTGATAAAAAAACATGGTTTTTTGTGTCACATAAACTTATTGAAGATCATGATTGAATAAGTATGTCTTGTGACAGTTGTTTACATACAAAGAAAACTTAGATGAAAACCACAAAGACTAACTATCTTTATTGACTCAGGAATTAGCATGTTATGGTGCTAATTAATATGGCCCTGGACATTTCCTCTCTACAATACTAAAAAATAATATTATTCAATTATGCATTACACAAATGACACGATCACGAGATTAAAACGCCTACTAATTGAAAGTTTAGTACCCAGTGAGTCATAGTAAAAACAAACTATAGTTATAGCTACCTTTCGCGGAAAGGACATAGTGCCTAACAACACCGGAAAATCCTTTTTCAATCCATTGTAAAGGTCCAAGAAATGGGTGTATCGCCTCTCTACATACGCAGGATCTGGATCAATCATTGTAGTAGAATCTTGGCGGACTTGCAACATGTATGCTACAAATTTCTTCTCATTTTCGACGCCATCGACAATGCGAGGCTGTGTTATTTCGAATCTCAACATGTCCGAGTCGTATGCGACTGTTCGTTCACTATTGTTTTGTGTTTTGATGCCACTCAAGTTTTGATTGCAGATAAAGTTATTGAACTGACCAGACTCAGTGAAACACTGTTTGGCAATGTTTGGTTTTGTCAAGTTTTGACTTTTATTTGATGTTGTAGGTGACAGCAGTGACAGACAAGATAATAGTGGTGGGAAAAAAATACAGCGAATCAATTTATCGATATTAATCATTCGATATTTAACATATAAAATCGGCTCATTCAAATTAAATTTCAAAAAATCCATATAGGTATATATATAGCTATAGAAAACTTAGTAAATTTCATCAGTCTCTAAAACGCACATTTCTGTACATGCATCACTTTAGCCACTAGGCTGCTGGTAAGTTTTTGTCATGGAGAATAACCGTACTTGCGAGCAGTGAGTATGGCTGCCTCTTCACCAATAAGGATTGGATGAGGCTACGAAGCAAAAAATTGGTTTTTACTTCTAGCAGTGGAGGAATATAAAAATAAATCTATAGATATATATTATATAAATATCTAAGCCACCTGAATGAAAGGTAAAGCTTAATTAAAACAAAACCCTGAAAAATAATTATCTATACGTAAATCTTTTGCAAGAATCATTCTTTGTATTGATGAAAAACAAACACGTATTTTAATGTAAAATACGTGTTTGAGTTTGTTGCGAACGAATAGACAGAAAAAACGCCGTGGCAATGACAATTTTCTATCTCATACTAGATTATAATTATTATCTAATCTAAAACAGAACTTTGTACATGTCCTGTTTTACAACACAATATAAGTATAAACCCATGTTTTGTTTGTACATACAATTATTATCAGTGCTCCCAGATATACACTGTTCGGTCGCTTAAATCGATAAATCAGAAATGTCGACAAAAGTTCTATCGATATTTTTTAAATCTCTAAAATAAATCTGTCAATGTCAAAAAGCAAATTTCATTTGGTGAAGGTTGCCAAAAAAAAACCAAAATAGGGGTACAGATCAGATAACGCACTAGTTATTACTGTTAGTAGAGTATCACTTTATTAAAAAATCTTTAGACTTGTCCATGTATTTATAAAAATCTATCTATAAACGTTACGTGAGCAAAAACTTTGTACCTGCCCCTTTTTACGAACATTGTTTATTATAATTTAATTTCTTTGTCTTAGCAACAGTTGAGGTTTATCAGCGGTTATAAATAAAAGTCATCCACCATAAAGTAATACATGATCTTAATTAAATGGTCTAGTATTTTTTAAACTCATCATAGTTTAAAAAAATATTGCTTTTGCTTTTATAAAAAAAAAAATCCTAGATTTTAATCTTAATAAATCTGTTGGTTAGGAGTTTAGGGGTTAAGGTATATAGTAATAAAAAAATATAAATCCATAATATTCTTCGAGATTTATTTTACATTCTATATAGGTAATATATTTTGTTTCACTTAGTCCTTTACACACAGTTCAAATGGAATATAAAATACACCACTATAAGCCACAATTATTATATAGCCATACTATAAAAGTATGTGTAATAAATATTACAAAATTAAACAATTCAAAATGTAAACAGTATAAAGATACCAATAATATATTCATAATAATACACAATCACTTTATTTATGTTAAAATATATATCTCACATGTAAAATATACTTATAAAAAACGTAGCAAATCTTATAAATATATCACCTAACATGCATTGTAGGAATGTTATATACCTGTCAAAAATTACAATTACATAGTAACAAAATTTTACAATATTTCATACAGAAATGGAATTGTAACAGTTGTGATTGTCATAGAAGAATCAATTTATAAATACATTTGGTTCATGAGGCGTTTCTATTATTGTCTATGATTTTTTGTGTGAATTTGCTTGCAGGCTATAAAAAGGGGCGCTGGTCGATTTTATGCTCGATGAAGTAGGAAAAGCTTAGTTGATTCGAAGCATTTTTAAATTGTTCCTCTAATAATGGCCTGCTACATGCCGCCGCAATCAGGGCTCATTTGGCTATTGTCATATTAAAAATGTTGCGAGAGCAAAAATATCACTCCGTCTTGAAACATATCATTTTTATTGTACGCTCTTATTGTCGCATTACATAAAGTTTATTTCTTATGACTATCACAACTGCGACCCTACCATAACTATATAAAAAAGGCTATAAGATCTGTTCATTTGGCGTATACCATTTATATTATCATAAGTTTATGTTCTTAAAAAATATATTCAACCTCAAAAATATATCAAATCACTTGCACTTTGGGATATATCCACAAATATATTCGCACTTGTTGATAAATATTATATTTCATAGTCACTTACTCGAAACTAAATAATAAGTAAGATACAAAATTAATTTTGTGACCAATCCTGCTAGCATGGCTCCTGACTGTTCTATGTTGCTTGACTTATTAAACTACATTTTAGAGATATAATAATATGTTAATCATGCAATGCGATAGATCGCTCGTTAGCTGCTAGCTATCACCTTTTAGCGTATAGAACTGCGGGAATGCCATTGGTTCAAATCAAAATAAATCTCTAGAATAGGCTAGGCTATGCTAGCCTATATCTATATCTTAAAAGATCTATTTATTTATGGATAATCCTTACTGTTGCTTATTGTTATTAAAAATAATAATCCCGTAGTTTAGGAATAGAGAGAGCAATCGATATACTTAGCTTATACAATGTAACGCCATGAGTTGATAATGCGTTATTACATTTTTTATTGGCTTTTAGGTGTTTCCATAGACACTAGTTGCTATACCCCGTGATTTGTAATGGTACATGGTAAAATGAGCTCTAGTACCTTAAAATACAATGTTATCTAGGTTGTATGAAGACCCTAACACAGGATCAAACTAAAAAAAAAGTATATACATATGTTTACCAAGAATAAATTATTTAACTGCGTATTAGCAACCATTAAAAATCATGGTGTAGGTATATTCATTTTATGATTTGATTTTATATTAATAATCACTATGATATACGAGAGTTTGGTGGTTGCTTTCAATTACGTATCAACTCGTGGTTTTACATACCAATCAACATCGCTCTTTTACACAAAGCTTAGGTACGTAGTTATAATTTAATTACAAACTTCATTAAACTTTGTACTAAGATATTCTAACATTCATGCATATTTAAACATTTAAATTAAGATGTGAATTGAGCGTATTGTCCTTGCTTTGTAAACTTACACGAATAAAAAAAAAAACTTAATGCACATAGTCATGCATTTTTTGTACAGTATCTGCGAAGTCATATTTAATTTAAAAAATACTGAAGCTCGTCTAGCAGACCCTAGGAATATAAAAATCGGGTACTTGTATACACAAATAATCTGTGTTAAATTTGGAAAGTGTTTTTGTTCAAAAGAGCACTTTATGACTTGATCCATTGGTCTCAATTTTTAATGAACTCTGATTTTTTTTAAGAGATGACAATAACCTTTATCTAAGGTATCTATATTGTTATTGACCTTCCCATTCCGGTAACAATTTTTCCTTAAACATGGGTTTTTAACATTTCGTCTGCTGTTTATAATGATTATACAGTGGTACGTTCCAATATTATAAAGTTAGTTTTTAGTAGTTACCCGTGACGTGAAGAGATATGGTTTGATGGTAAAATGAAATATGCATATCACAGTCTGATCCAGTATAAGTAGTCCTAACAAAATACACTTCTATTAAAATGTTGGTCCAGTACATTTAAATATTCTAATACATTCAAATACTTGTTTAACATGTGTATATTCGTCCCATTAAATATATCAAGCTTCATCATACAATAATTCCTTTACCTAATTTATTCTATTTTCTACTCTCAATCAGCCAACGTTTCTGTAGCATCAACATAAATGCACGAGCACAGCTTTTGTAGGAACCTGAGTACTTTACCAGAGAAACTATGGTACATTCGTGGTTTGTTTTTCCATTTGACACAGAGGTAATAGATTGGTATGCCGGAGAGAAGAATAGCTGCACCAATCGCGGAGTCTACGGGTTGGTAGACGGCTGGAATGATGACGAGGAAAGCGATAGCTATAAGGAACACGTAGGGTATGGCTACGTGCACTTTAATGGGTCGTGGTATGTCAGGTTTGACGCGACGAAGCCACAACATGCCGACTACTGACGCGCCTACAGATAACCACAGAGTTTGAGAGAAGTAATTGATGAGGGCGAACACGTCGCTCGTTGTCAACATGAGGAGCGAGAAGAAACACTGGAAATTAAACAAAAATAGTTGTTAGGTTTTGTTTAATAAGTAATATCAAATTATTTATTTAAATACTTAGCTTAGATAAATGTTTGGTTAATTCCTTACTGACTTAGGTAATCTTTAGATGTGTTAAAGGGATGGCACATATTTTGAAAGCACCAAGAATGTTTGAATTTGTTAAATATCTTGTTAATAAATCTAGGTAGATTTAGCATATAGCCTTTCTCAATATATGGGCTATCTAACACTACTTCAGAAAGTTGTTTTAAGATAGCGTTATAACTTTAAACAGTGGTTTATAAAAATAACTTACCTATGGTCAACAAAAGGGGTAGGTTTACACCGTCAGTATCTAATAATGTAAATACATATGTTTTTGTCAGTACAACAGCCGCTAATTCTTTATGCGCAAAGTGTTCGCTGCCAGCTGTGTTCATATATACATAATAGTTAAGTATTCTCATAAACGTGTACATATAAATTCAAAATGCGTTTTACAGGGTGTAAACCTATCTCTTTTGCTGACTGTACATGTGTACATAAGAAAGTTATTTTAATTTACCACTGTTTGAGCTTATAACGCTATCTTAAAACAAGAACTGTTAGATAGCCAATATATTGAGGAAGGCTATATTTAATTATGAAGTTCCTACGGGAACGGGAGTTATGAGGGCGAAACCGCACGCGGAATGTAGTAATGCAGTTAGGACTTAATGTATGTTGAGTTCAGTAACCACTGTTTGAGCTTGCTCCCTCAAAACAAGTTTCTGAACAAGTGTAGGTAGTGTAGTGTACCTATTTATATAAACGTAAAAATGACACAACTTGCATCTCGTAAAAGCCTTACAGTAATCAAAATACTTGCGACAGGTTCAATAAAAGTTAAAAGAACTGGTCTGATGATTGGTTTTGTTTTGATTAAGCAGTAAAATGTCGTCAAAGTTTCTGATCGACTTTTCAAGTTAACTGTGTAAACGAGACATGAATATTTGTTTAACAACATTCAATATAAACAACAGTCTCCGTGGGAAAGCGACATAAGTCTCGCTTTGAATCTCAGAGGTTGTGAGATCAATCCCTACGCCAGACTAGAAACCTTTGTGTAAAATCAAGAATTTCCTTCCGGGTCTGGTCAGGTAAAGGGACTAACCTCCGAAAGCACTTTAAGCCGTTGGTCCTAATTTATTATAACATCATCTGTAGGTACTAATTGTATACCAAGGATCGGACAGCAGAGTTTCCCGGTGTATAAAGACATATGCTAATCAATGTGTGTGTGGTGACTGGCAAAACCCTCCCTGGGGAGGACGCCCATGTTCAGCAGAAGACATAATACGAACTGATGATGGTGAGGACAATTTAATATGTAATGTGGGTAGCTGTTATAAGAAAAATAATCCTAGTTAAGATAATATTTTCCTTAAGACATTGAAGTAAAAGCAACTCTGCAATTAATTTTTAATGAATGCTGAGTATACTGATTTGCATAACATTGTGCAATGAATGATAGTGCATAATTAAGCATTTATTTATTTACATTTACATAGTAACAACTAATTGGGACCCAATAGAATGATCGCATAAAATATTTGATACTATTTTTCAAATTAATAGCCGAAATAATAGCTTAATTTCGCACCTACTTTGGTAAATATCTGTTAAAATATTAACGCAGATGGTTATGCATAGTGTTTTGGCATTAATAAGTCATTTTCGCGAATTTTGCAAATATGTCACTGTCGCTCCAAATGAGCGAAATGATTAATCATATCATCTTCATAAGCCCATTTACTTCCACTGCTGAACATGGGCCTCAAGGCAGGGTCGTTGAGAGCATCTAATCATGAGATAGTTAATACCTAGACCTAGAGATGCTGCTACCCCTCCATCAGCTTTATGTCCCTCAGTGTAACTCTTAACTCTCACGACACCCATGGGTAAGACATGGTGTGGTCTATTCTACGCCGGAAACCACAGGGCTTGAATATGTGGAAATTATTAAAAAAATTGCAATTATATTAAAAAGTAATATTTCTCTATATCTAGCAATGTTTTTCAATCTTTGGGTCAAAGCCAGATGTCGCCAGCAAAAAGCAATGTCAACTTACATCGTGCTTATTTTTAAAACTCTCAAAAAAACTTTTACGTAATGTTCAACATTATTTATTTGTATGTATATGACAAAAGAGGGTCGCAAGAATTTTTGAACCTATATTGGGGTGATATGTAATGAAACATATTGAAAACCACTGCTCTATAGACACCTTTATAAATTTGGACTATGGTGGTGGTTATTTTGGTGACATTAGAGGAATAGTTCTATAAAATACTTACAGTAAAGATCAATGACGGTATAGGTGTTTGCTTCTTAATGTGGAAGAGCGTGAAAAAGGCAGGCATGTGTCCTTCTTGCGCTCCCGTAGCGAACAGCCGCGCGGAGGTGAACAATACCCCGTTTACTCCGCCGAAGGTCGACAACGCCACGAACACGGGGATCATCCAGGCCCATGAACCAAAGAGACGGTCGCCGAACACCTGAAGAAGGTAAATTAAAAAAAAGTAGAATGATAGAATACATAGGTAAAGGTATGTAAATGCTTAATATATCTTAGAGCAGAGGAGCTTAAAAACAACTGGTTTTGGTGGAACCCCTGTTGCTCCATTTCTATCATATTACACACTAGCTTCCCACGCGTGGTTTCACTTGCGTAGCTTGCTCTTTTTTAGCCCTTGGGAACTTCATAACAAAATATAGCCTTTCTCGATTAATATGCTAAACAATGAAATATTTTTTCTGTATAAAAATACCTACCACTTTCATCATTGTGAACTTACAGGAACGCCTACAAATGGATCTGTTCTTTCGTAAAAAGGTTTTGCCATATCTGGAGATTATTATAGATTTTACGATCCCGCTAATATTATTTTGTGTTAATTCCTAACATATTAACAAGAGGCTTCTATGAATATATTGTCAGTGAGCCAATGATAGGGTAAAATTGGGATATATGGTTACTTCTAGAGAAGTAGCGACGTATCCACTCCATTAGAGATGCGACAGAAGTTATCAAGATTCATCAAAATTAACGACTTCGGACGCAAGGCAATCCGTATTAGTGTGGTTTAGCTCTAAAAGATATCCAAGTAACTGAGTACGTTAGATCTTAGGAACCAAAACTGATGTATTGAGCCATTCGCGGCACTGAGACATGCATTGCTTAATCTTTGAGAAAAACAAATAACTACTGGTAGGATTAAGCAGGCAGCTTCGTCTTCATTCCCTTGCAGCTAGAGTCCTACAGCTATGTTGGTTTTACATGACGGCCGTTTTCGTTAACACCGAAGATCTATTCTTTATAAACATACCCTGCAATAGTCCTACACTAGCCAGAGGTTTTGTCCTTGTATCCATACATAGTCGACAGTTAGTGTGTATACGACCTTTAGATTAAAACTGGCTCGGCTCCTCATACGATTTCCAAAGGTCCCAAACAAACATAAGAAATAGGTATGCTATATATAACTCGCGTGAATCCGCATTATACATAGATCTACGCTATGATATCAATGTGGCTAGCTACTACATATTTATTTGCGCAATAATGTATATGTTAAGGTTAATAGGTAGTCACCTACATATGCAACATATAATACATTCTAATATAATAAGAGGTAGATAATAGAGTTTGTGAGTTTGTGAAGTCGTAAAGGGTAAATAAATCTCCGGATCTTCTGAACCGATTTCAAAAATCCTTGTACCAATACAAAGCCACATTATTTGTGAATGTCATCCCTACTTAATATTATAAATGTGAATGTCCGTTTGTTTGTTACGCTTTCACGCGAAAACTACTCAAAGCTGGATTTAAGGAAGGGCATCCAGGGCAACTGCCAGGGGCCTCCACAATATATCCCTCTATTGTGGAGGCCCCGGGAAGCTGCCCTCACAATAGAGATTTAAAATCTTTCAAATTCTGACAAGTACAACAACTCTACAACTTTTTTTATTTATGTTTTC
Source organism: Nycteola revayana (assembly GCA_947037095.2). Lineage (NCBI taxonomy): Eukaryota > Metazoa > Arthropoda > Insecta > Lepidoptera > Nolidae > Nycteola > Nycteola revayana. The sequence continues at coordinate 16,962,253 of OX344846.2, read as the reverse complement.
GCAATCATGATTACTTAATTATAAATTTAAGAAGAGATGTAACATTTAAGAGAAGTTATTATATATTGTAATAAGAATAACGTTTATTCATCTATACAGTAATATATCAGAATTCAAACCGTCCTGAAAAGCAGGTACATACTTAATTTTCTACACAATGAGAAGGAATCTAATTTGTGGCCAGAGGGCCTCTTCTCCTTTGTTGCCCCGGGGCCTCCGGACTTCTTAATCCAGCCCTGAAACTACTCAACCGATCATCATGAAACTTTGAACACATATTCTTGGAGGTATCGGAAGTATAGCATAGGGCCATTGGCTTAATGCGAACGAAGCCGCGGATAAAAGCTATATTTAAGTCGAGGATCCCGCGGGAACGGGTTCTTCGCGGGTAAAATCGAGCGGAACAGCTAGTCTCTATCTATACTAATATTATAAAGACGACGGATTTGTATTTTTGTAAGTACCTATGTTTCTTTTATATTATTTCAACGTAATATTATTATTTCAAAATAATCCCTGAGCCCTGAGTAACATCGGCTAAGTATATTTAATCATGAAGTTCACGCATGTAGATACGGGCGTTACTTACTAAATAAATAGGTACCCTCACTTACCTACTAAGTAAGGAGGTCAGAAGTTCATTATATTAGATTAAACTAATGTAAACTATTAATGATGTTTACCGTCATGTTTAATTGTTGCATATATTTGTTACAATAAAACATGTATATTTATGTATACTTATACCTACTTGTATTTTTCGAAAATCAGTGCATTATAAATAAATACCTATTTCTCTTTCTTTCTAAATAAACAAACGAAATCGTACTTTCTGTTTGTAATATACCAATATTCATCATCATCAGCCCGTATAACGTCTACTGCTGAACATGGGCCTCCTCCCGACGGAGGGATTTTGCCATAGTCACCACGCTTGGCAGGCTGGTTGGTGACCGCAGTATTATGTTGTACCACACAAGGATACGCTGCTGCCCGTTCCTCGATATATATGCTTATTATAGACGATGTTATAATAATCGGGAACAACGACTTAACGTGCTTTCCGAGGCACGGAGGGTCCCTCAACCATCCAGACCCGAAAGGAAATCTTAGAATTTACACAAAGATTTCCTGTCCGGTGTGGGGATCGAACCCACGACCTCCGCGAATTAAAGCAAGCCATATACGGCTACGCTACGGAGGTTGTCATACCAATATTACTTATATTTGAAATATTTATGATTTTTAGATTTATCATCACATTTTTGGTATACATGTGTACCTACGTCTACCTCGTCCGTGTTGCCGACTGAAAACAGAGCTTGGTGTTGCCTAGTCAAAGCTGAAGAGGCGACTTTTTCGGCAGAACATGCAAGATTATTTGTGTGTTTTTGTATATTTAAATCCTGTAAAGTGCTTTTTATCCTGTGTCTAGTGCTTCATTAAACTTATTTTCTTTTTCTTGTAATAGCAGCAAGTTTAAAAAGGGACTTGTAACAAAAAAAACTTTTAAAAGTTGGCCGTCGGGTTACTCCGAAGGGGCTTAATAAATTTTGACAAGAATCGTAGTACTTATTAAAATGCTTCGAGTTTAAAATTAGAATAAATTATAAGTCTGCATAAAAAAAACGCATTTAGCGGTTACGCGTGGCACTGTTAGTGCTTAGGTACTTAAGTATAATTCCTAAGGGCAATAGGTCGTACTTTCAACTTGAGCCGTTAAGTGTCAGTCAATAAATACAACAACATACCAGTTACTTATAATAAGTAGAGGTAAAGCGTTTTAATACCTACTCTTAATGAGCTGATTTTGTCATTACCTACCTGCACATTTCTCGAGTTTTCAATATTTGTAGGTGAAGAAATATGACTTAAGTAGGCCGTACTGTACTGTTTACGTCCACTGCTAAACATGAGTCTCACCTTAACAGGACATCGTTAAGGGATATTGCCATAACCACCACGCTTGGCAGGCGAATTGGTGATCGCAGTAAGATGGTGAGAATCCTGAAGCATCCAACAGCTGTATGTGACTTACCACAACCATGGAAAGATAAGGGTTGATCTATTCTAAGCCGTCACAGCCCGTGTATCTATTTAATGAATCCTTTGAGTACCTACTAGTGCAACCTAAAGACTATAAAAATGAAATATTAACTACAGAATAATCCCTACCTACTTAGTAAAAGCTATAAACACTTTAGAAAACATAATAATGAATTATGATAATCCTACCTAGACTGCATCTGCATAATGAGGTTATCGGTAGGTATAGGTACCTAATTAAAAAATGTTAATGTTGTTTTTAACTCTTTAACTATATAATAGTTGATAATTACATACTTAAGTATATTATACATATATATATAATTGATCAATAACAAATTTCATTACTAAATATAGGTATATAGTTAGGTATTAAAAGTACATAATTATATTAATTTTGTTTATCTTGGATCAGAAATAACGTTGAGTATTGGAGGTTAACCTTGTTATGAATATTAATACCTATAAATTTAAGTATAATGAATACAATATTTTACGTAAAGTAGAGCGACAATTGCACAAAACTTCCCTAAAAGTCCAGATTTATTAATCCAGACAATGGCGGGCATATGTTTGTCATTCATTTCCCAATCATTTTAATAAATTAAAGAAAAAAAAAGTAAAAACCACATTATACGTATTTGTGGTACCTACTCCCAAGACACTTGGAGGGCCCCGCAATTTTATGGTCCGCCCCTGGCTATGTTATTTCAATGGTTTATTAATATTCTAATAAAGTACAGTGTAATCTTTATTGCCAATAGCGAAAACCGTTAAGCAAGCAAACCAAAAACCTCGTGACTTGTTGTCATGTGTTAGACTTAGAGGCTCGTGTGAATACAAAACAGTACTTTTTGGCAACTTAGGCAACAGGCGACAACAGCGGCCTTTATTTTTCAACACGGAGCATTTTAGGGACCTAACTTTTAAGTACAGCTTGTGAAATAAACTTCCTGTCTATAGTATCACTAAACTTGTATTAGGCAAATAGAAGACATTTAGGTGTATCTGGACCAGCCTGAGCCTAACACCTTAGATAGTCTTGGGTGTATGCCACTGCCAAGTCATGGCTTACGTATAGACGTTATGTAGTGAAGTGTGTATGGAAGGGGTAAGTTCTTATAGAAAAAGGAATATCCTCGTGTCGCTCACAGTTAATTTTTCTACTATTTAAGCTCGACCTGGCAATATGCGTAAATTAAAAAAAAATATAGTAATATTACTTAAATTTTCAGACATACACATACTTATAGCATTTTAAGCTCATTGATTTGTTCTTTATGTTTGAAGTTTTCTTTCAATATTTGAAATCTTAAGGCTAACCCCAAATTAAGCGTTCCTGGATTAGATTGGATTTGGACAACTAATCTTTTTTAATTGTGTCGTTTTTCGTTCGTTTCGAGCTGTGTTTTACAAACATGATTCACTACCGCTACACGTGGTTCGCACAAATAGAGAATAATTATACTGGGTGACTTTTTTACCGTCTTGAAAATAAAATGGCGCGATATGTATATGAAATAGATGTCTAAGGCATCTATTTCACATTCATATCACGCCCTATTATTTTCAAGACGGTAAAAAAAGTCATCCAGAATATGGGAATCGAACCCAGAAAGAACTACCAGTGGAGTAATATTGGATAGTAAAAAGTTATCTTACCACAGCTACAGCAGCATTCGCAGACATCTCTAGCTTGGTGACGACAGCGAAGTATGCCAAGTTCGCCAATACGTAGATGATTGTCACCATCGGCATAGCAATCCATATGGCGCGGGGCAAATTCCTGTAATACCAAGGATTATGATAATGGCGCATAAAAAATTAAGTGCTTCCAAAATATATGCCATATCTTTAATAGTAGTTAGTGTTACGTATCACTACATAGTATAAAACAAAGTCGCTTCCCGCTGTCTGTCCGTCCCTATGTATGCTTAGATCTTTAAAACTACACAACAGATTTTGATGCGGTTTTTTTTAATAGATAAGAGTGATTCAAGAGGATGATTTATATGTATGATACATCAGCATGGCACCCGTGCGAAGCCGGGGCGGGTCGCTAGTCTATACTAAAATATAAAGCTGAAGAGTTTGTTTGAACACCCTAATCTCAGGAACTAATGGTCCGATTTGAAAAATTCTTTCGGCTTTACGCTATATTTAATTATGAATTTCTTACGGGAGTGGTAGTTACGCTAATGAAACTGCGCACGGGAAGCTAGTAATATTATAGATATATATATTTTTTTGCAATTTCGTTCATTTAAGTCTAATTAATGAGCGAAGCTTCTAAATAAAATCGTCCCTGTATAGCTGAGTTATTATTTAGTGTACCTATTATATTATTTTAATGTTATATTTGTATTAAAAAAGGGGAAAATGAAAATGAAAACTTTACAGATACGAGTATTTCTTACCTACAACCGTTATCACGGTACCTACTGTTAAAAGGATGGCATATTTTTTTGTAGCACCTTATATATTTATTACGTTAACAGCGTGATCACGTGAACATTTATCGCCATGAATGTGGTGCATGGGTTGTAAAATTTATTAAAGTACCTATTTAGATAGATAGGTATTAAATAATAATATGGTATTGAGTTGTAAAATTATCGAATATTAGTTTAATAATATGTAATAATATTGTGTTAGCACGATACTGTAAACGTGATAAGTAACTGGAATGTTCATTCATGACTGTGTCGTGTTTAGTTAAAATTTTGCCAAGCGTTAGTATGTTTAAGATCTCGTATTAGGGGAAAGTAGTACCAGTTGATCCCTGGGGGTAAGATGATCTTTTGCGATTGTACCGAAACCACGAATACCATTTAGTTTAGTTAAATTGCCTACATTTAATTGTGAAGTTTCTTTAGGAAATCGAGCGGGAGCTAGTATTAACTCTCATAAAAGGCGAATATACTTTAGACTGAACTATATCAATTGGATCACTTAGTTAACAGCGTTCAATTGAATATGTATTGATTGTACTAGCCCATTACTAGAAAGTTCTATTCATTGTTATAGTATGTACTTTCCAGAGCTTTATGTCTTTTGTTTTTTTTTCTTCTAGATACGATTTAAGCTTCTAAATTTAATATTGTAAATGCGTTTCTGAAGATACGCATCCTGCATCCATCTTAATTACGTTAGATAAAATTAAGATGTTTTTTTATTGGATAATGCACATCATATCTTATTTATTTATGTACACGCACAAGATACAAAAAAGAAACAACAAAAAGACTATGTACAAAGGTACTACTTATTTCTAAAGAAATCTCTTCCAGTAGACCTGCAAGAAGAAACGTCAAAAGATAGAAGAATTTAGAAGTGTGTAGGGAGATATACATAAATACAATAAATACATAAAAACATATATATATATATATATATATAAAATCAGAATAAACTACATACTAAATATAAATACATACTAACACGTACATTATGTTAAAGAGGAGAGATAACATTCTTTCACTTTTCTCTTAAATGACGAAAGAGAATTACAATTCCGGATGTGATCTAACCAATGACCTCACCCTTAAAAAATATCTACATATAATCTAACCCTTATTCATATCACATCATACGACTCATAGAAATTGATACAGTCTTTTGATTCGATTATGTCAATCTAATGAAAATTGTATTTTTTTTGTAATTCTCATAAATCGGGACTAACTAACGGTACATACCTATTCATAGATTTAGATAACAAAACGTGAATAAAACGACGGATATTGGCTTTAAGCCAACTGATAAAACTGCTAATGATTTTCTTGTAAGTGAAGGGAACGTAGCTGACGATTTCATACATACGTTTAACACGCAATATGATACATCTTTAGAATCATCTTTATCTATCTAGTAGTAGATATATAAGGTGCTATAAAAATATCTGCCACGGCTGCAATGGGAGACAGTATTGTGTTTATAGATTACAATAGTGTAGAAAAATTATTGATAATTTGTCATATTTTTTTTCATACAAAAAATTGTACGTCTAAATTTGAATTGATTTATTGGCATAACACCATTCTGTAGACTTAATAAGCTGTTGCCGCACCGCACGCCCCGCACCGAATTCATACGCTGAACTGCCATTCTTATCAAACGATGCCACCGCGCGGCGGTTGTCAAAGGACAACCCCGCGCGCCCCCACCCGCACCCGCCCGCACTACCCCGTTCGTCGCACGCGCTAGCCGATCGCCGGGCGCTCGCCAGTCGCCCCTCTGGGGCCCCCGGCCGCGGCCGCTCGGAAGATAGTTTTAGCGGTCAATGACGGGAATGTCGCACGCCTTTATTAAAAATGCCTCCCAGACGACGGTATTCTAATCAAGAATACCTTGAAATGGTATTGTGCTACCGCGAGTGTAACTCCGTACCTGCACATGCCGTGAACTTATACCAGTAGAGGTTTGGTGTGCGAGTTAGTCATCATACCATTCTGGATGCCGTGTACAGGTTTAGTGGTTTAGAGACCACGGCCGCTTTGACCCGCCTCCGGTTGACGCAGGCAGGCCTCCATACTAGTGTACTCCGACGTAGTGTTGTGCGGCCTGACCATTTTCAGACTCGGTTTAGTGTTAATGTGTGGGCCAGCCCACACATTAACACTAGATACTGGGGAACAGAATACTAGGACTAGTGTTCTTGGACAGACTGGACGGAGAGTCGTATCTGCGTTTACTACGAACCCGTGTGAGAAGAATGTTGGAACGTATTCCTCTTGAAGAGATAAGAGGGCTGCACTTCAAACATGATGGAGCACCACCTCATTTCGCCATCAACGTACGGGAATTTTTGAACGGTGTGTGGTACGGTCGTGAAAGTTGGAAAGGCCCGGGCCGAAGAGGGCCAGTGCCGTGGCCTACTCGCTCGCCGGATTTAACCCCTCTAGACTTTTTTTTGTGGGGTCGTGTAAAGGACCTAGTGTACGGCTGAACCGGACATGATATCAGAAGTGTGGTAGAACTAATAAGGCGAATCAAACGCGCATTTAGACAATTAAAAAGTGAAACGGACACATTAAACAAAGTTAAGAGACACGTATGTAAGCGTGCCTACATTTGTGTGCAACGCGGACTAGTGCAACAGTTTTGTAGATAAGTAGGTAGGGAGTGTGTAAATAACTGTAAATACGGTGCAATTGTTGTAAATAAGATGATTAACTTTTAAACACGCCAAGTTACTGTAATTTATCGTTATTTGAAATGAATCTAAGTACCTACCTATTGTTTAAAAATAATAAGAAAAAAATTGCGATTCTTACACTAACTTGACAGTCCAAAGCCTGTTTTAAGAGTGATGGGAAGTTTATCATCTTATTTACTTAAGTTTTTTGGAAGAATGCAGAAGCTGGTAAGTAATTGCACTTTTAAAACACTTGTTTGACAGCGTATTATTGCGTACCTACACGTACAGATAGTGATTTCAGTTTTCATTCACGGAACAGATGGAAAGAGATAGCATGTGTTTTCATTGACGATGCGACACATCTTTATGCAGATTATAGTCAATGTTTATTTAACTTATTTATTTTCTCAAATTGAAATAACTGTTCCAGGGTACGAAAGCTCTTCACTATTGTAATCTTTAAACATAATACTACCTCCCATTAAAGCCGTGGCAGATATTTTTATAGCACCTTATAGGTATATTAATATGTGAAGTAAAAAGTTTGTACCCCTTTTTTTAAGAAAATTGTGCGGACGTAGGAGTATAAAATTTCGCACACTTATAGTTGATATAGAAGAGTGCAGAATACTATTTTTTATTTTAAATTACGGTCGAATTTCGACCACTGGGCAACCACTAGTATTAATAAAACGCTTTGTCCTAAATGACTGACTGACGGACTGACGGATTAACGCACTGATCGTCGGGGCCGGATTTAGAAGTCCGGAGACCCTAGGACAACATAAGAAAAGAGGCCCCCTGGCCACAAATTAGTTTCCCTCTGTGTAGAAAAATTGAAGTAAGTATGTACTTACTTTTCAGGACGATTTGAATTCTGATATTTTACTGATTGTCAAATTGAAGTGAACAAGAATAAATGAATAACCGTTATTACAATATTTATGAACTGTTACATTAATCATGTACGTAAAGGTACAACACCGAAAAAATAAATAAAAGAAAAGTTGTAGAGTTTACTCGACAGAATTTAAAAGATTTTAAATCTCTGTGGTGGGGGCCCCTCTATTGTGGAGTCCCCGGGGCAGTAACCCTGGATGCGCTCCCTTAAATCCGGCCTTGCTGATCGTAGACACCTGAAACTTGGAGGATGTTATCTCTATATGACGAAGACATCCGATAAGAAAGGATTGCGTGGAAGAAAACTATGTAAACGAAGTTGCGAACAACACCCAGGCTGTAAATATAAAAGGTAACCGCTACTGACTAATCTCAACACAGTTTAAACCGCAGGGCGGATTCGGCTTAACATTGGCATTCGCTAAGTAATTTGCCTAAAAAAATCGCGCCCGTAAAGGATGAAATGGGGGTCCAAAGTTTGTGTGGAGACATCAAAATCTAGGCTGGAAAAAGTTACCAAGTTAAAATTACCCACATTATTATTATTCGTCTGTATTTTAGTAACATACTCAACTTTTACTAAACGTTTCTTATTATGTTGTTTTGTTTGTTTGAATGAATTTTCCTTGACGATTTAGGTACTTATACTTACATGTTAAGTATTACATATTTTAGTATCTGATGGCTTAACTTAGTAATTTGTACCTATATTGTAACATACACAAAACCTCATTATTTATAAATATTATTTTAACATCATGATACCCAGTTACCGACTTAAGTATTTTGCTTTGACTAACTCCTATCAGCTAGTGGGTGAGAAATAAATGTGTCCATGAATAATGCATGCAATACTAAAAGAACACTGCCGTCCTGAATAAAACATGTGATCCACTATTATATTTAACCGCGACTGCACTTAACTATTTATAGTACTTACTTAAATGAGAAATATAAGCAGATCTTAACTGAGACAAGATGCATATCTACTCGTATCTCGTATGGTTAAAGGAGCTTGACATTTTTGGACTTAGCACAAAAAAGAAACACATAAAATTTGCAACATGCCGTGAAAATATTATCAGTATGGCTTGGAATAAATGTTTATTAATGTGAAAAATGCATATCTTGTTTTTTGTTATTTTAAATAGTTATGCCAGTGGATTCACCTGCGACAAAAATATTTTATTTTAAACTAGGTGCACCCTGCGGTTTACCCGCGTCAATCTTCTCTGGTGGGTCGGAGCGTGATATTTTGTAGCCTATATGTTAATCCAGAGTAACAATCATCCATCCATCCATCCATCCATACTTACAAACTTTCGCGTTTATAATATTAATAAAATAGGATTATGGTCGACTACTGGAGGATCCTAGTGGTCGTCTGTATTAATTAAACGCTTTATAATAATAAAAAGCTATATATTAATAAAAAGTCCGTATTAAAAAAATTCTACTCATACCAAAAATCTAGAACATTGGTGCAGTCATATACAGAAAGATATCTTATTTTTTAGTAATAAGTAAGACCATCGATCATCTAGATCAGCTGTTATCTAACAATTTTGAAGATGGAAAACTTAGACCAAAATAATTTTAAAAAATAATTGACGATGCGATCGGAAAATTGTGTATTTGAATCACAAGGCAAATTAATCCCTATATGGCGGTTAACTTAACAAATACGAATTGTCTTCATTATGGACAGCAGCATCTATCAGCTCAAAGAAACACATCTTACTGCAATTACTAATCCGCCTACCAAGCGTAGTGGATAATGGCAATATCCCAAATAAACGACCCTGGTTTGCCAAGGTCTGTTATATTCAGCCAATGTTCAGCAGTTGACGTAAACTGGCGGCTGAAAAGGCTAGTAAGAAAAAGTAAGATCCTACAAAGGCTGTCTGCGTCAACTACGTTTGCCAACTTTTTTTAAGAAGAAAAAAGTATATCTAGGTCTAAGAAGAATAATGAACTGTATTAAAAAAAATTAAGAGTTCTAAGAGTAGGTACCTATGTACATGTCACACTTGATGTCTTGAATATTTGACATAAAACATTTAAAAAATTGAGTCAGCGGACTGAGAGTCCAATATATTTAGTGTTAGGCATTTTGACGCTCAAAACAGTATTTTGTATACTTATTTTTGTTCAACAGTAAAAAGTATAATGTATTGAATACCGTTTTCAGTATAATTGGCAACCCTCGTCTCGTCAAACCAATTGACTGACATTGAGGTTTGCAGAGCACTCCAAGCAGATTCCCTTTAGTCTCTACGACCTCCACTTCTGTAGCATTTAAGAACAATTCTAGACAGAAGTATTATATTACAATACCAAATCGTCGTTCTTGACACCGTTTGTTCTATTTGCTCTACTTTAATGACGCAATCGGTCTGTATGTTGCATTAATCCAGTAAGAACGAATATAAAAAGCTGGCGCAGAATAGAAACGTGCTTAGTCAGACGATTATAAAATACATGATAATAATGTAAACCTAAGATAAATTATCTAGGATGTTTAAAATGATAAAGATAGACTTTTTGACAACCACTTTGGCGTAGCGGTATTGCTTTAAGGCACGGAGATCGTGGGTTCGATCCTCGATCCTAGTCCGAACAAGAAACCTTTGTGTACATTTTAAAATTTGTTTCCGTGTCTAAGCTAGAATCCCGCGCGCGGTTTCACACGCGTAATTCCCATTCCCGTATGAACTTTATCATTAAATATAGTTTATGTTTACTTCAGATAACGTATATTGAAATCAGACCAGTATAGTTCCCGAGATTAGTGCTTTCAAGCAAACAAACTCATCAGCTTTACAATATTATACTTTATTTGTCTTGTCTATAGAAATAACTTTATATATTGCTAGCGATAATAAGTTGACCCTCCAATTACAGTAACCTGGTTAATAATAATTATAAATAATAGCATAGGTATGTATTCCCAGTTACGGTTTTAAGCTGTTTGCACAAATCACTATCAGTTTCCAGTGTATGCGAAAAAAATGTCTCGATGAATAATGCATCCAATTATACCGGTTTGTAATTGACGACATGGCTAGAGTAGGTGAAGAAAAATGGTTTAAACACTTTTAATAAAAGTCGCAGCTAATAATTAACTGAAAAAATGCTATCACATGAAAAAAAAAACAATGTCATTAAAAACGAATAGGTATATCTACTAGAATCAAGGATCAAGTGCCTACTATATTTTGACAATATATAGATAGGTATAGGTATAACTTTGGACAATACAATTTGGCCAATTTAGCAAACATGTAGTAGTGATTCCAAAAGATTTTTAGAATAAAATGACTTCAATACATTTGATAATTTAATCAATATACCCTAACCTACAGTCCCCGGCACGTAACTTGGCAAGAGTCGTTAGATGCACACAAGTCGTTTTACAGGTCTCTTTGATGGTCAAGCGGGACGCGGGGTATGACGTAGCGCCGATCCGAGCGCGCGATTCGTCCGTCAGTCGACCCCTGCCTCCCGCGCCGCGTCTACGTTCCGTTCGCTTCCGATTACACTTACGTGCACGAAAGTTGAACACTTTGTTTTTGTTGAGTTTTTGTTACGAGTTGTTGTTATTGTTTTTAATTTAGTTTTTGTTATAGTTGTTGTTGTTTTAAATTAAGTTTTTGTAACGTTGATTACAATGCCAGGACCAAATACCGTTAACTACCTAATTTTTTAATAAAACTTATTTTGTTTATAAATACTTACATTTTTTTCACTTTGCTTATATATATTTTATTTATAACACCTAATAAACTTTACGAATTCCTCTCCTTTCTTTAATATTGACAAGCAAAAAAGTGACCAGTTTTTGTTCCACTAAGTGCACGATGCGCGAACTTTCCCCCACTGCGCCAAAACCTTGCCAAGTTACGTGCCGGGGACTGTACTAAGATTGAAAAAGGACTTTAAAGACAACGTAATTAATCAATAAATCAAAAAAATCGCAGCGGCCGCATAGTCACTTAGATTACTAAAAAATGGGTGCGCCAAAGTTCACCTAAATTTTCAACTCCGATAATTGGAAATCCGAAAATGTTCTTCCTAACATTTTTCATCCTGACATTCACAATTCCTAACTACTCTGTCTCTAATGTTCATAATTCCGAAGCATTCAACTTCATAATGTCAGTAGCAATAAACATCTATTATACTTCTATTTGTTTTACTATATTTTCTCAACATAACCATCTTTTACACTATTATTCAAAGTCATATCTTTTTTGTTTAGATTTCTTTTTATTCATAATAATCAGTATTATATACATTAATTTGCGTAACTTTACAGTTTTAGTTATTAAGTTATTTTCCTAATATATACTACGGTACTATTTGTAGTCATTGGTTTAAGTTAAGTAAGAACTGCGACCATAACGCACGAGCCGAGCGAGCGAAGCCAGAGTCCCGCTCCAGTCATTCAGTCAAGTTCCAGAAACGAATCGGTCCTATTCATAATTATTGGTTAAGGTTAGGTTAGAACTGTGACCACAACGCATGAGCCGAGCGAGCGAAGCGAGCGTGCCGCGGCAGCGGCCGGCGAAATGTTAGAACCGAATCGGTCTTATAGTTTAGGTACGGTTAAAACTGCTGTATAACCTCCCAGGCCACAAACATAACCGTAAATGAGTCGTGTTTTATAATTTTCATTCATTTAAGACAAAAATCTGTGAAACGACCTTTAATCATTCTAAACATATATTTTTTATTACACATGGTAAATGTTTCTTTCTGAGTATGAGTGGAAATATTATGGTAATTATGTTTAGGGATAAAAGCGTTATGATAAAAAACAGCAGGAGTTTAAATATATTTACATTAATGATATTATTAATAACAATTTTCGGAAAAATAAGTGTTATGAACATAGCCGGTAGCACTACTTACAAATAGTATGAATGAAAACTTTAGGATGAAATTTTTTTTAGGATGAGATATTTTAATTGATCAAATCAATAAAAAAATACTCAGATACAGAGCAACAACAAACTATAAAGTTCAGGAGACTTGTGATGTCACTACTGAGTAAAATTGTACAGTGACGTCACATGACGCGATGTATTTTTGTCATCTTTTGTTTGAGAAACGAAAAAAAAATACGTGTCCAATATTTTTTGGTTATCTAGCTGATGGACTAAATATAATTTTTTAGTCTGCATGCCTATTGTATTGTCTATCAGTTTAATCTGGACGTTTGACGGTCTTCAAAATGTATATTTTGTAGACCATCAAGTTTTATGTTAAACCAAACGTGTACATCAGATATATACCTACTCGTATAGTTAAAAAAAATACGTTTCGTATGACAGTCAGTACTTGAGGAAAGGTTCCATCCTTGTGATCTCTATCTGTAAGTGCGTGATTTTATTCGAATTGTGGCACTTACTATCATTAGAGCTAAGGAAGTTCAGTGTTTCAGAAAAAGTCTGAAAGTTGCAGAAGTGTTTGTTACCTTTTGTTTCCGTTCATAAATTTTCGTATAAAAGTTTTTTTAGATAACAGCGATAACCGCTGATTTATAGTAAAAAAAAACACCGATTTTGGGTTTGAATTTAAAATGACAATTTTAAGCCGTCAAATACGTGTGTTATATTCTTTACTTTAAAATTCAATTTTTGCAAAAATATTCAAGTTTTATGTAGGTACCTATACTAAATGTTTTTTTTATATGATTTCGATTGCACTTAATACAAACTCTGAGTATTCATGCAAATTTGTAATAAATACCTATGCATGATTTCCTATCACAGTTACTTATACATATTCTATAAGCCTAGAATGTGGTTAGTTGGTAGATGACTACAATTAATTACTGGATCTATTCAGTGTTTAATTCATGGTAGGTTTACTATCTTGAGTCTGCGATCATTCATCCGTGTATAATAGTTACTTTGGCTTTTCACGATAAAACGTAGTCTGTGTTCTTTTTAAGGTCTAGTCTATCGGTACCAAATTTCATTAAAATATTTACAATTCTGGGAACGTTGCCAAGTAGTTTAGAATAGTTAGTATTTTATTAGTTAGTTTTAGTTATAATGGGCTGTTTACACCGTGACGTTTTAGTCGTTCCTAATATCCAGCGAAATCATTTATTTTTGACACTAAGTATATAATTATAATATTATAATAACTAATCTATGTAAGTATATTTTTTACACTAGTGTTATAAAATACAGAGTAAAATGACTTCAAACCTGTGTTATCTATCCTCGTATTATTCATACGTACAGTAGAATTATATATACTGGGTGACTTTGATATTATTCTTAAGACGGTAAAAAAGATCAGCCTTACTGGGTGATCTTTTTTAATATAAAGATATGTCCATTTTAATAATGTTTTTTTGTTCCGTTTCAATAGTAATACTGATGGCAAATCATCATGTCAACCAATAGCAACGGCAAATATCATACCATGATTTTTTGTCTTATGTATAATATTTTATACTTACTTGTACGGATCCTGTAGCTCTTCTGTGACAAAGTTGAGGTAGTTCCATCCCCCGAAGGCGAATAATCCGTTGTAGAAGGCGAGGGCCATGTTACCAACGCTGTATTTACCGTCGAACGAGTTCTGGAAGTTCTCCGTGTGACCTAAAAACAAGTAAAGGTAATTATTAATGTATTTAATGTTTATCATACTAGTAGGTTGGAGTGTAACCTTAGGGGCGCTATGTAAAAAAGACTTAGAAAGATTTTTTTTTTTAGAAATTGTCATTTTTTTTTGCAGAATCATGATAACCTTGACCATAGAAACCATTTAGCCTCCGAGAACCATGGCCTTCCGACGCACCGTTTCCGAGTTATGAGCTTTTAAAGTTTTCATATTTTCTACAATAACGTCTGTATTTCCAAAACGGTAGCTCAAATCAAAATCTTTTGAGGAAAGAAATTGTTGCTCTAATCAAACACCATCCGCAGACGTCAAAAAACAAGGAAATTTTGAAAAAAAAATGTTTTGGGCGAGTTTCAGCTTGAGTAGCCTTGAGGGCAAAGGACTTAAAATTTTTGGTTTTTTTTTTCAAAATTTCCTTGTTTTTTGACGTCTGCGGATGGTGGCGACCTTCGACTTCTACCACCAGTTCAAAGACGTGGCAACTCTGAGAAGAACTGGCAAAAATTCAGAGAAATCCTTTTTTAAATAATCAATGTGGCATTCCAGAGTAAGATACTCCCAAGCCATTCTGTCATTTACATAGTCTGATATATTTTTTTATGCAAACTTCCACCGAAAATTGGTTTGAACGAGATCTAGTAAGTAGTTTCTTTTTTAATACGTCATAAATCGTAAACCGCAATTTACCTTTCATTCAATCAAATCAAATATAAAAAATAAACATTTAATTTCATAAACATTCGCTTTTTTATTCTTGATATCAAAAATATAGGTAGGCACTTGAAACTGGTACGGAACCCTCCGTTAGCGGTACGGAACACGTAGTGCGCGAGTCCGACTTGCACTTGGCCGGTTTTTAAACGGTTTTTTTAAGACAACACGAGATATTTTAATCCCTTTGTCGCGGGAGACTTTACTAACATTCAACTCATGGACACAAGACTCACAACAATTTGCGTTTCACAAAAATAGTTGTCCCAAGTGGAAATAATAACATAGAACACCAGTTTTTAAACAAACTATCGTAACCACGGAGTCATGGGTAGGTAGATACATAAATAATATTTTTTTTATCACATCTATTCAAAAAGAGCTAGTTTATTCCTCGTAAACAGGGACCAAAATAGCTCATTAATCCCTTAGGGACCAAAATTGATTTGAATTTGGAATGTGGATATTGTTAATAATTTTTCAATCAGCAAAGAGGTGAATCACAAACCATGCGGGAACAATGTATTGAATATGTGACTAGCTGAAAAACTGCGAGCGCGCCAAATTTAAAAAAAGTTGATGAAAATTATATTTTCATCCCACCATCTCGGAAAGAGTATTTTTAATCTTCAATATCTGAGTGGAAAAGCCGTTTTTATTCTCTAGAGGATAAAGTAAATTGAATTTAGAACATCGTGTGCACTAAGTTTGTGAATAAAAAAAAACATTAAACCTATTTACTGCTACCTCTATGGTGCCGAATATATCATACAACTTTTTTTTAATTTGTTAAAAACTCAGACTCGGAACCTTCTTGGTGTTCTTTTTTCAATTTGCTTTGTACGCGGTTCTTTACGCGGCATTTTTTCACGTCATTGTTAAACCTTATATTAAAAACAAGAAACTTGAAAACAAGAGAAAAAACTAAAATGAGTGATTCTAGCGACGAGGAAGTTTGTTTGACGCCAACAGAATTGACAGAAACTGTTAATAATGCGCATTTCCTCGCTGAGGTGGAATGAAAAGTTACGTGTTGCACTCGAGTGCAAAGATTTTTCACCTCGTGCTCTTTTGATTACCTCGCTAACGCTCAGGATTCTAATTTTGAATCACTCGCTGCGCTCGTGATTCAATTTTAGAATCCTTCGCTTGCTCGGTCATCAAAATTGAACACGCGGTTAAAAAGCAACTTTGCACTCTTGTATAACAAATAACTATTTATGTCTTATGGTTCTTCATTGTACGTAAATAAATTCTTGTTCATAAGTTGCACTTACTTATTTTCTCATAGAGGATGATAAAAAGTAGATTGTCCACCTCGGGAGCAACACTATTTTAAGCTCGAGTGACATACTTTTAATCCCTCGCTACGCTCAGGATTCTAGTTAAGAATACTACTCTAGAATCATTCGCTCCGCTCTGGATTAAAAAAAACCTTTAAAAAAGTTGTTGTCCCTAGATAAACAATCTACTATTTTTATGTATCTATACCTACTAAGAAATAATTATTCTCATTTAAATTCTAGATGAAAAATAATGTTACTTTTCTCGTCTCATATCGGCCGGTTTTTGCAAATCTCATGAAATCTCAGGATTTTTAGAATTTTCAATAAAATACAACTTACATTTTAAAGATCTCCTAAATAAAACGTTAAACAAACTAATATATAAAACAAACTAATCAACTAATCTTATCCAAGTAGGTAGGTCCTTAATCAGTTTTAAAAATCTAATTTTTAAAATAAAAAACTCAGGATTTTTCAATGGAAATAAGTGGTCATAAGTGCCAGTTAACGTTAAACGCACCATGTTCATCAGTGGACATAAACGGGCTGTTGATGACGATGATAGTACGTAACGAGTAGAAACATCTAACATATAATTACGACTTGATAACAGTTTATAAATAAGTTCCAGTCAGGTACCTACTTATCAGAATAACGGGCCCCCACAAGTTTTCTTATCAAACTATAATTAAAATAATTTATTGTTAATAAAATCAGGAGTCAGCTTATGCGACAGTAAATAAAGGCATTAAATGAGTACATACATGGTTATAAAGAATGATGTGCAATTACTGTGTCGAACCCGATTCCAGCCCACGCTGGTTGAATTATTTATAATACGCGATATAACTATCACATGACACAGGTAACATCATAGGTAGATTTTAATTAATAATAATAATATATCATTGAAATGTAAACTAATCTATTAGTCAAGATTTTTTGTCATTATCATTGTACGATCGATTCGTCTACATTATCAATAAACGTTTTCATTTTCAATTGTCGCTTTTTTTCGAACGGACATATTATGACAAATGATTAGGGACTAATTACACTTATTCAGCTCAATTCAGCTCATGTCCATAGAAAATGCCAGTTTTGTAGGGGACGCGTACGCACGCGTTCAGCTGAACAGACGCGTACGCATCCCGTACAAAACTGGCGTTTTCTATGGACATAAGCTGAATTGAGCTGAATAAGTGAGATTAGTCCCTTATGAAGAATTATGATTTATATTATTCAAATTACAGTTGGCATGCTTATTTTCGGACGGACATATTTAGCCACGAAGTCTTTGCTACTTTTAGGGGTATAAAAAGCGTTAAGGGCTCCAGTCTTATTAAATGGTTCAAAACTGCAAACTATAAACCGGCCTGTTAAAGCCCCGTGTGCGGCTTGGACCTGGGCTCAGGGCTGTCACTGAAGAACGATTGAAGAATTTTGACTTTAAGATTTTTATGAGAGTTTTGTGAAACAATCGCTTTACTTTAGTGTTCAAACCTCATTTTTTATTTATTTATTTAAAAAAGGGTATCCATAATTCAAGGGTGACGAACAGATCTTTTGACTAAATACAAGTACCTATTCGCCTATATCCGTTAAAACTAAACCATAAAAGTGTTCATTCTTAAAAAGATTAGTATTTGGTACCAGTTAACTGCATATAAGTATGAGAACTTGTTTATGTTTTAGTTTAATTTTATTAACGTTTTATATAATAGAGTACTATTATCTAAAATAAAGGTACTAATATGATAAAGGTACTAATAAAGTGTTACATTGATAATCACAAAATGATTTTCTTGTCCCTTCAACTACTTTCTCTACATAGCAAAGGTACCATTCTATTCATCTTGTTGTTTTCTTCGACTTTCTCTTCTAACTTTCATATTTGCTTTTTAAGTAACTGTAAATTTACTATTTCTTTAAACAGGATAGATACGAAAAAAAATACTAAGCACATTAATAAAGATTTAAGTGTTATACGTAGAAGAAGAAACTTAATATTAACTATTTGAATAAATGAAAAAAAAACGGATGTTTAGTTTGTAGTTTTTAAACCTGAATTTATTAAGGCTGAAGCTTTGCTCGCTTTGAGACCTCGTGAAGTAGCAATATCAATCAAAACCTCATTTTGGACAAAAATACCACACAGGAAATTCTAAATCTGCCACGACGATATTTTATAAAGATACCTTTATGTGAACGGCAGTTTAACTGGTGGACCCACGCAAGATAGTTAATCTTCATATAAAATAAAACAATAGGCCAAATTTTAACCGTCAGGCATCAATCTGTGTATCACTTGACCCACCGGCCTCTTATCTGCGAAGGCCATTAGGTACTACGTACGTCGGCGCCTAAACTGCTTATCGTATGTAGTATCTATGTAGCTATCTAACACTATAAATAAACTACAAGTTCCCTATTAATCTAAGTGCTTATAACATTATTAGGTGCTAGATTAGCAGTGAACCATGTAAATACACAAATATCCGTAACTTCAACACCGCGTTTACTGCTGAAAATGGGCCTCCTCTTACCAGAGCTTGACAATCACTACTCTTGGCAGATGGATTAGTGGTCTGCTGATACTTAGATCCTGTTGCCTACCCATCAGCTGTTATATCCTTAAGTCGCCTGTTACGACACCCAAAGGAAAACATGGGGTGGTCAATTCTAAGGCGGACACCACACGCCATCACGATATTCGTAAGATTCAACCGAATATCAATTTTATTTATTATACTACAAAGTCTATAGTACTTATGCAAATTCAAATTCATTTATTGTTTGTCACAGGTGAAATATCAGGTCTTATGATTACAAAATCTTGGATCGCTGCAACATACCTTTAAGGTGTACAATATTTGATGCGGGTTCAATATTTATTTATCATTAAAATTATTATTCATCCGAAGTAAATTTCCATCATACCTTTAATTCATAATGCATTATTATTATAGTTGACAGTTTTAAATAAATTAAATTTTACACTGATTTCATAATACATTCATTACATTCAAATTACATTTGTCAGTTATGTCATAAAAAATAAGTTACTCAGTCATTATCTAAAATTCTAACAGTTAATCAAGGTCATCAATATTTATGTCATTAAAAAAGTCATTGTTTGAATTGCACAACATTGCATTACATTCCAATTTTGTTCATGAATAAAAATAAAACAATTTAAAAAGATTTTCAGGAGTTTTGCGGTGAAACCGCGCAGGTCCATTTGCCTACACCAGTGGTTCCCAACCTTTAAGCGCTGAAAGACCATTTTACAATATGTTTATCTCGTTACGGACCACCTGTTTTGCGTAATCACCCTAAAATGAACACTATTACAATAACTTCTGTGTGTTAGAAAATCTTATGTTCAGTGAATAAATATTTTGCTGCGTCGCAATATTTTTTGGGCAGCTTCAGGTCCATTTCTAGTACTTCCAGGGACCACCAGTGGTCCGCGGACCACCGGTTGGGAACCACTGGCCTACACACATAAGAGCTCTTTGGATTCAAGCAACCGATTTATTAGTTCGAATGTACAGGTATCCCCTATCTAGAGCGCGTTCTTCGCCGGGAGACAGTGACACAATTTTTAAAGAGGACGCTTCTATAGTCCACCCCAGATACAAACATTGAGGAGTAACCCACGGGAATAATTGAAGAAAAATACCGTTAAAAATACCTAATGGCGAATTGTAAAACTACGTTTTCTTAATTTTATTTTTGTATATTAAGGCCCATTGTTAATAATCCTAAACAGTTAAAATGATTGTATGCGACCGCGTCACATTTTGCGGAAAACTCCAAACGTTATAGGCATCTAACCATTAAGTTTTATTTTATTTTTAACAAGCGAAAGTATACCGCATGCGTTCGCCTTAGAGACGTGTTATAAAGAGAAACATTTCAATGACCGGTTGGGATCCGCTGTGGCCGAATTGTTTTGACATTGAGGGCTACACGGGTGCGCCAAAGTTCACCTAAAATTTCAACTCCGATAATTGGAAATCCGAAAATGTTCTTCCTAACATTTTTCATCCTAACAATCACAATTCCTAACTACTCTGTCTCTAATGTTCATAATTCCGAAGCATTCAACTTCATAATGTTAGTAGCAATAAACATCTATTATACTTTTATTTGTTTTCCTATATTTTCTCAACATAACCATCTTTTACACTATTATTCAAAGTCATATCTTTTTTGTTTAGATTTCTTTTTATTCATAATAATCAGTATTATATACATTAATTTTGCGTAACTTTTACAGTTTTAGTTATTAAGTTATTTTCACATGTATATACCACGGTAGGTAATATTTGGTTTAAGTTAGAACTGTAACCATAAAACACGAGCCTAGCGAGCGAAGCCAACATCCCGCTCCAGTCATTCAGTCAAGTTCCAGAAACGAATCGGTCCTATTCATAATTATTGGTTTAGGTTAGGTTAGAACTGTGACCACAACGCACGAGCCGAGCGAGCGAAGCGAGCGTGCCGAGGCAGGGCGAAGTGCCAGAACCGAATCGGTCTTATAGTTTTGATTTAGGTTTGGTTAAAACTGCGGTATAAACTCCCAGGCCATAAGTATAACCGTAAATGAGTCGTGTTTTATGAATTTCATTCATTTAAGACAAAAATCTGTGAAACGACCTTAAATCATTCTAAACATATATTTTTTATTACACTTGGTAAATGTTTCTTTCTGAGTATGAGTGAAAATATTATGGTAATTATGTTTAGGGATAAAAGCGTTATGATAAAAAACAGTAGGAGTTTAAATATATTTACGTTAATGATATTATTTATTACAATTTTCGGAAACATAAGTGTTATGGACATAGCCGATAGCACTACAAATAGTATGAATGAAAACTTAAGGATGAAAAATTTTAGGAAGAGTGATCATTCGGATTACAAATCGTTAGGAAGAACAATTTCGGGTAAAGAACTTTAGGTGAGCCAATATGGACCCGGGCTACACAGATGCATTTCTATTCCTTCCCTCTCAAATGCCAGGGTGACGGTTTTACCGATACCATCGATAAGAGATCAGATGCAGGAGACAGGCTGACTGAGACTTAGAAATTAAAATTCATGACACACCATCACCTTAGATAGTTCTGACTTAGGTCTGGTAGGCACTTATTTTTCTCGAAAAAAAATCATGTAACACAATTCTTAACACTATCCGGTACGCGAAGCGAAATCTCGGTCGGCTAGACCAACTCTTCTTTTACCAGTAAAATTGTAACTGACCAACTCACCGATAGCCATGTAGTAGATACCCGAGATGATAATAACCACTAAAGCCAATAACTTCGATGACGTGAACACATCTTGTATCCTCATGGTCCACCGCACACTGAGGCAGTTGATGGCAGTCAGGATACCTGTAACAAATTCGATTTTAGAGACAGAAATAGCGATAAGTTATTTATAAGCCGTGTGGTTACAGGCTTTCAATAGACCACCCTATGTACGTTTCCATGGGTTTCGCTTACGACA
This sequence comes from Nycteola revayana, assembly GCA_947037095.2. Classification (NCBI taxonomy): domain Eukaryota; kingdom Metazoa; phylum Arthropoda; class Insecta; order Lepidoptera; family Nolidae; genus Nycteola; species Nycteola revayana. Next base: position 16,940,008 of record OX344846.2, on the reverse strand, counting down.
CCCAGGCGATTAAGGGAACTACAACTGATAGATGGGCAGCATCATCTATCAGCTTAAGGTTAGTTATCATCTTACTGTGATCGGCAATCCGCCTGCCAAGCGTGGTGATCATGGCAATATTTCTCAAAAATCGTTTTTTTTTTCTGTCCCGGTTTAAGTACATTTACGCATTCCTACCGCCGCTGAGGCAAATTCGCGCGCTGGCGGTGGGATATGTGGGACTCGCCCTCTCTATAGCGTGATATACATGCTAAACACGAGGAGAGGACCCTACACCACTAAAACCCCCTGGTCACTCCTTCGATCCGCCGTTGGCAGGGGCCGGGTACGCATGAGCAATCCGGCCCATCACTCAACTATCCTGGCTTGCCAAGATCTGTTAAGAGGAGGCCCAAGTTCAGCAGTGGACATAAACGGGTAGATGAATTAATCGCAACATATTTTGGGTGTTAAGGAAACTGCTATTCGTTCTTTGCCGTGATGTGGCTTGTTAAATTGTGTCATCGGCTTTCTATATAATTTACTTCAATACATCTACACACTATTTCACAGTGCTTGTAGATTATTATTTCTACCCAAATACTAAAATGAATCAGAAATACCATTTACTTTCTAAAATATTCATTTCATATTTCATAGCCCAAGGTATCGCACATCTTAATACCGACCGCGATAAGTAAGTTCGTAGGAAAATAAATTGTGTTAATGATCCACATTAAACGAGTCATTACGTTCCTCATATTTATAGCACATCTATCTTCCAGACAGTTCTGGATCATATTTCGACGGAAGCAAATATTAGCATAATACATACTATGTAGACATAGTCATCGCTCTCGAGGTGCACCTACGCCTTATCTATACTCATATTATACATATATACAGAGGTAAAGTTTGTGAGCTTGTAAGGGTAAATATCTGCATCTACTAAACCGATTTAGACAATTATTTTACCAATATAGTCATTACTGTACAGTTTGAATGTCAAAAGCTTCTATCCAACCCGCCGGAGAAGAGTGCGCCCGCGTACGCGACACGTCCCCCCTCGCCCTCCCGACCCTTAGTTTGCTAAGAACCTTCCGAAGCCCTCATAGACCCGAAGTGCGAGAGGCCCGCGAACTGTAGAGCGACAGTTGCACAAAACTCCCCTAAAAAAACTAAAAGCCTTTTAAGTATAATAATAATCCCACAATCTCCCCGTCTTCAGCGACCGCCCTGAGCCGAGGTCCAAGTCCCTCTTGCGCAGGTTGTTTAGTTTGTAGTGTTTAAACCATTTATCTAGGCTGGAGCTCTGCTCGCCTTTATGCCCGGTGAAGTAGCAACAGCCTCGGGACTTATCAAACTCATCTTATACCTACTTACTAATATATAAACCTGAAGAGTTAGTTTGTTTGCTTAAACGTGCTAATCTCAAGATCCACTGGTCCGATTTGAAAAAATACTTTAGTGCTAGATAGCCAATTTTTCGGGGAAGGCTATACGCTTTTTTATTATGAAGTTCCCACGGGAACGGGAGTTACGCGGGTGAAGCCGCGCACGGAAGCTAGTTTGATATCAAATACTAGTAGGTAAATAACAGGCTCAACAATGACGAGTAGTTTCGTTCGTTCTTCGTGTTTATGGTACCTACTAACGAAAATATTCCGCCCACCTACTCGACTTGTTACCACACATACATATATAGAACATAAGTACCGAAAAGGTGTAAAGTATCCGGCTCCGGTTACGTTAGCCACAAGTTGAACATGACATTAGATCCAGTTACGTATTAAGAGTGCTAATTACTTAAGAGCCTGGCTCTTTGTAGTACTCTTTGGTCTTCATAAATATTAATGTATCAATAGGATTGATAGAAAACTCCGAAACAGAGTAATCATGACTACTTTTCAATGTCAGGGCGCTAATTAAAAAGTAGTGCTCGCGAAAGTTAAATTAAAATAATGTGTGGTTTCGTAAAGAAAGATACCGACTGCTACTCTGCTCCAGTGACTCGTAGGGTGATGTATTGTAGCTTATATGTTACTCCAATATAATATAAACCATTCCCGTGCAAATTTTCAGCAAAATCCTTTTATTAGTTATTGCTTGAAAGTAAGTTTTTGAATAACATCCATCCACGCATACTTATAAACTTTCGCGTTTATATTATTAGTAAGAATTTTCGTTGTCGGTTTTTTCGGTTTCGTTTAATTATTCTCAAACCAACAGAGACAACGGAATCTTTCGATTACCGCATCTTTTGAAAATGTCAATGATTTGAATAAAGTCATTGATATTTACAAAACAATGGTTAGAATTATTAAGATAAATGCCTTGTCTAGATTATCAATCAAATTACTAACGATGACGGCTTACCATGCAGTTCGGTGAAAGGTCATCCTACCAGTTTTTTTGTGTTTCTATGAATGGGAATGGCATCCTATTAATAACTGTAGACCTGCAGTCTACAGTTATTAATAGGATGCCATTCCCATACTTGATGACCATGAAATGCCGACTTATAAACGTCGAACTGAGACAGTGAACTTAGCCCAGGGGCTAAATTCTGTTAATTTCAGTAAAATGACGTACAGTCGACGGTCCAGTGATACTATCTTGAGATTTCCATGCAAGTGTGACATTTGGTATGCCACTTAAACTTTAGTTAATACTTATACCCCTACCATGGTTTCGGTTGCGTAACATAAACTTCCAATAAGTCATAAATCCTCAATCGCAAACCGAGGTCCAAGTTTCACAAGCGGCACCCTCTTGCGTATTTTGTTTAAAAATGCTTAATCCATACCACGGTATAAAAATCATTTCATAAGTTTTAAATACGAGTACTTAAGTCAAAGTAAAATCACCATTGTCGGGTTATTATTTAATTCATAAAAGAGTTTATTATGTAGATTTTGGAATTACATAATATAGGTATTAGTAACCTTAGCTAACCAATGCAACGGAGAGACGTTTTACTTAGATGAACCTTCGGCATTTTATATCTAAGAACTATAAAAACAAAGGAAATAAAATTAAACTGATTTACGCGTGTTTAAATGGAAAAGGTTACTAGTCGGATCCCCCTTCCGAAGTAATTGGGTTAAGTGACGTTTCCGCCGGCAGAGCGCCTTGAGACGCAATGCAATCAAACACTCCTATTGACTTTCCGTTCGCTCGCCTTTTGTTACAATTCAGAATCGAAAATTCGTTATTACCGGATTAGTATTTATTTTAAATCCTTCATTTGATAATGCGAGCAACGCCGTGAGTACCTAACTGCTTCTCAAAACTCATTTACTCTTGATAATAAATAGGAAATATAATTTTGGTTCAACATAAAATAAAGTGAATATAATATTGAAGGGAACTCCCGGCGCTTCCCACAAAATAGGTAACAAGAATCAGTGACTCGTGACATAATTATTTACATCTACATCAATAAGTTGAGGAAAAAGCTAAACCAGAATGGGTGGAATGTTTACCTACTTTTTGTACTATGTATTAGTAAACACGGCTAGAATAAATACTAGTAAACGTATATTTTAAGTATAGGATATAACGGATATCTAAGTAAAATATAGGGCTAGATTTTAAATCGCTGAATATTACTTGTAATTATTTAACAAGTTATACTCTGAAATAACTAAGCCCTGAAATCCACTTTTATCTACTTATAGAACAATTTTAGGAGGAATTAAGCAGAAAGGACTCAATCTACTCAATGGACAAAATTTAATAAAGTATGCCATTGTGCTCCTGATGGTGGAATTTATCATGTAGTGAAAACCCTATTTTGGCAATGTACACAGAAAATAGTTTTTTTGCTACATCACCGCACCGACTCAACTCACATGATGAAGAGCACATAAAAAGTATTTGCGGACTACGCTTAAATTGTTTCTGAGTAATGTATCTCTATAAGAATGTTATACCTAATCTCTTAAAATAAAGGGATCTATGATAAAAAGGTTAATTTGTGTTAGAGTAATTAGGTTAAGCTCTATATTTAGACGCTCATAACTCAAAAGTGACTTCGATGGATTGAGTCCTTCCTGCTTAAGTACCTCTACGTTCGATTGATAAGACCGTTTGTGTATTTAATCTTTTTAAGTGAGAATAGAAGTTTTGAACCTTTTACACCTACAACTTACCCGACTGCACCAGATGGAGGGTTATGCATTTTGTATACTGTCTCTCGCCTTCTTTACAAGAAAATGAAACTCTCTTTTTGCCCTATACATACATAATAGTTACACCAATTTTATATGTCTTGTCTATTTTGATCACAAATTCAAAACAATTATCTCTGATAAGGAAGGACTTGATCATTAATTATTTAAAGTAAAAAAAAACTTGTTTTTATATTAAGTAATAAATGTATTTAATTCAGACAATGCGTGTTATTAAAAACAATAATAGGTTAACCAACAATTCAGTAAAATAAGAAACAAGCTCCGCGCCAAGTTATAGATTAGAAGATAACAATGGGATAAAATAATGAACACCAAAAATATATACGTGAGACCAGAAAAATAAAGTCTAAAATTATAATAGTACTAGCTATTTTACTCACGACTGCACTTCAAATTGTATTCGAACACCAAATGTAGTTAATGATCACCAAATATTAGCGAACAAATTATTGCGCTATTTCTACCTTAATAAAATCAATGAAAAATGACAATCGGTTAGGTTAGGTTAGAGCTGCGGCCATACAAGCCAGAACCGAATAGTAAATTAGTAAAACATTTAGGTACTTTTGGTGATCATTTACTACTTTTGGGTTAACAATGATATATTTGGAGTCATTTTGCTTAAATACGATAGCGAAATGTTAAAACTTTGGTTACAATTTTACATTAAAATGCGGGTTTAATTTTGGTGATCATTTTCCATTTTTTTCTGTTATATGTTACTATATCTGATGGTAAGTTAAACATAAGCCGATAACAATTACTTAAAGCCTAGTGGTTCCGTTCTCGTGGAAACTTTTTCATCAAATATAGCCTTGATGAATTAAGCTTTCAAATGGTGAAATATTATTTTAAATCAGCCCATTTTTATTATATTCACTAGAAACAAAAAATCCTATAATCACAGAATACCTACACCATAGTACAAACCAAGTCACTAGAAATCATCATCAGCCATCGTCACCACGCTTGGCAGGCGGGTTGGTGACCCAGTGTTCTAGTCACTGGCCTAAATGGAAAATTAAAGTTATATCACGAGAATTGAGAGAGAAATCTGCCATTTAAGAATGTGATTTCAAGTTTAGAACTTAATCCAAATTAGCTTGTCTGACTTGTTTTGTAGGTACTTCATTCAAGTTACACAGGTTTTTCGACTTTAATTTAAATTAATTCTGTCCAATTATATTGATGCATAGTTAAAATTTTAGGGCAATGATACGCTGTGTTCTTCTATAAAACTTAGTATGATGAGGCCACATCTGGCCATGTCTAGCTATTTCTATTTATTCCGAGTAATACCCGAAAAAGCTGGACCGATTTAAACGAGAAATTTAATTGGTGATATGTTACAAATAATTTATTCTTCAAGAGAGTTTTTGATATTTTGGAAACAGATGTAGATAATTGGTGAATAAATTTCTATGAAATAGTATATTTAATTTTTATTCATTCTAGATGTACTGGCCGCAACTCTCGATAAAAGCATGAGATCTCTCGAGGCATTTTACGTTTCATCGGGAGAATGCACCTTCTATATTAAGTACAAAAGTTCTAAACCGCGGACGTGCGAATTTAAATTGCTGTTTACCGGCTTTCTTATCCAGTAATGGTAATATTACATAGGTTGAGAAGGTATAATTAGAAAGCTATAGATACTACATCATTATAATAATCACGATGAGAAAGCTAATATCGAAGGACAAGTAATTAATTTCACATTAACAGACTACACAATCAATCATTCATAAACAAAAGAGATTTTGCAATGCAAGAACTCTTTGTTTAACTCTAACATGTTCATGTTTAAGTACAGTCTTGGCATGAATTTAGACAAAACCAAAATCATATTCATTGAGCATGTCACGGCGAGACTAATTCATTTCCAAGACACCGATAGTTTAATAAAATTAGATTAGCTATTTTTATTCAACAATCGTGTAAGTGTTATGCTTTCAGAAACTTGACACCTATGAAGTTATCGGTGATTAGGTCATTTATTTCAACTTTATTTATCCATTCAGAATCTGCACTTGAGAATAATTTTCTTAATAAAAAAACCTTAACTCCTGTGCACCTACAACTTTTTTTCTTCATCACCATAATATGGTTGGTTGGTAGAAAATGTCTCCGGTACTAATTCCACCACATGTAGGTACATTTTTTTTGTACAAAAGTATAAATATATTACATAATAGCATAGAGTTACTGCTGTTATATTTATGTGTTGTTTTTGCTTACGAGTTACTTTTAACTGAATCTCATTTTATATTTTTGCATTAACTACATGTAATATTACAAATTATATATCTGTCTTAGAATTATACCTATTTAATCGTTTATGTGCTATTTGCGCTAGTTGCAAACATTGAAACGAACAATTTTACAATCAATATCCAATTAATTCATCGACCCAATGACTTACGGAATATCTGATCGTTGTTAAATCGATAATAGGGATGACCTTTCAAATGTGCACCAACAAAGGCAAATAAAAATATGCCTTGGTTTTACGCAATAAAGCGCGCGTGGTGCTTTTATTTACGGTATTTTAGTTTACGGAATCGCAGTATGACTTTCAGATTTGTGCATTGTGTGAAAATCTTAAGTTTCCTCCCGACCCTTAGGTCGGGTTCGGGTCGGTAAACTATCGAGAAACGCTTGTGCCGGCCGGTGTTCACGTAGATGGCGCTACGCAATTCAAAGGAGTCTTAAAACAAACAGGTTCTCAGATTTTGTGATTGACAACAAAATGTGATATACAATGTTATATCGTTACCATTTTATTGCTACATAAATTGTTTATAACTTGACATAGTTAAGTACAAAGGACTCAATACCGCAAAGTCACTTTTAAGTTACGGGCGATTGAAGTTAAAGCTGTAAATACTTTAACATAAAATAACTTTTTTTGATGGCCCCTTTAATACATTAGGTACTTAGAAATAATCCAACCTGAGTGATTGAAGACCGAGTCCCGTTCAGCAAATACTTTTGTGTGCTTCATCCACAGATAAGTCATGATATCAAAAAAAAAATTGTTTCGGTGTACATTTTCGAAATAAGGTTTTTACTATATACTAGAATATACTAGGGCATACTTATCTCAATTTTGTTCAATGATGAGTCTTTTTTGCTTAACTACCTAAATGTAACACAATGCTTTAGTATGCTAAGTAGGTAGGTACTTAAGTAATTTCTGTTGACAGTGAATGACCGCTAAATTGATTTGATAAAATCAAGTTGAACAAGAAACTGTCGTCAAGAGGTTAATTAGTTCAACGATTAAAAAATAATCCAATTGACTACTGCGATAATCATAAGTACATCATTAGCCTTTACTTACAATTATGTCTATGGTGGTCGATTTGGGAATGAGGTTAGGGAATAATCTTCTACCTGATCGACGAACGTATTAAATCAAGTCCGAACGTAATCATAAACACATTCATTCTTTGACTCCCATTATAAATTGGAGGGATATTTACAACTATAACCTGAAAGGATCAGGGCCTATGCCAGATTCTGCAATTTTAAGCGTAGTATAGTTTAACATAACATTTTACACCGGGATTTTTTTAGGTTGAGGTCTTGACTATATCGAATGTTCTTCAAAGTTTCAAAATCAATCAATCAATCAAATCTCTGATCTTAAACCTTCGAAGAAAATTTGTATCATTTTGGTTGTCAATGGTTTAGGGTGTACGAGGGCATCAGAAAGTTTTAGGCTAATAAGGTGTGATGATATATATAATTGCTGATCAACGACAACCCAGTGTCAATATTTCGATTTTGATTGAGCCCATAACTCCATAAGCACGTTGACAGTCGCTTTTTAACTGCGAACTACTAAAAACCATTTAAATGGTCCTTCTCTAGAACTAACGAATACGATATATTGATGCTGTATGTTTTCTGTTAAATTGTTATCAATTTAATTGCGATGACAGCTTTATAGCTATTGAAGATTGTAGGTAATACCAAGGCTATAAAATAAATATACCTACTTTTATTCAACTATAAACACGACTAAAGTGATTTAAGAGTTTTAAACATCTACATCGTTGCTATAACTGATTTTATTAAATAATTTTATTTATACTTATATTATAAAGAGAAAAGATTCGATTGTTTGTGTGTATTGAATAGGCTCTGAAAATACTGGACCGATTTGAAAAATTCGTTAGAAAGCTGCACTATTCCCGGGTGACATAGGCTAATGGTTCAATAATTTATAACTTTATTTTTATTATTATTATTTATTATTTATTTATTATTATTACATAATAGTGCTTAACCTTAGTGTAATATATAGGTCCACAAAACTGTTCTAAACAGTTTGTCTGTGGACTCAGGTGAGTCTTTTATGTTTTAAGTTGGGAATTTAATAATATAGTGTGTGATTATGCATAATTTACTATGTATAATATAGTTCATGGTGTGTGTATACTATCCAATAGGTGTTCCTTTAATAATCTTTTAAACCTGTTTTTATTAGTTTCTCTTCTGATGTCCACAGGCAAGCTATTTAACAAATATGGTAAACGTTTTCTTAATGTCCTATCTCCATAGTAGTTATTAACTCTAGGTACATCATACTTACTGTTAGCTATCGACCTGGTACTGTGAGTATGCGATAAAAGTGATGAATTATGCTCATAATTGCCATGTTGATTTACTAATAATAAGTATTTATATTTTAAAGTAACTGGGAGAATTTTACAAATTTTAAATAGTTTTTTGTAATTATGTTTGCAACTGTTCTTAGTTTTATTGTTTACTAATAATTTTAGGAATCTAATTTGTAAGGTTTCAATTTTGCCTATATAAGTTTTAAAAGTCGATCCATAGCAATCAAGAGCATAAGATATAATAGATTCCACTAGAGATTTATATAAACATTTTAATGTAGTAGTTGGTACTTTAAAACTTAGGTGATAAAATTTCCCTAGTAATATTCTAAGCTTATCACAAATGTAATCTACGTGTTGGGACCAGGAGAAATTCTCGTCTATTTTCATTCCAAGGTAAGTGACACAATTTACTTGTTCTATAGGTTTACAGTTACTTATCATAATTTATTTTTAATTAGTTACTTTTAGTTATGAATTTATTCATGTTTGTTTATTAAATAAATATATAAGGTAACATAATAATATCTTAGGACCAATGGTTTATATTTTTTAACAAACAATCTTTATACCGAGATAATTAAAATATTCAATTTAATTATTTAAATATACTCTTATCAGGGACTAAAAGCTAATTCATAATGACGGGCAATGCTGATAAGTAATTTTATGACCACAATTAAGAAACATAAACATCATTTTTTTTGCGAAATAATCATAAAGAGAATTGACTTCAACAAGGTCAGGTTTTTATTTATTCCAAAGGGCACGTCTACGAGTACCTAAGTATGTATTGAAGTCCTTGCAGTTTAATTATAAGTTTATGACAGTCTATGGTAATCTGCTGCCGAAACTGCTAAACTGAAACTATATGGTCTTTCCGACCGTAACATACTACAAGTGTGTACGCAAAGCTGCTCTCTATTCCTTTACCTCCAAATCCGGTAAGACAGTTCTACTGACACTACCAAACTGGAACGGGGTCAATGGGGTTTTTTGGGCCTACAAATGTAGATAGATAGGCTTTGGTTCATAACTTCAACACATATAGGTTTAAGTTATGAACCAAGAGTTTGACATAAATGAAAATAACCAATGACAATAATGACAGCTACATAGTAGTTCCAGTTTGATCATGAATTTAGAACCGTAATTTTTTGTCGTAAGTTGAGTAGACCTGTTGTGTAAGTTATGTATTTTTATTTAATTTTTTTAACCTTATTCTCGTCAATATACGTGTCGTTAAATAGTATCCTTATAACTATTTGAAAAGCCTACTGCTCGGTAAATAAACAAGTTGACTTCACACAAATACATAAAGCTATTATCATTTCATTTTATTTTGTTTGTAAATTATTAGATGACACTTCGTGAACCTAGTTTTTTATGATAAGTTATAATGACGAAAGGTTATGTTTTAACAACGTAAAACAACGTCGCGTTGTCCCTACATTTAGATCTATTAACCCCCCCCCCCCCCAATGGAAATTGGGGGAGGTCTTTGCTCAGCAGTGGGACAGTACAGGCATTTTTTCGTCATTCCTAGCACTGATTTGCGGCTAAATTAGGACATCTCGTAAATCCTTTGTTTAATAAACTGGAGAGTATACTTTCACTAGAATAATCCATTTTGTTTACCAAAACAACGTATTCATTCGATACGTTCCCATATCCCCGGGCTATCAGTAAGCAGAAATTATTGACATAATAAAGAGCACACTACGTTTCTTTTTCACAACGATAACTTATAAAAAATACAATCATATTTCATATTATAAACAATCCGTATCGTGCGACTCAATAGTTCATTAACCATTTCAACTCAAGTTAAAATATATATAATATGTAACGACGATCTTGTGGGAAGAGATCATTGATATGATCGTTGAGGTAAAGGTGCATTTTTGAAGGACCATTAGCAGAAGACCTGCGGGGTAAATTTGCGTTAAACTTGTCCTAAAACAAAGGGCCTAGGAGAGCTTGCAGCAGGTAGCGAGTGATGGATGGGGTCACCGGATGTCAAGCATCAGTCGTTCCCGTTACCCCATTATAATTATTGGAGCACCAATTTAATATCGGATCACAAATTTTGCAAAAGTAGGGTTCCTATAATAAAGCTATTTATTAATTAAACGAATGGTCAACATAATGATAATCGGAGAAACTACCTACTATTCGGTGAGTTAAACGAAGTTAAACAGTCTGCAAAACACAGGATTATGATGTAAACTAGTTGAACTTATAAACTTTAGATCGTACGTGTAGTATTTCTCTACTACGTGGTTGCAGATATAACTTGTTCTACCTTGTTTACCACGAGGTGAGCCAGTCATATGGGGAACGTACACAAATGTAGACAAACACATCTTAGGTATCTCACTGATTAATTTAAGTTCTGTACCTATTCCTAGACTGTCCTGTTTATGAGAAACATAAGGTCGGATGTGCCATTGTACTTTCGAAGCATTTGGTCGAACGTTTATAACTGGAGGAGGTCAAGTTCTGTACATTGAAGATATAAAAAAAATATATCAGAGGGCAGTCTTAAATCGATACTGAAGCAACAGTGTCATTTAATTATTTTTGCACCTGTCTGATTCTCTGAACGCATATCATGCCGAAACTATTAAATGATTCTTAATTAAACTTATAAAAACAATTTCATTTTGCATAGTTCCATTGAGAGAAAGGTAGAATACCAGAATGTTTACCTAGTTAGATCTTCTTAACGCGTAATCTTATATCATTCTTTTTTTTTCGTAAATGAGAAAGTGATCTAAGCTTATGATTACTAAGCGAAAGTTACAAAATTTTGTTGGATTTGACACTTTATAATTTCTTCAATTAATAATCTCGATATTTTACATATCGTACCTACAAAAATGTAGACAACAAACGGTCGTATCACACTGATCGTTATCGGAATCAATGAAGCCATTCACTACTTAATCCAAAAGCATCGGGATTAGCAAAGTGCCATTCTAAGTACATTGAACTATCCAACTCCTGTTGCTACTTATCTTGCTATATTATAAACTAGCTAGCGTACGACAAATTTGATTTCGTTAGACTGCTATTCTGCTGCTAACAGCTGATAACATATCACTCAGCTCATTCAGTAACTTTCGCTTTGTAGATATCCTTACGTCCTTTACGTCCATCAGAATACATTTGCGTTTTAAAATATTATTAAGATATGGAAGTTTAAATGTTTATTCCGAATATCAGTCACCTAATAACGGCTCGATTGGGTTGAAATTCAGATATAATAAATTTAAATATTTATAAGTATATGCTATAAATCATTAAGCTACTACGTTTTGAGATAGAGCATCTAGATAAAACTAAGGGTTGCTAGTAAAATAACACATAAAGCGTTTATTCATGCATAATTAAGTCAATGTGTGTCCTACAAATGGGGAAATAATTTGAGCCAAAGAACGCATACCTACTAGTCCAGTCAGTCAAGACAATTAATTCATTATAATTCCAAAAGTTTTCAAATTTTGATGTAAGGTCGGGCCTGGTATTAAAACAAACTATAAAATTTTGCAACCTGTTCTGCGGTCCGGAACATTGTTAAAAATGCAATAAATGATAATTTGCTCAGTTCTTGAGACCAAAATTCCAAAAGTTCTGCAAAGTTGGAGTGGTGTTAAATATATTATTTTACATCACTTGTCAAATTTGCAACCAATTTAAGTTTACGGAACATTTTTTGTTATTAAAAATTAATGTTTTTCTTTATTAAACTGAAGGAAAACGTTCGAAAATTTTACAGATATATCGGAAAAATATACCGAACGATTGTATAAATTTGCAACCTTTTACGTTGACCGGAACATGTTTATTTATAATTTCTTTTTAATTCGTGGTCATTTTTTCGAGTAAGTTGGTCTCGGAATAATTACAAAAGTTTTGAAACGTGGTTGCAAACTTCGAAAACATCTATTCTGATGCATTTACAAATTTGCAACCTCATACGCGATCCGGAACTTTATGCAATTTGCAAAAATGTAATTTTTTTATTCTTTCACCTTCAAGAGAATTTCAAAAGTTCTGCAAATCGAGGGGACTGTTTAATTTTGGGATTAATGTCAGTATTTGAATTTGCAACCCTATCCGGAATACGGAAATATTTTTTAATCACATTCACGCAAAATATTATTTCCGTAAACATCGCTGTTATACAGGGTGATTGGAAGATGGGTGCAAAGCTTTAAGGTGAAGATAGGATAGACAATTTAGAACCATTTAAGCCATGGTTGTCTTAGACGAAGTCTTACCAAATTTTTTTAACCAAATTTTTAAGTTTTTTTTCGGAAATTCTCAAAATTTAATGTAAACTGCATAATTATGGCCAAATCGAATGATAAATGAATTCATTTTTTTAATTAAAGTAATGTGTAAGCAACCAAGCAAAACATGTTTTAGGCTTCTGTGTCATTAGTCATTTTTTTTACAGATATTTAAAGCTCAGAAAAAATAAAAAATTTGTACAATACGTCTTTTAAACCTTATTTAAAAAACTTTTTTTTGTTCAAACCTTTTTGAAGACATGCTTGATAATCGCTCTTTCTTTTGAGGTATCATTTATGCGGATATCTTACAAATTATTGAAATTAGGACCTACAAACCAATTCGAGGGAGAAATTTTATAAATAATGAATATAGAAAAAAAAAAGATTAATCAAGTAAAAGAAGACGGAAAAAAGAAAACCGGAGTTTCTTTCTGAGTTTCTTCTCCGGGCCGTCCACTTAGGTAGCTAGAGAAACCTGTAGGTTAGCTAGGCTAGGTTCCTCGCCGGACAGACCGAGGACCGCGTTGGCCCCCTGTCCCAATCCGATGATCCAGTGCCTGTAGTCCGTGCCAGTGATCACTCCCTCTTTTTTATATTATTATTGTTACAGTAATATTTCTCATAGCATTAGCGATGCCCTGAGCCTTGGTCCTAGCCCATTAAGGGTGCCCTCAGGCGTGTGCCGCTTATACGTAAAAATATTGTTTAAAGACGAGCCTCTTTCTATAGAGCTAAATTATATTAAGATTTTGATTAAAGAGGTAATTATTGTTGTAACTATACATATGACGTGACGCTGGACTGACAGACAAGTCATTAGCTAATCCGCAAAAGACTTTAGTTGCGATATTTTTGTATTTAATTATATTAATCATATTTAATTGTGTATAACTGACAAGTGCAAGTGCATGTAAATACCTAAGTGCTGAATAAATATCGTTTAATTCGTTTAATTACATGTCAATTTTCACCATTATAGAGGGGCGGGCGGATAAAAAAAACATTTATTTTTTAAATTCAGCAAATTTTCGTTAGATAAGTACCTATTTATTAGTTTTTTTTTCAAGTGTTTTTAAACATGTTACATAGGATTGAAAAATTTCGGGAATTTAAAATATTAATTTAATTGTGAGACCTCTCCAACTCAAGGAACCTTTTTTTTGCATACCCAAGTTGTAGAAAGAACCAATAAAAAAAGTGTCGATTTTTTGAGGCCGGATTTGCGTTCGTTATTTGGTGGATTTGACCATATATATGGTCTTCAAAAATCGGTAATTTTGGCTGTTTTGGATGAATCACTTCTCTGAATTCGTTTTGCTTGACGTTTGTATTAGCTTAATGTATAGTATACATTTTTTTGTTTCTACACAGTAATAAACAGTACTGTACAATAGTGATTAAATAAAACGATGACTCAAAAATCACCTACGCATTGTCGTCCATTAATGTTTACTTACCTTTTTTACGAATATTTGATATCCTCATACTTTTTTTCTATACTTTTGAAATTCTTATTATGTCTATTTATTTTTTCGACGGTAATCAAATTAAAAATGTCGATTTTTGTAAATAACACAAGGTTCCCGGTCTCGTGCGAAGTTGCAAATTTGAATAGTGGTATCGATCCCAAAATAAGACCATCCGCTCGATTTGCAAAACTTTTGCATTTCTTTCAAGGATATTAATAAGATAGTCTACTGCTGAACATTGGCCCCCTCCCGAGAGAGGGTAGTTGCCATAGTCACCACGCTTGGCAGGTGGGCTGGTGACCGCAGTATTATGTTGGTTTACACAAGGAAACGCTGCTGCCCGTTCTTTGATATACGATTATTATAGATCAGTGGTTCCCAACCGGTGGTCCGCGGACCACTGGTGGTCCCTGGAAGCACTAGAAATGGACCTGAAGCTGCCCAAAAAACATTGCGACGCATCTTAATATTTATTTACTGAACATAAGATTTTCTAACACACAGAAGTTATTGTAATAGTGTTCATTTTAAGGTGATTACGCAAAACAGGTGGTCCGTAACGACATAAACATTTTGTAAAATGGTCTTTCAGCGCTTAAAGGTTGGGAACCACTGTTATAGATGATGTTATAACAATCGGGACCAACGGCTTAACGTGCTTTCCGAGGCACGGATGGTAATCCCTCAAACAAGCAGACCCGGAAATAAATCTTACAATTTACAAAAAGATTTCTGTTCAGCGTGGGGATAGAACCCAAAATTTAAAGCGAGCCAAATACCGCTACGCTACGGAGGTTGTATCGATCTATTAACAAGCATAAATTTACTTCACATGTTTTGTCTCTCGATTGCAACCTACAATAACTAGGCTGTACAGTGATCAGCCAACTTATTTGCGATATTATATTCGGATACCTTAAAAATGTAAGGCAAGTGTCTACCTATTATCATGTTGTAATTGTACTCAATGTGGGACTTTTAGAAAGTGACATTTTTTTTTTCGCTTTTACTTACCTAGGTAGCAATCAGGCTTTTGCTACTTCACCGGGCATATAGAAAGTGACCGTTACCTATAGCAAATATTGCGAACTGTATCGAATATGTTGGTTGTAATATGAAGCTTAAAGTTAAGCATAATTTTACAAAAAAAAAAACAATATGTGTAAGAGTTAACCTCGTATGGAGAAGGTTTACTACCATAAGAAGAAACATAATGGTTCAGACCACAGATTGACCAAATTACGTAATATTTGTTTGAATCATGGTGTTTACAGGATATAATATACAGAAATAAGATAGAAAGAAAATTCATTTATTTACGGCACATTATAGGTACAATGACAAATAAAAACATAACAATTAGATAAGTAAATGTGCCATAAATGGGTACTGGCTTCAGCTTATTGCTACCTCAATAACCTAAAAGATTATTGCGGCAGCGCTGGTATTCTAGCCAACACCCGTTATGAGGGGACGCATGCCAACCTTCTATTAAAATAATAATAAAAAGCAATAATACTAACAAGTTATTAAAAATAAAATAAAAAAACTATTTATTTTGTACCACGTGTCTTTACGCACTTTTCGTCAAACTATAACTGAACAAATGTCTTCTAAATAAGCTATTCTTAAACTGTTTACATTGTCGCATTTAGTATCTACATGTTACTTTTAAGCATTATTATGTTTTTATTTTCCTTTTATTCAATTTACTATACCTACTTTAACCATGTGGTGTTTGGCTGTAACTGGTGATGCTTAGCTTGAATAACTTTCTTATATGTTATCTGCTTTTCATGTATAATCCTTACTAATATTATAAATGTGAAAGTAACTCTGTCTGTCTGTCTGTCTGTTACGCAATCACGCCTTAACTACTGAAGCGATTTAAATGAAATTTCGTACAGATATAGTCTAGAGCCTGAGAAAGAACATAGGCTATATTTTATTATGAATTTACCACGGGAACGGGAGTTACGCGGGTGAAACCGCGCGCGGGAAGCTAGTATGTAATAAGTAGTAATAACTATTGGCAATCCAAATAATTAAATATATGATGTGGACTAAAATCAAAATAATTGTGTTTCAGTCGGTTCAATAAGTATTTTTATACTTACATATTGTTTAAGAATATTACGTTACAATGACGATCTTCAATTTGTGGCAATTTAATTTTAGTTGTTTCTAAGGGGCGCTTGAATCATTGAATTAGGGCGAAATAAGATTTAATTGGCTTTATTAAAATGGACAGCGTTCGATCTACTATTACTCATAATAGAGTTGACATTTAAATTAGATGGAATATTCGCGAGAATGTAATTGATTCCAATTTATACCTTGAGGTATCTACCATACCAATCTATGAAGTGTTATGGTAGGTCTTAATTATCTATAATAATATTATAGAGAGGAAAGATTGGATTGTTTGTTTGCATTGAATAGGCTCCGGAATTACAGACTGACATCATTAGAAAGCTATGTTATCCAGGATTAAATATATTATAATTATATTTAATTATGAATTTCCCACGGGGCCGTGAGCAACGCGAATGAAACCGCGCGTGGGAAGCTAGTGGTATATAAAATAATCCGTACATTTAATTTTGTGTTGTCTAGGAAAGTTATTCACTGCACCAAAAAATTGTAGTACCTACCTACCTACCTATTTATTAATATTTTTTATCTAGTCATCAGATTCGGTGAATATAATCTTTTTCCATTCAGACAGATATATGTAGATAGCCACGCTATTGTTTCTTCACAGGGCATAAAAACGAGCTGTCCTCCAGCCTTACTAAATGGTTCACTAAATTAAAATTAACTGAGAGGACGCCCTGTGTGACTTAAATCTCGTATCGTGGCGGTTGCTGGGGGGATCGAGCAATGTCGTCTGTCTGCCTCTGTCTGCCTCTGTGATTTTGAGTCTACGAGAGCATCAGAAGGCATAGGGTGGTCGCTGGAGGACTTAACTCCGAAGAACTTGTAGAAGATACTTAGAAGTTTAGTGAGTTTTATACAAGTGTCGAAGAGAACCCACGACGGCCTTAGTACCGTCGTGGGTTCTCTTCTCTTACATTTTTGACCAGTCAACAGTGTTATTGGTGGCTAGTGCGGTGTCTAACTACACCTCTTACCTATCTTCCTAAACATTATGCACCGTCTTCTCTTTCCCCTCAAATTAATATAAATAATAACCTGTTCAAAATATAATTGTGGGTAAAGAAAGATACTTACATAAGCACACAGCAGCCAGCAATTTCACGGCATTATCCGGTGGTTCACATTCAGGATAGAACGGTTTCACCACATAATGTCCGAAGGTGAGAGCAACGATAGCTTGCGTGGTAGGCCTGATGATCAGAAGCGCTATCCACATTCTCAAGAAGGCAGGCAGTGGACCGAACGCCGTGTAGATGTAAGCGTAGTCACCGCCAGACCTCGTGATGGAGGTTCCGAGCTCTGCGTAACATAGCGCTCCTAGTGTAGACAGCAGACCACTCACAAGCCATATTATAAGTGACGCTGCTACTGACCTGCAACAAAAGAGGAGTTAAGTAACTCACACTAAAATACCTAGCGAACTGTGAATGTAGGTCAATCAGCTAAACACTCGTGGTTGTTTATTTCATAAATTAATTATACCCACGTCTGATACCTATCTTATACGATGATTATATCCAATAATAAATCCAAATCCAATGTCCAGTATAAAAAAAAAACTGGACTGGAATAAATCTGGCACTTAAACTATCTCATATGTAGAAAATATCAACTACATACTAGTTGCTAAGGTTTTACCTTGCTCCGTTAGTTGTGTGATATTTTATAAACGACGCCTGTGCATTATCAGTTATATTGGTCCAGTAGTTTCTGCATGAAAACTCTTTCTTGCAGAAACTACTAGTATGATGAATGTGTTGAATGGATGGCTGTTTCCCAACAGGCATCCATTCAACACATTCATGATACAAACTTTCGCTTTTAACGTTAGTAGTCATACAACTAACATTGCGATTAGTCGCAGGGACTTTGCAAACACATAACATCATACAAATACACACACAAATAAAATACAACAAATCATATGCAGGATCAGAACAATGAGACACAGATACAGTGAGTATTGAACCCAGAACACCAGCTGGTCTCAGGAGCAATTTCTGTAACCATTGAGCCATGAGTTTAGTTAACTGATAGTGCTATAATCACTTCGTAAACTTACTTTTAAGTTTTATATGTTTCGTTTGTTATTGTTATTATTAACTTTAATATTATTATAACATTAAATTATTATATTACTAGCGCCCCGCCCCAGTTTCGTACGGGTGCAATGTTGATGTTTCATACATAGGTATAAACCTTCCTCTAGAATCACTCTAGCATCAAAATCTGTTGCGTAGTTTTAAAGATCTAAGCATATTATGTATGCTTAGATCGGAGAGGGACGGACAGGCAGCGACAAGCGACTTTGTTTTATACTATGTAGTGATAAGGAAATTCAAATTTTCCTTGATGCCAATTATTACTATTCCAGGATCACGCCATTCAGAGGCATCTATGGTTCATTTATATGTTCATAAATACAGTTAATATTTTCTGAGTAGGTTTTTTTTTTGAACAAAAAAAAAACTACCCAACAGTGGGATAATATAGGACAGAGAAAACAATAAAAAATACTAGGTATTCTATCCTTACTAATATTATAAATGTGAAAGTAACTCTGTCTGTCTGTCTGTCCGTCTGTTACGCAATCACGCCTTAACTACTGAAGCGATTTCAATGAAATTTGGTACAGATATAGTCTAGACCCTGAGAGTTACGCGGGTGAAACCGCGCGCGGGAAGCTAGTTAGTTATAACGAGATATTATCTTCAGATTAATAAAGTCTTTACATTAAACTAATAAGTCCTTTTTTCTTTGGACTGACACTACTTCTCATTCGTGGGAATTAGGTGGAAATATTATAGATACGACGTGATTTTAAGAATAATTATAGTAATAATCTTCAATCCCGTCTTGCAGAGGAAAAGTTTTTGGGATTAAGTGGTAATACGTAGCGTTTTTCGATATCTACAGAAAAACTAAAACGGCAAACATTAGTGTGAGGCTTATATCATTAGTTGTAAGCGCCTAAGAGCATTAGTAACTGATACTGCCGATGGTAAGAAAATTAAGGGCCAACTGAAAGGTACTATGGGTATTGAATTCCATGGGAACGATTCTAGAACAAGAGTGGGACAACAAAACAAGTGTAGGCACGTGTTCATGTAGGAACATGGTTCATCATCATCATGGTTCATGGTACATCATAGCAACTAGCTGTTGCCATAGACACTTTGCCACCTCTTTTATCCTTAGTAGTCTAGTCTCGTCGTTACTTTTATTATTTAAGGAATTAAATACATAATAAAATGATATCACGAAAATTTGGTAATGAAAATAATTTTGGAACACTAGATACCCAGATGATTACAATTCCTTTATGTGTGAGAATAGGAGAGTGCTATTTTATGATAATTATGAGAGATTCTGTCATTACAATTTTATTTTTGCCGGTACTTGCCGTTCCTGTAGGAAATTCAAATTAAATTTAGCCTATAGACTTCCTCATGAATGGTAGCAACGACATACATAATAGGTACCTATCGTAGAGGGAGGATATACAACTTCTATGGTACCTACTAATACACACTATGCTCATGGCAACAACAAGTGCGAGGAGTGTGTACAAGATGCCACAAATGAAAGTGACTACCGGCCACCCACTGACCGCTAAGTAAACAAGTATTGAATAACTGAGATAACTGTAGGTACCTATTACACAATTAAGAAATAAATACCTATAAATCAACTGGTAAAAGGTAGATTAAGCTTAAAGACTAGTGCTAATATTGAAATACTAGCTTTCCGCGCGCGGTTTCACCCGCGTAACTCCCGTTCCCGTAGAAACTTTATAATAAAATATAGCTTATAACCTTCTTCGATAAATGGGCTATCTAACATTGAAAGAATTTTTCAAATCGAACCATTAGTTGCTGGGATTAGCGCGTTCAAGCAAACAAACTCTTCAGCTTTATCTATTATGGCAAATAACTCATTATTAGGTACCAATTCTTTGCGTTTTTCTACTCGTGATAATTTCTCAACGAAATGTCCGATTGGAATATAACAAAAAGTATTTTACTTCTTAATAAATACCCTTGATAAAATAATGCTATGCTAATGATAACATAATTTGGATAAGGATTAATATTACGATATACATTTAACGTAGTTTCTTTCTTCAGACGATTTAATATTTTTTTATGAACATAAAAGCGGTCATTGTGTTTAAACTATGATAGTTAGATATATGCTCTCGCGGACTTTTTGTAGATCTTAATAAGACCTAAAAACCTGTAGTACTTCATTTTGTTCTAATGTCAATAGTTTTTGCAGCGCACGCATAAATAGGTTTTCGCTTTTACACCTTGGGTTACAAAATCACAATTTTCTTACGGATCCCTAATTTTTTTGAAAATAAAATATAGCCTATAACCTTCCTCGATAAATGGACTATCCAACACTGAAATAATTTTTGAAATCGGACCAGAAGTTCCTGAGATTAGCGCGTTCAAACAAACAAACAAATAAACAAACTCTGCAGCTTTATAATATTAGTATAGATATATTTTATTAGCATCCGACGCGCGGTTTCACACGCGTAACACCCGTTCCCGTAGGAACTTCATAAATAATATAAAAAAGCCTTCCTCGATAAATGGGCTAAGTAACTTGTTCCCGAGATTAACACGTTCAAGCAAACAAAACTACTACTAAAACTGTATGTAGGTATGTACCTACCAAATTTTATTACAATTGATAACAGGTACCTAAGACAAAGAAATAACCGCTTTCCTACTTACCACTCGACCGATTAAAGTCGATGTTTACCAAAATATTTTCACTAAAAATTATTCAGTATAAAACCAGTTACTTAAAAAAAGTTACATAATTATTTGAAACAAGTATTTGGTTTTCCAGGACCAATTACTATAGAATACATGTTTTTGTCTCTTTTTATTCCTCCACGTAACAAGTTAAGACTTCTTTGCAAGAATTTTTTTACGTATCGCTGCTTAGCGAAAAGAACTAAGAACTCAAAAAAAATAACTTTGGAAAAACGGCACTTAAGATTGCAGACATGAAAAAAAATACAATTTACATAATATTTTTGTTTTTTCCACAGCTACCTACGATTTTTAAATTATGTCGATATTCTCGCAAAGCAGCAATATGTGCTCTGTCTATGTAATTGTAGATTCAAAAGTGATCAACCGATAACCTACTTTGATTTATTCATGTCATTGCCTGCCTACATCTTGCATTAGTCTCTAAGGGTAATCAGTTCTGCATATATATCTTAATCATACATTCACGCCTCTTTCCCATAGGACACCATGGGAAAGAGGCATTGGAGACCACTTCCTTCCGATTGCTACGATCATTCACTTTTGCCCTTTTCTACATTCATTAATCTCCTAATGCAAGTCCTTCGGTTTAGGGTAATTAGTTAGGCAAAAGGATTTCCGCACTTAGCCTCCTGAGTGGGCGTTTGTACGTGAACGTCCGAAAGATTACTTTAACCACCTTCTCTCTCTGTCAGCCCCTTCATATTTTCAAGAGCTAAGGACATTGAGTTTGGGTTGTTCAGGGAGTTTTCCCGTTGTTGACATACGCTTTTACAGTCAATAATTACGTGTGCCGGTGTTAAGGGAGCTTTCATGCATCCTCTGCATAGTGGGCTGTCCGTTATTCCTAGTTTAGCCGGATGCTGATTTAGGCAGCAGTGTCCTGTTAGTACCTATACTAATAATCGTGGTTAGTCTGTTCCTTGGGAGGTACAGTAGCTTACTTGCTTACGGTTTAAGGTACTCTTAACTTGGCCTTTCTTAAAAACGTCTTCGATTTGAACATGGAATGTCCGCCTTGGTCTTCCCCTTCCAACACTTCCGTTCACATTCGCCCTATAAATTTCACTAGTTAGTCTCCTTTCATTCATTCTCTCTATAGGTATGTCCGAATCAATTTAGCATAGTACCTACCTTTCTCAATCCTTGTCACTACATTTGCTTTAAATACTACAACGTTCCCTTATCACTTTGTTCTATCACTCAATATCTTAATCAAATACGAATTATTAGCATTTCAAAGTTTCATTCATGTTATTTATCCGGCAGCCTCAGTCAGTTATTAGAACGTGGTGTAGTTGGGGTTTTCTAACAAAATTATTATTATTATTTAGACCTACAACCTAAATAGCATTATTTACCTAATTTTGTATTAGATATAGACCTAAGTAATTTAACTCGATGAAAAAGCTCCTGCGGTTGTTCTGTCTTTAACTAACTAATCTAATTAGCTGTTTCTTTATATTTGCATACAGAAATAAGGTAGGTATTTAAAAATGATCTGTTAAATTTAAAAATGGATAATCCGACTCTATATTTATGTAGAGTTTGACTGCACTGTACTGTATGGCTCAATGGTTACTGTGTTTTGGGTTCGATTCCCACCCGGGACAATCATTTGTGAAAACCACAGATAATTGGTCTGATGGTGGTTGGATGGTGGTCTGAGTCTGGGTTTGCGTGAATTAATTGTTTGTAAAGACCACCGATACAAGGTCTAATTTCCCTAGTGCAGATATGTCTTAAAATAATCTTAATACAAATTATACGTAACTAGGAATTCCTTGTTAACTAGGAACCGTTAGTATATTAAAACATACGAAAATAAATAAAAAACCTCCATAAACGATAAAATTAATGTAATATCCATAAATTATGAAAAATATGATTTAATAAAGATAAGAACCTAATATAATACCTACCTACTTATTAATAGGTAAGAACCCGGATAATCACAGTTAAAAAAAATTGGCGATTAGCAGCTGCTTTAGTTTTTTTTTATCTGTATAAAAATATAAAGCCATTTATTATACAAATTCAACAAGTAGCTCGTACTTAAAATTCACCGGTAAACGCGGGAAATTCGGGAAACTACTTACTCAGTATATTTAAAAACTCCAGCCGGAGATATAAATATTCCGGAACCAATAATGGTCCCAATAATAATGCCCACTCCATTGAACAATGTTATTTTACGTTTTAGAACCACTTTCCCATCACCATTCTGAGATTCTTCACCCATTCCGCAAAGTGTAAAAATCAATCGCGTACACACACCGGTAAGCGCAACACGTTGGCAAGTACGCGTGTCGAACACGCCGCGGTATCAAACGAGCATCGACCCAACGCGCCGCCACGGAATATTTCACACGACTGAATCACTTTCTGTTACCATTTTTATGTTCTGCGAAACTGGAATATTGACGACGGTGGTGACGTCGGCGACGAACATTAGCGATTCGAGCCGGCCGACTACTCGGAGCAGTCGTCACGGCGCATGTGGGGACATAGTCGCGTGCTCCTCACCGGGCCACCCGTCAAAGCGGGCTCACTAGACAAGGATGCAACCATACACTCGGTGCGAACCCGACAAAGACAGAAGAATGGGGTGCCCACACAAATTCAACAGCCGCGGCCGCCAACGTTCAAACATTACAATCATGTATATTTGACAGATTTCCTTCTGATTATACAATGTTTCATTATATTATGTTTACATGAATTACCATTGTAAAACTTTGATTTCCTGTCCCTTGGCATGTTATATAGCCTTTTAAATGCCATGACGACATGTTCTATAGAAATTGCATCATCCAAACTTAATGCGGTTTTACTTAGTTTTTTAACTGAATACCTTTACATGCAATTTGTTTAACTTAAAGGTACACGTAGAGTTGAATAAGAACTGACACGCCAATGAATGGTTATGTTGTACCTACCTACAAAGAAGCAAATATTTATTATCTATTGGGTGACGTTTGTGATAACATAAATAAGTTACTTTAACGAAATTTTAGAATATGTACCTACCTATTTACGCAGAGGATGTAGGTATTTCATTGGACACTAGGTATCTTTCTTTGTAAAAATTAAAATATCAAGTTCGATGTATAATTGGTTAAAAGTTAGTGAAAACGTTTAATCAATAAATATTATTAACAGGCAAGATTACAATGTTTATTTGTTTTCATTGAAAAAGCTCCGCAACTTCCTAACCGTTTACAAAAATTCTTTCACCATTAGAAAGATACTTTATCCAAGACTAACATAGGCTATATTTGATTATATTATATTATAGTGCGTGCGCGCATGGGAAGCTAGTCCATAATAATGATGTAGAGATAACCTTCGTAGCAAAGTGGTATAAGTCTCTCCTTTAATTTCAGCAGATATAGGTTCGAATTTCGCGCCAAAAGGTGTTTGTGTAAAATCGAAGATTTCTTTCAGGGTTTGGTTGGTTGAGGGACTACAGTTCCTTAGAATGGCAACATTAAGCCCTTTATATATAAACTCATAATAACGTTATCTATGACAATCGGTCTACTATCTACTACTGTATATTTGCCTGTGTATATACTACGGTTATTAAGCTATCTGCCAAGCGTAGTGACTATGGCAAAAACCCCATGAGGACAGGCCAGCATTGAGAAGTAGCCGTTATACGGGCTGATTATGATGAACTTTTTTTATGCTACCATGTTTTTCATCGCCATCCTAAAGACGCCTGGCATATAATACCTAAGACATTAAGTCCAACGAGGTGGACTTAATGTACAATCGTTTTACTTAGTTTAAAAAATATAGATATATATTATGATGTAGAGCATCTGACACTACATTTTATCTTTCAAGGGTTGCAAAACAATTATAAGCTTCTGAATGCTTATTTTTGAATATATCGGCTTTACAAGGCAAGGAGGGTAGCCCCTCAGTCAACTAGACCGGGAAAGATATCTTTGATTTTAGACAAAGTTTTTTTTTTCGTCCAGAACGGCAATCGTAGCCACGCCATTCGAGATTTAAAGCGAGCCTAATACCGCTACGCCAAGGAGGTTGTTACTTTAAAATATAATATTATATTAAACTTCGAAAGACATCTCTGATTTTAAATATTGATTTTTTTGTCCGGAGAGGGAATCGAACCCACACGTCATCCGAGACTTAAGTCAAGCTTTATACCGCTACGTCGCGGAGGTGTTAATGGCTTACCGTCCATTTTACTCATACCTATCTCCCATTCTCATCATCATAAAATATATCTAGACCTCAGAAACATAAGATTGCATATTATTATCTTCAGAAGTATTTGGTCGTAAGTGACAGTTACGATAAAGGCACATACGATTATTTTTTCTGACGTATAATGGCACAACCAACTTTATGCTTCTGAGCTTTAGATATCTTATTAAATACTTTTTAAATTGGTTATGTAATTTTTCACTTTATTCCTCACAAATTATAATACAAGTTGTTCTCTTTATAATAATAGTATTGATTGGCGCCGTGCTGTTTCACCCACGCAGATCCCGTTCCTGTGCAAAAAAAGATAGCCTATGTTCGTCCTGGATAAAGCGTAACGTAGCAATCTAATGTGAAAGTATTTTAAATTTTACCCCGAACATCCAAACTTAAAAATGTTATCTCTTTATAATATTAAAAAGTGATTACCATCTATAGATAAGCTACCACAAATTTTGAAAAATAAAAAATAAATACCTACTCAAAACCTGTCCATCTATGATAGCCATGCTTTACAGATAATATTTGTGTTAAATTAAGTACACACAGACCTTAATAGGTACTTTTGAAATATAATTTATTCGATTTTTTTAAATAATAATAACACTACAGTTTAAAACATTGCCGGTAAAATTAAAAAATTATCATATTACGTGCACCATATACCTATCACAATATTATAAGGTATCTAGGTCTCACGTTAGGACTAAATTTAAAGTAGGTAGGTCCATGAACCTATATATCACTACGGAAAATAACCTAAAACATATTATGATAGTGACTGAGCGATCGTTGTCTAATTACATGTTATGCTTCAATATTGACCTAGGTCCAGGCTGAGTGATAGGTACAGCAGATGCAGCAGATTGACGCACGATGTATGCTATATTTCAATGCCCCTCCAATTTTATTGAATATTTACAATAAATCAAACAATACAACAATATACTTACAATCAGTATGCATAGACGATGCCCATTGTATTCATGTTTTTGAGACATCGCGGGAGACATCCTGAAATAACATGTATTTGCAGCGGCGATGCGCCCGCGCCGCGGCGCTACCGTCGCTTATCCGACGCCATTTTCACTCATATCCGAGCTTTCCCGCACACAGGTACGTACCGCAATTTTCACTATGTGACAATTACTTTTAAACAAAATAACATAAATGTAACACAAATCACTTGACCGGATCAGTGCGCGCGTTCTCACTCGGCTATTTATCTAATTAACATTAAACTTTATTCTGGTGTTCGAAAACAAGAACATTGACCCTCGAGCACACGTAATAGTTAACATGTTTTTTGTTCATTGTGGTAATTACTGGACACGAAACTTTAAAACCGAATGCTCTAATAAAGTACTGTATGCGCGTTAAAATATGTTGATACAAAGGCAGCAATAAGCACTTCGAGAGTAAATCGCGAATAAATAACATCTAAAAGTGACCAAGGAATGTGACCGTCATGTTTCGGTTACATCAATGCAACGACGACAGCACACCGTTATCTATCTAACAATCCTACCTAAGTGAACAGTATACTGACTGAAAGACGATCTATTTATGTCATCATGTCCTTATTTTTTTAATAGATCAGTAAGCATCCCCCGCAGCGGCAGTGTTGCGAGACACGAGTCGTGTCGCAAGCGCTGATGCCTTTGCACGTGCTCCTAGCTCGTTACGTGCCGCACCACACGCGACAATCGCCTTCCAAAAAATAAATTACAAGTGTCAATTAAGTAAAAGACCATCAGATGACACTAATCCAGAAGACTGAACACGAGAAAGAAAACATGAGTGAGACGACGGTCAGGGAGGACAGTGGAAAATCTTCAAGACCTGTTAGAAACAGACGATACACTCGGTGAGTGCTCTAGTCAAACAAATATTGACATGTATGATGATGAGTCATTACTTTCAGTATACTTACAGAATAATTTTCTTTGTGCGTCACGCCTACTCTTTCAAGCTACATTTCTTTTATTAAAGCTCTGGAATATATCTACAAATATGTTTATTTTATTATATTGTGTTTTCCCTAGAACAGTCAGTTATTAATCATGGGCATTAATTTTTTTTCAGTTAAATAATGATTACAAATTTTACAGGAGGAGCTTAGTTGCGGGACAGCGCCCTCAAAAGAGGCTATTCACTCCAGAAATAAAAAGATATCTCAAGGACTGGCTGGTCAGACGAAGAGATAACCCATACCCGAATCGAGAAGAAAAAAAATATTTGTCTCGCGAAACTGGACTTACTTACATTCAAGTAAGTGTTTATTATTATTAAAAAACACAATGTTTTCTCAACATTGTTATAAGATTTTTATTTGAGATAGGTATCATGTTTGTGCCTAACAGCAACCTAATTGGATCGATGCCAGAAATTGCTATTTGTACATAAATAGGCACTATTTTTGTCTCTGCTTTGTTAACTACTGCACAACATTAAACGTTAAGTAATCCTTCCATGCCATATTCTAAGAGGTACCAAATGTATAATACATTTAAAAACATGAGAGTTATTAAAAATATTCACACAGTTAAATATCCATATAACACTCGTTATCGTTAAAGGGACAATTAGTTAGTCAGTTAGGACTTAAACAGCAAATTATCTGTCCACAATTTAAAACTATTTTTATTTACAGATTTGTAACTGGTTCGCTAACTGGCGAAGAAAACTTAAAAATGTCAACGTGGACCGAAATCAACAAACATGGGGTCATCTTATCCGCACATACAACGACCGTGCCCAAGGAAACGTGGAACAATTTAGCATTTGTTCTGATGATAGCATTTGGAGTGAGTCAGATCCTAACGGCCACCACGGGAGCTTGGACAACGACGGAGAATACTCTAGGAGTCCAGAAACGGTCACGGAGTACCATCAAGACGATTCAGACGCATCTTCAATAAGCAGAGAAACATATGTGAACTTTAATAATAATTCGTATAAATCTGATGCTAACGAAAGCCAGCGTGAGGAAACAAATACAATTACGAGTCCTGTGCTACTCAGCAAGTGGTTGGAGAGCGCAGCTCGGTTTCAGCCGAGCGAGTGCAATTACTCTTGGTGGGCGGATGGAAAACGACGCAAGGCTGAAACGAAGATTCAAAGGATAACAATAAATACAATGTCGCGTCATGATCGAGATGAGGTGGAAGCAGCAGTGGCGCTCACGGCACTCGCCACTGCCACAAGTCGAATGATAACACCATGATTACGAATCGTTAAGTGTCTTTGAACCTTAAATATTATTGTGATGAGTGTAACTTAGGGCATTATTGACACGTTACTTTTAGCATCAGCTTTCATCGATTTTAAAGGCTTTGTGTATTAGCCATCGATATTCGAATTGTAGCCTGTGTGTATAACTACTATATCATATTTAAACGTCTGGAAATAGCCAATTCTAAAAGTAGGTTGTCAGTTTAATAAAACCCTTAATGAGAGAATAATACCTACTCTTTGTAATAGAGTAACTGCCAACAATTATCATAGATGTATGTGTAGATATGTTTGCTACGTAAATCAAATTTACTATTACGTATTACCAAATAATTAAATCAATGTTGCTCAAGTATTATTAAAAGTTGATTTTCGACAAAAGAATTCATCTTTTATAGTCATTAATTTTGATCTCTTTTGGACTAAACTAAGTTTTTAGTTGTAAGTTGTAACTCCAACCAAAGATTGTGTTTTCAAATAAATATTAAATTTCGTTTTATTAATAATAAAAGTAAATTGATTTTACTCTTTCCCTGTGTGGTTGGTACAATGTTACTGATCAATGTTACTAGCGTGATGTCAAACTACTATAGGTAATGAGAAATCTTTCTTAAACCCACCCAGATCTGGTGCAAACGTGATAGTGATTAGTTTACCGGCGACCTTAAATGAAAACCATGCCATATTAGGCACACCAGAAACGTCACAATGTGCACAAAACAATTTCTAAATGAAATGGTTGGCCAAAACCCCATAAAATACTAAAAGTCATAATCCCTCAATCTCATCGCCAGCGACCGCCCTGAGCCGAGGTCCAAGCCCCACAGGGGGCGCCCTCTTGCCCAGGTTGCTTAGTTTGTAGTTTTTAAACCATTTATTAAGGCTGGAGCTCTGCTTGCGTTTAAGCCCGTTGAAGTAGCAAAAGTCTCGTGACTACCCACGTATGTCCTTCCGAAAAAAAAACCTTTTCAGGCGGACATTTATGTAGTCAGCCAAGAGGCTTTTGCTGCTTCACCGGGCATAAAGACTCCTTACCAAGGAAGCCTTATTAATTGGTTTATAAACTACAAACTAAGAAAATGGCACCCCATGTATAACTTGGAATTTGGTTCAGGGCGGTCGCTGAGGGAGGGAATAAGGGATTTTTACTTTCAGTTTTTTAGGGGAGTCTTGTGCTGCTGTCGTTCTACGTTACAGTTCGCGGGCCTCTCGGACTTCGGATCTACGAGGGACTCGTAAAGTTCTTTGCAAGCTAAGAGTCAGGGAGCGAGGGAGTACGCGTGGCGTTTGAGGGCGCACTCTTCTTCAGCGGGTCCGATAGTGGTCTCTGTGCAGTGAGACGTAAATCGTGCAATGTGATTTACATTTGGAGACGCGATACACAGCAGTTTAAAGCCAATAAAGTGGTCAATTATTGTAACTGTTCGCAACCATCTTGGTCTAATATAAACCGAAATTGATAAATGGCAACTTTAAACAGGAACTAATTTTCATGTGCATGAGATTTGGTTGAAAATTAATGAGAAAATGTGAGCTGATAAGCTAGCACAATAATTTAACTTGGAAATATAATTTTTATCAGATGAAAATATACAGATTTCCAAAAACGTATAGGTATACTCAGTAAATTGTTACAAAATTTTTGAAGATTTTTGTACGACTACATTTTTTTCAAATTAAACTTACCTAAAATAAAAATGGTTATAAAATCATACTAAATTCAGTGAAAGATTTAAATGATTAAACTATCTCTCACATTGAATGAAGTGTATTTATTAACACAGGTATTGTGTTTTTTCTATAAATAGTAGTCATTTTTGTTATATAATTCTATTATTTAATATTTGCTCAAATAAATAAATATTTATATTATAAACTAAATTTGTACTGTGCAGCATAAGCAAATCCATGAAGCATGTTACTGAATACTTCCATTACACATTTATTTAAGGTGTTTAAAATAAATATAATATACACCATCCCTTAAACAATAGATAGTACCATGTGAAATGAGAAAGTTAGTGAAGAATTTTTTGAGAAATTTAAAAATTTTATGCACACAACAATTAATTCAAAGGTAACCTAGTGTCTCCTTTTGTATAGAAAAATAAAAATATTTTATCAGTATATTGTCATTTAAGTTCTACACATAAGTATTTTTTTGGCAGTTTAGAGATAATTGTTTCACTAATAAGAAATGCACATAATATAATAGAAACTCATAAAATAAAGTAAAAAGTAGACTTGTATTTGTTCTGGTGCCTACTGTAAAATTCTATAATTATTTCACTCTTCTCAAACATTACTATTTCTAACATATGTGGTGTTAAAACTTAAACAATGATATGTCATGGCACTTTCTACTGTTAAAGCTATGGCATATATTATGAAAGTACCTTATATATAATACATAATCATTGTTAATAAATACATACATACATACATATAATCACGCCTTTCTCCCATGGGGGTAGACAGAAACTACAGAATGCCACCTGCTACGATCCTTACACACTCCCTTTGCCTCGTCCACGTTCATACATCTGGTCATACATGCATGCTGGTTGCGAGTACTACGCAACTGACCTTTCTGAAGTATAATCTCTATTTCCAATAAATAACCTGCACCACTAACTACTGAATATTACATATATAGGTACCTAAATAATAAGTAAAACTACAATACAATCTTCTAAGCCTTATACTATTAACAATCAAAATAATAATTTACAAATGCATGTTGGTATTTATCCTGAGGATTCGGAGGGTTCACTTTCTTTGTTCTCCTGAGGCTGATTGGCTTTATTCTGTTGATCGACATGCTGCTCTAGATGTGCCACCAGAGTCTGTGGGGCTTGGTTGAGCTGTTGCACCAGGCAAGATCCTGCACTTTCCAGCACAGCACACAGTTGACTTCGAGCAGCATCAATGTTAGGCATTTTACTGAACTCTACTAATTCATTCTTTGACATTAACCTGTCTTGTATGATGCCAGCTGAAAATGTGTACAAAATAAGTGATGAATAGTTATGTCCTAACATTTTAGCATTTAAAATGCTTATTAGTTAATTCAATTGAATTCTTTATTATTCTTTTAAGGAATTATTTTAAACATTAGTGTATTATTTTACTTTATCAGCCTCGTTTCATCCACAGTTGAACATATGCCTCTTCTGAACAAACCTGGGCAAGCCTGTGATTCTTTGAGGGTTATTGCCATAATCACCACACTTGGCAATATTGTTTTATAAGTGATCATAGTAAGATAGTAGTTATTCTTGAGCTGATATATGCTGCTGCCCATTCATCAGCTGTATGTCTCTTAGTCTAAGCTTTTTCAATTAGGTATATTTCAAGTTAAAGAAAATTTATTTCCTGTTCATGTTACATTTAAAATTTAATATACATACCCATGATAACTAACTGAGGTGCTTTCTTTAAAATATTGAACATTTTAGCTGCATTTTCAGGTTGTCCAAATAAAATATTTTGATGTGAAGTAAACAATTGATTTACAGCCTCATATCGAGTGCCCTTAGTAGCCATACTGACAATCTTTTTGCCATAACATCTAAGGTGCATATTATTTTTCACTAATGCTGCAAATATAGGCGTCTTATCTTCCATACTAATAGAATTCACATGAAGAAATACAACCATTTTGGATGTATTGAACCAGTTGAGGCATTCATTAGCTAATATCCTTTCAAAAGGGTTGTCAATTTCTCTATTCCACAGCTTTTCTCCCCTGTCACAAAGAACAGCTTCGGGTAATTTATATTTGGGAGTTCCATACACAGGTTTGGATACATCAATTAATAGTTGTCGTTCATAGTGAGGTTTCCTTGGCTTCTGAATGTTTATCTTTCCACGAAATCGTTTAGCAATAAGAAATGGAGCTTGTGTTGGCAGCAACACTGGAAATAGAACATTAAAGATATTATATTATCTCAAATTATAATAGAAAGTGTACATACAGGTTACAATGTATCAGTAATAAACTTTAACTTATTACTTACCTTTGTTGATGGTGGCCATTTTTCGTGTAATATTTATTCACAAATTTCAAAATCTGTCTGTGATTATTTCATTAAATTGGCAAATTTTTATTAAATAATATCTGTTTAAATCACAAACATAACCTAAAATATGAAACTGACATTTATAATTCATAAATACCACACTCCACAGACTTACTTTAATGTTTTATCCAGATGAAATGGTGAGAGAGCTTTCATCATGCAATCGAAAGAAATTAATAATACGAAATATCTGAGTATTTTATTCACTGAAAAGTTAAAACTTTTAGATTTTATTATGATAAGATTAATAATAGCTCAAAAGACTGTATAAGAACAAAAACTAACTTACTGTCAATGTGACAGTTTATGTAGTCGTCGTTATTGTCGTTATGTCCATGTGATTTAATTTTAAAGAAAAACAAATATTTATTATACTTACATGAAAAGGGTATCAAAGTGTTAAATCTTAATAATTACACTTGAAAAAACTTTCGATTAGCTTCTTACGTACTTTTAGTAGTATCTTATTTTTATATGAAAGAGGTTAGTTTCTTTGAACAGTTGTTATGAACTTCATAACTTTATTGCCTCTTATTAATATGTATTTAATTAAAAAATTTTAGACCATGAGAGGAATACAACAAGATACTCCGCCGTCATCAATTAGCGGCGATGAAATTGGGGCCATGGATGAGGAAGGTGGTTTTTATCTTGACGAAGTGGAGGAGATACAGTTAGAGGATCTGGAAGAAATGATGGACCAAGTTACAGACCAAGAAGAAGAAGAAATGGAGCTGGAACCACCAGAAGATCACGCAGCATTCGTATTTAGCAAGCATGTGGGCTCTGTTTTCTGTTGTGATCTTCATCCTGAAGGTAAATTAGCCGTAACTGGCGGCGAAGACGACAGGGCCTATGTTTGGAATGTAGAGACTGGACAGTTAGTCATGGACTGCGTGGGCCACAAAGATTCAGTCATATTCGTAGGCTTCAGTTTTGATGGAGTGTACTTAGCAACAGTAGATATGTGTGGTCTAATAAAAGTGTGGAAATGTAGTACAGAAGAGAATCAGCCATGGACGGTTGTGTTTGAATACACAGCAGATGATTTGACATGGGGCATATGGCATTTTGGAGCCAGAGTTTTAATAGTGGGATCAGTTACGGGAGACATTTATGTATTCAAAATCCCTTCAGGGGAAACTAAAGTGCTGCAAGGACATAATGTGAAGGTGGAATGTGGGAAGGTGAGCTTTTATTTGTTATTATCTATAAAACTGTTGCATATGCAAGTGCAATTTTATTCTTAAATTTCATTCATGGAAATTACAAATACAGAAACTATAAATATGGAATGGTAACTTGTCTATAATTGTATGGGACATGGGACATTCTAATAAATACTAAAATATAAATAAACAAAGGTTTTAAAATATAGATTATTAAAAAAAAATCAAATAGCCCAATTTGATATTTATTTTAGTTAATTATCAGGGGACTTTACAGACACTTAATTTATGCACACACACATACCCAGCTATTATGTAAATACATCACACCACACCAGAATAACTTCAGCTTTAAACAACTTATCACATACATCAATGATAATATAATGTAAAAGTTTTGATGTCATCATTAGTCATCAAAAGTCATTATTTCAGCGTATTAAAAACACATCAAATAAATATGGTATTGCTATGGTGACTATGTAAAATTATGGTAGTCTTTACAGACACCTGAAAAGTCACAATTTCCAACATACATATTGTTAGAACTTAAACAAAAAAATATTTTCTTTTTCCAGCTATTTCATGATGGGGTCCGATTAGCAGCAGGTTACGAGGATGGTGCTGTCAAGATATGGGACCTCAAAACATCAGGAGTACTACAACATGTGTCGGCATCAGTCCATCAAATAAGAGTTACTGCTATTGACACACATCCTGAAAGCCACCTTGTTGCATCTATATCTACAGATGGTAATATTTTATGAACATACTAATATTAAACAGTTTGTGCAGTTTTAGTAGATAAGCTCTGGATCCAGATATGAGGAAAGGGGAGAAACAACTCTGCAAAGTATAATAAAGAGAACTGTATATTTGTTGGAACAATTGTGAAATAGTTTTAAGTATTGTTATTTGGTTATAATTTAACATTAAACTATGTTCCATTATCTTTTTTCAGGTAAAGTTGTATTAACAACCCCGAGTAATGGCAAAGTGGTGGGCCAATTGGAAGCAGAAAATGACTTAGAAACAGTTGCATTTGCACAAGATCCACAATTGGGACTCTTGGCTTTAGGTAATTTAAATAATAATGTCTAACTTGTTGCTTACACAAAGAGGAGGGCACTCATTTTGCTATAACAGACTGAGCTATCATAGTAGAATTTCTATGTGGCCTTGAAGTATCACTTTGAGTACAGAATTCTGTGGGTTTTAAACCCACTCCAGACAGTTAAATATTTGTTTAATATCAAAAAGGCACTCAACCATCAAGTTCTCAAGTCCTTCCTATTAAGGTTCCCTCAAGTCCCTTAACCAGCCAAATCCTTTCTGGGTAGAAAATTCAGTGTTTTGTTGTGCCCATTTATGGAGGAAGGCTATAGGCTATATGCAATTTTAATTCAAATTGTCCATTAATATGAACTTTATATCTTTAGGTACCTGAAGTACATTGCACCTTTATGTACTGAACCCTCTTTATGGTTATTTACAGGCACACTTACAGGAGCGGTTAGCATATGGGATGTGGCAAGACAAATGGTACGTCATCAATGTTCAAAACCCAATGAGGAAGTAGGGGGTGTCACTAAAATGTTATGGGTGAAGAATCACTTAGTCACAGGCTGCCTCGACGGTTCCATCAGGGTCTACGAAGGGCGAACGGGAGAAAATAGTCAGACACTAACAGGCCACAGATCAGAAATCCTAGACTTATGTTACAATGCAAAAGAAAGCCTTATTCTGACAACCTCTGATGATGGTACTGCTAGAATATTCAAGTATGAAGAAAAAAAAGATAATGATTAATATTTTTTTTATTATTTTACATTGTTAACAACGCTGTTATGTCTATACTGCTGAACAAAATAATAAATAATTATGTTATCATAATTTTATTGTATATTTATTATAAACCTGGTTTAGTTAACATGTGCTTCAAACTGAATGTGACCTAGTTTGTTTGTTTAAACATTAAACAATATATAGTGTTAACAATGCTCACATGTGTCATATTATATGCAAAATTAAAAAAAAAATAACTTTATACCTACTTAGAAAGTAGTTACAAGATTTTCATTGCAAAAAATATATTGTTAAAGAGTAATTGGCGCGGCTATCTATTATATTTATTTTAAGTGACCTCAAATCTGATTATAGGTGCGTATTTCATTTCTTAAGTGTTTCCGGCAATAACTCTTATTTTATAAAAACTTAAACCTCTAAGAAGAAAAAAACCAATAAAGAGAAGTAGACCACCAAGAAGTATAACTGCCACAACCGCGAAAAATTTGATTTGAACTGAATGACATAATTTAACTGAAAAATCTACGTATAAGTAAGGCCGACATTACACGCTCAATCTGGATCGAGATCCGTGATCGAGATCAATGATCTCAATCCAGATTGACTGTTTAATGTGTGTGATTAACGGATCGCAAATTATCAAATATTTTGAAATCCATGATCTCGATCCGTTTATCGCACTCCAGATTGAGCGTCTATAATGTGCAACATATAATTTGAAAGATACTATTAAAATTACTAGTAGTAATAAGGGAATAAAAAAAATATATTAAAATTAATGACTACACATGCTTTTTTTGTTCAGATCCATTTTGCAATTCGTCATCATCAGCCCGTATAACGTCCACTGCTGAACATGAGCCTCCCCCCGGGGAGGGTATTCGCCATAGTCACCACGCTTGGCAGGCGGGTTGATGACCGCAGTATTATGTTGTACCACACAAGGAAAGGCTGCTGCCCGTTCCTTGATATACGATTATTATAGATGATTTTATAACAATCGGCCAACGGCTTAACGTGCTTTCCGAGGCACGGAGGGTAGTCCCTCAATCAACCAGACCCGGAAGGATATCTTAGAATTTACACAAAGATTTACTGCCCGGCGTGGGAATCGAATCCACGACCTTCTAGATTTAAAGTGAATCAAATACCGCTACGCTACGGAGGCTTTCGCGATTGTGAACACACAATCTTCATATTTTTTTATTTATTGGCAATCAGAATCCCCTGAGCACACGTCTTCATGTGATCGTTGCGAACAGTGGACTGACGTGATCTGGATTGACTGTGTAATGTGACAACAATCCAAATCAGTATATATCAATCTACCGCGATCACGGATCTCGATCCGATTGAGCGTGTAATGTCGGCCTCTTTTTTTTCCGTGGTTAAATGAATTTACGCATTCCCTACGCCGGCGCCGCTGCAGCGTAATCGCGCGCTGGCGGTGGGATATGTGGGACTCGCCCTCTCCATAGCGTGGTATGCTAAACTCATACCACGAGGAGGTGACCCTACGTTGGCGGGGTATAACCAATAACCGCGGGATCTCTAGGGCCACTTACAGTGGCCTATTTGCCCAATTATAGGGACGCCCGGAGTGTAGATGCGTCCCTACTGCTCATGGGTCAGCCTCAAAGGGAGTGGGACCCATGTCCCCCACTCCCCGAGGCCGAGCCTAGGGCGGTAGGCGGCGGAAGTAAGGGTAGTCTAATGGGGAACCACCGTTTGTTTATCAATCTTCTCTCTTCCAAAGGTATCTATATACCTTTGTAAAGGAAATGTCAAGTTATCTAAATGCTTATCGATGAAATGAGAATCAATCGAGAATGAAATGAGAATATCGAGAGAAATCAATGGTACTGATTTTAGAAAGGCGTTTATTAAAGTTACTCACTTGGTTAGATACGATAAAAGAGGTTAGCATCTTGGTTACTATGGCTTAACAGAAACTATTCTTATATCATATCTCAATTATCGTTTTTTATTAGTTACTGTAAATGGCTTTAGATCTGAGTAACGATGAGAAGCATCAGGCGGTCCTCAAGGACTTAATCTGGGTCCAACATTTTAAACATCTTTACCAACGATGTAGAGGCGGCATTACGTGACGAATACATAATGACCGACTTAACCAAACTCAATAACAGATTTCTATGACCCCTTGTTCATTGAACAAATGCGGCTATAATGCAGATATCATAGGCTGGAAAATTTTATTATATTCACATCTTTAGAAACATGTGGCAAAAAAAACAGATCTCACTTTCTTGGCTATAATAAATATAAATAAATAAAAAAGTTTTTATTCACGTAAACCTATTACAGGTATTTGTAAATAGTCAAAACATATTTTGGCTTATTTTTTATTTTACTGTGTTAAATTAGTTAATTTTATTTGGTTATTGCTCCTTATAATAATAGTTTATATAGCTTTAGCCTAACAGCTGTCAGGTATGAAAATACAATATTATTTTATATCTATGATTAAATCTAAGTTCTGTCCTTTGAGTATGTTATTATTTAAACATTTTAGACGAACCATAATATGTCGACGAACGCGCTTTAGTGCTACCACCGGATCCAATACGCCCTAACTGAGAAGATCCGGCGAAACAAACTCAGATGGGCATGTCCAAGAAGTTTTGGTCCAGTAACTTTTAATATTTGGTTGGCATTCATAATTTACCAATCGGTTGTCTTCATACGAATTTTATTTACGTTTTCATAAAAAAAAACAGATTAAATAATGTATTTAAAGACATGACTGAATATATATTTGGTAGTATTATTTTTATTATTACAGATAGTACACAGAATACATTCATACAGAATACATTCATATCATGGTCTTTCAATGCTTCATCAGCTATAGGTTATCCGATCTAGTGCAAGGAGGTATAACTTGCCATACATCTTTATCATCTACATACTCTTTAATAGGTACCTACTATAGTAGCCTCTAGTCATTAGGATTGTCGTGTTCAATTTCCCATGAATGACTTACTAAGTTTGCTAACCCTAAAGCACGGCATAGCTAGTTTGTCCTTGTTTCTAGTATTTATACTGTGAAAGTCACTTTTCTTACTAAATGTATCTGTCTTTCGAACAAATAATATAATATATTCTGGTAGATATAACTACTCAGATGACACAGTTAATATATTGATATCTTCAAATAAGGTTCGCAGAGAATCGCGGCTACCTGGTCCATAAATAGCCCTGACCGCTCTCTTTTGTTGAATAAAGTTAGTATTAATATCTGCAGCTGACTGCCAGAGAAGGATGCTATGGAAGTAAGGCTAATTTCATACACCGTGATAACAGCTATAACGTTTCTCTACGACCACCTCATCAGCCAATTCAGTTGCTGGTGCCTCCATTAGGGTGTTAGCACAACAATCGATCGATCGTCGATCGATGGTAGAATGGATTAGTCGACGTCGATCGACATTTTCTACCAGATCAATCGATCGATTGTCGATCGATGGTAGAATGGATTAGTCGACGTCGATCGAGCTGCTTAAGCTTCCCTTTGTCACCCGCAGCGGCCCGCCCGAAACATCGTACTGGCCAACAACAACGCGTCCTCTTGTGAATACATTTCGAAAGAAACTGATGGAATATAGCCGGGGTTAATCGATCAACGTCGACCGATGCTATCGACCAGCAATCGATCGATCGGTTAGTCGATCGGTATCCGTCGATCAATTAAAGCTACCACAACAATCAATCAACGTCGACCGAAGTCGACGGTGTGGATCGATTGGTGTGGTAACACCCTTACGCAGACAGAACACTTTCTTACACTTACTCATGAATTGACTTTAGCAATCAATAAAAATAAACCTCATTTGTTCAAGTTCCATTTTTTGTTTTCCTTTTTTTACCTCCTGTTTTAGTTCGTTTTATTACATTCCATTCAGTTTTCTGAGTCTATTTAGAATATTTTAAATCATGTTCTTATGATGCGTCCCTTTCTTTCTCTACCACCAGTTCTGGATGTGGCAACTCTGAGAAGAACTGGCAACAAAACTCAGAGGATTCTTTTTTCAAATAAATGTTTGTTACAATTATTAATAAAGCAGTATTGTTTCAGAGCATCTCACTCCCAAGCAGTTTTGTCATTGACATTATCAGAAATTCTAGAGTAAGCTTTCTTACATAATGTATTTTTTAAATATCGTTTAAACTTGTTGGTAGAAAGATCTCTTACATTATTAGGAAGTTTGTTGTAGAAGCGTACCTATACATTGCCCCATAAAAGAATTGCTAATTTTGTGGAGTCGTGTAGCATGTAAAACGAGATTATGCTTTGTTCCAGTATATTTTTTTAATCTTATGAACATATAAAAGGTTTTAATAGACAAATTGTGATGCGACTGTAAGAATATTAATGAATTTTTCCCGTAGAGAAACTCGCGAACCAAGTTTAGGTATATATGGACGTTGTAAGTACTTAATAGGCGTGCGATCTTTTAAGTTTAATTTAATTACTTCAAGTTATTGTTGGTGATGTAAAGATTTATAAAAAGTATATGTAGGAGAACGTTAGGTACAATAAAAAAAAACTCTACCTACTTACAAAAATTTTTGGATGCCAAATAGATTAATTCATCCATTCGGCTGCTTCATATCGTTAGAAATAATTTTCTAATTGGAGTTAAGTACGAGGGTTTTGAACAGGTCAAGTAAGTTTATTTACAATACGAAAATACACAATATGAAAAGGGTTCACTATACTTCCACCCCTCCATTCTCCCTACCTACCTACTTGATGTTATACACATGTTCTTCGAAATATGGGTGGAAATTGGACCATGTTATAAGGGGTTCCGGACCGATTGTATAGCAATTCGGTTACCGTAGCTTGGCATTATTAATCAGTTTGATTGTTGGTTCCTAAACGTTTATTTCGGTTTTTAATATTCTAACGCCACGTAATACGGAGATAACTAAATCTGTAGGTACGTCCATCGTCCTCTAGCTATCCCTTATGTTTTCCGAGGCCCCTGTAAGCTCGAATCCGAAAGGCCCACGAACTGTAAAGTAGAGCGACAGTTGCACAAAACTCTCATAAAAAAACTAAAAGCCATAACTCCTCAAACCAGCGACCGCCCTAAACCGAAGTCGAAGTCCCGTACCTAGAGGACTACCCCTTTTGCAGGTTGCTAAGTTTGTAGCTTATAAACCATTTAATAAGGCTGGAGACCTCGCTTTTCTGCACGGTGAAGAAGCAAAAGAATCGTGCGTAGCCATAATATGTGCGCCCGAAAAAAAACTAAGTATCGCTTTCAAGTTACAAAACAGTTACAGTTCAGAAAAAGGAAAGGTTAACTAGACACAGCTGTTTGACTGGATGGCGAGACAAAGCTACAGACAGGTTAATGTGTGGGTAGATGACTCGCAATATAGTCAACTTTCATTTTCATTGCCAAACTATTTAATAGCAGAATAGATAAATCTCTCGGGAGTTCCAATATCAGATAATAGTACTCGATCGAGTACCTAATATCACTTTATCAAACAGCAATATCGTTTAGGGATTAGACTCAGTTTGATAGGAAATATTAATATTACTTTCACTACCTATACCAAATTGATATGTTGTATAACCACGCTGTCATTGAACTCCTTGCTACGAACACGCTATAAATGAATTGCTTATGTCCTGCTTGCAGACTATACTAGCAGACTATACGAGGAACTTATTCCTCGTATAGACTGTACGCCTTCTTTTCAGTAAATGTGGTAGTATTATACGTACTAACTTATTTAAAATAAAAAAATAAAGAAACCACTGTGCCAAAAGCGCACGTGGGGTTACAAATTATGGTGAGAACGAGATAGCTAAAAAAACCAGTTGTACGAACTTGGCAGTGAATGTTCGCATCGCAAACTGAGACAAAATACACTCAATGTTTGTCCATTTAAAGCATATTTTATAACGGTCTGGTGATTCAGTTGTACCGTATTGTGTCTGAGTTACCATACGGACGTAGACGATTGTGCTCGTGGTTGACTTGTAAAGTAGCTAAGTGAATAGTGAAACGGCCGTACGATAGGACGAACGTATACTCCTCCTAACATATGGACACGATCGAAACCGGTAAAATTATGACTGATACGAAACTTTACTCGTAAATTAATTATTAAACTTATAACACCGGGTAATATATACAATACCCGTTTGTTTCAACTTTATATTATGTGTATATTGCGCTGAATATATTAACCTAAATTTAATAGCACAAGGTTCGCTCACGGTACTATATTTTATTGTATAGGTAGGTGCGTTATCAGTAGGTAGGAAAGCCACCGGAATTATATATTATCAGTCCATGGCGTATTTATGGTGTTCCGCGACGCACGTGGTGTTTCCCGCCGCAGTTTGCTCCGCAGTGTGATGCAATGTTTGCTCGACAGTGTATCAGAATTTCGGTTGTGCCTCATCTTGAAGACTGACAATGTATGAAAGTGATTAATATTATTTGTGAAATCTCTTAATAACATTGCTCTCTACAGAGTCCATAAAATAAATTATAAAAAAAGATTATTAAATAAACATTAAAAATGGCTAAAGTGAGTGACATCGAAGTTATGCCGCCTAAAGCTATGGACACTGGAGAAGAGCCCGAAGATCGTGGAGATGGTGATGGGGATTCTGGAAATGGATTTGGCTTAAAGAAGGAGCTGGGGCTGATGAACGGAGTGGCTATTATAGTAGGAGTGATCGTCGGATCGGGAATATTTGTGTCACCGAAGATGGCTTTGGACAACGCCGGCTCTAAAGGGATGGCGCTAATTGTTTGGCTACTCTCTGGCTTACTCTCAATGATTGGTGCTCTATGTTATGCTGAATTAGGTAAGTAGTTTCCCATATTGTAAAACGAACAAAATTAGATTTTAATTTTAATAAGAACATAGATTTTACGTCGTTATTAAAGTAGGACACTTGAGTATGTCAGCACCTTGACTGACCCCAATCCCAATGAAGGCTGTTTTATTGTATTTTTTAAATAAATAGGACATCCATTGGACTAAAAAAACACCTACAAATCAATACATAGCCGTACTAAAAACAAATTGCCTTCATTGTATAAACACATGTTTAAAGTGACAACCATTAAATTATACCTAGTTACTTCATAAAACGAACCTTCAAAATATTCCGTTTTCGTCATATTTACATAACTATCTACATAATTTACCGTCAAAGCTAATAATAATATTCTAATTAGAAATTAACATCATTTTACCTAATCTAAAACTACCTCTACAAAAATTCAGTTTATTGACTTTATTCTTAAAATTATTAAATTATTATTTAAACAAATCAGAAAACTTTTTGTTTTCGGACCGGTATGCAGATGCTGAAACAAATGGGTAGTATTTAGTAGTCCAGGAATACTACTAAGTTACTTATTGTTGTTATCCAACGAGCTGGAAATAAAAAAACCGGCAAAGTTCGAGTCAGACTCGCGCACGATGAGTTCCGTAGCATTTCAAGAGCCTAGCTGTTGCCGTTATTCATATCGAGCAAAAAAGGACAAACATCATGTTTGTAGTATGGGAGCCCTCCTTAAACATTGATTTTATTTTATTTTTAGTATTTGTTGTTATAGCGGTAATAGAAATACTTACTTCATCTGTGAACATTTTAACTGTCTAGCTATCGCGGCAATAGAAATACTTACATCATTTGTGAACATTTTAACTGTCTAGCTATCGCGGTTCTTGAGATACAGCATGGTGACAGACAGACAGCGAAGTCTTAGTAATAGGGTTCCGTTTTTACCCTCCGGGTACGAAACCCTAAAAATGGCTTACCTATTACATCACTTACAAATTATGTCATTGTCCTCTCACGAGCAATTCTAATCATGATGTAACTTCATTCGAAACTGAAATCATTCGAGCTCTGAAGCACTGAAATCTGATTTTTAATTTGCATCCTACCTATCCATTCCTGTATGAGTTGGATAAATGTATTAACACTATAATATACCTACTTAATAAAGATACCTATTATCAACATGAACATAAACTCCGTAGATTAAAAGCAACCATAACTATGTTTGAAATAACTAAAACTTCGTGATGGTCTTTGGATTAGCAAAACATTTTTTAACCTTTTAACCGCCACGCGTGTCGACGAAGAAACGTCCCCCTATCAACAGGTAGCATTACAACCCTGTTGATAGGGGCACGTAACAACTAACAATAATATAACTAGTGTTGTGAAACATCCGTAGCATCTAACTTATTTATATAGCTGCTACCATTGCAGTATATCCAATGACAGTATAAAAAAGGCAACTAAGAATAAAGTAAAGTGTAACCATCAAAAAAATCAAAAGCACCTGTAAAAAAACAAAGTCGCAAATCAGTTCGTTTACCGTAAAAGGTTGTGAGATCCTTGTAAATTAGTATTAACAAATTTTATTAATAATTGTACAGGAGCCGTTTTATATACATCCAATTCCATAAAATCCGTTTTAAATCCAGACGACGGCTTCTGGGACATGAATCCTTAGGGTTATTCCCCTCACTCTATTCAAGCGGGGCTGCCACAAGGCTCAATACTTTCGCCATTTCTGTTCTCGCTTTACACAAGATACAAAACCCAAGAAAGCCCATCTCTCTTCACGGACTACCCCGCGGCCATTCGCGACGCTCTACAATCCGAAGACCTACTTGATAATTTTGTTTTCTCTTTCTGTGTTAGCGCAAAGTTTCTTGCAGTAATATGGTATAGACTGACTGCTCGAGAGATTATCTTCATTGTCTTTACGAATAATCAT
Organism: Nycteola revayana; assembly: GCA_947037095.2. Lineage (NCBI taxonomy): Eukaryota > Metazoa > Arthropoda > Insecta > Lepidoptera > Nolidae > Nycteola > Nycteola revayana. The sequence continues at coordinate 16,895,151 of OX344846.2, read as the reverse complement.
AAAAACTAGAAAAACGAATAAGCTTGTACCAGATGTCGATATCCACATGTTACAAGATTTAGCTTATTAGATTAGGTATCTACATTATTAAAACTCTTAGCATGTTGTTTGACAAAATCTTCGCACTAATGAGAACATTACTTCATGGAAGGTCGCACTTGAGCAAACACATAAGAAGTTGTGCTATTTTTTAAATAGTAAGTACCTAGCTGGTACCGTTTATCCAACATACTACTTTATGTCAGATATCTACAGTCTCAAGAAATCGTTTTGCAAAGGTGATAATTTTATCGGCATTCTTGTTACGCAGTTATTCGATGTATAATTATTGTACGCACAATGACGTAAGCGTATTGTTTTAAAGTTACAAGTAAACTATACTAAGACAGATGTCGAAGAAGTTCTACAATTTAATTTTGCCTGTAGAATTTTGACTTAAATAAGACTTAAAATTTTCAAATCTTGGAAATATTAGTTTCCTGGAAAATATACTTAGGTATTTAAAAAATTGTTTTAGTTGTCGATTATACATAATAATCTGTAGCTTTCGAAATTGTTAAAGATTTTGTTTACTGTTGACAGTATTTATTGAGCTTTGAAAGAAATAAAAAAAAACTACATTTAAAAATCAATCCAGTCAATGTTTGCAAATGAAGACTGATGCGAAATTAAAAGATCTTTATAGAGAGATTCGTCTTAGAGTTCCTTTGTGTTTAATCTTATTATTTGTATCTTATAATCTAAAATAGCAAACACCGTTTGTTAAATTACAATTCAAAGTTTCATATTGTATTTTAGACAGTTACAGTTACTCAATACCATTATGACCTTGTAAAATACCAAGTCTATCAAACATTTGTCAATAAAACATCGCTGAACTAAAATTGCTATAGTTTATACATAGACTATTTAAGTCTCCAGTTGGCAGGTACGTCTTGAAACTTTAATGCGATAATAGTGCCCCCTGTTTTTGGAGGGAGATAATAATATGTGCTAATAGGTAGTTAAGTTACATATTTATGCCCGATGAAGTAGCAAAAAAACAGTAACATTTATTTGTTGTTTATGTCTATGTTATTATAAGTATTTTTATTATATAAATTACTAACTTAGATATACATATAGTACAAACAAAATAAGCAACTGTACAAGAAGGCGCCACCTGCGATTGAACGTTTTCTAGATCGGTCAATGAGAAATTATGACTTTTAGATTTTTAAAGAAGTTTTGTGTAACCCCGGCTAGCTTATGAAGTAGAAAATTTTTTATCCGTCCATAAAACTAAACTAAGCTCATGTTTTAGGACCGTATTTGTAGGTGGTAGATACCTAGCTATAATCCTGTCATAAATTTCCACTTACGCCTCTTTAGATTTAACGAACTTGAAAAACTATTTACTCGCAAAAAGCCAGAATGTAGCAAAAATAAAAATACGAGTAACTTAATTTTAGTTTTTTGTTTATATGAAAACAAGTAAAAAAAATTATCTCGTCCTTCAAATTTGCTCTACGAACTTTTATGATACTTGTGTGAAATAATGGAGATCCGCAGAATCAGCAGATTGCTATGAAAAATAGTTTTTCTAAGTTGATAGGCTTATGAAGTAATGAAAAAAAAATGAAAAGTTTTGGAGGTAGGCCGGGGCCCCCTCGATCGCGGAGCCCTGGGTAATAAGCCGTAGTGCCCAGTGGATAAGAGGATAATGTTTAGTGCTGATTGGACCAATCAGCACTCAGCATTCTGTAGCATTACATACAAATCTAGTCTTTATGACGATAATCCGTTCATTCATATAAGGTCAATGACGTCGCATCGTCGTCGTAGTTATACGTAAAATTGAAAAACATTTTGTCAGCCAACTGTGATATACTGAAATAGAAGCACGTAAAAGTTGCATCTAAATAGTTATAAGGTAGTCTGGCAAATGTAATTATCTATACTATCTTTTATTAAAAACTGAAGAGTTTGTTTGTTTTCTTGAATGCGTCATTCTCAGGGACTATTCAATCAGAAAGTCGTGAGTTCTATTACCACGCTGGACAGGAAATCTTTGTGTGAATACTAAGATTTCTTTCCGGGTCTGGTTGGTTGAGGGACTACCCTCGATTGTTATAACATCATCTATAATAATCGTATATCAAGGAACGGGCAGCAGCGTTTCCTTGTGTGGTACAACATAATACTGCGGTGGCCAATCCGCCTGCCAAGCGTGGTCCCTATGGCAAATACCCTCCCCGAGAGGAGGCCGATGTTCAGCGGTGGATGTTATATGGGCTGTTGATGATGATGATGATGATGATGATGATGTATGTTATTTGAATATAAATGACTAGCCTCTCGCGCGCGGTTTCACCCGCGTAACTCCCGTTCCCGTGGGATCTTCATAAATACCTATAGGCTTTGTCATCCGGGGATAGTGTAGTTTCCCCACAGTGAAATAATTTTTCAAATCGGTCGAGTAGTTTAGTAGCCTATTCCATACAAACAAACAATCAATACTTTTTATAATATTATAGTACAGATAGAGAAACATTGATGCGAGAAAAGGCTTTGTTTTATACCGAGTAGTGGAGATTTTGAACTATATATTACCTACACAGTATAACCATAACATATTAATTCGCTGAATGAGTTAAGTACCTCTTGAAGTCAGGATGGCTAAGAATCGTCTTTCATTTAAGCGTAATGTACGCTTACCTCTTAGTAAACAACTTTCACAGTCGTTTCAGCGATGAGTTCTCCCTCGATTATGTAAAGTAGAGTATCGTATAATATAGTATTATTATATACCTATACTTATAATAAATATAGTATCACCTTTTAGTATAGTATTTATATTATATATGTATGTATTATTAGAATGTAGTCATTGATATTACGTATCTAGTTATTTTTTTTCCTACCTGTACGGTAGTAAATTAATTATCAACTAGGTACCTCTCTGCACCACCCTATGGTTGACTGGTAGAAAATGCCTATGCCATTAAGTTCGCCATGTACTATCATTGTGCAAAAGGTTAAACAATAATAATAAATAATTGGCTACTTATAGGATTGTCATAGAACTTAACTTTTTTAGTTTTGCACTATATTGTATTATATACTTAGTTCCTTGATTTTAAGTAAAATACCGAAAAGACATTGAATAATATCAGCTGCCCAAACAGGTAGTATTTGTTATATTTTTATCATTATATTATAATGTAAATATTATGTAAGTGTATGATGTGAAGGTCAGTGGATGAATTGGAGCTCATCTGCATGAGTTGAGCTATACGAGCTGCGTACTGTGACTTTAACCACGTTGATTTTTTATTTAGTAGTATAGATAGCGTAATGTTAAATTTAGCTTTGATTTAATATAAGTAGTTCTGTAATATTTTTTTTATTAGACTGCACCGGTGGCTCAGTTGTTGCGGTCGTTGCTTCTGAGAGCTGGTGTTCTGGGTTCCATTCCCACCCGGGACAATTATTTGTGTGAACCACAAATAGTTGTTCTGAGTCTGGGTGTTCTATTGTGTCCGTGGAATTAATGTTTGTAAAGTCCCCCGCGACACAGAAATTAATTTCCATAGGGCGGGAGATGTATTAAAAAAAAAAAACGAAAAAAAACAGGAGTTATACAAATGCGTCCGTTCACTTTTTGTGAAAGAGTAGGTACCTACGGACGTTGTCCTATCTTAATTCTATATTTAATTGAACTTTAAATATTACGCGTGATAGCTCTGAACTAACCGTGATGTGCACGTGCAGCACATGCAAGAGCAGCAGGCATTCTGTCAATGTTACGTTAATCGCCATAAGGTTATATTAAACAAGTTTATATTGTCAAGCGCTAAGGTTACATTATAAAACTTATTATGGTGGTTAAGTTTTCTTACATTTTCTTATTTCCCGCGCAATATTTTTCTTTTATAAGAACAGTTTGCTGACAACAACAAACAAAACAAAAAAATAATTAGCGAAATTGGTCCATTCGTTCAACGGTATTGTGATGACCAAAGGATTCATTTTTATATTATATAAATGAAGGTTAATAGATTACTCATCACTACCTCACAAAAAACTAAATTGTAGTGGACGTCCCTCCCGACCGTTAGTTTACTAAGAACCTTCTGATGCCCTCGTAGACCCGAAGTCCGAGAAGCCCGCGAACTGTAAAATACAGTAAAAGCTCCTTATTCGCGCTTCCTTCATTCGCGCTTTCACTATTCGCGGATTAAAAAATTACGACCCAATTCCTGTATTCGCGGCAAAAAAATCCCATATTCGCGGAACTAATCGGTACTTCAGTACATATACACTTGAGAGCAATAAAATCGCACACGTTGACTTTTTGTTGTTAAAGCAGTTTTTTTCATGAATGTGAATACATATTAAAATAAAACTTACACTATTTGAATGTTTACTTCAGTACCTTTCTAATGATATCAAATACAGTGTAAAAAAGTACCCATAGGGAGTTTTAGGGCACAAAACCCAACATACGGATAAAATTACCCAATTTAGCTTAAGAAAGAATAAAAATAAAACTCAAAATGCTTGATCAAATTGTTTTTTAATAAGGTGTATTCCCTCCCCTAGCCTTGATTACAGCTCTTAATCGGTTTTTCATGGACCGTATTAATTTCACCATGAAATCTTGTGGTATGGCGTTCCACTCCTCTTCAATGGCAAGTTGAAGCTCTTGGAGGCGCGTAGGAGCAGGGCTTCTTGCTCGAACTCTTCTTTTTAGCTCATCCCAGACATGCTCAATCGGATTGAGATCAGGACTACGAGCTGGCCACTCCATCGCGGTGATTCCAACGTCTTCCATGTAGTCGCAAACTGTTCTAGCGACATGCGGTCTGGCGTTGTCGTGCATTAAGAGAAAATCTTCTCCCATAAGCCACGCAAGCGGCCTCACATGTTCTTCGAGCACTTCTTCGACGTATCGTGCAGCCGTCAAACTTCTCGATCTCGGGCCGGTATTCGCCGTAGTGATGAATACAATGTCAGTTTTAGTGTCCAACATTATGCCACCCCAAAACATACACGATCCACCTCCAAAAGCCACACGTTCGCTTATGCAGCATTGTGAAAATCGCTCTGATGACCTTCTGTAGACCCTAGAGCGTCCATCATGACCATGTAAAGTCATTCTGCACTCATCAGAGAACATAACAGCCCGCCATTGGTCATACGTCCAATTTAAATGTTCCCTAGCAAATTGTAGCCGGGCTTGTCGGTGAGCTGTGGTCAATTTGGGACCATTTGCTGGGCGATGTGAAGTCATTCCTGCTTCACCTAGTCTTCTTCGAACTGTCCACCGACTTATACTGACATTGCGAACTTCTCGAAGCTGTTGTCCCAGTTGAACCGCGTTCAGTTGCCGATTTCTCAAAGACCTTGTCACAAGAAAGCGGTCATCACGCTCTGATGTTGTGCGTCGCCGGCCAGATCCTGGTCGCCGAATGTAGCCACCGGTCTCTTGGAACCTCTGGTATACACGACGAACAGAGTAGCGGCTCAAATTTAGCCGTCGAGCAACTTCACTTTGGTTATGGCCTGCTTCGAGCAAGGCAATAACTTGAGCGGCTTCTGCGGGCGTGGTATCCATATTTTTCCAGTAAATCCGTATGCTTCCAGTAGAGATGTTATCACGTTGACCTTCGGTATGCAACTGATTAAAAATTCCAATAAACCGACCTTTTTATACCTGCGGCTAAGGGTGCAAGTAGTGACAACGCAAACGCGTGAATTTGGGGAATTCGGTGTACGGTCGGTTTTTGTAAGTTACGTAAAGGTCAATGATTTTAATTTTATGTTTTTGTAAAGCTAAGCTTGTATGCTTTAATTTTGTCTAATGATTTTTACTCAATATCTTTAGATTTTAGAAAACAATCAGTAATAAACCAAATTACAATTGGTGTGCGATTTTATTGCTCTCAAGTGTATTAATAGAAAGGATTCGGTATCCTTTGTAAACGAGTCGATCATTAGACTAAAAATATAAGGCCTTATTACGACTACGCCATAAGTTGTTGTTAAATGCTGCCACATATTAGACGTTCTGTGCTTTATAATGTTGGCTAAAAATAGGAGATTCGACACGAAAAAAAATTGTATATTACCGCTTAAAGTGAAAATAATTAATTCACAGCCCAAGAGGCATCGTCACGTTTCCAGTGCATGTTGAACAAACACTGGAAACGGGATTTTTTTAAATGAAAATTGATCTATCTACTGTCTCCTAGGAACGTATCCCCTATAATCCCATATAAATTTCCATTCCATATACACGGTTTCTGTATTCGCGGTATATTTACAGAACGTATACCCCGCGAATAGGGAGCTTTTACTGTACAGCGACAGTTGCACAAAACTCCCCTAAGAAAAAACTAAAAGCCATAATCCCTCAATCTCCCCGTCAGCGACCGCCCTGAGCCGAGGTCCAAGTCCCACAGGGGACGCCCTCTTGCGCAGTTTGCTTAGTTTGTAGTGTTTAAACCATTTCTCTAGGCTGGAGCTCTGCTCGCCTTTATGCCTGGCGAAGTAGCACGTGTTTGTTTGTATTGATAGGCTCCGAAACTAATAGACCGATTTGAAAAATTCTTTCACCGTTAAAAAGCTTCACTATCTCCAGGTGACAAAGGCTATATTTAATTATGAAGTTCCTACGGGAACGGGAGTAACGCGGGTGAAACCGCGAGCGGGAAGCTAGTTTACTATATTTCTTGTCCTCGCGTCTCTCTCTTTTTGTCCCATAGTAATGGCAAAAAGGCCCTATTTTTTCATTGATTTTAAAGGGTTTTATAAAAATAAAAACAACATATCCAATTCATATAATATATCGATAGAAAAATCAAAAGGTAAAAAGTACCGTAGGCAGTAAATATGGCGTTCGTTAAAAAAATGCTTTAGGTATGAAGAGACTAGTATTTCGTGTAAGAAAAAGGACATATATCATACCAGCCACTTTGTTTGTATGTCTGGTATTCTTATTTTTTTAATAAAATAATTGCACTCATGAGCCATGCAACGAACTTCTTTAAGACAGAATATTTGTGTAAGTGCCCTGGAGTTTATGATAGACCTACCATAACCAAATCTCAAATTTACTGGGTTTCCTCCATTCAATGCAATTCAGGCCATTCTAATTAAGGCCGGATTGCTTATGCGTGCCCGGCCCCCGCCAACGGCTGATCGAAGGAGTGTCCGGGGGGTTTTAGTAGTGTTGGGTCCTCTCCTCGTGGTATGAGATAGCATACTACGCTATAGAGAGGGCAAGTCACACATATCCCACCGCCAGCGCGCGTATACGCTGCAACGGCGGTGGGAATACGTAAAAACAATTCCCCCCGGACAACAAAAAAAGGGCAGTCTAATTAACGTGTTGATAAGAGACAGACACCATAAATAACAATAATAAGTAATACTAGCTGTGACCCGCAGTTTTACCCGCCTCACTGTGCTCCAGTGTGTCGGAGCTTGATATTTTGTAGCCTATATGTTAAACCAGACTTATAAACTATCCGCGTGCAAACTTTCAGCCAAATCCATTCATTAGATTTTGCGGGAAAGAGTAACAAACATACATACCTACATCCACACATACAAACTTTTGCATTTATACTTAATATAAGTATGATTTTTTTATATAAGTCGATGCTAATGCGAAATGAATTATTTTTGGTAGTACAATCGATCTATGCATATCATATTTAAATTGCAACAAAAATTACAGATTATATTATGGTGTTTGGGGCACCCGTTCGTACAACAACGACAACAACAACAATAGATTATCTTGTATTGCAAGGCACTAGAGTTCATTTCACAATGTAGATAGGTACATTCATCATTACCGTCTTCTTGAATGAACCTTTTTTGTAATAAATTAAAAATGTAAAAACCCCCAATCCATAAACTTAGCATACAAAAGAAAATCTGTCTATCATTTTAATATTTTTAGGTAAGTTTTTGTAGGTAATGTACGAATCATCTCATCATTTTCTTTTATTTGATACCCCATTTAGGCATAAACTTCCGGTTGTTTACTCCTATTATCAACCCCCATAACATTACACACAATTATTTGGAGATTTTCAGGTAAGTAATTGTAATGTACCTACGATCATCTCCTTTCATGTGATACCCTACATGGCCATATTTGCAAACATTCGGTTGTATATTCCCACTTTCATTCCATATATCTCATAAACGGCTGGACAAAACAAACCTAATAACACTCCCGCTTTACTTAGCTTCCAAACAAGAAAAAAGACAAATACGTCAAACTTATAACACTCCTCTTTTTTCTTCGGGGAAAACTACAGTTTTTAATATGTTATTAGTAATATTATGTTGTTGTAATCAAATGGGTGGCGATCGACCCAGTAACCACAAGATCACAAGTCCTGCGATAGTCGCTAGTTTAAATTACAATAGTTGATTATTTACATAATGAATTGACAATAAACATGTGTGCTATCCACTTGCGATGCGCCTCACGAGACCGCCGCCGCCGCCGCCACTTCCAGCTACGTTTAAAGGAAATGGACATAGGTATCGATATAGTACTTTCATAGCATACGGCGCGGGGCGATAGCAGCGATACACAAACAGATCATGCGCGGTCAAAACAATATGAAATATTAACTGCAGAGTGGTTTTACGCTCATTGGACTGCTGTGATTGTACGTTGGTACCATTGGAGCAGACCAGCATGGTGGTCTGCTGAAATGATTCCACGTACAATCCCTAGTTTTTATATTATAAATGCTAAAGTAACTATTTTAGTTACTTTACATAATAGGCCACAATTTTTAATAGAAATGTAGGTACCTGATAACAATGTAGTTTATTCCAAAATATCCATGTGTTATGCGTTAGTTAATTAGGTAAGTTCAGAGAAAACTAAACTTTATTTTAAAGTGAAAAGACTTAAAATTGGTTGGAAAAAAATAATTATGTTATTATTAAAAAGCTAATTACGTTATCCAGAAGTAGCATAGGATAAGGACCGTCTTTCAACTATTACAGGTCCTGGGCACATTAGGATAATGAGGCCCCTATGGCCATAGTAAATTAGAATATTATTTTACAAAGAACGCAGATATCAAAAGTTTAAGCTTTATTTTTACTTTATTACGGTGACATTAGATATGATGACTAGATAGATAACAAAACGTAATCCACACTAAGCGGCTATTAATTATTGTTCGGAGTAGGGACTAGGGGACCCTAAACCAACACGGGGCTCTGGGCACGTGCCCAGTGGGGAAGAGGGGCTGCATAGGATATATTTTTATAAAAAAATGGCGATGGTAACGAGAAATACGCGGCTCAAACCGGGCGTGGAAATTAAGTATATTGTATAACATAGATTACATACATTAAGTATATAAAATATGTATTTTTTTTTTTTTTTTTTTTTTATTATTTTCTTGATTGCGTTTGACCCTAGTCTTGCCTGATGGTAAGCACAGACAGGGTCCTAGATGGAACACGCAATTCAAGTGACACCCTTTCGGGCTCTGGCTCTCACATACTCACTACGAAACACAGTAAAACTGTTTGGCGCAGGCCTTACATGTGAGGGTGGTTGCTAGCCAGGCGGATAATTAAATCCTACCATCAAGCGTGCTGGGTTTTGTCGACTTTTACGCCACGCGTTTTTTCCCAACGTGCGGGGAGGAAGTATTTTATTCTTAGCCGTCCTCCCATGGACTGAAAAATGTATATTATAAACATAATGTGGAAACTTTAACTTAACTTAAAATATAGCCAATGACACTCACAAATGACGTGGCTTTCTATTGATAAAATAAATAATTTGCTGCTGCCGATCCATCAGCCATATGTCCCTTAGTCGCCTTTTACGACACCCATAGGAAGATATGGGGTGGTCTATTCTAAGCCGGAAACCACACGGCCACGGTATATATGTCACCGGAAAATAATACGAATCGTAAGTTGATCAACTTTTGTGCCACTCATATTGTCAAATTTAGTTTTAGTGAACGCGCATTATTCTTATATTAATTACTTATTTATTATAACACTTGACCTTACCTAACCAAACAAGACTATGCAACTGGTTGTAACAAAAACAAAAAACCATCATCTTCAATAAGTCCTGTCGAACTCCATTTATTTTAGGTTACATTTGGCTTAGGTTATTTTTTTTAACCACCCGAAACCTCGTTAATTTATCAAGCTACTTAAAAGTTGATCAACTTACGATACTTATTATTTTCTGAAGACATATATTCTTACCAGTATGGGCTACTGGCCTACTGACCACATACAGGTAGGCCGGTACAACAAGTCGTTTTCTACAACTGCATTAGAAACTTGCTCATTACTTATTAACTTAGCTTATTAGATTCAATAACTGAGTTACCAACTTTTATAAATATAAAGTGCTTCCAAAGTAGGCATATGTTATCCCTTCAACAGGATATACCTATTATCAGCATACCTTCACTAATTAGGTACGTTAGTGAAGAAATGTCACTTGTAACTCTAAATTACAAAAAAATACGAAGTCAGTCAGACAAAGGCGCGGGCGTGTCCAAGTCGAATACCGATGTCAAACTTTAATCTGTGCCTTTTTGCGATTAAAGATAGTCCTTTAATAAGCTTTTTGTTTCCACTAGGGCAGGTATGCGTTGCGTTACTTACCAATAATGAAGTAAGTTTATTTATTTTCTATTAGCCAAAATTTATCTCGCAACCAAATTATGCAAATCGGTCCAATGGTTCAGGTTTGAAAGCGTATCACGGTATCAGACACACACTTACTGAAGCTTCGGCCAAACAAAATAAAAACATTAATCATTGTATTCCATTTCGACCAGGAAAATACTAGGACATTTTTTATACCTAAAAAATAATCCTAACAGTATCAACCCTCTTATTTTTATTAACAGAAAATATGTAAGTATAGCCATTTTATTTAATCTCGTCCATCCATCCGATCGACGTAAATCCGTCGTGTCTTTTAAATTCAACCCTTGGTCTTTACAGAAGATATCGACAACTTATTTATTTCTATCCTAATTTTAAAATATTCAGAAGTTTAATTTAGTTTTAAATAAAATGGCTATTTTTATTTCTATATATGTATTTTATTCATTTATTTAAATATATATTTTATACCTAAATTAACTATATCAATTTCAGGAACTATGATACCAAAGTCGGGGGGTGACTACGCGTATTTAGGGGAAGCGTTCGGGCCGCTCATGGCGTTCCTGTACCTATGGGTAGCGCTATTCATCTTAGTGCCAACGGGAAACGCGATCACAGCCATTACCTTCGCGGAGAACATCGTCAGGCCAATCTTAGGGGACTGCGGCCCTCCAGACCCTACGATAGTCATCCTCATAGCTGCATCTGTAACATGTAAGTTTTATTTTATGTCGGCCCTATTTAATGCGGCACGTTCTCTGAGTGCTGGTTTTAACTTTGCACAGTAGGTAAGCATTGCCATTCCACGGGGTAATGCCGCCAGCATTCTGAGGTTCTTGCCAATTAGAATAGAAGTATTTTATAAGTTAGCTTTACTCTAAATTAGGTACTTTTAGTTGTAGATATGTATTTTAGTTATTTTTAACCTTATTAAAAATAACTTATTAACATAAGAATTCATTACTTTAAACATCGCGTCATGTTGCGGTGCCATGTATGTCATGTACAGAACCAGAAGTAAAATTTACCTATAATAATATTATGTTAATACAAGTTTGAAGACTGAGTATGTTACTCGGTCTCCAAACTTTTCTAATAATTATAAGTATTAAAATATAATTTTTACTGATATATCTGTATGGAATAAAAAATAACTACCTACGCAAAAAATTACCCTCGTGGGTTGTGTTCAATAATCATCGGTATTTTTAACACGCTTTTATTAGCTTGGGTTGTTTTTCTGACTGGCAGTTATAAACTCAATTCAACAAGTATTTATTTTGTACCTTTGGTTCGTGTATTCTAAAAGGATATCATATCATACCATATAATCTGGGTGTTGGTTATCACAATCTTATTGCGCGAATTCCATACACCTATTTAGTTTTTGTTTTTAAATTCCTGTGCCAATTTGACAACAGATCGCATCTCATTTGTTTAGTAGGTACCTACCTCCTTCGATGCTAAATATGAAACTCGTATCTAACATTGTCTTCCAGGAAACTTGAGAAGTGACTTAACGTTTCTTTAAAGGAATGTTGGTATGTATTCATGTTCTGCACAACAGCAAAACCTGTACCTAATTGCTTAGTAAATCTGTGTTATTATCGTCAGTCACCTTCCCCCTGTGGCGAACCGGTCGTTTCACCTGGCATCATGTCTCGATGATTTCAAGAATCAAAGGGCTACAGACTTTTTATTGTATTGTGGTATTCTTGTTAACTATACAATTGGCGATGATGCAAGTAGGTACTCACTGACATTTCGACTCGCATTCAACTGATAAACCGATGATTGCCTTCTTCAAATTGATTCAAATTATCGTTCATTGCTATGTGAATATGCTTTAACTTGCTAAGAATGTCAGACTGTGTTGACAAAACGAGATTAAATTAAAGCATCGTTCCGTTTATAGGATGGCCCTACTAGCGGAAGATGGTACATAACTGGATGACGGGTCTTGAGTGAGTCGATTTATTATTGGTACCTACTCGAGGCCTTTATCTGTCACCGCAATAGGGCAACTGTGTCCGCGTCTTTATCTCGCGACAGCTACCGGCTTTAGGAGCACGCGGTACAAGCCGAGCGCGTCGCTTGCTGATTGTGCCTGACAGGATAATGAGGGCTTCCTCCCGCATCCCTCTGACACACACTTGTGCGGAATTATCACACTGATAGCATACGATGTAAGGGCACTTAATCATTCCTTGTGATTTCAAATGTAAACGATAACATCCTCCGGCGATGGAGACAGATATTTACTTACCTACCTACGTTAGAGTCGTGTTGGAAGACTTAAAATAATGATATTTTGCTGTCAAAAGTAAAGATTGATGATTACCTATACATCTAGAAAGTATAATAGCAGCTATATTATGTCTCAACTCGAAATTGTTTATTAAGTAAGAACCTATAACTAAGTAGGTATTTAATAAAGATAGTTCAGACAATTATAAAAGTTGTATGTTGCAAAGTTTTAGGAATATAAATTGAAGAGTTCTCGTCCCTAGAGGTACCTAATGGATCTCATGTGATAGCTAATTTAAACCTAGGTATTCGTAAATGCTTTGTATGAAAAAATTATTTATCTTCAATTATTCGACATTCTGTTACCAAGCAAAATTTGGAATGGTCTTTTAAACTTATGAATTTCTCGATTCCAGGTTTTCTCACTGTCATCAACTGCTACAACGTGAAGTGGGTGACCCGTGTTCAAGACTCGTTCACAGTAGCCAAAGTTCTCGCGTTGGTGGTTATTTTCTTCGGGAGTATGTGGTATTTATCCCATGGCAACGAACCAAATCTTAAGAATATGATGGAAGGCACTAAAGTGGACCCTGGCGCTATCGCCATATCATTTTATTCCGGATTATTTTCATACTCTGGATGGAATTACTTGAATTTTGTCACTGAAGAGCTGAAGAATCCTTACAAGTAAGTTAAATTTATATCTAAATAGCATAAAACTGTTTTCTATATAAATAAGTGTAAGTGAACAATGGCCTCTTCACCACACTTGGCTGGCGGATTGGCGACCGCAATATCATGTATTGACACATAAAAGCTAATTACTGTATCATCTTATTATATTATACGATTGTCATAGATGATGTTAAGACAAGTGGGTCCGACGCGCATCTTTTAAACGAAGCGAAAAATGTAAAGCGAAAATGATTTCATATCAAGATTATTTATTAGGGAACTAAAAACTAGACATATTCGACCTTCTTCAGCAGAAAGAAACCATAGGATTTATATAAAAACGTGTCTGTAATTGTCAGATGCACATCCAGCAGAAAAATTTTGTTTGACACTGGCCGTAATTGTCTGAGAGCTTTTAAACTATAGGCTCCTAAAATATAAGTATGAATGTGGTAAGGTCCCTGACATTTTTAACGACAAAGTATGTTTAAAAACTAGGACCCTGGACATTTTTAACGACAAAGTATGTTTAAAAACTATTACACGTTGTATAATTCATTAAATTTGTATTGTTTTAAACCTATGTTACTTAACATAACTAATTGAGCCATTATAGTGCTTCTTTGTACATGTACATTGTGCAGTTTCAAGTTTCGATGAAACTCCTAATAACATAAAGTTCTTGTTGGAACTTTGTGGTTTCTTTTAGCTTACTGCATTGCCCCTCCTTATAAATAGAAAGAAGTTTGCAATGCTTCACGTTGTAATATTGCTCATTTCTATTTTCCAGGAATCTTCCGCGCGCTATCTGCATTTCCATGCCGGTGGTGACTTTAATCTACGTGTTGACCAACGTCGCTTTCTTTGCTGTGCTGTCTTCAGAAGAGATCCTCCAGTCCCACACAGTTGCTGTCACGTTCAGCGAAAAGATCCTAGGTAGCATGGCCTGGATTATGCCCCTCTTTGTGGCGCTATGCACTTTTGGATCGTTGAATGGAGCCATCTACGCCTCTTCACGACTCTTCTTTGTTGGAGCCCGTAATGGCCATTTACCTTTGGCGATATCTTTGATTGACATTAGAAGATTGACTCCAACACCATCGTTAATGTTTCTGGTAAGTTCAATAACATTAGAAAAATGAATACTTAAAAAAGTCATTTCTAAAATTAAATATAGAGTGAACTTCCTGGAAGGCCAATTTATTCTGGTCAAAATTGAGACATGGGACTCGGATGTATACAACTTATTATATAGATTAATTGATAGAAATTTACTTAAGTATATTAGCTAATGAAAGCCAAGACCATAATTATGATATTGTTTGGAGGATTTATCATAATTAGCGACATATTAAAGAGATTGTAAATGCAAATGGATAGATAAAAATATATTGTTTATTTTTGTGTATAAATTTTAAGAAAAATAGCCTATACCTAATTAAAATGCAAAATTACTTGTATATTGTATACATATGTACCTACCTAACAACGAACACAAAATGGACAGAGTTCCCAGAACCTATTCTGGGAACTCTGTCCATTTTGAGGCAAGATTTTGAAATCGTCTTGCGCAACGTGGGTAGTCATTTTCTAAGTACGAAAAACACAATATTTCGGTAATAAATTTAAATTTAACGAAGCTTAAGCCATATTTCTATTAAATTTTAAATAGCGCGCGAAAAAAGGCCTCAAGTGTCATGGCGTCGGCTATGACGTCACGCTATTGTAAAAAATGTCATTGAGTCCGCCAAACCTAACGTAGTGGTTAAATTCTCTTTGATGGTTACAATATCGTGCCGTCATGCGCCGTGATTGGTGTTTAAGTCAAAATGGCCGATTGCAGTATTTTAATCTTTTATTTTATTAAAAATCACATTAATCTCAAGGTTATATATAAAAATAAATAAGTGTAATAATTTCTTTTTATATGTACTTTCCCCTAAAAACATTAAATCACGCCTATTGCGGCAATATTGCCTCGCTGATTGACAAATATTGACTACAAGCTCTATAAGTCATATCGATTGTAAGTCGTGTAGTACGTACTTAGTACCTATATTGACTAATAGGAAATTGTTATAATATACATATTATGTAAATAGACTATTTTAATTATTAAATGCTTAACTAATGTAGAAAACACTCACTTAACAACTTGTTTATTTAAAACAGGTACTTAATTTATTTCTTAGTCCTTAATGAGGTTATGATAAGTCAGAAAAATGTTGCTTGTCTGTTATATTTTGTTAATTATTCGTCTTATAAGTCTTTTTAAATTACTATCAAAGAATAAGTAGGTACCTCAGTAATGTAGGAAGAATAACTAAATTAACAAAAGTCATGCTGAATATGTACCTAATTAAAACATTACATTAATTAAGTACCTAATGAGCTGAAATTTGTGAATGCCGCCTTTTACCAACCAAAACCTGCACCATCTATTTAACGTTAGTAATAACGTGTGTGATGAAATTGCTGTCAAATAATACATTTTATTTTTCCATAAAAAATAATAGGTAGATATGATGATGAATCCATTTCCCTTTTTTATAAAGTCGTCCCTCAATGCCTTGGTACCTAGGTATCTTGAGACAACGTATCTAAAGTTGCCTCAAGATACCTATCGCGGGGTAAGAGGTCTTCCTTCGCACTTGTAATTTATATTATAATATAACTAGTTGCCCTCGCGGTTAAACGGGTGGCATAAGTATAATATATTTTTGGAAGCACCGTAAGTATACAATGTTCTAATAGTTACTATCTCTTTCTCTTTCCAGTGTATAATCACTCTAGTGATGGTGTACGCGTACGATGTCAACGCTCTCATGGTGTACGTGACAGCAGTAGAGGCGCTGTTTAATCTGGCCTCCGTCACCGGAGTACTATGGATGCGGCGCACGCATCCCAATCTTCACCGACCTATTCGCATCAGCTTATTACTGCCAGTCATATTCCTCATCATCTGCGCATCCCTTGTCGCCTTCTCCTGTTTCCAGAAGCCGATGGAGGTCGGCATTGGTTTATTGATCATAGCTCTAGGAGCCCCCATATATTACGTTTTTATCGTATGGGAAAATAAACCCCAATGGCTGGTGTCAGCGTGTAATTCCTTTAATCTCGCGTGTTCTAAAGCATTCCTTTGTTTACCCGAAAATTCCAAGGAATTATGATCTTGTGTTATTAAAATTAGTCGCCTAGTGTAATCTGATATCTTTGATATAAGTCTTTTTATTAGTTTTACTTAAAAACGTGACAATTATTATTGTGTGTCAATTTGCATTATGTCAAAGTACAGATCTGTTATTGCTGCTAAGTCAAAGTGATTCCTATGCACTCTTAGTATAAGTATATATGTGAATATATGTTAAGGATCTTAAGAAGTATGAAATTATGACTAATTTCTTATGGATAAAACAAATACATTGTTTTAATAATGTGTGTATTTTATTCAAATATCAAACTGTTAGTCAACTTAGCATCGAAATATTGGGGCCGTGGGCACCAGGAGCCAAATTAATTTAAAAAAACTTGCAGCGGCCCTCACTAATACTGCATGTTCCCTCTGAAAATTACTAAAAATAATTTTATTTTCTTAAAACCTAGGGTTGTTATCAGAGACCCGGCGTATGTCCATATTAACATTATTTTTTGTGGCCTATTCTCTATTTACTACGATCATTGATGAACCATATCAGGTATCACACAAAATCCCATAAAATGAAATTTACATATTCATAAAAAAATATGTTTATTTCAATAGAAAAACTTAGGCCATTACAATAATAATATGTTTTGCTATTACAATTGTGTTAGGCTTTAAGGTCATAAATCGTTTTAATTCACTTATAAAGAATTTAGTACCATTAATCAGATGAATACTTTTAAGACAACGATGAATACTTTTAATTCATTTACACTGTTTAGTAAAGGCCAGCTTAGTAAATTTACAAATTTTCTTCTAAACAGACCCTAAAGAAAGAGATATCTGATAAACCTACCTACAACAAAAAGGTAAACTAACTAATTCTAAAAAAAACTATTTCTAGTAAACTTCATCTACGATAGCCGCACAGTTAAAACAACAAATTGACTAGTACACTAGTGGTGCCATCTACAACTACGTACTGTGGTGGTCTACAACTCTCGAGTATGTTATATCACACAATAAGAGTTTTAGGCGTTTGTAAGTGATTGAAAGCTGGATAAAACTTGAATGGTTAATGTTTTTATTCAAAGCGCAAATATTCACAAACTTCTATCAGTCTTGGTTTTGAGGTTTAAATGTTTTGTTCAGTATAGCACGATGTTGACATATATTATGAAGCGAAGAGAGCCTTTTAGTGTCCCTGACATTCGTCGCTTAAGCGGAATCTACGAGTTCTAGGTATGAAACACCCAATGAAGAGAAGGAAGTCCGAAGTTTGTGCTAGTAACGCCAGCATTGGCCGCTTCCTCTGCCGTCACGCTCGCCCTCTTTATTTACTCTGCCGTAGCTCGCGCCCTCGTTATATTCGTCTTTAACGTATAGAATGTTCCTGTTTACACATTTCAATTTCCTTTACGGCCACGGGTATCAAACTGCGGCCCATGGACGACATTTGTTGGGCCCGCGCTGTAGTAGCTAGCTTGCCGGCCCGTTGTGAGCAGTAATGCCTTAATTATAATATGTGGCCCTAGGGCCACATATAATAATTAAGGGCCCAAATTGTGACGGCCATTGTTTTACGGCATTGTAAAATTTCCTCCAGCTCGGGCCGATGCGAGTCGGTCGATCTAAAGCGTATTACCTAAAGCTACTACACCACCGCACTCAAACGATTCGTATGCACATACCTACTAAACAATATTTTTTAGCTTATTTGTATTTGTTCGCAATTATTATGTATTTAATTATGTGTAGCTATAAAACATCCTGGGCTTAAGCCTTTATTATTAAATACGTTCCTCAAAAAACTGTATTCTACCTATTTGTAAAGTGTTTGGTACCAAATATATTATATACAGACCTGCAACATACAATCACCACCATAGAAGGTCAAATTAACACACAGACATTACGATTTATGACAGTAATTGAAAATGCAGTGTGTGAGGTACATAACTGAGGTATCTCCAATCTGACGTCCCTCATATAATATACTTCCCACCTTGAGCATTTCCTACCATTGTTAGGCAATTCCATAGAGAATCACAAAAGTCTTCATAGTTAATTGTATTTTTTTCAAGTCCTCATAATGATAATGACAAATAAAAACGAAACGAAAAACTGAAAATAAAAATAGTTTATCACAGGAACAAGTCTTTTTTCGAATTGAAATATCAATGGCAAAAATGAAACTATCAATATTCCTGCAGGCGTTCATAGTTGATTTGCTTTAATGTAACAGCCAATAATAATTAACGCTAAAATGTGTTGGTACTGTTGGTAGACTAGCTCTAAGCTTATTTAATGTTTTCTTTTGAGTGAACTAACTAAATTTAGTTTTATGCAATAATAACAGTTAAGGAAGGACGACTTGATGACTCCGGGATCAAAAACAGCTATAGAATTGTTGCCATACTTATTTGTAGCCTTTCCAGTTAGATAGATTGGAACATTATATGTATGTTTCCTGAATCTATTGTAATAATATTCTAGTTCTCGGTTCAAGAATTAAATTTAACAAGAAACCTGTTCGTAGGCTTCCGTAACAGTTACGAAACTTAAATTTTATTGATTGCCACGGTGGGTTGACAATGGCGACTTGGCGACTGGCTTCTAACAGTGGATGTAAATACGTGATCTAAGAGCAAAGCACGACAGACGTTACACTTCGCTGGTCACTGCTTTGTTATAAGTAAAACGCTAAAAAACATATCCGTGTAATGGCGAAGGTGTTATTTGTATGAATATTTTAGTTCTTAGACACTGGTGAACAGGTTCGTAGGTACTTTAGGCTTCAATAACTACAATACACTTATTCAGCTCTGTTCTATGGACGGCACCTACTTAATACAAATACATGTTATTTTACTTAATTCCAATTAGTAAATCTTTAAATTTGTCTTTAGAGTAGTTCAAACTGGTATAGGTATTTATCAATCTTTCGATGCCCTCATAGACTCGGAAGTCCCAGAGGTCCGTGAACAGTAACGTAAAGCGACAGTTGCACAAAAGTCCCCTAAACAACTAAAAGTCATAATCCCTCAATCCTCCGACAGCGACCGCTCGGAGCTAAGGTCCAAGTTCCATAGTGGGCGCACTCTTGCACACGTTGCTTTGTAGTTTTTAAACCATTTATTTAGGTTGGAGCTCTGCTCACCTTAAAGCCTAGTAAAAAAGTCAAAAGCCGCGTGGCTAACTACATATGTCCGAAAAACAGGTATAGGTATTTATCATGCTAATAGTACTAATCTAATGGAGAACAATAAGTGTGACATTTCTCTGGGACCCCTGGAGCCTACTGTAAGCTATTGTAAACTAGATGACGTCCAGACGTAGCCACCTCTGGTCGTTTTCCAGCTGAAATGATACCATACCTACCTCTGACACATAGGATTAGAGAACCATACTACGAAATATGGTGACTATGGCTGAACTACCGTGACCTTTGAGGTCTGCAGCCGCTATTGATGATGAATGAAGATAACGAACCTTACATATTCATTAATATTTAAATATAACGGGATGGTGATATAAGTTTATGCAGTTGATTCTGTGAAAGGTGGAGGTTCCACCTTACAAAGATGAATTACTTACTTCTGCAGCTTGGCATTATATTGTCAGGCAAGTAGATTTTTGCTCTGGTAAAAGACACTTCCATTGTAGAGTTTATTTTTAGTTTTAACTTAGAAAATTTTATCGTTATATATCACGAATAACAGTAGTTGCAAGTTTGTAACGGATTGTAGGAATGTTCGACTGAATAATGTAAAACCCACTCTACAAAAATATAAGTAGGTATACTATAAATACTCTTAAACATTTTGGTGTCTATCGACAGTGTGTCGTGCAGGATAGCGTAGCTAATACTCAGAATATTTAAAAGGTATGCAATGAAGGTTTACACAGCGACCACGACCCACTTTGATGTGGAAGCCATGTATGAGGACATTAGCCGTACATTGCTCCAAAACACTTTTTTTTTTCGGACTGACATTGTGTCGTTTGCCCCGAGGCTTTTGCTATAAATGGTTTAAATACTACAAACTAACCTGCGCAAGAGGGCGTCCCCTGTGGGACTTGGACCTCAGGGCGGTCGCTGACGGGGAGATTGAGGGATTATGGCTTTTAGTTTAGAGAAGTTTTGTGCAACTGTCGCTCTACTTTACAGTTCGCGGGCCTCTCGGACTTCGGGTCTACGACGGCATCGGAAGGTTCTTAGCAAACTAAGGGTCGGGAGGGCGAGGGTAGACGCGTCGCGTTCGCGGGCGCACTCTTCTCCGGCGGGTCGGATAGAGTGGTCTCTGTGTAGTGGTGCTAGTTTCTTGCAGTCTCTGTACCGATAGTTGGTAAGTTGTGATCTCGTCGTCCAGGTCGTCTAGGACGCCCCGAGGCCGACGGTGCTTAAGACGCTTAGAGGGCAAAGGCCTATAGTCCGATGCTGCACCAATCAACGGGTTTGGGTGCTGAGCCGCGGATTCATAGAAACGTTGCGACGCCTCTTTCATCCACTGCTTGATGAAAGGCAGTTGGAGATCAGAATGCAAGTTGCGATTACGAATGTACCATGGTGCTCCGGTGGCACGTCGAGTGAATCTACTTTGAACAGTTTCTAAGCGGTACAAACTGCTAGACGCTGTATGAGCGATTTCGGTGCTCGCGTACGTCATAATCGGCCTTATACACGTGGTATAAATCCTAACCTTGTTATCAAATGATATTCAACTGCGTGAATTTAAAAGACAATGTAGTTGACTGAGCGTAAGTAAAGCCCATGCACGAACGGTTTCTACATGCGCTCTGAAGTTTAGCTTTCGGTCAAGGATTACGCCTAAGTACTTGGCGCTCCAAAACTGCGTTGTTATGCGGGATTTCAGAGCTAATCTGGGCAAACTGTGGGACTCTATATGATTAATTATTTCTTCCGGAAAATGAACCACATCACAGGAAATGAACCTGCATGAGTCCTGATGGTGTCACAAACAGCGAGATTGACTTTATCATGACAACCAAAATACAAATATAAAAATGGCGTGTTCCTTTCATTTGCCGACGACATAGTGATCACGGCAAAATCGCTAGAGGAACTGGAACAGATGCTCAGAGACGAGTAGAGTAGGTACATTCTCTTAACAAGTTAGGCTTAAAATAAACATGGACAGTCTTGTCTAATGTCCATATAAGAAGTGTAAATCAAACGGCCCAATAAGTAGGTCCAGCTTAGAGAAAGATGTCAATCAATATATGTTACCCGACGGGGCAGCTTTTGGAAAACTTCGGGAGATCGTCTCGTCCATTATACATCAGTGCTTCACCTAAGACGAAAGTCTTTAATGAATCAATGTGTCTTGCCAGTGATGCTATATATGCCCTGCGCGATCGCATTAGAAACCAAGAGATCCGCAGGAGAACGTAGGTCGTCATCGGAGCTTAAGTTGCTAGGGCACTTGTTCGAGAATCTGACGGTCGATGGGGCAGGTTTTCTAGTGAAGACCACGAACTGAAAATCGCAGGGTAGGACGGGCGCCTACACGATGCATTGACGACCTAATAAGTGGATGCAGGCCACTAGCGATCGTTCCCGCTGGAAATCTATGAGGAAGTATTATGTTCAGCAATGGACGTGTATAGGCTGATATGATTAGGATGGATAAAAACCTTATATAAAATGACTTTGAATGTTTTCTGTACAAAAAAAAACATTTCCTGATATTATTTGTTGACTCATAAATAACAAAAACCTAATGACAGGAAAATAATGTACTATAATCGCATAATCTCAAAGACGATAGTTCAGAAAAGTTAATGATTTGTTATCGGCGATATCAAATAATATTTTGTGTTATGTAAATAAAATTACGTAACCTAAATTACCTATATCATTATGTATTATTCTACTTCCTAATATCTGTAAGTTAAGAACCTGTCAAGAACAATTTATATAGCCGATGTTTTGTTCTGTTTACATAATATTTTTTAGTTGTTATAAAAAAATAGTAAACTTAGGCAGAATGAACTTACTAACTAAAATAAAAATATAGCTAAGTAAAAAATGTTCGGTGAAGAAGGGGTCGAGAGTAAAGAAATACGCCCAAATTATGTGTAATTGTGACGGATCATTCACTGTTACCCATGTAATATGTCCAAAAAATTGAAAAGTTTTTCTACGATTCCCCGCATAGGACGAAACAGTGAAGCTTCTAGAGGTATATGACATCGCCATCGTTAAGGCCAAAGAATCGCTGCTTTTCATTTAGTTATGCCTATTTCATTTTGTAGTATACGTACTTAAGCAAATCATATATACCTATCATATAGATAACATAATATCTCATCACAACCTTATAGTATATTTTTAATGGTCATAATATGTACGCAAACGCAATAACATAATAAAATAAATATATTTGACGCAAATATATGTATCAATATAGTATTTATCGTGTCTTGAAGTGGTTTATATTGGCGGCACTGTTGAGGGGAATTTAAATATATCACCCTTTATTTGCTTACGTTCAAATCTAACAGGTTAACGACACACTTGTTTTGTATAACGTAAGGTGGGATCGTTGATACGAATACATGATCGTTTACTGTAATGTAAATTTACTTACATATTCACACACTACATATCGAAATGATATTGTAGCGAAATGAGAGACAGTCGATCTATTTAGGTATATATACTTATTCAATAGCACTAGAAATTACAGATTGAAATGCCTTCACACCAGCGTTAGTTCGTACAGTCTAGATTATCATGGCGCTAGAGCTCATTATGCAATACCTCATGAGGGCAACGTTTTTTATAAAAATAATATTGTTAAGTTTAAATACTGATGGTTTCCTGCTAGCAACATTAAAAAAATAATGGTGTTTACGTTAAAACCACATATTATAGGCTGCAAGAAGAGACAAAAAGTCTAAAATTTCATATTAAGTAATGCATTTAAAATTAGAATAGAAGAAAGTTATTTTTTTTCGGACGGCCGTATATGTAGTTGGCCACGCGGCTTTTGCTACTTCACCGGGCATAAAGGCGAGCAGGGCTCCAGTCTTAATAAATGGTATAAAAACTACAAACAAAGCCACCTGCGCAAAAGGGCCTCCTGTGTGGGACATGGACCTCGGCTCAGGGCGGTCGCTGGCAAGTTGATTAAGGGATTACCTATAACTTTTAGTTTTTTCGGGGAGTGCAACTACTTTACAGTTCGCGGGCCTCTTTGATCTACGAGAGGAATGGACGGTTCTATGCAAACTAAGGGTCGGGAGAGCGAGGGGGAACGGGTCGCGTTCGCGGTCGCACTTTTCTCCGTAAATAAAAGTCTTCAATACATAAGTATACTGCTGCGTGCTGCGCTAATATTATGAAACATCGTATGATATCAAAAAATAAGACGTCGATAAAGCAAACGAAAGCGTAAGTAACGTCTTTTACGTATAGTTCTGACCGGAATTGACCGAATCATCAAAAGTTCTGCAGCAGTGTAGATGTTTTTTTAATTGATATTGATATATCGATGTGCATATTGACACTCGTTATCAGTCCCGGTGGATGGGAATGTTTGCTTTGGGAGCAGTCGGCAAACACTCGCACAGACAGTAGTATCTACAGGTTCACACTACTCTTTAAGTACGGGTACGAACTCAAGGAGTAGACCGTAATACACTGAGTTTAGTACAAAAATGTACCGTAGAGTCGAATCGAGACGTAGAGTTTATATTCACCCCTGGGTCAGAAACATCTGTATTTCATTTTTTTTTAAATCAGGACTTATTGTAATTGATCGTTTTGTCGCCGTTTATATCCACTGCTTTATGGAAGTCAGTTTAAGATCAGAGCCATAAGTTCTAAGTCGCACGTCGCAGTCAACGAGATATAGAACTACATAGGTATGCTTAAAGTTTTTCTGAAAGATAAACTTGGCATTGAGATCCGAGAGAAAATTATTTACTAATATAGTTCGACAGACAGACAAAGTTTGAATAATGTGACGTCGTAATTGCCAGATCAAAGTGAAAAGTTAACACTTTGCGTAACGTTACTTTATTTGGTTACATATTGTAATGTCAGATAACATAAAGCCTTTACTTAAAATGCACGAGCCCAAAATACCCGGAATCGAGATACCTTGAAAGGAGAATTATGTATAATACGAAAGGAGAATTATGTATAATACGAATGATTTAAAATACCTTACGGTCAAATAAGCGGCCGGAGAGCGCGTCATCAAATTATTTTTATTAAAAATTTACATATTTTAAACAATAGATATACGTCCGATCGTGGTTTTCTAATTTAAGGATAATTGAAAATTTTATAACTTACTCATGCGGAATTTTGAAATCTGAGATAATAATTATAAGTATTTAAAATTTCGGAATTGTACAGTGTGATGTACTTGATTAAGGTATTATGAATAATAAGGTAAAGAGCATGCATGAGCGATGATGCGCCCAAAATACCCGAAATCGGGTATTTTGGGCTCATGCATTTTAAGTAAAGGCATTGTGTTTTCTGACATTACAATATGTAACCCTTTATTTAGAATTATAAATTGTACCTTACTAGTCCGCAAACCCTTAGCAACTTGTATTTTCTCTAATGCCGAAGAATCCACGTTCACTAATAACGGGAAAACTTTTAACCGAACATTTATCGAAAAACTGTGGAATGAATCCAACATGATTTATGTTAGATAAATCACAACACATTACACACAAATCGAATATATTTGTATACTATATAAATGAGTAGATAATAGGTATCACAGCTCTTAACCTTCAAGAATGTTAACATTGACATTGTGTTTGTACTTCAGTGATAGAAATTACAATAAACAAGTAACGCAATAATATCTGCCTAATCCCAGGTATATAATATCATTGATAATGATAAGGACAGTGTATAGGTACGTGATATACATAGATATTTTCTAATCTGTCTCTACTAGGAACAAACGCGTAAATATGTATTTAACTAAACAATTACAGTATCTTCAGAACAACATGCGATAGACTACGTTTTATCATTATTAATAGGAAGTAGGTTGATCTTCGAAGCATGCAGTAAGATTTCTTAGCATAATAATATCATAATATTTTGTACCATCGCACATCATTTCATGACAAGGCAGAACTTCTCTTATGTAGAGAAAGAATGCATAGCATGGCGTAGCAATTCGTAGCATAACGTAGTACTTGGTAACCTTATGCAATACCCGATTTATATACCAAAACTATAAAGTAAATCAGATTTGAAATCAGAAATTAATAAAAATACAAGATAAAGTAATTTTACTTCGACGAAATAATCCCGCATTTATCCAAATAAAATTTTGCAGTAATTTACTATATTTACCTACTAATATTATAAAGCTGAATAATTTCTTTAGAAGTACTGATCCGATTGGAACAATTCTTTCAATGTTAAATAGTCGATATATCGAGGAAGGCTATACCTAAGAGTGGAGTACCACTGAAGAATTTCTCTCAAAGGTTTTTGTTATTATATGACGGCGTACATAGTATTTGCTGGTTATGGCAAGTGTTCAACATAAGCAATTAAGATTTAAATTATCAGTTAACATGCAACTACTTTTTAACGCTGTTTTAAAACATTTTTTTGTAATTTTTTGTGTATCAGTTCATATATTTTTTCTAGCATGCTCAGGTAATTGTTAATAAACTTTCAGCTGCGGCCCTGACCACAACAACCGATAACTCTGCGGTTATTTTATTCAATCGTGACTAAAGGCATTGGTCGCTAAAGGCCAACCTATTGTGTGTCACTACTATATGTATTGTCGGTAGATTATACATGTAAGTTGTAATTGATTATATCAATTCATTACACTTCACATCAATAACGTTAAAAGGAAAGCAGGATTATATACGTATGGGCCACAGTCAGTGTGGCCCAGGGGATCCCGCGGTGCCATATTGGCCGCGTGTGCCGTCGTGGGGCCGGACTGCTTCGTGCGTACCCGGCCCCAGCAAACGATGGGCCGAAGGAGTGTCCGGTTTAAGTAGTGTAGGGTCCTATCCTTGTGGTATGATATCACCGCTTTGGAGAGGGTGAGTCCCACATATCCCGCCGCCAGCGTGCGGATACGCTGCAGCGGCGGTCGGAATGAGAAAAGGCAATTCCCCCGGACAAAAAAAAAGTATTATCTACGTATTCTGTAGTTAAAACCTTAATATTGAAATCCAACGTCATAATTATTTTGTGGCTAACTAAATAAATGAATTCATCATCTTTCTGCCCCTATCCCAATTTGTTAAGGGCGAGCGCAACGCGTTTTTGTTTTCCATTCTGTCATGTTAGCCGTAACGATATAACGAACTCCAGAATTGCCACATAATAGTTCAAAAGTGGTTTACGGCTTAGAATAGACCACCAATAATCTTTCTAAGGATGTCGTAAGAGGCGATCAAGAGACATACAACTGATGGATGAGCGGCAGCATCTATCTGCTCATAGATACTCCGATCTTACTGCCGACACCAATCCGCCTGCCAAGCGTGGTCTTTACGACAATATCCCTCAACGACCTTTACTTGTCTGTAAAAGAGGCCGTAGCCCAATGGCTAGGGCGTCGGACTTGTGATCTTGAGGTCGCCAGTTCGAACCCCACCCATTGCACTACGAGGGGTTAACAAGAATAACCGGGACTGACTGAATAGACTGCAAAAAGTATGCTAGTAATCTTTTTTTAATAGAAAAAAAAGGCCCAAAGTCAGCAGTGGACGCAAATGAGCTGATGTAGAAGAATAATTCATCAACCAAAGTAAAATGATTTTAAAAGTTATGTATTTGTATGTCGTTATCCACTCTATTCTTTGGTTATATCGGCCATGACGCGTAGGTGTAGGTACCTACGCATAATCGCTGATTATCGACTGATCATTGTACGACTGTCCTTATGATTGTGTCTCATAGTTAATTACACTTGTTGTCAAGTACTCAAGATATGATCGTTACAGCTTCCATAAATTATGTAAGACTAGTTGCAGCCCGCAGTTTTACGCGCAATAACCCGAGACCTAGTATGCAGTAGGATGTAGAGATGGGTTGTACTAGGTGAATTTGGGACTAGGTGCACCTATTCTTAGTATTTAAAAATACGTGATCCAGATACCTGTTCCACCTAGTCCACCTAGTATCTATTATTACTTATCGAATGTAGTTATGGTGCACGTCCTTTAATCCATACTATGACTCGACGCGACATAATATATAATAATTAATGAGATTATTTATTTACGATTTTTTGGTACGTACCTACTTCTAATGATGGCTCAATTTTGTTATGTGAGAAATTGATATCTTCCCTTCATACTTTCACAGGCTTTTGTCAGCACCAGCAATCAGTGATAAGACTAGGTAACGTAATTGGACTTCATACTAAGTATACTTAGTAATACTTAGTCTCGTCGAGACTAGTTGGTACTCATTCGCATCGAGTATTCTCGGATCGAATGATTACTGACTAGTCTCGAGTATTAAAAGATAAAGATAGAAAGACTACGGAATACCGTAGTTAAAAAAGGACAGAATATATTCTTGCACAACTTGCGCGTCGCGTTACTTTTATGTAGGAATGAATTAAGGTTGAAATTCAAGTGACTGACAAACAAATAATTGATGTGATTTCGCAATACTTCATGATACTAGGTACTGTCAAAGTGAGAATAGGTGCCGCCTAGTATCGAAATATACCTGTTCTTCGGATCTGTTCTAGTAAATACGACCCATCTCTAGTAGGATGTAATAATGTAAATTATCTTTGTGTAAAAAAAATGTGTTAAATTTGCGTTCGATAGTGTTAAATTATGGTCCATTCTCATAAAATTTATAATGTGAGTTTCATCTTTGTATACTTACTGGTATGGTAAGTTTTAACTAAGTACATTTCTGACAAAATTACAAAATATCAAATAGTAACTACAAATATTCCTCGTCCTGTATAGGTACCATACTCAAGTGCCTTAAAATGCATTCAAATTGAGATAATAAATGTATGTACCTAATTGACTGTACACAATTCTAAAATATTATTAAGAAAATCTAGCACGTTGACCACGTGTCAACGTGCTAGATTTTCTTAATAATATTTTGGTGACCATTACAATTGTATTCATAATATTTTACATCTGTATGTACTAATATTATAAAGAGGAAAAGGTTGTAAGTTTGTGACTTTGTAAGGGGTAATCTACTGAAACCAATTTTGACCATTCTTTTACGAATAGAAAGCCACGTAATTTGTGAGTGTCAAAGGCTATATTTTACGTTAAAGTTTCCTCGGGAACAAGATCTACGCGGGTGAAACCGCGCAGGACAGCTAGTTAATAATAAAATACTTATTTACAACTAAAAGTAGCGAATTCAAAATAAAACTAACTTATACAATACTACTATTCTACTTGGCAAGATTCCCAAAATGCTGTCAGCATTACCCCCTTGAATGACAATGCTTAGGTACCAAAGCTGCTGTGCAAAGTAAAAACCAGCACTCGGGGAACGTGCCGCACTAAAGAGAGCTGCTTAGAGGTTTTTCTAAATTAGTTTGGCTCCACGGCCCCAATTTTATATTTGTTTATAAGATTGTACTATATACTATCATATAGTAATAGGATTTTTATTGAACTGCCAACATATTAAAAGTCGGATAAAACAAATGTGTTTATGTTTAAACAATTTTTTTTTAAACTATAATTACGAAAATATTATTATTTTACTTTTGTTCACTACAACGAATTACTCATGTTCAGAAAATCATTAAGTCCACTTAATCGTGTTCATTGGTCTGTAACACTTTCTAATCACCTTTATACACCTGCATAAACAAAAAATAACCTGGACGACGGACTTAGAATACAATAGTTAATTACACAGCCTTATTTTTCCTGATTACCTATACGAAATAGTTAAAAAGGTAGGTTCTTTAGATTTGAATAAACAAACGTATTAGGGTAAGTTCTAGAATATTATTAATTAGTTGTCACTTATGGCAATGATAAATATGTTGATTATATATACCTATATAAGTAGGTATAGTAAAAATAATACAAAATTTCCCAGTAAAAATGGTCTCAAAGTTCGTTAGTTTCAAAGATTTTATTATCATTGCATTGTTGATAATACTTTTGTTTTTCGACAAATTAATTTCTATTCGTACTCATCATTCAGAAATTAAAGCAGGGTGCTTTATAGTGCCCTGGAGATTCAGCGGTACCATATTGGCCGCGGGTGCCGTCGGGGGGCCGGATTGCTCATGCGTACCCGGCCCCCGCCAACGGCGGATCGAAGGAGTGTCCGGGAGGTTTTAGTGGTTGGTAGGGTCCTCTCCTCGTGGTATGAGTTGAGCATACCACGCTATGGAGAGGGCGCGTCCCACATATCCCACCGCCAGCGCGCGAATACGCTGTAGCGGCGGAGATGCGTAAATGCAATTCCCACGGACATGAAAAAAAAAAAAAAAAGTAGATGCTTTATAGTAATAATCGTAATTATTTAGACTTATTTCGTATGGAAAATTTATTTCATTGAAACACGTTAGATATTCAAATTTAAATAAGTCCAGTAATTTTTGCATATAGCAAAACATTTTTATTTTTTTCCAATGAACTTTGGTATGTGACCTTAGGCTTCTTCAACAGCAAAAAGGCGAGCAGAGCTCCACCTTTTTTTATTAAACACTAAGGAAACTAGAGAGAAGAGAAGATGATTTATACATTATTAGGAGAGTTTTATACAAATGCCGCATGAATCTAATTCTTGAAATTAATCTAATTATTAATAAAATTATTGTGTCCCAATTCAGAAATACGAATGAAATAAATAATAATTTTATTTCATTTCCAATTTTATTTTCAACAAGTCGGGTATCCAATTAGCCGATTTTTAAGAGACCAAGTTGCTGTAACAAAAATTACTACTTTAAAGTATCCAGCAATATCCCAGAATTTGGTATTGATGAGAACATTATAAACATAGAAATTAGGACACCTACCTCTAGGTCTTTAATTTAAGTATTTTGTTTGTTTGGTTTTGTATTACTCTATTATTACCTACTCATTATACTTATAGTTATGTAGCCACGAGACTTTTGTTACTTAACCGGACATAAAAGCGGGTTGGGCGTCAGCCTTAGGATTTATAAGCTATCCTAATCAAGAATTAGATACGTGTGTGTATGTTTCAGGATTATTTATGCATTAGAACTATCAATGTGTAAATAAGCATGACAATTACTTAAGTAAAAATACAATGACACGATTTGGTTAAAATAGTACATGTCAAATTAACATAACTTAGCGCAACTACTACCAGTCGCCACTCCTAAAACTAGATTGAATTTGGCTACTGGTTCAGGCAGCAGCACTGGCGTAGCTACCGAAGCGCTGGGCGGGGCAGTTCCCCGGGGAACCCAAACCTGTGGGCGCCCCGAAAACTTAAGCAATCCAGTTAATGAGTTTTTATAATATGTATACATATCTGTTGATAAAACCTAAACAGTTTAGGCAGCAGTGTCCTGTAATATTTCATATTTTTAAATTAATTGTACAGTGCCTATAAAAGTTTCCCAATTATTTTATTCCAACAGTTTTTTTTATATGCTTATGCAACATATAGCGTAGGTTTATCTTCCCATAACTATTACAAAGCCAATGACTTGCCACCACATCAATACATATTCTTTGTGATACATTGTCTTTGTACGCGTCTAGGAACACATGGTAATCATGATTAGTAATCAGAACCTGTAAACGTAACTGCTACGTGATCACACTAACAAAACATTTAAGACCAAAAATCATTGTTACTGTTGCAAAAAACAAAAGAGAATAGCGTTTAGTAATAGGAAGGGGAATATTTTATCATAATAATCTTTGTTAAGGTATAAATATATGTTAATTTAAGTTTATTGTCTGGCAGGATTATAGACTAATTGATGTGTTGGCACGATATTACGAGTGCAAAGAAATTAATATATAAAGGGAATAAATTAATATAATATAATAAACTATTTTAACGAGCTCCCAATTTTGACAATAAAATTGGTTAACTATAAGTTTTTTTTACTTTTTCTGTATCGTCTTACTCGCTCCTCGCATTAAGTAAAGTTAAGTATTACTGTTCCGATGACGATATTATTATATCAGAGAAAAACTTAAGTTTAGATTGTATATCGGTTCAGTTGTTTTGCATGATGAGTAAAGAACATGAATTAGATACCTATCATTTAAGAAAAAATATATATTGCCTGCGGCTTCACTTGCATGAAAAGTAAATTCTACGGGAATCGAAAACTTTTTCACTCTAAAATAGCCCAAATGCAATTGCAGACTATTATTTATCAACAATCCTGTCCATCCAAATACCAACAGCAGAGAGGATTTATATTATACTATTAGCATGATTGAGTAACAAACATGTAAGTATTCGTAGTAGTATCCTACTAATATTATAAACGCGAAAGTTTGTAAGTATGGATGGATGGATGTTTGTTACTCTTTGGCGCCAAAACTACTGAACGGAATTGTCTGAATGGTGATTTTGCACCGGGATTGGTATTACGCTGGATTAACATACAGGCTACAAAACATCACGCTCCGACCCACTGGAGCAGAGTAACGCGGGTAAAACCGCGGGACGCAGCTAGTTCAATATAAATTAAAGTTAATTAATAGATAGAAATGCGAAAGTTATTAGATAAACGTAACTTAGGTAAAAATACCTACTTACTTGGGTACTTGAATCAAAATGTTATTTTCAATAATATTTGGTAGAGATGTAAAATATTGTCAATCGCACATAAATGATAATCAAAAAACATAAATTGATATAAAGATATCTGCGCTGTCTCGCCGCAGTCTCGAAGTTTGCCACAAAGAGTCAACGTAGAAGTGCGAGTAGGTATGTCGTTCATCTAGCTCAAAGCAAGTTATCACGTTGCTTAAACATGCAGCAAAATTAAATACTAAGGTATCTATAGGTCTATCAATGGCGGGCAGTCTGTAAATATACTTATTATCAGTAACGGTGTTACAACCGGCCTCGGAGCCTCCAGAGAGCGTCGGGTGAAAGTCTCTACGGGAAGTCGCAGACGCACACCACACCTCAAGTGACAAACACGCTCGCCGATCGCAGCCGCTTCGATCCGCGATTTCGGCATTTAGAAAAATAAACGTATAAATAAACAAAATCACGCAGTAAAACGGCCACGCGACGGGACGCATTATCACATTGGACGGTTGTTGAGGCTGATTGTCTGATAGTGTGGCGCGCCTCCACCGTCGCCGGCGCACGCACGAGTGCGCGGTCGTTCAGTCGCGAAAATGTTGACGGCGTGTGCCGTCGTGGGTCTGACGCTGGGGCTGTCAGCAGCAGCCAGCTCCGGCACTATCGATGTGGACGTCAACAATACCCTGCCGCCGGTGGTCGCTGAACAATACTTCATTAATAAGATCTTCAATAAATATGGAGATGAAGGCGTCATTACATTCGAAGTAAGTGCATTCTTTTTTTTTTTGTAAAGAATCAACAGACAATCTCTCAAATCGTTTCTATTATCGATGAATCGGTACTTTTAATTGCTTTTCTATGATAAAGACGGATGAATGAATTTCAATTTTTATCAAACGTTTTTCTTTTCAAATGCGCTATGATGAATATACGATTTACGTAAATATAGGACTCTAACAAAATAGTGTTAATTAATTTTATTGTAATAGCTTAAATATACACGTGAAATTATTGATTTCAAATAGTTAGTAGGTACATACATTATACAGAATCGTATAATAACACTTTCCCAACTGCTATAGGTAGTAGTATAAAACAAAGTTAATCATTATCATTATCTGAGGTAAACATTTTGCTTAGCTCTTCATTGCCTACTATCCGTAGTACATCATGTAATCATTCTGTAGATTTGTTGTTTATTTAATACACCTTTCCCTATTTCGTTAACGGAAGTTCGTCGAACTTAAGTTGGTAGACTATCAACTCTTATTTGTATAGTTCCGTTATCAGGTTATCAATATTTCGGTAACACGATTGAGCTAATAATATGAACTAAATGAACTACCTGCTTTATCTGTATTTCATAATCAT
The DNA here is from genome assembly GCA_947037095.2 of Nycteola revayana. Lineage (NCBI taxonomy): Eukaryota > Metazoa > Arthropoda > Insecta > Lepidoptera > Nolidae > Nycteola > Nycteola revayana. Next base: position 16,861,285 of record OX344846.2, on the reverse strand, counting down.
ATTAAAGTGTTAATCCATTTTTGATCTAGTAATGCGATTAACGTAAAATAATCTTTTATCAGTCCACTAATTACGTAACTTAGGCTTTACTATGCATTTTTTTAGATATTTCGTTAACTAACACTACAATAATAAAATTATAAATCAATTACAACGACCCTACAATATTTAAGACCTGTTTATAGAAGTTATAGCCATACCGTTACAGAAATCATAAGGCTACACCTAATTTTAAAATACTCTACATAGGGACCCTGTTATGCAGAAAAGATCCAACCAACGCTTTATTACCTTTTGGTTGGATCTTTTCTGCATAATAGGGTCCATTATTTTTTAGGTACTTAAAAAAATATATTATCTAATTGAACATCTGTTCAGAACATGGTTCATCACCTGTTAGAATTAATGTATTAATATGTTAGATAAATCTAATTGAATTTTAATTGTTTGAACCTCTGTAAATTGAGCCAAATTTATTTGATATGATAAGTGCCTATAATGGTCTTTATTATATATATTCTTTATTATTGCAAACGCCAATAATCAAACAGTTTTGGTTTCTGAATTTTAGCTGTAAAGAAGAAATCTTATAAGGATAAATTAATTTAAGTAAAGTAACACTTTGGTTTGTGAGAATAGATTTTATAACAAAACTATTTTACGAATCGTAGGTACTTATTGATTATTTTTTGTAAAAAAAATACAAAGTATTAAAAGGGTAGATATAGTTTATTTTAGTTTTTTATTCTATAGTTTTTTTTTTCTTTTTACATAGTAATTCGTTTTTATAATTAGTTTAAATTTAGATTTTAGCATTTTGGTATTTAGAACTATTTTTGTTATTTAAGTTATTGTTATAACCACTCAAACGTCCGGGCGACTATAGTCGCCTACCCCTTGAACGTCCGAGCGCGAACCGCGAACCGAACCGCGTCGAGCGCTCGTGCCGTTACTGATTCAAAGTGTATATTTTACTAGCAAACTATTGCAGCTATAGCAAGGTAAAACCTACCAGTATCAAGCTGAATTATTAAGGAATCAAAATATGTACTAATTAAAGTTCAACAATTAATCTGCTATTCATAAAAAAATAATTAACTTAACAATACGGGTTAAATTTACGTAAAATATTTCTTTTAACAAGTTTTAACGAATCATTTTTTAATTATTCGCAATGTTTTTTAATAATAATTAAACAAGATTAAATAAGCTTTTTTTTGACACCAATATCTTATTACTTAAAATGAACAGTGTAGCCCATTAAACCAAAATAAAAAACGCGTTCCTGCAGTAATCTAGCTCGACCTAGATTTCGTCTCCGATACCGAAATTACGGCAAGATGGCCGCCCGCCTAAGGATTTTACACACGACTTTAGGATTTGTTTTAAAATAAATTAGGTATTTTTATTCTAAATTTAGGTGATAGTCAATTATTGTAGGTATGTTTTATAATTCTTAAATATATTAATTTAAACTATCAATATCATCAAGGAAAAAGGCAATAATAATGTGCATGATGCATTAAAAATATCGGGGTCAGCAGCCAGTAACTTATAAAAAAACATTCACATTTTAATAGCAGCGTATCTTCAAGCAATACTAAGTATGCACATGGTATAATTATTACAATAATGACATCAATATTAAAAAAATAATATGCACGACACAAATAGGCGTAAAACCGTAAACCAAAATATTAGTGATTTTGATTAAATATGAGAATTAAATTGTTAAAACACCACAAGGGAAATAAAGTGAGGTGAAACCATCAAGCAAATTTAAAAATGATAGCAAAAGTCGACAATCATTAATAAACATAACATTATTATATTAAACAAACAAAGAATCACCACCACACAAAGCGAAAAAAAAAATTGCAAACATATTTTGCCGTTTGTACACATCCTTATTTTGGCTTATTCCACTTTTCCCCGTTGGATGATCCCCATTGATGGGGATTAGTGAACTTTTTGTTCACTATTCCCCGTTGACCCAAAATTTTTATTTAATGGGGATAAGTGAACTAAAAAGTTCAATAATCCCCATTAGGTAGGTACGTTAAAAAAATAAAATATATGAATCATGTTACATTTATTAATTAAAAATATAACTTTCTTATACCTAATAAAGTCACAGATTGTTACAATCATTAATTTAAAATTGTAGCATGAAAATATTTCTTTCTTATACCTTGTAAAATCAAAGATTACAATCACTTAAGTTTTTCTAATTAGGTACGTTAAATAAAAACAATATAAAAATAAAATATATGAGTCATGTACTTTTATTTTTATAAGGTAAGAACAAAATTTTAAATTACCTACATACCTACTTTACGATTTTATTAGAACGAAAAACAGATTGTTGCCCCAACGAAATTGTTCTAACGATGTTTGGGAATAAGACCTTATATCTATCTATCTAATAAGATACACAATACTGTAAAAGATGCTCATTTTCTAGAGGCGCGCGCGCAAGGCGGTGGCATTTTTTACTGTATTGATGTCCGGCCCGGAGAAGTATGGTAGCTTTACCTTTTTTAACGTACTCTAAACAAACGTCAGTTGAACTACCAGCCATTTCCTTTATTTATTCCTATATTAAACTAATAACTGCGAACTGATAAGAACTGCACGCTTGAACTACACTACACACTACTAACCCTTAACGACTACGAAACAAAAACAAAAGATGGGTCGACCAATCACATACGAGCTAACTCGCACCCCGCTCCGCCACCGCCTTGCGCGCGCGCCTCTAGAAAATGAGCATCTTTTACAGTATTGTGTATCTTATTAGATAGATAGATATAAGGTCTTATTCCCAAACATCGTTAGAACAATTTCGTTGGGGCAACAATCTGTTTTTCGTTCTAATAAAATCGTAAAGTAGGTATGTAGGTAATTTAAAATTTTGTTCTTACCTTATAAAAATAAAAGTACATGACTCATATATTTTATTTTTTATATTGTTTTTATTTAACGTACCTAATTAGAAAAACTTAAGTGATTGTAATCTTTGATTTTACAAGGTATAAGAAAGAAATATTTTCATGCTACAATTTTAAATTAATGATTGTAACAATCTGTGACTTTATTAGGTATAAGAAAGTTATATTTTTAATTAATAAATGTAACATGATTCATATATTTTATTTTTTTAACGTACCTACCTAATGGGGATTATTGAACTTTTTAGTTCACTTATCCCCATTAAATAAAAATTTTGGGTCAACGGGGAATAGTGAACAAAAAGTTCACTAATCCCCATCAATGGGGATCATCCAACGGGGAAAAGTGGAATAAGCCCTTATTTTGAACCATTTTAGTTCCGTCCGTGGATAGCAATCTATCCATGCCTAAACACCTGAGGAACACAATGACATTTTTAACGAATCTTCCGTGAATATTGTATATTTCAGTTTTTAAAGTGTATTATTATGTTTATGACGAACTATTACTCTTTGTTTAAACAATATTTTACTGAAAAACTACGTAAAAATAACTAAAATTGGATCAACAACAAGAATGGCCGCTCCTACGCCATTTTTTTCGAAACAGCTACACTTTGAATTCCAAATATGACTCGATTTTACTCTTAAAACTGTGATATGTATACTTAATTATAAAGCACAAATCATCTAGTTTATTTTTATGTATAATAATCTATGAACTAATAAATAAAACTAAAGTACTGACGACATAATCGCTGGAACTTAAAAAACACTTGTTCACTAAACACATTTCCGTCTTATTAATAAAAATGGCCTACTTCTTGCTTAATCCGAAGTTACGTTTGGTTTAGCTAATTCTGGTGTAACTAAGTATTAACTTCGTTTTCATAACGTTATTAATAAACGTGGACTAAGCTCGGACTAGCTATACATTCGTTACGCCTGGTTTAACGGACAATCTATGGCAACACCGTTGAAATTAAAAATAAAAAGAATGAACTAGCGAATGAAATATAACAAATGACAGCAGGGTTGGATTTCGTACTATAATTATAGTATTTGTACTACAATTTCACGACGTGTACTATATACTATCGCGAGGGCAGGATTGGACGCAAAAATACTATAATTTTGTGTTGGTCAGGTACACCACAAAAAAATGTATAGTATTCCTACATTTTATTTTATTACCCTTAATATAAGAAATTTTATTACGTATGGCAACATCATCTATGAGCTTGCAATGCATTAATTGGTTCGGTCACTCTGACAGAAAGAGATGAATATGCGTATTGTGTATAAGTGGGACAAAGATAGATATATAGTTTGAAGTTTGAACGGCTAACGAAGCCCGCAGAACAATTCGCCTCAGTATTTTCCAGACAGAAATCTGTGCAATTTTTCAAACACAGTAACTTTAATGTTTGTCCATGTTTGTTATCCATTTAATTAATAAAAAAAAACAACACATCATTTGTTTTTTATATAAATCTACAATTAAAAAACGATTCTGTATTTTTTGGCAAAATACTATAATTTTTGGCAAAATACTATCTTTTTGACGTCCATAGACAATAATTTTTTGAGAGTCTGATTCCAACCCTGAATGACAGTGACAGATGACATACGATGTTTGTTTCTATTATCTATGATAAGGACGTTTGGATGTGAATTGTGAGATTTCGATTATTTTGTTACAAAATAATAATAATATAGGTATAATACCTATTTAAATAAGAACAAATGATATAATATGAGTAAAATTTATTAAAAGACAAATTATATAGAAACTTAATACATATATTGCTACAGTTGGGCTTCATACCACACAACTTGTACATTAATTTTATTAAACTATATCCTAAATATTGTCCAATATTTCCACTGACTTTTGGTATTCTAATATGTGTGCAGTCAATAGCTCCAATCACTTGTCTAAATCCACATATCGAATAAAATTCTTCTATCACATTGCTCTGTTCTGCATCATTTTATGGAATTTTGATCCATTGAGCACTTTTTGCCACCAATGATAAAGCAACTTGTTTGCATACAAGTGATATTGTTGGCCGATACCGCTTACCACTTATATCTCCTGCGTCATCTTGAATCTGTTGAATTCACAAAATATAAAAGATTTATAAGATAACAAATACCCAGAAGATTGAAGAAGCAAAGATTGTTGAATATCATTGTATTGATTGTCAAATTCTTACCTCTCCGCGTGCCCAAGATCTTATTGCACTTAAAACTTTCATATGGGGCGGTATGAAACCACCTCTCGCATCACCAGCTAAATCATTTTTTATCATATCAATGATAAAAACAGCCGTAGATCGAGGAACCCTTTATTTCGATTTAAATTCAGCTACAAGTTCTTCAAGTGGATTCTTACGAATTTTGTATAATTTAACACGCCGAATGTAGTCCATCTGATTCTGAACCTAATCAATTTCGTCTATCAGCCATAAGTCGTCTCTAAATAGTCTATTCATTTTAATTAACTTTTACCAAACAATATTACAATCTAACCTAAAAAGTAAAAACAGCTGTCAAAGATAGTTACTCTATGCTTAATCCGTCCTTAAACAAGGTATACCTATGGTTTAACTTTTACACCGAGACTAGAGTCGAATTAGCTTAATCACTCCTTAGTCCGTGTTTATTTATAGTGAAATTTGTTAGTACCGGGTTAATGCTTAGAATAAAGTTAATCTTTCTTTAGTCCACGTTTATTAATAAGACGGAAAGCGTAGAGTGGACTGCAGATAAACGTTTGTTTTTATTCGTTGAGGCTTCTTACACTGCCATCTCGTGATTTTTATTGTAAAGTAGTTCGTCAGCTATCGACTACACAACTTAAACACGCAAAAAGTAACGCATATTGTCGATAGATGACGGTTTTATAAAATATGTCGCTATGGATACTAAAGTATCCTTGGACGTACAACGCCCTTTTTTTTTTGGATACCAAAGTATCCCTGGACGTGTGAGTGGATAACTGAATAAATAAAAATTCTATTCAACGCCGTATCAATTAAATATAAAAAGTTTTTTTTCTTATTTGGTTCGCAATTTATATGCATTAATTATGTTTTATTACATTAATTAATTGGAGCAGGTGCAACCACGTACCTATCACTTGCGGACGAATTGACAAATGTACTAAAAAGGTTTTGTTGTATTCATCATTTTGTACATCAAAATATAAATATTGTAATTATGAATAACGTCTAGGCAATAAAATACATACAATATATAAATAATAATAAGAAAAACAAATTAAAATTCAATTTCCGGAAATTTTATAACCGCATTCAAAAGCACCTGTGTAAATAAGACTGACACTAATTATGAGTTTTGTATTTTAATCTTAAATTAAAAATGCTAATAACCTACAATGATATTACCCATAGACCTGGAATTTTGCTACCTTTATGGTATTACCATTAGCTGCTTCTTCAGACATGATATAGATAACAAAGACTCTCTATGTATCGTTAATGAAGAATTTGTTCTAAGTATATCGTGTTTAAGATGTTGTCTTATTTACAATGATCATTATAAACAGAAATATAGATGACAAACGCTATTAGTATACATAGGTATACTTTGATAATGTAGTATGTCGAGTGATTATTGTTTTCTACAGCTGGACTTACCTATTATTGCGGAAAAGGAAGTCGCGCATTTGAATCCTAGGGGACACAATGGCTCGATAACTCTGACGTCCATTTAGGTTGATAAGTTAATATTCAGTATAGGCTAAAAATACTTAAGAGCAATGGAAAGAGTTAGAATTTTTTTATACAGGGTTATTTTTAAAACACCAACAACCTTTCAGGGGGTGAAAGTACTGATGATTATAAACAACTTTTACTATGGGACCAACCATGAAATCGCGAAAAAAAAATCAGATATTCCATACATTTTGTCGAGGTACTGTGAACATAAATGCTGAATTTTTTTTCGCGATTTCAAGGTTGGTCCCATAAAAGTTGTTTATAATCATTAGTATTTTCACGGCCTGAAAGGTTGTTGGTGTTTTAAAAATAACCCTGTATATGCAAAATATTCTATTTTTAAAAGCTTCTTATATTTATACAAAATTTTACGTATCTACTTAAAATTTACTAAGTATTACTTTGTATAAAAAGTCTTCTTTTTTATTTTAAACATCTGAATTGGCTGAATGCAAATTTTTGTGCGTTCACTGATTTGTCAAATATTATATCATCAAAATACGTGATAAACTTAAAAATATTTCCAAAATAATAATGTAACGTAAATAGCAGGGAACGAAGTGATCATACCTACTAAAATCGGTGCAAGCGCAATCTATATCTCAAATCTATTGATGCAGTTTTACCTATTGTTCTTTCAAAGAAAAGATAAAACATAACAAAACGTACGTATACCATTAAATGTTTTGAAATGCAACTATGAATGTAGGTAAGTAGGTACAAGATGTCAACCATATGGAGAAAGTTTTCAGTGAATGATTAAAGTAAGCGGCCGTAGCCCAATGGCTAGGGCGTCGGACTTGTGATCTTTAAGTCGCCGGTTCTAACCCCACCCATTGCACTACCGTCGTGAACCCACTCGTAACACAAGCATTTTAGCTTAGCACGAGGGGTTAACAAGAATACTAGTAGAACGCAAAACTCTGCTAGAATTCTTTTTTTTTTGAAGGTCTTGTTTAAATATGAATAGTATGATAGAGGTATATGACTTATCTAGCGTAACATCTAGGATCTATAAATATGTACAGCAGAATGAGTATTCTATAGATGAAATGTAATTAATTATTTGATGTTATAGTTAAAATGTAGCACCTAATATGATTATGTCGATTTTTGTGAAGTTGTATGCGAGATATTTTGCATTTTACCTGTCTATAGTGTGCAAGAACCAAATAAATAACATCAATCAATTTACCTTATTCATTAAACAGACTTCTTAAATCTTCATTACTATTAAACAATTCAGGTCTAATTATTCGAAATACATGATCAGATTCACATATTTTTCTCACTTGGGAATGTTAGGCGTATCATCTTATTTATTTGGCGGAGTTCCGCAGGGCTGTGTAATAGATCCAAGAATAATGTTCACCAAACTACTAACTACATACATGTTATTGTAAAATATCATTTATAGGTATGCTAGTATATAATTATTAAATTCGCTGAATAATATCTCTTATTTCTATATAAGAAATAATAGACATTAATCAAGAAGCCATTGTAAATTTTTCGGTTTACTCAATGTTCATTAATTCATTACCGTCGCCGTCTTATAACAATCAACAGAAAAAAAAACGAATTTAAATTAAATTGACTATAGGTTAGAAAAATCGCTTAACTGAGGTCTCATTTCTAGGAAAATATGTTTTTTAAGTACATACTTAGTATAAGCGATTCTCCCGTCCCGCTGTATGCTTAGATGTTCCTAATTACTCAATGACTTTAGTTGTCACTAAGTACCTATAATATAAAGAATGTCTACCGGAAGTTTTATATTTACAGTACGCGAGTGAAACCGTAACAGCTATTACAAGAAAAACTGATGACACAATAGGACAGTAAAACGCACATTACACGTACACAATGATCTGCCTCTTTAACATTACGTCGTCTAATTTGATCCCTACTTTCTCATTGATACGTGAATCATTTTACAAACGTTGCTTTGTGACGCACAATTATTGTTTATCTCACGTTTACATAGTCCAGCACCATGTCAACTTCAGCAGTTCAAGAATTGCACTTGTTAGTTTATACAGGGTTATTTGTAAAACACCGGTAACCTCTCAGGACTACGTTACTAACATCATAATCAACAACTTTTGTTCTATGACTTTTAAAAATTCATCATATTTTAATTCATCAGATTTACACACAAAAATAAAAATATTTAAATTCAACGCTCTAAATGTTACGAAGTCTATGTGAAGCAAAAGAAAGCGATAGTACCGGACAGTGCGCGGCAATGTATGTAGATACAGCAAAATACAGAGTTGAAATGTGTTAGATAGGACAACGAAATCTTGAAGGTTTGTTTTTGGTAAATGTATTATGTTTTGTAAAAAGTCGTAGAACAAAAGTTGTTGTTATTAATATAGTCCTGAGAGGTTACCGGTGTTTTACAAATAACCCTGTGTATTTAACTATAATCATCGCGCGGTTTCACCCGCGTAGCTCCCGTTCCCGTAAGAATTTATTTAAAAATAACCTATAGCCTTCCACGATAAATGGGCTATATAACACCGGAGGAATTTTTAAAATCGGACCAGTAGTTCCTGAGATTAGCGCGTTCAAGCAAACAAACTCTTCAGCTTTATATTTTAGTATAGATAAAACTTTGTATGACAAACAAATATCTTTGTTGGGTTCCGTACCCGAAGGGTAACAACTGGACGCTATTACCAAGACTTCGTGTCTGTCTATCTACCTGTGTCACCAAGCTGTATCTAAAGAACCGCAATATCTAGACAGGTGAAATTTACACAAATGATGTAGGTATTTCTATTGCCGCTATAACAACACATCACAACAACAAATACTAAAATTAAATAAAAATATTTTTTAAGGGGGGCTCCCATTCATTAAACTTATTTTTGCCCTTTTTTGCTCAATGTAAATAACTTCAACAGGTAGGCACTTAAAAATGGCACGGAACCATTCGTGCGCGAGTCCAACTCGCACATGGCCGGTTTTTTTAATTTAACTGATAGTTTTCAATGCATGTCTCGTTTATTATCCTTAATAATTATCAATTATCTCATTGCTAATTAAAACATTGTTAATGGGTACCTATGTCAATTTTTCAATTAACAGTAGATAGTATTACGTAGTGATCCAACCGAATTCATTAGAATTTTATAATCGACAAAAAACCACTCAACTAAATGGGATAAAAAAATGCTAAACAATAACATCCTTAGGAATAATTAAGGATTTGGAAGTATTAAAGTAGTTAGAATATATTTATGACAACAATTTATATTATATTATATTCAAAACATTAGTACAAAATACGTGTTCCTAGACTTTTATAAGACTTTTGTTGCTCATCAGTACCTACTACCGACTAAGAATAAACATATCGGTGCCAGTGTAGCGTGCTACCTCTTGCAGATGATGAATGTTAATAGATAACTCATAAATCAGCTAGGCAGCACGAGTACACAACCACCTACAACAAAATCATATTCGTTCTTTTTGTGAATATTTGTTTTTGCCTTTCATGATATCAATCTTTATTTGGTCGTCGCCTGCTAAATCGATACTGCTGCTCATCCATCAGCTATCCTTAGTTGCCTCTTACAACGCCTATTGGAAGAAATGGAATGGTCTGGATATGGAATGATATTTTATTTATCTTGAAAAAATCCACATACCTAAATTTCAAAATCGAGATTAATAAATTTCGACCACCGGCAGGACACGAACCTGCATCTTAGGTTTAGCTCAAATTCGGCTACAGTGGAACCCGACCGGTCATCGAAATTTATCAATCTATATAACACGTCTCTAAGGGGACCGTCCTATTTTTTTTTTGTTGTCCGGGGGGAAATTTATTTACGCATTCCCACCGCCGCTGCAGCATATTCGCGCGCTGGCGGTGGGATTTTTGGGACTCGCCCTCTCCATAGCGTGGTATGCTAAACTCATACCACGAGGAGAGGACCCTACACCACTAAAACCCCCCGGACACTCCTTCGATCCGCCGTTGGCGGGGGCCGGGTACGTAAGGGGACCGTCCTGCCGGTGGTCGACATTTATTAATGTAGATTTTGAAATTTAGTAAGCGGTAAACGTTTCCGTAAAGAATAAAAAAAAAATACACATACCTACTTGATCATATGAGTAAATAACAATAACTATTGATAAGTACCAATTTCAGTGGTCAGTTAACTAGCTATATGGAGTCGATGAGTCGATGACACCGCGCCTTCACGTTGTCTACTCTCTCAAGGCTAAGATCAAATGACACTTTACCGGAAGAATCAAATTAGTGTCATTGTAATTGCATCTTCTTAGTGCGCTCTCACTGCATATAAGTATAAGACGTTTGAATCACCATACGTCTAACACTTATCTCCTTTATATTCATAAAACAGCGTTGCATGTTAATCGTGTGTTAAAGAAAATGTGAGAGAATGATGAAATCGATTTTCCGCGATTACGCTAAATTACGATAAAATTGCGTTAACTTATCGACTAATACATGTTTTGCTATGAAATTAAAATTACTAATTACTATGTATTAATATATACACCCTATGAAAATGAATAGGTACTTTAAATCATGAAAAGTTTCGTGAAAACACTTTATATTTATGCTATTAAGATGCTTGAAATATGCTGCTTGAAATTAGCGAAAATGATGATTACTAACATTTAATTTCATAATTATGTTATGTGTGGTTGTATACATTTTTATACTATTTTACCATTTTTTTATATTAAACATAATGAAAAACGAAATCGAATGGAACAAGGAAAGGATGAAACCGCACGGGACATTGAGTTGTTCCTAAATAAAGCTGACCATTTTATAATATAATACACCAGAAGATGGGCAGCAGCGTCTTCTCGGATTATAACACCTAATACTGCGCTCGCCAACCCGCCTGCGACTAGTATTGGCAAAACCCCCTCAAAATAGATAATACAAATAACACACAGCCCCGAGTCCCGGGCGGCCCCGCTAGGCATGGCTACGGTAGCGGTCATGGTATCGGCGGGGCTAGGGGTGCTAAGAATCCCCGGGAGACGAGTGGCTACCAATTTCACAGGCGAACACTGGTCCTGGCAACACATAACGTGCGCACTTTACGGACCGAGGATAAGAGTATTAGGCTGGAAGAAGAATTGAGCAGGCTCAGATAGAATATTCTGGGGTTGTCTGAAGTCCGTAGAGAGGGACAGGACACGATGACCCTGAAATCTGGCAACCTGCTCTTCTACCGGGAGGGCGACCAACAGTCCCAAGGTGGTGTCGGGTTTCTCATTCACAAGTCCCTCATTATCAACATAATTACCATCGACAGTGTGACTAGCAGGGTGGCATACCTAACACTCAGAGTATCTAAAAGACACTTGCTGAAGGTCGTTCAGGTCTATGCACCGACCTCGGCACACTCAGATGAAGAAGTTGAGTGTATGTATGAGGACATTAGTAGGGCCATACATACTCATAAAACTCACTTCAATGTTATAGGGGATTTCAATGCCAAACTGGGCAAGAGAAACGATGAGGACGAGTTGATAGTGGGGAACTTCGGTTATGGGCAACGGAACCTTAGGGGACAGAGGCTGGCCGATTTCCTGGAGAAAGAAGGATTTTATATGATAAATTCTTTCTTCCAGAAGCCGCCTCACAGGAAATGGACCTGGCTGAGTCCCAATGGTTCCACGAGAAATGAGATCGACTTCATCATGACTGACAAGAAACGAATCAATGATGTCTCTGTGATTCACAGGGTGAAAACCGGTAGTGATCATTTAATAGTAAGAGGCACATTGAATATAAATGTTAAACTTGAACGGTCCCATTTGATGAAGTCTACGCTCCGACCTACTCGCACTCAGATCGATTACCCCGAGAGCTTTCAACTCGAGCTCTCAAATCGATTCGATTGTCTAGATGAAGACGCATCTGTCGGGACGAGATTAACAACAGGCTCGTAGAAACTGTCCATACGGTAGGGTCTCAGTTCTTCAAGGCTCGCCGTACCAGTAGAACTCAGAAAATTTCTAAAGACACCCTTAACCTATTGGTTGAACGACGCTCGCTAAGACTGCAATCCCCCGATGATGCTAAGTCACATAGGCAGCTTAATAGACGAATTAAAAAATCCTTGCGACACGATATCCGTAGCTTTAATACGTCCCGTATTAAAGATACGATAGAGCGGAACCAGGGCTCCAAAGTGTTTGCTAGAGATATGTCTATTGGGCAAAGCCAGATGACAAAGCTGACGAGGGATGATGGCAGTCTTGCGTCGACAAAAGCGGAAGTGTTAAGGGAAGTCGAAAAATTCTACGGGCAGCTCTACGCTTCTATCACCAAGCCTGATTATAGTGCGGCTACACACCCAAGAGCCAAACTGACCCGACACTATACCGAGGATATCCCGGACATCAGCCTGTACGAGATAAGCATGGCCCTGAAACAGCTAAAGAACAACAAGGCGCCGGATGAGGACGGAATCACATCAGAGCTCCTGAAAGCGGGTGGATTACCGGTACTTAAAGTCCTTCAGAACCTCTTCAATTCCGCCTTGTTAGAAGGCACCACGCCTAAAGCATGGAACAAAAGCGAGGTGGTGTTGTTCTTTAAGAAAGGCGATAACACCTTACTAGGAACTACAGGCCCATCTCGCTTTTGAGTCATGTCTATAAGCTGTTCTCCAGGGTTATTGCGTATCGTTTCGAACGAAGGCTTGATGACTTTCAGCCTCCCGAACAAGCCGGATTCCGAAAAGGTTATAGTACCGTAGACCACATACATACGCTGCGGTAAGTAATACAGAAGACCGAAGAGTATAACTTGCCGCTCTGTTTAGCGTTTGTGGACTAAGAGAAAGCCTTTGATTCGGTCGAAACATGGGCCGTACTTGAGTCTCTCCAGCGATGCCGTATTGACTATCGGTATATCGAAGTGTTGAAATGTTTTTATAGAAACGCCACAATGTCGGTCCGAGTACAAGAACAGAGTACGAAGGCGATTCCACTAAAAAGAGGCGTAAGACAGGGAGACGTTTTTTCTCCGAAACTGTTTACGACCACTTTGGAAGACACCTTCAAACTTCTGAATTGGAAAGGACTAGGCATCAACATCGACGGCGAATACATCACTCACCTTCGATTCTCTGATGATATTGTGGTAATGGCAAAGTCGATGGAAGAACTCAGTACAATGCTCGAAGACCTCAACCGAGTCTCCCAACGGGTAGGTCTTAAAATGAACATGGACAACACAAAAATCATGTCTAACGTCCATGTTGTGCCTGCCCCTATAATGGTTGAGAATATGGTTCTTGAAGTTGTTGACGCATATGCATACCTAGGACAGACAGTCCAATTAGGTAGGTCCAACTTCGAGAAGGAGGTCAATCGCTGAATCCAACTCGGATGGGCAGCGTTCGGGAAACTTCGCAACGTCTTTTCCTCCAATATACCTCAGTGCCTGAAGACGAAAGTCTTCAACCAGTGCGTGTTGCCAGTGATGACCTTTGGATCCGAAACGTGGTCCTTTACTATAGGCCGTATGAAAAGGCTCAGAGTCACTCAACGAGCTATGGAGAGGGCCATGCTCGGGGTTTTTCTACGAGATCGAATCAGAAATGAGGAGATACGTAGAAGAATGCGGGTTACCGACATAGCCCAATGGATAAGTTCGTTGAAGTGGCAATGGGCAGGCCATATAGCACGGAGAACAGATGGCCGTAGGGGCCGAAAAGTTGTCGAATGGAGACCGCGGATCGGCAAGCTTAGCGTAGGACGTCCACCTAAATGGACGGATGATCTGGTTAAGGCTGCTTCTAACCGCAACAACTGGAGATCTATGAGGGAGGCCTATTTCCAGCAGTGGACGTCCTACGGCTGAAATGATGATGATGATTTTGATAGATTCATTTTGTGTTTCATTTTTTTAATAAGCCCTGGTTGAAATTTATTACTAGACAGGCCAATAATAAAACAATGCTGTTTTTGTTTGAAATTTCAACATCATACCATATGGTTGGTCATAATAATTCGTTATATAGCTATTGGTATTCAGTGTAGTTCAATATTATTAAGCACTCATTCTTAGTATGATCCCCGCAATGCTTTGATAATCTTAGCCTTGAATTGACCCATATATTGCTTGTTACCAATTAAGTACGCAGAATTACGTGAATATTCATTTATTTACTTCAGTTACGCGATCGTTGTCATAAATTTAATGTATAACTTTCGTGGTGTACCTAGTATATAATATCTACTTACGTTCGTTTTAGTTTATTTAGCTACTAATATGATTATTTAATGCAATGAAACAACATTGTACTTACAATACAAAATAAGAAATTTAGTAAAATATTAAATAAAATGTATAGGTCTAAGTATTCTAAATATATGCTACACTGTCAGCGTTTCCAAAATGCTGGCAGCATTGCCCCGTTGAATGGGAATGCTAATTTGCTGTACATTGTAAATATCAGCACTCGTAGAACGTGTCGCATTAACGTGGGTAAGTATTTCATTCATCGTGATACTGTGCCTAATGGTAAGCCCTGATGAGGAAATTAGTCATAAATGTAGTTAAGTAGTAGCTTCAAGTCAAGTTTAAGGACAATAGGTAGTTGTTAACATAATTCCTGTAGTTTTGTTAACTAGAGTTAAGATAAATATATATAAAAAAGGCACAACCTGACAAAAAATAAATATACTGATGGTGGAAAAAAAATTATACGCATAGAATATCTGGTATTGCACTTAATAACCAACTACTGTATTTATTTAACATGACTTCCACTAGCTTAGTTACTTTTATTAGTAACTACTAGAGAGCTGTAAATTTTCATAGGAATGTACCTAAACGATGATAAAATGTTGATATTTTTAAGGTACATTGGGTAAATAGTGACTAGTTATTTAAATGTTACAAAAAAGAATTGGGCAAAAGTAAAGATAAAATATTTTTTATGTCTATGCGACATCCATCTGAGAGGTTTAGATCAAGGGTGTCGGGAGCTAAAAGTATAATTAATTAAAAATGGATGTTATCGCTAGCACAAGGTACGGGTACAGATCTGAAAATGGACGCAAGCAACGCCGTCCTCGGTCTATCCGTTAATTCTCTGTTTGTGGGGAGACATTTAGATTCGTACAAATGGTTATCGTATTATTAAACCGTAAAGTACAGTACTAGCTTATGTACAACTCTGACTAATGCTACCTTACTTTGGATTCAATTTACATATAGGCTTTATATATATTACTAGCTGTATGTGCCTGGCGTTGCCCGTCAAAACCTTAGACAACTCCTCGTAATCTTTCCAATTTTCTTTCATACAAATCTTGTCCTCAGAGTTATCAACACAATTAAAATGTTTGTACACACATTTTGGTGATTCATTTTTATTTATACTTATAGATGTTAAAAATAATCTTTATCATTACAACATACAATAAATAGCTCATAATTAAAATACATAAACAAAACAAGTAGGGACTCAGTTATATAACATAACAATACTTATAAATGTAACTCCCGTTATGCTTTTCCTTGTCCCTGTTAATATTTTACTTGCTTACACAATTTCGCATTATTATTGATATTGATAATCGGATTATTGGTCATGAATACTCTGTAAATACATATATTTTTTTAATCAATTGTTAGATAATATCAATCTCAATTAAGACGTGCGAAAAAATATACCTTATTCTATGTAAGTATAAACTAAACACGTGTAGAACGTCAACGTACGTTATGTGCATCGCAAGTAGCTACACAATTATATAGCTCGGACATAAATCTTTTTTAAATAATCAAAAACAAATACTTGTAAGATCTAATCGTGGTATATATGATAAGTTGAAGTATACATTTTTCCGCCGTGCCGTATGATTTCCCATGAGTGCCGTGAGAGGCGATTAAGGGTGTTACAGCTGATGGTTAGGCAGCAACCTATCAGCACAAGTTACCATCTTACTGCGATCACTAACCCGCTTTCCAAGCGTGGTGATTGTGGCGATATCCTACCACAACCCTTGCTAGCCGAGGTCTAAAGAGGAGACCCATGTTCTGCGTGTACGTTAACGGGATATTAAAGTGTAGATAGATTTGATATTTCCTTTTATTTTAATCAAAATGTTAATATATACTATATATATCTTTATGTTTCAGGGTTTCGAGCACTTACTAGACAACTTAGGGCTATTCGTGTTCAATTCACCCCACGACTTGGCCATCCACCGCATCAACGGCACCTTCCGACAGTTGCACGACACTCAGCACAGGCATCGACGGTCACCAACCAGTAAGATTCCATTTTTATTACTTTGTTGACATCATCAGAAAATTTAGCTGGCCTGGAAAAATATATTCATTCGGAGAGCATCAGTTGTTCTCGCTCATAGTACCTAGCCCAGCCAGCTGACATGATAAACACACTCGTTGTTCAAGAAAATGGGATAGTTTTGTAATGTCAAGGACACGAAGGATTCTTTCCATGTGATGATGGATGATGATATCATTATAATCATTGTCAGCCCGTAAAAAATATAGCAGCCCGCATAATAATAGTCCTCTGTGGCGTAGCGTATAAGTCACGGGTTTGATCCCTACGCCGGACATGAAAATCTTTGTGTAAATTCTGAGATTTCATTCCGGGTCTGGTTGGTTGAGGTCCTCGTCTCGTCTCGTCTCGCCCCTCTGGTGGAAAATCAGCATTATCGCTACAGTCGAAACCTATACAGAGTGGAGACTAGACCACTATTAGCAGTTGTGCAAATTGTAGAATGATCTTAGGTGCCCTTACTTACTTGTACACACTAAGGTACCTTTAGGATTATTGGAGAGCAATAATGCACTGCATTCTACGGTTATTTATAAACTTAATGCACGACACACAACTTTGTACAGACGCAGACTTAATGCTAAGGGCATTCTATACCATAAAATTTTTAAATTAATCAAAACCATATAATAAACCTTCAATGTAGCAAGCAAGATGTAAATTCATTAACACCGAAAGTGAAAGGGAGAAGTAAAAGCCATACCGATTTTTCTTTTGTATGGATAATTTGTTTATCCTTGGAAGACAAATTGTTTGATAGTAAACGTAGAACTTCCTATTCGAATTAAGCCGTGCATTGGCTTTGATAAAACTTACTAACGATTTGATTCACAAACTTTGAAACTATCAAATATGTATACGAGATGGAAAAGTTTGTATTGTCTTCGGATGCTTGTATTTTTGACGAACTCCGTATCGTAGCGGTATTTGGCTCGCTTTAGGTTGCGGAGGTCGTGGGTTCGATTCCACACCGGACCAGAAATCTTTGTGTAAATTCTAAGATTTCTTTCCGGGTCTGGTTGGTTGAGGGAATATCCTCCGTGCCTCGGAAAACACGTTAAGCCGTTGGTCCCGATTGTTATAACATCATCTATAACAAGCGTATATCAGAGAACGGTCGTTTCCCTGTGTATTACAACATAATACTGCGGTCACCAATCCGCCTTCCAAGCGTGGTGACTATGGCAAAACCCATCCCCGGGAGGAGACGATGTTCAGCAGTGGACGTTGTACGGGCTGATGATGATGATGCTTGTATTTTAGAGAAAGAATTTGGTTACATGTCTATTTTATGTAGATATGAGTATTTTGCCAAGAAATCCAGGTTTTACCACTTCGTCGGGTGCTTACATTGTAATTTATATAAACAGCCGACAAAGGTAGATTTTGTTGAAACATACTCAATAATGAATAAGATCATCCAAACTCTGCACCTCCAACATGCGTAGGTATTTGGACTCCGACGGTCTATAGACATATTCTGTGACAAATCAATTATGTTATTATGCAAATTAGTAAGTTATTTGGAAATACGCCTAAAGTTGTATTGACTAAATTTCTAAATAAGATGTTAGGCTGTTTTCTATTTATTTATATTTTTTTGATGGAGTATAAAATATGTAGGTTGTATTTAGTTACATTTTGTCAATTCTTTCATTAAGAGAAGGAGACAATCCAAAAAATATTGAAGTAGGTAGGTAAGTGTATTTTGAGAGGGGCGTATGTCCCCTGTTCAGTTACGCTCATCAATTTGCTTGGTCACTTCATGCTCAGTAACAAGTGCAATTTTCTTGTAACAGCAAAAAGTTCGGAATAATTTCATGATAAAAAACCTAGATAAGCAAGCAATCAGTGGTTAAATAATGACTATTTCCCTTTAGAATGACTGGCACTTTTTGCATTTCTATAAAGGCAGCAAAATTTACCTTTTTTGCGCATTTTTAGGCCATTGTATGGCATAAACATGGTCTAATCAAGTTTTATCCTTTTAAAAGTTATTCAATGCAAACTTTTTATTTTTTCATGATGTATTTATGTTTATGTATACATTTGTAAATTTAGGTCTTTTTCTATTATTAATATTCCATTCAATAATATGTTGTACACATGAATATCAGAATAACATTTAATGATAACGTATGATCAAAATACGAAACAACGCAAGCACGAAATTAAAAATTTCAAGAAAACTTGAATATGACATATGCTCAGAAAGTGTGATCCAAAAGCTCTCTGATGATCTTTTCTCTTTGCACCCGCAAAGAGAAAAAAAGATTATGTACAATGGTGGAATTCATAAGTTTTCTTATACAAAATCATATGTGTTCATTCATTCAGAGTGTGATGAATAGGTAGAGTAGATATTAAAGTAATCCATAATAACTGATACCTACACAGAATATATCATATACCTACGTTCCTATATTTTGATTTATTTGGCTGGTATTGCTAAATATAACAAAAACAATAAACTAAGATTTTATTTAAGTAATCGAAGATGTTTGGTAAAGTTGTTAAGTTTTTCTAAATATTAGTTAGATACTAATATTTATAAAAACTAGACGAAACTTTTAAAGAAATTTTCATTACAAACTTCCTATTTATAATAATTAATTAATACGTAAAGTTCTAAGACAATGGCACCATCGCAGTAATGTTGTAATACTATCAGCTTAATCATAATTATGCCATTAATTACCTTAACTTTCTATACATCACTAGATAAGCAATTCCCATATACCTATACGTAACTGTCTTTGTATTTACAGTATAATTATTTAAATTATATTAAATATTTGTAAGGAAGTCAAAAGCACAGTAAAAGACTCAAGCAACAAAATAAAATAATTAGTTCTGACTGACGGATCAATGCACCGTCCATACCGCAGATTGTAAACTCATACTTTAGAGAGTGCATACTCTACATGACGTATTACAAGAATTTAAAAAATCCTCCATTAAGAGGATGGCAAAGTTTGCATGGAGAAATCGAAATGTACGCAGATGAAGTCGCGGGGAACTGGTAGTCCACATAATAAGATAGAAGAAGAAGAAGAAGTACACTTTATTGCAAAATATAAAACAATACAAGTAACTTTGGTAACATAATAACTATGAGGAATAACCTAATTATATTTTGCAATCGGCGGCCTTATCGCTAAAAGCGATCTCTTCCAGGCAACCTTATGCATAGGTTGGACCAAACAGTAAAAGAAAAAGAAATAGGGTAGCATAGGGTGTACACAGGGAAAGGAGAATATATTATAACGATACTAAATAAGCTCACATATTACACGTGCGAGCAAAAATAGCGAATATTTCTTTAAATATATCATAATAAGTATAAAAAATAATCTTATTCGTGATGCCATAATGAGAGAACGACCACATATTAAATTATACTTAAAATATTTTGTAAAAATCGATGAAAACTGATACAAGAGAAGTTTGACGAACGTAGCCAAGCTCAAACAACTAGTCCGTAAGTAGGTAGTAGTAAGAAAACAGATAATTTTACTAATTAAAATACATAAGTTGAATGAATTAGGTAGTCAATAGTTTCGAAATCCGGTATGACTTGTGTAGTAGAAAGCGAAGTGGTTAATTCTACTGCTTTCTCGAATGTTGTGACAGTCCGATGCCGATCGAGACCCTTGAATAAAGGTAATTTGTTTTAGATACTCATTAATTAAAGTCTTTATTGTGAACAGTACAGGTAGGAATAAAATCCGTTGTTCATATTACAAACAGGAAATAGACAAAGCAGTTTAAGGTTTAATATTTTCTAGTTTACATTACATGACTAGAACTTAATAAAAACCATCAAGACTTACGAGTTTAAATCGCCCACCGAGTGTTTCGAATTCATCAGAGTTTTAAAATTATGATCATCTTGGTTTTACTGACAAAATTTACCAATCCTTGGTCACGATCAAGGCAATTTGATCGAAATATAGGGAATTAAATACAACACGAAAATAGTAATGCAGTACCTATGAAATGAAAGACGTGCAAGACGAAATACAGCATATCGCGTTAATACCCGATAATAATATATTATTCGTATTTTATCTAGATCGGTAATTCAACATTCTCGGAGATAATCATAACGTTTTTCCCCATTATAAATGAAAAAGTCATACTTACAAGTATGGCTAGTGCAAATTAACATGACTAGCTAGCCAGCTAAACTACTTTGTCTAGCCAGACAAAGTATGCTGAGAGCAAAGAAAAACAAATTGCGGTACAATATCTTGTATGCCATTCTAATGCTACAAGACACAAACACAAAGGAGAAGGAACTATATTTTGGCCCAGTCAGATTTATGATCTAGTACAACATAATTTATCACTGTATTTTAATCCCATTAACTTATCTAAGGATAATTCCTCACTGTGTTCTGTCGCAATATGACTTTAGACCGTTTGATATGATGACTGTCTACCTGCTAAAATATGAAGCTCGTAAACATGAATGACGCCAATGGACGGAGAAAATTGTCCTTTATAATCGTGATTATCCTATTAAAGAGTGGACGGCGGAGTCACTGGTGCGTAGTTGTCTGACCCCAGACAAGGGTCCTTCTCATAAATCCATTAATGAAATATTTTATCAAGTAAACTTGATAAAATATTTCATTGAGTAGACATCGCATTGCTTCTAGGATTTGTCTGTAGGTAGAGGATTCATAAATATACAGAAGTACCTAAGTCGCATGCAAACACATTAAATTAGGTAACCTTTATCATTTTTGAGAAGTCAATTTATACGGCAATGAATGAACATTAAATCATCTATCCTTACATCCTTTTTGACGGTAGATGAGATGTGAGTGTAGCTAATATAATAGTCATATAGGTATTTATAGCATAGTGCAGCTACGCTACCTATTATGATCGCATCATCAGTCGGTATAACGTACACTGCCAAACATGGGCCTCCCTCGAAGAGGTGTGGCCTTAATTACCACGCTTGGAAGGCGGATTAATGACCATGGTATTGTGTACAGGTAAACGCTGTTTCCGATTATCGGATGTACGATTGTCATAGATGATATTATGACAATCGAGACCAACGGCTATACGAGGCACGGAAGACCTTAACCGTCTAGATCCGAAAATAATAGATTTTGCATGAATGTGCAATCCCATTAAAAAATACAAGCCCTATTATTGACCAGATTTGATTTTTTCATTTACAGCTGAACCTGTGATTCTGAAAAAGCCATGTCTATCTCCAAGGGAAATATTAAAAGTTTATGGCATGGAGAACGAGCCAGGCGTGGTTACCATCAACCCGAAAACGTTCCTGGAAATGTGTCCTGCCCTCGTGTATCAGCTAGATCAACGTTCCTGCTTCAAAACAGAAGCACCTCCACCTAAACTTGATAAAATATGGAGTAAGTAAAATGTTAACCGTATTAAGTATAAAACCAATTAAGTCAAACTATGAAAAATACTTACAGGACTATTTTTGCAAAATGAAAAATGGTATTCAGCAATTATAAAATAAAAGTATCGTTAATTCAAAAAAAAAATGAAAATGGTCTATACAGACTGTATAACATATCAATTTTTAATTTTTCTAATGTTTTTTGCTATTATCTATAAACATTGACTCCATTTTATTTTTGTAATTAAAAATAATAATTGACTTCATATTCTATATTATTATTTTCCTTTTCCAGCATGGGTCTACGCTACATTGAGTATATTGGTGATCAGCGCTACAGGACTGCTCGGAGTTGCAATTGTTCCGATGCTGAAATCAGCCGTTTTCAGTCACGTGTTGCACTTCTTAGTAGCAGTCGCTGTAGGCACTTTGTGTGGCGATGCACTCCTCCACTTACTACCACATGCCCTCAAAAGTCACGGCCCATCTTCAGAGCCACAGGAAGAAACAGAAGTCGTATTGAAATGCAGTGTTACCTTCCTTACGATTTTGCTCTTCTACAGTGTCGAGGCTGTAATGCAAATTGCAAACGGGGGTCATGCACATTCACATGAGTCTGGAATGTCTGTAACAGATTTGAAATCTGATTCTGCCAAACAGATAGAGCCGATTGAACTTGGTGCAATGATGCCAGGCTCTCCTCCACCACCGGTAGATCGACCGATGTCTTCGACAGCGCTTATGGTAATTGTAGGTGACGGACTACATAATTTGACGGACGGGCTGGCGATTGGGGCAGCTTTTAGTGGAGATCCAGTAACAGGTTTTGCTACAGCGTTAGCCGTTTTTTGCCATGAACTTCCTCACGAGCTCGGCGATTTCGCTGTGTTGTTACGTTCCGGTATGAGTATCAAACGTGCTCTGTATTATAACATACTTTCATCCGTGCTTAGTTTTATGGGCATGGCAGGAGGTATTTGGCTTGCAGAAGATCACGAATCTGCTTCACAGTGGATTTATGCTGCAACAGCGGGTACTTTCTTTTACATAGCTCTCGCAGATTTAGTACCGGAAATAAATGAAAATAATCACGGTAAAAGTATTAATCTAATACTAGCAATATTGGGCATACTATCAGGTGGAATAATCATGCTGATGATTGCCCTTCATGAAGACAGTATTCAATATCTTTTTAGAAATTCTGAACAATGAATGAAATAACAGTTCCTAATTATTATGGAACTTTGTAAATGGATTGTGTGTAATTTGTATAAGCGTTTATAGTAGCGTTTAAGTCTTAGTGGTGGTAATATGAGGATAGTATGCATGTGGTACAATCTTGTTAACTAAAGAATTAAAGTACTCATCTGTAGTAGATAATATAAATAGAAAATAAATTTAACTTGCATGCCATCCAAAAAAGTAGGTAAGTAGGTATATTTACTTAGATAACCAACATGAAAAGTGATTTGGTAACTAAGTAATTAAAACAATAGAACGACCTAGTTTAGAATCCAACTTTAATAGACAATTTTAAATGCAAAATGTATGTCTATTTCATTTTATTTTTATTGATACGTAACATACCTACGAGTCGTTAGTATATGTATTGTTCTTGAAAAGATTGAGTGCCGAACTTGCCGTATGTTTTAATTCATAAAATAGTAGGTGTAAATATTTAAGTAAGTTTCATGTAAATATTTAACAGTATGTACATGTATTGTGATAATCGTACTCAAGGTTGTTAAGTAAATGTGTAAATTATTTAAGTTAAGTGTACCTAGAATAAGTTAGTAGGTATTAGGTAGGTACTTTTAAGATTTGGAACGTAAGATATAAGTTATAAGAGTCCGTTTTCCGTTTAATGCTTTAAGAGTAGATGTAAATTTATTGAGATTTTCATGCATAAACAGAGACTTTCAGCTGTGGTATCAAGACAAAAACTTGGCACCACAGCTGAAACTGAGTACCTAAACTTAACGAAATAGCTATTGATATGTGAAAAAAATTCTTAATTATTATAGTTAGTTCATTGTAATGCATTTCCTATAAGTAGGTATACCTACCTCAACTATTGTACTGTACTGCCTGAATATTAAAGCAATTACAATAAAATCCATCGCCTTCGAATTATGTGTTTAGTCAAGTCATTAAAAAGCTTGTCCACTGCATTTTGCTACAATGTCCTTAGGGACATTGCCGATAACCATAACCCAACATGAAGTTAGCTTCATGTTGGGTATTGTTATAAAAATAAAAATAATTAATTACTTAGTTAAAATAATTAAAAACGTACAAATGTGTATTCTTTCCTCCCCTATATATACTTACAAATCTTGTTATATATGTAATGGATATGATATATGTATATGGACGATGCATATTGGTCAATAAGTTATGATAGGGAGCAATGACGTTGCGTGCCCTTGACGGGCCCTGTATTGAAACTTGTTGGAGAGAACCTCTACCACACACGCCAGCTACAGTGGTAGCTCCAAATAGTAAGTAATGCACATGATGTTGCGGTTCCCGGTGATCCCAAGGTGAGTAAACTTCTCCTCGCGATCAGTAGCATACTCTGCTATATTAATCCTACTACTGCTTGTATTACTAGAGAGGGGAGTCCCACATACCCCGCTGCTGCGGTTTAACGAAAAATGGCCTTCGGATAGATACTAAGACGCCATGAAGGTCTTGTGTTCCCTGGTCACCTAACGTCCCAGCCATAGTATTCTCCGCAGACTTATTAACAGCTTATTCAGAGGGCCACGTCATGTGTGGCAGGAAATCCCTTGTCATGTGAAATTCGTGTGGAGAAAAACATCTAGAGACTGCAGACACTTTACTTAGAACAGCCTTCTGTAGCCCGCAAGCTATGCCTTATGAAGGCAGGAATCAACAACTCAAACTCAAAAGATACAAGAGTTTATAGGTAGGTATTAAATAACTTTAAAATCTGCCACTGTCAGATTGACTTTGCATGTCTTATGTCTGTCAAAGTCATATGAAATGAACTGTCAAGTGTCAAATGAAATCGAAAAGAAGTCGAATCTTTGTTGTACGAAAAAGGAGTACTGGAAAAACGTTGTTAAATAGATTTTATGTTGCTTATAGCAATATAAATCTGTTACAATATCACAGAAAACCAACAAATTGATGTTAAATATGATTAAAGCACTGGTTAGTAATCATTACTAAAATATGTTGTATTTGCTAATTTATTAACTCATGTAAAAAGTATTTGCAAGTTGTGAATTAACGTAATAGCCATTTTTAGAACATTCGTCCCAAAAAGTGTGATCGCAAACATCTCGCTAATTGCATGGAAATAGCATATAAGCATTTGTACATGGGCAATCTTCATAACCATTACAACTTATGTCAGGTTACCTACAAAATTAGATTTTCTTATTATTGATAGGGCTCCGAAATTATTACGTACCTACCTTTGTTCGTCATGTGACCAATGATTTTTAATAATGTATTGTTCTTCTATAGGTATATCAAATTCTTGAATCTATCTTAACTAGCTTACTTTGTAGCAAATTATATTTAACTTCTAACCATGTGTACATATTAATTCCACTGTAGATATTTTGGATGTGCATTGTTTCACACAGTTAAATTGGCAATTATGCTATTCAAATGATGTTATTTTGTTCATTGTTCTTTAAACATAAAATTAATTACCTAACAGTTTTCACGAAACATTATTTTTTATTAAGATGCATTTATTTTTTATATCTTAAATATTTTCAGTTACTAGATAAATGCTAGACCTTAAAAATGGATAATTTTTTTAATCACTTGAAACTAATAATAGAAAGCTATTTCTTTTTATTTTATAGTTTAAACTAAAACTAAACATATGAACTAAACATAAAACATATGAACTAAAACTAAACAATGTTTTAAGGCACTTTTGGCAGTAAAATCACAAATAATTCTTGTATATTATTATAATATTTGGTATATACATTGCTCTTAAGAGCAATCATTGTTTTATGATGAAATATACCACATACCATCCTTAATTTTTTAGGAATAAAATGGCTAGGCACACCCATAAAAATATATAATAGAAGTAAATATGATAGCTATTAATTTGCAAATGTAATTATAATGATTAATGGCACATCACCAAAGCAAAATTAACTTGGGACGCAAATTAAAAAATTAGAATAAAATATATAAACTTTTAAACTTTTGTATATCATTATTATAATATATAGCACACAGGTATTAACGTGATAAAAAAATACCTTTTTATATTACCCAACATTTCGATCAAGTTACATTGATAATAGTTGAGGGCAGTCTGCCTGCGTACTATAAAATGAATAAAATATATTTACATTTTTCATACCTACATAAAACAATATGTACACCTACTTCAAGTTATCTGTATTTTCTGACAACTGTACCTATGTGTACATTCCTGTCTGTTGGTCACAAGACAAGTATACAAGACATTTATCTGAACTGATGTCTTAATGTTATTACAAGGTTTCAATAAGATTAACTTTTGAAACAAATCTGACCCTATTTATTACTAAATCTAGTTGTCAAGGCATTTAGCCCTATTAGATTAATATAATCTATGGTCAATAAAAACCTACTAGTATTCAAAACTAAATCTAGTAACCATAGCCCATTTAAAAAGAGAACATCCATCTAACTGACATTACAACATGCATAGTTTTAGTTTATCTCACTGACAACATGGAAGTTAGCAGCAAAACCAGTAAAGCCTAAAAAAATGTGAATTTGGTATCAAAATTAAAGAGTAGTATAATATTTTACTAAATGTCGTGGCATGAACCTTGCCGTCCTATTTGCCCGCCACCACCGCCGCCCCCTTCTACAGGGCGTGCGCGCACCTTCGTAATGGCCTGTTTGTACAGTCTTGTTAAAACCGGTGTAAGTGAATAGTTTTGACAGAGTTTACCTGGCATACTGCCTTAGCCAGACTTTATAAATATAAATAATAAAGTGCCTAGACATAAAAAAACAGTTTTAAATTCTGTAATAAAAAACAAAAAAAAATGATTTAAATAATTTAATGTTAGTTGATGGTAGTTTGAAGAATTCATACAGGATTCCTCAACTATTAGACACTTACTTGGATTTTTAACGTACTTATAAAATAATACATTTTAATAGATACTTTGTCTTCAAGTTTTACTTCTTCACAAAGGCTGGAGACCTAGGGCTTGGCTCGCTTTAATAAAAGTTCTTCTAAAATCTATTATTGTTTTTGTATTCAAAAATTGTATCATTAAAATAATGCTGTTACAGGGTTAACCAGAAAACTTATTTTTCTCTACTTTTTTAGGTAATCTTTGGCGCTGGTGTGTACACTGGAGTGTATGTGGCACAAAATTATCAGGTAATTTTAACAATAAATACTTATACAAAGGAGGCCTGCATATACTTCAAGGTCTTCCAAATTCAGATACCTAATGTAATTTATCTAAAGCAATAATGTAATTCCTGGTTCAATTAATAAATTATAAATATAATAATTAATAAATGGCCTCTTTTGTTTTTATATAATTGGGTTGGCAATGGCGTAGCTAAATGTTGATTCAACAATGATGGTTCCCCCAAATTAATAACCATTTCTAGAATAATCAGTAATTTTTATAGATTTTCATTACAACTTTGTAAAAATAGTAATTTTCCAATTTTCCTTAAATAATACATACACTAGATTACTAAAACTCCCAGAACCTAATGTAAGGGTGATGCACATTTGTCCATATTATATAATGTTCTGAATATAATAACGAAAACTGTCCATATAATCTACCAAATATGTTAAAGATAGTTTAAACCAAGATGGAAGTTAAAAAGTGATTAATGGTCTTGTTTAATCTTTTGTAAAATGACTGTCTGTTAATGACCTTAGATGTTAAAAAGCGCCTTTAAATAAAGCATTAGAATACTTAGAACTTATAATTAAAAAGCTCTCAACCTGGTCAAGTATATGTGCACATACAAACTTATTAAAACATTATTATTTTCATTTTTACATAATAAAATGTATTGGATAAATTAAAGTAAGATCAATCCATTCATTATTTTTTATGATTTGATTTACTAGATTTACTTAGGCAAGTTAATATTTTATTTTAGAATTATTTATTTTCTTTTCAATATCTACAGGATGCAGTAGCTTCAGTTTGTGACAAGTCATCAAAAGACAAAAAGAAATGGTTAGCATTTTTGTTTTTTATTTTTTGAACCAGGAATTAAATTTTATTTCATTAATAATATTCGAATATGTACTTAGTATTTTTATTTCAGATTGATAAAGTAGAAGACCCAAAGGCATTATATGAAAAAGCTCAATGTTATCTTAAATCAAAATTAGAAGAGGTGAATGACAATGGAAAAAAAGACAAATAAGAGGAACATCAACACATAGGTCAATAAATAAACATGGATTTTTATGATTACTTTAATTGTAAATAGGTAGTACTTTACAATTATATAATTTACTTTAAATAAAATTGCTAAATAAATACTTGGGAATTTCTATATTTATTCCTCATATGAGTGACATCCCACCTCCAATGTGTTCTACTCTTGTCTGTGGCTCCTCAAATGCTAACCAGTCACTGGCGTGTGTTGGCAACAAACCCATGCTTTGACATTTATACAGTGCGAGCAAAATATTAACAATGTTTCCAATAAAATAGACAAACTTTTGTCCCAAAGCTTGAGTGCCTTCCACTATTTTGAAAGTACTTTGTGTAGCAAACAGAGCTTTTACTGGGCGTACAATTAACATTCCCACCATCATTATAGGGAAAATGGATATGGAATTGCCAGCCATGTACATGATAAACAAATTCATTGGCACTTGCTTCAGGGGTCCAAGAGCAACATCCCATAACTTCTTAATTAGTAAAAGATTAGAATCTGTGTCTTTGGACAACTCAGTATAACTAGCATTGGCCGACTGGCTGTAGCCAGGAGGTGAAGGTAGCTCTGTAGTTTGAGTGCGGGTTCTAAAACAACATACAAAAATGTTAGGTGTGTATTTAAACATGTGCAATGTACTCATACATATTCATCATCATCATTATCATTAGCCTGTATAATGTTCACTACTGAACATGGGCCTCCTCCCGAGGGAGGGTATTTTTCATAGTTACCACGCTTGGCAGGGGGGTTGCTGACCGCAGTATTATGTTGTAACACACAAGGAACGCTGCTGCTGCT
Organism: Nycteola revayana; assembly: GCA_947037095.2. Lineage (NCBI taxonomy): Eukaryota > Metazoa > Arthropoda > Insecta > Lepidoptera > Nolidae > Nycteola > Nycteola revayana. The sequence goes on along the minus strand of OX344846.2, from coordinate 16,831,629 downwards.
GATGTTATTACAACATCATATATAACAATCGTTATAGTAATCGTATGTTATAAACACAAAGATTTTTTTGTCAGGTGTGGAGCTTACCCACGACCTCCAAGATTTAAGACTAGCTAAATACCGCTGCGGTACGGAGGTTGTCATACATATTCAGTGACAAAAAATACTAGGTACTTACTTCTGATTATAATCCAAAGCCCATTTAAATTTCTTGCTGGATTTGGCTTGCGACATGTTTGTTTATTAAGTTATTAAGGAATTCAGTAAATATTTATTTCTATTAAAATACGAAACGAACAGTATAGAATAGCTGAATTAAGACGAATTTTCCTAAGTAAATATTAATTAATGTGAGCACAACTAAAATTGGGAAATGTAACCTGTCAGAAATGTCAGATAATCAAGTGACATTTTTTTATGGTTTAAAGCAGAATGGTTTGCCTATTTCAGCCTTTTGAACTTCAAGGTGTACATAATATCACAAAAAAATTGTCATATAATATTTAATTCTCAACATAAATACAATAAAAATTTTAAAAGTTAAAGATCAAAATTTTAATTTAGATGAAAGAATTTGTTGCCTAAATAAAATAGATGTTTAACACTTTCACAGACGTAATGGAGTTTCATTTCCGTGCCCAGGCTTGTCCAATCCTTGTTCGTAATCGCAAATTTGTTTAATTTATTGTGAATTAATTGATACCTATATAAGGACGGTGTCGCGGCCAGGATGTATCACACAATAACGTTTATTAAATTCCGTGAAATGTTTTTTAATCGGTCAAGTATAAAAAAAACATAAAGGTAAAAAAGTAACTCGCTCTTCTTAAAATTATAACTAGTAGGTTATAATTTTAAGAATAAAATATGATTCTTATTTCTTTTCTTTTTAAAGATAACTAGCAGTGTTTTTGCACACAACTATTATTCTCGTGCTAAGCTAAAATGCTTGTGTTTTGAGTGGCTTCATGTCAGTAGTGCAACGAGTTGGTATCGAACCGGCGACCACATGATCGCAAGTCTTAACCATTGGCCACTATTGTTCGTTTATATAATTTATTTTACTGTATAACTAACAATAATTGCCGTATGGATTAGAGTAGACCACCCCAGGGCCGGATTGCCTATGCGTACCCGGCCCCCGCCAAAGGTGGATCGAAGGAGTGTCCGGGGGGTTATAATGGTGTAGGGACCTCTCCTCGTGGTATGAGTTTAGCATACCATACCATAAGGAGAGGGTGAGTCTCACATATCCGTAATGCGTAAATAAATGCATTTCCCGTGGATATAAAAAAAAATATATATTGGGGTATTGAAAAAGTTGGCTAAGTGACAGAAACCTGGCGGATGGTTAGCAGCAGCTATCAGCTTAAGGTTTTCTTTCCATGCGTTGTGATTATGACAATATCCCTCACCGACCCTTGTTAGCCAAGATCAATATTCAGCAGTGGACGTAAATGGACTGTTGAAGTGCCAACAGATAGGTAAAATTGAAGTTAACTTTTTTATGTTTACGTATAGGGTTAGTATATCACCTACATCAGAAGGAGTTTCTAGTGTGGAAAGAATAATTAGGTATACACGTAATGCTGTTAACTCCGTAGTAATTGACGACTGGTAAAAATATATTTGACAAGCGAAGCCACCACTACGTTTATAGGTAGGTACATTCACTTATTATAGACACACATGTACCTACAGGAATAATTAAAGTGGAGGTCAATATAAATATAAAATATCCTATCATATCAATATCAAATATCCTTAAGCTCTAAAAGCCGAATATACGTAAGTAGTCCAAGCCGCTATAACCAAGAAATCGCACAGTAGGTATAAATCGATGTATGGATCCATAGAAGTAGTACAGATTAGGCATAGTGTAAGTCACTGATTCCCAAAGTGCTCTAGTTGCACCCCAGGGGTCCACTGGAAACTGGACGGGGGTCTATGTTGGCGTAAAAGAATAGGTTCACTTGTGGTTAGTACCTATGTAATAGGGGGACACCGCAATAAGTACCTATACTTAAGAAGATCTACGAGAAAAAAGTTTTAGGCATCTGGTTTAGGTAGGTACCTACTAATTGCGCGACATGGGTGACGTACCCCACGAAATGGGTGATCAATATCAGTCAATATGTGATTAGGTATAATCAGATCAGAACTTTTTAAATTAACATATGGATTAAGTAAAAGTAATTTCCGTGGTTAAACAAAGACTGCGTACAAATTTAATCATCAACAGCCCGTTTACGTCCACTGCTGGTCCACATGGGCCTTCTCTTAACAGACCTTGGCAAGCCAGGATCGTAGAGGGATATTGCCATAATCACCACGCTTGCCAGACGGATTGGTGATCGCAGTAAGATGTAAACCTTGGGCTAATAGATGCTGCTGCCCATCCATCAGCCATATGTCCCTTAGTCGCCTTTTACGACACCCATGGGAGGACATGGGGTGGTCTATTCTAAGCCGGAAACCACACGGCTAATAAATTTAATAAGTAAGATTTTTGGTTTTAATATTTTCAAATTATGTTAATTTTCTATTGGCTCTTTAATGTTTTTCTACTCTTTTAGGTCGTAACTACTTGTGTGCTAATTATTGTTATGTAAGTTAGGTCTGTTTAATAAATAAACATGTAAAACTTTATCGCTTAATAATTAGTAACTTGTTATATAAAGCTTCATAAATATTAAAGTGTCGTATGCATTCATTGACCGATAGCGGAAAATTTCTGCACAGCAATTTACGGATACAAAACGTGTACTTTTCGTGATACGGTTACCTACTATCATGCAGATTTGTCATGACATACATGCATAAGACATTATGAAACCGTGGCTTTGTGTTGTACCCTACGTCGCTGCCATACCATAGACCTCTCCCAATTACAGCGCACACCAATGACCCCTCGCGTTTCTTAAAGTTGGCAATAGACCATGGTAGACTCTTCATGCCTAAATTGTTATTATTAATACTTATAGGTACCTCTATATCCGGTATAATATTCGCTTCAGGCCTGTAAAGTGAAGGATTCTTATTCCACACCGGGAAATATATTTGTGTGATTCATTCCTAGTGGCCACAGAGAACAAAGTAGTTTTTCTGGCCACACCCTAGTTCAAAGTGAACGTTTAGGAAGATCCTATTCTTGGTGCTTGACAGGATTGCGTACCATATACCTATTGCCTATCAATCTTTTATTACAAAAAAAGTGGAAAGATTTTATTTTTTGTTTGTTGTTTGCATTGAATAGGTTATGGTACCTACTATTAGACGAATGTTAAAAATTTTGTCACTAATAGAAAGCTACGTTATGCAGGAGCAAAGTTGCTAGACGTCCCGCTTTTCGGATACCTTGGTAAATCTGATTTTTGTCCAAGATTTATATTCTTTACTAGCTTCCCGCGCGCGGTTTCACCCGCGTAACTCCCGTTCCCGTGGGAAATTCATAATAAAATATAGCCTATGTTCTTTCTCAGGCTCTAGACTATATCTGTATCAAATTTCATTTAAATCGCTTCAGTAGTTAAGGCGTGATTGCGTAACAGACAGACAGATAGACAGACAGACAGAGTTACTTTAACATTTATAATATTAGTAAGGATTAGTAAGGAAGTAAGGATAGGTATTATCAATAAAATACATTTTCTATTTTTGCTATTGATGATGATGATATCAGTATCAGAATAAAGATATGTATGAAAGCAGCATTCAACTGAGTATTGCAGTATTATAGCCCCATATAATATGCCTATTCGTCCGCCCAATATCTCGTTGCTATAGCACATGTCTAAGAGGTCTCTGCCATTCATTTTCTCCAGTTATGGTAGAACATATTTTTAATATAATAATACTACACCGGCTCCGCACGGGTGCAATGCTGATGTATTATACATATAAATCTTCCTCTTGAATCACTCTATCTATTCAAAATACCGTATCAAAATCCGTTGCGTAGTTTTAAAGATCTAAAGCATACATAGGGACGGACAGACAGCGGGAAACGACTTTGTTTTATACTATGTAGTGATAGAGACGATTAAAACAAATATATTTAAAAAACCATTTGGCAACAGCTAGGTCGGCAAAAGGTCGAAATTCTACCATAATTAAAAAATATAAGTATAATCATTCTGCACTCCTTTTCTAGATAATATAATAGAAAAATTTCATACTCTGTCCGCGCAATTGTTGGTAAAAAGGGGTATCTACAAAGTTTTTGCTTCACATATTAATCAGTCGGTGTCAGTGATTTGGTTAAAATAAAAAGATTTTTTATGTAACTTAACATGTTTTATTAAAACCATTTATTTATAACTAAAGTATTTTCTGAATACACACACTTTACAATAACTTAATTTACACTCGGGCTATATTAGGAGTACAGATAACTTCGGTCTCGTTTGATACAGTCACTAAATTATTATCAATTTCCTTGAGTGCTTCTCTAGAAACGATGTGATCCTTGCAGAAGACTACCATCCGTTTGCAGGCCTCCCGCATTACATCTTCGGGGACTGTCAATACTATGCGCATGAAGTTCGGATATGCGAAACACTGAAAAAAAATAAAGCAAAATTAGTTCGTAATGTTACATTTCATTCAATATTATTTTATCCACAGACTTTTTGACATCTACGCGTGGTGCTGGGTCTCTGGCGGTAACCCTGGAAAAAGTTTTTTTTTTTAACATCTTGCACCGCCATAATTTATTAATAATTAAGTACTAGCGGGCTTCGTGCTTGCGATCATAATAAAAAAACGACTTCGTTGAAATTCTAAACAATTATTGTCTTTTTCGATATATCTGTGATTCCGTTCCTTGGTGTCTAGGTGTCTTGATTAGCAAGTATTTTATTTATTTATTCTTTATTGCACACAATAAATACATAACATACAATTTATACAACGGAAACGACATGTACAAAAGCGAGCTTAATTCAATACTGAATTTTCATCCAGCAAAACTCATGAATAGTCTAGTCAACATGTACCTTTTTGGGTGAAATTTTTGTATAAGTAGTCTTCGAAAATAACGATAAAGGTGTCATTCGATATGGAATATTATGTAGAAAGTTTAAGAAAAAGTTCCAAAAGGAGCCGATAAAAATTGCAAAAGTTATAAACAATAAAAAAAGTAGGGATTTGGTTTTTTTTGAATATCTCGAAAACTATCAAAGATATTCGAAATTTGAAAAAAGATCTGAAAAGAGGAGGAAATTTCCTAAAAAAAGTTCTACCTCAAGTTATATAAAAAGAGTCAACTTTATAACTAATACTACTTTACTCAACTACCTAGGTATATGATAGAAGAAAAATATTTCGGTGAAGCGGGTTATTTAGCATCAGAAACATAATTATCATGTTATTTAGTTCTCATTTAGAAATAGTTTTTTATTTTACTTACTTTCACCTAGACGGCTTTTATTTATGTGACCAATGGTCACTTCAACTTTTTATTCTATTTCTGGTAGGGCTAATCCGTGCCAGGGTTAAAACCGATGACTTAAAAGTATTAAGAACTAACCATTAACTTTTTGTTTCTGTTTTCATCACTTTAATTAAAAAAAACACCTATGGTAGTACTAATATCAGAAATAACAATGCTACATTATCCGGAACAGGTGCTCCTGCTACGCTGGCAAAATACATATTTTAATAAACCGACCAAGTGCGAGTCGAACTCGTGCAAGAAAGGTCCCGTACCATTTTCAAGTGCATACCTGTTGCCGTTATTGATATCGAGCATAAAAGGGTTAAAAAATCACGTTTGTTTTATGTGAGCCCCCTCTTAAATATTTATTTTTAGTATTTGTTGTTATAGCGGCTATAGAAATACATCATTTGTGAAAATTTCAACTGTGTGTTCCTTACCCGAAGGGTATAAACGGGAATCTATTAATAAGACTTCTCTGTCTGTCACCAGGCTGTATCTCAAGAAGTCATGTTTATACCCTTCGGGTACGGAACCCTAAAGATTGTAAATTTTTCTGGGACATGTTGTTAATGTAGAATAACTTGAAATACGGAATTGTCTACCCCCAGGGAATGCGAAATGTATAAAGGGCATGTGAATGTACGTACGATTGAATTGAATCTTCTCGAAATAAACACATCAAGACAGTCAGACAGGAATAAAAAAAGTGATGGATGAGTCAGGTAACAATTCTAGACCTCAGAAGCAGACGGATGTATGATATACGGATTTGGCTGTAAGTGCTAGTTTACGATAAGGGCACATTTGACGAATGTTTCTGACGTATAATGGCACATCTAAGCTCAAAACACTAACCTGTCCTGGCAAACAGAACACCGATTGTTCAGAAACCATCCGCTCGACGAACTGCAGCTCATTTTTGAACTTAGGAAATAGAGATAGTTTAATCTCTATCATCATGTACATAGCTCCTTGAGGCATGATAGGCCTTAGTCCAGGGGCACAGTTCAATTCCTCGTATGCTAATTTCGCTTGATTCTGTAACATAATAAAAACAGTTTTAAATTAGAAATTATCTTATAAATATAAGTATGTCAAATAGATACTTAGCTGGGGGATTAGGTAGATATAAAAATTAATTTCATAAGTAAAACGCGTAAAAGTAACTATTGCGTAATTTATTATAATTAGATTTGCTATAGTTTTGACTAGTCTTTTAATTATTTTACGTAGACAAAATGTTTTCAAAGAATAACTATTAAACTATACTATCTGAACTCGATTATGTTATTTATAATGTGAAACACACAAACAAACACAATTAGTTGGCATGCATTGATGTGAGCAAAGTTTGTAATGTTTGCTTTATTTTTTTAATTGTTAAAAAGAATGGGCATGAGGACTAAAAAAAATCTATTTAGTCCGTCAGTTAGATTACTAAAAAATATTGGATACGTATTTTTTTTATTAATCAAATTAAATAAAAAATACAAAGGTACAGAGCAAAAACAAACTATAAAGTTCAGGAGACGGGTGGGCTTGTGACGTCAGTATTACGTAAAATTGTACCTAATAATGACGTCACACGAAATTTCAACGCGCTGTATCTTCGTCATTTTTTGTTTGAGGAACGAAAAAATAAATACGTGTCTAAAATTTTTTGGAAATCTAACTGACGGACTAAATAGTTTTTTTAAGTCTTCATGTTATTGCCACGTTTCAGTACCACTTAAGACAGTCGATTAAGGAGGTATATCTATTCCTGCTAACTATTTTTATAATTCTATCTGTTACCGATTTCAGATCAAAGACTTTAAAGAAGGAGTCATAATTAGTTCAATAACACAACAACTAAATAAACAATAAATACACGTGCACAAACATGTGCAAAGTATGCTTTAGAGACACGAGTTCTTTTACGTTTACATATAAATAATAACACGGTACATTATGGTATATTATTAAAAAACCAGGTTGTGATTTTTTTCATAATATAGACAAGTTATCTTGACAATCTATTTGAATTATATCTTAGATATAATTCAAATAGATTGCTGCAACAAATATATTCCATATATATAAACAGTCTAAAATTTAAATAAATAGATAAATTTCTTGCTTACCTCTATAAATAATACAACGTTGTCAAAAAAGCTCTGTGGTGTTAGTGAGAGAATGGCTGGCAAAGCCCTTTGTATTAATGTATTTGGTCCAAGAATTCTAGTTGCTAAATTCGCCATGCCCTTTCGAACTTCTTTTCCGAGGACATTATGCCTGTCGTGAAGAATCACCCATCCCAGTCGCCAACCAGGTACAAGAAATCTCTTAGTCAGACCACTGCACGTTAAAACAGGAACGTCTTTAGAGAGAGCTGATATAGCAGTATATTCATTATTAGAGAAAACAAAATGCTCGTATATTTCATCAGCAATTATGGGCACCCGATTTCTTGATGCTATATCTAGAATCTCATATAAGTGTTCTTTATCATACACCGATCCACATGGATTTGATGGATTAATTACAACTATGGCGACTGTGTTATCATCTATTTGATTTTCTAAATCTTCTAAATCAACTTTCCATTGTTGATCTGGCTGTAACAAAGGGAAAGTCTCGATCATTATGTTTTCATCAATCTGGTTATCTATAGTTATAACCTTTAATCAAGGATTTATGCAACTATAAATAAAATAATGCGTAAATAAGCAGTATGCAAATCCATTCCATAGCCACTGGAAACTCGTTATGTTTATAGAAACTTGTTTAATATCACCTCATATATATACCGAAGCTACTACTACGCCCTAACTTATTTGCACATTTCCTTATATTTCTCAAAACTTACATGTAAATATTTGCAGCTCGTTATATGAATGTAATATTCGTGCAGAATGCACCCTAGGATACATCCTGCCACCATAATCTTATTGCGCAAAGCAAAGCATATTGCGCAGTAGTGTCTCCCACATATCGTAATAAGGTAGTGTAATGAAGAGATGTAGATGTAAGTATACTGAAGCAATTTTATAAAACTTACCAATAAATTGTAATGCTTGATCTTAATTCCTAAGCCTTCAGCCACAGTTTGATATATCATGAACCCTGGCCGAGGAACAAGCACATTTTGCCCAGCGTCTGCAAGTACTGTGATGGCTAACTCGATAGCATGTGAACAACCACTACAAAGGAACACATCCTCTGGTGAAATGTCCCCCTGATGAGCACTGTACTTTGCTACAGCCACCCTCGCTTCCAGATGTCCTTTGGCTGCAGCATAGCCACGACTACTAAGCCACTCAGTGCTTTCATGAACGGCTTGTAGCACTTGTTCAGGAGGATTAAGGTTCCCAAAAGTGGTTGGATCACCTGGAAAAAATATCACATATTGATTTATTTGTGACTCCAAGGTCGTTCAGTTGAAAATAAAACAAGTTTATTTAATGAAGTATAATTAATGTGAAAAATAATTTTTGACCTTGATGGCATTTAAATTAGTGTCTAAGACGTCGTAGTAGTGGAAGATAATTCATTATTTCGACGTAGTCTATTTTAGCGGCATACCCACTTATTATTTGTCGTTATTTGATTGTGATCATAAATGCAATCTTCAATTTTTTTACCTGTTGTAAATTTTAACAAATTTAGAAATATTGTCACATTCAATTAGAAGTTCATCCAAAGCTCCTTGTTGAAGACTTAGAAGTACAAAATATATATTTTTCGTATAAAATGAAATGCCTGCGAATTGTTTTTGGTTTCGCAGACTAAAAAAATATAGTACCTACTTATAATTAATTATTGAGTACCTAAGTATTAATTACATCCACAACAATTTTCTATAAAACAACTTATGCACTTCTGATGATATTTATTTACTCATGTAGTTCATTAATGATGTAGGTATTTTTAATAAGTTACTAGCGGCGTACGGTTTCGCACGGGTGGACTTTTATATATATTGTTACTCAGGGATAATGTAGCATTCTAATGGTGAAAGAATTATCGAAATCCGTTCAGTAGTTTTTGAGTTTATTCGAAACAAACATACAAAAATATAAACTTTTCCTTTTTATAATATGTAAAATTATTATATTACTAAATTCTACAAACTCAAATCACGGTACCGTATAAGTATTTTATTCTTAATAGCGGTAGGAACTTGTTTCTCAGCCTCTTTTCCTGTTTTTACACTGAAAAATATTCACTGTTTTTTTTTCTCTACATTTTAATAATGTTTGCTAAAAGGTTACTAATACATTTTGTTTGTCACTTGATATGTATTTATATCTAGAGTGTTTTATCCTCATTAGTTTGATCTTCAGTTTTTTTTTTACTTTATACTGGAAATTCTTTGTGAAGTTTTTTTGCATCATTTCATCATGTATACCGCTCGTTATTTTGGAGCGAACCACGTCCACGTTAAACACGTGTTTATCAAATAAATAAAAAAATAAGTCCATCTACAGATACGAAGGTTTATCGTCAACATTTTAATACCAAACATTTCAATAAAAATAACTAAGTAGGAACTAACCTATAGACAGCGCAATCAGCGGTTTCTCGGGATGGGGCTCGACCTGAAGGTTCTCAACTATTTCCCTGATCAAGTTGTGGGTATTGCGAGCCAGCGCAGATGCGCGCACCTCCCAAGTGTTGGTTCCTCGTGATCGTCGAGACATGGGCACAAAACTTGCGGAGTGTTGAAAGCTGCGGCGACACTTAAACTTGAATTGAGAATATTGCTCGCATTTCGATACAGCTCAGTTTTGTATCGGGTCCGTCGCGTTTGACAAGAACGGACTCTCAAGTCGTGGAACTGGTTTATAAAATGTAGATGTGATGACGGTAATAGAAGCCGGTTGTTTGTACGAGTATATTCCACAAGCCACATATTTTCTGCTCTATCTTTACTAGTAGAGTTTTTGTTCTTGTCAAACGGGACATAGTTAAATATAAGTCTCATTAAATCTAATACATTGCATTATAGCGTATAAAACAACAATGCAACATCTTAAAAAAATTGGAAACTTATACATTACACATTGACAAACTAAAAGCCAGTAAAAAAAATCTCTTTATAAAGTTAGGATTGAGGTTATTTGCTGAAAGCTTTATACAGTAGTAGTACCTAGTAACTATGAAGTTTATTATCTTGTTAAAATTATATTAATGGACGTAAGTACCTACCTAAAGATTGTAGGTATTCAACTAAAAATTAATAAAACATAATTATTACACTATACGTATTTTGTGTTATGAATAGAATATTTGTACCTACTTACCCACTAAACTTCATAAAAAAATCGAAGTTTCATTTACTGAAACTGTATGTTTTATTAATTAATTAATTAATATTTAAACAAAGGTTATACGTTATGCACACATAAGACATGGAAAATTATCGATAGTATTTGGATTTACAAAAAAAAAAATATGATTATTATTTCCTGATTTTATAACGTTTCCGTCACTAGATGAACTTTTATCATTTTAATTTAACCAAACATTTTATGTTACAAATAGGCAATAGGCCATTAGTAATTAAAATTTTATGTCGGGCGATATAGGCACGTCGAGGGGCGACGTCTTTTAAATGCTCATGATATGCAAAGAGGTATAAGAGAATTGTTATACAACCAAGTGGGTAGGATCAGTCCTAGGTAACTCGGCATTTTGTTGTTAATAGGAGCGTATTTATGTGTTTGGCAGCGTTACAATCCTGGATATTCGGGATCCTGCTGAGCAACTCCCAGAACGTGGAAGGAGTGGAGGATTTGCAACTGACTGCACGACGTCAGCTGATCTTATCTGCCCGTAATATAGCTTTGAAGGTACAATTCTCAAGCGGTTTTGTTGTTAGCCACCGTACCGTGAGAAATAGGCTCCATGAATACGGACTACGAGCAAGTAACTCAATCAAATTTTTTTTTTTTTTTGCCCATGCATTGCCCATCTACACGCCATATCTCGCCCTTGTCGTATCATACGCCTGATACGAGAAGGGTAAAAATGTATCGTCTTTCTAGAAAAACTGAATGGCTGAGGTGCGTCCAAGAAGGTGTGCCCTTACAGTGACGGCACAGTATAGACGGGTATTATAAAGAACAGATGCAATAAGCTCGTTTTTGTAAATACCAATATGAACACGAATGAACCAGACCATGATGAGCATGACAAGACCACAGAGTACCTAATTGGCAATGAATAACATCCAGGTGGCATGCACAATCACCAGACCTCAATTCGATAGAGTAGGCATCGGACATGCTGCAGAGCCGTATTCTGGAAGACCTGGAGATCGACCACCCAACCACTAAAGACTTGTTAATGTGTGAAATGCATTGAGAGCAATTGCCAATTATCTAATTGTTTTCTATTATGCCAGTAAGTGCCACACTTTGTATTTTTTTTTTGTATAGCCTTTTCGGTCTGACTGTTTTTGAAACAGCAAACACCCATGCGTCTCGCCGTTAAATTATTGTGTTTGGCAAGTTCTAAATAATTTTAAAATAGTTACCTATGTAGTATTTTAAAGTAAATTAATAATCATAATGACATCCATCCATACAAACGTTCGTGGTTATAATATTATTGGGATTTACCTATAGAATACGATATTGACATTCCCAACTAAACAAGTAACATATTTCTCAGATAGAGCCATGTCAGATGAAAATTAATATTATCTTAAACAGCCTGTTTACGAGCACTGTTGAACATCGGCCTGCTCTTAACAGACCTTGGAAGGCGTATTGGGGATCGCTGTAAGATGGCAACTAACCTTATATGTAGATGCTGCTTCCCATTCATCAGCTGTATATACCGCATTGGAAGACATGGGGTCGTCTATTCTTTTACTTTATAAGACATGCACCATATGGCAAAGCCGAAAACCACTTGGCAAAAAATTATATATTCATGGCAAGTGTCGCACTACGTGAATCAATATATTAACTTTTTTATTTTATCATAATATGTAAAAATAAATTAATATTTGATATATGTATATGTATTAATTTATCAGGCCTATCTAAAGTATGTGTTACATTTTAATAAGTAGTGTAAAGCGGGGCTAGTTGAGCGTAGTTGTGTAGTTAGGCAATCGAAAAATCAAAAATATTCACCGCTCGCGCGGAATCTAATAGCAGAAAGAAAAGTGGAACGTTTCCTGCGATCGCCAGTGGTAATTTGCCAATCAGCTGAAGTACCTCAGCATATTGTTTATTTTATGACCTAAAAATAAAAAATTGGTAAACGGGAAGACAAACGTTATCCGTTTTCAATCAGGCAAGAGTAAAACTTCCATTAATATATTTTACTTTTTATACCTATGGTTATTATTTATGGTTATTATTTTTATACCTATATAAATGTTCTAGGTATAGAGTTATTTTTCGTACTTTTGGTTTAAAATTTCGGGTTGGGGCTCATTGAGCAATAGTAGCACAACTTGCCACTTTTTTTTTCGGATGGACATTCGTAGGTAGCCTCGGCTTAATTTTGCTACTTCACCGGGCATAAAGGCGAGCAGAGCTCCAGCCTTAATAAATGGTTTAAAAACTACAAACTAAGCAACCTGCGCAAGGGGGCGCCCCCTGTGGGGCTTGGACCTCGGCTCAGGGCGATCGCTGGCGATGGGATTGAGGGATTTTGACTTTTAGTATTTTAGAGGAGTTTTGTGCAACTGTCGCACAACTTGCCCCATGACTTATACAAAAGGACTTTATGTTTTACTATGTTTTTAAGGATGGGGACTTGTAAAAGAAAAACTACAAGATGCACCTACTATATTGAAGACTTAAATAATACTGTCAACGAAGAAGGAAAAAGTGTAAATGCCTCCGCCAAAGAATTCGGTATCAAACGGATGACATTAACAAGTGATTAAATCATGGGTCACAACATCAAGGCAAGAGTCCATTTTGATCTTTTGTCAAACTTTGACAATTTGCGAATTAAATGATGTGGCCCTACCAAGGCTGGTGGGTTCTGGTTTTGAATGTCTGACTCGGGATTGCGTTTGACAAAACACATCGTAAACACATTATTTTCTAGCAAACTTTTTTGCAGTCGTGAATGATAATGAAATATACCTATTAATATCATTTGCAATGAGAATTTATTTAAGGAGTGCTCTTGCATGGGTGAAAGCACTTGCCTCGATGTTGTGTAAACCCATCGTTTATTGACACGACCGGTGAGAGATTTTGTTATCCGAGTCACGATAAAACATCGCCAAAATGCCGACGTGTGTAAAGTGTTGTAAACATTCCTATGATTACAAAACTTTAACAAGACTTGGGAATCGAACCCGAGACCAAGCTAATTAAGATTAAACACATGACCACTATCAAAGAGTTTGGTTGGCAATTAAACAAAAACAAAACAGCTTATGAATAAACAAATGTTGTGCCTTTACCTTTGCATTGTAAACCTATTATTTTCTGAATACAAAACTACACCAAGTGTTTGCATACTTATGTGTTCATTCACATGCTTTATATTACCTATATTGTTTTACATTCTTATTTATATGCGTTACAGTATTAACAGCAGACAGAGGCTAATTCAAAATATGTTTTACTAAACTTCTGTTGCACAGAAACAGTAAGTAGGTATAATAAAATGATACTGTAATCTCTCTCGCCAGAGGCAATGACTCTAACAGAATCGCAGAGGTCCTGGTCCTGGTCCATCACGTAGGAACTGTGTGGTAGTCAGGTAGTAAGCAAGCGTTGTAGGAGGTTTCAATACCTCGATGGTATTGAAACCTCCTACAACGCTTGCTCACATGTGTGTGATGTTACGGTTACAATATTGTGATAAAATCTATCAATATACTTACATTGTTTTTTATTCCACATGGTTTTCGGATTGGCAAATTATATTTAAGTTCCAACATCTTACGATTTAAGTTATCACTTTTCTAAAGTAAATATATTTTATTTATCTATTAATTTAAACCCATAAATTCTAAGGCTAGCGTACACTTTTCCGCCTATGGTCGATATGTAAAAGTTATAAAAAATAAACATGACAATATGCTAAGTTTCAGTTGTACAAACAGGTATCCACCTGATACTGCCTGTTTAGGGTTCCGAGTGTGCTAACGGTATTTATGTAGATATCCGTATAATTTAAGTAGATTTTTATCTGTAACTTGTTAGGTACTGAAAATAGTAGATTGTTTATCTAGGGAGCAAACAACTATTTTAAAGGCGAGAGTGTTTTTTTAATCCAGAGCGGAGCGAAGGATTCTAGAGTAGAATCCCGAGCGGAGCGAGGGATTCTTAATTAGAATCCTGAGCGCAGCGAGGGATTAAAAGTATGTCACTCGAGCTTTAAAATAGTGTTGGTCCCGAGGTGGGCACTCTACTTTTTATCACCCTCTATGAGAAAATAAGTAAGTGCAACTTATGAACAAGAATTTATTTACGTACAATGAAGAACCATAAGACATAATAATACTTTCACTTGAGGAAGACGCATTCATTTTTTATAATTCTAAAATCTGAATACCTATATGAATCAACTACGAACGAAAGCAGAATGCATTTAATTTCGCGCGTTGTTTATTTTTCATCAACTTTTTTTAAATTTGGCGCGCTCGCCCTTTTTCATCCAGTCACATATTCAATACATTGTTCCCGCATTGTTTGTGATTCACCTCTTTGCTGATTGAAAAATTAATAACAATATCCACATTCCAAGTTCAAATCAATTTTGGTCCCTAGGGATTAATGAGCTATTTTGGTCCCTGTTTACGAGGAATAAACTAGCTCTTTTTGAATAGATGTGATAAAATAGTTATTTGTTATACAAGAGTGCAAAGTTGCTTTTTAACCGCGTGTTCAATTTTGATGACCGAGCAAGCGAAGGATTCTAAAATTGAATCACGAGCGCAGCGAGTGATTCAAATTTAGAATCCTGAGCGTCAGCGAGGGAATCAAAAGAGCACGAGGTGAAAAATCTTTGCACTCGAGTGCAACACGTAACTTTTCATTCCACCTCAGCGAGGAAATGCGCATTATTAACAGTTTCAGTCAATTCTGCTGGCGTCAAACAAACTTCCTCGTCGCTAGAATCACTCATTTTAGTTTTCTCACTTGTTTTCAAGTTTCTTGTTTTTAATATAAGGTTTAACAATGACGTGAAAAAATGCCGCGTAAAGAACCGCGTACAAAGCAAATTGAAAAAAGAACACCAAGAAGGTTCCGAGTCTGGGTTTTTAACAAATTAAAAAAAAGTTGTATGATATATTCGGCACCATAGAGGTAGCAGTAAATAGGTTTAATGTTTTTTTTAATTCACAAACTTAGTGCACACGATTTTCTAAATTCAATTTACTTTATCCTCTAGAGAATAAAAACGGCTTTTCCACTCAGATATTGAAGATTAAAAATACTCTTTCCGAGATGGTGGGATGAAAAATATATTTTAGTAGTAGTTATATGTTGATCGATTGCACTACCAAATCTAAATCATTTCGCTATGTATTAGAAACGTCTAAAAATCATGGTTTATCCAAAAATTCTTTTACAGAAGATAATGTCACATACCTAGACATACATATATAACCTAAACCTACTGATTACGTTAGTAAAATAATATGTTAAAAAAAATTCTATACCCAAGATTTATTTTTTTATTGTTAATGTTATTGTTGTATACACTAATGTACTTCGGAACATGCTATGCTGAGTTTAACTTTTTGTCTCTCCTTTTAAATGTGATTCCTCAAATACTGCTATCATTGTACTCGTCATGCTCCCATTGTTTATCATTGCTTGCGGTGACGATGTGAGTCGGGTCGCCTCCTTCCCTCTAATAACGCGAGGGAGGCGATGGCTGTGTGCTCACACGTCATACTCGTGAACGGGTCCTGCTTGCGGTGGCTGGCCGGCTTTCTGATGGTTGTGTTTGAGGTAGTTGTTAAAACATTTGTGTGTGACCCATTAAGACGATAATTTTTATCGCAAAGCTTGTGCCTTGGTAATTTGTGTGGATACCCCCTCCGTTTTCAAGTGCTAGAGGTTTATCTTTTTGCATGAGGATTTTAAATCATAATTTATAGCTATATCTATGAAAACGTCTAGAGCGAGCATGCTGTAATTTCACAATATACTTGAAATGAAATATTGTAAACAAAACTTATAAATTAAAAAAAAAGCCATACATAAACTATGATATAAAAGATGACGAAAAAAAAAGCCCGGAGTTTCTTTCTCCCTTTCTTCTCCGGGTCGTCCACCTAGGTAGCTTGTGAAAGGTCGCAGGTTAGCTAGGGTAGGATTCTTGTCGGCGAGGACCACGTTGTGCCCTTACCCCTGCCACATGGCAGGGGTAGGAGCACAACGTAGCACGGCCTACAGGCGCTGAATCACAGGATCCAACGCCTGTAGGCCGTGCCAGCGATCACTACCTCTTATATCCATAAATCTGACTTTGATATCAGTGGCACCTCTGGGTTGTGGTCCTAACCCCTTAAGGCTGCCCCCAGGTGTGTATCACTTAATTGTATGCTTTTATAAATTTTCAATATATACCTATAATAATTAATGTATATATGAACTTATTATGAGTAGAGGAATTAATGACAAACGGACAGATGGAGTACATTGTCTGTAATATCCTACAATTAGCAGCACTCACAGGTTGCACTTGCTAGTTATAATTAGCTAAGTAGTTTTATTCATAGAATAAGAATAATAACCTATTAATTATAGTTCTTTTTCATTGACAAGTAGAGTGTATGTAAATTTCTAAATGCTGAATAACTTCATTATTGCATTATTTCATTATTAGTTGTGTTAGCCACACTTTCGGCAGCAACCACGTAAAAAATACCACAGGGACCATTTGGCATAGCATTTTTTGATTGTCTTCTATAACTAAAATGTTTGTTATTGGATGGTGTGAAATATCGCGATGCTTTGACAACTTGCCTTAACTGGCCGGCCAGCGTGGAGTTTCAAGTCCCACAGGGGTCGACTTATTACGCAGGTTGCTTAGTTTGTAGATTTTAAACCATTTATTAAACTCTGCTCGCCTTTAGGTCCACCGAAGCTAACGCGTTGGTTAACGTCATGCAGCGAGTCACCGTCAGCCAATATAAAATATGTGAGAAGTTTCGATATGTCCAATCTCACTCTAAAGTTTTCCAGTACATAAACATCCCATCAATATAGACCCAAATAACCCAGACCAAGTCGCTTCCTTTTCTCCCCCCTCGCCCTCCCGACCCTTAGTTTGCTAAGAACCTTCCGATGCCCTCGTAGACCCGAAGTTCGAGAGGCCCGCGAACTGTAAAGTGCTCTACTTTACAGTTCGCGGGCCTCTCGAACTTCGGGTCTCTAAAACTCCCCTAAAGAAACTAAAAGCCATAATCCTTCAATCTCCCCGTCAGCGACCGCCCTGAGCCGAAGTCCAAGTCCCACAGGGGACGCCCTCTTGCGCAGGTTGCTTAGTTTGTAGTGTTTAAACCATTTATCTAGGCTGGAGCTCTGCTCGCCTTTATGCCCGGTGAAGTAGCAAAAGCCGCAGGGATAATAAAATAGGTCCGTCCGAAAAAAAAAAAAAAAATCCTTCCTCTTCGGCAATAGATTATATCTCAGTGGTATATAAATAGATAGATGCAGTACTTTCATATTAAAAGGCACCTTTTCAAAAGGCCTCTTCAATGTCGGCTTTGTTCGACCCCATGAATGCCATTCAAATGATCTAGTCCCACGATCTAGTCCCCATAGGCCCGTGGCAGTAAAATAGTAATAATGTTGTGGAGGGATATTAGATGATACATTTTATTTATAACCATAAAGTTACAATGATATGAACTGTATCATAATCATAGCAAGCAGTTTACAGGTTTAAACTAGGTCTCTTAAAATAAGCTAAAATCCTTTTTCTTAAGAGGCAGTATTCGGCACTCATACAGGTTTTGTTTATTTATTTAAAATAAGGTGGACTGTTTCTCTAACATGCTAGTATCCGATAATGGTGATATTATATAATACATTTGAAAGCGTACAACATGCAAGTAGAGAGTGTTGAAGAACATAAGTATTTCTGCGACGAAAATTTTGTATATCTGTTTAATGCGCAAAAATTGTCTGTAAACATCAACGCACGTAATATAGTTCACGTTGAGCGAGTCGGTGCCGTATACCGCAACCGTATGGAAAACTTCGGTGCACAACATCTGCGACCGCGCAATATCATCCAGCGACCAGCTCGACGGGCTGTGCGCAATATTATATAATATGAGCGGCCAAGCGAGGCGCGGCTTAATTACAGCCGATTTAGCAGTAAACAGTCAACAAATTAATCGATTCTATTTCAAATATCAATGAACTCTCGCGCTCGACTAAATACCGTCATCGTACTTGATAAATGCGGCTAAAAATAGTACGCCGTAATTGGTGTACCCGACCCGTCTTATAGCTAAAGAGAATGACGTAACAGACCTCAACGATCTTAGTCTTCTCCCGATTGGGCCGGATTGCTCATGCGTACCCGGCCTCCGCCTACGACGGATAGAAGTGTCCGGGAGGTTTTAGTGGTGTAGGGTCCTCTCCTCGTGGTATGAGTTTAGCACCACGCAATGGAGAGGGCGAGTCCCACATATCCTACCACCAGCGCGCGAATACGCTGCAGCGGCGGTGGGAAAGCATAAAAGCATTTCGCCCCGGCAAAAAAAAACTTCTCCTCCCGATCATGTCGAAATTACTGAAAACAATGTTAATAGTAAGCAGACAAAATAAATCCATTATAGTATGGAAAATACATTTTTCCTGAAATTCAAGCAGGCTTTAGTAAGGATCATAGCACTGCATCCGCGGTAGGTAGCGTAGGTAGTATACCTACTGATTATTTTTCTGAAGGAAATACGTAGTTAGTAGTTAGCTACGAGAACTAGCTAGCTACGAGTATTTTGTTACTTCACCGGGCATAAAGGCGAGCAGAGCTCCAGCCTTAATAAATGGTTTTAAAACTACAAATTAAGCAACCTGCGCAAGAGGAAGCCCCCTGTGAGGATTGGACCTCGGCTCAGGGCGGTCGCTGGCGATGAGATTGAGGATTGGGAGTTTTGTGCAACTGTCGCTCTACTTTATAGTTCGCGAGCCTCTCGGACTTCGGGTCTACGAGGGCTCGGATGGTAACGACGAATGTTAGCTACGCAGAATGTGCACTATGGCGTTGATTTCGAAGGCATTTGATTCAATTTGACTGACCGGTGGCTCAGTGGTTACGATAGTTGCCTCCGAGACCTGGTGTTCTGGGTTCGATTCCCACACGGGACAATTATTTGTGTGAACCATAAATAGTTGTTCTGAGTCTGGGTGTTCTTTGTGTCCGTGAAATGAATGTTTGTAAAGTCCCCCGCGACACAGGGATTTATTTCCCTAGTGCGGGAGTTGTCTTTTTAAAAAAAAAAAAAAAAAAAAAAAAAAAAATTAAAATAATTAACGCGATAAAATTACCTTTTTATATTACCCGACGTTTCTATCAAGTTACATTGATCGTGGTCGCGGGCAGGCAGTTACGATCAATGTAACTTGATCGAAGGTAATTTTATCGCGTTAATACCTGTGTGCTATATATATAATAATTATGATACGCGAAAGTTTAAGTTTATAAAAAAAATATTTTCCCATACAAACAGACACTTCAATTTTTTTTATTTGTATACATTGGAAAACATGCGAAATTGTTAAGTAGCAATTGTATGCATGCTATTAAATGATCCGTGTAAATTATGTACATACCTAAATACGTTAAAATATATTTTATGATTCACGTCAATCATTTAATTAAATCATACTTTGAACTAAAAAGTAATGTAGGTGTTACGGGCAACGTGATTAACTGGGTATTATTAGTAAGGACCGGCCATTATTAATGCGCAAGAGCGATGGGCAAAGTGATTAATTTATCACTTTGACCGGCCATTATATTTATTCCTGACGGCCCGTGCTCCATGTAATAAGTCAGTGTTAGAGATAGCTTGAATTTATCACTTGGACCGGGCAGTATGAATAATTTCCTACTTGTAGCCGGGCAATGTGATAAATTGGTTTAGGTTGAGGTTATTTTTTTTTTTTACCACCCAAAATCTTTTGCGCTGCTCATATAAAATATGCACAATTATTATATTACTAACCGACACGGTGGCGGCAACGCAATGTATATAATAATTACCGTGCAATGTGATAAATAGAGCTAGGCATAATTCATATTGCCCGCATTAATCACCTGGTCCATAACAGAATGATGGATATGAAAAGACGTTTTAACGAAGAATTTTTTTTGTTAACTTTTTATGAAAATGTTGTAAGTTTAATTTCATTTAATATACAAAAACACTACAGTTTACTTATTTTATTACTTTGCCCAAGATAGGGTGGCCATTGTTCATAATGGCCGGGAAAAGTGATTAACCATGCTGTTTTAATCACATTGCCCAAATAACAGAAAGCAGACATTTCGTGGAGAGCTTGGGTTCACCATGAGAAAGGAAGTTTCGCAAGCACTCCACGAAATTTCAGCTTTCCGGAAGTTGTCTTACCTATTTCAAATGTCTTAATTGACCGGACTATAAGGTGACGATATATGAGCAGTTAATTACATAGATACAAGTAAAAAAGCCATGACGAAGTAAATGTTTGTAAACAACACTACGTTATTGTAATTTATCTGCATATATACTAATACACCTGTACATATAATAAAACTGGTGAAGAGCAAAGTCTGTACATTGAAGATATTTTATTTTTTTGGGCACTCTATTATCAATACAGAATCAAAAGATGTAATTTTCTTAATTAATTTTTGTCACAACGTCCGATCGGCTTTCTGTCTGATTCTGACTCAACACTTCAAAACTACGAATGGATTTCAGCGAAACCTGGTATGATACCTACATACCTTCTATGGGGTAGGATTTAACTACCTAATTAATTTTTTTGCGTTTTGGTTTTATTTTAGCGCAATTGTTTTTAGTCAGAGAAATTGTCCTGTCTGTGACCTGTGTCCTGTACAAATATCTCGGGAGGTGCTGACGAATAAATCCACCTAATGCGGAGTTTCCCGTGCACTACGACATGCTCCTCTTCAAACGGGCTTGAAAAGAGCGTTTACCTCTCAGTAGACAGCGGTTTGCGTGTCCTGTGGCATTGCAGATGTCCATGAGCGGCGGTTAGCAACCGTTTACCATCCGATGAGCTGTAAGGTCGTGTGCTACTTTTAGCAAAATAAATCACAGATACTTAGTTATTATGACGTACCCAGTGGCAATGGGCAGGCACGGAAAACAGATGGCCGTTGGGGCCGAAAAGTTCTCGAATGGCGACCGCGGATCGGCAAGCGTAGCGTAGGACGTCGACCAACTAGATGGACGGATGACATAGTAAAGGCCGCGGGATTTCGGTGGATGCAGGCCGCCTCCAATCGTAGCAACTGGAAATCTATGAGGGAGGCCCATGTCCAGCAGTGGACGTCCTATGTCTGAAATGATGATGATGATGACCCAGAGGCGGATTAAACGTTGAGAGAGACGTAGGAAAGCAACTCACCGGCGCCCTTTTTTTAAAAATAACTTGTACCTACTAGTAACAATGTGATAACTATAGTTGGCGTTACTACATGTGTGTTAGAGGTTGCTTCAATTTGGAGCGGGCATTTCTTTATTTCGCCTTGTAGTAGCCTCAACTACAGTTACTGTTCCAGCGTCTATTACGCCAGCGCGCCCCTTTATATCTTAGCACCCCTATGCACCGTGCCTAGTTTGCCTTACGGATAATCCACCTCTGCTAAGACCAGATTCATCGAAAATAACCCCCTAAAGCAGCGGTGTTCAAAATATGGCCCGTGAGCCAAATCCGGCCCGAGACAGCCAATGTCTTATTGTTGTTACTATTGATATGACTCGGTCGCGTTCTTTGCTATTAATCTAGAAATACGAGTAGTTACAGTAAAGGGCAGAAAAATTTTAACACTTTTGGAACAAAGGTACCTTATGAAGTTACGGCCCTAAGGCTTCAAAGTTTGAGGACCCCTGCTCTAAAGGGACGAAACAGAGTCCAAAATATGTATGTAGAAATCAAAATTTATGCGGAGGGAGTCACAGGTGACCGCTAGTTAATATATAATTACTTACAATGTCGTCTCAGACAGTAGTACGTAAGCATAGGTTGACGTCTAGGCCTAGGTATTACGACGCAGACTAGAATGTAAACAAATATTTCAACGTGTAAACAGTCAACAAAACAACATGACATTCTAGAATTCATTAAATTCTTGAGGCACTTCAGGTTCTTATTACAAGTTAATTCATTCATAGAGAACCTGGTAGGTTCTACATTGAGTAAGTAAATCGTGCAAGTTTATGTATTTAGGTCCTATAGTCGAAGCCCAGTGGTCTAAATTCGATCATAATTTAAAAAAATATTAACATTCTGCATTCCTTCTCTGTATAATCTACTAGCTTCTAGCGCGCGGATGCACCCGCGTAGTTCTCGTTCCCGTGGGAACTTCATCATTAGCTAGTGTAGGTTCCCAACGGTGAAATAAATTTTCAAATCGTTCAAGTAGTTTGGCAGCCTATTCAATACAAACAAACAAACAGTTAAATCTTTCCTCTTTATCCTTTCTTCCGCCCACGCCATTTTCGTAAAAAGGGGTACAAAGTTTCGCGTATTAATATATAGATTAATACATACATACATAAGCTCACGCCTGTTTCCCAGCAGATAGGCAGAGACAATGGACTTCCACTTGCTACGATTCCTACACACATCTTTCGCTTCATTCACTCTCATAACATTCTTCATATAAGCACGTCGGTTTAGGGTGGATCTTATTTGACCTGATAATGACTGCATATATGTAGATAGGTTCAAATATTTAAGTGATTTCATTAGTATAAAGAAACAAATAACAAAACAAAACGAAGACCACCTCCGTAGCGTAGCGGTATACGGGCTGATGATGATGATGATGAAAGAAACAAATACATTTTTTTATAATACCTACATGTTTCTTTTGAATAAAGTGGGCTCCCAATACTTGCTATGCGTGCCACACCTCCCAGTGTATCCCGGAGTGAGAGGGGCCTCAACTTGGGCCGTATTAAGTATTTTAGTGCTCAGAGTAAAAATATTTTACACGCCGTGAAAATTCCAGCTTAAAATAGCACTCCATATGAGTGTCATAAGAGGCGACTAAGGGATATATACGTATACCTGATGGATGTTCAGCAGCATCTATCAACTCAAAGATAGTCCCATCTTCTGCGATCACCAATCCGGTTGCCAAGCGTTTGGATTACGGCAATATGCGACTTTGGGTTTTAAAGGTCTGTTAAAGAGGAGGCCCATGTTCAGCAGTGGACGTAAATTGACTGATAAAGTAAAAAAAAGTTAAATTATTTTTAGTTATTTAATTATTTATTTCACTAAAATGTATCATTTTCATTCATTTATTGCACACTATATGTATGATGAATAAGTTGTTACAAAGACAAAACCAATACAAAGTATGGACCCTGTCGAGCATAGCAAGTTAGAAGAGAGGAGGAAGCGATAAATTAATTAAATCTTATGTTTAGTTTAGTCAATTTATTCAGGTAATCACTACACATAATATATAATCACTACACAACCTACTCTAAAAAAGAGCTTTGGATTTAATTTGGAAGCTCCTTATTTAATCAAAATGATCACCTGTTTCTTCTAGGAATAAACAAAACTAATAATAAAACACAATCGAATACATAATATGCTTGCTTTTATTGAAGGAAGTACATAAGATTAGGCATAACTAAATCTACATATTCTGTAATATAATTAAGCACAATAACAAAAATGATAATAACAAATATGATCAAGTGAAACTCTCCTGGGCTATAAGTTCGCACTTCGAGAAACCTTTGGAACAATTGTATTGTTTCAATTTCATATAAAGAAAACCGAATCGACAAAATGTATGTAGGTACTTAATTGAGAACGACTTGAGTAATTTAGCATAATAATATTAATTATTCTCTTTAATTGTGTAGGAAATGTCAAATTTTCTGACGGGCGAAGCTCTTACAGGTATGTAGTTAAGAAAATGAGAAATCTTAGGTCCCTAAATAGTCATTCGTCGACCAAAAGATCCCACGTTCGTCGAGCTAATGTGCTGTCGTGCTACTGATGATTGGCATATCGTACAGTATGTCGTTCAAATATGTGTCGCATGTTTGTTTGTTAACCAAGAGACGAAGTCAGTTGCACAGATCTGGCGTGGCGCGCCGGCGTTTGGAACCTCTTCTCCGAGATTCTCTCTCTCTATGAGTAGCATACCATTCCGTTCTAGAAGGGAGTAACATATAACTCAACGCTACGGTGGAGTTTAATCATTTCATCATCAGCATTACCCTCCGTTTTTTTCTGAATGGAAATGCGTTAGACCTTAATTTACTGCGACGCAGGAAATTGCGCGTTATATTCATGTTCATGCAACGCCATAATACGTTTTAATTTATTGCCGACCATGCCGCTCGACGCGTTGCGTTTCCGTAGGTAAATGAGACCGTATGTGTGACTCCTCTCTACATAGCCATGATATATGCTAATAATACAACAGTGAGAAGGTTTGTCTCCCCCGAACGCAACAAATGCGTCATGAAGATGTATGACACCTGGTGCAATTGCACCCTAGATTGGGAAGACAAGGAATCTAAATAGTATCGTAGCTCTTAAAGTTTCATAATGTGTGTGTTAAGTATTATAATTATGTAAAATAAAATTAATTTATGTGCAAATATTAAATTTTTGTGTTATTCGACAGTTGACTTTAACTGAGGCTTATTATTAACAATTAAATTTATTCTACAGGTATTGATTATCTGTATATTCAAAATGTCCTAATTACACTATCAATTATAAACGGCCCTTAGCATTTGTCCTTCTCTATAAGCTCTAAGATGGAATATAATTATATATCATGCTCTCATCTCTTTGAGCATAGATTCTCCAAATGTTAGTGTCTAAGTATAAATATAATACTGTCAAGAAAAAAGTAGGTATAATATCTATAACCGATCTGTATATAAATAATAATACCTAAATTAAATACATTAAATTTATTTTCTAGTTTATGAAGTGTTACCTAATAGGTCGAAATCAAAAGCGTAGAGGGTAGTAAAAATAATTAATTTGAAATTAATTCTAAACCACTGCTTTTTACATAAGCCGTTAGATTTTACGCCAGCATATTTATTAAAGGTACCTACTCATTGAGAATTGCAACACCACATTCGCAGAAGACCCAGTGGTGGACGTTACCTATACCAATTGGTTCCTTAAGAAAGAACATGAATCCATGAATCTTGTTTTTTTCTTTAATAATCTAATGGAACAGAAGAACGATTTGATGGCCAGTTAAAAAGTTGTAACAATGTTTTCTTAAATTTATCGCTATACTCTGAACAATGGTTCTGTTAAAAAAAATGAAAGTTATGTACTGTTAATTTATATTTTGTTTTTAAGACGCACAAATGTAGTTAAACACGAGTCTTTTGCTACTTGACTGGGTATAAAGGCGCTGAGCTCCAGCCTTAATTAATTGTTAAAAACCTACAAACTAAGCAACCTGCGCGAAAGGCTCCCTTGGGATTTGGACAATGGCTCAGAGCAGTCGCTGGCGGGGGGATTGAGAAATACTGACCATAAAAATTGAGACTCATGTTGTTTGTCAAGTAACCGATAGAGAACTGATGATAATAATATTTTTTTTATATCACCTTTTTGTCCTTATTCCTGTTATCATTACAACATTGCAATTTATTTTCGGGTAGGTTTGATAAAAGATCCTGGTCGTCGAATTTAATTAGTTTATCTTGTGTGATGTGTTCTATGCAAAAAGTTCTCATTCTATGACACGCTTCTCTTAATAAATCCTCAGGCACTGTGAGAACGATCCGCATAAAATTCTCGTAGTTAAAGCACTGTAAAATAAAAAAGTCAATAAAGTCGAGAATCAAATTGTGAGTCGCTTCATAATTTATTCGGAAATTGTCAGAAGTACCCATTGCCGTGGACACTTTTACTTAAAATATAGTCTATTAGATAACACTCATAAATAATGTGGCTTTCTATTGGTAAAAGAATAAGCAAAATAGGTTCAGTACATCCTAGAGATTACCTTATAATATTAACACTAGAAAGAAAACAAATTATTTGACATAATTAAGTCGTTACTTTGCGGAAATCCATATTATTCTAAATACAAAAGACAAAATATATCTATAGTTCGTTCGCGTTAAGAATACAGTGAGTCATCAATGTCTCCCGGCGTAGCCCTGCCCCCTAACCAATCAAATCTTTTCAAATTACAAAGTCAAGTTCACAGTGACAGTGACGACAGTCCTGTCATTTGTGTTAACTGATTTAAATTTGAAAAAATGAATACCTCTTCAATTCGTAACAATAGAAGTGGTTCGGTAATTCATAGTGCGGAAAGAAAAGTAATTTTCAATGTTACAACTTACAAAAAATATATTTTATGACGCAATTCTCTTAGTGGACGCTGATTGATGGAAGAAATACTGCGACCACGTCTTACGAGAAGAAAATACCATGTGGGATTTAGATGACGTCATGTAACTCGCTGCAGAAAATACTTATGTTATAAATACTAACGAGGATACTAGTGATAGTGATTAAAATATGATATTAATGGTTTAATTTTGATTTTAAACTTTTAAGTGTATTTTTTATACATTCTTTAAACTTAATCTTTTAAAATGTAATTTGTTTGAATTTTTAACACCACTGTGAATACACCTTTACCCTTTAGTTGCACTGTTGACTCACCTTATTCCTAACGCGAACGTACTCCGTATAGGAGCGAAAAACGTTTCGGGTCTTCGGCTGGTGATTGTATTTTTGCATACTATTTCTCCTGCATATTGTGCATAATTTTTGCGGGCGGTGCAAAAATAGCATAGACACATTTGTAGCCGAATTAATTCTAGGTATTTTTTGTCTTTTTAATTTAAATTGTTTGACGCCGGTTAGGTAAGTACCACTCAGAATTTTCCTCATTTCTGCAGTACTACTTTCAAAATTCGTTTTTACTAGTTTATATTTGTGATGGCCAATAGCATCATCGATTTCATTGAGATATTTCAGTAATTTGACTGATTAAGTTAATATTGAACAATTCAAGTTTCTTCTTATGTTCCTTACCTTTCCAGGAATACAAAGGACAGCCTGTTCTTGACACAGCTGGCTAATAAATTGAAGTTCATCGCCAATTTCAGGAAAGTACTTTATTTTAATCTCGACCATCATGTACATAGATCCTTGCGGCATTATTGGACGTAGTCCTGGTACTTTACTTAATTCGTCACATGCTAATTTAGCTTGATTCTGTCAAAAAAATAACATGAAGGCCAAGTGAAAATTTTCTGTGTTCAAGATTGAAAGGGCAAAATATGTACTTATTGTAGTACCAGTCATTTTAGGTGTATTCTGCGGAAAACCCTTTATTACGGCGTTGTAATGAAGAAAAAAAATGGAAGGAAAAATGTAGCTCAATAGGATTTTTTCCGCAGATTGGGGTTTAAAATGCATAAAATTACTGGACTATTTTCAAAACTCCATAAAAACAGAAATAGTGATATTTTCATCGTCATCATCATCAGTCCGTATAACGTCCACTGTTGAACATGGGCCTCCTCCCAAGAGAGGGTTTTGCCGTAATCACCACACTTGGCAGGTGTTGGTGACCGCAGTCTTATGTTATAACACACAGGGAAACGCTGCTACCCATTCCCTGGTATAAACTTGTCATAGATCATGTTAAAACAATTGGGACCAATGGTATAGTGTGCTCTCCGAGGCACTGAGGGCAGTCCCTCAACCAACTAAACCCGAAAATAAATCTTAGAATTAACGTCTCTAAAATCTATCTTGAATGTCCGTCGTAGGGATGGAATCCACGACTTCTGAGACCTTAACGTGAGGCTTAAACCGCTACACCATGAAGCCAGCTACCTCTTACTATAGAAAAGAAGTAGGTATCTTTCGGCTTGTCGGCAAGCCTAACCTCCAAAGTAATATGAACCATAAAACCAGCGTACTCCGTATATGCAAAATATTTGGTGATTGTAACAGCAAAAGCAACACATTTAATATCAAAAAGTGCCATAATGCGAAAACAAATAAATTTTATATATTTGAAACCTACCTCAATAAAATGTATAGTGTCTTGAAAGAAATGTTCTGGTGTTTCTTTCAGAATTCTGGGCAGAACTTTCTGAATAAGTGTATTTGGACCCAAAAGTCTTGTTGACATGCTAAATAACCCTGATCTAATTTCATTTCCAAAAAGATTCATTCGATCGTGAATTATCACCCACCCTAACCGCCATCCGGGAACCAAAAACCTTTTAGTGATTCCACTGCAAGTCAATATAGGAACATCTTTAGAGAGCGAAGATATTGGGGTATATTTGAAGTTTGAGAAAACGAAGTGTTCATATATTTCATCAGCAATGATCGGCACGCAATTTCTTGAAGCGATATCTAAAATTTGGAGGAGATGCTTTTCAGTGTATACGGAGCCACAAGGATTCGAAGGATTGTTCACAATGATAGCTGCAGTATTCTCGTCTATTTGACTCTCAAGACTTTCAAGGTCTACTTCCCAATTCTGGTTAGGCTGAAAATATATTAAATAAAGATTATTATTAAGTTATAACAAATATAAAAGATAATTTTGGTACCTAAGTGCATCAAGCATTTTTAGAGATACAGACTTATTTTTCTAAAGTGATTTACAGGTTAATTTTTAACTAGTTGCTGTATTGACTTTTTAAGATTATATAATTATGTAAGCTTTAAATAAAGGATATGACATCCTGCGGACTCAATTTTTCTAACCGAAATAAAAAATGTATCGGCTTCTGTCTTTAGCATTATTTGACAGTATAACGTCCCCTGCTTCTACGTGTCCTGTGTTAATCTCTACTATGACTATTACAGGCATAAATGATGTTAAAAATCGGGAACAACGTATATTAACATTTTTCCCGAGGCACGGAGAGTAGTACCCTAACCAACTAAACCTATAAAAGAAATCTTATATTGTACCATAAAATCTTCGGCCTGAAAAAAAATACAATTTGTAACTCTAACACTTTAAACTAGACTAATTCCGCGCTATATAGCTAAGGAGGATATATAAAAAAATAATAAAAATAACTTCAGTCAAATCAATCAACCAAAAACGTTAAAAGTAGCTAGTTTGTATAGTTGATGTAATTACCAGTAAATCGTAAAACTTAATTTCAATCCCGAGTCCTCTTCCAAGTGTTTCATGTATCCGATACCCCGGACGAGGTACCACAACATTTTGACCTGCATCTGCTAACGCACTGAGACACATATCGAGGGCATGAGAGCAGCCGCTACAGAGTATCACATCCTCAGCTCGAACTGAGCCCTGCTTCCTACTGTATTCAGCCACTGCCTGTCTTGCTTCATAATAGCCAAACGTAGGACCGTAGCTCCGTATATTATTAATTTTCACCATATCAGTTACAGCGTCTATTATATTTTGGGGAGGTTGTAAATTACCAAAGCATGTAGGGTCCCCTGAAATTATCAAAATAAAAAACATTATAACCATTGGATACATCTTATCTTATATTATACTTAATATGTAAAGCTGAAGTGTTGGTTTGTTTACTTGAACTTAATCTCAGGAACAACTAGTATTAAAAAATATTTTTAAATTTAGAAGTTACCACGGGAACGAGAGCTACGCGGGTCAACCGCGCGCGGAACGCTAGTTATAAATAAAATAAAATACCTGCAGAAATATCAAAATATTAGTAGATATTATATTATCCCTTTCGGTAAAATATAATTATTTAGTTTATAAAAGGCAAAGCTAGCCAAACCCCGACCATACTATCAACAATTTCATTAATTATAAAAGCAGTTGTAAAAATGTAGATAATAGCAGTCTTAGACCATTGAACCGACTTTAGAAAACTTTCAAAGTTCATGTATCTAACCTACGTAACACAGTAACAATTAAGTAACTATCAGTACCTAAAATCGGTAAAATAGGCAATGACACAAGACAATCGTTCGTTGCAGTATTGTAACAATTGTAATTAAACAATTTTCTTTTGTCAAAGGCATGGTCACATCGTTACCTAATAATTATCCCCTTCTTCTTTGCGTCTTAAGGAACTACCAACCCGGAATACTATTCAAAACTCAATTAGCGCAAGTTTATTTGCATTTCTTAATAAAAACGACTTCGCGTCCGCACGAAACATTGCCGTGGCCCCGATATTAATATACGTAGTAGTGCTCTGAGAAATCATTCAGATGAAATCATTATTTTTTTCTTGTTCAGGTAACCTTTTCTTATCGAGGCGTTAAGTACCTACGTCATTAATTACTTAGAAAGGACGCTAAATTACTTTTCCTACATTGTATTTAATTAAATAAAGAATTACTTCATTACTCAATAAGATTATTTATTATTACAATTACAATGTCAACTATTTATTCCTTAGTCCTTGTTAAGACTTTCTGGTATATTTTAAACAGTATATACATCAGGTCTACCCCCTTATTTGGTAGGCTATGTTAACTCAGCTGTTTTGCTCAACATTTGATTAATATGTCTTGTCCAGGTTAGGCCTGTATTAGTAAGGACCTTGTTACGCAGACGGCTTAAACATTCAATAACGGTTCCAAACTCCCATTTATTATCCCCAGTATAATTACTCACTTGAACCCTCTGTCCTAATTGGAATGCTCACATGGCCAATATGGTCATTAGATCTATTGTGTGTTACATTATTCCTTTGTAGCATGGCATGAAGGATTGTTCTGACACTTCTTTCTCCAAACATTAGTGCATAGGGACTTTGATTGTGACAATGTTACGATTAATTGAAAATGTGTTTAATTGGTTTTGCTGAAACAAAGTGTGTGGATCTATTTTGTAGTCTGGAACGTGTTTGACTGAAACCCTTAATAAATAATCGGCATTGCTGTTTGGTGTTATTTCTGTATTCTATATTATAATTCAAGTAAGTAAGTGGGCGTAGTAAAATCACCACATCGTGCTCATTGTAGGAAGGCTTTTGTGTGGATGTAATATTGCTGTAAAAGGCTTATGATCTGAGATCAACGTGTCTTCCTTCCTTAATAGTAGTAAAAGAACTTTTTCACGACCCAATAATTAGCCGTTGTCTCCTTATCTATCTGTACCATCCTGCATCCGGTGTGATATGACTGCAATAAGGCTGACTTGCGAGGCATCTGTAGCTAGAACTATGGGCTTATGTTGGTCGAAATGTAGTAAGACTCTATCACTCACAATTTCCATTTTAATGTTGTTGAAACTTCTTCTACAGTTATTTGACCATATGATTTAGAGTAAGTAGAACCAATTAATTATTTATGGGAAATGGTATTAAGATATAACGATTCTAAAAGTTGTACTAATATAAGTAAATATATTTTCTATCGGTGATTCATCGTCAACGGACCTGTGGAACAGGCCTCCTGGGGAAACCACGTTAAAAAACGTCCTAAGTCCACCTTACGCTTACAACGTTTTGAATTATTATATCTCAGAAATGATGGCTTTTAGGAAAACAAATACGTTTTTACAGATAATTTTATGATTTACAATTTTATTTAAGTAATTTTGCGATAAAACTTACCCTTTGTTTGACATTTGAACTTGAAATGTTTTTTTAAATAATGTTTTTACCATTTTACTCACTTTCAGCTTTTTGGGAATTAATGTATCTACCTTTGAATGTCTAGATTGACCGGACTAACTCTGGTGTCAATTTGGTACACAGTTGTTAATTGTTCATGGTAAAGTTTTTCCATGTTTAGATGTTTGTTACACTATCATGAAAAAGCAACTTAAAGCTTTTTTACTGTGGGACAAATAAAGCGGTAGGACTACAGACTCTTATAAATGGTTTAATAACTACATACTAAGTAACCTGCCTATAAAGCAGCAAAAACCTCGGCGCTAACTAAAACAAAAATATTTCTATTTTTAGGGGTGTTATAAACAACTGTCAACTGAATGGATGTAGTTGAGTGAGTACACCTGAATTAATATAGGGGTATTACTAATATATTTATATTTATTTTATATTATATTTAAAACTAATTCCTTATATTAAATAATCGAAACAGATTCCGATATTATACCTACCTTTGCAGCGATACGCAATATGGTTTATTTGTTTAAGTAGCTATTGGTGCCCGACATCACATGTCAATATTCCGACACATCCAGTGGGTTTGGTCTAAAGACTTTTTATATAAAAGTGAATACCTATTTCCCTTGGCATTACGCGTGAATGAATGGACTAAATTTGCTATTTTTTATGTTGTGTTTATTGCAGTCACTAGAAGATTCATATAAAAGAACAATAATAAACAAGTTGAGCGGAATTTTAAAAATTATCATTAGACTTTTGACACTTCGCAGACGGCGTCGCGAGGAGAATCTAGATCTAGAATCTATATCAGAATCTAGACAAATTATTGTATAAAACTTTTATTAATTAAACTCACCGATAGAAAGCGGGATGAATTTTTTGTTCGGGTTGGGTTTCATTTGAAGATTTTCGACAATGTCTCTGATAGGATTACATGTATTTCGTGCCAATTTCGATGAGCGAATATTCCAATTTCTAGTTTTCGGTGGAGGCGACATCTTTATTCGGCGGCAAACAGACAATAACTACAATTTCTTTTAGCAAGACGATTAGAATGATAACAGGTATTGGCGCCCGGAATGCGCACTCGGACTAGGGTTGCAAACTATACTATTAAAAACAGTATTATACTGTTTATCACTACATTATACTTTTTACTGTTGAACAAAAATTAACTATACAAAATGGGATCCCTTTTTTTCGCCTAATTTTTTTTGTCAAAATATAGTTTGGCATAAAGTTTTCGCATAACTTTTTTAGCATAATAATACTGCTGCATAATAATACTTTGGCATAATGCAAAGGTTAGCATAACTATCATTTAGTCTAATATGTTTTGGCTTAGGTAAGTTGGATTTGCATAAATTTTAAAGACATAATATTTATTCATCTAATAATCATGAGCCTTGTGGGCAAATGCCAATCGATTAGGTTAGGTTAGAACTGAGGCCATAGAACGCAGGGACCGAGCGAGCGACACGAGCGGTGCCGCGGCAGCGGCCGACGAGTGACAGAACCGAATTGCCGAACCGCCATAGCCACGCAGCGCTGGAGCCGTGACAGATACGCTGTATGCTAGGGTTTGTGTTTATATCTTTATGCGTTTATAACATAATGCTTTATAAAATTATGCTTCTTTATTAATATGCTAGCAGTATTTATGGCAACTAGCATTATGGCAAAACATTTATGCCTAATAATATTATGCGAAATTATTATAAGACAAAAAAAAGTATCCCAAGTTATATTAGGTCGTAAAATTTTATGCAAATGGATAGGGAACCATACAAAATACTGTTTTGAGCGTTAAAATGCTTATCAATGTGCGCACCGCGCTGACCCAATTTTTTAAATGTTTTATGTCAAATACCTATTCAAGACATTTTTTTGCATTTTAATTTTTTTAAATACTGTTCAATATTCCTCTCAGACCTAAATATACTTTTTCTTGTAAAAAAGCTAAGCTGGCAGCCCTAACTCGGACTGAGGCGTTGATACGAGGTTAATAAAATAATTAAATTCGCAAGTTATTAATATTTATTTTAAAAAAAAAGAAATCGAGGTGTTTCATCTAACTTTTTACCTTTATCAGCCCATTTACATCAATTGCTGAACATTGGCGTCCTCTTCAACAGACCTTGGTAAATCAGTTGTTTAGGGATATTGCCGTAATCACCACGCTTGGCGGGCGGATTGGCGATTGCAGGGAGACGGAGATATCTTTAAGTTGATAGATGTGCTGCCCATTCATCAGCTATACAGCTCTTACGACAGCCATGGTAAGATATTGGGTTGCAAAATTACCGGTAGGTAGGTTTACCTAGCTATAATTATTAAAATAGACAGACAGACAGCGAAGTCTTAGTAATAGGGTCCCGTTTTTACCCTTCGGGTACGGAACCCTAAGGAATATAAACATTACCTACTTGACATTTGTATCGATGTACGCATTTGTGCACGTGTATGAAATATTTACTAAACTTTAATAAAATCATATTATATAATCTCGTTTTAATAAAATCATGTAAATTTTCCTTAAAATGTATTTTTGTTGATACCGCGTAGTATCAACATATTTTATATCAATTAATTACCTATGTTATAAAAATACATGCTACTTTAATTCATGATGACATTTAAAAATATTCATATTTCGTCTGTTTTTTTTTTATAAAATCGTATTTACAATTTATTAAATATGTAGGTAGGTAATCTAAATTATAATAATAATATTATGACGATTCCTTATATTAGCCTATAGGTGATGGCCTGATGGCAAATTAATTAAAGCACAAAACAAATACATCGTGCCTAAACTTTGTAATGTAAAGTAAAAAAAACAAAATTCTACTTCAACCATGTAGGTACCTAAATTAATTCACTGTAACAAAAGTACAGCAACACTCTCAATTAGTCGATCCATTATGTGTAGTGGTCTCGACTCGAAAACCTTTCTGCCCCATTAGTCGCCAGTGTGATTCAGCTTGAGAAGTAGAAGTAAGAACATCATCATCGCCATTTTCAGCCCTTATAACGTCCACTGCTGTACATGGGCATCCACCCGAAGGAGGGTTTTTTCCATATATAGTACCCACGCTTGGCAGGCGGTTGGTGACCGCAGTATTATGTTGTAATGCACAGGTATACGCTTGTTATAGATTATGTTATAACAACCGAGACCAATGGCTTATCGTGCTTTTCGACCCGGAAAGAAATCTTAGAATTTACACAAAGATTTTCTGTCCGGTGTGGGGATCGAACCCATGACCTTCGAGATTCAAGGCGAGCCAAATACCGCTACGCTACGGAGGTTGTCAATACACCAACACGGGATTAGATTTAGTGATCCAATCCGAGCTCAAGCCGGAACTATTACAAAAGGTATTTCAGATTTTATTATTTAAAGTTTGCAATACATTTGTTTTTTTTTTAAGTATTTAGTCGAATATACAAACAACATTATATTTACAAGTGCAACGGAACCGACCAGAAAAAGTATACAAATTGGATCAGTTAGCTTTGGAGTCAGGACATGAAGTTATTCGTTTACCATCTTGCCATTGCCAATATAACCCAATTGAATTGGTATGGGCTAAAGTAAAAAATGAAGTTACCACTAAAAACAGCACTTTTAAAATTGCAGACGTCGAAGTGTTACTGCAAACGTTTCGCAAACGAAATTGGAAGATTGTGTGAAGCATGCAGAAAAACTCCAAAAGGAAGACTTGAAGAAATCTCATCTGGCAGAAGAATTCGTAATTCATGTGGATGACGACTCTGATGATTCTGATGTAGAATTTTTATGTAAATAGTTTTAGATTTAATTTCAACATAACCTGTCACATTCTATACTACTTATTGTACTTTTAATTTTTTAATTCATACTAATAATTTATTTAAATATCATTATTATATTTTTTGCTGTTAATTTTAGACTTAGATATAAGTTTTTATATTTATTTTTAATATAACTTATTACATTCTAAACTTTTGTACTTATTGTTTTTTTTAAATTCATAGATACTTATGTACCTAGTCAGGTCATAAGTATTGTCACACAGTAAAAACTTTTCTTTTAATGCTGGCCATAAAAAAGTTTATAGAATTTGAATTTCGAATTGTTCATGAAAATAAAAATGTATACTTTTTAGAATTTTACTCATTTTTAAATATGGAGTGGACGCTTAAAGAAGACCGTGTTGCAGTTATTGCGTTGCATAGTTGCGGTTACGCGCCAATTAAAATTTTTGACATACTGAAAAATTTGAATATAACCAACCAAGATTCGTTTATCGCACTATCAAACGATACAATGAAGACTCTAGTGTAGATGACAGGTTAAGAAGTGGTCGCCCTCGGTCTGTTAGGACTCCAGCAGTGATAAAAGCTGTGAAGGCGCGAATTCAAAGAAATCCCAAACGTAAGCAGAAACTGTTGGCCCTTCAGATGGGGTTAAGCAGAACCACGGTGAAAAGGGTGTTAAATGAAGACTTAGGGCTTCGGGCATATCGAAGTAAAACAGGATCATCATCGTTCGAATGCTCGTCTAATGGACCTGAGACTGAAGAGATGCCGCGCTTTGTTGAAGCGGTACGCGGGAAAAAAATATCGGGAAATTATTTTTTCGGATGAAAACATTTTTACCGTAGAAGAGAGCTACTACAAACAAAATGATAAGGTGTACGCACACAGTAGTGAAGAAGCGAGCAACCGTATTCCGCGAGTCCAACGAGGTCATTTTCCATCCTCGCTCATGGTATGGTTGGGAGTTTGTTATTGGGGCTTAACAGAGGTACATTTTTGTGAGAAAGGTGTAAAAACGAATGCAGTTGTGTATCAAAATACAGTCCTGACGAACCTTGTGGAACCTGTTTCTCATACCACGTTCAATAACAGGCACTGGGTATTCCATCAAGATTCGGCGCCAGCTCATAGAGCGAAGAGCACACAAGACTGGCTGGCGGCGCGTGAAATCGACTTCATCCGGCACGAAGACTCCTCCAGTCCAGATTTGAATCCGTTAGATTACAAGATATGGAAACTCTTGGAGGAAAAGGCGTGCTCAAAGCCTCATCCTAATTTGGAGTCACTCAAGACATCCTTGATTAAGGCAGCCGCCGATATTAACATGGACCTCGTTCGTGCTGCGATAGACGACTGGCCGCGCAGATTGAAGGCCTGTATTCAAAATCAGGGAGGTAATTTTGAATAAACTTTAGTGTCATAAGAATCTATGTTTTGTTAAGTTCATTTTGGTATATAAATGGTTACATAATGAATAAACTTGTTTTCAATTATTTTATACTAGCTTCCCGCGCGCGGTTTCACCCGCGTAACTCCCGTTCCCGTGGGAAATTCATAATAAAATATAGCCTATGTTCTTTCTCAGGCTCTAGACTATATCTGTACCAAATTTCATTTAAATCGCTTCAGTAGTTAAGGCGTGATTGCGTAACAGACAGACAGACAGACAGACAGAGTTACTTTCACATTTATAATATTAGTAAGGATAGTAAGGATTATTATTCTTATTTTAATAAATACGTTGTTTTATCTATTTTTTCTTTCATTTTTATCACTAACCCACATATGAGAAAACTTAATACACTATCGATAACGCTTATCGACAACAATAATATGCATCTCTATGCCCGCCCCTAAGGCCTGTAAGTGGGAGAGATAGTACCTACTCTAGTACATACTCCGATGATTTATAACCCAAACGGCACGGACAAACTAATTCTACGTGCTGTACATCTTCTGCATTGATACTAGCTTCCTTGTTCTTGGACCCTCTGCCACTTAAAATCAATTGGATATGGTCATTTATCTAGTAAGATATAAAAAGGACATAGTTATAGGTACTACCGCGAATAAAAGGTAAGAAAGTAAGCACCTACAAGTTTGTTATCACTATTCTACGAACTTAGTCACAGGTAAATTTATTTAATTTATACAGTTGAATACAATATATTAAACAGATGCATATGGTAAGCAGATTTAATATTATATAAGTAGCCTAATTTTAACATACTGTAGGGGATCCCTGCACTTAGTGATGATACCGGGGTGATTCTATTAGGATGATGATGAAATAAAACCGACCACCGCGAATGTCCGTTGAACACTGACCAAAATAAATGTAGGGGATCCCTGCACTTAGTGATGATACCGGGGTGATTCTATTAGGATGATGATGAAATAAATATATATTATATGCTGCTATCAATCGTTCCGCTTGCAGATCAATGGTCTCGTTGGAGATCGTTGAGTGACGCTTAAATTCAACAGTGGATGTCGTAATATAACCTTATAACGTATAGGTAGGTAATATCTGAGTTGCGGCGCATTAGATCCATTGGTTAGCATGAGCGCGTCCACCGTTACGTTCTTACTTAGGTACTCGGTCCGCCCAAAGAAATGACAACTGTTCTAATTCAATACAGGAATGAAATGATAAAATAAACTAAATGTATAAAATTAATAATACTTTAATGTAATGTTTACTAAATGTTTTGATTATTAACAAGTGACTATAATTAGGGCTACGTACCTAAATATTTTATATAGGCAGGTATTTTCTTTTTATTTGTTTTATTTAAATACTAATTATGATGACGCCTTCTTCATCAGTAGCTCATAAATGACAAAATGTACGATACCCGTGTGCGTCATAAAAACTCTATGGGAGCAATGTTGCGAGTAATTCTTACAAAGTGTTTTGATTATTCACAAGTAATTAGGTTTACGTAATAAAAATACATATATTTTATTTATAAATTTTAAGGCCGATATAATGATAACGAATACCTAGTAACTAAATAAACAAATAAGTAGGTACCTAGAGTTACCTGTGGGCGCTATAAAAATCTGTTCCTGCGAGCGACACGCTGCGAGCAAACGCTACATGAAACCAATAGTCAGATTAAATTGGCCGCTATATTACAGGTAGGTATTGGCCATGACATCAGACGGGTTTTAGTTACATAAAAATAAAAAATGCGAGAGTTGAACATATTATGTTCTGAGGGTTC
This sequence comes from Nycteola revayana, assembly GCA_947037095.2. NCBI lineage: Eukaryota > Metazoa > Arthropoda > Insecta > Lepidoptera > Nolidae > Nycteola > Nycteola revayana. Next base: position 16,792,391 of record OX344846.2, on the reverse strand, counting down.
CGAACTTATATATGTTGCAGTCAAGTCTCTTAGCCAGTCAAAAGTACTTTTGACTAGCAAAATCAGTCAAAAGTAGTTTTAGGTTAGGTTATGTTCAGTTAGTTTTGACTGATTTTGCTGGTTAATAGTACTTTTGACTGGTTAAGAGTTTTGACTGCAACATGCTTAGATATTTTATAAATCTCGAATTAATTGTGTTGTACTACGTTTGTCATTATATTTTTCTGATTAACATCGTATGACTATACCTTAGTGTTACTGTCATGATGTATTGAACATTCGCAAAGAAAAGCATAATAATATACCTAATAATAATATGGGCTTTCGTTGACCTTTGGGCCGACGCAGTGAAATTTTTTTTTTTTTTCGTACAGACGTTTATGTACTTAGCAAAGAGGCTTTTGCTATCGGGCAAAAAGACAAGCGAGCCTTATTAAATAGTCTATACACTACAAACAAAGCAACCTGCGCAAGAGGACGCCCTCTATGGGACTTGGACTCAGCGATTGACGGAGGGATTTGTGCAACTGTTGCTGTAATTGTGACAGTTCGCGGGCTTCATGTTGTTTTTTTTTTTGGGTTCTATGGCATAGGTAAAGATATTTTTTTTTTACTTTTTGCGATAGACCTGCAACATTTTCGCTAATATACGTGATTGCCTGTCCTATAGTTAGCACGTGACTGTATGGCACTTAGAGTTGGTAGAGCTTTTAATTTAAGCCATTGTGCCGTACTTTGGGCTGAATCCGGAGGAAGATTGTAGATATAGCTCGAAAGCTCAATTGTTCATCTGGTAAAAAGGTTTTGCTGTTAAATTCATTAACATTATGTATATATTATTGCTATCATAATATCTAATTCATTAGTATTCACTAATAATTCAGCATAATACTACTAGTAGCTAGTTAGACAGACAGTACCTAGGTATTTTTATTTATGGTGTACCTCCAAACATTTCAGTTGCCTCGATGTACCTTGAACACAAAATGTTTGCGGAACACTGAACTAGACCAAGTAAATATGATATATAATTTCTAGCTATTTTCGTAACAAACGGATTTCAATATTATTTAAACGATAACCATGTTTTTTATATGGTTATAACAAATATCGTTATACTTAGTCACCCATGTTTTATGTATAAACTAGCGGCCCGCCCCGGCTTCGCACGGGTGGACTTTTATACCTGCCCTACCCTACCCCTACCCTACCCCTACCCCTACCCTACCCTACCCTACCCTACCCTACCCCTACCCCTACCCTACCACTACCCTACACCTACCCTACCCAACCCCTGCCCTACCCTACCCCTACCCTACACCTACCCCCCTACCCCTACCCTACCATACCCCTACCCTACCCCTACCCTACCCTACCCCTACCCTACCCCTACCCTACCCCTACCCTACCCTACCCTACCCTACCCCTACCCAAAAGTATCCTATGTCCTTCTCCCAGTTCTTAGCTACCTCCCTACCAATTTTCAGCCAAATCGGTTCAGCCGTTCTTGAGTTATAAATAGTGTAACTAACACGACTTTCTTTTGTGTATTCTGCTATTCGGGACGGATACAAATCCAACAAATCAAAAACCATGGCAATCGGTCCAGCCGTTCTCGAGTTATAAGTGTTGTAACAAACACGACTTTCTTTTACATATATAGATATAGATATAGATATAGATATAGATATAGATATAGATATAGATATAGATATATATAGATTACCTTTAAAAAATATTGTTTTTTTTTTTAATACTAAACACAAAATTCGAAAATAGGTATTCTTTACTTTTTTCAAACAGTAAAGATTTCACATTTGGAATAGTCAATACGTTTAACCAGTTTATTCTGGATAAAGATCTACCTACATAAAATATATTGATTTAAACAGCGATCACCACATAAAGATTACTTACTTTCAATTAAAAATTAAAAGAGTTTTTTATTGTGTTCCAAATTAAATTTTTCGTTTTGTTTTAACCAGAAAGAAATATGACCTCCTTGATATCGAAGTACGACCTACAGTTACTAATGTATTAATATTAAAGGGTTTGAACTGTTGAAGGTATAAAATATTAAAATACCTATATTTTAAAAATATTTACGAGCTAAAATATAGTACGGTACATTCGTATATAGGTACATAGGTATTTATATCACTCATGCCTGAACTTGGAAGGTCCTGCGTCTGAGGCAGGGAGCGCTCAAAATAATGGAACAACAATAATGGATATTTGTACAAAACTACGAACAGTAAACCAGCTACTTAGTATTGAATTTGTGACTAAACATATAATAAAAACGATCTTAATCAGCTTAATTTTATAAAAATAGAATAAATTATGCAAGATGAATCTATATTTAAATACAACCAATGAAAAAACTAATAAAATAAGTAGGTATGGCCACATGACCATACAGTTACTTTGACATTTATAGCATCAGGTGAACTAAGAAAAAGGTCTCTAACAGGGCACGAATACCGATCAATGAAAACTCTGTCATCGCAAGAGCTTTGTGTATAATTGAAGAAACTTCTATTAGGTATAAGTATAGTTAGGTACAGGCCGCAGTATTTTTTCTGCACAATTTTTAACTAAGATTGAAGATAAAAACCTCTCTACCAAGTGAAATCTTGAAATGTATGTATTGCCTAGAGTTTAATGAAATAAGCAGGTCATAACTTGATTATTTTGATTTGCACGTCGGTAGTCCGTGTTGGAGCACAACATTTTTGAACGCGACTACAGCTTCGCCACAGGGGCGGTCGTACGAGTTGTCATGGAGAGTCATAACAAGATTCGTAAACAGAACGCAACGAACCAGTGCCGGTTAAGCTAGCGCGGGGCCTGTTGCCAATAGTGTCCGAAGGCCCTTTTTTTTAGGCCTATTAGGTCACCTATTAAATAGGGGGCGCACACCTATCTTGGTGTGCGACCCCCCCCCCTCTCCCAAAATCTAATGCTTTATGGCTAATCCGGCACTGCAACGAACTAAGTATCCCATTATAATAACTGTTTATTATATCCTTTCATTTTACTATATTTTTATTAAACTAGTTATACCATACCATATACAGTCCAATTAAATTTTAATTTTATTCAAGTCTTTAACACTTCTATTACTGTTACTATCGGTTTATGAGGTTGGTACATACTTCAATTTTGAGGTTTGAGTCCATGAGTTGATCGGATAATTTTACTTTCTCAATATCATCTTTATTATCAGTGCTTATTATAACTCCACCGTATATGGAGAACTCCTCGCAGTCTTCTCACGGGCAATTTCATCGGATCAGGGCTTGCCATTTTTTTGCCAGTGTTTTAGTCTCCTCACTTGATTCCATTATCTTGAAGTCATTAGTCGAATAGGCTTGCGTTTTAACCCATTAGATTAAACCAAATTAGGGGTAGAGAGGTAACTCGCGTCCAACGCGTGGACCGCATAAATCAGGTCCCCGTCGCCTACAGCCTAATCATACATAAAAACTAAGGCTCGACCGAGATCTCGGTCTCGGCATTCTTCAATTCCATTCGGCAACCGAGAAATTTGTCTCGGTTCTCGGCTAATTATAGCCGAGATTCTCGGTCATGACCGAGATTGTAACTTTGTTCAGATCGGCATTCAAATTTTACTGCGCGTGGCTACGCGCCGCAGCGCGAACTCGATTGGTGTGAGAGAGCTGAATTGTGATTGGTTGAAAAAGGAGGCATACTAGAAATTAACAGTGATGAATATAATTTCATGAAAGATATAGTGAACGTTTTGCAATGCTTTTACCAAGCCACTCTGGATATCTCTTCCGACTCGTCCTGTGTTTCAGTGGTAATACCGTTGGTGGCAATGTTAAATGGAAAATTGATCATGAAAATGAAAGGAAGATGATAATGAAAATGAAAAATAACGCAGAGACGATGAAGAGCAAGCTACTGGATGCACTTAATCAGCGGTTTTCATTTGTTAAAAGTTTTTTGCCACTAGTTACTGCAACACTGATCGATCCACGGCTTAAAACTAAATATCTAACTGAAAGCGAAGTTAACTTAGCTAATCTTCATAATAACGAGACTCTCACTCTCAATGAAAATGTAGGATCAAATTCTCGTGAGACGACATGGGCATCTTCAACTAACTCGTCAAACATGCAACTAACTGCAACAAATCAATCCATCTTATGGGCAGCTCATGATTCGATAGAGTTGGAAGACGAGCAAATGACCAATGACGGATACAGGTTAAGCTCTGTGATCGAAATAGCACTAGAAAGCTTTCTAAGAGAGCCAAGTCTGCAAAGAAAAATTTTTGAGTATTGGTTTTCGTCACCTTATAAGGTGCTATAAGCCTGCAGCAAATAAGTTTTTATCTGCGCCGCCTACTAGCGTAGCAAGTGAACAACTGCATGACGATTGTATGACGAGAGGCGACACTCTTTGGAGAGCGAAAATGAAATGAAAATTTGTTTTTTTTAATGTTATAATACAATGTTATTTAACTTTAATTATTCAAACAGTTAATCTTGTTAAACAATTAGTAGTGTAATAAAAATATAACAGTATTAAAAAAAACACGCTTGGTCTATTCTCGGTCTCGGTCTCGGTCTCGGCCGAGAACTAAAAACCCATCTCGGTCAAGCCTTAATAAAAACTAAAAAATTCAGACATTTATTTTATGATTTGATCGCCATTTTGCGCTGCTGACGCTCTTGCAGCCTCATATAAATTTTACGTACCTACATCAGTACCGCGCTTGTCTTTTCTGCTAGATTAATAGATTCGGAGTTATTGACAAACAATGAAATCCTTTTTTTTTGGCAACTTAATTTGTTAATAACTTTTGTAATTTTTTGCGTGCTAATTATTCCTTCGAAAACATTTTTCTAGACGTCATTCCGAATCCAATGAGGTATCACTCATATTTTTAGGAACTTTATCACTATTTTTCACCAATTTGAACTTGTTGACTAGACTAGTTGGCTGACAATACTGACTCTATTGAGCAGTTGACATTGAATAATGATAATTTGGAATATGTTCCAAATTCTTTAAATTAGATATTAGGACAATAGAGTTGAACTCTGGCAATGTTGTTACTGGTAATGCTATAGAAACCAGTATTAGTATAAGCAATAAAGGAAAAAATGATTATATGATATCCCCATCTACTGTATTGTCAAAAAAATGTATCCATCTGGTACATCAAAATATTCAGCGGATGATAGGAAAGGAGTTAGAATTGGAACTGTTTATGAACTGTAACAATATTGACATTTTATGTATAACTGAATCTTGGCTCAAGAGTCACCAGGTCATTTTCAGTTCCAATAACCACCATATTGTAAGCTTTTTCAATAGGGACCGATTTATCAGAGGTGGCTCTTTAATTATCACTAGTAATTATCTAAAATCTAAAGAAAGAAATGATATAGTGAGCCTCTCTGTTGAAAGAGTATTGGAGATAGCATGTCTTGAACTGGAGCAAGTCATAGTTATGAGTGTTTCCAGCCTCCATGTGCGCCTAAAGAAGCTTTTTTTAAAATTATGGAGGATGCCTTATTTAAAGTAACCAATAGCCATAAAACAGTTGTAATTTGTGGAGACTTCAATGTAAACATACTTGAGAATAATTCAGTGTCACTTAACTTTTTAAATATATTTAAATCATTTAACTAATATAATGTTTTCTGTGAACCTACGAGGATTACTGCTTCTACTGCAACTTGCATTGACAATATTTTTACTAACATAATACCAAGTCATAAGTCAGTAATCAATAGTCTACCCTCTGACCATTGTGGTCAGTTAATATCATTTCCTAAGAGAGACAATAAGGCTCAGAGAAAACATATAAGTTTTATTCCTATTAGTAAGCATCGGATTGATGAATATAAAATAAGTTTAATTAGCAAACTATCGGAGTTGCCCCCTCACAATTATCCTGATCAACTTTATAATTCTCTTTTTAACATAATTATAACTGAGTCTATCAGGATATTTAAAATCAAAACTAAGATGATTAGTAACTGTTTTAGTTTCAGTGAATGGGCAACTACTGGTATCTACAAAAGTCGCGATAAACTGTTTGAATTGTATTATGAAAAGACATAATATATAATCATTGTCCGACTTTTAAAAATCATGTAAGTACATATTCAAAAGTTTTTAAACAAACCTGTTATGCTGCTAAAGCTTTGTATTTGAAAAATAAGATAAAAAAACTCTACAAACAAAATAAAAGAAATATGGAACATTATTAACAATGAAACAGGTAGGGCTAAAAATTGTATTAAAGAATTCAATTTAAATATTGTACATATTAAAGCTGATATGGATGTCGCGACTGAGTTCGAATATTTTTTCACTAATATACCTTTAGTAACAACTGGACTTCTTAACTCGTCTTCCATAGAAGCCGAATTACTTTTAAAGGAAAATGTTTGTAAATGTGATACTGACTTTACTTTTACTTTTATTAATTATATAGATATAATACTTTTAAAACTATGGAGATGAAAAAATCAAAAGATTTGTGGGGGCATTAAGTAAAATTCATAGCTAATATTGTAGAAATAATTGCACCCACTCTAGCAAATATATTTAATAGTTGTGTAAGTAGTGGTGTGTTTCCTGACTCAATGAAGCATAGTAAAGTTATTCCATTGTTCAAGTCAGGTGATACTTCTGATCCCTCGAATTTCCGACCTGTCTCTATATTGCCCACACTGAGTAAAATCTTTGAAAAAGTTATTCTTAGTCAACTGCTTAGGCATTTTACAAAATATAATATACTTCACACCAAATAGTTCGGATTTACGAGGGGTTGCTCAACCGTGGACGCTGGAATTGCATTATAGAACAACATATTCGCGGCCTGGGAGGAATCACAGGATGCTTTGGGTATATTCTGTGATTTATCTAAGGCATTTGATTGTGTACACCATGATACGCTAGTCAGGAAATTACATCACTACGGTATTAGGGACACGGCTCTCGATCATATTTGGGCAATAGAACTCAGAGGGTCGATATAAACGGTAAAATATCTCCACGGTCCGTTGTTAATATAGGCGTACCACAGGGTTATATCCTGGGACCGTTCCTGTTTCTTGTATATATAAACGAATTGCCTCACCACATAGGGAATGACCATGAGATTGTATTGTTTGCCGATGATACTTCTTTGACATTTAAAATTAGTAGAAAACTACTTAACTATGACGACGTAAACAATGCTCTCTCGAAAGTCGTGCATTGGTTTAATGTAAACAATCTCGTTCTAAATGAGAAGAAAACCAAGCTAATCAAATTTTCCACCCCTAATGTCAAACAGGTCGCAACCAACTTACTAATTAACGGAACGAGGTTGGAGCCTGAGGAGTCAACAGTTTTTCTTGGTATAACTGTCGACTCCAAATTGCAATGGGGACCACAAATTAAAAATCTATCTGGAAAACTTAGTTCTGTGGCATACGCAGTTAAGACAATACCACGGCTTACTGATGTAGACACGGCCAGACTAGTATATTTTAGTTATTTTCATAGTATTATGTGCTATGGAATTCTTCTGTGGGGATACTGTTCGGACATTGATACTATATTTGTGCTGCAGAAACGCGCTGTAAGAGCTATATACAAACTTGGACCGCGGGTTTTCCTACGTGAGAAGTTCAAAGACATTAAGATTCTGACTCTAGCTTCGCAATATGTTTATGAAAATTTGTTATACGTACATAAGAACATAGATAAGTTTCAGAAAAAAAGTGATGTACATAATATTAATACTAGACATAAGCATGACTTAGTAGTACTTGCGACTCGTCTCCATAGAATAAGCAACTCTTTTATGGGGCAATGTATTCGCTTCTATAACGAACTCCCAAATATTATTAGAGAATTATCTGTTAGTAAATTTAAAGCCATTGTCAAAGCTTAGTTATGTAAAAAGGCATATTATAAAATATCAGATTATGTAAATGACAGAATGGCTTGGGAATAACTCTGGAATGACACTGCAGCTTAACAATATTGTAAAATAAATGATGAATTGATTATTTAAAAAAGGATTCCTCTGGGTTTCTTGCCAGTTCTTCTCAGAGTTGCCACGTCTTTGAACTGGTGGTAGGAAAAGAAATGGACGCATCATAAGAACATAATTTAATAGTTTTTGAATTGTGTCTATATGAATAAAGATATTATTGACTTTGACTTTGATATTGACAAGTACTTAGGCGTAATGCTTGACCGAAAGCTAAACTTTAGAGTTTTACACCACTACGGCCGATTATGTCGAACGCGAGCACCGTATTTACCGAGTCTAGCAGTTTGTACCGCTTACAAAAGTAGATTCACTCGACGGGCCACCACGGTACCGTAATTCATTTGTAATCGCAATTTACATCCTGATCTCCAACTGCAAATAAATGGATGATGGAAGCATCAAGCAGTGCATGAAGGAGGCGTCGGAATGCTTCTTCGTTTCCGCGGCGCAACTCCCAAACCCATTGGTTGAGGCAGCATCAGACTAAGGCCTTTGCCCACAAAGCTTCGTAAACACCGACGGCCTAGATGACCCGGACGACGAGATAACAACTAACCAACTAGCAGTAAAAAGACTGCAAGAAACTAGCACCACTCAACAGAGACCACTCTATCCGACCCGCCGGAGAAGAACGCGACGCGTCATCCCAACCCTTAGTTTACAAAGCACCATCCGATGCCCTCGTAGACCCGAAGTCCGAGAGGCCCGCGATCTGTATAGTTGAGCGACAGTTGCACAATCCCCCCCTTAAATACTAAAAGTCATAATCCCTCAATTTCAACGCCAGCAATCGCCCTGAGCCGAGGTCCAAGCCCCACAGGAGCGCCCTCTTGCGCAGATTGCTTAGTCTTTAGTTTTTAAGTCATTTATTAAGGATGGAGCTCTGCTCGCCTTTATGCCCGGTGAGTAGGTAGCAAAAGCCTCGTGGCTAACTAGGTATGTCCGTCCGAAAAAAAAACTATTAAGTAGTAGTAGTAGTAACTATTTGGTTTAACGCTAATGATACGTCTGCGCCCAATTCTCTATGAGTGTATTTTAGAGGTTCAAAAGATAAAGTTGTAACTATGCAAGAACTTTTTCACTTATGAAGACTGAGTACCTACATAATTATGTCAATTCGCACATCAAAAAAGTCTGGGCAACATATACCTCTTTGGACATATGAACGATGTTTACCATAACTTATATAATTTTTAATAAAACGTTAGCATTTTTTGATGGGATAATCACTAAAGAACCAAAATCTTAAAGCTTTGGCTAAATGGCCGACATTACACGCTCAATCTGGATCGAGATCAATGATTTCAATCCAGATTGACTGTTTAATGTGTGTGATTGACGGATCGCGACATCGGATCGCAAATTATCAAATATTTTGAAATCCATGATCTCGATCCGTTTATCGCAATCCATATTGAGCGTCTAATGTGCAACATATAATTCGAAAGATAGGTACTATTAAAATTACTAGTAGTAATAAGAGAATAAAAAAAATATATTAAAATTAATTACTACACATGCTTTTTTTGTTCAGATCCATTTTGCAATTCCTCATCATCAGCCCTTATAACGTCCACTGCTGAACATGGGCCTCCTCCCGGGTAGGGTATTCGCCATAGTCACCACGCTTGGCAGGCGGGTTGATGACCGCAGTATTATGTTGTATCACACAAGGAAAGGCTGCTGCCCGTTCCTTGATATACGATTATTATAGATGATTTTATAACAATCGGCCAACGACTTAACGTGCTTTCCGAGGCACGGAGGGTAGTCCCTCAATCAACCAGACCCGGAAGGATATCTTAGAATTTACACAAAGATTTACTGCCCGGCGTGGGAATCTAATCCATGACCTCCTAGATTTAAAGTGAGTCAAATACCGCTACGCTTCATATTTTTTTATTTATTGGCAGTCAGAATCCCCTGAGCACACGTCTTCATGTGATCATTGCGAAGTTGCGAACAGTGGACTGACGTGATCTGGATTGACTGTGTAATGTGACAACAATCCAAATCAATCTACCGCAATCACGGATCTCGATCCAGATTGAGCGTGTAATGTCGGCCTAAGTGTACTTAAACGAAAAGCCCAAGACCCTAAATATTTTACTCCTGTCAAAGTCATACTTGACATTTAACTTTACAATTGAAATGTCAAATTGTACTACAGAATAAATTTTGATTTTGTTAATAATTCTTTAACTATTGAATAGGTATCACGTATTGTAGCACGTGCTTTGTGAAAATGAATACAAGTAAAATAATTTTTCGCCATACATTGGGGCGCGTGACTACAATAAAACGCGCCCTTACACAACAACCTACTTCAACCGAAACATCTATTGATTATTGCGCTAATATCGTAAAGTAAGTTTTTAATAAAGTATATATTATACTAACCACCATGAATTATCATACACAGTCACTTAACTAACTTCATCAAACTTTTGTCAATACAAAATAGGTACCTACCCAAAAAATAGCAAAACTTGTATGTTAGGCAACCACTACTTTGCTTGAAGCAAGTTTCTAAGATGACTGCCTAACCAGAACTTCATTTAAACTTATCCCAAAAAATGTTCTGGTACTCTACATTTTGTTACAGATAGACAGTATGACTATGAGAACTTTTTGGCAACACTCCTGATGACAAAGTCTCTCCGTACTCCTGCGTTAGTTGTGAGAGCTTTCAATGTTGAAGTCGCTCGTATTCAAGATCAAACTACTGATCCACAAACTGCGGCCTTCAGGTTGCAGTTCTGGAAAGATGCTATCACTAATATTTACAAAGATCAACAGACATTACAAAACATACCTGCTAACCCAATAGCCCAAGAACTATTCAAGGTATGTGACAAAGAGAGAAATAATGCCCTAAATATAATGTCATTTAACAAAAATTTCCAGCCAAGTAGATGTCTTTCTTTAGTCCTATAATGCATTAACATTTGGAAATTTGCTATTAAAATGTTGTGGCATGAACACCCTATGCAATTATTTCAAAATAATTTAACAAATCCTTGTTACAATTTTCCAGGTTTGCAGCAGTTATGGACTTCAAAGAAGGCATCTTGAAAAGCTGATAACATCAAGGAGTAATTTACTCAAGACCAGACATTTCAGAAGTCTAGAGGATGTAGAGAGATATGCTGATGAATCAGTGTCTTCAATCTATCATATGATGTTAAGTGTGGCTGGTGTGACTAATGTACATGCTGATCATGCTGCATCACACTTGGGAAAAGCTCAAGGCATAGCTAACATACTCAGGTATGTATGATATAATTATTACTATCAGCTGGGTCCTGTCTCAAGGGAGACTAGGCTATTTGATGTTTTATGTGAACACAGTATTATGAAGTAACACACAAAGAACCGGGAAACGCCACTGCCCATTACTTTTAGTAGATGATGTTATAACAATCTGGACCAATGGCTTAACATGCTCTCAGAAGCACAGAGGGTAGTCCCTCAACCAATCAGACCCGGAAAGAAATTTTAGAATTAATAATAAGATTCCTTATTGTCCGGTGTGGAGAACAAACCCACATTCTCAGAGCTAGATATGCAATCAGTAAAATACTGTCATTAAAACAAAGACTATACCAAGTTTTAGTTAAACTATACAAATTGTTTAACATAATTTCTTATTTTATAAAAACCAGTTTCTCAAAATGTTAATCAAAATTAACATTAACAGAGGTGTAACTTTGCTGTCAAAGATTTTCTTAATTCATATAATTTAGTAACTGACTTTCAGTTACTGAAATGTGAATTAAACTGTCACATATATTTAAAATTGTTTGCCATTTGATTCTAAACGAAAATGTTAATCATAACACAATAATCAAATAAAATTTGCTAATCATGCTTTCCGACACCCATTTGACTATTAACAAAAGTTTTGACAATCTGCATGTACAGGCTGAATACAAAGATTATCTTTTGCCTATACTTTCTATATTGGAAACTGCTATTTAAATATTATGTACCTTGTTACAATTAGCCTTTGCTTTATCTATTTATAACATATATAGATTTAATACCTATATTGTTAGAATTATATTTTCACTGGCAAGAGACTTAAGCACATGAATCTTTATTCTTTTTTTTATTTGTATTTGAATATAGATATAATCATTGTCAGCTGATATGAAATCCAGTGCTGAATATAGGTATTCCTATAAGGAGCTTTACCATAGTCACCACATTGGGCAGATGGGTTGGTGACTGTAGTATGTATCATGTATACCTGTATGTATAGTATATACACCACCTGATATATGATTATCATAAATGATGTTATGACAATCAGGAAGCTAATTATGTAACAATATAAATATGACTTTGATATAAATGTCTTTGCTGAGAAGCTTCGCTATGATTAACTATTAACTTATTTAGCTAATACAGTAACATAGGAATGCCTTACAATAACACTTTTTTTTGTTGTCCTGGGGGAAATGCATTTACGCTTTCCCATCGCCGCTGCAGCGTATCCGCGCGCTGGCGGCGGGATATGTGGGACTCGCCCTCTCCATAGCGGTGCTACGCACGAAGCAATCCGACCCCCCAACAGCACCGCGTTACAATACAATAATGAAGACATTTTCATCAAAGTCATAGTCATATTGTTATGTGATTAGCCTCTTGGACCTACTTTTTTTTTTAAACCATTACTATTGGAGTTTTGCACTCTACTTTTATTCTTGTTAACCCCTGATGCTAAGCTAATATGCTTGTGTTACTAGTAGCTTCACGTCGGTAGTGCAATGGGTAGGGATCAGATCACAAGACGCCCCTAGCCATTAGGCTATGGCCGCTTAATCATGTTGTATTAAAAATATACCTAATTTTAAAGTAAATAAAATTTTAATGAATTGTTTTTTTTTGCTTTAGATCTGTCTATGTATCCAATCAATACAAAATGGTATCCCTGCCCATGGATATCCTGATGAAATATAAAGTAAGTCAAGAAAATGTACTGAGAGGCGTGGACAGTGAAGAAATGAGAAATGTAATATTTGATGTTGCAAGTCGTGCAAATAGCCATCTAGAAAAGGTACGCCAGAAGAAATAATTGCTTTTCACACTTATTAAGAACTTACAAGTTTTTTTTAATTATGACAAATTAAGTTTCTTTTTAGAAAACTGGTATGGAACAGTTAATGTAGGTATATGTGAAAATACTAGTAGATTTTTTTCTTTAAATAGGTATAATTTACTATATCCATTGCTTAGAGGACCTACCTTCCAGGTGTCATTTAAAACTCGTATACTAATTTTAATATATTATTATTAAGATATACCTAAGATATACCAGATCAAAGTTCCAGTGGGGGCAGTTCCTGTCTCCCTACCTCTTCTAGGTTCGCCATTGCTCATTCGTATTTTAAATTCCATATTTGAATAAATGCTTTTTTTCTTTTCAGGCAAGGAGTATTGAAGTCCCTAAGATTACAAAGCAAATATTTTTGCCTGCAATATCTGTTGACCAATATCTGAAAAAACTACAAAAAAATCACTTCAATGTTTTTGACAAATCTCTTCTTAAGGGCAGTCCTACTTTGGCTTTTAGTTTATATTACAACAGATTATTAAATAAATTTTAATTTTTAAATACACAATTCAGTAGATTCTAGTGCAGTTTTGTTATTTAATTTGTAAATAAAATAATAGTAAAAACATGATAAATATTGTCATTTCTCTTTTATTTATATCATTTTTAGAGTTCCATGCCCTAAGAGTACATAAATAATTATTTATGGGATATTTAAGGTAACAAACGAACACAAATAAGTAAGTTATTAATATCGAGCAAAAAGCGGCAAAAAATCACGTTAGTTTTACGGATGCTTGAGATGGTTCCTTATTCCAAAATCTTAAAATATATTAGGTCTTTACATATGAATGCCGTTCTGCAGTACTAGCCATTTCAAATCAAAATAATTTTTGTTTGGCTAAGAATTCAAATTTCAAATTAATTTTATTTTAAAAACATGATATTTTTTTTCCGAAAGTAGTCATTTGTCTATTGATTACTGTAACATTTTCATCGCATTTCTATCTTTTTCGTCATCATGGATACGTTAAAAATTCAAGTAATTATAGAATATGAGTACCGTCGTGGCAGCAACGCGGCACAAGAGGCACGCAACAGCAACGACGTTTACGGAGCTAACACTACAAACCAACTTACCACCTGTTATTGGTTTGCTCGCTTCCGTTCTGGAAATTTCGACCTGAATAATGAACCTCGCGGTCGTCCGAAGACTGGTCGACAATGACGAATTAAAGGCGATTGTGGAAGCTGATGATACACAATCTACGGCTGAATTAGCAGCAGCTTTCGACGTTAGCGCCAAAACCATATTGGTCCATTTGCGTCAAATTGGCAAGGTAAAAAAGCTTAACAAATGGGTGCCACACGAAGTCAATGATCGCCAGCGAAGTACGCGACGAGACGTGCCTTGCACTGCTCAACAGACACACAAATGAAGGAATTTTGAACCGCATTGTTACCTGCGATGAAAAATGGATTCTGTTTGATAACCGCAAGTTGGTTGGATCCTGGTTCAGCACCTAAACAATGCCCTAAACGAAAACTTACCCCTAGAAAAGTGATGGTCACTGTTTGGTGGTCTAGCGCCGGTGTGATTCATCACAGATTCTTACCAAACGGGGTGAGCAATACTGCAGATGTGTACTGTGAAGAACTGAGCACAATGATGGAGAAGCTGGCACATCTCCAACCAGCATTGGTCAACCGCTCGTCTCCGCTGCTTCTGCCCGACAACGCGCGACCTCATACTGCACAGCAGACGGTCTCCAAGTTGCAAGAACTGGGGTTGGAAGCTCTCCGTCATCCGGCCTACTCGCCAGACCTTGCGCCTACAGACTACTACTTTTTCCAGAATTTGGATAACTTCTTGGCGGGAAAAAAAATCGATAACCGAGAGGCAGTACAAAATGCCTTTGAAGAATTCTTTGCCTCCCGTCCAGCTGCGTTGACAAAAATGCATTGATTGCATGGGTGATTACTTCGATTAATACAAATAAAAAATACATGAAAAAAAAACGTTTAAATTTTTTCATACAAAACGGCAATTTCATAGGTAAAGACCTATTATTGTAGTAGACACTATATTTTAAGATTTTGCTGTATAAATAATGGTACGGTACACCGTCCGATTATATGTTGGAGTTGGAGCCAAGGGCCCGTGGTCATTCGTCCGTTCTGGAAGCGGAACTTCACAAGGCAGTGCTGTGAATAACCTTTTCTACGCCCTTGTTATCTTATCTTATATATATATATATATATATATCTTATATATATAAAAGAAAGTCGTGTTTGTTACAACACTTATAACTCGAGAACGGCTGGACCGATTGCCATGGTTTTTGATTTGTTGGATTTGTTGCCGTCCCGAATAGCAGAATACATTTTAAAAACAAAAGAAAGTCGTGTTAGTTACACTATTTATAACTCAAGAACGGCTGAACCGATTTGGCTGAAAATTGGTAGGGAGGTAGCTAAGAACTGGGAGAAGGACATAGGATACTTTTGGGTAGGGGTAGGGTAGGGTAGGGTAGGGTAGGGTAGGGGTAGGGGTAGGGGTAGGGTAGGGTAGGGTAGGGGTGGGGTACGGGTAGGGTAGGGTAGGGGTAGGGTAGGGGTATGGTAGGGGTAGGGTAGGGTAGGGGTAGGGTAGGGTAGGGCAGGGGTAGGGTAGGGCAGATCAATTTTCATGGTTTTTGTTTCGTTGGATTTGTCTCCGCCCTGGTAAGGAGGTAGCTAAGAACTGGGAGAAGGACATAGGATACTTTTGGGTAGGGGTAGGGTAGGGTAGGGGTAGGGTAGGGTAGGGGTAGGGTAAGGGTAGGGTAGGGGTAGAGTAGGGGTAGGGTAGGGTAGGGCAGGGGTAGGGTATAACAGTCCACCCGTGCGAAGCCGGGGCGGGCCGCTAGTATCTTCTTCTATATATATAAAAGAAAGTCGTGTTTGTTACAACACTTATAACTCGAGAACGGCTGGACCGATTGCCATGGTTTTTGATTTGTTGGATTTGTTTCCGTCCCGAATAGCAGAATACATTTTAAAAACAAAAGAAAGTCGTGTTAGTTACACTATTTATAACTCAAGAACGGCTGAACCGATTTGGCTGAAAATTGGTAGGGAGGTAGCTAAGAACTGGGAGAAGGACATAGGATACTTTTGGGTAGGGTAGGGGTAGGGGTAGGTTAGGGGTAGAGTAGGGTAGGGGTATGGTGGGGGTAGGGTAGGGTAGGGCAGGGGTAGGGTATAAAAGTCCACCCGTGCGAAGCCGGGGCGGGCCGCTAGTAATTATATAACTGTGAACTATATATTATTATGCAAGTCCACCCACTGTGACTCACTCACTAAACCCCAAACGCAAGTTAACTAGTGCAATTACGTTACCCACTCTGATGCTTAACATTAAATGGTTATGAGCAATTAGGAATAAACCAAAAAAATTATAGATAGTCCTGCCTGATCTAGCCATTCTGGCGCCCCCCAGAGTCTACGCCCTGTGCTTGGGCACCGGTGGCACCGCCCTATTTACGGCATTATCGAAAGTAACATCCACACAGTAAGAACGCGACGTGACGTGAGGCAAATATGATGGAACTCAAATAAAAAGTTATGACTATGACTTCAATAAAAATGTCTTAAAGCCATACAGTAATGTATGGCTATACTATAGAGCTGAACATAGGCCACCTTCCGAGGGTGGGTGATGCCATAGTCACCACACTCGGCAAACGGGTTGGTGACTGCAATATTATCTTGTAACAAACAGGGGTATCCAGCATAGGTAGGTATATGATTATTATAGATAATGTTAACTGCACCGGTGGCTCAGAGGTTACGATAGTTGCTTCTAAAACCTGGTGTTCTGGATTCGATTCCGACCTAGGACAATTATTTGTGTGAACCACAGATATTTGTTCTGAGTCTGGCTGGATGTGCTTTGTGTCCGTCCATTGAGTGTTTGTAAAGTCCCCCGCGACACAGTGATTTGTATTTTAAAAACATAAAAAAAAGTTACGAGTATCGGGAACAGCGACTTAACGAGTTCTGTTTTTTGTGGTAGGTCATGGTAATTATTTTACTATGTAGATTTGTTGAAGGGACGACATGACTTTTCGAGTGTGTCGAGTGTGCATCATAAGTACTCTCGATTCTCGATTGAGTTTGCTACCTGAAGTTGTCGTAAATTCAAGAGACTGAAAAGAAAGGGCATCCTTCCCTTTCAGTCTCTTGAAATAACTCTGTTGGGTCGTATAGGTAATATTGCAATAAATAATGAAACAACCATTAATTTTATGGAAATAATTGCACTCTTTACTTCCAAGCGTCTTCCATGCAAATAAATATTTCATAACAATCGAGATTCAAGCAAACTTGTTTGGCAACTTGAGTACCTTAACAGTTAATTAGTTACTAAAATGTCTACAGTGATATTTACTTCGATAAAAAATCTTCTAGACTAAGCTCCCAAGAAAATAAATTACCTGTGAATCAACTCAATTTTAAATACATTAACCCCCTAGAGATCACTACAACTTTTTGGGATACAATACAATACACAAATAATCAGTTTCAGCCACAATGAACTAAAATTCCCTGAGCCGGTGGGCTTTAGCCCTTAGAAAATCAATGATTAATAATGCCAAAGACTCAGTCAAAAACATGGGTTTAATTGTTTAAAAATATTATTGAACACATTCATTTGTAGGTGTGTAGATACACTTACTTTAATCTCTTTTAAGGAAACTATCATAGATTGGAAGGCAAAATCATAAAGGTTAATTGCCAAGATGTCAATTTAGCAGGCATATACCTAAATCAATAAGCTGAGATAATTAAAATTATATAAGGGGCTTCAAAACTATTGTTCATTATGCACATTTTGGTACAATGAGTATATATGGATTTATTCGTACATACCTTATCCCATACAATTCAAAAATGTAATTGTTATCAAAAATAGAATTGCATAAGTCATACATTTGCAATTCATATATTGTTATACTTTGGTTAAGTAATCATTCAAAGATCTTTGGTTATAGACAATTCCATTATTGTGATGTGCATATATTAACACTAATGTACTTGCATATTATCATGTGAGTACTTAAAAAAATAATTTAGCTATAAAAATTAAATTAATAATAATGCTATGATTGTAACAAAACTCCAATATAGAGAATAAAAAATAACAATACCATGATAATATATTTTCCTATTGCTCCTAATTTGATATAATTTATAATGTGTGACTATAAATGAACTGTCCTTAAGTATTATACTACTGGAAACAGTTCATTAAAATGCACATTTTAAAAGTAAATAATCCTTTACATAATAAGCACTTATGTTATGATTAAAAATAAAACTACAGAGGGAGTGATTAAACAACACAGCCAATTGAGACTTAATTTGGAATGTAAAGGTTAATAAAAATTAAAGGTTTTTTAAACACTTAAGCTTAATATAAAAAGCTAATAAGTACTTCTACCGTTTCATCACAATGAGCTCGCTGCATAATAAAAAGCTGCCTTAATAATAATATATAAAAAATATGATATTATTCAGAGGGTGTTAAGTCTTTCTCCGGCTCTCCTTCAGATAAAATTTGTTGAAGTAGATCATAAATAGGCTCAAAAGCCTTTTTACAAGCTGCATTAGTTGGAATGAGGTAGTCATGCATATCATGGTGACTGATTGTTCCATCAGTTTGTATAAAACCTTTGTCTATAAAAACCATTTCAACTTTGTTCATATTAGCAACCTTCTCACGTAAAAGGTGATTTATTTTGGAGTTTTTCTCTCTTAAAACATTTGGATACTGACCACGTGGAAGAAGACTCTAAAAAGTAAACAAATAATTGATTAATGTTGTGTTTAAGAACTAAATAAAATTTTTATAAAGGCATAAAATATACTTACAGGCAATACTATATAAGCACTTGGGTGTTTGTCTCTGATAGTTCTAATTATTTCTAGAATACCCTCACACACTTGTTCTGGAGTGTACTCGACATTATTAGTCCCAACATGCACAACTATTACCTATAAAAGTCATACACAATTAACAACATAATAATTATAATTTGAATGAATTATTCATATAGAATGATAAATTATTTATAGATAGGCTTACTCACTTTTGGGTCTACATGGTCCAACTCTCCGTTTTTGATGCGCCACAAAACATTCTGAGTTTGGTCATTATGGATACTAAAGTTAAGGCAGTGAAGAGGAGCAAACCATTGGTTCCAGACATCTGTGTGTTCTAAAGCTTGTAAAATGGAATCACCAATAAAGATCACATCTCCATCTTTTCCTTTGGCATCTGATAAAAAGCGATTATGCTGAAAACAAAACACCAATATATGAAAATCACAAAAATACATAAAAAATCATTTTAAAAGAAATGGATATTATTTCGAAGACCGAAATTATCCATGTACCTATTTATAGTTAATTGGAAAATTATCATAACGAAAAATCTCGACAAATTCATAAACCATTACTAACAATTATGATGAAAATCGCAATCGGAATCTCATTAAAATTGTTAAACACTAGGAATTGATGCCTAACTCATGAATTTATACTAAAATGTAAATCGAAAACTTACAATACTATTCCACCTCCCATCTCCCTCGGTGTCTTGTCTGGGAGTTGCGACTGAACAGGGATTCATTTTACCTCCGCAAAAACGTATTGTAAAAAATATCACATCAATAATTTATCATAAAACTGTTTTTCAGCTCCACATCAACCCAAATCTTCAAAGGAAACGTAACTATGCGGTTTCCTAATGCCGTCAGTTGACCGTCACCGTCATAAATCTACGATATTGACAAGCAAAAATGACACTGTCACTGACTTCAAAGAGTATATCGTTTATTATTACTTCTTAAATGTAAATAAATAAATATAGAAAAATCTAGTATTTTCATACTGTGCAGTAGATAAGATACTTTAGTATCTTATATACTGCACAATATCAAATACTTTATATAGCTCACTGATATAGATATAGCTAGTTACTATTAGAATATTAGCACATATTTATTTTTTACTTTCTCTAAGACAGTGCAGTGTGACCAGCAGTAGCTGGAGTTTCAGCTTCTTTATCAGATTTTACCACTGATATAGTACTAACCTCAGAATAAGTATAAGCATAGAAACCAGGCTAATTTTGGGTTGAAGCAACAGCAAAAATCATCTTTTGGTCTCGCTCTAATTAATACATATTTTACATAAGAGCGAAAGAGTCAGTGACTATTTTAATAGCTTACATTGACGCAAGGTTGTCCACGCCAAATTTCAAGTGACCTCTTTTTTGACATTTGTGACTCCTTATTATACTGATGTGCATAAAAGTAGTAACTTGGCATATAAACGTCATACAAGGTGACTTCAACTGATTTTAGTCGCATTATTTATGTACATTGTTTACATTTGTGTATTCGCGGCAGAAGTGAATAAGTTTTACGATATTGCGACGAAAATATATTAAATAACAATTATTTTAGGTATATTTTGCTGAGCATAACTATTAAAATGTCGTGTATTATTATGGATGCGTTTCACATTCGGGTAAGAAGGAAAATGATCCTGTTTGTGTAACATTTCATCGGTGAGTTTTTATCTTTATTATTTGGTAAATGTATGATATAAAGTCCCAAAATTTTAATTTTAATATGGAAATTTAAAGTTTAAACATGTAAAACATAGTTAAGATGGGATTTAAGCACTATTTACGTATATTCTCATTCGAAAAATCAAAAATGTTTTTAAGGTTATGTTTACCATAGTGTTGGATCGAAAGTATCGATAAATAGAATAAATGTTGAAAATTGATAAATAGAATAAATGTTGAATAATTTAATAAAAATAAAATAACGGTAACCGCCATTTTGATTTATTCTAAGGATAATAGTAGACATTCTTCTCTGTTAAGATTTTGCCACTTTAGCATTTAACAGGCAGTAAGTTGGAAAAGTTGTCTAAATATATAGAGAATTTATAATGAGTTAATGTTTTAATGCAGATTTCCCCAGAATGAAAATTTTAAAAATGAATGGATACGACGCGTTGCTAGACAAGATTGGAAATTGTGTAAACACAGTCGAATTTGTTCAAAGCATTTTACATCTTATTCATTTATGCCTAACAGGAATGTTAAATGGAGGCGATTAAAACATAATGCTTTGCCGACATTACACTTGCCAATTTTAAATTCAAGGGTAAAATAATAGTACACTTGATAGAATTATTAGAATTGTAAATATATAAGTATGTACCTATATTAGATAACCGTAGTGACATACAATTGGTTGAGGATCGAAAATGCCCAAATACTATTTAAAAAATAATTATGTGTAGGTAGTCTGGGGTATAAATCTGGGGACCTTTTAATAAAAAAAATACACCATCAAAATAATTAAGTATGTTTGTTATCCTTAGCGGCATACGCTTAGAACAGTTTTCATTATACTAGGTATAGTAGTAGCTAGTTTTAGTTAGATTTTTTTTATATGTACATATCAGTATTGTAGGTAACCGTAGTCATTTTAATAATATTTGCTATGATTGATTTTAATATGATTGATAAAATTATTTTATATTTTCGATTATGACGTACGCGAGCATCGCATTTGCTCATATCGCGTCTAGAGTAAGAATGAATAGAAAAATAATCTAAGCTATAGTTTTAACATTGTGATTCTGACAAGTTAAATAACTAAGCGCTGAATAAAAACATTTATGTCGTTTAAATAGTTTTTCTTATTTATATCTGTGTAACAGGGAACCCTTTGGGATCTTTTAACTAAATATACCTCATCTAAATATAATGTACCTTTTATTGTACCGATGAGATATCTCTGTAAATCATAAGAGTTGTTTTGAAATAAAGGCAGGTTAACGATAAAAAATTGAAATAAAACGAAATCTTTCATTATTAATATAGACCGATTATTAGTCAAATATGGTATTAAAAAATTATAAATTAACATTTAATTCAAATAAGTGATCGATTAATACTTGGATCGATTAATCTTTGAAATCGAGTTCTAGTTCTATCGATATATAAATTATCGACTATCGCATCCTTAAACTTGTGACGACCTACAAATTTACGAAAGGGGCGCCATATATGCATCCTTTTCTGGTATTCTATGAAGGTCATATGTAAGAACAGCGTGAAATAACCGTTTTTGGTTGCTTTTTAACCCTCCATCTATGTTAGTACTATATCAGTGGTACTAACATAGATGGAGGGTTAAACAGCAACCAAAAACGGTTATATCACGCTATTCTTACATATGACCTTCATAGAATACCAGAAAAGGATGCATATATGGCGCCCCTTTCGTAAATTTGTAGGTTTTCACAAGTTTGCGATATTGTCAAGGATGCGATAGTTGATAATTTATATATCGATAGAACTAGAATTTGATTTCAAAGATTAATCGTTCAAAGTATCTATCGATTACATATTTGAATTAAATGTTAATTAATAATTTTTATATCACTGTAATTGACCCATCATCGGTACGATCGATGCGTAAACATTATTAATGAAAAGTTTCGTTTTATTTCAAATTTTAATCATTAACCTGCTATTTTTTTCGAAACTATTTTACGATTTACAGAAATATCTCATCGTAACAATAATAGGTACAGTCTGTTGTCAACATTATCTGACCCACCCTAAAAACAAACGAATTTGGCTTGTAACATTAAGGTCTATTCAATTTATATGCGCATTATCAGGCAAGTGCTCGAGGACTCGATGAACAAATACAATAATAATACAGACACGCAAATTTGATCTTTAACACGTAACGTTAGGGTCGTCAACATTTCGGAGCCACCGGCATTATAATTATATCATTTTGTTAAGCTATTTTAATCATTATCTCGCTGACATTAAAGTTGAAAAGCTTTTAAGTCACATTAAATTACAACCCGATCTTTAATTTCGCGTATTCTCACCAAGTTCTTGTGGCTTAGCGGTTTGATGTTGGATTGGCGACGAACAACATGTGGGTTCCAAAACATAGTCCACCTAATATCGGTTCCTTTTTTAATTTGATTTTATTTCTACAATATTGCTTGCATTATTAAAGATCGACCAATATGATTTACGCCTAATAAATTATCGTGTAAACAGGTGGGTAAATTACCAAGAACGGTTGGATACGAAGTAAAACATATATTTGCTTCGTGAGGTAGATAATAAATTCATCTAAGCGACAAAAGTTACACTACGCCTAATAGTGCTAATAGCAGTGACTGAGCACACACGTTTGTAAATCGTTTTAAATAATTTTAAGCAATTTGGTGTAAAAAAGCATCATCATGTCGCAACTTAATGACTATTATATACCAAACATAAAATCATATTTTTACATGAGCAGAATGTTGGAATTAGAGAAATTGGTCGTCGACTTAATATAGCAGTAAGTGTTTCATAATTTTTACCTATTTTATTGATTGTAATTAATGAACGCCTAGTTGACTATTTTACCATATGACATTCACTCCTTACAAGTTACATACATGGTTCCAAAAATGTTATTTTTGTTTTTGTTTTAGAGTAATACGGTCAGACTATGGCTAAGACGTTATGGAGACAATGGAAATATTCAGCGGATTTGTCCCGGAGCAAAAGCCATCAAGTATAGTCCCGAATTCGACGCCACCGGGCCTTTGTTTCAAGCCATGTTGAAAATCCATTGTGACATCGACTTGGAAGCACATGAGAGGGGAAAAGATTTGTGTTGGAATATGGTGCGCGGTATGCGTAGCCGCTTACAACAAGTCATAGCAGGAGACGGTGCGCCACTCCGCTACTAATCAATTTAGTAGGTATTTTTAAACACACCGGCTAAGTAAATGCTCAATGGATTGATTGTTACCTACCATTAAAATGTTGCAGATTATGTGGTGATGTTATTGTTATAAATAGATTATTCTATCTAAATAACATGTTTATTCACTACATATAGGCAGCTATAAATCTGTAAAGCATTTCATAGATTAATTCATTTTCTCGATAACAAACTTTTAAGCATAAGCATGCCTTTTTAAATGGTTAGATTTGATTATGGCATACTAATATAAATTGTATATTAATTTGGAAATATATGAGCATTCACTTACTTTATTTTACCTAAGTGTTTTAATGAAATAATAAACATTTTAAACTTGCAATTGTTTAGTTTAGGTATATTTCTATACAAACTGCCCCTTTAAAAAGACACGACCCTATGTCGTCCATTAAAGAAATGTAAAAAAAAGTGTAGGTAATAAAATAATTAAAAAGAAACAGCTGAGCAAAAAGTTATATTTAGGTTAAACTTGGTTTCGAACGTAGATAACGATGAACACCGCACTACCTTAGTGACCACAAGACCAACTCAACTCTTATAAGCCACGTTGAAATTTGATCTTAGTTGTAGTGTTGTGATTGTGATGCTAGACGCAATATTCTAAAGAATTTAAGCCATATAATATACTTTCATAAAGTTTGTTCTTGCACAGCACAAGCAGCCAACCTTCTCCCCGTGCAAGTAGATTATTTTGTATTTTAAATAATCACTCCATTGAGTATTGAGACAAATGATAATAAAAAAAAATCGACCTATAAAATAGAAAATACAAAATTGTAAACAGACGTTGTTTTTGCAATTTAGTAAGACAAGGTAAAATATGTTTGCGCGTAGTCACTGCATATCCTTAGTAGCATTTGAATGCCAGTTTTATAATGAATAATAATATTTATTTTTCAACTACACACTTATTACAAGTTATGCGAAAATATTACCATTTTAGAAAGTTTATATTTGAAGATTATCCGTCTGTAGTTCTTTACAATACAAGAAATAGTTTTGAAATAAATTCTATTTTTAAATTAAAAACAAAAAAAATATATCTTCGCCGCAGTATTTGATCTCGCAACCCTTTTTTCTCAGTCCTATACACAAACCACAAGACCAGAATTACTTGAAGGCAATCATTAAAATAAGCTATAACAATAATTATATTATAACAAGTAGTTATAACATCTAATCTAATGCTAACGTTAAGATCATATTTGCGTGTCATATTATTATTGTATTTGTTCATCGAGTCCTCGAGCACTTGTCTGATAAGTTCATATAAAGTGAATAAACCTTAAGTTTACACGTAGAGGGTCCAAATTCGTTTGTTTTTAGGGTGGGTCAGATAATGTTGACAACAGACTGTACATTATATTTAGATGAGGTATATTGAATTAAAAAGTCCCTGAGGGAACGGTAGCTACGCGAGCGAATTCGCACGGGAATGCGACATAGATATAAATAAGAAAAACTATTTAAATAAACGACATAAATGATTTTATTCGGCGCTTAGTTATTTATACTTGTCAGGATCACAATGTAAAAACTATAGCTTAGATTATTCTTGCTTAATTTATAAATTAAGCAACTAGGTAACTTTCAATAGTAGGGCATAAAACACATTGGTCATCAGGGCATCCCGCGCCTACCGCACGGTCTCCTTGCGGGGCCCCATCCGTGGGACCTTGAGGCGGAGGTTTTGGCCGCAGCATTTGGCCGGTGGAGGTGTGAGGGGGCGCGTTCTGGCCGCGATCCCTTCCCGAAGGGTGTAAACCCTCCGGAAATGGTAGGAGCGGCTAGAGGCCGCACCGCGGAGCGGATTGCGTACGGTGGAGGCGATTCGGCCCCATCTAAATAAATAATAAATAATTTTATCAAGTGATCTATTCTTTTACCCTTGAATTTGAAATGGGCAACTGTAATATAGGCAAAGCATTATTTTTTAATCGCCTCCATTTAACATTTGTGTTAGAGATAAATTAATTTACATAAAATGGTTGAAATAATTCGATTGTGTTTTTTCCATTTCCAATCCTGTCTAGCAACAGTAGCAACACGTCGTATCCATTCATTTCTATAATTTTAGTTCTGGGGAAATCTGTATTTAAACATAAACTACCATAATAACTTCTCTATATATTTATACAACTTTCCTACTTACTGCCTGTTAAATAATAAAGTGGAAAAATCTTAACAAATAAAATTTTCTACTATTACCTTTAGATTAATCAAAATAGCGGTTACCGCTATTTTTATTTAATCTAAGCTATTAACTTATTTAAAGTTTTCAATTTTTACCATATCGATACTTTCGATACCTACATCACTACTAACCTAAAAACATTTCGAATCAAATATACGTATTGTGCTTAAAATCCCATCTAAGCTATGTTTTACATGTTGAAACTTGAAATATCCATATTATATTATTATAAGATATAAGATTTTTCGACTTTATATCATACATTTACCAAATAATAAAGATATAAACTTACCCATGAAATGTTACACAAACAGGATCATTTTCCTTCTTTCCGGAATGTGAAACGCATCCTTCAATATCACACGACATTTTGTTTTGTATGAACTTTTTGATGTATAAGCAATTGCTTTTTAATAAATTATTTTTGTACAAACATTGTATTTTCATTAAAACCAAACATTTGAATTTATCAACAGATATATTTGTGAAACAGTAAATGAATGTATGTTTAATCTAAAGGTATATAAAAGAAGCACACAACATAGAAAATACTAATATTATGTGTAATATTTATGCTCCATTTTGAACTGGCTCAGTAATAGCATTTTCATTTTCACCCTCCACATTATGTTTGTTGGGGTCATCAGGCTTCATGGCCGGGAACAGCAAGACTTCCTGAAATTATACATACAAAAATTGAAGTTGATAAATTAAACAAATGTATTTTATTTAGCAATACAGGTACACTAGTACTATTAGGTACTGACATACACTTGTACTTGTCAGCATTGCTATGTAATAAGATAAATTTCAAAAACCTGTAACTCACAGATAATTCCTACTCTAGGTACCACGGTACTTAATAAACACACACTACACTACATAAGCGAAATACCATGTCTTCGTTGTACTCTAACTAGTTCTAAGTCAGAAATAATAAGTTTTCAGGAGAGTGAAAAGGAATACATTTAGAATATATGTATAGAATTTTCATAGACAGCAGAACATGACCATATTACTTTTTTACATTATTTTACACGTTTCTATTTGATAATGACAATATTAGTGGCAACCAAAATTTTTGTTTTTTGCTATTATAACCCTAATCTTTTCTAAATAGGAGGATGTAATTAAATAGCTAACATTTTTACATTTCTACCCTTTAAAAAATTAAAAAAACCTTTAAATTATTTGATGTAACCATGCAGTATTATAAAATGTTTGTTATAAATGAAAAACAAACATTAAACTTACCTTGATATTATTTGAGTCAGTGAGGAACATAGTAAGGCGGTCAATGCCTAATCCCCAACCAGCTGTGGGTGGAAGACCATACTCCAGGGCAGTACAGAAGGCTTCATCTGTGGGTGGTGTTTCATCATCACCCGCAGCACGATCTTTAGCCTGTTGTTCAAATCGTTCTCTTTGTGTGGCTGGGTCATTCAACTCCGTGTAAGCATTGCAGATTTCTTTTTTCATAACAAATACTTCAAATCTGTGAATAAATTATTTTATTAGTCTTATATGTCTGAATACACTGCCTTCTTCATGTAGACAGTGTAAGAAGACACTATGAATAATTGCATTGATGTAATTATTTTTAATACCTTTCTGTCAAACCAGGTGTGTCTCTGTGGTATTTGGATAGTGGGCTCATGATTTGTGGGTGGTCCAAAATGAATGTTGGGTTAATACATTTGTCCTCAAGGAAATCTCCAACTAATTTGTCAAGAAGTCTTGCTGTGGTCCTTGGTGGTGGACATTCTACCTGTAAACATTAGACAATAGTTTAAACCTCATATTTTCATGTAATGTTTATACAAAAGTCAAAAGTTTTAAATGGTCTGTAAATATGGTTACATTTACTGGAAATCATCATATTTTTTCCCCTACTAGCGGCAATGCATGCCATGTATACTATGGAGAAACACTAACATTTTGAAATTTATATGCAAAACTTACTTCATGTTTTTCACACAATTGGCTAAGGAATTTGTTAGCTTCATCAGTGTCTAATTTGTCAGCTGGGGGAAACTTAACATTTAAAGCTTTCTCTAAGCTAGCAATCATAGGTACTCTTGCAAATGGAGGTGTAAAGTCAACTTCCACTTCTTCACCGTCAGGACCATCTGGATGATATTTGACCTAAAACAGAAGTTGAATTCTTTAAGCAATTGAAGTTAATGAAATAAACAAAAAAGAGTTGAGTAGAAATTATTTTTACTTCTCTAGGGATCCATACCAAAGGATAATAATGGGACCCTATTACTTAAGACTCAACTGTCTATCTGTCGCCAAGTTGTATATCATACACTGTAATAGCTGGACAGTTAAAATTTTCACAATAAATGTATTTGCGTTGCAGCTATAATAATACTACAAACAGAATAATATACTATTGCAGCTATAATAATACTACAAAAAGTATAAAATACTACAAATTACCATTCAACATATTGAGAATGGTAATTTGTGCGCGAATCTTCGTACTTCGTGCGCGTATCCAACTCGCACTCGCACTTGGAGGGTTTTTTATAGGAGTCTAATAACTAAAATACATATATACAACTAAAAGTAGCTAATTAAAAAAAAAACTAACTTATTAACTACAGGAGTTAGCAAATTGTCCAAATCCATAGAATTTTATATGCTAAATACAAGGGCAGCTAGTGCTTGTACAGCACTGCCTAGCCTTATGATCCAATCTTGAATACTTCACTATATAAGATCATTTAATCATACTCAAGGACTGAAACATGTTATGTTCCAGTTCTTCAGTATGATTACAATGTTCACAGTCATTAAACATACTAACACTAATATGTTGCTTCATTTCAACTAAATTAAATATATTGTAAAGATACAATAAGTTACATTTGTAATGCATCATTATACAAAGTAAGGATAATTACAATTTCATTCATATTGCATTTACTACATAAATAATTAAGAGGTCACTATATTGACTTATCTCTCATAAATCACACCACTCACACTACTATGATAAGTGTTATGATAACAGGAATGAGTCAGATAGTCTATAGTTTTACACAAAATACAAAGAAGCTAATATGTGCCTGATATAAACAAAACAAAGATTATATAATTTAACAAAACTGTTTTCTTCACTAACCTTGTAAGTACCATGAATACTTTTTACCATACCAGAAATCATAGTTTCTGTGATAGTAATAAGATCGTTGTAGTCCGCATAAGCCATATAGAACTCGCATGTTGTAAATTCAGGGTTGTGAGTTAAATCGATGCCCTCATTTCTGAATTGTCGACCAATCTCATAAACTCTGTCCAGTCCTCCAACGACAAGCATCTTATGATATAACTCTGGAGCTATTCTCATGTAGAGATCCATGTTTAAGTCATTATGATGAGTGACAAAGGGTTTGGCAGTGGCTCCTCCAGCAATCATATTCATCATTGGAGTCTCAATTTCGAGGAAACCCATGTTGTCCAAAAATTTCCTCACATAGGAAATTATTTTAGCTCTAGTGTAGAAGGTTTGTCGGACCTGTCAAAAACAATTGAAATTGTATATAAAATATTATTTATGAAAAAAAAAAATTGCACAATTTAAGAAGCATTCATACTTTATCATTCAAAATCAGATCCAGATATCTCTTTCTAAACCTTGTTTCCTTATCCTTAAGTCCAAAGTGTAAGTGAGGCAGCATATGAAGGCAGGGAGACAGCAGCTTGATGCTCTTTGGGACAATAGAAAGTTCACCCTTTTTTGTTTTGCCAGGGTGACCAATACACCCAATGATATCACCCCTTCTTAACTTGTCAGTATCTGTTGCAAACTTCTCTTCGGATTCATACATTTTTGCATTTGCCATCACCTAAAAATATGACACAAATATAATGAATAAAGAAATAATTCATACAAAGTAATATGTTTGTTTCAGTAACTGTTCACTATAATTACCTGAATTTTAACGCCTTCACCTCTCAAATCATAGAAAATAAGCTTGGCTCCTGACTCTCTGATAGAATGCACTCTGCCGGCCACAGATAGAGTAACATTATCAAGTACTTCACCACTTGTAACATGGTTATATTTTTCAATGAATTCTTCCAGAGAAATTGTAACTACGAATTTATGAGGATAAGGATGATCATCTTTGGAACCCTCTTTGAGTGCTGCGACAGCAGCCGTTCGCAGCTTGTAATACTCATTGGGACTAATCTCCTCTTCAGATACTTTAGTAGATTTCTTCTCTACATTTGGTGCAGGCTGCTGGGCAGATTTCTCTGCCTTCTCCTTCAATTTCTGTTCGGCTTTCAAGCGCCGTTTCAACTCACTACAAAGAAAATAAAGAATAATATTTCAGTATTATTTAGAAAATTGTTGAATACGCAAAATAACTAACCGTTTGCTAACTGCAGATGAGAAATTTGCACACCGATTGATGAAACAATTAGTCCTTACGGATAAAACACTCAAGTTCTTTAGCGCGAACATAATGATTCCCACAATACTCACTTCTTGGATAGCTTTTCGTTAGAACTTTCAGCCATTTCTAATGGTTACAACTCTTAATACAAGTTTTATTAATTAAACTTAACCTAACATTCGCTCGAGATTGACACGACAGACGACACGTTATAGTTTTTTTTTAATTTGATGGCACAAATTTAGAGGCAAAGGCTCATAACTTTTATGTCTGTGTCACTGCTAAGGAGAGTATAATATAAAGATATGTAAGACATTGCCGCTTTGGACTATATTTAGCTACTTATATGTGTTTAACTGTAACTGTCGTGTAATTGATAATAATGAAAATTGTAATATTTACTTATTTATTTAAATAAGATATAAACGTTTTTCTGGTGACTATTCACAAATTAATTGAAATTGATCATAATTTTAACGTTTATTCTTAAACAGAAGCTTATTAGACAGTTTATCGACTCAAAATTAAACAATTTGTTATTTTTAGGCTTATTGAAAACTTGGGGTATTATTCTCGTATATAGTCGGCAACCCTGCTATTGACATCACAGCTGTTCGTTTCGTGTGGTCTGTCTTTGCTAGGGAAAATTGTAATTATTAATCAAAAAGTGAGTTATATTTAGTATTATTCATAGTTTGATCAATAATTTGCGAGTAATAATGATCTAAAATAATATAAAGATAAGTGATTTCGTGCAGGGTCGGCGTATGTCTACATTTGTCAAATATCATTGGTTTTGCATTCTCGTGAAATATCAAGAAAAATCGTGTGATTTGTGTTATGTTTATACATATTAGTTCATTGATTACAGGTACAATCTTATGTAGAAAGTATTACTTAAATCATCTGTGTAAATCATCAAAATACTATGCCTCTTTTTGGTAAATCTCAAAAGAGCCCAGCGGAGCTTGTGAGATCATTAAAAGATGCAGTAACTGCATTAGAAAGAGGCGATAAGAAAGCTGAAAAAGCTCAAGAAGATGTGAGCAAAAACTTGGTAAGTTTATTGTTATGTGACAATATGTAAGGTCAATGATTTGTTGATAATGCAGTGTATAATGTTGTGTTGGTTTTTGTGTTCATAGGTGTTGATAAAGAATATGCTTTATGGTACATCTGACGCTGAACCACAGACGGATATCATTGTAGCACAGTTAGCTCAGGAACTATACAATACAAACTTGCTTCTACTTCTAATCCAGGTATGTTTTGATTATGGAATGAATAATGTTATCAGACAATAATAGTGTCATGATTCATTATTGACACATTTTATTTAATTTTAGAATTTAAACCGGATTGACTTTGAAGGCAAGAAGGATGTTGCCCAAGTGTTCAACAATGTGCTTAGACGTCAGATTGGCACCCGGTCTCCTACAGTTGAGTACATATGCACCAAACCTGAGATACTGTTTACTTTGATGTCTGGGTAATCATCTTTTTTATATAATGCTTCATTTTAAATTATGAAATACAAGTTCTAAATTATGTCATAACTTTTGGCAGAGATTTGTAAACTAAAATGATAAAAAGAGTGTTCTATATATAAGTACTATCAGACAAAACAAATATTTGTCTGAAAGTACTTATCATCTTTATTTTTAAGAATTATTAGCTCCCCATGCAGGGTTTCCTGCATGGGGAGCTAATAATACCACCCACATAACTCCTGTTCTCATGGAAACTTCCTTATTACATTTACCTTATATTACTCCTGGATAATACAGCTTACTAATGGTGACATAATTTTTGAAATATGTCCGGTAGCTAGGGAGCCTATTCCATGTAAATAAACAATCTATTGTCTTTACAATTTAAGTAAAGTAGATGTATCCATTTGACCTAGCTAATCAGTGAATTAGAGTGTTATAAATAGGGGATAGTGTTTATTAATCACAAAATTATGTTCTTATGTGAAAAAGATAAACAGCTAATTATTTTTTAGCAATTATAAGACATTATGTATTATTATTCAAAACAACTACAACAACTTCTTACCATGTATATTTGCAGATATGAACATCAAGAGATAGCATCCAACTGTGGAACTATGCTCCGGGAATGTGCCAGATATGAGGCTTTGGCTAAAATAATGTTGTATTCAGACGATTTTTACAATTTTTTCCGTTATGTAGAAGTTTCCACTTTTGATATTGCCTCAGATGCCTTTTCTACTTTTAAGGTTGGTGTATATATAGTTACAGTATCATATAAAATTATCTTTTAATTTTGAGAATATTTGTTAAGTAATAAATATAAAACTTTTTTTGCAGGAATTGCTAACACGGCATAAAATGTTGTGTGCTGAGTTTTTAGAAACAAACTATGATAAGGTGTTCAGTCATTACCAGCGGCTGTTAAACTCAGAGAACTATGTGACTCGACGGCAAAGTCTGAAACTGTTGGGAGAATTGTTACTTGACCGTCACAACTTTTCCATAATGACACGTTACATCACTAATCCTGATAATCTCAAGCTTATGATGAATATGCTAAAAGAGAAGTCTCGTAACATACAGTTTGAGGCTTTCCATGTTTTTAAGGTAATATTTTGTTTTACTGTAAATCTGATAAACTGAAGAATTATTCTCTGACATTTTGTAGGCTTCATACAAATTAATAGCTATCATTACTTTTACAAAAGTAATTTTCTATTACTATTTAATTTTCATTACATACTCAAATTTTAAATCTTGAATCTTTATCACAAACTCCTTGTATATTTTCGAATAAGTTGAGTGCCAAATATTATCTCTTTCTCTTTTAATACAACTGTGATTTTTTTTCAAGCTATTAACTCTAGTTTACAATAATTAATAGACAAACTGACAATCTCCGTATCATAGCGGTATTTGGCTCTCTTTAAATCTCGGAGGTCGTGGGTTCAATCCCCACTCCGCGCCGCCGGACAGAAAGCATGTAAAGCTGTTGGTCCCGATTGTTATAACATCATCTATAATAGTCTAGTCAACAAGTTAAAATTGGTGAAAAATAGTGATAAAGCTCCTAAAAATATGAGTCACGTCTAGAAAAATGTTTTCGAAGGAATAATTAGTACGCAAAAAATTACAAAAGTTATTATAACCTGCGCCATTAAAGAAACGAATCTAAAATGGCAGCGGCGATCATGCGCTCTCACTCTAAACTGTTGATGTCTTAGTCACACACGGCGCGTACCGCATGCAAAAAAAATATCCGTAAAGAAAGCTAACGGAAAATCACGACTTAATTGCGAGTGGTTAAGGTTAAAAATGTCAAAGAAAAGTAAGCAAATAAACAGTTCTAATTTTTATGAAAGATTATGTATTTTTTTGTAGACGTACACATTTCAACACATAAAACTAACAATTGTATTTTACCTACATATACAATAAACAAACTTTATTTCTATCTTTCTTTTTATTTGCTGATCCTACCATCTGTCAGTGACATTCATGGACGCCATTTTAGATTCGTTTCTTTATTGGCGCGGCTTATAACAAATTAATTTGCCAAAAAAAAAGGATTTAATTGATTGTCAATAACTCCGAAACTATTCATATTTAAGAAATTTTAGAAAAAGCATCTTAAAGAGGAAGAAATTTCCAATAAAAAAATCCTGACTCTCGGAGTTCTATCTCCATTATTTATAATTTTAATTTAACGCTGAAAATAGGACTCCGCGCGGCCGATACGGCATGCGCGCGCCACCTCAAAAGTGAGTACCCCACAGAAAATATATTTTTTATAGTATTAAATATCAATAAAAAAAATTGAATTAATTATGGTGTATTTTGAATGCTTGAATGAAAAAATTCCCGTTGGAAAAAAGTTTTAAAATTCATTTTTATTAAATAATTGCTCTAAAAATCTTTCGCTTCTTGGAGACCTTATTATATATATACTCAGTAGGATCAAGTTATTAAAGTTTTCAAAAATTGTTTATTTTGTCCGAATCCAATGAGGTATCACTCATATTTTTAGGAGTTTTATCACTATTTTTCACCAATTTGAACTTGTTGACTAGACTAAATAATCATATATCAAGGAACGGGCAGCAGCGTTTCCTTGTGTGGTACATCATATTACTGCGGTCACCAACCCGCCTGCCAAGCGTGGTGACTATGGCAAATACCCTCCCTTGGGAGCAGGCCCATATTAAGCAGTGGATGTTATAATTATGGGCTGATGATGATGATGAATAGAAAAACTATTATCTAAATCGAAGACCCCAATATTCAAATTTTCTAATATATTATGTTGTTAATTTATAGGTACCATTAGAAAATATATCACGAGAGGAACTCTTTGAATAATCATATCTAAAATGTTATTAGGGAGTTAGCAGGTAGCCATGAATGAATAACTTATCATTTACAAATATTGTTTCAGGTATTTGTAGCCAACCCAAATAAACCAAAACCAATATTGGATATCTTGTTAAGGAATCAAGATAAGCTTGTAGATTTCCTCACCAAGTTCCACACAGATCGTTCTGAGGATGAACAGTTTAATGATGAGAAGGCTTACCTTATAAAGCAAATTAAAGAACTGAAGCCATCGGAACATTAACACTTACTGCATTTCATTAAATCGCCACTTCCTCCTCAAAGAAGTTAGTTATAGATGCTATTATATTTAAATGCTTCTAAGTCACCAGAGGGTGTTGTGCGCCACCGCAGAAACACAAGGTTTAGTAACAATCATTGGAAATCTTAATAGATTTTACATTTGGACTGTGATGAGTCAGGGAAAGTATATTTGTGCTACGAGCAAATTAACATTTTTAATAAACAATTGTAGGAATTAGTGTTACTTATGGTTTGACTTACTTATATCTTTTGTAAGTTGTTTAAACCATTTTTAGTTTTTATGACGTGTTTAGTGACAGCTTGGGAGTCACAATCGAAATATTTACCATTATTTTTTTCCCTAAGTTTTCTATTACCTTTGGATATGACATAGAACAGGTAACAGTGATCTTTAAAGAAAATTTTGTATATATGACATTTTTAATTGGAGCATTTCTTTAATAAGTATTTGTTTTTTGTATTCTAAATCACTATCATAACTATAAATTGTTGAACATGAAGGAAAAAGTATATTTTATATTCTATTTGTATACCATTCTTATCAGTATTTGTTTTAATTACACAAGAAAGTAATTACTATCGTTGTGTACTTTCAGCATAAACAATACCTATTTTAATGTCGTATACATAAATATTTTGTTCCATGCTTAGTAGTAATTTGGATTTTTTATTATTACATACATATTGCAAAATCTTCACAAGTATTTTTTTATTAAATTAATTTTAATTATAAATAGGTACCTATAAGTTTTCAAAATCGCTGTATCATATTTTAATGTATATTGATTATTTTGTCAGCATCGTTATGCAATTACATTCTATAGAAACGGAATAAATACAATATTTATATCATTTCCATATTTTTTTTGGTGATAAATCCTAAAACTCCCTTTCATTCCGCACATAAAATTATTGTAATATTTATTCCAATTTATGGTTAGTTATAAATTTATACAAGGTAAAAGGTTAGCAATTTTAAATCGATTACGGAAAACGGCCTTATCAACAAGAAGCAGACACCACTTCGTGCGTTATGGGTTGTTATCCCATAACGCATACCTAAAATCAGAACAACTTTCTGTGGATCACACAATAGGCAAGGGCGAAATTCGAATTATTGTGCGAATTCCATTTTTTTATTGGCAGCATTAATAACAAAATCAGATTAACAATTTAACGTATTATATGCCACGCCATTCCGGGACGAAGTCCGAGAGGCCCGCGTACTGTAACCGCAAACTGATTAATTTTGTGCAACTGTTGCTTTACTAGCAACAGTTGCACAAAATTAATCATTTCTCAAACCCCCGCCATTTAGTCCCAAAGGGGGTGCCCTCTTGCGCACGCTGCTTAGTATGAACCATTTATTATGGCTCGACCTCTGTTCGCCTTTATGCCCGGTGAAGTAGCAAAAGCCTCCTGGCTAACTTCATAATGTCCGTCCGAAAAAAAGTGTGTTTTTGTTTGCTATGTACAATAAGGTAATAATTGGAGGTTAAATTTTTGAGCTGTTTCAATAAAACACACAATAGTAATGATACAGTATGTTTATTGTATTTGTGTCTTGTAACATTTTTACTGTCGAGCTTAGGCGATGATTGCGAACACGCTTGTCCAGTAAGTCCTTGACATTGGTGTAAGTACAGAAAAAATACATATGATAGTAATACACCTCACCGCCCCTATCCACCAAATATAAGGTGGCAGAGAGGTCCAAATACAAGGACAGCTAGTGACAGCGCCAATATACACGGTGTTTGGAGGGTGAGTAGCCATAGGAAAATGGTTTATAGGTGATGCTGTTGGCTACTTGTTGCGCCTAATTGAATAAATTTTTGCCCAATGTCCAAAGTGTAATAATTTTTTTGCTATTTTTCTAGAAAATACCCATTTTTTCTGTTAAAACCTTTTTTTTAATTAATTAATGCTCGAGGTGCCAATAAAATGATTTATTTTTTTAGTCTAGTGTTGTCTTATTCAGATTTAATCATAATTTCATACAAACATCTTGAAATAAACCTAACAGCGTCCAATCAAACATCCATAAATCAAAAAGAAAAAATGTTATGTCCATTTTACAATGTAAAATAAAAAAAAATCACAAAGTGTGGGATTTTAAAGTGTTATTAAAAACTTCTCCAGTTTATACTCTTTGCAACGGTATGCAACATGCACCATTAATAATCAGATAACTCAACAAAAAACCGGTTTGTCTTCAAGGATGCCTTAAAAGGGTGACGACAAAACTATTACATTGAGCAGGTAAAATCTTTTGGCTCATTCTAACACAGCTAAAAATAGCGTGCTATCTCTTTCATCGGTTGACAATACTCCTATCGGCCCTCGCCTGCCGTGTCGTGCATTTATTTAGTCGAGATTTGTTATTCTCTGCTACTTCACGTGTTTTTACCTCCGCTCCGCGCATTGTTTTTGTTATCGTTCTGTTTTGTTAAGTTTCGTTATTTTGTTGTTACTGCTATTTTAATGGCTGCTTTTACTAACGAAGAATACGCCGATATGTTGATAGCATACGCCAAAGCTGATGGAAATGGACGAGAAGCAAAAAGAATTTACGAAGAGCGTTTTCCCAATAGACGTCAACCTAATCGTCATACTTTTGAGACGACCTTTAGACGCTTAAGGAAAACTGGTAATTTAACTCGCCGTGAACCTGGAGTTGCCAGACAACGTAATTTTGCTGATGACGAACGTATTCTCGAAGCTTTTGATGACGATCCCACAACAAGTATCCGCAATGTAGCTGCAACGCTAAATCTAAGCGTATGGAAAGTGTGGTCTGTTCTTCGTGCCAATGGAAAGCATCCGTTTCATTACACTCCCGTGCAAGGTCTTAAAGAAAACGATTACCAAAGACGCGTTCAGTTTTGCCGCCTCTTGCTAAATATGGATATTGATAATCGCGACTTCTTAAAAAGTATCCTGTGGACGGATGAATCAAAATTTTCAAGGGAAGGCATTGTGAATTTTCATAATCTGCATCATTGGGCCCCAAAGGATCGAAACCCAAAAAAGAAAAGAGCGATGACATTTCAACGGAAATTTTCAGTAAACGTTTGGGCAGGGCTAATTGGCAACACGCTAATTGGTCCACATTATCTACCAGACAATTTGAATGGAGATAATTATCTAGATTTTTTAATAAATGATTTGCCCCAACTCATGGATGGAGTTCCAAATGTTGAAAATGAAGAAACCATTGTTTTCCAACAAGATGGTTGCCCGGCGCATTGGACATGAGCAGTCCGGGAACACTTAGATAATTCATTTCCCAACACTTGGATTGGCAGAAATGGCCCTATCCCATGGCCTGCAAGATCGCCGGACTTGACACCGCTTGATTTTTGTGTCTGGGGCCGTGCTAAAGATCTAGTGTATACGGAAACGATTGACACAAGAGAGCAATTAATAGAAAAAATAGACAATGCATTTGCGATAATGAAGCAAGAAATTAGACTAAACCATACCACAACGGAAATAAGAAAGAGATGTCACGCATGTATTAGAAATAATGGACACCAATTTGAACAAGATTTAAAATAAATGATTTAATTCTTTTTTAATCAGCCCGTAGTAGTACAAAAAGTGCAATGTGTTGAGCTGTGTTAATTAATTTAACATAGACACGGCTAAACCTATTGCATTTTTTCATTACAGTATCGGAGACAAAAGATTTTACCTGCTCAATGTAATAGTTTTGTCGTCACCCTTTTAAGGCATCCTTGAAGACAAACCGGTTTTTTGTTGAGTTATCTGATTATTAATGGTGCATGTTGCATACCGTTGCAAAGAGTATAAACTGGAGAAGTTTTTAATAACACTTTAAAATCCCACACTTTGTGATTTTTTTTTATTTTACCTTGTAAAATGGACATAACATTTTTTCTTTTTGATTTATGGATGTTTGATTGGACGCTGTTAGGTTTATTTCAAGATGTTTGTATGAAATTATGATTAAATCTGAATAAGACAACACTAGACTAAAAAAATAAATCATTTTATTGGCACCTCGAGCATTAATTAATTAAAAAAAAAGGTTTTAACAGAAAAAATTGGTATTTTCTAGAAAAATAGCAAAAAAATTATTACACTTTGGACTTTGGGCAAAAATTTATTTAATTAGGCGCAACAAGTAGCCAACAGCATCACCTATCAACCATTTTCCTATGGCTACTCACCCTCCAAACACCCTGTATATATATACAACACTAATCGCCTTCATCCTGAGGACCCGCCGGTTATGCCGGTAAAAAGTAAAAGCATGAAGAATTGGGGGACCCCATATTTCTTCATGCTTTTTCTTTGGGGGTGGGAGATGGGTTGGGATTATTGCATCTCAGACATCCGCGAAAGGGAGAAGGGCCGTTTAAGGCACGGAACTTACCTAAACACACTCACGTCTGTTATAAAAAAGAGTCAAGTTAATCGTCCCATCACCACGCATCGTCCGTTGGAATCCAAGGGGCGATGCATGGTACTGTAGTGGTAACCGTAGCCAAATTGTAGCAACAGTAAAAGGATCTTAAAACGTCGGTATTGGGTCATGCGTATACATGTGATACAAATTAAACAAAATATTATCTGTAAAATACCAGTTTACTTCAAAATCAAATTTTGTGAACAATAAATAAAACTAGCGTAGTCATTAATTATCTTCAATATTATTTCTGAAAATTTTCAGTTTACTTATCTGCTTTATAATGTTAGGAATTAAAGTATTATATTAAGTAAGTAATATGCACTTTAGTAAACTTTTTAAGCCTGATTATATACACACATTCAATTAAAGATATTCAGTTATCTGCAAACTCCCCACTTCATTCAATCATTCCAGACGATATAGGTATATAAATTATTTTTTTACATTCTATAGATATCCATAACAAAGGCCATGTTGAAATTAAATGGGGAGTGTATACAGTTACAATATTACGCTTACGGCATATCGTACCTGTATCTGCTAAATATCATACTTATGCAAATTATGAAAAAGATAACATTAAATATTTAAAGTACTTCAATCTTCAAAACTTTTCTCAAGGATAGCTACGAGAAAAGGTTATATTATGTATACATGAAGTGCGTCGAATTGTTTTTTCTTAATAACTAATTTTCTACAAGATGCTTTGCGGATTGGATAGATTGCAATCTTTAAATATCTAATATTATTTTTGTAATTAATAACGAGTGAAAGTGGCAGCTAACGTAGACTGATAGTATGCATAACATCTAAATACTTTTATATTTGTCATAATAGATTGGAAATCGGAGATTTCAAGTTTCAAACCGAGATGCAAGTCAACTCTATGAACATATTGGTCGCCATAATACAACTTCAAAATTGGTGTACTGAAGATGGCATAGTACATAAGTATATATATATTTCAATCTATTTACGTTACACTGCCACTTTCACCTAGAATATTCACGACAACACTTTATAATAAATAATTTTATCTTCTAAATCCTTCCTCCTTGATTTAACTCCACAAATCACAAATTTTATCCATCATACCCTGGTTGGATCAATCTTATAGCAGTCAAATAGCATAGATTAAATTCTCGGTACAGTATTGGCAACTTGGTATTAAAGCCTGGCCACATTGGATCACTATACATGGATCAAATAATATAAACCTTATACCAATCACAATAGGGTTCATAGGTTTTGATTAATGTAGGTACGATATAGAATTTCGTAAAATGTTACGTGACGAGTGTTGGCGGCAAGCGGCTTGAGAAGCGTTAGCGGGGATTTGGCGTAAAATGTATGAAAAATATACATTTTTCCTAAGTTTCTAATCGCAGCTAAGCATTATAATTAGAAAATATCATAATAGCGACGTACACTAGTGCTAAGCGTACTTCAGAAACTAATCATGCCATTGTATCTCACTTATCGTAATCAACTGAGATAATTAAGCACAATTATTGCTTGCGTATAATATCTTATTGCAAATTTGATTCCTTAAATATATTTCCGATGAGAGTTATAATTAAAATACTTTAACATTTACTTCGTATTTCGTGGAAAGCAATTTACTGTGTACATAATTACCATGGAAATTCACGAGATTTTAATCTATGGTACAAATATTATTTAGCTATTTATTCTATCAACATCCAAGTTAAATATTATGTTCGATATAGTACGTACATCTGAAAATTTATTTGACAATATTTTTATCCTGACTAGCGTATCTTTATTAGATTCTTTAAAAACTTTCTAATATTTTGTTACAACGAAGAAAAGCTTGATGTCGTATATGATATGATTTAAGTTTAGAATTTCATAATCATAAATGAGTAATGTTAGTTCAATATAAAATAGTTGAAACAAGTGCATATATTGTTTCGTATCAAAGCGGATTCATATTAAGGCAGAAATATACAAGCTCACTCTTATTTTTTCATTAATAGATACAATTACGTATATCCATTAGGTATGCGTGT
The DNA here is from genome assembly GCA_947037095.2 of Nycteola revayana. Lineage (NCBI taxonomy): Eukaryota > Metazoa > Arthropoda > Insecta > Lepidoptera > Nolidae > Nycteola > Nycteola revayana. Next base: position 16,750,709 of record OX344846.2, on the reverse strand, counting down.
GCAAATGTTAAATACGAACGTTTACTACAATACCTCCAGTCTGTGATCTAGATAGTATATTGAATTGTATGCTAATGCAGTGTAAATAAAAAATATCGCAATTGCAATCAATTGCCTTTACGAAGTTTTTTGAAACGTGTGAATCTCCAAAGAATTGCTATAATATTCTGATGATTTACGTTTAAAGATTAAAATTTTTAAGCGTGTAAACTTCAGCCTTAATGAAAAACTGACATAATTATTTAACGTTAAATTATAACAGTATGGAAGAACTGGAAACACTGCCTTGGGAAGAATATGACAAAAAATACCACAAATAATAATGCTATTGTATAAAAAATAAGTAAAAGGTTTCTTTGTAGACATAACCATTTTAAATTACTAAGGCAGCGGAAAATATGCTTCTAAAATATACGTCATCCCTTAAACAGTAGAAAGTTTCACGTCTATAGAATATTAGTGAAGAAATTTTTGTGAAATTATCTTTACTAATATATAAAGATAGAGAGGGGATTAGGCGGGTGAAACCGCGCGCGGGACGCTATTAAATTTTAAATAATGTAACTAAAAATAAAATGATATTAAAGTACACGTTTCTTTCGAATAAAGTCGTCCTACTACAAAACTATTTGTGCTCGCGGTACCTCTCGTTGTATGGTAAGGGGTAAGTAAGGGGGGCATCACAGAAATTTCTTCACTATTGTAACCACTGTACATGATATTACTGTGCATGTCATATATTTTGAAAACACCTTACACATTATATACGATTAATGAATAATAGACATTCGAGTTATGTTATGACTACAAACATTTCGAATTGTGTAATTGCTTTATTTTGCATTGTAAGTCGTAATAGCACACAATCAGAAGCATTATACATTTGTAATACAATGAGAAAAAAAAATTACTACACTTGAAAGGAACACGAAACAGATTTTAAAAACCTTAAAAACCCTTTTAACTTAATAATCGTCATTTTGTTATTAATTTCACGCAATGCCATTGTTTCAAGATGCAATTTAAAAGAAAAATGTTTCACACAAACTCAAATATTTACACAATTAAATCAAAACCAAATAAATTCAAGAGATCAATTGTAATTTACAGATAATTGGTTTATGTTAAGTCTATAAACGTAAAATATAATTGCTATAATCTGATCAACTTAAAAGCAGGCAATCTGCGAGTCAATCATACTCATGGTACTTATAATTTTCATTAAATAGTTCTAACTCGACATTCCTATAAAACGCAATTTAAACAGCGATGTGAAATACATGTAAGTCTTTAATATAAAAAAAAAAAATCTTATAATAAATAGCCACAGTTGCATATATTTTATTGGATTTTTAAAAAAGGCAGTCTGTGTGGCAGTGACATACATTATTCACAGCATGACATTAGTTTTAATAGTTTTTTATTTTATTTTATTATTATTTTTATAGACAATATGTGGCTACTGTGTGGTATCCGGCTTAGAATAAACAATCCCATATCTTTATATTTGTGTAAGAGGCGACTAAAAGCTGATCTATCATTATTCGCAGCAGCTTCAAATGTCTTACCATCTTACTGCTATCACCAATCCGCCTGCCTAGTTTAGTAATTATGGCAATATTCCTCAACATCCCTTACTTGTTAAGAGGAGGCCCACGTGCAGCAGAGGACGTCAACGGGCTGTTAAAATTAAGTATAAAAAGTATAGACAATATGTACTTAGCTCATAATAATAAGTTGTCCGGTATTGTTAGCGTAGACTAGGCCCTGCCCGGGTTGCGGTGCCCAGCGGAGGCAATTTAGGCTTGTGAAACCGTGCTCCCAGTTTTGTTCTAACTCCTTGATTGGTGATAGACCGGTGCGACTGGAACTTTCTGGAAATAAAATTAACACTTATGTAGTAATAATGATTGGTTACAGTTATATATTCGTTGTGTTTTATATTCGTGAATTACATGTTTGTCAAGTAGTCCAGACACCACACAGGAATAAATTTATCTATAGTATAAGAATAATTTATTTTCTCATTCTTCTTCCATGTACAAACATTTCTTAAAGTTAACGGGAATCCGTTTAGTAAACATATATATCACTACATAGTAAAAGACAAAGTCGCTTCCCGCTGTTTGTCTGTCCATATGTACGCTCATCTTTAAAACTACGCAACAGATTTTGATAGTTTTTTTTTTAATAAATAGAGAGACATAAGGAAGGTTTATACGTATAATATACCAGCATTGGACCCGTGCGAATCCGGGGCGGGTCGCTAGTTAGTAATAATGTTTGTTTATTTCAGAACACAATATATCTTCATTTCACGAGGAAGCTTTTCCCCAAACACATGTATTACAAAAACTTGAGACATCTCTTGTAACGTCTTACTACTTGTCCTATCTCGCGGAGGACTAGAAAGAACAAGTGCGGGGTGTTATCTTTTTTTTTTACTCAATAAAACGCTCATTTCATTATGTTATAACTAGCTGTTGGCGACTGCGCCAGTGTAGATTTCGAATTCTACCTACAAACTACCTGTTCATCCTCTTAGTGGTGGTGTTTTTAAACGCCATGTAGAGAATACACCCTTCATATTTTCAGGCTCTACGTGCGTTGATCCGTCCGTTAGTCAGTTATTTAGGATAAAGCATTTTATTAATATAGATTACCGAGTGGTTCAAGTCTGTACAGAAGCGCAAACACGTTGTTTCTACCATGTGGCGCAGTCGTGAAACGTCGAGAGCCGAGGCCAACCGCTAGATGGCGTGCAGTGGGTGACAGAGCAACCGACACTGCACTCTGTTCTAGGACTGCTGTGTGCAGACATTGGCCGAGTCGGGCCCATTCCAGTGAATAAACACCTATAATAACAAACTATGTTAAAGCATACAAATATGTACAAAAGGACAACATTGCAAAATAAAACGAATACTAATATAATAAAGCAGAATAGTTTGTTTGTTTCAAACACAAAAGACAAACTGTAAGGCTCGCCTTAGTTATCCACGAGCCACCCCCCTTTGGACAAAAAGAAATAGTGTTAAATCAAACATATCTTTCCGAGCCTGGCTTGTTGAGGAAAGCAAGTTAAGCCGCTGGTCCCGATTGTCATAACATCATCTAACTTGAAGCACGGTTTACCTCTGTATATACATATACCGTTCATAATCTTGCAGTCAGCAACACACCTGCCAAGCAAGGTGACTATGGCAATACTTTTTTCAAAGGAAGATGCTCAGCAGTGTGTGTTATACACACACGAAGATTGACAGGAAAATACATAAGGTCCTTGCCTAAAACTGCTTTAACAATCACTAGCTTCCGTAACTTCATAATTAAATTGGTATATAGCCTTCCTCGATTAATGGGCTATCTGACACTGAAATAATATTTCAGTTGCACAAACGGGTAAAGTAACACAGGTTCGGAGTCATTTTCATGTGTATTTTTTAATAATATTTTTAAAATACATAGATCGAGCTCCAAGGATAAATAACTTTGATGAGTATTACCAGCCTTTAAAAAATGTATGATGTATATTATAAATATACTGATGTATACTTATAATATACATCAGTATATTTAATAGGCCTAATGTTGATTAAAAGTTTTTGCACTCACCAAGCCAATGGTTAGTGTTCCTCAATCGTGGCACAGGCAGTAGAGCCACTAGTAACCGGCCATCTTTCGATATGTCGATACTTGCATCGTTGTGAATCCGGCATCGTTGTACTACCACATTTTTCGTACCTGAGTTTATAGAATTAAATTATTAATGTTACTAATAATTGATTAGATTAATTATTTATCTATATGCATCTCTGTAAAAAACGACTGGAAACAAATTTGTTAAAACGCAACGTTCGTGAATAAATACGCGAACTGAAACAAAAACGAGTTGGGAAGAATGCGTCTGGAAATTTAATTATGATTATGAACTAGCTACTCGATTATTGTTACCAGTTTGAAATAAACTTTTTTTTAAATAGTCTGTACAATATAATTAATTTAAGGTCTTATTATATCAAAGGTTAAGAGTTACTTTTTTGATAGCGCGTTTGCATAATTTCGCCACATCTACATTTGACTGTTTGACAACCTCCGTGGCGTAACCGTTTAAAGGACTCTGCCCACTATCCCGTAGCATACCATGACCGTGCTAGGAACGTAACTACCAAAAAAATATTCTTTGTATTGAAAAGTATGAGACTATGCCCACTAGACCGTTCCGTCACCGACCGACACCGTCGCATACCATGAACGGAGCGTCAAGAATTGTCGGCGAGAATATTTTGCCGGTGGCGAAACGCTCCGTGCATGGCACGCGACGTTGCCACACCGGTGCGCAAGCAGGTTATAACGGCGTACAGATACCGGCACGGTTCTTGAGCGCTCGGCGCAAGAGTGGGGATCGCTTTGCGCATCGTACACTTATGACAAAATAAAACGCACACCCGATTATTATTATTTTTTCTAAGTTTCTAAGCCCTAGGATGATACGGAGATGATAATAATATGCGGACGCTCCCGTCACTAAAATCCGGGTATGACACGCGGATGATACGGAGATGATATGCAGACGCTCCGGTCACCCCACGGCTTTGATACGTAATTGATACGCTCTAGTGGGCATAGTAGAGCGTATCGGATTACTTTCCGAGCCCGATACGTTCCTAGCACGGTCATGGTATGCTACGGGATAGTGGGCAGAGTCCTTTAGTCTCGTTTTGAGTCTAGGGGGTTGGGTTCGATCCACACACCGGACAAGAAATCTTTGTATAAATTCTTAGATTACTTTCCGGGTCTGGTTGATTGATGGACTAACCTCTGTGCCCCGAAAAGCACGTTAGGCCGTTGGTTCCGATTGTTATAACATCATCTATACCAGGGAACGGGCTGCAGAGTTTCCCTGTGTATCATAATATAATACTGAGGTCACCAACCCGCAAGTGAGGTAACTATGGCAAAAAACCCTCCTTCGGGAAGAGGCCCATGTTCAGCAGGACGTCACATGGGCTGATGATGATGACATATGACTGTTGCTGATGATAAATATGAATAGTATATCCTACTGTCAGATATATTAGGCGTGTCTCCCGTAGTGAAGTCCCAGGCCTGCACCCTGTGGGAGGGCGCGGGCAGAGCCTCGGAGATGACCCCGGCGTCCAACAGCCCCGCCATGCCCGACATGCGCCGCGCCCCTCCCGCCTCACCCCCCGCGCCTCCGCCCTCCTCGTCTACTACCATCGCGTTCTGTTACCAAACAATATGTTTTGTTAGATTGTAAAAATCAATATATGAGTGACCTGAATAGGAAAGAACACAAAAAAAAAAATTTTTGGTCCGTCAGTTAGATTACCAAAAAATATTGGACACGTATTCTCTTTTCGTTCCGTTAACAAAAAAATCACTAAGATAAAGCGCGTTGAAATTTCATGTGACGTCCACTTCTCGGTACAATTTTACCTAAAAGTGACGTCACAAGCCTTCCTCTCGTGAACATTGTTGCTCTTTGTCAACTTCTATTGATTTGATAATTTAAAAAATATGCGTCCAATACTTTTTGGTCATCATATTGACGGACCAAAAATTTTTTATTGTCCTTGTCTCTATTATGTTAATAGGTTAATACGTACCTGGGCGAGTATGATGGGCTGAAGGTATTCATGTATGCGCGGTAATCGCTGAGGTTGTGGCGGTGGAGCATCAGCCGGCACTTGCATCAGAGGCACCGCTACATTATTGAGAACTGAGTGGAAGGGTTGCGGCTCTTCCCCGCTAGCTCCAACCCCCGACCCTGCCCTTGCTGAGAGAATGTGCGGCCGGAACATAGCAATGGGAGGTCTCCCCGACCCTTCACCTCCCGAGCCCCCCTCCTCCCCATTATTTTGAAGCGCGAACATTTCCCTCACGGATGACGGCGTATACAATCTAATAGTTTGTAATCGCCGGAATCTATTTCTCGCGGCGTTCCTCAGTCTTACGGCTTGCATGTGAGCTATTCGGATGAAGTTCACTCTGTGCTCGAACTCGTTTATCACCTCGTTGCCTGGCGAGTCTTGGAGTCTAGAGTTATCAGCGGGAGTGGGAGCGGGTGCGTTGGACGGACCTGCTACCGGTTCATTGTTTGTTTCGACTCGCGGGGTCCTGAATCTCGCCACGCCCGCGGTTCTGTTAGGTAAACATCGGAGCATTGGAATTCTATAATTCGATACGGGCGGCAGAGCTCTCTTCCTGATGAGCGGATGTGCTGTAGGATTAGTTCTGTGCAAAGCTTTCTGTCGTTTACATTCTAAATATAAATCTCTCCTATTTCTAGCGGTGGCGGAGTTATTCCTGTTAGCTTCGGCGATCTGTACCGCGAGTCGGTTGCTCCATCGCTGCGAAGCACTCATTTGTAAAGATGACGAAGTTGTGGATTCACGTTGAACGTTAGTATTATTACTGGTAGATGCGGCTGATTTAGATGTGGAAGGTTTCGCATTAGCTGAAGATTTCTTGTCTTTAGTATTTTTTTGTGGACGATTCGTATCCTGTGGTGTAGCGGATTGCGGCTGTGCACTCGGTGCCTCGTCGGGACCGTCGACGTTAACATCAACGTTGTGCTCCACGTTTTGTATGCGAACAACGTCTAAAGATTCTACACGTTGTGGCGCCGGAGCTTGGCTGCTAGTGGCTCGTCCGTTGTTTCTGTTCGACATTACTATGAGGCAAGTCAATGCTAAAGCTCTTTTTAGCGTCCGCAACATGTTGATGATCAGCTGACTGAGACCCCTTTCTTCGAGGCACATCATCATCATGTTAAACATGACTGACAACACTTGCATGGCCCTCATACGTATTTCATGTCTCGTAGCGCTGATTTCGATCGCCCGTGCAAAATCTCTGTGAGAACGATTCGCGTATCGTGGGGCCAATCGATTGGCGGTGGGATTCCGAGTGCGTCTTCTTAACTCATCCTCTGGTCGCCATCGATAGCTCGATTGTAATCTCCTTCTAAAAGAAGGGGATGATCTCACGCTAGGTGAGGTTCTCGATTGGGAGGATCTTCCCGATGGTGTCGATCTGCTTTCTCCCGATCCGCTATTCGAAGAACCATTTTCACCTTCTGCTGTATTGGCGACATTAGAATTTGTAGAAGCGTTGCGGCTCCCGGTCGAATTTCTGTCGGTGTCTTCGCCTCTGGCATTACTTCGTGGAATTCTGCCAGTGCGGGTGATATTATCTGACATCTCACTCAACATCATGCAGCGATCCAGCAGTGGTCGAGTGTAAAAACTAGGCACGTCCTGTCTTCCTGTTTCTCTATGTAAGGTAATTATGCGTCGCCGGAGGTTCTCCCACATATTGCGTAATTGTCCCATAGTGGTGCGATTTCCGCGTAGCCAAAGATTCGTCAACTGTACGGTGTGTTTCTGTAGTGCATAGACACCGCTTTTCACTTTTCTGTAAGCCTCGTCGGGCGGTATGTTACCGCCCCTGGTCCAAAGATCGTCCCGACTGGTCGAAGGTCGGTCGGGATCGAAGTCACCTGAGGGCGGGGGAAGTTCCGTAGATCTCTCCGATGGACCGGCTCCGTCCGAAGAGGGTCCCGGATCGTCTCCCATAGATAGGTCGTCGCTCTGCGTTCGCACCCGAAACCTGCTGCTAGACGAAGACACATTTATCCCGCCGGACCCCTGATCCCTCGGGGCGGATCTTCCTTCTCGGGACTCGTCGTTCAATTCGAACACCAAACGATCCGTCGGGGGAGGAGCTCTGTCGGCCGAAGACGACGACGCCGGCCGCTCTTCGGCTCTAGGTTCGTCTTCTCGAAACGTGGCGTTTCTCGTTCTGAAAATGTTGACTTCGGGTTCGCGGTCCGCGTCCGAGTCGGAGGAGGAAGAAAATAAGTCGCGACGCCACGCGTCGCTGAGCAAGCGGAGACTGGGGCGCGAGCCGCGTCTCGCGGAACCGTCCTCCGTTCTCGAGCCGCGGCGCTCCACGCTGGCCAGCGTGGACAGCGACATGCTGGTGATGAGGTTCAGCAGGCGGGTTCCGGAGTCGCGGAGGATATCTCGGATGAGGTCGAGACTCTCGTTGATGGTCTGCGCGTCGACGGGGGTGGCGACGGGACTCATCTGTGTGGAAGAGTTGGTCATGGCGGGGCGCGGAGGAGCCGCGCCCGAGGTGGAAGGCGCGTCGGGAGACGTGGTGGCGTGGGAAGAACGCCGCAGGAGGGGAGTTCGGCGCGGAGAGACCGGCGACGACCAGGCACCGTCGCCGTTCTGCTGTAGCGAGGAAAAGTTCATACGACGCAATGCAAAGTCCCGGCCCAGAGACTGTCCTCTCGAAGACGTGAATATGCTCGTCCGGGACGTGTTGGCGGACCCGTTTGAACCCTGGCCGTTCTCTGAAAACGTCACTCGGTTCGGTCGAGGCGTCCCGCTGGAAGATGAGAAGGGGTTCGGAAGCAGTCTCGTGGTTCGCTCGTTCTGATCCACTGTTCTGAACGTTCGCTCCGGTCCATTCAGCGGTTGGAAAGCGGACGATCTTGATCCGAAAAGGGAACGCTCTTGATTAGACGATAAACTTTGATTTCTGAAATATTTTAATTAATTCAATTAAATAATATTCTAAACAAGCTACATTGCTAGGAATTCTTGCATTAGGGTTTTTTTTATTTAGGATTTCCAACCAATAATGCACTTTATATGCTAAATTCTAATTATAAAACCAACCTAGTGCCTCTCCAGTTGCATAAAATAACATCGTACATCACAACAATTTACGATTAGTGTTAAAAATACTACTCAAATTTTAATTTTGATGTGGCATTATAAAATTGAAATATAATAAACTATACTCTTTGAAAATAGTATTCAAATTGAAGTTACCATTGAAATTAGAACAAGACTATAAAATAATAACATTCCTACAAAATAAAATAATAGAATTAGAGTGTCTTTATTTCAAAATTCAATAATATTAATTAAGTAACATTGTAGTTTATCAATCCTGCAGTAAAGTAAGTAAACACTTGTCACCAGGCTGTATCACAAGAAACGCGATAGCTAGACAGTTGAAATTTTCACAAATGATGTATTCCTGTTACAGCTATAACAACAAATAATAAAAATAAAATAAATATTTAAAGGGGGCTCCCATTTTTTTTGCTCGATATCAATACTTGAAAATGGCTCGGAACCCATTGTGCGCAAGTCCGACTCGCACTTGGCTGGTTTTTTATTTGCCAACGTAATTGACGAAACAAACTCATTCTACAAACTGGTGAGTGCTTATCTAGATTTATGAGGTTTTTTTACAGTTTTTATATTTGACTATGTTTGAAAAAGACATCTGTTTCAATTTTATTTCAAGTTAATTCGTCAACTCAATAGGATAAACGTACCTAGACGGATTGCTATCAAACGATAAAACATCTAAGTTCAGTAGTCGACTGCTGCTGCCTTCCCCATCACCACTGTCAGCGGCGTCTTGTCGCGAAGTACTAGGTCCTGGATTAGCTGGAATAAAAGCTGAACGTCAAGTTTCGATAGACACACATGTGCAAAGCATATCGCACTTTGCATTTAAAAGGTAATTATATAAATGCTAAATGGTGACAGCACGTCACGACGTGACAACCTCCGTGGCGTATTCGGGTTTGCTTTAAATTTCGGAGGTGGTGGGTTCGATCCCTACGCCGAACAGGAAATCTTTGTGTAAATTCTAAGATTTCTTTCCGGGTCTGGTTGGTTGACGGACTACCCTTCGTGCCTCGGAAAGCACGTTAAGTCGTTGGTCCCGATTGTTATAACATCATCTATAATAATCGTATATCAAGGAACGGGCAGCAGCGTTTCCTGGTACAACATAATACTGCGGTCACCAACCCGCCTGCCAAGCGTGGTGACTATGGCAAATACTCTGCCTACGGGAGGACGCCCATGATGATGATGTCGTCACGACTACTGAGAAACCCAAAAAGAAATGTTATTCAATATTTTATTAGTTCAATACTTTATCCTGTTTGAATTTAGAGAAGCTTTAAAATCTCAATATTTTTGTCACAAAAACATTTAAAAACTTTATAGTATGCTCTGAAACACCATTTTTTGCTTTAAGAGGCAGATACGTTACATTCAATTTACAAAATACATAGAAGTAAAAGATTAAAAGCTATGGTTTACCATCATCACTTTGTCCCGAGGAGCGAGAGGCACGGGACCAAGTAGAACTGCCCGCGGTCGGTGATGTGTCAGTCTCCATGGGGTCGGTGCCGCGGTCAATCTGCAAACATAACTGCCTTTTAAAAAGAACAAATAGTCACAAAGAATTAATTATTTGTACTAATATTATATAGAGGAAAAATGTTGATTGTTTGCTATGGAACTACTTGGCCGATTCAAAAATTCTTTCACATTTAAAAAGCTACGTTTTTCAGAAGTAACACTAAGCTATATTTATTGATGAAATTTCCACGGGAACGGGAGTTACGCGGGTGATACAGCGCACGGAAAGTTAGTAAAAATATTCTATGCTTATTTTGGATAGAGCATGGCATTAGTATGCTTAAATTGGCGGTCTTACAGAATACCATCGCCAAATAAAATTATATTGATTAATGTTGTGTTTCCGTACATGACGCAGTTTTAATGTGCTATTGACACAAAATAAGGTTATGATTCAACACAAATTGATCTGTAATATCATGTGGCTAAAACTCATCATCTTAAAGTTACCCATTGGGTTTTGCATTAAAGCAGCGATTGAGTTTGATTTGACTTTCACATTAAAGCAGCGATTGAGTTTGATCGCTAGAGCTCACGGGGGGAAAGGGGGATAGGGCCGGCAGTATAATGGTGGCTGTACATATTAACTGCACTGGCACTATGTCCTTGTATTTGAAACCCTATGCCGCTTCACATAAAGTTATTTGCCTGATACGGAATTTAAAAAAACAGACACAAATAAAATGTTACAATTATGCTAACTCCATTCCATACATATTTATAAAAAAATAAAACAATGATTACCGTGCTCGGGGGTTGCGGTGTATTCGTCAGTCTATGTCGTACCATAAACAGTCTCTGGTAATTCCTCACTAAGCTATCATATCTCTGCACCAAGTTTTGATAAGAGTTCACAATCATATCTTGTGCTGTCCCACGGTTTCCCTGCGGGCGGTTACTCCCAGGACTGTCGTCAGGGTCATCTCTCCTCGTATTGTTTTGGTTATTTGTTGGACCCGTGTTAGGATACTGTTGTAGTAAAGAGTTATTCGTGCCCCCTCCCGGACAAGCCCATAATGATATTCCAGTGATGAGTTTGTATCCAAGAGAATCGAAAGCCACATATCTGAAATATATAAGCTAAGAAGAATGCATAATATTTATAGTGTGATCTATGTAATCATTTTGTTTTTTTCTAATTACTAGCAGGGTATTTCACTCTACTAGTTTTCTTGTTAACCCCTCGTGCTAAACTAAAATTCTTGTGTTACGAGTGGGTTCACGTCGGTAGTGCAATGGGTGGGGATGATGAAACCGGGTTATATTTAATCATTAAGATCCCATGGGAACGCTAGAAGGGTGAAACCGAGCGCGGGAATCTAGTCAACAATAAATTCTGTATAGAATTTGCATACAACAATTACTATACATATATCTATAATCCTATTAGATTCCAGTACTAAAAGTAAATAAATCTTTGTAACTTTATTTTAGTGCAAACTTTTTGTTATTTAATTGACTGTTGTAAATACATACCTCACTTTTTCATTAACATTGTTAGTACAGACTTTGGTGAATGGTGCAGGCTGGGACCAATCCCAGAAGTACAGTTCATTGTAGGTTGCTATAACCAACAGTTGTTCTCGAGGGTGAAACGCGATGGATGCTATGACAGTCTCATTCATTACGTTCCATACTTCACTGCCACCCTGTAATTAATAATAGAAGCATTAATTAATTAATCTGTGTGTTTTCGGTACATAAAACTGGCATTATCACTGAGGACCTTAAAGATTACGACGGCACTTTTAGAACTAAATTTCAAATTAAATGATAGCAAAAGCAATGATCTATCAAGTGTGGTGAGATTTGATCATCTGGTCCGAATAGATTGACAGAAAAATAAGGGTAGATTAATAGGTAGGTCTTATCGGTCTACAATATTTTGGGTACGATAAAATTAAAATACTTGATTGAATCAGCTTGTTATTTTGCAAGTTGTTTACATGTATTTGGCAAACAAAAATGCATTTCTATAAATAAGTGCCCTGTTTTTATTATTAAACATTTTAATTTGCTTTAGATTGGATTTGATTTTGATTGGTTTATGACTTTTCGCATTCTCAAAATCTAATTTTGGCATGTATATGTAATTTTCATTATTATAATGAAAATTACTCATCATGATGATTACAGATACTCTGTATAGTATTTATTTCATTTCTTTTGGTATTCTCATTTTTAGCCCTGTAGTAGGTCACCATCTGGACCGGCTTGAACCTCGACTCAGGGCGGTCGCTGGCGGGGGATTAACGAATTATTACTTAATTTTTGAGAGTTTTGAGCAACTGACGTTTTACTTTACACTATCTTTCTGATTTCTGATCTGCAGGGGCATCAGAAGATTCTTTTGCAAACTGATGGTCGAGAGGGCGAAAAAAGAGTATTTTGAAAGAACTTACACTGGCAATGTCCCAAACCCTGACTTGTCCTCCAAGACAGCCTGAGCCTATGAGCAGTGGGTGAGAGGGATGGAAAGCGATGCACCACGGCGTACGGGGGTGGCCCTTCAGGATACGCACGTGTTTACCACTCGCCAGCTCAGACACATAGATATTGTGGTTCCCGTGGGTCGATGCTACTTTGGTTCTAAAAGATAAAAAAAACAAATTTCATTACTACACATTATTAGAAATTAGGTACTTAAGTATAACACAAATAAGTATATCAGGAAAATATAGTACTCTAAACAGAAAATGTTAATAAAGCTCATGATGATGCTACACACTTGATGATATACAGATAGGTACACTTTAAACCTATATGTATATTTATGGATATGTATAAATCATGTGAATCTCATTCCACTTACGGATACATGAGATTTGCTAAAATAATTAGTTATTATAATTATTATTACACAATTGGTGGAATTCCAAATTAATTCTATAATATTATACCAACCTCAATAGCCAGATAGAAGAAGTAGTAAAAATGTATTATATGTTTAAAAAACAACTTACCCATCAGGACTAAACACCATTAAAAATGTTGATCTTGGATAGCCTGGTAGGTCACAACTCTAAAACACATTCAATTAAACATTTTTTAAATAAACATAATAGTATTGTATCATGTTATCAATACTGCACACAAGAAATTAATTGACAACAGTGGTTAGGGTATACCTTGCAAGTGCCTAATATTAATTATTCTTGTTTTTGGTCTGTCACTATTCTAACCTACCCTAAATCAAGCCATTTCTGTTGCTGCAAACTTTGGACCTGTTTTATATAATAGGGATTGCATGAAGAAGTGTTAGATTGTATTGTTTTGTTTTGTTTTTTAAAAAAGACAACACCCGCACTAGGGAAATAAATCCCTGTGTCGCGGGGGAATTTACAAACATTCATTTCACGGACACAAAGTACACCCAGACTCAGAACAACTATTTGTGGTTCACACAAATAATTGTCCCAGGTGGGAATCGAACCCAGAACACCAGGTCTCAGAATCAACTACCGTAACCACTGAGTCACCGGTGCAGTCAATATATTAAAAGTTGATATAGGTTGATACAGACATACATATAATCACGCCTTTCTCCCATGGGGGTAGGCAGAAACTAGAACGCCACCTGCTACGATCCTTACACACTCCCTTTGCCTCGTCCACGTTCATACATCTGGTCATACACGCACGCCGGTTGCGAGTACTATGCACCTGACCTTTCTGAAGAACATTACCTATGAGGTCAGTGTATGTCCTTCTAGGGCGTACCCTCCCGGCGTTTCCACTCACATCTGCCTTGTCCGTCCTTGTCATATCCGCCAAACCACCTAAGCATACTCTTTTAAATTTTTGTCACTACATCTTTTTTTTAAACCGCAATGTTGTCTAATTATATAATTCCTCAATCTATCATTTAGAGTTACACCACATATACTTCGTAAAGAACGCATCTCTACAGCATTTATGCTACTTTCATGTCTCTTTTGCCACACCCAACATTCACTTCTATACATAAGTGTAGGCACCAGAACACCATTGTGAACAGCCAATTGAGCCTTTGTAAACATCGACTGGTTGATCATAACCACGTGTATAGCACTATTTACTTTATTTCCCGCATTTGCTCTTCTTTCCACATCGGCATGAATCTTTCCATCTCTTGTAAACATACTTCCTAAATACACAAACTCATATAGGTTGATATAGACGTTTAACACTTAAATCTATCACAAAGTTCTAATGAGAACTTAAATGATGCAAAGAATAAACCTGGTTAAGCTAGTATAACTAATGGATGAATAGTGAAGTGATGCACAAAATCATACGCCAATTTAACTCAAAATAATATTGTAAAAAAAGAGGTATTGTGACTAGATAGGCTGTGGAAGATGGAGGACTTAATCTTTTGGCACAAAGTGGAGTCCTATGTGCTGCAGTGGATTGAGATGTAAGTGTGATAGATGAATGATTTGAGTGGTAGATTTTTTAAATTTTACTATACAAGAACTAAAAGCATTAAAGATCTTGTTACAATATTGGGTGATTCTATAATAAGAGGTAACTTGTGCGGCAATCTGTATATTTTTTTCTTCTATGGTGTGCTTATTTTTGCTATAAATTGCATCACCTTAATGTAATTTATAATAAGTCTATAATAGTCTCTACCCTGGTCTGTCCTGTGTGTCTTGTTGTTTTCAGTCAACTTGCAGCCAGTTTAATGTTAAATTGTATCAATTGTTTAGCTAAAGTATGTTAAACGTGAACATAAATAAATTAACGTAAGTGTTTTTTAGGGAAAAGATCAACTAAAATGTTTATTTTCAAATTTATCCCTCTCAAATCTTCTTGATAATTTTATAATGAAAACATCTCTCCCCTGCCATATTTTATACACTAATAGCTTATGACAGTAAATCAAATCATTGCACTAAAATGTGCCATAGAAACATTCAAGAATTGCAATTTCATTACAGTCATACTATCCAACAAAATAGAATACCATATCTTTTTTCTTGTTTTTAAGTACAATATTTAATAAAAGTTCATTTAAAACTAATAATTATTATGTTATTGCACCAAATACTGTGGTCTGCTCCTAAGGTATTTATAGGGTATAAAGGACTTTTCAAAAAAATAACTTAATATGTATAAATAGACTTATTAATACATACTTAATAGAAACCTAAAACTTTTTTTTATGGCCATATTCTCTAAGGACTGATGGGTTTAAATAGGTGATTCTCTTATAATAGAATCACCCAGTTAACAATTCCAATTAGAATCATATAATAAAAGAAACAGAGCCCACACCTCTTTTTGTTTTTAAAAATATATGCACTTGAAATATTTCTTAACTTGTCATACTAAAGTAATTAATTATTATAGGCATCTGTTTTGGACTAAGAGCTGACAACCGAAAAGGCAAGGTAATTTGATCATTCATAAAAATGATTTATCAGCTTACCTGGAGCATTCTAAGCATAAAGACGTCGACCTGGCAGGATTCGCGTGGTGGATGTGGGAGTTATGGGGTGGGAAAAAAATAAAAAAAAAAGGTAATGTGATCAGGATTACTTTTTATGCCACATGGTTTGCCTACCTCCCCAAAGCACACAAAAAAAATCTGGCGTCATTTGGTTGGTGGAAAGGTATCGCCAGGCTTAATTAAAGTGAGGAAAAAAATAAATAATTTTAGGTAATAAGAACAAGGCTGGCTTTTTTGTGCTTAAAGTTTATTATTCCCAGAGCCTAGGAAAAAAAAGCCAGCCAATAATAGTGGTGGGAACATGTCGAAAAAAATAATTGAAAATTTATATTTTAAATTGTATTTTGCTCGAGAAAGAGCTAAGGGGCATGAAAAAGAGCGCATGGAGGGGATACACGTGACTACGGCGTTCCTATGCTTAGAATGCTCCAGGTAAGCTGATAAATCATTTTTATGAATGATCAAATTACCTTGCTGTTACGGTTGTCAGCTCTCCGTCCATTTATTTACTAACTTAACCCACCCATAGTAACAGTATGCAAATCTGAAATTTGTATATAGTAACTACAAGTGAGACAAAAGTAAAGCAGGAAAGTCAAAAAGCACACAAATTTTGTTATTAATTAACAAAAAAAAAGTTTTTTTTTGTCTAGGCAGTAATAATTTTGGGGGGTCATGGCCAACTGTGCCCTTACCACAGAGTATTTAAAATATTGGTAAATATTGAATATCTAGAAGCATTGTCTAGGAATCTATTCAAGATAAGGAGGCAATTACAGATAGATACATAATAAATACATACTCTGATTTGTAGTGGTTTCTGTACTAGTATGTCTTCGGCCATATTTTCCAATACAGTCTTATTGTTAGGGTATTGTGGAGGGCTGATGCCCCTTTCCCTCCACTGCCAGCTCCTGGCAATGTTGCCCACATTCTGCACCTCTTCCACTGGCTCATTCTTGCATCCAAGCCATTCACTGTCTATAACTGGGTCCATTGCCCGCTAATAAGAAAAAAAATATATAGTCAGATTTTAAGCATATATGACATTCATAAATACAGAATGTTATGGTGATAGTTATGGAAGGAATTCAAGCTAATATATTTGATTTATTTACCTTTTTTTTAAGTGACCATTGAAAAGTACTGAATGTAAAAAATCTGTAACAAAATGAACACTGTTTTCACTATCAGTAATAAACAAAAATATTTTTAATTTACCCTTGCACCTGACAGTAAAAACGTCTTATGTAACATGTTTGAAAACAAAGTAATAGATATTATTGTAATTGCTTTGTAACTCTTGTTGATTACAGTATCGTCCGACACGTACATTATAGCATCACGTTTATATAAAAGTACCTACCACACCAAGTGACCGGAGTGAGCCATGTTGAAAATTGACATGTTAGTTCATCAAATAATTTGCACAAAATACATAGCAGACATCACTAAAACTATCTATAACTTTATATATCCGATGGAATGCATGTAATGTTGTATACAATCCGCTTTTTTAACGCATAGATCCAATACAAAAACAACGTATTTACCTTAAACATAGTGTTATTATATGGATAGGATTGCACTGATAATCAGTAGTATGGTAAATGTAGGTTATGCTTGTAGTTTCTAGCTACAAAAAAAGCAATATTTACGCTTTTATGTCTTAAAAATCCATAACAGAAACAATCTACAGCACCAGCTGCGACCTGTCAAAATCAGGGGAAATTGAGTACAGATTCACAATAACCGGGTGCATTTAAGGAGCCGGTTCCGGTTACCGTGACGTTTTTAAGAATAGTACGCAATATAAAGCATAAAAGTTGAAAGCAAGCATATGAGTTGTATTAAGAATTTAATAACGAAGTCAGTCTTGTAACATATTAAATAAGTTTTTAAATAGCTTTTTTTGCCCTCTTATTAAAATTTGATTTGAAAACTAAATATGGATTTTATTTTCGAAGGGTTCCATAATTGTCCGACAGTTGTTTTACCAGTTTAAAACAGAGTACCTGCCCCACCCAGGGCCCAAATTTAGAACAAAATCCATAACAATTTTTGGGTTTGGTACAGTAATAAAAGTAAGTACCCATTAGTAGAGGAACGGTTGGTGGTGTTCCTCCACAGCAAATTAAGATCTTCTTTGCCGGGCGAGGTGGTAGGTATGACCGGCGGCCAACGGCCTTTAGTTTCTGATCAGAACTTGTATATATTTGAATTGGCTTGCGAACTTCTGTTACGCGATACATGTTAGTTGAGTTGCTAGGTGCTAGATGGCGCTGCTCGTCTGGTTGTAGTTTGAGCGGCTACTGTAGATATCGCTACACATTTATAAAATAAATCACATTTAATGAAAACAGAAGTACCTCTGGGGCGCTAATGCCCCAAGAAGCTGCTGAAGAATAATTAAAGGCCAGACAGCTTAAATGGTGTGTAGGCTGCTCTCTGCACTTCCAATTCCTTCCGCGGTTATCTTGCACTCCGAACACAGGCTCTCGTGCGCAGCAACCAATACATCCGTCTCCAGATCGTACGGTGACTACAGACTACTAGCCAGTAGGAACCTAATTAAAATTTCTTTACCAATCACTAGTTACAGCTCAATATATTACCGCTAGGTCCACAAGTACAGAAGATGAAGATCCAATTAATTTGAACTAATACATTCGCCATGGATTACTAGAGTACCTAGTTATCCAGTAGTGTCTCTATGCGTATCCAGTGACTATTCTTATCAACTCTGTACCTATTATAAGGTAATACTTCCACAAATAGACGGCCGATAATATTTCAGTGCTTAAGTATTTCGCTTCCAAAGTATATTTCAGCTTGTTCGTAACAGTTATTTCTAGTGCACAATGAATATTTGATTGGAGCACAAGACGGAAGCCTGGAAGTAAGAAGTCTGAATCTAAATCGGGATAATCGGAAACTACATCTGCTACGCTACTATATAATTGGACAGCAGAAATGTTTATCCGTTCATTCTGAAAAGGTTATTTTGGTATTTTACTACAAACTTTTTAATAGACTGCAAAATGTTGCCTATGCCGCACTTTAGTGAGGGTTGGTACCTATTTATATAATATTGATCGATGCTTAAAAAATGCTTTAGTCTTTAGTGAGCAATGGTGTTATTAAAGTGCAGTGTTAAAATAGTACTTATTAATAAGGATAGTAGGTACTTAGATAAATGATGAATATCCAAGGATAGGTGGAACATACGATTGCATGCTCTCTCATTGAGCTAAGTAAGTTATTTATTGTTAAAATAGGTATTGTATTGGAGTTAACCTATTAGTAAACCTTTTAGAGTAAACATTTCAATTTTAACTTTAGCTTCTAGTAAAAAAAAAAACTATAAATAGTTATTAACTCAGCAGCAGGGTGAACTCACAGTTAATTGAGTCAGTCGTTCATGCTGTACGTCGCTGTTGGGAGTACCTACCTACTTACATATTCTCTTCTTACATAATAATCAAATTTTGTGCTTTTTTTGCAATCATTGTCATTGAACATTTGTCATTGTACACATGTACATTTGTCATTTTTAGGGTTCCACATAAAAATGGAAAAAGGGAACCCTTATAGGATCACTCGTTCGTCTGTCTGTCTGACCGTCTGTCACAGCCAATTTGCTCCGAATCTACTGAACCAAATCAGATGTTTGGTAGGAAGGTGTCCTTAATCCCAAACACAAATGTCCAAATAATTAAATATTTATTTTTAAAAAGGGTCAATTTCGAGGGACACATTTGATGATTGAAAACAAAAAGTTTTGTAAACCTTACCGTGTACTTTATCAAATAAAAGGGCTTGTTATGAGGATCTCATTTTTTTTGTTATTATTGTAAAATAAATGGTTTTGATTTTACTCGTGAAAAAGACAAAAATTTACTATTCCTCCCTTATCTCTGAAACTACCGAGTCTAAATTATTGAAAAGAAATACAAAATACAAACAGGAAAACCTACAATAATTCTGTCAATTGAAAATAAAGAGGTAAACTCAATGAAATAAGTTCACTTACAGAAAATAATTCACTATCATTACCTAAGTAATTATGGTAAAACATACCATAATTTTATTGAATGAAATATTTCACTTTGTGAGAAAAAGGGTCTTGACAGACAGACGGACAACAAGGTCTAACAAATCCTATAAGGGTTCCGTTTCTTCCTTTTGAGGAACGGACGCGAGTTCAACTTGCAATTGGCCGGTTTTTGGGGTTCCGTACATTAAATGGAAAAAACAACTTTCGTATTCAAATTATTAGATATTCTATCCACGACCTCGAAATCGAAAAATGTTTTAAGTTTATTCCAGAAAGGATAGGAGATGCCATTTCACGCGCGATCGCCCTCAATCATACCCACATCAAAAAAATCATGTTACGGCTGGTAAATAAAAAATAATAATCTAGGTCAGTAAATCGAGAAAATTTAAGAGTACATTTATCTGTTTCTAGAAACGAAGTACCTAAGTAACCATACTTGCTGTCTGCTTATCACAGCACAGGTTGGGTTCAGTGGGTGCGGATAATATAACATTTATTTTCATACTTAGAAATCAGTAGAGACATCTTCAACATTGAATTTTCACTTCACAACTAAACATAATAGACAAGTGACCTGCCCCCGCACGGGCAAGCAGAAGTTACAAAAAATCTAGTCTCATTTCTCAAGAATCTCGAATTTAGTTTTTGAGCTAATCACGTAGGACCGACAGATGCGATGGATTACCTACCTACTTGTTTTTTATTTTATGCAGGTAGAGATATTGTACCACCAATTTGCTTACAATAGATACCGACTGACAGATATATTTTATGAATTTGGGTTACAAAAATATAATTACGATGTAATCCAAATTATAATTACGATCTGTCACAAATTCTGCTACTATGTAGGTACGTACTAACGAAATTTCGACAAAACATTCTATAATGTAGGTAAATTATAGAATGTTTTGTCGAACTTGCGTTAGTTTGGCTGTGATGTATAGGTATGTTCTGGGTTCGATTAGGTCGGAAGCATAATACTAGAAAGAAATGTTCTTCAAAGAAAAATCTTTAAAGTTATTGAGTATGGCGTTTCAGAATGCATTTTATCATCTATGAAGTACCTGTCTGATAAGAGATTTGTACATTACACATATTTACACAAATTATTATATCAATTATTTAATCTTTAGATACTCTATGCTTGATATTAAATCACATCAAGCGCAACATGTCTTTCCCGAAAAAATAATCCATTTCGCGCTCAAAATTGCGGGAAATCAAATTTTGTGAAAAATCTCGTTACCTCATCGTTTTGCTACATCACATAAAGTACGAGTAGGTAATATAGGTACGTATGTTGAGTTAGAGATTTATTCACATATGATGTGAGAATGAAAGAGTAATTTTCTACTCTGCCTCGCGTAACCGAAAGTAATCTCATTACTATTTATGTAAATGTGATGTGTAATTTCACAAAGTATGAGTTTGCGAGACTGTTATATTAACAGTCGCTGTTGAGATTCTTTGTCAGCAGTTGTGATACTTGGTGTCATAAGAGAATCATACACATATATAGATTGGTAATTTGAATATAAATAATATGATTAACATAAAGTCGCTGGTATAAAAAAAACATATGAAGCGGTTTGTTCCTTTATTGCTTTGCGAATTTGTATTGTTACCATCATCAGCCCGTATAACATCTACTGTTGAATATGGGCCTCCTCCCGAGGGAGTTTTTTTTCCATAATCACAACGCTTGCCAGGCGGGTTGATAACCGCTGTATTGCGTTGTAACACACAAGGAAACACTGCTGCCCATTTTCCTGATGTACAATTGTTATAGATGATGTTATAACAATCGGGATCAACGGCTTAACCAATCAGTCCAGGAAAGGAATCTAACAATTTACTCGGATATCTTGTCTGATGTGGAAACCGAACCAACGACTTGGGACACTTAAAGCAAGTAGTCATTGGGTTGTTTTGTTAGTGAAGTATAAACTTCACTGATAATCCTACTACTAGTACCTTTAAAAAATCTCTCTGATAGCACTTAGATAGATATCGATTGGTAAGTATCCTGATCAAAAACATAGGTAGGTGCTTACGTAGTTGCATGTCCAGTAGATATTTTATAACCAAAAGCCTGTCTGTACTTTCAAGCAGATTAAATGTTTTCTGTTAATAGTCTGCAATCTTCTTTGGAAGGGGAGACGTGTCAAAATTAATTCTAATCATTTGTCGGAGGAAAGCGGGTGGCACGGAGACAGGCTAGGCTGCATTAGCGCGCGTCACTTCCTTAACAGATGTCGACAGGATTACCTATAGTAGGTGCAATAAAGTAACTATGGCAGGCAACTTTTAAGAAAATTCGTCGAAAATAACTTTGCTTCAAGAATTACTTGGTCCAGAGACGAATATAGTGACTTGAAAACGATTCACAAATCGGCCGATACTATTTTAAACTATGACACGATTTTGATTTGATGATAACTTTAGTCAGTTCTCAACTTCTCACACATTGACGTGGTATTTGAAGCTATCGATTTGACTGCGTTTGAATGAAATTAGTTTTCTCATCATTCTAGGAATCGATCGTCCCAAGTGACAAACAGAATTGGTTTGCTTTTGCCATTCCTATTTGTATGCGTGTTATCGTTGATAGGTTGAAATACTACTCTGTGCGCTGCAAGAATATTCAGATTTTGCGACAAATAAATAGGTAAAAACAACGGTAGTATTCCTCGATATAGGTACTATAATAATATTGAGGGTATTAGACAAGATATAGCTACAATGATAGAATATATGAGAGGAAGTAGAAGTAATAGACTTATTTCACTTGTAGACAAAATTAAAAGTAAATATAGAGTACACTCCCAACACGAAGAACCTAACTTAAGTAATGAACATTTCTTAGACACCCTTAAACAAAAACTTAATGCAGCTTCAAGTAGATTACAAAGATATTTGAATTGTAGTCTCAGAAAAACACAAAATTCCCAATTTTTAAATAACGAAAAACTTTTTTATAGAAAATTATCATCAGGTTCACAACAAATTAGGTCAACAAACAACACCTCTCAACCACCTACGGCTACCGAAATGCACAATTTTTGGTCTAATATTTGGTCAGTTCCAACTCACCATAATTCCAATGCCGATTGGCTTCACATATCCCATAGACAAGCAGAAACCATTAATCAAATGGAGTTTGAGCAAATTCCTCTAGAAACATTTAGATATATAATAAATAAAACTCATAACTGGAAAACACCTGGAACTGATCATATACACAACTACTGGTACAAGAAATTTACATCCATACATCATATACTATATAAACACATTAACTCTTTTATAAAAACACCAGAGTCAGTACCAGAATACATCACACAAGGCCTAACATACATGATACCAAAGGACACTAATAACAGACAGGACCCAGCTAAATATCGACCTATAACATGTTTGCAGATCATTTACAAAATATTGACATCTTGCATAGCAGAACTCATTATCTACAAATCAAATACTATCTGAAGAGTAAAAAGGATGCCGCAAAAATAGTCAGGGTTGCAAAGAGCAACTTATTATTGATTCAGTTGCCATGAAACATGCTATGAACACGAAAACAGACATTAACACCATGTACATCGATTATAAAAAGGCATATGATTCTGTACCCCATAGTTGGCTTCTTTATGTACTTCAACTTTATAAAATCCATCCACAATTAATTCATTTTCTTGAAACCATTATGCCGAACTGGACAACTAGATTAAAAACCGTAGGCGAAAGTTGTATACTGACATCTGATATCCCTATACGAAGAGGTATTTTCCAAGGTGACGCGCTCAGTCCATTATGGTTTTGTCTCGCTTTAAACCCCTATCTCACGCACTGAATGCCTCAATTTACAGCTACATTATCACTAAATCACACAAACATTTATCTCTCACACATCTTATGTACATGGACGACATTAAATTATACAGTAATAATCCACAATCACTCCATCGTTTAGCAGACATCACACAAACATTCTCAAACGACATTCATATGCAATTTGGTATTGATAAATGCAAAACATTTTCAATCCAAAAAGGAAAATCCACTGGCAATAGTTACACACTTGTATCTGGACAAACTATAGAATCATTAGAGCCAAACGCAACGTATAAGTACCTAGGTTTTCAGCAAGCACGCCAGATTAACCAAAAAAATACAAAACAAGAACTTAGAAAGAATTTTAAACATCGGCTTAACATAATACTTCGCTCACAGCTCAATTCACGTAACTTATCTAAAGCAATTAATAGTTTTGCAATCTCTTTGCTCACTTACTCATTTGGTTTAATTAACTGGTCTCAAAGCGATATATTTTCTCTTCAACGTCTTGTTAACACCACTCTCACTGCTCATCAAACACCACCCTCGATCATGTATACAGAGAATGACTCTACCTCGAGCCGAGGGCGGAAGAGGCATAATAGATATTGTCAATTTACACAACAAACAAATCTTATCACTCAGGCAGTACTTCCATAAACAATCAGAAGAATCCACATTTCATGAAGTAGTTTCACTTACAGATAAACGTTTTACTCCACTAAACCTTGCAGACCGAAATACACAACGGAACGAACGCGTAGTCAACAATCAACAGAAAATTGCTGCATGGCAGCAGAAATCTTTACATGGAAGACATTACCACGACCTCCAGCAACCCTACGTCGACAAAAAAGCGTCGAACGCTTGGCTGAGGCGAGGCAACCTCTTTCCTGAAACCGAGGGCTTCATGTTGGCAATATAAGATAAGATAATTGACACCCGCAACTACCAAAGATACATTATACACGCACCGATTCCGACCGATACTTGCAGAAGATGTCACACCAGCTCAGAAACAATCCAACACATAACATCCGCTTGCAGAGTTCTTGTACAAACTGATTATAAACATCGACACAACCAAGTGGCTGCTATAATACACCAACACCTTGCTCACCAATACCATTTTATTTTAAAAAAGACAGCCTACTATAAATATAAACCAGATAATGTACTTGAAAATGATAGTTACAAATTATATTGGGACCGGACAATCATAACAGACAAAACCATACACTTTAACCGCCCTGACATCACATTACACGATAAAATTAAGCAAACCATCTATCTCATTGACATTGCAGTACCAAACACTCATAATATCCAATCCACTATATCAGAGAAACTTAACAAATATCAGGATCTCGCCATAGAACTAAAACGGCAATGGCGAGCAGACACAATTCATATAGTCCCCATAGTAGTCTCAGCAACTGGAATTGTGCCTAAAAACCTTCAACGTAGCCTAGACATATTAGAAGTCCCCAAACATACTCTTGAAATCCTACAAAAAGCTGTAATATTGAATACATGTCGTCTTACTAGAAAAATTTTAACCACCTCATCAGTTTCCTCAGCCTATACAATCTCTTAAATTCTTTTAATGCTTGGCTTCGGCCCGTATGATAAGAATCAAGACCCCTTTCCTAGAAGGGAGAAAAAAAAAGATATGAATAAAAATAATAATAATAATAATAAGCTCCCTAAACAACCACACGTCCTGATTGACCATCTAATCACGTGGGGGGCGGACACACGAATGAGAAATTACTGGCGTGGCTAACGTGGCTCTGGAAACCCATTCAAAATGGAGACACGATCTAAAAAGAAACGTATAGGACCGCAGCCCGGGGGCGATCGCCGGGGCGCACCTGGAGCTGACGCTAGGTGTCACAGCATGCGAACCGTCAGCGGTGAGGAGTTGAGCAGGCGGGCTCCCACCGACAAAGATGCTACAGCCGGAATCACTGTCGATGGTGACAGATTGACCGACAGGACAGACACCCCTGTAGAACCATACAGCCCAAGCACTGTATCATACACACCGTCTAGAGCATCATCACCATCCATACCATCGGCACCTACTATAATATCATCACCCCCCATTACCAGTTTTAATACAGTTACACCAACTCCAGCCTTGAATGTTGCGCGGGAGGTAAGTTGTACCTTCTTGCCCGCGTCCACCAAGGCAGGAAAAGCAAGAGTTCGCATGAGATGGAGTAAAGATGTTAACATATTCATCATGCGAACTTACTTCTACATCACGAGATTAGAGACTGATATGACCACATACAGAAAACAGTTACATGAACTTTTTACACGACAATATCCAGAGATAAGCGTTTCAGAACAAAGACTATTATTAGAAATAAACTTTTGTCTCAATCAAAATTAGAACACTTAAAAGAAGAAACAAGAAAACTACTAGAAGATGAAGCAGATAATAATAGCACAGAACATAACACTATCACACTTTCACAAAACATGACAGAAGAAACTCTACAATTACAGTCACAATCACAGACTCAGTTACAAACGATTACACAAGCCCGACCGTAACATTCGCAAGCATACACTCAAATATCTCACACATCCACACAGACTGAGCATACTACGCTTATGTTAGAAAATGACATTGAAACGTTAGTCGATGTAGATCAAAACTTAATAACAGATACATATACCCAAGAAATACATGAGAAATTCATAACAACACTAACACAATATTCTGGGATGGATCCAGCAAGTCGACCGAGACTACCTAAACTTCGATACAGCCCTAATCTCTTCCGTTTAGTAAATTTATTCAACGAAAATAAACTTATACAATATATATCTGATGACACACAATTAATAGACATACACACCCTTATTTATTGTACAGCAGTAGTCGTATCTGAAGAACTCAACTATAAAATTACGGGACACACGGGAACCAGAAAATCACCGCACGATTCCAAGCCACCCTGATAACAGAGGCTAGAAAAGAGTATAGAAAAGTTAAGAGCAGACTGCGGACGACTAACACAATATATCAACAAAAACAGTCTAAAGATCTAACAAAGTAGTTAAGAGGGTAGAGACAATTTTTAAAAACAATTTGACACACACTAGGCATGAAAATAGTAATAGAAAACCTGAAGAATTTTTAGACACACTCAAACAAAAACTAGCGCTTAAAGTACATAGACTTAGGAGGTATACAAAGGCACAAAAACGTTTAAAAGATAACACCATTTTTGCTACTAATTAAAAAATGTTTTATAGAAACCTACACAAACCACACACCGACACAACAGCAGAAAACAATACAAACATACCATCAAAAGAACAACTAGAGACATTCTGGTCTGGCATCTGGGAAGAACAAGTGCAACATAACGATAAAGCATTATGGATAGAGGAAGAAGAAAAAAAATGGAGAGGTATCGAAGAAATGAAATTTGATGAGATAGTAGAGTGCGACATTACACAAATCACGGCCAGATTACACAACTGGAAATCACCTGGCATAGACAAAATACACAATTTTTGGCACAAAAAATTAACATCACTACATAAATTAATGGCAAAAAATTTGACCGACATTATTTTAAAACAACAAAACACACCCCAATTTATTACGACCGGAATTACTTATATGCTACCAAAATCTGATAAAAACTCAAGCGAGCCTTCCCAATACAGACCAATCACATGTCTACCAACTATGTACAAAATTTTAACATCAGCAATTTCAAAAACAATTAACTCACACATCGAACAGCACAATATCATAGCAGAGGAACAGAAAGGATGCAGACGGGGCCACATGGGATGCAAAGAACAATTGATTATTGACTCCACCATACATAAACACGCCACAACAAAAAACAGAAACCTTCATTGCACATATATTGACTATAAAAAAGCCTTTGACAGTGTCCCCCATTCCTGGTTAATAAAAATATTAGAGATCTATAGAATAAACCCAAAAATTATTAATTTCTTACGCCATATTATGCAACAGTGGAAAACAACATTACAGATAAATTGCAGTCATAATAATTACAACACGGCAGATTTCTATAAATAAAGGCATCTATCAAGGTGACTCCCTGAGTCCCCTGTGGTTCTGTCTCGCCCTAAATCCACTGTCTCATTTATTACAAAACTGTAGGGCTGGATACTACCTGAAACACACTCCACAGCAAACAACAATATCACACTTAATATACATGGACGACATCAAACTTTATGCAAAAACAGAAAAAGAAATGAAGAATTTAGTAGAAGTAACATCAGAGTTTAGTAAGGAAATTAACATGCAATTCGGCTTGGATAAATGTAGGACACTTCACATTGTAAAAGGCAGGGTTCGACCAGGCGATTATGTAGTAAACGACACGGACGTTATAACAGCAATGGAACCGACTGACTTGTATAAATATTTAGGGTTCACGCAACTAAAAGGATTAGACCATGTCAGAATTAAAAATACACTCACTACAGAGTATAAGAAGAGACTTCACGCCATTTGTAAAACCCAACTTTCTAGTAAACATCTCATAAAAGCCTTAAACACTTTTGCCATTCCTGTACTAACCTACTCATTCGGAGTTATAAAATGGACCAAAACCGACACTGAACAATTAGAACGAACTACACGCACAACACTCACGAAACACAACAACCTACACCCAAAATCTGCAATAGAAAGACTCACCATCAAAAGACAACATGGAGGGAGAGGCCTTATAGACATACAACACCTTTGTAAAAAACAAGTTAGTCGCCTAAAAACATTCTTTTACACAAAATCCTACAATAGTAATATACATAAAGCCATAGTGGCCAAATATCTCAATTACACACCGCTTAATTTGCACGATCAGACAAATACACAAATCAACACCAATGATGACAGACAGAAACAAAAAGTTGAAGATTGGAAGAAGAAAGTACTTCACGGTAGACACCCTCACGATCTAGAGCATCCTCACATAAACACAGTAGTTTCAAATAAATGGCTCAAAATAGGAAACTTATTTCCAGAAACTGAGGGATTTATGATAGCTATCCAAGACCAAATCATTAACACAAAAAACTACAGAAAATATATAATTAAAGACCCTACCGTAGCAAATGATAAATGTCGGAAATGTCACATTCAACCAGAAAAATACCAATACACCCTATTACAATTATGCAACACAAACTATCTGAGAAAATAACACCCATAAACTTTACTTTGACCGCGCTATACTCACAGACAGGACTATCCATTATAATAGACCAGATATAACCCAACAAGATAAAATAAAGAAAGTTACTTACCTGATAGATATCGCAGTTCCCAACACACATAACATACAGAAGACAATCACTGAAAAAAATAATAAATACACAGAGCTCAAGGATGAAGTAAATAATAAGCCCCCTAAACAACCACACGTCCTGATTGACCATCTAATCACGTGGGGGGCGGACACACGAATGAGAAATTACTGGCGTGGCTAACGTGGCTCTGGAAACCCATTTAAAATGGAGACACGATCTAAAAAGAAACGTATAGGACCGCTGCCCGGGGACGATCGCCAGGGCGCACCTGGAGCTGACGCTGGGTGCCACAGCATGCGAACCGACAGCGGTGAGGAGTTGAGCAGGCGGGCTCCCACCGACAAAGAATACATGCTCATGCACAATGCTGCTACAGCCGGAATCACTGACGATGGTGACAGATTGACCGACAGGACAGACACCCCTGTAGAACCATACAGCCCAAGCACTGTATCATACACACCGTCTGGAGCATCATCACCATCCATACCATCGTCACCTACTATAATATCATCACCCCCCATTACCAGTTTTAATACAGTTACACCAACTCCAGCCTTGAATGTTGCGCGGGAGGTAAGTTGTACCTTCTTGCCCGCGTCCACCAAGGCA
Organism: Nycteola revayana; assembly: GCA_947037095.2. Classification (NCBI taxonomy): domain Eukaryota; kingdom Metazoa; phylum Arthropoda; class Insecta; order Lepidoptera; family Nolidae; genus Nycteola; species Nycteola revayana. The sequence continues at coordinate 16,721,167 of OX344846.2, read as the reverse complement.
GGAAAAGCAAGAGTTCGCATGAGATGGAGTAAAGATGTTAACATATTCATCATGCGAACTTACTTCTACATCGTGATGTAGAAGTAAGTTCGCATGATGAATATGTGAGATTAGAGACTGATATGACCACATACAGAACACAGTTACATGAACTTTTTACACGACAATATCCAGAGATAAGCGTTTCAGAACAAAGAATATCAGACCAGAGAAGAACTATTATTAGAAATAAACTTTTGTCTCAATCAGAATTAGAACACTTAAAAGAGGATACAAGAAAACTACTAGAAGATGAAACAGATAATAATAGCACAGAACATAACACTATCACACTTTCACATAACATGACAGAAGAAACTCTACAATTACAGTCACAATCACAGACTCAGTTACAAACTATTACACAAGCCCAACCGTACCATTCGCAAGCATACACTCAAATATCTCACACATCCACACAGACTGAGCATACTGCGCTAATGTTAGAAAATGACATTGAAACGTTAGTCGATGTAGATCAAAACTTAATAACAGATACATATACCCAAGAAATACATCAGAAATTCATAACAACACTAACACAATATTCTGGGATGGATCCAGCGAGTCGACCGAGACTACCTAAACTTCGATACTAGTCTTGTGTAGTTCGTGAACGATGAACGAATAGGAGCCGTATCTTCGTACTGTACTAGAAGAAACGTTTCCGAACGCTGATTTGTAATCGGTCTAATAGGTCAAATAGCTCTTTTCGTACTTCGTACATTGTAAACCGCGAGATCGTATAAGTGCGAGCGAGAACGAATAATGAAACTGACTGATTGTTTTTGACAAGTACGTCATACAAATTCATTCATAATAATGTAGGCGGTTGATCAGAATGACAGTCCTTGAGTCCTAAGCCTGTTCAAGTATGAAGGAAAATCAAATATGTTAAATTATTACAATAGTAACCATAATTTGGTCACCGTGGTGATTTGGTGGCTGCTCTGTGGTCCGGAAATACGCTCTAAGTACTTAACAATGTTTCTAGAGAACGTATTTACTCTGTGGTCCGCGCTATCCTATATGGAAATGCTGACCGAGCGCAAAGACCGAATAGAGCTGTTAGAGCTTATAGAACGAACTAGTTCACCGTCCGAAATGAACTATTACGGAGCGATCTTGAAAATGACCGAGCAGGCACAAGACTATTCGATACAGCCCTAATCTCTTCAGTTTAGTAAATTTATTCAACGAAAATATACTTATACAATATATATCTGATGACACACAATTAATAGACATACACACCCTTATTTATTGTACAGCAGTAGTCGTATCTGAAGAACTCAACTATAAAATCACGGAACACACGGGAAACAGAAAATCACCGCACGATTCCAAGTCACCCTGGCAACAGAGGCTAGAAAAGAGTATAGAAAAGTTAAGAGCAGACTGCGAACGACTAACACAATATATCAACAACAACAGATCTAACAAAGTAGTTAAGAGAGTAGAGACAATTTTTAAAAACAATTTGACTCACACTAGGCATGAAAATAGTAATAGAAAACCTGAAGAATTTTTAGACACGCTTAATTTGCACGATCAGACAAATACACAAAACAACGCCAATGATGACAGACAGAAACAAAAAGTTGAAGATTGGAAGAAGAAAGTACTTCACGGTAGACACCCTCACGATCTAGAGCAACCTCACATAAACACAGTAGCTTCAAATAAATGGCTCAAAATAGGCAACTTATTTCCAGAAACTGAGGGATTTATAATAGCTATCCAAGACCAAATCATTAACACAAAAAATTACAGAAAATATATAATTAAAGACCCTACCGTAGCAAATGATAAATGTCGGAAATGTCACATACAACCAGAAACCATCCAGCACATCACAGGCGCATGCACAACACTTACACAGACAGACTACACTCATAGACATAATCAAATAGCAAACGCCATTCACCAAAAACTAGCACTCAAACACGCACTCATTCAAAATACCAATACACCCTATTACAATTATGCAACACAAACTATCTTAAAAAATAACACCCATAAACTTTACTTTGACCGCGCTATACTCACAGACAGGACTATCCATTATAATAGACCAGATATAACCCTACAAGATAAAATAAAGAAAGTTACTTACCTGATAGATATCGCAGTTCCCAACACACATAACATACGGAAGACAATCACTGAAAAAATTAATAAATACACAGAGCTCAAGGATGAAGTCACGAGAATCTGGCGTCAAGAAAAAGTATACGTAGTCCCTATTGTTCTTTCTACCACAGGCGTAATACCTAATCATCTTCTCCATAGTTTAAAATTATTAGATCTTAATGAAACCCTCTATATAACCCTACAAAAGGCAGCCATCTTGAACACATGTAGGATCGTCAGGAATTTCATGCAAATAGACGAACATGAAGTAACCGCACATCACAACACATAAACACACACCACACGCTGCATTTACTTGGCTTTGGCCCGTAAATGTAGCTAATTCCAGCCCAAAAGCTGAGAAAAAAAAACAACACAACCGAAATAATAATAATAATAATGTTTTATTGGCATCCAAAAAAGTACAATGCGGTATATTTTCTATTAACATGACTTAATGAACTAGATACATGGGTTCTTTAGAATATACGATGATCAATGGCCCCCGAGCTAGGAAATTCCTGTGTAACGGGGGACATCCAATCCATCTATAAGAATTTTTGATTTTCAATTATCTATCAAATAAAAATATATGATTATGAATGGCTAGCAATTATTGATGTATTAACAACAGAAAAATGACACTTGGTTTCACCCGCGTAGGTCACCTTTTCGATATGTTACTAAGGGATAATGTAGCATTCTAATGGTGTAAGAATTATGAAAATTCATCCCTGCCGTAGTTTGTGAATTTATTCGTAACAAACATACATACAAAAATACAATTCTTTCCTCTTTATCATATAAGTATAGATTTATCCTACGCGACTATAAAGTGAGTCATGTATATTTATGTGTTGGACTGTTGGTACATCCACTATACTAGGTGAAGGAGATTAAGTTCAATATTATAGATTGTTTGTACCTACATAGTACCTAAATGACTTAAATATTTATCTTCTTTGACGAAGATATTTTATAGATATATACTGCAATAAATTTTTCCAATGATGCAAATCTGAACTAATCCACCAATAGCTGCATTAAGTAGATAGCTTTACACATAATTATGGTAATTTCTGAGAAGCTAATGAATTAACCCATAGGCCATTTACATTTGGTTAGCAATATGCAGCTCTACGTTAACCATGCGACTTGATCCGTATATCAATTAAAATTAATTCGCAGTGACCTGTTTCCCGAGCACCGAGTAACTAGGCTAACAAAACCTGTCCCAGCATACCTCTGGGTATTGATTCGTCCAATCAAAGCTTTATCAAATTAACCAATTGGCCAACTGAAAAATCATTCAGTTGCAACAGTTGCATACCGTATAAGTCTTTCCTTATGTAGGAATATATTGTTTTTTTTTGAACTAGCAAAAAGTGTTCAAGATATGCAACTTTATGAATTCTCAGAGAGAATTAGTAATATTAATTTATCCAAGGGGATTGGATAAATTAATATTACTAATTCTCTCGGACATTTGGCATCTAATAGACAACCACAATTTTTAAGATGCTTTACTTACATTTTAAGATTTATTTTACACGGAGTAAATACATCGTATTTCAGATTATCTATTTTTATATCATCTGACGTATGTCCTCCATACATTTATTTACTTATACTTATGCCTTTCTCTTTTTCGCCCATTAATCGCACTTCACAAAATCTTGTGAAGTGCGATTAATGGGCGAAAAGCTTTTTTTTTTTAAAGACTCAATTCTTAAAATACTGGCTGACTGTAATATAAGCAGCAGGGTGCATGAAAACTGTTAGGAGTTTGAGAACATATTATTATGTTCACACATTATTATAATATGATGATGATGAAGGCAAAACTTCAACTGGCCATCTCTCTTAACATAAATTAATATCTATATCTCAATTAAGATACTGTGATAAGAGATATAAAAAAAAAAAAATTGTGATTAAAATTGTTGTTTAATTGCTCTTAAACAGCATTGCTCAAACTATGCGTCCTTAAAGTTAGTAGGACCATCTCCCCGGACCTACTCAAGTAATTTTTCAGTTGTATTTCAATTTCGACGAGAAGTCGTAACGAATCTTTCAACATTGAGTAAGTATAGATAATATCTATTTCGACCTACATGAAACTTACCAGACTGACCTACTTATAGCGTCTCAGTATTATTAATATTTAAAAAGTATCGGTGTATGGAGGTGTAACGTAGGTGGTACTTATCTAAAATAATAGCGATATTATTTCTCTGTCCAGCCACCTGAGATACAAGTTAATACTTTGCAAGTTAAATGAGGGAAGTAATACCTAGAAAATGTTTTACAACTAGCTGACCCGCGTGATAGGTAAGTACTTATATAATTTTTCTAAACGAAAAGCACTTCACTCGTAATTTTACCTACCTCCAGTAAAATGTATGACAAATCTATATCTATAGTAATATAATATACAAAGCTGAATAGTTTGTTTGTTTACTTGATCTCAGGAACTATTGGTCGATTTTATCGACGAAGCCTATTTTGCTTAAATGCGCTAATCTCAGGAACAGCTTTCTGTATGTATTTAATTATGAATTTCACACCCGTACGAGATACGCGGGTTCAACCGCGCGCGGGAAGCTAGTAAAAAATACACGGTAAGTAGGTATTCATAAGTGGTAAGATATTTTTTTTAAAGACTTCTAACAGATTTTTGCAATCTTCTAGTATTTTTGTTAACCCCCGTGCTAAGATAAAATGCTAGTGCAATGGGTGGGGATCGAACCGGTGACCACAAGATCACAAGTCCGCCGCCCTAACCATTGGGCTACCGCCGCTTCCATTCAATATTGTTTTATTAAAATATAATATAGACACACCTACATAAATGAAAACATAAAATCAATCGAATAGAAAATTTAATTATTAACACTGTCTGGCGATAACCTATAAATTTAATTATAATAAACACCTCGATGTTTTACGAGTAGGTGCCTACTAGTAGGCTCTTTTTGTAATGTTCAATATTTTGTTGATTCAAACAATATTTTTTTAATACGATGATGTTGTTTAAATCAATCAGAATTTAATATATTTAAAAAAATATTGAAATAGAAACATCAATATAGATATTTCGTATGTATTCTTATGAAAATAATTGTACTTATATGGCTTTCTTAGAAGATTGATACAGTGGTATATGTACCTATGCTTCATTTGAATGTGTCATTTTTATACATAATATATGAAGAACAGTAATACCCCGGACTAACGCGATAGGTGGGACCACGGGATAGCCGTGTAAGTCGAATTCGCGTAAGTCGGGGTTCAACTTTCCCTATAAATACATAAGGTGGGTGGACCATGGAAGGCCATGCTCCTTTGAAAGCCAACTATTAAAAAGTCATAGTTATTGTCATGTGATGACAAATTCCTTCCACACACAGTAAGATACATGAAACTTAAGGACACAGACGCGGTGGTTAATCGCTAGCGTCGCTATTTTGTTAGTGAGGTCCCTCGCTTCATATACTTCGATGGTCGACGTTGAAATTGTAATTCACGCGCATAGCAAAAGGTTAGTTTTTACGTAATAACCTATTAAATACTTTACTTATTTTTGGTGTAAATTGTCATATAAAGATTTGTTATGCTACTAAAGAAAACAAAAACAATTTTGCTTCGATTTTAGTTAAAATATCGGTAGTGTAAAGCCGGTGGTTCCGTACAAGGCCAAAAAAAAATGACGGATGGCCTTGGTAGGGTACATGGGCCATACTACGAATGGGGTATGTTCAAACAATGGCTATCTTTATAATATTATTAATATTTATGAGGGTTATTCAACTTTTTAACTCAGACTTAATTGACCTTTGAAGAAACATTTTGGCCTTGCAAAGACCGATCCCATAATTAGGCCATTTTTTAAAATAAATTTCATTCTAAAATACGTTTGATAATTATTTGTTATCGATATAATACTCATCGCTATATTTTTTAAATTATTTTCATCAATATTCTTATTTATACCATAGTGTTCAAGGAATGGTCGACGATTTTTTTTTTTAAATTATAATATGTTAAGCTTTTTATATTTAGTTTATATGGAAGAGCTTTTCATGCAGATTTAGTAAAAGTGGATTTTTTAATCTTTATAACTCTAGTTTCAAATAGAAAGACTGATTTATATTATTGGCCTTGTTTGGAGAACTGTTCCTTACAAGGCCATTTGGAAGAGCTTTTTAAAAGTTAGGTATAATAAATAGTGATTACCTCTAGAATAAAAATAAGTATTTTATATGTTACACAATAAAATAAACTGTTAATTAAGCATTTGTTTATTTCATTTCTCCAATAAATGAACGAATAAAAAAAGTTTATTCGTTAGAGTGGCCATCCATGGTCCACCCACCTTATAATGTTTGTGTAATAGGGACCAGAGTCTCAAAAAAAGGAATAGATCAGAAGAAACATGGTTAATAATACGTTAAATTACATTATCACACCATAATTCTAACATGGTTTCCATGTAAGCGATAATACCGTGACGTCTGAATTAAATTGAAAGATTTTCACTTATTATTTGGCTCGATCAAATATCTTTGCTAATTCCTTTTTTTATTTTAGGTTCAAATTCCTCTTAAGGTTATAATGATAATATTTAGTTTACACTCCAAAAGACAGTGTTTTTCATTTCATGTTAGGTTAAGTAAATAGTTTGCAGTTTAACTTGCAGTAAACCGAACGGCGTGGTCGGTTTACTGCAAGTTATACGCGTGGTGATCAAAAATAAAAACCGCGTATCTCCGAATTCGCGTAAGTCGGGGTAGCGTAAGTCGGGGTATTACTGTATGTTATAGATGTCTATAGACTTTTTTTTATAAGACAACTCCCTATAAGGCTAGAGCTCCGGTCGTCTTTATGCCTGGTGAAGTAGCAAAGGACCCGTGGCTAACAGCATGTATGTTCGTCCGAAAAAAATACTATATACTATACTAGACTATACACTAGAGAAATTAATCCCTACGTCGCGAGGACTTTACAAACACTCAGTTGACAGGCGCAAAGTACCTACACCCAGACTCTGAACAATTATCTGTGGTTCACGTAAAGAATTGTTATTATATTCACGGGTTGGAATCTAACCCAGAACACCAGGTCGCAAAGGCAACTATCGTAACTGTAACAGATTAGGGATTTTTTTGTTTGACCTCAATATTTCCTTTTGCTACAGTGCTATCTATTACAGAGAATATTATATTGCAATAAATATTCACGAGATAAGACGAAGAACGTTGTAAGTACCCAAGTCACAACAAGATGATTAAATGAAGAATGGCGAAATTTTTTTAATCAAAGTTTTGTATTGTATAGAAGTCGGTCTTAAAGTCCGCGTCACGGCGGTCTAACAAAATGATTGTCATGCGGTTTTAAGACACTGATTAAAATTCCTTGTCAACAATAGAGATATTGTTCCGGATCAAACTGTTTTGTTCTTTGTGTTTATAATGAAGGAAAGCAAAGGGCGGCTTCTGTTCTTGTTCTTTATTATACTGTTAAGTACCTAAAATTAGGTGGTAATTATAATAAATGTATTTGAAAAGACTCACTGGACCATCAGAGTTGTATTCCAAGGTAAAGTGGGTAATATAAGCCCTATGAATAAAAGGCATTGTCCGTGAAAAATAACGGCCATTTTGACCATTTTAATATTGGTATTTATTAAACTCTAACACTCCTTCTAACTTCTAAGGACTTCATATGGAAGCTTTATTACCCAGTAACCAGGTAAGTTTCCCGTGTGGTTCCGGCTTAGAATAGATCACTCCATGTCTTCCCATGGCTGGCGTAAAAAGCGACTAAGAGACATACACCTAATTGAAGGGCAGCAGCGTCTTTTAACTTAAAGTTACTTTACCTCTTACTGCGATCACTAACCTGGCAGTAAAGCGTGGTGATCATGTTCGGATTTAAACTATGTGCTGCCCTGGGCACTGAAGAAAATTTCGCCATATCACCGGAATTTTACTTAAACATTTTTCCACGTTCCAAATTTGGACGTCCTAGAAATTTTGCCGCCCTTGGCACTAGCTCCAACTGACCCTAGGGTAAATCCAACTCGGGTCGGATCACTTATGCGTACCCGGCCCCCGCCAACGGCGGATCGAAGGAGTGTCCGGGGGGTTTTAGTGGTGTAGGGTCCTCTCCTCGTGGTATGAGTCTAGCATACCACGCTATGGAGAGGGCGAGTCCTCCATATCCCACCGCAAGCGCGAGAATACGCTGCAGCGGCGCGGCGGCGGTGGGAAAGCGTAAATGCATTTCGCCCTGGACAACAAAAAAAAAAGGTAAAGCCAACCTACTATTGTGTACCAAAAGGATCGATACAGAATGTATGACAAAAATAAAACAAAGAAAGTAGGAAGAATATAAGATTACAACCGTCACCCTAAGAAACTCGGACAATAACGATAGGGGACAAAAGAATAAGATCAATTGATTTAACTTATTATCCGGTAATGCCAGGATGTTCCACTTTATAGGCAATGTTGTTACAAATCATAGTTCTAAGTCTTCCCAGTAGTCATGATGGATAAAATGAACTATTCAAATTTGAGATAGCCTAGACTTAACAATCGGTAAACCAGTTTTTGAAAAAGGACTTTGATCTGTTTAATGCATGGATTATTTTACCGTATTCGCTCTCTAAGAAACGCCAGTTGAAAGGCTAGTTGATACTTTTTTGAAATTATTTTTATATGGTTAGGAGACTAGACCAAGTATATATATAGACAATAGACCGATATAAGTATATATACCTAGACCAATATAGTATTTTTTTGAAATCTAGAAAGTGTTAAAATAAATATTTTAAAATTGAAGTGACATTTTTAGAGATAAAAACGATGTCAGTAATTTTGGTCTATACATTATCTGTGTCCTAAAGTCAATCCTAGATCGATGACGTCATGACACAGAAAATGTAATATAGTAAAGGAGCACGTTCTTGTTATTTAAACAAGACCTATGACGTTTCAAAATGGCCGATCGCGGTTTCAGAAATCAAAGACAATAGAAATAATTTTCATATACACTTTATTTAACCATCTTTAAGTTTTTTAATCAGAAATTACTATAATTAGATTCCATATGACAAATAAGTTCTTTCAGAAATTAACGAAATTAACGTAATTGTAAATTAATTTCATATGGGTTAACTAGCCTATTGATTTATCCAAATAATGTATTGCGGTTTAAATAATTTAAACTGAAAAAAGTATTTAAAACTGCATTTAGAACATAAGTTACAATGAAATTTAAGACCTACGTTAGAAAGACTACTTTTACTTGGATTAAGTATGATTAAAAGTTGAAACATCATTTCAGGATCCTATAAAGAATTTATGGCTGATCATTAGATGGTACATATTTTATAACTGACAGACCAGGAAAATATATAAAATGAAAGAAAATACTTTTATTTTAAATCTATACTAATATATAAAGAGGAAAGATTTGTATTTGTGTGTGTGTGTGTGTGTATGTGTGTAATGAATAAACTCAAAAACTACTGTGCCGATTTCAAAATTAATTTTACCATTAGAACACTATATTCACCCTGAGTGACATATGCTATATTTATTGCTAGAAAATATTAGGGATCCTTACTAAAACTTAAGTAGGTAACGTAACCCAAGGTGTAAAAAAAACGCCCGTGCCCTAAAACATCTGTCGTCGCATGCGCTGCGGAAACTATTGACGAAAACAATAGTATGTTCTACAATATTACAGAACATATCAATATCTACAAAAAACTTCGCAATACCATCTATTATCGTTAAGTCACAATAATTCCTTTTTTTTTTACAAAAACCAGACCATGCCTGTGTTATCACGTTATTCATATTTTCGTGTTAATCCTTATCCAAATAAATTTAAGACTGTTTCAGTACCTGTGGATTATTTTTAAATGATTAAAATCGGCCAATGCATTCAAAAGATATTACGAGATTAAAAATGTGAACCTAAATAAAATATTAATATAAGCCGTGACACTGCAACATCAAGACATTTCTTTCTGTGAGATTTTCGATTTCGGGTTGGATCGTGGCTACAAGATTTTCAAGACTATGATCAGTTTGAGCCATTCCATATATGTTTATTCCAAAATGTTTAAAATAAAAGTCAACCCGTGCGAAGCCGGGGCGGGCCGCTAGTTTATAATAAAATAACTGAGTCGCAACACTCAGAAGACCGCTAAGGTACCTACTTAGCGATCGACATGTATTTATTTTCTCCATCCATCACTAAATTTACATGAACTGTTCATGTAGAAACGAACTTAAATAAACATGACGTCCATCTTAACTAAGTAAAATTAATTAATATTCTACGAGCTATCTTTCATATCAGATGTACCTACCTACATTCAAAAGAAACATTTCGTCGGGTCGAGTAAGTAAAGAGTGATTCCGTTGCGTTTAGTTTCAACTCGTGAAAGTCCGCCGGCGGAGTGGTGTCTAAGGGCGTTGGTGGAGCACTAATTGTCAGTCCCCGGTGCTCCGGTGAGCCACTCTGTCTCACAACGCCGTGTGACGAGATGTCCCTGCAACGTTTATGTCTTTGCACTTACAATTAAAAGCGGGCTCAATTAGCTGTGGTTTTCTTTGTCTCAAATGTATCTGAAACTGAAACTTGGGTTGTTGGATAAACTGCAGAGAAATTTTGCATAAAAGTGATCTTCAAATTGTAGCCTTTCTTTTATTTTATTGTGTAAACTTACTTACACAATAAAATAAAAGAAAGACTACAAATAGTAATTCTAATTGTCGTATAATATGTATATTTTGTAGATAATGTTCCTTGCTCAGCAGTGTATGGCAATTTTTGTGTCTCAAAACGTACGTCTCATGATCAAAAACTGGCATCATTGGCTGTGTGGTTTTCATTGAATTAGTGAATTGCTCGTTTTTTGTCATTTCAGTAAGGTTTTTATTTAATAGGCAAATCATTGAAATTGCGTGTAGGTAAGCAGCAGCTAATTTATTTATATTTCGGGCAAAGCACCAATACCTTGAGTTGCTTGAGTGTAGAAGTTGTAGCAAGCACTGAAATAGGTACTCTGTATTTAGATTTAGAACGAATAGTAACTGACAATATATGTAAACTTTTACCTTTTATAATGAGGATCTAACCACGGGGCAATGTCTTGCTTTATTACAATTCTATTATCTTTACTCATGTACTCTTTATGATTAAAATGTAAACTAGAAGACGATGGTCATGTTATCGGCTAACTACTGGCACTTAGTCAGTTAGAGAAACTTGTAATGGATATTTACAGGTCTCTAGGGAGATATTCAACTACGAGTAACTAGGACGCAAAGGCCCTGCAAATGCTTTAAGTTTCCACGAAATTATATGTGGAGTTGTGCTTCGTGAAACTTGCAGAAATCTTAATACCGATGTGGAAGTTTGAAATATGTACGTGGTTGAGTGGTAAGTAAAGCAAGCAGTTTTAATATAAGTAAGTACTGTATTAAGACACAGTGATCATGACAATTCTACATTCAAGTATTTTTAAGATAGCATAGTGTAACAAAGATTTCTTTCGGAATCTCTTGAGTCGATGGATTGCCTGCTTCTATAGGCATGTTATTTTTTTACATACCTACGGCACAAATTTAGGCACCAAGCTCTTCTGTAGTAGCATGTAGCTACATAAACACTTTGGTGATCATTTCATCATCATCATCAGCCCACGTTCACTGCAAACATGGGCCTCCCCCCAGGGTATTTGCCATTGTCACCACACTTAGCAGGCGGGTTGGTGACCGCAGTATTATGTTGTAACACACAAGGAAACGCTGCTGCCCGTTCTTCGATATACGATTATTATATATGATGTTATAACAATCGGGACCAACGGCTTAACGTGCTTTCCGAGGCACGGAGGGTAGTCCCTTAACCAACCAGACCCGGAAGAAGAATTTACACAAAGATTTCTTGTCCGGTGTTGGGATCGAACCCACGACCTCCGAGATTTAATGCGAGCCAAATACCGCTACGATCATTTATAAGTGTTATGTATATACTATACACAGTTAGTAAGTCGGCAATGGGATTTCCGTACTTAAATTGCCCTTGATGGGCTATTGTGCATTTGTACATCCGATGCCCTCGTAGACCCGGAGTCCGAGAAGCCCGCGACCTTCATCTAAAGTAGAGCGACAGTTACACGAAACTCCCCTAAAATACTAAGAGTCATAGTCCCTCAATTTCATTGCCAGCGACCGCCCTGAACCGAGGTTCAAGTCCCACAGGCGGTGCCCTCTCGCGCAGGTTAAGCAACCTGTTTGTAGTTTTTAAACCATTTATTAAAGCTAGAGTTCTGCTCGCCCGGTGAAGTAGCAAAAGCCTCGTGGCAAAATAAGCATGTCCGTTCGAAAAAAAAGCAATAATTGTACGCGATCATCCTACGTAGTTTTTATTCGAACCCTAATACTCAGCCCTTTGATGTTTTTAAGGGCTTCGGATATAGTATCTATATATCTATAGGATTGTTTAGGACACGTGCAGTCAAGAAGGTGCAGGTGTTTCGGGAAATGTCCATGCATCTTATACGTAGTGGGCAGCCCATTACTCCTGGGTTGGCCAGGTGTTTGTTTAAGCAGCAGTGTCCCGTAACTATACAATTAATGTGCTTAGTTTGTTTCATGGGAGATACAGTAGCCTGCGTGTTAAACGTCTGTCCTGTCTTAGTACTTTGGTATCCGTCAGGTAATTATAAAATTGTGGCGAAAAATATTTACTAAACCTACAACACATCTATAGCATCTGTTATTTTGGTACGAGCAAATTTTATTTCAACATTATGGAACGTCACTGGCAGTTGCACAATATTAATTGGAGCACGAGATTTCCTGTAAATTGATTCCCGTTTCGCTGTAGCCCCTTTGCGTCCGCGTCACGTAAGCTGATTCTTTTTATTTGAAAATGCCACAGTTTACAAAACGAAATAAAATGAACACGAATAAAGGCAAATAAAGAGAAGTAATAAAGGTGGGGTAATAAAAGACGCGTGGAATACCGTATAAATTTTCTAATGCTTAATCAAGTGATTTAGTATTTCTTTTATTGGAATTGTTCTCAAGTGATGCCTTTAACCAGGGTGATTGGTGTAAAGTGGGTTTATTAGATATCAAGATCAGCTTGGTGTAAAAGTCGTCATATCAGGTTTCAGTGTTAGTGATGTTGCTAGATCAATTTTCATGTCAATGAAAGCCTTTCTATAAAATTTAAGAGCCGTTTTCACTATGAATTATGAAACAATTTGAACTACGTGGTGAATTACTAGAGTAATAGAAATAATCAAATTTACTCATGACATTCCCCAACGTTATTTCTATAGTGTTTACCCATGAATGCCTACGATTACAATATTTTTTCGCCAAAACTAAGATGTTAAAGAACTAGACTGATTTTTTATTATAACTTTTATATGAATAGGATACTTACATACAAATTAACTTATTTCTTCTTTTATTCCACGAAGTCATTATAACTTAGTATTGTCGATTAGTTGTGACTCAGACCAAAATATAGGTCGGAAAAGATTTTAATTATCTTTTCTACTTCTGCATAATAATAATCACGGGTTCGCTCGCATTGAAGCCTATGTCCCTAGAAGCCTATGCCTGTGTTGAATATGTGAACAAAGTTAATTTTAATCGGTTAAGTAGATTTCACGTGAAAGCGTAACAAACAAACTAACTTTCACATTTATAAAATTACATAGGGATTACCTGTGTGACGAATGATACTGAGTCCTCTGAGTATCTTGTCAGTTCTTCTCAGAGTTGCCACGTCTTCGAACTGGTGGCAGGAAAAGAAATGGACGCAGCATAAGCACACGATTTAATTTTTTTTGAATTGTGTCTAGTTTAATAAAGGTATTATTGACTTTGACTGTATTATTTAATTTTTTATCTTCTCTCTACAGAAGTGGTATCTTTTCCCCGATGTTTTCCTAACGCATATTGTCGTTGAGATATGGTAAAATCAAAAATAATGTTAGCTACAACAATATTATTGCAATGAATTGTACCTAGTTACATTAATTTATTTTGGTTTTTGGTATGTGTTTCATTACATATAATAATAACTAACAAACGCTGATATGTGATTATAAGGGCCACAACTGACAAGATACTTTTAGCATTCGGCTTTGGCTTCGTTCTTTGGCTTTAGCTTATAAAGCAACAGAGCACTATGCTTAGTTATAATGTTATTTATGAACCTATAAGTAGGTGTGCGTACTTATAATTAAAGGAATAAATCTTCTATATCTGCGTATATTACATAACAGTTGCAAGTATTTTATATAAGAGAAAATAACATGAATGGGTTTATACAGATTTCACATCCATGTTTTGCAGAAGATATTTTTCTGTATTTTATTTCCTAGATAGAAACATGTATTAATCAATCTGAGAACGGTTTGTCGTTGAATATCCCAGCTATCAATCGTCAGTTGAAACTTTCGTTGGTAAATGGATTGGTCCGGGAGTTAACGGATATTGGCGTCTGTCCCACAGCCTATTACGAGCACTGCCGCGCATTTAGATGTGCTAAACATTAGATAAACTGACAGAGATAAATAAAATTCGTATTTGTAATAATATATGAAACATTGGATATCAGGTATTGTGAGCTACTTGCATAAATAAGTTGTTTTTGGCATTTTATAATTTGCTATATGTATTCATTTTTATGGATAAGTTAAAAAAAAACATGCATTTATTTACGGCACATACAAGGATGTATAAGTATAAAAATACAATATGCACCATAAATAGGCACTGGCTTCAGCATAAAGCGACATCGATAATTTAAAAGAGCATTGCGGCAACGCTAGCCAGCCCCAGTTTTATTAGAATCTGCCAAAAAAAATTGATAGGCGCCGTTCGTGAATAAAGGCAGGTACCATTCGGAAGGGTATCTACACTAAGTGGACTACCTATCTCCGACAAACGACCATTTGACCATTCTTCGACGGAACTTAACAAAGTAAAAAAAGTTATTACAATTTAGGAATTTCATTTTAATTTAATACACAACTTACTAATTGATAATTTTTAATCTATTAGTTTTTAATTAATAGATTAAAAACTATCAAAATATCACGTTAAATTTTTAGGGCATTATTAGATGCTTAATATTTTCAGCGCTAAAGATTTACCGATTGCGTGACACTCAATCAACCGACTTCAACAGGAGGATACTGAGGTAACAAACTTAAAACATAAGTAATTACAGTACTTTACTGTTCTTTCGACAGGGTGAACCAATTTTTATGATTCTTTTTTATTTGAAATCTAGTACTATATATTTTGTCTAGTTCTGACAATGGTATCCATGTGAAAATCAAATAAGCCTTAAATTTGCATTAAATATGTGCGCCACAAATGAACGAATAACTCCAATACGCCAACCGATTTCGATGATTCATTTTTAAATTGTAAATGTAAAGGGTAGTTTGACGCGAGATTAGTTAGGTTCTAATTATGGGAGTTTTTACTTTTCAGTGTATATTGATTTGTTTTGGAATAGTTATTTTCTTTGAAGTCGGTTGTTTTGATAAAATTTATTAATATTGTTATGAAAAAATGTCATTCTAATCTAGATAAATTAATTTTATCTATTTCTGATTATAAATCACTTTTTCTACTTTGTTTCATATACTATCTATCCCATTATATCAGTAGTCAGTGATTTGTTAATGGTATTGGTTCCTGCACAGACAATGGTCTGATAACATTGCAATATGGCGCTTTAAAGCGTCAAAGCGAGAGCACTGTGCCTAATTACTATTCTATTTATGGAAATTCCGAATATATTAACGTATAATTTCAGAAACAGAGATATTACATAATACTTAAATACATATACACCGTGATGTTTTAATCGGTGCTAATACTCAGTGACATTATTTATTTTTGGTAGTACAATCGATCTATCTACGTATATACTTTATTAAATTATTATTAAAAATAAATTAAATTGAATAAAAAGGCTTTTTATTTTTATTTATTACTAAGAATACAGATTACAATGACTTCCAACTTTTTAGAGGCGCCCGTTTGTACAACAAAGATTATCTAGTATTGTAAAGTACTAGAGTTCAGTTTGTTATGTTTATTTATTATTGCTGTATCGTAAAAACTTACTTTTCTTAAAAAAAACTTATAGTCTATGGATCCTTGTTACTAGCTGCGGCCTCTTGACTCCGTCCAAAGACGAGCTGTCAGGATTCTCTCGCCTTTATGCCCGGTGAACTAGAAAAGGCCCCATATCAAACGACACATTGTCATGTACTTCCAAAAAAAAAGAATCCTCGATGATCCTAAGCTTACGGGTGGTATTGAACCCCTGAGTATGAGGAGAGACTTTACCTCTTTATGTATGTTCTGCCGCTTGTGGGCTTACATTGGGCTGGTTCGGAGGAATTGTTCGATATGATGCTAACGGCCGCTTTATACCTCTCGCCACTGATCATCCTCGCACCCTGGAGCCTTTACGTTCCCGTACAGTTCGTCTTATGAGGAACTTCGTCTCACGTCGTCTGAGTACAGTATACTTCGTTAATAATGTGGTTAGCTTTTATTTTACTACATGTAGTATTCAAAGGTAGTGCTACTATAGAATACCTCACTTTTGCAAGCAATATGATTTTAAAGTAATTTAAGCGGACGAAAGACCTAGAGTCCTAAAATATTGTATTTTCTTAGTTTAAGGCTTCAGTCAACAGCTTCACTAATGGCATCAGTATACGTACGTGACACTATCACCTGTTAAAGAGATGGCATATATGTATTTTGGAAACAACTTATACGAATTAAAATGTTAATAATTGCCCAATTTTAAGAATATTTCAACTAGAGATGAAACGGATATCCGGTAACTATCCGGTATCCGGCCTATCCGGCGGCCTTAATACTATCCGGCCGAATACCGGATAACTACTATTCGGCCGGATAGACATCCGGCCGAAATAAAAAAAGATCTGGATAAAAAAATATTGTTTAGTAATTATTTACTTTATTTAGTAAGACTTAAGAAACATAATTAGGTATTGTTTAAAGTAGAAAATTAATTAATTAGTACTCATACTGTACTAAGGGCAAATTATGGTGAATAAAAACCAATTTTTCTGCATTGAGAGGCAGCAGGCGGTTTCGCTTCTCTTCATAAAAAATTTCAAATAACAATAGCACAATGAAATAATAACCTAAAATCACGCAATGAATGAAAGAATTGCTAACTTCGCTCATCAACGAAAAGACCCGAATCAAACCGAGGCCACCCGATCGTTCGCGCGTCGCCTACGCCAAGTGTGTGTGCGCTGCACCAAACGGCTAAGTTCCGCCGGATATTCGGCGGCCGGATATCCGGCTATCCGGCCAGGTGGTAGGCCGAATATCCGGTATCCGGTATCCGGCCAAACTGCTATCCGTTTCATCTCTAATTTCAACCCTTATTAATAATATATAAAATTAATATTTCCCAGGGCTGGGCCAAGGTCTCTCCCGATTCCTTCCAAGCAACCCTGTCAAAAGCATGTTGTGATGGATCAATAACATTTTTTCATTTTATATTAAGACTGTCGATGTATATTTCTTTTCATTAATAATGGTTAAGAAACCTATACCGTATTCATCGAGGCGTGAGATTAAATGTAAACAAACCATAAAAAGGGTACTTTAAGGGTCACGATTGATGAAGTGAATATATTTTATTACAGCTGTCAGTACAATCAAGCCTTTGAAATTTTGAATTTAGTAGTACTGACAGACAGTACCTGCCAATGTTATATATTTTATGGGCATGGCGACCTAATAAGTGATGGGCAATGAATCATCGTGGCCATCGACTATAAACTATCGATATTTTTATATAAAACTTAATTCAAAATAAATTAATTATTAAATTTTATTATATATTCTAGTATCATAATACAATTTACATATGTACGCGTACTTGATCTAAAATAATAGTGAGTAAATAAAATCCAATTTCTAAAAATAAACTTTGGATTTCAGAGAGTATAAATGTATCTTATATTAAAATATTTGTTTAATTTAGTAACGTTTGTAATTAAATTAATCCCAATTATTTGTTACATTATCGTAAATAATAGTAAGAAAAGTCGATAATTACTATCGACATTAGTTTAAATCTTAACAACCCTAGGAATGTCATCTTTTATGAAGTATAATGATTTATTAAATCGTTTACATGTAAAAACACCCAAAAAAGACTTGATTCCCAAACTTCGAATGCATTTTAATACGACTAAATTATAGACCACAGGTACTCCCGAACATTTTACATAAAAATGTGACGTTTGGTTATCGGTCGGATTATATCCGCTATTTTTACTATAGATCAACTTGTTGATACGAGAGTTCTGCTTATTTATTATTATAGATATTTTCGTTGAATTTATATCTTTTATGAAGTTTAAAGTTATTTGTTGGTTGTTTTGTTTTTGTTATAAGTATTTACGTTTTCGAGCTTAAAACATGAGTGCACCTGGACCAAGCAACGCTTGCACTTTTTCTTCGCCAAAGAAAAAGCGATCAAAGAAAACTCCAACGCATTCAACGGAAAAGGTGGCTGTTATTAATGTGTTCAAACTCATAGAAGAAACGTGGTCGAAGGATTCGTATCCGTACAAAGGTATCAATTAAACCACTGAAATTATGGGAATATCGCAAGCCACAGTAAACAGGTTCTAAAAGGACATAGTGAATTAAATCCTATTGAGTTAATATGGGCCCAAGTTTAAGGATTTATTGCTGAGAATAACAAAAGCTTTAAGTTAAGTTCAAATTTTACTAGCCGATGCAATTAAAAATATAACAGTAGAGGCTTGACAAAAGTGCATTGACAATGTGAAAAAGAAGAGCAAATTATGCTTAAAATTGATGGAATAATTGATAGTTGAATATAGTTGACCGCTTCGTTATTCCCGATGGCGACAGTTCTTCAGAATCCTCCTAATTCTCCGAATAATTAATTCAATAAGAGCGATTTATGATTTTATTATCTTCATAGTTAAGTACCTTATCTTAACCCGAGCTGCTAGACACACAAATAGGAAACCCTACATTAAATTAAATAGCAATAAAAAACATTGAAAAAAGTTTGAGAAACAATGTTTTCTTTGTTTACACTTTGTCTCAAGCCCCGATGAATAGGGTATATCTTTTTCCAGCCAGGTACAGTCACGAGCAATAATATATATACATTGTCACATTTTCTAAAATATCTTAACTTCTACCATTCAAAAAATATGTGTACGAGGTTGGTTTTTAAATTACCTAATCATCAAACTGTGTCAAAACTGGGTATACATTGGTTTCACAGTAATATAAACGAAACAAAATCAGTAAAAAGTTTACACTTCCAATATAATTTTTAACTATCCATGACAATTTCTATAACATATATACATCTAATACAAATTGTATACGTATTATAGGCATTGTTATGGATACATTAAAATGATATTGAAAGTGTGTACCTACTTTTTCCTGTTTTTGTTAAGTTTATTACAGTAATAATTACAGTTTTATAAATAAATAGGGGTTGATTACTGCAATAAAACAAGGGCTTACAAAATCAGTGTTGTAATTCGTTACCAAACGTAATGATTATTAATAAAGCCTATTATTTATAATAGCGTAGTTATGCGTAATTTATGTTTAAACCAAATCAATCACAATTTAATCAAGTAATTCACTATCGCTACACATAACCATTGTTAATTTTAAATACGTGGTATCGGTACTTAAATCAATTAAAATCTTGTGTAGCCACCTTCAGCGATTATAACATCTTGCAACCTTTCCTGCATTGACGAAACCATATTGTAACATACATTATTGCCTCTAAAACTATCCCATATCTCATGGACGTGTCTGACCAAGGCTTCTCTGGTTCTTGTTTGGTTGCTGTCCCACTGTTGGACCATCAGCCCCCACAAATTCTCAATAGGATTGAGGTCAGGGCTTTTAGGCGGCCACGGCAACGAATTCACGAAACTTCGGTTGCGACTGAACCAGGTCTGAGTGAATCGAGAATTATGGACCCCTGAATTATTATTGTCCTGCACAAAATCAATAGGCGTCAGTTCGGGAAAGTATACCCCCAGACTAGGCAGTAAAACTTCGTCTAAAATACTGGTATATTGCTCGCTATTCATTCGTTCACTGATCTCTGCCAATTCACCGGGTCCCCTACCTGCCATCCAGCCCCAAACGCCGAAGCTTATCCGGCCACTTCTTCTAGATGGCAGTATATTTCATTCCAAATAACGAGTGTTATTAGGCCGCCATAAAGACAAACGTCCATCAGCAGAAGAAACAAACACTTTTTCATCAGAAAAAATGGCTCTGCTGAAATCGTAGTTTAGATATTCTCGAGCAAATTGTAGTCGCTGTTGTTTATGGCGTGCAGTTAAAAGTGGTTTTCGCGCCGGATCTCTGTGACGTAGGCCAGCTGTGCTTAGGCGACGTCGAATCGTGGAAGATGATACGCGATATGAAGATGATATGTCCTGAATTCGCACAAATCCATTACTAACCACCCTGTTCACGATCTGCCTGTCCTGCGCCGCAGAAGTAATTCGTGGACGACCACTAGTTTTAAAACTAACGACGTCACCGTTATCTTCCCACCGCTTGAGCCATAAATATACGGTTTTTCTCTGAAAAAAAAATTGCATCTAAGTAAACTGTTACTAATTAAGTAATTTAATAAAGAGTCCTAAAAACGGCTGCGCAACGCGCGGCACCCTATACATAGCTTATATTGGAATGATAATTCAAATTTAAAGAGATATTATTATTATTAATTTGAACTTTTTGTTAATTAAAAAGCCTATAAAAAAATAAAACAAAAATAAATTTCAAACTCACCGTAATTCCCAATTCATTTGCAATGTCTGTAACCGAAAGTCCCTGTTCTTTAAGAACAATGATTTTGTGTTTGTCATATGTAGAAATACGATACGGCACGTTGTTATTATTCATTTTATATTGATTTCAATTATAACGGAGCGAAATAAAGAAACACAATTTTAATCGGTTCAGACGAAAAGTGCAGCTTAGTACATGGCTTTTTACGTACAATAATCGGAAAATTTAGAAATCTTTGCAATATATATTGGCCGACTGACAATGAAGAAATTGTTCATTTATTTTTCGTTCTCAACAAATTTAAATACAAATATGACATTTAGAAATCTTTGCAATATTATTGGCCGACTGACAATGAAAAAATTGTTCATTTATTTTTCGTTCTCAACAAATTTAAATACAAATATGACGGCTCGCTGTCTTAGGCCATCTCGCGACACGAGCCCGCACTAAGATGCACCAAATACGTCATATTTATTAAAACAAACGTTCAATTTATACAAAAGTTCTCAGTATAGACAAAGGAGGGCGGTGTAAAGAAATTTATAAAATAAATAAACCAGTTACAAAATATGTCGCCAACATCAATGATAATCACAATAACACAGGAAATATTTATCTAGCTGTACTACGCGACAACAAAAAACAACCGTAATGCGTGCTTATACCTTCTGTATGATTTGCAATGTTGCCGTAGGTATCTAATAGCACAATAGTTTTAGGAGGGTACACGGAAATAAAAACAGTCGACGGGCGAATCGATGCCACTCGCTGACGGCTACTTTTACCTTACTATGACACAATATGTATAACGCAAATTAATGATAAAAAATCTAAAAATAAATAATACAATAAGATCCTATAACTATTTATGTACACTGATTTTGTCAATTAGGTAAAATCACAATTTGGGTTCCTTATGAAACCAAATTGCGACTTATTTCCTAGCTCAAGCTGCTTGAAACCAGGGACCATTTTGGTTACCCATTGAAGGGGTTTGTGATAGGGTTTTGACAAAGTGTTGTTTTAAAACCAATTTCATATTTGTTACACTCTTTTACGAAAACCCTCAGCAATGGATAACCTCTTCCAAACCTTTTCGATTGGATTACCTGTACATTCAAAAACCCATTCATGGTGGGTTATACTTTTTAATGGTAAGACGTTTTGAACGGGTTACACCTTCAACGACTGTAACACAGTTACCCATTCGGACTACAAGTATAAATTGTAATTTTATCTCTCGTGACTTTATTTTAAAATATTAAACTGCATGCATTCGGTAGGTATGCGTCAAGTCGCAACACGCAGTCTAGGCCCTAGCGACTAATAGTTTTTATTGCAGAGATTTTAAAGTTCAATGTATTTTTTTCTTAAATGTTCACCAGGATATTAAGCTGTCACCGTCGCGTACTTTTTGCGAAATGCGTGCACAAGCATTTATACAGACAGACAAAATGTTCAAAAATTGGTGATTTGGTATTCTTCTTCTTCTTAGCGTGTCGATGATAAATTAAATCTTCCCGGCCCAGAACTTAGCTAATTCGACCGCACTATTTGTGGCGTCCATCAAGTCCTGCTGCACACAGGTGACAGGACAGGCAGGACAGGACAACAAATGAGCCATGGACTGCATTTCTGCATTTGGTATCTATATTGTTATATTTATACACCACGTTTCGGATCCATAGTTCATCACTGGCAACACACACTAGTTGAAGACTTTCGTCTTTAGGCATTGAGGAATTTTGGACGAAAAGACTCTGCAAAGTTTCCCGAACGCTGCCCATCCGAGTTGGATTCGGCGATTGACCTCCTTCTCAAAGTTGGACCTACCTAATTGGACTGTCTGTCCTAGGTATACATACGCGTCAACAACTTCAAGAACCGTATTCTCAATCATTATAGGGGTAGACACAACATGGACGTTAGACATGATTTTCGTCTTACAGTTCATTTTAAGACCTACCCGTTGGGAGACTCGGTTAAGATCTTCGAGCATTGTACTGAGTTCTTCCATCGACTTTGCCATGACCACGATATCAGCAGTGAATCGAAGGTGAGTGATGTATTCGCCGTTGATGGTGATGCCTAGTTCTTTCCAATTCAGAAGTTTGAAGGTGTCTTCTAAAGTGGTCGTAAACTGTTTCGGAGAGATAACGTCTCCCCTGTCTTACGCCTCTTTTCAGTGTAATCGCCTTCGTATTCTGTTCTTGTACTCGGACTGACATTGTGTCGTTTTTATACAAGCACTTCAACACTTCGATGTATCGATAGTCAATACGGCACCGCTGGAGAAACTCAAGTACGGCCCATGTTTCGACCGAATCAATGGCGTTTTCGTAGTCTACAAACGCTAAACAGAGCGGCAAGTTATACTCTTCGGTCTTCTGCATAACTTGCCGCAGCGTATGTATGTGGTCCACGGTACTATAGCCTTTTCTGAAACCGGCTTGTTCGGGAGGTTGGAAGTCATCAAACCGTCGTTCGAGGCGATTTGCAATAAACCTGGAGAACAGTTTTATAAGTATGGCTCAAAAGTGAGATGGGCCTGTAGTTCCTTAATTAAGTGGTATCACCTTTCTTAAAGAACAACACCACCTCACTCTTGTTCCATGCTTCAGACGTGGTACCTCCGAGCAAGGTGGAATTGAAGAGCTTCTGAAGGACTTTGAGTACCGGTGATCCACCCGCTTTCAGAAGCTCTGAGGTGATTCCGTCCTCACCCGGCGCCTTGTTATTCTTTAGCTGTTTCAGGGCCATGCTTATCTCGTACGGGCTGATATCCGGGATATCCTCGGTATAGTGTCGGGTCAGTTTGGCTCTTGGGTCTATAGCCGCACTGGTAACAGGCTTGGTGACTGAAGCGCAGAGCTGCCCATAAAACTTTTCCACTTCCCTTAACACTTCCGCTCTTGTCGACGCAAGACTTCCATCATCCCTCTTGGAGCCCTGATTCCGCTCTATCGTATCTTTAATACGGGACGTATTAAAGCTACGGATATCGTGCCGCAAACAAAGGATGTTTTTATTCGTCTATTAAGCTGCCTATGTGACTCAGCGTCATCGGGAGACTGCAGTCTTAGCGAGCGTCGTTCAGTCATAATGTTAAGGGTGTATTCGGAGAGCTTTTGGGTTCTGCTGGTACGGCGAGTCTTAACGAACTGAGACCCGACCGTATGGAAAGTCTCTACCAACCTGTTATTGATCTCATCCACTGATGCGTTCTCATCTAGGCAATCGAAACGATTTGAGAGCTCGACTTGAAATCTCTCGGGGTTATCGATCTGAGTGCGAGTAGGTCGGAGTGTAGACTTACTCAAATGGGCCCGCTCACGTTTAACATTCATATTCAATGTGCCTCTTACTATTAAGTGATCACTTCCGGTTTTCACCCTGTGAAACACAGAGACATCATTGAAAATCCGCTTTTTGTCGGTCATGATGAAGTCGATCTCATTTCTCGTGGAACCATCTGGGCTCATCCAGGTCAGATTTCAGGGTCATCGTGTCCTGTCCCTCTCTACGGACTTCAGACAACCCCAAAATATCTCAACTGAACCTGCTCAATTCTTCTTCCAGCTCAACAATCTTTTCGTCGGTCCTTAAAGTGCGCACGTTGTGTGTTGCCAGGGTCAGGGTTCGTCTTTGCGATTGGTAGCCACGTGTCTCCCGGGGATTCTTAGCACCCCTAGCCCCGCCGATACCATGACGCTACTTTAGTCAGGCCTAGCGGGGCCGCCGGGAAATAGGGGCCGTGTTTTTAAAATTTCCATGGGGGGAATTTTGGCAATACTCGTTACGCTTGACAGGCGGGTTGGCGCAGTATCAGGTGTTTTAGTCCAAGAAGACGCTGCTGCCCATATTCTGAATTTCTCTTGGCCGGGTCCTACGGCGCCCACGGGCAGAGATGGGGGGCAACATTCTTACGCCGGTGCCCGCGGCTAAGTTCATTTTCAGACGTTATTAAAACTTAAAAAAGAAAGCACTGTCCTATTAAACCGAGTAAGAAACACTTATGAACGATTATATTACGATTCCAAACTTCCAAGGTCAATACGTATTCCTACACTCCAACGTAATTTAAAATGATTTGATTTAAAACCCTTTAATTACCCCAACAAACCCTTTCAAAGGGTTATCATCTTCAATTGGAAATCATACAAGAGCCGGTAACACCTTGTATTAGTTAACTTATTGATAGGGTTACCCTAACGTAAGTGTTATGAAAGGGATACCACTACCAAGAGGTAACATTTTCCGTTGCTGTAGGCGAACAATGTGTAACACTTTCGAAATAATTAACTTATATTCGGGGTTGTACGGTCCCTGCTTGAAACTGCTGCTTTATATTTGTTTACATAATTTCGAAACTGTACTGTAAACATGTTTTTGAAATTTCCTTGGGTTCATAATTACGTATCTAAAAGTTAATATTATATTTTGGTAATCTATTGTTAACGAAAATTTGATAAAAACGTATAGTTAATTTTGACACAATTTTACGTTTACATAATTTTTGGATACAGTTAGCATACTTATTTTTGCGATTTAATGTTGCTACATGAATTTGAATTTTAAGGGCGCTTCTATGTTATTGCTCGTGACTGTACATAATATTACTCGCGACTATTCCATCCGATTAAGTAAACTGTGTAAACATAAAAAAGGTTGAATGGGAAAGCCATATATTTTGGGAAAAGGGTTAAATTTTGGGATAATGTGTGGATGTTGGAGGATTGGCCGCAAATAGCCGGAGACCTGTCCGTCATCATGGAGGTTTATATCATCAGGGTTTGTTTGGATAATGTTGGCTGTTTTTAAACAAGAATTTGGGTCAAACTTATTTTAGTAACTGTTAACACCAGACGGGATGTGTCTGTGGGCATAATTGACTGGCATGTTTTTTTAATTTAAAATACGTGAGAGTTTCCACAATTAACAAAACCTTTAATGCCTTAGTTGGTGCGGATATAGCTGTTCTGAGTTTGGATGTGCTTTATGTCTGTGGATTGAGTGTTTGTAAAGCACTCCGCGACACAGGGATTATTTTATCTAATGGGGGCGTTGTCTTAATTAAAAAAACTGGTCAAGTGCGAGTCGGACTCGCGCACGATGGGTTCCGTACCATTTTCAAGCGTCTACCGGTTGCCGTTATTCATATCGAGCAATAAAGGGCAAAAAAAAGTTTGTTGTATTGGAGCCTCCCTTAAATATTTATTTTATTATATTTTTAGTATTTTTAGTTGTTATAATGGCAATAGAAATACATCATCTGTGAATATTTCAACTGTCTAGCTATCGCGGTTCACGAGATACAGCCTGGTGACAGACAGACAGACAGTCAGCGAAGTCTTAGTAATAGGGTCCCGTTTTTACCATGTTTTTCTAAGAATATAGTCATGTAATTATAAGTTTTCACCGTCGCTTTTTCTTTGAAGTTAATCATCATTCAGTTGGTTCATACACCAGTAAATTGATAGTTCTTTCCAGTTTTTCGTAACATCAGTGTCTCAGTCACATTAATGTCTGTCATACAAAAGCTTCTGGAATACAAATTTATACTATGACTGTAACACATAATTATTGAAATAAATAATAATTTATTATTATTACAATACTGATTCTTGCACATTTTTCGTTATGTCTTCATAATAAAATAATACACGGTATTGGTCGACTCGCGACGGCTGGCTTGATGACCCAGCCTTGGGCCCATTTGTTCAATCAAGATTTTGTATTAAGTATAATTTGTTTATAAATTTTATATTGTTTCCGACATCTATTATGTACTAGCGGCCCGCCCCGGCTTCGCACGGGTGGACTTTTATACCCTAACCCTGCCCTACCCTACCCCTGCCCTACCCTACCCCTACCCTAACCCTACCCTACTCCTACCCTACCCCTACCCCTACCCTACCCTACCCCTACCCCTACCCTACACCTACTCTACCCTACCCCTACCCTACCCCTACCATACCCCTACCCTACCCTACCCTACTCCTACCCTACCCCACCCCTACCCTACCCTACCCTACCCTACCCTACCCCTACCCTACCCTACCCTACCCTACTTTTGGGTAGGGGTAGGGACCCCTACCCAAAAGTATCCTATGTCCTTCTCCCAGTTCTTAGCTACCTCCCTACCAATTTTCAGCCAAATCGGTTCAGCCGTTCTTGAGTTATAAATAGTGTAACTAACACGACTTTCTTTTGTTTTTAAAATGTATTCTGCTATTCGGGACGGAAACAAATCCAACAAATCAAAAACCATGGCAATCGGTCCAGCCGTTCTCGAGTTATAAGTGTTGTAACAAACACGACTTTCTTTTATATATATAGATATAGATTTTTCAACATTATGTAACAGTTGTTTTACGTTTTAAAATGAAAATAATTCTATTATACCATTTTGTTTCTTAGTCTTAATAGAGTCTACCGACAGTAGTTTTTTTTTCTATAACAACAATCACTGGCGAAGGGATATGAAATAATACTTTGACGTGCCTTAACTTTTATGTATGTTAGATATAGTCGAAAAATTCTACGAACTTATAGCGTTACAGTTTATGACCCGAGGAGTTCATAAGGGGCTATTTTATTATATTAGTTTTATGTCCAACACTATTAAAGTAAGCCGCCCTTGAAATTACCTTATTATATTACTTCAGACACAACTTTATGTCAGCAATAAAGTAGAAAAGTGCCTATCTATCTATAGTAATAGGTAAATGCAAAAAATAACATTGATTTGACACACAAAGATTTGAAAATAATTATATTATACTCTGGTGTAGCAAAATGGCTACGTTTTTTATGTTGGAAAGGTTTACGGTTCCCGGGCCGGATTGCTTACCCGGCCCCCGCCAACGGCGGGTCGAAGGAGTGTCCGGGGGGTTTTAGTGGTGTAGGGTCCTCTCCTCGTGATATGAGTTTAGCATACCACGCTATGGAGATATCCCACCGCCAGCGCGCGAATACGCTGCAGCGGCGGTGGGAATAAGTAAATGCATATCCCGCCGGACAAAAAAATTAAAAATAAAACGGTTCCCGTGGAATAGAATACTTAACATATAAAATCGAGTATCGTTGGTAGTATCTTATTACTAAATATACATATATCATTTACAAAAGTTTTCCCACAATTTATAGTATTTGAAAACAATTTATTACAAGATTTTTAATAGAATAAACATAACATATATGTTGTAGTTTTGAGAAGTTGTAATAATTTACAGCAATCATATTCTTTTGTATAGCTATTGATGCTTTATAAAGGAGTTTCTTAGTATTGGAGCCCTGCCAGAGACTTCTACAAACTAGTCAGACGACTCAGACAGCCAACTTATGAAATATTAGGTATTGAATTATGTCTATACTTAGGTATATATCCTTTCTAATACATATATAAATACCTTGTTATTTCACACAATTGTGGCTCTGAATCAGAATGTTTTAAAAGTTAACAATCTTGTATATCTTGGATCTTGTAATACATCCCAACAAAGAGCAAAACATATAATTATTTTTAATTCTCTAGTGCATGCAGATAAATACTGGATTACGAGACATCAGTCTCGTAATCCAGTATTTATCTGCATTTAAGCCAGACATCCGAATCTGCCTACAGTTTTATGAGTGTAAAGTAAACTTATGACAAATCTATATTTCGCTAATCCTTTTTGTTGTGGTTTGTTATTACCAGGAGAAGGTTCTTATGAAAGAAAATTGCACGGAAACTTAGAAAATTTAAGAACACTTAAGCACCATATTGAATTTTCTAATGTAACCTTAACGCTTTCGAAAGTATAAACTTTTTAAAGTAATGTTATGGCGTTTGACATACTAATATTGACAAAATGCGCGCTGCTCTTAGTGCACATCACGGTAAGTTCAGAGCTATCATGCCTAATTTAGGTTTAGTTAAGGCAGGACAATAATATTCATCACATTATAATATTGTACGAGGTCAAATCTATAACACGAAACATACCTATTATATGTATAATTTCATTTATTTACTTACAAATATTTTTTGTAAGTAAATAAATAAAAAAGTAGGTTAGCAATGGTAGGTAATAAGACCTTTTTCTATTCTGTGTATGAAATAGTGTCCAATTAATTTATTATAATCATATCTTCACGACCACCTTCACTGCTTCGTGTTGTGAAATCTAATTAGTTTTAGTATTAGCTTCATACCTTCATCGTCAAGTAATAAAACTCTTCATTTATAAAAAAAATAACACCACGCAATGGGGGAGAGTTTACAAACACGGACACAAAGTTCATCCAGGCTCAAAACAACTATCAGCGGTTCACACCAATAGTTGTCCCAGGCGGCATTCGAACTTTACACACGAGGTCTCAGAGGCTAACGTGACCACTGGACCAGTTCAGTCAATAAAAGATACAGTTTAGTTACTATAGGTACATTTCCCTGCGTATCATTTAATTATGAAAGTGGACGTTGTGCCAAACAATTTATATAGGTATACATAGAAATATTTCAAAAACCCGCGGCGCTAGCGTCAATAAATAACAAACGAATGTCGTATCAATATACTTTTATTATTTTAGGTTCTGCTTACGTAGAACGAAGGGCAGAGGAATTACGTTTTAGTATGTATAAGATAGTTTGCCAATATTATATAACATCGATGATAGTGAACGAACTGGGGATATCGAGCAGAAACGTGATATGGCGTTCTATCCTATCCTACTTGTAAGTAACGGGATGTATAGTAACGATATACAGGATTGAATGTGAGTGTATTTATTTATTATTTTTCTTATAGCGTTTTGCTTAGACGGATATTCATTATTAAGATATATATATCATAGAGTTTGGTATGTAGTAGATAATAACGTATAACTTAGAGCCGTCGTACTCGGTTTAATCTATACTAGTACATATATAAAGCTGAAGACTTTGTTTGCTTGAACGCGCTAATTTCAGGAACTAATTTAAAAATTCATCATCATTCATCTTTCAGTGTTAGATAGTCCATTTATAAAGGCTAAAGGTTATATTGAATTATGAAGTTACTAAGGAAAAAGGAGTTACTCGGGTGAAACCACGCGAGGGAAGCTAGTTTAGTATATCTTGATTATTCTTTGTGATGTCAAGTTATTAGATGATGAAAATCTTATCTCTGTCCTGAATGACTAATGGATCAAGGCACAGCCTATACCGCTGATGTCAGAGATCTGAAACTTGGATGGTGTAAGTACTCTTTATATGACAAAGGCATTCGATAAAAAAGAATTAAAAATAAAATGAGAAGGGATGGGAAAAATAAAGTTGTATGGAGTCATCGAAAGTCTCGGGCAACAGCTTATATAGATAAATAATGATTCGGTACATTAGATATCTCGCACGCGGTTTAACCCGCATAATTCCCGTTCCCCTGGGAGCTTAATTATTAGATAAGCCTATGTTACTTCTGAATAACGTTGCTTTTTAAAGGTAAAATAATTTTTGAAATCGATCAAGATGTTCTGGAGCCAATGCAAATAAGTAATCAAATTTTCTTCTTTACGTTATTAAGCCATAAACCATTTACAGTCTTTCCAATAGGTAACTAACATCTATGCACGTTTTTAATCATAATTTAAAATTATCCAGTTGATCTTTAATGCTTAAAAATTGTGTCTATTGCTTAAACTTTTCTAATTCCTTTCACAACAGTCGACGACATAATAACAACGTGCCACGTCGTCAATCAACAAAAACTAATCTTTCTCAATTTCTCGACAAACAAAATTGAAAACTGGCAAAACGAAAATGCTATTTTTCGTTCGAGCGGCTTCGGACCCGTCACTCGATTAGGGAAGTGTTCATTAAATTACACGATTGCCGTCCAGTTTGTCGAGCAGATTGCACTGACGATGAAATCCAACAAATTCAGCAAAAATACGCTGGCTGACCCCATCGCTTTTTTGGTATAGTTAATTGAAAATAAATGTTGACGATTAGTACCAGTTGGGTATGTATTACTATCTACTTTAATATCTCTATATTGTTTCAAAAGGCATTGAGATTTTGTGACGACTGTTATATTCCGATATTTAAAAAAATATGTAGTTGTAAATAAGAATATATATTTTTTAAAGATAACTTGCAGAGTTTTGCAATCTACTAGTATTCTTGATAACCCCTCGTGCTAAGCTAAAATGCTTGTGTAATAAGTGGGTTAACGTAGGTAGTGCAATGGGTGGGGATCGAACCGGCGACCACAAGATCACAAATCCGACGCCCTAGCCATTGGGCTACGTCTGCTTTCGCATTAAGTAGGTATTTGTTGTTATAGTGGCAATCAAAAACATAGTTGAGAATATATCAACTGT
Organism: Nycteola revayana; assembly: GCA_947037095.2. Lineage (NCBI taxonomy): Eukaryota > Metazoa > Arthropoda > Insecta > Lepidoptera > Nolidae > Nycteola > Nycteola revayana. Next base: position 16,689,698 of record OX344846.2, on the reverse strand, counting down.
CTAGCTGAATTATTATTTTTACTGAATCATGATTTAAATGAGAAACAGCCTTCATAGTAATAAAGTCTCGTTTTTACTCTTTGGATACGGCATCCTAAAAATGAAGTTTTTTAAACGGTTGATTATTAGGTACCACTTTTAAATAGTTCTTTATGACAATTATCACTTAAGTATTTACTTAGATACACTACGATTAATAGTTACAAATATAAACCCTAAGCCTATGAATATCTGTTGTGTTACATGAAGCTTTATGTATTTGTACAATACTGGCAAGAATATTGGCTGTTTGGAAGCAGGTCAGAGCAACAATTTATCATGGTAAAAATGACGTTTACTGCCGACGCCGACTGATTTGCTCCCGATCAAATGCGAATCTGATATTACAGAAAGGATTCGGAAACATTTACATCGTAATGTATCAAGCGGTATACTTTTTAACGTTTCTTATATATATCTCTATGTAAGTACTTACGTTACACTTAGATAAATGATTGGCCTCGCGTGCTCGACTAGATACCAGTATCGTACTTTAAAATTGCGGCAAAAAATACTACGCTGAAATCGGCGTATTCAAGTCATTCATGCTCAACAACGCTAGTGCGAGGAATACGTGTCAAAAGTTTTATTACTTATTAATCGAAGTAAACATTTGAAATTTCAACAGTCCGAGTTTGCGTCATAAAGGTTAAAATACTACAAGGAATAAGACGAATATCGATATCACATACCATGGGTTCAGTGTTTTATACACATTACAATATTGAGTTGCCGCATTTACGGAGCTATGGTTTTAAGCGAGCGCGGTTCTAGTCCAGAGCGCGAGACCAATTATTTATCTAAGAGTGTACCTACAAGTAAAGCATTCGAATTCAAATATGTTTTAAATGTGTCTGATCTAGATCAAATTAATTAGATACCTAAATATTTTCAATTGTGTCTATAATAATAATAATAATCTTTATTTTATCCAAAAAACATAAAGAGTTTGAAATACATAGTTATAACAGTACATTACATAACAGTATCTACGCTAAAATTGATTGTTACTAATTCATCAAATTATCTTTATTTGTTATAGTCTAATATTTATCAAATGATAAAGATTTATAGTAAAATACACCTTATTGACCTATAAAGTCACTCAATTATTCGTGTAAACATTAACAAACCCATTTCTCTCAATTCTCAACTGAAATTATTGTTACAATAAATATTTACATGAAAATTATTCAAAGCGGGTTTACTAAAATCAGCCCGATGACGTCAATAGCTCCACTTTGCTTCAGTTCAGACTGCTTATGTGAGATAAGCTCGCTTCCTCTCTTAGTATTGTCTAAAATTTAGTTGCTTTGTTACATGCTTGCAACCTAGTTAACACGAGTTAAGCCGCCTCTACTGACATCACAATGTATGGACGAATATACGCTAGAATATAATGCCTAATTCCGTTGTAGTTTAGAATAGCTTGCTAACTATATGAAGCGAGAGCTCAGTTTTCACGTTCCAATTATTTTATTGTTCAGAAGTGTGTTTAACATTTATTTATTGTTGTTATTTTAGATCAAGTATTCATTAAGCGATTTATACAATACACAACGTAAATTGTAGGCTTAATTAATATAACCTAAACGTCGGTTTATAGTTTCAATTTCACTAGATATTATTTGCTCATTGTAGTTTTTCCTCAGCATATTATTATATTAAAAAGTTTTTATGCTAGGAGCTTATAACTATTATAGTCTATTGGTATTGCTTTATCTTAGTGCGCGACGCTTAACGCGTAACGATCATATAAGGCGTGGCGTTATTTTAACACAAGCCCTACAATTAAAAATGACGTTGTTTTTGATTTCAACTTATTTAAAAAAGATATGTTTTTAATTTAAAATACTACAGAGAGCAACCGGCCGCGAAGTCACTAGCTACGAAAATGTACTAGCGTTCGTGAAATCAGTGGCGCGAAAACCACGTGCGTAGCAGTTTTTCATCAAACGTTTCGTTCATATTTCCATCCATATTCATACCTGCAACTGATCCTCCCTTCCGCCCTGCGTAACTTTCGATTATCCTGTGGAACCAGAGTGGATTTCTGTATAATATTTCATCTGTTTTGTATTAAAACATTTTATCATATTGCGAAGGATTTGCTGACAGCGTAGTCAGCAAACTATAAATTATGTAGTTTTTCTCTCCGCGGCGAAGGAGTTGGCAAATTGAACATTATTTTTCGTATTAAGTAAGCAGTTTGCGGGATTAATATGTACTTATTCGGCAAAAGATACGAGCAAAGATATTTGAAATTCATCTAAGATAACTTGCATTGTAAGAGTAAGTGACATTATTCGCTTTCATAAATTTGTTTCATTAGAAGATTGTTGGAATGAAGCTCAGAGTAATTATGATCCCGTACGCGAAGTTCGTAAAGTACATAAGCATTGGCTGTTGACATTGTTCAACTAAGGCACATCTGTAGTCGTCAAATCGTGTCGTGTCACCCCCAGCCTTTTATTGTAGCGAGCTTTCCAATTACATCGGAGATGGATATTTGCACGCCCCGATGGCGCACGTTCTCAACTCCGACTCCCTACTCGTTGTTATCTCGGATACGAAGGCAAGGGTTCATAAAATAAAAACCTAAGCTCTTATAAAATATGAACCTATTAAAACGTTTTGTTACGTTTTGTTTTTAACACCAATTTTATTTCATCCATTAAACATGTAATATTAACTGCGAATTCATTAAGCTTGCTTTTACAACTACAAGTAAAACGGTATACTTATTTATTGTTCTTTTATAATTCCGCTTTTAATTTTGGTCGAATACTGACATTATTTATGTAGATTGGCTAGGATGTATAAAAGATACCAGAGAGTTTATTTATGATCATAATAATAGAAACATAGGTATACATTCTTTATTATTGGAAACTTAGCTCATCAAGTTTGTAAAAATATATTAATATCATATGTATTAGTTATTAATTGATGAGTAGGTGGGAATTGCTTGTATTTACATATTGGGTAATTGTAGTCGTGATCTTGACGCAGAAAGTCATGTTCGCAAAATGTTCACAATTTTTTCTCTTCGTAACGTAGCTGTATTTACGAGTAAGCGTGCTACTAATGTGAATAGTGAGTGAACTACTAATTATAAGTCCCCAGACCCCGCACCATCAACAAAGCTACGTAACTCCGTAGCATGAATTTGCTACGCACAACTTTTGGTTCAGTATGACTACGCTACGTAGTTATTGCTTTAACTAAGCAGTTTTGTTATTTGTTATGACGATCGGCGAGTGTTGCCGATCTTATGAGAAAACTGTTTAGTACCTAGACTTAGTTTTCTGTTAATTTGTATAGTCGAACTGACAATTGACTTGCTATATGAGATTTCAAGTTAGCTATGACTGGACCACGTAGTTATGGTACATATTCATATGATTGATCTAGTCAATATGGTGTAGGTATGTCTCAGATTTATTGTAGTTAGTAAAGTTGAACTATTTTGAAACTTAACACATGGCTACAGTTGCAAGTTGTACAAGTTGGACAGATGCTCAATGACCTCGATGGAGTTTCTCAACAAGTTGGGCTTAGAATGAACATGGGCAAGACGAAAGTCATGCATAACGCCCATGTAGTGCCCAACTCTATAGCCGTTGGAAACTCCATTCTCGAAGTTGTGACCGAATACATATATCTAGGTCAAACGATCCAACTAGGTAGGACCAACTTAGAGAAAGAGGTCAATCGTCGAATCCGACTCGGCTGGGCAGCGTTTGGGAAGCTTCGAGAGATCTTCTCGTCCAAAATACCTCAGTGCCTGAAGGACAAAGTCTTCAATCAATGTGTGTTACCAGTGATGACATATGGATCTGAGACGTGGTCTCTTACTGTGTGCCTCATAAGAAAGCTCAAAGTCGCTCAGCGAGCTATGGAAAGAGCTATGCTTGGCGTTTCTCTGCGTAATCGAATCAGAAATGAAGAGATCCGCAGGAGAACGAAGGTCACTGACATAGCTCAACGGATAAGCAAGCTGAAGTGGCAATGGGCAGTACACATAGCTCGAAGAACTGACGGCCAATGGAGCAAAAAGGTTCTCGAGTGGAGACCACGTACTGGCAAGCGCAGCGTAGGACGACCGCCTGCACGATGGACCGACGACCTCATAAAGGTCGCAGGAAGTCGGTGGATGCAGGCCGCTAGCGATCGTTCCCGCTGGAAATCGATGGGGGAGGCCTATGTTCAGCAGTGGACTACAACAGGCTGGTGATGATGATGATACAGTTGCAACGTATACGCAAATTTCCACGAATAAGATTACGTGGCATGAAGGCTGCGGCCACGAACTCGGCGTGGCGACGGGGGCGGGGCGGTTAATTGACTGGTGCGCATTGATAGTGCGCCACTGCCGCCCCGCAGGTCGCTGTCTTTGTAGCGGGCTTATGATTAGTTATGCATGGTGTATCATCGTATCAAACTAAACAAAACTATCTAAGTAGCACAAACATGCCGTGGCGCGAGTAGACATGCTAGATCCTACTTGAGTCACCTTGTGAAGTAGACAAAACCAATTACGTACACAATACACATAGGCCATATAAACAGTTGTGATTCGGTTATCAAAATAGTACATGTTGATTATATGTTCTTTTAATTCTAAAATATCTGAAAATAGGCTGGTAATCGACACTTGTGCGGCTTAAAATTAGATGCATAGTAAAATTAAATACTTTTTTATAACAAAACTATTGGTGTTATTTAATTCCAAATATGAATTAGTGTTAGACAGTTTACTGGTGAGTAAAACATGACTTCAGCTATTTCTGAAAATTTATAGCTAATCTAGCTTGCTACGCGTGGTTTTACAAGCTTTTTCTTTTTTTTTCGGTTTGACTTACGTTTTTTGCTACTTCACCGGGCAAAAAGGCGAGCAGAGCTCCAGCCTTCGGTTTTACAAGCGTAGCCTCCGTTCCTATAGGAACTTTATAATTAAATGTACCTAATCTGTTTTAATCCTGGATAACGTAGCTTTAAATCTTTCTTTTTTATGTTATTAGTATAGATAAATGTGAGTGATTACTCTAAACATATTATGTTTAAGAGTAATCACTAACGTGTATAACATTAAATAAAGATTAGCAAATTGGCTTAGTGCTAAGGTTCCTTTTCATAAATATAAACGGAAAATCAATTACGATTTAATGGCATACGGGGCGAAAACGCGCGGTGAATCTGAACTGAAAACTGAATAGTTATGTGTTTTTGTTACTGAATGAATTTCCACCTTATTATTATTAGGTTGCGTTTTTTCAGAGGACATGAATAAAATGGCGAGTAATGTTAGTATAGTAATATAAAAAAAAAACAAATCTTCATGAAACTGCGCGGGACAGCTATCCTTACTAATATTATAAATGTGAAAGTAACTCTGTCTGTCTGTCTGTCTGTCTGTTACGCAATCACGCCTTAACCACTGAAGCGATTTAAATGAAATTTGGTACAGATATAGAGCCTGAGAAAGAACATAGGCTATATTTTATTATGAATTTCCCACGGGAACGGGAGTTACGCGGGTGAAACCGCGCGCGGGAAGCTAGTTTAATAATAAATGTATAGAAAGAGTCAGAGTAGGTATACGTTTAAAAAAGAACCATAACTGAATAACATATTGTCACGGGTTTTAATGTACTTGCAGCTTCCTGAACAACTAAAGTAGGTAATATAACATTGTCATACATAAAAAAATCTTAAGGTTCATTTTCGTGCTTTGCATCCGATAGCTGCCGCGCCCGTTCAATCATGTGCGGCTGACGTACATGGCTTATACGATAATAATCAAAGTATGAGAATGTATGTAGCCGTTTCCGATGTCGGCGATAGACGCGCACATCAGCTTTGCGCTTCAGTCGCATGCGATCAATTGACTTTAATGTCACATTGTCAACCAAAAAACAAAAATGTACTTCGGTGCAATTGTTTTCCATCTCTCAAAATAATTGTAGCTAATAAAGAAATTACATTCATTAATAACAAAAAAGGAAAACATGTCACGAAGAAATTGTGAGGTTGACGGCTCTTGTGTGGCGTCAGTGCGAGTTACAAGTACTTAATTGGTATAAGCATTTTCAGTTCGGAGAAATTAGACGTCAAAGATGCAGCTTGCTTTGGTCGGCCTAGCTGTTACGGAAAGTCGAGACCAGCATTTTGTCAGTAGTTGTAACAAATCTCCAAAGCTAAAAATTGATCGTCTGCGTTGATTTCGATTTCTCCACAGAAACTTTCCCTTATTAGCATAATATCAGATTCTCAAAATATCAGATTCTTAAAATATTAGATTATCAAAATAGCAGATTCTCAATATAGCCAAAGTACAATCAAGAGAAAAATATTTTTTTAAATCAAATGTATTTTTTAAATATGAGACAAACACATATTGAAAACAAAAAAAAACCGGTTGATTTAAAAATAAATGCAGCGGCAACCACACACGCATAAATCTCGTTAGGTACCTACATAATAAACTTTTTAGCAATTATTATTTATTTAACGTCGATAACATATTTAAACATTTTTCTACAGTAATTTTGTTGAAAGTGCAGTCAGATAATTATTATGTTGCAAATTTGGTTATCTATTTTTACTTGCTTTCTTGCTCTTTTTTTCCCAAGGCAATGATATGAACTTCTTTCTAGTTTGCTTCGTATTTCGGCTTCAGCTTTTAATAATTTAATAAATTGGAATAGAGTTGGTTTAGCTGGTATTTTTGTATTTATTCTACGATGTCAACCCTCGACCGCATTTGTTGTTCGATGTTTTTCATTGAAGCAGCTAAATTTAATTTCATAAAAATATTTCCATTTACCTCATACCACTATTACAAATAGCAAATAGGTGGTAAGTAGGTATATTATGTTATGAATCATTATGTCAGTTATAAGAGTTATTAGTCTGAGAAGAAAGGAAGAATTAAAAAAATAGCTATGCAAACTTTCCTAACAAAATGTTTTTTACGTTGAGTGTCCAATTTCCGTTATATTGAGAATCTGCTATTTTGATAATCTTATATTTTAAGAATCTGATGTTTTGAGAATCTGATATTATGCGAATAAGGGGAAACTTTGCTACCCATTTTCGTCCAATTATTGGTAGTTTTTTTAATCCTCTTTTTTGAAGTCTTGTCGTATGCCTACGTCATATAAAGTATACACCCTCCTAACAGGTCTCTACGAGCGGTTAAGGTTGTGCGTTTATCTGTCATTCAATCAGTCATTCAGTACAAAGCGTTTTACTAATATACTTAGATATTTTCTATCTATTATTAGGAATCTATTAAAAACTACGTTCAAGCTGCGATTGCTATCTGTTTATTATTATACAGATCAATATTCAGTTCTACCAGGACTTCGGACAGTTTGCCACGAAGCCGTGGGTCAAACTAGTTAGTTGGATAAGTCCGGAAGACAATCTAATCTAAAGCGAGTAGCGGACGCTCCTGATCAGGTACTAACGATGACTGATCACTCTCCGACTACTTGTTTATTAATTTAAGATGTTAATCTATGTTATTGATGGATCCTATTTATTTGTGAGTTAAGTTATGAAGTTGCCTTATAAAAGACAAGCTTTTGACTGCCACTTCGTCCGTCTTAGCTGTGGAATATATATTTGGGGAGCTTTTGGTTTAACAAAACTGTTTTTTTTCCAAGGTCCAGTGGTTTAGGCGTGAAAGCGTAGAGATACATACAGACAGAATTCTTTAAACATTTATAATATTAATTAAGTATAGAAGTGATTAGCTGTTTCCCGTTACTTTACCATTTTTCTGACTTTCTGCGACCTATAGGCATTCGATACATCGTGCAGGCGGTCGTCCTAACGCTGCACTGGCCAGTTAGTGGTCTTAGGGCTCATCGGCAGTGCGACGTCGATTCTTTCATCGATCTATGTGCCTTGCCCATTGCCACTTCAGATGGCTAATCCGTTGAGCTATGACAGTGACCTTCGTTCTTCTGCTAATCTCTTCCATTTCTGATACGATTGTTGTGCTGATCTGATTAATAAGTTTTGTTGACGTGAAAGTAAACTATCTTCTCTTTTTATATCTTGTCAAATATCTACGCTCTATGGCCGACATTACACGCTCAATCTGGATCGAGATCCGTGATCGAGATCAATGATCTCAATCCAGATTGACTCTTTAATGTGTGTGATTGACGGATCGCGACATCGGATCGCAAATTATCAAATATTTTGAAATCCATGATCTCGATCCGTTTATCGCAATCCAGGTTGAGCGTCTAATGTGCAACATATAATTCGAAAGATATCTACTATTAAAATTACTAGTAGTAATAAGAGAATAAAAAAAATATATTGAAATTAATTACTACACATGCTTTTTTGTTCAGATCCATTTTGCAATTCGTCATCATCAGCCCGTATAACGTCCACTGCTGAACATGGGCCTCCTCCCGGGGAGGGAATTCGCCATAGTCACCACGCTTGGCAGGCGGGTTGATGACCGCAGTATTATGTTGTACCACACAAGGTTGCTGCCCGTTCCTTGATATACGATTATTATAGATGATTTTATAACAATCGGCCAACGGCTTAACGTGCTTTCCGAGGCACGGAGGGTAGTCCCTCAATCAACCAGACCCGGAAGGATATCTTAGAATTTACATAAAGATGTACTGCCCGGCGTCGAATCCACCACCTCCTAGATTTAAAGTGAGTCAAATACCGCTACGCTACGGAGGCTTTCGCGATTGTGAACGCACAATCTTCGTATTTTTTTATTTATTGGAAATCAGTATCCCCTGAGCACACGTCTTCATGTCATCATTGCGAACAGTGGACTGACGTGATCTGGATTGACTGTGTAATGTGACAACAATCCAAATCAGTTTATATCAATCTGCCGCGATCACGAATCTCGATCCAGATTGAGCGTGTAATGTCGGCCTATGAGCTATAAATAATTATAGTTTATTATCTAAAACGATATGAGAGTGTCATTGTCTTTTTTAACCGGATACAAAATACATAAATCGTAGCAAATGTCAAAAATATTTTCATTAACACTTATTATTATCTAAAAAACCGTTTCGCGACGAAAGAAATACAATGTTGCTTTGAAAGTGTACGTACTTGGTGATTTATTGGTGTCGTTTATCCGAATAATCTCATGGGAATCGCCAGTATATTAACTCGAAGGACACGCGTCTCACTGTTGATGTCCTTCAACTCTGTTTTATACGCGGAATTAGATTCTATAAGGCTTTATAAGTATAAAGCATTTTTATGATATGTGTGTATTTGAGATAAGTAAAAAGATGAACGGATTTGGAATAATTTCTGCACAAGAAGCTTTAAGTTAAGATATTAACATCGAATTGCATTATATTTTAGTACTAGCAGACCCGACATGATGCCATGACCAAGGGAAATGGGGATTCATTTATATATCTACACTAATATTATAAAGAGGAAAGAGTTGTACCTATTTTTGTATGTTTGTATGTTTGTAATGAATAGGCTCAAAAAGTACTGGGCCGATTACAAAAATTCTTTAACCATTCGAAAGCTACATTATCCACGAGTAACATAGGCTAAATTTTATTTTGGAAAAAAATAGGGTTCCGTAAGATATTTGGGTTTTTCTGACACAAGGTGTAAAAAATCAACCAGAAAAGTTACTTATTTTGCGTACGCTGCCTAAACTATAAAAGATAGAACCATAAAATGTTCTAATTAATTGTAGATCTTATAAATATCTACAAAAAAGTCCGCGACACACTATACCTATCTATGTCGAGTGAGGCACAACAACCATTTTTTTATTTAGAAATCTTGAATTTTTTTTGGACTACATTTAAACGCGTTTATTTTACTCATGCTATTAATCCTTATCAAAATAAATTATTTCATCACTAAGTACAGTTTATGTAGATAATATTTGGTCTTTGAATGATTAAAATTGGACGTTTGGTTTTGAAGTTATGGCGAAATTAAAATATTACGATTTCTGCTGCACGGCCCGTTGCGAAGTCTAATAATTTTCGTGCGATTTTTTTTAGATTTCGTTCTTAAAACTACACCTACGCAAAAGTTCTTCTCAGAGCTAATCAACAGTTCTTCTCAGAGCTAAACAACAGTTCTTTTCAGACATTTGAAAATGCCTAAAATGCCTAATCCCTAAAATGCCTATTAATTACATCATTAATTATATTTTCATCATTAACAACTTTAACATCCACAGAAAGACAATCTGTGCAGCCTGCGGATAATGACTGCGTTGTCGATGTTTATGTCGGTGTCTGTGAATTGACCTGGGAATCATTTTGCTGACCGTGTCTTTCCTGGGTAGGCTTTTTGCAGCGGTAACCGACATCCGCACGGAGCCGCGGGCGACCGCTATCACTACATCACTACATATTATAAACAAAGTCCCCTGCCGCGTCTGTCTATCTGTTCGCGATAAACTCAAAAACTACTACAGCGATTTTTATGCGGATGTTACCAATCGATAGAACGATTCTTCCGGAAGGTTTACGTATATGATTTGTTTAGTTTATGTGTACATTTGACTAATATATATTGATATTTGTCAGAGGTGTCGGAAAAAATTAAGCCATTTAGGAGCTTTCAACGAAAACGCTGCCTTAACCCTATGAGATATAACAAAACAATGTATGGTGGCAAATATTCTTCTCTTTTAGATCTACAAAAAAGTCTGCGATAGCATATGTCTATCTTTCAAGGTTAACTTGCTATATCCATTATATCTTAGAAACATGATAATTTCTAATGCGGTAATTGTAAAGCTAATCAGACGGATTCAGTATTTATCCTTATCATTTTAAATGAGTTAATATTCTTAAGCATTTCATGCAGATTATTTTACCCCTACACTATATACTTTTAATGAATAACTTAGAAGTTATCGCAAAATAACAGCGCGTGTTTTAGGTAGGCCTAATGCGATTATGCGCGCTCGATCCTTAAGAATTATAGGGCAAATTTTTTGTTTTGTGTTCGTTGTAACTATGATGGATAGATACTTGAATACCTATTTATTTAGTGTTTGTTGTATTGTTAGTCCTGAAGAGTATAGGTATTTCATACGATAAAAGTATACCCACCTACTTATTTCACTGAGTTTTAGTAGGTCATCATCATCATCAGCACGTATAATGTCCACTGCTGAACATGGGCCTCCTCCCGAGGGAGGGTATTGCCATAGTCACCACGTTTGGCAGGCGGGTTGGTGACCGCAGAATTATGTTGTAACACACAAGGAAACGCTGCTGCCCCTTCCTTGATATACGATTATTATAGATGATGTTATAACAATCGGGACCAACGGCTTAACGTGCTTTCCGAGGCACGGAGGGTAGTCCCTCAACCAACCAGACCCGGAAAGAAATCTTAGAATTTACACAAAGATTTCATGTCCGGTGTGGGGATCAAACCCACGACCTCCGAGATTTAAAGCGAGCCAATTACCGCTACGCTACGGAGGTAGGCCGAATGCGATAATGCACGCTCGATCCTTAAGAATTATAGGGCAAATTTTTTGTTATGTGTTCGTTGTAACTATGATGGATAGATACCTGAATACCTATTTATTTAGTGTTTGTTGTATTGTTAGTCCTGAAGAGTATAGGTATTTCATACGATAAAAGTATACCCACCTACTTATTTCACTGAGTTTTAGTAGGTACCTACCTATATTAATTTGTTTCTGTTTGTTTTGACCAAATTTCGCCCGTTTGTTAGAGGTTTAAAGACATTATGTAGTATAATTATCAGTATTGTACCCGTGCGAAGCCGGGGCGGGTCGCTAGTATATATATATATATAGATATTAGCAAAACAAAACACATATACATCATACTAAACTATATATAACATTGTTTTTTTTTACGTTTTTAATACATAAAATCCTACCTGAACCTGATTAGAAAGCCACATTATCTAAGACTAGCGACCCGCCCCGGATTCGCACGGGTACAATACTGATACTATAATAATACTGCAGAATGTCTTTAAACCTCTAACAAAACGGGCGAAATTTAGTCAAAACAAACAGAAACAAACCTACTAAAACTCAATGAAATAAGTAGGTGGGTATATTTTATCGTATGAAATACCTATACTCTTCAGGACTAACTATACAACAAACACTAAATAAATAGGTATTCTAGTATGTATCCATCATAGTTACAACGAACGCAAATTGCCCAATAATTCTTAAGGATCGAGCGCGCATAATCGCATTCGGCCTAACTCACTCGCTGCGCTGCTAAAACACGCGCTGTTATTTTGCGATAACTTCTAAGTTATTCATTTAAAGTATATAGTGTAGGGGTAAAATAATCTGCATAAAATGCTTAAGAATATTAACTCATTTATAATGATAAGGATAAATACTGAATCCATCTGATTAGCTTTACAATTACCGCATTATAAATGATCATTTTTCTAAAAGATATAATGGATTTAGCAAGTTAACCTTGAAAGATAGACATATGCTATCATGGACTTTTTCGTAGATCTAAAAGAGAAGATATTTCCGCCATACATTGTTTTGTTATATCTCATAGGGTTTAGGCAGCGTTTTCGTTGAAAGCTCCCAAATGGCTTAATTTTTTCCGACACCTCTGACAAATATATCAATATATATTAGTCAAATGTACACAAAAACTAAACAACTTATATACGTAAACCTTCCGGAAGAATCGTTCTATCGATTGGTAACAACCGCATTAAAATCCATGTAATAGTTTTTGAGTTATCGCGAACAGACAGACATACGCGGCCGGGGACTTTGTTTTATAATATGTAGCGGTCGCCCGCGGCTCTGTGCGGATGTCGGTTACCGCTGCAAAAAGCCTACCCAGGAAAGACACGGTCAGCAAAATGATTCCCAGGTCAATTCACAGACACCGACATTAACATCGACGACGCAGTCATTATCCGCAGGCTGCACAGATTGTCTTTCTGTGGATGATAAAGTTGTTAATGATGAAAATATTTAAATGTAATTAATACAAAGTTTTCACTTCTGCCGGCAGTCCCGGAGTGCAACCCGTTGTTTTAGGATAGATAACTAAAGCGATTATTGTAGAGGTTCTCTATAAACAACATTTGACGTTAAATTATTTTCAGGTAACAAAATATACTGATGGTCGGGAGCCCCGACCCGTGATAGGGCAACGTAAAGTTGCAGCAGAAATCGTAATATTTTAATTTCGCCATAACTTCAAAACCAAAAGTCCATTTTTGATCATTCAAAGACCAAATCTTATCTACATAAACTGTACTTAGTGATGAAATAATTTATTTTGATAAGGATTAATAGCATGAGTAAAATAAACGGTTCTAAATGTAGTCCAAAAAAATTTCAAGATTTCTAAATAAAAAAATGTTTGTTGTGCCTCACTCGACATAGATAGGTATAGTGTGTCGTGGACTTTTTTATAGATATTTATAAGATCTACAATTAATTACAACATTTTATGGTTCTATCTTTTATAGTTTAGGCAGCGTACGCAAAATAAGTAACTTTTCTGGTTGATTTTTTACACCTTGTGTCCGAAAAACCCAAATATTAAGATATTTGGGTTTTTCGGACACCTATTTCGGAACCCTATTTTTTTCCAAAAGAAAATTTAGCCTATGTTACTCGTGGATAATGTAGCTTTCGAATGGTGAAAGAATTTTTGAAATCGGTCCAGTACTTTTTGAGCCTATTCATTACAAACAAACAAACAAACATACAAACAAAGTTTTCCTCTTTATAATATTAGTATAGAAGTATAGATTAGCTGTTACTTAAGGGAGTTAAGGAAAATTACTATACATACGAAATACATTTTATAATAACTAGAGACAAATTTTCCTTCATTGAGACTCAGTTTTTGTGAGTTAACAAAGGAAATTAAAATTTTAATCAGTATTCACCAAGATTGTGAAGTTATTAAAAAGTTACCGGGGTTGTGTATCATTGTCTTAAAGTTAGATAGTCCGTAAATTTTAATTACAAAATTAAATGTTAACTTTGCTAACTAAAAGTTTGACAAGACGAAATTTGCTAGTCATTTATTACTTAGTACCTACCTACGTTAGTCAGTGGTAATTTAGGAAATGAAATAACATACAAACTTGATTTGACATTTTCGGTGTTATTCTTAAATGGGTGGATGTTATTAAAGAACATAACATACAGCAGTTTGTGTGTTTGATCGAATTATTCCCTGCAACTACAAATCGGAGTTGAAAAATTGGTGATTACAAAATATCGATATCCGAATACTGAACAAGCGCTCCAGTAGTCGAAGCGCAGCGCTACTTGGTAGCTTAATGATTTACAAACATAATGAATTATACTAATTCCTAAAGTTGAAGTAAGGTTTTTCGTTTTTGGACATATTCACCATAGAAATTTGGTCAATTTTATTGTTATACTTGTTACTAGCTGCTGCCCGTGACATCGTCCGCGTAAACTAAGCATTTTATAAGGTATCTAGATGAAAGCATATTGCATTGCATAGCACCTTATGTGATTGGGCGGAATACACGGAAAAACAGACAAACAAAATAAAAATCTTATATTTTACCTTATAAGATTAGTTATGTACAAGTGAAAATAGGTCCAGCCGCTATTGACATTGGCTGGAACAAACAGACATACGATTTTTTATGCGCATTAAAATCAATATCTGTAACAGAGTGGACTGATATAATAAATCGCTTTTAATAAATAATTGCCAAATCTAACCTTTTAAGACAATAAAAATTAGTAGTTAGTATTCTTTGTCATTAACTTAAAATTTATTGAATCTCATCTAAGTTCAATGTTTTATTTCGATTTACAAAAACTAAGTTATTGTTTAAATTCCCACATGTTACTAACTTAATCCCCCCGGGCGTTCCTCCAGTGTTGGGGCCACCGCATCAGTTTGAGGTGAGATTTCCAATGCCCTCTGGCGATGCCCTAGGCTCTCCCGGGGTGTGCCACGAATAACCTGTAATGGAAAATGACTGTAATGATCAATCTACAGTGCTATCATATAATTTAATGTACTGCACAAAAGTGTGCAAAAGCAATTAATGTTTTTTGACCTACAATACATACGTAGAAACTTTTTTCAAATTAAACGTTCATAACTTTCAAATAAATTAATTAAAACATTTACCGCCAAAGCAGATCTAATTTATTGAGTCCCCTACATCAATTCATTAAATTAATTTCCTCTTAAGATGGGACAAATGTAAAGAAATGGAGCCCGTTATTTTATGTGTGTCAAATATTTATGATACATTATTATTATTTATGACGCTATAATTAAATCCTCCGGCGACGCATTGATTATGACTAATGACTCGGAAAATCTCACGAACTAGTAGCCTAATTAAACTGCAGTGAACTAATCGTTACTGTTAACCATAAGAATATTGTGATGTGTGATGTTGCGTTTCTTCATACTATTCGTATGTGCAATAAATGCTAAAAAACTAACTGATTGTAGCACGAACTGTTATGTGATTTGATTTAATGTGATTAGTATCACAAACGCTTGGTTATGGCTGGGCAATCAGTTACCGTGGCAGTTACCACTTTTTTCCAAAATATCTCTTATTATAATACCATTTTGTTCTCACAGTTTCGAACAAATAAAAAAAAAAAATCAGCGAATTCTATAAGCTCTTAACTTATCTATACTTATACTAATATTATAATGAGAAAAAGAAAATTTGTATTTCTATATTTTTGTATGTTTGCTTCGAATAAACTCACAAGTAGAATGCTACATTATCCCTGAGTAACAGGCTATAAAAGTCCACCCGAAGCCGGAGCGGGCCGCTAGTCGTATATACAGGGTTAAAAGGGATTTATTTTTATAGTATGTATATAGAAAAGTATATCCACTTGAACGTCCGGGCGATGACAGCCGCCTACCCCTTGAACGTCCGAGCGCGAACCGCGAAGCGAACCGCGTCGAGCGTTCGCGCCGTTACTGATTCAAAGTGTATTTACTAGCAAACTATTGCAGCTATAGCAAAGTAAAACCTACCAGTATCAAGCTGAATTATTAAGGAATCAAAATATGTACTAATTAAAGTTCAACAATTAATCTGCAATTCACAAAAAAATAATTAACTTAACAATACGGGTTAAATTTACGCAAAATATTTCTTTTAACAAGTTTTAACGAATCATTTTTTAATTATTCGCAATGTTTTTTAATAATAATTAAACTAGATTAAATAATCTTTTTTTTGACACCAATATCTTATTACTTAAAATGAACAGGGTAGCCCATTAAACCAAAATAAAAAACGCGTTCCTGAAGTAAACTAGATCGACCTAGATTTCGTCTCCGATAACGAAATTACGGCAAGATGGCCGCCCGCCTAAGGATTTTACACACGACTTTAGGATTTGTTTTAAAATAAATTATTTTTATTCTAAATTTAGGTGATAGTCAATTATTGTAGGTATGTTTTATAATTCTTAAATAAGTAATATAAAATAATAAAAACTTTTTTTTTTTTTTTTTATAATGTTATTTTGTAGGTAGGCGTTATTTTACTCGTGATAATATCTAAACTAAATGTCCGATTGGAATAAAACAAAAAGTATTTTACTTCTACATAAATACCCTTGATAACATAATGATTAATTTGGATAAGGATTAATATTACGATACATATTTTACGTAGTTTCTTTCTTCAGACGATTTAATATTTTTTATTAACATAAAAGCGGTTATTGTGACTAAACTATGATAGTGAGATATGTGCTCTCGCGGAGTTTTTTGTAGATCTTAATAAGGCCTACAAACCCGTAGTACATCATTTTGTTCTATTGTCAATAGTTTTTGCAGCGCACGCATAAATAGGTTATCGATTTTACACCTTGGGTTACAAAATTGCAATTATCGTACGGATTCCTAATTTTTTTTTAAATAAAATATCGCCTATAACCTTCCTCGATAAATGGACTATCCAACACTGAAAGATTTTTTGAAATCGAACCAGTAGTTCCTGAGTTTAGCCAAATAAAATAATAAAGCAGCAACGAAAAATCATATAAAATACACTCATGATTTTTCGTTTGTAAACGCCCTTATTTTATAACCGTTACGGACGGCCTTGGCTGCCCATACCTAAATCGCGGGAACGAAAATATAAAAACGTGAAATCCTAATTATTTTCGTCGAAATACTTTACGTAGGTTTACTTAAATATGAATAATGACCTGTTTATCTAATTACAAGACGTATTTTACTATAATATGTATAATATCATACAAAAACTTACCGAAAAACCGGCACACTCAGGCGCTAAGTTTTGGTCTGTCGACTTTAACACATGTAAAAACATCCTATTACACTGCGGATGTTTAAAATTGCTATACGATCTCAAAGTATAAACATTCACGATTCTAAAAACATATAACACTCAACACATTGGATGAATAAACAAATCGTAACTCACATTTCAAAAGTGGACCTCACCGCACTTCTAACCACTTGAGACACTTGACACCGCGCTTAATGTAAACAATTTTTTTCTTTTTAAATTCTTACTGTGACATACTAAGTGTTGTATTGGTTCGACACGTTATTTAATATAGAGACATCTAGTGTAACACTTATGAAGCTTTTAGAAACGTTCCACAGATAAAAACGCGTTTAAAGGTTACAAGTCGGAGAGGCAACCAAAGTGGCCCGAACGTTTAACGCTATATGTGTATTGGGCAACTAAAGAGGCCCGAACGTTTAAGTGGATATTATGACTTCATCGTAGGGGCAATCTTAGTTTGTATCTAATTCTACGACTGTTTAGTTTTAAAGATTTGACACTATGGCACTATATAGTTCAATATTATGAACTGAAACTATTACCTTAGATAACATTGCGTAATAACTCGATCGCCGGCATGACAGAGAGTGGCGATAAAATATTTGTCCACAAGTCTGTGATATACTGATGTAAATGATTAAACTTCTCTCTTTGAAATAGTCCTCCCTTTCTAAACCGTTTATATTATAACTAAAGCTGTTTTTTTAAAAGGCACAAAAAGGTTTAGTTTAAAACCTGTTGGTTTTAAACATTCTTTCATAAACCTTTTTATTTGTGAATACAAAAACAATATTTTCATTCGTTTCCATCTCGAGAAAACGCTGAAATGTCATATGGAGGAAAAAGACTTTTCAACGTTTTCTCATAATTTTTATTACCAAGTCAAACATAATTTTTCATCGACAATTTCGTTATACGGCGGCAGGTGTCAAAATTCCACCTCCTCCTATAAATCTTCATTTTCATTACACAAAGGGAGAGACGAGGGAAAACGAACATTATCGAAAACCCTCATTGACTTATTTTATGTGGCGTTAAAGCAAGTTACGGTTACCTATATTAGGTATGTATATGAAAATGTTTACTAGAGTCCAATCGCTCTGCCAAGAATGTTATGAAAAAAAAGAAAAAGCTAGGGATGTTATCAATACTAGGAAAGATAATTATGTTTAATTAATATAAGGAAATCGTATAAGATGGTTATATGCCCCTCATATAGGGATTTAAGAGATGCTTAATTTCATTGAAACTCAAATAACTAGTAACTAACTTAAATTATCTATACTTGACGTGTGTCAACAATACTCGGTACTACTGCCCTAACGGCCACGCGGGTAAAAAATCCTTAATGTTTGTTTTGGTATATAACCTTTATACGTCATGTGTAGATAATTCTGTAGTTATTTAAGCTTAAAAATGGATTAGCAATCCAATCCATCAGCCTATCAGTGTTGATCATACCCCCCCCCCCCTAATTTGCGGAATAACCCAATTAAGTCTTCGAGTCATCTTGCTGTGGGAGTCCTTTCTTACGTTTGCCGAGACGCGCTCTCCATATTAGGTTACATGTGCTTCAACATCTGCTGTCCGTTCTTCAGGAGATATGGCCATCCCATTGCCACTTCAGCTTGCTTCCTATCAAATATTAAAGTTAAATCTAAACGCGCCTGTGGAGAGCTAGGGGTTTGTTCGCGATCTTTGTTCTTTATGATAGCTACATAGCTTGACGTTAATATTGTAATTTTATTTTTTGTTCTGCTTATTATCATTTACCGCTTATATTCCATTTAAGACGTATAACTTATACGATAATCTTGCCGTTAATCTTAGCGTTCTTATAACACTCATACAGAAACTTCAAAAACCAACAAAAAAATCAAGTAATTTATCTGCGCTCCATGCATTTCTGTTTCATAAATTAAAAATGCCTTCATATTCCTTTCATCTGAAATTGTAGTTTCATTTTTTATGTAGGTCACTGGTCACGGAAAAGTGTGCAAAAAGGGCTATATTCCAGCAGGCGCCGAAGCTTCGTGCAGGACTCACACTCGGTAATAAGGTTAACGAGACGGACCAAAGCCTGAATGAACGAAAGGTTTCTTTCATTGAATTAAAAAAGCATGAAAAGTTTATTATTGTCTAAATCAAATGAAGTGAAAATAAAGTTGTTGAATGAGCGCGAAATAAATTCGATTTTATGGTCGTAACTACTTGGATTTGACGATTTGTGGGTATGGATGTGTAGCGATAAAGGGTAGTCTAGTCACGTAACTGTAAAGCGATGAGTTCGAATAAAATTTTGTTATTGTAGTTTTATCAGTAGCATATAATATATTAATGTAGTTTCCTTACTTGGCTACTAGGTACATAAAAATACGCAGATGTATCTTAAAAATTCATGGTCTATTTTTAAAGTATTTATATTTTATATTGTATATTTTGTATATTATTGATTATTTATTATTTAAGATATCTATTAAGTGTCAGGCTGCTGAACAGCCGTGTGGTTTCCGGCTTAGAATAGACCATCCCATATTCTTCCCATGGGTGGTCATCTTCCGTTAGAAATATGGCTGATTAACGGATCATTACTAACGGACATACAGCATCTTTCAGTTCAAGAATACTTACATTCTTTCTGCTATCACAAATCCATCTGTAAAGCGTGGTAATTATGACATTATCCCTCAACTACCCTGGCTTAAGCATGTTTGCTAAGAGGAGGTCCATGTTCAGCAGTGGACGTAAACGGGCTTATAAATGTAGCAACAATGTAAATAAATAATTCTACATTTCTGTGGTTCCAAACCATAAGTAATACCAAGAGTATTTTCGGGGGTAGATTTTCGTAAATAAATCTTATGGGTACAAAATTGCCTAACATCTACCTGGATTACCAGTACAATACGTGAATATGTCCCTACAATATATCTCTGTATCGTAGGGGAACTTTATTACAAACATAAAAATCACGGACACAAAGCATACAAACATAAAAATCACGGACACAAAGCATCCTCAGTCTCGAGAACAAAATATGTTAAACTCACACAAATAGATAGTCTTTGTGACAATAAGACGCAAAGGTGTTAGCGCATACTTCTCCTAAGGGCAGTCCGAAAAAGTTTCGTATAAAATGAAAAGTCTATTAATTTAACTGCAGCATTCCTCCTTATAATTTAATACCAATGAAAAATATCCACACCGAACCGACGAAGCTCATAAAATATTTTGTATCTTTCATAATTCGCAGTAACTTCGCCGGGTAAACTGATCAGTAACGTACAACGAAACTAGAACGCGGTTCTATTCTTGGCGAAAGTTGGATAAAGCTCTTCCTCTCAAGTCGGAAAGTTTTATGAGTCGGATGAGATAGATCAGAGTTCGGAATGCATTATTGCCTATTCAAGATTGTGTCATCTTAACTCCGAGATCGGTGTTGCGACTTCGTATTGATTGTGGAATGGAGCAACAGAAAGAATATTTGTCCTGTTTTATAAATTTATCAACGCCTTGATATTTTTGTTTGTTGATAGAAGAGAGTTGTCATACGGTGTTTAGTAATAACATTATATCGTTCCAGGAAAGTGTCTGTAATGTTGGTTTCCGTTGAATTTCCTTTCAAGTTTCCATTCCGAGTATTGGTGTGTTTTCAGTTGAATATAATGTTGTGGTGATTACCTTCATGACTGTGTTATAGTTGAATGGTAATAAAATACAATAAAATTGAATGTTTTATGGATTTGCGTAACTAAGTATTCGTCCTTTACAGTTACCTTACTTTTAGTGTAATTAAGTAAACGCTTACCTACCTATCTCATGTCTTGAATCCACTTTACAATTATGGCTTCATTGCCATACGGGTTCACGTTTAAATTGGTGTGTAGGTAGGTATGATCGCAAGTCCAGCAAGTCCTTCCGTGGTAACCTTTAGAAATGTATAAAATTTTATATTAAAATTAATTGGTGCTTAACTTTTTTGTTAGAAGATGTGCTTTTGGGCGACTGTATTAATCAAAATTCAGCCAAATCAATGTTACGCAGCAATATAAAATGCCGAACAAAAAGTTCAAAGTCAATAAAATAACGTAAGCTCTCAATTTCACACCACCCTTAAACCTTATGACTTCGCAGGGTATTAAATGTCAGCTGAATAGTTTTTCCAATTTTAAAGACAATTTGTCGCTGACGATGTTATCAGTTTGCCAGCTAGCTTCGCTATCACCATTTCGCCGACCTCGTGCCAAGTGTGCAAACTTTGTCAAATCACCACTCTAATCCTAACAGTGCAGCTCTGTTTACATTCAAACTGAGATTGGAATTATTAAGATTGAGCTGTGATTGTGATAAACTTGTTCGAAAACTTGAGACGGGCTCTCATTCAGATGCAGATTTAGGTCAGGCGTCAATTGACTTCGAACACTGTTATTAAGAGGGCTTTTGGAAGTAAGATTGCTTTATTAAATAAAGCAATCTTACTTCCAAAAGCCCTCCAAAGCTCCTAATTTCATATTTCTAGGAAGTAGTTTTAGTATGATTTATAGTTTCTACTTATCTTTAATTTAGTTATTTAGTATATGGGATATACATATTATTAAAATGGAAATATTTTAAAAGACGGAGGACCATGAAATTTCGCACAGTTATATTTTATTTTATTTATTTATTTCATATGGGGAAGGAGTGCAGAATGCTAATAATTTACGACGGCGATAGTTGTTGTTAAACGTGATTAAAATCATTGGATATGTGACTTAAAACAACATTCCTGCACTCTTCAGTCAATTATTCCGAGTGCTAGCTCGAAGTCAAGAAATTGGTGGTGTTTACCGCGACGTTTAACTGTCGGTCCCGAGCCAGACTTGTCACTGGTTGTGCCGATAGAACCATCCTAAAGAATTTTAAGAGTAAAGGAATAGAGAATCCTCCTAGAATGTTCTCCGTGGCCAATATTGGTTGTAATGACAATATATAGGTTACAAACAAAATTGGAAATACAAAGACAAGGACAAAAGTCAACTTTCGCAATTTCTATGCGACCAATTAAATTGCATTAGCAGCATGAAAGTTTTTAATAAAACATAAAGGCTAAAAAATGGTACGTACCTACTTTTACTATTCACCTGGCTAACAAATACCACACAAACTTCATAAAGTGAATTACAAAAACATGAAATGTTTAACGTTTGCTTCCAGTTCAAACATGTTTCATTTCACGTGGGCCTGCGTTTGTATTGAAAATTCATATAAAACTATAAAGCGAGAAAAAAGCCTGTGGTGGAACGGAAGTTATACGCACCAACTTTCATACAACTGGGTCAGAGCTTTGCTTCCATTCAAACCGTCTGTTAGCGCCGTGAAAGTAAGTACCTATGTCCAGGTAGTTCTATAAACCTGTTGAAATTTTTCAAAACCTGGGAATAACAGAAAAATACCCATAAAGACCTTTATTTTTTTCTATCCTTTCGTTATCCTTGGGCGTTAGTTGCCGTAGCTGTAGAGTACAATTTAGACGCTGCACACCTAAACATACTAGCCCCGTTTAGGTGTAGTTACCTGCAGCGTCAACTATAAATGTTATAATCTTTTCATCAAAATGAAGGTCCATTCATATAATAAATTTTTCAGGTATAATTTCTGTCATATTTTATGAAGGTTTATCTAAGCTAGTAGATGGTGGGACCTTATTATCACTACAACCTAATAAAATTGGCGCCTTTTGCAAATGCGATTTGATCAGCTTAAATTTCCTTAAATTTCCGTTCCAATTTCAAATCGATTTTATTATTATTAGTGACAAATAGGCAGCCGGAGAAATGCTTTTAGAATTCGATTTTTCACTTTAAGTTAGATTAGAATCCTTTAAGATTAAAATCGTCTTTTGTTTTTTTTTATGTCCTCTTTTGCTTAAAAACATAATTATCGTAGTCTGATGGTGTCAATTTTCTGCTGTCATTTACCAAGACTTAGAGGCAGGTACGATTCTAAAATATTGACACTGTTTGAACACGGCCTTACTGTTCTACATAATAATATTTTGAGGTAGGCTACAAAAGCCTCGGGGATTTTTGCCTAATACTTAGGTATCAAAAGATTTCAGTCGGGATATTATCCTACAGAGGAGATTATAACAGCTGTCTAGTGAAACGAAGGGCTTGCCAAATTAATACGGATTTAATTTATTATCAAAATCTTGGTTTAGTATTTTATTTTATAATGGAAATACCAGATGGATTCAAGTTGGATTTTGTCAATGGGGTATGTGCGAGATTTAACATTATTATTCTAATTTTGGGTATCACTTTTAAACTTTTTTTTTTAATAAGATAGAGGTAGGATTAGAAATCGTACTTTAATTTCGTATTGGATAAAACATAATTTTCAACTGAATAAAATGGAAATGTTTTTTTCAATTCATTAGGTCAAGGTTAGTTTTCAACGTTGAAGGTGTATAGATAAATGAGTGATGGAATGTGTATCTATAGATAAATATGTATTCATAGACAATATAATATGGCATTAACAATAATGTGATATGGCTTAGCTGTCAAAACCAACGTGATTCTCCATAGAGTTATTTTGTTAATATAAATTTCAATGGCGCAATTAATTTAGAACATTTTCTTGTTAAATGTAATTGAAATGCGTTGATGCGAGGGGGAAGGGAGACAAGGCGTCAACAGAACGTCTTCTGATGAAAAATGTTAACTTTATTTGAAAAAATGGCGCGTGACTCGCATACGCGTGGCGGGAAATTGTGATACGAAAATACGTTGAGTTTACATAAACATTATGCACCATAGATGTGTTTTGTTTTCATCGAATTTAAAAGGAGAGGAATAAGTTTTCTAATAATGATTATTATAACTACGTACTATTTTCGTTTTTTGTTATAAAAAATGTTATTTTTTCTGTCATATATTGAAAATATCACAGAAAAAATAACGTTAATAAACATTAATGTTATTACCGATTGCAAGTAAATGAATTTATAATTTGAATATGCCCATGTTTTCATGTGCGGCTAATACAATTTTTACATGTGTTATTTCCTGACATCACCCCCAATGTTTATAGAAACAACTTATTCACGTATAAACTACGGAGGGGTCCGTTTGTATGTCAATCAATTGTTTGTCATATTATTTGCTATACGATAACTTCCCATGTTTCATTTTTTCTCCCTCTTAATATTACATGCATCATGATAGTTGTCAAATAAAACTGAATACCTAAAGCTTCTTTGCCGTTATAGATTATATCGGTAGGCACATCGAAATCTCTTTCCCCAAATCGATATTTATTTAACAAACGCGTGCCGCTTTGGTTGATGTCAAATTACAATATGTTTAAACGGATGATGGAGTTTTTATAGATGTCTAACAATTGAAATCAATATATTTTAAAGTGATATAAGTGATGATAACTTCGTAAGAGGTAGTTATCAATATAAAAATCTACATGTAAAACAGCAACCGTTACTGACTACACACAGCTCAAATCATTTAACTTATTTTGCTGAAATTTGGCACGTAGATAGTTATTATGACACAGACATCTGCTATGAAAGGATTCCAAAATTGTCCCCTTAAGGCGATGAAACAAGGCTTGAAAGTTTCTATTGCGAAATCAAAATCTACGTGGATGAAGATATAGTATAATATAGATAAGTAGCTTTATGTGAAAAATATATTTTTTCTACCGAATGCAATTATTTTACGCATTCATTTATTGTGCAGCATTCACCGCGTCGCAATTCTCGTGATAATTGCAGATTCTTATTAAATTTTCACTTTACCATTAAAGGAAAATGAATTTATAAGTGTCATATTAACTTAGTTTAATTACTTATTGTTCCAATCTCAGATTAAACTAAACAAACTTGTGTATAACGTAGTATACATTTTTCTTGTTTCGCGCTTGAAAATGTCTTAAAGTGTATTTATATGCCTTTTAAAGTTAAAGAGATTTACAGTGACAACGGTGTAAAGATCAAATTAGGCAGGTAATTAATAACTACCTACATTTTAAAATCGAGAGATTAATAAATTTAAACCACCTGCATCTTAACCTCTATTGCCTAGACCGTCCGCAGTGGATCCAAACCGGTCGTCGAAATTTATCAATCTCTTTATAGCACGTCTCTATGGGGAATGTAGATGGTATCTATCGATAATGCTTAACGTTAGGTACTCGAAAAATATCCCCAAGTTGCATTTGAAAGTAAATATAGAAAAGATGACACCGTTCGTATTTTCATTGTTTAAATATTTAAACACTTAACGGTTTTTTAAAGTTAAACACTTTGAAATTAAGTACCTACTAAACTTTGCCCTAAAATGTTTTTTTTTTAATATTACCTACTTATTTAGATTAGTACCTATATAAAAATTATTTTCAATATTTAATTGTCACTGCAAATAACCTAACCTCAACTTAAGCAATTTCATAATAAATAAATACACGTAGCCTATCTACTTAAATTATACACTTTGCTAGTACAAATAGATGTTTGAAACAAGCAATAAAGCCAATAAATAAATTCACTTTAAACTTATACTATATGGTTCTGTTCGGGTGAAAATAAAAGGATCTAAAAGTATTCCAAGAGTTCATCTATTACTCTTAAAATTGCCGAGCTCCAGGAATAATATGTATTATTCAAGAAAAATCTCGTTTCGTGCTGGAATGAAAAATGATGAACTTTGGTTAGCCACTATCGTTCACTTACCCGAGTGCTTATTGGAAAATAGGAAGATATTTTATTAAAAATCTTATTGTCGGTTAACAGAGGAAAGGGGGAAATAATCTGTGTTATATAAGGTTACCTTAAAGGTATCTACCGTAGTGGTTGTAAGTAAAGTTAGTCAGAAATACTAAGTATATTTATGTATGGCAGATACAATGTTTGTTTGCATTGAATAGGCTTCGACACATCTAGACCGAGTTTATAATTTCTTTCAACATTAGTAAGCTACGGTATCGAGAAATAACATAGGCTATGTTTAATAATGAAATTACATCGGAAATGGGAGCTATGCAGGTGAATCTGGGCGCGGAAAGCTAGTATTACCTACATATATCACTCAAATGTTATCTAGATAAATTTTCTTACACTTAATTGTATAAATGTGCAGTAATAATATGTTAAAATAACTTTTAGGTTGCTTAAAACAGCACATGTAAACTGTAATAAAAACGGGGAGACTAAATTACGAGCACACATAAAATTGCAGAAGCAGAACAATAGTCGCATATTCAGCAAGACGACGGCGAAGCACATTTTGTGAACACACGCCCGCCAGCCGTGTAGTGTATAGTGTCCGAAAAGAAAAATGTGGGGCGGGGGACCCGGAATAGTGCGCGAGGTCAACGACCCTCGGGCGGGAGCCGTCCGTCTGTTCAGCCTTCAGCGCCTTCACGATTCTTACATTATTTAACGCGATATATAACTAACGGGATATTTGAGCTATCATATCATCATAAGGGTGCAAGAAAGGAGGGTAAAATACTAAGGTAAACTGGATGGTGGCCCTCGATATAAACTTTATTTGTAAACTGTTCAAAAATAAGTAGTTTACTGCAATATATACTTGCTTTAAATCGGTCCCTGAAGACTTGTTGCCCGTTACTATGTTTTATTCAGATGGACAGGCGCCGCGCTGTGAGCCTATGACAAATGATAAGCAGTTGGTTACATGAAAGTTAAGGACTGTACGTAATGGAAAACAACGAGAAATGCTTCTTCTTGTTGTTTTGTGGAAAGTTTAATTGTAACACATACAAATAATGAACTGTAGAGACGCGAATAAAGTTTGTGAATTAAGCGCCATATGATCTTTTTCGAAGTTTAGCTTAAAATAAATTTTGTCGCCAGGATCGCAAGACATTAGTTATAAAAATTAAGATTACCTATTGTTGTTTATACCTACTCTAGTCTTTATGTAAACTATAAAATAGGTAGATACATAGATAACTCTTTATTGTACACGATTAAAAAGAATTACATAGAAAATAACAAAAAGAAAGGAACATTACAGAGGTAGTTTGAACAAGTTTGTAACTACTTTGAAGAGTGAACTTGAGAACATAGACAATAGAGACATTTTCTAAACAGGTAGGGACTTATTTGAAAATGTGTCTATTCTACTCCCTGTATCCATAATTAATACCTTTTAAGATTCCCATGGAGATGACCCAGTTTTTACCATAATGGAAAAGTGTAAGTTGATGAAGAAACGATGATGAAAGGAGGCTCAATTAAGCTGCATTCAGTGCGTAACGAGCGACGCGGCGTGATCCTTGACGCCTTCAAAGGAATTGCTAGTATTCAAAGCTTGTATCTTGTTTATAACAGACACACGCAAAGCTGCAAAATTACAAGGCACACGACAACCATAATAAAATACGTTGATTTTTATGTAAATTGCTGAAATAATGTTAGAAATAAAGAACAGATGTTCCTTATTTTATTTCAATTATGTTCTGCTATTCGTCAAAAGAAGTTACGAAGGTACGGTAAAATGACTTACCTACTACATGTATTTATAGTCAGCCCGTATAAAGTTTACTGCTGAACATGAGGCATCTCCCAAGAGTAGGTTCTGCTATAGTTACCACGCTTGGCGGGGTGAGTTGGTGACCGCAATATTATGTTGTAACACACGTGAACGCTGCTGCCCGTTCCCTGACATACGCTTATGATGAGTGGCTGCGCCCCGCGCATTTACCTGCGTTACTCTGCTCCAGTGGGTCGAAGCGTGAAGTTTTGTAGCCTTTATATTAATTCAGATTATAAACTATTCCGGTGCAAACTTTCAACTAATTCGGTTCAGTAGTTTTTGCTTGAAAAAGTAACAAACATACATCCATACATTCTTACAAACTTTCACGTTTATAATAGTAGTAGGAGGTTATAACAATCGGGACCAACGGCTTAAAGAGCTTTCCGAGGCATAATGGGTCCTCAACCAACCAGACCCGAAAAGAAATATTAGAATTACTTAACACAAATATTTTTCCCACGTGGGGATTGAACCCACGTCGCATTTATTTGGTTTCAATTAATCTATTTTTTTTTATCGACCTATATACAAATTAGTGCTTTATTAGTCTGCATCATATCGTAGTAACTGTACCTTGTAACCGATGATTTCATGATCGAATCAGACTCTAACCAGAAAGATAAGACAAGCTGGATACTTGTATTTATTAGTTATTTAACAACTACTGTCCGATAAGTCCCAGGCCAGTTTAGTATGTAGGAACAAAAGGTTCACATATTTCGTTCACAAACCATTACCCTATAATATATTTTCTAACTACTTGGTAACAAAAACAACACTCAAGCTATTAAATCCAATAGAAAATATACACTACTATCCCATTAATTAGGTTTAAAATCCGTTTTTAAATTTTTATCCCCGAGGAAGATACAGTAATTCATGGTAGAATTGCGCTCTGCATTTCCCTAGTATTAGACGAACCTTAATGATGAAAATCAGTTTACAGTGAAGCTCGGTTACGGTCGACGTATGCATTTTGCGGAAGCTTAAATACAGAGGTCGTCTGCAAAACAGTATTCATATGCATATTTTATTGCAATTTCAGTAATAAGTAACAAAGAAGAATTTTAATTTTATAATATTTCGTTCCTATCATATATATACTAGCAACCCGCCCCGGCTTCGCACGGGTGCAATGCTGATGTATTATACATAATTCGAGGGGTGAAAGGCTATTTGTTTGAAGCGACATTTTGGACGATATGGTATATGGTATGATATACATATTCGGATTCAGCGAATTTTTCTGCGTCGTCTGAGCCGGGTTTCGTACAATTCTGAGCACTTTTATGGCGCTTAAAACAATGCCATTTTAGTGCATAATTCTCAAACATGATGTATGATCAGACTTCAAATTTGCCATATTTTTTTAGTATATCATTTAAGCTGTATACAAAAACAGAGAATGGGATCATAAGCCGTTATTCCCTTCCTAAAATTTTAGTTCGATGGCAGATAAATCGTTTTTCGATGTAGCTATCTTTAGATGAAAAGTCCCTTCAAACATTTTGCTTACGACTACTTACTCTGTGCAATGTCGCTTCAACCAATTTGCCGTCAGCCAAATTCATTAAGACATGTCGTCGGTTCAACCCTTTCGCTATAACTGTTTTTCACTCTGTTTAGAACAACCAAGTTATATAACTCCTTTCAAAATCTGAGAAATCAAACAACTCTTTAAGAATGTTCATTGTTGCTTAAGCTAACTCTCCTGAACCGTTAACAAAACCCAAAACCCAAACCCAAATTGGTAGTAAAACAAAAAAGCCTATTCCTATTATTATTGAGTAACGTCGATTCAATCATTTTGCTTTCTCCTGCATAAGTACTGTAAAGTCACTTAAACCATTTTGCCTGCTGCTGATTAGTGACAATGTTGGAAGTTGAATCATTTTTCTTTACTCTAAAAATAAGGCGATACAGATCATTTTGTATTAAGCGACAATTTATCTTATACTCATAACTGTTTTTTAATTGAAAATTATACCAAAACATTCAGGGATTTTTTTTCAATAAAAATTTGCGATCCCCATTATAGAAAGAGCACTAGTTTTTTATAACGATTTTTTTTCCAAATTTTGAATCTTTAAATGGCTCTCCTGTAAAGTTCGTAAAATGTCGCTTCAAACAAATAGCCTTTCACCCCTCGATATAAACCTTCTTCTTGACAGTCACTCACTCTATCAATTAAAAAAAACCGCATCAGAATCTGTTGCGTAGTTTTAAAGATTTAAACATACATAGATACATTGGTATTGAAAACGGTAGGAAACTTAAAGTATAATACTTTAAGGTTCTTGCCGTCTTCAATGTTAATTAAGTATACAATAAACTACTTGCAGAGCGAGGATTTCACTGCATTCCGTTGCGGTAAATACAAGCGCATTACACACGCTATGGCATGGCGCTTTTATGGTAAAAATAAATATATCTTTTATTATGCTTACGCGAATCAATTTTACGACTTGGTAGTGTAGTTATCATCGTTATTATCACAACACATAATAACTTCCCGTACGGTTTCACTCGCGTAGCTCCCGTTTCCGAAAGAATTTCGTAATTAAAAATAAAGTTTAGTCAATAGTTCATACTATGTGAGGCGCGCTTTTTAGTTTGCTTCATATAGGTACACTTAAGGAGAAACTGCGTTGCAAAAAAATCGCAGAAACGGAACGCAGGTGGCACTAGATTTTCTACTAAGAATTATAGCAGAAATGTGAGTAACGAAACGCAAAATCTGCCATCTGTCAGTGGAAACGTGAAGTCACAGAAAATATTTCATTGTTACCGATGTAAACAGATCGGATATTTTAAGAATCAGTGTCCTTAAGAGAAAATACTTGTACTATTTTGTAACTTAATTTGATGTTATTGTCATAAATGAAATTATATTGTAACAAAATTGTAGAGAGTTAAAAATAGATTTTGCTTCTCTCTGGTAAACATGAGTGAGTCCGGCTGCAGAAAAGGGGGGGGTCTGAATTGAACGGTCGTTTCTCAAAAAAGGAGCTTAAACCGTAACAATAAACAGTTCAGATTATACGAAACAAACGGGACTAGTCGAGAACCTTCCCGTAATTAAATACTTTAGTCGACCCTTCATAATGTCGGCCGCCATTTAGCCAACTTAAGTTCTTTCATTGAAAGCATCAAGGAAACGGAATAATTATGCCTTGCCTTCATTTTGATATATTTACTTTATAATTTATTTTCTAGTATTTCCTTAAGTGGTAAGAAGTAACGAAAGAACCAATAAAATTACATTTATTCGCCCCGTTATAAAAACAAATATTTTAAGAGGAATATGAAAATAGCGCATTTGTGAAAGAGATAGAGCTGTTTAATTTACTCATGGCATGACAGAGAAAGCTGTAGTTCGTTGAATATAGATACAAATTCAAGTGATTATATTAAATTTAAGTGTTACCTTGTTAGGCTGACCCCACATTGGGCGTGCACTTCCTCGAGCGTGTGTCGCATGAGGAAGTTAAGAATGTTTATCCTATTGATATATGTATATATAGTCAGCCCTAAGTAGATGAACAACAAACTGAAGGGGCTGAATCAGCAATACCTTACATGTGTAATTATTGTGCGAATGTTCTGGAATACATTTAGCTGATACAAAAATATAATTTAATTATTATAATTTTTATGTTATAACTGATATTCGATACATTTTTATATTTTTCGCATAATTTGCATTTTAATACCTTGACTTGGACTACGGCTGGGGTAGTGGAAGATGGAGTTAGGAGCTCGGCGCTCACGCCGGGATCAGCCTTAGATAAACGTAATCCAGCTTATATTAAACAAGGATATTGTATGAATACAAAAGCTTATGTAAAAGTCTTTTCCAATCTTGCCAATATAATTCACTAGCAGTACCGCGCGGTTTTAGCCGTTCCCGTGTAAACCTTGAAAAATAATGTGGACTTCTATTGGTAGAAGAATTTGCAAAATCGGTTCATTAGGTCCAGAGATTACCCCCTACAACCTCGCAAGCAAATCACATACTTACTTTTTATCATATAAGTATCTAATAGATTGTAATCAATCTGTGATCTTGCCGGATTAAGAAGCAAAATCGTTGTGATTAATTACACAGGAACACCTGAAAAAACTCTTCATTGTACATTTACATAAAACAGCTGCAAGCATACGCAGTATCTCATATAATTGTCTAATTATTGCATTCGTTGCACCCAAAACTGCTAAGTTTTGCTTATTTCATCATAATTATCTTTAGCCCGTATAACGTCTACAGCTGAACATGGGCCTCCCTCGAAGGCGGTGTTGCTATAGTCAGTTGGCAGGCTTGTCTTGTCGCAAGCAAACAAACAGACTCTTTAGCTTTATATATTATTAGAATAGATTACCATTTGTTAATTTTGTATAAATCCATTATGTGCACATTTTTTAGCTTAGATATGAGAACTTTCAGAAGCTTTGATAGATTACCTAAATAATCTGGATATATGAATAGCACCTATTACTGAATATCTATAGACTTATATATGTCACCGGGTTTTTTTTAACCATGCTGTGAATGGATTTCAACAGGACTTTACAACAGTAGCATAGTCTCGTTTGGCTAGGTTAGGTCAAGTGTCATAATGATTAAGTAATGAACTGAGGTTAAGAGGCAGAGGGGTCCGACAGCTAGTACTAGTACAGTAGGACCTGCAGCACTACCCACTCTTATTCTGTCGGGCGTCGGGCTTCCCCTGGGGGAAGGGATAATGCCCGACAGGATAAGCTCTGGCGACCTTATTAACGGATAGGAACACAACATAATGTTATTTGGATGTAGTATTCTGTAAGATAGACGTACCTCCCCAGGCGAGCAGCTCATTGTGCTTACTAACACTATGCTCTTCCTTTCTAAATCTTTCCATCCCTTTCCACCTTATAGAATACTACAACCAAATAACATCAATAGTTAATAGGGCACAGTAATCACTTACCATCAGATCGTTCGGCTTGTTGTAAGCGATCCATATGAGATATAAAAAACGCATTAAAAATTGATTTCATTTATTTTAGACAGCCGTTTCCTTCCGTCCGATTTATATGTCAATTTTAGTCCGAGGCTACCAAAATCCTTTGTCTATACCGCAAAAAGCTCGGAAGGACCACGCCCGTAACCGCAAACCTATTTAATTGTTATAATTGGCATTTAGGTCCATCATTACAGACCTTGATCCCTGAAACAGACACATTTTTTTATTTCCCTCGCCAAAGGGAAATTCGTTTGTGCATATTTTCACATCTGCCTTTCACAGTTGTTTATTATTCAGTTGGATCTTTTTTCAGGATTTTGGGCATCGAAGATAAAAGTGGAACAATGTAAGCCATGTTTGTTTTCTCATGTACGATATTGCGGAAAAACATTAGTTTTTGTTCACGTATTTTGTGTAAATACGATTCTTTGATGTGAGATTTACATTCACATTCCTTCTGAATTACTATTGTACATTGAAAATGGTTAGGTTGTACAAAGTAGAGCCCACCTTTTAATATGAAATGAGCTTCGATGTTAAAATAGCGGCCAACTGGAACATAGCTTAATAGTATTGCCAATGTTTCATTTTATTGCGAAGAAAATGGTGATCATAAAACATCTGTAGAATGTAATGGTCGTGCCAAATTAACTAAAAGTGCCTATCAACTATTTTGCCAGCTTGCGAACTTCTAATAAGTAAACGGGAACTGCTTAATTTTTTGTTGATAGGTACTTTGAAGTTCATTTGTTCTTCTGTTTATGTAATTTCGAGAGAAACGTATTGAAACTTTTTTTTCCTGCAACTTTTGATAACTAGATATATGGTAGAAAGGTAGGTACGGGTTCCATATTTTTCAATGAAAATAAGTTCTTATATTTCGTATCGTATAGGTTCTATCGAGTTATAAATAAAACCGGAAATCGTTCAATCCATGCATATAAACCGACAGCAAATTTGATATCACTTACAGTATATCGCCACATGAAAACCACGCACCATCGAAACCAATCACTTGTCAATAAAGGTGAAAAAAAAAATCCCGGACAAATTCTAGTTTACCTACCTACTATATATTTGTTGGAGTGCGCAATAAAAACAGTTCAATTGATTGCGGTGCGGCGGGCGGCCAGGATGCCAGTTGGTCTACGTGCAATACACATGAAAAATGGCCTCTAAATCACGGACTGGCCACTTGAGGCGATCGCCCCGGCCATAACCACCACAATGATATAAGGAGATAGCCCCACAACGATGTCACGTAACATAGCCGTAGCAACGACGTGTTTCTTATAAAGTTCACTGACGTTACCGACTGGTGCCCGATCTTACTCTTGATTTATAGCAGATTGTTTTAAGGTTACAAGGAACCGCCTTGCGTGCTGTTTTACGAGACTCTTTTGGTTGATATACAACAACTGGGTAGGTATTGTAGTGTTTTATCTGTAAAACACTACAATACTAACTAACTAATAGTCTGGCAACTAATACTATTACTTCTGATTACTACTACCTGGTATGAATAAATGCATAACTCATGCTTGTGTATTGAGCTAGGCAAAATCAACATAATCTTTATAGATCCATCAAATTGGATAAGAACACAATTAGGATCATATTTCGTTATTTTGGTCATAACATTTTAATTTTTGATGTACTTTTATTCGATAAATTACACTATTAGATCATGAACGAAATATATGAAACTTTTTATCCTAAAAGCAATTGTGGTAAGTTATTCAAAAGTTTTATGGCAATAAAATGAGACATGACAAACAATTGTAGTTATCCTGAAGTACGACTGTAACAGCGAGCGAAAGCTGATCTCCGAGTCTATAAATGTGATAAGGTTCATAATTATTATGGTCATGTCATTAAATTTATTATTAAAGTAGCTATTTACAAACAGAGTTGTTAGCAATAAGTATTAAACTTTATACTTTAGTGAAAAGACGTAAGGTAAGCAAGTTTATGGTGAAATGTGTATTGTAACAAAAAGAGGGTTCAACGGCTGAAATGTGGCGATAACTTGGACACGGAAATGAAACTGGCGATGAAGATAAGTTGTTATTACTGTTGGTTATGTTACCTTGGGAAGGGGACCTATGGGGTGGCCACTTTACGTCTGAAAGTAATGAGGTTAGCCAGGACCTGCGTTACAGACACCACAATAAAAAAAAGTTTTAGTTATAGCAAATATCGAGCAAGTACCCGGTACTTAAGACATGTTAATGCTAAACTTTCCTATGGTATCCGAAAAATAGTATAAATACATCAATAAAGGTTTTATCGATACCGTTTCAATTTTCACGTTAATTCATTAACGTTTTATTATTGTGGTCACGTCATTTTAATTTTTGTTAATTATAAAAAGAAAACAATATACATATATTATAAATTACAGCCTTTTTTTAATTGTTATTATTCAATAGCAGTATCTCATATCGTCTTGAATTACATAGGTAACCGTAGAAATAACTGAACCGTAAATCAATAAAATTGAGAGACGTGTAAAATATATGTGCTAATCATGCTTTCCAAGGCGCGGGGGGTAGTCCCTCAACTAACCACCCGGAAAGAAATCTTAGAATTTACACAAAGATTGCTTGTACGGTGTGGTGATCGAACCCACGACCTTCTAGACTTATACTGCTACGCCACGGAGGGTGTACGCCATGAAACTTATTTAATTATCTAGTTATAGTTATCTATTTTAAGTATTGAAAATACTCTTTTTATGGTTTATTTTATATTTTTATTATTTCGGAGTTCATAGTACAGTTTTAAAAACACATATCAACAAAATATAGCAACACGCATTTTCCCAGAAGCTGTAGATGTGTATCGAATCAAAATTTACCTAGTACCTTAGGTAGGTAATGTAATAGAGACATTTATAGCTAGAGCAGATTCTAAGTACTGCTTGAACCTATAAGATTGTAAATATAGCTTAAGATTGCGCCACCGTGGTTGTCAAAATAAATCCTACAAAAGTAAAATTATTGTCCAATACTCGTGAAAAATCAAAAACATTTACTAACATTATGTGTGTCCCGGATCTAATTTAAGAATAAATTGTTTACGTAGTTAGAAAATATAAATTAATTTATCACTTGCTTACTGCGAGCGTGCAGGAATTAGCAAAATAAATGTTTCCCTCGTCTCTAACCGCTTAAATCCAGCACTGTTAGTGTTACCACAATTAATCTCTTCACCCGGTTGCATGTATTATCTTCATACAGCATTATATTACCAGCGCGTCATGTCCTAGTTGTGAATTAAGCCGGTAGTCATTTAACGTCCGTTTAATTGCACGCACCAGCATAATACATAACGTACTTACTGTGTGTTGACTTGGATGTAAATATGAAAATATTATACACAAAATAAGTTACGAGTACACGACGCGTAACGTACCTACATAATCGGGCAATTAGCACTACTACTGCCACTCGCGCTTTTTTTATTTCAACACATTTTTAAAAGGATTTGCCTCAGACGTCAAAGCTTACGGTGTTCTCTTATTATGCGGTATTGTAACACTGGATAAATACCGGATCCGCGGCAAGAGCACCGATGCAAATGAACGTTTTTATGTGTCCCAGGGCGGCGGGCTGCTGCAGTCTGGCGAGAATTAAACCGTGCATCTGAAAAGGTTTAAGATGAATGAGAGCCGTACGCTCACAATGCAACAACAGTTTAGAACAACTTATTACTGTTGAGCGAATGTAAACATTCTGAGTTTTATCTGCATAGCAATGTTTACAAACGTGCATTTTACTTGAATAGCATTATAAATGTAATCACTTACTTATTCTAGTTGTGCTGAAATACGGTTTAACTAGATAGTGGCGTGTGGCTAAGTGGTTGCAGTAGCCTATTACGTAGGTTCGATAATGTAGTTAGCGATATTGGGCGCATGTTTAAGTGTAGAGTATGTCTGAACCGCGTCTGAACAGGAAATGACCACCAGATGAGCTGCGCCGTTAGCTTTGGAGCTTTGCCTATGTTTATGTTTCTGTACATGTTTACATTTATTTAACTCTCTATGTTTCAATTTAATTAATTTAACTGATACTCTGTACTTTGCATTTGAAATCTTAAATAAACTGCGCTATGAACATGTAGTTAGTAGTTAGGTCATATAGTGTGTAGATGGAGTGCATGTGAATTAACAGCTATTTACATAATCCGTCGATATTTTGTATGCTGTAAGTACACTCTTTGATATAGCACCCTCAACTTTCTCTAATTAAACTGTACGTTCAATCTTCAATCTTCTATGTGTTATTTTAAGCCAATTTAGTTTTTAATCTAAATAATTGCGATAATCTTGATAGTGCTCTTATGCTAAAATGTCTTTTGAGAATCAGGCGTAACCTAAAAATAAAAGAAGTAAGTAATATGGATAACTTATTTTATTATTAGATTAGATTAGATTATTTCAACACAATGATACTTGTATTTATTAAAGTTATGAAATGCTTACGTACCTACCTACTGCATTTGATAACTTTCATATCATTGTGTTGGCTATTGAAAATTTGAATTTAATCCACATATTGGGGATGGATGTATAAGGATTTTCATTGGGAGCCTTTTATTCGCGGCAACAACTAACCCCTAAAAGGGCGAGGGAAATATTTTTAGAACTTGACATGTGAATAATATTTACGATGTTATGGAAAAAAAGGTCAGAAATATAACAAATCAAACTAGTTTTATTATTGAGGTGAATAATATATGTTTCGCCTTTGACATAGTTCAAAATGGTTCCACATTCAGTCAGAAAATTATATTATAGAAAGAAAAAGCATTTATTTAACACACAAAAAAATACTAGATGAGAAAATAAATAGGTACACAATGAAAGGGATTGCATGAATTTACATTGAATAGTACAAAACATGTAGTGTGTTCAAATGGCTAGCAGCTCAGTATATTGTTACAGCCGCGAGGCGACTGCAACGCTGATTTTCAGCTGCCTGCCCAAGTGAGTCACGGATAAGTTACTAATAAAATAGATAATTGAGTCCTTCTTGATCAATTACAAATAAAACGTATATTACATTTTCATATAATTAATCAATAAAAAAAACAAACAAGATACAAAAAAGTAAGTATACGCCTGCCAAACATGGTAATTATGGTAATATCCCTCAACGAGCCAGGCTACAGGCTAAGATCTGTAAAGAGGATGTCCATGTTCAGCAGTGGATATAAACGGGCTGTGGAAGTGAAGTAAAAAAGTGTTTAATAAAAGCGATATTTTAAAATTGTATAGGTAATTTAAAATGAGTTGGTTTTATATTAATGTAGAATTTAGAAAACCACTTCAATGATTACGACGTCGAAAGCTATTTTTTGTTCTATCTCTAAAAATATGCATACAATACTCACTGCAATTCAATAATTCTATTTCAATAACATATCACAATTGTTTTATACCGGTTTTGTATCTAGCTCGATGGGAACGCAGTGAATGATTAAAAATAGTATACCTGTCTGCTATTTTTAACCAATAAATCAATAGCTATTTACCGTTCAAAATGTTTATAAAAAGAATTTGAATCATTTAACAAATGTTGTTCATTCGTTAAATGTTTCAAATCCATTTCACAAATAATGTAGCAGAAAATAGCAGCTACTGTTTATTACATTCCATGAGTTTGCACTGATTTAAATATAAATATGTAGTAACATTTTAGTGTAGGTCTATTCAACATTATTTGAAAGCGTGTTGTGAACAGATACTGGGATTAAATTATCTTTAACCAACTTAATTTTAATCCAAATGCTTAAATACAATAAAGTTTTAAATACTATGTGAGAATGATACTTATTTAAATGTCTAAGTACTAGACTTGCAATAATTTATAAAAAAAATAAAGAAAACTATAAATGAAATAAAATGAAAACTTTTATTGATAATGCAAGCGAATCGATCGTACCTACTACTTATTAGATATAAGTTATTAGTCAAATACAATGATAATGACAAAAATTCTTGACTAATAAATTAGTTTACATTTCAAAGATTAAATATTATTAATTATAAATGATTAAAATCAACCAGTGCGGGCTGGGATCGGGTCTGAACCATAGAACGCGTCGCGAGCCTCGTGAGTACGACCGGAAACTATCCTGGTTTCCTACGACTCTTTCTTTATTTTGGTACCAACGTTGTGACACCCGTATTTTTAGATTAACAGGAGATTTACATAATACTACAAAATCTTCTACGAATGCTAAATTATAACCAGTTAAAATTCAATCCTGAATGCTTTATATGAATCGACACGATCCTACATTGTTTTCATTTCGCTTTGTGTCAACTTTAATTAATTTTAATTCGAGTCCTCGATTCAGCGGTGTGTTCAGTTGTTACTTTCGTATTGTCATAATATGATGTTTCGCTAATCACCGCTTCATTCTATACAAGAACTCAAGTACGTACAAGTTTCGTTTAAGGACAGTTTAGTCTGATTTTATCTAATAGGGTATATTGTTAACTAGCTTTCCGCGCGGGGTTCCTGTAGGATCATCATAATTGAATATAGTCTATAGCCTCGATAAATGGGCTCACTAACACCGAAATTTTTTTTTAATCTATCCGGTAGTTCCTGAGTTTAAACAGCCAATCCGGCCCAATCGTGTACTGTTACATACCTTAAGACGTAAAATTTCGTTGCGTAGTTTAAAAGATATAATATAATCGTAAGCTATCTTTAGGTATGTAAAAAATGGTATGCTTGAGAAGTGATCTAGAGTGAGGAAATCTGTATAATAAATAATAATATGTAATATTAGTGTAGGTACCTTATATTAAGTAACTTTCTGTAAGTGCCCGGCGTCGCCCGTGAACAATTCTGACAGTTCCTGTTTTTTTTTCAAAATAGACCTTCAAACCTGTACCTATATCTGACAATTTTTGTAATAAAAGTAAAATCAGACAAATTAGTCGAGTCGTTCTCAAGTTATTCGCGTACGATAAGATTCATTTAAATTTATACCCATGTAGATAGATAGATAGATTACCACATATTTATTGGCATAACTTTCCTGACCTTAAATTACAATAATAGGTACATTAGTTGCATGTACAACCAATGTTTAGGAGTAAGTAAAACAAATATTTTTTTAATGTTATAATATGACTTGTTTTACTGAATCCTAAATCTATATGTTACTTACATATGAGCTAAACAGAAACAAATAATTTAACAATAACTAAGTTTCTTTGGCAGAATGCCTAGAAGACATCGTTAACAATAGCAGGTGATGCTTACTCGTTAGATTGAGTTGAGCGTTTGTCGGCAAATCGAGTTCTCGGAACGGTTGGGTTGGATCTCTGCCCTGCGGCTAGCGCCTCTACCTGCAGTCCAGTCCCTATCCCTGCTTCTAAGCTTCATTTAGCCTACAAAATACACCCGTTGCGTATGGAATCTTAAGATATAAGTTTTGTTTTAAAAAAAGTACTTATAGTATTCCATTGTTCTTAATTTAGATTGTTCTTGTTTTAAAGCATATTGTTACTTTAAAGTTACGCATTAATTCCGTCAGGTAGGTGCTCAATGTTTTCTTTAGGTATTGTTAATGAATGGTCTTTTCATATTGCACCGAGAAGTTCGAATAGTTGTGTGTATTTAAACAAGTTGTCTGGCGTGGCGTTTAGGTACCTGTAGGAACTCGTCTTCAAATATTGCTATATAGTTAGTTCTGGCTAAAGAAGATATGAAATGGTGATATAATTTCCAAAATCAAACCGGTAGACCGCTCTTAAATTGAAACAAACATCAAAGAATACGTTTAATATTTAATATTAATTAAGTTTGTATTTGTTTATATATTTTGTCAGTTACCTAGTCGACTTAAAACGTCAATTACGAAATGTACGTAATAGGTATGAATGTATACAATATAATAGAAAAAAATGTTGCACAGAGGTGGTAATACATAAAACTAACGAGCGCATAACGTGTTTTAGAGTTATACGTAAATTATATTTACATAACTTATTTTGGAGTTTGCTAAATGTAAATTAACAAAACATTACGCATTGTTTGAAGAATTTAAACATTCATGATGTTGAATACAAATTTCAAAATTGAGATTAATAAATGAAGACCACCGCACCGGCAGGATTCGTACCTGCATCATAGGTAGGTATAGCTCCTAAGGATTAGTCATTTGACCACGGTAGATCCAAACCGGTCGTTGAATTTTATCAATTTACTAGCGGCCCGCGTTCGCTTTCATCCGCGTAACTCCTACTCTCGTAGGAACTTCTTATTAAGATATATCTCTTATCGATAAGTAGCCTATCTAACACAAGAATGAAAGAATTTTTCAAATAAAATTACCGCATTCAAGTTAACAGACAATCTCTTCACCATTATATATAAGTATAGATTTCGTCTTTAAGGGTCTTTTATAGATGCCCTCCGTGGCCTATACATACCGTGACCGAGGGGTCTAGGTATTAGGTACCATTCCTAAGATGCCAGTTCGGTTCCCGCCACTTATCTAAATTTATTATGCGGTAAACTTTGTTTCAACCGGAATGTTCAAAAAAATAAGCTGAATCCTATTTTTCAAAAGCCATCTCTTCAAATTCCCCTAGGTACTTCTGTCAATATCGCTGGCACTTTGTAGAGCTTTCGAAAACTTACTGTATGATAAATGAATAAGTCAGTGACAGTGACAACCAGGCTGCACCCTTGACTCCCCCACGATGAAGTCTCAATCACCTGTCCCGAACAACCTTTATACCCCATAATATAAGGTGCTTCATAAATATATACCTTCCGTTTATCATTAAAAGGTATCGCGTATACTAATTAGATACGTTATTTAACAAAAAACTGTTTGATTATTTTTTCTAAAAATCAATGTTTATTTTGAATGAAGTCGTTCCTTAATACTTGCTTTATACCCCCCAGTATATAGCGGGGTGAGTTCTTCATGCTTGTATTATGTATTAGGGTTCCCACGTTTTGCCCTAGTAGGACCTGTTCCCGAGGGAACTTTATAATAAAATATAGAGCCATATAGCCTTTATAGATAAATGAGCAATCTAACACTGAATAATTTTTAAATCGGACCAATAGTTCCTGTGATTGGCGCCTTCAAGTAAACAAACAAATTCTTTAGGTTTATATATTAGTTTATGCTATAGTTTAAACATATTTTTTTACAGAAAAACAAAATTATTTTACAGAAATATATTACCTATCGTATTCAAGGGAAGGCATATATTTTGTAAGTGCCTTATATTTGTAACAAATATGAAATAATATTTCCGTACACACCTACATTATGCAAGGAGTGCACATTCAAGATAAGCTTCACAACCAAATGCTTTTTCGTTGTGAAGCTCAGATCAGAAAGGAATGGCTGAAAAGATTATTCAATTAATTTATAGCACATAAAATGTTGCCTCCCGTTTACTACTTTTATGCGGGCTGGATAATTTTAATATGAAATATGAATCCTATTAAGAATTAATCAGAAATTTGGGTCGATGCGAATGTATGGATATTAGTTAGCAAATGAACGAAATTTTATATTTGGTACGGTATGTTATTGATCTGTATTAAGCCATAAGTCTATTTACTTAATATGACACTTTATAGTTCCAGTAAAATATACCTTATTATAATTATCGTATTACCTGCTAACGTGTGTAGTTATGTTTTGAGAATCTCGGAAGTCTCCAGCGACTTTTAGGAAATTTCGTATGTAGGGGTTTTTGGAAACGTAGAATCAATATATCTAGGTCTCATTTCCCCGAA
The DNA here is from genome assembly GCA_947037095.2 of Nycteola revayana. Lineage (NCBI taxonomy): Eukaryota > Metazoa > Arthropoda > Insecta > Lepidoptera > Nolidae > Nycteola > Nycteola revayana. The sequence continues at coordinate 16,646,954 of OX344846.2, read as the reverse complement.
AATACCGCCAATAATAATTTCCTACCCAGTGAAACTTGTCGACCTGATTCTTGCTTAAACATTTTAGAGAGGACTTTTCTTGATGTATTTAGGTAGGAAGGAAAAAGGAATATTGCGCTAATATTAACGATAATTGTAGGTACAAAGTTGAGATTTTTAAAACAGATATTCAATTCGTATATAACATTTATGCAGAATTTTGAGCAGTAACCGTGAGAGTCGATACTCTACAAATTGGGGTATAGCGAGGGGATATGAATAATGATCGCAAATAAATGACCTGACATAACTTCGCCGCAAATAACCACCGCACCGTTTATAAAACAAGTTTTGTGAAACAACTGAGAATAATGCAACGTTGACAGGGGGTTGCGCCACCCTTTGAAAACATTATTTATAGAACTTAAAATTGGTTCTTACTAACTTAAATTCATTTAGGTATTTATAGTGAAACGAGAAATAACTTCAATTAACATTTCTAATTTATTTATAATATTATTAGATTAAATCGTTTCCAAAGTCTTGTCAAATAAAAATAATCTACTTAAATGAGAATTCTAAGGTTTTTTCATCATATAGGTACATTATTGGCGATTAAAAGATGATATTCCCTTTCCATTTACGGATAATGAAGCACAAATTGATAAGATCTATTAAGTGATATTGTATCAAAATAAATATTTGTGTATGTTATGGTAAGCACCGCGAGAGGCGCGCGCACTCGCGACGGCAGGCGAGCGGAGCGCGGGGCTTCGTCCTCGGCACTCGGCGGCGCCCTCGCGGCTCACTCAGTCACCGCCGGACCACGGGGGCCCACTGTCGCGCCCCGTCGCTGCCGCACGACGACACCACCGCTCACATTGCGAACATCGCAACACTCGCTGGACGCCAATCCCGGCCTTTACCATCAAAGACATTAATAAATTCACTCAAAAACTGGCCTGTTTCATTCATTTACACCGGCTCCGAACTTGACCTGTGATTGTTTCCAACTGTCAGTGCGCGTGTTGTGCTTTATCGATAACATAACCTGTACGATTTCAAGGGCACAAAAGACTCTGGTTGTGTTGTGGTTCTGGTGTAGCAGGGCTGTCGGAACAGGTCCAACTTAGTCATTCTTGCAATGTAAGTGGGCGTATTCGAAAGTTTCAAAATCGATCGGGTGACGTGCGTGCGTGGGATTACGTTTACGTAATCTTTGTTTACCTTGGGAATATGCACTAGTGACTGCTGACTGTGATACTATCGGCACCAGCCGCCAGCGATTCCCCGAGGCGCAGAATAGCATGGGTAAGTTTATTCCGGCCCTGTGTTCCTGCTTGTTGGATTAGATTGTTTTGTGTTTTATTGAAATCGATGTAGGTATTGAGTAAGCACTTATGTAATTGTTTTATTTGTTATTTTAAATAAATAACAAATGAAACTGTGCAATTAAGAGTTGACGTGAAAATTACTTACTAGAAAAAATATTGAAAGCTCATAGGTAGTAAAAGTTGAAATCAATCGGCATGACTAGATTTTTTTGCATTCGGTGAAAGTTGAGTTGCATTGGATTGCATGCGATAGACATTGGTATATTATCTAGTTGATATCCTAGTCTAGTATTAGGTATATTATATCCATTTACCTAGCTTGCGTTAACACATCCTATACCTACGAATTACCAATTAAGTAGGTAGGTACCTACCTATTTTAAAAAATCTAAATCTCTCAATCTAATATTGCTAAATTAGTCCATGAAATACCTACCTACCATTTGTAATGAGAATTACCTAGGTAGGTATACCTTTATTTATTAATATAATTAATCAGGTAAGTACCTACGTATATAGGTACCTACGTAATTTTAAATTTACCATTGTTCCTGTGCCTAGGTGGCCAGCGACTTATCATAGTGTGTTACATTTTCTCCTCCAAATAGAGTTAAGTAATTACCTAACAGAATCAGGCGTTACTTTGCGGAAATACCTACATTGTAATCTATATTAAAAAGAAAAAAATATTTGATGTTAATTCCGCTAAAATATGTGTCTAGGTATATGCTGGACCTAATGCTATTTTTGCACCGCTTTCAAAAATGATGCATATTGTGCATCATTTTTGCGGGCGGGAGGTGCTAAAGTAGCATTGATTTAGGGTTTTTATAAATTAATGGTAAAAACACATTTTTTAGCGGAATTAACACTAGGATATTTTTGTCTTTTTAATTTAGAGCTAAGTTACCTACTTCATTTGATTTTGATACAAATGATCTTCTAATCGAGTAAACGACTACAATAACATTAAGAAACACCTACCTAAATGGGAATTTATTCAGTCCGATTCCATTATTGATCAATTAGTGAAAGTAATTTAATTTAGATGGATGTACAAATAAAGAAAGGTTACTTTCTTCCCACGAGGTAAAATAAATAGGTACATTTCTTCAGCGTGGGATGAATTGTACAACCAACATGGACAAAGGTCATAAAATATAAAAGGCACTGTTACATTTGAAATCAGAATTTGAATGAATATCGTATTAGAAAACGCCGTAGACGGCATGAATACTGGCAAAAAAGTTTTTAGGCGCCGCCGCATAATTCTATTTTGGTCTATCGTTTTATTATTACCTATTCTCTATTTAAATTGTTTACTGACTGGTATTATACATGCTTTTTTTTTCGGACGGACGTATAGTTAGCCTTGAGGCTTTTGCTACTTCACCGGGCATAATAATATACATGCGTTCGCTGAACGAGCTATGGAGAGGGCTATGCTCGGGATTTCTCTACGAGATCAAATCAGAAATGAGGAGATACGTAGAAGAACGCGGGTTACCGGCATAGCCCAACGGATTAGTTCGTTGAAGTGGCAATGGGCAGGCCGTATAGCACGGAGAAGTTATCGAATGGAGACCGCGGCGTCCACCAACTAGATGAACGGATGACCTGGTAAAAGGCCGCGGGATCACGGTAGATGCAGGCCGCCTCTAACCGTAGCAACTGGAAACCTATGAGGGAGGCCTATATCCAGCAGTGGACGTCCTACGGCTGAAATGATGATGATGATAATGGTATTATACATGCATTGATCAGTTTGTGTATCTTTATTGTTCAGATATTCTATATGAAATTGGTAAATATAAACACTATCGCCGACTACGCACTAACATGAGAATGTTGATCCAAATCAACAAGATTCAATAATAAAGTAGGTCAATACTTTGATATCCTCGTGTCGAGACTTATAATATAATATACATTTAGATAACATGTTCGTATATAGCTCTAGGGTTGTCGATAATAGTAAGTTGTTTTATATTTACATAACTTAGTAAGTTACAGGTTATTTACTCTACATAAATCATTTTAATATTTTTTTCTTATCATTGTTAATTATGAAATAAGTAGGTATTTAGTAAATAGGCGTATCTATATTTAATTAATTACCTAATATTTAATATCTCATTTTAAAATACCTACATTATTTTATACCAATTAAAATTAAATAACATGAAACAATCATACAATGGAGGTTTCCGGCTTCTGGGACCGCAATTAACTGGAACCGCGGTCCCAGTCGACGGATTCGAAAAATTAAATATTTTTCTTCCAGCGACTGGGACCACTCATAGATAACTTAAAAAAAACTATTATTCAAGTCAAAATCGGTACAGTCAAACGAAAAATAATCTAAATTATTTATATGAATATCATTGACTCCTTCTAGACATGATTTTATCCTATGCGCTTAGTAATAGATTAAGCTAGCCCGTTTTTACATAATTCACACATGCAGGTAAACACACAAAGGGAATAGCATTGTATGATTGTATAATACTATCCCTCTCCAGCTCGAGTCCATTTTGTTTTGTTATAAACGGGAAATTTTGCATCGCCCGATGACTGGCTCGGCCAATCACTGACAAGAAGCTTATCAATTTAAAAAAGTCAAGTTTTGCATTAGGCAGTTTTTGTTGCAAATTGTGTGATGTGAGTGGTGGTGTAGTGACTTCATTTAATAGTCTTCAGGTATGTAAAACAATTTTTTGTTAAATTATTTATAAACAAAACGAGCTAATAAGTTAAATTAAACGACGTGTTTACAAATATTTTTACTTTAGAACGCTTCTCATCTTTAATGAGACTTTTTAATATCACAAAGAAAATTGTCATCTGTTAAGATTATCTGATATTTAATTATTTTTTTTTTCGATTTTAGAATTATCAAAATGGATGTAAATAGTCCTTCAACTTCCCGTGGTGAACAGTCATTTTATATTGATGTCACACAAAGAGGACGTGAACTTTTGCGAAGAGCTGGCTATGAATTACTTATTTGACTGATTGTGTGTTAAGCCATGTTAAAGTAATTGTGATTGACATAGATAGTACCTACGTTTATTATTTTTATTGTGATTTATGTTATTTTTTTATTATATTTACGGTACCACTTAAAGGCTGATTTTGTCATAAATAATTACTTTCTGAATGTTAATTGTTTGAAAATTGTTGATTATTATTATACTTAAGCACGATTTATGTGTTTTTTTTTGTTGATTATTGTTAGCATGATTTATGTATATGTTTTTATTACGAAAGTTTTAAATAACAGAACTGTATTCAAAGGCTGTTTTTTTATAACAATAAATGATGTTTGTAAATCAAAAATGATCTTTCTTCAATTATTACATCTAAAAAATGTTTGTTTGACTGTACATTTTTTAATTTCAGTTATCATTTATGAGTGGTCCCAGTCGCCGGAAGAAAATAATTTATTTTTTACGGATCCGTCGACTGGGACCGCGGTCCTAGTTAATTGCGGTCCCAGTCGCCGGTAACCTCATACAATGTACGTTTATTTTAAAATACGTAATTCAAATTAATATTAGGCTCGTTATACCTATAAATAAAGTAAACACATAGTTTGTATTAAATGTTAACAATTCATCAATTGACTTTTTCTCCTAGACACAGAATAATCTTCCGTTGTCATGGGTAGGAATCGAATCAGGGAGACCAAGTCTCGATGTCAACTACCGTAACCACTGGACCGCTTGTGCAGTCCCCATATAATAATACTATAGGTATATAGGTATACAGTGGGAACTACACAGTAAAATATATAGTCTATCTATCATCTTCGATAAATAACATGATAATATCGAACACTGAAATAATTTTTGAAATTGGATCAGTAGTTCCTGAGATTAGCGCGTTCAAGGAAAAAAACAAACTCTTCAGCTTAATTTATTAATATTGATTATTATCTGTATGTGTGTTTTATACTATACCCATTTACCACGAAAAAATACAAAGTATACATGCTAAACTACACTAAAGTCTTTAAAAATGCGCATTGGTAACCCTAGGACACGTAAGTAAAATATAATATGCCTACCTATAGAATGCATGCCTTGTATAGTACCCGAGACGGTACACGCCTTTCATCTTCCACAAATCTTGGCATTGAAATAATCGTACGGTCCAATACAGGTTTGTGTTGCCGTGAACCCCGTTTAGCATCGATCCTGACCGTTCAGCGACCAATTACACAATGAAAACAGGTTCTCTCTATAAAATTATGTGAGAAAGCATTAAAGTAAAGAACCGTTACGCACCGTTACTTATAAAAATTGTGAGGTTTTGCAAAAGTATAAATTATCTATCGATCGGATAATGATAGTGGGATTGTTAGCTACTGTTAGCGCCTGAGGCTAGTTATGTAGCTGGTGTCCTGGCATAGCTATCTTAGTACTTTGAGGGTCCTCTACATATTTGATACGCGCCTGTATCCGTTACAATGGCGGCGGGATGAGGTCGTCTGGCTACACAGCCTGCCTGGCTTCACAATTATGTACTCTCGGTACATATTTTCTGTTCAGCATCGCCAACAGGTAACATTGATACGGTTTTTTTTATAATCAACATCACATGTAATCTAGGGATCTATTCATCCGGTATAAGATGCGCTGTTAATAACGGAATTTAAATTACGAACGATGATTGCACAAATTTTGACTAACAGAAGAAAAATTAAGTCTTTTTAAAATATAATGAAGGTTTAGTAAGTAAGAAACCATACTTATATGTTGCAAAAGCGGCAGTGAATGTTGCTTAATGAGATTATTTTTATTAGTAAATAAAATGAAGAATGTTTACTATACAAATGTTAACTAGGGTGAAATGTTGAAATGTTCTACTTTGTTTCCTCAAGGTTCACTTAACCTTTTCATTCACCTTTATAGCTTCACAATCGGATTATCTGTAGCGCTGGTTGTGTTACGCATACAAAGCACAAGTAAATATCAACATTTACGTTTGAAAGTAACTGAAGGTTATACCAATACCTATTCATCCGGATTAAATATGCACCAACACGGTCTTTTATAATAGTTATAATATAAACATCATTATATTTTATTTTACTAAAAAAAAAGAAACATATCTAAAAATGAGTTTTAACTCTCTTCGATCAGCAGTTTAGGCTGTGTTGATCAGTCTAGTCATTCAGTACAAAGCGTTTTATTCATTCATCACACAAACCAAATTCCTTCTCAGAAATACCTAAAAAATAGCATAAAATTAAGTTTTTTACTAACAAGTGACTCTTGTTAGTAAAAAAAATCCTACTAATATTATAAATGCGAAAGTTTGTATGTATGGATGTTTCTCTTTTACGCAAAAACTAATGAATGGATTTGGCTGAAAGTTTGCACGCGGATAGTTTACAATCTGGATTAAGAGATAGGCTACAAAATATCACGCTCGAACCCACTGGAGCAGAGTAATGCAAGTAAAACCGCGGAACGCAGCTAGTACTACATATTTGACTCAAATCGTTATCGTGATTCATGGCCTATTATTTTAATTATTATGGTTGCGATACATGCAATCGAATCACAAGTAATAATAGTTATACCTAAGTGTTATAATATATCGCTAGCACCAAACGATACTATAATTGATACAAACAATTATTTCTACACAAAGCAGTACGTTTAACCATTGTATTGCTTTAGGCAAACCGAAAAGGTTCCAAATAACATATAATCAGCATTAATAAATAGGGTATTATCCACTTTATGGGTAGCATTTAACTCTGTTTATGAGTCGCTTATCATTATTTGTGAGTAATATAAGCTGTTTAGAGAAATTTAATTCATTCTTAGCATTGAGATAAACCACCCGTGAAAACATTAAAAATGTTTGCGTGGTCGTAAGTTTAGACAATTCTACGCAGTCATAAATGTCACCGTTTGGATGAGATACTATAAGTATTTACTCATTATTTTAAATTAAATCACTACATAGTATAAAACAAAGTCGCTTTCTCTGTCCCTATATCTCTATGTATGCTTAAATCTTTAAAACTACGCAACGGATTTTGATGCGATTTTTTTTAATAGATAATAGAGTGATTTAAGGGGAAGGTTTATATGTATGATACATCAGCATTGCGGGTCGCTAGTTTATATATAATTTATACTGGACTAATCCGTTAGGTACCTTTTTATTAATGACTAGCTTTGCGTTAGTGGTTTCTCCCACTCCTGGATAACGTAGCTTTTTAAGCAAACAAAGAAACACTAGAGTTTTAAAATGTTAGTAGGTATAGATTACTGAGGCGACGACAAGTGTTAGTTTTGCATGCAATCCATTAATTATATGACATGTACTTGCTTATACACTAAGACTTATTTATTTATACTACATATAAACTGATCGAAGTCACTACCAACTAATATTAGAAATTTTAATCCTGCTGTAGGATTTACGTATATACGTATGTTGTCAAAAACCAAAATAGCTTTTAAGGATATCATTACCCCCTCGGGAAATTAGAATAGATTACACAGAGTAGGTAACCGTTACGTGAGGAGTACATGTTCAAAAGCTCTACTACACTTTATGTGTCGCTACTACGGAGAAAATTACTTTACTGAGTGTAGAAAGATAGGCGGCAGGTTTTTTGTCACCTGGTGACAAATACTTAACACAAGGTCGTTTAAAATTTATACTCCCACGTTTATGTCATCAAAATTAACAACTCAAGTCTTTCAAACGAATAAGTACCGCACGTTGACGGTGTCACCTTAAATTATATAATACGGAATATACAGATAAAAATACTACAATTTTTTTTTCTGTCCTAGGAGTAATTCATTTACTCATTCCCTCCGCCGCTGCAGCGTTCCCGCAAAGGGTTATGTGGCACTCTCCATAGCGTGGTATTCTAAATAAATTAAATTAAATGCTAAATAAAAATACTTATAAAAATATGTAGGATATAAAAAAAATTATGAATGTAACTCACGCCCTGTCAGATCTCCGTCTGTTTGTAAACAAAATGTAATGGCACTGGTCGAGGAAGCACGCGTTAAACTAAGATACCTACGTAGTTATCTCTGACTCATTCAGTTTAGCATGATGGCATCAATTCATGGGCACGAGTGACGCCATCGGGACAGCTACTGCGCAGTAAAATTTACAATTGAGATTAACTTATGACATCTTAGAAGTCGCTAGCACGTACTTGCTTTTCGGTGTCAGCGTCACGTTTCGAGGCACGGCCCGTAATGCGTGTTGAATGTAAGAGCGACGTCCCATATTACCCATCCCGAGGGGAGAGTCGGTCCTGTACCCTGAGCTTAAATGTAGATACATTTGCATGTTGAATCCTTGATGCTTGCTATGTGGGCTCCGACTTTTAAAAAGATAAAAATGTTGGATAAAATAGTGCTACTCAGCATACGTGTACTCCGCTCAAAAGCGTATTTTACTCAGTTTTGTCGTCATTATTTTTTCTTTTGCATTTGTTTTTTGATAAAACCGATTTTAATTTTAGTTCAAAAACAAAGAAAATTTATACAATTGATTCTTGCTTGAGATATTGATGTTATCGTTTCACTCCGCATGACACCTCATTTTCAGTGTTCACTCATGCGGCTTATGAAGTCATCTTGGAAAGTAGAATGGAGAGGGAGGAAATTTATGAAAGACACATACATTTTCTATAAATTCTCTGTCTAACTGTTGCCATTTTCAGTCCTTCAACAATACATATTATTATTGTTTTAGTTCATGAAATGCTTGCCGATAAAAAACAAACACCTGTGTCAAATTTGCATCGAAATTCACTTATTGAATCATACAAAGTTTATCGACGTACCTACCTACTGTAATCGCATTACAAATGCTCGATTTCAATCACTCATTTTCAGACCTAACAAACGCTTGACCAATCGAAGCGTGGAATTTCAAATTAGTTTAATTCGGTTGCATATATGGGGTACCCAATTGTGTGTTTATGACCTTTCAGTAACATCTGCATCAGCTGCGTATATGCAGCAATCACTGTTCAGTAGCGTGACAAGATTTACTTGCATTAATTACGTAACAGCATAGCGTGATTGTGAAAAATGCCTTCTACTTAAAACGTTTCTTTACTTAGAGTTGATTAGTTTCGTGTATTGTGTAATTAATTGAAGAATGAAAACAACTTTTTTCAAACACGTCTTAGCCATATATATGTACTTACTCTGCAACGTAATGTGTGGATAAAAATGCTGCCCTCTGGCGCCTATATCTCATTATTTCCGGTTCACTGCTTCCTTTTTGGTAAGCCTTCCGTAAAAGAATAAATTTTCCTCACCTTTGCATATATTCTACTCGTGTGCACAAAAGTCATATTATCTCGATGTAATTCCTAATTTCGAGCTATTAAATATCAAGGTTGACCATTATATTATGTGGGGTCAAAGTGTAATGAGTTTTCACGCCACTTCATTCTCTTAGCACAGGTTGTCGACGGCAGGTCGAGGTCGGATTGGTTAGTCTCATTAATGCATCACTGCGGACATCAGACATATTCGTATTTGCCGAGGATTTTCATACAAAGGCTTTGAGAAGCCTCATGAAAATAACATTACCGAGCGCTGCCAAAATGTTCCGTTTTATCTAGGAATGCCGTTGTTTGCAACGCTTCCTTATTTTGTGTAATGGCTTAGACTGCAGGAAAATATTTTTGCAAAAGTGGGAAGAGGAGATTGTTGTAATATTTCTAGTTTAGAGGCACGTCATTTGAGGAATGAAATCAGTATTTCTAGTACTAAACACCATCTGAATTTAATAATATATCAAAATAACACGTTTCCAACTCAACATTTCAGATTACATGTGATAAAGTTGTTATAAGTAATAACTTAGGTAATATGAGAATTGTTAGTTATAAATACTACATTATTTTTATCCTTTATAAAATTATTTAATTTGCGGCTCTACTCTCTAACCAACGAAACTATCGAAAGAATTAAAGAATAAGCGTAACGTATACATTGTTAATATGTACCTAAATCTGCGTATCCTTCATTCAAATTTATTATATAAGTTTATTCATTGATTAGCTCATACATATACAACATTTTTAATTAACTTTCATATGTTATAAATAATAATTACATGCACATAAAATAATTTATTCGGAATGGAACAACGGCTTGCCGGAACTATAGCGAGTGCAACGGAGCGAGCCTTGCTCAAGGTCGACACACGCCTTAATAATGTAACTAAATTAACCACAATGCATCATACATTCATAACTCTTATGCCATAATATAATTTAGCAGTAGCTGAGCACCATTATACGCGAGATGAACAGATACAATACCAATAGGAGCTCTAGATAAAACATTACTTACCAATATAGGATTATTTCGTTCGATCGGAGCTAAGCCGCATGGTTGAATTGGCGGTTGGTAAGATCTAGTGATGCATCCGGATAGTATTTTTAATATACCCTGTGGTGTATTATTGTTATTAATAGTATATGTTTTGTGTAATTCATCTAAATTGTTAAAATGCTTGCCGGATTAGTCAGCCGTTATCGCAATTAAAACAACAGTTAGACATGCTTTAACTAATCAGGCATAAACAAATGATGTTTATGCGAACGTTATTAACATTTAAAAGATGTTTTCGAAATATATTAAATGCAATCTTTTAACGCACAACTGCTTATTAGTAAGCAATGTAATTTCCTTATAACAAAATTCAAGTGAAAAACACAACGACAATGATAAGAAGAATGGACAGACAAGATGACACGTACAATATGAAGATATTTCTAACTTATAAGACTGCGATATTTTCGTGGAGTAACAACCGAAACTGATGTATTACTTCTTCGTATTGTGGTACAAAGCGTGACGGATAACGGACTGGCTATTCTAAATGCAACTATTTATTATGGATAATGGCCTCAGGCTGTCACGCCTCATCAGCTAAATCTCACTAAGTGACCGCTGTGTTCCCCTCGCTAATACCACAACATGATCAACTCTAATTGAATCATTCAATCTTACACACTTTTTTATGTGAAAGCTGAATGATGATACCGATAACGTTTAATAGGAATTGAGGCCAAGTGCACATCGCAGTCATTATACTCAGATATCTAAGAAGATGTACAGTATTGGAAGTCGATCTACTTCCGTAGTTAAGCAATTCTTGGCATGGTATATTATCTACTTGTATTAACTTAGGCTTCATTTATTTCATGAATAAAAAAAAGTTAAATATTAAGTAATAATGATGAAGTAAAAATAAATGTCTGTTGATATTCGCGTGACTCTTGATGATTGTGGCAAAATTTCTCGACAAAAAATAAGATTGTTTCAAATCACGGGTATTACGCGATGAACGACGAAATGTTCTCTCTTTTTTGTTAGTTCTCGGTTATTTTTTGGTGAAAACGTCGGTTTGACATGCGATTTAAACATAGGAGATATCCGAACTCTATTTCCTCAATTTAGTTGATGTGTAAAATTACTGTTATGACTTTTTAGCAAATTATGATTAAATGTGAATCTAAACAAACAAGTGAAAGTGTATTGTGTTTTGTACACTGTATTTGCAATGGTTAGTATGTAGCGGTGGTCGTTGGTGGCGGCACGTGGCTCAAAGCAAAGAATCAGATCCCGTCACACCCGCGCCTCGTTAACAATGATAAAGTAGCCGACCTCGAACTTGGATACTTTAAACGCTTTACCTGACAGTTTAATATCAATTTATCAAGTACTTACTACAATTGACTATTAGAGTAAACGATATTCAAAATATTTTAAAACAGTGATAGAGTGAATAGTAAGTATATGAATGAATTTTATTTAAAAATAATAAGTTACAAGCACATCTAAACTTACGGCTTAGAAAAAAATGTCGTAAATTTTACAAAATACTAGTAATAGAGCTTCAAGATCAATAGTAAGAAAACATATTTGTAAAAAATGAGTCATCGATGAATCTTAACAAATATGCACCATTTTAAGAGGTTGTAGAGTGATCGGTCGCCACTTATAGCCGCGGCTGCAACTATAATTTGTGTGGAGATAACTTAGTTGTTGGCTGCGTTTTTGTGCCCGCGGGTGCTTGTTGCAGTGTTTTTTATTTTTAGAAAATTGCTTTCTCATGGATAAATCATCGAATCCGGTCACGACATTCAGAGCGCGGTGTGCGTATCAAGTATCGATCTGGTGAGCGGCTCAGCTGCGTCGCCCCACATTTCACGCTCGTTGCCAATCGCAACGAACACAACGCTTGCTTTGGTAACTCGCTTTGCTCTAGACGTAGCGCCGCGCGGCTCCGTCCCGACTCCATACTTGCCTAACTCCCGTATTTATGGATCAAAACAAAGCTTACAAATAGAACACGCTCTTGGTATTTGTATTCTATTAAGGACTTGGCATTTTCATGTTTTACCATTCCAATTCAGTAAACGTTAAGTCAGCATAAAATTCTGAATTTATTACTGACTTTAAAAGTCACTATTTCAGTTCATGTGTTTTTAGATACCGTAAAAGTTGATTTGTCAATAATTGGCTATTGCTTGGCTGGCTATTAAGCTATTTGTATTTATACATACGAAAACTTGTTAGTTCTTTAGAGTACCGAAATCAGGGGTGATTCACAGGGGTGGCATACGTGTTATTTTATTAATTATAATCAACAATTCATTAGCGAGTGTTCTTGAGGGTGTCCATCGTTGTCATTTTAGTTCGCAAACTAGATGAGAATCAGATCACATTTGCTAGGAAAAACCTGTCTTCTCAATGAAGTTGAAATGGAAATCGGACCATAATCAAGAAAAATACGTGAGCCACATGTGAATTTTCGTCTTTTTTTAGTGAGATTCACATAATATGTAACGTTTTATTTAGTGGAAATAAGCCCAAATAAATTGTATTTTTATTTTCTTAACACATTTATGATTATTGTTGAGTTCATTTTTGATATTGATCACATATATGATTTATCTAGTATTACACTCTGCTCAAATAGAAGTCAAAGTCTGAATAAACAAAGGCTTTATAGACACATTTCGTTTGATGGTAATAGACGTCTTGCATAACGCCAGATGTTCATGAGTCACGTCTAACGCGAGTAGGTGTCGCAGCCTTTACCGAGACTTAATTAGCTCTCTAAAGCACAGGAACTCACAAAAGACCGAATGAAAAGACTCTCGACATATACTCGTAGAACATTACTCAACCTTATAGACCTTTGTAAAACATTGCTACTATTATTGAAGTATATACGGAAAAAGAATGTGTTGATATAAATAAAAATGATATCAAGGTATATTTCCTACAATAACGTGGATATAATACATATTTTATTTATGAATATCCTTGTTGGTTGTTTCAACTTCTTTCCCGTTCGAGGTAACCGGTATTTATACGGTAAACGTATATGTGATAACCGACCATTAAATATGTGTGTAGCAATCCATACAACTCACTCGTGGATCTGCGGTTATGTCTGTCACACAGTAATGTCTGGACTCGGTCGAAGAGCATCGTGAGAAACAATCCAAGCAAATTAACTTTTCGCTATTACTGTCACGCGAGACAGAATAAGCAGAGCTATACATTACTATACAATTGGTTCTTACTTTTGTTACGTGTTCAGCATTACGTTCGTGTGTATGTAATCGATTAAATTAAAAAGTTTCACGTTGTTCTGCAATGATCTATTTTTTGGTTCTTTGAACTAACGGGACCGCTAATAAGAGTACCACACATGCAAGCATTTTATGTATATGTAGTTTTGTCGTGTTGTTAATAATGTTATCGTGATGGAATCGTTTGATAGCGTCTGCTCGAGAAAACGAACGAGATTAATTAGTTTTGGGAGCTTATCTAAGAGACAAGGAAGAAATAGTTGTAGGTATACTAACTTCTTACTATAACATCATAGTTATAATTATGTTTAGAGATATTCCCGTTTGTATGAGGGTGGTTTCCAGTTTAACCTGTTGCGGCTAGACTAGCCGTTCTGTTTACCTGTAACAATGGTTATGTATGTATGTTTTGTGACAGAATAAGCAGGGTTATACATTGCTATACAATTGGTTCTTACTTTTGTTACGTGTTCAGCATTACGTTCGTGTGTATGTAATCGATTAAATTAAAAAGTTTCACGTTCTTCTGCAATGAGCTATTATTTGGTCCTTTGAACTAACGGGACCGCTAGTAAGACACACACACATGCATACATTTTATGTATATGTAGTTTTGTCGTGTTGTTTATAATGGTAGCGTGATGGAATCGTTTGATAGCGTCTGCTTGAGAAAACGAACGAGATTAATTAGTATTGGGAGCTTATCTAAGAGAGAAGGAAGAAATAGTTGTAGGTATACTTCTTACTATACCATCGTAGCTATAATTATGTTTAGAGTTATTCCCGTTTGTATGAGGGTGGTTTCCAGTATAACCTGTTGCGGGTAGACTAGCCGTTCTGTTTACCTGTAACAATGGTCATGTATGTATGTTTTGTGACCCAATACATAACTGTTATGGAACGGCGCTGCTGTCTGAAGTACCTGTTTAATCATCTAGTTCCGACACATGTTCACTAAGTGGACTAATTATTAAGCCATATATTTATAAGTGTTTTTCTATGTATGTTAGAAGCTTAATTACAAACGGATCCAAATATGTATGCAGACGAGTACGACCTATGTTTCTTCAACAGTTCGTTTACGTCCACTATTGAACATGGGTCTCCGCATTACAATCCTTTGCAAGTCAGGATCATTGAGGGATTACATGGGCCCCGCTCCCTTCGAGGCTGACCCATGAGGAGCAGGGACGCCTTCACACTCCGGGCGTTCCTATAATTGGACAAATGGGCCACTATAAGTGTGACCCAGGAGATCCCGCGGTACCATATTGGCATTGCCGTGTGGTTTCCGGCTTAGAATAGACCACCCCATGTCCTCCCGTGGGTGTCGTAAAAGGCGATTAAGGGACATATAGCTGATGGATGGGCAGCAGCATCTATTAGCTCAAGGTTTACATCTTACTGCGATCACCAATCCGTCTGTCAAGCGTGGTGATTATGGCAATATCCCTCTACGATCCTGGCTTGCCAAGGTCTGTTAAGAGGAGGCCCATGGTCAGCAGTGGACGTCAATGGACTGTTGATGATATTGGCTGCGGGTGCCGACGGGGGGCCGGATTGCTCATGCGTACCCGGCCCCCGCCAACGGCGGATCGAAGGAGTGTCCGGGGGGTTTTAGTGGTGTAGGGTCCTCTCCTCGTGGTATGAGTTTAGCATACCACGCTATGGAGAGGGCGAGTCACATATCCCATCGCCAGCGCGCGAATACGCTGCAGCGGCGTTGGGAATGCGTAAATGCATTACCCCAAGACAAAAAAAAGCATCATTGAGGGATATTGCTTAATCGTCACGCTTGGCATGGCGTTGCTGCCCATCCATCAGGTGTATGTCCTTATGTCGCCTCTTAGGACACACATGGGAAGACATGGTCTGGTTTATTATAAGCCGTAAAGATCACGGCCTTTCTATGTAGCTATAGCTATATACCTAAAAATAGCACGTACTAAAGTATTTATTTTATCTCCAGTAGAGTATAAAACAATGTTTGACCGTTAATTCCTTAAAATATAACATACCTATGCATAACATGAGAAGTTTTATTACTGTTCAGTATAAATCCATGTACGCCACTAGTAGAATATGAATCACTATATCTATTTACATTATTTATCTATCATATGATAATAATAGTTTGTTTAAAATTTGATACTAATAAAATTAGACTACCGGCAGGACTTGAACCTGCATCTTAGGTTTAGCCCATTAGCCTTAACCTTTCGGCCACGGTGGAACCCCAACCGGTCGACGAAATTTATCAATTTCTTATAAGTTATAACACGCCTCGATTCGAGGCTCGAGACCTGTCGGTGGTTTAATTTGGGATAAAATATAATGACCACCAAAAATATATACTTGACACCAGAAAAATAAAGTCTAAAATTATAATAGTACTAGTTATTTTAGTCACGACTGCACTTCAAATTGTATTCGAACACCAAATGTAGTTAATGATCACCAAATCTTAGCGAGCAAATGATTGCGCTATCCTACCTTAATAAAATCAATGAAAAATGACAATCGGTTAGGTTAGGTTAGAGCTGCGGCCATACAACGCACGAGCCGAGCGAGCGAAGCGAGCGGTGCCGCGGTAGCGGCCGGCGAGTGCCAGAACCGAATAGTAAATTAGTAAAACATTTAGGTACTTTTGGTGATCATTTACTACTTTTGGTGATCATTTACTACTTTTGGGTTAACAATGATTTATTTGGAGTCATTTTGCTTAAATACGATAGCGAAATGTTAAAACTTTGGTTACCATTTTACATTAAAATGCGGGTTTAATTTTGGTGATCATTTTCAATTTTTTTCTGTTATATGTTACTATATCTGATGGTCAGTTAAACATAAGCCGTTTAATTTTATTAATCTCAAATTTAAATTTTAGTAATTGGTAAACTTCTCCGTAAAGTTTTCAAACATTTAAAATAATAGTTCCGTATATACTAGGAGCGCGCGTCAAGCCTTTGGCCTGAGCAGTGCAGACAATCGGTTTCATGACGGCTTAGTCAAAGCGAATAATGACAGCATTGTTGAGACGCTTTTAATTAATATCGATTCGAAGACATGCGATATCTCCATCGAATGGAGCAAATAGTCGAGAATGCTATTCATAATCATGACGACGCACTATGGGCCAGAACGGTGCGTACCGTCTCAAAAATCTGTAACTTTTTTGTTGATTGAAGTAAATAGCTGAAATTTGGCACGTAGTATCTCCAGAGTATATAGAATCCAATAGTGACACATTTATTGTCAATACTTTAATTATTAATATTCAAAAAAATAAAACAAAAATAAAAATGTATTATTTTAATATTAAACCATAGTTTGTTTAACTTATTGAATTATAATTTTACAGTTTTATGATATTAAACCTATTTTCTTTTATTTTATAGGTATTACATATAAATCTTACATTTAAATAAATGACAAATATGATATAAATCCACTCTAAAAATATATTTTACAATTAATGTAGGTACGTAATTACTTCTATTTAAATAGCTAAGAGGCTCTTAGCTTCGTCTAACAATTCCTTGGAAATAGTGACTGATGGTTTTCTGATACTTGATATACCTATAAGGATCTGACGTAAATAGAAGACCATGAAATACGTCTTGATTCGTTGCGGACCTAGAGCATTTTCTAGCGTGATGCAATCTGAATTTTTTGTAATCTTTATTACGAGATTCTTGGGCATCCTCAGATAAATTACCAATGGGCAGAACAGCAAAATGTCTTATTATACTTTCCCCATGTATTAAGATTTTATGTACTGAAGAAGGCATATTATACCACATATATTTTGTTACGTATAGTTGTGCGGTTGCGCGAGTATATTCACCAAATTTTTCTGGATTTACAGCAATACCGGATGCCAAAGTTTGAAGAATAACATAGAACCTTTTAATAAGTTCCTCGTCAACTCCTGTAATTTCTGAAGCGCAATAGTAGTTCTCGAGTTGTACCTTAAATTCACCGTCTAACCACGATGTATTTTTATTAAAAAAACGTTCTTTAGTTCGGTTAGATTTGGTCCACCGATCGGTAAACGCTGTTATAATCCATTTTTGAATACGGTTCACAACTAATTCACTTTTTTCAGACGACAAATGGTGGTGTTCTTCTAAGTATTTTTGAATATCTTCTGATTTTGTTCCATGATCAATGAAAAATTCGCATAATACTCGTCGAGGCACAACAAATTCACTCATTTTGTTTTTACTTCTAACTACTACTTTTTTACAGAGGTTGGTGAAGACTATATTATGTCAAAGCACACTAAAGTACTGGTAAATGACAACGTAAATAAATAACTTTTATACTGAAATTTCGTGTGAAAAAATATTATTGTCTAGTGCATTATCACGTTCCTAACCACTATCTACGAAGGTGGTTAGTAGTAGGTACTGATATAATGTACAATAACAACTTTAACTACCATTTCCTCCCTTTTCCTTCACCGCGATAGATAAATACATAAACTACATGATAAACATGTAATTCACACAGTGATAACAAAACATTAACCACATCTGACCGAACGATAAAAAAAAATACATTACCCAATACTCCCACCTTACCTAAAGATTAAGTAAATAGATAATTTTAAGAAAAAAGTAATCTAAATATCCAAAAATCTCATCAATCACAACTAAAATCATTTTTGGTATATTTTGTATATTCCCCCCAATAGGCATTTTTCGTTTCATTTCAAGGGGGGCAGATTCGGGCAATTTTTTTTTTTTGCCCTTACTTCTTTATTAGCTGCTCTATGTGATGCTATCAAAATTACGACATGGGCAGACATTGCTAACTGCCAAAAGTCTATGTAAAGTTTCTAATAAGGATAAAATATTAGGTTCTGAAAAATAATTTATATACCTCCCCAGTTTTCACATAATGGTCCACTTAAATTATTTTTAAATAGAATACTTCATAACCATTCTAACCATATATCACACTTAAAAATTTGCTGTGAAAATAATGAAAATATGACCATGTAAACTGGTGAAATTGTGTTCTACATAATTGACATAACTTTGAGCGTCAACTTGCAAGCCTTAGTCTAATAGTAAAAATGAGAAATAGTATATTTTAACTGCTATATAATATGCATTGGACATTCAGTTAGACATGTGCATTAACACAATATTCAATATAGAACATTACGAAAACCTATTTTTGAGACGGTACGCACGGTTCTGGCCCATAGTGCGACGGGAGCCGGTGAGGTCATTTTGCTATTTAATATCAGATTTGCTCACTTGCATCGTCATATGAACATTGTGGGAATGAATGAGTGTTGAATGTAGTGCTCGTATGTCTGACAACATTGCAAAATGCAGTTCTTATATGTATTTACTTAGTGTCGGCATGTTTTTACCCGGCTTCGCGTAACAAACATGTTGAGGCTTAGGTAATGCGTTAAGTACTTTCTGTGGATACAAATGTGTAATACAGACTTGTTAGGTACCTACTATATTATTGTATAATTCAGTATTTTATAGCGCGAATCGGGATTATGTTGTGAAGTATTGAAACTGAATAGCAATCTAAAGAAGGAAACATGTTTAAATAGCTATGAGGTACAAGATTGTATGTTTTATTTAGAATGAGGTAAAAAGTATGGGTAAAAACACGCAGAATATTAAGTGGCTTCTCTTTGTGTTCCTCAGACATAAAGAAAAGCCGGTTATTCTACTATACCTTGTTGATAATACCAAACCTAGAGATCTTATACGACGCCCAAGGGAAATAATGGCGTGAAACCTCCCATGCTCAGCTGTCTCCAAAATCAGAATGCAAAGATTGCTTCTATAATATATGCCATCCCTTTAACAGTACATAGTCTAATTTGTAGTTAGTGAAAAAAAAATTGCAAACATTATATATTTACTTGCAAAAAAAATATCTTTATGTAGGTACTTACTACAAGTATAAAGTGAGGTACTTTCTACTCAATGGCGCGGACAGGACAGGTAGTATGATGATTCTATCTATATATATAAAAGAAAGTCGTGTTTGTTACAACACTTATAACTCGAGAACGGCTGGACCGATTGCCATGGTTTTTGATTTGTTGGATTTGTTTCCGTCCCGAATAGCAGAATACATTTTAAAAACAAAAGAAAGTCGTGTTAGTTACACTCAACTTATTTATAACTCAAGAACGGCTGAACCGATTTGGCTGAAAATTGGTAGGGAGGTAGCTAAGAACTGGGAGAAGGACATAGGATACTTTTGGGTAGGGGTAGGGTAGGGTAGGGGTAGGGTAGGCGTAGGGTAGGGGTAGGGTAGGGGTAGGGTAGGGGTAGGGTAGGGGTAGGGTAGGGTAGGGGTAGGGTAGGGGTAGGGGTAGGGTAGTGGTAGGGTAGGGTAGGGGTAGGGGTAGGGTAGGGGTAGGGTAGGGGTAGGGTAGGGTAGGGTAGGGGTAGGGGTAGGGGTAAGGTAGGGTTAGGGTAGGGGTAGGGTAGGGCAGGGGTAGGGTAGGGCAGGGGTAGGGTATAAAAGTCCACCCGTGCGAAGCCGGGGCGGGCCGCTAGTATAAAATAAATCTGTATTTGAAAATCATTTAATTAATAAATAGGGTTTTTTTAGAAATTTCTTCAGTACCTATCTAACGAAAGTGAAGAAATTTCCCTTAATCGTCGCTAATAAGGTTGAAGATCGAATTTAATATTTAGCCCTTTACAACATAAATATAGAAAATATTTCTTGGTGCACGAATACCTTATTAGACACTGTCACTTACGCGGTATCAAGGGATATCGCCGACGATATGTCACTATCTACCGTTAAAGGGATGGCTTTTTGGAAACTCTTTGGAAATTTATGTGAAATAAATAATACCTAGGTATATTTAATATTTTATGTTTTTTTCAAGCGACGAGGTAAGGCTCCTCTCACCCCGCGATACACCAATGTGGCCAAAAAATCCTACAATAATAATGTGATCAGTATATTGTTAAAGGGATGGCTTATATTTTTAAACCACTTTATATCGACTGATGATATCAAAGATTTTTTTATTGATAAGTTAATTACGTACCTTCTTAATACTATACACTGTGGTAGTTACTACAATATCTAACAGCCACATTTTCTTTTTTATTAGTGGCTAGACTTAAATTGTAGTCAATTATTAAAGAAGAATAACCATATTGACTTTTACTTGGAAACGATTACGTAAAGTCGTTGTCTCATTCCTCGTCTATCTATGAAGGTATATAAATATCAAGTACTTGATAATCAATGCTTTGTGTAAATTCTACGATTTGGTTCCGGATTCCGGTTCTGGTTGTTTGAGGGACTACCTACTTTTCGTACCTGGGAAAGCACGTTAAATGGTCCCGATTGTTACCAGCAATTATAGCCAGGGAACGGTCAGAAGCGTTTCCCTGTGTGTGTTATTACATAGTACTGCGGTCACCAACCCGTCCGTCAAATGCGGTGACTATGGCAAAAACCTGTCCGGGAGGAGGTGCATGCAGATGTAAAAAAAATTTTTTTGTTTTGTTTTTACAATAGATACAAACTGTTAGGTAAGGAAAGTCATTCGTTGTCATTTGTCATGTATAGTGCGTACACCACGTTACGCAATTAGATTCTAAATTAGTCATTATGAGGGAAAATATGTTATAGAATTTCTTTTATAGACAAACATTTTCCTCTAATTAGGTGGTAATAAGTAGAAGGTTTGCCGTGTGGTCTCCGGCTTAGAATAGACCACCCCATGTCTTCCCATGGGGTTCGTAAAAGGCGACTAAGGGACATATGGCTGATGGATGGGCAGCAGCATCTATTAGCTCAAGGTTTACATCTTACTGCGATCACCAATCCGTCTGCCAAGCGTGGTGATTATGGCAATATCCCTCTACGATCCTGGCTTGCCAAGGTCTGTTAAGAGGAGGCCCATGTTCAGCAGTGGACGTAAACGGGCTGTTGATGATGTTGATAATGAAGTAGAAGGTACAATATACAATGCTCAGCAAAAATATTCTAATAATATTATCTCTGTTTATTTTTATTTGCTAATGTTTTCTGGGGGAACGGCAGTGTCCCCGCCAACTCGAAAAAAAAGGCCGCACGAATATGCTATCCTTTTCTCGAAGCAGTTCAAACTTTTAAAACCTTAAAAATCACAATAAGCAATAGCTTTAACAGTCTTATCAAATGTTTATAAGTTATGAATAATATTACGGAAATGACTAACGTGGTAAAATTTGCATGTCTACTAATACTATACTATGTTTGATTAAAGTTTTCGTATAAGGCTTAGCAAGGTCTTCAAGTCTTCCGAATTTGTAATGATATCATGCTGTCTATCAGCACTTATTCAACTGTTATAATATAATGAGGTGTTAAAGACTGTAATTTATATAATTAAATATAGTTAACTAACAAATATAAAAAATAAAGTAAATTATATTCAATTTTCTGATTCCCCATTAATTTAATGTATCAATTATTGATTCAATGAAATAAAATTATTTATTTACAGCAAAGACATCATATTTAAACACATTACTTGATTTTAAGTTAAGCGGAAATTTTGTATGATTTATTATGGTTTTCACATTAAGCAAGATTGTATTGTGGATGCCAGGTTATTTAACTTAACCCTATTGGGTATTCTGTGCCTGTACCTATTTACAAAAAAAGTTTATATACAGTGGCGTAGCGAGCCCTGTATCGGCGTTGAATCCAATGGTTATTGGAGAGGCCATTTTCAACATACATTCGGGGCCCTTGTAGCTCAGGCCCCGTACCTACCCCGTAGCTACGCCCCTGTTGAGATACCCGTCCATTCAGGCAGACTGAGTGTAAATGCTGCTTTAAATACTCTGAGAAAATCACTATTTCTCTACTTTATGTCGTCATTTAGGTGAAATAAATCAACTAGAACTAAACAATCGCACCATTCGGGAAAGGAGATAATAGCGTCAGATTACTCAGGCTTCTTTGTTCAGTTTCTGAAAAAGGCTAATAAAATCGGTGTCCAACATTTCATTGAAAATTGATTACAACGTCGTCTGGCACGGATCGTTTATTGAAAGGTTTTGTGAGGTCATTCACTGGTGATTGACAAATTGCTCCTGATCCCTGGGTGATCGAGCACGTCACGTTGCCAACAATGATTAACCTGGACCTGACCCTCGCCCCTTATTACCTTTTAGCCTTTTTTAATAAGTTACGTCATTATGTAACAACATATAAGTACTTTGTGTTGAAAAGTGACGCTGCAAATAGCTCGTAATCGATCGACAATCAATCTCCGACAAGGTAAATAGGTAGCTACATTTAACAGCGCTAATAAAAGTATTGCTACTGAATGTGTGAATAATCAATTGTGTCAATCAATAATATTAGCAGCTACAAAACATCTAAGCTAGTTGTTTTATTTATTAAAATCTAAAACATAACTATTAAGGAGTCACTACATAGTATAAAACAAAGTCGCTTCCCGCTGTCTGTCCGTCCCTATGTATGCTTAGATCTTTAAAACTACGCAACAGATTTTGATGCGGTTTTTTTAATAGATAGACTGATTCAAGAGGATGGTTTATATGTATGATACATCAGCATGGCATCCGTGCGAAGCCGCGGCGGGTCGCTAGTAAATTTATAAATAAAAGAACGTTCGTCGCGCAAATCGTGATTTTCATAAATGTACGTAAATTGTAAGTTAAGTAATTAATATCATTGCAGTATTGCACCTACGAAAAGATATCTGCATCAACCAAAGGTAGACTGGTAAATAATGCCTCTGGCGTTAAGTCCGCCAATGTACATGTACTGTGCATGAAGTGTAATAAATAATATTTTCGTTTAACAAAATATCGATCGATAGTGGGTTTAGATATTTCAACCAAAATTTTACATACTGCTCCGGGTATGAGGTAAGTTTCCGATTAAAATCGCTGCATTTTAATTAACAAAATTAAATCAACTTGCATCAATTGTATATAGTTGGAGACCTTAAACCCGCCTACGTTCAAATAGTACATAATATGAACGAAGTAATTTGAACTGCAGCTGAATAGGCACATAAAAATACCACTGCTTAACTATAGATACACCGAGTTTCTAACAAAAAGAGCGTGAGAATAAAAACCATAATTTATTCCTAATAGATAATGTGAAAACTGTTCCGTATAACTAACCAACTAGGCGAAATATTTTAATAAGACGCCAACCGCATTGTATTGTTTTCGACTGCCGTATGTTAGGTAAAGTTTTTTAATCTTTTATACACTAGCTGCGCCCCGCGGTTTTACCCGCCTTACTCTGCTCCAGTTGGTCGGAGCGTGATATTTTGTAGACTATATGTTAATCCAGCTTATAAACAATCCGCGTTCAAACTTTCAGCTAAATCCATTCAGTAATTTTTACGTTAAAGAGTAACATACATCCACACATACAAATTTCCGCATTTATAACATTAGTAGGATATTTTTAATAATAATCATGTAGACTAAAAAAGTAATAATAAGTCCGTCAGTAAGATTACTCAAAAATATTGAACACGTATTTTTTGCAACAACAAACTATAAAGTTCAGGAGATGAGGGCTTGTGACGTCACTACTAGGTAAAATTGTAACTAGAAGTGACGTCAAAGGAAATTTCAGCGCGATTTCATTTCAAAAAAATGCGTGGCCAATATTTTTTGGTAATCTAACTGACGGACTAAATAGATTTTTTTGTTGTTCATTCCTATTATACTTATTCTGTATTTAAAATGTTTTGTTTATGTATATTCAATTAACAATCTATCCTTAATTATTCAATATAACAAAAAAACGTTTGCATGATGTCATAGCTTGCAGTTTTTATAGAAATATGAATAGGTACACGCCTCACGTTAGTTCAATCATCATCGCGTATTTCCTAATCTTTGGACTGTGTGCGTGAAGTACGAAGTAGTAGACACATTATAAATCGAGAATAAAATATAGCCTATTGCCTTCCTTTATAAACTAACTATTTTACACTGAAATAACTTTTTCAAATCGGATCAGTAGTTTCTGAGATTAGCGCGTTCAAGCAAACAAACAAACTCTTCAGCTTAATATATTAGTATAGATAATATAGATGAACATACATGCAGCCTGTCAAAGAGATTTTTTTTTTACATATCGTTGCTATTATCCCGCAATATTTTAAATTAAAATTTATTATACCACCTTACTAAGAAAATAAAAGTAAGTGAGGGGAAAGGTGAATAAAAAAGTTAGATAACAGTTGAACAATGCGAAACAGGTAGGCGAAGTCGGTGGCGGAAGTTGCTCTTCGATAAAACAATGTTTCTAAAAGTTACCGACATTTTAAAACAATATGGGAGTCGTCGGTAAGGGAACGTACCCATTCTATGTGACCACTATTTTACTACTTTTTAACCTCTCTCTTCGATGTATGCCATGGGGTGTATGGGGTCTTGGTATATTCTATGGAAGGTCACCCCTTCTAGTTTTCGCGTAGTAATTAATAAATATGGTTTGAAATATATTTTGGAAAATATTTGTACAAAGTAAAAAAAACTATGATTTGGCTCATATGTGAATAAAGTTCTAAATAAAAATCTCGAGACTTATGAAGAAAATTATGTTATATTAGCTGCACCCCGCGGTTTTACCCGCATTACTCTGCTCCAGTGGGTCGGAGCGTGATGTTTTGTAGCCTATATGTTAATCCAGCGTATAACCTATCCCGGCGTAAAATTTCAGCCAATGCCGTGAAAGAGTTACAAACATCCATCCGTCCATCCTTACAAACTTTCGCGCTTATAATATTAGTAGGATTGTTTTTTTTTTTTTGCTATACCTACATAAGTTTTTTTTCTGTAGAGAATATTCATTACATGTCAAGATACTAAAACACTCCTTTCCCCCCCAACCATTAACGATGCGTGGTATTTTTAAAGACCCCCGCCCCCCCTTTAGGGGCCACGTAGTCTGGGTATGTTCCCTAACGGTAAGGATTACGATTAAATGCACACTCCAGGGTTAATGTCTTTTGAAGTATCTTAGGGGATTTAAAAGGCAATTTATTCAGTAGTAAATAATTGTTCAAGGACAGACATTTGCATATTTGTGGATGTTGAAACTATAAATGTTAATGCTATTGGAGTTAATGACGCTGTGGGGACTCGACCAAATTTTGATATTGCACGATAATAGACGTCTTAATTTCTGATGACTTATCGCAGTTAAGATAATAATAGAGATATTTTTAATTACAACGAATAGGTATCATTGTGATATCAGATCCAATAAAATATTTTGACAATGCTATGGCAGGATTTTTAAGCGGCGCGGCACTAGCCCACTGACTAGTGCGTCGGACTTGCGATCTAATAGTTGCCGGTTCGAACTCCTCCCATTGCTCTACCGACGTGTACTCACTTGTTTTTTAGGGCCGGAGCTCTGCTCGCCTTTATGCCCGGTAAAGTAGCAAAAGCCTCGTGGCTAATTACGTATGTCCGTCCGAAAAAAAAGAACCCACTCGTAACACAAGCATTTCGCTTAGCACGAGGGGTTAACAAGAATACTAATAAGTAGACTGCAAAAACTCTGCTTTTTGGTTAAGCGCCGACTATTTTATAATACATTTTCGTTCTAGTTCTTAATAAAGCAAGCGCCTATGACAAACGCATACTGACAAACAGATTTTAATAATAAGTGTAGTGACAATAGGGATGTTGACTTCAAAAATGTATTTGGTCCGGCGTCAGTTAGATTATCAATTCTTTTTTTTTAATTATTTTTTCGTTCCATAAAAATACAGCGCGTTAAAATTATATGCAATTTTTTTTTTGTTCTCCTTGGAGACGTGTTATAAAATAGATTGATAAAGTTGTTATAAAGTAGTTGGATGATCGGTAAGTTCCACCGTAGCCTAATTGGTTAAGTCATTTGGGGCTGGGTTCGTGTCCTGTCGGTGGTCTAATTTTATTAATCTCGATTTTGACATTTTATGCACTTGACGTCACATAAAGGTACAAATTTATCTAGGAGTGGTGACACTAGGCGCTCTCTCCTGAACTATTGATTTCAATAAATAAAATACGTGTTCTATATTTTATGGTAATTTAACTGACGACTGACTGTCTATTTCAAGACAAGCAGGCGAAATTAAATAAAAAGTATGTAGTCTAGATATTGTAACACTCCACCTTCGCCACTCCATAAGTAAAGAATGGAGCAACTCCATTCTTTATATCTATCTATTTATATCTAACGCATAAGGGCAAGGGTTCACCGGCTGAATAATAAAGGGTCCCGTTGTGCATATCAAGCGGAGGTCACGTCCGCACCGCCGCTTGCGCACAACGACACAGATAAGCTGCGGATATGCCTTTAAAACCCATTTGTTTTGCTTACTGTTGCTAAAAAGGTAAACGTAGCACTTTACTTTAGCTGTAGTCTACCTACTTCGTTTTTTTGAAGTGTTTTAAAAGTAGGTATTAGTATTTCTCTAAATTTTATTTCCTCTCTTAATTAAATATGCTGTTTCTGTATGTAGTAAAACTATAAGCGAAGGTAACGTTCCGTATACGAAAAAAATAACTATTGACACAAAGATGTCTTAGCTAGTTTAGGTATTGATTGACACAATGAAATAGTACATCTAATATACTCTAGAATATAACGGCTGGACTTCGGCTTCTCATAGTAGAACTCAATCAAGGAGTGAATTCTTTAAGTTAGTGAAGCATACCCAAATATGCTTATTTTTATTCGTGTGCACCTAGAAAAATACGTTTCAATGTTAATAAACCGAATCCAATGACCATTTCGGATTGTTGTTGAAATGAAAGCAATCACAAATGTTAGTAATTAAAAGATGGATTACGCGTGCCAACATGTCATTTCATTAATATTAATTAGGAAAGTCAATGAAAAAGTCAGGTTAATCTTGAATCAAATGAAATCGTTTGTGAATGAATGAATAATTAATTAATTATTTATACAGTGACATAAAAACTAAATCTAAACCGGAAGATTGCGGTTTATTAAATTATGTGGCTATTTCTGTTGTTTTATTTAGAAATTAGCTTACCGCGCGTGGTTTTACCCGCATAGCTCTCGTGCCCGAGGGAACTTCGTAATAAAATATAACCTATAACCTTCCTCGATAAATGGACTATCCAACACTTAAAGATTTTTTGAAATCGGACCAGTAGCTCCTGACATTGGCGCGTTCAAACAAAAAAATCAACTCTGCAGCTTTATAATACTATAGTATAAATAAGCTTACCGCGCGCGGTTTCACTTGCATAGTTCCCGTTCCCGTAGGAATTTTATAATTATGTAAAGCCTATGTTACTCCTAGATAATGTAGCTTTCTAATGGTGAAATATTTTTTCTAATTGGAATTGAATCTCATTAGGGGCCATCCATTAATCACGTGATCTTTTTTAAAGCATTTTTTGACCCACCCTCCCCCATGGTGACACGTGGTGAGGTTTAAAACTTACCCCCCCCCTCACCTCCCAACCAACATCACGTGTATTTTTAGTATCTACAAAAATCTTAAATATTTTAGAATATTATCTTAAATATCATTTTGCCGTTGCTTAGTTATAAAATGAGAAGTTTGATCACGTAGCCGTGAAGAAATGTGTGGCTAGACTTATAATTTCCTAAAAATAAATACACGTGATATCTTACTACACCCCCTCTGCCCCCTTTTGACACACCCCTCCCCCTTTTGACATTTCGTGATTTTTGTCAACCCCCTCCCCCCCTTTCAAGCCTCACGTGATTAATGGACGGCCCCTTAGTTCCTGAGATGAGCGCGTTCAAGCAAATAAACAAACTCTTCAGCTTTATAACATTAGTATAGATGATTACACAAAAACATTACAGGAATTCGCTGATACCTACTTTTACTAATTCACGTACTTGTAACAAATAATAGTACACAATACTATAGCTTCGCAAAATAATGGTCCGTTATACATTTAAAATGAACGTTTCACCATAAGGTTTCAAAAGCATCGTATAGGATAAAGTTGCAATACCCAGTCGGTATAGTGAGCTTCATATAAATACATCCTTAATTATAATCATACAGAAGTAGAACTTGTTAGAAAAATATTCCCACGTTTTCGATAATAAAATGATATCTACTCGAACTACTGAGAATAAACCGATCTATGTATCATATCATATTATTAAAAGATGGATAATTATTTAAAATCGTAAAATGCAATAGTATTTCGCATGGCGTAAAAAGTTTCCCACTAATTGTTCTATTGTAAAATAACTCTACAAATGCATTAAAATTTGTAACTCTTTCAATCTCGTGAGATACAGTGTACACTCTATAAACCTATATATATCATCATGATCATCAGACCGTATAACGTCCACTGCTGAGCATGGGCCTCCTCCCGAGAGAGGGTAGTTGCCATAGTCACCCAATTGGCAGACGGGTTGGTGACCGCAGTATTATGTTGTACGCTGCTGCCGCTGCTGATCATTATCGATGATGTTATAACAATCGGGACCAACGGCTTAGCGTGCTTTCCGAGGCACTGAGGGTATATATAACTCTATAGGTACTGTTACTGTTACTCTAGGTATATAACTTTCGGTTCCCCTGCAGATCCGACGTCCGAGAGACTTGCGAACTGTAACGTAGAGCGACAGTTGCACAAAACTCCTCTAAGCAACTAAAAGTCATAATCTCTCCGTCAGCAACCGCCCTTAACCGAGATCCAAGTTTAACAGGGAGCGCAATCATACGCAGGTTGCTTAGTTTATAAACCATTAAGGCGCGGTGAATAGACGACTTTTACGTATTAGTTTTGTCACTGTTGCTCCGCGTAGAAATGAAAGAGAAGCGAAGAGACGCCGCGATGGCGCAACGTTTCGTTCGACTCGTTCGAGTTATTAAATACATTAATCCTTGCAAATATCTTATTCCAATCGATAAATAAAAACAACAGTTCCCTTTATTATTATATATTACATCACTGCTATTAATATTATCAAGATTTGTTTATAAATAATACAGTTACAATTGCTACAAATTCAATTTAAATGGTTATTTTATGGTTTTTTTTTATCGAGAAAATTTACCGAAAATGTGTTTTGAACACAATGGTCCCCCCATAAATATGATCAAGATTAACATATATTTTTTTAGCTGCTCTAAAATGTAAACATTTGGCTAAAAAACTGTTTTGTGAAGCCTATTTTGACTAGGTACAGCGCCTTAAAGAAGGTTAGAACTCTGCTCGTTTTTACGCCCGGTGAAGTAGCAAAAGCCTCGTGGCTAACAAAATAATATTAATGTTAATAATAAGAGCTTATTTACTAACACAAGACTGACAGACATCTAGCCCACCTGAAATAAATTTAAACATGATTTAATAGTAAATGTTAACTTTTATGTTTTACTAATTTTATATGCATTGTGAATTTTCTCGACAAGTACAAGTGTATGTTAATAGCTAAGTGCTGAATAATTACGAATAAATAACCATCTGAAAAGAAATCTATAGGTAGGTGTAACGACACACCAAGGACTGTGCGTATTTTGATGTTATGGAGTTGTCGTTAAATGGAGAGAAGAAAAATCACACAAAATAAACTTTTTATTTTTCTTACGTAAAAAAAGCAACTATTATTTAAAAGCTATTGCGTAGGTATCTGTTATTTTATTTCTTGGAAACTTCGGTATGTAAGATGCCGACAGTCGAGTCTATTACGGGATAGCATAATAAAGTGACTCAAGAACGACCACAGCGTCGCAGTTTTTACTAATATTAATACTTAATTATTGTCGTTATTGAGAGTGGGTGTAATGCATGGAGTATGGAGTGCATCATTGGAATGAAAGTGTAGAGACGAAAACATGCTCCAGTAAGGTTGGAGTTAGAGAATATATTAAAAAATAAAACATTAGGGGCACCAGTATTTTGCCCCGGGGCCCTTGATCACCTAGCCACACCACTGCGGAGTTTACACTATATTTTTTTAGCCGTACTCAGCTGGTAGAAGAAGAGTTTCCGAACCACTTGCGGTCGGCCGAGACACAAAGAGAAAAAACATTCAATAATTATACCGAGGAAGGGTCTTCGATTGTTAATGGCCGCCGGATGTTTCTATAATTCTTGTAGTAGTCTATTTATATTCTCTGTATCCTTTATACTTTGATGTTTGACTAGTCCAACAAACGGGATATTGGCGGTTATGTGACAAGATATTAGGAATTTCATTCGTATAATCTTATTAAATAACATTAGTTAATAATAACATATATTTAACTTAAAGCAGCTAATTTAAAATAAAAGGAACTTACAAAATTTTTCTAATCTAAATCTATTCCACTTGGCAAGGTTCCCAGAATACTGGCAGCACTGCATTACCCCGTTGAACGGCAATGCTTCTCTGCTGTGCTAATTAAAAACAAGCACTCTGAGAACGTGCCGCACTGGAATAATTGATTCTGTTTTAAACTATTAATTAAAACGTACGGACTATTTTTTTATATACATATAGAAATTAATACATAATATGTATATGGAGCTTCCACAATGTAGGTATATTATTATGTTTTAACAGTAGATAGTGATTATGTAAGAAAATTTAGAGAAACGATCAATTTTATTTTTCTATCCAAAAATAAAATGATACCTAATAGCTGTGCTGGCCACACCTTCAGATGCGTTGTGGGGTAAGATTGTTCTCAGCTCGTGCCTGTATGTAAATTATGTAAAATATTTTTCACTAAAACATTTTACAAAATATAAAATTCATTATTTCTCAAAAATTTCTCATAAACCAACCTACACTACTACACACGATACTACAATTTACCTTTAAAGAGATGGCTTATAATAACACCGGCACACAACAAAAATTAAGTAGAATTTGCATTTGATCGGACCTACCTACGGGTACGTATTTTGGTCCGCTGAATCCGAATTCGAGGTCAGTTTGACCCCTACACCCTCGAAATTTCGAGAAAACTTCAAAAAACCGTAAAAATGATGAAAATTGGCAGTTTTAATGATAAAAAAATGTTTTGGAACTAAACTAAGCGTGATTATCATGTATTTCGATCCGCTGAATATGAATCGAAACTTTATTGAGACCACGAGCCATTTTAAATATGAAAAAATCACACAAAACTCTCGAAAATTCCGAAAAAATATAGTAATGAGTATTGAAGTTTTCTCGAAATTTCGAGGGTGTAGGGGTCAAACTGACCTCGAATTCGGATTCAGCGGACTAAAATACGTACCCGTAGGCAGGTCCGGTCAAATGCACATTCTACTTAATTTTTTTGTGTGCCGGTGTAATATTTGAAATCTTAAATACAAAAGCTAATATTATAATGCATTGAAAAGGCCCCGGAACTACTGGCAAGATTTCAAACAATTTTCACTATTACAGTGCTTCGTTATCCAGAAGTAATATCATAGGCTGAATTTAATTATGAAGTTATGGGTACAGAAGCTATGCGGGCCAAACCGCGGTAATCTAGCATACAATATTAGGACAGCTTAAATTACTTAGAGCCCTTACTGAAAACTACTTAATATGTATTAAAATGCATTGTCGGCAACTAGTACCTAATGAACTCATTAGAAAAAGCTTTATATTTCCATTAGATGCGATGCAACTAAGTAAACTATCACAACGACTGTCATTGTCATAATAATATCGTCTATTCGCTGAAGTAGTGCATATTCGAAAGTGTTTACTTTCCACTCTGAAGAGATTTACAGCCTCAAGCTGTCGTATGCGGTGTCTGGTGTCACCGAGGGCTTTCTAATGAAATCCTCTTGCAGCATGGAAACTTCATCGTGACCTCGCATTTATAATATCGCCATACCAAATGCTCTTACATTTAATTTTTATATTTATTCTTAAAACCTTTCTGAAGATTTTGTTTGTATTTATAGCCTTTTTAAAATAGAATATATTTATTTGTTAAAAACATGATAATAAATTTAAGGTTTTACATGCTTTGTCGGTAATCGGCATAAAAATACGATGTATTATTTCAAAACAATAACTGTAAATTTATCAATACAAGATTATTTAATAGGCTATTATCGCTGAACTCAATAATTTTCAAGTAGCCGTGTGATTTCCGGCTTAGAATTTACCACCCATGACATTTATCAGACATGGTCTTAGAGGCAACTAAGGGACTTTCACTTGATGGATGGGCAGCGGCATCTATCAATTCAATGTTACCTACCATCTTACCGCGATCACTAATCCGCCTGCCAAGCATGGCGATTATGGCAATATACCTAGGCTAATAGGCTTGCAGCAGTGAACGTAGACAGGTTGATGAAGTAAATTGATTATTTTGAAATTAGACCTGAATCGGAGAAATGGTTATTAGCGTGGAGCTCTTAAAATCCACTTTGTTTCACTGACACGTATTAAACAAAGTAAGTATTGATTTGTAGTTGTAAAATAGCCCATTAACATGTAAATGATTTGTTTATTGGCTTCGATTTGTTTATACCAAACGATTTGCCAGTCTATCAACCAGAGCGTTAACAACGTGCTCAGTAACATTAAACACTAATAAGCATTCAAGTTATATGTTTAGATTGCGGTCACGGCTTAGTACTTGACTGATAGATGCATCAGTAACTTGTGTTCGGATTCAGATGTTAGCGAACCTTTGTACGTTAGGTGAGTGGCCGACTTGCGATGTTGCACGTCCCGGCTCTCAACACGGACCGCGGACTTTCTCCTGCACGACTGTCCTATATAATGCCCAGAGTACATCAACCAATCAGACTTTCATTAATTTAATTTAGTGGTCTAGGTGTATTATAGAATAGTAATAACGTAGTGGTGTAGCAACAGTTGTTCTTAGGTAATTAACCTAACGATGTCGTGGGATATAATGATTATAACATAAACTTTATTGTCATTACATAGTGTTACTACAAAGTATGCATCGACCCTACTTTACAAAATGTTCCCAGGAAACGTTGCCGTGTAAATTTATCGTGGCGGTCGTCGATGTTCTATATATGGATATGTGTGAACTATAATAACAGTGTTTGTTGTCGGACACGCGACACTTATATCTATCTGTAAAGATAAATAAATTCGGAAAGGGCGATGAACTCAAGTGGCAAGTCTAACGTTGTTGTATGTAAAATGTTAACATTTTATAGCTAATTGCGGAAAAAAAATCGCGCAGTATAAGGTTTACTTAATTGACTAACTACATATTTATTTACAGTAACATAAAAGCAGTAAGGTCATTATTTACTACTTGTTAGAAAACTTTGCTATTTAACATTATAGTTTATTTTTATTGATTGTTTATTTTTAGCGGGAACATTGAGAGAATAATCTTTACTGTAATTAAATTTCAATTACAGTTCTAATCAAAGGGTTCGAAATCAATAGTACCTATAGTTGCAATGTAAACATACAGCAAGAAAATAAAGGTAATACTATCATGTCAAGAACATAACTATTACTTATATGGCACTTTTAAAATAAGCGACATTTCAATCACTTCTCTTCCGAAAATAATGCGGTGCCATTACTTTTTCGGTTACCTAATTATATATAGTAACGAGGGGTCAGTAAAAACTATGTAATAACCTACAATAAATTTTCATTGATCTTTAAAATGTAAAATATAAAAAAATATTTTAATAAAACTGACGCTGTTCAAAAAACCACATAACCGCCGTGCGTGACCTCTTGATAATCGTTCCATCCATATTTAAGGAGCTAATTTTTTGTACGTGTTGAGCATTTTTTAACTTTTTTAATTTATAATGCGAAACCTGACTTAATTCTTGAACTTACATACACTATGTATTTTGCAATAAATCGCCAAAATCTACAAACGTGAGTCAAACCGGACTTTATATAAAAAAATATGAACAATACTCACGAAAGTTATTATACAAAAATTGCAATAAAAATGTTTTTATTTGCTAAGCCAACCACGAATAGATGCATCTGATTGTTCTAGCCCTATCTTGCAGTTCGTCAAATTTAAATAATAAAAAAAATAATTCACTAACAGTGAATATCGTGTTATCAAGGAGACGATCAGATTATACAAAAAGTGGCACTAATTTTCTTTGTTTACAAAACCTATTTTAATAAAAAACTTGGCATACTCGTGTATCAGTTGTAATTGTAGGTACTCATATATGATTCGAAGCCGTTATTATGTTGTTATGTCATGCAACACGTTATAATACTGCTGAACTAACTTATACTTCGGTTATGCAACTGGATGGTTGTAACTGACACGATTAACATGAATTTCAGAACAATTTATAAATAGGAAACGCTAAATTTACTGCGTCCAACAACGCATGACATCAAACCATAATTTGATGTCGCTCCGTTATCCCGTATCCGTATTAGTAATTTATAGTGTAAGTAATAAGTCAAGTTTTCCGCTCGACTCGCATGTGAACACTTGCGCTTTCGCCCGATGCTATTAATTAACGATGTTATTCAACATGTGGTGCATTATTTCACGGTTGGCGGGGCAGACTCTGTTCCGGCGTATGCAGAGCTGCAGCACTCTCCTATACTGCAGTCGCAACTCCCAAGGCAAAATGTGTACACGATTTTGACATTTTTAGATGTTGTCTGATGCTTGCGACACGGTGCTTTGAAATGCCGCGGTTGTGATGCGTGTCGAAACACTGTTTATATTGTAACCTAACCTAGCCCTTTTATAGAAATTGAAGTTGAAATTGTTGAAATATAGATCTAAAGTTCGTTGAACTGCATATCACGAAATAAAATTTGGTGACTGTCCATTAGGTACATCTGTATCAGTATCCTAAAACGATGACGTTTATTAGTTTACGTTACTATTATAACTTTTTTGTAGATTTACGTAGCAGTTTATGCTATCATAAATTAGCCTTAAATTGCTTTACTAAAATCAAACTGCACAAGTCTATAATAGTATCGTAGACCGCCTCGACGCCGAGTCGTCGCTTCCATTTACAGCGTGTGAGATCGAATCCAGTGTTTTTTTTATTGCAGATCTCATGTTGTAACGATGTGAGCTCAATAATCGTAAAAGTTGGTCCCCTCGGCGAGGTGCGCGTACTGTCCGCACTCTGATAAAGGAAAAAGCGTAACTTCCCCACCGAGCGACAGGGAATGTGGAGTTTTCCTTAAAACCCTACAAAATGGCGGCATAGGTCATTAATGTAAGGCTCAGGAGCGCAAATTTTTAAAGTTAGTCCCTTTTAACTTAGTTATTACTGCTCTGAGCATGGATAAGTACGTAAGTACTTTTACCTGTTCTTATAAAAAAACTAAATTTAATACAATTGCTTTGTAAATCAGGATATCAGTAGATTAAATAGTATTTATTGAAGTAAATGTTATTGTGATTTTAGTGGCAAAAACTATTTAAGTGTATTATTAAGTAACCCCGGTAAGGTTTTGTCATGCTGGGGTACAGCTTAAAGCTAATGGAAACCTTCATTCCATTAATGCATATCGACATACATGACTGATTCGATTAATCGTTATCACACGGTGCCGAATACCGTTTTTACATACATAAACTATAAACACTATGCATAATCTACTACTTAGGTACTAATCTATCATTTCATCTACACAGACATAAATTTACAAGAACATCTTTATTAGATGCTGTAACATAGGTATGTGCACGCCACATTTGTTCGACTTACGTGCTTCTTTTTTATGAAAATAAAATTAAATACATCATTCATTGTGTGTATGCAAAAAGTGCGATGTAACATGTGCTATTTCTAGCGGTCGTTGCACTCTGACCGAACGCATTAAGTAAACGTTAACCTCTTTACCGAAAATATGAGCAAAACTACGTCAAAACAAGCCCGGTTTATTGCTCTTTCACTTCGATAAATATTGATGTATTTTTTCTATAAAGTGCGAACGGTATTCGTACCTAAATGTGAAACAATAATATTATTACATTAGCGCCCTATGGCTCAGATGTCAAGATAATTACAATGAACTAATACTGCTGTCAACTTGACTACGCTGTCAAATTAAAGTCAAATCTCTCGTTCCCGTGGCAATAAGATTTTTTCAAATCAAGCCAGTAGTTTACAAACAATCAAATATGTCTTCTAATATTTGTATAGATAATGTAATAAATATTCTCTTCTCTCCTAAATTTCTGTCCAGACAAACAGATGATCTAAATTGTACCTAAACTACGTAAGTGTGGAATTTAATAAATACTTAATTTTGTAAAATTGCTTTACAAATTATATTATTATTTATATAAATTGCCATATAATAGCATAAGTAATGTAGTACCTAGCAATATGAAACAAGTGAAAACATGTATGCTTAGGCTAACCCAACCCACGGTCAATCTATACTAATATTATAAAGAGGAAAGATTTGATAAATTGTTGGCATTGAATAGGCTTTAGAAGTACTGGAACCATTTCAAAAAATCTTTCACCATTAGAAAGCTGCGGTATTCAGGAGTAACATAGGTAATAGGTATATTTAATTATGAAGTTTCAACGCAAGGGAAGCTAGTATTAAACTACAAGCAGTTACGGTTGATATCACATTAATACTTTAAAAAAAATGCTGCGGCAGGTGTCTGCTATTCTATTATTCATCGTAATAAACTCGAAAGGACTCTCAATTTACGTTTGTTTTAATTTGATTATAATCTTTAGATTTAAATTACATTTGTAACCGTTATGATAAATGAAGTTTCAGTTTATTTTCGTAATTCATGGCAATGGGCGACAGCGTGATCTTGTGTTTAAGGGCTATAGCGAAATGGTAGTAGGTATTTGTTTTTCATATAAGTTTGAGCTATAAAGCAGAGCTCTAACTGTTCTGTTTATAATCATTTCTTGAACTAAATTTTAAATTTTATAATAATCAATTTAGACCGCACTGACTGGAATCGAATTTGCAATATTAGGTATTGTTCTAAATCTACCACGTTGCACAGGTAGTAACAGGCCATGGTTGCTTCGGCCACTACCTGTGCAACGTGGCGCAGAGAGAGCCGGACACTCGCTGTCACCACTGTGACTGTGCCGACGATACGGCGCAGCACACGGTGGTGGAGTGTCCGGCGTGGGCCAACGAGCGGGAGGAGCTCGTTGGCGTGGTGGGAGACGACCTCTCGCTGCCGACCATCATTTCGAAGATGGTTCAAAGCGAGAGGTCGTGGGAGGCGTTTGCCTCCTTCTGTAGACAAGTTATGTCACAGAAGGAGGCCGCGGAGCGGGAGAGGGAAGTAGATCCCTCTGCCCACCCGCTTCGCAGACAGCGTGTTGGCCGTCGGCGGCGGGCCGAAACCCGCCGCCTACCGCCCTAGGCTCGGCCTTGGGGAGTGGGGAACATGGGCCCCGCTCCCTTCGAGGCTGACCCATGAGGAGTACGGACGCCTCTACACTCCGGGCGTCCCTATAATTGGGCAAATGGGCCACTGTAAGTGTGGCCCTGGAGATCCTGCGGTACCATATTGGCCGCGGGTGCCGTCGGGGGGCCGGATTGCTCATGCGTACCCGACCCCCGCCAACGGCGGATCGAAGGAGTGTCCGGGAGGTTTTAGTGGTGTAGGGTCCTCTCCTCGTGGTATGACTTTAGCATACCACGCTATGGAGAGGGCGAGTCCCACATATCCCACCGCCAGCGCGCAAATACGCTGCAACGGTGGTGGGAATGCGTCAATGCATTTCCCCCCGGACAACAAAAAAAAAAAAAAGGTATTGTTCTAAATCGCTTAACCATTCTTTATCACTCCGTTTACGTCCAGTGCTTAATATGGACCTCCTCTTAAGAGACGTTGGCAATCCATGGTAGTTGCTATAATCGCCACGTTTGGACAGGAGATCATTGTAAGATGGTGAGTATCCTAGAGTTGATAGATCCTGCTGCCCAGTCATCGGTTGTATGTTCCTTACTCACCCATATCACCCATGGGAACAAGTAAGGTGCAGGTCTATTCATTTTCGGAAACCTCACGTATTTACCATTACCTTTCAGCCACGATAATTTTGGCTTGCTGACAGAATTCACTTTTCTTTAGATGTTTCTAATAAGTACTTCAAAACCAAATATTTTGTGATCTCTAAGATCAATAAAATTATTATCCCGCCATTAAACGTAACAATTTGGCGGGAAGATGATATTATGTATCATATACCATTGTATATTTTTGTAACTTGTGTTTTGAAATAATCAAAAAAAAATGTAAATGGCATTTTCAAGTAATTAAAAATTCTCTACATAAGGAACAGTTATATTACGCAACTGTATTCGGGACTGAAATCTTTGCCCCGTGTGTTTCTATAACAATAAATTAAAACACAAAGGTCGAGCTAATAAATTGGATACCTAGTATATATTTTGCTTGTTCAAGGTAACATATATGTATTTAATAGCAAAACATTAACGTATAAGACACTACTACCACTATTAGCTACTTTTCGTTGTATACATGTATTTTATTTATTTATGTATAATGTTATTTAATAAAGAAATACTTATAGACACTAATAAATATAATTATACCAAAAAAAGCTAATCCAAAAAAAAACAGAATAATAAATACCTCGTCCTAGTAAGTCCCAAATATGTTCGATTCGAATAAGTTATTATGACATATTGATATAATAAGATCATTTTTCTATTTTCATATTCGTAGGCCTCGATTTACGTGCAATGTTACCTCGCGATTTATTTTCAACCGCTAAAAGTACTCGAAAATTAAAACTTTAAATAGGTATTTATTGCCATTATTCGTACCTACAATGTGTGTCATTGGCTCTTACTGAATGAAATGAAGATGTATTTTCCGAGAAAATCAAAACAATAAATTGGGCGCGATTCGTCCCGGCTGTTACCACAGTTGTTACTCAGAGCTACTGTGCTCAGAGTTACGAGCAATATATCGGCTCACGGCGCGTCATACATTTTAAGGTTAAAAGTTGGTATTGCCAGGTAGTGCTAACAAATCGTAAATGTATACTTGAAAATGGTTCCAGATTTTTTTATTGCTCTTAAGGAATTCGCAATAAAAAGCAGAAGTTGTGATGTTTCATGATTTGAGGAAGATACAATTATTCCTCAATAATTGAAAATGAGTTTCATAAAACATTAAAACGCGTTAAGTATACGCGGTAACTATTTGCTTTATTTATTAGAAGTGTTAAATTCACATACAACTATATTTAACTAGTTTCCACGTGCGGTTTTACCAACGTAGCTAGGATCTCCGCGGGATTTTCATAATAAAGTATAGCCAATGTTACTCCTGGACAACCTAGCTTACTACTGGTGATTTTTTGTTAATCGGCCCTGTAGTTTTGTAGCCTATTTAATAAAAACATAACATTAAAATCTTCCCTCTTTATAATATTAGGATTAACTATATTATTATTGTTATAGATATGATGTAGACTACTTATTATTGGAAATATTTTAGAAATATTAAGATCGTAAGTATCGTGCCCATAACATAATACATATATAATATAGAATTGAAAATGACGAAGACCTATACAATACTAATATAATATGTGTCTTTTAAAATCAAGTATACCTACACCATTCAAATGTTAATACACCATTCAGTGCTCATTTTAGCTAATGCCACTTCTATTATTGCTTTCAGTACATGCACTGTTTTTGCCAAACAAAATACGCTGAAATTATGCTAATATACTTCATCAACTGTAAAATGGCTTTGTTCATATTTGACAGGCGATTCATTTAAGCCATAGACGCTAAGAAAAAATGAAAATGTATCTCAGTGAAAA
Source organism: Nycteola revayana (assembly GCA_947037095.2). NCBI lineage: Eukaryota > Metazoa > Arthropoda > Insecta > Lepidoptera > Nolidae > Nycteola > Nycteola revayana. The sequence goes on along the minus strand of OX344846.2, from coordinate 16,606,224 downwards.
TTTAAAATAAAAAACAATTTGGGGCAAATTTTTCAAATATCAGTTAAAATTTATTACATTGACAGATATTCATAAATATCTATCGAAATATAAATTTACTCCGCTGATATTTTTTATCTATATGGGATAGGTAATTTGAAAAAGAATATGTTATTTTAAATTTTTAATGTTACAGTTATAGAATCCAAAGTTGACAAAAATATATGTACTCATTAATATTATTTATACCTTTTAAATCATAGTATTAAAATAAGGATTGCTGGCATTAGCTGTTTTAGGCCATCTGGACATTACGGGTACCACTTGGTTTTACGATGGTCTCTGCGACATAAAACTGTGGTTATACTTAGACTCGACAGTCATCAAAAGACATCGTTTAATCGAAGTCAAGTTAAAATAGCCGTAGTTTTATGTGTCACTAGATTTCCGCGTAACTCCTGTTCCTGTAGACAATTCATAATTAAATAGCCTGTAGTATTTCTAGATAAATGGGCTAATCTAAGAATTTTTCAAAACGAACCCGTAGTTTCTGAGATAAGTGCGTTCGAGCAAACAAACGTTAGTATTGATTTCACTAGTGCATCTATATTTTTGTGGAAAATAAAACACGAAACTTGAATACGACTGCTTTCAACGACGTTATGGTCTCTCATTTGTGTACAGAACAGTTATCAAATTTAATGATTATTTTTCTTCCATCATGTGTTCCTAGGGTAAGTACTGATAGTCGATCTAAGATTAGAATTTAACAGGTCACACTAAATATCGTTCCTCCCTAAATATGAAAACAGGCCCTTGAAAGGGTCTAGAAGGTCCTAATCCGTCCGATCTGCTCGCACCGTCTGCTTCTGATAGCCCCGGTGCCCCAATTAGTGGCGTTTGGAAGAGCACCCCTACCCCCCGGATGCTCTTCCAAACTTCCAACAAAATATTAGTGGGTAAGTCCTAAGTCCTATCATAGTTGTATGATTAACATATAATCGCTATGGAGATTATGATGCGTAATTCATTTCGCCCCGTAGAAAATACAATAGTCCTAATTAATATGCATGTATAACAACCATAATAATATGGCACACCTTCTAAAATATTAATTCTATAAATTACTTGTAATAAGTGCTGCCATTACAACTAACTGTAATTCTGCTAAGAAATAAATAACATGCACGGCCACGTCCACCGTTAATGCAACCCGTTTAAATTAATTATCACTTTCCTGTACAGTACAGAGCTTGGAGAAAAATGATAATTACTACGACGATCATCTAAGGATTTGAGTCCCCCAGCCCTCTAAGTCCGGACAGTTACTTAAGTGCAAATTTGCCCGGCGTCACCCTTGGTACACTAGCTGTGGGGAGACCAGGCAGGGGCAGGTGGGGACATGGGCACGTGACGTGTTTTCATGATCACTACAATCAGTACTTGTGGATTCCACGTAGTTACCACGTGCCACAGTTTGGGCGCTCGATGAATTGATGTCTGTGGTTTACGTCGTGAGAAACAACGGCATTTTAAAGTAATATTTGGAAGAGAAAACATTCGAACCATGTGGGTAAATAGTGGGACATTTCATTTTCAATTTTAAGACTTGATCCTTTTCTATTGTTCTTTGTGTATAGTCATACAAGTAATTTTATTTATACTGGTTAATTATTAGAAATCGGTAATCGAAACCGTAAGGTATAACCGTAAGGTGGGTATAAGACCATCTAGATAGAATATCTAGATGGTCACCATAAAAGCGTCTACTACTGACGAAAATTAGGAAATAATCATTATTGTATTTTTATTTATTTCATTGTTAAACATATTATATTAATTTTAGATACTAAATAAATACATATGGTCTACATATGTTCCACACCAATAATCATATTACACGAAATATTAATTACCTACAATTATTATTTAGGTACCTATATTATTGATTTTGGCTGCATTTATTTATAACTAGATTCCCGTGCGCGGTTCCATCCGCGTAGCTCCAGTTTTCGTAGGAAATTTATAATTAAATGTAAGTTATGTTACTCAGGAAATTATCGGAAACCGTTCATTAGTTTTTTATGTTTACTCTTAACAAACATACCTACATACTAAAAAACAAATCTTTTCGTTTTATAATTTAAGTAATTAGCTATAGATATTTATCAAATAACGAATGTGAGCTATTTTATTATTATATATTAGCAAATAGTAACATCAATCTAGATTTACTTGTAACTCCACGGTTGCGTGCTACTTCCCATGCGAAAGTAATTATCGGCGCTGCAATGTGTGAGGTCATTGACCGGCCCTTACCTCAACACGTGGTTGTTGTTTTAAATTTTACCAACAGGAACACAAAGGGGTTGGAATCAAACCAATTACCTTACCCTACTCCTGCATAACAAAGTGATATGTTGAGATATTATATAAAAGTGAAATAGATTCGTACCTTTTATAGCCAATACTTATTTTAATTTTTTATCTAGAAAGACCACCAGGCGCCTTTAATTTTGGTAGGCAATGGAATTAAATTTTCAATCTGCAAATCACATTAGTCAACATTGTTTGAGTAATGTGATTTGCAGATTGAAACTCCCCTAGTTTGAAGTTCAGTAGGTACTTAACTTCAAACTAGGGGATTTAACATACAATCCCTATTAAAATGCCCCGTTGATATCGTAAACACTATTTGACAATTTTTTTTTATAAAAAAAACCTTTGACTGTTTCCAATTATGTATTGTAGTAACAATCTGAATATCATTTGTAATAGATAAATGCTTTAAATAAATATGAAAACAGCTTTAAATGTTGATGTTTAAATGTTGATACTGTTTGGCAAGCTAGTAACAGCTTGCCAAAAAGTATAAAGTTTATTTGTTTGCCATTACGGTATATTATAGATTAGGCATCTTAACCGAATCTATTAAAATAATTGTGTAATACCTGCACCAATGGATTGAGTGAATTCCCGCTATAAATCCATATCAGCTTTACATAAGTATAAATTCGTCATATATTGAGATTTTAGATAACAATAATTCTTAACTTGAAAAGCAATAAAAAATACACTCCCTATTTTATTGCTTCCCAATTTCGATGCGATTGTACATGAACCATTTTTCATGTAGATTACGACTACATGTGTTCAAGATAGCAGCTCTATTCTGAGTCATAAATGTTTTCGTAATTAGAGTGTGCCCGTACATAAAAGTGTTGTTGGCCATGTGCAACCTCGGCACCACTGCAGTAGCAGTCAACGTTTGATAATCGCTGGCAGAATGCCAGAATATCATAATAATTATCTTTAAATTCCCCAATGTATTTTTAATTGTTGCAGTATGGTAGAACTGCAATTGTTACTCATTAAATTTCACTTTAAACTGTGTAACATTTAATGATAATAGAGTTCTTTAGAATATCCTGCGGTAAAGAGATGTTTGTTTATTCAAAGGCCGATGGTGAGCTCTGACTCTGAGCTCACAACCGCACCACAGACAAACAGCTTGTGTCTTTGAGACTTGGCAGAAGTTCATTTCTTACTTCATTTTGCTTTTGAACTTGTCTAACTAAAAATATTACATTACTTAATGCAAAATTTATTGATTTAAAAACGGGCAATACGGAAATAGAAAAACTAGATTAATTTTATTATGGCCATTACGTTGCCATCCATCTCCCCGATGGCACGGGAAATATTTTCAGCGAATTAGGTCATCTCATGTAATATGAGAGCGAGCAGGAACCACCGCGTCACGGCTTATCGGCTATTGGTAGAGGGCGATCGTACATTTTTATTTGGCTACTCAATGACTGATGACAGATATTAATGGGGCCTGATGTTACATTCACAGGCTCCCTGTAATTCCCGTCCGTGATCGCAACAAGGCCGAAGCTAATGTGCTGGGAGTTTTATTTATAACGACAGCTACATAAAGAGAGGATGATGATAACGCGATTGAAATTAATGGGCGTGTCCGATCGCTTAGTTTTCCTTGACTTAATCAAATGAAATAATTTCCGTGTTTTCCTGTTCCTATGATGGAAGCGAGTTTTTGCTGTCGACAGAACTTTATTGTTCGAATCGACTTCAGAAATGTTTAGTTGGTCGTTTTATAACATTACTGATGTTTTCGTGTTTTCACTTTCGATACTGAAACTTGAAATTGGAGGGTAACTTCAACATTTCGATGTCAGCAAAATTATCACACTTGGGATTCGAGAACACAAAGTTGAAAGGGTAATAATATAATGAAACAATTAAAGCCACCCAAAGCTCTTGAACACGGCCGTAGCACAATAGGCCCACTCAGGACAATGTCGAGAGCCTAAAGAATTGCACACAATTTTATTATTCAGAACACTCAACTAGGTGGAATAGCGAAGACGGCTGGAGGGCCCATTGGGACCGGCAGTGCGTGCTGTGATCCCATCGGTGCCGTCGACGGATGTGCTGGCCTCTGCCGTACCAATGATAATTAGGTACCTCCGAGACTTGTCAGACAGACATTTTTATTGTGCACAGTATAAAAAAGGATTACAATGCAAATTAATATACAATTCTCAAATACTAACTTAATGAAAATCAAGCGCCTGTATAATGATGAAACCGAATTTATTTATACTTTGTAAAATAAAATCTAGTTAAACAAGTTCACAAAACAATCATATGTTTTTTTTTCATTATATTCCATTGAATGAACTGTACGAACAAACAGCAGAAAATCTAGTATCTTTAATAAACAGCGTAAATAAAAATGCCTGTTCGAATACGTTTAATTTTAAATGTTTATTCGAAATGTATAAATATGTTTAATGTAACTCCATAAACCATTTCCATTAACATTATCTTTTGTTTGTTTCAGATTTACATTTTCCGAAAGTTTAAACACGAAAAAGAAGGTACGTACCCACTAACAACTGTTTAATATCTCCGCGAGTTAAGAATTTTAGACGATAAATTTGTGTTTGTGCTTTTTGTGCTAAAATGCTAAAGTTTTATTTTTTCTCAAGCAGTGAGTTCCTACCATTTGTAAAACAGTTTGTTGGCAATTTAGCCTCGTTCCGCTTTTCCTGCTCGCCATGCAAAACTAGGTTATAGTGAGATAATAGCTGCCCATCTCGTTTGTTTTGCTCCATTGTTTGCATTCTCTGCCGTCCGTTACTCACTATATTTTATTGAAAAAACTTCTCCAAGTTAATAGGTGAACAATGTTCGAGTTTTTTGTAAAGCTCCGCTGTTTTGTTATACGTCAGCACTTCACTGTTCGCCAACAGAACATATACATGACCAATACATACACTACGTATACAGACCGATGCCCTCGTAGACCCGAAGTCCGAGAGGCCCGCTAACTGTAAAGTAGAGCTTTTTTTTTTTTTTTTTTTTTCGGATTGATATACGTAGGTAGCCACGAGGCTTTTGCTACTTCACCGGGCATAAAGGCGAGCAGAGCTCCAGCCTTAATAAATGGTTAAAAAACTACAAACTAAGCAACCTGCGCAAGAGGGCGCCCCCTGTGGGGCTTGGACCTCGGCTCAGGGCGGTCGCTGGCGATGAGATTGAGGGATTATGACATTTAGTGTTTTAGGGGAGTTTTGTGCAACTGTCGCTCTACTTAACAGTTCGTGGGCCTCTCGGACTTCGGGTCTACGAGGGCATCGGATGGTTCTTTGCAAGCTAAGGGTCAGGAGGACGACGGGGGACGCGTCGCGTTCGCGAGTGCACTCTTCTCCGGCGGGTCGGATAGTGTGGTCTCTGTGTAGTGGTGCTAGTTTCTTGCATGTAAAGTAGAGCGACAGTTGCACAAAACTCCCCTAAAAAAAAAACTAAAAGCCATAATCCCTCAAATCTCCCCGTCAGCGACCGCCCTGAGCCGAGGTCCAAGTCCCACAGGGGACGCCCTCTTGCGCAGGTTGCTTAGTTGGTAGTGTTTAAACCATTTATCTAGGCTGGAGCTCTGTTCGCCTTTATGCTCGATGAAGTAGCAAAAGCCTTACTTACTTCATATTATGTAATAAATGACAAATTAATTGGATAAACTGAACGGGTCGGAAAATTAAATTCTACCGCAGATATAAACCATATTTCAGCTGCAAGTATTATATTTCAGAAACGTTACCGCTGTAGCTAAATGTAAGTTTGTTTGTTGTCCAGGCATGTTTGTCTCGGGCACGAGATCTGGGAGCCGTTTTGCTGACTCCACTGATTTAGGGTGAAACTTTCCTTGTTTTGCATTTTACTGTAGCGCGGGGAAAGTCACCCCCGAGATTTGAATGTTTTGGAAGTGGCTTAACTTTGCTAAGGTACGTCCCTTTATGCGACTTCCAAGCAATTGTCGCACATGCTTTCAGGGAGAGGTAATTGGGACTCGCTTTTAAGAGTAAAGTGCAAATGATAATATAAAAAAAAAATGTTCCATCGCCGAAAGCGTCGACAAAAAATGGGATGGGACCGGTCAATTCTATTTCCTGTTGCGACTGTCATATATTTCTTTTATGTGAATCGCTGCAGTGTCCACGTGGCACGAGTGCGGGTTTTGTCTCCCTCAAACAGGTTAAGTAAATAGTCGGACCTCTATTCATAATGGACAAATGGAATTTCCACGTTAAGCTGAATAGAATTTGCACTTTATCTGATTCAGTTTTTAATTAAAGTTGTATTACTTTATGCTGCAGAGGTAATATCTTTTTTTTGTTCAATGCGGGATCGTTGTCAGTGGCGTCTAATGGCATTATTTTGTAGTAATATTCAATAGTTGGTGAATCAATTGGTTTTAGAAGGTAGAGAACTACAAGCTAATACTTTTTAGCTTATGGTTTCATTAATTTAAATAGATTTAGCGCTGGGGACACAATTCGATTACCTACCCATTTCTCTACCTAATTTATAATGTAGGCTTTATTAATTCTCCCATTAAACCTAATATTCTTTGATACAAATACTGCTCTCCAATGCTAGTTGAACGACTAATTTATTATTTTTAATATAATTTCATAGAATGTCCGACCGATTTACATCATGAGCACGATATAGGCTTCAAGTCATAAATTTATATTAGGAGTCAGATAAAAACTAATCGTGGTCTATTAACGTTATAGGTTAAATGATACTCGTTCTTACTTATGAAGGCATGTAACACAGTTAGTGAAACTTAGTTATTGAATAAAATGAAGTCAGTTAAATAATTGGTTTGGGGAAGCCCTAAAAGAATTAAAGTTGAATATACATTTTGTGAATACGAAAAGAAAACGAACTGGAAATCAATGCCGTAATCTGATTACGACCTTTTTGATATACTGACATATTTGGGTCAGTCGAATCCTTTGAAGTTACTTTTCTCTTAAATCGATGGATTGGCATTTCCATAATTGAAATCGTTCGCATTGGTCTATCAAATTGAAAGAAAATATTTTGTCAATGCTAATAAAAATTGTTTTCAATATCGTATGACATATTGTATTAATTTAGTTTGTTTTTCACCGCGCAGCCTCAATATAAAAAATATAGGTAGAAGTATTTCGCGTTAGTTTGTGTTTTATCAGTTTCTGCCTGGATGCATATTGATCCAATATTTTGTTGTTTGTGTTTTTGTGAACTAGACGGCGACATAGCATTGATGTTTTTTTTTCTGTTTGCATTTCTTTGTTCACGATGTAATGTGATTATATTGCTCGGTACTATTAATAAGGGCTTTTTGGTTTCGTACAATGGAATGTTTTCCACCGCAAATTTGCCTGATTAATTTCAATAATCTTTTGTTATTTTGAATTTTCACTTGCTTGATAGGCAATTTGTTAGGTTTTTCTACTTTTTGTTGTGTGTGCTCGACGATAGACCACTAATTTTGTGATAATTAGTTATACTGAATGAGTATAAACATACTCATTTAGTATAACTAACGATTACAAAAAATCAATTAAGGTGAAACCACCTCAATCGTAATAGTATATAATCGCAAAGTTATATGTAAAGCTTTTTTGTATCGATAAATAAAATAACGGTCAAGTGCGTATTGGGTTACGTATTGTACAGGGTTTCGTAGTTGCCTGTCACAATAATCCGAAACTATAAGGTTTCCTTGTAGACTATCAAACCAATCATCAATATCAAACGTTCATCAACAGTTTTCTACCGCAAAATCCTATTCTTCTGACAACTGTACAAAGTTTGATCAACTTAACGAGCCCCTAGACAGCTAGTAAACGAATTTGGGTAAACAAACTTTCCTTTTAACATGAACTTGCAAAATCGAGTGGCCATAAGACTTGACGAGGCCATAATCTAACTCATCCGGACGAAGGTGAACGTTGTTAAGTTGTTGATGAAACTATATCGAATTATAATTGGAGCTGGTCGGGCCAGCGTCCGCGCCTCGGTTCTCGTCGCCCGTGCGTGGTGACCAATAATCCGGTTATGGCGACCGCACACGCCGCCGGCGGTGCTGTCCTGATCGAAATGTAATTGGGTGCGATCACCTGTCGTATCGAACACCTAAATAAATAATATAAATAATTTAGGACATGTACCTATAGTGTAAATAAAATACAATATTGTTGATTGAATTATATTTATATGAACTTACCAGATGGTTTCCTTTTTGTATGTTCTTAAGGTCAGTAACACATAGTACAAAAGTCAAGCATAGTTTAACAAATACTAATGACTTTCAGACCCTTAACCTCGTGTTTAAACTGTCTGATGAAACTATGCGAAACATGTAATTCATTGATTTAAAAATAAGGAGGTATATCATGCATAGGAAGATTTTGTGTTAAGTTTGTATAGAGTTTCATACATTTTTCCTTTGCGGAAATAAAACACAAAGTGAAACAAAACTCCCCCTATCTATGTATGAAATACCAACTTACTTTTCTTGGAAATGCAAAACGAATAACCTCTTTAAGCACTAGACTCACGGTGCTATATATTAAGTAGGTATTGAATGTAAAAATGAGTTCTAACGTGTTGAATGGTTGAATGTACCACTTAGCTACTCTAGAAATAAATCCAGTATCATTCATCACCAATCACACATTTCATAAATGTTTTAAATATTTATAATACTCAAATTGCAGAATCGTAAAATGATTTACGTACATTGCGCAATATTTACATTCAGTTACGTGAAAACGGGTAATTTTTTCGGAACCTATTAACAATTCGGCACAGTTTGCATGTAAACTGTATATTTCGGTTACATGTGATAAATATAACAAAAAGGAGAATAAAGACTGTAATTAAACGGATGTGTCATTTATTTGTCACAATGGTGGCGATTTGTATGAATAAACTGACGCTTTAGAAGGTTTGGACACCTAATCTTCACTTTAGAATAACCAAATAAGCCTTTTGTATAAAGGGTCTTGCGTAATTGACTGAATATGATATGTAGATAGTCGCATAAAATACAGAAGTATTAGAATACCTCTGTACTTGATGTGTTATCGAGGATCTACTCAGGTCACTGATGAAATTTCATGTCTCTTTGTCGTATTATATTATAAGTGAAAATGTATATTGATAATGTAGACATGTGATACTCGTGTATTATAAATATAATTAAAAGCAGCCAGCGCAGGCTGGGATCCTAGCTTAATACGGAGTCTTTCTCTAAGAATACGAAACTCCGAAATCGTATTTTTTGTCTTCTTTTAAAGTCTTTGATTAATTATTTTGTTTGATTACCATATATCGATTAATTACTTTGATTTTAATCATTGATAAATGATTTAATAAATCATTTTGTAGATTACCATAGCAACCTACATTTTCCAAGTAATTTCATAGTGCCAAGTATTGCTCTTGAAGATGAGAGCAAGTCTGATATTAGATGCTTACAGCTACAATTACAGCTGGCGAAAAGAATTTGGTGATACTGTCCGCTCATATGACAATCAAGTGAAATTCGCGCTTTGTAAAATGAATAAGATTAAATGAAGAAGGTTCAAGTATATTGTTAAATTTAAAAAAATATATTGCTGCTCTGTTAAATATTCCTATATATTTTGCAATTATTGTCACAATATACTCAAAAAATTTCATACTAATTGCCTCGGTGGTTTATCGGCAATATGCTCGACCGTAGTAGCAAGGTCTCATATTCGATCCGCGGGTAGGGCAAAAAATTTAGCAACTAGAAATTTTCTATTTGTGAACACACTTATGCACTATAATGTGCGCCGATGGCGAATCGAATGTGCATAAAATGTATATGAATGAATACATATTTTTATTAGTAATACTTTTATAAAATAAAGGTCCTATAGGTACCTATTTGAAATAGCAATCACATCACTAACACGATGCTGAATCTAGTTAAATGTTATTACAAGTACACAATCTTATGTTACTGTACACTTAAGCGTAGTGAAAATAAAAACAGTACACGAGACAGATATTTCTCGTTTATTTTTGTACCCAACTATTAAGCAAGTTATGCAGTTTAAAAAAAATCGCATTTATGTACAACGCATTTTACATTCGCAAAATAAATAAGGGATAAAATATAATGACCACCAAAAATATATACTTGACACCAGAAAAATAAAGTCTAAAATTATAATAGTACTAGCTATTTTAGTCACGACTGCACTTCAAATTGTATTCGAACACCAAATGTAGTTAATGATCACCAAATCTTAGCGAGCAAATTATTGCGCTATTTCTACCTTAATAAAATCAATGAAAAATGACAATCGGTTAGGTTAGGTTAGAGCTGCGGCCATACAACGCACGAGCCGAGCGAGCGAAGCGAGCGGTGCCGCGGCAGCGGCCGGCGAGTGCCAGAACCGAATAGTAAATTAGTAAAACATTTAGGTACTTTTGGTGATCATTTACTACTTTTGGGTTAACAATGATTTATTTGGAGTCATTTTGCTTAAATACGATAGCGAAATGTTAAAACTTTGGTTACAATTTCACATTAAAATGCGGGTTTAATTTTGGTGTTATATGTTACTATATCTGATGGTAAGTTAAACATAAGCCAATAAATAATGTACGAACAGTACATGATTTATTTTGCGAATGTAGAATGCAATAATATTATGTTTAGTCTCTTGTTATTCATTATTACATTGTAATTGTGACAAGTACAAGTGTATGTAAATACTTAAGTGTTTAATAAAATTCATTTATTTCATTATTTCCTATAGCCTTACGTGATAAATGGGCTGACCACTAAAAGAAATAAAGATTTTTCAAATTGGATCGAGATTAACGCATCCAAGCAAACAAAAAAAATCTTCAGCTTATTATTATAAATATAGCTTAAGTTGTTATAATAAGTACCTACTGTATAGCCGGTAGTAACTACTCTGGAATAATTAATATTGTATCAAAAGTAATTCGCAGCTTGAACCCAATATCCCGGTCGGCACTTTAGAAAACCAAACTTTTGATATAAAACAAGAAATTAATTTAATTATTATTCATAAAGTAATAAATAATAAACAGAGCGTTAATTTTGCATTAATTAAAGACAGAATCAATAAAAATAAAGCCATGGTAACAGGAACTTTCTTCAGAATATTACAAAGAAAATGGTGTTGTTAGATTTTAAAGATCGATTATATTTGAATCTGAAATTTTGTATGAGAGAGTCCTACGAAACGTTGTCTTTCCCAATGGATAAATAGTTGCAAGTAGCGATAAATAGTAGCAGTATCTGCTGTCCCAGTTTTATTTTAGTTTATTGCTCAATACATTAGCTTTACATTCATTACAATAAAACACTTGTCTAAAACCTTCAAAGGTTTATGCGACAAAGTGCAGCAAGCTCGCTCACAGTATGTTACATTAAAATAAAGTAAGTTAGCTTAACACTATAAATCTTGGGATGTGATATCGTATATAATCTTATATATAATGATAATAGTTCTAACCTAATATAGACCAAACAAGCTATTTGACACAATATAGTTAAATAATAAACTAAGACGTTAGGACTAAAATATAATTCAAAATTCAAATAATAACTGAAATACTTGTTTAATATGAAAATTTATAAAATTTGATAATTATAGATAATAATACTGAATACTAAATTATTGTTTTGACTATTTGCAAGTGCCTGTAATAGGTTTACGTAAATAAAAATGATATTTATTTTATTTTTATATAAAGCTGTTTGTTTGTTTGAATAAAATAATCTCAGGAACTACTGATCCGATTTAAAAATTATTTCCAGACTCATAACAACTATCCGTGATTCACACAACTAATAGGCATTAAGACTCAAATTATGTTAAGTCCGTGAGTTAGATTACTAAAAAATATTGGACACGTATTTTTTATTTATCAAATCAATAAAAAAATACAAATATACAGAGCAACGACTTGTGACATCACTACTAGGTAAAATCTTACCTTAAAGTGACGTCACATAAAATTTCAACGGGCTCGTCTAGTCGGGCATCTTCGTTATGTTTTGTTTGAGAAACAAAAAAGAATATGCGTCCAATATTTTTTGATAATCTAACTGACGGATTAAATTGTTTTTTTTTCTTAATGCCTATTGTCCCGATGGGAATCGCACCTACCCTAAATGTCAGGTCTCAGAAGCCACTGTCGTAACCACTGAGGCACCGATGATGCAGTGAATATAGTTGAACTCTTCTATACACACCTGGCTTTGTGTATAGCCAAGTAAGGTTTAGGTACACACACAAAGCAAGTTAGTTCACTTTAATATGAAGTTAGGTTACAAAGGTTAGCATGTCACTTGCAGTTCACAGCAATCAGAATGCGATACAGTTTTACTAACAGTTGCTAACGGAGCAGAACAAAGTCAAATTGAAATGTCAGCCTTTCAAATTCGTGCTACGACAACGTCTTTCCACGTCTGTGATTTCTGAGCTTATTTGTAATCCTCTATGTTATTTCATTTATTTGACGAAAGCTACGGTTCGTGTTTAGAAGGTCTTGCGTCTGTTTAGTTTATTCGCGCAGATAATTGTTTATGTCCAAATTATAGATTCATTTAAATTTTTGATATTGGGTTAAAATCTTAACTAAATTTCTACTAACCATAGGTTTTCATCTATAATTTATATTATAGTTAGACGAGGCGACACCACATCGCTCAAAATTCAGTACCTAATCATGTATTTTTCTTATTTTGTTTGACTTGAACTTAACAAGAGTTGTTATAGCTGACTATCTCCCCGGGCGCAGTTTCACTCGTGTAGGTTCCATTCTAGTGGGAACTTCTTAATAAAATATTTTGCCTTCCTTAATAAATAGGCTATCTAACACTGAAATCATTTTTCAAATCTGGCTATTAGTTCTAGAGATTAGTGCGTTCAAGCAAACAAACAAACTCTTCAGCTTTATATATTAGTATAAATTAGTGCATCACAACGTTGGTCATGTTAACAAAGTTAGAAATGTAAATGAAAATGAAATCCATACCTGCCAGCCAAAGACATTTTAGTCGTACTGTATAGTTATATCGAAATATCTACACCAGACGGTATGATAATTCTTGTTACCGAAGCGATGCAGACGTCTAGAAAATTTGCCTAAGTTATTTAAGACAGAAATGTTTACGTTTGCGAAAGATATAACTATGTAAGCCAATCAGAATATGAGCCCCCCCACACTAGCGTTTTTAGAGCGTTAGCGCTGACGTTGCATCAACGCTAGGCAGACACGACGACGACGCGCGACGCTTTAATGACGCAAATGTTAGGGGGGGCTTCATATATTCCTACAGATATCTGACTCTTGGTTATGTGATGATGCTAATAAATTAATATTTTATCCACGTGGCTAGATATCTTGTCTTTTTCAATTTCATTATATAGTATTTCTAATCATTCTATAATTTATACCTTATGCTCATTTAATAATTAATTAGATATCTGATTTATTGGAATACAATGTATCACACATAAAGAAATCTTTATGTATAAATTTATTTGAAATATTGATAACGTCTGTTCATTTTCAATTCAAAGAAGATTTCTCTGTCGCTTTCTCAATTTATTTTAATAAGACATGCTTGAATATTATTAAATATAGAGATATCGATTAATTAGCATTAAATTATTGATACACACGTACACGATTGATTTATATCATCACCGGCACCTTGTGTGATGGATGGCACTTTATATTTATAGATACTTTCTTGTAGAAAATTATAGTAGCATCGTGGTTTCACCCGGGTAACTGCTGTTCCTGTGAACTTCACAATTAAATATACCCTATAGCCTTCCTCGATAAATAAGCAATTTAACACCGACATAATTTTCAAATCGGACCAGTGGTTCCTGATATTAACGCGTTTAAACAAACAAACAATGTCTTCAGCTCTATATTTAAATGTATACCTTTAGTTATTATTATGCTGAAATTATATGTGTATTGAGTCTTTATTGTACACTATACAATATTGTGAAGAAATTGGTATGATTTTTAATGGTATCAGAAAATTTGGTCTAGACCCATGAGATGCTTACTCACTGAATGTAAAGGCATATATGTATCTACCTATATTTTTTGATGATGTGCTTTTAATTCTTATATAGACTCCAAATGACTTTGTACTTAATGCAATGTTTTGTCGGAAATATATTTGGCAGTCACTCTTAAACAAATCGTTTATTACCTACGTCAAAAAATGTTGCAATTTGAGAGCTCAGAAGCATAAGGTTGGATGTGCCATTAAACGTCAGAAACATTTGTCGTACGTGCCTTGAACGTAAACTGGCACTTACGACCAAATGCTTCTGTACCTACATAATAGTACATCTGTGCTTCTGAGGCTAGACCTCATTATTTGGAATTGTCATACTTTTACTACTACTATATACGGCTAGCACCATCCGATGCCGCCGATGAAGTCCGAGAGGCCCGCGAACTGTTAAGTAGAGCGACAGTTGCCCAAAACTCCCCTTAAATACTAAAAGTCAACCACTAAATCTCATCGCCAGCGACCGCCCTGAGCCGAGGTCCAAGCCCCACAGGGGGCGCCCTCTTGCGCAGGTTGCTTAGTTTGTAGTTTTTAAAATATTTATTAAGGCTGGAGCTCTGCTCGCCTGTATGCCCGGTGAAGTAGCAAAAGCCTCATGGCTACCTACGTAAGTCAAACCGAAAAAAAAAACTACTAGCAGGAGCTGCTACAGCAGTACTGTCTAAAATCATTAGTTACTTAGATCGATTATGCCCAGTGAAGTAGCAATAGCCTCGTGGCTAACTACGTAAGTCATTCCGAAAACAAAAAAGAACTTAGATCGATTTT
This sequence comes from Nycteola revayana, assembly GCA_947037095.2. Taxonomy (NCBI): domain Eukaryota; kingdom Metazoa; phylum Arthropoda; class Insecta; order Lepidoptera; family Nolidae; genus Nycteola; species Nycteola revayana. Next base: position 16,590,992 of record OX344846.2, on the reverse strand, counting down.
GAAAGGAGTTTTAATAATAATATACTTGCAATTTAAAAATGAATTGTATTGCAAACAAAAGATGCCAATAGAACGTGAATGAGTATTAAGATAGTTTAATGGGTGGTAGGGAGGTATTGTGCATTCAGAACGTTGTCAGACATATCCGAGCCGTCTATAATGTGGTAGCCTTGTCCGACTTCAGCACTACTGTCCCTTGAGAACACGTGTGACCTTTCACCTTTTAATGGAAGCTGGTTAGTACTAACAGTGTTCGTAATGCAGAACAATAATCAACCGTATTCATAATGTATTAAAGACAATCTCCGTAGCGTAGTGGCATTTGGGTCGCTCTAAATCTCGTAGGTCGTGGGTTCAATCCCCCCAAATCTTTGTGCAAATTCTAAGATTTCGTTCCGGGTCTGGTTGGTTGAGAGACTACCCTCCGTGCCTCGGAAAGCACGTTAAGCCGTTGGTCCCGATTGTTATAGCATCATCTATAAAAATCGCACATCAAGGTACGGGCAGCAGCGTCTCCTTGTGTGGTACAACATAATACTGCGGTCACCAACCCGCCTGCCAAGCGTGGTGACTATAGCAAATACCACACATTTACTGCTGAACATGTGCCTCGGGAGGAGGCACATGTTCAGCAGTAAATGTGTTGCGGGGTGATGATGATTAAAAATAAAATATGCAAAATGAGCTTATTTATAAAAATTGCAAAGTATATAGTAATAGTAATAAATTATTAATTATTACCAGGAATATATACTAATATATTTAGCTGAACAGTTTGTTTGTTTGCTTGAAGGCGCTAATCTCAGGAAGTACAGGACCGATTTGAATATTTTTTTTCAGTGTCAAATAGCCCATTGACAGAAAAAGCCTTAGGTATGCTTAATCATAACGTTGCTACGGGAGCGGTACCTACGCGTCTATAACCGCGCGCGAAATGTTAATATATAGATGGTTGGATTGTTTACAAAGAATAATACATTTAACAACACAATTTATTTCCAAAGACCGTTAGTATTTAAAGAATACAAGTCTCCACTACATTTTCATTGTCATTTATCACGATTCAAATGTACTACCTGAAAAAATAATATTAAAATTCTGATCATTATAGCTTCATAAAAGTATTTCATATAAAAATAGGATGAAAAGCCCTTTTTTGGAAGGGGCAAAGAGGACTGCGGGGTGATCTCCACTAAAACCAAACGGTGTTCCTCGGCCACATACTGTCTGGGCCACGGGATTCGCTCACGTATTCAACGCAACTGAACTGGACATATTTAAATCCCACGCCACGTACACGCAATTTAATTTAATATTTAATAACCGACCTGTCCTTTCTGCAATCCATTGCCCCTCAAATGAGACTTTTTATAGCCATTATGGTATTGCAACAACTGAATATAAAAAAAAAACAATGATATTAGTAAAAAATAAAAAAGATGGAATAATTGTACTAATGTGTGGTTCAGGTCTGTAGTAGTGTTTGATATCAAATCAGTATATTAATTAAAAACAAATATGTTATAGACCAGTTATTTATTAGAAGTGGCGTATTATATACATACTGACTCAAACGATAACTAACTTTTTTGTTTCGGACAGACATCATTATGTAGTTAGCCACGAGATTTTTGTTACTTCACCGGGCAGGGATCACGAATTTCTGAAATAACTGATAAGACTGACAACAAAATCACTGTTCTATGAAAAGCTTCGTAAAGCAAGTAGATTTTATCTTTTTTTTACTTTTTTTAAAATTGAGAATCCGAACTACTAAGCACTCTGTCGATAAGTAGTTCCTTGTTTCTTGACAAGTACAAGTGTATGTAAATACCTAAGTGCTGAATAAAAAATAAGTATTTTAACAACTTAGATGTATAGAATGTATCAAATAAATTATTATATATATTTGAATGTTGTCAGCATTTCCAACAAAAAAATGACAAATTTAAAATGTATTCCTTTGATAATTTTTATTTTGACGATTGAAATATCAGCCCTTATTAATACAGAGAATTTAAGTGTATCTTACCTTTTTGATTTTTCCGTGCACCGAGCGTGTTTTGCTTCCGCAACGTACACAATCCTGCAATTCAGTATTTAGTAATATTAAAGCATATTTTTTACTAATCATACTTATTTTCTACAATCACTTGAAGTGTAGTGAGGTTTTGCTTCAACTGCTATTATCCGGTCGGCTAGAAACCTTCCGGTGATTGTGTTCTGCGTTTTGTATTTATAGAATTTCATGTAGATATGATATAGTTATATTGATACTAGCTGACCCGGCAGACTTCGTACTGCCTCAATCGATACATACCCTACACTACCCCTACCCTACACTACCCCTACCCTACACTACCCCCACCCTACACTACCCCTACCCTACACTACCCCTACCCTACACTACCCCTACGCTACACTACCCCTACCCTACACTACCCCTACCCTACACTACCCCTACCCTACACTACCTACCCCTACCTACCCTACACTACCCCTATCCTACACTACCCCTACCCTACACTACCCCTACCCTACAGTACCCCTACCCTATACTACCCCTACCCTACACTACCCCTACCCTACACTACCCCTACCCTACCTCTACCCTACCCCTACCCTACACCTACCTCTAATCTACCCCTAACTTTGTCTGAAAAATAAAAATAAAAATTTAGGGGTGGACTACCCCTAACATATAGGGGGATGAAAAATAGATGTTGGCCGATTCTCATAGATACCGGATAAGCACAAAAAATTTCATCAAAATCGGTTAAGCCGTTTCGGAGGAGTATGGCAACGAAAACTGTGACACGAGAATTTTATATATTAGATTAATTGGTCATGTATACTTAAAATAATATGTACCTAATAAATTCATATATTAATATAAAATAATGATAATCAAATAAAATTTACCCATCCTGATGACTCCGACGATTCTGTCGACTGTGAAAATATGTATAGATATTTAAGTATAAACTTAATAGGTTGAATCGCTTTGATCGTAACTCTGTATAATATTAATATACATACATAAAATACATTTAATTTTTGTTATGTTTTATTTCGGACGGACATATTTAGTTAGCCATGAGGTTTTTGCTTCTTTACTGGGCATATAGGTGAGCAGGGCTTAATTAAGCCTTATTTGTATTTTATGTGTTGAGATACGTCACTGAGAGAGATTGAGAGAGCATAAAAAATGTGTTGTTATAAAATATTTTTTTCTAAACATGTCTGATCGTTTAAGAACTAGAATTTTCGATATTTATGGGAACAAAAAAGAAGAGAAACAGAAGCTGTGTAAATAAAAATACATACCTACTACAAGAAATAGTAATTAACACCCAAGTTTATAATACTACTGGATTTCCTGTTGATCTAGAATCTAGATCATTATTTATTACAAGGTTTCACACTAGAACTTTACCGTTCTTCTGCGTGAAATGCAATTAATGCAGGTAACTGCTTAGTATGCACTGCATTTTATCGTTCCTGAGCCATCGAAAGGTAAAATTAAATAATTTGTTTAATGTCAAAACTGTTTTATACGTTAGGAGGAGCGGGGAAATAGTCCAAGATCAAAAAAGCAGAAGGAAGAAATATAAATTAATGTTCCGACTCTTAAGAAAGAAAAAATAGAACAAAAATATTTACTAATAAACTTGAAATATATATAATGAATACTAGCAATTCAGACCCTAAATCACTCGCATTTTCAAAAAAGAAAAACCATGAATAAGTTTTCCTATAAAATTATGAACGAGACAAAAAATCGGTCAAGCTGTTCTTGAGCTTTGCGTTAAGCAACTCATTTAGAGTTTTTTTACCTATTCGGTCGAGGTGGTAATTTGGAACGTTTAATGGAAACTGGAAGAATAAACTGCAAAAGACCTAGAGCTTGACCTAGATGTCCTAAGTGATGGTCCGACCAAATAACAGAGGAACTAGGAAGTTCCACGAAGTAGCTGAGCGTAATCGATGGAGACAGCTAGTTGATAGCATTAACAAGAGTCACGATCCCCAACAGTTAGAGAACGACTAGAAAGATAAGACCTTTTAGAATTTGATTACATTGTTATTTACCTCACTTGATGAAGAACATGGGTCCCGCTTCTGAAAAAAATCGTGTTTGATAAACTCACTGTCCTATTAAGATGGCTGGCTAAACTGAGCGCGGTCGTAACATGATGGTAATAAATGATTATCTTAAACTAAACATTAATTACCTAAGTACAATAATAAGTCCAAATATGTTTTGACTATTTAAAAATTAAAAACTTTTTACATATTTTGTTTTTAACTAGCTTCTCGCGCGCGGTTTTACCCGCGTAGCTCCTGTAAGAACTTCGTAATTAAATATAGCCTTTCTCGATTCTATCTCACTCTAAAAAACACAAATCGGACCAGTATTTCCTGAGATTAGCGCGTTCAAGTAAACAAACAAACTCTTCAGTATTAGTATAGATATCAGGAGAATAGTATAGTATTTAAATGTTACTTACTTTTTTTGTAGTTGGCCTCTGAAATATAAACATGTCAAATCATTGAGTTGAATATGAGAACGCAGGCTAGATCCTCACGCCGGGAAAAGCTTGAAGATTTTAATTCAGTGTGCAAATATAATTTTTAACGTGCTACTTACACGTGGTGCTGGTCTTGTGGTAGGTCTCTGAAATATTTATCATGATCATCATCGTCATCCCGTGTTACATTTACTGCTGAAAATAGGCCTCGCGAGGGAGAGTTTTGCCATATTCACCTTACTTAATTGGCAGGCGGGTTGGTGACCGCAGTATTATGTTGTAAAACACTATAAATGTAAGGTAATTTTTTATTATTTTCATCGGGTATAAGAAATAGAATTTAGTTTTTATTTTCGTTTTCTCTCATAGCTTACTATTTGTATGTCATTGTTTCCTATACGATTGAACTATTATTTATATTTATTGAAATTACTTACAGGGATTACTCACGTCCCCTTAGAGACGTGTTATAAAGAGATTGATAAATTTCGACGACCGGTGTGGTTCCACCATAGCCTAATTGGTTAAGGCATAAGGGGCTTTACCTTAGATCAAGGTTCGAATGCTGCCGGAGGTCGAATTTTATTAATCTCAATTTTGAAACATACTTACAGGTGTTGTCATGATGGTAGTTTTTATCTGAAATATAAACTTATATCTCAAGTATATTGTTTAAATGATTGAATCCAGGTAACAAATTTATTTAGCTTAGTGATTTAAGGAGATGAACCGTTAAGTTAAGCTTAAGTAGAAGTAAAAGTGACTATTATTAATATGAATACTCTTGTTGTTATTGTTTTACATTCTATGGGTTTTTGTATGTTTACATTCATATACAACTATAGTACCTACATATGCACATCTATAAGTAACTAATTTAAACTAACTATTCTAAATCTATGCTACTTGGCAACGTTCCCAGAATGCTGTCAGAATTGCACTGTTGAATGGCAATGCTTATCTGCTGTGCAAAGGAAATACCAGCACTGCTCAGGGAACGTGCCATATTATCGGGACCCGCTGCGAGGTTTTTATAAATTAATAAAAAAGCACAAACACTTAGGATTGCCGCTACCAATGGTATTTGCTCCTATGTTCTTATAAGTTAGCTTCAATACTCGTATACGTATTTATATATTACTAGCGGCCCGCCCCGGCTTCGCACGGGTGGACTTTTATACCCTACCCCTGCCCTACCCTACCCCTACCCTACCCCTACTCTACCCTATCCCTACCCTATCCTACCCTACCCTACCCTTACCCAAAAGTATCCTATGTCCTTCTCCCAGTTCTTAGCTACCTCCCTACCAATTTTCAGCCAAATCGGTTCAGCCGTTCTTGAGTTATAAATAGTGTAACTAACACGACTTTCTTTTGTTTTTAAAATGTATTCTGCTATTCAGGGCGGAGACAAATCCAACGAAACAAAAACCATGAAAATTGATCCAGCCGATCTCGAGTTATAAGTGTTGTAACAAACCCGTCTTTGTTTTATATATATAGATTATACGGCTATTATAAGTTATATCATTACCGTTGTAGTAGTTGTAGTTGGTTTTTTGGTTGTTGGCTTCTGAAACATGACAAAATGTTTTTTTATTACTAAAAAATATTCGACAAATATGTTTTTATTTATCAAATCAATAAAAAATTACAAATATACAGAGCAACAACAAACTATAAAGTTCAGGAGAGGGGGGCTTGTGACGGCGCTACTAGGTAAAATTGTACCTAGATATGACGTCACACGAAATTTCATCGCGCTGATGTATCTTTGTCATTTTTTGTTTGATGAACGAAAAAAATACGTGTCCAATATTTTTTGGTAATCTAACTGACGGACTAAATAGTTTTTTTTTATTCTTCTTGCCTATAATGAAATAGCATTATATATAAATATATAGTAACTGACCTTTTGTAATCTTAGCCTTTTTAAGGTTTTTTTATTCTTGACTAGGAAAATGACCCCTCTCACTTAAATATGGTGATATTAAGTGGCATAGACTTCAAATATAAGGACAACTAGTACAAAGCCACCAAATTAATAAAAAGGCACAAACACGTAACATCCGCTGTCAATGGTACTGTATTTGCTTCTATATTCTCATAAGTTTTTGAGTTGCAAAAGTTAGCTTCTTCTTGTGTATTTTTATATGACTATACGGCTATTATAAGTTTTATCGTTACCGTTGCAGTAGTTGTAGTTGGTATGTTGGTTGTTGGCTGAAATATAAGAAAGTATGTAATTTTTATTGTAATAATTGTTTTATTATTGACCAGGTAAATGACCGATAATAAGATAGGGTTCCGAAAACAAGAACAGCTAAGAACACAGGAAAGGGCCGGCAGGATAAGGTCGCAGCGAGTCATCCTTATCCTGCCGGCCCTTTCCCTTTTCCCTCTGACCCCTACGCACAGGGACTCATTAATCAATAATATATTTTTTTATATATTATTATATAATAATATATACTATTATTTGGCTGTGATATTCAGTAAATTCTCTACCTCTTAAAAATGTATTCTATTTATGATATTTATATTTTGGCATATATATAAAGTAGGATGTAGGTACAATTGTAGCCTATTCTCCATCACTTTGACGTTATTTTGAGAGCTACAAATATTTAACTAAATGTTTCATAGTGCGTATCAATTAATGGTCAAAGTTCATACAACTACAAATTACCAAAAATTATAAATTATAACAATTAAATTACCTGTGTTATGGGAATTTCGGTTAAAATAATAAGTAAGCATTAATAAAATTCAAACCAAGAACTGCTTTCAGTGAAATCGAAAGTCTTCATCTATATCTATACATACAATAAAACTGTAGAGATCGAATATCTATACATAGATAAAAGCGCAAAAAACCGAGTCTGAGGGATGTCTAAATTAAAAAACGAGGCTCGCGCGCGACGCGTTCTATGCGCGACGCGTTCTTCCGACCGAATCCCAGCCCACGCTGGTTGATTCTAATTATATTTATAATACGCGACTATCAAATGCCACATTGATAGATTACAATAGTTTTAAATTCTATTTAATAACATGACTGTTAAAATGTATACTAATTAATTAGTCAAGATATTTTTTTTTTTTTTTACTCTTTTATATTTTTATCATTGTATTTGACTTATAATAAGTACGATCGATTCGTCTACATTATCAATTATCAATAAACGTTTTCATTTCATTTGATTTATTGCGTTTCACAATGTGTATACAAGTGTTTTAACATTAAAGTGGTACCAATTATTAACCCTGTTGGGCACAGCTGTAACTATGTTAGATATAATCTAACTTAATATCATAGGAGAGAGGTGCCTACTTATATTTTAATGCACGGGCAATTATAATAATATAATGAGTATATAATAATAATGATGAGTTCCCGTGCATAGTTGAAAACCAAAGGAATGACAAACACCACGCGGACAAAGTCGCGGGCATCAGCTAGTTATTTATAAATCTGGGCGAGAATTATACATAATTGCTTGTTACCTTAAACCAGCTTATATTGTGAACCAAATAACTAACCTATATTTAACCGATACTTGCCTGTGTTGTGGGTTCTTTGGTAGTTGACGTCTGGAATATAAAAGGTTAGTTTTAACAATCATATTTAAATTTAAACGGTAATAAAAATACAGTCTTGATCATCATCATTATATCAGCCTTTAGACGTCAACTGCTAAACATAGACCTCCCCTCCGAGAGACCTCCCTCATCGATTTTCAGCAGGAGTGATTGCTAGCAGCGTGCATCCATTGGCATCCTGCGATCTTTATTAGGTCGCCAAAAAAAAAATTAATAAAACAGTACAGAATAGAGGAATGTGAACAGCTTTTTTTATAAGTGAATTTATATTATGAATTAATGATGTCCCTGCTCATATTAGTTAGTTGGGATTAAAACTTGTTTCTTCGTTACTTTTTAACTAAACTTAACTAGATTACCAACCGTGGTTTTAGGCATTCTGGTAGATGTCGTCTGTAATTAAAAAGTATAGTTAGTGACTAAATTTTGACAAAATACCTTCTAATCTATTAAATTATTTATTATTATTATAATTTGTCATTAAACTAAAAGTTGTCATTAGGTACCTACCGTGGTTTTTGGTTTTCTGGTAATTGGCGTCTGTACCTAATGAAAAAGTTAAGTTAATCAATAGCCATAAATTATTTAATAAAGTAGAAGGTTTTTGAAATGTGGTCACCATTTAAAAAAAATACCTTCTACTCTATTAAATAATTTATGGCTTTTTATTAATTGAGTGGTCTAAATGTTCTTTCTCAAACTAATGCTTTCATCTACCCTAAAAAGTGAGTGAACTTTTTTATAATTACAATCAGTCATTCTATTTTTTACCAACTGGTAAAATAAAGATGCTTTACTGAAATAATATTATTCACCATTTATAAAACTTTCCTAATATAAACCAAAGTATTTAAACCATGAGTTATATTGTTACATAGTATTGAGTCTATGTAGGTATTCGATTTCATTACCTTTTATGTGACTGTTCTTCTTCTGAGGAACATATATGCTGAAATATTATTTTTTAGCTATTAGTTAATTCTTACACAACATTTTGCCTGACCGTAGGTATATTTAGAATTAATTCGTTTTGAACCTAATTACAACCCTATACAATTCAAAATAATGTGGTGGGTATGTGATCAGTTAATCCCTTCCTCGCTTAAATAACTTTAACTTAGCTAAATTCGCGTTTAGGATTAACTATTACTTATATAATTGTAATTCAGTTTTTCTTGGGATTAAGCACGGGATTAAGGTTTGTTCTATACATTATACAATTTAAATAAGCGTTACCTACCTGTGTTATACCGGTGGGTATGGTTGGTATAACCTGCAATTTAAAAGGTAAAGTCAGCCAAGAATATTCGCCAAGTATACAACTCAGGCAGTGAACAACAATTACTAGAGTCGGCAGTGCTCTGTTTCTCGGAAAGCACGTTTAGATGTTTGTCCCGATAGTTATAACATTCGTATACCAGGGAATAGGCACCAGCGTTTCCTGTGTTATTACACAAATCTGCGGTCCCAACCTGCCAAGAGTGGTGACTATGGCAAAAACCCTTCCTCGGGGAGGCCCATGTTCAGCAGTGAAAGTAATACGGGCTGTTGATCTTTCCAGTAAAATGTGACTAGATCAGACTCTATTAAATGTTTTGAACTCTTTATGGGAAAGATTACCTTATACTATATTTCAAAATTGAGATTAATAAAATTCGACCACCGGCAGGATTCGAACCCGCATCTTTGGGTAAAGTACCGTCCCCCTTAGAGACGTGTTACAAAGAGATTAATAAATTTCGATGATCGGTAGGGTTCCACCGTAGCCTAATTGGCTAAGGCATTGGGGGCTTTACCCAAAGATGCAGGTTCGAATCCTGCCGGTGGTCGAATTTTATTAATCTCAATTTTGAAATATAGATCAGACTCTAGCCACAGTTTTAAGTGTTTTGTTAATCCGCTGCAATACACATTAATTGCGACACAATAGTAAAGCCTAACTGAATGAATATTTTAACTATTCAAATAGGATCAATCAAAAGCTTTAATCGCAAGTAAAACTAAATTATAAAAATAATTGAGCACAGGTTTGTGTCTCGAGCTGGAGTATGCGTATACGTGAGACACTCCTCGAGCACGTCGAAATGGCCATTGATTCCGTGCTAGAACAGATCCCGTCCGCCGCGATTGTGGTACTCGGCGACTTCAATGCCCATCACATTGAATGGCTTGGGTCACAGAAAACGGACCATGCGGGTAAATCTGTTCATGCCCTTGCCATGGCTTATGGTTTGACACAGATGGTTTCCTCATTTACACGAGTTCCAGATGTGGAAAACCATACGCCTTCACTGTTGGATCTTCTGCTGACCTCTCATCCGGAAGGGCTTCAGGTAACCGTCGATGCTCAGCTAGGCACGTCGGACCACTGCTTGATTCGGAGTGTGGTGCCACTCATGCGCCGACCGCGGTCTCGCATTGCGGGCTGCCGCCGTGTTTGGCACTTCAGGTCAGCGGACTGGGATGGGATGCGGACCTTCTTTTCATCCTACCCATGGAAACAAATTTGCTTCTCGCTAGAGGATCCCAGTGCAACTGCCGACTCCGTCGCTGATGTGGTGCTGCAGGGTATGGAACTCTTTATTCCTAGCACTTCAGTGCCCGTTGGTGGCGGGTCCCAGCCCTGGTTTGTTTCTTCTTGCAAACTGGCATCTAGCCAAAAGCAAGAAAAATTTCAAGCCTGGGTCGATGCGGTAGCAACTGGGAATCCGAAAGCTGACCAGGTAAAAAAGGAGTATAATTTTTCTTCCAGATCCCTCAAAAGAGTCCTAGCCATGGCAAAGGCAAAGCACATCGGCAGAATTGGCGAGAGCCAACCTTACCTACCCTTTGGGTTCCTCAATATTACAAAAAAAGGCAATCAAACCGAATTCACCCCACACGCAGATTATGATGTATCAATAGAACTCATGGTTAATACTTTGGTTGTTTTTTCGGACGGACATATGTAGTTAGCTACGAGGCTCTAGTAAGAATTAAACTATTATTTTTCTAGCCTTCGTATTTGTGTATATTTTGCTTTTTTACATAACAAAATTTTTTACGTATTTAATGACAACCTCCGTAGCGTAGCGGTATTCGGCTCGCTTTCAAACTCGGAGATCGTGGATTCGATCCCCACACCGGACAAGAAATCTTTGTGTAAATTCTAAGCTTTCTATCCGGGTCTGGTTGGTTGAGGGACTACCCTCCGTGCCTCGGAAAGCACGTTAAGCTGTTGGTCCCGATTGTTAAAACATCATCTATAATAATCGTATATCAAGGAACGGGCAGCAGCGTTTACTTTTGTGGTGCAATATATTACTGCGGTCAACAACCTGCCTGTCAAGCGTGGTGACTATGGCAAATACCCTCCCTCGAGAGGAGGCCCATGTTCAGCAGTTGACGTTATACGGGCTGATGATGATGAATGATAATTCCAACGTTAGTGTTTATGTATTCTCTACGATTTAAATTTACCTCTTCTGATTCCTGAAATTATATTAATAAAATAATAGGTATATGTAGCTTATATTAATAGTTAATAGAGCTTTGTAGCTTTCACTTTATTTATGCATGCTCGTATCTGTACTATTATAATAAAGATTGTTAGGGGTAATCTCTGAATTTTCTGAACCGATTTTGAAATTCTTCTTCCAATAGAAAGTCACATTATTTGTAAGTGAACAGGCTATGTTTTATGAAAAGGTTGCCACGGGAACGGTATCTGCGTGGGTGATTAAGATATACCTACTAAAACCGTGCGCTTAACAGCTATAGTTTCAGATAAGATTGTAAATTTAAATATTTGAATAATCAGCTGAAAAAACGCTCATTAGAAATAACAAGACACAAAAAAGAACAGAAATTTAGAAATTGGTAAGTGGGTAAAAAATATTTTTGATTATCTATTACCTAATTATTTATTATTTTGTTACTTGGAAGTTACCCATGTATTGATTTTTTGTTAGTAACGAATAAATACACGAGATAAACGAAATAAACGGACAAGAAATCTTTATATAAATTCTAAGATTTCTATCCGGGTCTGGTTGGTTGAGGGACTACCCTCCGTGCCGCGGAAGCACGTTAAGTCGTTGGTCCCGATTGTTAAAACATCATCTATAATAATCGTATATCAAGAAACGGGCAGCAGCGTTTATTTTTGTGGTGCAATATATTACTGCGGTCACCAACCCGCCTGCCAAGCGTGGTGACTATGGCAAATACCCTCCCTCGGGAGGAGGCCCATGTTCAGCAGTTGACGTTATACGGGCTAATGATGATGATGAATGATAATTCCAACGTTAGTGTTTATGTTTTCTCTACGATTTTAATTTACCTCTTCCGATTCCTGAAATTATATAAATAAAATAATAGGTATATGTAGCTTATAGTAATAGTTAATAGAGCTTTGTAGCTTTCAGTTTATTTAGTTTAGGTTTTGAAACATTTATCAATTTCTATAAGGTATTAATAAGATTCTTCGGCGCTTACCGGTTCTAACGTACATGGTGGAAGTGTTTCCTGTAATATTACAGATAAATAAAGCGATTTTAAAATAGTTATCGTCTTTTTTTGTGAAAGTTGCGGACCACGCCTTTAGGACAATTATTTAAACACGTTACCTGAATATAATAATATATTTCGACAAATTGAAGTCTAGAAGCCGATGAAGAACTGATGAGCATAGGTCTCCTCCGAGGGTTGAAGATACCCTTAGAAAGAGACCTATGCTCATCAGTGATTTCCATTAAGCATTTGCTACTTTACCGGGAATAAAGGCGAGAAGCGCTTTAGGCTTACTAAATGGTTAAAAAACTACAAACTAAGCAGCCTGCGCAAGAGGGTGCCCCGTGTGGGTGTTTGACCTCGGCTAACAGCAGTCGCTGACGGGGGATTGACGATGATTAGACGACTTCTACAATTTTTAGGGCAGTTTTTAAGAATGTCGCTCTATTTTACAGTAGGTACACGAGCCTCTCGGATTTCGGGTCTTTGGGTACTTCGGAAAGTTCAACACTAAGGGTCTGTAGAAAACAAAAAAGCTTTCATCGATTTTATGACAGACCTTACTGATTCAAATTTCTCCCCATTCTATAGAATAAAAGTGTTTATGTAGAGTTTTTGTATTTAATGAAATATACCATGTTTTCTCACACCATAAGTCTCAACCATGAAGATCTTACTACTGTATAATATATATTAGTAAACTTAATTTTATATATCTTTTACCATTGACGCAGATGATGATGTGATTGGAGTACGCGGTTTCTGAAACATTTTGGATATACGTAATATTAAAATTAAATTATGTATAGCTATAGATCAAATCAATGCTTAGCTATAATCTTATTGAAAATGATAAAATATGGTAGGTACTTAATATTTATACCAAGAAGTAATATAGGCTACCTTGGTTCTTGGTTTTTTAGTCGGTTTCGTCTGTAAAATGAAAAATAAGTAAGTGGCTGCATTTCTCACATCTATATTAATATAGTAGTATTTTTGTTTATTTATATTTTATTTATATTATAAGTAATAGGTATATTACCATATTAGTGAGTTATGCATGTTCTTATAAGCATAAATTAAATGGTGTTTGTTGTGACGATAGCTTAGTTTTGTTTGAGGTACCCAGAGTTATGGTTAGTATAAGATAATTATAGAGGGTTTAGACATATTCCGTCACTTACCGTCGTTCTTGGTTTTTTAGTAGGTTTTTTCTGTAATAGATAAGGTTTTTTATGTCATAAGCACATTTTCACCATACGTCATTAACAAGACTTACTCGTTCACTTGTTGGAACGTGCTATTTATCTTATCTAATTATATTATAATATTGTAGTGAGGTTAAGGTTTTAATCCCTTAGTACATTGAAGGACCGGTGTGACGTTCTGGCAACTAAAATATTAATCATTCGATTTAATAGAAATAAAATACAATTGAATAAAAACACTTACTACTATATTAATTTATATAATTTTTTTATATTAATATAGCAGTAGGTATTCGATCGGTGTGGTTCCACCGTAGCCTAATTGGTTAAGGCATTAGGGGCTTTACCTAAGATGCAGTTTCGAATCCTGCCGGTGGTCGAATTGTATTATTCTCAATTTTGAAACATAATAGGTATAGTATCATATAAGTGAATTATGCATGTTCTTATAAACATTAAAATTTGTTTACTTCTGATGATGATGATGATGATGACGACGATGATGGAACTGGTTTATGAAACATTACGAATAAATAAAGTCCATATTAAATTATTGGATTGTAGTAACACTATATTATTTATTTACGACGATAGCTTAGTTTTGTATTAGTTACCTAGAGTTATGTTTAATTTAGGATTATTATAGGGTTTAGACATATTCCGTCACTTACCGTCGTTCTTGGTTTTTTTGTAGGCTTTTTCTGTAAGAGATACGGATTATTTATGTCATAAGCACATTTTTACCATACGTCATTAACAAGACTTACTCGTTCACTTGTTGGAATTTTTTTTTTTCTAATTATATTATATTGTAGTGTTAAGGTTTTAATCCCTCAATACATTGATGGACCGGTGTGTCGTTCTGGCAACTAAAATATGAATCATTCGATTTTAAGTCTAATCCAAAATTAAATTGGAACTTACAAATTTTAAATGTCAATAACATTTATATTTTACAGAGTAAGATTTGTGCTGTCAAAGAGTTAGCCCGTTGTAATTTTACTTATAATAAAAAGTGTTCGATTCTGTGTTTGTTTGTGCGTCGATAATATATAAATAAAGTGTGCCTCCTTTTATTTAAGTAATTAGTGATAATGATCGTACCCCTCACACACCCCCTTCGAGGACTAGCAGCAGTGAGCCCTGCTGAGCTACGCACCTCAGCTCAGGCGTTACAATATCAAACTAACTGCGGCCCTAACACTCGTATAAAAATCATAATAATCGCTTGATTACCTAGTTAAGACGTGAAAGTGTAATAAACGTACAAACTTCCTTTGCATTTCTTACATGTTATGTTTTTGATCATTCATCAACAGTCGACCAAGGAAATAGGTTTACACATTGTCATACTTATTTTAAATATAGGTATATATATATATATCCCCGTTTATATAGAGAAGAGTTTTCTCTTATGTACTAAACCAGTAGTCAACTCTTCACCCATACAGAATTACGGGCTGTCGTACTCAAATAAATATGCTTATATTATCTCCTTGATCGATTGTACACGTGTTCTTCATCATCATCATCTCAGCCATAGGAAGTCCACTGCTGGATAGGCCTCCCTCATAGATTTCCAGTTGTTACGGTTGTAGGCGGCCTGCATCCACCGTGATCCCGCGGCCTTTACCAGGTTATCCGTCCATCTAGTTAGTGAACGTCCTACGCTACGCTTGTTGTACACGTGTCTTTAATTTTTGCATAATTTATATTTACTTCATCTGATGATGGTGATGATGGCTCCTGAAAAAATATAATTACAATAATATATGTATATATATATATATATATATATATATATTGTATTATAGATTATTTGATTGTTGAATTATAATAGACTAGTGGCCCTCCCCGGCTTCGCACGGGTGGATAATGTAGCATTGTAATGGTGAAACAATTATCGAAATCTGTTCCAACTGAACGGTTTTCGAGTTTTTGAGTTTATTCGAAACAAACACAAAAATACAAACTTTTTCTCTTTATAATATTAGTACAGATTAAGTGTCTCAATATTAAATAAAAAAGAATACCGTTCTTAAAAATATTTTTTTAACCGATAACACATCTCTTAATACTTTTATTTCAATCTATAAGGCAATTTCGTGTTATATTTGATTTACCCGTTCTGACGAACACGTCGGAAGTCTTTCCTGAAATAATACAAATAAAGTGATTTCAGAAATATTTTCGCAATCAAAGCCGTTTAATGTGACGTGTTATTTAAAAAAATAAAAATATAGACTCCAAAACAATGTGTATTCAACTATTTAATTTTATATTTTATAATACAATTTATATGTTAATTACCATTGAGGATGAGTACGAATCATGTGGTTTCTGAAAAATTCATGTTAGATTAAATGAGTAGAACCAGTGTTACACTAGTTACCTACATTCGAAGTATTTTTTTTGCAGCTATTAGGTAAGCAATGTGTAAGTTTTGTTATAGATTAGAATTTCTTAAAAAAACCCCTATCTCATTATGTATTTATTGTAGTTAAAATTTGTGAATTAAAGATGATAATGTGATAATAATGCAAATTCAACATATATGGGTTGGGTAGGTACATGTTTCAAAATTATTAAAAAAGTAGGTATATTGTGTGCGCTGTTCCGCGCCATAGGAAAATGCGGAGAGGTGGGGGGTTAACAAGGAAAGAGAATGAGAATGACGCGGTGACTGATAGAACGGAGTGGACGATACTCAACCGCCTCCCTCGCCTCGCTCCGTTCATACCTTAGGCGTGGTACAAGGATTTGGGTCAAAGTAAACCTAATATATATTTTTTAATTTCAACTCGTTCCGTAACACAAGTAAACAACCGTTACGTACCCGTGTTGTTCTTTTCGGAGGTTTCCACTGTAATATGAATAGTATATAGACATGATTTTTTATAACCGTTAGTTTAACAACAGCAAAACACTGTTAATTCTGTTAAAATTATTTCGTATTTCGTTTACCTCTCCTGATGATGAGGAAAGTGTAGTACGGGGTTTCTGAAATATTACGGATCAAATAAGTGATATTAAATTATTATTAGATCTTAGTTACATTTTATACTTTCTAAAAGTCGAAGATTCGACACTGTTATGTCGTGGTAAGATGAACTAACACGAACCTACTGTATATATATATTTTTAAATTCAACCTGTTTTATAACATGCAAGTAAAATAACCGTTACGTACCCGTGTTGTTCTTTTCGTTGGTTTCCACTGTAATATGAATAATATTTAGGTTAACTTAATTATTTATAACCTAAAACCCTTAGTGTAAAAATGACGCAACATAATTATATTTTATTGATTTCGTATTTCGTTCACCTCTTCTGATGATGATGAAAGTGTAGTACGGGGTTTCTGAAATATTACGGATCAAATAAGTCATATTGAATTATTATTAGATCTTACTTACATTAATATACTTTCTAGAATTCGAAGGTTCGACACTGTTATGTCGTGGTAAGATGAACTATCACGAACCTAATGTATACATATATTTTTAAATTCAACTTGTTTTATAACATGCAAGTAAAATAACCGTTACGTACCCGTGTTGTTCTTTTCGTAGGTTTCCACTGTAATATGAATAATATTTAGGTCAACTTAATTGTTTAAAAGCTAAAACCCTTAGTGTAAAAACAACGCAACATATTATATTTTATTTATTTCGTTCACCTCTTCTGATGATGATGAAAGTGTAGTACGGGGTTTCTGAAATATTACGGATCAAATAAGCCATATCAAATTATTATTAGATCTTACTTACATTAATATACTTTCTAGAAGTCGAAGGTTCGACACTGTTAAGATTGTTAAGATGAACTAACACGAACCTACTGTATATATATATTTTAAATTCAACTTGTTTCATAACATGCAAGTAAAATAACCGTTACGTACCCGTGTTGGTATATTTGTAGGTTTCCACTGTATTATGAATAATATTTAGGTTAACTTAATTGTTTATAACCACAAACCCTTAGTTTAAAAACAAGGCAACATAATTCTATTATATTTATTTCGTATTTTGTTTACCTCTCCTGATGATGAGGAAAGAGTAGTGCGGGGTTTCTGAAACATTACGGATCAAATTAGTGATATTAAATTATTATTAGATATTAGTTACTTTTATTTTTTTACAGAATTTGAAGGTTTGACCCTGTTAAGTCGTGGTAAGATGACCTAACACGAACCTATTATGTATTTTTTTTAAATTCACCTCGTTCCATTACATGCGTGTAAAACAAGCGTTACGTACCCGTGTTGGTATATTCGTAGGGTTCCACTGTAATATCAATAATATTTAGGTTAACTTGATTGTTTATAACCACAAACACTTAGTTTCAAAACAAGGCAACATAATTATATTATATTTATTTCGTATTTCATTTACCTCTCCTGATGATGAGGAAAGTGTAGTGCGGGGTTTCTGAAATATTACGGATCAAATAAGTAATATTAAATTATTATTAGATATTAGTTACTTTTATATACTTTACAGAATTTGAAGGTTTGACCCCGTTAAGTCGTGGTAAGATGACCTAACACGATCAACTAACCAACTATGTATTTTTTTTAATTCACCTCGTTCCATTACATGCTAGTAAAACAAGCGTTACGTACCCGTGTTGGTATATTCGTAGGTTTCCACTGTAATATGAATAATATTTAGATTAACTTTATTCTTTATAACCTCAAACCCTTAGTTTAATAACAAAACAACATAATTCTGCTAAATTTATTTTGTTTTTCGTTCACCTCTTCTGATGATGATGAAAGTGTAGTACGGGGTTTCTGAAATATTACGGATCAAATAAGTGATATTAAATCTATACACCGTGAAATTTTAATGGTTGTTTTCCCGAAGCAGAACAACTTGCCGTCGGTAGTACTATCGAAACATATATTTTTTTTTTATACATATTTTGGATTTAAAATTATTAAAAAAAATATTAGACAACTCGAAAGCGTGATAAACAGTAGTAACACTAGACGGAGTGAACGGACCTTGTAGGTACTACTCGAATCGCACGCGCTGCTGACAAAGTAAAGAACGATCCATAAACGTTCAAAGCAAAATAAGAGCTCAATGGTAGTTATACGGCATAAAATAGCCTGCACGCAAGAATCACAAACGAGCCGGCTTCTTTTGTAATTCGCCGCGCGGCGCCGACGCCGGAACGCCCCGCGCTCTCCGACTCCCTCCTTCCTTAGTTGTCCCGTGAACGTCGGAAGCGCAGCACGCGTTATCTTATTACTTTATTAGTATTATGGATCGACATTACAGTTTTAGTAATTTAGAGTACGTCGCTATGGTGCAACTGTACGCTAGGGCTAATTATAATTCCCATACTGCCTGGCGTCTTTACGCCGAGCTGCAACACTTGGCGTCACTCCGTCTTCGCGGAGTTCTGAACCCTCAAGTCATACAGGACCGGACGATCGTAGCGGCGACGGCTTCCCGATCATGGGCAGTTCCAAGTGCCAGCACATGCACAGGGCAGAGGTCGATCGGCCGTTCTTTCGCCAGAGCTCGACGAGGAGATCATCGAGTACTTCGAACGCGATCCTCGCCGAAGTACGCGAATGGCGGCAGCTAAGTTTGGCGTAAGCCAATACTACGTCTGGAAACTACTCAACTCAGAAGGACTGCATTCATATAATTTCCGCGGAGTTCATTTAATTTTTCATTTTTGTTACATACGCCTTAAATACTTTATTAGGTATCTAATTCAGAAAATTATTGTTCTTAGATAATAAACTTGTTTTAAGTTACGTTTTCTTAAGTTATAGCTAAAAAGGTATTAGATAAAGCTTATTATTATGATTGGGTACTGTGTTACATTACCTAAGGTGTAGGTATCAGCTGATTGACTAACACCCGGGTCAACGAACGCGCGACCGAACGACGCGAGCGCTAGGTATCGCGAGGTATTACTATCGGTTCGATGTCACTTTCGAGTTCGGTTTTTCACGATTGTTAATCGGCCATTTTTGGTTTATAATATTTAGTTTTTGTATAAATTGAATGTTTAACTAAGACCAAACCTTTTCGCTGCGGGAAAACAACCATTTAAATTTCAGCGTGTATATATAAAACAAAGACGGGTTTGTTACAACACTTATAACTCGAGATCGGCTGGATCAATTTTCATGGTTTTTGTTTCGTTGGATTTGTCTCCGCCCTGAATAGCAGAATACATTTTAAAAACAAAAGAAAGTCGTGTTAGTTACACTATTTATAACTCAAGAACGGCTGAACCGATTTGGCTGAAAATTGGGTAGGGGTAGGGTAGGGTAGGGGTAGGGTAGGGTAGGGGTAGGGTAGGGGTAGGGGTAGGGTAGGGCAGGGGTAGGGTATAAAAGTCCACCCGTGCGAAGCCGGGGCGGGCCGCTAGTTATTATTAGATCTTTGTTACTTTTATATCATTTACAGAAGTTGAAGGTTCAAAACTTTTAAGATGAACTAACACGAGACAAACAGACAGACAAACAGGCAGACCGACCGACATACAGACAGCGAAGTCTTAGTAATATGATCCCGTTTTTACCCTTCGGGTACGGAACCATAAAAATGTGTTGCCCCGACCCCAAATAAATTTCACTAAGGGCAGGGATATGATGATGGTTAGTTTAATTTGCATAGTTCGATTTATTCTTATGGGGAATTTTGTTAAGGTAAGAATTGTGTTAAATATTTTTGAGAAAAACATCATAAAATTACTTAAATATTGTGCGCGTATTTTGAAAGTAAAAATAGTTCAATTACATACTATACTAGTCAAATGCCTGTTAATTACCCGTGATGTTGGTTTTTTTGTAGGCTTCTTCTGTAATAAAAATGTTAAGGAATGAAATTTAACTTATTTTTATAGCCTTAATAGACCGAGTGCTAAAAGTATTTTCTTTACTCGACTTGGCGGCGGCACTGCCGTGCTCCCAGATACTATGCTATTGAATGAAATATACAAAGTGTTCCACAAAAATGGTAAGCCTCCAAATTTCATTTGATATTCCGTTTACCTCTGACGATGATGACTCTCCATGCCATTTGTATAGTAGGTATTGAACATCTATCTGTCATATATATGTACTTACTGTAACGTATATGTATTTGATACGATTAAGTGTTGTTTACCTCCTCTGATGAACATGGGGGAAGCGTTTCCTGCAATATTTAAGAAAAATAAATGTATTTATGTTAATTGAGCTTTACCTGGCAAAAAGTTAAGCTACATAGCATAACTAGATAATATAATTTGCGTCAGTCTTTTCATATAGCTTCAATAGCCCGTGTATTTTTAGTTGCTTTGGAGCAATTTGGTTGGTTATTTTTAACCGAGTGCGCCAGAAGGAAGGATGTTTTTTTCGAGTTTTGTTTGGCACGCTCTGTAGACTAAACGGCTTGATGGATTTTAGCTTGAATGATGTCGTTAGATTCGTGTGTACTGTGAGAGTGACACTGAATATATCAAACAAAAAAAATGGCGGATTTTTGGCGCCTAATAAAAATGTTAGTAGGTACCTATTTTGTTTTTAATTACACAAAAACGCAGTCGGGTTTTTTTGTTTTTTAAATTACCGTTTTTTACTGATCCTGGTTGCATGTTGCATACTAGACAGTTAAATAATGTCGTTCGTGTAGTCCATGGACTACAGCACTGTTGCTACAGTATTAAGGACGTTGGCCTATCTAGAGTTAAAATATCGTTTCTTTGATGCGATAGTGACACAAAATATGGTTATGATTCAACAGAAATTACTCTGTAATATCATATGATTGAAACTCATTATAGTAAAGTTACGTTTTATGTCACTATCACATTAAAGCAGCGAATATATTATCTATGACTATATATCCAGCGCACGGTCACCCGCGTAACTCACGTTCCCGAACGTTCACGTTACGAACTTCCTATAGTAGGGGAGCCCATGCGGGGATTTCGGGATTTACTAAAGCGCGGCAGATTAATATACAGGGGGATACCTTGTACCCGGTTAAGTACCTCCACAAAACATGAGGCCCATATATAAGGCCGCCCGTGAAGGATACAGGATCAGATTAGTAAAAAAAAATTGACCATCAGAAATTCTCGAGCGCGTCAGATTAAGGTAGGGTGAGTTAATTACATCCTAAAAAGTGTATATTCCACTAATCTGACAATTTGAGAGTGACGTAAAAAAAGGGGAGGGCAACAAAGTTGTAAAAAAAAACGTCATCTCGACATTCTCGAGCGTAGGTAAATTTTTTTTTATTTTGAAGGAAATAATTCAAGAATAATGAAAAATATATAATCTGACGATTTCCGCAAGCCGAAATAACAAAAATTCGTCAGTTAAATGCGTGCAGCTGCGTTATGCCTACATTTCCTTCTCCGCGTTTCTATTCCTCTCTCACTCTTTCTCTATATATTACTCTCTCACTCCGTCCCCACTCTGGTTTCTGTTGCCATGACTCCATCACAGCTGATCATATAGACTCGTTCGTGGCATACTGTTTACAACGTGTTTCCAACGTTTTGGCTTTTAAAATAATATAAAATAATGAATTTATTCAGCACTTAGGTATTTACATACACTTGTACTTGTCAGAATCACAATGTTACACAATTATTCTTATTATATTAATTAAACTAGATACTTAATTAACCGGTAGCAAATTGTAGGATATTACAGACAAAGTAGTCCGTCCGTCAGCTGGTCATTAATTTCTCTACTCATAATAAGTTTAAGTTCATATTAATTATTTTAGACTTTAATGGATCAATTTAGAAAAAATTGGAAAAAAAACATACAATTAAGTGGCACACACCTGGGGGCACCCTTAAGGGGTTAGGACCACGACCCAGTGGTACCACTGATACTGATGATTTTTTTGCTATTTTAATATTATTTGTGTGAATTAAAGTTTATAAATATTTAATATGAGTGACATTAATTTGAAATGTGTATTTTGTGGTGAAAGTACCTTACAAAAAACAATTAAATTTACGGTAGAAACATTAAAAAAATGTGTAAATATTTTGGAATATCGTCGGAGCAAGCCGGTTATCCGAAAGTCTCGAGGATCATATGATAACCTCGAATTGTCGATGGAATCATCATTAAATGATTTATATCACGCACAGTGCTATAAATTATAATTATGCTATATTTAATATTACTCGCTTATAACTTTTGAACGACTAAACCGATCGGAATCTACTAAACGGCGTTCTAAATATTTCCCTCAAAATTAGATTTCCTGTGAATTTGAACCGATTCGGACCGATAGATTTTGAGAAATGGTGAAAAATCTCAAAAAAAATAAGAAAAACATTTTTTTTGAAAGTGTTTTTTTTGGAATAACTTTTAACCGGCGTTATCGATCAATTTCAAAAACTAATCCGCCTTTGAGCTTGAAAAACCACGTCGATCGCCACTAAGCTGGTCAAAAGCGGTTGATTCGTTCGAAAGATATCGTGAACGAAAGAAACCCAAAAAGTGTTTTTTCGGGATTACTCCGAAATTTGTGGTTCGATCAATTAAAATTGCAAAATTACTTATGAGGATGATAAAACTGCGTCGAATGCCGCCAACCGCGTGAAAATTGCTTGATCCATTCAAAAGTTATTGCGGTTTGGTAATTCCAAAAATAGTGTTCTATGAAACTTCTATCAGACTTTCGAGCTGGGAGAGTTCAAATGCATAGAAATATTATTTCTTTGAACTCAGCGAGCTCAAAATATCACATAAATTATATTTTGAGCTCAAAAATGTCATAAGTACAATTTTAAGCGCCCAGGAATGGAATTAGCGGGAAGTTGCAGGTGAACCGTTTTTCTAATTTTTTTTGTCAGATCAGGCGAATCCCTCTAGTTAATCGTCAGATTATGAGACAGTACGTTTAGAACATAAAGATGAACCATATATATCTTAATCTGACACGCTTGAGTATTTCAATATGGCGAATTTTTTTTGCACATTATGAAAATGGCCGCGAGTTTGCGTCCCATCGAAATCGTCAGATTAGTGAATGAGAGCTTTTTTTTGGTGTACTTAACACTCCCTTAGAAAATCTGACGCGCTCGATTAAATTTTTTTTTTTTTCATTTTCCACCCTTAAATACAACCACCCGCATCATGCAAACGATCAGATTAACATACGTACATTATTAAAAATACGTAGGGCATTGATGCTATCAATATCTGACGCGCTCGAGGATGTCCATGCAACAGTTTTTTTTTACATATTTAAAAATCTATAGCCGCTTCCCCCACCGATGTAAAGGTATAATAATATATCATATAACATTTTTTTCTTCTTATCATCTAAGCTTTGCATCCCAATAGGTCTCTACGACGCTCGAGTAAATCCCCATTTAGCCTCGTCGGCTCCCTTACTACTAATTAAATTTAGCCTATAGCCTTCCTCGATAGATGAATCTATCTTACACTGAAGGAATTCGCTACCCATTCAGCGGTTTGATATGTGTGTAGATAGATCAGTCAGTAACGGTTTCCTTTCATATAACACAGAAGGAATAAATATAGAATAACGAGTACATACAATAAATACTTTTATATTTCATACCCATGGTAGTTTAGGTCTTTTCTGAAATATAAAAACTAAAGTAAATATATTAATTTATTTTTAGTTTTTTCTAATAAAAAAATCTAATAACTGTAGACATTTTTTTGTTGTTGCAAATACATCATAAATTCTATGAAGAGGTAATTATTACCTACCAATAACGCTTCGTCTGAATTTTCCTGGCTCGTCTGTAACAATAAAATACTTAATGTAAATAATGAATGTAGGTACATTTATTATTTACATTAAGTATTTTATTGATACGCAATGTTGGCTCTCTAAGGCCGCACCTTTAAGGCAACTGCAACGCGACGCGACGGCGACTTCGTAAAAACCAATACATATAAAAATATGTCGGCGATTTAAAAAAAAATGTTAAAATGCAAATAAATCATTTTAAGGTGCAAAATATATAATAAGAAACTAAATCATCCGTATACAGAATGTGAATTTAATTTCCAATGCCCTCTTAAAGGAAAAAATACTATCTTATGTTGTACATTCACAAATTAAAAACTATTTACATTCAATCATGAATTACCTTTCCTGGTTGGTCTTCTTTTTTCAAGTAAAATTCGTCTACCTTTGTAGTCCTTATCAACTGCAATATAAAATTGAACTGTATAAGACTCAGATTGCGTCAATCTTTTGTCATGTCCCCTGTGCCCTGACAGCTGCACCATTTGTGAACTGTTCGCATCCACACTATATGCACTAAGTGTTGAAAAGATTCGAGAAGAACTTATTATAGCTGTGCCATCGACACGACGAAGAAGAAGACAAATATTTCTAAAAATAGTACTAGAATAGGATTTTTAGCTATATTAAGTTCACAATTTCGGTACTGTATTATCCCGTTTACGTCCACTGCTGAACATGGACCTCCTTATATCATACTTTGGCAAGCCAGAACCCTTGAGGGATATTGCCATAATAACCAAGTTTGGTAGGTAGGTTGGTGATTGCAGTAAAATGGTGTGTTTCCTTGAGCTGACAGATGCTGCTGCCCATCCACCAGCTGTATGTCTTTTAGTCTCCTTTTACGACACCCCTGAAAAGGCACAAAGTCGATGCAATAAACTAATTAATGATTACCTCGCTCGATTCTCCAGAGATTCTCTGGTCCTTAAACAAATACATAATATTTATTATTCATAAAAGACTTTACTACTACTTTTGACTATGCTTATGGTATATTTGGGTATCACATTTTGTCTATAAAAGATCAAGTAAGAACACTCGTCAATCCATTGTTATCATGTAACTTTACCAATTGTAGATATAATTAACGATATCTACGCTAATAATCATTTACTTTCATTACTAGCTACAAGAAGGAATGATGGTATGTACTTACCTCATACTTCCCGTCGCCCTATCAACCCTTAATTTACAAAAAATCCTTCCGATGTTCTCGTAAACCCGAAGTCCGAGAAACCTGCGCGCTGTTACATGTCATCATTCTTCAATGACCCCGTTATCAACCGACCTGCGCCAAGATTCAAGTTCCACAGGGGTATCCTTTGGTTGTAGTTTTTAAACCATTTATTATGGCTAGAGCACTGCTTGCCCTTATGCTCCGTTAAGTAGCTAACTAAATATATCCGTTTTAAAAAAATACTTACCTCATCTGATCTGTCCTTCTTAGGAGTTGTTTTTCGAGGAATGGGCGTTGTCATCCCTATTGTAAACAGAGAAACTCGCTTTCATCATTTTTCTCGCCTTATTCTATGTAAATATTTATAGACTCTTAACCTAGGTTCAGGTATAAATGATTCAGTTCAAAGTGTATTCGGGATTCCAATCAATTTTATAAAAGAGTTGGTGTGACGATTGTTCCAGATCGTGCTGCTTGTTTCTATTGTAAAGCCTCTTCACATTTCTACAAACGATAGTTTTGATGAAGCTTAGCTTAGTATATCTAACTAGTACCTAGTACTAAGCTCAAACATAAGACTGAAAGAACTCTTTTATTATTTGTTACATACAACCTCTTGTATATATTTATATTTTTTATACAAATACAACATGTGATGTTCTGTATTAATACTCTTAGTCGTCTTTGTCATTATCAGCATCAGCCGTAAAACTTCCACTGCTGTAGATGGGCCTCCTAACGAGGGAGGGTTTTTGACATAGTCATCGTAGAAGTTATCTAAACTTGCATTTCTTTTCATACTATTACATAAGACAAAACATCGTATTGTTTTCACAAGCTATAAACTATTTCTTATATGAATATCCACTCAGTGATTTTGACGTGGAACTACGAAACTATCGAAGAGAAACTCTTGCTTCTCTCATGAAAATCTTACCCGCATTGTGTTGTAATATGATGCTATTGAAATATTCGTCGAGGTCTTCAACATGACTTGTACCTGCTCCCGATTCTGAAGGGAATAAAATGCACTATACTTTCTTTAAGACATGCATTTTAATATAATAAAGTTAATTTACCTTGTACTTACTCGATTCAAATTTTTCCATGTACAAAGTGTGAGCCTCAACTGAAATACGGAAATGTTATAAGTACATTAATGTACCTATGTTTTAAACTATAATCTGATTAGATGTTAAAGCTAGATTTTATTTTATTAAAACTGCAATTTAATTTTTGCTCCTGCCACACAATCTACTCCTAAAAGAAAATCCATATGCATCCATGAAAATATACACAAAATAAAATATTTTATAGCATCAAAAGAAAAAAAGTTATAGTTTTTCATTATTAAATTATTAGAGAGCACTTACTTATTTTCTCAACCGCTTCATCCAGCAACGTTATTCCAACTTTGAAAATTCATAAATAAAAACAAATAAATTTATTAAATTTTGTAAAAAGTTTTTAATAGTTATAATAAATATTTGTTTTGGCTGTTTGTTTGTTCGTGTATTCCGACTAATCTACAAAACAGTAGTATTTATTTAGTCTTTCATTGTTAGATAACTTATTCCTCTAATATCCATATTTTACGCGGACGAACTGTCGGGTAACAGTACTAAATAAAATGCTTAGTAAAATATGACTTACGCATTTTCCGGAATCTTTGTATTGACACCTGATGTTCATCTTCTTTGTGTGGAACATAAAGTTCTGTACAAAATACAATTTCCATTATTTTTAATGGATGTTACGGTGCGTAATTGAAAGATTTTTCGCTACTAAAAGAGTGGCCGGAATTTTAATCAGTTAAACATGTTCTATGTAAAAAAAATGTTTTAATTTCATTAAAAAGAATTAGTTAATTCATTTTATTTACCTAAAGCTACTTTATCTGGGGGCACGGCAGTGCCCCCCCAAGTCGAGTAAGAAAAAAAAAAAAAAAAAGAAAAAAAAGGTGCACGGCCGTACCTATCTTTTCTCGAAGCAACTCAGCCGATTTTCGACCCCCTATAACTTCGTTGTGGATAAAGATAGGAGCCTGAATTTTCAGTAACTAAACAAGCTTTGTAAAACTACAGTATATTTCAAATTTCATTCAATTTGAACCAGTACTTTATGAATTATAACTAGTCAAAGTTTGGTATTTTCGGTAATTTTGTCACTCGCTCACTGCTGACTGACCGATCATCAAAATGTTTAGGCACTTCTAGCAGACGTAGAAGCTTCAAATTTTGAGTATTAGGAGAGTTTAGTGTAAAACTCATGGGAAAATTCCAACATTTTGCAATTTCGGTCCAGTTGTTCAGTTTCATCAACTGCATTAATAACTTTGTTATTTCTTATAAATGTATAGGATTACAAAGTTACATTTGCAGTCAGTGAATCAGTGTACATGAATATGTTTGATTTAATGGAGGAATAGGTTTAGATAGGGACCTAGATGGAATTATGTTGAAAGGTGGTGTCTAAGTGGTTAGGTTAGTTGTTTCAGAGACCTGGTTTTCTGCGTTCGATTCCCACCCGGGACAATTATTCGTCTGAAATTCAAACAGTTGTACTGAGTCAGGGGGTGCTTTGTTTTCGTGAATCTATTGAGCGGTGAGACCTTCGCGACACAGGGATTAATTTAACAAGAAATATAAAAAAAAAAAAAAGTCGTAGGAAAAAAAAAAAAAACAATGGATTGTAAAAGTAAGATAGTACATAAGTTGTGCTATGAACGATAGGATACTAACAATCATAACAGCGTCTGATGGAGGTGGCTTGCCCGCTTGAGCCATGTCTCAGCAGGAGGCTGCGGTCCCTTGAGAAGTAGGGACCCCGTGTAATCTGGGCGTCCCTGAAACTGGTTATTTGGGCGCAGGAGAGCCCGCAACACCAATTGAGTCGCGGACGCTGCCAGAGGGTATCCCAGATAGGCAACAGTACCTGGGCCCCTCACCAATTGTGGTCGGAGGAGTAACCAGGGGTTTTACTCTCATGTTATGATTAGCATTCCACTGCTATGAAGAGGGCGAGTCCCACATTCCACTGCCCGTGCCGGAACACCGCAGTGGCGGAGGAGATGCGTAACATTCTTGCATTCCCCTGGACAAACTTACACCACGGCTTTCACGCTTCCCGTTCGAAACACAGAAAGACGGTCACTTTCTTCCAAGCAACTAACAAATCTTACTGTGATATCGAAGGTATACACACAAACCACGTTTTATTAATCTGACACAAACTATATTTATATAATCATTTTATCAAATATTTTTATACACAGTTTGATGTTAACTAGGTAGCTTTAAATTTACTTATGTACATATTAGCTTGTTCCCTAGTGCGGGAGCTGTCTTAAAAAAAGGCCATAATCGGACATGTATTATGTAGTTGTACCAAAATTCCATCAAAAACAGTTCATCAATTTCGTAATTTTAAAAACCTTTGACAGGCCGGAAGCCTGAAGGCCGTGAGTGCCATACATAAGTTCATGTTAATCCTCTGTTAAGCTTGATGTTGTAGTTTTCGATTAGGTACATTGACAATATTTATAACCAATGAGAGATAACAATTTCACATACGGATTAATTTTAAATGACGTTTGACGAGTGCGACGAATATCAATAAAGCATAAAAAAGTATACGACGCATCTGTTCTTGTTTCATATGGTGAGTGTTGCCATGCCAGCTAGGTACGTGGATATTCATATGTGCGTAAGTTAAGTTATTTTGTAAATAAGGGCACAGAGTTACTAGTCTGGATGGTTTACATCAAATTTAAGTCTACTTTGGAACTATTAAAGCGCAGGAATAATCCATTTGTGAATACAATAGACTAAAACCGGCCAAGTGCGAGTCGGACTCGCTTACTAAGGGTTCCGTACCATTTTCAAGTGCCTACCTGTTGCCGTTATAGATATCGAGCAAAAAAGGCCAAAAAATAGTTGTTGTATGGGAGCCCCCCCTGAATACTTATTTTATGTTTAGTTTGTTATTATAGCAACAGAAATACATAATTTGTGAATTTTTCAACTGTTTAGGTATCGCGGTTCTTGAGATAGAGCCTGGTGATAGACAGACAGACAGCTAAGTCTTAGTAATAGGGTCCCGTTTTTATCCTTTGGGTACGGAACCCAAGCATTTAATGTCTAGACATGCTTAATATTGTTGCATCAAAGATATCGAGAAAAACCCATAGAGAAATGGAGTGGGCTTTGAGAAAAACTGTAGCTGAAGTTCAAGAAGTAGTACCGGTAAAGAAAAAGAGGAACACAACCTACAAAAATTGGAAAGCTCATCATCAAGTGACAGAGTGGTAAAATCCATTGTTGGTATTTAAAAAAATAATGTAAATTGTAAAGCAAAGGAAAAAAGTACAACTATCTACAAAAAGAAATGAGATGCCATCAAAAACATACTTGTAAAAAAACCCAAGTCTCGTAACGCAGTTCTTTTACCGTAAAACGTTGTGAGATCTATGTAATACCAAGTCGGTTAATTTATTCAGTCCCTACTTAAGGGACCTTCTATCTTAAGCTATTACGTAATTATCTCACCTTAGAGAATCTTATTTTGACCTTATCAAAGTTCAAAACTTTTATGTTATGAATATTAGATTGACTTGGCCATCGCAATAAACACTTGTGAGATACATTCTAATTATATCCGATGGCCAAGTTAATCTATTATTTAAAACTTTAAAGTTTAGAATTTTGATAAGGTCAAAATAAGATTCTGTAAGGTGAGATAATTACGTAATAGCTTAAGATAGAAGGTCCCTTAAGTAGGGACTGAATAAATTAACCGACTTGGTATTACATAGATCTCACAACGTTTTACGGTAAAAGAACTGCGTTACGAGACTTGGGTTTTTTTACAAGTATGTTTTTGATGGCATATGTACTTACCTCTTACGAAAACATACAGGATATAAAATAAAAATGTATTTTTCAGTCAGTTATTATATTAACCCTAATGACGTAAAAGGCGACTAAGGGACGTACATGGATGGACAGCATCATCTATCAGCTCAAGGATACTCACACTCACATATTACTGCGCCGCATACCTACCAATCATCGTGGCAATATCCCTCAACGACCTTTCTTCGCCGAGGTCTGTTAAGAGGAGGCCCATGTTCAGCAGTGGACGGGCTGATAAAGATTTTCACAAACACCCGGTTTCTCTAAGGTCAATCAAATCAAAAATTTCGCTTCTGCTTTAATACAGTTTCTGCTGCCCATAATCATCATTAGCCTGTTGTAGTCCACTGCTGAACATAGGTCCTCCCCCATCGATTTCCAGCGGGAACGATCGTTAGCGGCCTGCATTCACCGACTCCCCGCGACCTTTATGAGGTCGTCAGTCCATCGTGCAGGGCGTCGTCCTACGGTGCGCTTGCTAGTTCTTGGTCTCCACTCGAAATCTTTCTGCTCCATCGGCCGTCAGTTCTTCGAGCTGTGTTTTCTGCCCATCCATCAGGTGTATGTCCCTTAGTCGCAACTCGCATCTTACGACACCCATAGGAAGATATGGGGTGGTTTATTCTAAGCCGGACTATATGTAATATGAATATAGCTATAGTATACAGACAGATAATAATATTCAGTACATATATACGGATATTAAATTGAAAACGTAAGCATTTTACAAACTCTTTTTGTTTGGCACGATGGCACAAGACGTATGAAGTCGACACGTATCTAAATTTGCAGGATCTTTGCAGTCATATCTCCATTTACAGTTATGCTTTCTCGTTTTGTTATTTTCTGCAACAGGTAAGTATATTATAATACTGGATGCTATCGGAATAATACAAAATAATAATTATGTTATTTTCAGCAGTCATAATTATTTTTTAAAGCACACCATGTAAGTACGAGTATATTATAAGCAGTGATCGGATATTTTAGAGGCAGGGCACAATCTTAGTATGGATAAGACAACGTCTACCGGATCCGGATCGGGTAAAAGATATTTAGTAATTAAAATTCAGTTTCGCTTCCGTGCGCGAGTCCGACTCGCACTTGACCGGCATTTTTTAATTTTGATTAAAAACTGAGTTTGGTTCAAAATGCATACGTTTATAGCAGTATATACAGTGTGACCTAAACCCGCATTTACGCACGCTTTTCCGTCACCTTAGTTGCCTATTTCTGCACGGTGCGTAAATTAATCGACTAACTTCACACATGCATGAAAAATGAAAGCAAACACTTTTAAATGTCATTTGAAGTTTGAAAATTCACAGCGAACAAATGACAGGGAAAAAGTATGAAGAAATAAATAATAAAATGATGACATTAAAAATTGCAATGATTTGAATGCGACTTTTAAATTAATAAATTCATCATTCGTAACCCCCCCTGCTCTACCCCACCACCCCCCAGCACCCTCACTACGCTCGGGCGCTAACTTCACGCCGTGCAATAATAGGCTGCTTAGGTCACACGTATCGTAATCCACCACCCCCCGCGAGTCCGGGGCGTTATGTCACATCTGCTATAAAATAGTATACGATACTCGTGACCTAATTAGCCTATTAATGCACGGCGTTTAGCACCCTTCAATAATGGGCTACTTAGGTCATACGTATCGTAATGTACTATTATTCAGTGGTTGACATGATAAAACTAATTATTGCTGGCTACACCGTAAATGCGTTTAGGTAAATCGTAACTAAGTTTGTAGTTAATATTACTGTAACGGAAGTAATAAACGTTGTCAAAGCTTTTGAATCAAAAAATACGGGAGATTTGTGGGGTTTATCAGTTAAAATCCTTAAAGAAATAATAGAAATAGTAGCGCCATATTTAATGATTATTTTTAATGAATGTGTAGACACTGGCAGATTTCCTGATAAAATGAAGTACAGTAAAATCATACCTTTATTAAAATTAGGTGCGAAAGACGACCCAGCCAATTATAGACCAATTTCAATTTTACCAGTGTTTAGTAAAGTCTTTGAAAAAGTAATACTCAATCAGCTCCTCAAGCATTTCAATTTAAATAACCTCTTGCACGCGAATCAGTTTGGTTTTACTAAAGGTCGCTCAACTATAGATGCTGGTGTCGCTCTTATAAAACTTATATACAATGCGTGGGAGCAGTCGCAAAATGCCATCGGTGTATTCTGCGATCTTTCAAAAGCATTTGATTGCGTTCAGCACGCTTTTATTAAAATTACGTCACTATGGTGTAAATGATGGTGCACTGGATATGCTATTTTCATATCTTACACAGAGAGTTCAATGCGTTGACGTAGGTGGTGTAGTCTCGGGATCCTTGCCTGTTAAGTTAGGTGTGCCACAAGGTCCCATTCTGGGTCCTTTTTTATTCCTGGTATACATCAATGATTTGCCGTATTATTTGGAGAATTTGTGTGATGTTGTACTCTTTGCTGATGACACTTCACTTATTTTTAAAGTGAAACGTAATATTGACGATTTTGACTTTATTAATTGTGCACTCACACAGATAACCCATTGGTTTACTGTAAATAATTTGGTCCTAAACGCGAATAAAACCAAATGTATTAAATTTACTACACCCAATGTGAAAAATATTGGGCCTAATTTAATTATTAATAATGAAGTGCTGGATACTGTCAACTCCACAGTGTTCTTAGGAATAACGCTGGATAAAAATTTAATATGGAATGCTCATGTATCGAACTTGGCTAAAAAGTTGACCTCTGCTGCTTACGCTGTAAGGAAAGTAAGACAACTGACCAACGTAGAAACTGCACGGATAGTCTATTTTAGTTATTTCCACAGCATTTTATCATATGGAATTTTACTTTGGGGCAAATCTGCTGATATCCAAAGCATATTTATTTTACAGAAACGGGCAATTAGATCAATTTACCATCTAAGTGCCCGCTCTTCCTTAAGAGATTTGTTTAAAAATATTAATATATTAACGGTTGCTTCTCAATACATTTATGAAAATTTAATTCATATTAGACAAAACCTAAATCTATATCAAAAGAGAAGCGCCTTGCACACAATAAATACAAGAAACAAACATAAATTGTGTGCTGATTACCACCGTCTGCAGAGAGTCCATTCTTCGTTTGTAGGGCTTAGTGTGCGTATGTTCAACAAAATACCAGAATGTGTGCAAGAGTTACCCCTAAATAAATTTAAATACCATGTAAAGACTACCTTAATGAAAAAAGGTTATTACGCAATTAATGAATATATTAATGATAAAACTGCATGGTGCTAGCGGTGTAACACAAGCAAACTTACACACCAGGTGCCTGTTCACCGAACTGATATACCAACATTAGACTTTTTAATTTTTTATTGTCATTTATCAAATTTGTTATTGTATACACTGATGTATTTCGGAACAAGCTATGCTGAGTTTAACTGTCTCTCTTTTTAAATGCGATTCCTCAAATACTACTATCAGTGTACTCGTCATGCTCCCATTGTTTGTCATTGCTTGCGGTGGCGATGTGAGTCGGGTCGCCTCCTTCCCTCTAATATGGCGAGGGAGGCGATGGCTGTGTGCTCACACGTTATACTCGTGAACGGGTGCTGCTTGTGGTGACTGGTCGACCATCTGATGGATGTGTTTGAGGTAGTAGTACATTATTGTGACCTTTACGGCGATAATCTTCTCATGTAGCTAGTTCCTTGGAAATGTGCGTTGACGCTCCCTCCGTTTTCAAAGTGCAAGAGGTTGCTGCTCTGATATTTCTGCTTGAGGATTTTAAATCAATATTTAACTATATTTGTGAAAACGTCTAGAGCGTGCATTAGCGCACATACTGTTATTTGAAATGTATATTAAATAAAATATTGTAAACAAAAGTTATTAAAAAAAAAGGTACATAAACTGTGATACAAAAGATGACGAAAAAGAAAAAGCCCGGAGTTTCTTTCTTCCTTTCTTCTCCGAGTCGTCCACATAGGTAGCTAGTGAAAGGTTGCAGGTTAGCTAGGGTAGGATTCTCGCCGGCGAGGACCGCGTTGCACCCCTACCCCTGCACTGTGATCCAGCGCCTGTAGGCCGATCACTTCCTTTTATGTTCATAAATCTGACTTATATATCAGTGGTACCACTGGGTCGTGGTCCTAACCCATTAAGGGTGCCCCCAGGTGTGTGCCACTTAATTGTATGTATTTTTTCCAAAATTTTCTATATTGAACCATTGAAGTCTAAAATAATTAATATGAACATAAACTTATTATGAGTAGAAAAATTAATGACCAGCTGACGGACGGACTACTTTGTCTGTAATATCCTACAATTTGCTACCGGTTAATTAAGTATCTAGTTTAATTCATAGAATAAGAATAATTGTGTAACATTGTGATTCTGACAAGTACAAGTGTATGTAAATACCTACCTAAAGTGCTGAATAAATTCATTATTTCATTATTTCATTATGTGTTTTGCGCGATATTTAAATTGAATTACTAAAGATTTTTTACCGGATTCGGGTCCGATAAACGTCTTATCCATACTAAGATAGTGACCTGCCCCCGAAATATCCGATCACTTATTATTATAAGCTAAATTCAAGAAGTATTGCAATTTTAAGTTGCTACCTGTCCTGTATATTCGGGTCTTAGCAGGCTTTGGTCTTAGTTTTTTAAATCTGGATCCATCTGATTTGGCAGGTTTCGAGTCACCTGTAAAGAAGTAACATTAAGACTGTCTATTTGTGTATTATTGCGATACTACGAGTACATGCCATGTACATGATCCTTAAAAGTTATTTAATGCTACGTTTTATCAGATTATAAAGGCTGTATAATAAGCAGTCGACGTATACGAATGAGGATTTACCATTCAAGGATCATAATTATTATTTATTTATAAATATTTCATTTATAAATAAATAAATAAATGAAAAAATATTTCTTCTACATTTCTACATACCTGACAGCTTTTACGCTAAACCTAGCTAACTATTGTAATAAATTAACTAATTTAATTAAAATATATTAAAAAGCCAAAATATGTTTTGACTATTTACAAATGCCTGTAAATGTGGTTTACGTAAATAAAAACTTTTTCTACAATGAATTACCTTTTTAGAATATTGTATGTATAATATTAATGTGTAAACGATAACTGTACAAGTCACATAGTGTTGAATAAAACATTTATGTAAAAAACAAGTATGTTTTGAAAAGGAAAACTTTTTAATGTCTATAGATCAATGAGTACAAGCTATAAACCTTTGTAGGGTTTAGGGTTATACCCCTAAACCCTACAAAGGCTTAGGTCTGTGCGTATGTAATGCGTACAAGCAATAGCTTGTACGCATTTAAATACTGTTTTAATCGTAATACCTACTTGATGTTCTTTCTTGGAGAAATCGACTTTGCTTTGTACGTTTTGGCTTATAAATTACTGTAATATAATAAAAAATAACTTGATTATTGGTATTTTACTGGCTGTACAGATTGATGTAAGAGGATAAATTTATCAGTTAATTTATTTATTTAGTAATTGTGGAAGAGATTGTTTTGATTTTGCAATTATCTTTTACTTACTTTTTAAAAAACATTTTTTTGGCCCTTTCACGTTCATACCGACATCGTAGTCAACTGAAACAATAGACTGATTACCCATTGTAATCATTAAGGCGGAAACATATTTTTAAAATGTGACGCGACCCGATGAAATGCGACGCGTTTTGAGTCGAATCAAATGTATTGTTTTCTATAGACCAGAATCACACTATGAACACGTCGCGTCGCGTCGCGTCGGGTGTTAACAATATGTTTCCGCCTTTATCCTACTGCTTTGATGGTATTTTTGAGAAAATATCAAACACAGTTTGAAGTTACATTTTTACTAAAACGTATTTCAAAAGCCAAAATTTATAACTAGCTGCCCCGCGCGCGATTTTACTTGCGTAACTCCCGTTGCCGTAGGGGCTGCAAAATATTCCTCCTATAGTATTCCTCGATGAAAAGGCTATGTAATACTAAAATATTTTTTTAAATTGGACTAGAAGTTTATGTGATCTTTAGCCTTATATATCAAGTATAAATATGCATCTTGAAGAATAATTGTCAAACTTATCATTATTACATAGTATAAAACAAAGTAGTTTCCCGTTGTATGTTGTTATGTCCCTATGTATGCTCGTTTCTTTTTAAACTACGCAACGGATTTTGATGCGATTTTTATTAATATATTGAGTGATTCATGAGGAAGGTTTATATGTATAAATAACAGCTAGTATAACATTAACGGTAAAATATTAAGTTGATGAAGAAGCTCTCCGCGCTTCCTTAAGTGAAAATTATAGGAAAATATGTTTAGTAGTTTTTGTGTAAACAAACGCAGCGGGTCTCATACCTCTGCTTTCGCTATATTCGCTTCCATATTGTTTTAGTTTAATCTTGCCTTCTACAGAATTCTGAAGGTTTGTCGTAACTGTAAAGTATAAAAAATATTATATCATTATGAGAACTAATAAAGTGCATATTATTATGTGGAAAAGGGAGAAAATGTCATCAATTTTATCAACGACAAAAATATTTAAAAAATAAAAGCCATACTTTTTTATGCTTTTGCTACTTCATCAGGCAAAAGGCGAGATGTGTTTGCAGCCTTAATAAATGGTTTTAAAAAAGGACAAATTATTCACTTATATTATATAATGTAATGCTAAATATATATCTTGGACTATGCCTTTGAATATTGTTAGAGGTTTCCTTAGACCACCCCATGTTTACCTATGGGTGTCGTAAGAGGTGACTAAGGATCATCTGATGGATGAACAGCATTATCTATCTCTCAAGGATACTCACTAGCCTGATGTGATCACCAATCCGCCTGCCAAGCGTGATGATTATGGCAATATTCTTTAATGACGCTGGTTTGCCTAGGTCTGTTAAGAGGAGGCCCATGTCCAACAGTGGGCGAAAACGAGTTGTAAAAGTATATAAAAGTTGAGGAGTTTTGTGCAATTACTATTCCCTACTCATAAGCTGCTTAACTTACAAATAATCTAAGGGCATAGGATTGAAAAATATCAGAGGAATAAATTTCATTTGACGGATATTTGATTTTGTACGGACATTCTATCAAAATTATACTTTATTCTTCTGTAGTTTGTATCTGAGGATTTAAAAAATAGCCATAAGGTAATAAACAATTTATCAAATGTACCTAATACCAAAACTAACCTACCTAATACCTATGGATGAATTATAAAAACGACTATAAATTGTTTGCCAGTTCTTACTGACTTTAAGAGTACTTTTAATAACAGACTTTTATAAAATACACACCTTCTCCTTCAAGTGCTAAAGCTTGAAGCGCATCTATTCCAGATATATCGTAATCTAAAATAAATAATTATATTTGTTATTTTTAAAGTTACCTAAATATCTAATCTAACTTACTGGCAACATCGCCCTGGATGGTATATAATTAGGGACAGTAGGTTATGTAAGGTTAATAAAGTGATTGTACACAATTAAATGTGATGTGATGTAACAAACAAATACATATTTTTTGTTGTAATATTCTGTGATTTATTCATTTGTTCGTTTGTGATAGATAAAATAAAGTACGGATTTCAAAAATTCTCTTATATTTGAAGTTGGTAGTATTGAGGATTACCTATACGCTACCTAAGTATATTTTATACGGTGAAACTGCGTGGAAAGGGGTAGTAAGGTATAAAATAAATGTAATTAAGTAGAAAATCTCCATATACCTTTTAATATTACTATTCTTTTAGTAGTGTGGACTGAAAATAAATAGGTCAAATTTATTATTGTGTTTATAGTTACATCACTTAACTTAATTACTTTGCAAATATGTCACAGATTTTATAAATACATTTAGCCAACAGTCATATTATCTTTTTGTACCCAAAACTCTTTCCAAAATGCCAAGTATTAAAAATTTTATAATACATACAGTAAGCTGAAAATATATTATCCGCCATTTCTTCAGGACTTTTCGAACCACTGACGATTCCCACACCTCCTGCATGAAAATAAATACAAATTCCTATATTTTTTTAACATAACATTAGCTGTTATATAAGTTATGTTTTTTAAATAAAGGTAGTGGTCTAAGATGTTTATTTTAACTTTCAGCGTTGTTGGTTTTGTATTTTTTATTTATTTCATATGTATCTTTATAATATACCCGACTTGCGCCACTTCGTCGGCGTAACATCCCCAACCCCAATTTTTTTTGTTGTTTTTCTATTTTTATGTGAAAATCTTAATGCGGTTCACAAGATACATCTACTTGCCAAGTTTCAACATTATAGTTCTTATAGTTTCGGAAAAAAGTAGCTGTGACATACGGACAGACAGACAGACAGACAGAAAGACAGACATGACGAATCTATAAGGGTTCCGTTTTTTGCCATTTGGCTACGGAACCCTAAAAAACATGTTCTAAGTAACTACATATTCCTCCAGGACGAATTCGGGACTAAAAGCTAGTTAAATAAATCCATTAATGATTTTGTAACGTAATATTATTATAAACATCAAAGAACAGTGTCTTTAGCATGTTAATTAATATTCTGTTTGTTTTGTTTACAGGTAACACACTCTTCATTCAGATTCAAGTTCAGAATTAACAGGTACCTATTTGTATACATATAATCTTTATCTTCTAAGCTAACTTACCTTCATCTCGAGCTGTAATAAGAAAATTTTAAAAAAAGATAAGATCCGAGGAAACATAACGACATTACGTATAGAAAATTTAACCTTATAATCTTAATAATTTGAATCATTAAAATTTTACGAGGGGTACACGTTTCATGAGGTAATGTAATTGTAAATTGCTGAAAGTGTGTACTTTCGCACCTGTCGAAATTTAAACAAAGAAATGAAATATGTATTAAACTATTACTCACATTTTGCATATAATCTTTCGGTTACTGGCGATAAATCTCGAGGAGAAAACGTATCACCTAAATATAAAAAAATAATATATAATTAAAAACGTATTTTATCAAGAAGTTCTGCTGTGTATTTGTAAATATTTTTATTGAAGAATTTCATAATTAAATAGTATAGCCCATCGCTTTCCTCGATAAAATGGCTATCTGTCACTGAAAGATTTTTTAAATCGGACCAATAATTCCTGAGAATCGCGTATTTAAACGAACAAAGCTTCATCTCCAGCTTCATATTAATATATGAAGCTGGAGATGAAGCTTTGTTCGTTGTACTTAATAGTATAGATGATAAAATACCTTCCTGTACCGATCTCTTTTCTGAAATAAGTTGTAACATTAAACAAGAGTACAAATAGAAAAATAAAACTGCTTAACAATGGCTAATAAAATAGGATACAAACATAATACAATATTTTTAAATATTAAATAAAATCGAGGTTACCGATAGGTTTGATTTAATGTAAGTAATTTATATACGTATTAAATTGTAGTTTATAGTTATTTATTATTAATTACCTTCTGGAAACTCATCAGGTAGATGCTCTGAAAAATATTTAAACCTTAACATATTATTATAAGTAATAAATAAATAAGTTACTAAATTACTAGTTTCTAAAATTTTAATTAATGTTGAAGCATACACTTCCTTTGGTTTGCGTGTAAACAACACGCAAACTACAAGAAAGAATGCATTGGTAGTTTACTGTGATGAGGTCTATACCCGGCTTGCATGGTTACTACTTAATGTTGGCCCATAAAACGGCAGCCATAATAGGTATAAAATATCATGTCCAACCAGTCTTTGTATACAGGATAGATCCTACAATGGCCAGTTTCATTGATTCGCTAAGAGTTACGTATTCTTATTCTAAGTATAATTCGCCTGTCTTAATTGGCAAATCATTAATTTTATAGAATTAGTAATTATACGAAATTAGGCATAAAAAAAAGAAATATAAATATTTTAAATAGATTTATTTATTTTTTGTAAACCTAATTTCAACTTTGACGCGCTCTCAGATAGAATACTACACATGGCAAGCGGGTCACTAACCCGCTTGCTATGTGTGGTGACTATGGAATAACCCTCCCTCGAGAGGAAACCCATGTTCAGCAGTGGATGTTATACGGCTGATGATGATGATGATTGTGACATTGTTAATTAGGACAGGCGTGTTAGTGTCCATGAAGTATGTGCGTGTAAAGTCTGCCATTCAGATATTTATTTCCTCTTACACATTTTTTAATATACATCTGAATCCAAAATTACCTACAAATTGGAGAGTTAACATTTAAAAAAAAGGAATACAATTTACCTATCTGTTTTAAGGAATGGACTGGAACCTGCACACAAAGACAAAAAACGTATACACTAAATATTAAAAACTAAAGGAATTTTGGCAAAACATAAATTATTTTATATCGTACGCTATCAACAACTTCGTAACAAACAAAACACCAAGTTAACCATCCAATTTTGCCGAGAAACATTTTGTGTGAATTACAATTAAAAAAGTCTATAAGGCTTTTTTATTAAATGTTCAAGAGTGATTGCATCTACATGTTCAGAATTAATGAAAACGCAGTGGCCGTGTAATGTGACTGATTTATTAGCTTTTCCGTTGTACTGTGCTGGAGTTTTTGTAATACAACATATTTATTTTATACTGGCCGCTGTAAATAATTTAAGATTTAAGAGATATTTATCCTGTTATTTACACTAGTACAGTTTAAATAACTAAATATGGATCACTTAAATCTTAATGGTCAGTAAATTCAACATATAAAAACTTTGCCTTTGAAATATTTATCAAAAGGATGAGCTAAATAGAAACAATTTCAAAAGTAAATTAATTAATACTTTTTTGATAAACTACTTTAATTATAGATTTGTTCTCCTAGCACACATCTTATCACAACATGATCGATATTGTTATATAACACACATCGACATAAATAAATTTCATCATACGATACTTCAACTAAATTGTAGGTACCTTTTATACAGTTTTCAAGGACTACATATTATTATAGTCCTTCAAATCTATATGGTTCTATTTTACTGAAGTATCG
The DNA here is from genome assembly GCA_947037095.2 of Nycteola revayana. Taxonomy (NCBI): domain Eukaryota; kingdom Metazoa; phylum Arthropoda; class Insecta; order Lepidoptera; family Nolidae; genus Nycteola; species Nycteola revayana. The sequence continues at coordinate 16,549,227 of OX344846.2, read as the reverse complement.
CTTAATAAAATTAAATGTAGGTACCTATACAAAATTGCGTTTAAATTTATAAAAACAATTTTGTATATATTTAATTATAATATATATAGATAAATATCAATTTGTACTACTAATAACATTGTATTAGGTAGTTTAATGATATGGATTTGTCATACTTATAGCGGATTTAAAATAAATATGCATCAAACTAGAGTTTACTCTGGGTTCATTCGAAAAACTTAATCTAATACGGCAATATTTACCTATTCTATAGGTAAAGCAAAAGTAGCAGAATTTCTATACCGACCAAAGTTTTAGTTACCTACGATAATATGAGCGAAATCTGAAGCATACAAGTAAGGATAACTGAAATTTGGATTTAGAATAATTTGGCAGAGAACCTTCTTTATAAAAATGTACCTATCTTGCGCCTAATCTTGTAACATGCAAAACGCTTACCTATGTAGGATGTTTAATAACAGGTATCGGCTTATTGCGCCATGTAACCAAGTCAACCACTGACGTGTCGTAGTAATAATGGGACCCGCAAGAGAACCTGCGTGTCTGACATAATATGTGTAATATATTACTCAACAATTTTGGTATTTTATCCCTGATACTTTGCTTCATTTAAAACTTCTTCAAGATAGTTTAACGAGAGTTATTTTATTCCTCATCTCGTTTTGCACGACTACGGCGAAGCCAAAGTAGAGTAATATAATTTATCTAAGTATTTAATGTTGTACTTCTATTATCTACTTTAGAAAAATTGAGTACCTATATAACAAAATGTGTGTGTTTTAATAAATCATTAACACGCCGTTTGTTTATGAAAAAAAAGTTTAAATCGTTAATCGTCTTTTTTATGTTCGAATACACATTACATAGACCTATAGATCAAGACTTAATGTGTTGTTGTTGATCGTTTACGTTTATTAATAAGTAACGTGAACCAAAAATGCAATTTGTGGTTTTTGATTCTAATGAAATTAAAATCTGCACGTCTTTATTTGCACTTCTTGCAAGTCGTTATACACGTTCCATTTCTATAATAGAAATTCTTAGTTGAAAGCGATCGCCTACAATCGTATTAGTTCCGATCACGGCGGAACTCGTTCGAAATAGGAACTTGTAAGATCCGATTATGAACAGTTTAAGGGACGGTTCGTGCGAGATGTCGGGTGTGGTGTTTGGCGCATGGCGTTAGTGAAAGGTCGCAGTGCGATGACCCGCGACTGATATGCGCCTGCGCTCCCACTGGCAAACGTAAAACGTTTGTTCCATTGTAAAACCTACAGTTTCGCCACTTAACAACTCTCACCACAGAGAAAAGTTGCTAACACCTTACAAATTACTAACGAGTTTCGTAAAGATCGCATTGTCCGTTTGATCTAGATTTCTTTGTTGTTGTTACATACATATATAGTCAGTATAGTTAGTGCGGGTTATCTCGAGTAACCTATTGTGCAAAGGTGAAACGTTCCATTTCACATTGTATGCGTGATGCAAATACGTACGCGGCATTTCCTGTATTAGCATATCAACAAAGAACTACTTACGGGGATCTTTTTCTCAAAATATTAGGTACCAAATTTTCGGTATACCTGTATTTTGTACGCAGTATCGTCAAATTCGTTTAAAATTAGTCACATATTCGGTTCAGTTAATTACTGTCATCCTATGGTTTCGGATGGATTTTGTATTACGAGTATACCACTTAATTATTTTCCACAAAATTAAGTATTTATAATTTGGCAAAAATCTCTTACAATACACGCCTTCCTACTATTATCTACTTTTTTCAAATACTTAATTGCAATTAGAGATGTGTACCTCACTCATGAGGTGCCTCATTTGAGGTACTCGTGATCGCAAATTGAAAGAGTTACTCGAATTTCAACATTGAACCACCTCACTCCTCATTCACGCGTCAAAAACTCATGAGTGAAAGAAAATTATGTGAGTGAGGGAGACGTAAAAATCAGAATCGTGAGTACTTATGAGTCGACACAACCGTCCGCCCCGCTGCCTCGGACTATCGGCTGAATTCGGCTGAGTTCGGCTCGGGCTCGACTCGGCTCGTAAGATACGCTGACATACGACTCCTCGCCTCAAATGAGTGGTACCTCGTGAGGACCTCGCGAGGCAAAATGAGGTACTCCCTCAACCTCATATAAAAATGATGAGTTACCCATCACTAATTGCAATAATAAAAACCTTCTGATTTTAAAAACTGTATTATAGTTTACATGTTTCTCCTTCCACGCGAAAGCCTTGGTAAACTAAAGTGTACAACACATGCTAACTTCTAAGAATCTAGCCTACAAAATATAAGTTTTCATACATGAGCACAGTTATTAGTTCTCAACTTCCTGCGACTGTGTCTAATTTCAACTTTCTATATCCACCTAACAATTTCTTAGACTATATTTTCTGACGGAAACGTGGTTCCGTGTCGTCAATTTCGATGTGGAATATTAAAATTTTCTCATATAACGATGATTAGGTCATTTATCTTAATTTTTGTTTGTCTTTACGGTATGTAATCTTTATTACGCTTTATAGACTAATAAAATGTATGGATAAAAATATACTCCGTGATTTTTAGTCTAATGTGGCTGAGCTAAAAATTGGCAAAACGGTTTGTCATCAGAATTGCTATCGAAATGTAAAATTCTTTTGTTAATCCCTGGTGATAAGCTAAAATGCTTGTGTTACGAGTGGGTTCACGTCGGTAGTGAAATGGGCTGGGATCAAACCGGCGACCACATGATCGCAAGTCCGACGCCCTAGCCATTGGGCTACGGCCGCTTAGAATTTGATAAAAACTCTTTGAAAATACATTATAATTAACCTATGTTAATTGTAATGTATTTTTAAAGATTATGTTTGATTATGCATTATGTTATTTACAGAAAAAGCTAAACTCAAGGAGACGTTTATGATAATGATGTTTATGGCTCGTTGTCTTTTTAACCTGTAGGTACTTATTATTATTGCTATTGAAAAAGTATGTACACACTCGTAGATAGATTGTACCAATATCATTTAAGCGAATATAAGGCAACAACAAACAAATGACGGTGTATAAGTAAACGCAACTTTTCAAGGAATTCTTCACGTCACTGTAGCTAATTTAAAAAACTTTTGTGTACATCTGAGTACGCGTCAAAACAAATATACCTTGCAAATAAGATTTATACGTAATTGACAGTGTTACGGTCTATTCAGACTTAGATGGCGCGGGAAGAATCTAGTGCGGACCGATCTGTAGGCGGAACACAGTGGCTCCACCTAGCGACGTGCCCGGACTCAACGATCCACTAACTACATCAATCGTACAGGGGTCGCTCACTTGAACATAATGTTCTCGGAAAGATGGGATGGGAATCTGTATCTACTAGGGATTAAATTAAGCGACGATACCGGGATCTTTTTACTATTGAGTCGCTTAGATTTCGAATTTAGAAGTTACGGTCGAATGTACAGTTGAGGAAAATTGATGACCTGATATTTTAGAGATAGAATATATCTTTACCTATTTTATTTATACCATCAAAAATTTTGCATATTAGGAAGTTATATTTAAAGTTAAGCGAAGTTTAATTTAAAAATGATCGTTTATGAATATGGCGTGCTTAACTATTGTTTGGTGACAACATACATTCGCCTTGTATTAAAAGATTTAAATGGGTATAATCTTTCTATACGACTAATCGTATTGGGAGGCCAATGCAATGCGCTAGTCGACATATAAAACATAGATATATCACTTTACAAATCCTTCAACCATACAGTTTATCACTTGATAGATTACATTTTACATTGAATGTTTTAAAAATATATTTAAAATAATCATGTTATTGTATTGTTTCTCAATTACTGAAAGCTCTTATTTTCGAACATAGGTATATTTTCTAATTGGCGGGTGCCTCCTCCTCGCTTTGTTGTGAGCGCCGCAAATAGAAGGTATGTTTATAATCGAGTAGGTACCGTTACATTTAGTATATAGTTAATAATTTCCCAAAAAATACTTTCAATAATCATATTTTGATATACAAAACGTTTTTAAGTTATTGAATCTTGAAATTTTATACCTACGTATAAAAGCCTTGAGAGTCTTAAGCCATAACATTTATAATCAGCCTATATAATGCTAAACATGGGTCTCTTCCCGTGGGATGGCTTTTGATATAGTCACCACGCTTGGCAGGCGGGTTGGTGACCACATTATTATGTTGTAAATGCTGCTGCCCGCTCTCTAGTGTTCGATTGTTATAGATTATGTTATAATAATCTGTACCAACATGCTTTCCGAGGCGCGGCGGGTACCTAAGTCTCTCAACCATCGAGACACGCAAAGAAAGGTGAAATTATAATATTGATGATTAAATATTTTTATATCAAAATGTTTTTGTCATTTATAATAAATTAAATAAGGAGATAAAGATCGAATTTAGCCGGATATCCTAGAACGGTACATCGCCCGCCCACGTCACATAATTTTACGGCAGCCGATAGGGATCCGACGCGCGCCGTCTAGACGCAACAAAAGCGCTAGACTTGTTTTACAACAACTCTACAACCCGCCGAATAGTACCTACTGCTACCAGACCGATCTTCCAACAAATCCGGTTTTAGAGTGTAGATGGTAATGCGACGGAGGTGTGATTCTCGGTGGAAGCAACCTCAATGTTACGATAGGCTGAAACGCCTCGAGGCGCCGTGAGCGTCTTAGCTCTAAAGTAGATTGACAATATTGACAAGCCATTAAGTGCAATGCGATCTGTTTCCCATGGTGCGTGAAATATCGAAGATTCTAATTCTAAATACGCTACCGAACTCAAACTGAATGTCTTTAAATCCCAATGCGCTGAAATCACAGACCATGACATTCTGTGTGTATTTATTTAAAGCTATGTCGAGAGCCGGTGAAGTAATCGTCGACAAGGCTATTAGTCATGTTGTCCCTTCTTATTCTCGTAGAGTGGCTAATTGAATTAATGAAAGGTTATTGCTTTTCACCTTGTTTATGTACGTTGGTTACCCTCTCACACAAACCTACTGAATAGATTTGGCTGAAATTTTGCACATGGATAAGATGGATTAGAATTTAGACAAAACATCACGCTACAACCCACTGGAGCAGAGTAGCAGTCCAAAAGGGAAAAAAGAGGGCGCGGCTATTAAAAAAAAATGAAAGTACGCAAAGTAAGAATAGTTTAACTTTAAAATAAAAGTACGTGAGCATATTACAACTAAGTTGGCAGAATCACTACAGCGGTAATTTAACATATATATATATATATATGTATGTATATATAGTATTTTTATCAATATAGTATTGTGTATAGTATAATATTATTAAATATTGTAGTATTGTATGATTATAGTAGATATTTTGTTGTCATTAAGGCATTAAGTCATTAAGTCCGCCAATGTACTATTTCGTGCAGAAGTTTTTAAATAAATATAGTAGTGCAGATCAGAATCATAGGTACTTATTTGATTTTGTACCTTTAATTACACAATCTAAGGAATAAATGATATACCTACTTCAATATTTATATAACAAAAGAATATGAAATTATATCTATAACGTATTTCAAAAAACATTGTCCGTAAAAACGATTTCATCGCATGTTACACTTAATACTACTAAAAAGCAATAAATCAAAAATTATATAGCAAAGTAATAGCAACCACAAGCAAGGTCACATGTAACAAAAACCAACCATAACTACACAAAATCAAAATTCAATTCATTGTTAAAAACAAAACAAGCGAGTCCATTATCTGGAACAGAACACTTCCTTTCACTTCAAACTCACAAGCATCAATTTGTGTAATCTCAGGCCACTTACCGCAAAAACAATGAACCATTACACACGCCTTGTAGCTCCGCAACCAAACTACTATTAACCAGGAACAAGCTTACATATATGTGCAAGTAGTGTAAATAGTGTAAATAGATTACCAGCAGAAAACTAACGCAAAAATATGGATAAGTGCATAGTCATGCATGAATTGTATATTTTATTTAGTGTGTTTTGGCAAAACGCAACCCAAAATGTATATAAAAAGCAATACTATTTCGGTAACATTTTAAAATCATACATATTTTCATAACTCAGCATAATACTAGTACCTGAAGTGCTTGTTAGAAAAATGCATAAAAATGCAAAAAAAAATGAAAGACTTTCAATTATTGCACTTATTTCGCCAAACGATTATTTCCACCCATAGCAGTGGTAACGTAGTTAGCTAAAATAAAGAATAAATATTGAACCGTATAACGGAGACAAAAGTTTAAGCAAACTGTCTCAATGCTGACTTGGAGCATTGTTGAAGATATCGGTTGCCGTAAGTGCTCTTGTCTCTAAACGCATTCCCGACGACTCAGTCCACTTGACAAAGAGAATTGAAATCCACAAGCTACTTGTTGGTCCTAAAGCGCCTTTCAGTGGCTTACTGAAATCCAGCCTTATATGGGCCACAGATACAGAATGCGACAGGCCGATACTATTGATATTCACATTTCTTTTGCTGCAGTTATAAAGAAACTTTTTTTTTGTACAAATATTATCTTTCAGCATTTTCAATAGCAAATATTCGAATATCTAAATCTTCCGTGCTGTTAAAAAGGTTTTAAAAGTCGACGACAGATTGTATTTCACAAGTACAAAATAAAGACATAACAAGTGAAAACATACGTTAATTAAATACATTTGAATGCAAAGAAAATGTCATGTATGAAAAAAAAAACATTTTATATCTACGAATTTCCATAAATTGCCGTTGAAAGTTGAACATCAACGCATTTTGACTCTATTTCTGGATACACAAAATCAAAGAGGAATGAACGGTCGAAAGGGGAAAGGTATTCAAATAAAATTCAATACAATATTCTCGATAGTAAAATGCCACAACTGGAACAATCGGTATCAATGCTTTGTCCTATTTTCTAGCCCCTCACTTCGCTGTGTCGCCGCCGTCACGAACATTGATGGAATTGTCGAAAGCTACCTCTCTATATTCACCAATATTTATGGCTCGATACAAATAAAATATGCAGTCTGAAGTATTGACTTTATGTGCGGTTTTTTGTATATTTCGTTTTGGAATATCGCGACGCAATGCTACAAACGATATCAATTGGTTTTAAATTTTATGACTCCTCAGTAGGTACCTTCCTTTTACGAATTTCTTGTATATTGATAACGCACTGTGAAAAACGCGCTTATTGGTAGGATCTAGTGCATCATCGGGCTAGCTATCACTTTAGGATATAACTAGGGATTCTGTATACCTACCATATTACTGTGTTCTGTCGCACTGTGCTGAGTGCTCCAAGTTAAAGTGTTTCAGTTTACTATCGGGAAAGTTTCGCGTAAACGCATTTAAGTTCTTGGATAAAAGGTGAAAGTTTATATACAAACGTTAACGGTATTGATGATTTTTCTAATAAAACGTTGAATGGGTCGGGCCATTTCATAAATACCATACTACTTGAATTATTAATAAAATATTTCATGTCAGTTATTAAATTACCTGGTAGTAATGTTTCAAAATATACTTTTTTAATTAATTCAAAATACCCTCTGCTTAGGATAATGGGGCCGAAAAGTTCTCGAATGGAGACCGCGGATCGGCAAGCGTAAAGTAGGACGTCCGTCGTACACCGTCTAGTTAGATGAATGATCTGGTTAAGGCCGTGCGATCACGGTGCAGGATGCAGGCCGCTTCTAACTGCATTTCCCCCCGGACAACAAAACAAAGGCCGCTTTGTGGCCACTTCTAACCGCACCAACTGGAAATCTATAAGGGAGGCCTTTGTCCAGCAGTGGATGTCCTACGGCTGAAATTATGAATGATAGGATAATGTTTGCATCGCAGCTTATTTTGAGTAATGCTTTAAACTGACATATTTAATTTCTGTATCAGAATTTGTTGCAATATATTTGCGAGAACAATAATAGTCCAATAACTTTGTCAAAACGATAAGTTACATAACCGAATTCAATGCTGCGGACTTATCTGCGGATCTCTACGGTCAATAGTTGGTAAATAAATAGTCTGAGCTAGCTAATCTTACACAGCTCTGATAAACAGTCCCACCTCGACTTTAAATCTACGGTTGGAATGAGAATAAGAGACAGCTAATATAAACCAAGTGCTTCTAATTCTGTGCGCTATGACACCCAAGGGGACTTTAACCAGTTCATGTGCATTATTGCAGAGAACTTACAGAACTTTATAGATGCGTTCAAAATTAACTTTTCTGATTTGAATTTAGATATGCCATAAAAAGTTAAATTGGCATATCGATCAAAATAGTCAACACGGACAAAAAGCATAAACTATCATTACCACCCTCAACGCGTCAGCCAGTCTGAATGAACGACTGATACTTATAACTACTACAGATTCCTATTTTTACGATATTCGCCAATAAACATAGTTTTTTAACAGCCTGTTAACATCTACTGAACTCTGAACAGATCTTTTCAAGTCATGATTGTAGAGAGATATTGCCATAATCACCACGCTTGGCAGGCGAATTGATGATTGCAATAGGATGGTGAGTATCCTTGAGCTGATAGATACTACTGCCCTTCCATCAGCTGTATCTAATATAGCTGTATAACACCCATGGGAAGACATTGGTGTTATAAGAGACGTCTTAAGACATGGTCTATTCTAAGCCGGTATATAGTATAATATGTATATAGGTTTAAATATTAGTATGTAGTTGTATATGTATCTATTAGTGTGTATGTATATACCAATATGGTAGAAAATATTATCAGATTCGTCCGTTGTACACTAGCTATACACTTTTTATTCAGTATTGAATTAAGCTCGCCTTTACATGTTACACATGTTAGATACATGTTGTTTCCGTTGTATAAATGTTATTTTATATATTTACTGTGTGCAATAAAGAATAAATAAGCCGGAAACCACACTAAGGTTAAGGTTTATTTGTTTGATGTTAAAGAGTTACGACGGTCTAACCAGACGAGTTATGTAGCATACACTACCTTCCTTTAATTTTATTTTTGAAAATGAAATCCGCCCTCTAATGAGAGTAGGTACCTACCTACATGGCTGGACCTGTAATAAACAACAAACAAGTACTTCGTAATTCCAATACAAGTTGTCCACCTACAACGGTCCAACAGTAGCACTAATAACTAACTCAAACTTCTACCAGTAACTAAATTCATTTAGAAAATGAATGTTATAGGTATAGTCGAACAAGGAGATAGGTTTACACATTGTGAGACGCATTTTAAATTTATACTCCCACTTTCATGAGGAGAGTTCACTGTCATATGTATTTGTATATAGCTAGCAGTAAACTCTTTACTCTTAAAGAATTGGCAGCTGTCATAACATATACACATTAGTTTATACATAAGGTATTAACCTATCTCCGTGGCCGACTGTACGTTCCCCAAGTATTATGATAGCTTTTAGATGTTTTTACAACCAAGTTTAAATAAAGCTGAAGAGTTTGCTCAGGAACTATGATCCGATTTGAAAAAATCTTTCAGTGTTAGATTGCTTATTCATCGAGGAAGGCTATAGGCTATATTTAATTATGAAGTTCTTACGGGAAATAGAGTAACGCGGATGAAACCGCACGCGGAAGCTAGTTATATGATAAGCACGAAGACCGGTTGGCCGGTTGAAATGTTTGATGTGTAGTGTGTATATTTAAAAGTGTTATCGTATCAAAAAAGTATATTTTTAAGAGATGGTGTTTAAAATTCTCATACTAAAGAACTGCTCCATTTATGTTTTTTAAACTAGCTGTATGAGTGTTTACCATTACTTTAGACGGGCCATTATTCCCACGACATCTTACCGATAAAAATTAATCTTGATATTAACACCTAGTATAAGTAACAACCGGATAAAAATAATAAAAAAAGTTTTTATTTACGTAAACCTATTACAATCATTTGCAAATAGTCAAAACATTTTTATGCTCATTATTTATAATATATCAAATTAATTCATTAGTTATTATAGTTATAATAATAATAAATAGTTTGTATTTTATATGTATACCTATATTGTATGTTGTATTGTATAAACACTTATAGCCGTGTGCTTTCCGAGTAAGAATAGACCATCCCAAAGCTTGCTATGGGTTCTGTATCGTTGGCGTTGTTTCCATTCATAATAAGCAGTACATTTGATATGATTTGTAAAGTATTTGTTATGACAAAAAAAATATTGGACTACTAACATCCGATGGATGGGCAGCAACAACTATCAGCTCAAAGATACTCCGAATTTATTGCGATCACTAATCCGCCTGCCAAGCGTGCTGATATCTCTCAACCACCGTGGCTTGCCAAGGGCTGTTAAAGAGCCGGCCCATGTTCAGCAGGGGACATAAACGGGTCGATAAAGTGAAAACATTGCTTGTATCGCGCTTACCATTAATGAATGTTCATACGCGCTTACCATTAATGAATGTTCATACTTTAAGTAAAACAACGTGGTTTGTTTTTATATTGTAATACTTTCTCTGCAATAAAATGTAGGTAGAAGAAAGTCAAGTTCACAATAATTAAAGTCGCCTCGTAGATGTTCCCGGCGCGGCGAGTGGCGGGTGACAGTCGGAGTAAAATTACGTGAAAAAGCGACAGCGATTACGAAGCAGGTCTATCGAAAAACGTTGAAAATTTCGCGTTACCATAGCATTTCTTTAGTTCGTATAGCAACGATATATTGTTAGTAAAAAGTTTGTGGCTGGATGTCAAAAAAGGTACGATTTCTGTTGCCGCATTGCTATCTATATATTAATATATATAGCTGAAGGGTCTGTTTGTTTGCTTTAACGCAATATCTCAGGAAGTACTGGTCCTATTTGAAAATTTCTTGGAGTGTTAGATAGCTCATTTATCGAGAAAGGCTAAAAGCTATATTTGATTTTAAAGTTCCTATGGGACCGGGAGTTACGCGGGTAAAATTGCGCGCAGGAAGTTAGTCATTACATAACATTTTTGCCGTTTTGCGATAGATCTGCTCCGTAATCGTAGTTGCCTAGTTTAAGTAATCCCATTGCGGGATGTTCAAACTGAGAGTGGACGAAGCTTTCCCAGGTCTCGGATATCTGTGTCCGTTACGTCACCATACCATTGGAATTATCGTAAACCTATTCAAGACTTCCTTTATACGACAGTAATACTCTGTAAAATCTGCTCTAGAACCGGCTCATGTCAATATCCATTACCGAGGCTTTTATGGACTGAAAATAGGTAGTTAGTAGAAATGGTTATAGCGTAGACAGGTAGGAACGTTTTGTATTAATAGGTACATGAATTGGATATTTGCTTCGGTTTGTAAAATGGAATATACAGGGTTTTGTTTTAAACTGTAAGCGTTATTTGTTCGGAGATACAATTTTAGGTAGTATCTTTAATTGAATAAGCCCTAAATAGTAAATAGCATTACGACTGTATAAGAGTAAATAAATACTTATGTTAAACATTATATTATAATGAGGAAAAACAACCGAAAGTCGAATGTGATGTCTAATTAAATTTAGAATGTTATTGTTTACAAAAAATATGACATTTGACGGTTAGTTTCTATTTTTATTTTAAATGGCCAGTTCGTTAACGCGCTAAATTTGGAATAAATCATCACAGACTTAAAACAATTATTTATTATGACATCTGTGAAATTTTGTACCGGAACATGTTACGTTCATTGTACAAATGACATAAGTGCCTTATCATTTAAAGATTTACATAAGCACTTTCGTTATGGTTAAATGCATAAAAACTAGCGCGATAAAACGGTCAATGACATACAAGCTGACATTGTTACATATCTAAATGTAACTTTATTTATTTAATATTTTGGACATAATATTATTTGTATTTATTGGTGTTCCGCATATATATTTTTATCCGCCAGTTCATACGTTGATTTTTTCGGACACGCGTATGAAGGGTTCCGTACCAATATTTTTAAAAAACGACTCCTTTTTGTGGTTATGTATGAGCAAAAAATTGCATTAAAATCACGCCTCAAGTTGTAATGCCAGTGTGTAATGGCCCTTAAATATTTATTTAATTTTTATATCATTATTTTTATTTAAATTGAATCTTAATATTCTGTGAATATTTTAAGCGCTAATAATATCAAGCGATTGGCGATTATTAGCGATAGAGATTTGCCAAAAAAATACATATAAAAAAAAAACTATAGATATATCTGTATCGTTGTTTTTTTTTATTAGCAAAACTTTGTACCCCTTTTTATAAAAATTGCGCGGACGGAGAAGTATGAAATTCTGCTCACTAATCACTACAATGTATAAAACAAATTCGCTTCACCGTCTGTTTATCCCTATGTATGCTTAGATCTTTAAAACTACGCAAAGGATTTAGATGCTGGTTTTTATGGAAAGAGGTAATCAAGTGGAAGGTATATATACAGTATACAGTATAATACATCAGCATTTCACCCGTGTGAAACCGTGGCGGGTCACTAGTATATTATTATGAGTAAATATATAGAGAAGGATTGCAGAATGCTATTTGTTTTATTACGGTCGAATTTCGAACACTTGGCGACCACTAGTTAAATACGGAACTCTAATATTGTAGATCAATTCCGGTTGTAGGTGTGTGATTTATGTTTAATCAAATACTTTTAAAAAGAGAAAGATGTTATAAGTGATTCGTAAATATTAGATAACGTTCTCACTGTTGACAGTAACTTCAAAAATTACAGGCTATATTTGAATACTGCCCGTTATCATAAAATATTAGGTTTGTAGACAGATGTTACTGTCTTTTAATACCTAATACAAATAGGTAATAGAATTATATGTGTATAATTCTATTATTCACATATTATAATAGTTCAGCTTTATACTTTCAGTATAAAGCTGAAGATTTAAATTGTTTGGTTGAAGGTGCTAGTCTCAGGACCTTTGGGTCCGATTTGAAAAATTCTTTAAGTGTTGGATATCTCATTTATCGAAGAAGGCTATAGGTTATTTATTTATGAAGTTAGAACGGGAAAAGGAGTTACGAGCGTATAGCTGCGGGAAGAAAGCTAGTTATAGATATGTACGTGGGTCAAACATTTGTAGTCGTCGGCTTTCAGTACTCAACATTTTAATCTATACTTATTTTATAAAGAGGAAGTGTGTGAGGAGTTTGTGATTTTGTATTTTTATATTTTAGTATGTTTGTTTCGAATAAACTCAAAAACAACTGAACGGATTTCGATAACTCTTTTACCGTTAGAATGCTACATTATTCCTCAGTAACATAGGCTATATTTTTGCACGAAATGTGCACCCGTGCGGAACCGGGACGTTGAAATGTAAACTAATTAATTAGTCATGATTTTTAGTCGTTATCGTAGTATTTGACTAATAATAAATACGATCGATTAGTCTACATTATCAATAAACGTTTTTATTTAACCAGAGGCCGATTTAATACATATTAGGTCTGACCTAAGTATTTGAACACAACATTATTGATGCGACCGCAGCCTGCCAACTGCGGTCTCGTAACTGACGTCTCGTATAACAAGACGTCAGTTGTTACACAGAGCGTCAATCAAAGCAACTGTCAACTACGTCATTAAATATAGCTGCTAACCTAACTTGCTGATAAATCGGCAGATTGCCATAAAAAAAAACTTCGTAGTCAAATCAAATTATAAAACCTTCTAGTAAATTGAAAATTAGGTTGGTCGCTAACACGCTAATCAAATCAAATCAGCTTAGGTATATCGCTTATATAGCTTTCGTTAACTAATTTAAACATAACAAGAGTTTTGACATCTGATTAGTTAATTTAGATGCATGTCCTACGGTGAAGTGTTAAACTACAAAAAATCTTTTCAATATGTTGTTTTTAGGTACGCAATTTCATATAAAGTTTGCTGTAAATTAATGAGTCATACGAATATAAATCAAATTAGCGAGCGAGCTATCAGGATAATCTGAACATATCAAGAATTTTAATTTAATCCAGCACTTCCGCACCATCAGCAACATCCGACATAAAATAAATAAAAAAGAGTAGGTACCTACTGTTTTTATTACCTTTCAATCCTTTCATATATTAATGCTAGCTTTTCGCTGATAGAATTTGAATAAAATGCTCGCTTTTTAATCAATAACATTACGACTTTTGTGTGTAATTTTTTCCGACATATTATTTATTTAGCCACGAAGTTTTTCAATTTTTTTCATGGGTAGAATCCAACTGTAAAATATTTCCACTTTTTTGGTCATAATTGTTGTCTTTAATTTAGATACATATACAGGTAAAGGTATCTAAATTAAAGACATTTATTTACTTGAATAAAATCCTCACCATCTCTCGCAAACCTCGCTTGGTAAGCAGGTCGCTGACCGCAACATATGTATAGACAAATATACGTTGCTATTCTCCATAAATCTAGTTACAGCAATCGGGACCAACGTATTATTCGAAACTCTGAGGGTAGTCCACACTAACACTAAGATTTTATTGAACCTACAACCCAAACCTATACCACTAGGCCACAAAAGAGTTTTGACAGCTTGCCAGTTGATCAGTTAATTTCTGTTTATATTTTTTTCATAAACTGAATGTAAGTTGCTCCTTATCCTAGACAAGTAAACCTACCATATTGGTCTATGGTATGGTTATTGGTCTATGTATTATTGTATACTTACTACAAACTTTAAGCGGTCGTAGCTAAATGGCCTAGGGTTTCGGACTTGCGATCATGTGGTCGTCGGTTGGATCCACCCATTGCTGTACCGACGTGACTCGTAACACAAGCATTTTAGCTTAGCACGAAGGGCTAACAAGAAGACTCGTAGTGTGCAAAAACTGCTAGTAAACTTTTAAAAAAACCGGCCAAATGCGAGTCGGACTCTCGCACGAAGGGTTCCGTACAAGTGCGTACCTATTTTTGATATCAAGAATACAACAAGTAACATAGTATAAAAGTTTTTGTAGTTCGTTGTAACTTTGATAGATGTTGAATGAATGAAAGGTAAACTGCGGATTACGGTTTATGACGTATTAAAAAAAAACTACTTACTTGATCTCGTTCAAACCAATTTTCGGTGGAAGTTTGCATGGTTATGTACATCATATATTGTTTTTAGTTTTATCATTCTCTTATTTTAGAAGTTACAGGGGGGGGACACACATTTTACTACTTTGAAAGTGTCTCTCGCGAAAACTATTCAGTTTAGAAAAAAATGACATTAGAAACCTCAATATCATTTTTGAAGACCTATCCATAGATATCCAACACGTACGGGTTTGATGAAAAAACATTTTTTGAGTTTCAGTTCTAAGTATGGGGAACCCCAAATTTTTTTGTTTTTTTTCTATTTTTGTGTGAAAATCTTAATGCGGTTCACAATATACATCTACTTGCCAAGTTTCAACATTATAGTTCTTATAGTTTCGGAAAAAAGTGGCTGTGACATACGGACGGACAGACAGACAGACAGACAGACAGACAGACAGACAGACAGACATGACGAATCTATTAGGGTTCCGTTTTTTGCCATTTGGCTACGGAACCCTAAAAAAACGGTATAATGCCTATTTATACGATCTCCAATGCTTATACGAGGTACTTATCTGTTGAAGGAAACACTGTGGCGGTTCGCACGACACGTCACTTTTATTTCGCTCCATTAGCTCGGCAAATAAAAATTGACATGTCCGTTCTACTCATTGCCATTTTAAGTAGGTACCTATGCTGTTGCGGACTTTTAACTCACTACAAATATTAACTCGGCTACTATTTGTGTTGTCTATTTGCAAAATACGGTAAATAAAATTGAATTCGTGACGATACTGTATCAGGAATGTTGTTTTATAACTGTATTAATATGCCGAAACATGTCTGGTGTTTTTGGAATTGGTCAGCTGTTTTTCGGGTTGAAATAATATTTTGTGTAGGTTAAAAAATAATAGGATTCAGACTCTAATTTTAGGTAAAGATAAAGTTGGTAAAAAAATTGTTGGAACGATAACTTAAAAAAAATAATATATAGTCTTCAGTCAAATGATAGATTAATTGATATATCGGCACGATAACTTTTATGCCTAAATCAACATCATCAGCCCGTATAACGTCCACTGCTGAACATGGGCCTCCTCCCGAGGGAGGGTATTTGCCTTAGTCACCACGCTTGGCAGGCGGGTTGGTGACCACAGTATTATGTTGTAACACACAAGGAAACGCTGCGGCCCGTTCCTTGATATACGATCATTATAGATGATGTTATAACAATCGGGACCAACGGCTTAACGTGCTTTCCGAGGCACGGAGGGTAGTCCCTCAACCATATCGCTACGCTACGGAGGTTGTCATACCTAAATAGGCGTGTTATATGTTGATGTAGACATAAGGAGAATTTTGATAAGATATGTGCTTATTCAATGAAAATTAATATTTGTATCTACAAAAATTAAAAAACCTCCATCGTCGAAAATTTTAAATAAGAACATTCTATAAAAAAGGAAAAAATTAACGGATCGATGTACAAGAGGGCCTGACTTCCGATTGAAACCCTGTATTATCACGAGCAATACCTCCTCGACCACTTCCTGTCTTCGCGGTGGATGACTGACAAAGCGGGATTACAATCTGGCTCAAGAGCTGGAGGAGGCTTGAAGGGCCGAGTGCCTCGTGCCGATCGCAACACTCAGCGGAGGACTCTCAAATATCAATATGAAAGTACAGAAGGAACGTTTTCTGTAATTTTCAATATTTTTATATCAAAATAACAGCGATCTGTGAGAAACGATTTATATATTTAGGCAACATAGTCCTATTTTCAATAGAAGTACGTACTTACTGAAAAAAAAAACATGAAATATGTTGTCAAATTTTATTTACCTATATTTTGTAGATATATAATTTGACAACATATTTAATAACGTTACAGAGTTTAAAAACACATACATTTCAAGTGCGTGTGTTTCAAAACATGTCTGACATAGAAAGCTCCGATAAGACATTTAAAAAATGAAATGTTTTTTTTTTAAATGCCTTTTAGAAACTGAGCCAATTAAAAATGAATGATGCAGTACCACAGAACTATGGCACTGCATCATTAATGGAGTATTATATGAAGTCTATATAAAGACTATGGCCTAACTTCACCCGTGCGAAGTTGTCGACATTGTTAGTAGTTAATATTTATGGCAAATGAAGTATGTAATAAATTTCATGAAATTTTTACTTGCTCCGGGACCACTAGCATGGGACGTGGTGTAGGAAGCTGGCACTCCGCCAGTCGGAACTAGTCGGGAGCCAATCCTGGCGCAGTCGGGACATTTTGATACCATCCGTTTTATCACTCAAATTTATTTATACGTACTAAAACATCAGCATATTAGATGATAACGATAAATTCCAACTGTAATACTCTTACGATAACTTAGTATATCACAAGATTGAATAGAAAAATACGGAAAATCTATATTCCGAATAAAAACAATAGTTGGAGCAAATATTTATTCTACGTAGGTATTATATTATATTCATGTCACAAATACGTAACAAGCCAATTACAATACGAACCTACCTAAGCCTATTTTATGGTTTTAGATAAAATTGGGGTGCTTTTCTAAGAATTAGTTATGTATCGTTTTTTGTAAAGTAAGTCATCTCCATTTCCCGTACAACCGCAGACCAAGTTTCTTCAATACCTACTCATATATCCCCTAAGTGTTCTAATGCTTTTATCATTATATATTCAACACATCAAATGGATTTGACCTTTATTACTCCGTGACTTAACAGCATGCATGACAGCTGTAGTACTCGTAGTGTGTTTTGTTTCACAAACAAGACAGGCCGTCTAACGGCTGCATTTGATTCCACAACAGAACATAGTAAAATTCCACCAAGAACTTCTTACGTGTAAGGTTACCCAAATACTTCAGGCTTTTTGGCGGTCAGTCCTTCACATTCTGTTTTTTGACATTATTTCTTCACCGACAGCCAATCCATAATATTATTAATCTATTTATATAGTCTGTATTTAAATTGAATATATCACGTCATTTTTTTAACACGCTTTTATTAGCTTGGGTTGTATGTATGTAACGGAATCTTTGAACTTAATTTTCACCAGTTTCCAGAAGTCTGATTAATTTGAACATTGCATACGTATCAAGGACCGATGACAATGCAATAATTTGATAACAATTTCCCATTATCCTTAAAAAATAAAAATAAATAATAGTTAAAAAAACTAAAAAAACACGCTTTTATAGCTAACCGAACTAAAAAATAGAAAATAATTTTCACCTCAAAATAAAATTATAATTATTATTAACAGAATAATTCAATTCAGAGTGAAAAGCGTGGGGTGCTTGATAAAGTAAATGTCCATATCATTCTATTGGCAACTATCTATGAGAGGAGAGTTATGAAAAGTGGTAAAATGCATCCCACGCTTTTTACTCTGAATTGAATTATTCTGTTAATAACTTAAACTTTACTAAGTATAATTTTATTTTGAGGTGAAAATTATTTTCTATTTTTTAGTTCGGTTAGCTATAAAAGCGTGTTTTTTTTGTTTTTTTAACTATTATTTATTACGAGATAGGTTCTTTCGAACCAGTTAAAAATATACATGCCTTTAAAAAGGTAGGTACTTGTTATTAGTTAAAAAACAATTTAATTTCATAGAAGTGGACGAGTGTATTACGAAATATAACATTTAGAAAGTATACAATAGTCGTGGGCGGAGCGTTAAATGGGACGCCATTCGTTTTTATGGAGTAGAAGTTAGTAGCTCGCGACGATGACTGATGTCAGCTTTAAGTGCTTAAACTGCGGAATTACGTTCTAAACTAGCTTAATATCTTATGCCCCATAAACAATGGGTATATTTGTAGAAAACTATTCGATGTTATTTAACTGCATGGGTACATAATTTACCACAAAGGCCCGTTAAGCCCGGTATCGAATTTTGTTCTACTAAATCTTCTCTCAACCGATATTATTGAACCTGGTGTGAGCATTATATAATCTCTTACATCAATATACACTATAGTAACACCAAAATAATACCCATTTATTGAGTGTACGACTTGTACCAGACCCTGCCAATTTTATCCTTGTAAGTAAAATAAATTGGATAGGGGCCATAATCCTTCTATATTGTCGGTTAAACAACAAACCCCAAAGTTATGAAGACAAAGATAATAATAATGAGTTAATTTTATTTCCTATAATAAAATGATGTTTCCGTTCGAGTAGGTAGGTAGTTAAAATATAATATTCAATTTAGACATGACAATAAAACAGATGAATTGGTTTTAAAAACTGATGGATTATCAAATTTCTTTTGATTTTATAAGAAGACTCGGTAGATTGCCATTAAAAAGAAATTACAACAAAAGGTACGAAGATTCAAGCTTAGTTAGCACAAATATAGGCCAAATATCACGTCAATCAGTTACACAAACGCAAGCCAATGACCGAGTACGATGACATGTGGTGATATCCATATTTGTCACTCCCCTCGATTCGGTTAATCTCCATGAATCTGTGCCCATTAACACATAGTTCTATCAGACTTTGGTTTCCGGTCATACACGAGTAAAATGAGTCAACGACTTTTAAAATCTTATACTGAGAAAGATTCTAAACTAATGTTTATTACGATTATAAATAACAGAACTTATTTAAATGTTATTTTACACAAATAGATTTTGAAAATATTAAGGAATATAAAATCAGGCATGTAAAGCATTTTATTTAATTAGAAACATTTTGGTTTGAAAAACTTTACGCATAATTGACAATTCTTATTTGTGCAATAGTTCATTATTAGATCGACATTTAAGCGTACCTATTATTTACGATAAATATATTAATTACTTAAAACGTTGGAAGTCTTATCTCTTATAGAAAGGAAAATGATTTTAAAGTATAATTTCTAAACATCTGAAAGTAAAAAAAAAAACAATTTCAATCTAAAGATAAATTGATGGGATTAGTAACTTAGTAAGATCCACTTTAATTAAGTTTAAAGACGTCTAAGCACTTCATTAATCCCGCCAACTCCGGCGGTGCTCAACCAATATAGGTATGTACTACGTAGAAGTGTATCTGCATCCCTAATTACTAAATTTGGGCTAGGATACCATCACATCAAGGTGCGTTAACATCTCAGAGGTGTTTAATGAACGTGGAACATCGTCATTAAGTCGACTGAACGAGGTATTTTGTACCGTCTCTGTGAAATGCTAATTTGTCGCTGTACACTCAATATAGTCCTGTCAGTTACCTTAACCCTTTGCCCGTTTTTTCCACGTGAATACGTAAGTTAAGTCTGTTTGTTTATGTTGATAAAGCCGTTTCGCGTTGGCACAAATCTGAAGCGGAAATTGATTTTTTTATTCAATTCCATGCACGATCCGATTTATAGCACTACTTTAGATTTTTTACTGTTATGAATACGTTTCCAAAGAAACGAAATAATAGAAAGTGGTGCTGTCTTTCATTTTATAAAATTATATTGTTGTTCATCATAACCGTGTTTTTTGTGCCCTTTATTTACGAACCGATATTACTTTAGCTAAAAAAGGCAGCTACTGAATAATAACTTTAGTAGGATTATCTAAAATACGGAATTTTATTACAGTAATACGTAAGTCATGATGTATTGTTACTTTTCAATTGTAATGAGACAGTTCCATCTAATTTATTACATTAGATAAATTCTGTAAAGAACTGAGATAGCCTATAATGATTGAGAGTTTGATTGGTGACCCTGCTTTAGTGTTTTCTCACACATGTGTAACATTCAACAACCTTCCCATCGTGAAAAGAAACCTACTTAACTTTAAGCATATAATAAGAATTACGTTCCTAATAGGTACTTTACAACTATTTATTTGTCTAGGCCTTCTGTTGACAGGCTGCCGGCCACTAACTTTCTATGGGAAATGAGTTAAAAAATATGTTTGTGTTGTTTCAGGTGCATCGCTCAAAATTTACAAGACAATCAAAAATTAGTACTTCCAGGTATGAATAATGATTGATATTCGGTATACTCGTATTCTGATTTTTTTGTAAAGACCACTCCCGCAGTAGGCACACAAATTAATCCCTGTGTCGCGGGGAACTTTACAACTTAATACATGAGAAAAAAAAACACACCCGGACTCAGAACAATTATATTATATGGTTCATACAAATACTTAATTGTCCCGGGTAAGAATCGAACTAGGTCTCAGAAACAACTACGGTTATTACTTCTAAAAATCTAATACGAGTATGTATAGTATAATACAGTTAAGCCTAGATTTTTGTTAATTCATCTAAATACCTACTACGTGTGACCGAGAACACGAGGCTTTTGCTACTTCTTCAGGCAAAAGGGCGAGTAGAGCTGCCGCCTTAATAAATGGTTTAAAATCTATAAACTAAGCAATATGTGCAATAGGGGCAACCTATTGAAATATCGAATTTCTGTTACCCGAATCTTAAAACCCCGAAAACGGTTGGTAGAACTTTTAAAAGACAGATGTAATGGATGACAACTTTCTAAAATTCCGTTTTTAATTTCCCAGATGAATCAATTTACAGGTACACTAAAACCAAATTTTCAAATAGTATTTTTCTGTTTCCCATATTGTCCTAATCCAAATATAGTTATACCAGATTCTCAGAATATTTTTTATTCCCATCGTACTTATTTTTTAAATAAACTATTATCAAATTTTCATTATATTTTTATTTGGTTCCCATACAATTGTGTTCCAACTAACTATATAACGTTAGGTTAGGTTAGAACTGCGACCCCCGCACGAGCCGAGCGAGCGAAGCGAGCGTGCCGCGGCAGCGGCCGGCGAGTGCCAGAACCTACTCGCTATTGTTTTACTTGACCATTACAGACAGGTTAAGGTTAAGTACCTACCTTGTAATTTTACCAATAGATTATTGTTTTAGTTGCCTATTGCCTATTGCAGATAGTTTTAAGTGCAATAGGGCGTCCCTTGGGACTTGGACCTCGGCTCTGGGCGGTCGCTGGATTTAGGGATTATGACTTTAGATTTTTAGGTGAATTTTGTGCAACTGTCACTCTATACAGTTCGCAGGGCTCTCGGACCGGCTCTCATTGACCGGAGTCAATGAGAGCATCGGAAGGAAACCGACTAACTTGCTAATGTTTTTGACTATAATGCTTAGCACACTTTTCTAGGGAGGCCTATGTTTAACAATGAACAATAGGGCAACCTATACGGGATGAATATGATTTTAAAATGTATTCTAGTAGCAACTATTCTGAAAAGGATTCTTATTTCAATTTAAAAAACACAGATGTTTTCGTTTATTCTTTTGTTTTTATTTACATATTACATGATTTTCGATGTCGTGCGTGTCATCGCACTATTACCTAATACCACTACCTACCTAATCAAGGTAATTTGTTCATGCATATTTAAACGTTGTTGCTGCTTTCTCCGATTATTCAAATGAGTATCTATGCAGTGTGAATCTATAAAATGCACAAGTTGAAAGGGGTGATTGATAATATACCCGATACCCGATTTTAAAAGTTTATCTTTTATTTCTATTAAAATACTTTTTTTTCATTATGTGATGAACTAATCAGTTTCTTAAAAAAAATATATATTAAGTTACTTATGTAGATTTTGGAACATTTATTTGATGAATATGGTTTGATGTTAATTGAGATATGAAATTAAGTAAATAAAAAGTTGTTAGTTTGCATTGGTTAAGTACACAGCTGCTGAAAGTATATAAAAAAATAACAGAGGTTAAAAATGTATTTTAGATTTTTTATAATCTTCCCATTGGTTAAACATTAGGAACAAAAATGTACATAGTATATTTCACTATATTTTTACCACAGATAACGTAGCATTCGAATAATGAAATATATTTTAAATTGGTTCGGCATTTTTTTTATTTTATTTATTTCTGGTTGCATTAGGTGCAAACATAGTTTCTGTATGTCAGGTGTTCAAAGAATTACACAGACAGGTAGTTTTATACACTGCCCTACAATAAAAAAAAACAAAATATCTTTATCTAGATTCCCGCGCGCGGTTTCACCTGCTTGGCGCCTATTTCCTTGGAAAATTCAAAATAATTTAATTATTAAAATCCGTTCAGTAATATTTGAGATTTTTTGGAACAAATATACATGCAAAAATAAAAATCTTTCCTCTTTATTACAGGTTTAACAGAATTTAACCTCCATCAGTTTTGTTGCAGGTATTAACAAAGATACAAACTTTTTTTTTGTTTTGAAGAAAATAAATGTTGTTATGACAGTATATTGTTATGCGAACCCTGTCTCATAACAAACATAATAATGAGGAGACTCATTCACACACATTCAAAATGCTAACCTAGTTACTGTGGCAACCTTTGAACTTGTAACTCTAGCAATTCTCGGGTTGCCAATTATCAAGTACAGACGAGGCTATACCTTTGAAGATGTTGTTTATTTTCTCGTCGACGACGTCTAGCTAAGGCCTCGTTTACGGAGACGCGGGACGTCGCGCGGCGCGATGTGCGTTGCGGCCCGCACAGAAATCAAACATAATGGCGTTGTATGAGTGCGCTGTGCGAGTAAGGTGCTAGACGGCACGCTGCACGCGACACGCGAACGAGGCCTTAGGGTCTTCCCACATTTATCGACGCGGAATCGGCTTAAGCCGAGTGCGTATCACCACACTACTCGACTTCGGCTCGTTTCGCCGTCGCCGAGCCGATGCGAATGGTATTAGTAACACCCTTATTACGTAAACATAAAGGCTTTTTTGACCGGTGTTAGCCGATTCCGCGTCGATAAATGTGGGGAGACCCTTAGCTAGACGTCGTCGACGTCACGTGAGCTATATAACTATTGTAAAATCATATTACCTACAGTATCAGACCAAATAAAACGTGAAGACGAAGCGCTGTCGAACAACAGCACTGAAGCGGCTTTTTTTGTACATTAGTGGGAATAAAATTGTTGTTATGATCTTCCACAGAACCCCAATGTTATAAAAATAATTTTGCGTTTTGTTTTGTACACCCTTTCTTGACACAATTCGGCATTTTTTACCGTCAGTGCGTTACTCGCAACGCTCCATCTTTACTTGGTCTGAGCCTACAGTATTAAAAAAACTGAATCGCTATTCAGCAACATACTCATGGTTTCGCAAGTCGATATTATTTTGTTTTATTGAAAAAACTTGGTTTCCGTACAAAGTGCATTACATTTAAATTATTTTAAATTACCTATTGTATATTGTTATGAGTTAGCATGAGCGGTGAAAATTTTAATTAACGTATTTTGCAAATTACATACATTACATTCGAGTTATATTAATGCATGATATTCGAGTTATTTCGTTCTGCGTTTATATTAAATATAGATAATAAAATCAGATGGATTTATGTCAGGAATATATTTTCATTGTTTTCTCATCTCATGATTCAATAATAATCACTAGATATTATTTATATAATTTCCTTTTCTTCAAACATTGTCATTTGGATCTGTTTGTAATTGAATAATAACATCGTTTTTACTAAAGGCATATAGCGTCTATACCATAGGGCATAGATGCACATGTAGGTACATATAGATGTACCTACATCTGTATAATAATATATAGATGTACATAAATATAGTACATCTGTATGTACTAATAACAAAACACAATTTACCAAAAAAAAACGGTGTGTTCCCGCCCGCGTATAATTAAATACAGCCTTTCTATATTAATGGTCTATCTAACATTGAAAGATTTTTTGAAATTACACTGGTAGTGCCTGAGAGCGTGTTCAAGCAAACAAACTCTTCAGTTCTATATATAAATATAGATATATCGTAAAATATCTTCTTCATACGCACCTATGCATAAGTAACAAAAACATTACGGATATCTGTATTCTAGTTAGCCAGTTGTGTTCCGCCGTTTGAAGTATAAATAACTATATTTGCTTTGTCTGCGCCGGTGTATTGTGTACACAAATTCAAGCTTATAAACACTGCAGCAGCTGTGTTAGATCCTGAAGCTGTCTGACATGATTAACGCCTTCCACAATAGGTCGCTCTATTACTAGACTAGTACTATTATCTAGGTCATGCAGCAGTCTAGGCTTATTGTTCAATCAATATGTTGACAATGCGTTATTCTGGCAGTCGTTCCCTCTTTGTTGACCAATAGCCATGAAGAATAAATAATTCTATTAAGTCCGTCAGTTAGATTACTAAAAAATATTGGACATGTATTTTTATTTTTATGTTTCGTTCCTTAAACAAAAATGACGAATATACAGCTCGTTAAAATCTCGTGTAGGTACAATTTTACCTAGTAGTGATGTCACAACAATTTTTATTGATTTGATAAATAAAAAATCCGTGTTCAATATTTTTTAGTAATCTAACTGACGGACTAATTAAATTATATTAGTCTTCATGCCTAATGCCATGTTCAATTAAGTTAGCTATATAAGTTTTTCTTTCGTTGAAGGCAATTTGCTACAACGATAGGGTCTCCCTTGTTTGACCGAAAGGAATTTGACAAATTTTCACTTCCCAAAAAAATTTTCGCATAATTTCGTTTGCCAAATTATTACTTAGCAAAAAATCTATTTACAAAAATATGTAACGCAAACCTAATGTGAAATGAACGTTTAAACTATAACTTGTTTACCAACTAATACTTTTAACATTTTTTATTTAGTCAAATATTTCAGTTGAAATAACAGTTTAAACGCAAAATCAAATAAGCCAACCACAAGCCAACAACCAACGGGTAACCTGCTAGAAACAATCTCTTTTTTTCTATTAATACAAGTAGTTTCTGGCGGTCACAGTTTCGTAGGAGGTCACAGTTTTAACCAAACCTAACCTACCCATTTTTTTTTAAAGAAGAAATTAGCCTAATTGAGCTCCGGGTAAACGTTTATTGTCTGAAGATTGTTTGCTGTAATAAATCATTTGATTAAAGACCAAATGCCATAATGACATTATTCTTGCTAATATTTTGCCAAGTAAAAATTTGACCAAATAAAAATATGCGTACTAAAATCATTCGAAATATAGCAATGGTATAAAAATAGGTTGCTGAAATTTGTTTGGGTAATGAAATTTTGTCAAAATCTTTTCGGCAAAACGGCAGGCACCCCGATTTTTACGCCATAAGTAATGGAGCGGATTGTTACTGAATGTTATCCTAGTATGATTGATATACTTAATCAATATTTACAAGGTATATGACAACACAAAGCATAAGGAGAAAAATAAGGCTGAACTGAAGAAGATTCCAATTTATGAAATAAACTCAATTCTTCTTTTTTTTATTTAAACTGATCGATCATGTGTGCAAACAATAACAATGCAATGTTTCATCGTATGTTATTTTATGTAATAACTAGATTCCCGCGCGTGGTTTCACCCGAGTAGCTCCCATTCCCGTGGAAACTTCATAATTAAATATAGCTATGTTATTCCTCGATACGTAAACGTACGTTACGTTTCGAATGGTGAAAGATTTTTTTTAATCGGTCAATAAGTTTTGTAGCTATAGCCTTTTCAATGTAAACAAACAATGATTTGAATCTTTCCTATTTATAATATTAGTATAGTTGCATCTCAGTGTTTCCCATAAATCATCTTATACTTACTAATAAAAAAAGCTGAAGACTTGCGCTAATCTCAGGAACTAGGATTTGCTAAATCCTAGCAGGGTTAGATAGTTCATTTATCGAGGAAGGCTGAACTTTCTACGGGAGTTGTACGGGTGAAACCGATCGCGGGAATTTTGTATCTTATAAGTAGGTATGCATCCATAACATCGCTTCATAAGAAATCGACAGTGTAGGAAAAGGAATATACCTTCTATAGGTATATTCCTATTCCTACACTGTTCTTATAAGAATACATTACCCCTTTCATTCGAAATTAGTGTCTCAGAACCATTTATATCTACATATTAGGTAAGCATGCTAGGTAGGTACTATATATTTATGTAGGTGTAATACTATGAATATTTTTGTCCATTCAATACAATGCGCTCCATAAGACTTTTTTCGTTTTAAGTAAGTCTCTTGTTGAATGTAAATAACGATTTCTATGAAAATAGCGGGTTACATATTTGCCTATTTACTCTTAACGGGTGTTATAACGCCACTAAATACGTATTAATTCATATTCATATCTTTTTTTTATAATACCATTTCCATACAAATTAGTGATAGTAGGGCTTTCTCTTCCCGGCCGTTCATGGTAATCGAATTTTTCAGATGAACACGATTTTTTTCAAACCTTTTTTTTTCTGTAGCACAATGTTAAAACATGTTAAATAGTTTCAGTAGTATCTGTGTTATTCTATAATGCATTTTTCCTCGCCATTTTGAAGAGTTCACCATATTATATTGTTAAGTAAAATAAACAATATGCATGTTATCTTGCGAGTTTTATCAAGGAAAAGCTCTAAGTATGTGCTTTAGCGTAAATGATATCTGTACCAATTTTCAGGGAACAATGCATGCATTGTTTTGCTAGACAAGATTTATTTGCCAACCGCTTTCACTAAGAAACAGACTTTCTTTTGCGTTGGTGATTTGAAAACGAACTTGATCTACATCTGAGAGCTTTTGTTACTGCTGCCATCAGTAAAAACACTTATTACGTAATAAAACAAGGTACCATAATTAGATATGTATATTTGCATTTACTGTTTATCTCATATTTTTATGGCTACATATCCCAGTTGTATAATTCGGGACTTTTCCTACGCTATCCTCTGAGAACCTTTAATTGATATATTTTATATTCCCATAACTCCAATGGGCCTGCTCGACATCTCCGCTTCCGGCAACTTAGGGGAAATTCTTCGTCTATTATTCACGGCGAATTACTCGACTTCTACATTTTTTCCCCAATGGCACACTTAAGCCCTTTTATTTATTCAATGAGACTTAAAGTCCAATAATTCTTACATACTCGTAGATAACGCCTCCTAAGGGAAGTTAATTAAATTGCTTTTATACTGCCTTATGGGAAATTCCGAATAAATATTCAATGTTATTCCTACCTTGTGTAGCCTAGTAGGTAATCTTCCTAATAAATTCCGGATCACTAAACGTTATCTATCTATCACTTAGATATTCACTAGTGTTAATTTATGTGGTTACTCCTCCACTTTCATTAATTCTAACAAGATCTTCGTTAATTCTCTTAAAAGGTCTCGATAGCTTGCGCTCGCGAAACTTTTAGAAGCATTCCGCATTCCATCTAGTGTTCAGTAGGACTTATTGATCGTATTCCTGCATGAAATCGTTTGAGAAATTCCATACTTTAACTTCGTTTCAATTTAAAAGCCTTTGTAAAGTAATGTAAAGATGAATATATTTCTCGGCAGTAAGTGCATTTTGTAGTATGTAAGTGCAATCCACTTGTAGCAAGTTCGCGAACATTGCCAAGATTTGGCAATATATTTTAACGATGACAATGTTTTTTCCTGTGAGAAAGTACCACAACATATTGTAGCCAGATTTATCTACATAATTTGGAGGCGCGTATGTCGTAAAATAAGCTTTCCCATTCTAGCCCCCGTAGTTTACATGTTAAATTCGAACTGGCTGGCTATACTGTGGGTATGTATTGAAGGGGCCTACCCTAGCGCCCTCTATGTGGCAACACTCGTCTTTGATACATGCCTTTTGATGTCTGCTTTTCGAAAAGCGACACAATGCCACTGTTTGCCTTCGCTCCTGAAACAACTTTGCTTCCCCGTCAAAAATGGACTTTTTAACGAGATGTACGAAAGTAAATAAAGGGATTTAGTTGTAGTGCGTACTCGTTCGTGCACAGGTACACGGATGTGACTCCTAAAACAGGATTTTCTTAACATTTTATTCTTTTACACTTCAGAAGTAGGTATAACTATTTTCTCATTCTACCTTGTTCACCTATTTGATATTTGATGAAAAAGATCTCTTTAGTCTCTTGAATTGACCTACGAATAAATATACTAGCTAAACAAGGTGAAATATAGCAATCTAATAGTTCTATACTAATATAATGAAGGAAAAGGATTCGTATTTTGGTATGCTATTAAAATACTTTTACAAAGAAGTTCCCACGAATACGGCGGTTACTCGGGTTCAAGATTGGTAGGTACATAATTACTAGTGTTATGTCATTTATATCTAGTCTTAAATGGAAACATTAAACGCGAGTTCAATTAAATAGGTTTGGTAGGTATACATGCATGTAGGGCAATAACTGCGTAAAGTGTAATTGGGCTATAAAAAAATCTTTTACTGTCACGTATTATGTATTTTCTTTGAAACTGAATTACGGAATTTACGACCAAAACATTATAGCGTTCTAAAAACTATAATCTGACGTTCCCGGGAGAATTAACAATTTTCTTTCAATTCACGTTGTCTATAAAATATACCGTACCTTCCTTTCTTTTGTTTTTACGTGCTCGGTGAAAATATTCTACCTTGTCTTCGTAATATATACTAACCAATTATAATGGCTGTACCTACCTACTTGTACGTAAGTAGATAACTTTGTTTTGGGCTAGTCTGAAGTTTTTATCGCTTTACCCAATTAAATTCCCCTCTTATCGAGCAGAGCTGGAATAAGAAGAAACTCGTTCTTTTATGGCAAATAAGTTTTGACTCGGCAATGGTGGTCCCTTCATCTGATAAGACGCGCCGAGATGCAAGAACATTTTGCATTGCGATAAAGCGTGGCACGGCTACTTCGAATACTTTTAAGATATTTATTTTAAATTAAAAGTAAGAAGTATTTTACGCTGTAGATACTGTTTTTAGAAATCAATTTCGAACTTTATAGAAAATCAAGATGTAAACTTAGAGTAGATTTTGATATTTAGTTATTTAAGTAATCTGAACTTTATAAGTCTTTACATTTCTGATACAATCCCAGTCCACTTCCATTTTACTCCTGCCATTGGTTTTGTCAAACTGATTAAAAATTAATCCTCACTCCTTTTCATTGTTTCAAGACATAATTTCTAACCTATAAAAGCAGTTATATTTTTCTTTAAGATTTTGCAAATTATTTGCCAAGCGGCAGTTATTTCAGTTCTGTTGACACGCGCCGCAATCAGATTGTGGCGACGCTACGGGTTCGATAAGAGGCTCAGTAACTTCTGAATATTGTTCATTGTTACATTTTATAAACGATGCACTTTGCAACCGCTGAATGCAACGAAAATAAATCCCTCGCTAACAAAACAACTGTTGATAACGGGCAAACGATTTTGAGTATTTCACTGTGTTAAAAATACATTTGTTGGGGAAGTTTTATTTAAAACTGTATTTTGTCAACATTTTGAAATCAAAACATACTAATGGACAGAGAGGTGTTCAGTTTATAACAAAAAAAATGTTATATATATTGACATACTTCTAAATATAAAGCTGACGCTGAATTTGTATGTTTTCTTGAACGCGCTAACCTCAGCAACTACTGGTCCGATTTGAAAAACCCTTTCAGTCTTAGATAGCCTTTAAAGTCTATTTTTAAATATGAAGTTCCTACGGGAACGGGAGTAATGCGGGTGAAACCGTGCGCGGTAAGCTAGTAGTGTATACAAAAAATACGCTCTTTTATCGAAAGTTAGTTTGGAATTGTGTATTTTCATTCTGAGAGATATTTCTTTTACAAATAACTTTCATATGACCGTGGGATATCTGTGGGGTCACAAGATGAAAAACAGTAGTACATAACCCAGTTCCAAAATACAACACTGGGCAAGCGAATCAACATTCAAATAGCGCAAACGAGAACGTATTTACTGGAAAACGTAAACATTTAATTAGGTCAATGTAATATCATACATAATTAAAGTTAATTACAATGCAGTATTGACATATTGTTATCCAAACAGTAGCGCTACCGATCCCGGAAATTGTAATTCGGACGAGATGTATTGTGGCAGACGAGCGGGCTTTATTCCAGCCGGCCGATATAAGGTTTCATTCTGTATTTCAGCCCATTCAACGTTTAAAAACAAGCAAGAGGAACTAAACTGGTTAACACACATGGTCGACTTTAATAGCTCTCTCTATTGTCGGCGGCTAACTAGGGCACTGCACACCAGGATATTATGTAGGATGTGGTTCTGGGCTAAAATCGTTGGGAACTTGGCAAAACTGCAACATAGGCAATTATTGTGGATGGTACACAATCTATATATTGAGAAAGTAGACGGTGTAATGGGTGAACTAACAACAAAAAGCGATAAATTTAAAGTCGTAGAGACTGTTTTTTTTAATTTCGTTTTAAAAATAAACAAATACATATGTAGATAATTCATCTTCTTTCAAATGTTTTATGAATATTTTAGGTCTATAGATTTTTAGGGATCCTCCCCACAACTCTAAATATTATTTTTTTTGCATTATCAGATAATCAAAAAAAATAATGTTTACATAATCAGATAATGCAAAAAAATATTATTTACATTTCTCACCTTTCAATAAATATTTAGGTGGTGGTATTCTGTAATTCCATTTCCAGTCGAGAATCACGTAGAACGTTGTAACACTATTCGCTTCCTTTTAAAATCGAAGTTATTCCTCAGTAAGTTTATATCGACTAGTGTAGGATATGGGTCACATGACGGAGATCCCATTGTTCGGACTGGCGCTGTAAATTATCTACATTCCGTTCTCCTTCACAACTTTGTATCAAAACGGATTGCACGTGAGACAATAAAACAGGGAAATGACCGGCTTTTGCTTGATCTCGCTTTATTGAATTTCTCGTTTAATTCTCTTCGAGCCTACGAGTTTATAGCCGGCAATTAGTCGAGTACAATCGTGTCGATTGATATTACTCACAATTACAGCGGTGTGAGTATCGATTCATGAAAGTTACTCGAGTTTCGCTTTTATGGAGAGAATTTGATGTTTGACTTATTTATACAAGTTTATGAGGGTACCGAGTTCCCGTATAACCACTGTTGAACATGGGCCTGCTCCCGAGGGAGGGTATTTGCCGTAGTCACCACGCTTGGCAGGCGGATTGGTGACCGCAGTGTCATGTTATACCACACAAGGAAACGCTGCTGCCCGTTCCTTGATAAACGATTATTATACATAGATGATGTTATAACAATCGGGACCAACGGCTTAACGTGCTTTCCGAGGCACGGAGGGTAGTCCCTCAACCAACCAGACCCGGAAAGAAATCTTAGAATTTACACAAAGATTTCTTGCCCGGCGTGGGGATCGAACCCACTACCTCCGAGATTTAAAGCGAGCCAAAAACCGGTATGCTATGGAGGTTGTCTATCAAATACTAAATGGTTATAATGATGATATGTCAACATTTATGCCTAATTATCTAGAAACAAAAATAGTCAATTTCAAACATCTAATTACCTAATAATTAAATAACAGGGTACAGATTACAGATTAGGGTAAAGCACCATAAACAAACAACAGATTTCGTTTCGTGTAAACAGGAAAATTATTAAATCACACATAATATTATGTTTGACAAGCCGTAATTCAGTAACATTCAAAACTTGGAGCAGCCTATTTCGTGGTCTATAAAATATTTTACTGCAGCCACAGGTGTGACACGAAAACCCGCGATTCCGGATGTAGCCTGACACACTTTACAGAACGGGATTACCATATAAAACCGACAAAACATAACTGTTAAAATCTTTAATCCCATACTTTTAACAGGCGATGTTTATTTTCGAAAAGTAATAAAGGATTTATCCAGCAAGTTGTACAAAAAAAAATTGCTTTTGTGTACTATACAAGTTTATGAGGGTACAATATAGTAACTAAAATTTTATTCTGTTTTTAGTGTTTCTTGTTCAACATTATTTCTGTTGCAATATTAAATTCTCACAGATGATGTATTTCTACAAAATCTTTGAAAATTTCAACTGTCCAGCTATCACGGTGTATGTGATACAGGCTGATATGATAGACAGACTGACAGACAGATAGTAGAGTTGTAGTAATAGTGTCCCTTTTTGCCCTTAGTATTACCATACCATTACCATAAATTTTGTATTTTTATGGTCCTGTAGGACCATAAAAATACAAAATTTATGGTATAACCTGACAAATTTAGCCTATTTTATAATATTGCGTTATACGTCGACTAAAAAATAAGATTCAATATTATGATTTTAATTTTTATACTGACACTACTTGTGCTTCTTTTATTTCGACGTTTTGTAGTGACTAGTTTGAATTAAAGAGTTTAGTGAAGTGATCCGCAAACGGGTCGGTATTCCATTTGGGTCATCTGGATCGGTGTTAGCGGGACACGAGCAGTTGAGGTCGGGCGCACTCGTCCGCAATATCGTTCTAATAGAGCATCCTTCAGCTACCTACAGCCATGAGCTGCCTTTCATATCCAGCCACCCGTCTAGATTAAGGGCATTCGTAGATTTGTGAGACGTGTGATAAATGGTAGCTTCTTGAGAATTATTACATACGTTGCTTCTCAGCGTTTTATTTTATGTCTGTCGTTTTGGAAAGTGATTTACTGAATCACCATTTTGCTTAATATTTTGGCAATTCATTTTTGGAATACTCCCAACTTTGTTTCTTTTTTTCAGGTTTCTGGAATGATCCAAACTAGAAGGGAACACATTGAACCCCCCGACCGAATGACCAGGTGAGTCATATTGTAACTTAATACCGCCTCAAATGTAATATTACTTGTTAACCTTTCGTCACAGATTTAGTTCCACGTTACAATTGAAACACAATATTAGTATAGCTCTACCACTGATACTAGATGTGAAACGAAATGTGACGGCTCAGCAGAGAGTGAAGAATAAAAATATACCTATATAATCTTAACCCGGAATAAAATGGGTAAAGTTAAAGGTATGCTTATCAGTTTCCTTAGTTACGATGTATCCCAGATAATATCAGCCCTAGCAACGGCGGCAACACTACGCTCGTATTTGCATAAGATTTTTGCAATTTTATTCCGCAAAGGCACACAAACGGAATCAGGATTTTTTACGACTTACTTATTCCTTTATACATAAGTACTGTATCTTCCCCTTATATTGTCACCTTTATTTATTCTTTCGACGAAATGGAATATGCTTTATGAAAACATGTTTTGTTATCGCACGACATTTAAAATTATTGCTCTCTGAAACTAGCTCTGTAATAAACGGTATCATAAAATAACTAGTTCGGAGCGAAAATAGTATGCGATAACATTTGTTTGAAAAATTTATCACTATAAATATCGGGTTGAAATATGTTGTGGGCAATGTTTTAAACTTAATATGTTTACGTAACATATAACGTTAATACGTTCGATAAAGCCGGGATTCTTGTTATGTAAAATACGATTCAGTTACCTACATTCAGAAATTGTTTGAGCGGATATTTGAGCGCCGCAAAAAGATTACCTGTGCTAGAGTGCCAATTGGAAAACAATTTCCGCGTTTGACGACGACTTGTGTCGTTTGAACACGCGATGCTCACGCCTCTACGACTTGCTCCCAGACAGATGTGCCGAAGAGAATTTCACACATACGGGAAGCAGACGCAATGTCGACATATGAAAGTACGTGCGTTATAACTATGTTAATTCACGCTACCCTCCCTACATCTATCTCGGTATTATAACTTTACATACGTACCCATATCATAGGGTGTATATAGACAAAATCGTATAATAATATTAATCTTTGCAGTACCTACCTATTTTGGAAAAATATTTATTTGAGAAATATTTTGAAAGTCATTTTGACCTATTATTTTGACTTTTTATCGATTCCAAATTTATAAATATAAGATGTACAAATATTCAACTCAATACATGATTATTAATGTATCAAGTTATATATTTACACAGAATCTATAAAATCTGTAATAACTTGATTTTTAAAATATATTTAAAAATATGAAATAACTTTTTCAAAACCGTTATTTCATTCCTTTATTAAATTAGTCATATAAATTGAAGCAAAAAGTATGTTTATGTATATTACACCCAATGGACCCTTATAAAGATAGTGATAATAATTCACATATTTAATCACACGTTATCGATAGAACTGTGATTTAAAATAGTCCATATCGACGTGCAAGCGGAGTAATGGCTTGTTTGCGTGCCTACCAAAATTATCACTCGCGTTTTACGGCGTAGGTATTGCATGCCGAAGTGAAAGCCATGGCTAGGTAATTTCGCTTGTAATCCACTTAAAAGTTCATAATACTACCCATCGTACGTAACATGGTGGTGGCATGTTAACTTCATGAATGAATATTATATTTAGAATCATGACACTGGCAAAGTAATTGAATATACATACCTACCATATGGCTGCTATGTCGTTCAAACAGTGAAAATTACATAGTACGCAAATAGCGTGACATATTATGTTATACTAATTTGCAGTAAGTTGTGGTTTCAGCAAATTAAATTTCAATTTATTTAAATTATATTTACATAGTATGTATAATAAATATCATGTAGATAGCGTTAAACTTTTAAAAAGAGTTCGCATAGCATGGAGTACGTATAGTTCAAAGTTCTATAGATAGTGGTACGTACTTTAAAGTTTTGAATTATTCCAAGAATGAGACGGAAAAGATACATTCAAGTTAATAGGCGTGACGACAGTATCAAAAAATTAAAGATTTAATGTTTTTAGGGAAAAGTACATATAAAAAGAAATTATTACACTTATTTATTTTTATATATAACCTTGAGATTAATGTGATTTTTAATAAAATAAAAGATTAAAATACTGCAATCGGCCATTTTGACTGAAACACCAATCACGGCGCATGACGTCACGATATTGTAACCATCAAAGAGAATTTAACGTTATCGTCAGAACCCCTGGACCAAGTGTGATATTTTATGTTTGGAAACTATCTAATTTCAGTACCTTTTTGATACTATTTGATACCTTAATTAAATTATTTAGTACCTCTATGAATAGTGAAAAAACATGAAAAGAAAGTGGCCAGATATTCTGACGTCAGGTTGTCTGGACCACATTTTTTTTAAATAGTTAGATACAGTATAACTTAATAATTTCTTTGTAAATATTTAGTACCTTTTTAGTACCTTTACATACTTTTTTCACAAAACTTTAATCGTTCCAGAAAAAAAATTACAGAGGTATGAAAATTTTATAGGAACAAAATTTATTTGCAGCATACATAATATACTACTGGTAGAACTGGATGAAGATAACTCAGGGTGGGGATCGTTGGTGAGTTTTGGGAGAGGCCTATGTCCAACTATGAACACTGTACAGGATGATGATCATATTAAAATTATGCAGTTTGGAATATACGGGGTGTTAGTGTAAACACCGTTATCCTTGAAACCAGTGGTTTGGTTTTAATTACAGAACGTAAATTCAATGAAAAAAAAACGATCTTTTTATCCAAAATTTAAAAAAAAATCTGTCCGACGCCGTCTATAAATTCATGGATACTATGCGCCCGAGTTACGTAATCACTGCAAAGGGCGCTGACCTGCTGCACTGGCCGTCCGTTTTAACTACCTACATAAGTTTTAACTACCTACATTTCAATAAAAACACAATATTACACATAACCTGTGATGTAACTTTCCCTTCATACTTTTCCTGGCTGGACAGGCAAAAATACCTATCTTGTGTTGCGTGACGAGTCCAAATGTAAGTTAGATTTAACAACAAAGAAAAAAAAACAAACGACTGGGTAGGTATTTTAGGCGTATTTAAAAGTTAATCACATTTTTGCCGGCACGGTGAACTAACCTAAACTGGTGTAGGTACGTAACCTTGGAGTAGCCGCCACCATCGTTTCTCGGTTTGGCACAGGTTGTCCAGGGAATAACTCTGCGTACATTCTTCGAGCCTCGTTCAGGTTATCACCAGCCGCGGCATATGCCCGAACCATGTCGGTCCACTGTACGTTTGTGTACGACATAATCACTACATACTACAGAGCATGGGGGCGGCGGCGGAGGCGAATGTATAAAAATTTTTTTTTTTTTTTCATTGAATTTGCATTCTATATGTGTGTGAAACCAAACCACTGGTTTCAAGGATAACGGTGTTTACACTAACACCCTGTATATTCCAAACTGCATAATTTAAATATGATCATCATCCTGTACAGTGTTCATAGTTGGACATAGGCCTCTCCCAAAACTCACCAACGATCCCCACCCTGAGTTATCTTCATCCAGTTCTATCAGTAGTATATTATGTATGCTGCAAATAAATTTTGTTCCTATAAAATTTTCATACCTCTGTAATTTTTTTTCTGGAACGATTAAAGTTTTGTGAAAAAAGTATGTAAAGGTACTAAATATTTACAAAGAAATTATTAAGTTATACTGTATTTAACTATTTAAAAAAAATGTGGTCCAGACAACCTGACGTCAGAATGTCTGGCCACTTTGTTTACATGTTTTTTCACTATTCATATCGGTACTAAATAATTTAATTAAGGTACCAAATAGTATCAAAAAGGTACTGAAATTAGATAGTTTCCAAACATAAAATATCACACTTGGTTCTGACGATAACGAATTTAACCACTACGTTAGGTTTGGCGGACTCAATGACATTTTTTACAATAGCGTGACGTCATAGCCGAGGCCATGACACTTGAGGCCTTTTTTCGCGCGCTATTTAAAATTTAATAGAAATATGGCTTAAACTTCGTTAAATTTAAATTTATTAGGTACCGAAATATTGTGTTTTCGTACTTAGAAAATGACTACCCACGTTGCGCAAGAGGATTTCAAAATCTTGCCTCATGCCTATTATGAGTGGAAATTTGTCTTGAGGTTCAACTATTTCCCTCTGTTCGTATCTCGGAGCGTCCATAAATTTCCAGCAGCTCATTGTCTACCTATCGCCGCTGATGTCGCAATTTAGAAGCTTTACAACACGCCTCCGTTAAAATATTCTCGACTGGTCATCAATCAAGTTGCTTCCTAAATAGATCGCTGATTAAATTGTTAAATTACAGCTTTTATCCCCTAGAGTGACGGCGCGGCTGGAAATCGCATTGATTTAACACTCGTTTCGTGTATTGCTTCCGTTGATCGTTTAGTTAACTACAAATGAATTACATAGTAATGTTAGGAATAATTATTGACAGTAGGTTTATTTGTAGGTATACTTTGTAATAATGAAATGTATTCAGCATTTAAGTATTTACATACATGTACTTATCAGAATCACAATGTATGACTAAATCTAACAAACTTTTCACTCTTAGCTAAGAACTATTTTTATATTATTTGATCTTTGGAGACCGTCCGTCCGTCAATCTACACATTATCGTAAAATGTCTTAGAGGTAACAGATACAATATTGTAGACATACCTATTACCCAAACTAGTTAATATGGGTGATATGGGTGGTTTCCGGCCTAGAATAGACCATGTCTTTCCATAGGTGTCGTAAGTGGCGAACAAGGGACATATAGCTCATGGATGGGCAGCAGCATCTATCAGCTCAATGGTATTTACCAGCTTATTGCGATCACCAATCCGCCTGCCAAACATGATGATTATGGCAATAACCGTCAACGATCGTGGCATGTCAAGCTTTGGTAAGGCCCATGTTCGTGACAAGTACAAGTGTATGTAAATACCTAAGTGCTGAATAAAAATCGTTTATTTCGTTCAGCTGTGGACATAAACGTAAAAAAACTGATAAAGTGATCATAGTGTTTCTTCAAATTTCTTATAGAACTGCAGAACATAGAACTGGTGAAAACTTCGGATACCTTTCGATGAATATGTCGTGTACATGTGTGTGAGATTAGGTACATCTAGGAATAATCATGTAGAAGATAAAGGGTGTAGTCCGTGCCTCGGAAAGCACGTTAAGCCGTTAGTCCCGATTGTTATAACATCATCTATAATAATCGTATATCAAGGAACGGCCAGCAGCGTTTCCTTGTGATGTACAACATAATACTGCGGTCACCAACCCACCTGCCAAGCGTGGTGACTATGGCAACTACCCTCTGTCGGGAGGAGGCCTATGTTCAGCAGCAGACGTTATACGGGCTAAAGATGATACCTACTAAAAAACACACTGTTACAGACAGTCAAGGCTCTCCGGGGCAACATTTTATGATTACAATATAATATGCAATTTGAAACATCTTAAAATTGAAAGGCTATAAACCAAGACGTACTCGGTAAAATAAGGAGCATTTTATTTAAGTAGGTACACCAAATTTAAATAAAGAGAACAGAGGGGCAGCATAATTTGGT
The DNA here is from genome assembly GCA_947037095.2 of Nycteola revayana. Lineage (NCBI taxonomy): Eukaryota > Metazoa > Arthropoda > Insecta > Lepidoptera > Nolidae > Nycteola > Nycteola revayana. The sequence goes on along the minus strand of OX344846.2, from coordinate 16,509,944 downwards.
TTATCATCCCGCTAATAATAAATTAAGATGGGCTAAACTGTATTTAGTGAGAGCGTAAAGATGCGGAAAAGCTTGACGTTAATGGATGGACTGGTTGTTTTTTGCAGACCGTTAGCGTGAGATGGCACGTGCGGGCATGCTGCACAGGGGAGGAAAAAATGGAGCCGAGTAAGTATTAGTTTGTACAAATCATTTTCTGCAGGTCTTAACGTTCCGCAAAGTAATTTGTTAATGATGACTTCATCATCAGCCCGTTTAACGTCCACTGCTGAACATGGGCCTCCTCCCGAGGGAGGGGTTTTGCCATAGTTACCACGCTTGGCAGACGGATTGGTGACCGCAGTATTATGTTATCACGCACAAGAAAACGCATCTTATTATTTATTAAAACTAGATGTTCATGCTCGGCGTCGCATGTGGGTAAAGTCGTTATCAAGTTATACATTATGGCGATTCATTTTTATTTATATATAGATAATGAAAACGTTATATTTATGCTTTAATTGTGATATTTTATTCCACGTCAAGTTGTCTGCTACATAAACGCGTCTGTATGGAAACTCAGTAATTAAATATTGATTTACACTTAAAAATCTTTTCACACAAAAACATGTATATATATATATTGTTATTGTGTGAAAAGATTTTCTCTTTAGAATTATCTCATAACTGTAACCATATTTTATTGTTTCTCCAATTCTTATTTTACAATCTTCTATTAGCACGCCAATTATTAGGTTTGTTTTATATTACGCTAAAATATTTATTATAAATTGCATGATTGGGTCCATAAATTGAATATACAAATAGTCTATCATAATATTTACAAAACCTTCAATTTTTCTTGAGAGCTAATAAAACTAAAAATATTGTGTACTACATAATTGGATTTATGTCTTTGTTTCATTTTTATTGATCAAGTTAAATTACAACCAATAAAATTGCGAGAATACGTTTCTGTCGTAGAATTTACGTATATTGGTATACGTAAATTCTGACTAGCAGCCAAAAGGGTTATTAAGTTTCCACTATAAATATAATGGTATAAATAAACATAAACTGCGCAGAGGAGCTCGTACGATTGCCCTTATCACAAAGTACTTAAGGGCGTGGCGGCAAGGGCAGGCGGCACGCTTGGGCGGGCGTCAGGTGCAGGCGCGATAGAGCAATTACTTATTTTAATATTTTTAATACCGGTCTCCGGAGATATCCTCTTTACCCTCTGATAAAGTTGTTGTTATTATTCAGGTGCTACAAAAGAACAGCCCGGGAAAATGTAACTTTGCTCGATTTTTACGACTGACAAAAGCATACGACCTATTTTTAAACGTTTGAATCTGAATGAGTTTTAATATTTGTGCTTTAAATGTGGCTTTTAAATAGACTGTGTAATTCTTTACTATGTTTTTGCAGACTATTTGTGCTGTATTTTACAGACTTTTTTTTATTTTTGCATGCATACGTGAAGGTTTATTCTCTACTAGCTTTCCGCGCGCGGTTTCACATGAGTAGCTCCGGTTCCCATGGGAAGTTCTTAATAAAATATAGCCTTCTTCGATAAATGGTATATCTAACACTGAAAGATTTTTTCAAATCGGATCAGTAGTTCCTGAAATAAGTGCGTTCAAACAAACAAACGAACTCGTTTGCTTTATACATTAGTATAGATAGGAAGTATATTCTCTATTCGTTTAAGTTACTATTACAAAAACATAACAAACAAGTTCATACTTTTATTTTCTCTAATATTGCACCTTTTCCAATGGGTATCTTTTTGTAAGCATTACAATGTAGGTCAACAAGTTTTCCCGGAAATATTATGAAGGGATGTCATCCATACAAATTAGAACATTTCTCGGAAATAGTGTAGGATCTTCAAACTACTCCTTTTGTACGATCTTCAATAAGTATCCACCATTTTACTTAAATGTTTTTAACGGTGAAATTTACATCCCTCAAATAAGAAAGTATAAAGAACTCAATAATTGTGAAGTACTGAAAACCAGTCGGAATGTTGCCCCTGTATATATTTTAAGATTATTTGTACGATATATGTATTTCAATTGAATTTCAGTTTATTTTCTTGAGAAACGCATATGGACACATTGTTTCCGATAAGTATACGCAATTAAAGTAGTCCTGCATGGGATCCGTTCTAATTTTGAAGTTCATAAATTAAAAAACCAACAGGATATTTTCATATACACCGAACAACAATGGATGCACTCGTACGCGACTGACAGATGATAAGTTTAGTCGGTAAGCGTTGCCACCCAGACTGATGTGCTATCCGTCTTGTCGCCTCTCTCCAACTTCGTAGACGGCTCTCCGGGGAATATTCCCTCTTTGATGTGACGGACGTTAATTAGGAATTTTAGCATTGGGATCACTGTATGTAGACATTGTTTTATAAACCAACCGAAATATTTATATCCGTTAACGTTCCATCTGAATATTGGTAATACAATTTGTAATGCCTTGAATCGTTTCTAAATTTAATAGTCGAAGCGTAATAGTATAGCTTATAAATTATTGTGCAGTGAATTAAACTGAATTCTATGCTACATACTGTTGGGCCGTAGCCGTGATTAAATTACTTACCTCTGATTTCATTGCAACTTTATCTATGGGGAATGGTCGCAAACTGATGTCCGGTTTTCCACCCCTACCCGGTCTCCAACAATTCTCCCCACGTTTGTCTCACCTCAGCTCCGACTCATCCGCCTAGACTAACTTTAAATTGTTAGCAGCAAGTTTGCTTCCCACTTCGGTGAACTTTATTTGTACATTTAGGTACCTCTCATAACTTTTGATGGCAATTTTCTGAAATAACATTTATTTAAATTAAATGTTTTGGAATCAACGCGAACTGATTTATCTTTTCGTTTGTTATTGTTCAAACAATCGTGCTATACGATAATATTGTTGCATTCATGAAGCGAAACAAATTGTTTGAAATGTTTTGTTAACCTGCTTTATTTCTGTTCTCCTGTTCTGTTATGAACAGAGATCGACTAATCAGCATAGTAGAATTGATATATTAATGGCTACACGATCGAATAATGGCCTTCTTTTTTCGATAAGTTACTTCTTCCGATGTAATAACTTACTTAAATATAAGTGTATGATAGAAATTTTACTAAACGACTCAGTTGAATAAATTAATTTTATATGTTTAGACATAATAAAAATGACATATCTTTTGGTAATAATGTGTTATTCTGTGCGTAGTGCACAGAATAACACATTACTTACACTGAGCAATTTCATTAATTCCCGGTGGTGATCTATCACAAAAAAAGTAGTTTTAGTTCTTCGTCCATATAATACACACCAGAGTATCGCTAGAAATAATAATATATTTATATTTTTGTATGTTACACATTTACTAAGTACGCGTCATGGGAATAAGAACAATTTGTATGCCATGATAGCAAACGGCAAGAAGTTATATCATGCCGTATCTACTCCCTTAAGTGAACGTGAAGTTCTTGGGACTCCTGGCAGATTTCATGTGCCAGGAGTCCCAAGTGTTATACAGTTTCTTTTTTTAAACAAACAAATGCCAGTCTGTACAATTAAAAGGATTAACCTTTTAAATGTGGATTATGCTTTCCTTTTTAGCAAAATGACAAGATTTGTTCCTAATTAATAAACCCAAAAATTATTCCACCATTAGACAGCTACGTTATCCAAGGCTAGAGGCTATAGTTTATGACGAGGTTCCAACACGAACAGTAGCAATGTGCGTGAAACCACCAACAACGCCGTGAGGCTATGTCTAAATAAATTACATTTGCAACTCCGCCATCTTTTAAAATTGACAGCGCATGTCACGCACGCTTCTTGCAACCATTTTGACGGGAATTATCCTTGAAGATATCTAAAGTAACGATACTTTTACAGCGCATAAAATAAAATAAAAATCACTACGCAGGTTAAATCGCGCTAAACAACGTAAAATGATAGTAGGCAGATATATAATAAGATAGATAAGTTGTTAGCTAAAACCTAAATTTTAGGTTGATAATATAACCATTTCTTTTTTTAATATAAATTAAATGGAAGATTAAGAAGTCTCGTAATAAAAAATCCTATTTGAAAAGAAAAACCGAAATAAGTTTTTCGCGGCTTTTAGCCTATCTCCATAATATGTTTCGTAACACAGGTACAAAGCCACTAACAAAGGAGGTGTGCGGTATTTTCACGGCTTTACCGGCGTTATGAAATTTGTATTACACGTAATGACTTTACAAAATTTGTATCGCGTTTCACCCTTCTCTTAATCGTAACACACCCACGTTAAATATTACGCTCGGTATTTTCATTAACTGTATTTGTTTTGAAAATAATAGAAACAAAATGTTTTTCCCTTTCTGAAATCCAATTCCAGTCTTTCGTTTAGCGGTTGTAGTTAGTTAACAAAACTTCAATTGCCGGTTGCATAGCATTGTGGTCGTGTATCTATGATGCATCGGTTGGTCATAAACCGGTATGTCGCTTTTACACGGCGAGGAAATAGCTCATAACTTTGATTGGCCTCTTTGACTAGCAAGGTCTCACCTTCGTTGGACGTCTGATAGTGGGTCAATGCGGCGCAAATATGTACCGCCATTGTTCATATGATTGTACCTACGATGCGATGTTGTATTCTATACATATTGTATGGTGTGGTTTTAAATTTATGTGAATAGTATAAGGTACAGAGCCGGAAAGTACATAATATACATTAGCACGTTTCCTACTTAATGGGGATTCTATTACATGTAATTACGTGTTTGATCACCACAGAAACCTCAGCTTAATAGAGGGAAGATAAGATATATAATACAGTAAGCACAATATAATATTGTCACATTATATTATGATGTGCTTTAGATATCGCGTTTATCGAATCTTCACGGAACGTAATACCAATTTCCTTTCACGGCGGCGGGCGCTTAGAAGCTTAAGAAATGGCCTACTTAGATTTGTTTTAAATGTAGATGTATATCGTGCGTCGCAACGATTTTCTTCGATATCTCTTCTTCAACGAAATAAATGGTTATTATTTTTGACGTTCTCTTTATTTACATAAGAATATCTCAATGCCTCAATGCTTTTCCTTCTTAATGAGAAAGAGTAACAAAAGGGGGTTCTTAGAGGAGGACCGCATTATAGATTACTTTTACTGGTCGTTTAGAAGTCGGTCAGTGTCCCGTAAAAATTTCCGCGAATGTGGTCCGCCAGTCCCATTACCGGAACCGATCAAAGCTGCCGACACTCAACACAATGACCCTACAATTTACGAGACTCTTGGAAAATCATGCATTTGTTTTATCCCCTTGCGTATCCGCATGGGCCACTAATTTCGAGCGTCACTTGACATGAGTATCCCTAGAAACGGCAGAAAATTAAACCTTACGGTTTACGTACGATTTTTGTTTGTATCTACAATCAGAAATTGTACTGAATCGTTGGCGCGTTAATTCAGGGTTTGCTTATAGTATCATTTTTGTTCGTAACTCGCCACGGTAAGTCAGAACATCTCGATGGTTGAATGCTCTCTGTTGCCTTGCTTGGTCGGCGACTGCATAATTATTTTCAGTGTTTGCTCTTAATTAACATCTGCCACGGTGCGCCGCCGGACGCAAATCGTAGAACAAATTTAATGTTAACTAGCTGTACATTGGTAATGGAGTACAGCTTTTAAATTTTAATTCTCTATGGGTATTAAAATGATAAGTGGGGTGAGGAGGTTGTTAAGGCTGGATAACCTTAGCAATAACATTACTCTTTTAATAAATGTATTATGGCTCTTTATATCTTTGACTTTTATGCAGGTGTTCATGCCCGACCGTTCTTTGACTTTTTAAAATGAAAGCTTTCATTTACTCGTATGTTTAGAAATAAAGTATTAAACCATATAACTGATAAGATATTTAAAATTTAATGAATAGTGTGTTAATGATAAATGATAATGATAACCTTCACACTTCACAAATGAACCGTATAAATAATAAATATAATGAACCGTAAAAGCTTCCAAAAAATACACCCTTCACAAAACCTAATTGCTGTATCTACTTTCATTCTTAATAAAGCGACGTCTATGTGTGCGTACTCATTCAAAATAATGAAGTTAATGAAGAAACATAAAAGAGAAACTTCGTGAAAATATCAAAAAGCGGCTAAATGCGGTTTTTACGAATTAAATGGTATAGAAAACTAATGTATATCTGTCATTTCGGTGCGGATTGTTTTGTTTTGGAGGTTGCAGATGCAAATTCTGTCGAGTCATCCGGAAAGCAATTACAAAGTGTAACGGCCGCGCGTTCTTCTGTACTGCATACCATAAATATAAATCAATGGGAAAGTATCATCATACAAAACGGTTTCCATGATGCAGACATATATTTATGATAATGAAGGTTTGTGATGATCTGGATTATCCAACAGTTGTTGGAAGTGAGCGTCAATTCGGTGTGTACAGTTTTTTACTAACTCACGATAAATGCTGGCTTTATAGCTATATTCATGTTTTTCAACATGTTATTTCATCATATCCATTAACATTTTAATCTATGGTAATGGATTCAGTTAATTGCTAAATAAAGTTTCGTATTTATATTATAATTAATAACAATGAAATCTGTTTTTAATCGTGTGTGTTTTTTATCTAGCTTTTGCTTATTCACTGGACAAAAAGGCGAGCAAGGCTGGTGCCCACCAGCCTTATCCAATTTTTAAAACTAAATAACCTCCGATCTCGAAATCGAAATGAAAATGGTAGTTAAATAATATACATCGACAAAACCATATGATTTATTGTAAAGAATTTTCCACCATAGATATTATATACAATTACAAACATTAAAACAATTACAACGTTCTTAAGTAGATAATATTCGAGCGTATGAACATAATTTATATTTTTCAATACCCAACAAATTCTCTGAAGCAACAAATGACTTTCATATACATTTCTGCTTTGTAAAAGTAATTAAACCGACTCTCTTTGTGGAAGATGACGTGGAATTGAAAGCTTTATGAAAGAGTGATGGACAAATAAGTGTTTAAATTGCCATGACTATCAATAAACTGTTCAATAAAACGATTGAAAATATATTGTCATAATAAAAGCTACGTTCTCGTTTTATGAGCAAGCAATTAAATGGAGCTGTGAAAGCGTAATTAATAAAAATAAAAAAATAAACCTTTTTATTTACGTAAACCTATTTATTACAGGCACTTGCAAATAGTCAAAACAATAATTAAGTATTATTTAGATAATATCATATTTTATAATATTATTATTAATTATCATATTTTATAAATTTTCAAATTAAACAAGTATTTATGTTATTATTTTAATAATATTTTAGTCTTAACGTCTTAGTTTATTATTTAACTATATTGTGTCAAATAGCTTGTTCTGTCTATAGTAGGTTAGAACAATTGTCATTATTTAGGTGGACCATGAGTATATAACGACGGACGCGCTTTAATGCTACCACCGGATCCAATACGCCCCAACTGAGAAGATCCGGCGAAACAAACTCAGTGGGTTATTCTACTGCCGGTTTTAACACGACCCACATGAGACGGTCCGGCGAAACATACTCAAATGGGCAGAACGTAGGTTTTGGAACAGTTACTTTAACTATTTATTGGCATACACATTTTTTGCCCAAACGGTTGTCTTTGAAATATTTGTTTATTGTGTTTTTATACTAATAGAAAAATAAAAGAATTTGAGACAGAACTAGCGGTCTATGAATATAATATATTATTATGTAAGTAGGTCAATTACAGATAGTTCACAGAACATCACACTATTATGCGTACTACTATTTTATTTGGGTACAGGGTCTCTAGGAAGTGTTACGCAAGTAGGTTTATGAAGCCAAACGTCTTTATCCTCAATATAGTCCTTAATGCTATAATAGCCTTTAGATATGAGGACCCGTTTAATATATACTTTAAAAGTTGGATCAGGCAAATCAGTTACATGACTAGGGAGTTTGTTATAAAACCTAATGCAATTTCCCATAAATGAATTATTGGTTCTACTAACTCTAAAACCGGGTATGGCAATTTTATGTTTATTTCTCGTGTTAACATTATGAATATCACTTTTATTTAACAAATTATATTGATCTATATTTTTTTTAACAAAAATGATATTTTGGTATATGTATTCAGAGGGAACGGTAAGAATATTAATCTCTTTAAACCTGGTACGCAAGGAGTCGCGACTACCTAAACCGTAAATAGCCCTAACTGCTCTTTTTTGTAATATAAAAATACTATTGACATCAGCGGCTGACCCCCAAAGCAGTATTCCATAGGACATAATGCTATGAAAGTACGCGAAATACACTAGTCTAGCAGTTGCTTCGTCTGACAATTGCCTAATTTTCCAGACAGCATAAGATGCGGAGCTAAGTCTACCGGTTAATTTTTCAATATGAGGGCCCCATTGCAGTTTTGAATCTAATGTTATACCTAGAAAAACTGTTGATTGAACTAGGTCTAACGGTTCTCCATTTAATGAAGCAATTGGTTTAGCGTTAGTTACATTTGGGAGCACAAATCTGACGCATTTAGTTTTACCCGCGTTTAATAAAAGATTATTTGAAGAAAACCAATGTGAAAGTATAATAAGTGTTTTATTCTGTTCAATAAGGTTAGTATCTTTTCTACTGACTTTAAATATTAATGAGGTATCGTCAGCAAAAAGAACTATATCTGACAGTTAATTTAAAATGTATGGCAAATCATTTATGTAGACTAAGAACAGAAAAGGACCCAGAATAGATCCTTGGGGCACGCCCATTTTTATCAAATGCTCTTTCGAAGCAACGCCGTCTACGTATACTATTTGTTTCAATAAAGTAAAATATTATTTAATTAATAAAGTCATAGATAATACGCGTGCTAAAACACTTCAACGTGATGACGGTATCTGCAATTGTAATATTGTATACGTGTTTCTATCTTTTTGTATAATAGTAAGTATGACACAGAAGAAATTGTGTCATGTGCCTGCATATTTATTAAGGTGACAAACAAATAGATGGACAACTAAGACTGGTGGGGACTATGTAGCAATTATATATTTATCTAGCAAAACACTTCACAAACTTTTTTGCATACGAAATCATGTATGCGATAAATACCTTTAATTACACACTTACGTTACAATTAATTTTATAAATCAAATTAGATAGATCTAATTTTATCACACGTAACGATAACAGTTTTGTTATTGCTACATAGGTAAATGTATTATGTATGGTCATTCTACAACAATCAAGCTTATATTAGATTATTTTAGTAACCCTAGCTGTCACTAAAGACAAGCTTAACAATTAATAATTTATATACGCATTTAAGTCAGGCTAACTCACCATATTATGTATTCTATTACGCCATTTACATATGGCACTTAATTAAGCGAAATAAAATAAGCTTAACTAATGCCTTACCGCCTACATTAGGATATTGTAACCATATTTTAAAAGAGAAATTTAATTGTGAACTTTGTCGCTCTAGATTGTGAATGGTCTACAATAGGTACGTAGGAAGAACATATTCAAAATAGAAAACAATTACTTGTGGGCAATACAATAATGTTACATAACGAAGAGTTTGCTAAGGTATAAAAATGTAACATTTAATTAGACAGATAAACCAGCTCAGTGGTTACGGTAGTTGCTTCTGAGATCTGGTGTTCTGGGTTCGGTTGCGGGTGTTCCGGGTGGGAACCCGGAACAATTATTCGTGGCAACCATAGATAATTGTTCTGAGTCTGGGTGTACTTTGTGTCCATGAATTGAGTGTTTGTAAGTTCCCCGCGACACAGGGGTTAATTTCCCAAGAGCGGGAGTTGTATCAAAAAAGAAAAAAAAAACAAATCAGTTGTCTCGCGCCATTCGTTGGAATGTCGTCTTAAATAACATTCACAAATAATGTTGCTTTCTATCGGTAATAGAATTTTCAAAATCGGTTAAGTAGATCCAGAGATTACCCCTTACAACCTCACAAACTCACAATTTTAACCTCTTTATAATATTTGTATAGCAGAGAAAGAAGAAAATATGTTTTTGATGGTAATAATTTTAAAATGCGTGGAATGTATAAAAATATTTTTTATTGATTTATTTTTAAAAACGAAAATACAGTTCTGACAAAAAAAATAATGGGTCGAGTTGTAATAAGTGTACGATCTCAAACAATATTAAAGCAATAAAATTATATAGCTAACTATAAAAAGGCTAAACTGAACGTGAAAGAAATAACAGGACGAATTAACGAAAAGAAAGTTTGACAGAGAACAGTCTCATACATTATTTCGGTAATAAAGATCGATCGTGTAAGAAACCAATACAATGGCAATGGGATACAAAAAAAAGTCCAATTACCTTCGTGCCCTTGAATTCTTCGAACTTCAGAGAATATTATTATGTTGTATATACTGGGTGACTTTATTTACCGTCTTATATCATATATATGTATATGATATAGATGTCTAAGGCATAGTTATTCTTTTATTGACATAGGGTCAAAATCAAAAAGATAAAAATACGTACCTAATAAGGTAGTTACGTAACGTTAGTTAAAATAGGTGCCTATAATACTAGGCCGCGATCAAATATGAATGAAAAGATTGAGTACCTACTCAATCTTTTGTTCGTTATGCTTTTTCCATAACTACCTACTTAGGTACCTACGCATTTTTACGGTTATGATTTTCACTCCATGCCAGTAAAAAAAAAAAAAAAAAAAAATAGCCTTAAATAGCCTTACACATCTATTTCATTTACATATCACGCCCTATTATTTTCAAGACGGTAAAAAAAGTCATCTAGTATATACATTAATTTTTATAATTTTTCTCCTGCAATTCTTACATTAAACATAATATTATAATAAATTCAATAATCAGAGGCGTATTAGATATGTTGGTTTGCAATAGGTACCTACTTCAGTATAAAAAAACATATCTTATTAGCAATTTAATTGTGGTTGCGGATGGAATTAAAACTAATTAAAATAGTCAATGTTTGTCTCTATTATAATTGTTTAATAATAAAAAACTGCAGTTAATTTAGCGCAGATTTTTCTTCTCGTGTAACTCCCGTTCCCGATGGAACGTCTTAATTAAATGTAGACGTATAACCTTCCTCAATAAATGGGCTCTAATACTGAAAGTATTTTTCAAATCGGACCAGTACCTCCTGAGATTAGCGCGTTCAAACAAACACATAAACTTTATATATATAATAAATTTAGCACTATGCGTAGATAATAATATTTACTGAGCGAACACATTCCTATCGAAAATGGAGCATGAAATCTGTAATTGCTCAGAATCTCGTATCCGAACCATTTCGATTTCGCCAATTTACGCACGTTCGAATAATTTCCGTATGTTCACCGAGTTTAATGTAACAGACGATATGTCAATAAATAAAATAACAAATCTTGAGAAATCTTACATTTGATGGGAATCTAATTCTTATAGGTATATAAATATTTATTTCTATACCCATATTTTTCAATAATAATTAAATAGGTATCTATTTAATTATTATTGAAAAATATGGGTACCTTATACTAAACTTAATATAAATAACAATAAAAAACTTACAGAATTAATAATTCTAAAAACGAAACATAACCGAAACATATCAAATGAAAATATCCTATATTAAAACTAACCTATAACTAAAAATGATTCTAAAATGGCGCCACAAAATAAAACGAAATATAACGCTGCCTATTAAATAGATCAAAAATAACTTAAAATAAAAACTGTATCTTGACCTGTGTCATTTTTTTTAGTAAAAAACAAAAGTTATTGGAAAATTTCCTCCGCATCATGACCTCGAGGAAAGGCTGGTATTGAACTATTTATATGAAAGTCAATTAATTTAGTACTTAAATATGTACTCATAACATTTTACATTAATAAATAAAATACAAATAGGTGTACCTACAACTAAAAGTGGCTAATTTAAATAAAACTAACTTATAAAATACTACTATATTAAAAATCTATAGGTCTTGGCAAGGTCTTTAGAATGCTGGCAGCATTGCCCCGGTGAATAGCAATATGTACTAATATGTAGTAATTAAAAATATTACTCAATGAATGTTAAAAGTTATAACTTCATATTATACAATGTTACAGTACATATATACGTAGATGTTAGACAATAAGGAAAACCAGATCCGTAGTTATAACTATAAAACTTTATTGCCATGAGCATTGTTATGAAGCAACCTTTGTTCACGAAGGCTTCATATAAGTTCCAATAATATGTAGAACTCATATTATTATGTATACGTATCTGCAAAGTCAAGTAAGTAAAGTTGTGTTTGTGTACTGAGAAAAGGGCAGTACAAATTGTAAAAAACTTGAGGGCCCAGAACGGTTTGTGAATTTGTTTAGGACTCGTGTCCTCTATTGATGGCCGTTGAGTTCCTTTCTCATTCCACATCACAATAGACATAATATTTGCATGTACATTCTTACAGAACAATTTAAAGCCTTAACAATATTGGAGAACTGGAGAGCCGTTCATAGTATTTACCCAATAGCTAAAGGCGTAAGCGGATAAAATCGATGTCTATTTATTTTTACTTTTATTATTTTATCTGTGTGTACCTACATAGTTACATACATTAAATATTATACTAGAATCTTTCTATAGGAATCTAACACATGTTACTATTTAATTTAATTACTAGGTTAGATACCAACTTTTACTATTAAAGGCTTTTAAACCGATACAAAATGTTAAATAATAAAAAATAAGACAAACATATAATTAAATAAATACTAACATTAATACACAATCACAGAAACGCAAATATTCATCGAAAACAAATCACCATCAATATTAACATGCATTGAGTCAAAGCACAGAATAAACCCAGTTTTATATTAAAAGTCACTCCAACCACAACTAACAAATAAAAAAAAACTATTTTATTTTGTTTGATAACGAATTTTCTAGTGTTACAGATAATACTATACTCGTCAAAACAAATTAACTACTTATTCATAATGAAATGTACGTAAATTCGAACTTACCAAATTATCATTTTGTCATCGGGATTACACACTCGCAAAGTTTGAAACTGATAGAATTTCATGAGACGACGACACTTAAAAGTAGGTATTTACGTTAAATCAATATAGTTAACTGTCAAATAATAGTTGTAAGTACCTAATGGTTTCCATTACTAATTTGAAAAATGTACTTTAAAAATAGGCTTTTATTAATTCTTCTAAGCTAATCAATAATTGACATTCAAACTAACAAAATTTCAGTGCAATTAGCTTAAAGTGTTTTTTACCCGAGAGTTCACTAAAAGTTATATAAAAACTAGTTAAATTGCACTACATCTAAGAGCACGATACATAATGCCTTTAAAATTATATAAGCCGTACGTAATCACTTTACCTAAATGATACTATCTAGTGTTAAGGAAAGCTCCTCATATAAATATGCTATTTTCATTTTACTTTATTCAACAACAAGCTCTTCCTTTAACTCTAACGTCACACATCATACCAATGCATGATTCCATTAAGTTGTTATAAATTCCCGACACGCCTTGAACATAGTTTAGGGTGGGTTATGATTTAGTGCCCACTTTAATCAGAGAAAGTGAAGCATCTACCATAGTACTGCCTATACCTACATATATTCCCTCAGCTAATATGAAAGCTAAAATATTAGGTTTACTGGTTTAATAATAACTATTTCAAAAAAAGAAGAAAGATAAACATCTATTTTAAAATATCTAATTATTGTCACTTCACGAAACACTTTAATTAATTTAACTTAATTATCATAACGAAATCCTTCAGCTATAATCTTACGGACGCCTACCTTATTATTTTCATCGCACCTTCCGGTGCCGAGGCGGCGGCGTGGCGTCTACTTGAAGGCCCTCGAACTGTTAAGTAGAATGACAGTTGCACAAAACTTCCCTAAAATGTTTGAAGTGATCATTTGGACAATTCCTCGCGCCAGCGTAGAGTTTAGCCAAAGACCAAAGGACCACAGACAGGCCTCTAGCGCAAGTTGCTTAGTTTGTAGCTTCTAAACCGTTTAAAGTCCAGAGCCCTGCTAACTTTTATGTCCGGACTAAGTGTCTTGTAGCTTCTATACATGTCCTTTTTTGAAATCGGATTCGCAAGTGAGAATTAAGAAACCAGATTTTAATTCAAAAAGTGAACGTTTGGCAGTGTCACTATAAAATTCTACAACAACTAAAGATTTTGTAGAAATCTCAAATATTACAAAGTTTTTAGATTGCTCCCGGATTAATTATCCTTACTAATCCTTACTAATATTATACATGAGAATGTAAGTGTCTGTCGCCCTTTCACGCCAAAACTGAACCGAGATGGTGTAAAACCTGAGAAAGGACATACGCTCCTTTTTCTAGCGTTAAAAGGGTTGTAGGGGATTGAAAGGGGGATGAAGATTGTCGACGTCACTATTCCACGCGGACGAAGTCGCGGGCACAGCTAATTTAGGTCATTAATTTGAAATATAAAACACAATATAATACTATATATATGTACCTATGTACCAATCTACCTACCCATCCTCTCACCTGTCAATTTCCATAATGGAACGCCGCGCCGCCCGTCGGCTTTCGCTGACCAGCTGTTATTGATACAATATTCCACGTAAGCCTATTGTAAAACTCTGCCCGATAGAACCATTTTGTTTATGCACTACCTCGCAAGCTAATGCTATGGAAAGTCCTGTATTAGGAAGATTAAATCACATGACTAATTTACATAAATCAGGTGTGCCTATACAAGCGCTGAATTGGTACTATTGAGTCGTAACGTGATTTTTAACCCTTAATAGGGCAGTAGGTATGTTTAGAATTGATTGGTTTTGATCTTAGGTAACTATATTGCCACTGCCCGTTTAAGGGTTAAATACTTTACGGAAAAGTTTATTATAAATTAGACCACCTGCAGGACTCGAACCTGCATCTTAGGGGTAGTCCCTAATGCCTTAACCATTCGGCCACGGTGGAAACCCAACCGGTCGTCGAAATTTATCGATCTCTTTTATAACACGTCTGTAATTTATGGGTGGCATTAGGGACTAAAGCTAAGATGCAGGTCCTGCCGGAGGGTTAACTTTGAAATTTCGTAACGTTATGTTTAATAGTCTATGTGTTATTGCTGAACTTATCAAATGTAATCCTGATCCGTTAAGTAGTTTCTGCATGATGAAGTTACTAAAATTCAAACATCGAAATGTTTATATTTTTAATTTTATTAGTATATATTATATGTATTTAGGATGAATGTAGCATAATAATATGTCTATGAAAATAGCAGAAAAAAAACATAAGAATCCACAAACACCAACCATAATTTGTCTGAAATCATCTTTGCAATCTGTTCGCTTTTACGAAATGTAATATCTATCTACTATGAATACCAATTTATTGAGCAATTTACACCGAAAATTGAATTTCGACGAAAAAATCTTCGCAATCTTTTAATACGATAAAATAAAATACTTTTTCATATTACGATAACGGTCCTACGAAAGCGTAAGGGCATAGATTGGGAAAGTTGTGCAGTCGGGATGGTCGAAATGTTGCGTGCGGCGGCGGCAGACGAAAGTGAAGTTACCCCCCCACCCGTTACTCCCTTTGCAGATCTATGCAAAACCCCAGACTCCAGGGAAATGATGTACTACTTGAAAGGAAACTTTTACGGAACACAAATATTGTTACGAGAAAATATCTCTTCAGAAATGTAAATAGTTTGCGATTTTATAATGAACAATTTATTGAACCACTAGAGAAAGTTTTGAGATAGGAGTTATACCCGGTGCTAAACTTTTGACGGAATAGTCATTAAGCTTAGATTAATTATAACTGTTTATAACCCGTCATACCACAATCTGTTCGTACCTATACCTCCTATCATTAATTACGACCCTTTGACATAAAATGAATAAGTTGTCCCGTGAGGTATATATTGTATTATTCATTCAATCATAAAATCATAATTGAAATCGCTTTTAGTTATTGTTTTTTATTAAACGCAATACAAATAGTTAAACAAATAACCACTCAAGTGTGAAATAAAAACAATAACATTTTCTTTGCTCCAGAGAATAAAAAAGACACTTCGCAAGATTTAACTTGAGTAAGAAACTTTTATATTTTTAAAACATTTATCGCTGACATCGTTAGATAGTGTGGATAGAATTAAAATAAAGCATTTTCACTGCTTTCAATGTAGCTGATGCATTTAAAGTAAGTTACGCATGTCAGGGGCCTACAGTGTCATGGCGTAATTTAAGCTCTCTCACTAACGAGCAGCCACTCAAATGGAGCCGCTCTCGTGTATCTCCAGACTAGATGATATTGTGAGATTTGTAAGCACATTGTGTGTGTTGCGTGTAATATAGAGAGGTAAGCTACGCAGCTTCCGCACCCCCCGCCCCGTCCCGCCTCGCATTGTTTCTGTTTGCACACGTTAACACAGCAATGTGACTTTTTACAAACATTACCCCGCTTTGTAATTGTTAGCTTAAATATAATGTTTCTAACTTTGAAGTTAATGTTTTTAAGGTAAATTGGAAACATAAAAAGGCATTGATAAAACGAGGTTACTCAATGTGGCAACATAAAATCTTAATAGGATAAGTAACATTTTAAATCCCAATATTAGGTTAAATATAGATTTTATTTATTATTATCGATTAAACGTTGTAGGTACGATAAAAAAATAATAACATAATAATATATCTTTTTCAGAGCATCATGTCCAAATAAATAATTTGTCAATCAGTATCACTTTGTTACCAATATGACAAAAATATTTTTCAATGCCATTATAAAAAAAAATCTAGTCCTTTTTGAATATGGAACGCGTTATTGATCCGCACGGTTTTTGATTTTCGACATGATCACTTAATATCATTGTATACACTACCCTGCAAATAAAAAAAAATGGTACTATTATAGCTTTTAGTATCGCGAGTTTAGTTAGTTAGTTTATGTTTATATTAAAGATCACCTACTTTAATACCTGTTGAATAAAAACGATTGATTTGTACAAAGTTTCGTAGCACTGAAAAATCGCGCGGATTTTTAGACTCATCCTGGACCTATATTGGTTTTGCAAGGTGAGCTTTTATATTTGTAATCTGTGACGTGGAATGCAAAAGTATTATATCCTATAAGTCCCTTTTTTTACATTTCTTGCCTACTGCGAATAATGATTACAAGCTATGAAAATGCTAGATCAAGTACTTAATTAACAAATGATAGCTAAGTACATGGACTGACATTTTTAAATTTTATAAAGTATGTTCAGAGTTTAACATTTTTAGTTTTCTTTATATTTTGATATGATAGGGGCGAACCGACATGTCTTTCTTAATACTAAACTCTCATTTATTGCTTAAAAACCAAATAATTCTTCGCATTCCCTCTGTACGGATAACAAATTTATAGCCCCTTAATCCATTGAGATATAGGTAAACAGAACATCAGCTAATGTTACATGAAAATGTTTATTATACGTATGAACGCGAAGTCACTGAGCTGGTGATGTTAGCAAACAACGCAACATGTCGGACGTCAACTTCACTTTGTGCTCATAGACTCATAGCTAATTGTAGGGGAGGGCGGCGGAACTTTAACCGCGACGCGCCGCCTCACTGCAACCGCGTATTCCTGAACATTGAAATAAACTGCTCTGATAATTGCCCATGAAATCGTTTTATTGACTTTTTCTGAAACGGTGTTAGTTGAAAATTTAATGCTAGTGTTACTAGTGTTATAACTAATAGTCATAGTTACTTTTTTTTTGTCGATGGTGCTCTGAAAACTGTACAAAAAAGTTACCAAAATAGGTACGTAACCTAACTCAAACCACACAAGAGAATAATTAAACCCTTTTTTTATTCCGTTAATACAAGGAGGAGGAGCTGACAAATAGATAGATTTATATATCTTACCCTCAGATACTCCTTTCCCCTTACGTTCTCCTAAATCTAACCCATATAATTAAACGGACGATTCACTGCAACCAGGGCAACATTTAATAATAACCTATTAGATACATGATGCGATGATGGTCTTTAAACTATCCGTGTAAAGGAGATCTTCAAAATAAATAGTATTATGTATATATTCAAGACCATAACAGTGTCCGAGATGATAACGTCATATTGAATTTTATGAGGTGCTACAGAAACACTTTATCGTTAACATTTTAGAGGTCGTAACGTGACTTTCCATTAGCACCTGGCCGTCAAAGCGAGTGTGATTAATCTAATTTATCCGTTTGATGGCGGTAATTACGTTCTCGAGACAAATGTAGGGGGGTATTCTTTCAGGCGCGCCTACGTCCTGTAACCCTCGCACGCTTGTCGCCGACACTTAGTGTAATGATTTACTGTTACAGTTCCTAGCCCCTGTTTTGCACTATATTTGCTACACGTTTCTGTGTGTTGATATTTGTTAACACACGACATAAATATATACCAATTTTTCATGTTATTAACGTGACTTAAATTTCATTGTAAACATT
Organism: Nycteola revayana; assembly: GCA_947037095.2. Lineage (NCBI taxonomy): Eukaryota > Metazoa > Arthropoda > Insecta > Lepidoptera > Nolidae > Nycteola > Nycteola revayana. The sequence goes on along the minus strand of OX344846.2, from coordinate 16,491,355 downwards.
ATCTGTGCTTCCCGTTTAACTCGCCGTGGATCGTTGCTTTGCTTCCATCGATTATGTCGTGACGTTTTGTAATCTATCTGTCAATGTCAAGTGATTATGTGCAAATATAAAACCGATACCAATGGTCGCACCATTGGTATCGGTCCGGTTCCAAAAATATTTGCTTTTAAATAAATTACTCTTCAGCGTTATTATACCAATAATTGTGACAAGAACAGTACCTAAAAATTTAATTACAGTCCATTAAAAAACTCCCCATCATGATTATGAAGATCATTTCCAACGATTCATACCGTGATCTACACTTTCATCGATTGTAATCTACTTACACTGTCTGTCTACTTCACTTCGCCCTGATTATTACGTATTCAGTGCATTGAACAAGATTTATTGGATAAAGCCTCTTAACTTGAATATTCAGGGAATATCAATTAAACCTTTGCTTTGTTCTGTGTAAGTGACATAATACGAAAACGGCCCTGATAACCAAAATATAATATAGATATTGATCCACCATTTATTTTCTGATGGTTTTTAATTAAAACTAATTACAAGGGCTTATCGTTCCAATGGTTCGACGTGAATCTTAGGCCCAAATGGTAGCTGGGGGAGAAATTGGTATTTTGCGATATCTTTCCCCTCTTCCCCTCAGTACGCAGATAATTAACTGCAGATAGGTAGGTATAACAGGGGTATGGGATCAAATTTTACCCACAAGTTTAAAGAGCGGCGGCGGCGTCGGCTCGGCTCGAGGCTGGAGTGCACCGCGGGCGGCGATGGGGTCGGGACAATTTGTTGGGGTGGTCTAGGTAAACGACCGTGATTATATTGATTTTTAAAATGACATCTCTTTTAACCCTTCATATTATAGTAAAAGTAAAGGATATTTTTCTGTTGTCAGTAATGATGGCTTCATTACAGCCATCGAAAACATGACTATACAAACAAATTCATATTTAATATGGGAACGAACAACATTTTTCATCGGGTGATATTTGTGTTTAAAAACTTATACCTATATATCAAACTAGCTTCCCGCCCGTGGTTTCCACCTGCTTAACTCCCGTTCCAGTAGGAAATACAAAATTAAATAGACCTAGCCTACAGTTACATGGCAAAACAGCGTTGTTACACTAAGATAAAATTTAGGTATATTATTCCGGACTTTTCTTATATCGATACTCGCCTTTGTTAAATACAGTTCACTGTAATATAAAAAGTACCTATTTCGACATTGGACCGTCCAACCAGCATCTATTCATTGGACTTTGAATCCACCTATTCATATTTAAATTCTATCCGAATAATCTCGTTTGATATGTTACCCTATGATACTTTAATTTGCATGTTTATAGCTTTGGATATATGTAGCGCATACTGTAGATGGGAGAAAAGAATAGTCCATTGATACAATAACAGGACCCCTATATTGTTTGTGGAATTAGCGCAATAGCTAGTGCCGACGGCAGACGTATAAATCACGTACTAATGCAGCAGCATCCGGCGCGTCCCCGTATTGCGGGACCCCGCTAACCGTGGCGACATTTGCTTATGTTTGGTACTGAGACAACGCAACGGCACCCTTCGCCGCCGTCAAGACGACTGCCAGAGGGAGGTGACAATTTATTAATTTGTAAAAATTACTTCCCTGCACGGTTTTATTTTGTTTACACAATTTGTTGCAGACTTTTTGAAATATTGCAACTTTATGGTAAAATGCTAACCTATTTTTTATTCCTGAACAGGCAAATGGCTCCTATCCACCTGATCTTAAGTAGCATAGGGGTCCAAATACTACAAATACTAGTGCTGGTACAGTAGATATGTACAGCACTGGCCACCTTATCCTGCTAGCCCTTTTTCTTTTCCCGGGAACTCTGACCACCTTACTCACAGGAACCCAACAATCATTAATAATGTTAATTGGCTGTGGTATTCTGAAAGGTGGAAGTACTTCCCCAGTTGAGAAGCTTATTGAGAATACCAACGCTAACACTTCTTTCAAAAACACAAATGCCTGGACTAAATTCTAAAATAATTACGGGCCCGTCCAGAAACCAATTTAAACATGAAAAGGAAAAAAACATGGCATACTTACTCGGCACACTAAATATGAATGTCTAAAGCTTTTCTTACTACTTTTCCTTATTTCAGCGAATATAGCCCAGATCGTATTCAAAAACCACCATAACCATATTTACATTTCGAATACACCAATATAAGCTGACAAACTCGCATAATATCCTGCATATGGCTTCATACATATCTAAATAAGAGCATTCAAACAATGTCGTTTAAAAAAATATTCTGTATTCACCCTTCATTCCTTTCACAAATAAAATATCCCACGCGCTCAAGAACAACGCAAACATTAACTCTCAAAGTTGCCAAATTGTAAGAATTGCACATCCTTTTTATGAATCTGGGAGGGCCTGTCTGTGTGTAAGTATTTATGGAGCGTGGAACCCTCTATGGTATTATTACCATCATTCTCTTAGCTACTCTGTATCGCATTGCAACGCTTTTGTAAACCGTTTCATAGGCTCATGGCGGGTAACCGAGAGGATAATGAATATGTATACTTTGATGCTTTAATGCAGAATTACATCAGCTATAAATACCAGTATTATGGAAACAATTTCGGCGGGCAAAGTTTTACTGCACATACAACTTCGCTGAAAGTAATAAAATTATCAAGTGTGCAATAAAATATATTCAAATTTAGGATCTAGTTTTAGATATGCATAAAGTTTGTATATTTTTGAATGCGAGAAAGTTGGTAGGGGAGGCATGGAACAAAAAGCATAGTTTTTCATTGGCGCGTCGTCCGTCTGGTCGCGGTCGTAGATCGATAACGTTGCTGCAACTCGCCAGACGCAATCTTACTGCTGTACCACTGTCTTGACTAATGTTTCCAATAGCTTTTGTCTTAGCAAACTATGAATTGTCCCCGTCCAAAATAGTTCAAGCGTCTATTTTCATTATTGATCCTGTGAAAATCCTTTGGTACGGTACAGAACTTGAAGGAATATTATAAAAACTTGGGGACTACATAATAACGAATAAAACTATTTTTAAAATTCTATAAGTAGTCAACATAGACCACTTGTTATCCTATCCTTAAAGAACTGTAATGGACGATCTTGGAGAAATAACAAAGCAACTGTATTAATGTATTAAATCAAATTGAAAATTAATTAGATCAATATTTTAGCCGTGTGTAAATAAGTATAAACAAAATACGCTGTCCGTATATTGTAACGACGCAAGCCTTTACTACAAGCGGCAACCATTATGCACTTGACCGATATGTCAATATTAAATTATTTTTTTCTAGGACTTTGTTTTTCAAAGTTTCCATTATGCAACAAAGGTGAAAATGTATAAAAAAAAATTAAATGCACTTTTTCTTAAAATAGTTATACTATGATTATTAAAAATGCAAAACACAAATTATAATTTGGAATTATTTAAATAAGTAGGTTACTTGCCTAGTAGGTGCCTCTTTATTAAACAATTCCATCTGAAGTCTAGGTTTCTATATAATTATATGAACGTTCAAAAGTAATTATTTCCGTAAACCATAATTGTATATTTAGTAAGTGACATAACATGATGTTAATTAATAGTTAACTAGAAATGGTGTAATACTAGGTACCTACTCTTGCTGCCACAGCATATTATTACTACAATATATACGGCATGTTAACCGCAGACTTCAAAGTTACGTGTAACGTAAAGCGGCGAACCGAAGAGTATGCTATTTCAAATCAATTCAAATTACTCAAATTTCTAACTATTTCGAATATTAGTTAAATGCACGCCAATTTGCGCAAACATTATCTAAAAGCTACCGTAGCAAAGTCATACATCTGTTTAGGACTTAGTTTCTTGCTATTTTTGTGGTTTGATTCAAATCATTTTTTTCTTTCAACGTAAAAAGTTTCATTTTAACAGCTATATGAATTCAATCTAACAATAATTATATGAGGTGTTTCCGAAATAGATTCTATCCTTTTAACAGTGTAGTGATTACATTAGTGAAGAAAGAGAAGTTGTTCAAAACATATTTTCGAAAATATAGGTTAAGTCGAGGTTTACGATTATTATGCAATAATTAAAAAACAAAACCGCATTTAATAGTGTGCAGAAGTAAAATCAAAATCCTTAAAAATGGCCTAAGTCAACGCTAAATGTGAATCGATCAATTCAAAACCACAATTCAACGGAAAAATGAAATTCAGTAATGTCAATATCAAACTGTCAGTAAGGCAAAGGACTTGTGATGCATACAGCCTACGATACCTTTTCTTGTTTGAAAATAATTTCATATTAATTAATATTGCATATATTACTTTGATTAGGTATACGGTTTATATAGGTCGAATTATTCTAAATGAACGATAACTGTACAATAATTCTATAAAATAGTTCGATAAGGATTATTTGATATTATTCTTGCTTGGCTGAATGTCGATTGCCATGTCAGATTAAACACAGACGTCCATTAAAAAATAAGAATGAGAATTAGACGGATATTAAGTGAAATATTTTAAAGGTCGTTATATTTTAATCCGAGTTGTACAAACCTGAGAATTATTTGATTATGTATATTTTATTCTAATTAGTATTTAGGACTATTAGTAGTTGCTGTCCATTCCAGGCATATTTTGGGCGTTCCCCTTTAATTATTTGTCTAAATGTTACCTATCCTATCTACATGTTTTTTAAATTAAAACACCTTTTATATTTATTATATAAGCTCGCATCATATAAATCAAAAGATTATTATAAAATCGATAGTCTATCATAAGTATCATGATGAAAAACGTATTAAAATTGAGCTTCATAAATCCACCTAACATATTCCTTGCCTGTGAAAAACTTAGCCGATATTTGAAATAGCAACAGTTCTACATTTATGAGCGTTTAACACATACTTGACACATTTTTACAACATTCTGCCTTCATATGGCGAGCTCGGGTACGATGTACCTACCGTAAATCTCACTTCACGAGCTTTATGAAATAAGAGGTTTTCTGGGTTTTAAATTTGGAAAGAAATCTGTCACTGCACTGTTCAGTTTGTACTATTTATTATGTATATCAATAGAACACTTCCTGAATGACTGACTGACTGACGTATCAACGAACCTGAAACTTGGAGGGTATAGGTATTCAGTATATGACTTATCATCCGATGAAAAAAAATATTACTTCCCCAAGACGATGTAACTCAGAAGTTTTTATGGAGAAATCGCAACCTAAGCAAATGAAGTTGTGGGCAACAGTTTGTAAATAATATTAGTAAAACTAAGTGCAAGCCAGTACAGATATGTCCTTATGTGTCAAAAGATACAGCTACAAATCTATTCATTTCTGTTTTTTATCTCCGACCCCAGTGTTTTTTCGTTGCAGTGATTTAATAAACACAAATTAATTTTCGCTCTGCTCATAAATTAAGCTGTAAAGAACATTATTCTATTTGAATATTACTCGACTACCCAGAATTAAAATGAAAGTGATGTAACCTACATATTTTTAATGGAGTTCTGACGCCCTATGTTACATATCTACTTATACATTACGTTTCAGTGAATACCTACTCACATGTGCTTAGGGTAGAAATACCATTCCAACGCCGATGGCAATAAGTACAATAATATAAATACCACAACAATGCATTAGCGTATTTTTTTTTAAAACAATTATTGAAATATTTTGCTACATCTGCACCTATGTTATTTATGAACACATTTGACCGGCATGTATTCTATTTTTAAAATTCTGTGGTGATTGATGATTTTTAAAAACTTCTCCACATTTGTTCAAAGGCCTAAAATCCAATGATTCGACTATTTTAAGGAAAATTGCTGAGTATTCTATATTGTAAATTGTGTAGATATCTACGGAAATTTGTATTCTAGATTCGTGACGTTTTTGCTGCCTTTTAACAGCTAAGCGGGCAAACTTTTTACGGTTCATATTGATAATAAAGCCGGGAGGCCGTCTTATTGCCTTAACGAGGACGACGCGACGGCGAGCCATCTTTGCTTGAGGCGGCTGACGAGACCTAATTGCTTAATTAACATCGCAATTCTACAGCCTAGTGATAATCTACCCTCGCTTTCGCAGATCAAGCTATTTACCTATACCTCAACATATTATGAAATCGAGACAACTGATATGCATAACTGTAAGGAGAACTTTACATTATTATGTTAAAACAAAAAATACATTGTGTATCAAATTAATTAAATCCAACATTAATTATTAAGAATGTGATGTCAATTACAATTAACCCATAGGACCTTGAGTAGGTAATATAATAAACTGAATTTTCATGGCCTTAACTATTGTTATTTATTACAAACATCTTGTTTCAAATTAAAGCACACCAGGGTAGGTATAATGTAAGTACGCGATTTATAAAAGAGTGATTAAAATTCCACCTCCACTTCTACTAATTGCACTGATATAATACGTAATTAATTATGTTTACACATTTTCGTGTTACCAAAGTGCTTATTATGATGCATGACTGTCACAAAGTATGAGTAATTAGATGTTTTTTACGTCAGATTACGTGTTTAACTACATAAGCACCTAAGCGGTTTTAGCTATTGGCAAAGTAAGCAAACACTTCGTTCCCATGAGTTGAAAAGCCCAATATTGACTTACAAAATTGCTTTAAGTCGCTGCACCCGATAATAGTGAAAGCTTATTTGGAATGTCAACCTTACCGCTTGCGCCCAGGAGTGGAATTGCTTCCGGGGCTCATTTGAGCGAGGTGTTGTTACCGTACGCCGCTCTTATTGGCATGTCCTCAAAGCTTCCTTCCGACATTGAAGATAGCGAGGATTTTCCACTAGAACTCCACCGTCCAATAATGTTTAGACAGCAATATAGAAGTAGAAGAGAACATATAAGTACTTGACGAAATAATTTGCAATAACAGGACTGTGAGCTGTAGGAGAAGCGAAACTGTAGAATAGCATTCTTACCAAAGTTCGCTTGAAAAGTATTTTTCATCCCACCATCTCGGAAAGAGTATTTTTAATCTTCAATATCTGAGTGGAAAAGCCGTTTTTATTCTCTAGAGGATAAAGTAAATTGAATTTAGAACATCGTGTGCACTAAGTTTGTGAATTTTAAAAAAACATTAAACCTATTTACTGCTACCTCTATGGTGCCGAATATATCATACAACTTTTTTTTAATTTGTTAAAAACTCAGACTCTGAACCTTCTTGGTGTTCTTTTTTCAATTTGCTTTGTACGCGGTTCTTTACGCGGCATTTTTTCACGTCATTGTTAAACCTTATATTAAAAACAAGAAACTTGAAAACAAGTGAAAAAACTAAAATGAGTGATTCTAGCGACGAGGAAGTTTGTTTGACGCCAACAGAATTGACTGAAACTGTTAATAATGCGCATTTCCTCGCTGAGGTGGAATGAAAAGTTACGTGTTGCACTCGAGTGCAAAGATTTTTCACCTCGTGCTCTTTTGATTCCCTCGCTAACGCTCAAGATTCTAATTTTGAATCACTCGCTGCGCTCGTGATTCAATTTTAGAATCCTTCGCTTGCTCGGTCATCAAAATTGAACACGCGGTTAAAAAGCAACTTTGCACTCTTGTATAACAAATAACTATTCTAGAAAATACGAGAGCAAGAAATATACTTATGACGGACTAGTTTTGACTAATTTCGCAACTTTTTATCTAGTTGGCTAATGAAATAAAAGGGTTATTTGATTTAAAAAGTTCAAACCTGCTGTTTTTAAATCGATGATTGATTACCAGGCTTTGAATGTATCATTAGTCTCCACATTGTAAGCAATCTGAAAACAATCGTTAGCCAAAGAAGAATCTTGAACATTATGTGTGACATTTTATAAATCTTATTCTGAATTCAATTTTGAAACGATATTTTTCTAATACCTATATAAAAATGAAAATCACACCCAATTTCCGTAAATCTATGTAATTTACCATTTAATTTAGTCAAATTGCGGAAGGTCTAAACATAAAATATCGAGTACGCACAATCTTTTTAATCTCGCTGGAGCAAAGCAACTGCGACCTAGTAGGTATACACCCTAAACTATAAAACGAACTACCTACTGATAAAACTACACTTGTTTGCGAAATGTTATTAAACAACATGGTTCCTACTTTATTTTACTATAATCAAAAATGTTTTTATTTTCATTTATATGTAATTTTTAAAATCTTAAGTGTCGAACAGCATTCATAGCGATAGTAACAGTAACCTCAAAAACTACGTTATTGATACTTCAAAAAATATATATTTATTCATATGTAAATAATAGTATAGGTATATTATTATTATAACTAGATTTATTAGAAATGAATAAACTTTACCAGAGTTATAAACTTTACTAAACTAAGCTATATAAATAATACGTAGTGTCTAACAAATAGCAAGCAACATTTATCTGATGTACCATCGTGGTCTGACTGGTATTATACCTCTATGCGGAGCATCCATTCCACAGATTGCTTCAATTTTTATCGTAATTTGTTAATGCCGTACCTCAAAATTTTTCGCTAAATAAAAAAAAAGACAGGGAAATAGAGTAAGATTTGTACATACATTGTAGATACATTTTCCAGCAAGTTATAGTATGGATGTAACGGTGTAAAACAAAGGCATTTTGTTATTTATTGCATTGAACAAAGGAAATTAATGGCAACAAGTTTCACGATACGAACGATTGATGTAGGTTATCAACTTTTCCTATTCGAATGGTATACCTGTATTGTGTATACGGATATCCATATTGTGCCTATTCCAATTTCCTGACTCGCAAAATTCAATTAAAATTGTTTATAAGCTATGATAGAGTTGAGCGATTGAACTTAATTCCCGTACTTGTTTGGTTTTATTGTACTGGTATGTTTATTCTAGAGCAGAGATTCCCAAAGTGGTCTAGGTAGACCCCAGGGGTCCACGGAAAATTCGACGGGGGTCTACTTTAGCGTAAATTAATCGGGTTCCCACATTGTGACTGTGTAATATGATAGAGAGAAATCAACTAGGGGTTCAAAAGAAACCAATTAAGTTTTTAAAGGGGTCTATGAGAAGAAAATGTTTGGGTGCCCCTGGTCTAGAGGCACTTACATAATAAAGTATTTTTTCTGATACTCTTTTATACTTTAGTACAACATTTTTTCAAACCATTCCTTAGGTAGGTACGTTCCACTCTCTACCATGAAATACTTACTAACATTTATTACCGTAATATCAGTACTTTTATAACGATAGACCAAGGTTTTCGAATTGAATAAAAATTACAAACCAATACATATTTTTATTTGCCAACTAGTCCGAGCATTTCAATAAGAAGTGAATCAATTCACTTCATCAAAATAGTTTAATTAAATCGTTAAGATGTTCTAACCCGCCAAGAACAATACAACAAAACTTTCTGTGAACTAATTGGCCAAGTTCTGTGCTCCAACAACAACTTAGTTGAATTATGTCCGGAGTGAAAAACTTTTTTAAGTTTTAACTATTCGGATTTTCCCGACTTTACCCTCTGCTTCGAATTTTACCACGTTGTGATGAAAATCGCTGCTTTGTAAATTACGTACACGTACGAAATAGTTCAGGCGATGTAAGCGGTTGGATTCGCAAAATTTTAAGATTTCACCATTAAATATAGGTAGTCTATGTTACTCTTGCAGTTCTGGATCCTGCAAATAAACAAACAATCAAATCTTTCATCTTTATTATTATTATTATAGTATTATTCAAATAACCCGATTTCTTATCTAGTCATTCTAGTCTGAGATTTCTATACCGTTCATATACTTTTGTGTTCGCGTATGAAATCAGATCAGATGCATTAGTAGGTATTACGAACAAATAGCTTCTATCATACATTGCATTAGGTACTATTTACTGCTAACCCCGTGTGTCTCACATACTTAAGACTAGGGCGTCACTAAAATACTAACGAAAGCTTTTCTTGAAATAATTTGAAAGAAATTCATGTACATTATTGAAAGTTCTAAAAAGCGAAAAGTAATGACATAACAAAGAGGGTTAATAATAATTTATTAATAATAATAATGACTTTATTCGACACTACGGTATATACTTACAGTTGTACTTGTCAGAATCACAATGTAAAAAAACTAAAACTAGTAGATTTATTATTGTTATTCTATGAATTAAACTAAATAAATAACAGATAGCAGTAAATTGTGAGATACTAACGACAAAGTACCTACTCCGTCTGACCGTTTGTCATTAAAAATGTATCAACATTCCCACTTTTATAGTACCTATGTACATGTTTCTTGGAAATAAACAGTTTTAATTTTTAATTTTTCTATATATATATATATATATATAATAATTAATCTGAATATAAATAAGTTTATATTCAGATTAATTATTATAGGTTAATAATATAAATTGTATAATCATAACACCAAACATAGCGGCGCATTGTTTGGAATAAACAAAATGTTTATATTTTTTGTACCAGATTAGCTCACATCTATAACCTCGAGCTATCACTAATCATTAGACGGAAACACCTATACCTAATCCGTCCCGCCCCGTAATCTTGAGAATCATACCACTAGACCGCGCTTCAAATGCTGGCTAAGTACTTCTCACTATATTTCACAGGTAGGCACGCTATCGCTCCCGCCCTATATTTGGGTTTGATTGATCTTCGAGAGATTTTCCATAGCGACGGGTTCTCGAGAGGACGTCGCGCCATCGAGATGTTATTGTGTGGCAGTCGGTAGGCGCGAGGTCGACGCCCGAGGGTACGCAGGGGCGCCACGGGGCGCTATGCACTTCCGCCTCGCTGCACTCATTTCCGCATAAATAGTACCCGCGCCGCTGAATCAAGACGTAGGCCTATCGTCTACGTAGCGTGTAATTCGACACGTACGTCATTGAAAGCTTTTAAAAGTTGCTTGTGAATGTAGGTATCTACGGAGAGATTAGATGCTTGTCAAAGAGGAATAAAGTCTGTTACAAATATTTTTCAAACATATCATTGTTTATTGATACTAGTTTAATTGTTTTTAGATTTTAAACTAAAGAGAATGAGCTTTCTAACTCAAATTTTAACACAAAGTTACAATATGCTTATACCATTACATGTTTTCGTCCACACAATTTATTGTTTTACAAATAAAAGCATCAACGAATGACTTCTTGAGGTTGGATTCTTATTAAAAATACAGATAAAATCTTGGCGACTTGAAATATTTAACTTCCAAGTTTAAACATAAACTTGGATTACTTCGTGCATTATGTAAATGTGAGTCTTAAAAATAAAATGTTACACAACCTAACTAATCTGTCTAACTAATCAGCGCAAACCAGCTCAGTTAAAAGGAGAAAAGCAATTGGAAGTTCCCCTTAAAAGTAGCGAAAACGCAGGAGTGTGGGTGAAATAAAACAAAGGCACACGCCCGCCGCGGCACTCATGCTGAGTGCTGTGCTTTGTGGCAGCCCGGGCGATACAATGCAATACGCGGTACACACACACCCGCGACTATGCGCCGACCATGATATCGTAAGCAGGCAAATAATGAGATCTAAATAAAGTTATACATTTAAATAGTTGCTACGGAAATTATTTAATTTTATTTTCTTACCACTTTGTCTCGGCATATCGCTAAATTTGTCTACCAGAGTATGCGTTTTGGCATTAATGTCCGCCTCTGTACATTATTGTGCAAGAAGTTTGAATAAATTAATAAATTCTTGATAGCAAAACTTACTTAAAGTTCTATTTAAGCTGCCTTCAAATGTGTTGCTATGACAAATTCGAGAAATAGCAGTTTCTAAATGGACGCTATTTTGCATGAACGCTGAACGGTTCTAGGTAAATACCTATATGTTTTTTCCAAAAAATTACGGTGTTACACGGGTACAGATAAATCCAAAAAATCTAAGACCTTTTAAAACTGTCCATCCGTTTTCGAGTTAGAAACAGTGTAACTAATCCGATTTTGTTTATTAGATATATATAGAAAATAAATTAAATGAGTAAAATCTTTCTGTCGTTATTTGTACTTTGAGTACAGTACCCCATTATAATCGGCTTGTAGATGTCCACTGCAGAAAATATCAGTTAAGGGTGCAAACATAAAGAAGCAGGTTACAGGTACGGACAGGTCGGTACAGATCATTACCGATTGGTACGGGCAAAATAGCTCATACAATCAATATGAACTCGTTCATAAAGAAACAGGTGGAAACTTGTTAGTACGGTCTTGTTTCTATATGTGGTTGAACCCTTACTTATCAGTACCGACCCTGGCATATCGGGACCGAAAACCCTATATCTTTATGTTTGCACCCTGAGGAAACACCTATCCCGAATCCTTTCTCCATAACCACCACGCTTAGCCGAAGGATTCGTGAGCAACTTGCAAATAATTTCCATGACTGCTCAATTTAGAACTAACAAAGACAAACCCATGGTCGAGAAACTGCTTACCAAGTAGGCTTCCAGCTGATGCACGGCGAATGCAGAACCGATATTGAGTTACTTGTAAAATTCATGTCCCACAATAAGACTTCACGGCATATTATTTGTTACTGACATCGATCGAATGAACAATTCAGTTCGTGCATTTGTATTTTGTTTCACGAACTTTGTACTGAATGTATGGCGTTGTTAAACCTATAATTGCACTGTGGTGTATAATTTACTTTGTAGTACGCAGTGTAATTAACTAAAATTACTATGTTGGTTAAATAATACATATATGAAAACTGCATTTAAATGTATGTCTGCAGTATACTTATTGCAATTAACTCCAATATAATAGTAGTTTAGTGTATATGAAATTAAATCCATTCTAAGCGGATGATATACAATATTATTATTATTATTCAGCAAGAACGGAAATGGAAGTAATAAGTGAAGCAAGATTGAGGGAGGTGTTGTATTTCTGTTCTATTACAGCTATAGAAAAAAACCGGATCAAAACATTTACCTATATTATTATCCAAATTCGAACTCATAATATTATGTTGTAACTATTGTGTATTCTGTGATTATGGCGAGACTATCCCATTGAATTGAGAAAATCTCTGAATCATTCACTTAACAGAAGCAACGGCTAAGTTCAGGGTTCACTGGATCTAAAATTTTAAGATCATACTATAGATAGTTCTTAATCAAAATATACATTGCTGATTGTGTTTAATCTTAACGTCAACGAGAACGACAACACAAACTTACTCATATTCGCATAGTTGATATTCCATTTATTGCGTCGACAAAAGCTAAACTTGTGAACGAGGATCTTGGTTCTACAACTTGATGACAAATGGTAACGAATTACTAAAATTCCAATGTACAGTGAATGTTATGTAGAGGTAAAGGTCCTTTTAGAATCTAACACAATTGTTGTGAAGTGGCAAGGCTATACAAAGGATTGCATGGCTTCAAAGCTAAGAAAGACACTGCTTTTATTGATTTACACGTTTAAATCGTAGATAGAAAGAAAAAAATTTTAAAATATAGAAAGTAGTAAATAGGTCCCGTTGTATTCAATAAATAAATATTTTTCCAGATTTATCGCCATATATATATAATGTTTCGCTTAAGAATTTTGTGCGTTTATTTGCTTCCGCTAAGTGAAGGATTCAGTAAGTTTCTCAATTCAATGGGGTAGTCTCGCCATAATCACAGAATACACAATAGTTAGAACATAATATTATGAGTTCGAATTTAGATATAGGTAAAGGTTTTGATCCGGTTTTTTTCTGTAGCTGTAATAGAACAGACTAACTAGATCAGGGTGTTCATTATTATAAGTAATAAATATAATAAATGAGAAAATTTCGTGACTTTTCTTATCTATATATTGTTAATATTGAGGTAAATATCAACCATGTACAGTAGTCAAAACGGAAAATCGTATTTAATTACCTTCAGAATGTTATTAACTGCATCGCGTACATTAAAACTCAACGACCAACGGTCTCTCTCGTTCATTTATCGTAATAAGCAAGCAGTCCTTTCAATTGAATTCACTTTATTAGTTTAAAATACGTCGTACTACGTATTACATTGAATTAGGGTTCAGTATCTACTCTTGATAAAAATGGGCCCTCGTTGAATGACTTCAGGATCTAAGCCATCAAAATAAGTTAGACTATTACGTGTTAATGCAATAGGTAAATGGTTGGAACAGTTAATTAAAACAATATTTTTGGTGAAAATAAATTCTTCAGTTCGCGAGCACGACGAAGTCAAGATTGCCGCGTTGTACTCTAAATAAAAATTCTCTGTCAAGTCAAGAAACACACAAGAATAGAGGAAGCTAATATTTATAAAAACAACAGAACACAATTCTGCAACAATATTGCATATCTTTATTGAAATACCTATTATATTATTAAATGAAGTTCTAATATTTTTTTTCTCTTTCTGAATTTATAAAAATGTTGAGGAATTCTATTTGATTATTGGCCCCTTATGTCAGCTGTGGTAACCGTGGCACGGAGATCATTAGTGAGGTAAACGCTAATGAACCTCTCGATCGCGCACAGATCGCCGAGGGAGACTAGCCGGCCATCGAGATTGCGATGGCTTCGCCAAATATCGGATTTTCCGTGTCAAGAATTCATAACAAGGAGTTCGAAACCCACCTGAAGCCTTCCAGACACTTATTCTCGAGAGCTCTTAATTTTTGTAAAATTTATTTATCGAATGTAACGATGAAAATATGTTACTTGTCTGACATATTCTTTTTGGTCGGTAGGACGTTGATATTATGTTAGTATACATTTATCAGAGACGTATGTAAAAATAGAAGGAATTGCATCTTAAATAGTTTAGTGCAGTTTATTGAGCAAATGTAAGAGCACGGCCGCTGCCGCTCCGCCGTCCCTCGGCACTCACTGAGAGCTTATCGAGAGAACGCAAGAGTACTTCTCTTTCAAAAGGGTTGCTTTGTGCCTGCCACTACAACCACTTTGCAGCGTTGAAGTCGTGCATCCTTTAAATATATGTTTTTTATAATTACTACGTATATTTATCGTAAATTTAAATCTGATGGTGTTCTTTTTCCATATTTTTTTAGATTTAACTATTTATTTTTATAAATATTTAAAAAAAACGGTTTAACCCTTAACCTTTACCTATTTAAAAATATATTAATACATGTTTGATTGGTACCCACTTAGGTACTATATAACATATACACTTTGATTATTTTGTCGTTGCTAGTAATTGGCAGAACGATTAATATAAAATTAAAATGTAAAAATAGACAAATGATTTTTACAAAAAATAATCTCTCAAAAAGGCGGCAAATGATAGATGATGAACATGGCAATATGAGCTTTAGTGCCCTAACATAGGTTCGAAGTCATTGTAATTTCTAATTTTAATACCGTACCTTTTAATAAAGAGTACCTTAAATAGGTCAAGGCTTATATTTCTCATCGAATATCGAATCATATTATCATACTAACATAGGTTAAGTTTTACTAACAAATATGAGTCATTTGTTACTTAAAATAAACCTTTTTATTATTTAAACTTACATTGGACTATGCACGATTTGACATTTAGGACCGTTATGTATACGTTCCATGGTCTTTCGAATAACACCAGCTACATATCAAACTAATTCAACTAAAAACTTTGTAGGTAATGCAAGAAATAGCTAATATTACTTACTTATCTATGTGGGAAAATGTCAACGCCCACCTCAACGTATCCATAAATGTCAATATGAATTATTTATTGTTTCAATATAGGTAAAGGGCACCAGCTACTACCGGCTAAATAGAAATAGTTCACGATGATATAATACCTAATATATGATGAATCATCATACGTCAACATCGAGAATCGTGGGCGTGGAAGGATTTTCACCAAAAATTAATGTTTCCTTTTATCGTTTTATTCAAAAGACAAAAAATTATCCTTAATATAAACAAAGAGGCAATATTTTTCTTAGGAACACTCAACAAAAGAGATGAACACCTTCAGTATCAAGTTATGTAAATAAATATGTTTATGTCACTACGACAGCCGATAATTCTTTATAGGTGAAGAAGTCGCAGATGGCTGAGTACATTTTTTTTTTTTTCATTTATTCCCTAAATATAGTTACATTTATTTGGAATCGTCATATTTTTTTCCCCTACCGTGCAGTGCGTGACGTGGAGACTACTGAGAAACACTGCCAAAAAACTCAGTAGAAATGCATATAATAGTAAACTCTTGTTATAAACGTGTACATATAAATACATAATATGTATTTATATGTAAAAATGTGGGTAAATATATTATATTTACCCATATTTTTCACCAATGAATAATACAACAGTAACAGTAGTCAACCTATCGTATGTCTACGTAGTAGATATTATAAATCGTATTCCTTTTTTTAAATTTATTTTCAGGTGTATTACAGTACAAATTTGAATTATATTTAGGTAGGTATCCTAAGAAAATTCAATATATTTACTCATCTAAAAAAAATACGTTATTTCCATGTAAAAATAAATTGGTAAACATTTTTCATGATATTACAATTTCAAATCGACGAACTTTTCAGACTCATAAATATAGCCAATCTGTACGTCACATAAACGAATCGAAACAATGTTTCTAATTTAAAATTCTATTTCTAGATACATTCAGTAAGAACATGTACGATTTACGTCTAAGTTACGTACCGACAGGTTTCCACGACTTAACTCGTAGTTCTTTTTGGAAATACTAATTGGGGAGATACGGCATAAAGTAGTTAAGACCTGCCTCCGATTTAAATATTTAAAAAGCTTGTCTGACTTGCGACTTGTGTTCAATTATTGTCTGCGAGTAAAATAATATTTTATTCATTATTTTTCATTCTAAAGTGGTCGTTACGAGATTACTTTCAATATGCTTTCTTTAATCTTATTGTGTAATCAAATTGCAAATCAGATGCCGGGCATTAGCTAGTAACAGGATATTAAATAAAACCAAGACACGACACATTTGATTGATACAGGGATATAACTATATTATTATCCCCTAATTCTGTTCTAATGTAAGAGTTAAGGAAGTGTTCGGGCGCAGAGCTCTAGTCGTGAAGGAAATGAGTTCAATTTAACATTATCTCGGGGAATTGACTGGCGACCTCTCTCGCCGCCACTTGGTAATATAGCGTAACAAAATGGGCAGTGTATTTTCATAACGTGGCGCTGAAACAGTCATCATCATCATCATCATCAAAAACCATTATAAACCATTATACTTGATTATATTGTCTATAGAGAAAACGTTATTTTATGGAATTTATTTCAATACAATAATAAGCGTTATCTTACATACAGAAATAATAACATAATATGTAGCTTGAAGACTGATGTGATCGTCGCCAATTTAAGCCAAATTGAATATTGTTACTTGTTCTATTTACAGTTATTTTGCTGCACTTTATAGAGCTTATTTAGTAGGACAATCCAAATAGAAAACCATCACGGAAATTGCATAGTTTAAACTCGGGATTGCTCTATTAAAGGTTAACCTACAATTATTGTGTACCCACTCGGTATGGAGTTAGAAAGTTTGTTTAAAAACGACACATGTACAATAAAGTTATTTATTTGATGATAAATGTAATATAAACACGGCCTGAACTAGTATGTGCCTATACATAATCCTACTAATTCAAACTTTTCTCGATCTTTGATGTGAAAGATCGAGAAAAGTTTGAATATTCGTTACTCAATAACAGCTGAACGGATTAACACAAAACTACAAATAGACAAAGCTCTGTATTGAGACATAGAATACTTGATATTCCGGTAATGCGTTCCTGTGGGATAATATTTTAAGTTTCAACAACAATAAAGGGCGCGAAAGTACAAGAAACTTCGTCTGCAATCATTATGTCCTTTCAAAATGTTACCAAAACCTTTTTGAAATTAATTTACAATATTTTTTATAAATTACTTATTCCAGATAGATTATTGTATACATACATATTTTTCGTGACACTATTTTTAACGAGGGCGTCCCAGGCACCATGCTTTAATTAATATATTATATAACACTAACGAAAATCATTTTGACACTATAACTTAAGTAGTAGTACAGTAGTAGTGGCACATTAATCATGAATTCATTTGAATACAACTCATTTAATTAATATTAAAGAATCTATTTTGACATAATGGACTGCATAGTGTTGGGAATTCTAAAACGATAAAAGGGTGATTCCGATGTTCTATCCTTAGTATCACTGGTATCACTATGCTGACACTGACGGGTGGCACTTAATTTAAGCATAAAAATAACTTTTTAGTTAATTATTTATCTATCCTAAGATAAATGTGATGTGATTCACTAAATCACTAATAAGAATCCGAAGATATTTACGTGGCTATTATTTACTAGGGTTGGCCGTAGCTTACTTTATCATTAATTGATCTGACAAGTTTATTTCTATTTGTAGTACTTGAGTGCAACGACCAATTAGGGTTTGCAGATAAAAGAATAACAGAGATTCGAATTGAGACTACTATTCGAAGTGGCTCTCAGCGTACCACCGGCAAGGACGAACATACTCAAATTTGGCCCCGTGTCGCGTGCCATACGACTCATAAATTTAATAGCAGCGGAAATTGATATTTACCACTGTAGCCTGCCAAAATTCACAGAAGTTGCGCAAAGGTGCATTGTATCTAAGGCTTGTGTGTAAACTAAAGCTCATATAGCTAAAGTTTATATGAAAAACAATTTGAAACCGAATTCTTTTTTTCCAGTTTTAAATCAAATAAAAATTCAGTGTCTTTACTAAATTTAAGTTATTAAAGTTTTAGTTCTTACCTTACCCCAAGAACACAAAAGCCATTTGTTTGTTTAAAACTGGCTCTAGGCTTCTTGGGGTCAACGTCTGAATGTAAATTGGATTTCTTGTTATCAAATTTTGCGAATTTCGTATAAGTTGGAAAATCTAATCAGCATCTCATTCTGGTCGCAACTTTATTCCAATTCTATGCCTAATGTCTAGAAATTAAATAATATTGAAATGAGTTACTTGCTACAAATTCTATAAAACGACGAAAGATTATGAACCCTTTGTGTGCACAGATACTTGCCTAAAATCATATTCTTAATTTGAAAATGCAGAGTAGCTAGGAACCAACAGCCTAAAGGTGTCAATTTAGCGGATGTAGCCCAATGGCTAGAGCATCGGATTGCGTAGGTCGCCGGTTCGATCCCCCAACCATTGTAGGTACAATACAATACTAGTATTTTGCAAAAACTCTGCTGGTAAACTTAAAAAAACTCTTTTAAACAAGTAATACTCTTAACGGGCCAATAAAGCATCATAATAACCTGTTGTATTGATGAATTCCAGCGGGTGCGACGACGTGCAGCGTTCGTTGGAGCTGCTGGACCAAGTGCTGAGTGAGTACGACGAGGGCGAGCCGCGCTCGCTGGAGGCACGAGCACCACCCACTCCCGCGACCCCAGCGACACCCGCCACACCAGCTACTGACGACGACTCGCCACTTGCGGGACACACCTCCGAGGACGATGGATACATGAGCATGAACGGCAGAAGGTATGATACATTTGTAGGTTTAGATTTTACGAGGCTTCTTTTTTGGAAATTATGAGTATGCTGACTCGCTTTTCAAGTGTGGCTAATGGCCCACGCCGTCACCGCCTTCATAGGCATGAACGGCACTAGGTGGCTACAACATATCAAGTATTACTAAGTACTTTATTGGAAGAATATTATTATTAGTAATCACGTTTCTGTTTAATGGTTACCGCCGCCTTGTCACTTATGGGACTCCTCACCGAAGACGTACAGCTAAATGTGTACCTACAGCCTCATTGTTTTGCTACTTTTTTGGGAGAAGTAAGCTCCTGTCCAAGGATATATGTACCTATGCCTACAAGGACTGCAATAAGTGGACGCGCATCACGAGGGCGGCATTACCCGCAAAAGGAATGCTCCTGATTAAAAAAAAATCTTTTAATTACCAATAAATTAAATTATTAATACTAATTTCGACAACTGTACTAGTATATACTGTGGTACAGTCGCCAGCGGCTTCTACACTAATGTTGTTACCCTTGCAATTTTTGAAATATACAACAACATCCGTTTATACGATATTTGTTACCATGACAACGCAATTAACAAGTATTCCACCATAGAAATCAATCAACTGCAGCAGTCCATAATTACCTTTCTAAACTCATTGATATTTCATTCGTAATTCAAATTGAAAGGTTTTTGTCATTCAGAACAATAATAATTGTAGTTTTCTTAATCCAAACTTAAAAAATGTGTCATTTGAACTCAAACTATGTTTTTCTCGTTCCAGAGCCAAGTTCGCATTGGGTTTCCGTCCGACGGAGGAGCGCGAGGAGCCTTCGCCCCCGGACCCGCCATCACCGCACTCGCCGCCACCGCCAGAGGAGGCCGAACGAATTATCTCTACGTTATTACCTAAGTACTTTAAATTTATATTATTATAAAAAATTATATATCTTCAATATTGACATGCCTTCTTTTGGCATATAACAACAATTTTGCTTAGTCCAAATTGTCTTGGCTACATTTAGCCCTTTTTTCCGGGCGGAAATGCATTACGCATTCCCTGCGCCACTACGGCGAGGCACGTAGCATTTCCGCGCCGACGGAGGGAAATATAGGACTAGCAACCATGGTATAATAGAGGGCCTACCCACTAAAACTCCCGAGTGTTCCTGGATAATTTATAAATCGTTCACAAAATCTTCTAGGCATATGAGAGGCCACTTAGCCCTAAGCATAATACTTTTTACCCAAAAACTATCCAATTCGTTGTATTACTTACCTACCTACTAGTTATTAGTGCAGGTATATTTTTTAGTTTATTCTAACGTAGTATATATTTTATCTATTCTATTCAAATCCAAACAAAATCACACTTGTTGTTAACTATCTATGTATGAAAAACTCACAATTTTCTCATCAAACATCGCAAATCTTCTCGTCAACGATGTTGCTATTGAGATAGCTCCAGGAGCCGCTACTTGTCAATTTATTTAAAGAACGAGACAAAAGTAATCTTAAATTTAATAGAGAAAATTAACAGAGCTTGCTCTCTTAAGAAGTCTGTAGGTATTCTAATAAAGAAAAACTTGGCCTGTGTCAGGTTCGATATGCCTGTACCTAACATTATATTCGCAACACTCTTAACAGGGTTCATGTTGAACAAATGTAACCAATAAAGAACTTAGGTTCTGCTTACTTACATCTATGTACGTATTTAACGTTCCAGGGTATCTCCAGCGAACTCAGCGAAACGCACGATATCAACCGAGCAGCGAGAGGCAGATGAACGCCTGGACTCGATCATCAGTGTCAATGGAATCACAACGGCCACGCAAACTACCTTCGTTAGTATCAAATTTTATTCACAATCAGTTCAGTGTTACAGCGATGGTATGTTAATCATACCATGAGAATAGGGTAGGGCCGTTGCCATGTGTTTTCCGGCTTAGACCATCCCATGACTTTCTCTGGGTGTCGTTAAGGTGACTAAGGGATATACAGCTGATATATGGGCAGCAGCATCTATCAGCTCAACCAAGCGTGGTGAATATGGCAATGTCCCTCAACGAGTATGGCTTGCCAAGGACTGTTAAGAGGAGGCCCATGTTCAGAAGTGGACGTAAACGGGCTGTTGAAGTGTGTGGGTCTGATCATTAAATTTGTTCCGAATTTGTAAGTAGACTACTTTTCCCAATTCATTCTTCATAGTGTTTTGCCAAAACTGAAAAACGAATGCGTCCTCACATTAAAGATTCAATTTATAGCACCTATTCACAATATTTAAGACATTGCTACGATAATTCTTTAGGCGCAGTCTATATCGATGCAGTACTATGTTGAAGCCATAACATAGTACATTAAAGTAATTTGCCAATTTCTTCATATTTTTACAATGATATGATGTTATTATTTCAGCCGAAAACCAGGCATCAACGACCCTACGGTTGGGACAAAGAGAACGAGGGAAATGGGTTTCAACTACAACCGCCGCCGGTACCGCCTTACCGCTTCGCATCCCTACAGCATGGAGCTCGACCACCACCCGACGTACCACCCGCCTGGCTACCTCCAAGACATAACGCAATACCAACGAACCTCAAAAAATCTCCCAGCGTCGAAAACCCGCCAATGTTCCCCTTCATGGGTTTCTCCAGCGAGTTTAGCGACAAACCCTACAATGAACATCCGGTTACTATATATCCGGGTCCCAACAAACAGTTCAATAAACAACTACATTCTCCGACATACAGTGTTCAGAAAATTTCACCTTCCAACACCAAGAGCTCCGAAAAGAAAAATAGTATAAAACGCGACAGCAGATCGGACGGTGAAATGCTATCGCCCGTAGGAAAAGTGCCTCCGCGAACTCTCGCCGGTTCTATGGAAAGACATAGAGAAGTGTGTAGAGGATCCTCGGAGGACATCGGAATCAAGAGAAGAAGTTCGAGTAAGAGTAACGACGAGGAGCACTTTTCGGACGACTCGCTGGAAGAGTCGTTCCCGCCGCCGCCGCCCGCTGTTACCACGCCTTCGAAACGCAATTCCATAGCTTGGGAAGTGTCCCTCGATGGTGACGATCCTCTACTCACTCCGGGAAGTACAAAGGTAATTCTGGATATAATTCATATTAAGCAATATATTAAAAAGATAAAAGAATTATAATAATTTAATCCTAATGGATTCGATAATTCGAAAAATGTGATAATATTGCATGGATGTTTAGAACCTAAATTGTCGATATCGATTCGCTTTAAAATATTTTTTATTATTTCATTTCAGGTTATCGGTCGACGAAGACGAAAATCTGGTGATCAATCTAACTCTAGCACTAGTTCTATACCGCAGAGAGTAGACGACGATTGGGCCGACGAATATTGGCCACCGCCACCTCCTCTCACACATTGTGAGTCTCTAGCTTCCCCGACGTCCGACGTGGAATCGGACGGTCGACGACCGCAGGATGCTTCCGGGACCTATGTCATTCGAAAAGGCAAAAATCGAAAGCAGTTGCCGAGTTTCAACAAAAATTCAACCAGTAAATCACCCACGAACTTGCTACACAGTCACAGCTTAAACAGGAGCATGGATACGGACAAATCTATGGACGGTTCGAGCATATCGATCAGCGGCTCGGGTTCGGTGGGCTCGTACAACTCCAGACCGAGTTCGGATCTAAGTTTACCCCAATCTCGACACAGCGTAGATCTCAACTCGCGTCTGAGCCGAGAGCTCAACACCCCCAACTCCAGATACAGCATAGATCTCTGCACCCCCACCTCCAGACTGAGCAAAGAGATGACGTCGCCGAAATCTCGCCTCAGCTTGGATCTCAACAACGGACAGGACAGATATATCGTCCAGGAGTACTTCGGTCACAGTCCAAAAAGCAGAAAATCGCACGGCGACAAAGTCATACCCGTTCCGAAGGTCCAGAGCAAGCTGTCTCCGCAGAACAGATTTTCCGATTTCAAAAAGTACTCGTCGACGTTCGACAACATACAGTCGTTGATAAAAGAGGGCAAGGTGGAGGAGGCGCCGGCGCTGGAGTGCACGGAGACGGTGAAGGAGCTGGCGACGGTGGCGCCGCCCGTGGTGCGCGTGGTGTCGCTGCCCAGCCTGGGCGAGGCGGACGGCGCCGCCCGTGCCGCGCGCATCCCCACCGTGCAGGAGGAGGACGACCAGGACGCCGCCGACCGCGCCTCCAGCGGGGACACCTCGCCGCTGCGCAAGATCGAGAACAACATCAGCGCCATCCTCAACCAGGGCCGGGACCAGAAGCACTTCACCCCCTACTTACCCAAAGACTGGAACATCCACAAGGATGAATACTGTGATGAGGTGTCCAAAGACATATTAGAGAACAATTTCCGCTATAGCTCTAGGGAGAGACAGAAGAGACACGACATTCAGAAGTCTTCGAGTCACAATGAGATACAGAATCAGCGATCGATAGATAGGCGCGATCGTTCGAAGAGATCGAACAGTATGCATAAATCGACGAGTGCCAAAGATGTCCCGGTCGGTTTGATGCGCCAGCCGTCGTCGTCGGATTCCGCGGTGTCGAGCGGCGGTGACTTCCCGCTGAACGTCCAAATTGTAGAACATTCGTACCGACACCCTCCGTTACCGCCGTCGCCGAGCTTAGGCCATGAAATGGGTCCCTTACCTCAAACCCCAGAATCACCAAAGTTCCCTCCTCTTCCTCCTTCGCCCGTGCAGGAGGTTGAGGATGAGTATACAGAAATAATGCAGCCATCTGAAAAACGTCATGTAAAGAAAGCTGACACATTACCGACGCCTACGTTGGAGTCGCGAAGAAGGTAAACATCATAAATTAATATCTAAAAATATGCTTTTAGACGCAAGTTAATGGATTTGTTAAGAAAACTTCTTATATTACAGGCCTTCAGAACCCCCCGCGGTGCCTCCGCATCGTGACACTACAAATAGCCTAAAGACGCGGTCTATGGAAACTAGCTACAATAAAAATAGAAGAAATAGTAGTAATTTCAAAAGTGGATCAACAGACAGAAGAACTCTTCCTACAGGTATGTACGTCTTAAAAATAAAATAAAAATTACGTTTGCGTTTACACGACGCGACGAGTATATTAAGTATACGCTATACAATATTCAAAAGAGATTACTTTTGATCAGTCTAACTTGAATAAATATAAATCATTAGTCGAGCTAATATTGGATGGTTTTGGTTTTGATTATCGCACCAGGAAAAGTTCGAAAAACAAGTGACTTTTCGTTTGTCGTAGCATTGTTTCATATGACAATCATTTACCCGTAAACAGGCATATAGTACGATTACCTATCCACCTTTTTGTTTTATGGGGTAAAATGCATTATGCATTCCTCCGCTCTCGCAGGGAACACAAAATTTGTGTCCACCACGTCAGTGGAGGATACGTAGGACTCGAATCCTACATTTCCAAAAGAAGCTCGCAGCGTGCTAGTCGCACTGCGGAGATGGCATACCCGCTAAAAACCCTCCGGGAGTTCCATCTACCGCCGATGATGACAGGCCCAGGCACCGGGTTCGGCTACTGAGTGATCCCTACGGTGTGGCGGAGAAGACACCTATCCACCTGCCAAATATCGTGACTACGGCACTCACACTTTTTTTTTTTAAGATTACTGAATTGTTCTAGTGAGTTGTAACCACACCGTACAATATGAATATTAAAAGACCTTTGTAATTTTTAGATATTGGTGCGAGTGGGGCGCGTCGACGTACTTTACAGCGTCAAAACCGTGAGGCCGCGGCCGCTGGTCGAGGTCCTCTACAAACATCAGCTAGTCTACCCGAAACCCCAGTGTTCGCCCGAGGCTGTGATGTACCAAGAACCCCACCAAGAAACTCAACGGGACCCCCGAGAAATAACACCATGAATTCTATTCAGTCGATAGGTAAGTGTGGTCTGCTTTTATTGGATTGGTTAGTTAAGGATTTTTGTTCTACTAGAACACAAAATCCACATACAAATGACTGTAAGAATCCAAGAAAATAAAGTAATAGAATTTCTATTATAATAACAGGCTGTAGGACAAATCATGCACTTGATTATCAAAATTTTAGAATATTGAATGGAACTGAAGAATTTACGTTCAATTTGTATTCTTAAATTTTGCTTTTGCAATTGCTCTTACAAAAGCTCAACTCGTGAATGCACCGCAAAAGTCGTCAGTATATTTTCTTTATTTCTTCATTCTTAACTAGATACTGCGACCTTTCACCGGGTTTATTCTTTATGTTAACATTTTAGATCGTAAACTTTGATCCCAAAAACGTACCCTGCTTCCTTTTATAGTTGCTTCTTAATACACATAATTGATATTTAGAACAATTTGCATAAATATGATATAGAACTGCCATTTGAAAACTACTGGTTGAAAATTGCTTTAGAATGGAATTACGATAGATTGTTGTGCTGGTGCCACGGTAGAACTCATATAACACGATATGTTCAGTTTTCCATGTTGTTAACAGAAGAAACAAATGGTTCTGAAACAAATGATTCACCGAATTTAAATCACAATTCATACACGAACATTCAACTGAATTTGAATTTGGAATTCGTACTCCATATTTCAGATAAAACTGGCCAATTCGATAAAACGCCACTTTAAAATGTAACCTAAATGGACCTAATAATGATATTTTTAAAATAACGTTTTAAAATCTCTTTTAATTAGGTATCCAAATACCTAATTAAAAGAGAGTTTTTTTTATATCCATCTATCACAACTCGTAGTTAACAATTACAGTTTTCCCATAACTCTAGTGTATAGGTCTACACACCCCATTACCTTTCAGGAGACTGACCGAAATTACTTTATTTCCTTCTTGCTACAAATGAAGTGCGGGTTCGGTTTGAAATACCTATGTATAAATTTATATTTGACATTTTTAATGATAATAACATATTATGTGCACAATATATGATGATGCTTTAATGATATGCCTATGTTACTAATAGTCTGTACGAGATAACTTATTGAAAATAATTACAAGGGAATTTAGGTTCTAAATGAAGTGAAGACCGTCTATGGTCACGGAGTAGGTCAATAAAACCTGAATAATAATATAGAGATCACCAGCCAATGTAAAAGCCAAGGTCTGTTAAGAAGAGGCCCATGTTCTGCAGTAAATGGAAAGTTATTGTTTAAGTAAAAATTAAAAAAAAGACTTTCAGACGTAGGGATTTGAATCCCAAGGGCGAGAGATGATTTTTAGTTTAGTAGTAGTTTAGTATCGATTTTAACCCATGATAACAACTTTTCTTTGTAAGCCACAGTATCAATAGTTAATACCAAAAAAGCGTTCTTATGCGAAGGTTATATCTTAGTAATGTTCATGTTAAATGTAAACTTCTTCAACAAGACGACAACCTTCCGATACTTACATAGACCCGAAATTTAAGAGGCCCGCATACTGTTAAATAAAGCTACAGTTGAACTCCTAAAAACCTAAAAGTAAGCAGTCCTCAATCTCCCCGCCATCGACGCCTCTGAGCCGAGGTTAATGCTCCACAGGGGCTTGCGCATATAATAATGTTACTTACACTTCTTCTGTATATATGAATGGGAACCGTTACTGACTGGTATATAAGCACACAGCTCAAATCACTGAACCACTTATGCTTCAATTTGGCACACAGATTTTCATAATGACGTAGGCATCCTCTAAACAAGTACCTAAATTCGAAATAATCACCCTTTATGATGATGAAAAAGTGATGATGAAGCTTAAGTAAAATTCAATAAATTTATGAATTATTAATTTGTTACATAGGATATATTGTGGTTTCCAGCTTAAAATAGACCTCCTCATATCTTCCAATGGGTGTCGTATGAGGCGACTTAGGGACATACACCTTTTTTTATTTATTTTTTGTCCGTGAGGAAATGCATTCACGCATTCCCACCGCCGCTGCAGCGTATTCGCGCACTGGCGGCGGGATATGTGTGGCTCGCCCTCTATAGCGTGGTATGCTAAACTCATACCACGAGGAGAGGACCACCACTAAAACCTCCCGGACACTCCTTCGATCCGCCGTTGGCGGGGGCCGGGTACGCATAAGCAATCCGGCCCAAGGGACATACACCTAAAGGAATAGCAGCAGCATCTATTAGCTCAAAGATACTTACATCTTACTGCGGTCACCAATCCGCTCCGCGTGGCAATATCACTCAACAACCCTGGCTTGTCAAGGTCTTTTAAAGAAGAGGCCCATGTTCAGCAGCGGTAAACGGACTGTTGAAGTTGATGTAGAAGTAGTGAAGTATATAGGATTTACGGAAAATATTTGGATACTAAATTCTACAGTTCTTTTTCTATTTTCATGGTAAACGTGGCCATCGAACATCTATATAAAAACGAGGAATACTGAGCGTAATAGGTTGATTGGTATTACCAAGTCAATTAGGTCATCGACACTAGGAAGGTAAACAATTAAATTTTTCCTCGTGGTCTTGCATAATATGAATTATTTATAACTAACTCATTATTAAAATAATGTAACTATATAAGGTGCTATAAAATAAAAAGGCATTTATTTAATAAATGCCTTTTTATTTTATTTTTTCGGGCGGACATATGTAGGCCCCGAGGCTTTTGCTACTTCACCGGGCATAAAGGCGAGCAGAACTCCAGCCTAGATAAATGGTTTAAACACTACAAACTAAGCAACCTGCGCAAGAGGGCGTCCCCTGTGGGACTTGGACCTCGGCTCAGGGCGGTCGCTGACGGGGAGATTGAGGGATTATGGCTTTTAGTTTAGGGGAGTTTTGTGCAACTGTCACTCTACTTTACAGTTCGCGGGCCTCTCGGACTTTGGGTCTACAAGGGCATTGGAAAATAAATGCCTTCCCTTATACAATATATAGCACTTATATATAACAGCTTAACGTGCTTTCCGTGCCAATAATAATATATTTGCCTTGGAAAGCGCGTTAAGCTATTGATCCCAATTGCCATAACTATATGACAATCTTTTACACGGGAACGGGCAGCAGCGTTAACAGCGTAAATGTAGTACACAAAACTGCGGTCACCAACCCGCATTAATGCTAACATAGTCACACGCGTAGTGACTATGACTACACCCGTCTGAGGGAAACCCAAGTTCAGCAATGGACATTATACGGTCTATATAAATATATATGTCAACAGAAAATAATACGAATCGTAAGTTGACTCTCGTGCCACTTATATTTTTTTAATTAGTTGCCAGTTTCAGCGAACCCGCATAAATTATGATATTATTTACTTAATTATTATGACACTTGACCTAACCTAACCAAATGAGACTAAGATACTATTGTAACAAAACAAAAACATGGTTGTCCCGTGGAAGGAACTAAGCTAGAATACGTAGGCCTAAATCCTGTTGGGCTAACATAAGTAATAATAAACACAACCTAATTAATGATAAACTCCGTGGCGAAGCGGTATAAGTCTCGCTTATGTCTCTGAGGTCGTAGGTTCGATCCCGTACGCTGGCCAAGAAATCTTTGTGTAAATTCTAAGATTTCTTTCCGGGTCTGGTTGGTTGACGGACTACCTTCCGTGCCTCCGAAAGTACGTTAAGCCGTTGGTACCGATTGTTATAAAACCATCTATAACACGCGTATACTCGTATACCATACCAAGAAACAGGCAGAATTGTTTCCTTGTGTGTTACAAAATAACACTGCGGTCACCAAATCGCCTGCCAAGCATGGTGACTGTAACAAACACCTTCCTTCCTAACGTCCTGTTAAACATGGGCCTCCATGTTCAACGTGAACGTTATACGGACTGATGATGTTGATTGAAACCTTCTAGAGAAATAGATACCTACACAATGAAAACTTATCTGTAAAACATCCAAATTTATAGGTACTTTGTTTCCAATTCTTGCAAATGTCAAATTTATACTTAAAGATGTTAAGTATATTTATAGTAACGCCATACTACCATAACATGTAACTACATCTATGTAGTGCATATTAGCCGATAAAACAATCTTGCAACGATAATAATAATGGCAATAATTAACACTGATGTCATGACGCCATAAAATAAAGATACAAGTGCTCCGTTCCCAGTGAACTGAAACTGAGACACATGTGTAAAACTGCACACATTGTTTTTAAGCCGATGTATTTTTAACAAGGTACACTCAAACAAATCAGAAGTATAAAGGAGTTATTTAAGGAGTGTATTTTATAATACTTCAATAAGCTGCCTAACTTTTTAAATATCGTTGGTTATACTGCAATACCGTGTAAGTGGCAATAGCTAATAAGGTTGAAAATCAAATGTAGCAAATAGATATTTTGCCTTATAAAACTTATATAGAGAAAATAATTCTTGACAGATGAAACTTACACCTTATTGGCAACCATCACTATGGCGGTATTTCAGTTTCACCGACGCGACGATATGTATGGTAGGGATGCACCTATTCCATTGATCCACATTTTTATTAACCGAGAGTACTCAGTAAATCTTTTAAATGTTACTCCTGGCTAACGCAGCTTCCTATTGATAAAATGTTTTCGTCTCTATTCGTTACAAAAAACATACAAAACTGCCCTCTTTCATAAAACTACTTAACTGATCAACGAGACAATAAATTATAAGTAACTAAGTAATACAACTCATTTCAGGGTAATAATACTAATAGGCTTTCATCCAGTAACAAGAATTGTGTATTTTTTTTCGGATGGACATTATGTAGTTTGCCAGAAGGCTTTTGCTTCTTCACCGGGCATAAAGGCGAGCAGAGCTCCAGCCTAAATACAAGAACTGTATAGGTACTACGCAGTAGTAAAGCAAAATCCTTTAACGACTAGTTCAGCGTCAAATGAAGAAGAAAATATAATGTTTTTGTTTGTATAACAGGTAGTTCAGCGACTCTTGGCGGGTACGGCCGTGGTTCTGTGATGGGTGCAACAGGAGTGTGTACAGGAGCGGATTTGTTACGACTCGGGGGACCTCCCAGAGGATGGTATCCTAGACAGAGACACAGGTTTGTACATATAACTATGAATACTGTCGATTTAACTGGAAATGCGACGGTAACATTCTAAAAGAAGCCACGATGTCATAAAATTATATCTGATCTTAAAAAGGAAACATTTAAATGTGTTGATCACGACTCTGAAGTTTATGTTAACGTAACACTCGTGTGATTATTGATATTAGCGCATTTCTTATTTTAAGGCGTTATCTGTGTAACCATTTCTTATTTTAAGGCGTTATCTGTGTAACCAATAGGTACCTACTTTAAATTATATATTATCAGAAAAATGATTTAAAAATACCCATAAGAATAACTATAATATGTTTAAGCGATTAGCTGAAATTGACATGCTTATATACAACTTATTCTACTTACTCCTTGTAATGTTATATCATATTAACTTAATGTAAACTCCTGCTATAACAAGACTGCTTACCAGCAGGCCGGCTTCAACGGAACACTTGGACCGACTAACAGCCTCTGCTAAGATTGCTGCCGACCACCCAGTGGCGTGGGAGGGCAGCGGAACCCGCAAGCCCCTCACTCTGCCCCCCAACCTGACGCCCAAGTTCTTCCAAAAGTCCCCCAGAGAAGCGTTGCGGAGGGTAACCAGCTTACTAATACGGAAAGGTGAGCATTAATATTTAGCGAATCTCGGACATGTTATATGACCACTTCGACCGAATCCGCTATCTTAGCATACGGCATGTTAGCAGACACTCGGTAGCGGGTAGACCCGTAATATCAGAAGTTATAGGAAAAGCACCCAGGGTTTTATTTGGAAGGCTCTCTCAAATCGAGAACACGATTAGCGTGCTGCAAGTCATTGGGGAAATTGGGGAAGACTAGTTCTACATACTCCGCCGTCGATGTGGGGTATCTTCGCTCTCCTCGCATTGGCGAAGGGGGTACCTACCTACCTACATCTCATTCCTGAAAAAATGTGGACGGTTTCGGCTCTGCCCTTCTATTGTATGCAACCGTTCTTCCAAAAGTCGCTGACTTCATCAAGACGGCCGAGTTTTGTCAGTTTGAGGCCATTGTATTCGATATTTATAAATAGCAGACTATTTTGGGACAGTTGAAACATAATTATATATTTGAATATCGTGCAAAGAAAATTACTTAATCTATTTCAGAGTCCATCTTCTAAACTGCACGGTTCAAGAGTCTTTTGATTTGATTCAGTGAACATAATAGTTATGACAAAAGGATATTAACATACAATCTATGATGTCATTTGAAAAATAGGCCGGTAGAAATATAATAAATAGAATCATACACATCCCCCTTCAATGCCCATTAGCAGTTTAATCTAGTTAAATTTGAATAGAGATTAATATCTAATACTGAACCACTTAATCGCGTATTACCTGTTAAATGTAGAAAAAACTACTAATATGTAATATATGTGAATTTATTGTAAACTTACATAAAACTATGTAAGTACCTCTACTTAATGCTACTAATGAATTACTTGTCTTTATTTTCCTTCCTCCCTATAAAATAAACTGCGACGACGTAAATTTGATATATACCTATAAATAGCAGTGTATGTAACCCGTAAAGGGGAATCTCGGTTTTCCTATTTGATTCTATATAATATAAATAAATATATAAATATAATTACAATGATAATTCATTTATTGTAATTATTTAATTACAATACATGATGAATATAAACAAAATCAGTTTTTTTTATTAATTTTTTTCATTAGTAGCACTAGAGGTCCTTACATACTTTTTTGTAAGTTTACCATACATTCATGAAGAGTTTGAAATGGCTTGGTAATCGTACTATCGAAAATTCCCAATCAGCTCTAAAAAATCTTCTTTGCAAGTCTAGCAAGGATTGATGATGATGCATTCGTTAAGGAAACTAGGTAGGAATTAAGGCGGACCTCATATTGGGCGTCCGCATTCCTCGAGCAAGAGTCATATGCACTTAGTCGTTAAAACGAACACCCTCAATGTGGGGTCAGTCTAAGAAATTTAAATCGTGATCTCTATCAGATATTTATTTATATCATGTCCTACTAAATCATACGTTAGCGTTAAATAATATGTAAATGCTAGTAGAATAAATACGTATTGGGTAAGTAATTTCAAACTAGGTGAAACATTGTTCGATGAATAATTCGTTTATAAAAGTGATACAATATTTTAAAGAAAATTCTAACGTAAACGTACCTAGTTCGGTTTTGCATTTGACAGCATTAATTTAGTAGTGACAAAATAGTGATAGGTTTAGGTAGGTATAATTATTATGCTTATCTGAATAAGCTCATTAGTATAAAATAAACAATTTGGTTTTGTGCCACGATCTCATTTAAGCAGAGATTTATTTACAATTGAGGTACCTTCTGCTACAATAAACCTAATATATCAACAAAGGAATTGCTAATAAATCAATGAACAAATGACCGCGCCTGTTAAACTAACCTCTCTACTTCATTCATGACATCACTTAACAACGAATTAAAGTGGCATTAACCTCACGTCTGACCATTATATTATAATAGAAATATATAATTAAAAAAATTTATAACATTGATATCAGATCATTTGGATAACTACCAAATTAACTGTGTTTTCACAAAGTAAAAAGGGATCTTGGATATCCTCTGATGTAAAAACTGTATTATCATAAAACTACTGAAAAATATGTACGTAACATATGTAATTTTAGTAAAAGGTAAAGCAAACATTTTGCCGTTCGTACTTACCTATGCTCATAATACACGCTGAAATTTAAATGGTTGTTTTCCCGCAGCGAAAAGGTTTGGTCTTAGTTAAACATTCAATTTATACAAAAACTAAATATTATAAACCAAAAATGGCCGATTAACAATCGTGAAAAACCAAACTCGAAAGTGACATCGAACCGATAGTAATACCTCGCGATACCTAGCGCTCGCGTCGATCGGTCGCGCGTTCGTTGACCCGGGTGTTAGTCAATCAGCTGATACCTACACCTTAGGTAATGTAACAAAGTACCCAATCATAATAATAAGCTTTATCCAATACCTTTTTAGCTATAACTTACAGAAAACGTAACTTAAAACAAGTTTATTATCTAAGAACAATAATTTTCTGAATTAGATACCTATTAAAGTATTTAAGGCGTATTTAACAAAAATGAAAAATTAAATGAACTCCGCGGAAATTATATGGATGCAGTCCTTCTGAGTTGAGTAGTTTCCAGACGTAGTATTGGCTTACGCCAAACTTAGCTGCCGTCATTCGCGTACTTCGGCGAGGATCGCGTTCGAAGTACTCGATGATCTCCTCGTCGAGCTCTGGCGAAAGAACGGCCGATCGACCTCTGCCCTGTGCATGTGCTGGCACTTGGAACTGCCCATGATCGAGTAGCCGTCGCCGCTACGATCGTCCGGTCCTGTATGACTTGAGGGTTCAGAACTCCGCGAAGACGGAGTGACGCCAAGTGTTGCAGCTCGGCGTAAAGACGCCAGGCAGTATGGGAATTATAATTAGCCCTAGCGTACAGTTGCACCATAGCGACGTACTCTAAATTACTAAAACTGTAATGTCGATCCATAATACTAATAAAGTAATAAGATAACGCGTGCTGCGCTTCCGACGTTCACGGGACAACTAAGGAAGGAGGGAGTCGAAGGAGAGCGCAGGGCGTTCCGGCGTCGGCGCCGCGCGGCGAATTACAAAAGAAGCCGGCTCGTTTGTGATTCTTGCGTGCAGGCTATTTTATGCCGTATAACTACCATTGAGCTCTTATTTTGCTTTGAACGTTTATGGATCGTTCTTTACTTTGTCAGCAGCGCGTGCGAATCGAGTAGTAGGTACCTACAAGGTCCGTTCACTCCGTCTAGTGTTACTACTGTTTATCACGCTTTCGAGTTGTCTAATATTTTTTTTAATAATTTTAAATCCAAAACATGTCTAAAAAAAAAAAATATGTTTCGATAGTACTACCGATGGCAAGTTGTTCTGCTTCGGGAAAACAACCATTAAAATTTCACGGTGTATATTCAGGTTGATTAATAACTAGAAAATTACTGTCTACAATCATGAGGAAATTATGCTTCCGATGATAACCTGTAACTTGAATTATGTATCCAGCGACAATCAATATCAGCCCGTATAACGTCCACTGCTGACCATGGGTCTCCCTCAGGGTGGCAGGCGGGTTGGTGACCCAATATTAATATCTGATTATATCCCAGTTCAATGATTTCAAACATACTTGCTATTATGTAAAATACAAAGATTTATACGTATAAGCCGCGCCAATAAAGAAACGAATCTAAAATGGCGTCCCGAAATGTCACTGACAGATGATAGGGTCAGCAAATAAAAAGAAAGATAGAAAGAAAGTTTGTTTATTGTTTATGTAGGTAAAATACAATTGTTAGTTTTATGTTTTGAAATGTGTAACGTATACAAAAAAATACATAATCTTTCATAAAAATTAGAACTGTTTATTTGCTTACTTTTCTTTAACATTTTTTACCTTAACCACTCGCAAGTAAGTCGTTTTTTTCCGTTAGCTTTCTTTACGGATTTCTTTTTGCATGCAGTACGCGCCGTGTGTGACTAAGACATCAACAGTTTAGAGTGAGAGCGCATGATCGCCGCTGCCATTTTAGATTCGTTTCTTTATTGGCGCAGGTTATAACTAGCGGCCCGCCCCGGCTTCGCACGGGTGGACTTTTATACCCTACCCCTGCCCTACCCTACCCCTGCCCTACCCTACCCCTACCCTACCCCTACCCTACCCCCACCCTACCCTACCCTACCCCTACCCTACCCCTACCCCTACACCTACCCTACCCTACCCCTACACCTACCCTACCCTACCCCTACCCCTACCCTACCCCTACCCTACCCCTACCCTACCCCTACCCCTACCCCTACCCTACCCCTACCCTACCCCTACCCTACCCCTACCCTACCCCTACCATACCCCTACCCTACCCCTACCCTACCCTACCCCTACCCTAAACCCTACCCCTACCCTACCCTACCCTACCCTACCCTACCCTACCCCTACCCAAAAGTATCCTATGTCCTTCTCCCAGTTCTTAGCTACCTCCCTACCAATTTTCAGCCAAATCGGTTCAGCCGTTCTTGAGTTATAAATAGTGTAACTAACACGACTTTCTTTTGTTTTTAAAATGTATTCTGCTATTCAGGGCGTAGACAAATCCAACGAAACAAAAACCATGAAAATTGATCCAGCCGATCGCGAGTTATAAGTGTTGTAACAAACCCGTCTTTGTTTTATATATATAGATTATAGATGACAACCTCCGTAGCGTAGCGGTATTTGGCTCGCTTTAAATCTCGGAGGTCGTGGGTTTGATCACTTTGATCCCACTCCGGACAGGATATCTTTGTGTAAATTCTAAGATTTATTTCCGGGTCTGTTTGGTTGACTACCCTCCGTGCCTCGGAAAGCACGTTACGCTATTGATCCCGATTGTTATAACATCATCTATAATAATCGTATATCAAAGAACGGGCAGAAGTGTTTCCTTATGTGGTACAACATAATACTGCGGTTACCAACCCGCCTGCCAAGCGTGGAGTAACTATGGAAAATACCCCCGGGAGGAGGTCCGTGTTCAGCAGTGGACGTTATACGGGCTGATGATGATGTACGTAAATGGTAGGCAGGTATTTTGTTATCATCGTACAATGTACTGAATTGATTTAAATAACCGTTGGATGAATTTAAACGTGAGACGATTTAAATATATGGTTAGGGGTAAGTAACACAAAATTAAAATCATTTTTGTTCTTATTATTTAAATGTATAAAATGAGTAATTAGGTTTCATAAATACTTAAAATGCTTATTAACCAAGTAAATAATAATATCTATGTTTAATTTACTTGACTGTGAACTACAGTTTTCAATTAGTGTTCATTTGAAATGGAAATAGATTAGTCACGTACATAAAACTAGTCTATTTTGTTAATTGTGAAAATAATAATGATCTTTCGGTTCTAATTAAGTCTCTTTTGGATCATAAAATTATGCACTAATTAACAAATTTTAAATGATATTGCATTGTGTTTGCAACAGTCGGAGTGAACTATGCCTGGCCGTTAATTTATGTTATTTTACGCCAGCCGGTAAGAGATGGCGTTAGTAGTCACAATATTTGATCACGTCATATTAATATAGGTATGACTAATCACAGTTCGTCCGGTACAAATAACAAATCACACAAATAAGTTAATTACTCACAAACAACCTATTTATTAATAAAATTATAATTAGCATAATGTAAAAACTAGTTGAAGCCTTTCGTATCATTGAAAAATAATTGTAGGTAGGTATAGTGTAATACTATGCGAAATGAATGTAAATATAGATATAAAATGATTAATGACCTATCCAGTGCGTATGTTATGTTAAAATACACGGATTTGCTATGTTGTTAGTTGTATGACAAGATATGTCTAGATATATCTTGTCATACAACTAACAACATAGCAAGTCTAGACTTATAAGCATGAAAGAGACGTTACTTCAATAGCTTACTGGATCTAGAATATGGTTTTAGGTAAAGTCTAAGCATGTAGAATATATAGGTAGGTACCTATCTACATGTGTGTGAACTTAGCAGATCATTGTCCAGCAGATCAAAATAAAATGTGAGTTCTTTTCGCATGCAGTTAAGTTCTATAGTTCCTGGTAATTTTTAGAAATAGTTCTGGTGTTTTTATCTCGAAAAATGTCAATTAACGAAATGATCTGCTAACTTCCCGTAGCAAATCATTTTGCAGCAGATCAAAATAAAAGGTGAGTTCTTTTCGCATGCAGCTAAGTTCTATAGTTCCTGATATTTTTTAGAAATAGTTCTGGTGTTTTTATCTCGAAAAATGTCAATTAACAAAATGATCTGCCAACTTCCCGTAGCAAATCACTTTGCAGCATATCAAAATAAAAGGTGAGTTCTTTTCGCATGCAGCTAAGTTCTATAGTTCCTGATAATTTTTAGAAATAGTTCTGGTGTTTTTATCTCGAAAAATGTCAATTAACGAAAACGATTAGCGAAATGATCTGCTAACTTCAAACAACAAAAACAAATGTGAGTTCTTTTCGCATGCAGTCGAGTTCTGTAGTTCTAGATACTAGGCTAAAGTGAACAGACACTTTCTAGGCAAGCGTGTATCATCTTAGGCCTTATCTTCGCCTTCCATCAAGCGAGATTATGGTCAAACGTAGGCCTATATATAATAATAAAAAAATAAAAAAAAACTTTTCAATGATAGCTGTTCTAAAACGACGTTAAAGTGCCAGCAGATCGAGCCAGAACGTTGAAAAAGTTGATAATGACAATTCTCATCCTAAAAATGAAATGAATCATTCAAGTTATAGCAAAAGGCTGAAACTCTTTCGCTTTTCACATATTCGTATGGAAACTGCAATCTAGAATTCGATTTGAGTCCAGAACTCACGTCCCAGTACCAGCAGATCATGTCCGAACATTTTAAAAGTAGAAAGAACTATTTTCATCGTTTCAAACAAATGCCATAGGCTAGAACTCTTTCGTTTCCCACCGATCCGTAGCAGAACTGTAATCTACAACTTGATTCGAGTCCAGAACTCACGTCCCAGTACCAGCAGATCATGTCCGAACATTTTAAAAGTAGAAAGAACTATTTTCATCGTTTCAAACAAATGCCAAAGGCTAGAACTCTTTCGTATCCCACCGATCCGTAGCAGAACTGTAATATAGAATTCGATTCGAGTTCAGAACTCACGTCCCAGTACCAGCAGATCATGTCCGAACATTTTAAAAGTAGAAAGAACTATTTTCATCGTTTCAAACAAATGCCATAGGCTAGAACTCTTTCGTTTCCCACCGATCCGTAGCAGAACTGTAATCTACAACTTGATTCGAGTCCAGAACTCACGTCCCAGTACCAGCAGATCATATCCGAACATTTTAAAAGAAGAAATAACTATTTTCATCGTTTCAAACAAATGCCATAGGCTAGAACTCTTTCGTTTCCCACCGATCCGTAGCAGAACTGTAATCTACAACTTGATTCGAGTCCAGAACTCACGTCCCAGTACCAGCAGATCATGTCCGAACATTTTAAAAGTAGAAAGAACTATTTTTTCTAGCCTATGGCATTTGTTTGAAACGATGAAAATAGTTCTTTCTACTTTTAAAATGTTCGGTAATAGGTCTACGTTTGACCATAATCTCGCTTGATGGAAGGCGAAGATAAGGCCTAAGATGATACACGCTTGCCTAGAAAGTGTCTGTTCACTTTAGCCTAGTATCTAGAACTACAGAACTCGACTGCATGCGAAAAGAACTCACATTTGTTTTTGTTGTTTGAAGTTAGCAGATCATTTCGTTAATCGTTTTCGTTAATTGACATTTTTCGAGATAAAAACACCAGAACTATTTCTAAAAATTATCAGGAACTATAGAACTTAGCTGCATGCGAAAAGAACTCACCTTTTATTTTGATATGCT
Organism: Nycteola revayana; assembly: GCA_947037095.2. Taxonomy (NCBI): domain Eukaryota; kingdom Metazoa; phylum Arthropoda; class Insecta; order Lepidoptera; family Nolidae; genus Nycteola; species Nycteola revayana. The sequence goes on along the minus strand of OX344846.2, from coordinate 16,452,272 downwards.
GCAAAGTGATTTGCTACGGGAAGTTGGCAGATCATTTCGTTAATTGACATTTTTCGAGATAAAAACACCAGAACTATTTCTAAAAAATATCAGGAACTATAGAACTTAGCTGCATGCGAAAAGAACTCACCTTTTATTTTGATCTGCTGCAAAATGATTTGCTACGGGAAGTTAGCAGATCATTTCGTTAATTGACATTTTTCGAGATAAAAACACCAGAACTATTTCTAAAAATTACCAGGAACTATAGAACTTAGCTGCATGCGAAAAGAACTCACATTTTATTTTGATCTGCTGGACAATGATCTGCTAAGTTCACACACATCCTATCTACCGTATTCTGCGCAATTGGAAAACATCTGCGCGTTAAAACATATGGTCGTACTTAGGAATTCATAGTATCTATTACCTACATCTTGTAGATCACCGTAACGATACATAATGTTATTTAAAACTTCATAAGTTAAGCAGAACTAAACTATGTTGTAGTAATTTCTTACATAGACACTAGCTTCCGTTATTCTTTATCTTAAATATTACCGATATTAAGACGTATGAAATAAAACCTTATCTTTGTTACGGTATAGGTATTTTATGCTATAGATAATTAGGCACATGCATCATGATAATGCATAAATAATCATACTTGCAAAGAATAACATTTGTGACGTGTAAATCACAAGGGAAACTATAAATATTTTTTAAATTAATAAGTTACTAAAAATCGAAAGGGTCTTTAAGCCAATGAACAGGTAAATAAAATAATTTAAAAATGTAATTCTTTGTGACAAAATGTTCCTCCAGAAAACAAAAATAAATAACATCTTTTAGTATTTCTTACGTAACGTTTGACTATACCATTAACTAACAATATAATGTGTTATCGAAACGCAACTCAAAACATGAATATTAAACGTAAACTCGTATGTGTTCCTAATAGATACCAACATAAACATACATAAATTCGATGAAACTTGTCAAACTTATACCTATGTGGGGACAGAATCCTGTTATTATTCCAATCTAAATAAACCGGCTTACGAGCCGTGTAACAATAAGGCGTTAACAATCGCCTACGGGGGCCTAAAAAGTTGGGCAGCACAATAGTGAATAGCATACAATGGCAAGTTTGTTACCTGCGATATCAATATGTGCATATTCACATGGGCGTACCGAGGAGAGGCCCTGAGAGGGCAGCTGCCTCCCCTAGAACACTAAAGTACTCCATAGGACACAACGAATCATTGCGACTGTTTGGTCAGTGGGTAGTCTTAGGGGCGGGTTTTGCCCAAATTGGACCAAAAACCTCTTTTTTGATTCTATCAGGATGAAAAACTTTAATTTTGCCCTCCTGACGAAAAGTTTCTTACGCTCCTGCATATTCGTATGGCGAAGTATGGGCCTGAACTCAGTCACCAGTCACCAGTGAATCAGAGTTCGTCGTGCTTACCCTGCATGACTGTCGGCGTGACTCACTCTGAGGATGCCAATACACCCATGCTCTGTCATTAATAGCCGGGTGAAAGTTGATAACTGAACACTATTATTATTTATTACTTGTCCCAGCGGTACTAATAAATCAGGTCTCAGGAAACCCATATTTATTTTTATCTAGAATATAAACAGACAAGTACTTTAACGTTTTAGTTTGCAAGTTCAAATTTATTCTAGTAGTAGTAGAGTCTAGTGGAAGTATTCGGCTTATTATGATTTATAAAATTGCACTAGGTTTTATTCGTGGGTCACACGGCACTAAAGTATTAAATAGCTACCTGCAAGTCCCATTTTTCTGCGAAATGAAAATCACTTCTTTTTGTCCACTAAGCCCATACTTCTTCATTTATTACTCAGACGACAATACGATCTCTATATAAAGTTAAACACCATTGCGTTCCAAGTCCTTAACCTATTTTTCTCTTGAAATCTTAGTCGTATTTGAAATTTTATTGCCCTAGAACTATGCAAAAGTACGTCCCTAGTAGATTATACGGTAATCTGTAGAACTTGGTCTGTTAAACCGGTCGCTACCAAAGAAGGCAACCGGTCAGGATTTGAGGCCAAGATCGTACGAGTAGTGTTGTGTACTGCGCCGGCGCCGCGCCGTTGCCCTACATACGACCTACCGGTCACCAGTGTCTCCTCATTCTAACCTAAACATCCAAATATTATTATACTTTAGACAGGAAAACAATTAAAATAAATTTTACGACTCATTGACTTCCTTTGTAATTTCGTGAGTCAGTGATTTTAGTCGTAGCGTTTCGATATGATAGGATTAGGTAGACCTTTTGCATTGAATTCTAGTTTTCCAGATAAGTTACTAATTGACATAGCTGTTATGGCGTTACGTTTAAAGTATATTATGTAATTTATGTATTACTCATTTTATGGTTCCGAAGATATATGAAGGAAATGGTAATCGTCTTCTATTAGGATATCGTATCTTATACGTTATCTGTTCATTTTTCAAAATAACATCATGATAACTATGTTAGTACAAGCAATCGAACATAAATATAAATAATATATAATTTCATATTACCTTATAAGGCTTGAAGTTGCAACCCCACAAAAAGTTTCCAAGAGCACAAAGGTCTTAAACCCCTTCATAATATTCATGCATCACTCATAGAAATAAGTATATTGTATTTTTATAAGATAAAATAATAAAGAACATTATATAAACGTGTAGACCAGCTCTCTCTATGGAGTGAGTGCACCGAGAAAATATCTCTTGATGAAAATATTTTGGACTTCAGCCAGATTTCATTCATTATTTCATACATTCCCGTGTTATATAAAAGTTGTTTTTAAAGGAAACCACTCTCTTTCTCATCATGTTGCTTTTATATTCTAGAAAACGTTTAACGATGTCATATAAATCTAAAATATAGCAAAATGTTTCAATTTGGCATCTAATCAAATAGCTAAATCATTGGATTACAATAATGTATATATTACGGTATGTATGGGATTTCATGTATGGTATTAGTTCGTTACCCTCTTATTATAATGTAGACAATTGTTATTCGATCGAATAAGGTGTTCTACAAATAAAGGAAAAAAATATTCTAGCAGAACATCTAGACACGCGGCAGCGTGTCAAAGCCAAGTTCAAGCAAAGAACTGGCTAGCCAGCGCCAAGTGTAATATTACACGAACCACTTGGTGCCACTTTTGACCCTTTTATAACTCAAATCAAATCTAACCTACTTTAAGATCTCACATTTTTAAATAACAGCAATTGTTATAGGTATCCATTAAAACAAGGAATTAGAGTTTAATACTTGTTCATAATGTTATTTTGTTCCTATAAATACATATTTCGATTTTGCATAGAACTTGGCACTCATTCAGATCTCCATTCTTTTTGGGCGAAGCCCACAGCCAAGCCTAATTTTTGTATAGAACTTGGCTTTCCTTTTTTACATTTATGTTTTTGGTGGGATTCTAGATTCTGGATTAATGAACCTTATGTTTACTTACAGTTTAATCTGATTACGTACTAACAAGAAAGCAATAAGCTGTTCTATTACAATGTCAAAGTGCCGATGGAAACTATCGCCTTATCTGATGGCCACATTATTTGATTGATAACACTATCAGTTTGAGCAACAGTGTCATAATGTAGGTAGATAGAAACCCAATAATCGACTAACTCCACATCTTAATCAACATTATCTTTGTTACACGTCCCCATATTGTGCAAAAATTTGCTATCAGTAGAATGTAATATCGTTTATTACAGGTAAGCTTAATCAATGTTTCCTGTTTTTATGCACATTTATGTTGGAATTAAATTTAGCTGTAATGGTCGTAGGTAGGTGCTCATCGTTGATTTAATTTTAACTAGGTACTTCTGTGTCCCAAAATCTTTATGGGAATGCAAATGTCGTACTTATATTATATACTTTCCTCATTTACCATCAGCTCAAAGTATTTTTGAAGATATGGATAAAGGAATGCCTCTTTTTATTACGTATCTGAATGGATATTTGGATGTGTCTTTATTATATTAAATACCTACATATTGGTATTTGTTTACATTACCTCATCAAAAGTACACCATTGTTGGATTTTAAATGATGAGGAAAATATAACATGAAATAATAATTAAGCATTAAAACTGCTACTACACTGATACATGTAGACTGCTAATTAATTTAATTATATTCAATAAGTTTGTATTACTTTTATCCTTCCGGTAAAGCTACATCCAGAATGTATTATAGGTATACCTAGTATGAATAAATATGTTTAACATACCGCTTCAGACATAACTTACCTGTTAGTTATGATTATTAAATTTTATGGAAAACATTTAAAACTGAAATTATCACACAATGTCGCAATTACCTATTTTTGCAAATAAATAAATGAATAGAATTCAATAGTAAGATTCTTAGTTTCGGGAGCTGTGTCCTCCCCGTAGACAGGCGTGCATTGTCTCGAAGACGAGATATGAATTCCAATGGCCACACATCCGTCTACCAACGAATAATATATCCGGTGTGTAAGGCCTCTTTATTATTCATAATGTGTTTACAGATCTTGCTATTAGCTCTTCGTCGCCTTGCCGTGTGCGTCTATGATGTCCACTAGTGTTGCCTATCGATAGTCTATCGATAGTTGACGTCATATCAATAGTATCGATAGTCTATCGATATTAGTGATAGTATCGATAGCTTTACAAACTATCAATAGTACCTATTGATAGTTTTGATCATTTAATGCAACGATACTATCGATAATATCGATAGTATCGATAGTATTACTTTAAGAATATCGATACTATCGATAGTATTACTTTAAGAATATCGATACTATCGATAGTATTATAATGTAATAGTATCGATAGTATCGATACTATTGCTTCCAATCAATAGTATTAGTTAATTTGTGATATTGATAGTATCGATACTATCGATAGCACTATCGATACTATCGATAGCACTATCGATATTGTTACTATTTTTCGAGGTCACCTATCGATAGCGAAACTATCGATAGTTGGGCAACTCTAATGTCCACTATTCGTATTAGTTGTATTCTCCTTTTGCATAGGAAGTAGATTTATATCACTAATCCTTCCCTGAATATTTTATAATGGCTAAGGTATAGAAAAGCGGTGTATTTGTTCACAGCTCAAAATATACCATGAGTAGGAAATTGTATGTTATAACTATAAAATAATTATAATACATACATATATTGTTTTCCTTGTCCACTTAAGCAAGAAAATGCCTGAATGTTGAGATGCATAAAATTGGTTTTTATAAACTAATATGGTCTAACACAACGGTTTAATCAGGCTAAATGTCCAAATGAATACCCAACTGACAATTATAAATAGCTACCTACGTATATACCGTGTGTATTTAACCTTTGCTAATAATTGGCACGACGACCTGCCATCAGTATTACCTTAATTACATCAAAACTTTAAAATAGACATAGGTTTTTTACAAAGAAAAGTTGTCCTCGGGGAGACTGCAAAGATAAATTAATGTACCTACATGGCAAAAAGAGCTCTAGTAACTTGCAATACAAGGTTATCTAGGTTGTACGAACGGGCACCCCATCATACTATATCAGGGCATACAGGATCGAAATTTTAATATCTCATTCTTAATGGTATTGAAAACTTAAAGGTAAATCGATAGTTCTATCAAAAATTCGTAGTTGCTAGTACTTAAGCCATTAGATATCCTAATATTCACCGGTAACAGTCGCAATGTTTTTATGGATCGATCCATCTGTCCAAAAGTTATCTTGGTAGTGCAAAAAATACCTTTTCAAAAATTTCTCAACAGTAGCATTAAGTTCACATCTAGGTAGTTAGATCTACAATTTTCCCTAGTTAGACTACTATCGTATACAAGTAATCTTCGATTAGTCCACTCGACTTGACACCACTTAAACCTTTTAAGTGCCTACTTTGACACGCTTTTGCCGATTAAAGACCAGAAAACTCTCACAATAATGTTTGACGAATTATACCTATCTACTTTCAAACGCAACTATTTTAATAATCTAGTTAAGTGAAAATAAGCAGTTCTAATTCTCTCTTTTAATTAGAAACAGTGAAACAAGTTTTTTGGGTAGGTATTAAAAAATATAAATCATAATATGTATGTATTTATTTATATTATGATCTTAAAGATACAGCAGTTGTAGTTCTTAGAAAATTAATTACGTAGCCAGTCATAAAAATCAGGATAGATTTAAAGACGACTCACGATTTTCTAGAATTATTTTAATGTTTGCATGAGTCATTCGTTCGAATGATTTACTTATCATTTATGTTGACTATTACTTAAATAACACGACACGTCAGTTTCATGGTACATCTGAGAATGAATCTATTAGGTACGTGAGATAAGAAGTTTTCTATAAAACAGGTGTCGAGGTCATGTATGACTAAGCTTCGCTAATATCAGGGCTTACATACTATGGTGTATGTCGATATGTGAAATTCCTGTGTACAATTAACAAAAACGTATTTATGAACGTAGTTTATACTACGCCAATACATATTGATAACATTAATTAAAATGACTAAAGATCATTTAGAGTCTGCACCTAAGTCTCCGTAGGCCGTAAGTAAGTATATATACCTAACTGTTCGTTTCAAAAATAATACGAGGCTTTTTGTCATGGGTTCTAATATAACCCGATGATAGACCGTGTAAAGTCATTGTGCCTCATCTCTCCATACACTCCAAATTTACCTCCTGTCAACTTATTCCGATGCACTCGTAGACGCGAAGTGTCGTGAAACTCTCCTGAAAAACTGAAAGTCATAATTTATCTCTGCCTCTTTCTAGTCAAGTCCTACAGTGGATTCCCTCTTGCGCAAGTTGCTTAGTTTATACTTTTTAAACCAACCATTTAATAAGTCCCTGTTCATTTAATAAGTTCTGTCATTAGTTATATAATAATTACCTTAGATAAATATAATTAAAATCTGTTTATCCTAATCTCTCCTTCTTGAAGTTGAGTGGATATAATAATATAGTTTAATATAGATAAAGGTATGTTATAAAAAAACTACAATTTACATAATATAATTTTTACAGTACGCAATTCCTATATACCTAACTAGTATAGGTCCTTTGATATTTGGTATATAGTACATATTAGAACGTATTAGAAAATGTATTTAGAATCTTAATTGTCCGAGCCTTCCGACTGACCTTCACCTTGGAAGCTCGAAGCCCACGTGCTTAGAGATTCAATACATACATGTTATTATACTCATACCAGTTTCAACGGTGGCATGCATGTATCCGTTGATTAGACGCTATTTTGTTTAAATATAGTATAATATCTGCAACCGTTAAACGACCGACGAGTCAGTAGTTAGCAAATAAATCTTTATTAAAAATATCAATAGACATTGGCGTCGCACGCAACTCACGAATTTATTTCGAAGTGCCGAGTGTCCGGACGTTCTTTGGCCCCGTTTGGGTATTTTGATTTATTCACTTATATTGTTTTGAGGCGTTTCTCGAATTATTTATATACTTAAATCGATTACTACTGTATATCTTAGGCTTATGCTAAATGGAATAATATGTCAGACTACATAAAATATAGACTACTGAATGCGTGTTGAGTTTGAATCTTTTAGTTTCAATTGCGTATTCAAAAGTAAGAGATGCAAACTACTTTATTGCATTTCACATAATATTTATAGGTGTTATAACATTGTAGGTACAGTAGGTAGTGTCAATTATAATTAGTTACATATTAACAACCTCCGTGGCGTAGCGGTATTTGGCTCGTTTTAAGTCTCGGAGGTCGTGGGTTCGATCCCCACACCGGACAAGAAACATTTGCGTAAATTCTAAGATTTCCTAGGGACTACCCTCCGTGCCTCCCAGAGCACGTTAAGCCGTTGGTCCCGATTGTTATAACATCATCAATAACAAGCGCATATCAGAGAACGGGTAGCAGCGTTTCCCTGTGTATTACAACATAATACTGCGGTCACAAATCCGCCTGCCAAGCGTAGTGACAGTGACATAGATGATGATGATGAGGACGACATATTAATCTAGTAGGAAAACATTTTTTATTATTATAATTTATCTATGAGAAAGAAAGAAAAAAGCGAAAGTTGCAGGTAAAATAATTACATATGGTAATTTTAGTACCTGTCTAACAAACTGTATATAGGTATGCGACCTTCGGATGTTACGTTCTATTACATATCGATTTTACCACTTTCTAACAATGAATACAACTCAATATCTATCACTAAATATCTATTACAAACCTGTATTTAAACGAATTCAAGATTAAATAATAATTGAATTAGTAAATTTCTTTAAGGCTAATATAATGAATATTAGATAATATCTAATTTTCATTCTATTGGCCTTAATATTATGATATTTATTTAAAATTACAGGTAGGGATAGGTAAATAATCCACCTGTCTTTTCGTTATTTATAATATATTTAAACATATACATTTAAAGAATAACAAAAAAGTTTAATTCTTTTACTAACTCTTTCTTAAAACAGACAACAACTGAACTAATTTTCTCGAACATGTTTATCATAAAGTCACGAATAGATGTCTTCTTTTGAATGCGCCTCTGAGAACATAAAGTATTAACATTAACACGGTGACTCGCTCGCCATTTCTCTAGCGTCTAAACAAACCCTTTTATAGTGTAACGATATATTCTATGTTAGAAACGTATAAGTTAAACGCATGACCTTTGTTGTAACCTAAAAGCTTCATAAACCTTTTTATGGATATGACTCCGCTGAGAGCCGCCGCCCGCTGCCATATGGCACGGTACAGTCGATATCAACTAGATACTGTAACTAATTTGTGTTTTTAATAGTGTCGGTGCAAGGGAATGTACTATTTGAAATTAACTAGATAGGTACCTACATGTATATAGAGGTATATATGAGTTTAAATGAAAGGGGGAACATGTTTATATCATTAAAATGTGAAGATCTTAAGAGGTCAAAGATACCAAAAGTCGCTACTATTTGTTATGCTTGCAGATATAATCGTTATCAGCGTATGTACGTACCTGTAATGATCTAAAATATTGTAAAATTCCAAATACTGTTTACCAATAACGTAATCTATAATAATCGAATTTTCCTTATTATTGTATAATATAATGATCCAACCCGTGTTTAATATAATAACTATAACCTGGAGATCTATGACAGAAAGATAATTCAGTAGTTTATATCCTTTTATGTCTCAAAATCTCACTAAGCAGTGAAAATAAAAATATGTGGCAAACAAGGCTTGCCATGGTTTTATCACAGCAAACCAAAAACCACAACATTTTAGTTTTTTTTTCATGTTAACACTATTCTACTCGATGTTACAAAGCTTAACCTTTGTGATATCCTTTGGTATCACACACGCTCGACCACGACCTAGTGGTAATCCAATATGGCGCGGCGCCATGCTCGACTTACGCTGTGATTACTCTTTTGTGACTAAAACCATTTCTTATAGATAAATATCATAACAGTCGAACGAAATATGTTTATTTTTGAAAGATTTATATTTATGAAATGACTACTGGATTGATTTCAGCAAATTATGTGATCATTAGAAAACTAGATTATCCAGAAGTAACATGCTATAATTATGTTGAGTTTCCAACGGGAAAAAGAGCTTCGCGGGTTTAATCGCATGGTTAATATTAATTTGTTCGATTCCCCATTCCATTATTATCATCATATCAACCTGATGTCGTTTACCTCCTGCTGGACATAGGCCTCCCCCATCGATTACCAGCGGGAACGATTGCCAGCAGCCCGCATCCATCGACTCCCTGCGACCTTTATGAGGTCGTCTGTCCATCGTGCAGGCGGTCGTCCCACGCTGAGCTTGCCAGTTCGTTGTCTCCACTCGAGAACTTTTCTGCTCCTTCTTCAATACCCTATTGAATCATTATCATGATTCTCACATGAAAAGAGGATATTTTGGGAGTAATTCACAAATATACAGACGTACCTATGTGACGTCATATCGGTTTAGATATAATTCTTTAACTAACAATTAGAACATAGGTACATACTTACTCATGACTCATATCATGAAATTTCGGATAGGTTGTTGTTTTTAGAACCCACAATTGACAATATTCTCAAATTACGTACTCTTTTGTATTAGTACTACCGTTTTCAACTAATAAAATATTTAAATATTTTTTGAAATATCTTAAAAACTACGAATATTAAAGTCTATAAGATGATTGCAGTACCGTAAAACGCTGCAACTTTGCCAACTAAGCCCAAGTTTGCCTATTTCGTTTAAATTAATATATTTCGCGTTTTCTTGGTTTTTTTGAATTTTTTACCATTTGGTAATGACTTTACATTATTTGGGCAACATATTTTTATTGTTTTGTAATGGTAACTTCATTGTTACTCTGTCAGTCGTGCGACAAACACCGGTGCGAGTGAGTGAAAATTTCTAGTGTCATATAACTTTTGAAGTTTTAGCTAAAGAAAAGGTGTTTTCGTGCAGCTATAACGTGCCAGGGTAAGAAAATACTATCTACTTTCCGTATTGCTTGATGTTTTTAATAAAAGGACACGATTTCATTAAAATAACTTAGCAGGCAATGTTGTGCACTGTTTTGAGATCTTGAGTGACACAACTTTGCCTGGGTCTAGGGTTGTCACTAGTCGGATTTTAATAAGGGATAAAATATAATGACCACCAAAAATATATACTTGACACCAGAAAAATAAAGTCTAAAATTATAATAGTACTAGCAATTTTAGTCACGACTGCACTTCAAATTGTATTCGAACACCAAATATAGTTAATGATCACCAAATCTTAGCGAGCAAATTATTGCGGTATTTCTACCTTAATAAAATCAATGAAAAATGACAATCGGTTAGGTTAGGTTAGAGCTGCGGCCATACAACGCACGAGCCGAGCGAGCGAAGCGAGCGGTGCCGCGGCAGCGGCCGGCGAGTGCCAGAACCGAATAGTAAATTAGTAAAACATTTAGGTACTTTTGGTGATCATTTACTACTTTTGGGTTAAAAATGATTTATTTGGAGTCATTTTGCTTAAATATGATAGCGAAATGTTAAAACTTTGGTTACAATTTTACATTAAAATGCGGGTTGAATTTTGGTGATCATTTTCAATTTTTTTCTGTTATATGTTACTATATCTGATGGTAAGTTAAACATAAGCCTTTTAATAATGATATATTTTTACACATGTACTTGTCATATTTGCATGAAATATACACCGGACCTATCTTACCTTATTATTTATACCTTAGAAACCGGTCAAATCGAAACGCAAGAGTGATTTTGTATTTAAGAAAGTTTTAATTCTATTGCAGTTATATGAAAAAATGCCGAATAATACACGATGCAGGAGAAAACCAGGAGTTCGATGCTAAACCATTTGGTCGCCCTACAGAGTTGCCAACTGAGGAAGAAGCCCACATCGCAGATATAGTGAATATTACAGCAGAATTTGGTTGTCCTCATACGCTTTTAGACTTGTGCATTATAGTTTACAACTACTGAGTTAAAAGTTTTTTTTTTACCAATAATTATGAGTCCGTATGGCTTAAAAAAGCATTAAATTTGTGATTTTTGCTCATAAGTAACATTTTGTTTTATTTTTGAAAAAAGTGAATAAAAGTTTAACAAAATAATCCGTATTATTTTTTGGACAACCCTAGAGTTATCGATATTTTTGTATGAAAAGTTTGTGGTGCCTGCTACAACATTGCCTATCAGCAGTAAAAACATATACATTACCGTCATGGTAATAAAATAACTGTCCGGGACAAGCACGGTGTCTCATGAACACGGAAATAAAATACTAAAACGATCAACAATATATTTAACGAGATATCCTTCTAGGCAAAGTTGTGTCTTTTACCTACAACTTTGCCTACGACTTTGAGTGTTTGTAATTTTGAAAAACGACATGTTTTGAATAGATTTGAGTTCTACCTGGCAAGGCATAAGGACTGTTTTCCATCTGAAAGTCTTTAGAAGCCGTAATAATAAATAGGTTCAGAGATACGAACAAAAAACGTCAAAATCCAGGCAAAGTTACAGCATTTTACGGTATGCCAAATAAGATTTATAGTTGTGTTTTGAACAACTGGTATAATATTCTGAAAATCGGTCTGTCACAGTAAAAATATTTTGTATGCTATTTCTATCTAGCAAATTCTAGAGTCAATAAGATTATTGTTATAGTTTCCATGAGGCCTTTTGTTTCACACATTGACAATTCATCTAGGCACTGTGAACTGAGTGCTATTTGTTGTTCAGCCCATTATGTTGATTTATTACAGGCTATATAAACGAGTGTATCAGGATCTGAACATTAACGGTGAACTACCTATAGGCGAGAATCGCTTATAACGGTGTATAGGTACACAGATGTTTTTAACGGATGAGCCTTGATTTAAAATCAATGCGGACGAGCGATTTTTTTTCCTTTCTTTTGCTACTTCCATACATATGATATGACATATTATTATGTTACGCACTTAGCAATTGATAAAACTTTTTCAAACAGTGGTTCACGGATTGCATGGCTAATAGTACATCAGCACCTTATATGAACCAAGTCGACCTAAGGACAATTCCTCCAGATGCCGACACTACACAATTTCCATAAATACTTATACAAGTTCATTTAATATTCTTGGAAACAATACGTATGACTAATCCTAGGATGACTCACTGAGTTGATATTATTGACAATTCAATATTAAATTTTAGATAATTAAAGATAAGATCGTATCTAACATAACAGTAAAAAAATGAAATGGTTTACAAAACAATTGTTACTTTTCATGTATTTACTTTGATACTAATAAATTATTGGTTACCTATTAATAATAAAACTGAATAGAGAGGCTTACCTACTAACGTTCTTAAAAGTAGTAATGGATAAAAGAGATCTCAGATATTTCCTTAAGCAATGGCAAAGCTTTCAAGTCTAAAAACAAAGTGGTAACTGTAAGGGAAATCGAACAAGTTGTAAATGTATTTTTAAACTTGTCTCCAGTCCAGACGTGGCGGTCGTTCCGCTCGCAACGTCCGACCATCACCCACATACCACGCCTGCTGCTACACCTGTGCATACAAACTGATACCTACCAATGCAATTTTTCTATTTAACTACACTTACGTGAATATAGTTTGTGGTTTATCGATCGTTATGAATTTAAAAAGATTTTGTCATTGTATACGAACTCATATTATGGTAGTTCCCGTAGTAGGATAGATGACCTTTTTACATAGCTGTCGTGTTTTTTTTTTTTGGGAGAATACAATACAAACAAGACTGCAGTTTTCTCTATAATAATATTATAAAGAGGAAATATTTAATAGTTTGTTTGCATTGAATAGGCTCCGGGAATTCGGGACCGATTTCATAAATTGGTACCACACTGCGCGGGTAAAACCGCACACGGGAAGCTAGTGATGTATAATTTAAATGTTATTACTAGATTCTCATACCCGGTGTATCCCGACGGGTTCCTTGGATTTTCGTAAAGAGATCCATTCGAATTATCATTCTGATGTTAGTAGGTATATAATAAGCATTCTGGTTATTATATACACGAATACAAAGATATACCAATGCAGTGACCAATTATTATGAATTAATTAATAACCCTTTACATAGATATTGATTATTCTGCGACACACCTAAGCGCTGCGGTACACCTTTGTTAATACAAGTATGTATGAAACGTTTTATTCAAATTAAAAGTGTTGATTACGAATTAATATATAAGTTACTTATGTAGGTAACACACGAATGATTACAAATTAGTTCAGAAATTTTAAATGCTATAATTCACCGAAACAACACTTGTTAAAATGCATTACCATTTACATTTAAAATAAATACAGAACATGAATTTCCTCTATAGTCAATAGAGGTAAAATAATTCGTTAAATACGTAATGGCTGCTTCAGTGCTAATTTTAGAATAATGTTTTTTTTATAATTTTACCCTCTGTAGGTACAATAAAATAAACAATTTACTTATGAAACTGCAATAAGCAATTGAAAATATATAATTATCCCTATTTATTTGCTTTATTGGATCTTGCACACAGTATTCTATGGAAGCTTTAGAATATAAGGTTTTATGTCGCTAGATTTTCCAATTGTCTATGGTTTTATATTTTTTATTAGATAACATGTTCTGTTAAAGGTAAACAGAACATGTTGCTTACCTTAAAATGTTCCGTATGCGATTGTTATGTTTGTTTTGCTTATGAGAAGCAAAAAAACTTTATTATACACTTGTAAATGATGAAATAAAAAGAACTGTTGTATCGCTTTAGGTTTTCATCCAAAGAGTAGAGCAGACAAAAAAGGAAAACATAAAAGTCTTTAAAAATACAACAAACATATCAAAAAGACACAATAAATAATAAATAAGTAAGCACATGAGAATATCGAAAAAAAAAAGTTTCTGTTTTTTTATTTTTATTTATTACATGACCATGGATACAATGTCCTTCAGTCGGAAATGTTTCAGTAACATTTCTGTGTTACCCTGCGAATCGGTTTTACCTATCTCCGGCGAACGCTACTAAAGTAGCTAGATAGATATTATTAGCTTGGAACTTGAACTTCGTACTAGTTGGGATCCGATAAACTAGAGTTCAACTAAGTGACATAAGCTTCTAGATAAGTAATTAGCGCTAACGCTGGCTTACATTGGCATGATGATCGGTTGCATTCGCCGTTGCTTAAAATAGCGCCATTCTATATGAGATACAAATTTTTGGTTGATTTTACATAATATGTATAAAAAATATATAAGTCTATGTAGTTCTTCATAGTATAATATGTAATTATTATTAAAAGCCAAGACCCCGTCTGAATCTATAGTAATCACTGGTTACACGAGAAAGGAAAACCATCATACAAAGTGGTAAAATTATATATAAAGCAAATATTATTTTGGTTTGGTTATTATTTAGGTAATGCTTTAGTATCTCGTCGTACGCGGAGGGCGTAGCAAGGGAGGGGGGAGGGGGAGGGGGTTGTGGGTAACCCCCCCTGAAAATGGGGGGGTGCGGAAACAAATAGTTTTTGAGATATAATGGTTTTTAGTTCTTAGTACATACTATCAAAAATTTATAATTATTGTTCCGAAAATGCTTTAGTATAGTCGCACGACTTGTGGGGTGGGAGGGTAGCCCCCAAATAAGAGGTAACAGGGCTACCTCCACTGGGGTGTTGCAGAAAAAAGTAGTTAATGTTTCTGTTCTGTGGTTGGTTAATGTTCTAACTCCAACTCCAAATAAATACTCCAACACCACATCGGCGAATGGCGACTTGGCGAGGTTTCGTTAAGAAACGCGTCAGAAAGAGATTGAGATAGCGTTCAGTTGCGTTTCATGACATTTTTTGACATTTTTAACATTGTGTCTCTTTTTAATGCAATAATGACCATTACACTTCTGTCAAAACTCATTTTACCCATACTTAACCTGTACAAATATAAAAATTAATTTCTCGAAAACTATTAATTTCCGCATAAAAAGCCGCTAGGGTTATCTTCAGTGGACTAATATCTAACGATAAGAATCAAAATTTTATTAAAAATCGTGCGACGAGATACTAAAACACAGCCATTATTTATATACTTATTGGTAAATTAATAATAAATAAACAATGGTCATCTACCAAAATTTGGTAGAACTAAAACACATTGATTTCCAATATGTTCCCAATTCCTTATATACCTATATGGAGCAGTTACTAACTTATTTAGAGATTAACAAAAACTGCAATAGGTCAACTACAAACAGTATTACGTAATAAGTACTACACTTACTATCTTTTAGATAATCTCTAAGATAAACGACGAAATGAAAGTATAATCCTACAAAAACATAATTTGCTCAATTATATGCATATTCACATTGCGAATACCATGATAGCAGTTTATACAAGTGAATAATAGTGTATTAGAATAGACTTACATAAGGTACGTACCCACAGATTCGCACGCGCAAAATTTTTGAGATAAAAACATCTTACGTCCTTTTCTATCCAAATTATTGATCCTCTCTCCTGATAGCTGATAGCACACACAGAAATGTGGTAGTTTACCGTTCCTATTCAACAACAGAAGTGTCGTTACATATGAGTAAAGTATTTGATGGAATGATGATGTTAGACTAGCGCAAGGTGATAAAGTTAATGAATACATAATAACATGGGTTGGAAAATACATAGGCTGAATACAGCTTAATACAATGAGTGTAGAGTGAAACTACGCCGTCCAATGTTAGGTATTGTTATTTACAACTACCTCTTATAATCGAATACGTAACTCCCATTCCCGTGGAAACTTCATAATTAAATATAGCCCATGTTACTCCTGGATGACAGCATTATAATGGTTAAATAATTTTTAAAATCGGCCCATTGATTCCAGTTTCTATTCAATGCAAACAAACAATCAAATATTTTCTCTTTATTATATTAATATAGAAATCAAATCAAAATGTTTATAATACCTAATTATTATTATTTTGTTCCGGTAGCAATGTCATGTAGGCGTTAAGCTGATGTAGGTATTTTTAATCATAAATTAGTTGTGTTTTCGAATTTTCAACTATTTTTTATTTACTTTATAAATAGAGCCGAATAGTGTACAGTATAGGTATTCAAATACAGTTATTCCACTTTTATATTTTATAAGTACATTCTCTACTGGACGATATTCATTCTGTTAAATGAAGAATGTTTAAAATGAGTAGGTATTAAGTCATGTGCGAGTACGGCTGCTAAATATGGCTCATGTGCTAAATCTATGGTGCGATGGTTGGTTACGATTTGAGGCCGCAAGTCAACGCCACTGCCAAGGTCGAGGCGCCCACCTACACTTCAAACCATCGTCACATGAACTTGGTGCAATCATATCAACATTTGATAATTATAATCATTAACACTGTTATTCAATTTGAAATAAAGAATGTGCCAAAAACAATAGGTACCTACTATTTTATTATAGTAGACCCATTTCTAAACATGCAAAGGTTGTTTGATAATATATCTACGTCGACTTGTCTTGTTACGTCATTATGTTTAAGTCCATTGTGGTATCAGTTTCACTCTATTGTCACTGGTAGAAGCAAGAATACCTTGAGACTAGACATTGCTAGACTACGAGCAAAGTATCAGCGTGAAAGTAGTTAATTCAGGTAATAAACAGCAGTGGGAATACAAGATCGATAATGAAGTGTGTATCGAATAATTCTGATTTGTGGTTGGTAACATTGTAGAGGAAAGCTGTGCAATGTAAATTTGCGAGCGACTTGTGGTCGGGTGAACGATCGGAATAGAACCGGTCTGACAGGCGCGGAGGCAAAAAGGATCCTCCCGGGAATGTGACGCGTCGCACCACGACGGTGTTGCCGCATCAGAATTTGTCCTGCTGTCCTAAAATTTAAGGAGACTTGTAGAATAGAGTTTGGCATAATTTCTGGACCCTTGATACCAACATAATTATGAGTCTATATGCTATACTTCATGTGTCTATATAGTAGACACATGCAGTTTTTTCTTATACATTTTTTTAGTTCATATTACATTTTCTCTAATGTGTAAGAGAAAACTCTGTTTATAAAAAAATAAATAAATAACTCATACTGTCTAGTGGCTCAAAAATACCTTAATATAAGCTCTAAGTACTTAAAATTAAATATTTGGAACGATCATAAATTGACACTGTATAAAATACAAATTAATGCTAATATAAACATGTTTTGGGACGTTGCTATAATCTTTATTATCTACTAAACAAATTAACTTGTATCCGAAAAAAAACATAATTAATCAGTGGACATATCAATTTGATATGCCAATTTTATTATGAATCAAGAATCATCAAATTGATTAAAAATAAATAGTGAAAGTTACTTTCGCTTTTATACTTATAATAAAATTCCATAAAGATAAATACAGAAATATACAATTAAGGTAGGTATAGGTACTTACCTAGGTTTAACTAGTTACTTTCTAAGATATGCCTACATAATTAAGTACCTGCCTAATTGTATCGCAAAAGCTATCCAAAATTACTTCCTTTATTAGCATTATACAGTAAACTTAATTGCAGTCTATTTTTTTTATCCAATCCTCCAGATCCTACTTGTAACACAAGCTTTTTATCTCAGCACGAGGGGTTAACAAGAATACTAGTAGTGTGCCAATCTCTGCTAGTAATTTTTTTTATCGAAATGGTCGGAATTTTGTTTTATTTTTTGTATCTGGCAACACTATACACACCATATCGCGTCCCCGCAGCGGTGCGGACCGGCCACTCCCGCACTCCAATATCTACAGCCAGATATTTCCGGTTTAAAAATTCACCACACTATCGCTATCAGTCGGTAGAGGAAACGCACTACAGGATGTTATGATAGATCTAAAATAACATTCAACATTTTAGTTGCCAATTTCTCTGTAGCTGTTGCTTAAATAGGGAATCACCGTGTGGTGACGGAATTAAATACAATACTTCTACGTTTAAATATAAAAAGATAATGATTTGCGAAAACTAACTTGTGATCTACTATAATTATACTTTTTTGTTTAAGTTTAATGTCGAACAGCTTTTTTGGGATTAGTCGCGATCTTTTTAAATATTGTTAGGGTTATCAACACGTGGACATGCTCTGAGAGTCTGCGTTCACATGCGAGCGAGAGCCGCTAGTTACCAACCGGACTATGCTGGCTGGTAACGTTGAATGTATAGGGGAACCCTATCGAATCTAAATTATCTCACTCTATAAGCTTTTGGTTTCTTTAATCATTTTCCCTCGTTGACCTTATAATAATATTATGTTTGCTAAGTACGAATGAAATTGGTAGGTAATAAAAAGTCTATACAAATAAATAAAATTGAAGTGAATGTCTGTTAAACTGTAATTAACAATAAAAGTATTTTTACAAAATGCATATGAATTAGAGATGGGCCGACTATAGTATTTGCCGACTAACCGACTAGCCGACTAATCGGTTTTCAAAATGCCGATTAGTCGGCCGACTAATCGGCAATGCCGATTATTCTAATACCTACTTGTCGGAGGTGTTCGGGCGTTCTATGTTACCTTATTAGTTTTTGAATATGTTTGTAGACTGTAACTTTAGATCTAAAATATACATAATAGGTTGGGGAAAAAGAATCTTCGCATTTTTAAGAAAATTGAAAACATTTTTTAATATTGTTTATTTATATTTAACTAAAGTATGTAGGTACCATTTTGTTCGATAACTTTTTGCCATCTTGTAGGTAGGGACATGATCCCATTGCTATTTAAATTTTGAGACTGCTGATCAAAATACCGCGACAAGTGGTTTTGGCAGTCCTCTCGTGATGTTAACCCGACACTGCCTAAAGAATTCTGAGGAGACGGAAACAGGTGGAAATCTGAAGGTGCAAGGTCAGGACTAAACTGCGAATGCATAACCACCTCCCAGCCAAACTCTCTTAATTTTTGCTGAGTGGCTAAAGATGAGTGAGGTCTAGCGTTATCATGATGAAAAACCACACCCCTTCTTTTGATTCATTCCGGCCGCTTTCTCTCAACTTCTTGCTTTAATCTGATCAGTTGTTCGCAGTAGAGTTCAGAATCGATGGTCTTGCCTGGTGGTAACAGCTCATAATGAATAATGCCCTTCCAATCCCACCACACACAGCATCACCCTGTTGCGAGTTAACCCGGGTTTCGCCACAGTCTGTGAAGCCTGACCGACCTTTGACCACGACTTATCGTTTTTCGCACGTTCTTATCGTACGTGATCCACTTTTCATCACCAGTTATCAGCTTCTTCAGAAATGGTTTGGTTTCATTACGTCACGAATAAAGAATCACAAATGAGTACACGGCTCATTAGGTTTCTTTCAGTGAGCTCGTGAGGTACCCAAATATCGAATTTTTTTGTGTACCCAGTTTTTTTCAAATGCGCCAAAACTGTTTTGTGGTCAATTCCCAGTTCTTCAGCTACGACGTAACAACTGATATGCCGATCTTGCTCCACTTTTTCAAAAATGGCATCCATTTTATCCGTAATAGGGCGACCAGAGCGCCATCAAAATTTCCGGATTGAAAACGCTTAAACCAAATTTGTGCTACTCTCACAGACACTGCACTAGGTCCAACATCGCAATTTTTTTTCGCGGCTTACGTTGCATTTTAACTTTTACCTTTTTTTTAAATTTTAAAATCTTGACGACGAACCAAAAACAAATGAAAATCACACATTTTCCTAATATGAATTTGGAATTATGTTCTTTAAAATTTAAACTTTCAGTGATATCAAAACCAGCCAGATACAAATAGTATAGCCAAAGAGATTTTATTACAAGTTCATACATACTATAATGCGAAAAGACTTTTTCCCCAACCTAATATATAATTATTTATATATTAAAGAACTTTTTTATCACTAAATATCTGACTAAATAAATACTTACTTATACTTACCATTGCCATGTTATTTGGTTATGTATGTGCTATAATTCGTTGATTAATGATGTTAAGTTAGCTTAATTACTGACTGATTAATACGTTCCTATGTTGTAAAGACTGTAACTTTAGATAACTACTCTAAGTAATGTTTAGAAATTATAAAACAAGTACAAATTATTTTTTTTATTTCATTTGTTATGCGCCGATCATAATCGGCATAATTTGCCGAATAGTCGGCTTTCCCGACTAGTCGGCGGCTAGTCGGCCCATCTCTAATATGAATGTGATAAGATATCTGAAACAAAAATATTAACAAAAAATGTCTGTCTGTCTGCTTGTTTCGGCTAATCGCAGCAACGGCCTGGCCTATTTTGGCGCGACTTTCATTATAAGATAGCTTATAAAATCCTTATTTTACGCGGACGAAGTCGCATGTAGCAACATTTCGACAGAAAATTACGTAAGTCGATCTAGACCGAACGTTATCGGCTATATCACACACTTATCTGACCAACAAATAGGTATCATGATAAGTTTTAGCACTTTCCGACCAAATACCTACGTATTATAGAATTTTGACTAGATTTGGTTTTTAATATCCAATGTATTAGGTATGTTAAGATGTGCACTAATAATATTATAAATAGTTTATTAATAAAATACGTCCAATGTTAGCGGTAGGGTTTATCTAAATAAGTAAAATTTTGTGTAGATAGTCTTTGGTGTATAAACAGCATTAGTTTAAGTCCCTTGAAGAAGAAAACAAATTATTTTTGGGAACCTTCCCATATTCAGTACTAGCAACCCGCCCCGGCTTCGCGCAGGTGCAATGCCGATGTAGCATATCTACATACAAACCTCCCTCTTGAATCAATCTATCTATAAAATAATCCGCATCAAAATCTGTTGCGTAGTTTTAAAGATCTAAGCATACATATTATAGGGACGGACAGACAGCACCAAGCGACTTTGTTTTAAATACTATGTAGTGATAAAATACGTCCAATTTTAGCGGTAGTTTTTTACTAAATTTCACTTTTTAGTAAAATTGTGTGTATCCTTAAAAACTTAAGATAGTCTGTGGTGTAAAAAGCAGCATTAGTTTTAGTCCCTTGAAGAGGAAAACTAATTATTTTTGGAAACCTTCCCATATTCAGTATACCTATTAATGACTTTATTATCTCTCGCGTGGTTTAACCTACGTCCCTATATTCCATGCCTGTGGGAGCCTCAACATTCACAAGTTATGTTATTTTCTATTGGTAAATGAATTATCGAAATCGGTTCAGCAGGTCTAGAGATTACCCTCTACCACCTCACAAACATTTACTTTAATAATATATTCGACCACTATATTTAGAACTTTATATTTTACTTCTACCTATCTAGGTATCCAATACCTTACAATATTTCTCAGAAACTTTATGATTATCAGTGTGGTTTCCGGTTTAGAATAGACCACCAATATCTTTCTATGAGTATCGTTAGATGGACTAATGGGTTTTTTTTTGGACTTTTTTTTTTTGGATGAATCGGCAGCTGCATTTATCTACTCAAAGACCCATCTTACTGCGATCACCAATGCACCTGCCAAGCCTGACAAGCAACGACCCTGGAGGCCCATGTTCAGTAAACTGGTTTATAACGTAAGTAAGTAAAGATACGATTAATGTTTTTAATTTTGTCGCAGGGAACAACGGAAAGGAGAAAGAGAATTCACGAAACAAGGAAGCAACGTCACCAGCAGCGCGCTCCGCCAACGGTCAGTATATAATATGTAAATGCATACCATATTCTATGTTTTCAATATTCGACATCTTATGTTTTTGCGGCCGGCCAAAGCTTTGAGCTTTGAGCTTGTGATCTTTGCTCACCTACATATGTAGGTGAGCAAAGCTCCTCGCCGGATTGCTTACCCGGCCCCCGCAGACGGCGGATCGAAGGAGTGTCCGGGGGGTTTTAGTGGTGTAGGGTCCTCTCCTCGTGGAATGAGTAGCATATCATGCTATGAAGAGGGCGAGTCCCACATATCCCACCGCCAGCGCACGGAAACGCTGCAGCGGCGGTGGGAATGCGTAAATGAATTTCCCCCCGGAATACAAAAAAAAATGTGAGAAAAGCTCCTGTCTTGTGAACTATCTTATGTACCTCATTCTTGACACTGGTAGAAATTGCAGGATAAGTCGGCAGATTGCCATTAAAAACAAAAATAACCTTTCGCCCCTACTCACATATCGATATCGTGACATATCGAGGATATTATTATCGAGACCAGGTGTTATGTGGTTCGATTCCTTCTCGAGACAATCATTAATGCGAACCATGAAAAGTGGTACTGAGTCTGTCTGGATTTGTGTCCGTGAATTGTTAATTTGAAAAGTCCCCCGCGATACAGAGATTAATTTGTATAAAGCAAGATTTGTCTTTAAAAAAAAATGGATCTTAATTTTCTGAATTGTGTAATGCGCAGTTCATGGAATCTCCCATAGATAATTAACCGTTATTGTCTCCGAAAGCAGACAGTATTGAACTTTCCGAATGTTAAACAACTCTATAATAAAACAGTCAACTCATCGCTGTCAGCACTTCACGTGAAACATTAGTGTGTGATGTCTGTGGTCGATACTGGAATATTTAATAAGGTAGTATACTAAATTTAAAAAAAGATATAGCTTGAGCTTAACTTTTGTTCTGAAAATGATATTAAATTACTTCATTACAGCATTTTTTGTGCACAAAGTTAATAATCTAACAATTTTACAGTTAGCAACCTTCTTTTTTTTCTGTAGACAATATTTCAAATTCCTAAAATGTATAGAGATAAAGATTGTGATGTATGATGCAGTCACATAATTTCAATATTACCTAATATACTTAAATCTCCTCCTAAAATCTACGCTACAAGAGTTGCTGTCCCGCTGAATGAATGATATTTAAATATTTCTCTGAGCTTGCAAGTAATGTTGCGAAGCGAATCATACTGCTGTTGTAGGCAGAAATCCACATCGTACGTACTGAAATACCTTAGTGGTGAGTTATACTGGATAATCTCATTCACTCGACTCGCAGTGCTGAGTTTCGACGGTGATAATCGCGTATTAAAGCTTGAATGAGTGCTTAATAATCGAGGTTTCAATCGGGAAGGGGTGTACGGAGGGTCGGCGCGGCGAGGGGTTGATCGGGGGTCGCACATGCGGCGCGTCCCCGGGGGCTGGTTGGCGCGCCGGCGCTCTCGCGCCCCAGCGCCGACATCCCCCCGCACCCCTCTCTGCAGGGGCAACGACACCCCATACAACCACATTTTTGCGGAAATTGGAATCCTCCCTAGATATTTGACTACACCATGTTCGCATACTCAAATATTTTGCGTCGCTATTTTCCATAACACCTATTTATAACTACCTAGGGTCCCCGATTATATTGCTCTAAGCTAATAGATCATAGCGAGGAATTTTAAGACCACGTGTAGTTTGTGTAGGTATAAGTCCACGCATAACAGGAATTGAAACATTCAAATCCCAATTATATTTCCAGTGATCAATTTATAAAATCTTTTCGTATGAATTCATAAATAAATATGTCTGATCCATATTAGTAAAATTTATTCATCATCATCCAGCCCGTATAACGTCCACTGATGAACATGGGCCTCCTCCCGCGGGAGGGTTTTTGCCATAGTCACCACGCTTGGCAGACGGGTTGGTAACCGCAGTGTTATGTTGTAATACTCAGGGGAAACGCTGCTACCCGTTCCCTGGTTCGCTTGTTATAGATGATGTTATAACAATCGGGATCAACGGTTTAACGTGCTTTCCGAGGCATGAAGGGTAGTCCCTCAACCAACGAGACCCGGAAAATTTTACAAATATTTATTTTCCGGTGTGGGGATCGAGCCCACGACCTCCGAGATTTAAAACAAGCCAAATACCGCTACGCTGCGGGGGTTGAAATATTATTACTACAGTAAATCTTTATATTTAGTCATTATTAATACTGATGAGTATTATAATAGTATACGAATAAACGGGTATTTATGTTGATATAACGGCTCCGATCATTATGTCTGTTTAAAAATAAACATCGTCTTGATACAAGACAAAACAATGAGCTCTATACACGCAGCGTTTACACCTCATATCGCTAACATAGTACATTACTGGTATCGTTTACATAAATACCTAGTTATTTCTATAAATGTTCGTCGCGTAGGTTATACAGAAGCATCCCAACCGGCTGATAATACTATGATAATGAAGGTTGGTACACAATGTCAGCATGTCATTAGACGTGACATATCAATAGGACAAAAAGGCAGATAAAAGGACATCCTCTTTAGTGCCCAACTACCTACTTGTAAAGTAAGTTTAAAATATATACATTTTTGAAGATAACGCGCATAGCGACACGTAATACGCATCGGTAAGCGTTGTGATACATCGGATGCCTATTTGAGATTTTCCATAGCGCAAATACACTATTTTACGTCGTTCTACAACTACTTCCAATTTACCGAGTAATTGTATGGGATACAAGTTCTGTTTTGTGATTATAATTTGATGAATAATCAACATCTTGTTGTTAATTATTCATGTTACTTTCAGCTTTAACATGCGCGCACTAGGAGATAAATAGATTTTCTCATTTGTGGCGGAGCACGGTCAATGTCGTTCTTCGAGTAACTTCAAAAACCATGATTTTTATTTTATATTTATAAGCGTCTTTATATTTTGCAACCAACATTGAATTTCCTTAATATTGATATGATTTTTAATATTTTTTATCAGTAAGTATATATTAAATTGACCATATAAAATAGACTATAAAGATTCAAACACTTATTATACAATATTTTAATATCTTGCTACAAACTACATTTTACTATGGCATGGATAACTTTGAAATCTTCATTTAAAACCCTTTAATCGGAGGGCGACATAATATTACATAATAAGTACACGTTTGCATTCACCATGAAGGTTTTTCAATAAAAAATTTAGCGACAAGAAAATCAATATGTCTGCCTAGTCTACCCCCCACAACAAGTAGACAAACATTTCTATTCAAATATTCAAACATAAATAACCAACTACTATCAGTTTTGCCTACATTGAAAGTGTAAAGTGACGTCATTGTTTCTAGCAACTACTTTCTATTGGGAATGGGTAATTATTCATTAGTCAGAATCTTGACGTCCATTACCGACGCGGGCTTGTGAACAAGTGTCGGGTTATTTGTTAATTGATGTACTGGCGCGTTTTCGTTATCAGACATTAGATAACCCACAGATAATAGAATACTTTGTTGACCGTTGACATTGTTTATTGTGTTTAACGAGAGTAAGACGAGTTGGAAAGCCAATTAGAAATAATTAATCATTTTAAAGATTGAACGGCTACTGTTTAGTGTGCGACAGTGGAGATAATCGTTTTATTTTTTTTGTGCATCTTTAAATAATGTCTTTTTAATTTACATTCTTCGCGTGTTTATTATATAAGTATATCAAATCCCACTCTGTCCTAAGCGATACAAATAATTAATGTAAAATGAAAATGTCTTACAACCCTAGGTGTTTTAATTTATACTTTTAATGATGTCGGTCCCGTGAAAGAAAAATCACTTCAATCCATATAAGTTATAATTATTAAACTCATTTCCACGAAATGTCTTCTCAATTTTGTTGGGAATGCTATAACACCTTTAAGGACACCAAGTATGATATGATATAGGTATAATTATTATGTATTATGTTAATGTCTATAATGGCTAATGCTATGCTTTTATATGCAATAATAACCCATAAAAGACGTTTTTCTTTTATAAAACTTCGATATTTTGAAGTGTTATATTTTTAGAGGCACTCATGGGTTTTGAAAATCAACTGCTCAGATTTACTGGTATAATATATACATGAGGAAGACTGAACTGTATAATTATCATACGTAGCTTCATTAGCTCCTAATGCCATCATGTCACAAAGTCTGTCGGTTGTTGTTATTTTTTTTTACCCGCATCATTCTCAGCTAGCGGTGACGGGTATGCTACGCCTTTTCCGACGACGCCTATCCCGTCCACTGAGAAGTTATCATTAACATATAATAATGAGGACGTCTGGATACATTCCTTTATGAATAACGAAGACACAAACGAAACCTATAATGGACACCACGCATAAAAATTATAGCCATTGTGTTCGCTTTATTTACATACAAAATCATAACCGTAGTTAGGTACTTAGGGTACATATACTTAGTACCTACGTATCAATGACTTAATAAATAGCACCAGAAATTAAATATCGACCTGAGATAGTAGCACCACTGTCTGATTCTACCATAATAAAATTTAGTCTAGAAGCTACATACCTAATTACAAAGTTTAGATTTATAAAAAGTTTGTTGCATACCTAGTTATTTGGGAAAATATAGGTAAAGGCGATAAACATCGTAATTAACATAACAAAATAAGATTTATATTGACGTAGAAAATTTTAGATTTGGTTAATTTCTACAGTTATATAATTGTTTCTATGCTCAAACGCAGTCTGGTTTGATTTTAAAATTAAGCTACAAAAGTATTAATTTCTGTGTACTCTTATCTTTATCTTATATATCTTTATTTATTTTATTTATCTTTGAGGATTCCAATTAATTTGTATTATTAACATACAAATAAATCGGGGCCCTCCGGGACGGGTGTCTCGGGGATCGGGGTACAACTAAAAAAAAACTCTACTCATAGATATGATTCTAAATGGGTGTAGTCTTACTCGTTTGTTTTTACATTTACCGCAGTCGAGGTATATTCGTAGCCACAGCTGCTGGTAAACAATTACGTCATTTACAGAATTTGGATGGGTTCCAGTGAAACATAGCAAAACTGTTAACTACACACGTTTCTTAAATATTTTTTCCAGTATAACATCCGATTTACGGTCTGATATCCGTTTATATAACTACCAACTTTACAATTAATAAATTAAATTATACAATAAAATTACAAATATCTGAAAAATAAACTAGTGTATGTACCTACTTATAAACTAGAAGATCGAAGAATGATGAGACGAGATGGTCATTTAGGACATAATATGTTTATATTCATAGTTATTTACACACCATATATATACTTCTATATAAAGCTGAAAAGTTTGTTTGCTTAAACTCGCTAATCCCAGGAACTACTCGTACGATTTGAAAATTAATTTCAGTGTTGGAAAACCCACCTATTGAGGAAGGATTTAGGTTACAATTAATTGTTCATAATTGTTGTTCCAATGGGAACGGGAGTTACGCGGTGCAGATATGAAGATGAATAAGATAAGTTTGTAACAAAGATAAAACTGAAACAAAGGACCCTATCGGGCCCGCCAATATAGGAAAGAGGAAGAAGCGATAAATTAATTAGTATTTATTATTTATAATGTTCCATTATTATCTGTTATTAATTTATAATTAAATATGTTTTGAATAGGGGTGTATTTATTTTTTATGTAAGTTATTCATAATATTCTATATATTACACGTCTATTTTTATAATGGTTAATTAACATGAACCATTTTAAATTTAATTAAAATAAACAGTTTAATATTTATTCACATAAATATTAGACTATAAATCAACTTTAAACCAATACTAAGTAGGTAGGTAGTGCGTTACTTTTGAGAACCTCAATTTTCGTCGTTAATTTTTCAAGTAAAACAAAAAGTTTTTTTCGTTTAATATTATAATATTAATTTCCGTACTAGTTAAAAAGATATCCTGCATTTTATATTATTATACTCTTTGAGTTATTATCTAGCGCAAAAGAGAAATATATGACATAGTAACTAGATTTAATTGCGATAACATAATATGCAACAAATTAAGAGTTTAAATAAAATTAAATATATCTCCATTTGTTAATTACCTTCAGATAAGCTGCAACAAAACTAACCTATGTATAACATATTTATATAAAAAGGACGAGCGTTAAGGGACTAATTACACTTATTCAGCTCAATTCAGCTTATGTGACATAAGCTGAATTGAGCTGAATAAGGACATAAGTTATGTCCATAGAAAACGCCAGTTTTGTACGGGATGCGTACGCGTCTGTTCAGCTGAACGCGTGCGTACGCGTCCCCTACAAAACTGGCGTTTTCTATGGACATAAGCTGAATTGAGCTGAATAAGTGAGATTAGTCTCTAAGTACTCCAATACCCTTGCGCCATATCACCCGCTTCTCTCCCGTCCACGTAGGAACTTCATCATCAAATACAGCCTATGTTACTCCTGGATAACATAGCTTCCTATTATATTGTGAAAGACTTTTTGAAATTAGTTCAGTAGTTCCGAAGCCTATTCAATGTAAACAAATAAATATTTCCTTTATATAATACTAGCGGCCCGCCCCGGCTTCGCACGGGTGGACTTTTATACCCTACCCCTGCCCTACCCTACCCCTACCCTAACCCTACCCTACCCCTACCCCTACCCTACACCTACCCTACCCTACCCCTACCCCTACCATACCCCTACCCTACCCCTACCCTACCCCTACCCTACCCCTACCCTACCCTACCCCTACCCTACCCTACCCTACCCCTACCCAAAAGTATTCTATGTCCTTCTCCCAGTTCTTAGCTACCTCCCTACCAATTTTCAGCCAAATCGGTTCAGCCGTTCTTGAGTTATAAATAGTGTAACTAACACGACTTTCTTTTGTTTTTAAAATGTATTCTGCTATTCGGGACGGAAACAAATCCAACAAATCAAAAACCATGGCAATCGGTCCAGCCGTTCTCGAGTTATAAGTGTTGTAACAAACACGACTTTCTTTTATATATATAGATTAGTATAGAAAAGACACTTAATTTTACTAGGTAGGTACCTGTATATCGAAGACAAATAAAATGATGTTGCTTGATCTTAGATTTCTAGATTTATTTTTCTTTCTTTAAAAAAATATATATTTCTAGCTGAGTTGCAGTCTACTAGTACTACTATTCTTGTTAACCCCTCGTGCTAAGCTTAAAAAGCTTTTGTTACGCGTGGGTTCACGTCGGTAGCACAATGGGTGGGGATCGAACCGGCGACCACAAGATCACAAGTCCGACGCCGTAGCCCTCGGCTTCGGCCGCTTGTATATCATGTTATATGGATCCTTACATATGTTATTTATGTTTCAACTTTCAAGTTGTATACAGTACAGTCAGCATCAAAAGTTGATGACCACATTTAGATTTCCAAAACCGCTGAACACTTTACACCCATAAATCGCTGAACGAAATAGGCGCCAGTATAGAATGAACATCATTAAAGTTCAAAATTAACTGAACACTACTCGTCAAAGGTCACTGAACACCATTTTGTCAAAAATCGCTGATCGTTATAATACCCTAAAATATCATAACATTCAGTTTTACAAAAGTCACTGAACAATATAAAATGCTTGTTTTAGTTATCTAGTATAATCACGGCAATGTCCAAAAATAACTTAACATAATAAAATAACAAAAGTTACTGAACTTTTTTATTTAACTTGCTTTGTATGTAATTTGTTCGGGTGGAATCTTGCAACTAAATTTTGAAGCACATACCCTCAACCGATTGAGCTGAAATTTTGCAAGCATATGTATATCGCATGACAATGCAATAGTATCATGGAGCTGATCTGATGATGGAGTCAGAAGGTGGCCATAGGAACTCCTGTACCTACTGAATAAGATAGTCGAGTTTGGGCTCGTTTGTTTTGGGTATATGAGCACTTTCCATTGCACATGATGACGAGGGTCTGATGAGGAGCAGGAACATTACCACTGGTACGCCCTTAATGCAAGCGCTAAGATGTTCGAGTTTGGGCTCGTTTGTTTTGAGTTAGTGAGTATTTTCCATTGCACATGATGACGGGGGTTTGATGAGGAGCAGGAACATCACCACTGGTACGCCCTTAATGCAAGCGCTAAGATAGTCGAGTTTGGGCTCGTTTGTTTTGTGTTTAGGAGTACTTTCCATTGCACATGATGACGAGGGTCTGATGAGGAACAGGAACATTACCACTGGTACACCCTTAATGCAAGCGCTAAGATAGTCGAGTTCAGGATCGTTTGTTTTGTGTTAGTGAGTATTGTCCATTGCACATGATGAGGGGAGTCTAATGAGGAGCAGGCACTTTACCACTGGTGCTTGCGTACGTCGTAATCACACATGGTGTAAATCTTAACCTTGTTATCATGTGAAAGTTTGCTGCGTGAATTTCGAAGACAATGTAGTTGACTGAGCTTAAGTGCTTAACTAAGATGTGCGTGTCACTAAGATAAATGGAAAAGGAAATTAAACACATAAGTCCGAAGGCATATTTATTCGATAAAAAAAAATGAGAGTTTTGGCCAGTTAAGTTTTCATTGATTCATTTTCATCGAAAATTAGTCCTAAACTGTCATCGCGTGGACGTTCACCCAGCTTATGTTATTTTATAATTATATAGTGAAATTAGTGATATCTTTGATTTCCATATCAGATGTTTTTGATCTTCGATTTTTATAAGTCAAAAGGAAATGCCCATCAGACCGAAAAACTTTTGCTAAGACGTCATTCCTATATGTTTTATAGTGTATGTGTATATGTATATGCGTAAATGCACTTCCAACGGATAACAAAAAAAAAAGCTGAATAACTTGCTAAGACGTCATTCCTATATATGTTATAGTGTAGCTGGGCTCTTGGAGTTCCACAGCAAGTGTTCCAGATCTTCAATTTTAATACGTCAACAGAGAGTGCTCATCAGTCTGAACAACTCTTGCAAAGACGTCATTCCTATATATGTTATAGTGTAGCTGGACTCTTGGAGTTCCACATCAGGTGTTCTAGATCTTCAAATTTATTGTCTCAGCAGAGAATGCTCATCACGTGGAACAATTTTTGCTATGTACCATTTTTGTATCTCTTATAGTTTGGCTGGTCAGTTGCGGTTCTGCATCAGGTGTTCAAGTTTCCAAGATAAATTATAGCCTATATGTAACCCAGAATGAATACTTATACAACAAAAAAATCATTAAAATCCGTCGAGTAGTTCCGAAGATTAGCGTGTACAAACAAACAAACAGACAGTTTTTTTTTGGATTCGTGCTCAATTACTTTTCTAAACCCCCCTCAATTTTTTTTTAATATATTCAATGTATAGACACAGTTTTTTACTGTTTTATTATATGTATAGATATATAAAATTATAAAAGCTTGAGGCGTTCATTACTATATTTCAGTGCCTCAAGCTATTTCAATTTATATATTTTGATATTTGAAATTGTACTATGAGTACACATTATTTTTTAATAAAAGCCTGTTTCAAAATATATTTTTTTAAATTTTTATTTAATTTTTGACTTAGACTTAAGCTTGTAACCCTATTTACAGCGGGTCACGCACGGTCGATGCCATCCGGTCATCATATGCAATGGAAAGTAGGTACTCATAAACACAAAACAAACGAGCCCAAACTGGACTATTTTATTCAGTACAGAAGTGAGTTCCTATGACCATCTTCCGACTCCATCATCAGATAAGCTCAAGGTACCATATTATTGCATTGTCACGCAATATACATATGCTTGCAAGATTCCACCCGAACAAATTACATACATACATTGCAAGTTAAATAAAAGCTTGTAAAATACACACACATATTAAACCCATTTTTTTTTCAGTTTGTTTAGGGACTTATGAGATAAACGATGGTATGCTATTTTTGTCAAAAAGTTGTTCAGAGACTTTAGAGACGAAGAATGTTATGCTATTTTTACTATAATTTTGTTTAGCGACTCTTGAAAAGTGATGGTCACCTACTTATGGCCTTTTATGATAATAATCATTCATTCCTGGCGCTTGTCATGTTGAGCGATTTAGGTATAATACGGTGTTCAGCGGTTTTGGAAATCTAAATGTGGTCATCAACTTTTGATGCTGACTGTACCTACACAAAACTAAAGTAAAATACAGTATTTCTTATCAATTAGGTACAAAGAAGTATGAACAGCGCGGTTTTAGTTTAGATCATCCTTAGGCGTAATGTGGTGAGGTTAAAGAACTCAGTTCCACGTACATAAGTAACGTTTGTCCACAATTAATAATTCATATAATATATGTGGCGAACGGTTGCTAACACATTTGGCAAACAGTTTTTATTAGTTGTTGACGTTATACATCTTTCAGCGGCACTAAATATAACTTTGACAACTGAACGAAACCTACTAGTTCTTTTTAAAGTTTGTATGTTTTGTTGTTTTAATTACTCAATCGTGTTATAACAGTTAAATGGGTTTTTTGAGTATAGGCTTGATTACCATATCCTCAAAGGCCAGTTGTCGTCCACTGCTGAACATAGGCCTCCCCTCATCGATTTCCAGCAGGAACGATTTATAGCGGCCTGCATCCACCGACTCCCTGCGACCTGTATGCGGTCGTCGGTCCATTGTGCAGGCGGATTACCACATAATATGCTATAAAACATCATACTATGAAATTCGAGCAATTGAAGATATTAAGAGCAGATAAAACCGTGGGTATAACTTGTGTTTTCATATTTCTCCAATAACAGTCTTATTAAAAGTTATAACAAAAAAAAAGATCTGAACTGACTTACAAAATAAATAGTAAATAACCGACTGCCCCATAGATAGCTAATTAAATTTAGATGGCATAAAGTACAAAAAAACGCTTGCAGTAATTAATCATGATGTTATTTGCCTAATTCATATCAAAACTAACATATGGTCTTGAGCTTCAATGACAAAAAACCGTTTGCCCCTGCTGAGAGTTTTTTTTTAAACCTACCTATTGTAATTTTGATGAACTAATTCTAGACATTGTCTACATCAGAGGCTCCCGAACGTTTTGCTAGTCGCCGCTTTAAAAACATTACTTTCTATCATGTTACACACATGCGTATTGACAGTGCCACCAGCCGTATCGCTTGCGCCCACGGCAAGTGCGGAGGCTAACGGGTGAACACTATGGGTATCACTAGTCTCTATCCCCCGGTACGAAGCCTCGTCTAAATACGCAATGAAAGTGGAAGCAAGCCATTGCCCTAAGTGTTCAAGGCTTGCTACCTGTTGTAGTTATAGTGGATGACCGGATGCCCTGGCAAAAGCTTTCTTACTTTTCTGTTTATGAACATTGCTGAACGTGGATCTTCTTAGCAGACTTTGGCTAGGCAGGCACGTTGGAGGATATTGCCATAATCACCACGCAGGCGAATTAGTGGTCGCAGTTAGACGGCAATTAACCTTGAGCTGATGCCCATCCATCAGCTGTATGTCCCTGTATCGCTCTTGCGACATCCATGGGAAGACATGGGGTGTTCCATTCCAAGCTGTAGACGGAAAAGACCAACATCATCGCCGTCCCTTTCTAAGCGGTGGAGACCCATACAAGGCTAGGCAATTCCAATGATCTAATTCTTCCAATAACACTTTTATACTCAGTCGATATAACCTTCTTTCGCTAACGTTATTCTGTTGATCATAATATTCGCTTTAATCAGATAAGTACATTATAGGTAAGCACTTGAAAGTGTTTGACACAATCAAGTAGATACCAAATCTATGACGACAATAATCCTGCTACAAAAGTCTATTTAGTAGTTCTACAAAATTGGTTGTTGTGTATACAGCACTTTAAAAAATGGTGTCGGATCAGCAATAGACAAATTAAAAAAAAAACTTCCTGGCCATGAA
This sequence comes from Nycteola revayana, assembly GCA_947037095.2. Classification (NCBI taxonomy): domain Eukaryota; kingdom Metazoa; phylum Arthropoda; class Insecta; order Lepidoptera; family Nolidae; genus Nycteola; species Nycteola revayana. Next base: position 16,418,053 of record OX344846.2, on the reverse strand, counting down.
ATTCCTACTCATTTTTGTAATGGTTACCTACTTCAGTGATATTCTTGAACATTACTTGATACTGAGTGATTACTTGGGGATGTTGTTATACTCGTAGCTAACAGGACCACGAAAGTAAAATATATATTATAATGTTATAAGGCTAAAGAGTAAAGAGTTTGTTTGTTTACTTAAACTCAGGAACTACTGGTCCGATTTGTGAAATTCTTTCCATTTATCAACGAAGGCTATAAAATTATACCATCACTTTAAGACCAATTGGAACGGAGCACCAATTAAGATCCTTTGAAAGTTTCAAAATCGGGGTTAGCACAAAGTAACTATTCCACGCGGACAAAGTCGCGAGTACAAGCTAGTACATTATATTCTCAAGGATAAGGATTACTTATCGGTTAGGAACTAAGCTTGTTTTTTCTCCGACATATTGACACGTGAAAATCTAAAGCACAACCGGAATCTTTTTAGAGATGCTACGAGCACTACTGCAGCACAATTTCGTCCTAAGCCGTACGCGAACAACAAATGTATGATAAAAACCATGATTCACTGTTAGAATGTGAAAAGAGATTATTATTAAGTTGTTTATTTTAGCAAAGTATGTCGACACACGACCTCGAACGGATCCCACTCGTCTGGCAAGTCAGTAGTAGGTATGTGGGTAGGTACTAGGAGAAAGTGTAGATGGCCGGTTCATAAAACGTACGTCACACTTTAAACTAGTTGCTTGTTCTAAATATGAATTTAATTTATTAAAAACAAATAACCACATAGTACATAAAGTATGTACCTACACATACGAAGGGAAAATTATCAAAATCATATTTTAACAAAAAAAAAAAACTGGAGCGAAAATAATAGAAAATACCACATAGGTAACCCTTATTATTAAAGTTATTTTTGCTGTGATAGCCACAACTTTCACACTACCATTCATTCATAAAATGGAGACTATTAAACGACTAGAATCCCTTTTACATCTATCTAGTTTGATCAATTGATAGTTTAAATTTTTATCACCACAATTTATATGATCTACAAAATGACAAGATAAAGTTTATTAAGCTTAGGTACGACCCAATCCTTTTTCATTTCTGCAATATATAAAAGCCGTTTATATATTTTTTAATTTAATATTAAACTTGTTATTATCGTACTGGTAGATATAATATTTTTTTCAAAACCCCAATTAGCTTTGCATTTTGCACAAACGGTAAATGACCACGATACGTTCGCCTCTTGTTAATTAGTGCAGTGGAGTTATTACATTAAAATTGCTTATGGTACGAAAGCGTCTCCGCTGGTGCATACCATAGTTACCTGTCGACTGCACTCACAAAATTAATATTTAAATATATTGTATACATACATTATATGTAAATATTGATGCCAATTAATTGCTGAATGTCAACGATAAAAGGTCAAGTCTTTATCTCGGTTAAGTTCATCGACCTCAATAATAATGACAGAAACAAGAGCACATATTTAGCAATAAATTTAAAATCAACAGGATCATTAACTTTAAATACGTGCAACATAAATCAACCGTAACAAAAATAAATAAATAGACACAATAGCATATGGCTTAAGATTATTGGTAGCGGTAAAATAGAATAGACATGACAGATGTCAGCGCAAGCGCAGCATGAGTTATCGTATTGCAGAAACAATAGACGGCGCCAGTGGTGGCTACCGCGGTCAGTGCGGCAGCCTCGTTCACTTAAATTACACGCAGGGTCATCACCCTACAATTCTCCAGATAATCAAAAAATCACATGATGACGTTATGATTATAATGCAAACCTAGATGTAAAACAAACTCGAATTGTGTGGATTCGAGTTTGTTTTACATCTAGGTTTGCATTATAATCATAAAATCACATGATGACGTTATGATTATAATGCAAACCTAGATGTAAAACAAACTCGAATTGTGTGGATTCGAGTTTGTTTGCATTATTATAATATCATACTTATACGTTTTCGTTCGGGTCAGTTTCAGTTTAGGAGTAGTTCTATACTTAATTCTCAGCCCCGGATCTAGGGGGGGGCAAGCCGGGGCCCCAGCCCCGGGCGGCAGTTTCAGGGGGCGCCAAAATCATATAATATGTTAAAAATACGAGAGCGTGTATCAGCTTAAAAATATTTTTGGCCCCGAGTCCCCGGCGGCCCCGCTAGGTCTGGCTACGGTAGCAGTCATGGTATCGGCGGGGCTAGGGATGCTCAGAATCTCCTGGAGACGAGTAGCTACCAATTTCACAGGTGAACACTGGCCCAGGCAAAACATAACGTGCGCACTCTACGGACCGAGGAAAGGATTGTTGAGCTGGAAGAAGAATTGAGCAGGCTTAGATGGAATATTCTGGGGTTGTCTAAAGTCCGTAGAGAGGGACAAGACACGATGACCCTAAAATCTGGCAATCAGTTCTTCTACCGGGAGGGCGACCAACAGTCACAAGGTTGTGTCAGGTTTCCCGTGCACAAGTCCCTCATTAACAACATTATTACTATCGACAGTGTGTCTAGCAGGGTGGCATACCTAACACTCAGAGTATCTAAAAGATATTTGCTGAAGGTTGTTCAGGTCTATGCACCGACCTCGGCACACCCAGATGAAAAAGTTGAGTGTATGTATGAGGACATCAGAAGGGCCATACATACTCATAAAACTCACTTCAACGATGTTATGGGGATTTCAATGCGAAACTGGGCAAGAAAAATGATGAGAACGAGTTAATAGTCTACGCTCCGACCTACTGGCGCTCAGATCGATAACCCCGAGAGCTTGCAACTCGAGTTCTCAAATCGATTCGATTGTCTGGATGAAAACGCATTAGTGGACGAGATCAAGAATAGGCTCGTAGAGACTGGCCATACGGTAGGGTCTTCAAGGCTCGCCGTACTAGTAGAACTCAGAAACTTTTTAAAGATACCCTTAACCTAATGGTTGAACGACGCTCGCTAAGACTGCAATCTCACGATGATGCTAAGTCATATAGGCAGCTTAATAGACGAATTAAAAAATCCTTGCGACACGATATTCGTAATTTTCTAATTTCTAATTTTCTATCGTATTTTTAATACTTCCCTTATTAAAAATACGATAGAGCGTAACCAGGGCTCCAAACTGTTTGCAAGAGATATGTCTATTGGGCAAAGCCAGATGACAAAGCTTAAGAGGGATGATGGCAGTCTTGCGTTGACAAAAGCGGAAGTGTTAAGAGAAGTCGAAAAGTTCTACGGGCAGCTATACGCTTCAGTCACCAAGCCTGTTTTCAGTGCGGCTAAAGACCCAAGAGCCAAACTGATCGACACTATACCGAGGATATCCCGGACATTAGCCTGTACGAAATAAGCGTGGCCCTGAAACAGCTAAAGAACGACAGGGCGCCGGGTGAGAACGGAATTACATCAGAGCTTCGGAAGGTAAGGTGGATTACCGGTACTTAAAATCCTTCAGAAGCTCTTCAATTTCGCCTTGCTCGGAGGCACCACGCCTAAAGCATGAGCACACAAGGGCGAGGTGGTGTTGTTCTTTAAGAAAGGCGATAACACCTTACTAAGGAACTACAGACCCATCTCGCTTTTGAGCCATGTCTATAAGCTGTTCTCCAGGGTTATTGTGAATCGTCTCGAACAAGCCGGATTCCATAAAGGTTATAGTACCGTAGACCACATACATACGCTACGGCAAGTAATACAGAAGACCGAAGAGTATAACTTGCCGCTCTGTTTAGCGTTTGTGGACTACGAGAAAGCCTTTGAGTTTCGAAATTCGGTCGAAACTGAAAATGGACAAGACGAAAATCATGTCTAACGTCCATGTTGTGCCTACCTGTTTTAATTGTGTTAATGGTTTAGAATACGGTTCTTGAAGTTGTTGACGCATATGCATACCTAGGACAGACAGTCCATTTAGATAGGTCCAACTTCGAGAAGAAGGTCAATCGCGGAATCCATCTCGGATGGGCAGCGTTCGGGAAACTTCCCAACGTCTTTTCCTCCAATATACCTCAGTGCCTGAAGACGAAAGTCTTTAACCAGTGTGTGTTGCCAGTGATGACCTTTGGATCCAAAACGTGGTCCTTCACTATAGACCTTATGAACAGGCTCAGAGTCGCTCAATGAGCTATGGAGAGGTCTATGCTCGGGGTTTCTCTAAGATATTGAATCAGAAATGAGGAGATACGTAGAAGAACGTGGGTTAACGGCATAGCCCAACAGATTAGTTCGTTGAATTGGCAATGGGCAGGACATATCGTTCAGAGAACAGATGGCCGTTGGGGCCGAAAAGTTCTCGAATGGAGACCGCGGATCGGCAGGCGTAGCGTAGGATGTCCACCTACTAGATGGACGATTGATCTGGTTAAGGCCGCGGGATCACGGTGGATACAGGCCGCTTCTAACCGCAACAACTGGAGATCTATGAGTGAGGCCTATGTCCAACAGTGAACGTCCTACGGCTGAAATGATGATGATTGCTTTATTTAATTTGATGTTGCACCAAAGAAAACGTTATTAGCTGATAGATAATAAAGAGTGCAAATTTATTAAAGAGTATTCTTTCGATCACAAAAATTGCCACCTATTATATATTAGTGAGTTTTTTGAACAATTTATCACAAACGCTCAAAAGAGGGGGCGCACTATCAAGTTCTTGCCCCGGTTCGAAAAAATCGTAGATCCGACGCTGTTAATTCTTAATGAGAATAGTTAATATGACAATGTCCAATCGTCAATAATGCTACAGTAAAATTACAAATATCCAAAATTTAAACTTTCACCAGGCTTAAGAAGACAATTTAATGATTTATCTGTTACTATAAGTGCTATTGAAGTAAAACATAATAATAGGTTTCCTACGTATATTTAATACAGTTAACATGACAGACACTAAGTAGCTGGGCCCCGCGGGTTTAACTGCGTTGGGCTGCTACTAACTCTGCTCCAGTCATAGTGGCCTAGACAGGTTGCTTTCTATATTATCGATAGACAACAATCGTAATAAAATTTAGCGAAACGATTCAAAACAAATGCTTGCCAAGCAGCCAGGGTCGTAGCGAGATGTTCTAAAGCTAATCCAGCTTCCCATCTAAATCCCATCTAACTGGCGTCTAATGGAACTATTATTCTATGTGTATGGAAATGAGGTGGTTCCAAGATGAACTACTACCTGCTCCAGTGGGTCGTAGCGTAATTCTATAGCCTTTATGTTATATATTATATTTATAGCTTTGTAATCCAGCTTATAAATGATGCCAGTGGAAAATATCGACCAAATCATCCAACATCCATATAAACTATCGTTTATAATATGCGTAGAATTGATAGTCAGATAGTAATAATATTATTGAGGTATATTTGATTAGGGGTTTACTTATTTCAAAATAATTATTTAAAGACTACAATCTTTTACAATATTTACCTACACGTGTAATTGTGTACTTACTAGTTTACTCATTGGTAGGTAAGCCACGACACTGCGCTGGACTACTTTTTCTGGTCTGTTTTCTACCGACAAGTGTGCAAGTGCCAGACCACACAGAAGTCACTTGGCGTTAAACCAAAAAGGCTCAGTATCCATGAATGGGGGCACTGGGCACTGGTCTTGTGTAGTTCGTGAACGATGAACGAATAGGAGCCGTATCTTCGTACTGTACTAGAAGAAACGTTTCCGAACGCTGATTTGTAATCGGTCTAATAGGTCAAATAGCTCTTTTCGTACTTCGTACATTGTAAACCGCGAGATCGTATAAGTGCGAGCGAGAACGAATAATGAAATGATGAAACTGACTGATTGTTTTTGACAAGTACGTCATACGAATTCATTCATAATAATGTAGGCGGTTGATCAGAATGACAGTCCTTGAGTCCTAAGCCTGTTCAAGTATGAAGGAAAATCAAGTATGTTAAATTATTACAATAGTAACCATAATTTGGTCACCATGGTGATTTGGTGGCTGCTCTGTGGTCCGCAAATACACTCTAAGTACTTAACAATGTTCCTAGAGAACGTATTTACTCTGTGGTCCGCGCTGTACTATATGGAAATGCTGACCGAGCGCAAAGACCGAATAGAGCTGTTAGAGCTTATAGAACGAACTAGTTCACTGTCCGAAATGAACTAGTACGGAGCGATCTTGAAAATGACCGAGCAGGCACAAGACTACTGGGCACACGATGTCTGGCACCAAATACTGCCGTCAATAAATTTAAAACTTAACGAATTCTAATTACAAATAATAATATAGTAAATAACATACGGAAATGTATATTAAAAAAGTAAAGTAATTGACTTTTCAGAAAGCTTTTATACATTAAGCTGGTATTGTAGAAAAAACAAATATTGTTGTAAACCAGTGGTCGAATTTAATCCCTTTGTTCTTTTTTATTGCCACTTAAACTAATCAATATGACCGACGAAACTATTCATAAAACTTAAACTCCATTGTTAAAATGTTTGTCTTTACTCTTTTATGGTTACACCTAATTAGGTACTTAGATTCAGGCCAACCAGATCGATAGACAGAGGGTGGGTATATAAAAGCATCTCTTCTGAACAAATAGGTTGGACTTGCTTTTTTTACGAACAGTAAAGAAAGAGTTACAAGCGGTCAAATTTTTCCTTTTTTTCTAATTAGAATCCTCCCAGGATTCTAATTAGAAAAAAAGGAGAAATTTAACAACATTTAGTAATTTAAGTTAGTACTAAATTCCATTATACTTAGTGATATCAATAATATCATTTCAAATAAAATAAATCCGAATCAATTAAGAAAAGAAACTCACAGACAAACGCTGAACAGTCATATAAAAATCGTAATAAATTGTAATAGGAATAGACGTTTAGAATCTCTGAAGCAGAGATGTAGCGGGAGGCTGTGAAGCTGCGATCAATACGCGGAGCCATCGCCGCGCGCCGCCGCGCCGCGGCTGTCCGCGTCGCGCGCCTACGAAAGCGAACGCACCGACCTCGCTGCCCTTCACCGAAGTGTCAACGACCCCTGGACCCGCACCGCCCCGCGCCAGCCGCCCCTTGACTCGAGCATCAGCCCTCCACACTTCTCGGGATCCATCTTCGTGACCCGATTTGGGAAAATTATCTTTGTCACCACCATACTCTTTGCAAATCCCCGAGCCCATAACCAGTTTACTTTTTAGACTTCTAATATTTATGTACCTACCTAGGTATCTAAAAATATATTTTGATATGCCCAATTTGATCAATTAATTGAACAATTTAAAAAATGTAGTGCCTGATCAATCTAGATGGCGTTCTAAACTTCTAACAATGTAACATCCGGTGCAAAAACGTCATGGGCGCGGTTGGCACTTTTGATAAAACCGGCCCGGACCCTCTTAATATTAATAATATTCCTCTTAATATAATTAATATTCTGTAAGCACCAGCTGCTACGTTTTCCTACTCAATACTAAAATTAACGTTATTTTATGCCATATAAAGTACCTACGTTAATACTCGACAAATTCAAAGGAAGAAATGAAACAGATCATAATTAATCATTTCATTATAAAGAAAAAAACAGATGTACAGATAAATAGGTAAACGACCTAATGAATGTCATTAGATTATAAATAAATTGAATGTATAAAACGTGTTATATTTAAGTAGATCAATGGCCCTAGTCAGTGAACTACAAAACTGAGATCTATGCGGGGAGTCTAGCTAATGAACTTGAGTAGGATAGGCCTCCACTGCGCTAACTATAAATATATATACCTATCATACGTTTCTGGCTCATTGTCGCACATAAAAAATGTGTATGTTTAAGAAACTCCCTATATGAACAAAAATCAATTTTATAAGGAGTTTAACGTATTAATAATCGCGTTAGAACCTATATATGAATGTATTTGTTTACTTCGTTTTAGTGTAGAGTTGAAATCTTAAATCACATCAGACAAGTAGGAAAAGAATTTTAAAAAATGCAACATAAGATTTAGCATTTTTCACAAAATATCCAAGATGTGCCCTATATGTAAATAATGATCTAGTATGATTACACTGGAGATTATCAATTTGCGCTGTAGATCAAGCCGCGGAGTCGAATGTCGGGAGCGGCTCCTCACGTGCCACGATCCACTACTATTTTAGGCAGCGTGCATGGCATTTGGGACGCATGCTGGAAACTACCTACTTACCCCGGTTATTTTGAGATGCCCTACTAACGATTGCGGCTCTCGCATATTAAATACAACAAATATCACAATCTCCCAACTTCCCTTCTCTTTTTATCATGCCTGGAGTCTTTCGCTAGATAGTAGATAGGGACAGTGGGAATTTTGTTAATCCACATACCTGTAGTCAAGTAACTCTAAAATTAGGAGAATAATTGAATTTCTGAATAAATATTTCACGGTCTTGTTAGTTTTTAATTAATCCAAGTCTATACAGAGCACCTAGGCAAGTGAAAAAAGTGCAACTAATTAAGTTTGTCTGAACATAAGTGCGCCAATGCGCCAATGAACAGCGTTTTTCGCCTAACGCAACTAGCATAACGGTACAAGATCATTAGAGGTGTAGTTTTTTCAGTCAATATTTACATTGCAGATTATGCTGATTTCAAGTTGACTTACCATGACATGACGAATTTGCAATATTGCTTTTCATAAAAAACTAAATTATTAAAGTTCTCCTTTGTATATACCTACCTAATACTTCAGCGGCTAAAGACTTTACGGATGACGTCTCAGGGCTCTATCAAATGTTTAATACTCGAGTAAGTAGGTACTTATCTAAGAACCGATTGTTTTATTTTTTTAATTAAGATAACCAGATACCTACACCAAAGAAACTGGTTTCATAAGCAATCACGAGACCTCCCCAAATATGGTATTTTCGTGAAGCTGAATTATTTTTGTAAAAAATCGTAAGTAAGTAACTAGGTATATTTTTTTTTTTATTATTCATCTGAACAGTACCTTTTTGTTTACCTACACAATACATTCCTCCGTCCTACGATAATCAAACGACATGTAACTAAGTACTTATACCTACTCATTACCAGGAATTTTATCAGCTTTTAACTTAGTGTCATTAGCATGGTAAAACTTTGTTTACCTTTAAACTTAACTATTACCTACCTACAGAACGAAATTATCAAAAACCTTTAAAAGCTTGTTATGACTAGGTTTTCGGGAGTAGTTCCCTGCACCCATAACGCACGCGGTTCGCTTTGTATCGACCCGCGTGTCGAGACACGAGCGAGCTAGCGATCGTACACTTGACATTCGCCTCCCCCACCAGAGGGTTCACGACCCCAAACGTTGAATTTAACGATTCGATGTGCTGTGCCACTGTTCATGTTCGTTAATAGCAAGTTTTTATTATTGCCTATTTTATTTGTAGTACACGGCATCGTTGTTTGTATACAAGTAACTATCTACCTACCTGGGTACCTGGTAACTTTTCATAGGGCAGCAAGTATCTACCGAAACTTTGTTATTTAGCCCCAGTTAGTCTTTTTATTTATATTTCAACTATCAAAACAGCACTTATACTAAGTATTAACATCGTTTTAAATGATTCTGATTACGTTTCCTCTACCTCAACCTAGTTCCTTGGGGCCTGTGTGTGGCGTCTTTGACAGACTTGAAGTAGATTGCTTTCAAAGTTAATAATAATAATGATAGAACCTACTCATATGATTTTATAATGAATATCAAAATCTAAGTTTTTAATATTATTTCTTTTTTTGTTCACAGGCGAAGAGCACCCAGGCCAGAAACAGCGCAAAGGATTTTTCAGGAGCCTTTGGAAAAAGTCCCGCCATTACTCGTTAGAACACCCTTGAAGAATATTAATACAAGACTTGATTTGAATTTGCATACTAAGCGCTTTGCGAAGTCGAAAGACAAATACTGTATGAAGAATAATTAAGCGTAGATTAGAAGTTTTAACGAACACTTTGAAAGAAACGACTGACATGCTAAATAGAGAAATCAGGTTTCATTAACGATCTTATAATACCATGTCAAATGAAGGGTTTATTGGTAATTTTATAATCATCTTGTTCAATTACATAATGTTTAGTGTAATGGCACTGAAAGTAGTTGACTTGGACTAAGTACTCGAGTACTAGATAGTACTTTAGTTACTTAATCAGGATACTCTAATTATGACGTGTTGGCTTATGGGACTCATTATTTTTAAATCAAATGTATAGCGATATTATACATTGTGTATTAATTTACATAAGGGATGCTTATTACCAACGCATAATTAATTTGTAAGATTTATTTATAAGTACATATATTCATACACGACTAAAATACTTTGTTTTCATATAAATATAGAAGTGTAGAAATGTAGATAACCACGTAGTAAATTAAACTGACGCGTTATAATTTCTTTGGTATTTATATTATTTTAGCGGTTTTAATAACCCATTGTTTCCAATTTATATAATAAAACCGACAAGAAGTTATAATACCAATGCAATTTTTAACTATACAGTTTCTTATATGAATTTGATAATATTTTTTGGCTAAGATTAGGAAACGATCCTCGTGTGTTGTAATTTTAAAGAACAAAAATCACTTGATAGGCTACAAGTTTAACATTTTATACCAATCCTTGTATTCGAGTGTACTTAACTCTTATTACTGTAGATTTTGTCAAAAGGGAAATAAATTATGTTCATTAGCAATATTATGTTGACTTTTACTAACCCTAACGAAACCCAAAAAAACCGTAGTACATATTAAATTTAATGATGGTACACTAGTAACTGTCTCAAAAAAATATAGAAGTTGAATGTTGTGACGTCAATCAATTTTAAACCTTTCTACAATAAGATAAATGTTTTTTCATGCTAATAAATAACGATCAGATAGCGCTAAAATAGTTGTAATTAGTTGGTTTTATGCGTGAACCCAGATGTCCGATGTCACGAAATCATATTTCATACTACATAATTGCATGAATTTTAAAGTTTGTGCGATAATACTGCGCACCAAGACCGCGTGACGCAGCTAGTTAACCTTTTGAGCGCCAGGGTCACAAATACGTGACAAGCGAAAACTGTCCCTGAGCGCCAACGACACAAATATGTGACAAAAACAGCGGTACATTAAAACACGAAATAAACTATTTAAACATTACTTTAATGCCTATTTATTTATATACCTGTAAAATAGAAGGTCCAAAATTTATTTATTTCCATAAAACTAATTAAATTGCATTATAAATATTGAGAAATTTTACGTTAAAAAGAAACGTATTTGCGGTGAATGTGGCCTGGCGTTGAGGGCAAGTTCATGCGTTTTTGCTCTGGCGTTCAAAAGGTTAAACATACCTATGAGTCAAATACTAGAATTCATTACACGGGTTGAGATCTCTTACAAGGTTCATTTCGGTCATCGATGGTTATTTTTCACAAATAAATAATTCTGATTATTGTGATTTGATATCACCTCCTTGGGGGCCACCAAGGATCTAATAGAAACCTTGAAAATCATCAGTCTTAGATTTTGTATTCTACCCATAATTAAGTAAATCTTTAGGTACACTTAACGTCCTGAGCATAACCAAAGGATGAGTCTTTAGTTTAAAATCTTACTGAAAAAGATGTCTAAAAATATGTTTAAATTATTATCTGATCTTATTGTTTAAGATAACCATCAAGTTTATCTAGGGATATTATAAATGAAAGAGATAGTATAATACAAATCATTTTATTATTAGATAGACACAGTTCCCATCGCTTATCAGAAACAATGTACAAAGCTATAGTAGTAATATCAAATATAAACAATATGCACCCTTCGTTTACTGCAAGCCTTGTTTGAGGATACAGGGTAATTGAGCGCTTCTATTTTTGCAGCTAAGTGATAGAATAGAACAGAATGCAAATGTTTATTACTCACTACACAAGATTATAAATGCGGCACAATTAAAAAGCATAGCAGAAAATTGTAAGAGCGGGCCTTATGAGCCCACGACGCACCGCGTCACGAGGCGAGCCCCGACCCGCTTGTTTGTCGGATATTACTCACACGATGGTTCCAGTGGGACTAGAGATCTTCAATTAAAATCGTAATACTTGGGTTACAGTGTCTTTCAATTTGTAACAAGCCCTTACACAAATGCTATTTATAATAATATATATATATGTTGTATAATGTTGTTACAGTAATTTCATTACGTGGTTATTATAACTTCTCTTCAAGCATCTGTACGCGGGCATACATACACTCGTCCAGATGTTAAGTTGACGATGTGCTGATCTACATCGATTTAATTATTAAGTTTATTCTAAAAGCCAGGTTAGTACCAGGATGCTTGAGAAGAAACCTAAAAAAATCTCTATACATCATGCTTTGAGACCTGCTTGCAAAGCTGAATATGCTTCACCATACTGGTCAAAAAAAGCAAACTTTAAAATACATTTTAAACGTTACAGTTTACAATTACTTTAGGGAAGCGGTGAGCGTATAAAAAGGGTCCAAAATCCGCAAAGTAATTGCACCTGCACTGTTACAAAAACGCATCACGCAGTGATTACGCCATAATTTATCGAATATCAAAACAAATGAACGGTCCTATCACTTTATAGAATAATATACAAAATGCAGTTTACTTATTTCCCTGTGGAAAAAATATTATCTTATAGTATTCTTAGATCACGGCGCGCTTCGATCTGGAAAGACAAGAAACAAGTTTTAAGACCTCATACCAATTTTAATCAAGATTAGTAAAAAAGCAAATGAAAGTCGATGGAGAAAATTGATTCCATTTTCCACGGACTTTCATTTGTTGGTGATGTTATGGTAAACTCACCTTTAATAACCACAGGTAATTAAATAGTCTCCTAGCTTCTCCACTACGGACGCGGCTTGTTGGGGTTGGATGGGTTCTTCGTACAGAGAAATTACGACGGCTGAAACAAAACACTTAAATAAAGCAGCCGTTTGTAATTCACGACTATGTTCATCACGTAATTTACTTTCCCCGTCATACCTACTTTCCCTTTCGTTATAACAAAAAAAAATGTAATGCCCATTAACATAACATTATGCATCAAATTTACGTAATAATAGAAAGACCCTGTCTTTATGAAAAAGACTGAAGCTAAGACTACAAAAAGGTACTTTAACAGAATAAGTATGATAATAGTTATTACGCCCAATTCACTGGCGCCATGATGCAACACAGATAAACAACAATCAGAATCAATTACGCCACATCTATGTAAACATAGAAACATCAATTTTGCTTGTCTGAACTATTTGTTCAATGGATAAACAGAATTTAGATAATAATATGATGGTCGGGATGAATCGACGTTTTATTTAAACGACGATTCGTATGGGATGCGTAAGTTCTAATAACAAAATAGTAACACAAAATAAATAATTAAAAATAACGTCTTTTGTTTGATAAGAGCGCAGTGTGTGTGCGACCTTGTACATGTCACTGACATCAACGTCACAACGACTACGATTAGCGCAGAAAAGAAAATAGGTAAAATATTATAATGAGTATTTATTTAGCCCTCCTTTGAATTACTTAACGTTCGAATTAAAAATAACAACAAATAAAGACTTAGTAATTGGTATGAGAATGTCAATAAAATACAAATCAACCAAATTCTATTAATTGCTCACGACATTATGTTTTTTTCTTGTCAATGGCAAGACTCACCCTGATGACTGTATTTACTCACGAATAGAATCGCCAGTGTATTCTGAGACTTCTTCGTGGTCATAAAAAGGTTTTATTTATAGACATCCACCCTATATTTACTGACCTTGAAACGGACTATTTATAGATCGAACAGAGCGATAAATAGGAGTTTTATTTGTAGTTTAAGGAACATCATCTTTTGACCAAATGAAGGGAAAATTGTGGTAATACAATAACTATTATGGACATAGACGTATATAACCAATTTATAAATAAATTAACTTCATAAATTAATAAAAAATGCTTCCTATCTTTAAAGTAAATCATAATTTGTGATCTGTACCTAGTATAATGACAGTGTTAAAAAAATTTTACACACATCTCTCAATATCTAACTTTAAATAAAAAATAAATTTGGAGAAATCAAAACATATTAAATAACATAGATGGATACCACAATAAAGTTTGCTCAATTAACCAAGTCCACAACAATGTTACCCATAAAAAACCCATAGTAATTGAGCCTTGATACATTATTTCAAAGTTAACAAAAGTTTACGATTGACCTGCAGTACATTTAACAATGTAGAATGTAATGAAATAAATACATACAAATAAGTAAAGGGCTCAGAGGGTCTCTTTGACATATTTGCTTGAGTACAATGTACTACTCTAACTAAATAACAATAGGAATGCCCTTGCACCATTTTGTATCTGTATCTCATTTTAAAAACTTAAATCAAATCAATTAAAGTAAATCAACAAGTCATGTATCACTTTTAAAATGTGTCTAAGAGCTTATATTAAGTATAGTTGTAAAATATCTAAAAAGAAAATGAATGAAGAGTATGATTCTGGCTTTGCTTTAGAAACTGTGTTTCACAACCAGTAGTGATAGAGGAATATAACGTCTTTGTTGGCAACTGGTTGTGAAAGAATTTTTACTTTCATTCACTACCAATTGTAAGCAAATATTGCATATTCCTCTATTACAACTAACTTTTACAATACTCTACGTAAATTAATTTTTTATATAATTTTTTCTATGGAAACTCCTCTTTATGTAAAATGTGTTGTTCACAAATCATAGTAAAAATTCTTCTTACACAATTGTATCAAAGAAGTTATTTTTCTTATCATAGCTGGTTGCAAAACTGTTGCCAAAGTAGCCAATACAGTATGAATGCCTACCTTGCTTAGTCTTCATGCAGTGCACTCCGACCTTGCCGAGTTTTGCGCGTATGATGTGGTCTGAGCCACTGAGGTAGATGTATCGCGTACCCGCTATCGTCAGACCACCACTCGTTAATAGTGATTCATTATCAAAACCAGCCACTATCTTTGCGACTTCATCTTTTGATATCTGTGGACAAAGAGAGAGATATGTGTTATAGAATTTTTATAAATCAAAATGGAATTCTATACAAGATATTGCAAATGCAATTAATAAACAAATGCAAGCCAGTCCATAACTTTTATGTAGTTACCTAGCATATAAAGTGAAAAGCTATCGCAATAAATATTCTGTTTTATTTCTGTGTAAAAGAAGATCTTATCTTTTTTCAAAACATTGAAAAAAAGAAAAATACCACATTAACATGAAAAACAATAAAGTCTAATTTAATTTATTCTTAATCAAAGAAATAAGGGAAAAAAACGCTGGAAATCCTTCACAGAAACAATCTGCCATAAAGTATGACAGTAACACTAAATAAAGGTGTAAGGTGATATCTAGGTGTAAAAGACATATTTTTGAAGAAGTTTATCTTTTAAGTATACATTTACTAAATATAAAAGTTACTTAATTTTCTTTAAAATCTTTAGAACAAGAAATAAACCAATGTGGTTTAAAGACATTGACCCTCAAATTGCAGTGCAAATTCTTTATTGGCACAAGAAATAATATGCATTTAAGTATACTTCAGTTAAGGGCAAACTAATATCCATATGAGGGATCATCAGTTTTCAACCACAAACATGTTGTAAAAACTGCACAACTTAATTTTTTACCTGTTGAAACTGAGTATATTTCTATTTAACATTTTTTTCCTATCATGGTGAAGGTGCACGGTAAGAAACATAGGAACCACAGGATCTTTTTATTCAATAAATAATTTTTATTCCTAATTTTGTTTGCCAAAACATGTAGATACCACTACAACATGGGTGTGGTATGCTGGCTTAGTGTGTATATATGAATAACAACAATAAATAGAACATACAAAATAAGTTACTACTCTATACGCAATAACACTTTGTAGGTCCTCTAAGAGACTATGATTAGCATTATTACTGCTTCGGAACATATTTTTTAATATAATATGTTACTGTGATAATAAAAACTATATGAAATACATTTTATTAAATTTCTTATACAATATATTATTAATCTTTAAGGTCAAGTTTATGAGTTGTGCTTTTAAATAATTTATAAATTAATTAAGTGACCAATAATTTATGTTATTTTCATGAACATTTCCATATTTTCATTGGTTTATGAATATAGGATTTTAGCCCATGTGCCATGTTTTATTTGAGCAATATGTAGCCAGTGCACTAATTGCAAAATTTTTAAGACTTAATATTATTGATTTTTATACATATAGAAAACTGTAATTCAATTATAATTTAAATGAAATAAACTCAGACAAATGGCACTATAGATACTGAATGAATTTAGCATATAATTATTTTAATTAGAGTGGTCAGTAGGTAGTCTTAGGGGGGGGGGGGATTAATTAAGATTGACTTGAGTCATTTGTAAAATGGTCTGCAGAAAATGTTTTACATCTACTGTATTTGTTCCTTGAGACATTTATTTAATTATCTTCCAACTAGTCTGTAAAACATTTTTGTAGAAGCCAATGACCTCATCAAAGGCACATGTGCAACCTTGCTTTTTAATTTTTATACTATATGTACCCGAAAGAACAAAATTTATACATGTTTCCAAGGAACAATGATGATGAATTAAATTATCAGATATTATAGTGGGTGTTTATAGGTGTCTTATAAAATAAACCCCTTTCAATTAAAAAAATACTGTCAAAATTGTGCTCTATCCTTTGAGGATATAAAAGTTTTCACATAGAAATAATCTCTTATTATGTTTTATCATACGAATAAGATAAGTGGAATATTTATTTTAAATATTGATGATGCAATAATTACAATGGAGATATTTTCCAATAAGAAGTTATTATGCGAACAGATATTTATTTGATTATTTTAAATACATTAAGTTCATTTAGACACTTCAACTCATTGCAATCGTTATGAGTAACAGTAACTGATATAAATTATCAATACGATAATGTTCCCATGATGAATTTTAATGTAATAACATATTACTTCATCCAATAATTAAAAGATCAAGAATACTGCTGTTTTAGATAGCTGATAATGATTCGTATAAAGACTATAAATTTTCAGGAAATAATACATAAGAGCAGATGAATAAATACTTAATAAAATACCGGCCGGCAGTTTGCGCTTACACGATAAACATGTACAAATCGATAGACTTAGAATTCGAAATTGTTGTAGCAGAACGATATAGTGTATTTTACAAGGTTTAAGAAACTAAAGTTGAAATGGCACGAAGAAATTCACGTTTCTAATCCGAATTTCTGGCTCCCACCACATGTCGCCATCTTGTCAAACTCGCCGGATAAAGAATTCGTCATCCATTGGACCTACAGCGAACTGCACTTTAATCACCTTGGTTAAGCACTTGATACACAACAAAATTATATTTTTTAAGAATCACTGAACGCGTAGTACTTGACATAGGATAAAACTTACTTCGAAGCCTTCCGACTTGGCCCAGACATTGCCATCGTGACCGGCAATCGCAGCTTTTGTTACACATCTGGATGCCATTAACTGTTTATCGACATAATCTTGCCAGCTCATTTTGAATAAGTTCGACTAAAAATAAAACTACACTTGACTAAAACACAATTTACTCCTCGCAACGAGCAAGCGCTTCACACGAACAAAAAGCACTGCAAATGGCAGCCAGCGCAGTCATAGACAGAGCCGGAAATCAATGCATCCAACATAACGGCCCAATATTAGTTTATGGTGGCGGCAAAAAGTGAGTCATCGCTACAAGCACTAACTACACATTCAATAACTGAAAAATTACATAGCGTAACCTGAATAATAATAAATAATATATTTATATGTTTGAAAACTTTTTAAAATATAATTCCCAATATCTCTAAGAACTTTGAGAAATTAAATTTATTTAACCAAGTATATCTTATTTAATTATTAATTACTTGTTTAAATAATTATATCTTTAAAAATTACCTTAAACATAACACTACATATTAAGTTTTGTATCTTTTCATCTATTAACACATTCTTTTAAATTCTATTTTAGACTTTAATCTGTGTCCATGCTTAATTTTATCCAGACCAGGTTAAAAGGTACCTATTCTTGGGGCCGAAACCAACATTTCCCAAATTTGCAATGATTTTGCTATTATCAAAGTAAAATATAAAAACTTGAAGCATGATTGTTTTTGTTGTCATTATTAAATATTATGACCGAGAAAAGTTACTCAAATAAATAATCAAAATACAACATTGTTTTTCGTTGCGGTTTCATTGTTTTTCTCGTTAACAACAACTATAGACAATAAATCTAATCAATAATGCGGTATATTGAACGTGTGCGAGAGTTTAAAACCATAGACCATTGTGACGTACTTCCGCTGTTTAATTCCCAATAATTTTATATTTACGATATTCCATACTTTTAACAATATATAGTGTATTTTTTTATATGTAAAAATCATACCAAAATATTTTAAAATTATTGTCATACATATTTTGACTTAAATATAGCTAATTCAATAACCCATTATAAAAAGCTTCTGTTAACTTAACTTGACCTTGCATATACTTTACTAGTTCTTTTCCGTTCAGCTACCGCGATTGGAACATGTCTTATTCACCTGAAAGAAGGTAAGTTCAGTTCTTTTTTACTAGTTATAGCTTTATAAAACGGGTTTATAAGACACACAACGTATAAAATCTACTAAAGTTCTTAATGACTTTGTTATTTCAAGATATTGGTTCATACATTGTGAGAAAATTCGATGTCCCTGTCGCCGATTGCCAACATGGCGCTGGTAGGAGTACATTATTGCAAGTTCGCTTCGGCGCACGTGTTTTAATTTCTGCACATAATGCGTATTCCCATTTTCAAAGACATCAGTTAACAATATTTTCCATTGGGTGATCTCTATGTAAAGTCCAAAATTTTCTCTACTAAGTGCTCTACAATTATATATGCCAATTTGACAGGAACGGTGCTGTAGATTAGTAAAACAGTGAAATGATATAATTCACATTTAATTTCATGCAAATTACTTGCATTCTATAATATCAAGGTTCTGTTACCACTAATGTTTTGTTTCTTACACAGATCAGAAGATTGGCCGGAGGACTCCAAAAATGGGCCATCAAAGGAACAACCTGCCTACGATGGACCTCCGGGAATGGAACCCGAAGGAGCACTTGACACAAACTGGCATCAAGTCGTGGAAAGCTTTGATGACATGAATTTGAAAGAAGAATTGCTAAGAGGAATATACGCCTATGGTTTTGAGAAGCCATCGGCCATTCAACAGCGCGCTATTATGCCCTGCATCCAGGGACGCGATGTGATAGCTCAAGCCCAGTCTGGTACTGGCAAAACCGCTACTTTCTCTATTTCAATCCTTCAACAAATCGATACAAGTATTCGTGAATGCCAAGCACTCATTCTGGCCCCCACCAGAGAGCTGGCTCAACAGATCCAGAAGGTACGCAAGTTTGTGGTGTGTCGCATTGTGTTGGTGATTAACGCTTATAGTTTGGAATTAACAGTGTGTGATATTTTTAGGTGGTGATAGCTCTTGGTGATCACTTGAATGCTAAATGTCATGCGTGTATCGGAGGCACCAATGTGCGTGAGGATGTTCGTCAGCTGGAGAGCGGAGTACATGTGGTGGTGGGCACTCCCGGTCGTGTATACGACATGATCACCCGCCGCGCGCTGCGTGCTAACACTATCAAGCTGTTTGTGCTTGATGAAGCTGACGAAATGTTGTCCAGAGGGTGAGTCATTCTAACACAGTCATTAGATTAGTGAGTGCTACATTTTAACTTAATGAGCCATGAACAGTAGATATTTGTTACCTTGTTTTGTTTGTATTCTGATCAGTTGTTAAAAAGTTAGGTCAACTAAGTATTTGTATTCAAAATAACATTGATTGTAGATAAAAACCTAAAGTTCATTCTTTGTATACAACATCTAACAAAACATATATGATAATTTTCAGATTCAAAGATCAAATTCACGATGTATTCAAGATGTTGTCGGCTGATGTGCAAGTTATTCTACTGTCTGCTACCATGCCTGATGATGTACTCGAAGTATCTCGGTGCTTCATGAGAGACCCCGTGCGCATCCTTGTGCAAAAGGAAGAGGTACTTATCTCATTCTTTTATCTTAACTTACTTACTAACATCAATTGTAGGCCTTTTTCTATTGATAATGTTATACTTCAATCATTCTGTATGTGTGTATTCTATATAATTACATTGTACTTTTTACATTCATACTTGTAAAAACTATAAAATGAATCCTACTGATCTATACCTTCAACTTAGATTAAAGGCTGATAGCTTACCATCACATAATCATCTTCTCTGGTATACTTGTATGCTGTAACAAAACAATGCAAACTTAATACATTATTCAAACCTTTAATACATTAAATGCAACTGCAATTGTCTGGTTCAGAGACATGATGTGCAGTTGTTACTGTTTGACTCAACATGGCTATGTGTGCCTAGTCACCACAAGTCTTACATTAACTTTAGCACAAGTTCATTGGGTTGGTGCTGCCATTACTGAAGTTTATATCTCAGCTTTATTTTATTTTTACCATTACATTTTAAAATAGATGAATATTTTCACTGGTGGTCTAACTCCTTAAATACAATCTAAAAGTACAAGGTTGGATATCAGAAGCTCCAGAGAACCAGACTGTTTTGCATATTATACTGATTTTTTTGTGTGTAATTAAAATTGGTTCAACTGATCCTAAATTATCAGTTGATGACCTTGTGTCATGTTAATGTTATTTTAGACTTAATCTGTTGATTGATCTTGAGGAAGTATTTTATTTTATATTGTTGGTGACCAAAATCATTATACAGAATAATAAAGGACAAACATCATGTTAAAACAATAACTTGTAAATAATGTAACTGTTGCTAATTTAATTTACAAGTATGTGGCATTTTGTACTTGCCTAGTAAACAAATATATCATTTTTATTTATTGTGATAAAATTTATGAAATGTATTTAATTGGCATATGCTACAAGGCGCTGTGACATAGTGTCACATAGCCTTGTGGCACATTCATATTTTTCCCACTTTTTGTGTCAATATTTAAATCTATAGTGCCATTTGGATCCACTGCATTGTGTTACTGCTATGTTGAATATGTTAAACATGATGTCACCAACCTTCCTTGATAAATGGATGAATTACAAATCTGAATCAGTGCTAATAACAGGATTGAAATTTCTGAAAAGATCTAAATCAATATTTTATTAAAACAAGTCTGATCTAATTTACAAGATATAAACATAATTATTTTGCTGTTACTTTCTTGCACAATTAGTTTTGCAGATTTTCTTGAATATGCCAGTAAACACCAAAAAGCAGTCTGCTTTTTGATGTTTACATATTTCTCAATTACTTAGGTTGTAGTATAGGTGAAAAATCAGGTTTATTTTGATCATTCTTTATTAATTTATTTTATTTTCCTTTTGTATTATAGCTTACGCTGGAAGGTATTAAACAGTTCTACATTGCTATCGAAGTAGAGGACTGGAAGCTCGAAACACTGTGTGATTTATATGACACTCTCTCCATTGCCCAGGCTGTGATTTTCTGCAACACTCGCCGCAAGGTAATTATTCTTAAATGTTATACATTCACTCAATTGTAATAGTGCTCATAGCATAATTTTGGTCCAGCAATTATGAGTACTCTTGTAATCGAGTGAATTTTTATAATGAAGAAAGATCCAAGACACAAACATAATTAACATTTATAAAAGCATTCTAATTATCAATAAATAATTTTATTGAAAATTTGAAACTTATTTTTCATTATTACTTCTTGAATGGTTCTTCCATCCTTTTACTGTTATTTCTAATAGAGATTTTCTACGATAACATGGCCCGCCCCTCCAAATTATTGTTTTAATGTGTGTAGTCACATCATTTCGAAAGAGTTTGTATGTAGTTGTAAGTATTCGTCTTCAGTAGCAGGCCGGCCGTATCAGTATGCACACATGCTTGATGGCGTGGAGTAAATACTTTCACAAATACTTTCAAACGTTTTGAATTTTGGAGGGACGGGTCATGTTAACGTAGCTAATCTCTACCTGCAATAGCATTATCTTTACTGTAGGTTTGGTCTGAACTTTTTAAAAGTCTCTCAGAAATAAACAATGTAATTTTTTTACGTAACTTAAACTTCAATTCAAATTCAATTTACCCTGTGTACAAATAAATTATCAACAATTAATTCTCATCATGTGATGTCCTGATTTACAGGTGGACTGGCTAACGGAGTCGATGCACGAGCGTGACTTCACTGTATCTGCTATGCACGGCGACATGGACCAGCGCGAGCGCGAGGTCATCATGCGTCAATTCCGCACGGGCTCTTCCCGTGTGCTCATCACTACTGACTTGCTCGCGCGCGGTATCGACGTGCAACAAGTCTCTTGCGTCATCAATTACGATCTGCCTACTAACCGCGAAAACTACATCCATAGGTCAGTTTTATTCTACCGATTTATTTAGATACAATTTTATACATACAAGGTCAATTTAGAAAATATAAGACAAAATTTCATGTTGCCAGTAATGATTTTTTAAGGAATGTTGCTGTTTATGGGCTTGTAATAATGTTTTGTGTTTGTTCTCTTTTCAGAATTGGAAGGGGTGGACGTTTCGGTCGTAAGGGTATCGCTATTAACTTCGTGACTGAAGCTGACAGAAGAGCACTCAAGGATATTGAGGACTTCTACCATACAAGTATCTCGGAAATGCCCAGCGATGTGGCTAACCTCATCTGAGGTGCCTGCGCTTTCCCGGTTTATACTTTGTGTCCTGCGTTCTATTGCGATATTTATAAGGTGTGTGTTAGGAGAAGTCTTCTAATAACCGCTGTGCCGAATTTTCATTGGAACTCATTTCGTTTGGACCGATATAATCGTTTTAGTTTAATTAATGATTACATTATACTATAATAGACGTATCAATATAAGTTTAATATACATAGTTAGGAATAAGACCGGCCCGGCCGGATGGCCCCCGTTCCGCGCAGGCCTCTCTGCCGCTTGCACAGAGGTCTCATCGGGTACTGGAGAGGCTATTTCAATCACAAAAGTTCTAGAAGAAAACCCACTGTAATGTAACGTTTTTTCCAGTTGTACATAATATGGTAACTGTTTTTGTAATACCCTTAATAAATATAATGAAATATCTAGATTGTATTGTTATTGACATGTTTGGATTGTAGCGCTCCATTCCCGATCGGAACCTTAATTTCTCTGAATCAATGTATTGAATTGTGTAAATTTTGTTTTACAGAAGATGTACCAACTGAGCCTGTGAAACGCACTTTGGACACAACTATGTGGAAATAATAAATCAAAATTTCCTCACTATGTTCATTACTTTCTTTTGACAGGTCCTTTTTGTTTCCTGTATTCCCATTTGCTTTTGCATTTTACTTTAAAAAGATTGTTTTCTACATGGTTTTTATGTTCATTTCGAATTATTTATATTTTTGGAATAAATTTTGTTCGAAGTATTAGTGACTTTTAGACAAGAATGATAATTAAGGTTCCTATGCTTACATATTTTTATATAAATACTAAACAATTCTATTCTAATTACATAAAAACAATATGTATACATCTAGCTTTTAATCGCCTTGTGACGATCAATATTCAGATATAAACGAATCGCAATTTTAATGTGTCTTAACTGAATTCAGTAGTACCTACCTACCCATCTTATAAATTGATAATATCACGCACATGATAACGAGAACCATCAAAGTCTATCACTTCACTTTTCTAGCCATTTATTTTTACACATTTTCTACCTAATGTATCCCCCTACATTCAGTATTCAAACAATGAAGCGATATGCCAAATACATATCGCTCCAAAATTATTTGAATACGGAATCCACAAATTCTCAGGCTTCTTAGGCCACTACACCAAATATTGCGAAATTTAAATCGTAATATGACATTCCCTTTGTCCCCGTATGCCGCCATATCCCCGTCACGGGGACAGCGGGACGTCATGAAATTTATTTCCCGTTGTCCCCACATAGTACATTCAGTTGAATGTACTTTGTGGGACAGCGGAAAGTAAATTTTAGTTGCCATTTTCAGTGAACGCGCATAATTATTATATTATTTACTTTAACCAAACATAACTTCAATAAGTCCGGTAGAACTACATAGGTTTAGGTTTTTTTTATCCACCCGCAACCTCTTTATTTTATCAACTAGTAAATTGATCTACTTGAGAGACGGTACACCGTGTACGGTGTACAAGGACAACGGGAAGTATTTAATTGAAGTACCGCTGTCCCCGTAAGACGAGGACACTGCGTACGGGGACCACGGGAATAAAGGGTAATATGAGGTTGCCGTTGAATATTAGAAAAAAAAGAACATCTGAATACATATCGTTGACTACGATAGGTTTTGTACTTTGATAATTTTCATTTCTTTTTAAGAATTCAGTAGCGCCTTGTTTCGGTGTGCCTCGAACAACCTCAATTGAATCAAGAACGGATGCCTATAAGTTGCAACATTTACCTCGTCTATACAACGGGATGAAGACTAAAAAATATTGGGCGCGTATTTTTTTATTTATCAAATCAATAAAAAATTACAAAAATACAGACCCAAAACAAACTATTAAGTTCTGGAGAGGGAGGCTTTTGACGTCATTCTTAGGTAAATGGACCTAAAAATTACGTCACATTACACGCGCTGTATCTTCGTAATTTTTTAAGGACCGAAACAATAATTAGGCGTCCCATATTTTTCGAATATCTAACTGACGGGCAATAGAATTTTTTAGTCTTCGTTATTATTAAAACTATAGCATTATGTTACTATTAAATAAGGAAATGTCAGGCTGCAGTAATGTTTGTGTAATGGGAATGATTTGGTGAAATAGCTAAAACCAGGGATAACAAATTTAAAAATGTGTATAACAATTACAATTGTTATGCAATTAACGTTGAAATTACTGTTTTTCTGGGGTCACGCAAATGCGTAAGTAATTGGGTTGTTGGGTAGTATTTCGTTGGATCTTAGTTTACCTACCGCCATAACTGTCTAACCACAAATTATTCAAAAACTGCGCTCTGCGCCTGTGGTCCAAAACGTGATGCACTCATGGTGCTAATCTTAAGTGATTTACTATTAAAATCCATTCTGTAATCTGAGTATGGTGTTATTTATCACGAGCAGTCACACTCGTGTTAAATAACACCAACTTTAGATGGTTGGAGTGTGTCGAGCTAAACTGACATTTCATGGAGTGAGGAATCGTCGTACTTTATTATATGTAAGTATATTATGAATAAAATTAGAGCTCTAGTATTATCGATCGAGTATAAATACTAAACTTATCTAAGTAAAGTAATTTTTTACGATGCAAAGAAATGTCGAAATTTTTTTTTTTTTTTTTTGAAAAATTTATTTACGTTCTCTTCGCTGTCTTCAGCGCGCGTTCACGAAGCCTTAGAACCACCAGACTGAGCTCCATCGCCGCCCATATTCAAAGTTCTACCACGAGTGCAGACGACTTGCTACCTGCTGCCGAAAGCTTCGTTGGTGTGCTTTCAGGTAACTGACATAAGTTATCTTTGCAGCGCATGTACGGTCACAAACTCGACACCTTGATGCGAGTGGTGTGCTCCACTGTAGAATGTTTGCCGCCATTGTCTCCGACTGTGTCGGATCTATGTCACATCTTTTCATGTGTCGCTTAAGCACATTTTTATACCGCAGGAATTGCCCCCCTTATTTTCGCTTGCCATCCTGCAGCTCAGAGTAGAAGATGCGTTTAGCCACTCTGTCATCAAACATTCGGGAGACATGGCCGCACCACTACAGCTGCATCATCAGAAAGGACTCCATTCCACCATCACCAATATTCATGAAATCTTTAAGACAAAAGTGAACAGACACTTTCTAGACAAGCGTGTATCATCTTAGGCCTTATCTTCGCCTTGCATCAAGCAAGTTTATGGCCAAACGGAAGCCTATATTTATTTATTTTTTTAAATTCCCGACGTAGTACTTATATTCGTAACACCTACCTACTCGTACTTACGTTTCGAACGACAATGACAATAAATTGTTCTAACCTACTATATAGACAGAACAAGCTATTTGACACAATATAGTTAAATAATAAACTAAGACGTTAAGACTAAAATATTATTAAAATAATAACTTAAATACTTGTTAATTTGAAAATTTATAAAATATGATAATTATAGATAATAATACTTAATACTAAATTATTGTTTTGACTATTTGCAAGTGCCTGTAATAGGTTTACGTAAATAAAAATGATTTTTATTTTATTTTAACGCGGTCCGACCAGTGTGTGTTCAAAATGTCGCGGAGACATTGAGGTGGAATCTATCTAATGTGCGGATATGCTTGTGGTAGAGGCACCACGTTTCGGACGCATACAGGAGGTTCGGCAGAATAGTCTTGTACACGGCTACTTTCGGAGAGAGCTTTATGTCGTGTGAACGGAACACCTTGGAACGAAGTCTGCCAAAGGTTGCAGTAACTGCTCCAATCCTGCTGTTGACTTCATTATCCAATCCAAAACCAGTCCTCGTGTCTGCTGGGTTTGACACCCAGTGTCAGCGAGGCGGCGGCGACTAAGTTGGACGTAAGCGTTGACCAGTTAGCCACAGCATCACCGTTCTCTACATCTATCGTCTGGAGTCCACTACTTATTTCCTGAGCGTAGGTATTACGAATATAAGGACTCTGTAATTTCTCAATATCCATACGCTTAGGCTTCACCCCCGGAGATCTACGTGGAGAATGCAGGCGAAGCCTCAGATGAGATGACAAGTCGATGAGTAGACCGCATTAGCGTCCCGCATAACACGGGTGATATGCAGTTGGGAAGCTGATACAGTTCCTAATACTGGCATTTGAAAGAGCACCCGGGATTTAAGTGAATAAACCCTCTCCTTGTAGTGGATTCTTACATACCACGCCGCGACGCAGTAGAACGTCCACGAAACTCAAGCCGTCCGGATATCACAAATTTTGGACTATAGTGATTACAATTTAGTTGGGCCATGGCTTGTTAATAATAGTAGTATTGATCAACCACTTCGCCAGGCTCTAGAATAGGTGGTCCTGATAACTCGTTACCTACTTATTGTTGTATTAGTGGATAGTTATCTACCATAACACCGCGGCAGCGTGGTATGTAGGAGTCCACCACGAGTACTAGAGGGTTTATTCATGAAAATATGAATGATCTAAAAAAATATACCGACCTAAATTAAGCTACCTATAATAAATCACGTCTTCCAAGTAAGTAGGTAGCTATAATCTTTTCCGTTTCCGCTCTACTTACTATTAGCTACTTACACACCTACTCACGATTACCTATTAATACAGAAATTCAGCACAAAGAAGAAAACTCCGAAGTAACACTTTCGTTGGTTTGATAACATTCCAAATATTTTAATGCAATCCATGTGTAGGAATGCATTAAAATATTTGTAGTTTTTTGCTGTCGCAACGTATGCACCCTTAATTTACCGACTACCCCTTGGCTCGGACCCCTCAAATTCGGTGTCTACGGGTAGGTACTGAGCAGGGCTGTTGGTTAGCAGCGGAAAATTAGGGACACTGCTTGGAAAATTGAAAGATATAACAAGAAATCTAATTAGATTTTGTCAAAAATTATGTATGGAGAATCGGAAAGTGGTTTTATCTCAAAAATTGAAGCGGCGGGTGCAAAATTTCTTATCCGTACGTCTAGTCAAGTCAAATTAAAGTTGTTAACACAAAAAGAATTATTAAAATCGGATAAAAAAACAGTTAGAAAAATTGCCAATGTATGGGAACAGGCTACTTGCCTCTATACCACGGTGTGACAATAAAATAATAGGTATTTTGGAAATTTTGACTAATTGGTATAAGGTGTAAGGTGTTACAGATAATATCAATTTCTAAGATCCAACATGGACCCTGTCGGGCACAGCAAAATTGGAAGAGAGGAAGTAGGGCCACCCATTTTAATAATTAATATTATTAATATAATACATATATATATATATATATATATATAGATATATATATATATATATAGATATATATATATATATATATATATATATATATCGAGGGGTGAAAGGCTATTTGTTTGAAGCGACATTTTACGAACTTTACAGGAGAGCCATTTAAAGATTCAAAATTTGGAAAAAAAATCGTTATGAAAAAACTAGTGCTCTTTCTATAATGGGGATCGCAAATTTTTATTGAAAAAAAATCCCTGAATGTTTTGGTATAATTTTCAATTAAAAAACAGTTATGAGTATAAGATTAATTGTCGCTTAATACAAAATGATCTGTATCGCCTTATTTTTAGAGTAAAGAAAAATGATTCAACTTCCAACGTTGTCACTAATCAGCAGCAGGCAAAATGGTTTAAGTGACTTTACAGTACTTATGCAGGAGAAAGCAAAATGATTGAATCGACGTTACTCAATAATAATAGGAATAGGCTATTTTGTTTAACTACCAATTTGGGTTTGGGTTTTGGGTTTTTTTAACGATACAGGAAAGTTGGCTTAAGCAACGATGAACATTCTTAAAGAGTTGTTTGATGTCTCAGATTTTGAAAGGAGTTATATAACTTGGTTGTTCTAAACAGTGAAAAACAGTTGTTGCGAAAAGGGTTGAACCGACGACATGTCTTAATGAATTTGGCTGACGGCAAATTGGTTGAAGCGACATTGCATAGAGTAAGTAGTCGTAAGCAAAATGTTTGAAGGGACTTCATCTAAAGATACATCGAAAAACGATTTATCTGCCATCGAACAAAAATTTTAGGAAGGGAATAACGGCTTATGATCCGATTCTCTGTTTTTGTATACAGCTTAAATGATATACTAAAAAAATATGGCAAATTTGAAGTCGGATCATACATCATGTTTGAGAATTATGCACTAAAATGGCATTGTTTTAAGCGCCATAAAAGTGCTCAGAATTGTACGAAACCCGGCTCAGACGACGCAGAAAAATTCGCTGAATCCGAATATGTATATAACTCCATATCGTCCAAAATGTCGCTTCAAACAAATAGCCTTTCACCCCTCGATATATATATATATATATATGTATTATATATATATATATATTTTTTAATTCTATTGTATTTATATTTATTAACATTAACTTAGAAACTAGTTTTTTTAATATATTTAGTACCTATATTACTAGCTTCTGCCCGCGGCTTCGCACGCGTGGATTAAGTTTTTCTGTCATGAAACCCTTCATTTTCCAGAATGCAAAGTAAGTATGTGTTAATCTAGGTAATAAACTATAAATTTCATTCTAATCCCACTACTACTCCTACCCTAGTTATAGTGAAGTTCAGATGCCAGAAATATTATAATATAGCTGGTGCCCGCGACTTCGTTCGCGTTGAAGTATTTAATTAGTAATTAATAAGTTTCTAAATCAAATAATTTCTCTATAAACTACATTATTAGTTTTTCCCGTTTGGGCTAAAACAAACAATTGTTCAGCGCTACTCACTCGTGAACATGCAACAAACAGCTGGCCGTGGGAAAAGCAGTTAGATCTTAGATCCACTCCAGCAGCCTTAAGAGTTTGACCTTGGGATTTGTTAATGGTCATTGCGAAGCAGAGACTTATAGGAAACTGTGTGCGCTTAAATTCGAACGGGAAATTGTTTGGAATGAGTGGAATTCTTGGTATAAAAACGGTTTCGCCCGCACCACATCCAGTGAGAATCTCAGCATGTATTAAATCGGGTGCCATTGCATAATTTGGGTGGCGTTAGATTTCTCAAAAGCATTATGGGCACTCCGACTTTCAGTGTGATTTTATGTGCAGGAGGGCCACTCGCTGTTAGAGAGCTCAAAAACTTTACTGGGTAGTTTGAAGCATCGTCCTCGTTAACAACGCTGTTAAAGGACGTGTAAAACACTTCATCTCCAAAAATACCTGCCAAAATATTTTCATTTAATGCAGCAGCTTGTTCGTTTTTTGGTGTAAGTATGGCGCGTTCACATAACCAAGAATTATCATGATGCGGAATACTTGAAACGTCTCCAAACACTGATTTATCAGCTCATCATCGGACGACACAACTCTGCCTAAAACTTCGGGAATTACAACTTGTCCTTCCAATTTCCAAAAAAATATTAGAAAATGCTTGTGCCTGAGAATTTCCGCCTAGTTGTGCTCGCATGTTTATTGTTAGACGCATTTTTTTTATTTGAAGCCATAGATATGACCGTTTCAGTGACGCATTGATTTCATCGGCTCTGGTTCCTCGAGTAACAACCGGAAGAGTTTGCCGGAAATCGCCAGAGAACAGTACCGTCACATTCCCCATTGGACTTTCGTCTCGGCGAATGTCCCGCAGTGTTCTATCCACGGCTTCAACAGCTTTTTTATTTGCCATTGTGCATTCATCCTAAACGATAAGACAGCAATCCTGAAACACCTTTGCTTTATCGCAGTTTCTTGTAACTGCACATGTTGGTGTTTCAGTGCTATCTAAATCGATTGGGATTTTGAACATTGTGTGGGCAGTTTTACCACCGGGAAGAAGTGTAGCTGCGATTCCGGAAGATGCTACAGCCAAAGCTATCTTACCTTGTCGCCTGAATTCAGCAAGAATCGCTTTTGTTAGGTAGGTCTTTCCAGTACCACCTGGAGCATCTAAGAAGAATATCTTCCCTTCATTATTAAGTTCGCCTTGGACGACGATGTGAAATATCTCCGTGACATACTCACGATTGATACGCGGTTGATCAGGTATCATTTGGGGAGAAGGAAGACTGAAGTCACTCAAAGATTTACCACCAATTGATAAAAGGATCTCCTGAAAAGAACAAAGGGAGCTATTAATTACTCTTTCGTCATTTGTATCAATTTCTTGATTTAAATTGCTCCTCAGAGAATGATGGAAGTCTTCAGAAAGATACGTCTTATACTTTTCCCATAACATTAAAGGGTCTGAAATACCACAGAACACTTAACATGATAGCAAATAGGAGACGTAAGCGTTTGGGACTGTCGCTGACATAGGCTTCTTCGAGAGCGGCATCCCAGTGTTGATCACCTTCAAGCAGTTGAAGTGCTCTGCAAGCTGATTGAAATGTAGGATGCTCAACTCTCTTCTTTGCTTATCATAAGTGTAATAAGAGGGTACCTCATCATAGGTT
The DNA here is from genome assembly GCA_947037095.2 of Nycteola revayana. NCBI lineage: Eukaryota > Metazoa > Arthropoda > Insecta > Lepidoptera > Nolidae > Nycteola > Nycteola revayana. The sequence goes on along the minus strand of OX344846.2, from coordinate 16,386,814 downwards.
AACGTTTTAGCGAAATCGTCTTCTTGGCACAACTTGAAAAACGCTAAAAGTGTTGTCTGGCGTGGGTTTTCTACACGGTTCTGTGCGTTACCTGCGTCAAAGTATATTCTTTGCCCATTTTCTAAGTGGTCATCCAGATGCATAACCGTAGGATGCCTTTCATGAATGACGAATCCCAATATGCGCCATATAGCTTCAGAAGTACTTATGTATCTTCCGGTTTGGTACCTTGTAACTTCGTCTCGATCGGTTCCTTGCAAAGCAAATGTTGCTTAGTCGTTGCCTTTATTGAAATATTTGCAAATATATTTTATTGCCTCCACACTATTGCACATCTCAACGTTTATGTGGGCGCTGAATTTTTTGGACAATAAAGGTGAGTAGGGAACAGCCCAACTATTATCAACAGTTAGCTGCTGTCCGCGTAACCTAATTTCAGCTGTATATCCGCCTTGCTGCGGTGGACGACGTCGATATGAAGGGTATCCATTCCACCTGTAACTGTCTGCTCTACTAAAGCACGGGGATACCTTTTTGTACAACGACCATCCTTCATGCAGGGAGAGTTTCCATTCAGAATACCACAGGGGCCATATACCATATTATTATTACATTATTATTATTATTATTATATGTGTTTTGATAATTTCATACAGTGCATGATCCTCTTCGGGGTTCGGAAGTTCAGCGCTTATTAATGTGTCGACATCGTTAGGTCGTATTTTATTCTGCAGCCACAGCAAGATGTGCGCGTGAGGAAGACCACGCTTTTGCCACTCAACGCTGTACATGAAACACAGAAAAGGACCAAAAACGCTTTCTTTCGTAAGAAGGTCGATCATAATTTTCAGTTTCAAGTGAAACACCCTTGCGATCACTTCATGTCGGTCATAAGATGCTTGACCCGCAAATAGCTCTTGGGTGATCTCGTTCTATTTTGGGTTAGTAGTAAACGTGATAAATAAATCCGGTCGTCCATATTTTCGGACGTAGCAAAAAGCATCCTGCGTGCGTTCGTGCATATAGCGCGGTCCGCCGGTGAAACTGGATGGAAGAATCACTAAGCGGCCTAAGTTTTCAGAATCAGTATCTTGCTGCATAGCGTCACGCAAATGCACATATTCTTCAGCACGTAATCGTCTCTGGTTGGTGCGTATGTACACTAAGCGCTCAGTTTCAATTTTAGCATACATATCAACAATAAATTGGCTAAATAATCCACGGAACCGTTGCAAATATGCAAAACGATCACGTCTAATTTGCAGAATAGTAGCATAAAACTGCTGGGCTGATACGTTTTTATTTAAGTTAGGGTCTCTTGTAGTGGGGTTGACTTGATTGATCCCAAAGTTATACCCATCTTCTCCTCGGCTGTAAATTAGGGGGTACTGTAAGGCGTCATAAGAACGATGCGTTTCATAGATACGCTGTAGTCGGTCATCTCGAGTGCGCAAAACTATGTCTCGCCGCTCACGTTCTTGGTCAACCAAAACAGCAGCCACTTCATTTGCAACAGGAGTATTGTACCTACTATGATGCTCAGTTGCGGGTCGTTTTTCTGCGTTAATAACAAATTTGTAATTATTGTGCTGACCTTGTGGAACAGATTCTAATGCGGCTTTGAAACTGTGCACATAAGGGTTTACCTGATGCGGCACATTTTGAAGGATCGTGATTAGATTGCCGTTAAGTTGTGGAAAAATTTGGTTTCTAATGTTTGCTTGCTCCTGATAATTAGACACAAAATAAATCTGAAGAAATTGAGGCTGATTTCCAGGCAACAGCGAACCATCGCGATTTCCTTTCCATAGAGCTTTCTGAAGCTCGAGATGATGATTGGCGTTCACGATCATAGCTAAGGCGTGCATCACGATCAGAAGGAGTTTCCAGAGAGCGTGCTATAGCATGGCGTACTCGATCAGCTTCAAGTCGGACCTGCCGCTCGTCATTTGATTCCTGTGATCTAACCAACCTCTTTTTTTTTTTTGCTTATTTACTATTTTTTGAGAGATTTGGTCGTTTTCGAGACATTGCTACGATAAAGTAACTTAACTACTTAACAACAACAACAAATAACCAAATCGCAAAGCAATAACAAAAGTCAGTTTTAGTAACCAAGTCAAATGATTGATCGATATGTATAAGAACGTATTCCAGAAACAATGAAAATCTGAAAGAAAGCGCTGGAATAACATAAGCCCGAAGGCATTTTTACATCACAATATAATGGGAGTTTTAGCCAGTAATTTAACTGTTACCGCCTTCACCACCTGGAGGTACTCCCAGCTTATGCTACCGTTTTGAGGTTAATATAACCCAAATGTAGGCCTACCTGCTAGTCTAGGTGACACACAGTTGAATCAAAAAAGTTTCGTCTAAATCGCTTCTATAACAATCAGAATTCAATTTCTTGCCTACCCCCTAAACTAAGTAGCGTGATTATTTGTTTATTTCCATTAAAATCGGTTCAAAACAATCAAACTTCAATTTTCTGCCTACCCCCTAAGTAAGGAGGCGTGATTAGTTTTACTCCAGGTAAAACTCAGTCGAACAAAAAAAAACTGTCAAAATCGGTTAAAAGCAATCAAAATTCAATTCCTGCCTACCCCCTAAGTCAATTGGCGTGATTATTTATATCCTAGTTTACAGTCCAGGTAATACTCTGTCAAATAAAAAAAAATCCATCAAAATCGGTCCAGTAGATTCTGAGATTAGTCCGGACAGACAGACAGACAGAAAGACAGACAGACATACAAAATTCTAAAAATGGTTGTTTTGGCTTATATTGCTATCATTAAGACCCACTGTAACGGTTTTTCATAAAAATCTTCAATGTACAGACATCGACCACTTACAGTTTTATTATATTACTAGCGACCCGCCCCGGCTTCGCACGGGTACAATACTGATAATTATACTACATAATGTCTTTAAACCTCTAACAAACGGGCGAAATTTGGTCAAAACAAACAGAAACAAATTAATATAGGTACCTACTAAAACTCAGTGAAATAAGTAGGTGGGTATACTTTTATCGTATGAAATACCTATACTCTTCAGGACTAACAATACAACAAACACTAAATAAATAGGTATTCAAGTATCTATCCATCATAGTTACAACGAACACAAAACCCAACATTTGCCCTATAATTCTTAAGGATCGAGCGCGCATAATCGCATTCGGCTTACCTCCGTAGCGTAGCGGTAATTGGCTCGCTTTAGATCTCGGAGGTCGTGGGTTCGATCCCCACACCGGACATGAAATCTTTGTGTAAATTCTAAGATTTCTTTCCGGGTCTGATTGGTTGAGGGACTACCCTCCGTGCCTCGGAAAGCACGTTAAGCCGTTGGTCCCGATTGTTATAACATCATCTATAATAATCGTATATCAAGGAAGGGGCAGCAGCGTTTCCTTATGTGTTACAACATAATTCTGCGGTCACCAACCCGCCTGCCAAACGTGGTGACTATGGCAATACCCTCCCTCGGGAGGAGGCCCATGTTCAGCAGTGGACGATATACGTGCTGATGATGATGATGACCTACTAAAACTCAGTGAAATAAGTAGGTGGGTATACTTTTATCGTATGAAATACCTATACTCTTCAGGACTAACAATACAACAAACACTAAATAAATAGGTATTCAAGTATCTATCCATCATAGTTACAACGAACACAAAACATAAAATTTGCCCTATAATTCTTAAGGATCGAGCGCGCATAATCGCATTAGGCCTACCTAAAACACGCGCTGTTATTTTGCGATAACTTCTAAGTTATTCATTAAAAGTATATAGTGTAGGGGTAAAATAATCTGCATGAAATGCTTAAGAATATTAACTCATTTAAAATGATAAGGATAAATACTGAATCCGTCTGATTACCTTTACAATTACCGCATTAGAAATTATCATTTTTCTAAGATATAATGGATATAGCAAGTTAACCTTGAAAGATAGACATATGCTATCGCAGACTTTTTTGTAGATCTAAAAGAGAAGAATATTTGCCACCATACATTGTTTTGTTATATCTCATAGGGTTTAGGCAGCGTTTTCGTTGAAAGCTCCCAAATGGCTTAATTTTTTCCGACACCTCTGACAAATATCAATATATATTAGTCAAATGTACACATAAACTAAACAAATCATATACGTAAACCTTCCGGAAGAATCGTTCTATCGATTGGTAACATCCGCATGAAAATCGATGTAGTAGTTTTTGAGTTTATCGCGAACAGACAGACAGACGCGGCAGGGGACTTTGTTTATAATATGTAGTGATGTAGTGATAGCGGTCGCCCGCGGCTCCGTGCGGATGTCGGTTACCGCTGCAAAAAGCCTACCCAGGAAAGACACGGTCAGCAAAATTATTCCCAGGTCAATTCACAGACACCGACATAAACATCGACAACGCAGTCATTATCCGCAGGCTGCACAGATTGTCTTTCTGTGGATGTTAAAGTTGTTAATGATGAAAATATAATTAAAGATTATTTTTTTTTTTACTACTTATAGGCTTACGTTTGACCATAATCTCGCTTGATGGAAGGCGAAGATAAGGCCTAAGATGATACAAAATAAAATAATGATGTAATTAATAGGCATTTTAGGGATTAGGCATTTTAGGCATTTTCAAAGCTCTGAAAAGAACTGTTGTTTAGCTCTGAGAAGATCTGTTGATTAGCTCTGAGAAGAACTTTTGCGTAGGTGTAGTTTTAAGAACGAAATCTAAAAAAAATCGCACGAAAATTATTAGACTTCGCAACGGGCCGTGCAGCAGAAATCGTAATATTTTAATTTCGCCATAACTTCAAAACCAAACGTCCAATTTTAATCATTCACAGACCAAATATTATCTCCATAAACTGTACTTAGTGATGAAATAATTTATTTTGATAAGGATTAATAGCATGAGTAAAATAAACGCGTTTAAATGTAGTCCAAAAAAAAATCAAGATTTCTAAATAAAAAAATGGTCGTTGTACCTCACTCGACATAGATAGGTATAGTGTGTCGCGGACTTTTTTGTAGATATTTATAAGATCTATAATTAATTAGAACATTTTATGGTTCTATCTTTTATAGTTTAGGCAGCGTACGCAAAATAAGTAACTTTTCTGGTTGATTTTTTACACCTTGTGTCAGAAAAACCCAAATATCTTACGGAACCCTATTTTTTTCCAAAATAAAATTTAGCCTATGTTACTCGTGGATAATGTAGCTTTCGAATGGTGAAAGAATTTTTTAAATCGGCCCAGTACTTTTTGAGCCTATTCATTACAAACATACAAACATACAAAAATAGGTACAAATCTTTCCTCTTTATAATATTAGTATAGATTATGTAGGTATAGATATTTTTAGATATTTATTATTTATATTTTCTATATATATTTAGTTATGCTCTATGTTTATTATGTCTTAAATAATATAGATATATTGACCATTTATAATTAATTATTTGTTTTATCATTGAAGTATTCATTTATAGAGTAGGTAATAACTTATAACATTTATTTATTAGGAAATCTTTCTTCCATGTCCTCCCACAGGTGTCGTAAAAGGCGACTAAGGGACATATAGCTGATGGATGGGCAGCAGCATCTATTAGCTCAAGATTGACATCTTACTGCAATCACCAATCCGTCTGCCAAGCGTGGTGATTATGGCAATATCCCTCTACGATCCTGGCTTGCCAAGGTCTGTTAAGAGGAGGCCCATGTTCAGCAGTGGACGTAAACGGGCTGTTGATGATGGTGAACGACCTCATACTGTATTTGGTAATCTAGACTCAAGTACCTACCTATTGCAGGACATAGTAGACGTATTGAGAACGCAATATCATGTTATAATAATAATAGGTATCTATCTACCTATACACGTACCTAAGTATAAAATCACCATGTTGAAACGCCCGCGTTTGCCTATTAGTAGGTGGGTATTTTATTCGAAGAAATCTGAGTAATATAATAATTCAATGGATTTTAGCATGCTATTATCCCAGAAATGATGATTTCTCATTTCATAAAAATATTTCATTGTCAATTTTATACATTTAAACTAAACTATTATAGTAAACGTAGCGTAGCGGTTTTAGCTCGCTTTAAATCTCGGAGGTTGTGGGTATCGAACCCACGCCGGACAGGAAATCTTTGCGTAAATTCTAAGATTTCTTTCCGGGTCTGGTTGGTTGATGGACTACCATCCGTGCCTCGGAAAGCACGTTGGTCCCGATTGTTATAACATCATCTATAATAAACGTATATCAAGGAACGGGCGCACAGACGGGTATTTGGTACTAAAAGTTGGCCAAAAATATTTGGTAAGCATAATGATTGCCAAACAATGTTCTATTTCAGTTTTAGCTTGGAAAAGGTAAAAAAAAGGCAAACGTAATATATACAAGCATTTATTCGTCATTTTCGTCGTCATCTTCAAAACTTACATTAAAAATATCACTTTCTAGTAACAAATTAAGTACATCAGCTGAAAGTGGAAGATTTTTTTTATTCTTCCTCTTCCTTATGCCCGTTAGGACAGGATCAGAGGTTAAGAGGAGCCTGTTAAAAACATCTGCGTTGCAGGCTACCCGGGAAAATTTTCTTGGGTAGTTGAGTCGGAACATTCTAATATGTTTGTTGCGGGCTTCTGCCGCTTCTTCGGACAGTTGTCCAATAGGAAGAATTGCTTCCCTTACCACTTCAGCCCCATGACGCAATACTTTCTGTAATGTCGGAGACATTGGGTAAAAGTTGTATAAAGAAACGTATAACTTTGCCGTTTCTTGGCAATATCTTGCAAAATCCTCCACGTTTAGCTTAAGCCACTCGGCATTATTTTCTAGGAATATGGTCTTTGTGTTGCGAGCAGCTGACCATTTTTGTTTAAATTGATGTCTGATAACCGACAGTTTTTGCTTTACATCAGCAATATTTTGGTCATTTTCTGCATATTGACTGAGCAGTTGTCGTTCCATAAATTGCAACTTTTCATTAAAAGTTGAGGTATTTGAGCATTCCATCATATTAAACAAGTCATTACGAGTCATAACTCTCAGCTTAGAAGAGCCTATAACAAAAATACACGAAATATAAGTAAAACTTCATTTACTGAGTATCGTATGTGCTTAAGGAAAAAATTCACCAAAAATAGAGGGGTGCTTTGGGGTGGCTGTTTTGTGCTTAATTACATTCTATAAGGTGTACTCTATAACAAACCATTACAATTTTGGCTTAGAAATGATGAGAAATATAATAAAACTCCCTTTGATCTTTCAAAATTTGTTTTTTTATAGACGTTTCTCGGTGCTTACTCTCAAGCATATAAATTAAAAAAGACAAGAGATTAGTTGTTAAAAGTAAGTGAAAAATTAAATACATACCTGGTTGAGCACAATCCATAGTCAAAACCAACACAAAATCGTTTAGTTACAAGATGGCAAATATTTGAAAATAACGAAATCTGAGCGCATCGAACAATCACACGAACACTTTTGGCGAACGGTAACTTCCGACTGAGCCCACGGCGTGCTGACAGGCGTTAGCGCTTTGTATTTTTTGCTATTGTTTGGAGCGGTTATTCTTGTTTTTGGAAACAATGGCTTAAAGAGAGTAGAACTAATATAAAAAAAAACGATTTTGGCCAACTTTTAGGGCCAAATACCCGTCTGTGGGGCGTCAGCGTTTCTTTGTTTAGTACAACATTATACTGCGGTCACCAACCCGACTGCCAAGCGTGGTGACTTTGGCAAATACCCTCCCTCAGGAGGAGGCCCATGTTCAGCAGTGGACGTTGCACGGGCTGATGATGATGATGTCATCAACATCATCAGCCCGTGCAACGTCGTAGTTAGGTACCTAGTATCCTCAACGATCATAATATTCGTATCTTGTTAGTTTACTGTCGTACTACCTACATCAAATTATTAGATATTATTATATTGCTAGCTTCAAGTTCAGTTGCAATTTTTTATATTTGAATTTCGGTTCAAATCTTGTAACTGACTTAGGATAGTTCTCAATCGATTGAGCTGAAGTTTTGAATACATGTTCAATGTGGATAAAAATGCTTGGTCAGCATTGTGACATCAAAAGGCAAATTGTTCAGAATGATCTTTTATCATGTGATTTTTGCATAGTAAGTAGGTAATATTTATTATTAATATTTATTTTCGCTAAAATAGTTTTGAGTCAGAGAACAAAGTTTGGCAATATCAACAAGAGAAAATCTTTGTTGTAAATTATTTTTCACCATCAGAAAGCAAACTCATTGTCATTTTTTTTAAGACAACTTGGACGTAGTACAAACTCATCTCTATGTTACAGGGGACTTAATTTCATGGACATGAATATTATTTTATATTAAAATTGGCTATAATTTATTAGGCGATTGCCAAGGGAACACGTTTTGTATAAGGTACAATGAAGAATTTGTTAAAGTACTTTTAAATTGAATAATTTCTTACAACAGTAAATACATTTAATGACCAAATATAACCACATAATTATCACTAATAATAACATGAATACAACTATTTAAAAACTTAATATATTAATATCACACTTCTGGTAATGTTCATATTCACTATAACTAAATAGAAGAAAACTTTGAACAAATATCATAAAAATGCAAAAAGCAATATAAGTAAAAGGACGGCAATTGGGAATATAACATATATAGAGACTCGAGGATGACAAACAGAAATGAGAATGGAAGAATCTGTTTCCTCATTTTGTAATCCTTCTTTGGTAGGCTTTTCAACAATGACTAATTCATCACTAAAAAAATCTATATTAAATTCACATTCAGTTCTATTAATGCACATTTTGGCATCAGAGTTATTAACATATTGGAATGTAGGTTTGTATATATCAAATATAGCATGAATATCATTTACTCCATTGTCATTATAAAATATGTAGTAATAGTATCCATCAGTCAGTACTTCATGTACCACCTTGAGTGTGGTAGTGATCTCCAAATAATTTGTGCTGTTACATTGGGTAGAGTGCGGAAACAAATGATTAGGTTGGTAGACATTTTCAGAATACTGGTTTGAAACAAAAAATGGTATTAATATTTTATCATGGTAACATTCATATAAATTCTTTTCAAGACTGGATACTGGCTGTTGTGGTTCCACAGTGCTGTTAAAAGAATTTCCTCCATGGTTTACACCTGTGTCAAGAATGGTATTTGGGTTATGTAGAGGAACACCTTTAATATCTCTCTTTAGTCTTCCTTTATCAAATTTTGTCTTTTTTGTATCGATTTCATGAATCATGTCATTATATCGCTCAACTAAATTGTCTGTTTGATTCTTCTGTTCATACATATTTTCTCTATTATTAGTAGTCTTAACAGAAGGAGTATCAATTATTTTACGGTTGTTAGGTTTCTCGAGTGTCACTAGAACTCCTTGATTTTCAACATTTGGGGAATGTTTCTTATTTTTATTATACCCATCTACAATGCCACAAGTATTTAATATTCTATCACCTTTAACAACTAAAATTTTAGAGCCTTTATGACTTGAGCAACCTTTTAATTCTACAGAAGCACCTCTTAATAAATAAAATCCCCAATATTCTAAAGTGTCATCGGGTAATGTCATAGATTTTTTTAGTCTTATATGTTTTCTTTTATTTGATATTTCTGGTGTCCCTTTCATTTGGAATGCACTGAAAGTTGTGTTCATTTTCAACGAATGTTTCTCACAGAAAACAGAAGATTGCCCTTTGTGGATTTGAATGACATCAGAGTCTGAGATTTTGTACATGACATCAGCATATTTGATATTCCTCAAATACAGCGGTAAAACGATGAGCAGTGTGGGAAGAACTGTGGTCAGCAGACAGAATGTAATAACTCTCCGAGATCCATGCATTTTGCTGCCATCTGGAAAATAATTAACATTATGAACTCTCTGCCATCTTTATATTATATCTTAGGTCTGTTACACTAATATTTATTGAGGAATAATACCTAAAACATTACGAGGCCATAGAACCAGTAAATCTTTTAAGTAATACAGCTTGCCATATAGCATCTACTGCATTGTTTCCACTTCGAATTTTTTCACACATTAAACATAATTTAATTACGCCGTAACTTTTGTACGTTACAAATTCCCTATCGATGCTGCATTTCTGATAACGAGGTCATGCCAGACCTCAGCACGTCGTAGAAATGGAAAATTATTTCAAGAAATTAATAAAATGTTTATGTTTACGTTAGATAGTAGTAATGTTGTCAAACTGACACATTTTCACAATATACTGTTGCCAGATCCGTATATCCGTATATCCGCAATAATTATTACAATTTAATTAAATAAATTATTATTATTCGATACCTAAATTGGGTATAAATATTATTTTGAGTTTTAATCTACTAATTTTACTCAGACATATAAAAATTGGTTCACAATTAAAATTTATTCTTCTGATATGTTTTACGTGAGAATTGAAAAAATTACCTACCTAAAACTATTTGTTACCTACATAAAGTTTTTTTCAGGCATAGCAGCCACGAATAAATTTCGTCTTTCAATGCTACTGTATATAGCTTGTTATATAAATTAGGTAACTTGTTAATGAGAAATGTTAATGTGAGAAAGAAAAATATTTTTAAGGTACAACAAACAACATGGGCCCCAAAAACGAAACTAAAAACGCAACTAAAAATAAATATGGCTATATGTAGTACAAATTTTAATGAGATACAGCACTGCATGAAGAGTTACAACGGGGTATTCACGGTTAAGGAATTCTACGATCTGACTATTACAACATAATAATACTTATTGTGTAATTAAATATTTACACAAACAAGTTTACCTCATGAATAGTTGTTTTTCCTCAGGGTACCTACTACATAATATCAATCTACACGAAGACAGGGGCCAGCATTGCTCTAGGGGGATGTTTCAGGAAACAATCAAGTCACAAATCTCTTTATTATTTGTATAAGTATAGTTATATACACGATTCATGCTTAGTATTATCAATGCAAATTTAACTTTTAGGTAGATAATCCTACTTGTATAATTGCACACAATGTTACAGTAATATAAATGTATTAAACAATAATAATAAAACGTACCTTCTTTTAGAATTTGAGCATATTGGTAATTAGTGCTGTAGTAAGAAGTATTCACTTGTCTTTGAATATTTTTAACCATTTTTACAATTTGAATTTAATAAATACGAGCTTGGTCGATACGTTTTCACTTAACAGCTATATTTATACAAATATTACAAGCGCAATGTGTTAATGATATGTTATCACTGTGTATTATCAGTTGCACTTTGTTGTTATTCATATCTATCTTTTTCGTCTGGTTTTCCTACAATATGTAGACAACATTGATTATTAATTTATTACCGACCTACATAAATTAACGACGAACCTCTCTCACAACTCACCGTCTATTGTCTACAGTAGGTATCAAAAATCATATTATTATATCTTACTAATAACTTCTTTCTCGTGATTATAGTTCTCGTGATTATAGAAGTCATTGCTTTTGATCGTAAATCAAGAGCCTAATACCTATTACATAAATATTTTTTACATAACTATGGATAAACTCGAAGGACAGAGGTTGAGAAAGACCAACTTAACATCTATTTATAGATATTTTGTAGATCATTACCTATCTTATCTTAATGTTCTAGTCCTATAGCATACAAACAGGTAGTTATAGCATAGTGATAAGGTGGTGATATTCCAAAACTATTTGTGTCAGTTACCTATTTATTTTTATTACCTTTATGCACTATGCACACAATCTAAATACCTACCTATTATATAAATCAATATCTACTACTTTTTATTACATGGTAATAATTTTTTGTTCAGTACCTAGGTAGGCAATTGTATTTCAAGCCACATACTATTGTTCTTTAGGCAGTTCGGCTTGATAGTAAATTATTTAATAATATAATAAATTTAACAACTAGCATGCACTTGCACTTTAAGATACACTTTTCTAAGGTGCATGTGGATATTATGTCTAATAATTTAAATTCCTGTACTAAGGCTCTTTGTACAGTTTTTATGTTTCGGTTAGAGTGAGGCAGTTTTGTACATTTTTTAAGGACTCAGTTTATGGAATTTTGTGTATCACGAATATCTGTATCCATTTAGAACACATTTATAGCTTAATTCATTCATATAATAATAGAAACCTGATATTATGTAGTAAAAAAAATCGTGAGTGAAAATCTGTGACGCTTTGAAAAAAAAAGGACAACCCCGTTAGTCGCAGGGGTACATTCATGCATGTAGGGGCAGGTTAATATAGACTTGATATGAGAATTATTAAAATCACTATTTATTCAACAAATTTTTGTTTTATTCTAGAAACAACATAAAATAAATTAAAATGCAAGATAATACTTCAATCTGCTCGTGACTTTTTGAACTCATCAAGTTTTTTATAAAAAACATATGTGCACATTATACAAAGAAAGATCAATATTAAAGTTGAAAACATAAACTGTCTAGCTGTTATAGCTGACTTAAGATCTGCTAGTATAATAACTGTCTGATAAATCAACTGATCCTTTTTCCTTATAAATAAAATCTTTCTTTCAGTTAACCAGAAATGTTCAATAAGTTGATTTGGCCTTACAAAAGCTCCTTTTTTAGATTTTTAGATGGTCATCAAATTTGTTTTTGTCAATGTCGTCATGCAGAATTTTCTCTTAAACGAACTTCTTTTTTTTGTCGCTATTGATATCACTTTCTTAAATTTTACTGTTGTTGTTTTGTGCTCCATCCTCCCGAACTTTGTCTTTCTCTTCCCTCGCCCCTTTTTATCTAAATGATCGATTCTAAGCTTTTTGGGTTTTTGTTAATCTTCTTCTTCTATATATATAAAAGAAAGTCGTGTTTGTTACAACACTTATAACTCGAGAACGGCTGGACTGATTGCCATGGTTTTTGATTTGTTGGATTTGTTTCCGTCCCGAATAGCAGAATACATTTTAAAAACAAAAGAAAGACGTGTTAGTTACACTATTTATAACTCAAGAACGGCTGAACCGATTTGGCTGAAAATTGGTAGGGAGGTAGCTAAGAACTGGGAGAAGAACATAGGATACTTTTGGGTAGGGGTAGGGTAGGGTAGGGTAGGGTAGGGTAGGGTAGGGTAGGGTAGGGTAGGGTAGGGTAGGGTAGGGTAGGATAGGGTAGGGTAGGGGTAGGGGTAGGGTAGGGGTAGGGTAGGGTAGGGTAGGTGTAGGGTAGGGGTAGGGGTAGGGTAGGGTTAGGGTAGGGTAGGGGTAGGGGTAGGGTAGGAGTAGGGTAGGGATGTCGATTCTTTCCAAAAAAGATCGATTTTTAAATCGATTTGAATCGTGACCTAATGAATCGATCCACAAAAAAATCGAGGCCAAAAAAATCGATTTCTGAAAAATCGATCTTTTCTTCAAGTTTTTGTTTATAACGTTAAATTAAATTATTTTTTTGTAAATAAATCTATTTTATTAAAAACACTAGCGGCCCGCCCCGGCTTCGCACGGGTGGACTTTTATACCCTACCCCTGCCCTACCCTACCCCTACCCTAACCCTACCCTACTCCTACCCTACCCCTACCCTACCCCTACCCTACCCTACCCCTACCCCTACCCTACACCTACCCTACCCTACCCCTACCCTACCCTACCCCTACCATACCCCTACCCTACCCCTACCCTACCCTACCCCTACCCTACCCCTACCCTACCCCTACCCTACCCCTACCCTACCCCTACCCTACCCCTATCCTACCCCTACCCTACCCTACCCCTACCCCCACCCAAAAGTATCCTATGTCCTTCTCCCAGTTCTTAGCTACCTCCCTACCAATTTTCAGCCAAATCGGTTCAGCCGTTCTTGAGTTATAAATAGTGTAACTTACACAACTTTCTTTTGTTTTTAAAATGTATTCTGCTATTCGGGACGGAAACAAATCCAACAAATCAAAAACCATGGCAATCGGTCCAGCCGTTCTCGAGTTATAAGTGTTGTAACAAACACGACTTTCTTTTATATATATACTAGCGGCCCGCCCCGGCTTCGCACGGGTGGACTCTTATACCCTACCCCTGCCCTACCCTACCCTATCCCTACCCTACTCCTACCCTACCCTACCCCTAGCCTACTCCTAACCCTACCCTACCCCTACCCTACACCTACCCTACACCTACCCCTACCCTACCCTACCCCTACCCTACCCCTACCCTACCCCTACCCTACCCCTACCCTACCCCTACCCTACCCTACCCAAAAGTATCCTATGTCCTTCTCCCAGTTCTTAGCTACCTCCCTACCAATTTTCAGCCAAATCGTTTCAGCCGTTCTTGAGTTATAAATAGTGTAACTAACACGACTTTCTTTTGTTTTTAAAATGTATTCTGCTATTCGGGACGGAAACAAATCCAACAAATCAAAAACCATGGCAATCGGTCCAGCCGTTCTCGAGTTATAAGTGTTGTAACAAACACGACTTTCTTTTATATATATAGATAGATGACACATATTATAATTTAACGATCTCTTATCAGTAAAATCAGGTGATTCGATGATAAAAAATATTTTTATTACCATATCAAAAGATCAGATCAGGTATAAAATAAGACATTTATTTTTTTATGTATTGGTTTACAAAGTTAAGAAAATAGATAGTGTAGCTTATAGTTCCCAATGCTTAATTTCTAAACTTTTTAAAAACAACAGTCTGTCATAAAATCGAATGTCGATTTTTAAGGGTGAAATATCGATTCACTGAATCGATTCAGTACTACATATCGATTTAAAAAATCGATCTTTTTGGCTCCAAAAATCGATTCTTCGATTAATCGATCTCAGATCGACATCCCTAGAGTAGGGTAGGGTTAGGGTAGGGGTAGGGTAGGGCAGGGGTAGGGTATAAAAGTCCACCCGTGCGAAGCCGGGGCGGGCCGCTAGTTAAGTATAAATACGAATTTTGGATTTCCCAAAGGAACTGCTGGTAGATGCCTATTGCCTAAAAAGTTCAGGTTTCTTAAATGCTGTGAAAGTTGAAATTAAAAAAATATCAATTAAAAAATTGACCCTGCTGTAGCTAAATGTAATTGAGGTGTCATTTCTTTAGATTACTGTGATTTTCTTTTGAAATTGATTGAGTCAATGGTGATAGTGGGAAGGTTTAGTTAGGACAAACTCATTAGTACCTGCATTTTCATTCGATGCTGTCACAGGATTCAAATTATATACTTGAATATGGGCCAAATATTCAAAGGGCCAAATATGCCCTTTAAATAATTCCCTTACAATTAATTTAGCATAAAATAAAGAGGCACATTCAAATTGTATGAATTTATCCCTTGTAATTGTATCTATGAATCTATATAAATAAATATGTAACAAAATAATTGTCGGATAGGATAATTCACAAATCAAATCATGAGCTTTAAGCTAGTAATGCTGAATAGCAGTGATCAATCTTAACAACAGAAAATCTTCGCAAAACATGTTTAATGTAGGGTCATGAGATACTTACACGAGTCAAAAACAAGTTCGGTCAGACTGCTGCCAAACTTCATAACTCAAGCGTTTAGAGATACATGCTACAGACCCA
Organism: Nycteola revayana; assembly: GCA_947037095.2. Classification (NCBI taxonomy): domain Eukaryota; kingdom Metazoa; phylum Arthropoda; class Insecta; order Lepidoptera; family Nolidae; genus Nycteola; species Nycteola revayana. The sequence continues at coordinate 16,371,199 of OX344846.2, read as the reverse complement.
CACTAAAGTCATTATTGGGCTGCGTTCCTAACTTTACACATACTCTATATATTTAGATGCCCCTTGTATGAATCTGCCCCATTTTCCCATACATTTTGAATGCTGTTTTACTATTTTTTCTTTACTCAAAACAGTGATAAGCAACGGAAATAAAGAAACTATTGCCTCTAGGCTTTTAAAAGACCATGACCGTACGCGGATTAAAAAGAAAAATAAAACAAATGTTTTCATCCATTACAATAAAAATGATTAACAACCAATTTGGTTCACTACTTATGATTTTAGCAACAACTATTATTCTATTACAAGAGATATTGTAAAAAAATTAACTACGTTATTGTATAAAAAAGAAACATTTTAATATCTTGTAACGTTATTTTTGCTACTTTGAAATGAATAAAATATAATTATATGGCCGACATTACACGCTCAATCTGGATCGAGATCCGTGATCGCGGTAGATTGATATAAACTGATTTGGATTGTTGTCACATTACACAGTCAATCTAGATCACGTCAGTCCACTGTTCGCAATGATCACATGAAGACGTGTGCTCAGGGGATTCTGATTGCCAATAAATAAAAAAATATGAATATTGTGTGTTCACAATCGCGAAAGCCTCCGTAGCGTAGCGGTATTTGACTCACTTTTCTTAAAACTTCTTTTTTTTTTAAAAGACATCTCCCGCACTAGAGAAATAAATCCCTGTGTCGCGGGGGACTTTACAAACATTCATTACACGGACACAAAGAACACCCAGACTCAGAATAACTATTTGTGGTTCACACAAATAGTTGTCCCGGGTGGGAATCGAACCCAGAACACCAGGTCTCAGAAGCAACTACCGTAACCACTGAGCCACCGGTGCAGTCAAATCTAGTCACTTTTAATCTAGGAGGTCGTGGATTCGATTTCCACGCCAGGCATTCTTTGTGTAAATTCTAAGATATCCTTCCGGGTCTGGTTGATTGAGGGACTACCCTCCGTGCCTCGGAAAGCACGTTAAGCCGTTGGCCGATTGTTATAAAATCATCTATAATAATCGTATATCAAGGAACGGGCAGCAGCCTTTCCTTGTGTGGTACAACATAATACTGCGGTCATCAACCCGCCTGCCAAGCGTGGTGACTATGGCGAATACCCTCCCCGGAGGAGGCCCATGTTCAGCAGTGGACGTTATACGGGCTGATGATGACGAATTGCAAAATGGATCTGAACAAAAAAAGCATGTGTAGTAATTAATTTTAATATTTTTTTTTATTCTCTTATTACTACTAGTAATTTTAATAGTATCTTTCGAATTATATGTTGCACATTAGACGCTCAATCTGGATTGCGATAAACGGATCGAGATTATGGATTTCAAAATATTTGATAATTTGCGATCCGATGTCGCGATCCGTCAATCACACACATTAAGCTGTCAATCTGGATTGAGATCATTGATCCCGATCACGGATCTCGATCCAGATTGAGCGTGTAATGTCGGCCTTTAGGTAAATATTTTTAAGAGTTGTAAGTGTTGTAACATTGATCTGTCAACTTTATTTTAAATTATTTTTGACAGAAAATTGACAGAAGGTTGACACTGTTGCGTATTATTGTAAAAAACAATGTCTATTTATTTAATATAATCTTGTGTTGAATGTCTATACATATAATTAATTAAACTAACATATCTAAACAGAAATGATGGAAGTTTTGAAACCAGAGGTAATTTGGATAGAAGGCAGATGTTACAGAGCAAACGATGCTGTCACTGAAGTATCATCATTCCAAGAACATGATTTATATGAAGATGGTAAGTTTCATTTCAATAGAAAGTACATACCTATTCATAATAAAAATATGTTCATGCATACATCCTTACTAATATTATAAATGCGAAAGTAACTCTGTCTGTCTTGTCTGTCTGTTACGCAATCACGCCTAAACTACTGAACCGATTTAAATGAAATTTGTTACAGATATAGTCTAGAGCCTGAGAAAGAACATAGGCTATATTTAATTATGAAGTTCCCACGGGAACGGGAGTTACGCGGGTGAAACCGCGAGCGGGAAGCTAGTAATAACTAAATTAGCGGTGAGTGGTGAAATAAGCATATATTGTAAATGAAATTTAAACAGATTGAATATAACTACTATATTTACCTCAAAAAGACCGGCTACATTATCAACTTGAACCTTGTAACAAGGTTCATGTACATGATGTGTAACTAACTGTTATATATTTGAACACATGAAAGTTATGGGAGAGTTAATATTATATAAGTGGGAAAACATCTGTCAACAATCTGTTCAGTAGTTTGGAAGAAGTATATCGTCGGTGATATTGCAATACCGCGTATGTAACAGTTGCTACTGTGTGATTTCATATGTCAAAATATGTTTTTTCTTTATCTTTTAGGGCAAAAAATATAATTTGCTATATTTGATTTCAACCTTATAAGCTATTGTCACTTACGCCGTATTGCAATATCACCGACGATATGTAATTGTATTAGGGCAAAGTTTTTTGAATAAACACATTATTCATTTTTTTCATTGATATTAAGACTGATTGACTTATTCTTCAGCAGAAGTATGTCTGGCATAAAAAATACTTAATTCTTTAACCAGAAAATATTGGTTGTAATTTCATTTTATACATAGACAAAACCTTATGTTGGAAGTTTGATACAAACTAAAAATTTACTCTATTTTGGACAAATCCAATGCAAGAAGCAATTAAAGAAAGAAGCAATAGAAAAAACCTGAAACTTCAAATTTCCCAAAAAAAATCTATCTATGAAGGTGAATACCACTTAATTGTATTTATTTTCAGATGTGACTTATAGTGAAAACATAGATGAAGGTGATGATGATGATTTTGAAGTTGTAATGGTGGATAACTCCAGATTTAAAACCAGCATTCATGTGTCAAAGTAAGTGCAAAGTATTGTTATTTTATTTTAGTATTCTTTACACTTTGATAGTAATAAATAAAATTTGGATAGTAAAAATATGATTGTTTTTTCAAGGTTTTGATAAAAAGTTATTTTATTTATATTTTACATATTAACTATGTAATTATATACATATTTACATAGTCTGGAGTCAGAATTTAATTTCAAAGTTAGTTGACAGTACTCATTTTTTTTTTTTTTCGTCATGAGCTCTCATACTTCTGTATATTATTATTATGTATTAAACAACTGATGTATTTTTTAAATATATTTTACAGGCACTACATAGGATCTATTATTGGCAAAAAAGGAGCAACTAGAATGAGAATTGAGAGAGACACTAAAACTGATATAAAAATACCAAGACAAGGGCACGATGGTGATATTGTTATACTTGGACCTACAGCATCTGTAAGATAACTTCATATATTTTTAATTATGTTTTCCAAAAATGTTGGCATTTCTCTTAGATTTACCAGAAAATAACGTAAAATTTTAAGTTTGATTGATTGAACATCATCACTTCATAAATGTTTGCTAGCTTAATACCAAACATTTGTCAATAAAAGTCCATTTAAAGTTTGCCATGTAAACTAAATTTTCATAAGACAATGTTGCATTCATAATCACATGTTCTAGAATGTTAAAGCAGCAAGAAGAAGAATAAATATAATTGTGATGTCTTCTAGAATGAAGCAGAGAGCTACACATTTCATATCAATTCCTATGAATCATCCAGATATTATGAAGAGATTTGAAGAATTCAAGGTAGGAAATTTATGCATCTTGGGATTTAGTGAATAGATCATTTCCTTGTGGTATGATTAACATGTTGTTGCTATGGAGAGGGCTATAATATGGTCTGCATGCCTTTCCACTTGGGTTAACTAAAGCATTTTCCCTGAATTTTTTTTTTATTAATTTTACAGTTTTGTGCCCCATAGTTAGATGATGATGAACAAAAAAGTAAAATGTAGTAAGCTAATAGAAAAATGTTTTATAATAGTGTCAATAATGTTTTATAATCTGTAATGGTTTTCTTTTTTGTTGGACTTTATACCCAGGAGGCTTTTGCTACTTTTTCATACATAATTCTGTAATGGAGCAAGATAACGAAATATGGAAAATACTAGCGAATGGCCCTTTTTCCCCGATTCTGGCGATATCAATTTTGGAGAAAAATGTTAGATTGTCTTTTCGACTAACAAGGGCAGAGTTGGAATAAAAATGTTCAATATTTTTATTTAAAACTATGTACTATTTACAAAACAAACAATTAAATTATTCACGTGACTACTGATTTATTTATATCAGGGATCCCCAAACTATTTTGGACAAGTGACCCCTTTTCAAAATGAACTGTTACCTCAGACCCCTATGGCCAAATTACCTACTTTTAAGATCAACCCCCTTATTCATAATGGTCCGCTAACTTAAAACAGCTGCTACAGTGTGTTATTTTTCATTCTGACTCGTCCAAAGTGGTTGATAGTCGATATCAACCACTTTGGGAATCCCTGATTTATATTAATATTAATATTCAGCAGTTAGAAACAGTGGCAAATTCAATGTTAATTTTCATAATATATCACTTTATTATTATTCAGGAGTATGCTAGGTATTTTAAACATTCTTAATTTTTGAATTTTTTTTTCAAGTTTCATGTATTGCGTGAATGCCCTAGTCGAGGTCTAGAAGAGTCCCTATTTATTAGGCCACAAAAATTGCATCTAACTCTTGGTGTCATGTGTTTGATGGACAATGAGGAACGATTGTTAGCATCCAAGTTACTAGCTGAGGCTCAAGAGAAGATTGTTATGTAAGTAGTAGTACACTTCATAGTGACCCAGTCTTATATGCTTAATATCCAATAAGGAACTTCTGCAAATTAAACTTAACCATTATATCTAATACCTTAAGAAAGCTCTCAAATAAGATTGATGATTGAGCAAGAGAGCCATGACGGCTGATGATTGACTGACAGAACGGAACAGTAGATACTTCTCTCTGTCCTGTTATGGGCAACTACCCTAACCTAAGGTTGACTCCACATTGAGCTAGCTTTTTTTCCTCTAGCGTGTGAATGACGTCTAGAGCACAGAGCTCGCTTAAAGCGCGGTTTTGGTCATAGTTTGACCGAAACAAATCTGTCATGCCTGCATGCATATAATCTTATACTTCTTATGATGCTAATATTTAAAGTTGAAGAGTTTGTTTGTTTGAACGCCTTAATCCTAGGAGCTATTGGTCCAATTTGAAAAATTGTTATAATGTTATATAGCTCATTTATCGAGGAAGGCTAAATTTTCTAAGGATCTTATACGGGCGTATAAGGTTGAACATGGGCCTCCTTCCGAGAGAGGGTAGTTGCCATAGTCACCACGCTTGGCATGCGGGTTGGTGACCGCAGTATGGACCACAAGGAAACGCTGCTGCCCGTTTCTTGATATACGATTATTATAGATGATGTTATAACAATCGGGACCAACGCCTTCACGTGCTTTCCGAGGCACGGAGGGTAGTCCCTCAACCAACCCGTAGACCCGGAAAGAATGCATAGAATTTACAGATTTACAGAAAGATTTCTTGTCCAGTGTGGGGATCGAACCCACGACCTCCGAGATTTAGAGCAAGCTAAATACCGCTATGCTACGAAGGTTGTCGTATTCTTATTCTTATATAAAGTTGTATTCTTATATAAATCTAGTATTCTTATATAACTTTAGTTGATGCATCATATATATAATACAGATAATATTTCAGGCCTTTATTGCAAGGACATTTGCCCCTGAAGATAAGATTAAAAGGGTTATCATACATGAATGACAACCCAGCAGAAATAGACGTTTTGTATGGTCTGGTTCAAGAAGAGGGGGAATCAAAAGGCTTGATACAACAAGTTGCTGATGGATTAGTGGAGCATTTTTATAGAGCTGGTGAGTCATTATGTTTAGCATATTAGTTTGTATGGATAATATTTAAAATTTTGATTGGTTGTTTGTATTGTAGTAGAAGGCTCTGGAACTACTAGTTTTTCAAAAATTCTTTACCATTAAAACGATGCATTATCCAGGAGTAACATCTCACACACAATATATTGAATTACTATATTCCCACGAGATCGGGAGATACGCTGGTGAAACTGCGCGCGGGGAACTAGTCTATACTAATATTATAAAGAAGCAAAGATTGTATTTTTGTCTGTAAGTTAGTTTCGAATAAACTCAAAAACTACTGGACGGACTTCATTCATCCTTTCACCATTAGAATGCTACGTTATCCTAGAGTAACAAAGGCAATATATTTTACTAAAAAATAAATTACAGCAGGACAGGCCGCTGGTAAATTATAATATTACATATAAATGAAACTTATTTCGTTTATACTAAATGTAGGTTTTAAAAGATATATTTTTGTTTAGGGGTTTTTTTGTCAAGGTTTTGTTATTTCTCCTTGAAACTATTTCATTGTTTGAATTTTTTTATTGTCAGTGAGTGTTTGTGCACATACGTTACTGCTAAAATTTAACATGAATTTTAGCGGTGAAGTATGTGCAATCGTAATTTAGCTAAGCTTGAATACAGTCTATTCCAAGAATAGATATTTGTTGATTATTTGTCTTGTGTTTTTCTTTTGTGATGTCACGAATGCTAGGTAATAAGTAAAGACACACTATAGTAATAAAATGTACATGTTGTGATCAATGAACCAACAAGGTTTTTTTAATTCCATAAAAAAACGTTTTTTTTAAATTTCTTAGTTAATTGTACCACCCTATATAAAATGTTACAGGCTTCATGGAAAGAGATCACGGACGAGACAACGTAAAGCTGCACGTCACTTTGATCAACTCGAAGTATAGAAGTCGGTCAGCCAGCACTAATATGGATGAGTCTACCAGAAACTCAAGGCAGCCGAGGGAAACATTCGACGGTTCTCAAGTACTTAAGAAATTTGCGGATTTCGACTTCGGAGTGACAGAATTGATGGACATTCACTTGTCGCAGCGCCATTCGATGGGCTCTGATGGCTATTATCAGCCGACATTCGTTATTTCGTCAATTAAATGTAATTAGTGAATTAAGTTATAATATATATTTTTGTTAGTAGTTCCTTGTTTTATTGTAAAATATATAATTATATATCAGTAGATTCCCGCGCGCGGAACTACATAATAAAATATAGCGTATGTTACTTCTAGATAACGTAGCTATCTAATACTTTCCGAAGTCCCTTAATCATACAGACCCGGAAAAAAATCTAAATTTAACGTTTGTTTTCGGAGCGGGTATCAAACCTACGACCTCCGAAATTTACGGCTAGTCTTACAGCGGTAATGCTCGCCTTAAATCTCAGAGGTAAAATTCCACAGAGGTATTACGTATTCTGGCTGAATTATGAATATGAATTTTGAACGTGGTTGTTTCTAGTGAAGAAAAAAAAACAACTATGACAGGTTGAAAATAATAAAAAAGACATGGGGAAAAATGTTTGACTTTTACTCAAGTCGCGCGCTCCCACAATTATTATCTATCTCTTTTTATAGGACTCGGAAGCCAGACATTATTCCGGTTAGTGCTGGGCCCAATCCGTGTCGGCTACATCCCAAAACTATAGCTAATAAACCTACATTCTTTTACAAACAAGATTTTATTTCCCATACTTCGATCTTGACAATGGTACCACTTACCCATTCACGACGCTCTACAATCCGCATCAAATGCTTTAGGCAAATGGTTCAGAAAGTGGAGAATCGAAGTAAATCCGATAAAGAGATCCACGGTACTCCTCTCGAGATTAACAGTCTACCGGAAATACCACCGGTCAAGATGTTTGGCGAACCTATCCCTTGGGAGCGGCTAGCAAAGTACTTAGGCGTAATCCTTGACCGAAAGCTAAACTTTAGAGCGCATGGAGAAACCGTTCGTGCACGCGCTTTACTTACGCTCAGTCGACTACACTGTCTTCTAAATTCACGCAGTAAATTATCACTTAATAATAAGGTTAGGATTTCCACCACGTGTATACGACCGATTATGACGTACGCGAGCACCGTATTTGCTCATACTGCGTCTAGCAGTTTGTACCGCTTACAAACTGTTCAATGTAGATTCACTCGACGGGCCACAGGGGCACCATGGTTCATTAGTAATCGCAACTTACATTCTGATCTCCAACTGCCTTCTATAAAGCAGTGGATGAAAGAGGCGTCGGAACGCTTCTTCGAATCCGCGGCGCAACACCCAAACCCGTTGGTTGTTGCAACATTCGACTATAGGCCTTTGCCCACAAAGGGTCGTAAACACCGACGGCCTCGGGACGTCCTAGATGGTCCGGACGACGAGATAACAATCTACCAACTACCTATGCCTTTATGCCCGGTGAAGTAGCAAAAGCGTAGTGGCTAACAAAGTAAGACATATGGAAAAAAAAAACGGTACCACTTGCACTTCCTCTACATTCATTAATCTCTTCATACATGTCCTTCGGTTTAGGGTGGCCTGGCCTTACTTAAGAACTTCCCCGATTTGAACGTGGAACATCCGCGTTGGTCTTCCTCTTCCAAAATTTCCGTTAACATTCGCCCTATAATTTCTAGTAATAAGTTACCTAAATGTCCTTGAATACATTCTTTCTATATGTCCGAACCAATTTAACATAGATAACTTTATCAATCCTTGTCACTACACCTACTTTCATACCACAACGTTCCCTAATCACTCTGTGTTAATTATATCACTCAATTTCACATCAATCATGCTTCACATAAACCTTCCCTAATTTGCGCCACAACACTTGGTACTCCGCCCTCCGGATCTCAACTACATCGGCTATCCTGTTTGAGTTAGTTTAATTTTAATTAAAGTAGGCATAATTATAAATCGCAACAATAAATATGAGTATAAAGAAAATTAAATTAAAGAACAATGGAAAAAATATCGAGTACCAACATAAGCTATATTTCAGAACGAGTTTCCGGCTGCTAGAATGGAAGCTGCGGGGGCAAGCGTGGTGTTTTCACCCCCCAAACATTTGATTGAGCTGGACACTTTGGTAGGAATTTCACTAGGTAAATGATAACGTAAATGAATATGATCTTGGGTGTGGAGCTGTACATGAATATGAAATACCATTACGTGTGTTACCGTGCGGCACAGCTATTAATCTATAAAATAGTAACACATTTTATATATTTTGCAACCAAATTGATAATTTTACCCTAAGATGTCCCAAGCGTAACTACTTACGTTCTACTTTAGATATATTTAATGTAATAAGAAGTATGGCGTTTTATAAAAGCCACTGTTTTTTAAAGCTTCATTTATTTTAACTTATGGAAAAAAGCCCATTTGTTGAAGTACCAGATTGTTTCAGAGAACGGTTAAGTAGCAAAAGATTCGTGGCTGGCAACATTAAATGTCCGTCCGAAAAAAAAGGCGTAGATAAATGTTTGATAAAACCACCACATTGATGTCACTGGCATAGGAATATTTGATGTTGAAATCAAGTTATAATTCAGATAAAACAAAGAAAACACAAAAGTTATACATATAGTTATATCACCCGTAGAATATAGCCATATTTTGTACGTAATCGGGTAAAAGTTATTTACGAGAATGTTCGTAGCAGCGTAGCACTTTTTGTGGTTACGAAAATACAAAAAGATAAACCAAGAATTCATATTGACATAGTTCGTAGCGGTCGTAGCAGTTTTCGTGGCTTCTATGAATGACGGAATGACGATGCGGTATATGATGAAAAAATAATTTAGTAGGTAATTTTGTTGCAAGCTTAGTAGGCAGTAGCGTCTTATAAAGCTGCGTATGAAAATAATGGTAAATGAAAAACTTACTAAGATTAAAGTTTGAGCAGCGCGGTGTAGCTTATTATATATACTTCCGGCACATCTAAAGCATAAATACCTATCATTGATCAATCAAAATGGCAACCGAGAGTATAGTTTATCACCTGCGTCTCATATTTACGGCACAAGACAGAAACTTGGTGGTAAATTCAGTGTACCTGGGGTAAATAATTATTATGGTGATAGAAGTATAACGTGAAGTAAACGCCTACCATATGTAGTAAATAGTTTGCCTGTGGATATCAGACGAGAACCAAATAAAAATAAATTTAAAAGAAAGCTAAAAATGTACCCACTAGAACAAATATAATATTTATACTTAAATTAGAGAATAATATGTATTTGTTTATGTGACATATTTATGTGTGTATTATGCATGTATATATGCATGTGTGTGTATATATATGTGTGCAATGTGCATAGATTATTCATTAAATATGTAGGTATATTAATAGTGCACTCAACTGAGTCCACAGGTAAACCGTTTATAACAGTTTTTTGGACCATTTTTATAAAATTAGCAATAATTTATCTTTGTTTAATAAATAAATTAATAAATATCTAATTATGCTATATTATTACACTTCAGTTAATGTTTAAATGTTTGTTAGCAAAAGCTGTTACATTTAATCATATTTCGACGAAAAATTGTTTACATATCTCAGAAGGATAATGTCGGATGTGCCATTATACGTTAGAAACATTAGTCGTATGTGCCTTTATCTTACGACCAAATGCTTCTGAAGTATGTAGTACATCCGCCCTTATGCTTCTGAGGTCTAGATATAGTTCACTAGCTGTACCCGCGACTTTATCCGCGTGGAATATTGACTTTGAGTAGCATTATTTAGGCAAATTATTTTTTAAATAAGACATACGTATAAATACTTTAATGCACATTTTGTAATGACACCGTAAATATTAAATAAGAATAGCTCTAAAATGTTGTCTCTTGTCGCAAAACTTATAAAAAAAATCACATACACCATATTTCTATGCAAAAATTGTATTGCTGTTATTTCCCCTTGAAAGTAAAATTTTTACAAATTTTGAATGTCATATTTATGAATCAACAGTTTGAAAAATAAGTTTGTAACTTCTAGCTTAATAAATAACGATACTTTACTACCTGCATCTCCCTTTTCAACTTCTTACAACCCTTTTTCGCTTTAAACAGTAGCCTATGTCCTTCCTCAGGCTCATTTTGAATCGATTCAGTAGTTTAGGCGTGAAAGGGCGACAAATAGACAGACAGACAGAGTTACTTTTGCATTTATAATATTAGTGAGGACTACCTGAATTACCACAGGCTATTAAATATTATGCTACTTCCTCTAGAAGCAGAGCAGCAATGTACCGTTTCGGGTACAACTAATATTAAGTTATTCTTTATCCATTAAGGCTGTTGACAGTTGATTGTGAATTCAAAACACTTTGTTATGATGATGGCCGCAACTTTGCCCCCGTCCCACGGGTACTCGTTAATTAGCAGAGATTAGAAGTTCACCGGGGATGTAAGGTACCACCATGCAAAATTTCATTTGAACCGGTGCAATAGTTTCGGAGATTACAAACAGACAAACAGACAGAGAAAAAAAATCATCTGGATGTGTTCTATTTTACTTCTAACATCCCTGGCTCGGGTTTTAGCGTTTTTTTTCTATGTACAGACATTCGACCTTTCCAGTTTTATTATATGAATAGATTTATGTAATTTTGTCATATTTCGTAGTATTACAGTAGCTCTGAAAGCTTGTAGTTTGCAGTGGTGTATGCGGGCGGGGCGGGACCTACGTCACAGGCTGTACTCGGAGTTTTCAGTCAGTAGGGGCGCACTTTGCTCGGTGGGAGGCCGCCCTCGCGTTTGCTCCTATTTCTTCTACTAACGTTCGCGTGACAATAGTGCACATACACACTGGATTGTACTAAGAAACGTAAGTGGCTTTTTTAATGAGGTTTTTTACTTTTACATTTATTTTGAAACTATTAACGCTTTACAAAATAACTGCTTTAATTATAGTATTTTTAAAGTTTTGGACATTGGAATGTTGTAAATTGCATCATTTATAATATATTGTAAAACATTTGGTTTAATTAACTGTTAAGTTTTTTAATGTATTTTAGATTAAGCTGCAAAGGATTAGGATCTGCAATTTAAATAAAGTACTGAAGTAAGTAATGCAGATACTTAGCGCCCCTCGGAATTGTAAATTTTAATCCTGGATTCCCATTATGTCTAGCTAAATAGATAGTCTGGGTTTTAGCATACTTGCGTACTGATTTGTATCTACAACTTTATTGGTGATATACTTTAGTAGTTGTGCAATCGTCAAAATAAGTCAGATGTGGCTCGCGAAGTAGGGGCCTCGTGCTAAATGTAAATCATACTTCATTCTCGTTGTCATGAATGAGAAAAGGGCTGATTTTATCTTTGAAATATTGCCTTCCATTGTTTTTTATGACTGAAGCTGTTGGTTAAAATAAAAAAGGTTTAAGTAAGGATCGTTATATAGCACTTTAAATTCAAGGGTTTTTTTATATCCACTTCAAAGAAATAAACAGTGAAGTCCATAAATACATAACGTTTTTACCGTAGTTAACGTTTATAGTACCTAAGTAATACCTATTTACTTACATAAGTTTACTATAAACAATAATCATAACATCGCGATTATTATAGGCCCAAAAGTGCTTTGACCATTGCATTGTTAGTATAAATATATATGTCTATTATGGAATAGATTTACATGACTGCGTATCTTTAATGCTATAGATTAGCGTCAAAAAGAGGCAGTCAAGTACATTTTATAAAACAGGAAATGTTTGCCAATTAGGTTTTCCTATGGAAAATATTTAAAATCGTCTCGAATTTCTATGAAATTTATTATCACAAGCAATAACATTTGAGTTTTGAGAGTAGGATTCTAATAAAGTCTATGAAGTATGCTATTAATAGAATTCGTATTTACGAACAAAATGTCGAATGTCGGTGTATTAAATCAACATTATAGCCCATAAATGTGGAACCATCGCGGTACAGAAATACTTATAAGAGTTCAAGAGTTATTGCTGTTTATTTATATGCTTGTCAATATTGGCTTCAATACTTCTTCCTGAACAAGACACAATTTATGGCATTTATATTGCCGGTAGTTATGTACCCATTAGACTACTTAGGCTTGACCTGGACCCATATTGGGCGTACTGTTCCTCAGTTGTAGGTATCACATGCGTGGGGAGCGGGAGACGGGGTCAGTTTTCCTGTCGCACTCGACAGAATGGCAGGGTTACCGAGGGGGGACGGGAGAGGGATGTCGCTTAAGGAACGAGCACGCCCAATGTGGGGTCAGCCAATAAATAAAATTGTGCCATATAAATAAAAATTACGACCAAAACTTCGATAGGTAGGTACATTACACCACGTTTAGACCAGACCTGGAAGAAATCCTAATATTTTACACATATTTCTTGTTCGGCCTCGTTTTTTTTTCGGCAGACGTATGTACATAGTTAGCCACGAGGCTTTTGCTACTACACCGAGCATAAAGGCGAGCAGAGCTCCAGCCTTATTAAATGGTTTAAAAACTACAAACTAAGCAACCTGCGCAAGAGGGACCTGTAGGGCTTGGACTTCGGGTCTACGAGGGCATCGGATAGTTCTTTGCAAACTAAGGGTCGGAAGGAGTTCGGCGCGGGAATCGAACTGAGACTTGAAAATGTAGGTTACTTGTAACTAGGTCAAGGACGTTGTGAAATGAATTTTGGATAACCTATTGTAACTTTGATACGTTCGATACATTAACCTCATGAATAATATTTGACATCATGAATAACAATTTTTATAAAATTTGTAACAAAATTACTTAACATTAATCAATTTTTTTTCCCCGAAGTTATGTTTTTCTTTAAGCAAGACTAAATAAACTCAAAATTGATTCCATTATAAAAGGACTAAAAATGGATAATGTTATTAAAGAAAATAAATTTAAATCAAGGCACAATGCAATTCTGGTTTTGTTGACATAACATTTTCTCGTTATCGATACTGGCTAACAAACCTTGAGAAATGTTTCCGCTAGATAAAAAACGAATTATAATTAGAGCTACAAATTGTAAGAAGGTAATAAATGCCACGTAGGCCACAAATCGTTTTAATTTTAAAACTTACATCATTGTCTTAAAGTACATTCTATTGGGACGATTCGTGGGTTTTTACTCCTTTTTTCATATTGTAGTTTAATTATGATTGTTTCGTGTGGCTCAAATTACCTTTCTCATTAGTGCTGGTGTCGTTACCGCGTTACTCATTATCGTCATCAGCTCGTATAACATCCACTGCTGATCATGGGCCTCCTCCCGATACGGCGTTATGCCATAGTCACCACTCTTGGCAAGCCGGTTGGTGACATGTATAGTGCTTTCCGAGGTACGGGGGATAGTCCCTCAACCAACCAGACCCAGAAAGATGTGTTTGGTTTTACACAAATATTTTTTAAACTAACATTTTCACGGAGGTGAACTCAGTTCAGTAGGTCTTCTTAAAAAATCTATATTTAAGATAGCGAGAAAACATTTATTTTTATCTGTTGGTTCTGAGCTATCTCCAGAACGGCTGGATCGATATTGATGAGAATTTTATTTAGAGAGCTATGTTACAAGTAATAACTATTATGTATGGAAATCTATAAGGATTGCCTACAAATAAATTGAAACCATTATGTAGGTAAAACCACGGGCTCAGTTAGTCGGATATAACTTCGATTTATTATCCGAAACAACTTCATAATTGAATGAACTGAGAATATTTTTTGAAATAAATTAACATAGACTGACGATATTCAATCGACCGTTCAATTTATTGAATTAAAAAAAAGAAACACAATTAAAGAATAGAAGGTATGATTAAAAGGACTTTTATTTGTAGGAGTATTCGTATATACCACATAGGTTGGATTTTGTGAAATAAGCCACACACAGGAATACCACAAACTTTGGAATTCTTTGATGTAGTCAACACGCAGCTTATACTTATATTTATCACCCCAATTTATTGATACGATTCTGACACGCAAAGTGCTTATTATTATACTTATTTACATTTCTACGTTTAAGCTACGTAGAGTACGTAATTTAACCGATGTAAAAATCACTTTCTGTTGATGCTATTTGTTGTGTTTATGGTATTCATAGCCTAAAGTGACGTCTATTCTATGATATTACATTTTCTTGGAATAATCTTTTAATCTAAAATAATCTATACTAAACTAATATATATAGCTGAAGAGTTTGTTTTTTTGCTTGAACGGCATAATCAAAGGAATTGCTAGTCCGAATTGAAAAAAAAGTGTTAGATAGCCCATTTATCTATCGAGAAAGGCTATATTTAATTGTGAAGTTCCTACGGAAACGGGAGTACTCTAAGTGGGTGTACTACGCCGAATCGAATGCCAAATAATCGAATATCAATTGATCGACCACTATAAATCGAACGACTAAATACTCGAACGTTCATAACATCGAATGGTTATTAAATCGAACATTCAAAACATCGCACACTCAATACATCGAGTGATCAAAATATCGAATGTTTGTTTGATCGAGTGATCAAAATATCCAATGTTTGTTTGATCGAGCGTTCAACGCATCGCATATTCATTCTATCCAAAGATCAATACAAATATTTTTTAAGAATACAAAAAAAACTATATTTAATTGCATTAACATCTCTTTTGCCTCTTTTTTGTGAAGAAGGTCTTCCCAATCTTGCGTTTGCCTTTTCAATGCAATTAAAATTTAGTTTTTTTTTGTATTCTTAAAAAATATTTGTATTGATCTTTGGATAGAATGAATATGCGATGCGTTGAACGCTCGATCAAACAAACATTGGATATTCTGAACACTCGATGTATTGAGTGTGCGATGTATTGAATGTTCGATTTAATAACCATTCGATGTTATGAACGTTCGAGTATTTAGTCGTTCGATTTATAGTGGTCGATCAATTGATATTCGATTATTTGGCATTCGATTTGGCGTAGTACACCCCTCTAAGTAGATATTAGATATTAGCTCCCTTGTGCCGGTTTATTTCTGTTTAAATGATCTATTAGCGGGAATCTCTAATATTTCTATAAAATAAATGTAGGTACCTATATTAAGGTACGATACTTAGTAAAACTCTGTTATTTTCCAATTACACACTTTGTCTTCAATATTATAAAAAATGAATTATTCCCTAAGGATTGTATGAGAACCTATGTTTACACTGTCGAGTAGAGTAGGTAGGTACGATGTTCGGGAAATATTCAAAATGAAAAAATATGATGTTTGTTTGTCAAGTGAGCTCCTGAGCTTCGTTTCAGGTCAACTTATTTGTTGAGACAAACAAGAAAATATGTTTTATATAGGTATTGCTTTAACGAAGTAATAACTTCTAGTCTATAACGTTTTCTACTTTATGTTTTGTGAATAAAATAGGCTTGAGCTATTTTATGTTAATGCTTAATTGTAAAAGATAAAGTAGGTACATTTTGTTAGGACGACTGTAACTACATAAGTTGGTATAGTTGTATAACGGGTCTAAGTCCATTCGTCCCCTAAGATTCGCACCCTGTGCCCACTCGTCCCCTGGAACTTTTGAGGGGCCCATTCGTCCCCTGAAGAATATTTATTTTTATTCATTCTTCTAATATAAGTACATGTATATGTGTATACTGCAGCTCGGTAGTCCTGGTACAGTCGCTCAGAAAAGGCTAAAATAAAATATATAGAAATTCGGTAGATATCATGTTTATTTCAAATAAGATTAACACATACAAAATCACAATGTCCTAGAAACTAACAAAATACAACTCTTTTACAAAAATCAGCCTTGATTGACCATCATATAAATCAACATTAAATATAAAATATGCAAAAAAAAAGAACACATATCAACAGTAAATAATCACTTCTTATTTTTTTGTATATTTACCAACTACATACATGCAAAAACATAATAACTTAAATCTAAAAAATTATAACAGTACAAAAAAAATACTAAAATCACAGTAATTATTGAAGACTAGATAAATCAACATATTTTTTTTTAAATCGAATCTATTAATAAACAAACTATTTATCTACTCTATATAGATATGAAAATCACTGAAAAAGTAGAAAAAGTAATAATTTATCATACAAAATAGAAAATTATGTGAGTGCATACACAGTAGCATACTAAAAATCTATGTTTTACCTTAAAATAAAATAAAGTATTTAATAGTAACTATTAAAAAGTAGCAGCAGTTGATTTTTTTTTTCTGTGTCATCATTCCAATTATATACATGTAAGTCTTTTGAAATAGGGATGTATAGGTAAATAGTAGAACTTACGTATTTTTCCTTCACGTACATGCACTGATCACTTCACTTACTTATTAAATTTAATAAGTAATCCTACAGGATACGCTAATGAGTAAACTTTCACTCGAGATAGTATAAAAATCAGTACGCTTGGATTTGCAACTATAAGTAAACTAAATGTAGTAACACATTCCTGGAATAAATACGCCGAAGGTGTCTAGTACTGGTGTTAGCCAATCAGGTGCAAGTCCTTTCATCGAGCGTCTATTGTTTTGGGCTACGCCTTTGTTATTTGCTCGCGCGCAGATACTCTGGCTAAGATTACCCCTCCCGCTTCGGCATTCCACACCCCGCGCACATCTGGAGAGTACTTACCAATTTTAAACACCTTATCTATTATTTTTAACCCGTTTTTTTAACAAGTCATTCGTAGTGAGACAATTTTACATCGTAAGCCTATCGACAGGTTATATTATTATCATGACGGATTATCATTCATCATAGCTCTTTTTTCAATGATCTGTTATGATTTATTAAATTAATTCCGTTAATAAACTGTTCACAAGTGTACTATGTTAACCGTTTCTTATGTAAAATATAGCTAATTTTATCTCAGGGGACCAATAGGCACCTGAATAGGTGTCGAATCTTTAACTTATATTGTATATATATTAGAGGGGACGAATGGGTACCTTAAAAATAATATTTTTTATTAAAATATTAATTGGTCCCCTGCCAGGAGACCAATGGGCACCTATATAGGGGCCGAATCTACAACTTTTATGCTGAGGGACGAATTTTAGGGGACGAATGGGCTCTGACCCGTATAACTATCTATGATATCGAGTCCGCTATAGTTTTAGTTGAATGTACTTACTTAGATAGATATATATCACATTTTTTCAGACTTATTTTAGTAATATTTCAAATGCGGGGGGCGGGCGCTCTAATTTTAACTTCGTATTAGGGTTACCTCGAAACTGGGGTTTGATCTACCTTCTTCCACGACAGTTTTTGTTGCATTTCAAGAGACCTTTCCAACAATACCCTATGCGATGGGGTTAGTCGAATTTTTTTTTTTTTATTCACATTTCAAAGTATGGGAGTTGAGCTAAAAAAAATTTCAACTGTGTAGGTACCTATCACGGTCCACGAGATACAGTCAGGTAACTAACAGACGGACTTAGTAATAGGGTTCCGTTTTTACACTTTGGGTACGGAACACAAAACATGTACATAAAAATAAACCTACTCAAAATATACTATATGATGGAAAAATCGTCGGAGAAGAGTGCGCCCGCGAACGCGATGCGTCCCCCCTCGTCCTCCTAACCCTTAGTTTGCAAAGAATCATCCGATGCCCTCGTAGACCCAAAGTCCGAGAGGCCCGCGAACTGTAAAGTATAGCGACAGTTGCACAAAACTCCCTAAAATACTAAAAAGCATAATCCCTCAATCTCTTCGCCAGCGACCGTCCTGAGCCGAGGTCCAAGCCCCACATGGGGCGCCCTATTGCGCAGGTTGCTTAGTTTGTAGTTTTTTGAACCATTTATTAAGGCTGGACGCCTTTATGCCCGGTGAAGTAGCAAAAGCATCGTGGCAAACAAAGCATGTCAGTCAGCAGTGGCTCGCGCTATTTTAACAGGAAAGATTGTAGAAAGTCCTGCCGATGGATTTCGGCCATTACAGCCAATCTTTAAGGAGATTAGACAGCTTAATTCACAGTCCACAAGTGTGAGGGCAAACATAGGTGTACTCTCCTTCCTTTACTCTCTGTATGGGACGATTCACTGACATAACCGGTGAGAGATCACGCGCAGGACCTTAACATGTTCTCTGAGGCACAGGTGAAACACCACCAACTTCCTGCCTTCGAGATGGTTCTTAAAATATTCTTCAGAAAAAAATTTTAGTAACACCAATTATTGCCAGTCCTGGAAATCAAACTCTGGATCTCGGTAGTGGCGCTCGAATATATTACGGCTAGACTTAGATGACTGAAGAAAAACAATAGGAAATGACTTTTAACCGAGAATATGTTGTTAATAAAGATATCCAAAAATTTATAAACTTATACCTACTTGGCTTAAAAATTATTCGACTTGGTGAGAACACTACACTACTTAGATCGCTTTTATATTAGCGCAGTTTTATAAAAGCGCGTAGAGCTTTTGTTAAATTTGCTGAGTGCAAAACCAGTGTTAATTAGCTTTTATAGCGTAAGTGAACTCTGCAGAATAAGTGCCTGTACGTTCATTTAATTTTTTAAATGACGACGTGAACAGTCAGCAGCAAAAATATGTTTACAATTAATATTATAATATCACCTCATATTATATGAGTATTTATACTATGTAAGATGATAAGTTTTGAAAATCTGTGTGGGTTCCGGTGCAGTGTAGACCGCCCCATATCTTTCTATGGGTGCCGTAAGAGGTGACTGCGGGACACACCGGTTAGGTACTCACCATCTTACTGCTATCTCTAATTCACCTGCCAAGCATGATGATCATAACAATATTCCTCAAGGACGCTGCCTTGGCAAGACTTTGACGTAAACGGGCTAAAACAGATTATGTTCTACGTGTATTTAATAATTCAAACAATAAAATATGGTGTATCAAAACATAGTCAAATAAATATTGTTTAAATATGTAAAAAACCAAAAATTGAAATTGTTTACATTGAGTATTGAGTACATTTGCTGTCTGTACTCAAATGCGTTTAACGAAATAGGTTCAAATGGGCTAAGCAAAACGTCTTTTTGAATACCGTGATCGTAATACTTTGGATTACTATGCACTTGTTATATTTTGACTTAGGTACCTACCTAATTGTGATTTACTATTTTCTATGTCATTATTTTATTTTCTAATGCCATTTGATTTTATACTTTAATAAATGTTGGCTGGGTGACAGACCTTTTTTGATAACGTATTTATTTTTGGAAGTCGTTTTTTTATATTTATGTTCCATGTTTATTGCCAGTGTTAAAGTCAATTTACGTTGTGCTTTTGACTACCGAATAATTATTATAATTAAATTACAATCTTTTTAATTTTACCAACTTTACATTCTACTCATTCGCTTCCAATAATAAGGTGACCAGGTTCACTGGTGAACTTGTACTACAGGTTTTTATAATCGACAACGGGCACCAGCACTCACAAACTGGATATATTTTAGTTTTATTTAAAAAGATAATTGCTGTATATTTTTAAAGTTTTTGAGAGAAATAAATTAATATATAAAAGGAAGGAAGGTCGATGTTATGAGAGTAAATGAAGCGAAAGATGTATGTAGGGATCGTAGCAAGTGGAGGTCCATTGTCTCTGCCTACCCCTCTGGGAAACAGGCGTGACTTATGTATGTATATGATCGTCGTCGATTTTTCTAAAAAATATCAGAAGAATATTTTTTATAATGACAGAACTTCCGAAAGAAAAAATTGCCCTAAGTATACCAAGATTTCCTTAGCACGTAATTATGCGAAATAAGAGACGCGCGTTTTTCACAAAAAAATTTTTTTTCCAAATTGGTCCTAAAGATTATGGATTAGATGTAGACGTTACAAACGCACTTCAAACATTGGGGTGTCCCTTACACCTCCGTTACCCTCATTTAAGCCAATAACTCACACACACATACACACTTCCACCCTTCCCCTAAAGACTGAATGGAAAATGAAGCGGTATAAAGGTTTTAGGTAACTACCGGATCGAATTTTCCGTGAAAACATTCATAGGCAAGTAAGTACCGAGGTTTATCGTTATCTTTGCTGTATACTATTTTGATATTTATTGCTACGACCTGCATTAGATTGCTGATATGCAGCGTAGTAACGTGAGGTTATATAACGTATTATTAATTCAATGCTATTTTTTATATTTTATCTGTGTGCCTTAAGTTATCCAATACAATTATAGCATCGTCAAGTAACAAACACCATTCATAATCATCACCAACTATAGTTACATAGCATTTATAATATTTGTATAGATTCTTAGGCGACATGCAACATTTTGATTTAAGTTAGAATTACTCTTGCTGGAGCCAGTGGCGACTAGTCTAGAGGGGTAACAACCTCCCCCCACTTTCCCCTAATATAAACGTTAAGTAAACTAAATGCTCAAACCCATTTAACTTTAAAAAGAGTATTAAAGAACACTTTTTGCGTGTATGAATTGTCCTATGTACTTTTTATGTGTATCTATATAAGTTCCTATTTTATTTCATTTATTTTTGTACGAATCAATTATAATTATATTTTTCTAGTAAATTCGCTTTTTGTGATAAAAATATATAAATTTGTATTCTGTTTGTGTGTACAATAAAGAATAATTGTTTATTATATTATGTGATGCACCAAGCAATTCAGGGATATAGGCAATTCTACAAAAAAAAATTGCTAACATGAACTATGGTAAATAATTTGATTTTATCTAAAAGAATAGAATAAAATAGAATAAACTCTATATGCTAGCGAATTCTATTTTTTGTATTGTTGCTGGTGCCTCGCTACTCGTGATACCCTAAGCAATTGCTCAATTTGTTTAAGGCCTAATCCTGCAATCCTGGTTAAGTAAGAGGAATTAAGAAAAAAAAGAGAATTACTGAGCACGAGCAGGGTTCAGTTATTTATGAGTATAAAGTCTCATTAAACCAATATCTGTTCTGGGTTATATGTCGTCTTTATGGGTTTCGAGGATCTACCAAAAAAAATTGTACGGAACCATAACCTGTAAGTTTGGTGGCCTGTCTATAAAAATCTATGGAAATAATTAGTTTTACGTTTTACCTAAGACAGCTAAGGCTGGACACTCCTTTGTAGCTCGGTGAAAAAATAAACCATGATAGTTATACCTATTTCTGAGCCACGGTATTTTCTAATACGGTCCACAACAAAAGAACTGAATTGAACTGAACTGAAAAATGGCAATTCACCTGATTATAAATATATCCCTTTTATGTCTTGGACTACACCTTCACCGGTTTCTAGGGTAGGCATAAACAAATAAAATGTTATGACAAATTGCAATACAACAGCCATTTATAAAGTTATCAAACCTGCCCATCAATAAAAGGCACAGTTAAGATCTTTCTCGGATGTTCCCTTCAGCACCGTATTCTGCACCATTTTCGGATTCCATTTGAAACGCGACGTTCAGTAAAACCGCCAATCAGCAGAAGTAGCTACCTAGGTGTTACAAACCCCTATATCTCTAAGTATTCTGCCTCTATTTACTGGGTTTTGGACGTGAATTAAAAACTAATTTGTGTAATGAACATGTTGGCTAAAAGACAAGCCTTAAATTATATATACCTGCTAATATTATAAAGAGGAAAAAATTGATTGTTTGTTGGTTTGTAGTTTGAATTGAATAGGCTCCGAAACTACTTGATGGATTTGAAAAATTCTTTCACCGTTGGAAAGCTACGCTATCCCCGGATAACATAGGATTTATTTAATTATGAAGTTTCCCCGGGAACGGGAGTTACGCAGGTGAAACCGCGCGCGGGAAGCTAGTTAAAAATAATGTAAATTACATTAGATTCCGACGGTAACGTTTAGCGCAGCAAAGCAGCAAAGTAATAATAATATCATAAAATTATATCTCAGCTCTAATAAATATTGAATAATTTGTATTTTTTTACAAACAGAAAATGCGGACACATTTAACAACTAATATATAGATGACAATTGTTCGGTTCATATGTGTATTCACGACGAGGGTGCCAGCGTAGTAAAAGAATGTAATTAGGTACTTTTTTACAATGCCTCGCCTCTGATTAACATTTTAATGTGACAATAAATTAAAGGCGATGGAAGAGTTAACAGGAAGGTTTTGTATTTGTTTAGTCAAAAAACAAATATATTTTATCTTAGTAGAAAAATGGCACCGGTAATAGGCAGATAAAAAAACACGTGATATTACGTCGAATGATTCGTATTATGGATATTTAAGCATTATTCCACTTATCGTTTTATGAGAAGTAGGGAGTATTGCAATTTTGGGTACCTATATCCTTTCTAAGCTATTTAATTATATTTCGGTTTTGCGACATAGTACCTAAGTCCATGTAGGTATAATAGTATCTATAGCTACTTCACAAAATGAAAAGATACTAGATAAACGAGTAAAATCCTAGGGGACAGCGTGCTGTTTGTGTACTTAATTTCTAAATAAGTTATGGGAAAGATTATTTTAGCAAAAGCTTTTACAATTTATGGAATTGCGTTTAACTCAAAACGTGAGTTAAGATAACTGTGGGCCTTATAAACTAAATAAGATAGTTTGGAAGAATTAGCGAGCATAAACTAGCTAAAGTGTTTGCTTCAGATTGTAGTTTCTGTAGTTTCCTAGTAGGTAGTAAATAGACTTACTTCGTTTCTCCAAAGTCCCTTCTTAGTTTAGTTATTTAATGTACAATTCGTTATTTACCTACTATCGAATACGGACCAAACGTGATATAATTGAGAACTTATAAGGTTTTTAATCGTCTGTGAACCGATTCCAATAATTAGATTATTTTTTGTCATATCTACATTAAATTGATATTTCACTTTTGATTGAAAGTCTTGTGAAATATAAAAAACTAAAAGTATGCTCTTGCTCTACTTTGGATCGGTTCCTCCACATAAACTATGGATATGAAACGGGGGTGGTTTCGTATCCATGGTTTTCACACCAATTTTGGAAATAATTTCTTAGATGAGAATGATGATAGATGCATAAGTCTAACGTCATTGTAACTATCTGAATGCCAAATTTCATTGCAATCCGTTAATTGGTTTGTGCTGTGGGGTGTACTACGCCGAATCGAATGCCAAATAATCGAATATCAATTGATCGACCACTATAAATCGAACGACTAAATACTCGTACGTTCATAACATCGAATGGTTATTAAATCGAACATTCAATACATCGCACACTCAATACATCGAGTGATCAAAATATCGAATGTTTGTTTGATCGAGCGTTCAACGCAACGCATATTCATTCTATCCAAAGATCAATACAATTTTTTTTAAGAATACAAAAAAAACTAAATTTTAATTGCATTAACATCTCTTTTGCCTCTTTTTTGTGAAGAAGGTCTTCCCAATCTTGCGTTTGCCTTTTCAATGCAATCGATCAAACAAACATTCGATATTTTGATCACTCGATCAAACAAACATTCGATATTCTGAATACTCGACGTATTGCGTGTGCGATGTATTGAATGCTCGATTTAATAACCATTCGATGTTATGAACGTTCGAGTATTTAGTTGTTCGATTTATAGTGGTCGATCAATTGATATTCGATTATTTGGCATTCGATTTGGCGTAGTACACCCATTAATAATGGCCGGTCTGTATTCGTAATACCCGACTCAATTGGGCAATGTGATTAGAACAGCATGATTAATCACTTTTCCCGGCCATTATGAATAAAGCCCACCCTATCTTGGGCAAAGTAATAAAATAGGTGAACTGTAGTGTTTTTTATTTATTAAATGAAATTAAACTAAAAAAATGTTATATGAGAAGTGCAAAAGGTTTATGGGTGTTTAAAAAAAAAAAAACCTATAACTTTACCAATTTACCATTGCCTGGCTACAAGTAGGGAATTATATATACTGCCCGGTCCAAGTGATAAATTCATGCTACCATTAACACTGACTTATTACATGGACCACGGGCCGTCGGGCATTATTAATAATGGCCGGTCAAAGTGATAAATTAATCACTTTGCCCATTGCTCTTGGGCATAATTAATAATGGCCGGTCCTTATTAATAATGCCCAGTTAATCACATTGCCCGTAACATATATATATAGACCAGCTGTTGCCCGCGACATCGTCCTCTACATTCACTGAGGGGTGGACTTCTTAAAATCCTTTCTTATCGGAACCTCATAATTAAATATAGCCTACGTTTCTCCTGGATAACATAGTTTTCTAATAGTGCAAGCATTTTTTAAATCGATCCAATAGTTCCGAAGCCTATTCAATGAAAACAATCAAATCCCTCTTTATAATATACTAGCACAGGGGTCTCCAAACTTTGACGTCTAAGGGCCATAACGATTTTTTCGAAGGGTAAAAACAGTTTTAATTTTTCTATCCTTAACTATACTCTTATTTCTAGATTAGTCGCAAAGTGTGCGACCGAGTAGTTATCATTTTGATTTTTCTTTCTCAACTTATTTTATTTATTTTTATTCTTTATTGCACACAGTAAATACATAACATACAACTTTCTCAACTTATCACAGCAGTAGTAACAACAATAAGACATAGGATGTCCCGGGCCGAATTGTTGGCACTGGCGGGCCGGATTTGGCCCGAGGGCCGTTGTTTGGAGACCTCTGGACTAGCTGAACCGACAGACGCTGTCCTGTCTTAACTAAAACTCTAAATTTAATTGAACTTTTAATAGTGGGCGTGAAAACACTGAAATACCGTGATGTGCTCTAAGAGTCGCACGCATTCTGTCAATGTTATGTCAAACGCCATAAGATAACAATAAAAGAGTTTATATTGTCAAAAACGCTAAGATTACATTAGAAAATTTTGTATGGTGGTAAAGTTTTCTAAATTGTTCTAATTATCCGCGCAATTTTCTTTTTTTTTTCTTTCATAAGATTCATAAGAGAAACTCCTGACAATATAACAAATATACAAAAAACAAAAATACCTAGCGAAATCGACCCCGCCTTTGACGCGTGATTCCGTGACCAAGAGAAATAGGGGTTCATTTTTATATATATTCTATAGATTATGCATAATACATATAACATTTAGATTTGATTCACTATGAGTTTACAAAAGAGGCAAGTAATGTAGGTTTCCAACATAATTTATATGTTTACACATCGTTACAAGTTTGTCCCTCACAAAACTCTTAATTAAATCAATTAAGTCTATGAACAAACAGCCGCTTTATCTACTTAGGTAACAATGGGTGATATACTTACTGTTATATGAGATGTAACATAAATAACATATCATCATCAGCCCCTACAACGTCCATTGCTGAACATGGGCCTCCCTCCCCTGGGAGGGTTTTTGCCATACTCACCACGCTTGGCAGGCGGATTGAGACCGCGGTATTATGTTGTAATGGGTGTGTAACGGTTGATATAATAACAAAAAATCTAACGTTCACTTGACATAATTTCACTTAATATAATTTTGTTTAATGTAACGATCAGTTGTCATAATGAATAGTAGTTATAATTTCATTTTACCTAATTTCTTTTGATATAATGAACATTTCTTATAATGCACATTTGACATAATACTCATTTAGTATATTATTCATTTACTATAATATTCATAATCTAATTCATAACCTATACATCTGCCACACCCAACTATTGTTACCAGGGTCTGGATGTAATCTGGACTTTAGGGCACCCCGATTCGGATAGGTTAGGTTAGAAGGGGATGGCGGGGTCTACGGCCCCTCCATCCCCTTCGTGGTTATTTTTTTATAAACCAACCAGAAGTAGGAGCCCCGCGAAGCGGGGCTCCGTCGAGCAATTAGGTCAAAGGAACATTATTTGATATTATATGCATTTTGAAAATTATATAATGCATTTTGAAAATTATATAATATGAACTTTATACTAAATGTTATTATATGAAATGAAGATTATATCATATAAAACATTAGATCATATGAAATTAGGTTATTTGATATTATAGCATATGAAAATTATAACATATGAGCGTTATTTCAAGTGAAATTAGAGCATTTGTTATTATATCAAACATTACACACCCGTTGTAATACACAAGGACAAGCTGCGGTCCGTTACCTGGTATACACTTGTTATAACAATTGGGACCAACGGCTTAACGTGCTTTCCGCACGGAGGGTAGTCCCTCAACCAACCAGACCCGGAAAGAAATCATAGAATTTACACAAAGATTTCTGGTATGGTGTGGGGATCGAATCCACGACCTCCTAGACTCAAATCGAGACTTATATCGCTATGCTACGGAGGTTTTCAAACACACGGTGTTATGGGTTGGACTGTACGATTAATGAATTCCGAATGTCAATGCAAATAATTCATTATACATTGATCTGGGAAGTTAATTAAATATGGTGGTCAATTGGTGTATGGTTAAGAGTTAAGATGAACCTGCACCTGATATGAACTTATGTAACTTTACCGAGACCGTAATTTTTTTATTTACGGTTTTTCTTATATAAACAGGAAATATTTGATTATTTGTTGGTTTGTTTATGTCAATTCCTCCGAAACTACTGGACAGATTTCAAAAGCCATGATATTTAATGATGAAGTACCAATGCGAACGGGTGTAACGCTGGTCAAACCACACGCAGAAAGCTAGTCGTTTATAAACCGTTTTTATTGATGAGATTACATTTTTGTTCGATAGTGCACGAGTATATCTAGTCAGCCGTGTGGTTTCTGGCTTAGAATAGACCACCCCATGTCCTCCCATGGGTGTCGTAACAGGCGACTAAGGGACATACGGCTTATCGATGGGCAGCAGCATCTATTAGCTTAAGGTTTACATCTTACTGCGATCACCAATCCGTCTGCCAAGCGTGGTGATTATGGCAATATCCCTCTACGATCCTGGCTTACCAAGGTCTGTTAAGAGGAGGCCCATGTTCAGCAGTGGACGTTAACGGGCTGTTGATGATGATGATGATGATATCTAGTCATAATTATACCGCAATATCAGGCAATCAGAATAGCAATTTATTTGAATCGGGTTATCCGTGAATAATAGGCACCTATTATCAGTAGATCATTCGATTTCATATTTAATGAGTTGGTAAACTTTATTGGAAAATTAATCATCTGTGTAATTTTAACACTCAATTGGGTAGTCAAATAGAAGTTAATGTAATCATTGTATACTATTTATTATAGATATTATTTGTTTAGCTTTTATTATTTGAAACAACTTCAATTTGTCCCTTTATACGAAGTATTGCTAAACTCAGCGGAGCGAAAAATTCAAAGGTACTTGAATACCTTTTCTAAAGCAAACCAGGTTGAACGTAATAGGGAAACTTTTTCTATTTCCACATGATATTTAGATAACGATGTAGGTTTTATTTCTAAGCCTGGAATTGTACACTTATTTGTTGTCGTAATTTTTTATTTATAATAACTATCAATTTCGAGAGCTCGCTATCCTTGCCACAGCATATTTTTCGAATACAACTAAATGCTTTATTATTATAAGGTAGAATAGTTTAATCACTTCTCCTCACGCCTTATCATGAAATGTCGCAGAAGGTTAATAGGTGACTAAGGGTCAACATAACTCATTACGTAATTTTCAAAAAGTTACTCAAAAATAAATCAAACACTCAAAACGTGCTTCCAAAATAAAATGTTATAACCGTTTAAACCAGGGAGGACATACGTAATTAGCTCTGATGATTTTGCTACTTACCCGGGCATAAAGGCAAGCAGAGTTCACGCCTTTTACATACATACATACATATAATCACGCCTTTCTCCCATGGGGGTAGGTAGAAACTACAAACGCCACCTGCTACGATCCTTACACACTCCCTTTGCCTCGTCCACGTTCATACATCTGGTCATACACGCACGCCGGTTGCGAGTACTACGCACCTGACCTTTCTGAAGAACATCACCTTTGAGGTCAGTGTATGTCCTTCTAGGGCGTCCTCTCCAAGTGCAGTACCTAAGACCATGGCCTTTTTAACAAAGCCATTCTCATACTAAACTTTTACTCACTATTTATATCCTATCTCTGCCATATCTTTCTCGGAGCCTAACCCGCTGTCATGCCGCTTTAAAAGATGGATTTCAATATTGGGGAGTGATTGTAAGGAAATCGTTGCTTCTATAGTTTTAATAATAAAGTTGTAATTATAACTTCAGGAAAAATAATGGATGTTTAGTATTACTATGGTAATAAATCAACCACTTGATTTATTTAATAGCGATAATTCTAAGTCCAGTTGTGTGCTCTGAGATGAAAGATAAGTAATAAACTACATACATAACAAACTTTCTTTTGTGAAATAGAAACAAGCTATTCTAAATCACATCTATCTTGTCATGTTACGAGCAACGTAATCTGTCTATCATAAATCGTTAAAATCATAAGCTTCTTTTTAATAAAATTTGGGTAAAAGGTTGTAAAAGAGGCTTTCTTGTAGATTCTCCTGATTTAAATTTGAAATTCGTGGCATATTTAAGTGGCCACCCTGTAAAAGATGTCAGCTTTGGGTCGGATGATGAATGGCAACTGTCGCACGCCATCGATTCACTGAAGGGGCAAGCCACCAAAAAAAGATCATGATGCAAATGTAGGTACGATGAGTCACTTTTATGTCTGTGCGACGACCTGACTACTTTTTACCCAACTATAGTGTAGGAATAAGGAGAGTAACGATTTATTGCACACTACGTGTATTTTAAATCTGTCTGAGTTCTCTAAACTGAATCGCGGTTTCTGGATTCTCGTATCATTCATGACAAAATAGATTAGAGCTGATTTGGAGTCATAGTTTGTTACTATTTCACAAAAGGTTTTTTATGTAGTGCATATACTCATCTACAATCTCAGAATTGAGAAAACATAATTAGCAAGAACAACAAGAACATCCTTTAAAATAGCTTGCCAGTGGGTAAGGCTCCAAGACAGATATGGCAGTATACACTTAGTGAGTACCTAAAAGTTTATTGTTACAGAATATAATATAAATCTCTCAGAATATATTTATATTATATTCTGTAAATTCTAAAAACTTTTATATATACCTAGGTTACATTTTGTCGTGTTAATATCCAATAATTATATTTTGTTATTATGATACCGCGTAATTATAATTATAAAATATCTTTATAGGGCATTAACGCGACCAAAATTACTTGTTTTATATCCCCTCGTTTCTCTGCTCGGGACCACAATTCAGTGCAACAACCAGAAAACAAAAATGAAATCGCCAATATTAGTACAAAGAATTAGTACAAAGAATTTTAATAATGTAAATGTTCAAACTTAAAATCTGTAGTTAGATACGCTTATACTATAGGTACTTGTTTTGAAAATATGTTACAGCCTACATTTAAAAATATTTGTTACATAGATATCGATATTGGTATATAATTAACATTTTATCCAAGTAAATGAACACAAGAAGGTATATATTTACTTGTGTCTCAATATTTTCCTACTTCGAGTGGAATCTCCAATATTCTCCAGCAATTTTTGTTTGCTCAAGTCAAAGCAAATATTCGTTCCGTTCGTAAATAGTAATTTTTCAATAATATACCGTGAATTTCCTGTATAGCCTCTATTTGTTTTATAGACTCTATGGTATTTACGTCGTTATTAAAAGCTACAATACTAATTCAGTTTCAATTAAAATGCAGTGAGTGATATTAACATTAAGGTTTGTGAATACAATTTCAACATACGGCAAATTCAAATCAGTGTTTTGTAATGTTCCCCCAGATTAAATATATATAAAAAAACAAAAGAGAAGACTCATAACATAATCAGTTAAGCTTTCTTTAGCTAACCTATCCCATTAAAACATGTTTTCCTGTAAGGGAGGAATATGATGAGACGAAAAAAATAAATCTACTATATTATTTTATATATTAGGAAAAATACATCTAAAAGAAAAATAATTTCGTCGTTTAAATTCTATCACCACATAAGTATTTTTTGGCGGTTTTGATATCTTGATGATACCTATTTGCAAGAGAATTGAAAATCACACTATTTTGGCCAATTAAAACATCGGCCAAGAAAATCTCGTAAAATTAAATGAAAAGAAAAATAGTAGGTATTGCATTGTATAATTATATAGAACATAACATAACTTCAAAAGTTACTATTTACGTCATGGTTATGACAATGTATCTCGGATACCTAATTTTAAACAATAGCATCTTTTATACCACACTTTATGACAGTAAATAATTCTATAATATTCAATTCTAACACGCGACGAATGTGAACTTAAGCGACGATTTGCATCTTATGACTTCAATGTAAGGAGAATCCTATTTGATTTCAAGGAATATCGAAAATGCTTAAATGGTAGTTTGTATTATACTTACTTAGGTACGTAAAACGTTCTAACAATAGTGAAGCAACTCCTAATCTAAATCCTCTTTAGTTCTCATCCCGTGGGAAATTCTCATTCTTAGTCTAAAAGGAAACTGTAAAATGTCCATCTAGGTGTTGTAGTACTGAAGAAGTCTAATCAAGATATTTTAAATTAACAAGCGAACATTTTAATACTTTGTTTCGCGCAGTGAGATGATAATATCTTGATAGTAAAAGACATGTTTTGTTATTTATTATAATATGAAGTTCGCTTGTTAATTTTAAATATCTTGATTATACGTGCCAGTGCTATTTCTTTTCGTTAGTTACGCGAATTACGTTCACTTTTTTATTGTGTCTAATGTAATAAGTTGTTTTATTTAAATCATCGAAAAAAAAAACAATTCATGTCAAATTTTGTTGTTAAGTATTTTGATAGAAATACTAAGGGAATACAAAAGAACCAAAAATAATATATCATTACCTCTTTTTGAAATGACAAGCCGATCTGACCCAAGCCCGCAAAATGAGAAGGTTTCAATAGTAACATGACCTACGCAAGTAAGGCATATTTATACAATCACGAATTGGCTCACTTCATTTACTTGTCTGGTTTACTCATAATTACAAAGTTTACCCACACAAACCGACATACCCAGGAAATGTAACAAGAACGTGAAATACTTGGAAAGTTTGTAATTCATTGGTTTTCTGACAAGTTTTACGCTTCACTTCTTCTTCGGGCTCACACATTTTGTAAGTTAAAAGGAGTTCTGTGAAATGCCGCATTCAATAGCTTTCATCATCAAATACTCATGCGATATTACACATGTACCTACACGAATTTTAAAATTATAAAAATTATTAATTATATTTATAAATGATAGTTATTCACGACCTCCGTGGAGTAGCAGTATAAGTTTGTTGTCCAGCTTAGGTAAGTCTCGCAAGTTTAGGGGTTTAATCTCCCCGTCGGGCAAAAAAATCTTTGTATGAAATCTAAGATTTCTTTCGTGCCTTGGAAAACACGTTAATCGCTGTTGGTATGTTGTACATAAAGCAATTGTATGAAAGTAATTACATAATACTGCGTTCACCGACCCTCTTGTTAAGCGTGGTGACTATGGTGAAAATGCTCTGTCGGGGGGAGATGACGTAATGTTCAGCAGTCGACGTTCTACGCGCTCATTATGACATATAATGGTACTTATATATGGGTATTTCTATATTCAAAGATAGGTATATCATAGATCGAACCTCCATAAGGCAATTACAGAGCGAGAGTTGTGGCATCTCAAAGGAAATTCTCGATGTTCATCCAGTTTTCACAAAATTTATACCTAACCCGTATCAATATCCATTACCCACGCTGAAATTGGTTCTCCTGTTACAAAATATGATGTGTTACTTTATTTTTAAAAAAACTTTTACCTTTCAACAGCAAATATTGAGGACCTTTATGAATGAGCGATCAATCATAATTGTTTTTATTCTCTGAGAAGAAAAGAATATGTTATCATCATTGATAGGTACACAGGGAAGTTATACTGATAACTATTACGTATCGATTCTCGTCAAAACTTAACAGCTTTTCTACGATTACCTAACAATATAAGGATTCCTCTAAGTTTCTTGCCAGTTCTTCTTAGAGTTACTAAATCTTGAACTGGTGGTAGAAAAAGAAATGGGCGCATCATAAGAACATAATTTATAACTTTTCAATTGTGTGTAGGTATATAAATAATAAAATATAATAATATTAACAAAAATAGTGATCCCGAATAGGTGCAGTCCATAGCTGTGTCATTGAAAATCTATAACGAGCTGTTCTCTAAGCTTATTACTTCTAAAAATCTAGTTGCCTACTTCTTGCAATATAATCGGAAAAAATAAGGCTCAAAAACAAGCGCTATTAAGCTACAATTGGAGGACTGCCAGCTTACGTCATCAACATTCCTAGTGTGTAGGAGTGCAACTTGTTCGATAACTTGTAACCGCCCAACTTAGTCGGCGCCTTTAATCATGACATGAGATATACTCGTACATCATGTACGTAAGGACAATGTTTATGTACAAGCACTGTATACACGATATTTGCTACGCCTCGTATCAAAATACTGCGACAATTGGCGTAACTCTCATGAACTGTGTGTCAGTGTTGCCAGTCGCATATAGTTTAATATAACATGAAACAGCTCAAAAAGTACCTTAACATAACCTTATTTATAGTGGAAAAAGACACGATACTTCATTATGGCCCTTAATTACACAAAAACGTAATAATTGTTGAAAGAATAATCGACTGCCGATGTCGTAAAAGAACAAATATAAAATAAAAGTAACCAAACAGTTTAGTAATGTCTTTCAATACTTCAACTTACTTTGTAAATTTCCACGACACCTTTTTTTTGTTTGCTGTAAAATCTAAAAAGTAAAATAAAAGTAACATATTGAGTTGTGTAACATAGAGGTAACATGAGAGAGTCAAAATTAACGTAAAATGTTGCTTTTGTGTCATTTTAGCAACGCTGCTGTGTGTACTTTTGTAGTAGGTGGTAAAGTAGGTATATACCTATTACCTATAGGTACTATGTATGTGTACCTAACAGAGAGGGTATTATCGTAATATAATAAGATTAACAATGACTCACGTACGTCATAATACCTCGTTGTTGAGTATACCTACTGTATAAGCGTACCCTAGCTATAAGATTATAACTGTTTTATGTTTTAGGGCTTATTATGTTTTTAGAGCTTTAACCATTTACGATTCACAAACACTTGAATTCAAGTATTTGTCTAACAAAACGTACAGTTACTATTTGTATTCTTTCAAGAATAATCGAATTCATTAAAATTTTGAAAGGTCGAGGAAAGTTAAGACAACTTAATCACCGACTTTATTGGGATTGGATTATAATTGGATCGGATTTCAGGAGTCTTTTATGCGTATTAATAAGTTACTTTAGTTTCTAAGATAGTCTGTGGACTATAATACCAACTAAGTTCAAAACAATAGATTGATTTACGTGAGTTTAAATGTTTACTTATCAGGTTTTTATAATTCAATAGTCGGAAGACAACTCTAAGAAAATATAACTAAATAACTAACACTTTGTAAAGTGTAAAGTACTTTCACTTGAGATATAACACTTAAAGATCAAATAATAACCGCCGTGGCGGTGTAGCGGTATTAATCTCCCTTTAAGTTTTTGAGGTAGTGGTTTCGATGCCGGTCAAGATATA
This sequence comes from Nycteola revayana, assembly GCA_947037095.2. Lineage (NCBI taxonomy): Eukaryota > Metazoa > Arthropoda > Insecta > Lepidoptera > Nolidae > Nycteola > Nycteola revayana. Next base: position 16,336,715 of record OX344846.2, on the reverse strand, counting down.
TTTGTGTAAAATCGAAGATTTCTTTCCGGGTCTGGTTGGTTGAGGGACTACCCGCCGTTTCACGGAAAGTATGTGAACCCCCCGATTGTTATAGCATCAACTATAACAATTGTATACCAAGGAATGGGCAGTAGCATTACCTTGTGTATTACAACATAATAATGTGGTCTCCAACCCGCCTGCCAAGGGTGGTGGCCATGACAAAATCGTCCCTCGAGAGGAGGCTCATGTTCAGCTGTGGACTTCTACACAATAGATTATTACTACCGAATTATTAAAACTTGTGTTTTAAATTGGGAACACATATAAAATAATAGTTTAGCCGCCATGCATCTGTCCTACAATGGCGGCGGTCTAAATATAATTCAAATAACTTTTGTAGTCACCCCTGGAAAAAAAACTTATTCTTGAAACATTACTTCGGTAAGTCCCTTGACTTTGCTAAATGGAAAATGTATAACTGAGACACCCATTTTATTCAGTAATAAATTACGAGTCCTGTGAAAACTTATCCAGGTTCGAAAGTAGGTATACTGTGCCTATATATTAAGCTTAGAATACCTACACGTATGATATTCAACGCTTGTACAACAATTTTAATGAATTGTTAAATTTAATTATATTTCTTCTCAGAACTTACCAATCTATGAGTTAGCTCGTGGACTTTCTATTTATATTACCACTACGGTCCGTTGCGTTGATTGTAGGTTGTTTATTGTATGGCATAGCGCTTTTATAGTAAAAATAAAGAAAATAAAATATATTTCTATTTCTTTTAATTTGGTTCAAGTAATCAATTTTTCGACTTGGTACGGGCGGTGGTAATTTCATTATAATTATCGCAAAACATAAAATATAGGTTGTCGAATTAATATGAAGAGTTTTTTTTCGGTCAAGACGCCACGGTTCCTCCCGACCCTTAGTTTGCAAAGAACCATCCGATGTTGACGAATGTTGTTGTAATAATGCACAATAATCATATATAGGTATGTATATCGTGATTTTTTAAATGTTCCTTATAACTCGAGGAGACGGTAATGCCTTGCAGTATAAGATAATCTGGTTTGTACAAAAGGATTCCTCTAACACTCATTGTTTCTCATTGAGTCAGACCTGTACCTAATTTTTAATACTAGGGACTGACAAAATGTATACCTACGATATATAGATCGATTCCATCCATCCAAAATTTAAGTGCTTCGCACTTGTCTGTGTAGCTTTCTCCATCTATCCCGTTGTAGAGCCATCTCCTTTACTTCTTAGATCGATAGTAGTATCAAAATAAATTATTTCATAGGAGTATTAGAATGGACTCTGCAATTTCTACATCTATTTTTCTCAAATTTTAAAAGTATGGCGAATGTAAATTAATGTACGTACGATATACCCAAAATACAAGCAAATGACTTTGGAACTTTTAGAAGGGAAATTCGTATTAAAACGAAATTAAGTTACCGTAACAAGTTTTTATTACTTAAGCCTTTTTCCACTAAATTTTGTAGTAGTAGGTATTTGTAATAAGGGATGAATATTATAATAGTGCAGTAGATTATTAACATTTTATTTAAAGAGTAAACTTTGTTTTAAAGTGACTAAACCTTAACCTAATAATCATACATTTGCCTTGCTTCAAACAAATATAAAAGCCTCTCTACTGCGCGTGGTTAGAATTTTTGAAATCGGTCCATTAGTTGCGGAGTCTATTCAAAGCAAACAAACAAATAATCATATATTTCCTCTTTATATTATGAATATAGATTTATTGTCTTAGGGACTAAACTCCTTTACAAAACTTAATTTCCTCACCAAAGTACATTTAGGTGGTAGTTTAAGTGATCTTTAACAAGATCATCTTGGCCCTGTTGGGCACATCAATTAAGGAGAATATTTATTTCTTATTACATAATTTAGTACATCATATTATAATATTAATCGTCAATTTGTATTATTGTTATTTTGAAGAATTATTATAGATATTAATTTTACCGAAATAACATTAAGTTGCGTATTATAAATTGTTTTAGGACATTTATAAAAATATTTATTGAAATTGTTTTTTGATATATTTCGCTGACATTACTAAAGTACTGGGATGAGTAATTATTTGTTCTGAATTAAATAATAAATAACTGATTTGTGTTTAGCTACAAGTACCTACTTCAAGTTGCGTCCTTTTAAATAAGAGCGAAAGCAGCGTCATCCACTTTCTATCATAAACAAACTCATTATTTATTTATATAAAGAATTTATGATTTGTAAGAATTTGTTTCATACTTGACGCCGAGGAGAGCAATTTGAGACTTTCAAACAAAGTGAAGAGGCTATTGTACGATATGAAAACGCCTTCAGCATAACTACTTCGTAAAATTCCCCTATGTGATATTTATTAAATCATTTAACGTATAATATTTACATATTTACAGCTTAAAGTAGCTAATTTAAACTAAAAGCAACTTGTAACAACAAATAATAATTTATTTTTGTTATGTGTTTGTAGGTACATAAATTAATAAACTATTTAAATCTATGCTACTTGGCAATATACTCTAAACATTCCGTAGTTTATTTTGATAACCTGATAGGGAATTCAAAATAGCCATGGCTACATAAAAATGTTTTCATAGCCATAGGCTTGTTGTAATACCTGCATTTCCTATGTTATAGGTGTGTTACGTAAGCTACATTGACTTAGTAAAGTGGGACATTTTTTTTATGCATAGTAAACCTATAGTTGCTAAAGTAATTTTGTCCAAATCTTTAAAGTTACGCTATTAGGGAAGCCCCGTAATAACGTTAATCTTTGAACACATGCGTTTAGCAAACGGGCTTTACGAGTTCTACTAGCATTTCATTTAGGTAAAATTACTGAAATTAAATAGATAGGTACTCTATACTTCTACAATAAGCAGAATGAATGTGTGTCTAAGCTAATTAAATAAATTTTAATTATTTCAAGACTGTAGGTGTTAACTTCAAGATTTAAAACTAGACTTTAAATAAAAGCCAATATGAAGACAAACGATTGGCAAATAAAGCAAAAACCAACAGTAGAACGTAAATAATTGGCTTTAAAAGCAAACATACTTAAAAATTTTAATTTTATACTTCTAGTCAGAGACTAGATACTTTTGCCATTTAACTATAAACAAACAGAGTCCAGTGATAAAATCAACATTCGCAAATAAACCAGCGACAATTAGTTTCTGTCTAAATCTAATCTACTAGAACATCATAATGTGTTTTTAGATTGTTTTAATCCTCTAGATTAATTTAAAAGTGTTCAGCTGAAAGTTTTTTGTCAGTAGTGTATTAAATGTTATGGTTAAACGGTCAGGCTATATAAATTACTCACCCAGCTGACGCGACGTTGTTCTGACCTTTAGGGGATTTAGTTAACTTGACCAGCGTTGCCTAATTGGATCCTTGCAACAACTATGAATCCTAAAGTCATTCTTGTGTGAAATGGCGTGCACAGAATGTAGCTATCGTCTTTACTAAGATATATTGCAAAGTTATTTTTTTTTTGAAAAATGGTTTACTTTCGGTGCATCCTATCAGTTCTCTTACGGAGTCGAGACTTGGGTTACAACGAAGACTATTCTCCAAAAATTAGAATTAACTCAGAGGGCGATGGAGCGCAACTGGTAGGAGGATAGTCAAGAGTATAGGAACACTCGGGGATAGAAATACCAATAAATTACTTAGGAAACTAAAGTCTCTGATATGGGAAAGGGCTGAGCAAGTAGTTGTAATTGTGTAAACAAGTTCTGGAGTTCTGGAGGCGACCGTGGCGTCCCATGGTCGCGCCATGGTTGCCATTCTAGAACTTGTGACCAGTTGGAAGAATGACGACATCGTTAGGATCATATGTAACAACTGGTAAACAACCGGATTAATTAGAATGTCCCTACTGAATGTAACAAGGTTGAGGCTTGAGATGATGAGAGTTAAATTCTATTATCTTGTGAACGGATTACTCAAAAACTGCCCAAATTAAACATTATTTTACGTTAGATAATAATAATAATATAAATATATATATATATATATATATATATATATATATATATATATATATATATATATATATATATATATATATATATATATATAGATAAGGAAGGCTATATTTAAGAGCGTCCCACGGAATAAATACGAGACAAAAAAGCGATGGTTAATTGATACTAAAGAAAGTAAAAGTTAATTAAAAATCCTCTTAAATCCTACTGGATTTGGATATTACTAAATCAGATAAGGTAATGAGAAATAAATAATGAACTAGAATGCCTATTTTCTTAACATTCAATGTTAATGTGGGTGGAGCATACTACTTTTTGTAAGTAATAGTAAGACGCCGTTATACCAAGAACCATTTACGATTTTTCTTTTTTCAGTAGGTATACTAAGTTTTAAATATATGTATAGTTCAATACTTTTGTGTATAGAACCAAAATGACCTCGTAATATTTGTTTTCAACGACCGCCGTTGTGCAGACACCTTTAAATTTTTAGACGGATATTTAATTAAAATGATGTTCCCCAGCAACAATTCTAAAGACGACAAAGAATTTCTTAAAATTAAGGCTCCCTAGTTTGTACTTAATTTGTTTATCGCTGAGATAAAACCTTGACCTAATTAGAAGGCTCGTTTTGCGTAGTGTATGACAAGTGACACTGTGAATGCGCACTCGTGCTTTTCTCGCGGCACACAATGGGAATGCCGAGAGACTTTCTGTCTATTATGTAATGTGAATGAGAATAAAGTGATGTGTGGCCCCGTTCTCTATTTGAAACCAACTGGTTACTTGCTCGACATAAATATAAAAGCTAGATAAAGAATAAGAACTGGTCGCTCTAAAAGCTTTCATTTAAATATGTTTTGTTTGCTGCACTTGTTGTAAGTATCGTGTTTATTAGGTCATAGTCACAAAGTATTGTGTCGAAAAAAACTTTCGGATAGTAAAGTAGGTGAAATGTACTCCCGGTTTGTGAATGAAATGAATCTGTTGCTATGAATGCATATTTCATCCCCATTCTCAAAAATACTCATGTTGCTACATAGATAGTTAAGAACCCTTCTGATTAGCCATTGTAAAATTGGAGACAACATTCCGAGTATCCTGTGTCTTATTAAATATCTTAAAATGTTCTTTGCCTCTTTCTTTTTTTTTCGGACGGACATATCTCATTAGCCCTTAGGCGTTTGCTACTTCACCGGGCATAGGTTCTTTGCCACATCGTTCCCGCTACTCAGAACATGATTGACAACGAATGCCAAAAAATAGGCAGCAAGAGTTACTGCGAAAATTTGTCGGCCACGTATTGTTTCTTTAGAAATGATCCCCTTGAGGGAGGTCTATGTTATCAGGGGACACTATAAGCGTTAGTATAGACTGGAGCATTTACTTGTCCTGCGTCGAATCAGCAAACACTAAAATAATGTTGTATACCATAAGGCTAATAATGATAAATCTGGTACCACTGTCGTAAGGTATCTTCGTAGAATGATCGAACACAGAGTCAACATGTCTGTAAGTGCAAAAACATTGACTTGGGTATTATATTTTTTTAAACAATTATTATTTTTAATAAAAATAAAGCTTTACTCTACTAAGTATATATAAAGAGTAAAGTTGAGTGTTCATATGTAATTTGAAAACACTTAACTTCGTTATAATTTGAGGTGAAACGAAAAAAAACTGAACACTTACAATCGATTAAGTAGAATTTGATTAAGGCCACCGTTTGGTACTAAATTATACGTACCATTTAACAGAAGGAATCAAATCTACATCAAATTCACGATCAACGAATACAAATTATTGTTTAAGTTTATATCAATTATTGCATTATACATAGCTGTTCTACTGATATCCTTACCTACAGTAGTAAAGATTGGCCATGATTGTTTATTTATGGGCCACTTACTATTGGATCCCCGTTTTCGTTTTGGTTCCTTTTGCGATCACTTTTAAAGCTAATATTTAAAGTTATTGCTCGTTCAAGACCTTGCTGGGGCGGTCGTTATGTTCCGAATGAAAGCATTTTGGGTAATACCTGGATCCCGAGGAAACGACCCTTTCCTGATTTTGCTGACAGCTAGACGGATCGTAAGAAGTTTTCAAGCCATCTGCGTTTTATGTTCAGTAACAATTTTATCTTTCGTATAATTTAAAGTAATTGTTGTTTGATGAGTGACGGTTCTTAGGTAGTTAGAATAAACTCCTCGTACAGTATCAATATTGCCACACACCTTTTCGTTACAAATATAATATTAACTATTTCATAATATATGTAGGTATATGAAATTGAAAACCATTTAACCAAAATTATAAAGATCTAATCAAATGTTTTAATTATTATCACTGGTCAACAAAATTAAACTTTTTTTATGTAACAGAAATATTATTTAGATTTTTTTGTAATTCAGTATGAGTTAAAAACTGAACAATAATTAGAATTTCTATATCACATCACATTTTTGATATATTTGCTTGTAAACATATAACAATATTTATTTAGCTATATTTGAAAATTTATTTAGAATAGTTTAAATATTTTTATAATAATATTTTATATATAAAATTGATAGTCATGAATCTAATTTTTTTAAACCAGTTTACTTAAAGTTTCTATAGTTTTCTAATGCAAAGATATTAAATATTTTGTTTAACTCTATTTTTATCATACATTTCAATAGAGTCATTTTGTATGGAGTTTTTGTCTATGACACTAAAATGTTAATATTTTCACATAGAAACGGTATAGCAACAAAATCATACATGTTAATTGGAATTCAGAATAGTCACTTGCCATAACGATCGAAATACAATTTTACTCATAGATTTATCGATTTCTTTACCTAAATTGAAAAAAGGCTTATACGCCATTTTTGTAATGATTATTCTCAAATATCTGCAAAATTAGACGTGATAGAATATTTTTAATTATTAAATAATATTCTCCATTATTCACAAGGCAGATTAATGTATTTCTTTTTCTGTGGCAAAATCTTTGTCAACCAGTGTTATAGACCGAACAGAATCGATTACACATGAGTTTGATGTTTATAATATTGTTTCTCTCGGTTTTGGAAGTGGTGATTATTCAGTTATTATCGCTATTTAGCTATTGATCGAGTCGAAAATGCGATCCTTTAGTATTAGTCATTTATGTTCGCCCAAAAAGAGTCGGTCGCCAAAGCGTTTGCGATAATTAAACGATAGCTTCACGGTAATGGCGTTTTGTCTAGATTCTCTGACCTCTGTACCGGTGGCAGATTTATATTTTGTAGCATGCGGTGAATTAGATTTGATTCCGCCACAGGAGAGCCATTTTTTTTTTGTTATTGGCCGTTATTGTTGGATATAGTGATGAGTAAAATTGGTCTTGGTCTTGCAGTCTTGGTCTTGGTCTTGCAAAAAAGCGAGACCAAGACAGAATAAACAAGAACAAGACCAATACCAAGACCGATTATGCAAGACCAAGACCAAATACGCTTGACTTAACCGAAAATTCTTACTAACAGTGTTTATATGAGACAAACTATTTGTAACAGCGTCAACATATGATAAAAACTGAATGTTGAAAAAATTTGTTGAAAAATGTTTGTTAAGACCTTATTGCAAGACCAAGACTAAACGTTCTTCAGCAAGACCAAGACCAAGACCGAGTGAGCAAGACCAAGACCGAGACCAAGACCAAGACCAGACGTATTTGAGCAAGCCCAAGACCAAGACTGAATAAGCAAGACCAAGACCAAGACCAAGACTGTCCAAGTCTTGGTCTTGGTCTTGCTTTGCTCATCACTAGTTGGATATTTAATAATACTAAAAATTACTAGAAAGTGCTTATTTATTTTCCAAAATATATGAGCACTTTCTGACTGAGGGTTTTCGGGCGTTTAAAGAATCTATAAAGCCGAATATATACAACGGTGTTACCACGCACAAATATCTGTCTTCATAAATTTTGACACGCTAACTTGTGATTCAATTTCACGCCCCTAATGTATCAACATCAATAACGTTAATACTTATATGTATGTATACCTACATGTTTTCCCTTGTGAAATCTTGCTGTTACCTATACGAATACTCGGCTACGTTATTACTTAGTATATTGCGTGATTACCATAAAATTGTACGCCACAAACAAATTGTTAGCAGATTTATTTTAGTGCGGTGGTGCGTTGAATTCACTTTTGTGGTTGGCAAGTAAAAATGGAACTCTCATGTCACAGCGTCTATATGTCGGTATATTGGAAAAGTTCAATCTAAATCGTAGACGACCTACGCGTTGTTGGTCGTGAGCGTTTATTTGTGTCAACCGTTCCGCGACGCCTTTTCTTGCAAAGAACGATGGCAGAATTGGATTTAGATGTATTTTCTATTACTGGCACTCCTTGTCCTTTTAACATACTCGTCTGTGGATTTTTCTAGTAGGTAGTTAAATAGAATAATATAATAACCTACCAACTTTATAGGGCTAGGACTTAAATAAAATAAAAACCGGCCAAGTGCGAGTCGTACTCGCGCACGAAAGGTTCCTTACGAGTTTCAAGTGCCTGCCTGCTGCCGTTATTGATAACGAGCAAAAAATTACAAAAAAAAGTTTCTTGTGTAGGAGTCCTCCTTAAATGTTTATTTTATTTTATTTTTGTAGGTATTAATTGATGTTATAGTGGCAACGGAAATACATCATTTATAAAAATTTCAACTGTCTAGCTATCGAAGTTCTTGAGATACTGCCTGGTGACAGACAGACAGACAGTCAGCGAAGTCTTAGTAATAGGGTCCCGTTTTTACCCTTCAGGTACGGAACCCTGAAAACGAACAATTCTTAACGAAGTAGGTAATTCGTTGTCGATATGAGTAATATTTACTGATTGCTTTAATAACAGGGAAAATGCTTTTTTCTCTTCTTTGTAACTGAGTCTAACAGCAAGAATAATAATATTTGGCTTTAAGTATTCATTTGAGTAGGCATGTAGTGTCTCATTGTCGTGATCTTTATTGCTGTGGTAATAGGAATTATCATAGTGACACCTTACATTCCCCAGTAAACTCATGTCTGAAGTGATTTTCTTGCATACGCGAGTACTTAATACTGAGACTAGTTTAGACATTTTATTTTTTATTATTTCTTGCGTAAAACTATTACGTAAAGGTTTCTTTACTGTATTTTTGTATAAACGGACATCAAAAAGCTTAAAGAATGTGGTTTCATTATGATTCGCTAGTGTTCCAAAACAACCCCGACCCAAAAACTCATCCCTTTTTCTTCCAAGGCCCAAGATAAGTAGGTAACAAATAGCGGCAAATAATGTAAAGCAATACTACTCTAGTACATACGACGTAAAATCTAAAACATATGAGAAATGCGTTGAAATGGCGAGCTCGTTTATTTACTTCGATTTGCTCCTTGGAAGTGGTGTGGAAAGTATTCAGCGTTTTAAAAGTACAGGAAATACATGGATTGAGCTTTTAAACTAAGTCTGCCAGCTATTCAGGAAAGGCAAAATATAATAACGACGATTTACGAGTCAACAGTGAGCTTGGAATTTAATGTGACATAATAATGATGTACTTGGTCATCAAAGAGACAAAATTTATGTTTATGATTATTTACATTTGCCAATTTTTTTAGCTGAATCTAACCAACCTAAAATAACCGTAGGTACATTTGTAATTATTTGTTGTCATATCGATCATCTATTTTTTACAATTTTACAATTCAAGTGATATAGTGTCTTAATAAAGTGGCTATTAATAGTTCTTAATCATTATGTGTTAGATAATCACTTACTTAATAAGCCCCTTAAAGCACTTAGCTAAGTTCATTACATAGCTCTGTAGGTAGAAAATTACAAGCAACGTACAATTATCTTGAATTATAGGCCTTACAACTCGAGCTACGCTCCTGTATGTGCTCTGACTACTTATATAGCATAACACTGTATGATAAACATGTACTGTATGATTTATGAGAGAAAACACATTTCTTGAAAAAAGAAGATGCAGCGTTTCATCTTATAAATCTTGCGAATTGCTGGCAAAATAAACACTTCTAGTAATTTGTTTTACGTTATTTCTTAAGGTCTTCTTGAGATTTGATGAAGTGGCTGTGAATTTTGTTTTTTTCCCGAATATACACATTCCCATTAGCAATCCAGCAACGGTCGTAGCCGCTACTTGTGTTAAATTCAAGTGCAAGGAAGTGTAGACGCTTGGTAAATGTAGTTAGTACTTCGGATACATATAGGGGAAGCTTAGACCCTTTTGAATTCAAATAGGAGGCAGAAGATGCATGGCAAGGGCGGTTGCTGGCAGCAACCGTTCTTAGTTGAGGTTCAGGGCCCACACGCGGCGCCCTCTTGTGCAGGTTACTTACTTTGAAGTGTTTAAACCAAATATCCTAAGTAAAGTAAGTACTTTTAAGTGTTTAAGCCATTAAATAATAATTTATTTCCTGGTCTGGTTGATGGACTAACCTTTGTGCCTCGGAAAGCACGATAAGCCGTTGGTCCCGATTGTTATAACATCATCTATATTAATTGTTTACCAGAACGGTTAGTAGTTCTCTGTGTGTTACGATATAATACTGTAGTGACTTACCCGCCTGCATGGTATAATGCCAAAAAACCTCATTCGGGAGGGGGCCCATCGGGAGATCTACAGCAGTGGACTTCTTTAAGGCTTGATGCTGAGAATGACGTTGAAATATGCCTGAAACCATGCTCACCTTAATGTCCGGTGAAGTAGGAAGAGCCTCGTGACTAACTCCGTCCTGAAAAAAACCGAACCGGTGACTTAAAAAGAGAATTATACGATACAATTATTTTGATAGAGAATTAATTACATTTTAAATTGTATAGATCTGTATTCACAAAGGTAAGGTATAACTTCTACAGCTGTTAGGTGTGTATAGTTACCCAAGAGCTGAATAAAATTCATGAAAGTATTTTATTCATTTTAATTTTTCCAACTAAATATATTATGTTGCCGGGTGGTTTCCGGCTTAGACTAGACCACCCTATATCTTCCTATAGGTTTCGTAAGAGCCGACTAAGGGACATACACCCGACGGATGGGCAGCAGCATCTGTCAGCTCAAAGGTACTCCCATCTAACTGCGATTACCAATCCGCGTGCCAAACGTGGTGATTACGGCAACATCCCTCAACTACCCTGGCTTGCTAAGGTCTGTTAAAGAGGTGGCCCATGTTAAGCAGTGGACGTAAAGGGACTGATAAAGGGAGTATTTGTTACTAACTCACAAAAATAGTTATCACGAGGTAGCTACTACACACACAAAAATAATATTAATAGTGAGTGTGTTTTTGTTACTCATCCTTTCAGCAAAATGGATTAGCCGTGGATCGATATAAGTTTTTGTATCCATGGAAATAGTTAGAGGGTTGCAGAGCGACGTAGGCTAATTATTATTTACTTCGGTAAACTGCATTGCTCTCCAAATGCTATCAAAATATTACTTTTAGAATTGCTTTAGTTAACGAAACAATATTTTGTGTGAATTATTTTCTAAATTAAAAGTAGTTTATGTATGTTTATATATTTCCACCCTTGTAACTCCTGTGGGAACCTCATAAAATATAGATATAAAAATATATCTTGGATAGCTCGACAGAGCCTTTCTAAGGCCTCAAACAAGACGCGGGGCGTCGCGGCGGGATAGTGGTGGACCACCCTTAATATGAAGGGGGATGAAAAATAGATGTTGTTCGATTCGCAGACTTAATGAAAACTATGCCGGTCAAGCCATTTCGGAGAAGTTTAATTACAAAACACCGTGACACGAGAATTTTATATATTAGAAAGAAGATAGATGTAGATAAATATTACGCCTTGGACTAGTTTCACGCAGGTTAACTCTCACGGCGCTAATAGGTATGCCTAAGCATAAGATACTGTGTGGTTTCCGACTAAGAATAGACTCACTCATATCAGAAACTTTACTCATATCTTAAATAATTACCTTTGTAAGGAATTGTTATTTTTCACTTTTAACAAATTTGTCAGTATAAAATATATTGTTCTGAATTTATCCTATTAATATTATAAATGCCTAAGTTTTTATGTGTGGATGTATGTATTTTTTCATCCCACCATCTCGGAAAGAGTATTTTTAATCTTCAATATCTGAGTGGAAAAGCAGTTTTTATTCTCTAGAGGATAAAGTAAATTGAATTTAGAACATCGTGTGCACTAAGTATTTGAATTAAAAAAAACATTAAACCTATTTACTGCTACCTCTATGGTGCCGAATATATCATACAACTTTTTAGGGTTCCGTAGCCAAATGGCAAAAAACGGAACCCTTATAGATTCGTCATGTCTGTCTGTCTGTCTGTCTGTCTATCTGTCTGTCTGTCTGTCTGTCTGTCTGTCTGTCTGTCCGTCCGTATGTCACAGCCACTTTTTTCCGAAACTATATGAACTATAATGGTGAAACTTGGTTAGTAGGTGTATTTTGTGAACCGCATTAAGATTTTCACACAAAAATAGAAAAAAAAACAATAAGTTTTGGGGTTCCCCATACATAGAACTGAAACTCAAAAATTTTTTTTTCATCGAACCCATACATTTTTGGTATCTATGAAAAGGTGTTCAAAAATGATGTTGAGGTTTCTAATGTCATTTTTTTCTAAACTGAATAGTTTGCGCGATAGACACTTCCAAAGTGGTAAAATGTGTGTCCCCCCCCCTGTATCTTCTAAAATAAGAGAATGATAAATCTAAAAAAAATATATGATATACATAACCATGCAAACTTCCACCGAAAATTGGTTTGAACGAGATCAAGTAAGTAGTTTTTTTTTAATACGTCATAAACCGTAAACCGCAATTTACCTTTCATTCAATCAACTTTTATTAACATCGATCAGAGTTACAACGAGCTACAAGAACGTTTATACTATGTTACTTGTTGTATTCTTGATATCAAAAATAGGTAGGCACTTGCAACTAGTAGGTACGGAACCCTTCGTGCGAGAGTCCGACTCGCACTTGGCCGGTTTTTTTTTATTTGTTAAAAACTCAGACTCGGAACCTACTTGGTGTTCTTTTTTCAATTTGCTTTGTACGCGGTTCTTTGCGCGGCATTTTTTCACGTCATTGTTAAACCTTATATTAAAAACAAGAAACTTGAAAACAAGTGAAAAATTTTAGAATCCTTCGCTTGCTCGGTCATCAAAAATGAACACGCGGTTAAAAAGCAACTTTGCACTCTTGTATAACTATTGTTACTTTTTTACGCATAAACTACTTAATGGACTTGGCTGAATTAACATATAAGCTACAAATATCACGCTCCGACCCACTGGAGCAGAGTGACGCGGTTAAAAGCGCGGGGCGCAGCTAATTTAAAATAATTCTATAGTAATCAATTATGAAGTTATACAGAATAAGAAATATTTTCACCAACTATACTCTTATATGTTTTTTTTTCTTTGTTATTTGCAGCAATTGAAATTCTCTTGGTTAAAGTTCCTACATTAACCCAAACTAATAAGTGGAAAGACTTTTTCCTGAAGGTTGAAACCTCTTGGGAGCGGGTTAAACTTTTTCTCGAGTGCGAGGTAATGGAACAGGGAGGGTATTTCACCGGTCGTGTTTGAATTCGTAGAGCAATGGTAGTGTCCGTCCGTCTCGTAAGCTTTATTTTCTAATTTTTTTAATGTATTTACGTTTGGAATATAATGAAGACATCGGCAGTTTGCAGAACTTTAAAGTACACGTTAGGATTACTCGTTTTTTGGATTCTAGATTTCATAGTATTTTGACGCGGTTCTTGTTAGTAATTGGAACGCAACCAGTTATTAATAACGTTGGGACTAAGTACAAACTTAGGTTGGTATCACTATACTAAATCTATCTTGTTTATGTTCTGTTTTAGTCGTTCTTATCTTGTATATAGAAAGTTGTGTGTGCCTTATATTTAATACATAGTTTACAATTTCTAGCTATAAGTTTTATTTCAATCCCAAATTAATTCAACAGCTCTAAAATATAATCAACTAGCCTTCATTTGCGCTTATGTAGTTCCCGTTTTTGTAAATATCAGTTCATAAAAAAATGTAGCCTTTATTTAAATAATATACCGCCTTAAAAAACGCCATCGTTCCTAAAAAGTATTTATTTACGCTTGACTACGAGAACGTCATTTGTTTATCTACATTTAGTGGCTTACACACAATGGTAACTGTAAAAGCGGGGTAGAGCGGGCAGTTTCATAAAAGTTGCTACCCACAATACGTAAGTTCATGTTTTCTCACGATCGCGCTGAAACGTTAGCAGAATATGTTATTGGGTCGTGTGTGTTCCGCGATGTTTCTATTCTATGTTGTACGTCGTGATTAAAGATTTAGCCTTTGTGTAACAAGTTTGAATGGGGAACAGCAGTACCTTTGTCTACAATACGTATTTGGTACAATGATTGTTATTGTTAGCACAATGCTTGTCATTCGCAATTGTGTGGCTGAATGGGTGTGTTAAAATGTATACGGGCTATCTTTTAAATAAAAAATATGAAAAAACGCGTTTTCGATAATTATTTGAGCCTTTGAAAACAGGTTTTAATAAGTAACCGGGAAATATGACATCACATCGCGATAGATCCCGTTTCCGTGGAAACTTCGTAACTATATAAATATATTCTAATTAATATGTTATTACTCGATAATTAAACTATATAACAGTAAAATACTTTGTGATATTGGTTCATATCTTTTTATTTTATTCGTTAAAACAGAAAAATGTTTGATCTCATAAATGTTTATAAACTGGAATGATTTCATTGTAATTAATTTAAGTTCTGCCTCTGTAATTAATATTATGACTATCACAGTCATAATATTAATTACAGAGGCATATCTTTACAACATGTGCTTGTTAAGGCGCGGTGAATAGACGACTTTTACGTATTAGTTTTGTCACTGTTGCTCCGCGTAGAAATGAAAGAGAAGCGAAGAGACGCCGCGATGGCGCAACGTTTCGTTCGACTCGTTCGAGTTATTAAATACATTAATCCTTGCAAATATGTTATTCCAATCGATAAATAAAAACAACAGTTCCCTTTATTATTATATATTACATCACTGTTATTAATATTATCAAGATTTGTTTATAAATAATACAGTTACAATTGCTACAATTTCAATTTAAATGGTTTTTTTTTTATCGAGAAAATTTACCGAAAACGTGTTTTGAACACAATGGTCCCCCCATAAATATGATAAGATTAACATATATTTTTTTAGCTGCTCTAAAATGTAAACATTTGGCTAAAAAACTGTTTTGTGAAGCTTATTTTGACTAGGTACAGCGCCTTAAATTTATAATATATTTATTTGTTAGTATTTGAAGTTGATTCCAATCTCGAAAGATGGACGGGGTTACGTGATAACGACACCATTTCATTCAGCCTCCTAAAAGTCGTTCTCCAACACGCACAATGAAGATAAGTGATGATAAATTACACTGACCAGGGCGACAGGGACTGAATGCCCAAGAGTGGGACCGTAATAAAGGCGTGCCTGCGTAGCTTCAAAAACTTGATGTTAATGGAAAATTTTAAATAAACAACAGATAAAAATATTATATACCTATAATATTTTGATTATATACAAACATAATTATATTATACAACGTGTTAATTAAATAACCCAAAACCTCTTAGGTGGTGATTGTGCTCATGGATATGAACAACTTTTAATATGGGACCAACTTTGTAACTCAAAAAATAAACTTTTTCATACATTTTGGTCGAGTATGGAATTGACAATTTGTATGGAACAGCTGATTTTTTACTTCGAGATACAATGTTGGCCTCTTAGAAAAAGTTGTTCATATCCATGAGCACAATCACCACCCAAGAGGTTTTGGTTATTTAATTAACACGTTGTATAAGTTTTCAATTATCATAGATAATTATACAAATTAATTAGAAACTTTTATTCGGTCTTAGTTGTCTTAAAATGAGCATTCATTAAGGTCAGAATTGTTCTGCAGTGTTCTTATGAAAGCACCTTTTTAAAGTTCAAGAACGTATTCTGTACATCGAAACTGTTTTGTTGATACCTTTTGAAAGTTTCTCCATTCCTTAGAAGGCTAGACGAAAACTTACATCAGTCCAAGCGCTAAAAAGATTAGGGTATCTATGGCCAGAGAAGACAGAACAACTATACTTTAAGCATACGATAAAAAGCAGATTAATATCTTAATATTTAATAAAAAGAAAATAAAGAAAGAAATGTGGAATTAACTCGCGTCGTACAATATACATTCTAACAGGAACAATTAATTGAAATTAGTTCTCTTGCGCTCACGAACGAAATGCGCACTGTCACTAACTTTTTGTGCGGCACAGAATAGCGTGGGCGAGCGTTTCGTTATAAGTAGTAAAATTTTCGCCTGCAATATAATTGCAACATAGCGTAGTTGAAATCGCTGCAAGTAACCCACTGGAGCAAGTATCTTGGAATTACGTTATATGACAGAATCTGTTGTTTTTGACATCATTTATATCAGTAACCATGTATATCTAGTAGTACTTTATAAACAACCACTTGCTTTTCTTAAATGAATAATCGCCACAGATGGGTCATAGGGTTAAAATAATAGAGACATTCTTTACAAATGAAACGTTTTGTGTACACAGACATTGGTCTTTTAGTATATTTTTTCGTAACAGAGTAACAACTTTCTAGTCCAAATTTTGTCATTAAAATGATACAGGTCCGCTCAAGCCATCCACCACTCCACTATTCAGTCGCTTCCACAGAAGCCTAACGAAGTTATCAAGCAGAGTCCTATTTCGTACTTTTTACTGGGATTAATCTCAACCTTACACCCGCCACCACTAATTCTAAGAAACAGGATTATTTGTGACATACCTGCACAGGAAAGGGCAACGGGTATCGACCACTGAGTAAGCTTGTAGTAAAGGGCTACTAACACGACTGTCTAAAGCATACATAGGCTTAACTCATATCAAATTATTTTAAAATATACAAAACTAGAGTGTTCATTACTGTATTACTACAAATCGATTAAAATTCATGGTCAAAAAGTTTATTAGAAGAATATACAATTAATTGTACGACATATTTTACAAAAATGGCTGGCACCGTTTCCGTCTCTATTTTGCGTGTAATTTTTGAAACATTTATTTTAAAGCTTGCCAGCACTTAACCGATACCATATTTTTACCCTGTATAGTAAAACCATTCTTAACCATATAAAATAAATTGAAAAACAAAGTGAGATGTCTTGAATCTACTCTTAATATATTATATTCTGGTGACGGGTCAATCGATCAACTATGACAGTGACATTCAATATTTAAAGATATAGAGACTATAAGCAACGTCTACAACTACTTATTAGTTGTAGACGTTGCTTATTAAATTACGTTGTAAAAAATCAAATCAGCTAAACAGTATAAGATAAGCTCAAATAAACACTCACTGGTTTTGCACTGAACTTAGTATTGATAAAGCTATCCCGAGCAACCTTAATATTTGTTAAGCACAAAAAAAAATACGTTTAATAACCAACGACAATTAACAACATTATCGATACATCAGTGATAAAGTTATTAGAATATAAATTATTTACGTTTAAAACTCAAATGTTATTCCTTTGTAAATTGTTTGCGTTTAATAAGTCTTGTGGAAAGCTTAGTTCTTAGAACCAACTCAATAACGTATACCTGTCTAACCTACACTGTATAATGTTTAGTTTTTGTTCTATTCTTATAGTGTATAATAAAGAGTTTTTTTATCTATCTATCTACCATTCACAAACATAGGTTGTTAAACTCTTTTAACAAAGCTCTCTTTAATTTCGTATTTCATCGCTTGTGAATGAAGTAAACAACCATAAATAGAAGGCAAAATAAATCACAGAATAGAACAGATTAAGGAACTGGCTGGTCATTTAATTTGAGGTTAGGGGTTATGTCGAATCATGGCATTGAAATGTACGCCCTGTGACGTAATATTGTTCGGGCTCCAAATGATGGTCGTAGCGGACTCTATAACATAGAAAACAAGATAAATACCAAAGTAAAAGCTATAATTTTGGCCATTACAGTTATTACGTAATGGCCGAAATATTTAATAAGAAAATCTTTGGATAATTTTTGGTAATATTGCGCATATTAAAAATTAGCAACTTTGGAGTCGTTTTGGGATATTATATATTTTATCGATGTACCAATATATAAAGCTAAAGAGCTTATTTGTTTGCAATCAAGCAATGATCGCGCTAATCTCAGTAACAACGGGTCCGATTTGAAAAATTCTTTCAGTGTTAGATAGCCCATTTATTGAGGAAGGCTATAGACTATTATGAACTTTCTACGAGAACGGGAGCTACGCGGCCGACACCGAGTGCGGGAAGCTAGTGATAGATTAGTGAATTAAGCTGTAATCTGTCCCAAAGTTGCTATGGGTACTTATAAACTTGAAAGGGTGTACTGGATTTTGCTAATTAAATTCGTTTATTTACTTAATATATTTAAGTGAAATAAGTATGGGACCTATGAGAAAAACTTGCAACGTTAATAAGTCAAAGCACACTTATTAGTAAAAAGACTAAGGTCCTATGCTTTGCGCAACTTCTACTAAAGCAAACTTTGACTTAGATTTAGGAAGTTTCCTTGTTAGTGTTTCGTATTCAAAAAGGTACTTGGACAAGTAAAAGCCACTTAATAAATCCGCATATGATATGGGCGCCTACGAAAGATTGCATTAAGTCCATGCTTATACATACTTGCTTATTTCTTAGTTTTATTACTAACAAGCTGACAGGCGACGTTATTTGACAAAATTCGTATGTTACTTCTTTTAATGTTACTTTAGAGGAATATAAATATACTGCGTAATGCCTTCCTTCTGCTGGCCAGACATTATAATAAATCTTGACAAATGACAGCCCTTCTGTTAGAAATAAAGGAACCGTAAGAGCGAAATCGGGATAATATTTTACCATCGCAGCTAAACTAATAAAGTTCTTTAAAACAGTGAAGTGAATATGAGTTTACTTCACTGTTTCACTTCACTCCAAAAGGCTAGGTCCACTGAAAATGGGTCTCCCTATAAACAGATCTTGGCAAGTAAGCTTAGTTGAGCGATATTGCCATAATCACCGTGCTTAGCAGGTGGATTGGCGTTCGCAGTAAGATGATAAGAAACCTTAAGCTGATAGATACTGCTGCTATTCCATTAGGTCTTAGTTATGTCTTAAGATACCCACAGAAAAACGTGTGGATGGTATATTCAAAACCGTTAACCACACGGCATTGCAACTCCATATGAATAATGAGCATAATTAATATCATAAATGCTAAAAACATTCTGCATATCCGTTACGCTTTCACGAGTAATACTCATCTCATCGGTGCACCGATTTGATACAATTAAGTGGAGAGAATGATTTACCAAGTTTTATACCAAATTTCATCACATTGGTTCCTATTGGTTGGAAGTCTGCTTTATACCACGAAAAAGAAAAGTTAGTAAGTTCTGCCCAAAGCAAGAATACCACGCGGATAATGTCAAATTACATAATATGTAATTTGACATTATCCGCGTGGTATTCTTCAAATATTATTCAAAGTAGTTCTTAAGACTACCTATATTCAATTATAGCATATTTGAATTTGTAATTTGTACCATATTATTTAATTATATTGTACGTGTGAGGTATGTGATAAGCGCACTATAAATTACCGCAATTAACACTGTTTTCGTAATTGCATTGTCATAGTAGTTTGGATTTAATGATATTGTGTATGTTTTGAAACCACTTGCTTAATTAGTTTGTTGTACTATATGCGCTACAATAAAGTTTAATAAAACCTTTTAAAATACACAGTTACAAGTTGACCCTGAACGGCATTTTTTTATATTTTACCAGGTTCATCAATATGTAGCTCTTACCTACCAATGTAATCTATACATATAATAATACTGTAGAGGTCGACTGTTTGTACATAGAAAAAACGCTAAAAACCAAGTCAGGGGGATGGTCGAAGTAAAATAGAACACATCCAGGTTATTTTTTCTTTATCTGTCTGTTTGTACGGGCTAATCTCCGAAACTGTTGCACCTATTTAAATGAAATTGTTCATCCCCGGTCAAAATTTTAAATTCTTTTAATCACAGAAAATTAATGAGTTCCCGTGGGAAAGTTAAAAAACCGTAGGAATAACAAACACCACACGGACAAAGTCGCGGGCATCAGCTAGTAATAAATAAGTTTCATAATCGTGGTTATGATTCTGAATCAAATTAATTATCGGATACTATGGTGCCTAATTAACAAATCAATCGAGACACTCGAACGTACGAAACATTTCGTAGCGTCGTAGTACCTCGTAGCAGACGGTTTACTACGTGGTGCTACATAAATCGGTTAACCAATTTTGAATGTTTCGCTAAACTGTGTTTTATTGAAGCAAGCTTAGTAGTAAGTTTTGAAGAAACTGATCCATAATAAATATCATAATTTATGTGCTATTTCTCAAAATATGAGCTGGTAAATTTACTCCTTAACGAATTACTGAAATTAGGATGTCAACCAAAACTACCTTTCATGGCCTCATACGAAACAATTTGTTAAACTGGTATGATATATTTTATTACTACATCATCTAACTAAACTAGTTAAATAAGAAAATATTTATTTATAAAAAAAATGTTCTAAGATTCCGTTTGTATAATTTAGAATTTTAAACACTGAAATCAAAGATCAATGTTAAAATACAGATAGGTATATACTTTCTACGATATACACTATATTATTTCCATTTGTTTATGTGTTAATCATCCTACATCACTTTTTGGTTAAGTGGTACAGTCAGCATCAAAAGTTGATGACCACATTTAGATTTCCAAAACCGCTTAACACTTTACACCCATAAATCGCTGAACGAAATAGGCGCCAGTATAGAATGAACATCATTAAAGTTCAAAATTAACTGAACACTACTCGTCAAAGGTCACTGAACACCATTTTGTCAAAAATCGCTGATCGTTATAATACCCGAAAATATCATAACATTCAGTTTTACAAAAGTCACTGAACAATATAAAATGCTTGTTTTAGTTATCTAGTATAATCACGGCAATGTCCAAAAATAACTTAACATAATAAAATAACAAAAGTTACTGAACTTTTTTATTTAACTTGCTTTGTATGTAATTTGTTCGGATGGAATCTTGCAACTAAATTTTGAAGCACATACCCTCAACCGATTGAGCTGAAATTTTGCAAACATATGTATATCGCGTGACAATGCAATAGTACCATGGAGCTGATCTGATGATGAAGTCGGAACGTGGCCATAGGAACTCCTGTACCTACTGAATTAGATAGTCGAGTTTGGGCTCGTTTGTTTTGAGTTAGTGAGTATTTTCCATTGCACATGATGACGAGGGTCTGATGAGGAGCAGGAACGTTACCACTGGTACGCCCTTAATGCAAGCGCTAAGATGTTCGAGTTTGGGCTCGTTTGTTTTGAGTTAGTGAGTATTTTCCATTGCACATGATGACGAGGGTCTGATGAGGAGCAGGAACATTACCACTGGTACGCCCTTAATGCAAGCGCTAAGATGTTCGAGTTTGGGCTCGTTTGTTTTGAGTTAGTGAGTATTTTCCATTGCACATGATGACGGGGGATTGATGAGGAGCAGGAATATCACCACTGGTACACCCTTAATGCAAGCGCTATGATAGTCGAGTTTGGGCTCGTTTGTTTTGAGTTTATGAGCACTTTCCATTGCACATGATGACGAGGGTCTGATGAGGAGTAGGAACATTACCACTGGTACGCCCTTAATGCAAGCGCTAAGATGTTCGAGTTTGGGCTCGTTTGTTTTGAGTTAGTGAGTATTTTCCATTGCACATGATGACGGGGGTTTGATGAGGAGCAGGAACATCACCACCGGTACGCCCTTAATGCAAGCGCTAAGATGTTCGAGTTTGGGCTCGTTTGTTTTGAGTTAGTGAGTATTTTTCATTGCACATGATGACGAGGGTCTGATGAGGAGCAGGAACATTACCACTGGTACGCCCTTAATGCAAGCGCTAAGATGTTCGAGTTTGGGCTCGTTTGTTTGAGTTAGTTAGTATTTTCCATTGCACATGATGACGGGGGATTGATGAGGAGCAGGAATATCACCACTGGTACACCCTTAATGCAAGCGCTATGATAGTCGAGTTTGGGCTCGTTTGTTTTGAGTTTATGAGCACTTTCCATTGCACATGATGACGAGGGTCTGATGAGGAGTAGGAACATTACCACTGGTACGCCCTTAATGCAAGCGCTAAGATGTTCGAGTTTGGGCTCGTTTGTTTTGAGTTAGTGAGTATTTTCCATTGCACATGATGACGGGGGTTTGATGAGGAGCAGGAACATCACCACTGGTACGCCCTTAATGCAAGCGCTAAGATGTTCGAGTTTGGGCTCGTTTGTTTTGAGTTAGTGAGTATTTTCCATTGCACATGATGACGAGGGTCTGATGAGGAGCAGGAACATTACCACTGGTACGCCCTTAATGCAAGCGCTAAGATGTTCGAGTTTGGGCGCGTTTGTTTTGAGTTAGTAAGTATTTTCCATTGCACATGATGACGGGGGTTTGATGAGGAGCAGGAACATCTCCACCGGTACGCCCTTAATGCAAGCGCTAAGATGTTCGAGTTTGGGCTCGTTTGTTTTGAGTTAGTGAGTATTTTCCATTGCACATGATGACGGGGGATTGATGAGGAGCAGGAATATCACCACTGGTACGTCCTTAATGCAAGCGCTAAGATAGTCGAGTTTGGGCTCGTTTGTTTTGTGTTTAGGAGTACTTTCCATTGCCCATGATGACGAGGGTCTGATGAGGAGCAGGAACATTACCACTGGTACACCCTTAATGCAAGCGCTAAGATAGTCGAGTTCAGGATCGTTTGTTTTGTGTTAGTGAGTATTGTCCATTACACATGATGAGGGGGGTCTAATGAGGAGCAGGCACTTTACCACAGGTGCTTGCGTACGTCGTAATCGGTCGTACACACGTGGTGTAAATCTTAACCTTGTTATCATGTGAAAGTTTGCTGCGTGAATTTAGAAGACAATGTAGTTGACTGAGCTTAAGTGCTTTACTAAGATGTGCGTGTCACTAAGATAAATGGAGAAGGAAATTAAACACATAAGTCCGAAGGCATATTTATTCGATAAAAAAAAATGGGAGTTTGGCCAGTATAGTTTTCATTGATTCATTTTCATCGAAAATTAGTCCTAAACTGTCACCGCGTGGACGTACACCCAGCTTATGTTATTTTATAATTATATAGTGAAATTAGTGTTAGCTTTGATTTCCAAATCAGATGTTTTTGATCTTCGATTTTTATAAGTCAACAGGAAATGCCCATCAGACCGAAAAACTTTTGCTAAGACGTCATTCCTATATGTTTTATAGTGTATGTGTATATGCGTAAATGCACTTCCAACGGATAACAAAAAAAAAAAGCTGAACAACTTGCTAAGACGTCATTCCTATATATGTTATAGTGTAGCTGGGCTCTTGGAGTTCCACAGCAAGTGTTCCAGATCTTCAATTTTAATACGTCAACAGAGAGTGCTCATCAGTCTGAACAACTCTTGCAAAGACGTCATTCCTATATATGTTATAGTGTAGCTGGACTCTTGGAGTTCCACATCAGGTGTTCCAGATCTTCAAATTTATTGTCTCAGCAGAAAATGCTCATCACGTGGAACAATTTTTGCTATGTACCATTTTTGTATCTCTTATAGTTTGGCTGGTCAGGTATCATCAGGTGTTCAAGTTTCCAAGATAAATTATAGCCTATATGTTACCCAGAATTAATACCTATACAACAAAAAAATCATTCAAATCCGTCGAGTAGTTCCGAAGATTAGCGTGTAGGTTACAAACAGACAGTTTTTTTTTTTTTGGATTCGTGCTCAATTACTTTTTCTAAGCCCCCCTCAATTTTTTTTTAATATATTCCATGTATAGACACATTTTTTTACTGT
Source organism: Nycteola revayana (assembly GCA_947037095.2). Taxonomy (NCBI): domain Eukaryota; kingdom Metazoa; phylum Arthropoda; class Insecta; order Lepidoptera; family Nolidae; genus Nycteola; species Nycteola revayana. Next base: position 16,312,647 of record OX344846.2, on the reverse strand, counting down.
TTTATTATATGTATAGATATATACAGGGTGTCCGGTAATTAATGGATAACCTTAAAATGGGTAATGGTAAAACTAATGACCATTCAGAAAAAAAATACAAATAAAAAAAAATACAGTTGGTACCAAAGATATTATTTTTTTAATAATAATCGGTGTTTTTTGTTACCTTATTTCACATTTTTATACACCACGGCCACAAATTAAGGAATTCTATCGGTTTTTTTTTGTTATAGTAATTTACGTTAACTGAGCTGATAGATAGGTAATAAATAGTATGACTACTATTACACGGTTTTTTTTTTAAACAACTTGAATGTTTGTTCTGGGGAAAATTTGTGAAAAATATTCAATTTGACAAAGTTTGAGCAACCGTAACTTAAAAAAAAGTATGCAGACACAAGTGACCAATTATTTTAAAATATTATGTGCTTCAAGCCAATTTCAAAATGGTATCATTCATTATTGTATCTAATGTAAATTCTGAATTATGGCTATTTGTGTAGAAAAGGTGTGAATTTTGGATAAACATCAAAATTTGCAATATTGGAATATTTATTTACATTGAATGTACCTGACCATTGGAGTTTAATAAAAAACAACATTTGACATTAGTAAAACTGTATTCGTTATTAATTACAATAAATGTTCAAATTGTCTGCCACCCACTCTGATACAGGCTCTACATCTACGAATGAATGCTCTCCTGAGCAGTCGCGTATAGCGTCGATCGCTTATTTTCGATGCGGCTGCCCGGACACGGCTACGTAAATCTTCCAAGGAACGGATCGGCTTTGCGTAAACTTCTTCCTTAAGACAGCCCCAGTAAAAAAAATCAAGTGGATTTAGATCTGGTGAACGTGGGGGCCACAAAATTGGCCCCAGGCGGCCAATCCATCTGTTTGGGTATGTTCTATTTAAGTATGCACGAACAGATACAGCATAATGCGCAGGACAGCCGTCATTTTGCAACCAATATGATTCTCTCTCCACCTCGGGCACCTCTTGCAATAAGTTTGGAAGATCATTTTCAAGGAATTCTAAATAACTTTGGCCAGTTAGGTTCCCCGGTAATTCAAATGGGCCTATTATTTTTCCGTTTAATATTCCAGTCCAATAATTTATTTTAAATTGGTACTGTGACCTGTCTTCACGCATAGCACGAGGGTTCGTTAGTTGCCAGCTATGGAGATTGTGTAAATTCATGTAGCCATCTCTTTTCAATGTTGATTCATCACTCCATAGAATTTTATTAAAAAACTGCGGGTCTGCTTCCATCTTCCCCAGCATTTTTCGGCAGAAACGCAATCTTGCATTATAATCTCTTGGTTGAAGGGTCTGCACGCGCGTAACGTGGAACGGGTGAAATTTGTTCTTTTTTAAGATATCATGCACAGTCGATTTCCCTATACCCGTGCGTCGAGCTACTGATCGCGTAGAAATTGAAGGATCTTGCGCAATTTCCTCAAGTACCACGTCTTCTACATCAGCACGAGCGCTTCTTCCACCACTAGTACCACCAACACCAGTACCAGGGATTCTTCCTTCTGAGTAACAACCGTGGACTCTTATAAATACGCGGTAATCTGGATGACGCGCATTAGGGTATCTTTCCCTATAAAGAGCTGCGGCTGCATTTCCATTGCCTCTACATTCCCCATAAATAAAATGCATGTTTGCATATTCTTGTGGCGTATACTCAACACGTGGCATGTTGATTCACAAAATAAACAATCCAGTTACAAGCCAAGTCGTCGCAAATATCACCACACAACACAAGTCCAAATCGGTAAACAAAACGAATAGTCCAGTAAAATAGCCAGGTCGTCGTTTTAACACTGATTCACAGTAACTAGCAACAATTGCAACCGGAAACGAAATAAACACATGCAAAGTCGAGCAAGTCGAGTGACGCACTAAGTCTAAGTCCCTGTCCCTGTAAGTTCTGTTAGTCCCCTACCGGTTTTTTTACATTTACTATCTCGCTCGCACTCATCCAACTCATATCCTCTTTGTCTAACATGAACAAAAGACGGGTGGTGCAGGGTGCGCGCAGGTAGCTAGTATGGCGGTCACACGACTTACACACACGACATTTATTGCAAAGCCAATTTGTATTTGTTAAAATATTTCTGGTTTTAAAGAGACTTTATTTAATTATTACTATTCATTACTTACGTCTATTAATGTTTTTATTAACCCCGAATGATCAGGTACCTACATTCAATGTAAATAAATATTCCAATATTGCAAATTTTGTTGTTTATCCAAAATTCACACATTTTCTACACTAATAGCAATAATTCAGAATTTACATTAGATACAATAATGAATGATACCATTTTGAAATTGGCTTGAAGCACATAATATTTTAAAATAATTGGTCACTTGTGTCTGGATACTTTTTTTAAAGTTACGGTTGCTCAAACTTTGTCAAATTGAATATTTTTCACAAATTTTCCCCAGAACAAACATTCAAATTGTTTAAAAAAAAAACCGTGTAATAATAGTCATACTATTTATTGCCTATCTATCAGCTTAGTTAACGTAAATTACTATAACAAAAAAAAACCGATAGAATTCCTTAATTTGTGGCCGTGGTGTATAAAAATGTGAAATATGGTAACAAAAAACACCGATTATTATTAAAAAAATAATATCTTTGGTACCAACTGTATTTTTTTTTTATTTGTATTTTTTTTTCTGAATGGCCATTAGTTTTACCATGACCCATTTTAAGGTTATCCATTAATTACCGGACACCCTGTATATAAATTATAAAAGCTTGAGGCGTTCATTACTATATTTCAGTGCCTTAAGCTATTACAATTTATATATTTTGATATTTGAAATTGTAGTATGAGTACACATTATTTTTTAATAAAACACTGTTTTAAAAAATATTTTTTAAAATATTTATTAATTTTTGACTTTTTATACTTAAGCTTGTAACCCTATTTACAGCGGGTCACGCACGGTCGATGCCATCCGGTCATCATATGCAATGGAAAGTAGGTACTCATAAGCACAAAACAAACGAGCCCAAACTGGACTATTTTATTCAGTACAGAAGTGAGTTCCTATGACCACCTTCCGACTCCATTATCAGATAAGCTCAAGGTACCATATTATTGCATTGTCACGCAATATACATATGCTTGCAAGATTCCACCCGAACAAATTACATACATACATTGCAAGTTAAATAAAAGCTTGTAAAATACACACACATATTAAACCCAATTTTTTTTTTCAGTTTGTTCAGGGACTTATGACATAAACGATGGTATGCTATTTTTGTCAAAAAGTTGTTCAGAGACTTTAGAGACGAAGAATGTTATGCTATTTTTACTATAATTTTGTTTAGCGACTTTTGAAAAGTGATGGTCACCTACTTATGGCCTTTTATGATAATCATTCATTTCTGGCGCTTGTCATGTCGAGCGATTTAGGTATAATACGGTGTTCAGCGGTTTTGGAAATCTAAATGTGGTCATCAACTTTTGATGCTGACTGTACCATAAACTCTCGCGGATAATGGCTTCTCCATCGATTTATAGGGTTCCAGATAATTGAGTTTCAAATAAATATTTGAAGAATTCAGTTCATACATATTGAATTGAATTAAGAGTACTTTCAGGACACCATTAAATCGCTGAAGCGCCATCTAACGCAGGTTGGTTACTACACACAGGCTGCTATGAGAAAAGCGACATCTAGCGCGTGGCGATGAAAACAATAAGCTTGGGTTTTATTATTCACAAAATGGCGATAGTGGTGCCATCTCGCCATCAACTACAGAGCAGTCATTAGTACATTCGTTCGTAAACTCTCGTAGACTACTTAGTTTAAGAATGAAAGCTAGAGGGCTTTCCCTTTGGACCCAAGGGAACTTGGGCCCTCCCTTTCAACATACATCTACATAGTATTTACGCAGCTACTTACTATGAATGAATCCTTAAAGCCGCATGAAACGTAAAGACTAGGTAGTACGAATTCCGTTCGCAATGTAGATCGTATAAATTTTTTACAACTCCACGTAGTACCGGCATCAAAATAATTTTACTGCCTTTTGAAGGGTAGCAAAAGATATTCCCTATCAGTTCGGGTATTTGATAAATGTAGGTACGGACATAGTTGGTCGAAACAAGGTCACATGGAAATGAAATGCGACACACTTGAATATTTTAATATTAATGAATGTATAGGTTGTGACTGACTAGCTAGACCAATGCGGTATTTATAGGACACTAGTCTTTTTTTTTTATTTAATCTATTTTCTCAACTATCAGTACATTTGATGCTTTTTACACAGTAAACGTTAAATGGAATCGGACGCAGATAAAAAAGTATGAATAAACAATACAACAATCAGATGCAGACTTCAAAACTGGTTACACGAACATTCATAAAAATTCATAGCCAACTTTATCCAGACCTGCGCGTTTGTGATCTAGACCGAGAGTGCAATGGAAAAATAGAATACTCAATATAATTTACTCTCAATTTTGTGTTTTTAATAAAAAATAAACATTTTCACGATAAAAAAATAATATTACGAAATTACAGAGAAACGCGATGATTTAAACCATCTTAAATCTTAAATGTTACAATAATATCTGTTTTAATTTATTATTATACCTACAAATTCGACACAGTTTACAATAAAATGTTGGGAAGGTAGGTATTGTAAGCTTTTGGTATTACCCTAAATTGTCAGTATTTATTTAAATATTATATCGGTATGAGGGGAAAATGTTATAATAAAAATACATTAAGTGTTCTCCTGTACATCTTAGGTATTTTTATTATTTTTATTCCTAGAAAGGAGGAGAAAAGTTTAGGTAGTATCGAATAAGTAATTTTCAGACAAGCTAGTTGAGGAGCAAACAAACCAGCAACTGACCAGCAATAAACCGATGATTATTTTAATTTATATGAATAACTTGTTTGGTATTAATTATAAGGAGAATTAGCATTTTATTTTTTTCAATTAGATCTGAAAAAAATGTATCTGAAAATCTAGTATTTACTATGAAAAGCCGCCCAAGCCTGCAGCCGGCGGGAGGGTGCGGGGCGCGCGCGACAGCCACGCCACGCGATCATTTTGCACCGAGTAGCGGGCGGGGTGCACGTCACCGGGACACTTTACCCTCATACTACAACCTCGTTAGTCTAAGTGACGTAAAGCCTTCATACACGCGGAGTGAATGAGCCAAGGCTCTGGCAGCCTGCTCAAGACGTGACGACTGTACATTGGTTTCTGTGGTTCGGACATATAAGGCCTTGTTCGCTGCATTTATTATTCAGTGGCTGCGCTGAAACCTTAGCCAGGATGGCGCCCTTTACAGGTGAGTTTTTTATAGACTAATGGTCAATTACCGTGTATATGTAAAAAGAGAGACTTAGTGTAATTATGATTATTGTTCTGTACTACGCCATTAGACATATATAGTATACGGTATTGTAGATTATAACTTGCAATGGGTTGCGATTAGAGTTCAAAATCCTATGTCAAAAAATACAAGTGCAATCACTACGAACTGCATTTGCGAGGTGCGCAACTCCTTCCGATCTGTTATTTTTACTCTCCGCATGCATCTAGTTGAAATAAGCACAACATTCCAACATATTAGAGTTAATGAAAAATAGGTAAAGGTTAAGTTTAAAATAGTTGAAGGTTTTATTTCCATCTGCTCATTACATTCCGAAAACTCTACAAAGTACTCTGTTATTAATTATTTAAAGTACCTACCTCACTACTAGTTTTTACAAGGTATTAAGGCATTATTATCATGGTATAAGCTTTATAAAGCAAACAAAGATAATATCTTAATAAACACTAAAGCATAAGGTTTTTGTATTTCTAATTTAGACGTGTAGAAATATAAATTTCATGGGTGTATTCATTTATAATCCCATGAAATATTGAGGATTTAGGCTCACATATGACGGAGATATTAAACCTCATTATTAGATCTTGGTCTAGTTTATTGCTACCAGGGTGTATACGTGGACAATGGAGCAGTAGCCCGGAGTCTTGTGTCACACATTCTGTAGTGCGTTATTTGTCAATCGCACTAACAAAATGACAATCTCCGTGGCTCGTTTTAAGGAAAGTGGTAAGTTTGTTTCTTGACCTGTCAAGAAATCTTTGTGAATAATCAAATATTCTGTTGTCTGGTTGGTTGAGGAACTACCCTCCGTGCCTAACCAAAGGACGCTAAGCTGTTGGTCCCGATTGTCATAACATTTATGGCAATTGTGTATCAGGAAAGAGCTACCCGTTTCGTTTTAAATACTTGATAAATTGCGGTCGTCAACCAGCTAATAAACGTGGTGACTAAAGAGGTATACGAGATTACATGTCAAATTAAAAAAAAAATATTTTTACCCGTTTTTCCGTGATTAAGCAACAAACATAAACTAAAATTCAGGTTAACACATTTTTTTTTATTTCTGTTTTAGTCCTATATAATAATATTAACCGAAAGCAATTCATATCTATTAGATGGCCTATCATCGGATACCTATTGACAGTTGACGAACAAGTGAATTTGAAAGGCTTTTAATCAAACATTGAATGACTTGTAACGACCGAAGGTTCGAGTGCCTAAAGCTTTTTCTCTAATGAAAAACCTCTGTAGAAGTCAGTTTAGAAGTCTTTGACGTTATCTTGATGTTAGGTCATTTATTCGGCGAATCTTAATAATTGATTAAATAAAGATTCAGTAATGAATACTAGTCACGTTACGAATATTGATGATTGCTTTAATAAGAGGTATCTTTACTAGTTACATAGTAGGAATCGACATAAAAATCTAAAGTGCTTGTCTTTGCCAAGTCCTATAAAAAAAAAAAATATATAAAGCTTAGAATAAACCACCATATATCTTGCAATGGGTGTCGTAAGAGGCGAGTAAAAGACATATATATCGAGGGGTAACATGCTAATTGAACTAAGCGACACCGTGAACAATATTGAATTATGCACCTTATGGACCATTACATAAAATATATATATCAATTACGCTCATGGTGTCAGCAGCATCTACCAGCTCGTAACCTCGAGCTGATAGATGCTGCTGCCCATCCATAGCTATATCAATTACGACTGTCAAGCGTAGTGTAATTACTACTCTTGGCAATATCCCTCAACAATATAAAAGGAGGCCTATGATCAGTAGTGGCCGTAATAGGGCTATTGAAGTAAAGTGAAAATTAAGTAATATTATTGTGTAGAATAAATTGGATCGACTAATAAGATACAAATACGTAGGAAGATTGAATGTAACTTATTCTTAAAATATATGTATGTATAATGTTGTTTAAAATAACCTCGTTCAATTTATTAGAACAGACTGTGCAATAAACACTGTAACTGTAAAACAAACAGTGCGGGCAAAGCTGTAAGCATAACTAGTATTAGATATCTAGGTTAAGTATATTAGTCGCCTTTAGAACTCGCATAACGTCGGCGACAAGAGATAATATTTAAGTGTCTAATCTAAACTTATATTATACCTAAACTAATATTTTATAGTGAATAAAATCAATTTATATCCTTAAGTTTCATAAATAAAATGTAAATGTCTGGACCGATTCATTACAAGATTGGTTAAGGAAAAGAAAATTATAAATATGTATGAAGTTAATAATGCAGAAAATACTTAAAACACAAGCAAAAAAAGGCAAAAAACGGAATAATTTTTTGGCGTAGTAGGTACTTTTATTTGCTTTATTTTAATTTATATTTTAGTTAATGTTACTTATACATATTATAATTTTGGATCCTTTGACTCTATCTTATTAGAACCGACGGACAGATCTGGATAAAATTTGGATATTTTAGACTATAATCTATAACTGTATATATCACACTAACAATCATACAATAGGCTACATTTTATTTAAAATTATTACAAATGGGCGATTCCCGTCGTATATATGTACAAAAATCCAAGCAAGGGGAACTATTAATATTATTATTATAACCCTATTAATAAAACACGTTATAGTAAAAGGTCCACCTACCTACTATCGTTTAAATTAGTCTATTTCTCAAAAGCTTACTTATTCTCAGCAAATACCACTACAATACCTACAATATGTTCAAATCCCGTATCCCCAGTAGTCAACTACGAAACAACTACAGTAGCTGTAAGGGGAGGGCCACTGCCGGTCGTAAGCGCTATTTACGGCGCCAACGGTTCATTTACCATCGTCCACTTTATAACCATTGTGAACTTTACTTAATGCAGGCCAGCTAATACAATGACCTATATAAAGTGGAATTTAAATGATTCAATCGGTTTGTCCTTCAGATAATTTCATGATTTTGATTGATGGCTTATGAATTAGATATGAAGTTCTATTTTAGTTACTATGAAGCAATGGATACACTGCCGCGGTTTACATATTTTGAAATTATGTAAGTTTGTATGCGGCACTGTATGAATCGAAAACCTGTGCTGTAGTTGGAATAACCTTCAACCTATACCTACTAGTTAACGAGTTGCGTTTGTATAAATGTATATATTTGTGCATGATTTGAGTTTGAATACATCTGACTCTAACGATTTTGGTAAAGGCATAGGTATTTAAGTGATCTAAACTTTATTTAGGAATCGCCGTACCTATTTGTGAGTTTGAATTACCAAACGGAGTGGGTTCAGTCTCGTTTTCAACCTTTGTGTAAAATCGTAGATTTATACAATGGCACGAGCAGCAGCGTTTCCCTTTTTGTTCACCAACCCGCCTGCCCAGCTTGGTGAATTGAGTAGCAAAATCTCCCGGGGGGGAGGGGGTTCATGTTCAGCTGTTCACGTGGACGGGCTGATGACGAACACGGTGTTGCACGGTGTGCTATAGTCTGAGAAATATGTATCAATAAAAGTAATTGTGTATGTGCATACCATAGACGTGTTTACAAGTTGCTTGACTATTTTAATTTGTATGACTAAAGAAAGTGATACTAAAGCAATATCTAGTAGATTAAATCCTAATATCGCATGAAAGTTGCGTTTTTTCAGGTAAAACTTTCGGGTTTCCTTAAAATTATATTTTTTTCTATATTTAGTCGCCATACCTACTTAACTTGTAGAGATCGACATGATCGTAGACGCTTTTAGTAGCTTCATAAAAGTAATAATTTTATTTTTATCTACATAGTTATGCGGTCCCATTATGTTTTCTCGATACAAAAATAGCTCAATCAATGTTTCTCGTAAGTATAGTTGAACGGGATTCATGTCATCAGATCCAATGTTATCGACTAGTCCAACATTAAACTAGCCCTGCCTTCGGAATAATCGAACATAGTGGCCTGCCTATACGTAATAAAAGCTATAAGCTGTGTTTACATTCTTATTCGTATCAGCTTCGTGATTACGTGTAGTAGTGACGTTATATAAAATAACTTTATCGTTGGGTTTTACGGTTTTTCTTCAGACTACAACGAAAGATTTTTCACAGTGTATTATATTGTTTATTTAGAAATAAACATCCTAGGTGGTCGGGAAGGCGGTAACATGTAATGCGACGGAGTTGCTTAGTTTATATCAATACATGGTTTTGTTAATAAAAACTTACAACCAATTGAGGCCGTAGGTATACTCATATATGACATTTTGTCCCTGCTGTGTATATGCCCTCGTAGACCCGAACTCCGAGAGGCCCGCGGACTGTAAATTGGAGCCCCAGTTGCACAAAACTTCCCTCAAAATCTATAAGTCATCATTCCTTTATTCCCTTAGCCTCTTGCGCTGGCTACTTAGTTTGTAGTTTCCAGACCAATTAATAAGGCAAGATCCCTGCTCGCCTTTATGTCCTGTGAAGTAGCAAAAGCTTCGTCCGTGTAAGAAAAATAAGCGTCGGTATAAGGTTCAAGTTAGTAAACTTATAATGTTACAAACTCATATAAGCAGAGTGGTGACGGTCACGTCGCAGATTTGTGGAGGGGCCTGCGTATATAAAATATATTATATAATATATAAAATTATATCGAAATTGGTCGCGGCAGCCGTTCGCCTGATTTTACTTCACCGATACTTTTGATCATAAACATAAAAGCTCGAGGTGCGTAATTAGATCTCATAAAGTCGACTTTTTTATTTTAATACAATTATTAGACGATCGTCTTCGTTTACACACAACTTTCTTAAGGCTTCGTTAATCGCCTGAAAACATTTTCATGTTACATTTTCTGACCTCATTTCTTTCGACAGAGGTTCTCAGAATGCGTGATTTACGATGACTTGAGTAACTGGCTGCTCAATGCTCATATTGGTTTAATAGTAATGAGTCACGATTCTCAGCATTTAACCTGATAAAGAATAATATTAATTGTTACAACAATGTGACCAATATTTTGTTGGAATAATGGTGGTAACAATAATGGCGTGAGCGACGTGAGCATGGACTGTACTTAAAGGCGAAATGAAAAGAAAAGATGATGATTGAATTATACGACAATTAACCAAAAACATGACATAATTACTATATACAAAAGCAACTTTAATAATTATTTTAGTTTACGTATAAATAAGGTAATTAAAGAAAGTCGACGAAAAAAAGGTGATTATGCGACATATCATCTACTTAATGATATTAGGTGTATAGAAGCATACACCACCGTACATTTATAGTGTACGTGTGTTTGCCTAAATAAATTATTTGATATGTTAACGTATAATGCAGTTACGGGAACCTATAATTGCTTAGAACTACTCAGATAAGGTTACGAAGTTATCGTCGTTATAACTACGAAATTTTACCAAACTTTACTATAATTTTTTTGACCTATTCATTGTTAACATACAGAACTGGTATTCAAATCAGACTCCCGACATGCAAGTAGGCACTAGTAGGTACAATTAAAAACAAAGCTTAATAATAATATTAAATCTTTTATATGTACAAACTACTTTTATTTATTTAGTCAACATTTATTTTGATCGTTAAAATAGATGTTAATCTCAAAACTAAGGTCAATTAAGTGACCTCTGTCAATAACGAAGAGTGAGAAATACAGAATTATGCTGAAGTCACGAAACAACCTCTCACAATGTCATAGCTACTACCCAGGTACACCGTACAATTATGTCGTTGCAACATAGCTTGGCTTATAAAATCGATATTACCAAGTAGAATTCAAGGTTTAAATACAATCTTTCTCTTTCATTCTTGTATTTTCACAAACACAGCATGGGTTTGTAGTTCGAGCCACGCAATCTAGCTTGGCTGAGATTTAAATATTTGCTTGCCTAGTCTGGATGTGTCTGCAATTTGATGTTAGTTTACTGCCAGATTTAGTACCTACATGTAGGGACTTACAGTCAGCTAACTAAAAATGTAAACATGAAACAGACATACTACTTACTATTTTCATTACTTATTTTGGTGGCTACTTACATGAATTGTCTTGGTGTAATTCCGAATTTTTTTAGAAAAGTTTTGGCTGTGTCTACTTCTTATTTTTCATTATGTATATGATTAGTCAAAGTGAAAATGATACCATTTTTTACCGATCGTACATTTCTTTACCAACTGTATCGACATTAGAATAAAATATTCATAGAAAATTGAAATATCCCTGGCAATTTTTATATTTTTGGATGCCTCAATAAGGGAAATCCGATTATGTTTATATTCAAACATTCATGCATTTTCTCTTTGATAAAACCAAATAATAACTACTAATGTACCTATGTAAATCGTACATACAAACTGCAACCGTGTAGTAAAGTGCTACTAAAACCGGGGTCATTACGGCGCTTCCGTTGTCTTAAGGGTCGCTGGTGACATTTATGTGGACCAACATAATAATGGGGCATATTATGAGAATAGAGGTTTTATATTTATAATATTTATTTAGAATATGATTTTGTACATACTTTGTAAAGTTATTCGTAAACAAACAAGTTAAATTTCAATTACCTAAGCTTGTGTGTGTGATTTAATTTAAGAGATTAGTCGAATGGTTATGATTTCGGTCTTAGTATTGACATAGCGTATATGCAAGCTACTTCAAGGCCCATCAAGAGGGTCTAAGTTTAGATTTGTATATGAGTGGTAATAAGAGATCTAAAGCATTGATGCTAGTTCTATTTATATTTTTTATTTCAGGACTACGTAGGTACCTATTTTTGAATACTACGAATGACTACCCAACATAGGTCTGATACCCTTTTTTTGGGTAGTCACCAATGTTTTGTTTTAATTTAAAATGACAATAAAGATTAAAGTATATGTAGATTAAACTAGCGGTTGGCGTATGGCGTCTAGCTGGCGTGGCTGTCTCGCCGGCTCGACGCGACTCGACGTCACCCGGTGTCAGGGCAGAAACCACTGCCAGACCAATTTAATGTTTATTTTGTTACGTCCTTACTAGGCACTTTGGAAGGACCTGTCTAATCTACATGTATAAATTACATGTAGGTATATAGAAAATTGCTTTTGCCTGCAACAGATTGGGAAGGGATTTTCGCGATAAAATATAGCTTATATAAAAAACAAGGGCTGGTCTATATCTGTGTCACATTTGGTTGGTAGTAAGGCGTAAAACCGTAACAGACATACCAACAGACCATTTTACTTTCACATTTATAATACACATTAGAAGTAAGTGACTATATTATTCAATAGTTAACTAATGAAAAGGGGTTTTCAATATAGACTATGCCAAAAAGTGATTCTGATGCGAGAATCGACATCTGTAAACGTAAGCGTGGGACATTTATCAGATATAATTTTTCATTAATAACTATTATCGAAATTTACTGTTTTATTTTCATTTACAAAATAAAGTTCTTGTTGGAAAACACTTAAATACTTTGGTTACATGAAATGCGACGTAAAGGCTGTTTAAAAAATCAATACAAAGAAGTATGATACAAATAGACATATAATGCCTTCCATTCAACATTCAATCGATTTAAAGACACTGCGTAGGTTTTATTACTCGTAAGAAGACAAAGTTATGACTAGGTAAGTAAATGCAATGTACGTATACCTACCACATAGGTTATGTACGTGTACCACATACCTACTATCGATAACTAATCTTCACGTGATTACGATTAACATTCTTTTTATAGTCTAAATCAGTGCCTTCAATGTTTCTATATCGATCCCTAGAGGTCTATTATCGTAAGAGATTCATGTCAGCGAATACATATCTTGGGGTGAATGAGATCTAAATGAAGGTAGGCGAGATTGGATGTCATTGGTGGATGTTACAAGTCATCCTCTTCTGTAACTTTATGTATACAAGCGAAATGTCACTCATCACAAAATCTCAGAAACTATAAATGCTAGAAGTCTTAAATCTTGCATGATGGTTCCTTTTAGGACGTTTAGATGCTCACTAAGACGAGATTTTGCGAAGTTCAACACCTAAGTGACTAAAAGGGGGTGTTAGAGTTTGTATGAAACTACTAGTTTTGTAATAGGAGTTATGGGATTATATATAGCACGGGGTAGGTAGGCATGGGCGTAGGAGCGAAGGGCGGAAGGGGAAGGCCACTATTTTCAACAATCAACACAAAAACGCGCGACAGCTACTCTGTAACAAATTTCAATATCGTATAAAAATCAACCGTAAGATTTATCTATCAGCACAAACTTAAACCACAGAACGGATTGCGCTGAAATTTGGGACGCAGATAGTTATTATTATGACATAAGCATCAGAAAAGATTTTCAAAAATTCATCCAAAAAGTTTCCAAAGTTGGAAGAAGCTACTTTCTTACATAAACAAAATTTATCATCCTCATCAGCCGGTATTGAACTGTTGGACGAAGGTCCATGTATCAAGATAATATATCGGTAACCGCAGTATACCATTATATATTGTAAACCGGACCATCACCTTAACTTCGTGTCCGCTGCACGGAGGGTAGTGCATCAATCAACAAGACCCGGAAATAAATTTTAGAATTTACACCAAGATATATTATCGGGTGTGAGTGTCGAACCTACGACACAAAAAAATCTACATGAATTATATAAAACGAATCGTTGCCGCGTTGGTTTAAAGTAATAGCTTCACGTTGGTGATATGTATTTTTTTGAAAATAACCCTTACTACCCAACACAAAAGCTTCAAAATTAATTTAATTACGACGCTAATCTATTTTCATTTGTCAATAGTGCTATTTTGTAACACTTGTATTTTGCCTAATGGATGGATCGTGATAAACCGCATTGAACCGTGACAATTGGTTTTCGCTTCATTAACCATAATAATCTGAAATACAAAGCCGAACTGTGAACATAAATTAATACCTACTTACCTATTTATTTATATAATGACATTGAAAAGGAGTTAATATTTTTTTCTGTTAATTTCTCGTTTTTTAATACATTTTTAATGTCTTAAAAGGAAAAGAAAAACGACTGGACATGTTTTGCGGTAAAATGGCTTGGTTTTTATTTAAATAAGTACATTACAGAGTTACAGACATTAAAGAACAAAATACATTGTTAGTGGCCATTTAATAAAAGAGACCGTATACACGATCTGTAATGTAGCGTAGGCGTGAACATTTACTGAATAAGTTTACGTAAATATTAACAGCTATGCTATAGTTCTCACTTCAAACTAATCTGTTTGTCTGTCAAATTACAAGACCCTAGCTTGTGATATGATTTTGGATAATAATATCCAGTTCCGGGGTCGTAAAAATTTACTACCGTTCCACCGTTCAGAAGTAGGCCGTTCCACAACCCTTAATAGATACAGGTATAATTCCAACCTTCGTGGTATGGCTAAGTCTCGCTTTAAGTTACGGAGGTCGTGGATTCGCTTCCCACTTCCGACAAAAAAAAACTTTGGGTAAAATAAAAAAAACATTTGACTTTATATGATTACCGTATACCAGGTTTACCTCAAGCCCACTTACCAGGTGTGGTAACTTTATCAAACCTTCGACGGAGGCCCATATTCAGCAATGGACTTTATACGGGCTGATGATGATGATATTTCATTAGCCCTCCTTTATAGTCTTCGGTCTAGGCTATATCATTAAACTGTAGGAGTTCGGGAAATAAATAGACAATATTGCGTCCAAACTTTAAGAAGGTTTAGACAAAATATTGTCTATGCTCGTTGAAGATAACCTTATTCAGGTTCTTCTTCACAGTCCTATGACAATATTAAAAAGATTAATCAATATAAAGGCTCGTTGTACTGTGAAACAAATTATATTTAATATTGTTACATAAACCATCTTTTCCCTCATTCTTAAAGTTCTTTAAAAAAATGTCGTGGGGGTTCTAATCCAATTAGAATAGCAATTAATATTTATTTAGTCGGTTAGTCCGTAAATAATACTTAACGGACGTCAGGCCGATTGTGTCGTGCGCCACTCGAGCTATCCATCATTTTAAACCCCATTAGCGTACTACGAAAGTTTGGTCACGCTAACATTTTTTTTATATCATAAGGTCGGCAAATAGTCGTACAGCCCACCTTCTTAAGCGATTATCGTAGCCTTCGAATGCTTGCAATATAAAAATTACTCATATGTAATCCTCTACAATCTGACAACGTGCGTAGCGAAGCGTAGCGGTATTTGGCTCGCTTTAAAACTCGGAGGTCATGGGTTCGATCCCCACACTTTGTGCAAATTCAAAGATTTCTTTCCGGGTCTGAATGGTTGAGGGACTACCCTCCGTGCCTCCCAAAGCACGTTAAGCCGTTGGTCCCGATTGTTATAACATCACCTATAACAATTGTATACCAGCAAACGGGAAGCAGCGTTACCTTGTGTGTTACAACGTAATACTGCGGTCACCAACCTGCCCGCCAAGAGTGGTGACTATGGCAGAAACCCTACCTCGGAAGGGGCCCATGTTCAGCGTTGTATGGGCTGTTAATGATGATGATGATAATGAATAATCCTCTACTCCCCTACCCCCATGAGCTATGGCGACATTACTTATTTACCAGGTACATAACATTATCAATACATAATGTTATTTAGCTATGAGAAGGTACTTTCAATTCGGACAACTTATTTGAGCGCACTATGTTAAAATCAGGGTTATCCATAGTTATGCTTCAATAGAGGTGATCGGCGGAGCTTTGAAGTTATTTTTCTGTGTTCTTATTAGAATACAATAAAGAGTTAATCTATCTATATATCCACCTACCAACGTATTAGCCACCTGGGCTACAGGAGCCCTTAAGGGTGCAGTTCCATTGGGGCGGAGCGGAGCAGAGCGGAGAAGAGCTGTGCCGCGATTCACCAATCACATGGCTTGAAATCCACATCTCTTCTCCACTCCACGATTTCAAGCCATGTGATTGGTGAATCGCGGCACAGCTCTTCTCCGCTCTGCTCCGCTCCGCCTCAATGGAACTGCACCCTAAAGCGTCCATGAAAAAATCTTAAAATGTACGTTGCAAGGTTGAAGGCTTTTTTTGTTGTAGATGGACATTTATTTTGTTAACCACGAAACTTTTGCTACTTAAGCGGGCATAAAGACGAGTAGCGCTCCAGCTAGACTGAATGGTTTGTAAACTACTTACTTCCCGCGCATGGTTTCACTCGCGTAGCTCCTGTTTCAGTTTATCGTTAAATATAGTTTATGTCACTCCTGAATAACGTACCTTTCTGATGGTGGAGGAATTTTTGATGTCGGTCTAGTACTTACGGAGTCCATTCAATGCAACCACACAATCAAATCTTTAGTATAGACAAATTAATGGCGCGGGCGCCCCCTATGGGACTTAGACATAGGCTCAGGGCAGTCACTGGAGGGAGAAGTAGAAGACCCTAGCAATCAATTCTGATACTCTATTTGATCTAGAGCTCGCTAGGTCGCTAAAAGACGTGTTATTAAACCATAACTCTAGCTGTGCCCGATTTTGTCGTGTCACTAAAAATAATAACCAAAATAAACTTAAAATAGTCTGGAGGAGAAAGGCTTTCACTTTTATTCATTGCTTATTATTGGGTCAGCCGCTGGCTAAAGTGGAACACAGAACGATCCGACCGATGCAAATAGCTCGGTGGTACAGTATCAGTTACCGTACCACATATTGGATCCAGAGGTTATCCGACATATTATACATTTACCAGAAATTGCATGCTTCGCTCCAAAACCAAAATAGCTGATGTTGGCCTCACAGCTGCAAGATTGAAATAGAACTGGGCTGGCCATATCTGCCGAATGCCGGAGGAGCACTGGGCTTAAATAACCACTCTATGGAGCCCAACTGGCAGGAAACGTCGACGCGGCAAGCCCAGAAGAAGATGGCGAGATGAGCTGGACTCATTTTTAAAGGATTGCCCTACAATCGAATTACTTCGCGAGATATGAAAGGAGTGAAGGGAGGCCTTTGCCCTGCAGTGGGACAACGTAGGCTCATAATAATAATACATTAACCTCCTTGGCGTAGCGGTATAAGTCTCGTTTTATGTCTCGGAAGTCGTGGTTTCGATTCTTACGCCGTACAAGATTTTTTTGTGTAAAATCTAAGATTTATTTCCTGGTCTGGTTGGTTGAAGGACTTCTCTACGGAAAGCACGCCAAGCCGTTGGTCTCGATTGTTATTTATTAATAACAAATTGTATACCAGGGCATGGGTAGCAGCGTGTCCCTGGATATCCCGGCATAATACTGCGGTCACCGAACTGATGCGTGATGACCATGGCATAACTTTCCCAAGATAGGAGACCACCTGTTATAATTTTGAAAAGTACGTATATCCAGAAAATAACTTGGCGTTTTAAATAGTTAAAATTGTATTTCATGTTCGGATTATTGTTTCTGTATCTAAAATCAACGAGTTAAAATATAAAACATCACCTGACCCCGCGCGTTTTCGTCGCGTTATGATTTTATTTGAGAGTAATCTTTAATACTTTATCTATAATAAATTAGACAACATTTTTAGATTCAATTTTTATTTAGATATCTCCCACTCATATACTCATTTAATATAGTTACCAGCCCGCTAGAAATGTACACACGCACGCCTCAGATGAACTGTCAATTTCGAAAGAAGGTGGAGTTCCAAAACTAATTTATTTATAAATAACCTTTCCTCAGTTTTTCCACACGTAGCTTTCGATTCCGTTAGCGCCTTTGTTCCTCCTGGATACCGCATTTTTCTAACGAAGTATTTTTTAAATTGTGCATGTTTTTTATTTATTTATTTAACCTATTCTGCCTTACTGCTGGGTAACTGTTTTGCCTATTTTTCAGTTATTAATAAACAATACAAATATACCTATATAAATTAATGTGAAAGTTAATTTATAAGTAGGTATGTAATCAAAAGAGAAATATAACCGTATTTTATTTTTTAATAACGTTCCTAAATAAATATTTAATTTGTCTAGAATTCATAAACATATTATGGCTGATACCTTCCCGCTGCGAGAGGAATATTGCGTGTGTGTACATACGTAATTTGTTAAACAAATTATTATTACATGTTAACACACGCACTATTCCGAATACGAATTGCTATTTTCAATTTAAAACTGAATATAGTTTCATGAAAATAAGTATTATTTTCAGGAGGCTTCCATCGACTGACTCCATACTCCAACTGGAACCGCGGTTTCAGTCACCGGATAGATTGAAATTTAATATTTTATTCCGTCACCTGAAAATATTACATTTAAATATTTGCGGTTCCGGTTAATTGCAGGGTCTGGCAACGGTCGCCTCGATTTCAGAAAATTGCATTTTGCTTCGCGGTACTATTCTGAGGATTATGCCTACTGCAATGCAATTGGACACTTCGAACCGTCTAGTTAATATTATGTATAAATATAATTAATGTAAATTATATATAAATAAAGTAAGTTTTGCAGGGCCGAAACCGAAGTTGTTATTACTTTTTGAATAGGTAAGCTTTACTAAATCGTTGGAAGTGTTTGAGCCCGAGAGTCATGCACACTGTTTATTATCCATTTTAAACACGACAATAATTGTCGTATATATAATATATATATATACATAATTATTATGAATGAAGTGTTCCATATATAAATAACAATAATATATGATTGACAGCATTAACCAGCCAGTAACTTTTAATGTAATTTTGTATTAAGAATGTAAATTTCTCAATATGGGAGGCACATTGCAACTTTTGAGTTATAGGTACCTATTATTACTATTGTTTTTTTTGTGGTTATGCTAAACAACCCGATAATATTTATTTGTACATTGGTTTCAACATATTTAAAATTGGGTATTTCGAATTTGAACAATTTTTTTTTTAGTAACAGGTTATTTGAATTATCATTATAATATGATACCTATTTAATTATGGCAAAAAGTAGCTATTTGAAATTAAAACTAACTTATAAAATACGACTGTTCTACTTGGCAAGGATCCCAAAATGCTGGCAGCATTACCCCGTTGAATGGCAATGCTTACCTGTTGTGCAAAGTAAAAATCAGCATTCGGAGAACGTGCCGCACTAAAGAGGGCCGCTGCGAGGTATTTATAAATTAATTTGGCTCCCGGTCCCCACGGCCCCAATGTTACGACACCAAAAGACACAACATCACAACATTATTATACTAGTTTGAGTGGAAACATAAGTGTTTGTTGTTTAGTTGTGTACTTGTTTTTGAATAAGCAATCAAAGTTTGTGATTCACGTGCCCCTTCTACTCGAAGCCTGGAAAGTACAGTCACGGGGCATTTTCTCTATAAGTTTTCAAAGTTTCACGCAAACATTCCGTAGCGACATTACTGTGTCTATCATTAGCAGGGTTGGGATATATTATTTGCCTAAATGAATTTGCCTTATCAAGGGACATATTACAATGTCAGATAGTTCATGATCTCCGTGTGTAATAAACCGTTAAAATGGAATGTTGTATTAGATAGTCTCTCCACCAAATTACTTAAACAATAAAAATGTTGTTAACCCTAGAAGAGCTATGGGATTGCGTGCTTGGTACTGATACTGAACCCTTGAGGGATCAGCGCGCATTAGCTCGAATATGTCTCGCCGTTCGACCAGAATGCTATCAATATATAAGAAATGCAAAAACCAGTAAGGAAGCATGGAGTGCTCTCAATAAAGTGTTTGAGGATACCTACCGGTCTTTGCTACTACAAATTACTTAAATTAGTTCAGTAAAGTCGACTGTTATAATAAAAAAAAAAATAGATAATTGTCGTTATATCTTCTCATAATTTTTAGTAACCTAACATTTTTGGTTATTGTTTATTTGCTTTTTATTTGAGGCATCAAGTAGTTAGAGCGTTGGTAACCTGTAATTATACTTCGACTATGAGAATAATAATAATCCATTTATTTATTTTCTCTTCACAATAGTTGTCTTATAATGTAACAAACCGAACATTAATAAGAATGAACAAACCGAATATTAATAAGAATGAAGCAAAATGGCGGTTTAAAGACTAAAGCTACAATATATTAGTCGCAACGCAATTGGTAAGCTTGTTGTTGTTAACTTTATCTGCTTAGAAAATTATATAAACTAACCTTATACAGTTTATGTCCCACAAAACCGTGTTATCGGTATGACTGCAGGATCGATTCTCCTTATTGTGTTTCTAATATCATATTATAGGTAAAATATATTACAGTATTTTTTTTAAATTATTCAGTTAGTTCCCGACTGGTCTGTGTAAGAAGACGAGGCGTAAGTTTCATAGAAAAAAACAAGGTGCATTGACAACAATGTTAAAAAAATGGTAGTTGTACATTTTGGCGATTACTTTTAAAGCAATCTATAGTATATTGTCGTAAGAGTATTAATATCTTTGTAAATATGTAGGTGTTCTCATACAGCTTATAATGTTTGTATGTGTATCGTCTTAGATACTCAGATTAGGACTTATAATTTAATTACAATGCCTTTAATACCTGTAGCTATAAGCAAATCACAAAACACACCTTCATCACCTAAATTAAGAATACAAAATTTATAAATGTCGGTTGAAAAAGAAATGATTACAATATAATAAAATAATGTTCAAATTTTCCGCGAAAAATAGCAACAGATGTTCATAAGTAGGTAATTATATTTGTTTTGTTCCGAAACCCAAACGTATTTCATCTTATTCTTATTTTTTCATTTTAAATTGGATTTTTAGGAGGGATATAATATTAGGTACTTATTTAACATAATGGAATGGTCTTATAGGCAATTGCTTTTCTCAAATCGTTAAGAATGAAGCTAAATTGCGGTTTCGAGACTACCGCTACAATAATCTTTGCAACTCAAATCTGTAATTTAAACTTTACGTAATTTCAGTCATAAAAACTAAGTGTAGATAAGTTATATCTGTCGTCTATTCTAAAGTGTTTATTATTTTATATGGTAAGGGACTTTCTCTGTAATAAACTAGCACTCTTGTAATGTATGGACTGTGTACTCGAAAATATAGCCATGTAATTTTATTTATTTTGGTCCTTTATGCTCTTAGAAATTGATGACGGTCGGGTGTAGTAGGGCCGCGACCGGTATAACCTCTCCCTATAAATATTAGATGCGGTTGTCTTCTGGCAGTGTAAGCAAGAATGAGCCCTGAGAATCAATAGACCACAACGCATAATATGTGTCACTGTGTTGCCCCGTATATTGTAATAACGTTCTTCCTCAGAGGTATTCGCTCACATCCCCGAGAGTATATTAGGGCTAGAATGTAGTTTACCTTCTTACGCCTCAATAGTAAACAAAATGAAATACCTTTGTGCGCTCCGCGTTTCATAGAATTTCCCGCAACTCAGTATTAGAGAAAACATTGGATTCTTGACTGTTTGATCGATAAAGTTCGTGTTGTTGGACAATGAGTTGGTATTACCTTAAACAATAAATGGATGGTAGAAATAAAAATAAAGTTGCATTAAATGGAGCTTCAAAATAAATTTTAATATTGTTAGAACATAATTAGGTATTTTTTGGAATTTGAAGCGGCCGCAGCCCAATGGCTAGGGCGTCGGACTTGTGATCTTGTGGTCGGCAGTTCGATCCCCACCCATTGCACTACCGACGTGAACCCACTCGTTACACAAGCATTTTAGCTTAGCACGAGGGGTTAACAAGAATACTAGTAGACTGCAATAACTCTGCTAGTAATCTTTTTTTTTATGACTACTTTACACAGAGTTATTTCCCGTGAATGAATTCAAACGAATCTTTAGATACCTACTAATTTACTGCAAAAGCATTCTTCAAGTCAAACGTTTCTTAAGTCATATCTAAATTTTTTGTTAAGAAATGAAGACGATTCAGAGAAACTTGCAAGGTATAATGTTGTTTAACGTTAGTGCAAGAATCATTTGTGCGAGTTTGTGGACCACCTGAATTAAATCATTGATATGTAGGTAGCACCTCTGAGGTGCGGTAGGTAATGTAGGTATATGTGTCGCTTTAAGTTTCCGAGGTCGTGGGTTCGATTTCTTTCCGGTCTGGTTGGTTTAGGGACGGGAAAATAAATTCAGAATATAAAGTATTATATGGGTGAATTTCAACAAATGCCCTTTTTTTATCATATCGGTGAACTTTCACATTTAATTTTTTTTGGATATTTTTCAGGTTTTATATAATCTTTAGGATATTAAATATCGCCTAATTTAATATGATCAACGTATCATTTAAGATTAAGGATAAAATTCAGTTTGAATTTTGGTTTCCACCGATATGACAAACCGGCACCGATTATTTTTTCTGTACATCGATATGATAAGTTTATCCACCGAAATTATAAGTTTATCCACCGAAATTATATACATATCCACCTTTGAACATCAAAAAGGAAATAGTTAGTAGGTACCTACATATTTTTACTACTTGTACCTATATTTTTTTTACTTAGATCTGAAGACCTGAACTGAGGGTCTTATGTAAGTAGATCACATCCAACGAGAACTAAGAAATCTTAGAAATCCAATAAAAATATTTTTTTTGAAATTTTTTACCTATTTTATTATATTTACATTCTTCTTTTCTTTTTTTGTTATATTTACTATATGTAAGTACTTAGAATAAAAATATAATATACATAATGACTTACATGTAGGTACAATGCATTTATGTAGGTATGTATGAATGTTTGTATGTATGTATATAATGTGTATATAATGTATGTGTTTGTATCGTTCCTTTGTTTTTTTGTATACTTAACGAAATGACACGGGATCTACCGATATGATAAAACGACTCACCGAGATGAGAAAATGATCTTCCGATATGATAAAGCAATCCACCGATGTGACAAAACTGCGCGTTGATCATGAATCAGAACATCGATATTAGATATAAGACACCGATTGTTTTTTTCTTATAATTTCGGTGTAAATTATCACATCGGTGGTAATAAAGACCACCGATTACAGCGATATGAGAACTGCGACGTGAGAAAAAACACACTTTTTTTTAAATTAGAAAAAAATGCTGTAACGCGCCGAACACATCAACGCGTCACCGCTACTCGCGCGCAGCTCGACCGGCTCACCGAGTCATCACCTCCTCCCCGCACTACGCGTCCCCGCCGTGGCCGCCACCTCCTATAAAGCCACTCTCAGAAGCCGCTAGCGGTAGTTCGAGTTCGGCACGCTTCGAGTGTACTCTCCGCATCGACTTAGGTCGGTCACGATTACCTCGCCCCTTGCTGGACTTGAACTAGCGGCGTGTATTGTTCGTTTGTTTGTGTTGACGCCGTTAGCAGTACCGCACACCACTCGAATAATATACAACGCGTGTAGGGATTCGCTTACCATCTTTTAAATCTGCTCTGTTAGTTAGAACTTAACCTTATAATTTATTAACGTAACGATCTCAGTGTTTGTATTACTTATTCCTTCACGTTTTCGTCCTGTGATTGTACTTCAGTTAGCGATAGTTTAAATAAATATTTGTTATTACCTATATTGTGGGTTTAGTTTATCTCCTCACACAAACCCTGTTTACATCTGGCATCCCAACGTAGGGGCTATCTTTAGTTTTATATTACTAGATACCCACGTAACTTTTAGGTTTTCTTTCCTTTGTTTTGATTTAAGTAATACTAGTTTTAACTACCTACCCTCGTATTTTTTTTTTTTTTTTTTTCCTCTTTCTTCGGCATTTTATAGCCGCTATTCTTTTGTTTTATTATCTTCACGCTAGGTCCCTTTAAAGGATAGGCAGAATTTTAATTAGTCAACAACATTGAGTTGTATAAAATATTACCCAGGCGTAGCCGTAGGAATTTAGGGAATAATATGTCGAACGTCAGCTTCTCTGACGACCAGTTCCGTGACCTGTTAGGGGTCCTGGCCAGTCGGAATGATCAGGTCCCACAAAAAACTGGTAGCTTTGCGTCATGCACTGCTCGCTTCAACGGATCTCGAAATACGGCCGTGGTTGAGGCATTCCTATCAACTATCAGCACGTATAAGAAAATAGAGGCAATAAGCAATGACAACGCCATTGAGGGGCTCACATTGCTACTGGTTGACGAGGCATCCATCTGGTGGCTAGGAGTGAAAGATACAATCACGAACTGGCAGGAAGCTGTGTCCTTGATAAGGACGACATTTGCACCGAAGAGACCAGCTTATCTGGTATATGATGAAATCGTTTGCGATAAGCAGCAGAGTCCTGAAGGCACGGAATTATTTGTTGCCAAGAAGCGAGCTCTTATGGCGGAGTTGCCCAAGCCTTCTCTTACTCCATCGCAGGGCCTGGACCTATTGTATACTTCCCTACATATAAATATAAGGGACAGAATCCCAAGAGATTCTGTTGCGACATTTGATGAGTTCTTGTCAAAGGTACGTCAAATTGAAGAATCAGTCGCTGCACGAGCAGGACCCAACTCAAGCAACACCTTTGCCAGTCAATCAGGGAAACGCCCCAGGTGTACCTTTTGCCGTGCTTTTGGCCACAACGAACAGGAGTGTCGCAAGAAAGCTGACAAAGGCAAGACTACAACGACAGACGGTGCGAGAATTACAGCCGCATCCACGCCAAAGCCTAGTCACAAAATCACCTGTTACGGTTGCGGTGAAGCCGGCGTAGTCAGGAGCAAATGCCCAAAGTGCAACCGAAACCAAGTTGGCGCTGTGGACGTTGGGTTTTATTCCCTCAACTCCACCGTAGCATCTACAGCACGTCTTAGACCAACCGTCAAGATTGGCATCGCTGGCGTCAGCGGACAAGCTCATATCGATTCTGGGGCCAAGCTAAGTGTCGCATCTACGTCATTGTACGGTATGCTACAGCGAAAGGGAGTCCAATTCAAAACGGAAAATGCGACGATTACCCTTGCTGATGGTTTACGGCGGAGACAATTTGTCCAGACAGCGGCAGTGTTAGTCACATTATGTGGTCGGACGATCCCCACAAATTTTATCGTGTTGCCTGAATCACACGACAACCGAACGCTCCTAGGAGTAGATTTCATCCAAGATGCAGGCATCGTGCTCAACCTACCGCAGCTATTATTTCATTTCTTGGATGAGCCTGGCAAGAAGTACGAGCTTTACAATGAAGAAGAAGTTGATGCATCCGTGTCCACGGTGCAGACGGAACTCGTGAAAACCGAGTCAGTGATTTCCAGGTTAGCCAAAATCACGTCTCTGGAACCGATGCTTAGCCCGTTGCCCATGATACCGTCCCCAACTTCACATGTTCCTGAGGAATGTAACATGGCAGATTCATACGGACCACCTCCATTAATCGAGTTCAATACGCCGCCGCAATCGCCCTCGCGGCCAAAACCCGAGCTATCTGGCTACTCGCCGAGATTTGTGGGGACGTTGTTCCGGGATGCGCAATCAATTATTAATGGTACAGAAGTAACTCTCTCCCCACACAGCCAGCAGCTATTTGGTCCTAATATCGATATTTCTATGGTCGCAGTATCTGATTCAGGCGCCTTAACCACTGAAGAGAATATCCAGCTGAATACTGTACTGGACCGTCATTCTGCTGTTTTTATTGGGAATGGAGAACCAGCTAGCCTCGTGGAGCATAGTATAGAAACTGGGAACCACAAACCGATCGCTGTGCCCCCATATCGACTATCACCTCAGCGTAAAGAAATTCTGCGTAAGGAGGTTAATCAGATGCTAGAAGAAGGTATTATCACGCCATCAAAATCTCCGTGGGCAGCACCTGTAGTAATGGTCCCCAAGAAGAACGGTGATATAAGGGTCTGCATAGATTACCGCCAGCTAAATAGTATAACCGTGGCTGATGCGTATCCCTTACCTAGGATAGATGACTTACTGCATGAAGCCAAACCGACACCTTACATGTCATCTTTAGACCTTAGAGCAGGGTACTGGCAAATTAAAGTACGTAATGAAGATCAGGAAAAAACTGCCTTCGTCACGCCGTTCGGCCTTTACCAATTTATGCGAATGCCGTTTGGTTTACGTAACGCTCCAGCGACTTTCCAGCGGTTCATCGATAGGTTAAGGCTGCAACTAGATGGAGTAAAGTTACTGGCTTATTTGGATGATTTGATCCTGCTCTCTCCATCATTTGAACAGCACCTGGAAGACCTGGTTAGACTTTTTCAACTTCTGCAAGAAAATAATGTCGTTATTAACCGGCAAAAGTGTCGATTTTGTCAAGACCAGATTCCCTACCTAGGACACATCATAACCAAAACAGGCCTGTGCACAGATCCTGCGAAAATATCAGCTATACTTGATATGCCAGCACCACAGAATGTTCGGCAAGTACAATCTTTCCTGCAGACTTGTTCCTGGTATCGTCGTTTCGTACCGCACTTTGCGAAGATAACCCAACCACTTACCCGATTGACAAAAAAAGATGCATCATGGGAGTGGGGAACTAGTCAAAAAGACGCTTTCAGTGAGCTCAAACGATGCTTAACTAGTGCACCAATCCTATGTCAAGCGGATTTGAGTAAACCATATATAATTAAAACAGACGCTAGTGACTACGCCATTGGAGCTGTTTTGGTACAGGGGGAGGGCACAACTGAGCACCCTGTGGAATATGCAAGTCGGTTGTTGACTAAGGCGGAACGGAATTATTCCACTACAGAGCGGGAAGCATTGGCAGTCATATGTGAATTAAGCGTTTACCAAGTGATATTAAGCGTTTACCGCCCCCCACAAAGTAATTTTAATTTATTTGAATCAGTTATGGAAGATGCACTCAGGGGCCGTTCAAGTATTACGTAAGCACTATGGGGGGGCGGGGGGGTCTTTGCTTTGCTTATTTTGGATGACATGGGGGGTAGGGGAGTCAAGATGATGATTACGTCATCGGTAGTTATTTACTTTTTTACACGAATGGCAACCCTCACATTGTCTTTGCTTGAAAACGAAACGCATTTTCGGGGATTCCCGCAAATAATGCATACGTTTAGGCACTCGCTTTAGAACCGAGTAGGGGAATTACCGCGCGTTATTCACTTGTCTAAATTTCCTCTGTCAGTGTATTTTTTCGTTTGGATACTATAGCGAGTAGACGTATTGTAAGCATAGCAAAGCAAGTTAACATTTGTGTTACCGTTGATTCCATTAGCCAAAGTTTAATGTTTAAATAAGATGTCGTTTCAAATAGACAAATCCAAGTTATACCAAAAACTGTTTGAAAGTTTTAAAAAATCTCATACAAGTACAAAAGTACAAAATGTACAAAAGTTAGTTAATTGAAAAATGTTTACGTAAGCATGGGGGAGGGGGTAAGAGCTTTGCTTACTTTTGCTGACAAGGGGGATGGGGGGGTAAATAATTGTAATAAATCTGCTTACGTAATACTTGAACGGCCCCTCACGAAAATAAGTAACTCTAGGAAGGCGATGATAGTGTGTGGAGATTTTAATGTAAATATACTAGAAGTCACACCTATAAGTGATAGGCTTTTAAATCTTTTTAAATCGTTTAATATGAACCATATTTTTCAGGAACCGACTAGAATTACACTACACTCATCGACCTGCCTAGATAATATATTCTCTAATTGTGAAATTCAAAATTCTAAAGTAATAAATCATCTTACATCAGATCATTGTGGGCAGCTGGTAGTTTTAAAATGTAATAATAAGAAAAAAACTGACAAGGTTACATGCCGACCTGTCACCAGTTGTCGGATACAAAGGTTCAAAGAAGGCATTTCATCTAAACTAAGTCCCGCAATGTTAGTAAATAATAGCCCAAATAGTAATTATACATCAGTGTTTAACGTAGTTAATACAGAATATCAAAATACGTTCAAAACTAAAACTTTTAACATTGACAATTGTAAATTTAATGAATGGGCTACTCCTGGTATCTATAAAAGCCGTGCTATATTGTATGAGTTATACGGTATGAAAAAATTGAGAACAGATCCGGAATTCCTTTTATATGTAAAAAAATATTCTAACACTTTTAAAAATGTTTGTCATTTAGCCAAGGCAATTTTTTATAGTAATAAAATTAAAAAGGCTGATAATAAAATTAAAGCTACCTGGAATTTAATTAATAAAGAAAGTGGTAAGTTTGTTTCACATGACAAACAAATAGAACTTAAAGTAAATAATAAAATTATAAATAAAAATGCGGACATAGCTAAAGTTTTTAATGAATTTTTTTCTAACATAGCTGTAACTACCACTAGCTCGCTGAACTCCTCTGAAGTCGACGCTCAAGTGCTACTTAGCAACAGTGTACCTAAGTGCAAAGAATCTTTTAATTTTGAGTATGTAACTGTATCGGATATAATTAATACAACTAAGTCCCTCGAATCCAAAACTACAGGTGATTTGTGGGGAATTTCAGTAAAAATTATGAATAATGTAATTGATGTTTTAGCTCCATATTTAATGATCATTTACAATGAATGTATAGATGCTGGTACTTTCCCAGATCTAATGAAATGTAGTAAGATAATCCCCCTGTTTAAATCAGGCCTTAAAGGCGATCCCACAAATTTTCGCCCTATTTCAATTTTACCTGCTTTTAGTAAAATATTCGAAAAACTCCTACTCAAGCAGCTTCTTAGGCATTTCAATAAAAACAACATCTTGCACAACAACCAGTACGGTTTTACAAAAGGGCGTTCAACTACCGACGCTGGGGTTGCATTGATCAAGTACATATTTGATGCGTGGGAGAGATCGCAGAACGCTATCGGAATATTCTGCGATCTGTCGAAGGCATTTGATTGCGTCCATCACGACACACTCTTACTAAAACTTCAGCACTATGGTGTGGGGGGAGTGGCACTTGATATATTGACCTCTTATCTTTATCACAGAGTTCAGTGTGTCGATGTAGGTGGAGTTAGATCTCAGGATTTACCCGTTAAATTAGGCGTTCCGCAAGGGTCTATTTTAGGCCCTTTTTTATTCTTAGTTTACATTAATGATTTGCCGTATTATTTGGAAAACATGTGCGATGTAGTACTTTTTGCAGATGACACTTCACTTATCTTCAAAGTGGATCGAAATAGACATGATTTTGACGAAGTAAATAGTGCTCTTACACGATTAACCAAATGGTTTACGGTAAATAATTTGGTCCTTAATACCAAGAAAACTAAGTGTGTAAAGTTTACGACGCCGAATATCAGGAATAAGGGACCCGAAGTAATAATAAACAACGAGGTTTTAGAGACCGTCAAATCTACAGTCTTTCTGGGTGTAACGCTAGATGACAAATTACAATGGGGCTTCCATATATCGAGCTTAACTGGTAAATTAAGCTCCGCTGCCTACGCTGTCAGAAAAGTAAGGTAGCTGACCAATGTGGAAACTGCTCGTCTTGTTTACTTCAGCTATTTCCACAGTGTCATGTCTTACGGAATCCTGCTCTGGGGCAAGGCAGCTGACTTTAAAAGTATATTTATTTTACAAAAACGAGCGATTCGATCAATTTATCAGTTAAGTGCGAGATTTTCCCTTAGAGAATTCTTTAAAGATATAGACATATTAACAGTCGCTGCCCAATACATATATTCTTGTATTCTTTATGTTAGACAAAACATAAGCTCTTTTAAAAAAAGAAGCGACGTGCATAATTTAAACACTAGAAATAATCATAAATTATGTGCCGAATATCATCGTTTACAGAGAGTGCATTCTTCTTTTGTGGGTCTGGCTATTCGCATTTACAATAAAATACCGAAATGCTTACAAGATCTTTCTTTTGCTAAATTTAAATTAGAAATTAAGAAAATTTTAATGAGAAAGGCTTATTACGCTCTGAATGATTTTTTAAATGATAATAACGCTTGGTCGCTTGGCTAACCAGGAAAACGAAAAAAAGTATTGAAGTCTTTAAGAATAGACGTTTAAGTATGACATTTTAATGTACCTATTTTATTTTGTATGATTTTATCTATCATAAGATTTAATGTAATGATTCATTTTGTATTTGACATTGCATATTATTTTTATATATTTTACTGAAACATTCTACACAATGGTCAATCCAGATGTCACATACTAGATTCTGATACTCAAAACTGTAAGATCGTCATGCTCCCAATGAAAGTCATTTCTTGCGGCGGCGATGTGGGACGGGTCGCCACCTTCCCTCTAATATGGCGAGGGAGCCGATGGCTGTGTCACACGTCATACTCGTGAACGGGTGCTGCTTGCGGTGGCTGGTCGGCTTGCAGTTGAGGGTATTTACTTGTTATAACTAATTAGTAGTCTTCTTTCACATTGATGGTGTCTGGGTTGACGTTGTTTAGTTATGTTTATTTTAACTGTAAATGTGGATGGGGTGTACCCGCCGTTATTTCATTTTTTTTCTTAATGTGCAAGAGTTTTCATCCGCTTGAGTAGAACATTATCTTTTTTATTTATTATTTTATGAAATAACTGTAAGGAGCGTGCCCCAGCCCACATACTTTTGAAACTGTACCAAAAATGATTATACATAAAAAAAAAAGATACAGAACAAAAGAAGACGGAAAAGAATAAACCGGAGTTTCTTTCTGAGTTTCTTCTCCGGGCCGTCCACTTAGGTAGCTAGAGAAACCTGCAGGTTAGCTAGGCTAGGATCCTCGCCGGACAGACCGAGGACCGCGTTGATCCCTGCCCCTGTCGTGTGATCCAGTGCCTGTAGTCCGTGCCAGTGATCACGTCCTCTTTATTTCTCTTTACTTCTAGCTTTTAGCGGCGCCCTGAGTCGTGGTCCTTACCCCTTAAGGGTGCCCGCAGGCGTGTGTCGCTTAAATTTAATGGAATTTGGCTGAGGACGTCTGATCTCGCCACTTGACCGGTCATTGCACTCTAAAATATGCTTTAATATATTTCTTTTATTTTTATTCATAAAATGTTTGAATGAAATAAATATAGTAAATAGATATTAGCGTTGATATTAAGAGCTTATTTACTAACACAGGACTGACAGACTTCTAGCACACCTGAAATAAATTTAAACATAATAGTAAATGTTACCTATTTATAATTAATGTTATATGCATTGTTAATTTTCTTGACAAGTACAAGTGTATGTAAATACCTAAGTGCTGAATAAAAATCGTTTATTTCGTTTATTTCGTTTATGGGCTGTATCAAAGTTTAGAGGCTACATAGAAGGCTCTTCGGTAGTAATTGCCACTGACCATCAAGCACTAAAATGGCTGATGTCTATTAAATCTCCCACAGGGCGACTTGCTAGATGGGCATTACAACTCCAACCGTATAATTTATCCATGGAATATATACCAGGTAAAACTAACGTGATTGCTGATAATCTGTCAAGACCTTCATGCTCTGAACTTCAAGAGAATTGTGGAGTATGTATAGTATCCATAGACATGCCTCGCCGCTCTGCAGCTGAAATACGACAAGAACAACTGAAAGATAAATATTTGAAGGCAGTCATTGATGCACTGGAGAAACCAGTTCAAGATGAAGATGCTGTTTACTGGGCGAATAAAGGTTACATCATGAATAATGGACTGCTACACCGCTATATACAAGATAGTGACAATGATAGCGCTCAATTGGTCATCCCTCAGCATGAAAGATCGACCATACTTTCGCAG
This sequence comes from Nycteola revayana, assembly GCA_947037095.2. NCBI lineage: Eukaryota > Metazoa > Arthropoda > Insecta > Lepidoptera > Nolidae > Nycteola > Nycteola revayana. Next base: position 16,280,688 of record OX344846.2, on the reverse strand, counting down.
TATCATGATGATCCTACCGCTGGCCATTATGGTGCGGACAAAACTTTTCGCCGGATAGCCGCTAGATATTATTGGAAAGGAATGCGAAAGGAAATTGAACACTACGTCCAAGACTGTATTAAGTGCCAAAGATACAAACCTAGTAACTTAAAACCAGCAGGGTTACTACAGACTACTGCAATAAATCAGAGATGGGAAACATTATCTTTCGACTTATTCGGACCTCTACCTCCGACCTCAGATAACAAAACCTGGATATTTATCGTCGAAGATGTCGCTAATCGATGGGTTGAACTATTTGCCTTAGAGCAAGCTACCGCCGAGGCTTGCGCAACCGTATTACTCAATGAAGTCTTCTTGCGCTATGGAGTCCCTCGACGACTGATAAGCGACAACGGAACGCAATTTGTTAGTTCAGTAATGCAAAAACTTGCTTACTGCCTACACATACAACATGCATTCACCCCGGTCTATCATCCAGAAGCAAACCCAGTCGAGAGAAAGAACCGAGACCTAAAGACCCAACTGGCAATTTTGGTGGAAGGCGATCACCGCACTTGGGCAGAAAGGCTGCCGAGCATCAGATATGCCATGAACACATCAAACTGCCTTAGTACAGGGCGTACACCGGCATACCTTTCTTTTGGCAGAGAACTAAGGACTTACGATGATGTTAAACACGATCTTCGTCAGATAGTCTTATCAGAAAATTTTATACCCGAAATAACCCCTAAACTCATTCTATTAGCAGATACATTGCAGAGAGCGAGAGAGGTGCAAGAAAATAAAGAAGAAACAAGAAAGAAGTGGATGGATGAACGTCGACGACCTGCTCCCGCCTACCAGCCCGGCGACCTCGTCCTGGTCGCGACCAATGTCCTGAGCAACGCAGCTCGCTACCACACGGCGAAGCTGGCTCCACGTCGCGACGGGCCCTACATTGTCCTGCGACGTCACGGGCCCTGCTCTTACGAAGTGGCACACCCGGCGGACCAGAAAACCCCTCTGGGTATTTACCATTCCTCCGCGCTGAGCCCATACCAAGGCTCAGCCTTAAGCTTACCTAACCCAGAAAGACCTTTGCGCAGACGCGGTAGGCCAAGGAAGCAGCAGACAGCCACAGCAACATCAACTGGTCTCCTCGCCGGGGCGACTTCGGGACCAGAGGGGGAGACTGTAACGCGCCGAACACATCAACGCGTCACCGCTACTCGCGCGCAGCTCGACCGGCTCACCGAGTCATCACCTCCTCCCCGCACTACGCGTCCCCGCCGTGGCCGCGACCTCCTATAAAGCCACTCTCAGAAGCCGCTAGCGGTAGTTCGAGTTCGGCACGCTTCGAGTGTACTCTCCGCATCGACTTAGGTCGGTCACGATTACCTCGCCCCTTGCTGGACTTGAACTAGCGGCGTGTATTGTTCGTTTGTTTGTGTTGACGCCGTTAGCGGTACCGCACACCACTCGAATAATATACAACGCGTGTAGGGATTCGCTTACCATCTTTTAAATCTGCTCTGTTAGTTAGAACTTAACCTTATAATTTATTAACGTAACGATCTCAGTGTTTGTATTACTTATTCCTTCACGTTTTCGTCCTGTGATTGTACTTCAGTTAGCGATAGTTTAAATAAATATTTGTTATTACCTATATTGTGGGTTTAGTTTATCTCCTCACACAAACCCTGTTTACAATGCATAATATCTAGAATAAATTCAATAACAGTCAATGAAGCTAATTCACTTACTATCTCTGTTATAACCAAACAACAGTAATAAAACTACTCATTACACTAGAAAAATGCAACCACCGATAATATAAAATAATTGTCCGGGAGCACTTGAATTGGCGTTCTTACGTTATTTACGGGAATATGCAACGATTTGAAACATGTCCGTCCTGGCTGCGAACTAGCACACACTTACGAGGGAAATAAAATTGGGGCGGGTACGCGGTCGGACTCGTCGATGTAAAGTTAGGTTTTAATTATTTTTGTCCAGCGATATGAGAACATTTCCTCCCAGTAATATTACTACTTATGTATTACAATATGCTATATATTATTAATAAAACTAATATTATATATTATTAAGTAATAAAACTAATATTCTATGAAATAGAATAAGTTATATACTTAACTTACTTATTTTTATTAGTGTATAATCTTTTTTGTTTGTAAAAAAGTAGAGGGACAGCACCGATTTGAAAAATATAGAGGTTTATGTATTTATTTCTACCTTTATATACGGTCCTAGACAAATTATATTTTTGCCACAACCCAATAACTACCTAAAGAATACAAAAAAAAAATATTTGGAACAATATTCGTTTTTTCACCGAAGACAAAAAAAAGTCGTTTGGGAAATTCACCCTTATAAAAAAGGCCAGTTTTTTATTTTTACTAGATCTAATTACGGTCTCATGCTTCGTCGGATAATGTAAACCAAAGTATGAAAAAAAATACTATAAATTGTCTTTCATCGCATGCGCTGCATGAATGATAGAACAAAAAAATGTTCTACAATATAAAATAACATATAAATATCTATAAAAACCTTCGCGGTACCATTTGTCTAACTATACTTTAGATAAACAAATGATACCGCGAAGGTTATGTAACTATAACTACTTTTTTGAACGAAAAATGAACAAAAACCAGGCCATGCCTCGTATTAATCCTTATCCAAATAAATTATTTCTCATTTGAGACTGTTTCAGTACCAGTAGATCACTTTTTAAATTATTAAAATTGGCTATTCCATTCAAAAGATATTACGTGTTTAAAAATGTGAACCTAAATAAAATATTAATATAAGCAACAACAGAGGACATTTCGTTCTGTAAGATTTTCGATTTCGGGTTGGATCATGGCTACAAGATTTTCAAGACTATGATTAGTTTGAGCCATGTTTATTCCAAAATGTTTAAAATAATAACGTCCACCCGTGCGATGCCGTTGCGGGTCGCTAGCACATTATATTTTAATGCAGTAACATTAGAAAAGCGAAACTGATAAATATTCATATTTTGAATAATTAATATTGGTAATAAATACTAAGGCCAAGGCACGCTCTATAAAAATGCTCCCTGCATGCTAGACAAAATTTATCGACCGCCGAAAATGCCGCTATAAGGTAAATTTGCGTTAGAGCCATTTTTCTGAACATGCTCAATTCTATAATACGGAATTGATTTTAGTATTACTTTAACAATAAGATCTCAAATAAAAAATACCTTACCTTTACATAGCCTTATTATTACAATAATAAGTGGCGCTTTACGCACAGACATTTAGAGTGTAACCTCTAAAAGGTAGAATTTCATTAAATTTCTCTTGAAATTGACTTAATCTTCTCCATAATTATCTCTATTGGCCATAGCATCCACATCGTCGTCTCTGAAGCTATGCTGAGGCGTTATCTTTCTTTTCTTTACATTGATCGCCGAATTTGACTAAACAACTTTCATTGAAGTCGTTATGTGTACTTTATCCATGAAAAGGCACCGTAATGAAAATAGCAAGTGAATATAACATTCGAAGAGCTGAAAATGGTACAATGTATACAAATTAAACACAGAAAATACATTTAATAATAATATACAGTGCCACTCTACCAGACGGGCCGTCCATAACTACTACACGGCCTTTTTAAGTGGGTTATTTGCATATTTTAACTAAAATCTTTAGTTCATTCATACAAAACTGTGGAGTTACAATTTTGCTTCTTTTATTCATACTCAGGCTAAAAATTATTTTAATTTCTGAATCATGGTTTAGAACTTAAGTCTATTTTAGTGTTATTTGTATAACACATAAAGCTGATGACTTTGTTTGATTGAACGAGCTAATATCAGGAATAACAGGTTCGATTTGAAAAATTCTTCTGTGTTAGATAGTTTACTTATCGAGGATGGCTATAAGCTATATTTAATTTTGTATTTCTTACGGGAACGAAAGTTACACGAGTGGAACCGCGCGCGGGAAGCTAGAAATATCAAAAGGGCCTACATATTCGCCGTGATTTTAATTGGCTGCACGATTTGCCATCATTATGACCATCAAAACATATGATCCAAATTTTTAAATAGAAATGTTTTAACAAAAAATCTGCCTTTAAGCAAATGTCGATAAAACATGTAGCCAGGTATGCTTTCCTAAATACAAGATTATCTAGTTTGTAGGAATGGGGGCCCCTTACAAACGTTCGTAGTAATTTTATTCTGTGATTTTAAATGCGATTGAATTTAACTATGCTTAAAAAAGTTCAAAAAATAACGGAGTATAAGGACCTAAATAAGTTCTTAGTGATATGAATGAACATAGGTAAGTACCTAAGTACTAAGAATAAAAAAACAACAACTGCAAATATTATATAAGTAAATAAAATCATTAGAGACAAAATTTTAAATGAGGTACAGTTATGAACAACGACACACTTTATGTCCTAAATAAAGATCGTTCCAGCTCCGAAATTGACAATTATAATACTGAATAGCTTTATTTGGTCTCTTAATCAGTTTGTTGGGGAAAAAGGCAATGTGCCCTATTGCAAAGGGATAAAAGTGGATTTTTCTTTGTATTTTCTCAAAATTTTAAGAGTAAACAATTAGTGCCGAGCCCCTGAAATGTTCTTTTTAATGAGAAGGTTGCGTTGCAGACGGGAAATAATTTTGCTGGCATACAAACATGCTCTTTCTCTTACAGTCATAAAAAAAAGCATCATCAATGTGGCTGTGTTGTGGTATGAAATTCAATGAAATTACAATTATCATTCTGAGGTGGTTGGTTGCTGAACACTGACGTACTCTCAATTCCTTTACTCTCAAAATCCGGTAGGCCGATAGCTCAACGTGCTCTTCGAGGCACGGATGAAACACCAGACATCGGGAAGGTACTTAGACTTTTTGTAAATAAAAAATTTCTAGTAACACAATTAATTGCCCGCACCGGGAATCGAATCCAGAACTTTGCTAGTTACGGTCTAACTTAATACCTAATGCCAGACCAACGTATAATGTGGGTACATGCATATTTTAAATACCTAAATACTATGCTAAATATATAGGCAGAGTAGGTAACAATAATATCTAAAAATAGTTTTTTTTGTAAGAACTTTTTTGTGAAACTTGAGAATATTTCGTCCCCTTTATAAATTGTTCGTACCTGTTGTGTGTAGCTTTCAGTAAACATGTACCTACTGATATAGGGCAGTTGTGAGAAATTACTTTAGGGGAGTTTCGTACCCATTCTGGAGTTAACTTCCGATTTATATAGGAAGGGTATAACCATGCAATAGATAGAATCGATATCGATCGACCCTATGGTATTAGGTATGTTTGCGTAGTTAATGGTGATCAATGAAATGTTTAAGTCAGATCCCAAACTAGTGAAGCCGGCAATGATCAAGCATTTTCACCTATCAAATATCAGTGAACGCATGTACGTTATTTTTTTATTTATAACCAAAGGGTATTAAAATGGATACAAACAAAACATCGCTCTGTAATAATATATTTAAGGAGAGTCTCTCAAATCCGATATGATGTTGAAATTTGAATAATTATAGAAAAATTAAATTGAACTTGTGTAACACTAGGTTTCTTATCATAACTTAATCTATACTTCAATACTAATAATTATAAATAGCTAAAGTTCGTGAGTTTGTGATGCTGTAGGTACTAATCTGTGGAACTACTAAACTGATTTGAACATTATTTTACTAACAGAAAGCCATATTACTTGTGATGAATAACTTATTTATTAGGATAAATATTAATATCATGTTTATAAAAACATATTCGTATCAAATAATGAATGATTTACGCATAAAATAAAAGTTATAATGAGCCAACCATTAAATATAGACATATATGTATGTTGTTGCGGATTTTATTTTAATTATTAAAGGGAACCCATTCTGTCATACATGATTTTTGCTTAAATCCGTCGTTATTCGTCTTAGCGTGATGACATATCGACTTTTCAAATTACACCAGTAATTCCAGAAATCAGCGCGTTTAAGCAAACAAAGAACTTGCTTTATAATAAACTAGAATCAGAACTAGGGAAGACAAAACAAAAGAGACGACTTCTTATTACTAACTTTAATTCGCTGATTAAATTAATCTTTATTATCTAATCTTGTGATTAAATAAATATACGAAACCTCATAATTATGCGCAATGTATACATACAGAAATATAGCGAATACGATAACGTCTTCTTAAATTTCACTGGCACAACCTACATAGAATGGTAAAGCCAAGAACATTAACCGAAATAAGACCGTGTTTAAACAACATCAAGAAATTTGTAAGTGTTATTAGATACCGCAACTTGGTGGTGGAGTTAAATTTAATTAAATCTCCCACTTATCTATGTCTTTGTTCTCTAGGGTAACATAAAATAATATGTTTATAGTTTATTTCTATATAGTATCAATTTTACGAGAACTTACAGGTCAATAGGTGACGGAATACAATCACCTTTAAGCGAGATAGAGCCTATTAAATAATTACAGTCTATTCACTTTTCATATTAACTTTAACAACTTTGACCTTTTATCGTAAATCTATAATTATACTTAGTAATACTTTAATACATTATAAACTAAGTATGTGTTCGTGCCCTGTGTGACATTGTCCGTGGATTTCCAACATTTTCTTTAATCCAGTACTTGTCTCTATAATTACGAATATTATGACACTAGCTTCCCGCGCGCGGTTTCACCCGCGTAGCTCCTGTGCCCGTGGGAACTTCGTAATAAAATATAGCCTCAATCAGTGGACTATCCAACACTGAAAGATTTTTTGAAATCGTACCAATAGTTCCTGAGATTAGCGCGTTCAAACAAACAAACAAACTCTGCAGCTTTATTATATTAGTAAAGATTTAAATTTAAAATTATTAACCTAATTGGTCAAGTCGTTTTTAAGTTAGGTATATGCGTACATATACATACTGGCCATTCATTTCATTTTTTATGAAATAAATTTTTGAATAAAAATTAATAATAGTCTACAGCATTTTGAGATTTGGTTTGGAAGTATTTTAATTAGGTTATAATGGTTTAAAAACTACAAGCTAAGCAACTTGTGCAAGGGACGTCCCCTGTGGGACTTAGACCTCGGCTCAGGGTGGTCGCTGGCGGGGAATTGGATATTATGACTTTTAGTTTAGACGAGTTTTTTGCAACTGTCGTTCTACTGGTCGCACCCCTTTCAGGTTACGGTCTCTGTGAACAACGTGCGGGCTAGACGTTTATTGATTTTTTGAATAATTGCTATGTCTTTTGATATATTTTTACAAAGTGCATTAGAATGAAATACCGGTAAACACCTACTACTGGAACGTTATGGTCAAGTAATTGACTTTCTACCATTACCTACTAAAGAAATGTTTGCCGTTATCTTATAGCGAAACTGATTATATAAAAAAGCCTTCTTTGTATCTACTTATCTTTAAAATGTTCTGAATTTATTCACAAAAATTGGTCTGTAAAGTTTCTTTGATATTCTTTTACTTAAACATTCATATTCATATATTTCGTAAAGCCAATTTACATGTCAAATTCAACATTCCCACAGTCAATCTATAAACCGTTGAAAAGTTTCGGCAGTGGATCTTTAGGTTACTTTAATTTATATCAAATGATAGTACCTATCCAACTTACTTAATAAAAAATAAAATTCACTTCATTCTTATAATCTATACTTTTAATGTTCTGAATGCTTACAGAAATAAAATAAGCTACGCAAAGAGTTTGGTACTTATGTAGTTAGATACTTTGTCATATCGTACGTTTACAGTATTTAAATTCTTATTCAGGCAACGTTTCTTTCGTTCGCAATCGTAATGTTGTGGTTCATTATATTCTATTTCACAATTCTGCCTGCAAAGTCAACATAGATGTAAGGATGTTTTTATCACGAACATTCTCAGTTGAACTCGGGGTCAAAAAGTTGGCGGTGTAACGCCTTTATGCCTCGTCGAAAAAGTCAAGTACCCATGACGAACTTTCTTCAATAGTAAGTCATAATAGGTCGTGTCGCGTCGTTAATGAGATACTTTACCATTATAAAAGTGATGGTAGATAAATGGATTAATGTTAATAGTTACACACTTATTAGTGTATGTATTGATTGGTTATTACACTTATGTACTGTAATAGCCAATCAATATATTTGGAGACATAACTGGATCATGATAACATCAAACACGTAAAATTGAGAAAAATTTAGCGTTTAAAGATTTAAAACATTTAAAATAAATTATGTTTATATGTCTCGGATTTTTGTTTTGGCAGGTATCATTAATGGTTTATTTTTTGGTGTAAGTATTTATTATTGGTACGGTTAAACAATTTACACAAGAATCGAAAAACAATACCGTCCCTTAGTTTGCAACAAACGATCCGATGCCCTCATCGTCGACCCGACGAAGTTCGAGTGGACTGCGAACAGTAGACCGACAGTTGCTTATGTCGTTTTAAAACCATTTAATGAGGCTGGAGCTCTGTTCGCCTTTATGTCCGTTGAAGTATCAAAAGCTTCGTGGATTTTTTTCGACATAGGTATGTCGAACTGAAAACCATAATTCTATATAACTTAAAGAAAGTCTGCAGATGGTGACAAAATTATATTAAGGACTCTTTTTTTAAGATTTCTTTCGGAATTTAATTACACTTCTAGAATTCTTGTTATCCCCTCGTGCTAAGCTAAAATGCTTGTGTAACGAGTGGGTTCACGTCAGTAGTGCAATGGGTGGGGATTAAACCGGCGACCACATGATCGCAAGTCCGACGCCCTAGCCATTGGGCTACGGCTATTTATCGTATACGCTTAAAGCGACCGAATTGTTTTTAGTCTAGCCAAAACGACTTATACAAAACATTCACTCTCTTCGATCAATGGCTAAAAATCACGATCATAACTTACTAATTGTCACTTCCAACTCAATTGATTACATTCTATTGAAAATGTATAAGAACCCACTTGTCTAGCCTTCTGGATTGATTGGGAACTTTAGCCATAACAATATATGGCCGGAACAGTTTACGTCATGCAGTGTATTATTACAAGTATTTGTACAGAACGTTGCATGCGATACCTACTTAGTCTCTATGCAAAGCGAGTTTTATCAAAAAGTGGTTTATTTCAATTGTATGCCTCGGTATGTCCCATTATTTTTCCCTGTAGGTAATATATGTGACAGGCTGTTTGGCTGTCTACGGAAAGCCTTGGCCATTATTTAAAGATAGAACACTCACGTCATTCTCTTGTTTATTACCTACAATGAAAAAATACAGTATACACTTTGACTTTTTCATTACGATCCCTTATAATTATTATATACCTAATATTCTCGGAGACACATAATGATGTACCTAAGAGTTTTGTTTTTCCAAATGGATTTTAAGAACCCTAATTATACCTACGCTACGGTCATGGTAGGACTAAACAATTCCGGTAAGTAGGTACTTCGAATCGAGTTTCTCCGATATAATATTAAATTTGCATATTTTTCGAGGATCGAAGTGGACTTGGCTGTTTTTTCCGCATTTTAAAAGAACGGGAATGAAAGTTTTTGTTGTACCTATATGGACTTTACTAATATTATGTTTAGATCTTTAGTAAATATAGGCGAGGTCGGTCGGTTTATTAAGGCGGGTGCGTGCGGGGTCGGGGTTGGTCTTCGAGACAGTGTGATCATAGAAGTGGGTAAATGCGTGCTTAACAGAAAGGAAACTCGCTATGGCTCACGACCTCGATTCACAAAATAAAGAGATAAAAACCACTTATAAACTTTCGCGATTATTATACTTATTTATAATAGACGAACTTTCTTCAAAGACAGACACGGATCTTAATCGTAGTACAATTCTCGATTGAGGAAAATCGTCACCATTGAGAATTAAAAATATTTGTCCGACGTTATACCAGTTATGGTTATATGTTGGTATGTTATAATAGACTGGTGTAACCTGAGTCGAAACACCGCCGGTGAGACCCGTGTGTGTCTACTATACTTAAACTCATAAACTGTTAGGACAGAGAGAGAGAGAGAGAGATGATCTTACACATAGTTTGCTTGATATTTTTTTTATGAAATTAAGTTAAGACAACTATAGATTAAACAGTGTTGCATAAGTTACACAACTTAGATGCGCTACATCTAAAGTGTTTATTCTGACAGACAGACAGATAGAAAATGATTGCGAACATTGTGCTTACTGTACCGTTTGAATAAACAGATACATACAATTTTTCAAAGGCAATAAGTGCAGCGTACCTTCAACTTTAAACCATGTTTTATATCGACTGGCTTTCTAGTTTTCCTACTGTCTTATTACTATATTTACTGTGGAGTGGTAGGCCCCACCCGCGACCTCCCACGTGAATCGGAAGAACGAGAAAACGCCCGCTTACAATATCCGGTACTGATCCGCCATATAGCTTTGCGTAATAAATGGATTTAATGCATAAAAGTCATTGCATTATTACATTTTACCTTATTGCCGTGTAGGTTAAGATAGAAACCAGAATAAATGTAAACGCACTTAAGAAGGGGATTTCTTATGGAACAGTTAATAGCGCGACTTGTATGAGTGTGTATTTTGATAAAGCGACAAAATTCTTTCAAAATTGTGGCGAAATGCTAATTCTGTATAAAATTCAAGTTTTTCATATTCATTTTCTTGTGCTTTGTTAACATTCTCTAGGGGCTATGTACGAAAATTTTACTTGAATGCCATTTTCCATTCTAGAATATAACCTTTTGTTGGCTTCAAAACGTTCTGTAGAGCTGAATTAAAAATTCATGTTACGTTCAATTTTAAACTAGCAACTAAATCATTCAAACAGAGGAGAAGAAAGGGTTTTACCCACTTCTGTACCTAGGTAATTGATCGTGAATTTAGTAGGTACTGTAACGATAGCGAGCCGTGTGAACCCGTGACTTGGAGTCGTAGCTCCGCAGAGCTGACTCCGTGTGAAGGACACTAGGACTATTGAACTACAAAAAAAAAAGATTGGACTGTTTACTCTTTACTCTATATTCTTAAAAACTACAACACAAACAGTTTTAATACTGGCTCTCGGCCGAGCTCTTCACACATTCAAAAAACAAATAGATCTTTACTTAAATAAATATTATTGACATTCCTTCAAAAAAAGTTAAAAATTCATTTTTGCTTACATAATAAAAGAACAATTAATACTAGTGGACGCCAAGTGTGCCTACTCTATAAACTCTCGAAAGTTCATACTCCTCTGTCTTTTTGCAATTTTCGTAAAAAAATTATAAATATTCTTTTCTACATAGTTAATGGAAAGTAAATTGACCATTAGCAATTTTTGTAACGTGCGTAGGTTCATATTTAATGTACCACAAGGTACTATATCGCTATAGTTACGTGAACAAAGTTTTAGTAATTTGCGTATTGTTACATTTACCTATTATAGTCATTATGTATTTAGTAGACATTATTACTGGTACGGCTTTACTTTTACGGCGAAAATGAATATTCATAATGATTATACCACAGTAGATATTCAAAGCAAAACTTTCTGAAATAACCGACCGATAAAGTTATGGAGAGAGTTATATTTTGCTTTTAATTGCATCTGTTACCATACTATGGCATAAATTGTCCAACAACAGACATTTTATGCTAAAGTATTGTGGATAATTTATGCATGGACCCAATTTTTAGTTACGCCACTTTTTAACAGTTCTTATGGTCACATGTGACATATTTGACATAGCTGAAGTCAAGTAAAATAAATAAAATAGTACCGTAACTTATTTAAAAAATCGCAATTTGTATCCTTATTTTAGACCTAAACTAAATACTTACAAACTATTTCATCAATTTCAAGGTTTACAATAATTTTCAAACATTTTCTTAATTTTACTAATTAGTGTAGGTACCTACTATATGCAACAAAAGGCAAAACTGTATCAACTGTGTCAAAGATATGGGAAGTGTGTGGTAGAGCACCTCTCGAACATGTTTTTATACAGAGCCTGTCTAGGGCGCACCCACTTGGAATAACGTGACTTAGGACCACCTAAGATACGTTATTTCAAAATCCTATTAAACTTGATATAAACTAACCCATTATAAATGAATGTATTATATTTTTTACAGGTAAACATGAGAATCAAAACGGCAGAAAACGGTAATGTGGTCGTTTACAACCGACAGATCGTCCCTCCAGCCATCAATTCCGAAAATCGAAGTTGGTTATCTTCGAATACAACTGAATCTAATTTAACCGAGAACAAAACAGATTACTCTCAAGTTATCAATTGTAACGCCATTTATAATTCAACGAGAAACGTAGAGTCGTTGGAAAATTATTCGAATGGTATCGAGACCGGAGTCAAGAGCGATGCCTCGGAGTTGACTTCAGACTTGGTATGCAACAGACAATACCGGATCAACAGTAGAACCGGAAGGTCGCGCAATAATTTTGAGACGAACAATTCGGAAGCAGCCAAGGAAAGAACCAGTACTGAAGTATTTATAGGTATATTTCATATTTTATGATCGAGTTAGATACAGCTTCATTAGGGATTTGATAATTGAATATTCAGGTTTTAAAATAATTACTGTAAGTAACAGTATCTTGGTACTTATCGATTTTGTGCATGTAGCCGTATGTTAAGCTACCTTTTGTAGGTAATTCAATGAAGGTTATTAATTAGGTAAACATTATTGGTCAAATTACTATTAGGTATGCCACTAATCTAATTAGAGATGGTCATCTGCACATCTGTACACTATTATTGGTGCAGATGACCAAAATCAAACCAATAATTGGGATGTGATTACTTTATGTGAATACGCATACCTACGCATATATTGAGGTTCGTAAGAAGTACCTAAATAGTTAGCCTATAAATATTGCACTATAATTTTCATAATATCGTTTTTGTTGATTGTAGATAATACCAATGTATATGCAGACTCTTCGCCTGTCATTGACGAAGAAAGGACATTTGAACAATCGGATACAGATGAAATGTCTGAGAACGGTATTCATCCTGTGCCAAGGGGTATTGTAAATCCAAATTATCCCGGCTTTCAACACTTAGCACACACGTTACAGGTAAAGTTTCACTCAGAAAGAAACCTTGGAAGTGTTTTAACTTTCCTCATTATAGCAACACACAGGAAGCCCCAGTTGTTACTGAATAATACTGGGTCGCCTACCCCTACTTACCTATATATTTTACTGATTACATTCTTTTTTAATGTATAATAACAACTACGCGTGTTATAAAAGCCACAAGTCCTTGTCCTTGAGCGATTAAAATTTGTACTTATTAATAAGTATATATATGTTGATTCTATAGCTTATTTTGCTAACTTTTTAGGACTATTCCTCAAATATAGAAAATTTCTATCATTCAGAAAATGAAATGACAGACGACGATGTTGATATAGAAATAACGGACTTGGCATATGAAACTGAACCTCATCAAAATGGAACTACGACTATGGAATACAAAAACATTAATAACAATAATGTGAATAATGATTTATTGAAGTCATCTGTCCTTTCTATACAAACCAAAACACTCAATACTTTAGATAGCCAAACAGAAAATGATATACCTGATCTATTAAAAACTGTATCAAAAAACAACAATAATAATAATGACGCATATAATTATGACCTAAACTGTACGGATGCAGATATAGAAAATAACTTTCACACCAAAGATATTATTGGCGATTTTAACAAAGAAATTGAAGATGAGATCAAACAGCTACTAAATTATAATATAAATATTCAAGACGACTTAGAAGAATTGCGTAAAGATATACAAGACACATTCGCAAAGCCTATTGAAAATACTATAAATAATATTAGTGACGTAGTTAATCATGTTATTAAGAAGTTAGTAGAAACGCAATGTGATGATAATGAAGATAGCTTAAAAGAAAATAATTCACTAACAGAAAACATAGATAAAGAAGCTACTGAAATCCAAAAAGAAAATGAAAAAAATACTCGAACAGAAATGCATCTAAGTAGGCCTACGTTTTTACTAATAGACCATAATACCAGTAATAAGATAACTGACGCTTTTCTTTCCGATGGAAAGGATGAAATAAATATTAATGATTACGATCCAGACAAATTAAGTCTAAGCGTTGAAAACACTATAAAGCAATTAAGCACTGAATTAAGAAAAATAATTCCCAAACTAGATGAAATGCGAGAACGTGACCGGTTATGGGCTGAAAGTACAAAAGAAAAATTAGTCATAGATGGAAACTCAAATGAGATAGCGAATTCTTCTAAAAGCTTAAGTCCAAAGGATATTGTTAATTTGGAAAATACTTCGGATGCCAGTGTAACAATCAGGCATAATCATAATCTCAACAGTCGACAACATCCTATAAATACGCAAGTGTAAGTGCATTTCTACCTTATTCTAAACACAAACAATCTTTATCCGTGGTACTGGAAGACAGATATAAAAGTATTATTATATTCAAGACTCTGTTTCTTCAGAAAGGATATTGGCAATTAAAAATCACGGTCCAATGCCTTGGAACATAGCAGCAATAATAATTGAACTTACATTCATTACAAACACATTCATAGTTGACTTTATATCACAATTTATACCGAATGTAAAAATTACCTCATCTCTTACTTCATTTTAGCATGTAGGTAGCTAATCAAGTTTTAAAATAGATTTGACAGAATTGGTACAACACAGATAAATCAAAAATGTATGTTCACACATAATTCGCCTCCGTTTCGGGAGTCCATTTCATTTAGACCGCTTACAGAGTTAGTGAATGTTGTGTAAATGAGGCGTGGTATACTATGATTTAACTTTTATGTTATTAAGTAATCGTAGTACGTACCTATAGCATCTAATAATGAATTCATACTTCAGTGAACACAAGGCGAGTCGAGAGAAACAAAAAGAAATTACTCCGAGTAAAAACTCTTACCGCACAGCTCAAAATAAAACATTCGTCCGTAAAAATGATAACGCAAAAGATTTAGACTTGGGTAAGTAGCTCATTTAGCATAATTGTTATTTTTGTTTGTATTAAGTATACCTATGTACCTACAATGTACCTAGTAGGTGGTAGTCGCATTTAACAATTTACTTAGATATTCTTTTTTCACTTCTGCATTTGTAGTGGTTCACTTAATCCACTTTGATATATACCTACCTACCTAAGGAGCTCTTACAACTTAAACGTAGGAAAAATTAATAAAATAATGGATAAATATTTTATAAACTCCATCATGACGGCACAGCACACCTTCGCGGCTTCGGTCAATAAAATAATGTTGCGATGGATATAATGGGCACCTACCTAAGCACATTTATTTTACTCAAGTACACTACTATACCTAATTGCTATACCAATAACCTAAGGGATTCACTTAGGTTATTGAGATAGGTAGGTACCAACCTATCTTCATTATACCCCGCGGTGGCATTTTACTCGCATACTTCAAATTTAAGTTTAAACAGTTGGTATAGGCTTAAAAGAAAAATATAATCATGGCGAGTACCTACTGTATATTTTATACTAAGAGTTTATATGGCAGGCATGATCTACTTCCTGCTCCCTTCAATCACGGTCTTTTGTACTGGGTCCGTGTCCGTGTCCGTGTCGACTGTTAACCGTGTTGGCTAGACAAGACCAGAAGAAAAATAAGTTTTCTAAAAATTGCAACGAATAGATACAATATTAGTATTAGTATTAGTCAACAATATTATCAACAACCCAACTCCAAATTATTTGGAAGATGCCTAATTTCTAGTAGACATAAATTTATATTATTATTATGTCGGGTTGTGCAGAAATAGTTAAATTTTATTTTACAGAGAGTTTTGATGTGTATAACATAGAGACGGCTCTTCCGAAATTAGATTTAGATGCAATTGAAAGTCACTTGAAAGCAGCAAAAGAAGCCGAAAGAAGGGTAAGTAGACTAAGTATTTTTACAATATACTTAAGCCTCCAATCTAAACAATATCTATGCTATTCTAAATAGGTACACTATTTGTCAACGAATCATTGTGTAATACTGCGAACCTTAAAAAAGTAATTTGAATCCCGCGCTGTCAAGTTAACGGTATCTGCACATTCGTGTTTAATCCACGTCTGCCGCAGCCATGTGTAACAGTTAATTATCAATAGGTTGTACGCTTAGCTTTCTAAGGTGATTCAGCGGCGGTGTAGACTGCCAGTCTCTTGTTAAGTACCGAATCATTCGGTAAGGTGCGCGGTTGGTGTTAAAGTGCAATCTAAGTTTGTGTTAAATCCTCAAGTGATGGCGTCAATGCCGTATTTTGTCAACACAGAACAAAGACATTACAAAAAGGATACCAGATTTTTGTTGGATTTGTACACTATTACTTACGATAACCACGAATCGGTGGACAATGTTTGTTGCCTTGTGAGTTTATTTTATTACATTTTATTATGAACGCATACAAATAAAAAAAATACAATTTTAAATGGAACACATCTTGACCTTGTCCTAAATGTCAAATTGACAGGACATTTTTTGTTTACTTTGTTCATTTTACAGTTACTCGTTGTACAAATAGTAAAACGTGCCATATTATTGCCAAAATAAAGAAGACTGATTAGTTTTTAAAATGTTTGAGAATTTAGTTAGTAATATTCGAAGGAAACTTAGCAAACAATCTGAAGAAATTCACGACAGCGCTAACGTAGATAAAGAAAAAACTGGAGGGAAACGAAGTTTAAATCTGTTGAAGTTAAAGTTGTTTAGTAAAAGTAATGGAATTCTCCATGTAGACAATGTTTGTGAAGATACTGCGCTCAGTCCAAGAGCAGTTGGCTCAGCAGAGTGTGCCCTCACGGAAATAGGATGGCCCAATCTCACCGACCACAATCCCAACATATTAGACAAATTTACTAGAATTGTCAACATTAGTGAACATACTAACTATGATAACAGAGTAAGGCTATCGAAAGCAATTATTATCTTATATATGTGTTTGTTAATTTAGCCTTAACATACATGTTCTATATTTATTAATAACTAACATTGAATGAGTGCTAAAATAATATAAATATAAAAAAAAAACACTAGGACAAAAACCTACATACAAAATAATAACGAAATTATTCCTAAAAATAAATCAAAAAATCAGTTTTCCAAGACAGCATGTTATTTTTTACAACACAAGTCATATTGTCTTTGTATACCATTTTTACCAAAACATTTTTAAGCTATTTGTTACTGAGTATTCATAATAAGACACTGAGGTAACCAGTTGGACGCTACTGACCACAATGTTTTGAAAATTCATATTCTTTGTAGAAACGCAATGACAGGGAAGAGATCCGAAAGCGATTGGCTATGGGTGCTGATACTGAGGAGTATTACAGCATGGGCCATACAGACCGTCCTGGAAAGAAACCCAGTCTTCACTCCAGACTACAAAATGGTAAATATTGTTTGATATATTCCTTAGTTATATAAAACTAACTTATTTACTTATTTAATAACTGATGTTTGGAGCATGGTTCTTGTTCTAAGGTATATAGAGGAATCAAATCAAAGATGATTCAATTGTTGACTTTCCAAGGACAGCACTTTAGAAAGAATAATTCTATTTGTAACACATCCTATTGTGCATAATATTTTTTTACTAAATAAATATTTCTAAAATCATTGTTAAAGCTTAGTATTGTCATTTTTAAATTGATCACCCCAGCTTCACACGGGTGCAATGCTGATGTATCATCCATATAAACCTTCCTCTAGAATCACTCCATCTATTAAAAAAACTGCATCCAAATTGGTTGCATAGTTTTAAAGATCTAAGCATACATAGGGACGGACAGAAAGCGGCAAGCAACTTTGTTTTATACTATGTAGTGATAAATTGTTTGATTTAATCACTAATGTACATGGAAAAAATTAGACTTAAAAGTGGTGGATACTAGCAGTGTAATATTAACTGTACCAGTGGGTGATTGGTAACAGTAGTTGCTTCTGAAATCTGGTGTTTTCAGTTTGATTCCTACCCGATACAATTATTTTTGTAAATCACAAAAAGTTGTTGTGAGTCTGGGTGTGCTTTGTTTCTGTCAATTGAGTGTTTTTAAGCCCCTCCCAACACAGGGATTAATTTCTCTAGTGAGGGAGTTGTCAAATCAAACATAGGATTACTCCTTCTAATGTCTTTCTGATTAAATTCGTTGTGGGTCCCAAGGCGGTTTTACTTTTTCTGGGACTTGGTGAGCCTCATTGCCATTACCAGTGTGTGCCACTGCTGATCCTGGCTTACAGGAGTTGCAGTGGTTGGAATGTGGGTGGGACTAGTCCCAAAACTAAAAAATACACAGGATTAAAGATTCTACTACCCATACAATTAAAACAAATATTTGTAAGTTTGGGAAATGTTGATGAGAATTATGATTTACATCTCATGTTAAAATTAGTAGGCATCCTATGAGATGGTTCATTAATATTCTTTATTTACTAGTTAATTTTTTTGAGGTGTGTAGTAAAAAATGCATAACTAAGTTATTATTTTTTTCATTTCATATTTTGTTGTCTAAAGTAGCCCATATATGTTTTTTGTCATATTTATATTTTTCAAGTAACATTATAAGACGAAGAACCATTGCTCAATTGTTTCATATTTCGATCTCATTGTATATATTTTTGAAATTATTCTTGGGTAAATAAGGGGCTCTATCTAACATGCTATAAGCGCAACACAATAGATAACATTTTTGGTGTTGGTGTACTTAGTAACATTATTTTCGTTTTTACTGGCGTGGTGTCTGATTAATTTGTGTTATCAGATTAGTGTTTAGAAGGGATTACATCACTAAAATACCCCCAAATAATCTTACATTATTATAAAGAACTTGATGAATAAGTATGTCGCTGGAGCTGTGCTTTATGCCCAGTGAAATAGCAAAAGCTGGCTGACTACATAAATGTCCATCTGAAAAAAGGAAAAAAACTTGTAAAGAAATTAATTACGACTATAAGCCTAATGAATAATTTAGCTTAAATGCACACAGCCAACAAAATCAACAATAATTGATTGATTTTATATTAACTTTAAATATTCTTAAATATTTTTTAAGAACTTACCAATTACGAACTTTAACATATTGTACCAATTTACCTTAATGTTATATTAACATAATATCACTTATTCTGTTCTTGTTTCTACTTTTTACATTTTACAAATTTATTGGGTAGCTTGTTTAGTGTTAAAAATACATTATATACAGGGTGTCCCAAAAGATTACGTAGCTGGGAAGGGGGGTGATAGGGATGGTCACAAGGGTCACCAGAAAAATATAAAAAATTACCTCTGGGTGTTTAAAAAAATAAATGGCATTTTTTAAAAGACTAAAAATTTTACACCTTGTGCTAACTGTACCTACAAATACGGCTGTATTTAAAAAAAATGCTGTTATGTAATCTTCAATAACAACAAGGTCATCAACATCAACATCAAAAATAACAAGGTGTAAAATTTTAAGTTTTAAAAAAAATGCCATTTTTTTTTAAATACCCAGAGCGGATTTATTTTTTATTTTTCTAGTGACCATTGTGTCCACCCCTGTCACCCCCTTTCCCAGCTCCTTAACCTTTTGGGACACCCTGTATATTGCGGTTTTCAACCTCAAAATATTAGAATATTGCATTTTTTTATTCATATTCTTTATATCATAGCCTAGAAAATGAAGAGAGTAGGTAAAGACAGAGTGTATTGTGTATCACATCTAAGGCAAAGTGAAAACTCTAAATTCTTTTAGATAACGCTTATTAACACTAGTAGTTAATAATGGTTGTATTTTCTCATTAATCATTGTGTGTTGTTCTCATAATAAATGTGTTGTGGTATGTGTGGTACAGGGATGAACCTCCAAATATGTTTCATGAACGAGACAGCATCTGACAGTGAATCTCAACCATCAGATATAGAAAAAAATTTCAGTAGCACAAAAAGTTTATCAAGGTCAAGCCTTTTTAGTCAGTCAAACTACAATCACCCGTATCAGACGAGGCCTCTGTCAGTTAATATCACCAAACATGACAAAATAAGCACTGTACAGAGTGGTAAGTACATCCTGTCTATTGTTTCATGGTGTTGCTTGATGGCAGAAACGTTTAGCACCACAGTATAGTTTTATTTGTATTATTTCATTCTATATCGTTTCTATTTACTTTATTTGTGTAATATGTGTTATAACATTAATCTTTTCTTTTTATTCACATCAGACTAGAGATAATATTTATGAAGCCACAAATTTAATAAATATATATAATTGATGTAGATTTATGTTACACACAGTTAATAAGGCCAATTCTGCATGATCATAATTTTCTACTTCATAGGACATGAACCTAGTAAAGTGGTTTGTGACTTAAATTAAGCAGTATATGAAGAATAAACTCAACAAAAATATAAGGTGCTGCTTGAGAAAAACAAGTGCAGAAATAGGACTTGCGATACCTATTGCGTCTTAATTAAACATCTGCAGTTCTTGCCTGTCTCAAGCAAAGTCCACAAGCTTTATAATTATTTATCAAAACAAAAATAACATTATCTACCCACATTACAAATTGCGAATACAACTAAAAATAAAAAATGATTATTATCTTATTTATACATAAATTAGCTGTGTAATGTGTGCATGATACTATAACTAGGTACAAAAATATTGCATGGGAATAATGAAGTTACCAGATATTAACTTGATATTAAGGTTTTTAAGGGGCAGGTCCACCTCACTATTTGGCGTATCTCTCACTCTGCTTTTATGAACTGCATGATATTGAAGCTGTAATATATACTGCAATGCCTTACTGTTAAGTAATATTTACAAGCAATTAAAACATTGACAGGCGCGAAACTTCGGCCGTCGTCGTTATCATTGAAACCAACTAAGACCAGATCATCACATTCAATGGGACACATTGAAATCAAAGAGTCTGATTTCTACATCCTTCAAGCCACTCTACAGACCGAGGCCAGAGTTGCGTTGGCACAGGCCAAGGAAATGGCGCGTATTCAAATGGAGGTAAGTTGTTCCTTGAATAGTTGATTGTTTCGGAATAAGTTCATTGATACTTTGACTTCCTGATTCGTAGGCAAATAGTAACGTCAATTTGACTGGTGTGTTCCGGTCGTCTTTTAATCCGTTGGAAAATATTAATTCATTCAATATATCATTTAAGTACAAAAATTAGAGTCAAATTCTGTATCAACCTTTAATTGATTGTCTGCTTGATTTGACATTAAGGCATATGCCTCTAATTATGCTCAGGAACCTTTAGTTGTAAATAACTTAGATGTATAGTTGACAAATAAGTACAAAAGTTTAAACTGCATGAGAAAATAAATAGTCTAACAAACAATTATCATAAAATCACAACGCAACAACTTAAGATTGCTAATTTATTTCTAGACCAGCATAATATAAATTGCGCCAAAACGAATTGACTATATTTTTTATTGTATACTTTTGTTAGGTAGGTAGGTATAAATTTATTGGCAATCGGATATTTCTGTCATAATAAAATTCTAGAATAGTTCCGTTTGTACACGACTTAATGACATACAGTATAATCTGTAATTGTTTATTTTCGAATGTTAACAATTAGATAACATTAGTGGTGTGTAAACAAATTAACGTGTCAACCAACCTTTATCTAAAAGTTGTGTGCTGTGTATACACATTATGAAATTAAAGCTATATTGGTTTCATACTAAAAGTGCACTTCGTATCATTATTGCATAAAATTCAATACCTACTATAAAACACTTGGCCATTCAAAATATATCAATGGTCCGAACATGATGGTTCGATTTATTGCAAGTTCGTTGGACTCTAGATATCCGTTCCATTTCGTTTCTTTGTTCGCCAATTGTACGTGACTTAATTGTACTATAATTCCTGTCAAAATTTTATCAGCTTGATGTTGTTTCTTTGGGTCTTTAATGCTGTATATGTGACAATAATGGTGTCAGATTCACAATGTAAATATCCTGAAATCCATAAAAACTTAAAAGAAAAATGGTTAAAAACACGTACCGACCTACTAAATTTGTAAGGAATGCGATACTGATGTACTAAATAATGATCTCAACGAACGGACTCAAAAATATATATGTCACGGAATAACATAAATATTTTTTAAATAAAAATAAACGAGATAATAAAAAAAATTAAAAAGTGTGTAAGTAGAAAGTGTTATGCTGAATTGTAAAGTAGGTATATAAATGTCATTTAATTCATAAAATTCTGTGAAATGCAGTGGCCTAACAAGGTTCATGTTTGGTTCTGTTACGTTCATATAAGATCTTTGTAAAAGACATGAAAGCAATAAATAAATAAAATAAATGTTACTTGCAGTAAAATTAGGGTCTAACCAGTCTATCATCCAGTCGTTATTTCACTTTGGAGACAAGTTTTAAGGTTGTTCGGGTGTGTTGCAGCGTGAACGTCGCAGTCGCGCAGTGTCACCTGTGACGGAAATGCTCCGGCGCAGTATGGAAAAGGCTAACGTGCCGCTAGCGCCTGATAGGCGTCGGGTCTCGAGACAACTGCTCACCGACATGAATATTGCACAGCTGCAGGTTAGTATTGTCTATTATTATTTTTATACCTATAATAATCAGTGGTCGCAACAGGTAGAGCTATTTTGGTTCATTGCAAACTTTGGTTTTAATATGGACATACCCCACGACACTCACTACGATACCCGTATTTAAATAAATAAACACCGGTTTAGAGGAGAGGGAAGGAGAAAAGAGCAGAATTTCTCCTCGGTTTAAAATTATGAATTGCTTTTTTATAGCAGAGGTAATTTTTAACTTAAATAATAAGGTAGGTATAAGTATTTTCAGTCTCGAGATTCCAGTCATGTCCATGTTATTACAGCGCATTGTACGAACAAATATACCTATTCACTACAATTACCCTTCTATTGACAAAAAATAAAATGAAATTAACCTTAAGATATTGGAGGCAAATATAAATATCTAATCTAATACACCAGTATAATGATTAACTTGGCTCTAGAACTATTAACAGCTGCCTAAATTGAATATTACTAGGGGCCAAATCTTTCGCCATTGAAAGAATAATGTACCTAAGAGATTTCTTATATTAGATAAATCTTACAAGTATTATATTTAATTACTTACTATCAGAACATTCGCACATGAATACCATGCTATTAATATTTACATCTTTAAAGAAAATTGCTTGCGTGGTAATAATAAGCAATAGATAAACTTTACCTTCACAAATTAATTATTGTAATTATTATTGAAAAATGCTAAATAATTGCAGCAGTAAGGTTTTTTATTGCCAATTTTTGTGGCACACGAACTAGCGGTTCACCCGTTGGTAAGTGATACCGCTGACTTAAGCAGTGCCAAGAATATACCTACACAGCCTGCCAACCCTAAAAAAATCTATTTGGTTCAGTTAGATAACAAAAAAAAGACATACTAATAATGTAATAATGAATTTATTCAGCACCTAGGTAATTTACATTACACTTGTACGTGTCAGAATCACAATGTTACACTATTATTTATATTCTATGACTTAAACTAGATAACCAACAAGTAGCATATTGTATGATATTACAGAAAAAGTAGTCCGTCCTGACTGACGCTTGTCATTAATTCCTCTACTCATAATAAGTTTAAATTCACATTAATGAGGTTTGGTTTTAGTAGATCAATATAATACCTGGGGGCACCCTTAAGGGGTTGGGACCACGACTTAGTGGTACCACTGATATTTAAGTCAGATTTATGAACATAAGAGGAAGTGATCGCTGGCATGGCCTACAGGCGCTGGATCACAGGGCAGGGTTAGGGGCGGAACGCGATCCTCGCCGGGGAGAATCCTACCCTAGCTAACGTGCAACCTTTCACGAACCACCTAGGTAGACGACCCGGAGGAGAAAGGAAGAAAGAAACTCCGAGCTTTTTCTATCTTTTGTGGCACAGTTTATATATCGGACTTTTTTTTTTCATTCCTTATACAAACTATTGCGAAGATACAGCGCCTTAAAATTTTATGTGACCTCACTTCTTGGTACAATTTTATCTAGGAGAGTCGTCACAAGCAAGGGGGGCTTGAGACGATTTTTGAACTTTGTTGCTCTTTATCTTTGTAATTTTTTATTGATTTCGTAATTTAAATAACGTGCCCAAAATATGTTGGTAATCTAACTGACGGACCAAATAATTACAAATTTTAGTCGTCATGCTTTTTAAAGTTTTATATCATAACAAAAACGTATTGAAGTTAGTTGCAATAAGCAAATACTACTTCTAATATCTAATACTACTTCTACTATTAACTAAATAACAATGCCTCTACCATCCCACTTCAAAGTGTCACTTCATTTTGTATTCTATTCCAGAATAATAGAGATGAAATTGTGGTTTCAGTGGATATAAACGGAACATCGAATTGAATTTATTAATGTAGTACAAAGTCAATGGTTTAGAAATTTCCATTTAACTAAGGCTGATCGCACATTAGTATGAACATTTACATCACTTAAATCGTCTAACGATTCCACAAGTTTTTCTCATATGGTAGGTACTAACATTTTGCGGTAGGTTCTCTGTAGTAATCAAACTACTGTTTAGTTCTGACGCAATTGCTCTAATTGCTAAATTCTATTGCTCTAATTGCTCTAATCGCTCGCCTTTACGAGCACTGCACGCCTTTACTCCCGGTGAAGTAGCAAAAGCCTCTTAGCAAATGACATATACCCGTCCGAAAAAAATAGTCTACTAGTTATTTAAACGATATAAATTATACGTTACTGTAAGAGCAGAGGATTAACACGGTAGCGCTATTCGCCGTTTTATTAACTACTTTACACTTTAAAATAGCCAGTATGCGATCAGACTTATAATGCAATTATGAGAAGCTTTGTGATGAAATTGCATTGAATTACAAACATCAATAGCCACCTACACACGACTTTTGTAATATGCAACATTATTGTTACCACGTCATGATTCGTACTCATTCATGTTACCTTCACGGTGTATTTCTCTTAATTATTTTGAATATATATCGACATATCACAGTAACGGTACAAAACCCTTGAGTTTCATAAGTAAATGACGGCAGTGTTTTTTATCGGGGCTAGTTTTTATTCAGTTTGTCGCGGCCTTGGTGTAGTGACCAAGATCAATTGCGCCTGAGTCACAACATGCATGAAGTAGGTACAATGATTTATTCAACACAATGACCATTGTATTAACAGTATGTTGCTGATTTTAATTATCTTCTTATGTGCAATCAAATATGACTAGTAACTTTTTGAACCGAATCCATATTTATTTTTAATTAATAATATGTAAGCGTATTCTCTAGCAATAAGAATGTGTAAAACCAACATATAATTTAGCATACAACATAATAACAACACAATATATTTTATCTAAAATTTAATTGACTGTAGAAATCTTTTAGACATGGGACGAATCAAAAATATTGGAGAACTGCCTATCGAGGTTAAAAATGTGTGAGCGAACTATTATAAATTGTAGGGCCTAAGTCTGTAATGCCGTTGATTCTGAAACGCAGTGTTTATCTAAAACAAGATTAAAATTGTGGTGACAACTACTGTAAATTCTGCTCCAAACTTTGAACGTATTTCTGCACTCAAACGCTGTCTGTCACATGTCGTTTGATGTGAAGACGTGTCCCACTTAGTCTGCACGCTTCATAATAATACGCTGTTAACGAGGCGGCCTCACCTGGCGTGTATAACTTTATCGCGATGTCACACTTTCCCTGGCCAGTTGCTGTAATCATTGTAATGATGGAGTTCTAAAACCAAACATAATTCATAAATAATAATAATCATTCGAAATCCAAAAGGAAAAAGTGGACTGTGCTTGGAAAGGGATTGGTTATTTATTATTTATTTCTAAAATTGAGGAATTATAAAACTAAGTTATACGTACACGTGCATTATTTCACTACTGGGTTGATGTGAAGATTTGATATAACGATGAAAGCTTTTTTTTTAAAGATTGCTAGCAGAGTTTTGCAATCTACTAAGTGTCCTTTTTAACCCCTCGTGCTAAGGTAAAATGATTGTGTTACGAGTGGGTACACGTCTGTAGTTAGTGAATGGGTGGGGCTCGAACCGTCGACCACAAGATCACAAGTCCGACGCCTCAAGCCATCGGGCTACGGCCGCTTTAATCGGTTAGGAATAATGATCGTGGAAATAAATTTAAAAGAAACATTAAGTTCCCCAGTACTTATTGAGTCTCATCAATTTAATGGAAATTTTTATCTGGTACCTACTTAAAATCTAATTATTTAATTATAGGCATATACATTAAATATAAACCAAAAAAACATACAGAAAATATTTTATAATTATAGCTACCCAGGTATTTTCAGTTATTTTTACCATTTTTTGTTTCATAGATAAAAATAATTTACGCTACTAATTGCGGGGTTTTTTCTGTTTCTTTTGCAGTTAGTCTCAGTAGTTAAGTTTGTATGTTTTTAATTTTTATTAGTTTTGTTATTTCTTAACTTCGTTATTAACAAGATGTGCAGTCATTTGTCTCATACAATGTCAGTCTAATGTGTTATTTATACGATACAGCGCGCTATAAAAGTACATCCGTATTCTTTATTTTACAT
Source organism: Nycteola revayana (assembly GCA_947037095.2). Classification (NCBI taxonomy): domain Eukaryota; kingdom Metazoa; phylum Arthropoda; class Insecta; order Lepidoptera; family Nolidae; genus Nycteola; species Nycteola revayana. The sequence continues at coordinate 16,253,973 of OX344846.2, read as the reverse complement.
TGTAGGTACTCGCTGTTAGTAACCGAAATTGGCAATCATTCTTACTCATATTTTTCCTAATTAAAGTTTTCTTTCATACAAACCTAAAAAAAAGATACTTAAGTGAAATTGGTAAAATTGTAGGTACTCAAATTATGAGCGAATACATTTTGGCCTTTAACTTTTAATCATATTTTATTTAACATAAAGAATACATATTATATTATATAACTAAAAGCAGCTAATTTAAGAAATAACTTCTTAACTTGTTATTAGTATTTTTATAAGATTACTAGCTTCCCGCGCACGGTTTCACCCGCGTAATAATTAAATATAGCCAATATCTGTCCTCAATAAATGGGATATCTAACACATAAAGAGTTTTTCTAATCGGACCTGTAGTTTCCGAGATTAGAGCGCAAGCAAAAAAAACTTTTCTTCTTTATATAATAGTATAGTAGGTAAATCGGCAACATACAATTTACCTACAGTAAATTGTATGTTGCCGATACCCGGTATTATGTAGGTATTAGAACAAAAAAATAATAAGGTTAGGTTAAATTTAGCCCGCGTGACTGTAGGCTGCGTGACAAGTCTAGTACTTAAAGGCACATTGCCTTTCTATTTTTCTTACTAATAGAGAGCCTGTTAATAATGGAAAGAATTTAAAGGAAAACATTTTAAATAGTAATATTTTGTAGTTAAAAGGTCAATTCAATATTCTTAACCCTTATTAATTTTTTTGAAGCACGAACAGTCCTGTGATTCCTAAGTAACTAGTAAGATTACAGATTTCGGGGTTGCCTTCGTACGGAGGATATCACCACAATATGTCCCGATTGTTATCCAAATCCAACTCCAGAAATGACTCTAGATTTAGATAAATTATAGGTCTCAACTTACTAGATACCACGCTACCTTAAAACCGTAAATGCGGCAACTCTATATTGTAGGGTGTATAAGACGAGGGTACGTATGTGATCACGACGTCCTTCTTATTTCTTGAATGTTATTTTTACACAGTTTATTACACGAACTGGCATATAACTTCGATTATAATCAAAGTTTCATTAAACTTACGACACGTATTCCTCGTATCGCGTGACTGGCTGGGGTCCTCCGATTTCGGCGTACCATTTTTTGCCGCACTTGGCGAGTACGACGGCGGTATCTAGTCAAGCGCACGAGACCTATCTTTTGCCTAGACCAGGGGTCTTCAATCTTTGAAGCCTTAGGGCCTTAATGCTTTTTTCAGAATGTTCTAAGGGCCAAAACAGCTTAATTTTTTCTGCCATTAACTTACTCGTAATTATAGATTAGTCGCTAAGTGCGCGATCGAGTCATAATTATTTTGTGTTTTCTTCTTAACTTAACTCAACAATAGGACATTGGCAGTCGCGGACCAGATTGAGACACTCGTCTTAGGGTCTCGCGGGCCGAATTGATGGCACTGGCGGGCCGTATTTTGCCCGCGGGCCGTAGTTTGGAGACTTCTAGCCTAGACTCTTTGTTTTATGAGGAAGCTAAGTCTTCAAATAGTACACATGGCTTCATAACAGCGTTATTTATCTACAAAATATGTTGGTGTTTCCAGGTAATAGTGAATGAGCTACACTCGCAGATCGAGTCACTGAACGACTGTCTGGTAAAGCTGCTGATGGCTCGGGATGAGTTGCACATGGGACAAGACTCCATGCTGGTTGATATTGAGGACCTGACGCGCTATTTGTGAGTATCTGTCGTCGAATAAATACTCATTGTATATCTAGTTTTTGCCTAGTATTGTTCTTACATGCGTGCATGTGATTTTAAAGTTAAATTACATGTATTAAAATGACAACCATGATCAGTCTCAGATGGGTCTCGCGAGTTTGATTCCCACGTTGAGAAGAAAAAAAGGTTCGTTCAATTGATTCTGATTATTATAACAGCAGATCGAGCATTTGTGTATTACAACCAGGGCCATATTTAGAGATTTTATATGCTTCGGGGTAATAAAGGAGTAGCGGTCCCTTGGCCAAAAAATATTTTCCATATAAGTAAAATGTTTTTTTAGCCGTGATTTTCATTAAAGAATTCAATGTGAAACCAAGATTCTATAAAAAAATAACACACATAAATAAAAACATAATACTATCGTCGGAATTTGAAAGATTTTTTTCGGAGCCTATTATAGAAGTCGGAGTCGTAGCCCTCCCTTAAATCCGGCCCTGGTCACAACATGAGATTGCGGTAGCCAATCCGCCTGCCAAGTGTAGTGACTATGGCAAACCACTTTCTTGGGAAGCCTATGTTTAGCAGCGGGCGTTATACAGTCAGATTACGATGATAAGAGCGTTATATCTATTATATTAATCTGTCTTCAAACGAGTTTAGAAATCCAATGGCTATTTTTATTTACGGTTAGTTAGTGTCGATGCAAATATATATATTTGTATTTGCATTATTATCTTGTATTCAGATACGCAGTCTTTGATGAAGGTCTCATTGCAAACGAAGTTAAGGATAATGAAACGACTCCTAAGGTTTTGTGTTCAACGTTAATTGATTAACAAATAACTAGGAAGTACATTGTATTCTAGAGTTAGACTAATATTAATACAATTTAACGTAGTTAGAACATTATACAAACAGTATTTTTCTTTTTTTTTAATATTAAGTAATCTTTGGCCTTGATGTTTTTGTTGAAGTTGAATATTTTGCGTGATTACCTAAGACTTGTATTGTTTCGAATCCATTAATATACCTACAGTGACTCTGAGTAGTGTTATTAGGTATATTCACAGTCATTTACATTACTGTAGAAAAAAAATAGTGTCATTACTAAACACCGAATTTTCAATGCCTATATCGATAGCCTAGCCATATTTTTAAATTCATTAAAATATGGCTAAGCTATAGCCTCGAATTATAATTTAACATTATCTTCTTCTCACATAAGCTGTGGGATGTTCACCTTAAAATAGACCACCCTATTTCTACCTTGTGCGCCGTAAGAGGTGACTGAGGGACATACACCATTGATGGATGGGCAGCAGCATCTATTAACTTAGGGATACTCACCATCTTACTGCGATCGCCAATCCGTCTGTCAAGCGTCTACCAAGCGTGGTGAGCATGGCAATATACCTCAACGACCCTGGAGGCTCGTGTACAGCAGTGGACTTTAAGCTGATATTTACAACATACTCAGTTCATATTCTAAGAATAGTGTTTTATATCCATACACCAATTTTATTATATTTATATAAAACACCTGGCAGTTTATTTGGCCAATATCATGAAAATATATCGCATACGTTATACGCTCAGTGTCCTCTAAGGCCAGTAAGGAATTGCATGGCCTTTTTATATATAAAGCCACTTACATCAAATAACAATACAAAATATATAATTCAAAGTCATCAATATTTATTAGTAATTCTATTAATAAACTTTTCTACATTTCAGGGGCGTCAAAGAACAGACTAAGAAAACCAAAGGCACTACTAAATCGGGTATGAAGAGGCTCACGTTACTAGTGCACAAATAAGTACACAATACGTACGTTAGGCTTATTTATAATCGCGATTTATCCATTTAGTATTTACAAGGCCAGTACAATTGCGGTCTCGCAAACGTCGTTCGTTAAGTGTCAACATTTTGACAGTTGATAATATTATTGTTAATGAGTTAAAAAAGGTAAACGACTGGATCATTTCTCTATGGTCTGTACAAATTCAAATTTCGTTTGCGAGGCCGCGACAGAGACTTGGTGAAAGATAGATGACACGACGTTTTAAAGGCACGAAGGAAATACACAAAATGGTTGCGTTTAGTTTAGATACACTAAAATGTATTACCATTTAAATTTTAACATAAATATCATATTATTGTGATCATGTTAAAAGTTACCAGTGATAGTTAAATAAGAGTTTGATGTTTTATGAACTGAAATAAAAAAAAATGGCATCTGACATCTTTTAGATATTTTTTTTATTATGAAATGTGAATTCATATAATTTTATCGTCGTTAATCTATCTTGACACTGTAAATGTTATTTCTATACAATATAACCAGTAAAGGCATACGATTCGAGGCTGGACATTTAGTTTAATTGTTCCGGGCCGTGACTACCAAACATGTGGTAATTATATCATAATGTGTGTAAAAATATTATACATACCTATTGTTTTAGTATACAATAATGTTTGCAATGCGATTCATAAATAAAGTACAAAAAATTGTTTTCATAACAGTTCATTTTCGTGATGCGCAGTAACGCAAATAATACATGTACACATTTATTAATTTATTTGCTGTTCTTCAAGATTATATCTGGAGCTCAGAAGCATAAAGTCGGATGTGCCAATATACGTCAGAAACATTCGTCGTATGTGCCTTTACAGTAAACTGGCACTTACGACCAAATGCTTCTGAAGATAAAAGTGCATCCGTCCTTATACTTTTGAGGTATACATACTAGTAGCTAGTTTAATATTGGCGTTGAGTGATTTCTTTACTACCGAGCGATTTCATTAAATATCCAACATGAAGTAGAGTAAATCGCTTATCGCTGTTGCTAATAGTGGTATGCAAGAACAATAATTGGCTTTAAATATTCACTTGAGTAAGTAGTGTCTCAATATCGTGGTCTCTATTGCTATTGTAATAGAAATCATCAAATTGACACCTAACATTTTCAAGTAAACTCAGTCTCAAGTTTTTCTTGCATACGGGGGTAAAATTGTAGATTGTTTATGTCTGTAAGGTCGAGTGAAGGCAATTTAAAATACTTAAGCGCAGGCCACACACTGCCAGCGGGCGGGCGAGCGAGCTAGGCAAGCGGGCGCTTTAGAAAATAGTTAATTCTGGAATACAATTTATTTGAATTGAAAATACGCTTTTGTACTTTCGCGTATGATAATTATAAATCGCAATTGTAAAGTGCAACTTAAATCCAAACGTCTGTATATTACTAAAAGGTACATGTTGTCGCGTTAATACACGATAATATCAAACAATTATCGTTTTCAGTACATTTAAAATATCCACTGGACCTACCATTAATTCTGTTGAGATACGTAAATAGCCAATATTGGTATGCTATAATGTAATTTAAAAATTGGAATATACCAGGAGATAAATCCGTCCTTCTGGCTCCAGCCATATCACATAGAAATTGAAGGCTGGTGTTAAGAAAACTAGACAGACATAAAATATCAAATTTGAATATAATTATCAATTGTAATTAGGTAGTCGTCGCGGCCCAATTGTTTACTATAATATTATGATAATTAGTAACAGATGTTGCATTATCTTTGTATATACGGTTCTCTTATTAGCGAAGTTATTCTATGATACCCATTATTTATATGTATGATACAAAATGTGTATATGGGATTTAATGTTTACAACGTGTGGTTTAAATAGCGTGTTATGAAGAGCATTGTGAAATGGATGTGTTGAACGGTTAAGGACAGACCGTGTCACATACAATATGTTGCATTATTATGAATTGTTATTTTTCTACAAATTTGTTTTAACTGTCTATTGGTTGATCAACTGTACTGGGAACTATATTGTTAGACACTGATATATACGTTTCATTAATGTTTATAAAGAGAAACTTGAAAATTACGCGCTATTTATGTTACGCCTTGTATTCTAATTATACATGTCCGCTTTAAATAGATACATATTAGCCCACCTAAATATTATATTTTACAATTATTCGCAGATTAGACAAAATATTTTTTCATAATAGTGCTCATTGTTATCTATATATTATTATATCTATTGTACTTGTACATTTTCAATGGGACACTTTCAATAATGTTAGGAACATACATATGTACTTGATATGTTAATATGTATGTATATGCTGATCGAAAGAGACAAAAAATAACATGACAGAAAACATTTCTTTTAACACGTCTGACACCCGATTTATAATACGTGCATCAAAGCGACAGTTAACTAACAGGTGTTAATCTAACTTTACTGTCACATAAATTCAGTTTCTATAACAAGAATCAAGAAAAACTTTCGATTCTGAAGAAAAATGTTAATTATAGATTAACTAATAGGTACGATAATAAAACTAAATCGGTTAATTATGCTTTCGAACATTTAACAAAATGTTTGCTTCCCGATTAGTTAATTTAAATAGTGATCATCTTTTTTGAAACGCGTTGCGACTAAGGTATTATGTTAAGTTCTAACACCACGTTTGTTTCAGCCTATTAGAAATATACATAATCGAAACGAAACCTGTAAAATACGTGTGTAAAGAAAGTTTTTCACTGCAGAAAAGTTAGTATTTCTAACATAAGTGGTGGTAAAACTTATGCGACAATATATATATATATTTTTATGTTGTATATAGAGCATACCTTCCGAGCCCCCTTAGTTGAGAATGAAAATGATGAAAATGTCTTGACTTGAGCGTCATAAAAACACAATGAAAAATGAATACATAATAATATCTTCGTACATGATAAGTGGTTAATAAGGTTCACACACAGAACACTAGTATCGTTTTTTTTCCTATAATTTTATTTGTTACTTATGGATAAAATTAAATTTAAATTACCTACATTATGTTATCTCTCGTTGAAGATGTACACGTAAACTTTGTATAAACTAGTGAACTCACGATACAGGTAGGCATTTAGCAGCACATGCCGTCGATCTTGGCGATCTTATCGGCTTGCCGTAGGTTACATACTGAATAACTAACTCAATACAAACTATAAACTTTGTCAAAGAGTTAACAGCAACCGTTTATTTTAATAGACATCTGTATTTAGCAAGATCGATCTTCCGTTTAATCATACCAGTCTACTTTAAAATGAACTCTCATTGAAAATGAATAAGGATACATCTTGAAGTTAATTCTTATAAAATCATAGTGCTGATAAATATACTACCTAACTCTTTATAAATGATTATTTCCTCGTGTGAGAGAAAAAAGGAACGGCCTTTTGATTCGATTCGAATTCGTCTTCCTCAAATCTGAATGAACACATTTGTTTTGTCTTTCAGGAACCAATCGTTATCTTTGATTCGGAAACTAGTTAAACCTAAACTTTATAAAAGCGAAATTCCAGATCAGTTTTCGTATTCGGTAATCGAAGCAAGAAATCGTACGTAATCGTTTTATACATCATATTTTCAAACAAATGAATCGTAGTTTGTCGAGTAGTTATTTCGGTGTGTAACATAAACTATTTATATTATAGATCCAACAATCAGAATAGGTAACAAATCGTCTTCTTTCTTGCCTTATCCACATAATTGATTATTGCTAAGCTGTAAGCACTACGTCGGTGATAATATTATACAAATGTATAACAAGTGTAATTAGGTATATTGAGATCAACTACTACAAAAACATGATACATAAAAAGATTCAATAGCGGTTAAATATGCCTAAATTCGGCATATTATTTTAGTAACGCCAGACTTGTTTCTGAAGATGTATTAAAAAGTTATTTGCGCTAAGCGACACCTTGAACGATATTGAATTATATACCTTATGAAAGGATTATATAAAATATATAATTTAATAACGCATTATGGTTTCGTTTAGCTCAATTAGCCTTTTACCCATTGTTCTGAAATTATGTATTAGCTGACTGCAACATACCGTCAAATTTGTTTGTTATGTCTTTTCTAGTAGTTTATCTCAATTATTAGTTATTTATTCAAACCATTGTAAAACTGAGTGTTTACTAATTACCAGGTTTAATCACATCATTTGTAATCTTATTATAATTTTGTCTAAGAAGTGTAAACTGTTTTCTATAAATTTACGCGTTTGTATAATAACATATATTTAGGATGTATATCTGATGTTTTATGTAACTATATGCTGTATAAGAAAAGCTCTATTATATTACTCTCTATATAAAACAAATACTCAGTTTTATGATGGCCTACTAATAGATACTGACTGTGGAGACACCAATTATATCATTTTTCTAAGTATTTATAGGCCTTTAAATTAAAAATTAAAGTGTTTCATTAAAATAAGTCCTCGATGTTATGTGACACATTTTTGATTTTATTAGCATGTGTTCAGATTATGTAACGTTATACAATATATATTATGAAAAGACCCACTAGTTTTAATATTTAATAATTGCTCAAAATATCTCTTGAGCTCAAATTAGATCACAATTGTCCAAAATAAAATTGAATAAATTTATATTTTATGGGAATTATATTTTTTGTCTAAATTATTCTACGAAAACGTTTCACATTATGAACGTTAGATAATCTGAACTCATTCGTCATCTCCTTATAACTTGAGATCTCAAGAGTTTTCCTATTATTGTATACCTATTGATATTGTTTTTTTTTATATTAATCATCACTGCGACAAGGAAACATCATAACGTTGCGTTGATTTTATCTAATTGATTTTATTACCGTAAGTAGTTAATTAAGTTTTTGCTGTGCTAGTTTTAGGGCGTTTGCTACATTCAGCGTTACGTACGCGGCGTGTTTGAAGGATAATATGAGCAGCGTACTAGCGCGGATGCTTTTCTAAACCCGTTGTACGCGTAGCGAACGCCCTTAGTTACCATTATAATTAGCTTTATATTTTATGCTTATGTTTAACTTTAAGACTTTTTTTTATATTTAGCTAAACGAGGTCTCTAATGCACCCATAGTTGACGGTTACTAACTGAATTGTGCGTTTTCCTAATCCTGGTATCGGCCAGGAGTATTTTTTTTTTATTAAATATTATTTGGTATTTGCTCCACCCAGTATACCCAAAATTAAAATCATTGCAATGCTAACTGCTAGTCTAACAATGGCAACAACGAGCCTAATAGTATGCATCAAACGATTTTAATGACAATTACTTCGTAACCAATTGCAACTATTTTAATAACATGCTCACAATTTTAATAGACCGTCAAATTTGTGAAGAACGGCTGCACATGTTGGTCCCAATATCAGCACCATCGTTTTGAGCCTTTTCAATTTGTATTCAACCAACGTTGGGCCAAAGATATTCATGACATGAGGGCTAATTTTGGTAACGTGTGGAGCCGGACTATCAAACATTTAGAGTCCCAAATTACTTTGTAAAATTCAAAAAGTTATAAGAAACATTAATTTTACAGTTTGGTTTGACACACATTTAGCGCATTTATTCATGTACTTTATCGGGTGACATATATGCTTATATTTATTATACTATGAAATTACAAATTCTGCACCTGTCCATATTTAAGAAATGTTGGAATTATTGTATGTCGCTATTAAATAAGCTAGTTATTATTATTGATTTTAATATTTTTCTTAACGCAAATGTTTATGAGTCAGAACACGACATTATTAGCCGGCATTACAGAATATTTAAAATTGTATCGTTGCCGTTTTTATAAACGCCAACTAAAGCAACTACCAACTAGATAATAATTGCGTCGTTGTCAAAATAAATAATGTTTCTGCAACCAAAATAATGAACTATATCCAGAACATTTACAGTTTACAATAATTATGTTCCTTATTCGATATTGAACGAAAAAGTTCATTATAGATTACCTGACAAAAAAATATTCGAACAAATTATAAGTATCTGATTTTGCTTTCGGAAACTGATTTGACAGCTGAGTTTTTAATTTTAACGGTAATTAGAACTTTTAGAAACTGAGTGTCTACATATCAGTATGACTGCATTTAAGAATGGAATATTTGATATGTATTTTGTTCGCAATAAATATCTAATATTGATATCATTTAGAGCGTCAGCTCTCAACATCGTATAGTTAAATTGTTCACTTAACCTTATCCGTATCAAAGTATTATCTTTAATGATAATTTTATTCGGATATTAATTACAAAGTCCCGTGACATTTTTTTTAATAGTACAGGTGCGTTACAACTTAATAGGTACATAATACGCACCTACAATATAATTATTTTCGCAAACAGATACTCTTACTAGTAAATTGTTATTCTATAACTACTAATGACATAAAATGCGATATAAGAGTTCTAATTATTATGGAACCTGACTTAGTGTGTCCGCTATTAGTGTTTGTGTCAGTTTTTATTATAACAAATTGTTGTTCAAAGCTTGTACCTACGTTTATAATTCCAGTACAAAACGATACATAAACAAATACAAATGTTTTGTGATATTTACGTATTACTTTTTAAATAATTAGCTAAATCATTTGACGAATACGATAGTTTCCAACATTTTTTAACAATTGGTATGTTTTTCTTTTGCATTTCGGAGTTTTAATTGTTTGAGCTATTTTTAAAACATTTGACCGGGATTTAACACTTTACGATCTGTATCGGTCCCGTCTACTTTTAGGTTGGCCCCGTATTGCACGTAACGATCTCGTGGTTCAGCCGCTCGAGGACCGTCCAATATGGGATCAGATTAAGTCAGTAACCTTAAGTTCACAATTAGCTTAATCCTTAAAGTTCTAAAATTGCAACGCTTTTATTATATGAAATACCATTACAGGGAATTTATCTACAAACATGATGAATTAAAATGAGCTTTCTGTAGGTTTTTATGTATTTTTATAATTTGCGTTTTACTATTCATATTTTTTGGTTTATTTTGTGTTTGTTATTCCAATGGTGTTGGTCTATCAGTGTAGATTGTGTACCGATGTTTGTGGTAAGATACAAGAATGCTTGGCGTGCTTATTGTCAACTCTTACCTACATGTGATAAACTATTATTGATTATTCTAAATAAACGGGAAGTGTTTATATGGACATTTTTATTTTACTCCTCTCCACCTTAGCAGTTATTATCGATCTTAAAACTACAGTGGAATGTGCCCGCCCAACGTGGGGTCAGCTTAAGCGTCATTGTATAAAGTGTAGGTAGGTACAATGGAGGTCAAAGAACCTAATCTAGCTTACTAATATAAGTGTTTATATCCTATGTCGTGTGTTTACAAAACGCTTGTACAAAGGCGTTATATTGATGGCCCGTCAATATAACGATATGGTAAAATATAATGATTCCCTAGATATCTTTGTTCATAATATTAATGCATATATTAAAATGGTGAAAGACATCCTCCATAGTAAATTTATATTGGAAGGTTCTGAATAACCTAAGGACCGTCCAAATTTAAGTTATTCTTTTTAATCATTTCATAGAATAGAGCTGTTACTTGTCTAGTTATAATGTTTTGTTTTGTGAGCATACTATTACGTTGCAATCCAGTTTTAAAAAATGAATCTGTTAAATGTGATTTATACTGATTGTAATGTGTTATGTGCATTTAAATAAAATAAAATAAATAATAATAATAATAAATTTATTTATTTTCATTGGTGCACAAATTTATACAGTAGGTACAATACATTTAAATAATCTAGGTAATACAATATGGTGCCTGTATAGAATTAAATCTGTGCCACAGGCGCTATGGGCACTTGATTAGTATAAAATAATAATCTTATTTATGTAATTTTAACAATATTTATTATAGACATAAAACTATGCATATAATTAACTAAACACTAAATAAAAATACTTATCTACTTAAAATACTTCAAACAGTAATATGAAACCTATTTTTATTTGACGACAGTCAGCAAATCTTCCGTGCGCTCATAATTTAGTGTTTGTAAATATTCGCAAACTCGCGTTTTAGATTTTGCATAGTTTAGGTCATATATTGATGTTTCTTTGTTTATTTTATTATACAGATAGGGACCCAAAAATGCAAAAAACCTATTAGTATAAAGAAACTTTGAAACAGAGCTACATGAACAGACAATATCTTTCCGTCTCTTGGTGTTAGTAAGGTAAGGGTTATAAGTAAGTGCAGCATGCTGTTTTAGCACAGTGTACAATACAAAAAGTTGACGAACTGTTAGCACTTTACAAGACTCATATAGTTGGCATGTAGGGAAACGATACGGTCGGCGAGTGGCCACTTTTAGGATGGCTCTCTGCGCTCGTTCTATACACATTATCACTGATTTTGCTATTCCACCCCACGAAGTAATGCTGTATTGGATTATGGATTGACACAGTGCCTTATACATTTGTATAATTAGTTTATGATCTGCAGTATAGCGCAATTTCTTAAATATGAATAGTAGTTTCCGTACTCTAGATGTTAAGGCGGCGATATGTTGTTTATAGGAAAGGGTTTCGTCCAGAATAACCCCCAAGTACTTAATGTTAGTAGCGTTTTCGATTGCTGGGCAGGTGCATGTGTTATTTTGGCAAGTTTTGAATTTACAGAGTATATTACAGGGTTGCCAAATTAATCATCATCATCATCATCAGCCTGTTGTAGTCCACGGCTGAACATAGTCCTCCCCCATCGATTTCCACGGGAACAATCGCTAGCGGCCTGCATCCACTGACTCCCCGCGACCTTTATGAGGTCGTCGGTCCATCGTGCAGGCGGTCGTCCTACGCTGCGCTTGCTAGTTCGTGGTCTCCACTCGAGAACCTTTTTGCTCCCTCGACCGTCAGTTCTTCGAGCTATGTGTCCTGCCCATTGCCACTTCAGCTTGCTAATCCGTTGAGCTATGTCAGTGACCTTCGTTAACCTGCGGATCTCTTCATTTCTGATTCGATCACGCATAGAAACGCCGAGCATTTTCCATAGCTCGCTGAGCGACTTTGAGCTTTCTTATGAGACACACAGTAAGATCCATATGTCATCAAATTAATATTTCGCATCAAAATAACTATAAACACACCTAATGATGAACCCACATTTGTTGTGTACGTTCATAGCGCTTTATTGTAATATAAATAATAATTTTGAATTTTTATATGGATATATTCTTTCATTCGTAGCATATTTCTGTAAAAAGTATTATATACAAAGAGCTATGTCTACTTTGTGCCAATAAATAAACAATTTATTGTGTAAGGAAGTATTCTTTTAAATATAAATAACGAAAAACTAAAATTATCTGACATTATATTTTGGTGTTCACGAACGAAATCTTTCAAACCTTTTACTGAAAAATCATTGATGATTTCGTTGAAATCCAGTTCTCGAAGTAAATCACTAACTGGACAATAAAATCATGTATCAAAGAAAAAGTATGAAATCAAAGGAAAAGAAATTTAAATCGGTTTCACTTCAAACAGTTCCGGAGATTAAGTAGTCCGTACAAACAGACATAGAAAAAAATCTGGATGTGTTCTATTTTACTTCTAACAGCCTGCCTTCTGACTCGGTTTTTAGCGTCTTTTTCTATGTACAGACATTCGACCTCTACAGTTTTATTATATGTACCTATAGATACAAAATTCACACACGCAAACTAGAATAGTTAGTAACCTACCTTTAATTTGTCGTTGTTGCAGTTTTAAGAAATTATAAAAATTATTATCGATAATCAAGTTTTTGGTGTAAGCCGTGTATGGTCTATAAAGATGACTCGTTATCGTAATTGCGTTTTTACTTGTGGAACTAGTCGGAACAATTTCATTAAGTTGCTCTTTTCCTTATAGGTAGGTAATACAAGGTTATCAGTTTTTCTTTTTGATGGCGGTACCTATCTACGTCTCGTTGGCAAGCGTCTACTGCGGTACATCCACGTTAGCAAAATATATGTCATCTCTTTCAAAGAAAATAGTGTCACATAAAATAATATACTCACGTACATATTAAGAATGAATTTCAGTGATATTTCACTGAAATTTATTCTTACACATTTCTTTCACATTAGGTACCTACATATTTCTATTGAATAAAGCCATCCTTCTATTCTAGTTGTTAACCCTTACCTACTGTTAACACTTCCCGGTGGGTAAGTATATCGTATTTATTTTAAAACAATAAATTTTTATTATAAAAAACAACGTTCATTATGTCACAGAAATTTCTTCACGTTCAGTTAGTAGTAATAACTATAGGTACCTACTTTACCTATACTATCTTATTTAATGACAATTAATATATATTTTAGATACACCTCCCATTAAGACATGATATTATACCTATGCGGTATATTTTAGGAGACAAAGGTGATAATCATATTATATTATATTCTTAATTGTTTATACTCTGTCTAAACATGAGTTGAGTAACCCATCTACAGCTCTTCGCAAACCAACCTTTTTATAAGCCATTAAAACTATCCACAAAATACACAAGGTTTACAAAAATAAGTATCAGCGACATTTCTAGATCCGTAAAAAGATCGATTTTAAGTAGGACGTGCTCATTTACATAGGTTACCTATACCTACTTAGGTAATTTTTTTGCTTTTATCAGATCGATGTTCTGCCTTAACGTTGTCTGCGGTGATAAGACCACATTTCACATCGCCAATTATGAATAGATCTTTCTACATGTTTACAGAGTTTACACAAGTACAGATGTTTTTATTTAGGTACTTATAATGTAAAAAGACATGGCATCGGGTAAATAAATCTCTTTGAGAGACCTAGAGGGATGGATGTAGAGGTCTCTGAGGCCACAAATGCAATTTTTTTATGCAACTGCCCTTTTTAAATCCAGCTCCGATCGGAGAGAACATTACTAACGAACATAATTTTTATTCAAGTAAACAAACATACAAAACCAGATTTAGACTAGGAAAAAAATCTCTTTAATCCGTGAATCTTACTATTTATTTTTCAAAGTGGGAAATCCAACCTACTTATATCGTAATGTAACCCAAATAAAAGTGCGTGTGTATATTCAATCCCATCAGTCTTAAAATTGTTACGTCGGTGTCAAAACCATTGCTGACCCCGAATTGAAACAGTCACCTGCACGGCCCAGGTGCGCTCGCGCAATTAATATCTTCCTCTAATAATAGACGCACCTCGCAACAATAATTTATTTGTTTTATTGCTTTAATCGCACACTATTCAAGAATTTTACACGATAATCGCGTAAACTACTAAAATATATTGTTTCTTCGTCGCGAAATGCGATTCGAAACGCTCCCTTTATTCGAACACTTGTTTATCTTAATTGAAAAGATATTGGTATATAAAGCTATATTTTATTAGTGGGGTGTGTATTAATTGTGTGAATGAACACATTTGCAATCTTATCGTCGGATATTGGGTTCGAAAATTTGAACGAAATTAATTTCCTGTGGGAAATTTAACTTTCATTAGCGGAAGATGTTTTAATGAACCGTTGTCATTGTTTATCTACAAAAGAAACCTATAAATTGTATTGGAAATGGATTCTTGAGTTATTTTTTTTTTGCATTAACAATTAATGTAGGAACTTAAGAGTTCATTGTTTTTTTAGTATGCAGGAATTGAATTAATTACTACAAAGTTATTTATATATATACAGTTAAGGATGCTGATGTTACACTTAAGTATCTACCCTGCAGAGTCGCGACATTTACGAGATATAGGTAGATGTCTCATTTACGGGAAATTAACCAAAACCCCTCACCATCCTCACACAACACAATGTACAAACAACACTTAATTTTCTTTTTAAAAGGTACAGTCATTCATTTGTTATTCATAGAGGTAGGTAGAGACCGGGGATATTCACTGACACATCCTCCACTTCTTCTATTATTCCGTTAGGTACCTACTATGTTCCCGCCGCCTATCGCCCTAGGCTCGGCTTCGGGGAGTGGAACACATGGGCCCCGCTCCCTTCGAGGCATACTCATAAGGAGTAGGGACACCTCTTCACTCCAGGTCCCTATAATTGGGCAAAAAGGCCACTGTAAGTGTGGCCCAGGAGATCCCGCGGTTGCATTGCTTATGCGTACCCGGCCCCCGCCAACGCGGCAACGGCGGATCGAAGGAGTGTCCGGGGGTTTTAGTAGTGTAGGGTCCTCTCCTCGTTGTATGAGTTTAGCATACCACGCTATGGAGAGGGCGAGTCCCACATATCCCACCGCCAGCGCGCAAATACGCTGCAGCGGCGGTGGGAATGCGTAAATGCATTTCCACCCGGACAAAAACAAAAAAAAAAGTTACCTACTATGTTGCATTGAATGTGTGGATAACTACACTTTTTTGATATAACATGCTCTATATTAAATAAACCATATTCGTCAATCGTCATATTATAATCTCTGCTTACTCTCAAAATAGTTGAAGGGACAAGTGAAATGCACTTTAAGTATTTAGGTAACGGTACAGTAGACCGATTAAAACTTGACTATCTTGTAAATTAATACATAATTTATTTAGAGAATGTAAAAAGCTTAATATAGGTACCTATTTTTAGTCATCATTTGGCTAGAAAAGGGCTTGTGCGATGTTTATTTACTCCTTAAAGCAAGGCCAGATTTAAGGGAGGGAATCCAGGGTAACTGCCCCAAGGCTTCCACAATAGAGACTTTAAATCTTTCAAATTCTGAAAGTAAACTCTACAACTTTTCTTTTATTAATTGTTTCGGTGTTGTACCTTTACATCCAGTAGATACTTTGTAAAATCATGATTAGTGTAACAGTTCTTAAATATTGTAATATGGTTATTCATCTTTACTTGTTCAATTAAATTACGACAAATAAATTATTAGAATTCAAACCATCCTGAAAAGTTGGTAGATACTTAAAATTTTCTACAAATTTAGAGGGAAACTAATGTGTGGCCTCTTCTCCTTCGTTGCCCCGTGGCCTCCGGACATCTAAATCCGGCCCTGCCTTAAAGTAAAATGACATAAAATAACCACGGACAGAATTTTACAATGTTATTTTGCTAACTAACTAACTTTACTTCCCTACTATTATAAAACAAAGTCTTCCGCCGCGTCTGTCTGTTTGTAGCGATAAACTCCAAAATTAATGCACGGACGTTCATGTGGTTTTCACCAATAGATAATTCTTGAGGAAGTTTAAGGTTTATTTGTGAATGTTTTATGTTAACTTAGATTTACTACGCGTGTGGAGGCGGTCCGGGCCGCCAATGAAGAATATAGGTATAATAATAATATAGCAAAATACCTATTTTGCTATATTATTATTATTATTTATTGATGGATGACCAGCAGTTTGCTGATGTGTCCATATCACAGCACTGGAGTAGAGTCTTTTTGTTTGGTACATAATATACGATACGATTTAATTTTTTCTTTCCAAACGATATTTAAAATCATTTATAGATTTAGCACACTACACTTTCTGGGAGCTTGTTCCACACATCTATAATACGATTGTTCAGGGTGTGATAGGCCACTTGTGTGTGTGAGGGTGTGCGATAGGTCGTATCTTTTAGTACTATCGGTGGTAATTTTTAGTTTAACTCTGCCACATAAATCCGTTGCACTCGTTCCAAGGCTTCGGCAGTGCGTCATCTGTTGTTATAACCGTCGAAGCAGTTAATTTTATCGGTAAGCGATCGGTCGGCTTGAGGAGCATGCAAATCACCGCACTACGCCGCGCACCGCATGCGGGTGTGTCGACTCGCTTACCGCACGCGAGGAGATGCGGGAACTACTAACTTATATGTACATTGTAATATTTTAATATGTGGGGTTGTTAAATTTAAATAGGTTTATTAATAAATAATTATGAAATTACAGGTTTACAGCCTTTCTAATAGAAACCCAATATGACAAATCTTATACTTAGGAATGAAATTTAGGATATTATTATATTTGAAATAAAGATAGGTAAGTACCTACATCTAATTTTTACAATTTTCGTATCGCAGTGTCAGTTGCCATACTCCTCCGAAAAGCTTAACCAAATTTTGATGAAATTGTACCTACCTATATGTATAATCATCTATATAAGTATATAGACAATTATACATATAGGTAGGTACAATTTGTCTGAGAATAAGTTGTTTATACCTATTTATTGTACAACTTAGTGATGAGGGTGGTCCGGCTTCCATTTTTTTTACGATTCATAATACCTACCTAAATACACTCCTAAATTTATTTCAACTTAAGTAGTTCATTCATTTAGAAGAAATGTTGTTATCGATGTAAACAAAAGAAAATGTGTTATTTACGCAAATTATGTTTTAGTTTGAAAGAAAGAAAATACATTTATTCAGCACAACACACAGCAGACATATAATTTATGTACAAAACAATAAGACGCCTTGCATGTTCTGCCGAAAAAGTCGCCACCTCAGCATAGGCTAGGCGATACCCCGCGCTGGTTTTCAGTTGGCAACTCGAGTAGTGACCCACGGACGAGGGGTGTTACACTTAAACAGTAAAGGTACCATTTATGAATATTTGTAGGTATAACCAAAATAAATTAAAAATAGAATAGAAGAATAGGATACGTATAGCTTAAGTTAGTTTCGAGTGCAGTGTAGTTATATCCTATACCTTTCTGATTTATAAAGCATAGATAACACTTTTAGGTGCCTACAAGGCAATCAAAATTCACACAGATCAAACATACCACACATTATTTATTGTATTCTGTAAAAAATGGTATATAATTCCACTTTACCCGAAGTGACCCGTAGAGTTCAATGTCAGAGTGAGGGTAGGGTTGGATAGCGGTTGACTTATACGGGCATGGCGCATGGCGTCGCACATCTCATAAGTACTATTCGTGCGAATTAACATGAATCCTGGCTCAAAAAGCAATATTCCTCCCGCTTCCAACTCGAGGATACTCACGTCCTGCAGTAGCTTTTATTAATTATAATAATTGATTTACTCACTTCTTACAAGGAGTTCACAAAACAGTCGTTTTAAACAAATTAGTCCAAATTGCATGTTTGACATTTAAACAGTAGGTACTTACAGTACAGAACTAATTAGGTGATTCGGAATATTTTTTTTGCTGTTATATCTTACTGTTATCGGATGTTTGTTACATTGTATTCGTTACTGGATTTGATTGTTTTGTTGAATTTTTACAGCATTCAAATAGCCTATTATTAACGTTAATTCGGATGCAGACCAAAATAAATAAAAATCAGTTGTTTTTTTTTTTTAATTAGGTAATACTTTTAAACATCGTCATTTGAGCCAGATGTCATTTATACCGTGGGTACTTAGTACGTTGTTGTTCGCTACTCGTTGACTTTGTACTAGAAATACAAAAAAAAAAACAATTTTGCACGCTTATAATTGGACATAAATTTATGAGTGTAAGTTACCTATTATAACCCGTGTGTACAATGAACCCCATCAACCGAAAAATGATTAACTGGCGATTACACTGACGGATGGGTGCACGGCTTCTCTAACCATAGAGTTAGCAATGTACCTACAATGCATCTTATTATTTTAAATTAAATAAAAAACTGCTGGTTTAGCCATTTGTCAAAGTGTCCTTTTACTTGTGTTTCTACGTTTGGTTTAAAGCGGATTTTAGTGTTCCTGAGTAGAAAATGAAGTTTTTTTTTTGACAGACGAGGTGGTATACTTACGCGGCGCCCAACGGCCATTTGTTAAGGTGCAAGTTGGAAGCGGGCGACGTGAGGCGGCGGCGGACGACGTGTCGCGGCGACACTACTGGTTTGTATGTATTTCTATGAAACGCGTCGCTAGCTTCATGTCGCTAACTGCGAAGGGAATTTCATAGAAATACATACAAACCAGTAGTGTCGCTGCGACACGTCGTCTGCTGCTGCCTCATGTCCCCCGCTTCCAACTTACACCTTTATTGTTCAGAATTTGTATAATAATATGTTACTTTTTGCGCGATACAGGTTAGTTGGGATAATGGTGCTAAATGGCGCTGCATTGCGTTTATAATTTTAGCGCAAACTGCCAAAAAGTAGCAGAATCCTAACAAATTCTATTATAACAATAGTCAACTCAGTCCTAATTTATTTTTACAATTAAAGCTCTTGTTTTATAAGCATAGGTATAAAGATAATTAAGCACAAACAAACAATTTCCAGGTGACTTTTAATCTCTGGTTTAATTTCACGAATTTTTATTTTAGCAATTTTCAATGCAATTTATGCGCATAAAAATACGGTAACCTTAATCACGCAAACACCTTTTCCTTTCTAAAAGAACTTTATGACTATGGTTTACAGTTTCATCCCTGAGTGAGCATGGCTTGCGATGCGCGGGCGCAGACGCACGTGCCGCGACATATGGCCGCGCCATACTGTTGTTTGTTTGCCAATCATAACGGACATAACTCATCAGATAACGGCCAATATGTTGCCTCAATCTAAAACAATGCGAAACAATTAAACTGTCGTCACGTCAGCAGATTAATCTCGTGAAATTCGTTTCGGTTTTCAACGAGGTCTATTGGGTAGCTAGTTAGTAGCTATTGTATTATATGAGACGAAATGGATTGATAGATTAATGATTAAACATATGTTAAATAAATTACCTATATTTTATACGATATATTCTGTTCAACTGCCCGCTTACATCCACTGCTGAACATGGGCCTCTTCTTAACGGACCTTGGCAACCTATGGTCGTAAAGGGATCATCTCGCATCGCAGTAAAATGATTAGTAACCTTGGTAAGTGAACATCGGTCGAAAATAAAATGGTTCTCAATATCAAATGAGAAACATATTATATTCTAGTTCTTTACAATAAGATTAAACAATATATAAATTCATTTCACCCGTGCCGTTTTATGGTGGGAACTTCATAATTAAATATATCCTATAGCCTTCCTCGATAAATGGGCTATCAAACACTGAAATTGACCTAGTAGTTTCTAAGATTAGCGCGTTCGAGCAAACAATCAAACACTTCAGCTTTATATATTAGTATAGATATAGACAGGTTGTATTTTTTATTATAAGTAACCATTTAGGTTTAGTTCATTTACATTAAGTATAAGTAGTTTGTCAACAAAAATAGTTATACCTACTCTTTAATTTTGGAACATATAAATTCTTAACATAATTTTGTTGGAAAGTAAAAATATTGTAGATTTTACGCTGATTTATTAATTAATGAAACTATTTTTAACATGAAACTTGTGTGAGAGTTGACGATAACGCCTGCTGATTCCAAATAAATCTACTGTTATCACGTATCTATCCGCCCTTCACCACACACATTCGTAACGGTACATAAACTCTTCGTTTTAAATGCAAACAATTATCCTAACACTACTGGTGGAGCGTTAGGCCCCCTCGTTGAATGAGACCAATTGATGTAACCTGCAATTTGGAGGCACGAGCGACGCGGGCGTATGTCGGGCGCCATATGGCATGAATCCATCCAGCGAGCCGAGGGATGACTACCAAACCTTGCAGCCACATTATTATAAAAGACACGGATAGTTAGCTACTGGAAACGAGTCATTCCAATATTAGAAACAATATTTATATAATCATTGGCTTTTTCTTTCCTATAAATGAAATAGATATAATCAGGATGTGAGAAATAAAAACGATCTAAAATTACTAGCCTTGTCGGTCTAAAATCTACGGTCTAAAATTACTAGCCTTGAGGCTACTTCACCGGGCATAAAGGCGAGCAGCTTAACAAATGGTTGAAAAACTACAAACCAAGCCAACGGGGCAAGAGGGCGTTCAGTCTGGGCCTTGGACCTTGGTTCAGGGCAGTCGGTTGCGAAGGGATTGAGAAATAATACGTTTTAATTAGAATTTACCTTTAAAGATTATTTAGGAGAGTTTTACAGGTCTCATGTATACGAAGACATATTTATTTTAAACACAGGCAACACGAAGTTTAAATTTTATTTCAAAAAGTGGCCTGATTGTGGCTCTGATAAGACATGTCTCTGAGGCCATCAACTAAGGTATTAATAATCTAGCAACAACTGTAGTAACATTAAAAAAATCAGTAAGGTCTGCGATACTACATCGGTAGTATCGAAGACCTTAATACCTTACTGACCTTACTGAATTTAGACTTGAGCATTTGTATCGAATGCTCAAGTCAAAATTGTATAAAAGAACGTTCAATGCATCAATAACTAAGCAGGCTGCCGTCTGATCTAGCAAAAAAGTAGCTATGTTCTATAAACAGACAACCCCAGAACTTTTTTGAATAACTAAAAACTACTTGGGTTTTTTGGTCATCACGAGGAATCATACAAAAAGTGTCGCGGTTTTGTTTTACACATGACTCTAATATGAAGAGAAAGTTTTATTAAGGAGGGAGGTACATATAAAAAAATATACTATGTGCTCATAAAAAAAATCTAGAGCTCAGAACCATAAGGTCAGATGTGCCATTATACGTCAGAATCATTAGTCGTATGTGCCTTTATCGTAAACTGGCACTTACGACCAAATGCTTCTGAAGTATCATAGACATCCAACCTTGTGCTTCTGTGGTCAAGAATTGTTTTTGTGTAGAATATTATAGAATAGAATACTACTAATTCTATTGTTAAGCTTCTTATTACGATTTGTTACATTGTTTTGTAAGAAACAACTTTTTTTTTTCTTTATACATATATAGTCCACTTCTTCACTTCCTCAGAAGGTTTACGTCCACTACTGAAAAGCCAACTTGTGCACAGAGAAGGCCCATGGATCTTCTCTTTGCACAAGTTGGCTAGCCAGTAAGTCTTGAGATACTGCTGCCCATCCCTCAGCTACGTGACCCTTAGTCGAGTCTTAAGACATGGGGTGCCTATTTTAAGTTGCAAACCACACGGCACTTATATTGAGGCAATAAGTTTCAAATCATCAAGTTGTAAAGATTGACCAATTGGTCAAATCAAACGTTGTTCAATTACCGAGGTCCAAGCTTGTCATCAAAGATTAGATATTTCTATTTATGGTTTATGTGTGAAAAGGTAAGCGAACAAACATTATTTCGAGTACTGGAGACAGTCAACATAAAGAAAGTCTACTTTACTATGTAACACTATAGATACAATATATAAAATCTTTAGGATACAGTATCTACAGCTGATTTAAATTCGTAAAAGTTCATTTGGAGAAGTGAAGTGAAGTGAAATTAGTTTGCGCGGAGCATCGAGTCGTTGATGTCTTTTGTACTACGGTACTCGTGGGCAATGTTGCATACTATTTAGTCAGGAGAAAATTGGTTTAGTTTTATTAGTTAGCTCATTTTGTAATATTAACAACGTGGTGTACAGTGTGTCGGTATTTTACAAAATAAATATAGGTAGTATCTATATATCAATAAGTGAAGCCAAAAGTTTAAGCCCGTTTTAACGAAAATTGCACGGACGGAAGAGTATAAACTTTCGCTCACTTAGGGTTTATATAGAGAAGGAGTGCAGAATGCTAATGTATTTCTTATTTGATAATTATTTAATTAACTTTGTTTGACAGTATTTGGAATTCCGTACAAAAACGGGACCCAATTACAAAGACTCCACTGCCTGTCTGTCTATCTGTCACCGGGCTGGATCTTATGAACCGTGATAGCTAGACAATTAAAATTTGCAGGTGATGCATTTCTGTTGCCACTATAACGACAAAAACTAAAAACAGAATAAAATAAAATATTGAATAAATATTTATCAACAAACATGACTATTTTGCTGTTTTTTGTTCAATATTAACAACAGCAATAAGTAGACGCTTGAAATGGTTCTTTATTTCAAAATCATGCCTATGATAGCACCGGTGGCGCAGTGGCTTCTGAGACTTAGTATTCAGGGTTCGATTACTACCCGGAACAATTATTTGTTTGAATCACGTAAAGTTGTTCTGAGTCCCCGTATCAAATCTTGTTGGAGGGTCTTTCTACCTGAAAGCTATTTTATTACTATAGGTACCTACTATATATTGCATACACACTTTCGAGGCCTTTTTATGAGTAAACATTAAAATATTGCTTATCTACGACGGAATATTATAAAAGTATTTATGTGTTGTTTCATCTTGTAATATTTATAATCTCGAAATAATTCCAATAGCTAAAACAAATGTATCATCAGAAAACGTTACTCAAGAAAAATACTTACTTTATTAACAAAAATGAATCGCTAAAATGTATGTACTAATAACTTGATAACAATTTTGTCGGGGACATGTGTATACGGTTAGTATGAAACCGTTTATTTGTTTGTACAAAATTTAGAAAAATTACAAGAAAAATTCAATGGAAACGGGTGACACCGGGCATAATCAGCTAGTTTTTCATAAAAAAGACAACTTTTTAGTACTTAAAACAACTCCTTCACTAGGAAAAATATCCGTCTGTAAGTATCTGGGATTATCAAGCATAGACACAAAGCATCCAGACATCAATCAGAAGTTCGAATCGAACCTAGAACACCAAATCTCAGAAACAACTACCGTAACAACTTAGCCATCAGTGCACACATAAATTTTGTTTATTTTAAAAACTACATGATAACATGAGAAATGTATATCTAAGGCCAATGACATAATTCCTTTTTTTTCGGACGGACATATTTGGTTAGCCCAGAAGCTTTTGCTACTGCACCGGGAATAAACATAATTCCTCAGATAGTACGTTTGTATAAGAAATGGATGTCGTAATTTAGACTGAATAAATAATAACTTAATTAAAACTAGAAAATAACATGATACGCAAGTCAAGTTAGTGCGGAGCTAGCAAAAGTAAATTAGATTATAAATAAAAACAAAGTGGTATATGGTAATTTTAACTAATTCGTGTGAAAGAGGAGGTTAGTAAGTAAACTTTATGTAGGTTCCTGAGGCTCAGTGTTGACTGTTGTTGCTTTAAAATCCAGGTGCTTTGGTTCGAATCAAACGAAGAACAATTATTTGTGTGAACTACGAACCTTTTTGTTATGTGTAAAGCCCCGACACTTTAAAGTGGGCTTTCTAGAAAAATTCAAAAGAAAAATAAGTCTATAATAAAGTGCTTACTTTTTGTTTCAAAATTGAGATTAATAAAATTCGACCACCGGTAGGACTCGAACCCGCATCTTAGGTTAAGCCCCTAATGCCTTAACCAATTAGGCTACGGTGGAATCCCACGGGTCAGCGAAATTTATGAAACTCTATTTTTTATAACACCTCTCTAAGGGGGACGTTATAATAAGTACTTACTTTAATAGGTCAATAATAGGCCAATAAGTCCTTACTTGCTTATTTTTCATTTTCCTTTGAATTTTGTAGCATTGATTTATAAAATTAAAAGATTTATAAAAAGCTTTCGAAATCGATTCTATCAATATAGCTATTAATATACATAAGTCTTCATATCGGCAAGCCTGTACTTATGTATCATTTTGATCATAAATATATTAATGTTATGCATGAGCTTAATAAAACTATCCGAGACAAGAGTCTCATCAGCGAAAAAGACAAGCTGGTGCCAGTAAAATAAATTAAGTTTTAAAACCTGAAGTAAAGTCGTAGTAATTATATTGGGATTTCAAGCGTGGGAAATGTTTGATGATATATACATATATATGTTTGTTTGTACGTGTGTGTGTGTGTAATGCATGCGTTGGCGTCGCGTCGGTTAGCCCGGATCCTTGTAACGTCTAATGTTATATTGTCATTAGAACGTTATTCACAGGGTAACTACTAGGTTTGTGTTAAGTGTATTCTCTTGTAAGTAACACGTGTGTTTTATTATTAAACGCCAAGTAAATTGGGTGTGAAGAAAAACCTGTTTAGAGCAATCTTGGTTGTGAAATTGAAAGTGAAACAATTAGTAGTGCTTCATTTTACGTACCAGAATGCTTTTTAATTATCATTTCAAATTCAAAATGAGTTTTAATATGTCGCTTAAATCTTGTTTTGTATCAAATGTAGCTTTGATAATAAGGGAACCTTACAAACAAAACGTATTTCGATACATCTAATTACCGTAGTATTCTAAAGTAGATCTTGAAGTACATTTATTTTAAAATAATGTTACTATTTTTGTTTTAAACTTTTACAACCTTTATTGCAGTGCCTATATTAAACATCACCATTAAATGAACACACAATTATAATATAATCTGAGTAATTTACAATACACATTTATACAATAAGGTAGGCGCGTGGGCTCCTTGCCGGTCTGAAAGGTGGGTCAGCACACGCAACAGGCCTGAGATCCCACCAGTTACCAGCTAACCCATTTATACGCCAGCAAAACAGGACTAAATGAATTAATGCAAATTTATACTATAAAAATTGTCGCAGGTGCATCAGGACGAGTTCCAGCTATAGTCCGATTCGATTTAACGCGCTTGCGTCGCCATCGCGCGAAAGTTTTATTTATAACTACGGACTATGCGGTGCTGTTATACTAGGGTTGCCATACGTCTCGGTACACCGGGACATGTCCCGGTTTCGAGCGTCATATTCCGGTGTCCCGGCCAACAAGGCAATGGTCCCGGTGGGTGCACTAACCAAAAAAAATAGGAACCATGCTGCGTTCGCAATACGCGCTCCTGTTTGTCTTATCGTCCTGCGCGCGCAATGAGAGAACCCCCTCGGCTGTGTGTGACCTGTTATTATTCCAGTTGCTTCCACCCCCCCCTCCCCCCGCTATGACCATTGTCCCGGTCAGCGACGAAACATTTATGGCAACCCTATGTTATACGCTTGCGATTTCAACGAGAATTACTTACTAACTTTTCCTTGGATGTCGTTGGTTTTATTATATTATTCAAGAATGTATACAAAATAAGCTCTGAGTTTTGCATAATCTGCGAGACATGTCGTATTTAACTCCTTATAATATTACAGTGATGCATAAATAAGTACATATTACAAGAAAGGTGTAAAAATAACTAGGTATATAGTAATAATAATCACTTTTTCTAATCTATATTGATACATAAAGCTGAAGAGTTAGTTTGCTTGAACGCGCTAATGTCTGGAACTACTCGTCTGTTTTATAAAATTCTTTCTGTAAAATTTATCGAAACACATTTGATATTTTATTATTTCCTAAGTTCCTATGGGAACGGGTGAAACCGCGCGTGGGTAGCTAGTATAATATAATATTGAATTAATAGATTTATACTTTTAATAATTTCCTAATATTCATTCAATTCTTTTTATTTAAAATAAGTTATCCTTACTGACGTGTATTAAATAAAAGTCAGTGGAATATTGCTACTTCACCGGTCAATAGAATAATAAGAAACACTTGTGGCAATGTTTGAAAGAGACCGATTTTTTAGATTTTTCTTCTTTGTATTCTTCCTATATCGGAACTAAACTTAACCTTTTATGTACCTACACAGTGGAGGTTTATAGGTAAATGTAATAAAATAATATTACTTATCATAATTTGTACCGTAATATGTAAAAACTAATTTAACACAAGTTTTCTTTAGTTTTATTTTTAACTGTAAATAGTCTCAATAAATGTTATCCGGCTTAAGTATGATTTTCTTTTTAATCGTCAATAAAATAATTTTATTCCATTCAAATGTGGTTATTAAATACCTAATTGGTCGCTATGAGTCGAGTGACTTCAAGTTACGACTTCAACGTAAT
Organism: Nycteola revayana; assembly: GCA_947037095.2. Taxonomy (NCBI): domain Eukaryota; kingdom Metazoa; phylum Arthropoda; class Insecta; order Lepidoptera; family Nolidae; genus Nycteola; species Nycteola revayana. The sequence continues at coordinate 16,226,749 of OX344846.2, read as the reverse complement.
TGAAATCGTTAAAATATTATCTTCATTGATATTATTATGATTTTGCCGTCAAAGTAACATTGAAATTTAATCAATATTTTATTAGTTAATTGGTTTGTACTTACGAACTCACTTTAATATTTTTAAGGTTTTTTTGGAACCCGCGCTATGACATTGTATTTCATTGTATCCATAAACTGACAAACGTAGGTAATATAATATTGTCTTAATAACAACCATTAAATATACTTTGACATTTAGGTATGATTATGTATTTTTGAATTCCCAAGTATCAAGTATAAGACCGGGGCCGCACAAGCTCGGCGACTGCGACGCGACGGCGACGTGATGACGATGCGACGGTGACGCTATGGCGGTGCGACGGCGATGCAACGAACAAATTTCTCCTGTCGTTCCTGCAGTGCAGCCGCTGACATAATATTTTGATAATATAAGTTTGTTTTCAGGAAAGGGCCTTCGCGTCGCAGTCGCCGTACCAGCACGACCGGCCTACAATACCACGAAGATAAAAAATAAAATGTAAATTCATACATATCCTTCCGTGCCATCTTTTTTAAGCGGTGTGTTAGAAAATCTGATAAAAGACCGTAAGTGACCTACCGTAACATTATCGTCTTAACAAAATTATAATGTAGAGCTTTAACTTTATCAATTTGCTTCTCACTTAATAAGTAGGTACTATAAACTAGTATCATATTTCAAAGGAAAACACTTACTCATTATAATGCTTCGGCCACTTCACTCCATTTCCTTGGCAAATAAGTAATCATAGCACATGAAATCCACTAGCAAACCTATTTAATTGAGGCTTTGTTGTACACATGCTGTCTCGACAAATAATTGCATTGGCTTTTAATAATTAACCGAACAGAACGACCATACAAGGTATAACCAACAATTTATCGGAAAACATCTTTATTATAGCCGTGACTAGTCGCGGCCACAACGACTTTGTTTTTGTATTGTTTACCTATATTTGTAGAGTTGAACCTTTAAATTACTCTTTTTAGGGTTCCGTAACCGAAGGGTAAAAACGGGACCCTATTACTAAGACTTCGCTGTCTGTCTGTCACCAGGCTGTATCACAAGGACCGCGATAGCTAGATAGTTGAATTTTGTAGAGATGATGTATTTCTATTGCCGCTATAACAACAAATACTAAAAATAAAATAAAAGAAATATTTATTTTCCAATACAACAATTTTTTTTTTCCCTTTTTGGCTCGATATCCATAACGGCAACAGGTAATGCTTTGAAATGGTACGGAACCCTTCGTGCGCGAGTCCGACTCGCACTTGACCGGTTTTTATGAAAAATGAAAATGATTGTAGTTTATTTAAATATTTTCAATACGTATTCGCCTTTAAGACGTCTCAGTTTTGGGTTTTATCTCTGTCACTTAATATGGTTTAAATGGATATAATACGTGCCGAATGCAAGTCTGTTTTAAGGCACCTAGGTTTGTACCTACTTATTACAAGAATAAAAGGTATAGCAAAAACACTCAGACCGCTACTTCATCAACGATACAAAGCCGCCATCATCGATTTAATTAATTAAATAATGCTCTATAAATTGCGTTGGTGTCGGGATAAATTTACTTTATATAAAATAAAACCATCACGGTTGACTTTTATAATTATTTCATGAGGATTTCTTTAAATAAATTTCGACGTTTATGTAGACAGATCATAAAATACGGTCTCTTTATTTATAGTTGTGCGAATAAAATCCGTGCTTCTAATTGAATAACGTTTACTCTGATTCATATAAAACTTACCTATAGTGTGTAGGTAATGTATACCTACATTACAACGGGACAAAAGAAAAAGATTTTTTTAATTATACTTGCTTGTAAAGGTGCATATTATGCAAAATAAATATTATTCATGCTTTGTCTTGTACAGTTATCAGAGAAAATGTCACAGCACACAGCACACCCGGCAAACATTTACACTTTAAAATAAAATAGTCAGCTTTCTGACAACGTTGCAAAGTGGCATAGGATAGTTAGTATTTTATAAATAAGTTTCAGTTTAGACGTAAATATTTATACTACTTTTTTATTATAATAAGGCTTATGTTTAACTTACCATCAGATATAGTAAAAATGATCACCAAAATTAAACCCGCATTTTAATGTAAAATTGTAACCAAAGTTTTAACATTTCGCTATCGTATTTAAGCAAAATGACTCCAAATAAATCATTGTTAACCCAAAAGTAGTAAATGATCACCAAAAGTACCTAAATGTTTAACTAATTTACTATTCGGTTCTGGCACTCGCCGGCCACTGCCGCGGCACCGCTCGCTTCGCTCGCTCGGCTCGTGCGTTGTATGGCCGCAGCTCTAACCTAACCTAACCGATTGTCATTTTTCATTGATTTTATTAAGGTAGAAATAGCGCAATAATTTGCTCGCTAAGATTTGGTGATCATTTACTACATTTGGTTTTCGAATACAATTTGAAGTGCAGTCGTGACTAAAATAGCTAGTACTATTATAATTTTAGACTTTATTTTTCTGGTGTCAAGTATATATTTTTGGTGGTCATTATATTTTATCCCTTATAATAATGTATGCGTAAGTTTATATTTCTTTAGCTGTCTGTACCGTGTGAAATTGGGTCCGTGTGATAATAAAAATAACCGATCTAATCCAGAGAGAGAGAGAATTTTCTTGATAAAATAATGGCATTATTTTTAAATTATAGGTATATATTACACGAAAGGTTATTTACATTGTTTCATTACATAATAGAAATACAAATGCAACAGTTATAATTAGGTATATACAACTAAAAGTTAATCTTAACTTAAACTACAACTGACCAAAATACTAACAATTTTAAATCAAGGTTCCCAGAATGCTGGCAGCATTGTCCCGTTGAATAGCAATGCTTATCTACTGTGTAAAGTACCAGCACTCGGGGATCATACAGCCGAAAGTAAATAAGTATTCCACGCGGACCAAGTCAAAGTTATAAAAAAATTACTTACACAACAATTTGCTATTATGATGTTATGCATATAACTACATCCAGTAATTTAAATACAATAATAGTTAAGTTTTCATCAACTCACTATCAATTAATGCGATTTATTATTATCTCAACATGAAAGCTCAGCTGGTTCTTTGCTTACGATTTTGCATATCTTTACTTACCTATAGTTTAATGGAATCGTTAAAAGCATTTACGATATTGCGTTGATACAGTCGTCTACACAACTCGAATTAACTATAAGGACGGGAGATACACATTTACTTCTTGACCATTACTTTTAGTAGGTACTGACGGTGCTACGAGTAAAATTCTAAAACAAAATTATTTGCCTGTAACATCACAATCTATAAGATGCTTCCCGAAGATAAACGATTAGTCTCCCGCTCGACTAGATACTGTCGTCGTAAGTGACAATGCGGCATAAACTAGTACGCCGAAATCTGCGCACCCGAACCAGTCACGCTCTGTGCGACGAATACGTATCGAAAGTTCTATTAAATTTTAGTTTTAATTGGAGAAATATGCCAGTTGGCGAAGTAAAATGTGTAAAAATAAAACTACAAGAAATAAGGAGGACATCGTGGTCACAATTGGTGCTGTGTCTCACTTCACTATTTGCCTAAGTTGCCGCATTAAATGCGGCAGCTCAATATTGTAGCCTAAAACCATAGCTAAAAAATAAATTAAAATTAAAAATTAATTAAAGCGTAAATTTTACTATGGTTTTAGGCTAGCGCCTTATGTAGTGGAGCGAGCGAGACCAATAATTAATTTAAGGTGTTTTCATAATATATACTACCCTTTTACAGTAAATAGTTTAAAGAGTAGACATTTATTCACTAATGTAATCATTATTGAATAAATTTCTGTAAAATTATACTAATAATTTTGCTTTTCCATTATTATTTAATATACATTAACTTTTATTTTTGTTATCGATGTCACCAATAGAAAACATCAATTTATTGGAGTGAATATAATCCAAATGATATAATCCATAACAACGTGATCCATATATATATTATGATATCATTTCTCTAAATATCAAATACATACAACATACATAATATATACATAGGTATACGACATTATTAATGATATCTCGGTGACATAGACCTAAAGTTCTGTAGATATCGTCATCAAAAAACAAGTAGTAGAGTAGCAAAAGCTTATTTATTTCATTACCCTCTTGTACAGCTAATTGGCCGTTAAATAGCCATCCGATGAATGGTGTCGTAAATCTTTTTGGCGATTTAATTAACTCACCGTTTATAGCTCATAGATCTCAGCTCTCAGCACAGCTTATAATCCCCGAGTGTTTAATTTTTCACACTCGTTATTTTAATTAACTCCAATACAGTTAAGTGGGAATGTTCTAGCAAATTATAATGCTTGAGATACAATAGGTGCCTATTCCTAACTTTGTTTTTTTTTTATAAAAAGATAAATAGAATAATTTCGAGGTTTGAAGACTTTTGTTAGTTGAAAGAATGTTCAGTTCACACTCAAGTAATTACAATGAAAATAATCATAGTTCATTTAAAAAAATCATTTAAGATATCTAATATTACACTAATATAATTAAAATGCAATGAATGGTCGAAATCTAACCCAATACTGTCCAGTACAGTATGTAGTTATGTAAAAAGTCATGTTAGAGTGCTAATTAAATTAGTAATACCTACTTATAATATACATGACTGTCCATGTGTGCAGTAAGCTAGGTATAAACATATTTAACCCCACTATCCCAGGGATTACCACCAACCACATTACTAAATGTAAATAATAATATGCAATACTAAGTACTTGGCTAAAGATAGGCTGCACATATTAGCATACATTAAAATTATCGATTCATTAGTACTAATCAAGACATTGGAGTTTAAACGAAGAATCATATTACCTATCTAATGGTGATGGCGTCTAGAATATTTAATACTTTAATCTTGTATATGATGCTTCAGGCGCGGTAATGGCGAACGCAGTTGGCGCGAGTGAGCGCAATGTGCGCGTGCGACCTTTTGCGCGTAATTATTAGGCGCGTGCGCAGAGCACCACGCACACGCACTGCCGCGGACTCGGCCCGCTGTCACACAACTTATAAGGATACGGCTACTTTACAACACACTCGCCCATTGATTAACATTTTTTGTGTTTGATTTTAATCACACTCGTTAACAAAGTGTTTTAATATTTACAACGTTTAATTATAGGAACAAAGAGATCGATCCAAAAATCATGGTATTTGTTACTATTACTAGTATTATAGATAAGTATATGCAGGTATCTCATCTTTTAAGATATATAAGAATATATTTTTTTAAGACAGGCTTTCACAAATTAAATGAAGAGTCACCAATAAATAACATAAATTAAACTTGTTTTTAGGGTTCCGTAGCCAAATGGCAAAAAACGGAACCCTTATAGATTCGTCATGTCTGTCTGTCTGTCTGTCTGTCCGTCCGTATGTCACAGCCACTTTTTTCCGAAACCATAAGAACTATAATGTTGAAACTTGGCAAGTAGATGTATGTTGTGAACCGCATTAAGATTTTCACACAAAAATAGAAAAAAACAATAAATTTTGGGGTTCCCCATACATAGAACTGAAACTCAAAAATTTTTTTTTCATCGAACCCATACGTGTGGGGTATCTATGAATAGGTCTTCAAAAATGATGTTGAGGTTTCTAATGTAATTTTTTTCTAAACTGAATAGTTTGCGCGAGAGACACTTCCAAAGTGGTAAAATGTGTGTCCCCCCCCCCTGTAACTTCTAAAATAAGAGAATGATAAATCTAAAAAAAAGATATGATGTACATTACCATGTAAACTTCCACCGAAAATTGGTTTGAACGAGATCTTGTAAGTAGTTTTTTTTAATACGTCAAAAATCGTAAACCGCAATTTAGCTTTCATTCAATCAACTCGAATATAAAAATATAAAATAACATTTCATTTCATAAACATACGCTTTTTTATTTATTCTTGATATCAAAAATAGGTACGCACATGTAACTGAAACGGAATCCTTCGTGCGCGAGTCCGACTCGCACTTGGCCGGTTTTTTTTAATAATCCTACATTGCAGTAGGTGCCTATAGGTTCCATAATATTGTTATTATTATACTATAATGAATTTTAAATGTCACTATTATTACATTTATGAAGCAAAAACATATCGGATAACGTTGAATTTTCTGTCGACTACAAATCAAAATACAGGTGCAGTACTTGTTTTACCAACAAATTTTAAGTTGGAGGAGAATTCAAGAAATAATCAGACAGCTTAATTAATTACTCACTGCAAGTTATAAATAAACTCGATATTCAATCATTATTCGACCACCAAAATAATCTTAATTAATAGTAATATTAGAAGCTTCTAGAGCTTCTAATATTACTACATACTACATTACATCTATTAACTCGATTGTATTTTAATTTTCAGTTATTATATTGTCTACACCTAATCCTTGCATTCATAATATCGTCGGTGATACTGCAATACCGCGTAAGTGTCAATAGCTAATAAGGCTGAAAATCAAATGTAGCAAATTGGTTGTTTGCCCTTGAAAACATCTATATAGAAAGTATTACTTGATAGATGAAATTGCACCATATTAGCAACTGTCACATACGCGGTATTGCAGTATCAACGACGATATGGTAATAACAAAATTTACTTTCGTTCTCTACGCCTTCTACCAAAACAAAATAAAAATCTCCACCAAGGAACAGAAGCCTGTTCCTCGGATTCAAAAACAAGAATTAATTTAAAAAAAATTGGTTGGAAGGTCGTTTACTGTATAATAAACTTTTCTTTTGTGAATTAGTCCATTCAAAGCTGGATATTTGGCAATATAATTGGGTGCTTCGTGACTAAACGTGTATTCATACTGTTCACACTTGCATGTTGGTAATTATACTGTCGTTTTAAAGTGAAAAGGCAACATGTTACAGTAAATTTTATGAATTATTACTTTGCGGCAAGTGTGCAATGCCTCATAAAGAAAAACTCTTGTGGAAGTCAAACAATTATAGCAAAGTTTTATTCCTTATATATCAATAATTCAGAAAATAAGGATAAACTTACGAGGCATCTTATTTTTTGATATAGATACGAGAGGAGTTGCTTCCCGAGTGTTGGTAATATTTTGCACGCAGATATGCATTGCCATTCAACGGGGTAAGTCTGCCAGCATTCTAGGAACATTGCCAAGTAGTATAGATGTACCTAGAGTTGTTAGTATTTTCGTAATGCCTACGATATTACGTCCACCTCAGCAAAGTATTTTTTTCTAAAGTTTTGTAATATTCAATTTATCTAGGTAGGTATTTTTAAGATAAAAGATAATGTCAATAATATAAAAAAACCTTTTATATAAGTTTGTGCCGTGTTGGTTTCCGGCTTAGAATAGACCACCCCGTGTCTTCCCATGGGTGTCGTAAAAGGCGACTAAGGGACATATGGCTGATGGATGGGCAGCAGCATCTATTAGCTCAACATTTGCATCTTACTGCGATCACCAATCCGTCTGCCAAGCGTGGTGATTATGGCAATATCCCTCTACGATCCTGGCTTGCCAAGGTCTGTTAAGAGGAGGCCCATGTTCAGCAGTGGACGTCAACGGGCTGTTGATGATGATGATGATGATGATAAGTTTACGGTGACAATCATACCTATTTATTTAGTTTTTTTTAATTTGTACGGGACTTGAAATTATTTTTATTGACCATTGACAAGATGGAAATTACACCAAAATAATGAAATAAAAGGTCATGGTGCAAGCCGGATCGTCTCAGCGTCCGCGAGCTAACTGATGCTGTCTGGAGGTGTCTGAGTCTGTTGCTGTCTGGAGGTGTCTGAATCTGTTGCTGTACGTAGTGTCTACCTACGTTTGGTGCTATTGGCAAGTGTAATATACTCAACACGTGTGGAGTGTGTTGCATCGTTCCGTTTCTTTGGCCGGGTGTACGGTCCGGGAGAACGGTCCGGTTGAAAGACTTTGAGCCAACGAAGATTGGATTGGAGCCGACTGGCATTGGCCATAGCCTGAGCCGACAGTTGGGCAGGGTCTTCGGTTTTTTTAAAATATTAGTTTTAAGTTTTTATTATGTAAGGTATTAAGTTCAGCCAAACTGATCAGCCGTTCCCTCTATCTTTTCTTTAAATGTATTTGTATCTGTTAGTGAAATAAACATTGTTCTTGACTAAATTATTTATTTTTAACTTTAACTTTTTTTTCTTACCTACCCTGAAATTTTATTAGTTACATGGCATGGCAAAAACATTCGTCCATACGTATATTTGTACCATAAAATCGATATGCAAACAAAAACAGAAGTGCTGTTTACCAATATAATTCGCCATGTTAAACACAAACATTAAGTCATTTTCAGTACCAATACGTATTATTACTGAGTAGTGCAGTGCACTCGAAATAGCCACTGTGAGAGGAAACGGTCTTGTCCATGGATTAATGGCGGCAATTAAATCGGTTCACTTCGGCCACGGCGGCGGTCCAAAAGCTTGTTTTTTGCTGCTCTGGGCTGTACTTAATGAAAATCAATGGTACTTTAATCTGCAGGTACCTACTTGCAAAATGATCATTTTATAAGAATATACTGGTTTGATCCATGTCTAAGTGAAGAACCTGAAATGCGGGATTGGTCTTTGTGTTGGTTGCGCGGTAGCTATTAATGCTCCCATATTAACTGTACCTGCTAGTTCTGTAATAATGATAGGCAAAGTTGCTATTAGGGTGTTCATATTATGTTATTTCTTAATTTTTTAGTTTCTTCAGTATGTTCTATCCATTATTTTCACTTACTAAATAATAATGTTATATTTTTTAAATACAAAAAGTGGAGGTTATGAACCCATAATCAAAATATAAAGATTTTCTTAAATTTTGTAATTCGAGTTTTCAATCAGACCGCAAACAATCACCATTTTATTTCCCGCCAATCACAGCATTTTATTATAGTTTCTTTGTTTTTTAACAGTCCCCGCATTGGGGAAATAAAAAGAATTTTATGGTGACTTTACGATCGCATAATTTACAGACACAAAGGCACATCGGCATTAAGCTAAGATTTTTATATTTGTACATAAACAATATCAGTTAATAGAATAGAATACCATTTATAAACCATATACCTACCTATAGGCTACGGTACAAGATTAACTACTTCACTTTTTTTCGTACGGACATAATGTCTACACTTTTTCTACTTCATCGGGCATAAAAGCGAGCAGGGATCCAGCCCTGTTAAATGGTTTAAAAACTACAACTTAAGCAATCTAAAAATCCCACAGGGGGTGCCCCCTGTGGGATTTTAACCTAGGTTCAGGACCGTCTTATAGTTATTTAAGAGAGTTTAGCGCAACTGTCAATCTACAGTTCGCGGGCTTCTCTGACTTCGGGTCCTCGGGGCATCGGCAGGTTCTTTGCTAAGGGTCGTGAAGGGGGGTGGTCTTGCAGTCTCCGTACTGCTGGTTGGTAAGTTATGATCTCGTCGTCTAGGTCGTCTAGGTTGCCCCGAGGCACTTTGTGGGCAAAGCCGTATCGTCTGGGGCCGCAACAACCAATGATTGCCTAGTTCATCATTAGTGCACCATAAATAAGCAGTTAAGATTTAGAATTTAATTTTGTTTAATGAGGATACGATAACGGCTTTTTGCCGTAAAAAAAAAACAACTTTTGTAAGACCTATATTATTATATATAGTGTATTATATATGTCTAATAAAAGTTGAAACTCAAAAAGTATATTATTAAGCATAATTGAAGTAACTTTTCTTTGAAAAATGTGTTCATCGACCTTGGATCTAATTTATTACATATCAAATCAGATTCAAGGTTGATCAATTTTAATATTGGTTTTTAGTGATTAGATTTGGTAAACATACATGCAACTATAGCGCCAACCGTCAATTAAGTAAACAACTATACCAAAATTCAATACCAAAAATGCAGGTCATTAAACTCTCCACACAGCGTAGTAGACTCTAGCTGAGTAAATATTACTTCTTTATTTACTGAAAAATCAAAGTTGACTCACATGTTATTTGTCTATTATAATCTGGGTCACTCATATTTGTAATCTCACGTCACCTTATGTAATAAATGTGCCTTTGATTTTAGTTTTTATATTATATTAATATTTGCCTACCATATAGCCAAATATTATTATAATAACTATAACATAATATATGGTATTGTATATTTATTTTAATCAAAACTGCCGTTACGTTTCAACCGTTGTATAATAACTGAAAAACGAGAGTGGGTGAACGCTTTCGAGTTTACGAGAACATTATCATGGCCCGCTCCTTTGATTGGAATCAATTAAGAGGCGACGTGCTCCCGGTGCGGCCTTCGAGCCACCTGCCCGCCGGCCGGAGCCGCCTCGCCCCCTGCGACACTCACTACCCAGACCCCCGAGAGATAACTCCTACACGACCCACGGTCCCAGTGTCCTGGCCATCGCAACGCTTATCAAGGGAGCACGTGATTACCCATTCATTATCCGTCTGCAAAATCGCGGCACCTTTGGCGGTTAATTGCGCTAACCCAATTTTTTGCCCCGAACTCGTGTCGTGGGATACCACAGTGCCAGGTTCATTTCGAATTTATTTATGTGAATATAACAAATGAATACGTACTGCAGGCATTATATTAAGTAGGTGGTTGTTGTTTTCAGAAGTCTAGACTACAGACATTGGATATATAATAGACTGTTTAATGGACCGTGTACAGCCTTTCTCTTGTGTTGTTGTTCGATTATGTGCTGTAATTGCGTTTAAGTCCTGAGTCATCAAGCAGCTGACTCGCGGCGTGTACCTGAGGCTGAAGGACGTAAAAGCATGATTTACCAACAGTAGTTAAAACACTCATTAAGTGGACATGAGTCGGGACCGCAGTCATCGCCGCAGGGCACGCGTTAACTCGCGCAGATATCTTCACTGCCGCGCAAGCTGCTCAAACCAGACAGATCGTAATACAATTATAACATAAATATTTAGCCTATAATCCTAGCTCAATAATATTTATTGAGCTAGGATTATTGGCTGTAGAAAAGTAATAATAAATTATTCTATGTTTACAATAATTACTCCGTAAATATCGGCCACTAATTTAGGTAAAATAAAAATATATAGTTATATAAAAATCCATGACTATACATAATTCTGTTACTCAGTATATTTTTCTTATTATTATTCATTATAATATAAAGGTTACCAATATTGCCACACAATTTGTGGTGACACGTGAATTATAAAACAATAACAAACCCAAATATACATTAAGTAAATAAAATGAAACTTTCTGAGATTTCAAAATGAGAGCCAAAATGTTAGGTACTATTTGGCTTTTATTTTATTATGTACCAAATTATAATTTAGGTATTTTGTCTATCCGAGGGTTCAATAAACTATCTCCGTATAAAATATAATACCTATCAATAAATCAATTTAAAAACGAAGTACTTGTACAAATTCTTACCAAGTTTTCAAATGCACAAGAGCTATATTATTTATAGGTAGATGCTTTGAAAAGATTTCATCCATTGTTTCATTTATTTAATATAATAGGTCCTACATACAATGATTAAATTATATCTAGGCTTTACATATCCATAATGGATGGGTGGATGGAAGTTCGTTAATACATAAATAGCAGACGATTAATGTTTGTGTACGTGAAATGCTAAAAGCATACATACATATTTAGGCTCATAGATAAAGACCGATGAAATCCTTGTATGGTAAACGGTATAAAAACCTAACACGGAGCTTAATGCACCTTTCCAATCAATTACCAATAAATAGCGTATAAGATAGGCTAGAGGACGACGCGGCGACGAATTCCGCGCTTCACTGCCTGAAGCGTGCGCCTACTTTTTGCAATGGCAGGTGCAAGCGCATATGCTATTAAATTGTCAAAGAATACACGTACGCATGCCTGTGTATGCCTCTGATAGCTTCCAATAATCAAAAGTCAAGTGAATACCTGAGTTCTTTTCAAAACACCATAGATGCGGTTGTAACCTCTACATACGCACGCGAGCACCGATGGAGCCCGCTAATCGGTCACCGCAAACCGTAACTGCGCTATATTTAATAATTTATTAATAAAAGCTATAAGATATAAATGTCTGAAGCGTAATTTTTTGTGAAGAATTTACGTATTCATTACACTATTACAGAGGCAGTAATCGCAAACCGCAACATAGCAGCAGCGAGCGACCTCGGGCTGGGAACATGTGCTCGCTCAGTTTGGAAGCGCGTAACAATGATCGCAATTAAAAGAGAGGAGTAGTTTTTCGTCATAATAAGCGAGAGTGGTGCGGTGGCCTAGTGCCGGTGAACGCACAATGCGCAGCTTTGTGGCAAGTGCACACTGGCAGCATGCGCACACTTGCCAAGCTTTTACGGTTTCAGCCGTCGCCCGCCATATGACTCGCAGACTAACTGTAGTCTTCCAACTGTTTCGTTTTGCAAACTGATATTGTTCATGCATAACGGATGTTTAGGTGCTAAACTGTTAAATAGGTTTATATTCAAATCACATTTAGTTTAGTTTTATACACCAAGGTAAGTGTAGGTACCTAGGTGTATAAAACTAAACTAAATGTAGTGACATTATTAGGTAGGTACCTACACTTAATAATTGACAAGTACTTGTCAATAATACACAATGAAATAATATAAATTAAGTACAAAATATGGTAACTAAAGTACTATACCTATTAGCTCATCTGTCAGTCTAGTAGGCCATAGTTAAATAACAATAATAATGTATATGATTGAAATCCTAAATTATTTTACGAATAAGGACACAAGCCTAAGGGCACCCTTAATGGCTTTTGTTTTAGTTGAAAGTTAAAATCCTAGCAGGCATTATTCAGAAAATATTTTCCAAGTAAAAGTAATTTACAATCGTTAAGGATTAATTTGTTTCAAAAATTATATAAAACCGTTCTCATACATTTCTGTTGAGCAAACAATGGTAACTAATTCTTAGTTACCTATCAGTGATATAAACTTGACGTTAATCTTTCCATGTAAACTTTAGAGCTTATAGCGAACGCATGAATAATAATAACTCCTTAAATAACGGCTACAAACCAGGATTTTATATAGATATAAAAAATATAAATTAGGGGACAGCAGCCATATAAATGACAAATAAAATTGGCGATGACGCAGCGCACGCGTCCTAATAAATCCGTTAAAGGCACATGCCGCGCGGGCTCTGCGCGCGTGGTGAATCTTGTCTCAAACACTGAGGGTGCCCCTTAGACCCGACAACAGTCGATTAGATAGTATCGACATTCGTCATAATAACTGTTCTAACATCTAAATTCACTCAAATCTCAATCTGTCACAAAAATCTAAATTCACTCTCTTAAATAAGCGATTATCCACTAATATTAACATCGTGAGAGCAACTGATATGTTGAAACCGGCGTCAGTCATGGCGAATACTTAACAAATATTCAAGTAGCGCAAATAGACTAGGCTAAGAACTACATTCGGACAGTCATACATTATTGTTGTCATATATGGGTATGGAACCCATAATGTGTAGCCGCAGAAGTAGGGTTCGATCTAAATTAACTAAGTACGTTTTCGTCATTAATATTTTGTATCAGTAATTCCTTGTACTTAAATTATAATTTATCATTTGGAAATCTTCCAGTGATCAGTTTAGCATTGATTGCATGCATCTGAATGGGAAATTTATGGGAATTCAACTTTTTATGAAAATATATTGATAATATTTTTTTACATATTTAATAGACAAGGCCTTTATTGAGAAAAAAGTATAAATAAAAATACCGGCATAAAATTACTTGTTTTTTGTTAATTCAATTAAATATAATAATACTTTTCACTGGCAGTGCTTTGTCGTATCGATATGTAAACCAAGACGTCGAAGGCGTCCCTAAGGAACAGCCACCTGCCACCCGCACCCCTACACTATATTTTATTCCACTTAATCGTCCTTTCCGTTATATTACCTGTTTTTTATACATACTTAAAGCAAATATTCTCGTTTCTATAAACGCTCCACTGTCCGATCGTCCTATTAACTATAATAGACACTTTTAATTGAGAATCTATAAAAGGTTTCGCGAACTGTTGTCCTTATAAGGGATAAGCATTCATCATGGAAGCCGTGGCTCTCATCTGCCCAATTAATAAAAGTTGACTGTAAGGAATGGCGCGGAGGAGCGCCTGCGCCTCGCTACTCCGTACCGGTTCTGTGCGCCCGCAGCTGAAACATACGTACCCTTCAACTGTTTTATTTTGATTTACTTATCTATCATCCACGTACTCGCATAGTTTATGAACGTGTTTAAGGATTTGCATGGTTTTTATCTGGATACATCTACTGGCACGGCTACCCATTTACTTTTCGTATATTTTTGCATTTTTTATTGTGACTGTAGTTCTTATGAGAATTTTTTTAAAACTAAGAAACAAGATTTCTTATCTGCATTTAATCTCAAGATATATAATAGAAAATCTTAAACTTAACCAACATCATTCCTAATAAGTTCAGTTATGAGTTGTTTAATATAAAGGTTTGTCTTCGCGGATATAAGTTTACTGTGTAAGATATAAACGATTGTACATTTTTTCAAAATACGAAATACATTGACCTTTGAATAAACAAAAAAGAAATAAAAACCAAATTATCGGGCCCACAATCATGATAATCAAATCCGGCTTCATTAATTCCTTAAAAATCGAATGGTGGCTATTTGGAACAAAGGGAGAAAACAAAAACGGCAGAAACAGAAAAAGGTGGAAGTAAAAAAAAAGCTGGTCGGGCGCGTGCCGGCGCGACATGTGCACGCGCCGAGGATCCGCGCTAACGGGCCGTGACGTTCCCTCCCCCGCCACCCCTGCCGCACCGACAGCCTGCCTGCAACATAACGGCGAGCGTAAAGGCGAACACACATTCTCTACTAAACCTGTATAAAAAATATGTTTGTCTAATTATTGTGGTGTAAGTATTTCTATGAGCCTTCGATGCTTGAGCGATGATTAATGCACACGACTGTGGCGCACAGAAGCATTTTATGACTTCAGTTTAAAGTTTTATAAGTGATGTTCTTGTAAAACATATTTCATGCACAGCAGTAAATAAAGTTAGACTAAGTTTTTTAATTAAAATATATACGGCAAATCAACTTTACTTTATTCATTAAATAACCAATCAAACTACAAATATGTTCACAGGTGCCTTATAAAAGTAGCCGAAATTTGTGTATTCTGATCTGTAGCTACCTATATTTCTAACTGAATTGAGGATTCATCACAAACTTAAATAGTCTGTAAAATCTCGATATATTTTTCAATATTTATGTTTGTTTAACAGTTCTAAGAAATACTTAAGTAGCGCTACTATGTTTGTTCTTTACAAGTTGTCACCCGCTGCACCCCCCTTATTTACAGGCCGTGCATCGCCGAAGCACTTCCCCCTGAAGCCGTACGCGCTCGTAACAAAACACGCAGTAACCAAAGCAGATTAGCCGCTTAATTGAATTCCCGAGATTGTGATTACAAAAGTTTAGTCTGCCGGAAAATAGTCATATGTTAAAAAGGTATCGGGTGGCGCTACCTCGATTCTGATAAAAATTAGGTGCTTAGTATTACTACATTAAATTACGAACTTGGTGTCTGTTCGTAACAACTTGAGTCTAGATTATAGTACCTACTAGCTGAAAAAAGTAAGTGAAGTTGAAAGTAGAATCATGATATTATGTTAACTACGTAGCTGTGTAAATAAAATAATAGCTTCTAAAAACGTGGAAAATAGGAAATATTCAGTTTATAATGGGCATGAAGACTAAACAAATATATTTAGTCCGTCAGTTAAATTACGTATTTTTTTCTCGTTCCTTAAACAAAAAATGTGGAAAATACAGCGCGTTGAAATTTCGTGTGATGTCACTTTTAGGTACTATTTTACATAATAGTGACGTCACAAGCCTAATAGTAATAATAGTCTCCTGAACTTTTTAGTTTGATTTTGCTCTATATGTTGACCTACTTGATGGATGGGCATCAGCATCTATTAGCTCAAAGATACCATCCGAGCCCATCTTACTGCGATCACCAATCCACCTACCAAGCGTGGTGATTATAGCGATATCCTTCAACGACCCTTGCCTGCCTGTCAGCACTGGAAGGAAACCGGCTGATAAAGTAAAAAAGCAATTTTTAGGTGGTTTTGACATTGATGTCATTTACTAGAGAATGGGAAGACACATTGTTACAGCTAATAAGAAACACATCGTTCAAAAGTACGTACTCGTAAAATAGAGCTAAAAGTAACATGGTATTGTAATGGCCAGTAAAATTGCACAGTTTTTTTCACTCTCTTGATAACTTAGGTGAGTGAAAAAACAGGGCAATTACAGGGATGGATAGGTTAGGTTAGGTTACCTACTATTTCTAACATATATATGTAGTGATGGAACCTAAACGATGACATACTTGGTCCCTATGCGATTCTCATTGATAGGCACGGAGAACCAGATCCGGAAAGGAATCTTTGATTTTATACTTAAATTTTTACAGAACATGACTGTCATAGAATCAACGGTTATCAGCGTTTACCCTGTACCTGTGGATGTCATAAGAACTCATGATTACAACGGTGATATAGGTACAGTTTTAAAGAATCATTATAACAATATAGTACATTACGTATTTTTATTATAAAAACATGACATAACATATATATAATATTATAAACACGAAATTTTGTAAGTATGGATGGATGTTTGTTACTCTTTCACGAAAAAATAACGGAATGGTTTTGGCTGATTCCTCGCTGCACGGGGATAGTTAATAAGCTCGATTAACATATAGGCTACAAAAAAATCACGCTCCGACTCACTGGATCAGAGTAACACGGGTAAAACCGCGGGCGTAGCTAGTAGAAACATATACTTCTGATAAAAAGGGTTTGGAATTTAATAAATCTACAATAAACAAAAATACTTTTACATCCATCGTTACCAACGTGAATGAGATATTTTTGTATTTTACAAGCCAATAAAAACAATGGTGTGTCGCCTTCCAGGTGTCATTCGCAAGTATTCACATTTCAGCTTATTGGTAACGATTAACAATTGTTACTAAATCAGTTTAAAACCTTCAAATGTATGACTCATTCAAGTGGTTCCTGTCAAGAGTAGCACGTCGCCGCGTTGCCGCCAAACCATTGCGTCATATTTCGAAGATTTTCCTAAGTTTCCGTTACAAAAAACAGTACAAACACATCGAAAAAGAATCAGTTACATCATTCACAAGTTATAGGAAACTGGGAAACGTAGGTACAAAAATGGTTTGAGTTTACTTATGAGGTCGATGCCATATGTAAGCTATAGGTACGCAAATAATTTTATCGATTCAATTTAATTATCTTTTTTATTAAGTTCCAATTTTAAATCGAATTTTGATATTAACTGGTAACATATTAAAAAAATAAAGCATTGCAAATACCTCTATCGGTATCCGAACTCAATACACGCTTGGCTGATTTTGATACATAAATTAACGAGTATTAACAACGTTCAAATCCGATCCCTGCTCGTAAATGATTCAGCCACAGGCTACTTGTACTGCAATTTCCCGCCAAAGACATTTAATACCGCCACCTTACGATTTACGCTCAATAACATTCATTAAGAAACATTATTAATTTAATTCGTAAACACTGGATGGTAAATATTACATATACTATACCAACATATATATTTTAAATTTGTATAATAATATTAGATTCTTATACTAAAAGCCTTCTAAGTTAGTATCTAAGCAACGCTCCGCCCAGTTCTAGATGGCGACCAATAGCGCGAGGTGGGCGGGGCGCTCGGCTTTGAGAAATCTAAGCCTCGATCCAATCTCAGTGTTAGGTAAATATAATATTGTACAATTTCATTTTGTTCCTTATTATTTCATATGGTTTCGGTTCCTATAAGATTTTCCAGTCCCTAGATTAAAGTCGGCGTTAACTAGTGAACCGGTTAACAACTTTTGCTTCTGACAATACGAAGGTTTAATGTCACATCGCCAGTAACCGCTTATTTGTGAGCATTAATTCTAAAAAGCTATTTTTCAGTGCATCCTCTGCGCCGTCAACATAAACGCAACCGACAATTAAGTGGTACATGCGAGGATCCGTCGCGAGCCACCTGTCAAGTGCCTGTTTCATCAAATCATTTCTTTATTGCTCAGCCTCCGTCCGACCTCTTTTTTGTTAGAGTTTTGAAAAAAGAACGTTATTGTAGAAGAGTAGTCGGGTAGGTCGGGGCGCGCGAGCCTTATTTCAGTCAGGTGCCGGGCGCCAAACGCAACGCACCGTGTGTTGTCGTATTTTCGTTCCTCCACAGCCTTACGATTTTCGCGACGACACAGTCTTCGTAGCTTTTTAATTTGATAAAATTAAATGCAATGACAATTTATGTATGATGGATACTGGACTGATTTAGTTTAAAATACTTCAGTGAATAGCAGCAGTGTGTGAATATACAATTTTGTTGCAGTAAAGAAAAAACTACCCGAGGTAAGTAAATTAATATTATTAAATTACTAATATAAAAGTCTACAATAATATTGAAAATGTACTTAATAAATCAATTAATTTGGTATATTAAATTACTAATGTAATTTTAAAATATTTCTTTTAATATTTTTATCCCAAATTTAAAATTTTATTTGTATTAACTTACTATTTCTATCTTATGAATTTATATGCAGCTAATTAACTAAGCAGTTTTTTTAACAATTTAACAGAACTAAGTTATCTTTGGAGCATTTCCACTTTTATTACTACTACAGCGAGATAACTAGGTCATATTAAAATTGTCTATGTATTATTGTAACTGATAAAATAAATCAAAGTATTAAATTGACCTTAATACACTACTTATAGATTTATTAACAAAATGAATTATCCTGATTTATTAAGCTATATTGTTGCAGGTTACAAACAATAATTTAGTAGATAATTACTAAAATAAATATATATTTAATAAAATATGCTATTATTCTATTACAATAAGGCATTTATAAATTCCATTAAGATAATTTTATATTTTACAAGCTTACGACACTTTATAACTTCTACGAGAAAAAAACTTGATAGTGTTTAGCATAACTGATATAAAATTAAATACGTTTAGCGCTACGGCGTAGCAGCGGCGTGTTGGCGTAGCGCGGACACTACTGTTTAAATCGATAATACAATTTGTAAAAAATATAATACAACATAAATATGTATTCATATACAAATATAATATACACCATTTATTTATATCATTACTTGTAGTCCATTCATGAGATGACTTGAAGAAAACGCTATTACCCGCCAACACTATCAAATAATGTATATTTTAGGTTTTAAATATGTTACTTATGTGTGTAATTCATATGTTTTTTCTCAATGCTACATAAAAAAATACTTATCCACTTAGCAGGTATCAAATAGAAACGGCTTTCTTTTCAATAAATATACTCATATCTATACTTCTACACTAATATACAAAGTTAAAGTATTTGTTTGTTTTCTTGAACGTGCTAATCTTAGGAATTAATGAATCAATTTGAAAAATTATCTTAGTGTTAGATAGTCCATTTATCGAGAAAGGCTATTATTACGAAGTTCCCACGGGTAGGGAAGCTATACGGGTGGAACCGCACGCGGAAGCTAGTAGATAATATAATACATATTACTTATCATAAATATAAAACATTTATGAAATGTTAAAACTTTAGTACAGTAGCTACTAAAGTTTTAAAACAAATCTTATTCATTACAGAGATTGGACACCATATACTCAAAAAATAATTTTAATCTCATGCTTTACTTATTTAATAGGAATACACAATTAACTTAAACATTTAAATCATGTTCTTACGCCGCGCCTTTTCCCTACCCACCGGGCGATCGTTTATTCCGTAATTATGATAAAAAATGCACCACGCATTAAAGTAATGCGTAGTAACCGATATGAAGGTAACATGAAGACTTAGTTTAGAAAAATCTTCATCATCATCAACCTTTAAAG
Organism: Nycteola revayana; assembly: GCA_947037095.2. NCBI lineage: Eukaryota > Metazoa > Arthropoda > Insecta > Lepidoptera > Nolidae > Nycteola > Nycteola revayana. The sequence continues at coordinate 16,206,642 of OX344846.2, read as the reverse complement.
TGTAATAGCGATGATGATTATAACTGATGACTAACTCTCTTATCATAGGCATCTTATCTATCTTGGGGCTTGAGATTTTATATGTACCACAGAGACTATAAGATCATTAAGAAAAGACTTGGCAAGAAATTTACATTTTAATATAACCAATAACCGGGAACAATGCACTGATGAGGAGTTTCGTTAAGTCATCAAACCCGATTGTTTGAAAGTTGGTTACGACGGGAATCCAAACCTCATATATACGACGCAATCCGACGGATTATTGAGTTCCGGGACGGATGGCATATAAACTTATACTAACTATGGGGGATATACTAAAATCTTTATAATTAAAAATAAATCGCCAAAATGTATGTACGCGGTTATGCGCAAAAATATAATGAGCCATAGACATAGTTATTTATAGAACGATTTGACGAATTTGTCTCATTATTTTTTTATTGTGATTATAATTTTGAGGATAAGGTTCTACTAAATAAATGTATGACAACATGCCAGAATTATATGACGGGTGACGGGTATAAACTGCCAGTAAAATATAACTTTAATAAAATCCCATATTGGATCAACTGGAAAAACATAATAGTAAAGTTCTCCAGATTTCATAATTGCTTCTCGCGAAATACCAAATCGGCACAACTAATAAGTATAATAAGGCTTGCATTAACAATAGATTATCCATGTGCATTTGTTACCATTATTTTGATATTACAATAAATAAACAATCTTTACTAAGCCGACGCTACATAAGCTAAAATGAGTCTTAAACGCAACAAAATCGGACAATATGCGTCAAATCCGGAAGAAAACTTCATTATTTACAGACCCCGTTTCACGTATTTCGTTCATGTCTATGTTTGTTCAGCAAACAACAAAGTTACACGTAGACGTCGTCTGTAGATGCAATGCAGTGCAAATAATCTGCAATTCTATTTTCACGGAGCAATAAACAAATATACGAAACCAAATTTGTACATGTGTTGCTTACATTTAATACCTAGAGTTATAAAATACAATACCCAAATGAACGCTTGAATTGAACGCAAAAATAAACTTAATACTAAAACCGAGCGGTGAAATGATTTATGTTGAATATGATATTAGTAAAATCTATTTTAAACATGGATTTTTAAACATATTATAGGTATTAAAATATTGTTTTTTGTATGTTGTTCAATAAACAAATAAATATAAAAATTTAAACATGCTTTTATTCCTTTCTTATTTAGGTACCTTTATTTAAGTAGATCTTTAAAACTACGCAACGGATTTTGATGTGGTTTTTTTTTAGAGTAACTGTACTTGTAGTTTTGACAAGACTTGCAGTTTACTAATATTCTTATTTTCTTCCACAGGGTTCTTGAATATTGATAACACTTTTTAATGCTTGTTTAAAAAGCTTACCCAATTATAAAATAATGTCTTCATTCCTTCAATCCTAATGATAACAGAATTCGTCAATTCCCATCTTTGTCTTATTTAATTTTATACATACGTCGTACTTGTCCTTTTAACATAGAACACTAGCTAATTATTCAGTAAGCGAATTAATTAAGTTTGCAATAATAAAGTATTTATAAAGAGATCGAACTACAGGTTTAATGTTGGAAAGATAAGGAAGGCATCGTTGTAATAATTAATTTTCTGTTCGTCAAGGTAGCTTTCGAATTTCCGCCGAACCATAGCTGAATATTGCAATTTAACGTAATTAATTACTTAGTATAAGCTGGAATGTCTTTTACCAGTCACTCAATGCTTTATAATTTAGCCTTTAACCTTAATTCATAACTAATTGCATATTTATCGTATCGAAATTCCTATATCGCTTTTCTGTGTTAAAATTATAGGCCATTTTATATATCAATGAACAGTTTTTGTTTACGGAAATGAATATGAAATGCAAAATATAGGCATTCTATTGTGGTTCTTTCTAGATATCCATAAAAAATATATTAGCAATCGAATTAAACCCGAATAAGAAAAAAAGTTCTAGAAGATAATACGGTGGTCAATAGTTAAAAACATCAAACAAGACTAACTTTTTTTTATATTGAAATAAAACGATTTAATAATTCATACACATGTGTCTTATATTGACTCGTAGGTATGTGTTTTGCACTTAAATATTTATTATCAGCGGTTTTATTAATCACATTATTCTACACTAGCTTCCCGCACGCGGTTAAGGCCGCGTAACTCCTGTTCCCGTAGAAACTTCATTATTATAAATAGCCTATGTTATTCGGGGATATTGTAGCTTTCCAATGGTGAAAGAGTTTTTGAAATCGGCACAGTAGTTTTTGAGTTTATTAATTACAAACATACACACACACACACACAAAAATACAAATCTTTCCTCTTTATAATATTAGTATTGATAGTATATTAATCTTAAGTACCTTTATTTAAATAGATTTTCAAAACTGCGCATCGGATATTGATGCGGTTTTTTTTAATAGAGTAATTTAAGAAGTGGGTTTATATGTAGGTATCTATGCATCAGCATTGCAACGGTGCGAAGCCGGGCGGGTCGCTAGTAAAATAATTATATAAATAATGTTTATGATAGTCTCAAATGGCAAAAAACAAAATATAATTTCACAAATAATAAAAAAAACTTTCTTGCGATTCTTTTTGCGGTGATTGATTTGTACAATGTATATTTCCTCCAGTTCAGAAAGCAGTGTTGAAGTGCATTTAATTACCTACATCGATCATCAATAATTGTATTCGCTATCTAATAAGCCCTGTATTAATGTAACAGGAATTGCAATACACAACCCTCGTCCACTAGCCTACCTCGTTGGCCAATTAGTCGTAATATGAATCACGTAATATGAACAATTGCCATGCATTTGTACGACCAGTAATGAACCTACATTTACGTCAATAACGCAAATTTGATCAGTATCTACCTACACTAATATTTGTTTGTGTTGTCATTAGGAAATTTAGCAAATCATTGTGTAGCACCATTATTTATAATTTATGTCCGAAGGTATGTCTCCACCTTTACCGACGGTTCGAATTTAATTCCTAATGGAACGCCGTAGATGTACTCATATGGTAACATGTAAATACGTAATGTGTGTTAGTCTAATGAAGATTGTTTTAGTCGGCACGTGCATTATTAATGCGCGTACGCAGCGGGCGCCCGTCCGCCGACCACTTCCATTATTATTCTGATTCTTCATTTGCTTGATTGAGCTTTTAATACGATTCGCTGTCGGCAAACAAGCGGTCGGATTAATCAGCAAGCGTTGACAACAAATACGTCCGTATGTGGTAGGATGGACACTAATGACGTCGGTCACGTAAAACAAAAGATGATATCGTAACTTTTGAATTGATCTGCACGCCCGTTAAATCTTGATAAACGCAAAAGGGAATACTTATGTTTATATCGACTTATCTGCGTATATTTAGTGAGTGGTTGTGTGTTAACTTTTAATATTACTTAGTTATCGACACGTTTTGATCGTATGTTAAGTATGTTCTTTTGCTGACAATAGTTTTAGGTCTAATTTGACTTTATACGTTTAAGTTATACTTACATTAGCTTTACAACTAAATAATTTAGTAATCCAATAGGATGATTTCTTTTTTTAAATCATTTGATTATGAATCTAAACATTCATTAAATAAAAGTCACATTAAAAAATAAAGTAGTGAGTTGAATTGAATTCCAAGTACAAGGCGTGCGTGCATCGTGCTTTGTTATAAGCGATACCTACTACTTAACTAAGCATTACCTTTTACATTTAAACCAAAACATAAGAAAAGTACAAGTTCCCACGGGAAAATAAAAATATTGCCTTATGTCGGATCGATACCGTGGTCGTCAATGACAATTCGAATGCTCATAGATTTATTGCAATTAGTAAACTAATTACAGAAAAATTGCCTGAGTGAATGCCGCTACATTAATTTCACTTGACTAAGTCATATAATAATATGACTTTATTACTCCACGATTATGTCAGTCACTTGAAATTTGAAGCGGGTTAGCAAAATTTAAATACCTACTAACAATATGAAGAAGAACTTAAACAATAATTTGTTTATACTTACTTAGACAATTACTGCAGAGTAACCTACCAGTGCTTAGATGTTTGATATAAATTTTAAAATTTTAGTTGTGATACAGTAATTCTAATTTCTAACGTCATGCATGAGTACCTGTGAAGCTAAACCATCTTTCGACTTCTAGTTTTAGCAAAATTTTCCACTGAATGTGTGTAACTAATTTACAAACAGTGCTGCCAACTATAAAACTGTAGACTTTTTTGTTTTGGGACTAAGCCCTCCCACACCCCCGCCACTGTAACTCCTGTAAGCCATGATCAACAGCGGCACACATGAGGCTCTAAGCTGTTAGGCTTAGGCTGGTCCCGGGACACCTAAATGTCCACTAAATGTCTTAGATCCCGCATCGAATTTACTTAGAAAGTTTATAGGAGATGTTGGAAAGTAAAATTCCACTTCTAAAATCAAAACTGTAGACTGTGAATATATAAATATTTTTCCGTTGTCCAGGATGTCTCGGCTCGTGCTATTGTCCCGGCTAGCCGAGCAGTTCCAGCCTACATCCCCGCCGCCTCCAGCACACCGATACCCGTCTCCTGAAGGCAGCCTCTCCCCTCACACTCCATCATCACCGCGCTCTCCCCCACGGTCACCGGATTCACTGTCACAACACAGACTGGATCTTCTCCAGTTGGGAGATATTGAAATTGCGGGAAGGGCGCTGAAGCAATATGCGAGAGCTACTGGTGAGTAAAAGTTTATAAATATATCCACGGAACATTTTGGCTAAGGAAAAGAGCTAGAAAATATGATGCAGATGCATATGATTCTGAATATTTTGAATTTCTCGAAATAGCAGTCAATTATCAAGCAATAGTCTGTTGAATATTTCGGCCATCATATCATTCGTTGAAAAAAAAATTGTGCTGGCTGTACCGATAGTTTCATGAGCAAAAAACACTTTTAGAATCATTTGGTAGTAAGAAGACTTATATTTATTGTTTCATGTAGAGCTGGGAGCCCTAATGTACTGTAGTGGGCTGGGAGCCTTATACAGTGGGGCTGGAGTTTGGCCTCTACTGATGCCTCGATCCTCGCCTCATTTCATGCGACCAATCCTCGAGCACAGCAGACACACTCCACCAAGAGATGGTAAGATTTTATTAAAATTTCATTCAATCTTATATAAATAAACATGAATCTCTAAAAATGTATGTGAGCGCATAAATTGAACGATTATAACCTGGTTTGGTATATATTTTTTTTGTGTTTAATATGTTTGTATGAAAAAACATTCATAAAAAACTTTTCGTTTCCGATTATAGTTAAAAATTATAATCATGACTTCTGAAAATGTCAATATTTGTAACAAATACCAATTTAAACGTGATAAAATTAGTCCCAATAATAAACATTCTATTGATCTCCTTTGTTTGACATACTGTGGTGATTATTTCTAATTAGTTAGCTATGTAATTTGCCATCAAAGACAATCACGACCTTAATAAAGTGTACAAAAGAAAATGTGACTCACAATAGGTACCCTAGTTTGATTCTAGAACAACATGTCTAGGCGTCTGGGCTGTGTCATTGCAGTTGTCCATGGCAAAAATATATTATAGGTAGGTACCTACTTACTTATTGTTATACAAACATTTAAACATTTTGTAAATAATTTACAAATGTATGCTTCAAATGACCGTCAATGACGACCTATATAATTTGCAATTACAAATCTAATGCGCACTTAAATCTGAATCCAAAGATTTTATGTTTGTTAAACCAAATACTCATCTCATTTCAATTCATGGAAACTACGTAAATCATCATACATCATACTAACTTTCATGTTTCAAGAATCCAAAAAATGATAATGAGATACGTTACAAAACACGGTTCGCCTCGGCCTCCTTAAGCGACTTCTCCTCAATAATACTCATTAGAATAGCTATCAGTGTAAGGCACCGATTAATAACACGAAGTGCTGATATGTCGCCGGTTACATGTCGTTTACCTCCGCCGAACAAGGTATTTGTTTCCTCCTTTCCAAGGAAAAGCGACATACAATGCTCGTTGTTACAATATTATTTCATTATTCTAATTGCTCCTTATCCGTAATTGTACTGGTTACGATTCAAACTTGATGACTAAAACCTCTTTACGTGCTGGATTTTTATTTAACGGAGCCACCGTTCGTATCACTATGTAGGTAATTTATTTTATTTAGCAATTTCGTATTCTATTTACACTAATTGCTATTTACTAATAGGAAATAATAAAATTCGGCAAAAAATAGTTTTTCTGAATGCGCTTATCTTAGATATAACAAGTAACAGATAGCCCGATTATTATTTTAATTTTTTGTGCGTTAATTTAACTATTAGGTAGGTACCTACCTACTTGATCATATCGCTGCCAGAAAACAACAAATACCTATGATATTATATAAATTTTGTGAGTATTAGGTTTGGGAGCCAGGCACAAAGTTATTTAAATTTAAAACTCTTGGTCCGGTTTAATGCTGGAGTAATCACAGTCTGTTATGGTATTCTAAAATATGCAACTTTGAAACTAATAATATTGCAGAAAAACAATGACGTAACTTGGTAAATACTGGCGCACCTGTACAGATTTCATAAGTCACTCTACAGACGACCGATTTGACTCGTCCGACTTTAAATTTAATGATAAAGCGTGAAGAACAGTAGAGGAGAAACTGACGCCACCTGAACGTTGCGACGTTCAGGCTGTTTACACAATGTTGTAATCGCATTTCCTACTGCAACAGCTGAATTCATTTTTTTTTCTTTTTTGTAGATGACGAGGAGGAACTACCTCTTAACTTGTCAACGAAAAACCGCCAAATATGGTCTCCTGGGAGCGCGTGTGAACGTGAAAATATTGAGATCGGATCAGAATCACCGATCTCACGATGGGAGGGTCACGATGATATGGATACGCCATTAGAGTTAGTGAAGGCAGAGCGGCCACCCAGCGCAGAACCTGGCCGATGTCCTTCGGCGCCAGCTCATCACAACTATCCCATCAAACGACCACAGTCAGGGGACATTAACTTCTCTCTGCTAATCAAAAACGAAAACAGAAACGAAAAATCATTCCAGGTGAGTTTTAAAAACCGATAACATCGCATTCCCGATCGGCTGCATCGAGCTTAGCAGGTTCGGAATAACTGTACAGTTTCCGTTCAAAATGCTTTAAAATAGCAAACCAGTACTCGTTTTAGTCTCTTTAACAAATCAAATAGCAAAAACTGCCCCCGTCTTAATAAGTAGTCGCATATCGGAACGGGTCGCGCGTCCCCGCATACTCGTCTACTTGCTCGTCTTCTTGCTATTTTTGTATCTTTCCTTTTTTCTACGTGCCGCCGTTATAAAAATCCGCATCGGTTTTAATCAAAATTCCAACTTTTAATATCACGGTGAGGCAGTTTATAATTGGAGGAATAATTACCTTGTGTCATACGGCGATAAAATGTTTTGCCGCCATGCGCCACCGCAACTACATGTTTTTACACTTTATCATTTAATTAAGTGTTAAACTTATGTTTGGGAGTATTGGGACTATCTATTACACATATAAATACTCCCGGAAAAGAGGGATAGATATTTGACTAATCCGAGTAGTTCCTCTCTCCATTTTTTTCCGATAAATTTTGATTGGTAAAAACAAATCTTTCCACGCATTGTTTTTCTAATAAATCCATGGAATGTGATGTAATTATAAATAATATTTACATCATAATTGTACAATAAACAATGTGTGAATGCAAGACAAAAGCGCCAAGTGTTACTATACGTTACATTGAGCGCAAACGAGCGAGCGCGGAGCGTGCCCGCCACGCGCCACTCACGCGCCGCACTGCCCCTTATAAGCTTAGTTTACTTCGCAATTAACAATGTTTATAAAAATATTTCGTTATCACTTTTTCAAGTACAATACTATGTATATGTTTTAGCAGAATTCACACTAGATATTTTGTCTTTTTAATTTAGATATACTTTACCTACGGCCAAACTTGTTACTCTAATTTTCTAATCAGCCGAATCACTTGTTAAAAGTAGTCTTGTTCAGATCCATCATATTTTATTCACGTTCATTTATTTGAGGATTGGGGGCATATAAATGTTTGTTGCCTTGCACGTATTTGGAAGAGAAATGCTTTTTTACAAGCCTTATATATTTTTTGTATATATTTTATATATTATATTTCGCTTTATATTGGCTACAAATAACAAATAATTGATTGTTAGTGTGTGATTAACGTTGTGGCCAATCACCCAAAATACTAAAGACGTAAGTCTCTTTATAATTTGTAGATAAGTATTACTCAATACCCATGTTGCCTGTTCTACTTTTTAAGCTCCAATGAATACTAATTCCAATATTCTTATCATTTCCATGTTTTGACAAGTCACCTATTTCTTTTAAATTGGTTTTCCGAAGAGTGTTGAAAATTTCAACACTCTTCGGTAGGTTTATTATCTCTACCTGCAATGTTTACAAGTAAGGCTTCGATTTCGATTACACACTTCAATACAAAAAAATTGAAACAATTCGCTTAAGCAATTCTAATTCTCTTTAAATTAATAAAAATATGGGTATGGTTCATTTTGATAGTGTCGTATGCAGCTCAAAATAACTCATATATAAGATTTAATTTCACCATAAAATAAAACAACTTTTTAAATTCCACACTCCTTCAATAAGCTAAAACTAACATTCACCTTACGTCACAACAATAAAACGTTTTAAACCGTTTTCTTAAACGTATTCGATTAACATACGGAGTATAACAGTTGTTTTTTCTAATCCTTATAGCCCCTCGCGACCCACAGCAGGTTTCACTGAGCCGTTAATAAAAAGTCCGTTTCGTAAAAAACGACTAGATTTTATAAATTCAAACGACTATCATAAAAAATCACCTCTCCACGTAGAGCATGCCGATAACCATATGTGGACGGTCATACCCTAGCACCTGTGTTGTTTATAAGAGAGTGCATCGATTGTATAAAAAGGCAACCAAAAAAGTAGCGGTTTTTGTGAGGCGCGAGTCGTTGCAGCTGCGCCGACAACTGTCACCGACGATACGCGGATTTGTGCCATGGATTATCGTACACCACATACTTAACGACTAACCACCCGACTAATAGCCGTATACCATATTTTCCTGTCCATATTTATATTTTATATCAGTCAATAAATATGTACCAGAATAGCCGGTTAGCTCTCTTAAAGGGCATCATTGGGAATCTCTTTAATTTGCATTTACATGTTCACACGAAGTTTGGTCGTAACTATAACGTATCAGACATATCTAAGAATATTTATTTTTTATATTACACCACTTGAATAGCATCACTTGATTTTCTTTAGATTGTATGATATTCTTGCATCTTCATTAGAATTTTTCATTTTTTTATTTAGTACATCAAGAGGCGTACCAAATTTCTAGTCAGTGGCATATGTTAAAAATGACCTATTGTGAAATGTGTACCACTACAAGAGACCATATCTAACACTATTAGACCAGGTATCATGTATATCATTTATATTGGTAACGAAATTATTCCGTTGCATACCAGAAACACCTGATTAAATAAATCTAAAGCAAAGTCGTAGTAAGTCCTTAGTTGAAAATCTTTTGTTCAATACACAAAGAATAGAATAAATGTTTGCTTTACAAGCTTTGTGGTATTTTGAAACCGATTTTGAATTAGAATATTGTATAAGATGAAACATAACTTATTCTATATTTCATTTGAAATATTTATAGGTACCTATATATTCAATATAATTTATACACAGCAAAATCAAATCTTACTACGTTTATTACATAGATATTGAGTAGAAGTAGACTTTCTTATTGCACCTAATTGCTTTCGTAATGACTTCGTTGTGTTACTTTTTCACGAGACTTGGTGAGCTTCGGTGCCCATTTCCAGTGTGTGTCGCTGTTGGTCCTGGTTTACAGGAGTTGCAGTGGTAGAATGTGGGTGGAACTATTCCCAAAAAAAAGAAAATCATTATCTTCTTATTCATAACTACTTACTTCATCATCATCAGTAACTAGAATAGAAGTAGTGATTTAATAGAAAAATTTACACGAACTTGATCCGCCTGCTCTTTATCTCTATGATGTCAAAAGGAAACATGTAACTGATTTTTATTTTCTAATTAAACGCGGTACCGCAGTGAATACAAAAATAGAACCTATGAAATCAATAGGTTGACTGCCTGTATGAATTTTCTGTGTATTTTACATCCGTCAAAAACTAGAAAAAACAACAATTGGACGTAGTTAAACAGAAAGAACTCAATCCACACATTATGTAGGTAATATAATATCTATAAGTAGGTATGTCAAACTAATCTCATAAGTATGTAAAAATAACTGGTTAATTAAAAAAAGTTACTTCGTGTAATTGTTATTACAGCTCAAACTTCAAACGCACATACCCAAGTCAAAAGTGACTTTGTGTGTCCTTTCTGCTTAACGACGTCCATTCGTCCAGTATATAGCCACCTTTTATTTGAACTGAACATACTTATTATTTAGGATGTATATCAATAATTTACCTTTTGTAAATTGTAGGTAATAGTCAATTCTATTAATTCTTTAATGCATTACCTAATAAAGAACTAACACAAATGTTATAGACACTCGTGCAGTAATTCAGATAATCAATAAAATTGATCGCATTATATATTCACATCTGAATCAATTCGAACATTCTGCTATTAGAGCCAGTACAACTAATACGTAGTTATTAGTGGTTAATTATAAGACAAAGAAAAAAGTCAAGCTGTATAGATGTGGAAAATCAAAGAAAAGTGTAGAAAGGGGTAGAGGCCTGTTATTAGCATATTGCTACCTGTCACTACTGTACGCGAAGGTGATAGACGTGAGGCTTCTTCTAGTTTATAATTATATCAAGCTCCGTACGTTGTTATATTTCTTCTAATTTCTTGAAATCATTCAGTCCGAGTACTTATTATTATTGCAATTCCTTTGATGTCTCGACGAAGACCTACGTTTGCAATAAATTTTCAGTTTATACCTGACATTTTCTATCTATCATCAGATATATCAATCGATCAGACATTAAGTAGCAACAAATAACATTATTATTATTGAGAAACAAGAGTATTAAAATGTCATACGGTGCATCCGTATGACATTTTAATCGTCTTATTTTACGATCGTATCAACTAGATATGTACCTAGACGTACAAATGCCACCTGATAAAACATGAAGCATAAAAACAGATGAATTTATTTAATTAAAATGAGATCAGGTGACCTTATTATAATGAAACCATCTAAAATCCACTTACCATACTTGAAGTTATAGTGAATAAGCAGCTTGTTATTAGTTGCAATTTGATCGACTATTCTGTTATTTGCTGTATAAGCAATTAAGCATTTAATTTTCAGTAGCAATATTACTTAAATTGACTTAACATTAGTAATAAAATTGTTTTTCGTTGACCTAAATTAAGTTGGTAAAATATACTCTCGGTTCCAAAAATAACGGGTCAGTCACAAAAACCCGAATATCTCCCGAACTACGTATGCCATCCTAATGAAACGAAGACTGTTCAATTGATAATTTAATTATACAGATAAAAAATAAAATAAAACTTAGTTGCACCCACAATATTAATCTCTAAATTAAAAAAAAAACAAGTAGTCATATTTTTCTTAAGATTACATTTTTTTTATGATTGTTTTTTTGCTGTTTTTCATCACTTTCTTCATTTAATACTTTGTATTGCCTCCACGAGCTCTTCTGACAGCTTCCAGGCGATTAGGCATGCTGTACACCAAATTTCGGAGCCGGTGCTGAGGAATACCTTCCCATTCCTCCACCAGTGCTTGTTTGAGCTCGGGAAGCGTGATTGGTGGGGGGTATCGACCTTTCACGCATCTCTAGCTCGTCCCAGGCGTGCTCGATGGGATTTAAGTCCGGGCTTCGCGCTGGCCACTGCATGAGTTCGATACCGACCTCTTCAAGGTAGTCATGTACAATTCTGGCGGTATGGGGACGCGCATTATCATGCGTTAATATGCCATGCCGGTCCATCCTGGCCATGAAAGGACCTACATGTTCATTGAGGATCTCTTCCACGTACCTCTCTGCATTTAGAGTTCCATTTTGAATGAGTACCAGCTCGGTGCGGGCCTCAGCAGAAATCCCAGCCCAAACTTGTACGGAGCCTCCACCGTACGCCACTTTTTCCTCCACACACGCTTGATGGAAGCGCTCCCCTGGTCTTCTGTACACCAACTGCCTACCATCATGCTTATAAAGCATGAATTTAGACTCGTCCGTGAACATTACCCTAGACCAATCGTCTAGTGTCCAGTTTAGGTGCTCGCGCACGTATCTCTGTCGAATTCGATGTCCCCGTTCCAGTTTGGGGCCATTTGCTCAATGGTTTCAAATTTGCTTCAGCAAGACGTCTTCTTATTGTTTGAGCGCTTAAATTGCCACCTCCAAAGCGAATAAAGTGAGTTTTTAGACCAACAGCAGTTTGAAAACGATTTCGGAGCATTGTAGCCACCAGTTGTCTGTCTTCCCTGGCTGTTGTGCATCTTGGTCTGCCATTTCCTGGTCTTCTAAGGTGTGATCCGGTCTCTTATTACCGCGGGACTACCCGCTGAACATTCGACAAAGATACACCAATGTTTCTGGCTGTTTCACGCTGGCTCCGCCCAAGTTCCAAAAAAGTTAGGATTCTGGTACATTACTCTAGCGTGACCGCCATGCTTCAACTCACAGAATAATAATTATGCACGTGGAAGACGTTCACGATATTTTTTTTTGTGACAGAATAGAAATGGAAAGCATCCATAATGACATGAAACAAAAATATTGTTTTTAAAAATAGTCATTTTTTTTAATTTTGTTTTTCTAATGAAGTTTTTTTCATCAACCAGTTTTAATAATATGCTATTAGAAGCGCAACTAAAAAGTCTTTATTCTGTTTTGTATTTCATTGATCTAACTTTTACAGTTCTGGAGGTATTTCAATTTTTGTGACTGACCCGTTATTTTTGGAACCGAGTGTAGATATAATTTGGAAATCATTTTTCATACTTTCCTCTTTTTCATAGACAAGGCCAAATCTTTATATGAATAGGTACGTGAAACAGAAACTTTTTACCCCACTTTTACCTAAATTGCGCGAACGGTGACATATAAAATTTCCCACACTTATTGTTTATATAGAGAAGGAGTGCAGAATGCTATTTTTTTATTTTTTATTATGGTAAAATTTCGACAACTGCGCTGCGTGACCACTAGTCCGAATAAAACAAATTTACTATACATTTAATATAATTCAGATACCTATCTATATGATTCATATATCTATATCTCATATTTCATTACAAATCTGCAAAATATTTGAACGTAGCTTTAGTACCATCATCATCAGCCTGTTGTAATCCACTGCTGAACATAGGCCTCCCCCATCGATTTCCAGCCGGAACGATCGCTAGCGGCCTGCATCCACCGACTCCCCGCGACCTTTATGAGGTCGTCGGTCCATCGTGCAGGCGGCCGTCCTACGCTGCGCTTGCCAGTTCGTGGTCTCCACTCGAGTATCTTTTTGCTCCATCGGCCGTCAGTTCTTCGAGCTATGTGTCCTGCCCATTGCCACTTCAGCTTGCTAATCCGTTGAGCTATGTAAGTTACCTTCGTTCTCCTGCGGATCTCTTCATTTCTGATTCGATCACGCAGGGAAACGCCGAGCATAGCTCTTTCCATAGCTCGCTGAGCAACATTGAGCTTTCTTATGAGGCACACAGTAAGAGACCACGTCTCAGATCCATATGTCATCACTGGTAACACACAATGATTGAAGACTTTGGTCTTCAGGCACTGAGGTTCCCAAACGCTGACTTCCCAAACGCTGCCCAGCCGAGTCGGATTCGACGATTGACCTCTTTCTCTAAGTTGGTCCTACCTAGTTGGATCGTTTGACCTAGATATATGTATTCGGTCACAACCTCGAGAATGGAATTCCCAACGGCTATAGAGTTGGGCACTACATGGGCGTTATGAATGACTTTCGTCTTGCCCATGTTCATTCTAAGCCCAACTTGTTGAGAAACTCCATCGAGGTCATTGAGCATCTGTCCAAGGTCCTCCAGCGATTCTGCCATGATCACTATGTCGTCGGCAAATCGAAGGTGAGTGATGTACTCGCCATTTATGTTGATGCCGTGTCCTTGCCATTCCAGGAGCTTGAAGGCGTCCTCCAGAGCAGCCGTAAGAAGTTTGGGAGATATAACATCTTCCTGTTTTACGCCTCTCCGTAGCGGGATTGCCTTCGTACATTGGCCCTGTACTCGGACCGACATTGTGGCGTTTTTGTATAAGCACTTCAGCACTTCAATGTAGCGATAGTCGATACGACACCGCTGGAGAGACCTAAGAACCGCCCAAATTTCGACCGAATCAAAGGCTTTCTCATAGTCCACAAACGCCAAGCATAGGGGCTGATTATACTCCTCGGTCTTCTGTATAATCTGCCGCAGCGTATGTATGTGGTCTATGGTACTAAAGCCTTTTCGGAAGCCGGCTTGTTCGGGAGGCTGGAAGTCATCAAGCCTGTGTTCGAGACAATTTGTGACGACCCTCGAGAACAGCTTATAAACATGGCTCAGCAATGTGATGGGCCTATAATTCCTCAACAAGGTTTTGTCACGTTTTTTGAAGAACAGAACCACCACACCTCTGCTCCATGATTCTGGCGTTTGTCCCTCGAGTAAACGGAATTAAAGAGCTTCTAAAGGACTTTAAGTATCGGTGTTCCACCCGCATTCAGAAGCTCAGATGTGATTCCGTCATCACCCAGCGCCTTGTTGTTTTTAAGCTGTTTAAGGGCCATCCTAATCTCGTACAGGCTGATGTCCGGGAGATCTTCGGTATTGTGTCGGGTCAGCCTTGCTCTGGGGTCTTCGGCTTGGCTGTTAGCGGGCTTGACTGTTGAGGCATACAGCTGATTATAGAACCTCTCTATCTTTAGTCTCTCTAGCTTTAGTACCATATCAAACTAATGCGTACTTTATGCGTTTTAACCAAAAGTTTTTTCCTGACAGTGCAAGCAGTGCGGGAAGTGCTTCAAGCGTTCGAGCACGCTGTCCACTCACCTGCTCATCCACTCGGACACCAGACCATACCCGTGCCAGTATTGTGGCAAACGGTTTCATCAGAAATCTGACATGAAGAAGCACACCTACATACATACAGGTTAGTACAGTTATCTTTGAAACATTATGTAATCATCACCCTTGCCAAGTGTGTTGTCTATGGTAAAACCCCTTCGGGAAACACCGTATCCGGCATTTATTTTATAAGCTCTTTATTTACGCAGTCGTAAAAATATTTCAGTCGCTAAAATGCCGACTGAACTTCGCCATTTTGATATGAATGCGACCGAGAAAGAAACAATCGAATAATATAACTACGCTTCCAAAAACAGAGATCTATGAAAGCTCTAAGACAAAAAATCTTAACAATTAACTTGATAGAGTGGTTAATATAGATAATAAGTTAGTTATCAACAAATAAAATATTTACAAGCTTACAAAAATTAATAATAAACAACTAATAAAGCAGTATTAATATGACAGCATCGTATATGCGGCGACAATTTTATTTCTACAAGTTCTAACCCCAAGAAAAGAAATACCAAATTACACGTTGTTTAACAAAGTGGTGTGAAACTCAAATTATTATGACAACTGTCTCACGTAACTCGTACGGGGGCCCGCATTATAACTTCGCCTACCAGTGCTAACACTATAATTTGATAGAAAACTTTTATTGATACGATTTATACCTACTTAGGTTCGAATAATGATTCACAAGGTTTACTTGGTGTTTGTAAATTGCGTATTAAGTAGATTCGCTTATCTATAGATATATCATTAAATATATTCTCGACGAATAAAAATAGTAACAAACTTACACTTATCCTTTTTCTGTGATTTAAAAATTTATGTGAGAACTGATATTTATACGACGCTTGCACATAAATTATAGCTTTTTTATGTATAATCAAGCCTGTTAAACGCAGTAGTCACCAATAAACCTTAATCCGGTCTTAAGTTTAACTTTAATAAATGATGAATACAGCAAGCTTTTCGCATTCAAGTCTTCAGTTTTATTATTATGAGTATCATACTTAAATCAAACCATAAACGCGGACATTGAAATTGATACCAATTCAGAAACGGTCCCAAAAGACCACATCACGAATTGCTGTAGTCACAATATCTTAACGCACAACAAAATATAAATCCTACTACATAACATCAACATTTATCGCGATAAAGAAACCCGATATCATTATTTTAATCTGCAACATAATAACTTTAAATGCCTCGTTCGGTGTAAGAATTTTTGTCATTACTGTACACAAAGTACGAGTAGCTGTTAATTTATTAATTCTCATAAAATTTTACTTTCTCAATTACTTTGTCGTCAGCGATATTCACCTACGTTCGTGTCGAGCGTGTAATGATAGGTAATCTCCGACGATTGCCCTTTTAATCGGAATGACAGTAAACAGCTGCTGAAGACGTTCTCTGACATTATTCTCGTCGATTTATTAAGCTGTATAAGTACATGATATACTGTTATAATCGAAGCATAGACTCTTCTGTTCATTAAAACAAGTTCATTAAATGGAAAATGTATACCTACATAAGTATACATGCGCCCAATAAAACCAATCACGCGACACATCGCAGACGATACCTTGGGAATTAAACATTTAAATGCTGTGCAATTACCTTTTCAACGGCAAATCGCAGCCGGTGCACGACACGTTAATAAATTTTCAATAAGCAAAAAATATGCTATGTACGACGGTTGGTCGCGACGCGCTTTTGTCACCCGTTGCGCAGTTTCTTCTCTGAGGAATTTTGATACTGATAACAGGTTTGTCTTTGGAGCCAATGGAATGCCTATTTTACCATTTGTACCTACTTAATGTACCCATATGGGAAAATGCGATGTGAAACAGCGTCATTCAAAACAAACATGGATATCTCATTCAAAATATAACAAAGAAAAAATTGTAAGCAAGAGAAATAAAAGATGAAATGTTTTTCAATGGTCCGACTACTTCCAGTAAACTCAACGAGACGAATTATAGTAGCTAAAAAATGTGGCGGACATATTTGTCTTGGCCGGAGACATCTCGTCACGTCTCTACCCAGTTCCGAATGATTTACAGCAGCCTTACATGGTGCTCGTCCTCCCGATAAATGCCTCATCATCAATATTCCAAAATGCGGCTCGGCCTGCAATTAGCCGCGCAGCCTTCACAGGCCTTCACGTGCAACGCGATCACGGCACAAACAAAAAGTAAACTTAAATCCTGTTCTATGTATAAAATGACATTTGCATTTTTTGCTATAATTTTATTCGTAAACTATCTTTTGAGTCTTTAAACCGTATTGAGCAACTCTTACTCATTAACTGTAAAGTCCACCATTCACTGGGAAATAACTAACCACCTACTCATTATTCTTTTCCAAAAGTTCTACGTTTCTTTTAACATTAGTAAATATTTAGAATGTGTTTAAGTATTTAGTAGGGATACCTAAACTCTAATAGTCAAGTTGATTTTATAATTTTATGGAATTTATATGTGACATAAATTATTAACTACCAACCTCAATACACGGCGCGTAGGTACATAATAAATATGTATTTTTGTTTCTTATTATTGATTTTACGATCTTCACTCCAACATCAAATTACGATAAATCCGTCTTGTTTTCAACCCTATGTTTTATGAAAGTTATAAGTAATAATATTTCAAGAAAACTTGTCACTGTTATAGCGAGGTACAAACAATTACGTTAAAGTTAATAAATAGCAGCTTACAAGGCGACGTTGCATATTACATCAGTTCGGCAACCGCAGCGTAAATAATAAATACTCGATGATATGACAAGTATTGGCCCACTTACATAGGCTTTAATTACTCGACGAAGTGATAGATAATGTCTATAAATGGTTTATAAATTATCTAAGGAAATTGAAATTACGTAACTGTAAGCCGTATTTAATGGTATTCAATAATTTACTAGGCTCTATAGGAATGGAGGATTAACTTCTGTATTTAATTGGAGTTGATTAATAATTGTGATTTGCTTTTGATTGTTATTGTTTCAAATTTGTTACATAACTTCAAAAAATAACGAAATTTATTTTATTTGTTCTAGGAGAAAAACCGCATAAGTGTGTGGTGTGTTCAAAGGCGTTCAGTCAAAGCTCGAACCTAATAACGCATATGCGCAAGCACACTGGATACAAGCCGTTCTCGTGTGGACTATGCGACAAGGCCTTCCAACGCAAGGTAGATCTGCGCCGTCATCGCGACTCGCAACATTCTGACGCAACGGATAGCATGCCCACTACACTGCAAGTCCCACATCGATACAGGTATTACGGTGAAGAACCAGCACCCCTTACACCCCTTATCAACAATTGATTTATGTATTACTATTTACATTTCAATTTCGAGAAGCTTACACTACCGACGCGATACAAATGAAAACCTACTTAAAAATAAGTTAGTAGGCTTTATGGACACACTGACATCATATGTAGGTAACCAAAGATGATTTAGTAGGTATAAAACAAAATATTTGGTTTAAAATTTAAATTTGATGTGATTGTGTAACATTGCATTCTAGAGAATTTCTCGGAATAAGAAGGTTGTAGGCAGGTATCTATGAGGATTTTATGTGTATATAATGATTATTGTTACCTTTTAGTGCCTTAAGATATACCTTATATCTGTGAATTTGTGTTGTTACTTATTCATATTAAAAAATAACTAGGTAGTTACTGTGTGTATATTTAGTTTAACCAATAATTATAATTATCCGTCCTTTGAACAGTGATATTTACAAATAAAGTCGTGCATTAACGACCTGATAGCTTAGCCATTGTAATGACACCTGATAAACTGAAAATTTGCAATACCACTGCGTGCCCTAGAACTGTAATCCAGCACTAGATTTATAGACAAATAGTTTAATCAATGTTAAATAAGTGTGTTAAGTAGGTACACGATAAAAACCACAAATGCAATTCTACCGAAGAGGTGCCCTATAACTGCAGTTTTATATACATTTCGAAAGGAAATCGCCACGATGATATATTTTCACCTGCATTTACTAAGTTTACTGTGTGTGCAACGAACAACCATTTGTGAATTAGATAAGTACCTAAATAAATAGGATGTAGTCTATTACATACCAAAGTAAAGTGTCTTATTTAGTCGAGTGTGAAACGCTTTATTTATTTAGACTAGAATTGATTAGTTATCTACCGTTATCTAGTTCAGTTTTCTTTAAATACATAGCCCAAAGTTGTAACATGTAGGGACCTATTAGTTAATTCATAGTTTTTGTGAATATGAAAAGTTTTTCGACAAAGGTTTATAAGAATTAAAGCTTAAATATGCTGTATACATTTTTTTAATAAACAAATGTTTTCAGGTCCCTTTTTAAGTTTTCGAATAATAACAAAATATTGATACTTGTTGGGCTATGTAATAAAATAAATAAGTACTTACTATTTGTCATAGTATAATAAATATTTTTGTGTATATTTGAAAAAGAGTTACTTTGAATATTAGATGTAATTATTACGCTCTTATATGCTTTTTGTTAAATACCTATTTTGGCATAAAGTTGTACCTTCATTTTTTTAAGTGCCGTTGTCATACATATCTATGTCTGCAATACTAAAACAGTACCTATAATTCAACACTAAGGTTCATTTAATTTCACCTTATAATTTGCATTAATAAAAAAATGTATTATGTTACTAATAACTTCAAGTGCAGAGTTAGTGTTACCGACTCATAATTGGTGTGTTACCATTTACAAATGCGTAAGCGCAACTCTACGCCTCTACCTATGGGCTAGAAAACTACCGAAAGCACCTATGATGATGTCACCATTTTAAATTATCGTATTAAATGTATATTTTGTCTATTGCATTTACTATAGTAATAAGCCGTGTTATATATGTTATACCTAGATCTTGTTAAATACCTATAGACGTAATTCTTCAGAGGCTATACTTACCTATTTTCTTTATGAGACTGTACGTAAAAATTAATCTAAATTTATATTTGATAATTATTTTGTCAATGTAATTGAATTGTGTATGTTAACTTTAAAAACAAGAGTACCTTATAATTAAAACCTAATGTTTCCATGCTTAGATAAACTTTACTACTAATACTGGACTAGTGAAGTCCTAACAATGTAGGTACCTACAAATGGGTTACAAAAAGTTCTTTTTTTTTGTATTTCACAACTTTTTTGGGAATCTGATAATATTTATCTAAGTATAGAAAAATTAGTTCCTAGATAGGTATAGCTTATCAGTCGCGTGTTCTCAACAGTAGCTGATAACTCTATGAGCATTTAACGGCTAGAACACCAAAGAGTCAGCGGTCGGCTTTTATCGTCTCGTCTATACCTTTAATTATTTAAGTGACTTAATATGTGGAAGGCATAAATCGAAAGGATTAGTATAAGAATATAATTATCATTGTATATTAAGAATGTACCAAATTGTCAAGTTAAAGTAAAGCGGTTAAACTGCTGCACTAGCTACTTTCATTGTATTTCTCACTTGTGTTTATATCACCCAGGCGCTTCGTAATGTGAAGGTTTATTGTCAGTCAATTTTTGTAAGTTTGATTTTAAGTTGTAATTTATGGGTCAGTCCTATATACATATTTATGAAATAGAGTCTGTATTTTATTTCTTACCCTACCTAATATTTATTTTCGTTCGCTTTTTGAACATACCTAATCATATTGTATTAAAATTACATCAAAATATTGGTAGGTAACTGACCTACATTTCAATATTGTTTACCATATTACAAATAGCGTTTTACAAATGTATTTTAAAAACAAAATAGCAATATATAAAGAAAGGTGGTTATTGCGACGCAACTAATTATTGTGAAATGATTACCTCTAGTGCCAATATTTTAATAAACAAATCAACCAAATAACATTTTGAAATTCAAATAAAAAAATAAATCCCTAAATCTATGTCACAAGCTAGTAGGTAGGTACGTACTACGTGTATGTACGTAGTAAGGCAAATCTTCAACGCAGTGAAGATTGCGGACTGCGTTGAAAAAATTAAATGGTTGGTTGATTATGTAGGCGAGCATTTTTGACATTTGATTCAATAAGACAAAGCGTAACCGTGGAGGGCTGTCTCCGGCTAGTGTGTTCGCAGTGGCGTAGCTATCTTAGGGCCAGGTGGTGCAGTGCACCAGGGCCACGGACCTCAAGCGGCCCTCTAACCTAAGCTTTGAAATGAGCGGGTCAGCCAACTCGCCAGCTCTTGAAGCTATGTACCGGGGCTCTTGCCCACCTAGCTACGCCACTGTGTGTTCGATTTTTGAAATTAAGAAAATACAAATATCGATGTTACTGTACGATCTAACACCGACATATCGACCGAAGAAAAGACAAACGTCGGTGTTACAGTACGATCTAACACCGCCACTAGACTTTCCTTAAATCTGTTACTTACTAATAAAATAACGTGACGCAATTGCAGATAGGTAGGTACGTAACGAAAATATATGAAACTCATATTTACTGAACAAAGGGCTAACTATAATGGATTTTACTAAACGATTGCTCTTTCTGTTGTATCCCAAGCAGCAAAAACTAGTTGTATAAAAGTCCATAGAACGTTTTGTAAAAAACTGTTTTTGGCCCTATAAAAAACCTAAAAAAGAGTTCATTTCTTCGAAAGTGGCGCAGTTATATCTCTGTTTAGTGTCAAAACGATCTGTTAGCAGTGTCACACATCACAAATCAGTCCTATACAATTTATGTAACAGTAACGCAGGTCTCAAAATAGTGATGTAATGACAATGTTTTCACTATCATCATGGGTTCAGAGTGATTTTGGGGATCCGTGTGAGCATAACTAAATAATACACCATGATTTTTTTTGGTTATGTTTCTGAAGCACTAATTCTACGCATGAAAAAAGCTTTCTTTATAAATTTAAAGGGTTTACTGCTTAAACTGTGTTAATCATGTGGCCACTTTTTTCTTCGGGAAAGTTGATTAGTTTTATTAAGTATGTAGAAATATAAAATGTATCTAGTCAACATTGTGTTTTTTTTTCAGAGTCATTGAAGATTAATGGAATGGAAGAGTCCTTATTTTCAATCAAAAGCTCATGATCTTTGCAAAATTCATTTTGTACGGAACCGTTTTCTATAATTGTGCCCTCAACTTGATTTTGGTTGCTATTACTGGTTAGATCGTTTGCTAATGATGATGGTGCTTTCTTATAACGTCTATTAACTTCTCTTCTATTATGTTCCACTGCGTTTATATCTTTTACAATTCTTTAAATCCATTTTTGTCGATCGTTGAATCAAAATGTCTGAGTATTGTTCTAAAAGCATGATAAAAATTCTTTTTCAGGATATAATTGTCATTTAATAGCAACATTTGTCTACTTTTGTGTGACATTTTTGTATTATTAAAGAGATAGATACCCTGTTATAATACTAACATATGTATTAAAGGAACTAAAGAAGACATTATACAACAAATCTGCTCTAAAAAAGTGTCTGTGTAATTGTCTTATCAGTGAAACTATAATAGGCATCTGAAAATGATTATAGTACAGTTACATTACATAAGCGTAATCTCAAACTTGGCTACATCACAAAATCATTCAATTGTAGAGTTTTTTTGACTACTAACGTACTAAGTACTATAACAACGATCTGAGTATCCACAATACCACAATATCGCTCCATAGTTGAGTGTTCGTCACTTCTAAAACGAAAGTACTATAGCAGTTCGTTTGGAACCCTTATTGTGCAAATCAGATGAATAAAGGCTTCTGCGAACAATTTTATAGAGCAATATCGTTCTGTACTAGTTATATTAGATCTTGCTATAGCACCTGACTCTAACGGTTGTATAAAATGGCGTTGTAAACGTTAACAACGATTGTTTATATGTCATTTTAGCTCTATAAGCTTATAGAGCAATAATGTGTTATCGAACGCCTTTATACAATACGCTGTCACCGCTAAAACCTTAATAAAACGTTTACACAGCTTTTTAGAGGTATAACCTTTAGTTATAGGACTGTATTGCTGGTTGGGATTAATAGCTGAAAATTACAATAAATTAGAGATAACTCTCACTGTCAAGACTGTGAAAAACTCAGAACTCCGAGGTCGAAAGTATTTACCTAAAAGCCACTAAAACCTAAAACCCCCTCAACCCACAATGGTAGGTAAAATCCATTTTGATACCAGCTCTTGAACTACTCTAAAGTTGACATAACGGTTCCTATATTGTTGATAGTTACCGTTGACATTCGGTGTCCACTGTCATTTTCAAATGCCGTTCGTTAGTACTAGCTCTTTATGTATTTAAAAAAAATTAAATTCATATTTCACATAAACCTTTGACAGGAACTTGTAGTCATATACCTACACCAAAAAAGCTAGATACCTACAAGTTGACTTTCTACAGGAAATAGGCAAATTTACTTAAATCTACTATTTTGACATAGTCTATGAATTACTTTAAAGTAATTGCTAAGAATTGTAAAAGGACACTAACAAAATAAATGTGTTAACACAGTGCCTATTAGAAAACGGGCTAAAATATACACGGGGCACCGAACGAATACACAATTACTAAATATGAAATCAACACATTTCAAATTAATTGTGTTTATCAAAGCATTTCCATTTCATTTCCAACAGGTAATGTACTAAGGAAATCAAAATAACGAGTGTCGCGTGATAGTTATCAATTCTATCGTAGAGCACGTAGGTATGTACATACCACTAAAAGAATTTTGTCATTTCGAGTTCAATTACTTCAATAGCTTTATTAACACTTAACGAATTGTTTGCCCAATACAGACCTAATCTTTTATAGGATATCAGATCTAAAGCCCCTTACACATGTCGAGGAATGCGATGCGCGCCTGCAAATATAGTAGTAGTTTAGTGTTTATGTTATATCAGATTAGTGTACATTGTTAGGCGCTTAAAAAGATAAGATTTATAACTGTTAAACCAATACCTATGAAAGTTTAGTTTTGTTAGTATCTTCTTATATTGATAAATTCAGAAGTTAATTTTGTGAAGAATCTATATTCTATTATATTATGCCAGCCTGCCGACGTAATTATGAGTAGGTACCGTGTCACTTTACAGTGGGAAACCATTCATAGATTATTTTTTCTGTTACTGTTTTCCTGGATAATGTTAATTTTAAGGGTAAAAGATTTTTTTCAAATCAGTGCACACGTTTTTGAATTAATCAAACTTGTCTATTTTTTTTTTCTTATGCCTACCTATTACTTTGCTCTACCTATTACCTAATTATATCTATTACTAGCTGACCCAACTAACGTTATCCTGTCCTAATTAAAACTCTATATTAAAGCTATCGCTCTGAACTAACTGATGTGCGCTAAGAAATCAAGTTTTTTTTTACTTTAAGGATATTTGCAGCACGCATGCTGTCTATGTTATGCTAATCGCCATAAGGTTACCTACATTCAAAGTTGATATTTTCAAAAGCGCAAATGTAATTATTATTTTTTTCTTTCATAAGAACATTCTCGTGACAATAACAAACACAATAAAAAAGAATTAGCCAAATCGGTCCAGACGGTCACGCGTGATGCTGTGACCAAGGGAAATAGGGGTTCATTTTTATATTAGGTATGGAAGATAAACCCAAGTACGTAAGTACCAATAGGATATACTCTGGTATCTACTAATAGAAACGATATGTTTTAAAAGGAACTGCATAGGAGGCGGAGTGATATAGGAAGGACTGTACGTTTCACATTTGATTGGGGGTTTCGAGTTGAATTCCCAGATAGTTGGATAGAGCTAAAATTATGAATGTGTTTCTTTGGATGAAATGGGTGACGATATGTAGAAAAAATACACATAAAACTGAAAAATCCTATACCTATATGTGAAGATAGAAAATAAACCTGTAACGATAATAGGTAAGTAGGTATATATTTAACACAGAAAACGTGTAGAAACCTTACATATCAGCATATAAGCCATGAGTACCTATCAGTAGTGCACTACCCCTTTACTGTCCAACAGCACGATTTAGTAATACAATTAGGAAGGCAGGCAGCCAGTGGACGGCATCAGAACCCATACAAGGAGCTGCGCGTGCATTGGGTACGTATAATGAGATTTGTTGCTAAGCGATGACAGAAATAAGTAGGTATATTGGAATTGTACTATTTGTAAGTGCATAGCTACGTGGGTAGAAATTACAAGATTTTTTTATCATCATCAGCATCAGCCCATACAACGTCCACTGCTGAGCGTGGGCCTCCTCCCAAGGGAGGGTATTTGCCATAGTCGCCACGCTTGAAAGGCGGTTTGGTGGCCGCAGTATTATGTAGTAAAACACAAGGAAACGCTGCTGATATACAATCGTTATAGATGATGTTATATCAATCGGCACCAACGGCTTAACGCGCTTTCCATGACACAGAGGGTAGACTCTCAACCATCCAGACCCGGAAAGACATAGAATTAACGATTTAAAGCGAGCCAAATACCGCTACGCTACGGAGGTTGTCTCGCCTATTTATGATTTATTTATGTATTTTTTAAAACAGTATCTTGAGAATAAAAGTCATCATAAAAGGGAATGAATCAAATTCCGATGATAATTTAGCGATCTGATGACATGCCAGAATAACAGCTCGCCCAAGGCATGAGGAGTTTAGTGGAGCGATTTAGACTGCAGGTACCAACCAGGAGAAGCCAAATTTATTTATCGTATAACATTTAAGTTTAGCCCTTAATTAAGAAATAACATCTGGATCTACTGAAGCGATTTTAACAATTCTTATACCAAAAGAAAGCCACATTATTTGTGAGTTTCATAGGCTATATTTTAACACGAAGTTCCTACGGGAACGGTTTCTAAGCGGGTTAAACCGTACGGGACAGCCGACAAGATTAAATCATTGCATTAGGTACATACCTTTTTTATTGTTTTTCGATGTCCGGGGGGAAATGCATTTACGCATGCCCACCGCCGCTGCAGCGTATTCGCGCGCTGGCGGTGGGATATGTGGGACTCGCCCTCTCCATAGCGTGGTATGCTAACTCAAACCACGAGGAGAGGACCCTACAGCACTAAAACCCCCCGTACACTCCTTCGATCCGCCGTTGGCGGGGGCCGGGTACGCACGAAGCAACCCGGCCCCCCGACGGCATTAGGTACATACCTACCTGTTTATTATTATAACTCCTTTTTAAACTGGTGTATAAAACATATTTTTTAATATCTACTGGAAATTAGGTACATCATTTTTGACGGGCGAAGTCCGGGTTTTGCTGCTAGTAAAAAATAAATAGGGTAAGTCCATATCCAGTTGATCCAACAAAAGATTTTAAAATATGTACGTAGGTAGGTATTCAAATAATGTAGACCGAGCATTGTCGAGCCTACATAAGTAGAGAAGGATTTTACTACTCTACATTTTGAAAGACTTGCCCTTTGCTCTTTGAACATTGTATACTTACCTATTATTTTTAGTGTGATAAGATTGACATTCGAAAGTAATATAAAGTCGTTCGTGATTCAGGTCTATCTTTTTATAATAAACTAGCGACCCGAACAGGCACTCGCACGGAGGCAATGCTGATGTATTATACATATAAACATTTCTCTTAAATCACGCTAGCTATTAAAAAAACGCATTTTGATGCGTTTTTGTCCGTTGCCGTCGTTTTTAGAGATCTAAGCATAAGTGCATAGCAACGGACTGACAGCGGGAAGCGACTTTGTTTTATAATGACTTCTAAATTTGAAGCCACAAGGCTGTTGCTACTTCTCAGGCCATAAAGGCGAGCAGGGCACCAACTTTTATTTACCTTGCGATGCCCTCGTATACCCGAAGTCCGAGAGGCCCGCGAACTATAAAGTAGAGCGATAGTTGCACAAATCTCCTAAACAACAAAAAGTCATAATCCCTCAATCTTCCTGCCAGTGACCGCCCTGAGCCGAGGTCCAAGTCCCACAGGCCCTCTTGTGCATGTTGCTTAGTTTGTAGTTTAAACCTACGCAAAAGGGCGCCCCGTGTAAAACTTGGTAGGTAGGTACTTCGGCGGTCAGTTCGGTCGATTTTTAAGGGTTTAGAGCAACTGTCGAGACTTAGTACTGGCCTATTCCTTTGTTATAACAAGTATACACACTGATCAAAGGTTAACATAGATAATATAAAAGGCTATCGAATATACACAATGCGTTGATAACCTCGTATTTTAATTCAAACATTGTTTAAATTATCTTCTTACTATCACCAACTTGATTACCTAATTAACTTTGTTTCGATCTGTATAATTGTTGTTAACGTAACTTTCTACCATTGATTGTTTTCTAATTATGAATTCTTTTTAATTTAGTACATTATATTTTAAAGACTATGAATGTTTGTTTGCATTCGGTACCTAGTAGGTATGCCCGCGATGTCCTCCGCGTTGATTTCGATTTTACCATAGGTAGAAACTTTGGCACCAATTTCCTTCCTCTTATAGGTGGAATTGCTTAAGTTATATAGATAATTCATTTATGAAGCAGTGTGTTGATCTATCAGACAGAATAAAGCTTTTGATTAATATACAGAGATTAGCTGTACCATGCGATTTCACGCCTAATCATAGATCAATATACCCTCGCCTAATGGTGTTTAATTTCCATTCCCATGTTTTTTTTTTGTTCATAGGTGTACTCTGTAAAACTCCATGCTTTTAAAAACGATTTCCAGCCCTTTAGAATCTTGCACGTTCACTCCCGCTAAGTGGGAACCGACAAAGGGTTTATTTTATGCCTGGAGAATAAAGCCATATTTGAATAAAATTAGGTACCTAGTAAGTACAGACTTAAAGTACTTAAAGTGATTTAAATACAATAGTTGTATGATAGTAAGTTTTAAGTAGAAACTTACTCATGTCAAAATGGCTGATTGGATCTGAGCTAGAATATAATGTAGCATATATAGCGCATCTATAAATATTTTGTGTGTATGTTTGTAATGAATAAACTTAAAAACGACTGTGCCGATTTCAAAAATTCTATCACCATTTGAAAGCTACATTCACCCTGAGTGACAGGCTATATTTAATTATGAAGTTCCCACGGAAACGGGAGTAACGTGGGTGAAACCGCGCGCGGTAAACTAGTTTTATATAAAATAGGCTGAAATAATATTAGCCTATGTGCTATATATAGCCTATTTAAGTAAAATTCATGTAATTAAATTGAAAACAGTTCAAACCTTAAGGAATTATATTTTAGTAAAATTCTTGTCATTAAATTAAATGCAGGTCAAACCTTAAGGTACTGCTAATAATTACCGATAAACAAATTAATTTATATGTAATCCAAGGAGAAAAATATTACACTCAGATTAATGGGCATTTAAAGTTTTATTTTCAATTGTATTGTGAAATATTTTCCTTGTTATGTACTACCTTATGTAATTAACATTCGATGCATGATGATTGGTAGAAGGAAAAATAGGTTTAAAAAATTATTATACATAGTGACTGTATTGATACACAGTGTTAATACAGAACTTAAAAGTAAGACTAAATGCCAAGGTGTATTGTGCTATACTTAAGTTAATGATGATTGGAGTATTATAGACACAATTAATTTTATTTTTGTACATTTTTCTGTCATTAAGAATGTGATATTAGAAAAATACCATATTTTTTCAAGTAAACAATCATTGTTGTAAAATAGAAACATGATAATAGTTCAATACAGTTTTATTCAATAAGGCTTGAGTTTACAGAGTAATGCATCTATTATTTACTTGGAAATATAGGTATTTCTTTTATATATATTGTTTATTAGTACACAGTGAAATTTGTAAATTATAAATATTACATCAGTCCTTTTTTAGCCTAATACACCACGATTTTTAATTCATAGCTAATAATTACCAATATTTAAATTAAAACAAAATATTGAAAAAACAGTGTCTTTTAAAAACATGCTTTTAAAAAAAACATATTCCCAAGAGATGCCAATAATAAAATAAATACCAAAATGAGATCTAGGGCTTAGCAATACAAGGTATTCATATACATATTCATTTATTGCACCCCATATGTATAAATAAGTTGTTACAAAGACAAAACTAGTTGATCTAAGTTGTTTGAATCAGCTGTCCTAACATAGTTTTGATATCATTTTAATCTGAAATTTTTAATGCTATTGCCAAAATTGTTTTATTTTGATTGGTAGAATCATTCATTTTTGTTATATACAAAAATCAATGATTCTACCACATTAGCAATAACTAAAAAATCATGTTGTATAATATAGGCCTGTACCATACTCCAAACCACCAAATGATATGCAAACACACTCTTAAAAAAGTAAATAGGTACTTCACTCTTTAATAAAATATTGTAGGAATAAAAAATAAAAAAATTATACATCTTAAAAATCATAACAAATCTTTTGTAGGGAATTACCAATACACTATGATACCATTATATGGGACCATTTCAAAATCCAATACTTCAATAATTATAATATCCATTGACAAAGAGGTACTCATTCAGTATTCACAAGTAGGATGATGAACAAATAAAAAAGATATATAACTGAAGAAATTATGTATTTTAGTTTTTAAGTGCATGTGACACCAATTATCACAGGATTAACATGGTTGTTACACTAACAAATTCAAAATGTCAGTACATCCTTAGTCATCCCAGTTCACTCGATGACAATCATGCCAAATAAATGCTCCTTTCAATGTCTGTGGTGCTTCAACAGCCAAGTACAGGGGAGCTCTTGCACCACGCTCAGGGGTAAAGTCACCCATGCCTTTAGTCATATCAGTCATTACAAAACCAGGGTGAACACAATTTATTGAAATGTCTTTACCTTGTTCTTTGAACTGTCGTTGCTGAACAAATGTTAGGGCAGACATAGCCACTTTTGACACTTTATAATCTCCATACTGACCAGCAAATGAAGCAAAAGAGTTTCTCCCATTTTTAGCTGCTTGTAAAAAGTCATTAACAAACTGTAAAATCTCTTCAACAGTGAGATCGTCTTTAATCAATGTGTCGAGCCAAATTTGTTTACGTATATTAGACAATAACCCCCAATCACTACTAATATTAATTATTCTGGCGGTATTCGTAAGTAGAGGGTATAATGTCTTGGATATCATCAGTAAGCTCATGAAGTTGGTGTCGATGAGTTTCTTAGCGTCTTCGTGTGATGATACAGGCTTATCGAAGTCTAGAATGCCGGCGTTGTTTACTAAAACATCTATACCTTTGTGATGTGATGAAATGTATGTAGCAAAGTCTTGAATACTCTGTTCGTTAGTTACGTCCAATATGTGAAATAAGGGCTTATAGCCTAGCTCCTGTAACTTTTTAAGGGCTTGCTGCCCTCTTTCTTCGCTTCTAGCCGTAACATACACAGCACCATCGAACTTTTGGCACAGCCCTTTCACAATCTCAAAACCTATGCCTTTGTTGCTGCCCGTTACTACTGCTACTTTGGTTTCCATTTTGTACATAGAATTTAGAAACTAATATTAATTACGTAGAAATACTACGATGTAAAAATAAATATTTATTTTATCAATCTCTTGATGACATTTCGATTATCCGGCCATTTTTGACATCTAAGTGACAAATGACAATCGACAACAGATGTGTTTAATATACGTTCAGAAATTTCAACCAACAGATTTTATTTCCCTTTTGTTTCTTCGAATTTTGGACAACTTTTTTTACACTTTACGACAAAAATCAAAAAATGAAAATCTTAAATATTTATCCAATGTGGACAATTACATATAAGATGTTTAATATTGGTTTGTTTTTAAAGTTGGTTCTTCTTTTGAAGTATTCGTTTTAGTAGCGCAACTATATTTTCTCAGGCCCGTTGCAGATTTATAGAACGGGGTCTCTCAGGAACACCCGTCACTTATTTTTTTTAAATAAGATTTTTATGAATAAAATAAAAGGGCCTTTCTAACCAAGGCCCCGAGGTACTATTCCAACTTCGGCGCTTTGTAGTTATGCAATTAATTTTATTTTTGTTTTTTTTTCGGACGGACACATTTAGTTAGCCAGGAGGCTTTTGCTACTTCACCGGGCATAAAGGCGAGCAGAGCTCCAGCCTAGATAAATGGTTTAAACACTACAAACTAAGCAACCTGCGCAAGAGGGCGTCCTCTTGTGGGACTTGGACCTTGGCTCAGGGCGGTCGCTGACGGGGAGATTGAGGGATTATGGCTTTTAGTTTATTTAGGGGAGTTTTGTGCAACTGTCGCTCTAGTTTACAGTCGGGTCTACGAGTCTACGAGGGCATCGGAAGGTTCTTAGCAAACTAAGGGTCGGGAGGGCCACTAATTCATTTATATACTGATGTATGGGGATAATCATGTAGGTTGGGAGGCAGATTGATATTATTATATATTATGATAAATGTAATGAACAACGGCTTTTTTTTAAACTATGGGACACACGGTGGTTCAACAATCATCACCACCAACCGGACCCGTAAATAAATCGAATTTCTAGGCCTAAGTCTAGTCTATCTTGGCCTGAACCAATGCTAAACTACATTGGTGTCACGTACCTATAGAAGCAGCTGTCTGTGCCGCGTTACCAAAAATGGTCGTATTTCAAATTTAAATTCAATTTAGGTTTATGTACTATGTTTATAGCTACTAGAAGCAAATAATACACAACTGTCTTATTTTAATTTATTAATCATTCTGACAAAATAATTATAAATGGCATATGAGTCGTTACTATACTTCAAATTCCTCCAGTATTTTTTACAAAATACCCCTGAAATCGCAATGCTTTTTTATCAACACAATATCATTACTGTATAATTTGTGCCAAAAGGTATTTTTGATGTGGGATTGCTTATTATATTTTAAGAATTTTTATGGATACTAGATCCCCCAGTGGAGATTTTTATCTTATAGGGTAGTATACCGCGCGTGTAAAAGCGCGGCGAGGCGGGGGCCGTGATAAAAGTTCCCAAGATCGCATAGCCGCGAGCGTTGACGTCGACTAACCGACGAAATTTTAGTCCTTATTCAAGTTTATTTTGGACATTGAAGTACTGAAATGGAATCGATGTAGCTCTAAAAACATGAAACATATTTTTATTAAATAAATGTGAAGGTTTCGTGGGTCATTGGCGATATATGACGCCGTGAATACAGACACTTAGGGCCAAAATCTCAAACTTAATCAGACACTGGTTATTACATACACGACGGACATTGGCTTTATACCTACTGATGAAATATTAATAAGTTAAATAACAAAATGAATACAGATTAGGTATTAAAAAATAAAGTTAGTTTCATAATAAGCAATTAAGAGCAAATCTGTTAAGAGTAATCGAGCTTTTCTCGTACATTTCGCTGGGCGTAGAACATCTTAGCATAGTGTTACCAATTTAATATACAATGAAATGATTTGGTCAAATCTTCATAATAGAAGTGTTATTAAATAGCCCATTATTAGTGCTACAGTGATATAGTTTTACAATTAAATTCAAACAACTGTCATAAATGTTGATGACTAATGAAAATATATGTTTGTTTGAATAAGTATATTCGCTACATAAGTCATAATTACCAGATAATGGCAGCACAATTGGTTTATCATAGGATAATTAATTTCATCTCGTGAGAAATGCAGGCCCAGATTAGGGTATTATACTACATTTTATAACTATCTTAAATACGAAATTATACAAATAAAATCTTAAAATAGAATATTCAAACTAAATTCTCTATTAAAATGCAATTTCACCTACATATCTATTTACAAAACACAAGATGCACTATACAATATCGGCAAAAGATCTTTGTTGGAATTCTTTCGTCAATCACACTCAATAATAAAATAGGAGTAAATTATACTAGTTAAAGTAAATATGCCTAATCAATCTTCACGGCGGCATAAATCTTTCTGATAAACGTGTATGCTGCGAAAAATCCAATGGTGCCCGTCAAAAGCCAAAATGTTAATACCATGAGACCTGAAACAAGATAAATCACATATAGTCGGTGATACTGACAAACCGCAGAGTTGCTAAAATGTGTAATTTTATCTGTCAAGAAATATTCTCGTTATATATGTTTAAAGGGAATGAATTTGCTACATTTGATTTTCAACCTTATTAGTAACTTACGTGGTACTGCAGTAAGTATCTCCGACGATATAAAAGAAATTTAAAGATAGATTGTGAATAGATAAAAATATGGCCCAATTATCATTACAAAATTCAGGAGAACTGATCTAGTTTTCCCAATTTTAGTAGAATAATTGATACAACTGTTAAGGGTACTTTACAACCCATAACCACTTAAATACTTTTTAAGGGGAGGAGAGGAAATGATAACTAATTTAAAAAAATAAAGAAACTTCTGATATAGAGGATCTCTGTTGGAACGTGTTGTAGAGAATTCGAGTATTGAATTCTAACTAATGTGGTAAGTGTACACAGGCCTCCATGTGCAACCTTATAACGCTGTGACAATCACACACATTGGAACTTCGTGGATAGTTGCCTATGATTAGTAAATTACTATGAGGTCTATAATCGCTGGAATGTAACATAAAAAGTTACGATGGCATAATAGAGGCTAGTTGACTCGTATCAAATTATGCTAAAATATTTTATATTTCTAAAGAAGAAAGTATTTGGTATAAGGAACCCAAATATAATAGGTTGTGCTCTTAAAAATGAACGCCTTTTTTATCTCTAAAGCGAATTTCACTTATCTCTATTCTTTTCCGGATCGTTTCCCTTGCATACATTGTATATAACGTGTACGTGTAATGTACTGTATATGATGTCAAATAAACGGTTAAATACCACGAAAAAGGTTGCGATAATTTGATAACAACTCATAATTATAATCAAAAACATCGTTTTATCAGTTTCATGTTAATTAACTCAGTACAATAATTGCTATTAATTGATTGCAGTAATATTTTGTTGTATACGACTTTCATCTTTATGATGTATTTAAACGTGTTTAAAATTTAAACTAAATTAGACAGTAACATACATATACCTAGATTTCTTTAAGAGTATATTTTTAAGGAGCGATTTTCTTCTAATTTTGCGATAGTATTCTTATGGAAGACTACTACTAGATAAGGTTAAGGCTGAGTCCATACTGAGCATGCGCGTTCCTCCAACGTGTACATATGTGTTGTACACACAATGGCAGGGTTAGCGGCTAGTTTTTTTTTTGTCTGCCGGCCATATTAAGTTAGGCCCGACCGGCATAAGGCTCGGTGATGGCGTCAGGCTCTCAGCGCTCGAGTAGTTCACACGTTCTAGGAACGTGCCCAATGTGGGGTCAGCTCATTCTTTAGGTTTCTTTGGCTACTTAAAAAACCGTTATAGGTCATTTAAAATTACATATTAAAGGTTATTTACGTTAAGATGTGATCAAAATGTTTACCTGTGTAACCAATATACAGCAGCGTTGGTATAAACTCCGTAATCTCCAATTTTGTAAAGAAGTAAAATATGGAATAAATTAAAATATATACAGCCGATCCTCCAGATACAATAAAGCTCCTCCACCACCAGTGATAATCCTGTAAGATAACAACAATATAATCAATATCAAGATCAATGCGAGCGAAGGGGCGGGTAAAAGCTAGTAATTTATAAATAAATAATGATATAAATAGTTGTGGATTGTTTTTTTTAATAATATGTAAACAACTTAACGAATAATTTTTATTTGTTACCTCTCCACATAGTTGAAAGTACACCATGACGATCGATATTTGCGAAACGGACACCACCAGTATACAAAACACGAGGAATAAAAATCCAAACAAATAGTAAAACTGATTTTCCCACAATGCATTGAATATGAAAAATAATTCAATGAACACAGCTCCAAATGGTAAGATCCCAGCCATTAAAATGCTGAAACAAAAAAAAATATGTACCGAAATTTATTCTCTATAGTTTGATAGGTAATGTATTAAAATTGTATTTTAATCCTAAATAGGTATAATAAATTAATAGTCTATGATATAATTATGGACAAGAATAGTCAATAAAATTGACGGGTATATACAAATAGAAACATGAATGTTCTATTTGTATAAAAGTTACGTTTGTTTGCAAAACTCAAAAACCGCGAAATAAGATTCTATTTTTTTTTTATCGTGTTGAAACATCTGAGGAATAGTTTTCTGCGATTATAATGTCGGTATTTATTTAATACTTACCACACAAAAACGTTCATATACCATACTTGTTCTGGAACTTTTCTTGGAATGAAATTTGTTCTTACTGGATGTTGGAAAGGCTGTTTACGGCATCCGAAATAATATCCCAAATAAACTAGCGGTAATGATATGCAGAACCATAGACATAACAACGCCATCATAGTTGAGAATGGTACCGCGCCACTAGAATGTTTGCCCATAATGAAAAAGTTTAAAAAGAAACATGTGCCAAAGACAATTGCTGGGTATAAGGTGGCTGTAAGGAATGCTGCTTGTTTCCATTGTTTTCCTTTCACCGTATTGTATAATCTTGCTGAATAGTATCCCGCAATGAGACCCATGAATACGTAGAGAAATATAGCAGCAGTCATCAAAGCGCCGCGACTCGCCGGCGATAACATACCAAGCATCGCAATAACTGAAAATATAGAAACCATTAGTTAATTAAAACTATTACTACTGTTCCACATATGGATTATAAATTTAACATTAAAGTACAATATTATAAATCAACTATACCAATATCAATATACCAATAATGTCCACTGCTGAACATGGCCTTCTCGCGAGGGATGATCATCACACTTGGTAGGCGAATTGATGACCGCAGTATAAAATCGTAAACAACAGCTTATCGTGTTTTCGGAGATTTAGCGCAATTTGTAATTCTACCACATAATTAAAAAATACCCTAACTATCCCTACTACACAGTTACTACCACGAAACCACCCGAGGGCAAATAATATCATCATCATCAGCCCGTATAACGTCCACTACTGAACATGGGCCTCCTCCCAAGGGAGGTGTTTTGCCATAGTCATCACGCATGGCAGGCGGATTGGTGGCCGCAGTATTATGTATTAACACACCAGGAAACGTTACTGCCTGTTCCCTAGTACATATACGATTATTATAGATGATGTTATAACAATCGGGACCGACAGCTTACTGTGCTTTCCGAGGCACGGGTCCCTCAAGCATCCAGATCCAGAAAAAAATCTTAGAATTTACACAAAGATTTCTTGTCCGGCGTGGGGATCGAACCCACGACCTCTAAGATTTAAAGAGCCAAATACCGCTACGCTACGGAGGTTGTTGAGGCCAAATAACGTCAACTCTTAATCCCACAGCTTCTAATCAAAAAATCCCAAATAATTTTCACCCCTCTCAACTTACAACTGAAAACATGGAAAGTTATGTATTTTGTAATTGTTAATTATTATTTTAATAACTGTATTTTGTAATTGTTAATTATTATTTTAATAACTGTATCATCATCTTCCTGCCCTGCTCCCAGTATTTGGGGTCAGCGTAATATGTCATCCTCTTTCATTTTTCCAGTTTTATAACTGTAGTTTAAAACTATTTTGTACCAACATAATTAGGAATTATTTCATTAATTATATAAATGTTCCTAACAATCATGAGCATTTAGTTAAAACCAATGATGAAAATCAATACCTAATTATCAAATAAGATGAGTAATTTTAAATTAATTATTATTTACAAATATTTGATTTCACTTTAAAAGAGAGATCATTTGGGTTTATTATTTGATTTCATATCTTATACTAATAAATAAAGCTGAAGTGTTTGCTAATCTCAGGAATTACAGGTCGAATTAGATTTTTTTTTTCAGTATTATTTAGCCCTTTTATTGTGGAATTTAAATTAAAAATCTATATTTAATTATGAAGCTCCGACGGGAAGAGTTACGCGGGTGAAACCGCGCGCAGAAGCTAGTCATTTATAATTATGTAGCAGTCATACATTTGACTATACAGTCAAGTGTAATTAATATCAAACTCACATATAGTTATAAGTGCC
Organism: Nycteola revayana; assembly: GCA_947037095.2. Classification (NCBI taxonomy): domain Eukaryota; kingdom Metazoa; phylum Arthropoda; class Insecta; order Lepidoptera; family Nolidae; genus Nycteola; species Nycteola revayana. Next base: position 16,169,361 of record OX344846.2, on the reverse strand, counting down.
ATAAGGAAAACTTGTATGCCACTTCCAATAACAGCAGCAAACAACATCCTCTTAGGTGGAGGCCGGAAGACATCACCATGTACAAGCTTCCAACCCGTCTCTTCCATCATGTCATCTATACTATCATCAGAATTATAACGTGCTATATCCTTTCTTAATGTGCGTACCATAATCATGGTTAATATACCTGCAATGATATAAAAAAATTATGAGTAAGAATTCTCGCATAATCTATTAAATATGAAATGTATTGATAGTTATTTCAGACTGACCTGCTAATATTACATAATAATATGTAAAATTTGTATGTTTATATAAAACTGATAATTGTTTATTTGTCTCAAAACATTCTTGTTAACCCCTCGTGCTAAGCTAAAATGCTTGTGTTATGAGTGGGTTCACGTCAGTAGTGCAATGGGTGGGGTTCGAACCGGCGACCACAAGATTACAAGTCCGGCGCCCTAGCCATTGGGCTACGGCCGTTTCGTTTACATCTATACTAATATTATTAAGATTTGTATTTTTGTATGTATGTCTGTTACAACATTCAAAAACTACTGGAAGGATTTCGATAATTTCACCATTAGAAAGCTACCTTATCCCTGAGGTTACTGAGGAACTTGAAGTACTTCTTTTTTTTTTCGGGCGGACATATTTATTTAGCCCTGAGGCTTTTACTACTACACCGGGCATAAGACATCCCGATTATGTAATTGGTAATACTTGTGTTGGGTCTAGAATGCCCTTTTCTTTATTATTAATAATATTGAGCCTATACCAAAAATGAATAATGAAAAAACAATCATTTAGAAAGGAAAGATTAAAAAAGAAAAAATGCTGTTCATGTGAGTGTAAAACTACACTCACATGAACAGCATTTTTTCTTTTTACTATATACCTATGTGACACTGTACATGCAAGATACCTACACATACAGTTTGAAATCTGGTAAATTATTATGATATTAATCACAAAAATAATGTATTATAACAGACTTACATGACAAAGACAATTTATGACCTAAACATATGGAATGCTATAAAATATTGTAACGGACCAGAGCTATGATTATTAGCTAAGTAAGACAATAATAGATTTCATTAGACTTTGTAAAAAAATCTCTTACCTGACAAAAAGAATAACACCATAATTGAGTTAACAATGGAGAACCAATGAATTTGGACATCTTTCATGCCTAAATATATATCCCACCTGGATGCCCAGCTGATTTCTGATTCTCCCCATTCCACCGAGTAGGTGAAATATAATTTTGTGCCCGTGTCCTCATTAACAAGTTGGGGATTAGGGTCTGAAGGTATTTGACAAGAATCAGTAACAAAAGACAGCTCATCCTTATCAACTGAAGATGTTTTCACCTCAAATCCCACGACCCTATATGAGTCCCTGAAAGAAAGCATAATTAGATGGAGTTATCTATTCTGGCGAAATATTTGTATTTTTGAATGTATGTTTGTTACACATAAATTTATTTAGATGTCTATAATTTTTCACAGTTAGATTGCTACATTATCCCTGAGTCACATAGATAATATTTAATTAAGAAACTCCCATATTTATTTTCTTCAGATTTTTGTTTCGGTCTGTCCGAAAAAAAAAACGTATATTGTTAGCCTCAAGGTTTTTGCTACTTCACGGGGCATAATGCACCAGAGCTCCAGCCCTATAAATAAACTAAGCAACCTGCGCAAGAGGCGCCTGTGGGGCTTGGACCTCGGCTCAAGGCAGACGTAGATTGAGGGATTATGACTTTTAGTATTTTACTGGGCTTTGTGCAACTGTCGCTTTACCTTACAGTTTGTGGGCCTCTCGGACTTTATTTTAACAGTCCATATAAATAGGCATGAAGACTAAAAAAAAATATTAAGTATATACCAAAAACTATTCAATACATTTTTTTTCTCGTTTTTCAAACAAAAAATATCAATGATTAAAATTTCACTAGAAGAAATATGTGACAATAAAATTTCATGTACAATTTTACCTACTAGTGACGTCACAAGGCCCCTTCTCCTGAACTTTATAGTTTGTTGTTGCTCTGTTTCTTTGTCAAATTTGATAGATTCGATAAATAAAAATATATGTCCAATAATTTTTGGTAATCTAACTGACGGATTAAATATATTTTTTTTGTCTTCACACCTTTATTATAATTTTTTTGTATGCATTTTTTGTTCGTAATGTGAAAGTAACTCTGTCTGTCTGTCTGTTACGAAATCACGCCTTAACTACTGAAGCGATTTAAATTAAATTTGGTACAGATATAGTCTTAAGCCTGAGAAAGGACATAGGCTATATTTTGGGTCCATATTGGCTCACCTAAAGTTCTTTACCCGAAATTGTTCTTCCTAACGATTTGTAATCCGAATGATCACTCTTCCTAAAATTTTTCATCCTAAAGTTTTCATTCATACTATTTGTAGTGCTACCGGCTATGTTCATAACACTTATGTTTCCGAAAATTGTAATAAATAATATCATTAATGTAAATTTATTTAAACTCCTAATGTTTTTTATCATAACGCTTTTATCCCTAAACATAATTACCATAATATTTTCACTCATACTCAGAAAGAAACATTTACCAAGTGTAATAAAAAATATAATAATATGTTTAGAATGATTAAGGGTCGGTTCACAGATTTTTGTCTTAAATGAATAAAATTCATAAAACATGACTCATTTACGGTTATGTTTATGGCCTGGGAGTTTAATACCACAGTTTTAACCATACCTAAACCAATAACTATAAGACCGATTCGGTTCTGACACTTCGCCGGACGCTGCCGCGGTAGGCTCGCTACGCTCGCTCGGCTCGTGCGTTGTGGTCACAGTTCTAACCTAACCTAAACCAATAATTATGAACAGGACCGATTCGTTTCTGGAACTTGACTGAATGACTGGAGCGGGACTCTGGCTTCGCTCGCTCGGCTCATGCGTGGTTGCAGTTCTAACTTAATTAAACCAATGACTATAAATATTACCGTGGTATATATATGTATGTGAAAATATCTTAATAACTAAAACTGTAAAAGTTATGCAAAATTAATGTATATAATACTGATTATTATGAATAAAAATAAATGTAAACAAAAAAGATATGACTTTGAATAATAGTGTAAAAGATGGTTATGTTGAGAAAATATAGGAAAACAAATAAAAGTATAATAGATGTTTATTGCTACTGACATTATGAAGTTGAATGCTTCGGAATTATGAACATTAGAGACAGAGTAGTTAGGAATTGTGATTGTTAGGATGAAAGATGTTAGGAACAAAATTTTCGGATTTCCAATTATCGGTGTTGAAAATTTAGGTGAACTTTGGCGCACCCCTATATTTTATTATGAATTTCCCTCGGGAACGGGAGTTACGCGGGTGAAACCGCGCGCGGGAAGCTAGTGGTATATAAATAAATAAAACATTTGTTAATGTTTTATATTATTACTTACTGACTGTGCTTGTGATATTTTAGCAGTAATTTTAGATGATTGTTGATGTATGCCTTTCCTTTAGACATAAACCCAAGGCGATAACCTTGCTCAATACTTCCCTCTGAAGTTTCAAGATTGAGCACTTTGGTAGCAACTGGTAAATTGTCAACCAACCTGCAATATTAACTCTTGTTACACAGTGTTTAATATTTAATTTTCATCTTCATGTGGAAAGCTACAAGAGATAAGATATTTTATATGAGTAAATATTTGCATAACATGCTTGCTTACTTGATTAGGGATACAATAATGCAACATAAATACTTACAAATGCACAAAATATTCATGTTCAATGCGGCTAGCCACCTTTTCAGATTCTTCTACACTCCAATTAATGGGGTTATTTTTACGGTGGCATAATAATCTACACTTAATATTTTCTGCCATATGTACCTCGTATGGAGTATTAACAATTCGATCACCACGTAACACTTCTCCTAAATTTTCCGATTTATACACAAATGTACCATTTTTGGGTAGACACAATGGTAAGGAATAATACTCATATGGTAGTTGCGTGTGTATACTGGTCATCTTAACTGCTTTAACTTCAATTCTTTGGCCTTTCTTAAATTCCACCGGAGCCACTCCGGGTACGTAGAATCCATGGCTAATGAGAACCAAATTACTCAGTAAAAAGCAATTAAAAAGAACCTGGAAAAGAGGAGTACAATTATAAAGACCTGCAATATACGTATTTATCATATCTATTTATCATTATTTTATTAACATACCGTAAACATATTTGAACAAACACTTTTAATAGTAAATAAAGTAAAATGCAGTCATTCTTCTGCGATTCTACGGCAACTCGCCCGTCTTTCGTAAATCTGTCAACTTCACCTCTATGTGTCAAAATTTGACAATAGCACAGCTGCGTTCAAATATTAAGCTTAACTTTGGAAAAAGACGGTTTTTATTTAATTTTCTTCATGTAATAAGTCATAAGTAAAATTTTAATATTTTTTGGAAGAAATCAATTTAAAAAATTAATCATATTATATTATATCGACACTACATCGAAAGGTTTTTCACTGTTATAAAAAATTTCAATCTTACCTCAACTTCAGAATTTTTCTCATTAGCAAAACACTCAAATACTCTTTCATTTGTCCTCAATTTATGTGAATAGATTTGATAAATATCTTAGCTATTATATTGTCATTGACTTATCTTTCCCTTCCAACCTTAGTTTGCACAGAAGTTACCGATGTCCTCGTAAACTTAAACTCCGACCGTCTTATTAATAAAGATGGCCTACTTCTTGCTTAATCCGAAGTTACGTTTGGTTTAGCTAATTCTGGTGTAACTAAGTATTAACTTCGTTTTCATAACGTTATTAATAAACGTGGACTAAGCTCGGACTAGCTATACATTCGTTACGCCTGGTTTAACGGACAATCTATGGCAACACCGTTGAAATTAAAAATAAAAAGAATGAACTAGCGAATGAAATAAAATAAATGACAGTGACAGATGACAGACGATGTTTATTTCTATTATCTATGATATGGACGTTTGGATGTGAATTGTGAGATTTCGATTATTTTGTTACAAAATAATAATAATATATGTATAATACCTACTTAAATAAGAACAAATGATATAATATGAGTAAACTTTATAAAAAGACAAATTATATAGAAACTTAATACATATATTGCTACAGTTGGGCTTCATACCACACAACTTGTACATTAATTGAACTATATCCTAAATATTGTCCAATATTTCCACTGACTTTTGGTATTCTAATATGTGTGCAGTCAATGGCTCCAATCACTTGTCTAAATCCACATATCGAATAAAATTCTTCTATCACATTGCTCTGTTCTGCATCATTTTATGGAATTTTGATCCATTAAGCACTTTTTGCCACCAATGCTAAAGCAACTTGTTTGCATACAAGTGATATTGTTGGCTGATACCCCTTACCACTTATATCTCCTGCGTCATCTTGAATCTGTTGAATTCACAAAATATAAAAGATTTATAACATAACAAATACCCAGAAGAAGCAAAGATTGTTGAATATAATTTTATTGATTGTCAAATTCTTACCTCTCCGCGTGTCCAAGATCTTATTGCACTTAAAACTTTCATATGGGGCGGTATGAAACCACTTCTCACATCACCAGCTAAATCATTTTTTATCATATCAATGATAAAAACAGCCGTAGATCGAGAAAACCTATATTTCGATATAAATTTAGCTTCAAGTTCTTCAAGTGGATTCTTACGAATTTTGTATAATTTAACACGCCTTATTGTTGGAATGTAGTCCATCTGATTCTGAACTTCATTAATTTCGTCTATCAGCCATAAGTCGTCTCTAAAATAGTCTATTAATTTTAATTAACTTTTACCAAACAATATTACAATCTAACCTAAAAAGTAAAAACAGCTGTCAAAGATAGTTAGTTACTCTATGCTTAATCCGTCCTTAAACTAGGTATCCCTATGGTTTAACTTTTACACCGAGACTAGAGTCGAAATTTGTTAGTACCGGGTTAATGCTTAGAGTAAAGTTAATCTTTCTTTAGTCCACGTTTATTAATAAGACGGCGAGAGGAGACCCTTCTGAAACTTCCTTAACAAAAGTAAAAGCCACAGTTCCTCAATCCAGCGACTGCCCTCAGCCGAGGTCCAATTACCACAGGGGAAAGGGTATATTGATCTATGCACAGGGGACACCCTCTTGCACACGTTGCTTAGTTTGTGGTTTTTAAACCATTTATTGAGGATGGAGCTCTGCCCGCCTTTATTGCTGGTGAAGTAGCGAAAGCCTCTTGGCTAACTATATTATGTTCGTACGAAAAAAATAAATGACTTGTCTGTGGTAGAATCAAAAATAGTTTGTCTGTGGTTGAACTAACGCGTCTGTCATTCAATAGATTCATTCGATAGATTTGTTTTTTTATTTCTGATCTAGTTTTTTTTTGGATTTCCTACTTTACCATCCCTGTTTATAGCTTTGGAGTTACTAATATAGCACCATTTCCAGTTACGTTTAAGTTACAGAATAAGAAAAGCATCCTATTAAAATAACATCATGGTTCAGGTGATTGTTTTGAAGTTTACGTGACCATGTGATTCATGTTTTACTCATGGTGTCATTTATTCTGATACAACATGAAGATCAATGGTTTCACAGTAGTTTACATTAAATAGTTTCAATTATTTTTGCGTAAACAAAGAATAATTATTGTAACTCAATCTATATATATTTTTATAATTAATAGGTTATTGTTTTATAAATTTGTTTTGTTCCTTGTTCTGTTATAAATATATGTGACTCGCAGACCATTAATAGTGCTCGTGATTGTATTTCTATCGTTCTTTTTCAGGCTTCAGACGAAATGGAGCAGCCAGACCTGCCCCAAGCTGTCAAACTGTTCAAAGAAATGAACATGAATGTTCAGCAAGTGTCTCAGCTTGTAGACAACATGCTGGTTAGAGTCAAAAGCGGAGAGCTCTCCACAGATAAAGGTTTAAGTTTCCTTGAAATGAAGTACCAAATGCTTCTTAGCTATTTAATAAATCTAACTTATATTGTTTTAAGAAAATGTTCAGGTGAGAAAATCGAGTCAGACCCATCTATAGACAGACTCATAGAAATAAGAACAGTGTTGGAGAAAATTCGTCCTATAGATTCCAAATTAAAATATCAAATTGACAAACTTGTCAAAACTGCTGTAATTGGTGGTGCCTCTGAAGACGACCCACAATCATATCATGCTAATCCTGCTAACTTAGTGAGTAAGATTGATGACTCTGCAGAAGAATCTAGTGAATCCTCTGATGGAGGAGAAAACAAGAAAGAAAAATCAAATAAGTCTAATATCTATGTGCCACCTAAATTAGCTGCTGTACACTTTGATGAAAGCACTTCCAAGATAGATAGTGACAGGAAGAACAAAGAACAGTCCAGAAAACAAATGTTAAATAAGAACATAATGAGGGAACTTAGAGATGAATACTCTGAAGCCCCAGTAGAAGTCAGCACAGGCAATCATGTGAAGCAGTCAATATCAAAATATGAGCAGGAAAAGACAGAATATGAAGAAAACTATTTAACTCGCTTACCAGTGACTAAAGCTGAAAAGAATCGCAGAAAAAAATTGACAACTGTAGGAATGATTGCAGATGAAATCACAGGAACCAGTAGTAACCGTGCTTCCCGCAAACACAAGCTGAAGTCCAAGAAAAGCAAAGGATTCAAAAGAAGGCGTACTCACTGAGATTAAACCATGCATTTCTTTGCAAAACTCAGAGAAATTATAAATAATAGGTAAAACTTGAAATTTATAAATTTGAAGTATAAGAGTTTGGCAACTAGTGTTTTGCATTTAGTTTGTTTCATTTTTGTTAGGTATTTATAACTTTTTTGATATTCAATAATATTTTTTAATTTTAGGATTTATTATTTGAAGTAATTGATTTATTTTTGATAAATTCTGTTCTTTATAAGTACCTTGTTGCAGAGTTCAATTATTGTAAATACTCAAACATACTAAGATATCACCTATTTAAAGGAATGTAGATAGGATAGGGCACAGGGTAGTCTTTTTACTCAATGTTGTTCTTTTTCGTTGTGAATGCCTTTAACTCATATTATAAATATTTGATGATTGAAATCTATCTCAAGTTATAATTGTATTACTATAGCCTTAAGCTGGGATCGCACTAGTATGGCGATTGCAATGCAAAAGATCAACAAGCAAAAGTAAAATTTATTTGTTTGTAGAGATGCAGTCACCATACCAGTTCAACCCCAGCCCTAATTCTGATATTATTGTTACCATTGTCCATCCAGAGAATAATGAATATGTTCAGAGTCAACCTTGTTACACATTTTCCTGCCTTACTATGGCTTGTCTAAGTTTTTTGTATGATATAATGTGGATGGAAATGTATTCTAGATTGGAATATTACGTCCGAAGAGGTGCTAAAACCTTTAGTTTTGCTTCAGCTTCATTCGAGATTTTTGTGCCAAAATGCCTACAGGCTAAAGTCTACACAACACTTGATTGTGAGAATATATAGTGATGTCTGGTATAACTAAACAATTCTAAACTATTATGTAGCTTGCCATTGTAAAGAAATATAATTCAATTATATGTTAATTCCTCATTACTAATGTATTAACAAATTATCTTTTGGAGGGATTTGACAATCTTTAAAAGTATATTATTTCAACAAGATTCATTGTAATTGTGTCTTTTGTACCATAGGAAATCAGTAGAGGATTTTGTTGAAACAAAAAGAAACCATTTTTTTTCAATAAAATGTTTTAATTATATAGAAAAAGTATAGCTTTTACTTTACTATGTGTTGCATAAGTACCACATTTCTCAAATCAACATAGTATAAAATACCTAAATACTATAGAAATTGTTAATCTTTAATGAAGATCCTCTTAACTACTATTAATTGTTGTAGCTTGTTCATTTAGATATAGTTACTTTTCATGTCAATTTTAATTTGGATGATTATGTTAGTGGTAAGCCTCACTAATTGATGTTATGACTTTCTGAATAAGTCTCTAAATTCAGTTAATGAATAATTATACACTGATATCTCAAATTTGACAGACATCAGACAATTCTAATAAAACAATCTGATATGGTTTTGTGTATTTCGACAAAAAGGAGGTTTACTAAAACTCTAAGAGCCTTTTAAAGTAGCAGAATGTAAGTAAATGATATTCTGATTCTGGCATTTGCATTCCCAGATATATTTGTAATTGATTGGTTAATTAATTAATTTTATCAACAATAATATTGCACTCGATACCGGGCGTATATTTACGAGTACCTCCAGAAGGCTGCCTCGCTCGCGCTTCAGCATTATTTAAATGTTGTGCGCCCATTAATTAGCAGTACCTGAAATGTTATCATTTGCTTTTCATATTAAGTATTATTTAGATTTTATCAACGAAATAATAATTTACGTTAGCTCTGCATTTCAATTCAATCTTTGGTTCAAACTGAGGGTGGAAGTTGCCAGTGGCTTCGTGACGCTAACTACGTCACTTTGCCAAAATTCGGTCTATATTAGTTCTCAATACGATTTAAGGTTTAGCAGTAGCTTGCCGGTCACTTCTTGAAAAATTGAATATTAGGAATTATAAGTATAAATTATATTTATTTGCATGTAACTATTAATTAATTGATAGTTATTAAAGTAAAATAATTATGTTTCCATTTTGTTAATCGTACTTTTTGTTTGTGTTTGATTCGATTTTTTAATTTGTGTAGAATAAGTTCAATATAATAAAAAATATCGCATTAACGTTGGTTTTCATTTATATTTAGCGATTTATCCAATTTAGGGAAGTCTTGTACGCCTGATGCAGGATCAAATGATCTATAACGGAATAGTCTCATTTGCCGGATGTGTCCGATGGGGGTGTGAGTGTCGAGGCACTGGTAGTCTCCCCGTGGCGGCGCAGTGCCGTGGTTATGTGTCAAGTCCGATCGGATAACGCGGTTTAGAAGCCACGGTGGAGATGACATTGTGAGCTGAAATAAAAATACCTACAGTTTAATAATAATTATGTCACCAACTATTATATATTACACAATATTATTCAGACAGAATGCAAAATCCTCCAAAATTAATATTGCATACAAAAGAATATACCATATAAGAATATACAAAAGAGTATACCTACACATGAAATAAATACAGTTGCATACAAACAGGACAAGTTCAACAAAAAATAGCAATAACTCGTCTATGAATACGAACTACCTACATTGCATTCTCTTTGAAAACTACGTAAATTAAATTTTAATATAATTTCATTCGTACGTTTACGTTCGTTACTGAACATGGGGCTCCTCTTAACCTTAACCTTAACAAGCCAAGGAAGTTGAGGAATATTTGCCATTCAACACGCTTGCCAGGCGGATTGGTGATCGCAGTAAGGTTTTGAGGATCCTCGAGTTGAGAAGATGCTGCTATCCATCCGTAAGGCGTAGGTATGCTTAATCACCACTTGCCATACTTATGGGAAGACATGGGTTCTATTTTAAGTCGACAAAATATATTTTATAGCACAGTGTGACCTAAACCCGCATTTCACGCACGTTTTTCCGTGACCTAAGTTGCCTGTTTCTGCACGGTAGAGATGGGCGTTGAATCAACGAACTAGTTAAATCAACCGTTGATCTCCTGTCGACGTTTCAACGTTAACAGTTTATGAATCAACTACCTAGTTGAATTCGTCAACGACATTAATGAATTTAACTCTAGACTTACGTTGAAAATAACATCATAGAACGTTAACAGTTTACAATCAACTAGTTGAATTCTTTAACGACATTAATGAATTTAACTGTATGCTCTAGACTTACGTTGAAAATAACACGGTAACACCATAGGTTGCGAGCGACGGTCGAATTTGAACTCTAAGTAACGTTAGCTGGAGTTGATTTTTGAAATAAATATATTTTTTTAAAGAAAACGATGACGATGTTGGTGGAATGAAGTGCACGGTGAGTAAATTAATCGAATAACTTCACACATGTACGAAAAATGAAAGCATACACTTTTAAATATCATTTGAAGTTTGGAAATTGACAATGACAGCGAACAAATGACAGAGAAAAAGTATGAAGAAATGAATAATAAAATGATGACATAAAAAATTGCAATGATTTGAATGTAACTTTTAAATTAATAAATTCACCCCCCCCCCCCGCTGCTCCCCCCACCACCCCCCGAGCACCCTCGCTGCGCTCGGGCGCTAACTTCACGCCGTGCAATAATAGCCTGCTTAGGTCACACGTATCGTAACCCCCGCGAGTCCGGGGCGGATTTATGTCACATCTGCTATAAAATAGTATACTATTATTTATTAAATAGTTTATTATTGCACGGCGTTTAGCACCCTCGCTACTTAGGTCTACTTAGGTCTTTAATTAGGTCACGTTTCGTAATGTACTAATAACGCACCGGGATTGTAACAGATGGATGTGGGCTTCTGTAATCACTTTGTTGAGTGGTCATATAATCCATGACGCCGAAGTCGGCAGGTAGTTGAGCTAAATCCGCTTTTGTCATTAATTTGTTACGCCCCGGAGTACTGTATTAAGAGGATATTGGGAAATTAAGTTAGTAGAAAATAGTAGGTAAGTATAAACCTAGTAGGTACCTACTTATTTATTAAAAAAAATGTTTTTGTACACAACCTACACGACGACGCATGGGTGCCAGCTATATCACAGTTAATGAAGAGTTTGTAGGTACTTAATAACAACAATCATAAATAAATAAAAATAACATTAAGTACAAAATCTCATTCCCCATCCTCGCCCTGAGCTGAGGTAAAAGTTTCCTCTTGCGCAGGTTGCTTAGTTTGTAGTTTTCAAACAATTTGCTTAGGCTGGAGCTCTGCTTGCCTTTATGCTCGGTGAAATAGCAAAAGCCTTCTAGCTAACTACATTATGAGGTTCCCACGTTATGATAAGATTAATGATTGATTTGTAGATAGGTACTGAAACTTCATGATCTACGTAAACACACAAATTAACTAATTGACTTAACTTACTCAGTACACGGATAAGACGTAAAATTAACCAGTGGTTTGAAAGAGTAAATAGGATCGGTTTTAGTAAATATTTGTTCAAGCATTTCTCGCGTTTCCGTCATTCGTACACCCTGATCTTCCACACCCCAACGACTGTATGTGCTGACATGGTTACTAACACCATCCCGATATACATAGTTATCTTTCCTTTCAGCATGATTGGCGTAATCCCAATGCTCAACTTTAGCTCTCGAATACAGATTCTTGGAAAATAATATTTGGCGGGGTTTCTTTGCCATTGGTTTTTTGAATTTCATCATGTATTTTTCTCGTCTACTAAACCTTTGAAACGTGAAATATTAATGTAAAGTTAAGTACCTAATTATTTGTGTATAACAATCTATAAAATGGTACGAAGCAATTTATATATCCTTCGTCTATCAATGAATAGACATTGTCATCAATTAAGTGTCATTTATGCCTGTACTGCCGTGATATATCTATAATGCTGTTATCTACCAAAACCGTATTTTTGAATAACGAGCAAAAACCGCGGAAAAAATTAAAATTGATGTAACTTTTCAATAACTTTGAGTATTGGTGGTACCAAAAAATAGGTCAAGTTTAATACTTTCGAATGACTCCCCTGTCATGTCGTAAATATTATTTAATTTCATGAAAAAACGTTTTTTGCATTTTAGTTTATCATCGGTGTTGCCAAAATCTTATCGGTCATCGACTAAAATGCCGTTACGCATAGCGCAACAGCATTTTAGTGTATCTATTTCATAGCAAACTATTGTCTGTTAAAATGCTAAAAAAAATCTCTTTGGTCAATAACTAAAACGTCGCTAAAGCACATAACTTCTATTTAAATAATATGTAATATTGAACTGACTCATGTTAGACTTTAGTGTGTTTAACGGTACTTTACTGCTTTTAAGTCTGGTAACCTATTAATGTATTTAAATTTAAGGGAAAAACTTGAATCATTGTTAAGCTTAATCGTGGTTAAAGTAAAAACCTTATAGTTTAACGGCATTAAAGCGCAACAGAAGGTATAAAAAAATAGTGAACCAATAATATTTAACAACATGAAGTTACTAGAAATAAAGACATTTTTTTTTTAATAAAAGTCAATATTTTATCAATCACTTAGTCAATATATTTTTTAAAGCTTTTAAAATAGGGTTTATTTTTGCTCAAAGTTTTAACTTTGACAAAATTTCACTTAAAACTTGATTTATTAGGAACTTTTAGTTTTCACAAATACAAATATCACATCAGTTATTTATCCATATTATTTAGGTACAACTTGTACTTTCAAAATAATATAATATAAAATAAATTTTCAATCAAATGAAATTTACATACTTACAGAATAGGTACTTAATGAAACCTGATATACTTTATAAACAATCAAGACTAAGTGGACTCTTCTCCTTGAACATAAAACTGTAAATTTCTATTATCAAATAAAAAACAATCATCCTATACTAAAAACAAAAAAAAATATCTGCCTTATTTAAATTTTAGTTTTAACTTTTTATCTACATTTATAGCCTTCTTGATAATATTGACGTATTCTTAAAAATATGGTACCTATTCAAATCTTAACACAGTCACTTTACCAAATTACTTAAAATAATATGACAATGTTTAAAATTAAAATTATTAGGTATTTAGTTAAAATAGTTAATCAGTCTCAATAAACTTACATCAGTCTATATTATTATTCCTATAATCAGAACTTGTACCGGATTTTTTTAAGTATGTCTCCTTTTCTTTTAGATTCGATACATTTCGGTTCAGTCTTAAATTCAAATACAATAATTTACAAGTACCTAGTGTTTGGTGAAACTGTAACGATAAAAATACATTTAATAGACAACTACATGATTATGACAAACTTAGCAATGCACTCTCTAAAGTTGTTCATTGGTTGCATGTTAATAATCTCTGTTTAAATGATAAGAAAACTAAAGTACTTAATCAAGTTTTCAACACCCAATGTTAGACAGGTTTCCACTAATGTAAATGGCTTGGACCCTGTGGAAACTCTGTGTTCTTAGGTATCACCATTGATTCCAAATTACAATGGGGACCATACATTGAGAAAATGTCAGCAAAATTAAGTTCTGCAGTAAAAACAATTAGACGGCTTACGGGTATTTGATATTGATACGACTAGAATCGTTTATTTCAGTTACTTTCACAGCATAATTTCGTACGGGATTCTTCTTTGGGGTAACTGCGCGGATATCAATGGCATTATTATATTGAAAAAAAGAGTCGTAAGGGCTATTTTCAAACTGGGTCGCCAAGCAAAGTTTGAGAAATTTATAGAAATAAATATTGTAACCGTTGCATCATAATATATAATAATATATGATAATGTGTTATAATTATGTAGATAAAAATATTGACTCATTTTGTAAAAAAAAGCGACACACATAAGTGTATACAGGATGTCACAAAAGATTACGTAGCTGGGAAGGGGGGTGATAGGGATGGTCAAAAGGGTCACCAGAAAAATATAAAAAATTCCCTCTGGGTGTTAAAAAAAATAAATGGCATTTTTTAAAAGACTAAAAATTTTACACCTTGTGCTAACTGTACCTACAAATATGGCTGTATTTAAAAAAATGCTGTTATGTAATCTTCAATAACAACAAGGTCATCAACATCAACATCAAAAATAACAAGGTGTAAAATTTTAAGTTTTAAAAAAAATGCCATTTTTTTTAAATACCCAGAGCGGATTTTTTATTTTATTTTACTAGTGACCCTTTCCCAGCTACTTAACCTGTTGGGACACCCTGTATACTAGATATAAGCATAGGTAATCTTGTGGTTCATGCTAGCCGTCTCCGCAAAATAAGTAACTCTTTTATGGGGCAATGTATACGGTTCTATAACAAACTTCCCAAAAGTATAAGAGAATTTGTCTATAAATAAGTTTAAAATGTCTATTATAGCCAAATTTCAAAATTTTACGAATTCTCAGAAAATAATCTGATTATCTTTGTGACAAATATGCTTGGAATTAAATCGCTCCAATCTCATTGGCACTGTTTCTCATTAGTCGTCACATCACGCACTGCACGGTAAGGGAAAAATATGACGAATCCAAATAAATATAACCATTTTTACGGAATAAATTAATTTTGAATTTGAATCATACAAACATTGACACCCCTTCTTACTTCCTTAGGGGTTGAATTTAGCAGTATCCCGTCTCAGTTAGCACCTATGTCCTAAATGAACCCACAACATTTGAGACTCCTAGGCCTTTGTAGTTTCTGAGATTTCGAGATGAGCGAATGAATGACCTTTCGCTTTTATATATGAGTTGATAAATGGACCGATTTAAGTAAAAATGTTCCAAAACACACAAGCCTCAGTGTGTTTTGGAACATTTTTGCTTAAATCGGTCCAAATATCAAACGTTAGTATGTCCATGATAAGTGAAAAAATTAGACCAATATATTTGTTTGCAGATGCATACGACGTTATTTCGTAGATTTTAAGGTTTAATATAGCTTATTTTGAAATATAACGAACTACGTTCAAAATTCATCAAAATCGTTAAAACTTCGTCTCGTTTGGACTTATTGGATTTTGGACATATTATGTAAATAGATATATAGATTATGACATAGATGTATCCTACAAATATTATAAATGCGAAAGTTTGTATGTATGTTTGTTACTCTTTCACGCAAAAGCTCTTGATTGGAGTCCTCGAGTCCTCACCCAAAAAGTGCCTGCTGTGCGATGCTCTAGTTTCACCCCCGACCCCTATGATCTCGGAACTGGATCGTTACATAGCCGATGCCCCCCGACCCGCGCGAGATCAGTAAACGACTTTATTGTGTATTAGTGTGAGATAACGTCATTTTAGTCTAATAATGACGGACAATTAATTTTTGTTTAGTTTTGGAAATGCCGCCACTGTTTTATAACATACGTAAAGTCAAAATACAAGTAAGTATGTCAAATATTAACCTATAATGCCGTTAAACATCCTTAATCACATGAAAGTCTAGCATTTTCAATTAACGGCGTTATAGCTTAACAAAAGTAAACTTCTATAATAAAAAAACCAGCCAAGTGCGAGTCGGACTCGCGCACGAAGGGTTCCGTTTCAGTTACAAGTGCGTACCTATTTTTGATATCAAGAATAAATAAAAAAGCGTATGTTTATGAAATGAAATGTTATTTTATATTTTTATATTCGAGTTCATTGAATGAAAGCTAAATTGCGGTTTACGATTTTTGACGTATTAAAAAATAAACTAATTAACTACAAGATCTCGTTCAAACCAATTTTCGGTGAAAGTTTGCATGGTAATGTACATTATATATTTTTTTTAGATTTATCATTCTCTTATTTTAGAAGTTACAGGGGGGGGGGACACACATTTTACCACTTTGGAAGTATCTCTCGCGCAAACTATTCAGTTTAGAAAATAATTACATTAGAAACCTCAACATCATTTTTGAAGACCTATTCATAGATACCCCAAAAAATTTTTTTTGAGTTCAGTTCTATGTGTGGGGACCCCCAAAATTTATTGTTTTTTTTCTATTTTTGTGTGAAAATCTTAATGCGGTTCACAACATACATCTACTTGCCAAGTTTCAACATTATAGTTCTTATAGTTTCGGAAAAAAGTGGCTGTGACATACGGACGGACAGACAGACAGACAGACAGACAGACAGACAGACAGACAGACATGACGAATCTATAAGGGTTCCGTTTTTTGCCATTTGGCTACGGAACCCTAAAAAGATTAACAATAAAACAGTTAAAGTACCTTTACCGCTTTATAGTGTACAAAAGACTGTTAACGGCAACCAAGAGAAGCAGACATATGAAAAACTTGTAATAAATATATGAGTTAATGAACTATAGCGGCTGTATAGACTCACAAAGTTACTTAGAGGCATTGTTGCTTATTTCACAAGAGGAAAATATGTACGTAACGGTTTTCTTAAAATGATTATTTCCAAAACTATTCAAGGTATTGAAAATTCGGAAATACAGATCGGTAGATTTTTCTCGTTATAATAGCATTAAAAGTTAAAAATCGACCAGATGTCGGATAACGGCATTTTAGTTATGCCACGGCAGTGTAGGCAGGTAGATACTATCTCAGTACCTAGTGATTTGTTTGGGATTAAATTTACATAAGGCCTATTTCACATTATTCTAGTCAGTATATGGCCGACATTACACGCTCAATCTGGATCGAGATCCGTGATCGAGATCAATGATCTCAATCCAGATTGACTGTTTAATGTGTGTGATTGACGGATCGCGACATCGGATCGCAAATTATCAAATATTTTGAAATCCATAATCTCGATCCGTTTATCCCAATCCAGATTGAGCGTCTAATGTGCAACATATAATTCGAAAGATACTATTAAAATTACTAGTAGTAATAAGAGAATAAAAAAATATATTAAAATTAATTACTACACATGCTTTTATGTTCAGATCCATTTTGCAATTCGTCATCATCAGCCCGTATAACGTCCACTGCTGAACATGGGCCTCCTCCCGGGGAGGGTAATCGCCATAGTCACCACGCGGGTTGATGACCGCAGTATTATGTTGTACCACACAAGGAAAGGCTGCTGCCCGTTCCTTCATATACGATTATTATAGATGATTTTATAACAATCGGCAAACGGCTTAACGTGCTTTCCGAGGCACGGAGGGTAGTCCCTCAATCAACCAGACCCGGAAGGATATCTTAGAATTTACACAAAGATTTACTGCCCGGCGTGGGAATCGAATCCACGACCTCCTAGATTTAAAGTGAGCCAAATACCGCTACGCTACGGAGGCTTTCGCGATTGTGAACACACAATCTTCATATTTTTTTATTAATGGCAATCAGAATCCTCTGAGCACACGTCTTCATGTGATCATTGCGAACAGTGGACTGACGTGATCTGGATTGACTGTGTAATGTGACATCAATCCAAATCAGTTTATATCAATCTACCACGATCACGGATCTCGATCCAGATTGAGCGTGTAATGTCGGCCTATCCAGTGATGGAGTCAGATTTAGTTTCCCGCCGAAAGTATCTATAAAAATAAGGTTATGTGAATACAGACATTTAGTAGAGAATTTGTAAAGATATTTACTAAATAACAGACCAAATATAAAAAATATAACTACTAAACTGTGGTCCCTCAGTCCACATAACAAAGATAAATATTTTAGTGAATTATACTGAATAAAATTTATAAAACTGTTCTTTTTCTACATAAAGTTTTAGTAAAAGTCTTAAAACATTTTGTGAAAAGAAATGGAGCAAAAATATCGAAGTATTTCGAAGATAGCGATGATTAAAACTGGTCCCTCAATCCTCTACTACACTGACATAATTATGTGCGTGTGCTAACTGCTAGACGAGAGGAATATCAGAAAGTGTAGTGTACTTAACTTTTAGTAGTAAGTTTCTACTAAATAATGGGTATCTAAAATTGTGTATAAATACACAATTTTAGATCTCCTCCAGACCTCTTAGCTGAGATAATATTATTTTTTAATCCCATAAAAATAGATTGAGCAGGGTGGTCACCCTGCTCAATCTACAATAAAACAAAACAACAAAACGTAGACAGTACTGTAGCGACATCTACAGTAGCCGCACAAAAACTTCAAGAAGACAAGCAGCGCCATCTACCACCTAGAATCCCAACTAACCTGTATCACGCAATACAAGTTCGCAAGCCAATTCGAACATATACAAGTTCCGAACAGTAACAAATGGCCGTCGGTCGCCGGGCATACCACCTCGCCCGGCAAAGAAGATCTTCATTTTCTGTGGAGGAACACCACCAACCGTTCCTCTACAATTGGTGACCCCGAAGACAACACGCAACAGGCTACTTCAGCAACGTACTCCTTATCCAGCTCTACAACCAACAACAACAAGCAACTAGCTTCCGCAACACGGCTCCATCGACTCCGGCTACAGCACCACGGCACTGCGTACACGACCTCGCACACCGGTCTGCGCAGCACTGCCAGCTTCGCCGCACGCAGTCTCAGCCACAACGGTCCCGACTCACTGGGACCCAGCATTGATTCCGACTCACTGGGATCAGTTCCGACTTACTGGAACTCCAACAAAAAGAGAGAACGACTTTCAGTCTCGGAGGGGAGTACTGTAGCGACATCTACAGTAGCCGCACAAAAACTTCAAGAAGACAAGCAGCGCCATCTACCACCTAGAATCCCAACTAACCTGTATCACGCAATACAAGTTCGCAAGCCAATTCGAACATATACAAGTTCCGAACAGTAACAAATGGCCGTCGGTCGCCGGGCATACCACCTCGCCCGGCAAAGAAGATCTTCATTTTCTGTGGAGGAACACCACCAACCGTTCCTCTACAGTACTATTATACTTTATTTAATATACAGGCTGTAGGGGTAAACACCGTTGTCACAAAAACCATGTGTTTTTTTTTTCAACTTAAAAAATACTGTCCGACACCGTCCGTAAATTCATGGATACTATGCGCCCGAGTTACGTAATCACTGCAAAGGGCGCTGACCTGCTGCACTGGCCGTCCGTTTTAACTATCTACATAAGTTTTAACTAACTACATTACAATAAAACACAATACACATAACCTGTCATGTAACTTTACCTTCATACTTTTCCTGGCTTAGGACATAGGCAAATACCTACCTTGTGTTGCATGACGAGTCCAAATGTTAGTTAGATTTAACAACAAGGAAAATGAAAAAAAAAACAAACAACTGGATGCTCTGGACTCATTGGAGCGCCGAGCGAAGAGGGTATGACTCTCTAAATAACTCACTCGTGGAGGCAAAACCTGGCCGTGGAGGTAAACCCGAACCATATCGGTCCACTGTACCTTTGTGTACGACATAATCACTACACACTACTGCCTCGTGCGCACAAGCGCGGGCGCTGCGCTGTGCTGCGAGCAAGCGTTACGCGCGTTCGATAGCGAAGTTACTGACTGATTTTGAGGAAAAATTGAGATTTTACTTTTTTTATGTTTTTTTTCCATACATATTGAGTTCTATAAGTGAAACCAAACAACTGGTTTCAATGAAAACGGTGTTTACACTAACACCCTGTATAATTATTTAGACGAAACGGAAACAAGGTTGTACGGTTAATTTAGTGCATTTAGTACATGGCTTATGCTCATTAGTTAAAAGTAGATTACAAAATTAACTAATCACTTATTATAATACTTTTGTCAGTACTTACAATAACTTTGATATACTGATCACCATAGCAAAATAAGGTCGTTCAGAAAACATTGATATGGGACCGTGCTTCGGATCCCGCTACCCTTCAGAATGAGCTTTCCGGTACAGCGACACACAGAGCCCAAGGTCGGTCTGAACTACGCAACTGAAGACCCTTCACTCCCCGAAGGAAGGTTAGGATTTACATCACGTGTATACGACCGATTATGACGTACGCGAGCACCAGTGGTAATGTTCCTGCTCCTCATCAGACCCTCGTCATCATGTCCAATGGAAAGTACTCATAAACACAAAACAAACGAGCCCAAGCTCGAATATCTTAGCGCTTGCATTAAGGGCGTATCAGTGGTAATGTTCCTGCTCCTCATCAGACCCTCGCCATCATGTGCAATGGAAAGTACTCATAAACGCAAAACAAACGAGCCCAAACTCGACTATCTTGTTCAGTAGGTACAGGAGTTCCTATGGCCACCTTCCGACTCCATCATCAGATCAGCTCCATGGTAGCATATTATTGCATTGTCACTCGATATACATATGCTTGCAAAATTTTAGCTCAATCGGTTGAGCGTATCTGCTTCAAAATTGAGTTGCAAGATTCCACACGAACAAATTACATACTTACATACGTACATAAATACATATATACATTGCAAGTTAAATAAAAGCTCGTAACATACATACATACATTGCAAGTTAAATAAAAGCTTGTAAAAAATCTTGTAAAAAGTATTATAATAAGTGATTAGTTAATTTTGTAGTCTACTTTTTACTAAATATACATAAGCCATGTAATATAGCATTAAATTAACCGTACAACCCTGTTTCCGTTTCGTATAAATAATTAATTTATATATTAAATAAAGTATAATAGTACTGTCTACATTTTGTTTTATTGTGTGGTCACACTACTCTATTCTATTTTGGTAGGATTAAAAAAATTAAATTATCTCAGCTAAGAGGTAAGAAATACACAATTTTAGATACCCATTATTTAGTAGAAACTTACTACTAAAAGTTAAGTACACTACACTTTCTGATATTCCTCTCGTCTAGCAGTTAGCACACGCACATATGTCAGTGTAGTAGAGGATTGAGGGACCAGTTTTAATCATCGCTATCTTCGAAATGCTTCGATTTTGTTGCTCCATTTCTTTTTACAAAATGTTTTAAGACTTTTACTAAAACTTTATTTAGAAAAATAACAGTTTTATTAATTTTATTCAGTATAATTCACTTCAATATTTATCTTTGTTATGTGAACTGAGGGACCACAGTTTAGTAGTTATATTTTTTATATTTAGTCTGTTAATTAGTAAATATCTTTACAAATTCTCTAGTAAATGTCTGTATTCACAAAACCTCATTTTTTAAGATACTTTCCGAGAACTGGCTAATCGTCTGTGAGAACTGAGGGACTACACTATACGGGTCGTAGAGTTTTTAATATATTTGTTTACAAATTCCCAGATTCATTCTACAATTGTTTTAAGTCTACTACTAAATCCTAGGATTTTCATTTCGCGAATTCCCAGTGTGGTCCCTCATTGCAGTTCACACGCACATACCTACCATACCTTTTAATCATGAAGAATTGGTCAACTTTTAGTACAGAACGTGTCAAAAACTGGAATGTCTCCTGTTATTCTGACTAGCTGGATCCAAGATGGTCAGAATAACAGAAGACATTCTAGTTTTTGAGCTTTTTAGGGTTCCGTAGCCAAATGGCAAAAACGGAACCCTTATAGATTCGTCATGTCTGTCTGTCTGTCTGTCTTTCTGTCTGTCCGTCCGTATGTCACAGCCACTTTTTTCCGAAACTATAAGAACTATAATGTTGAAACTTGGCAAGTAGATGTATATTGTGAACCGCATTAAGATTTTCACACAAAAATAGAAAAAAAAACAACAAAAATTGGGGTTTCCCATACTTAGAACTGAAACTCAAAAATTTTTTTTTCATCGTACCCGTACGTTTGGGATATCTCTGGATAGGTCTTCAAAAATGATATTGAGGTTTCTTATGTCATTTTTTTCTAAACTGAATAGTTTTCGCGAGAGACACTTCCAAAGTGGTAAAATGTATGTCCCCCCCCTGTAACTTCTAAAATAAGAGAATGATAAAACTAAAAAAAATATATGATGTACATAACCATGCAAACTTTCACCGAAAATTGGTTTGAACGAGATCAAGTAAGTAGTTTTTTTTAATACGTCATAAACCGTAAACCGCAGTTTAATTTTCATTCATTCAACATCGATCAAAGTTACAACGAACTACAAGAACTTTTATACTATGTTACTTGTTGTATTCTTGATATCAAAAATAGGTACGCACTTGTACGGAACCCTTCGTGCGAGAGTCCGACTCGCACTTGGCCGCTTTTTAGGGTTCCGTAGCCAAATGGCAAAAAACGGAACCCTTATAGATTCGTCATGTCTGTCTGTCTGTCTGTCTGTCTGTCTGTCTGTCCGTCCGTATGTCACAGCCACTTTTTTCCGAAACTATAAGAACTATAATGTTGAAACTTGGCAAGTAGATGTATGTTGTGAACCACATTAAGATTTTCACACAAAAATAGAAAAAAAAACAATAAATTTTGGGGGTCACACATAGAACTGAAACTCAAAAAAAATTTTTTCATCGAACCCATACGTGTGGGGTATCTATGAATAGGTCTTCAAAAATGATGTTGAGGTTTCTAATGTAGTAATTATTTTCTAAACTGAATAGTTTGCGCGAGAGACACTTCCAAAGTGGTAAAATGTGTGTCCCCCCCCCTGTAACTTCTAAAATAAGAGAATGATAAATCTAAAAAAAATATATAATGTACATTACCATGCAAACTTTCACCGAAAATTGGTTTGAACGAGATCTTGTAATTAGTTTTTTTTTAATACGTCAAAAATCGTAAACCGCAATTTAGCTTTCATTCAATGAACTCGAATATAAAAATATAAAATAACATTTCATTTCATAAACATACGCTTTTTTATTTATTCTTGATATCAAAAATAGGTACTCACTTGTAACTGAAACGGAACCCTTCGTGCGCGAGTCCGACTCGCACTTGGCCGGCTTTTTTATTTTATACTCACTTAGGTACAATTTGAAAAACTATCTACCTACCAACCTAAACAGTTTTCTTTTGCTATAGTGATTTTTAATAAAACAAAGCTTATTATTAATTCAACAAGATAAATATATATCTAATAATAATTTATACCAAACATCAAACATCTAATCTAGCAAAACAATAAATTAAAATTTTTGTGTAGTTGCATTATCTAAATAGGATTTTTATTTTATTTATTTATTGTACAATTTTTTTTATACAAATTCATGTTTTATGTAAGTACCTAAGTTTAATTTGAATAAACAGTTTCAATCTAATTATTTTGTCATAATTACTCGTAGGTACGGTGTAGCACTGTGCTGAGGGTTGAAGGTAGGTAGGTACCTATTTTCTCTCTGCGACTAAAACTTTTCTTGCCATTTTATTTCTTCTCTCTCCACTTCTATACTTTTTTCCGCACAAATAATAAATGCTTCGAAAAATTCGAAAAACGTAAGTGGTATATCAAGATTTATTATTTTATCCGAGTTGCAAACTTGCGGTATAATCGACGCAAAAATTTGTAAAATAGTTTTACTTGATAAATTGCAAAAATGACAAAGTTTTAAGTTATCCGTGTTTTCCTTGGGAGTATCAGGGATTCCATAATTTTCTGAAACAATGACAAATATTTTTTTTATTTATCTAGTTACTAGAACTACTACGCACAATACCTACCACTGCACCGGTGGAGCAGTGGTTACGTCAGTTGCTTTAGAAACCTGGTGTTCTGGTTTCGATTCCCACCCGGCACTATCATTTGTGTGAACAACAGATAGTCGCTCGATCCGAGTCTTGGTATGCTTTGTTTCCGTAAATTGAATGTTTGTAAAATCCTCGCGGCACAGGTATTCATTTCCGTAGCGCGGGAGTTTTTAAAAGATACCTGCAATATACCTAAGTACACATATTAAAACTAACCCGCACTACTAAACTAGCACGGAATCTTCTTTACGCTCTGCTTGACGGTCAGGATATGGCTTTTAGTTTCGTACATAGACCTTAATATTTATTTGTAGATTGTACTTAAGTATTTACATACATATAATGGTACAACTTAACATACTAACCCACAACAAAGGACAATTCATCTCCAAACACAAAATAATTTCTTCCCAGAGGAAGGTTATCTAGTTCCTCAATGAGCGTAGCTTGAGGAAGTTCATGATGTGGCGGTCTTCGCACCGCGCAGAGAAACGTGCGAATTGTGTGCGGCTCTCCGAGACTTGTGTATAACACATACGTTGATGTTAATGGCACAAATGCACCATAACCAGACACCAATTTTCCTAAAAAAGTAAAATGAGATAAGTATTTGTTAAACAGTTAAATTTATCTTCATATAATAATTCTGGTGGAGGTCAAAGTATGTACTTTAAAGATAATTTTATTGGAGCGCCCGGAGTTTATTATGGATACTGAAGCTGAATATTTGTCTGTCTGTGTGTCTGATTCTTTGAACGCGTAGGTACTGGAGGCTAATCACATAGCCTAAAGATATGACTTAGATAAAAGTGTCTTCATTACTGTAGGGTTATTTGGTAGGTAACGATAACATAAGAATTGCGTTAGCATTTCTTATATTATTATTACTGTATAATGTAAGCTACATTAACTTAATAAATTGACATATTTAAAATAATTTTGCAAGAATAGTAAACGCTTGATAGCGAAGACATTTTGTTGCACGATTAGTCTCCTAATTGGACTATCTCCAGAAGGCTAAAAATAACTAGAAATCACATTAGATTACAAACCTCTTTGTTTTTTAGATCCAGGTAAAACATCGTTTTCCATAAACATCTTAAATGCATTGGCTAAAATTGTATCAGGCTTCGTTCCTGGTAATTCCTTTTTAGCATATAATTTACTAGCGACTGCTATTAAACTGTGTAAAAATTGCCAATAATATATTTTCTCAAATGGGTTGTGTGGAGTATTGGACAGCCATTCAGGATTTTGATGATATAGTTCATCAATTTTCGCTAAGGTCAAGCCTTTCTCATGAATGTGACAGTCATAGTACAATTGCCAAAGATACAGGCGTATAAGAATCGGTGTGAATCTTATTTCTTCTGTATTACATATTTTAGCATACTTGAAGTAAATGTTTGTCAATTCTCTTTCATAATATTTCAGGAAACGGTGCAGTGATTCTTGTTCAAATGCTATTAAATTCTCAACTCTATCATGTCTTGTTAGATCTTCTAGCTCTTCCTCATTACTTAAAGAACTTACATTTATTTTATTATTTTCCATGTAATCATTAATCATATTTTTTATAATTTCTTCTTGGTTATCTAGGTTTCCTAGTGCTTGATCTACGTGATAAAGTAGTCCTACTGTGCTATCACACATTTCAAATTTATAGGACGGTTCTGTCAAACATTCAACAGATTTTGATTTTGCGTTGTAAAAAGGTGTTTCTGCTATAGTTTCTATATTACCATCAACAAATATGTTGGGGCTTTTAATAATATGCCCATTATTGGTAACAAATTTTCCAACACCATGTTTTTTATTATTTTTAAACTCTCCTTTGTAGAAAGATCCCAACCCAACTCCAAGATTTAAAAGACCATATCCGTGACGTTCCCCTTTTTCCCACTGACCTCGATAGGCACACAAAGACGGTAATGACATAGAATTATTGAAATTAGTATCCCAGATATATATTCCATTTCCAGACATAACGCCATTCTTCCATTCACCACGATAAAACTAAAAATACGAATAGGGCTTAATTTATATGAAAAATTATCTATATACTTATACAGGGTGTGGCGTAAGTAGTGGTCCACCATTCAGGATTCGATGAACCAGATAATTAACTATAACAATTAAAAATTTTAACCATTTTTACCCAAGGGTTCCGAAAATATTTCCGTTTTGTTTTTTATTTACGAAATTTCTACCTTTTATTTGACTGCGCCGGTGGCTCAGTGGTTATGATAGTTGCCTCTGAGTCCTGGTGTTCTGGGTTCGATTCCCACCCGGGACAATTATTTGTGTGAACCACAAATAGTTGTTCTGAGTCTGGGTGTTCTTTGTGTCCGTGAAATGAATGTTTGTAAAGTCCCCCGCGACACAGGGATTTATTTCCCTAGTGCGGGAGTTGTCTTTTTAAAAGAAAAAAAAAAAAAATAAAAAAGAATTCCTCGGTACACACCGCGCAAATATGCTGACATGCATTTTATTTATGGCGAATGCAGAGGTGTCGGCAGAGAAGCAGCTCGACTTTATCGGGAGAGATATCCCGATCGAAGACATCCAGACCACCGAGTTTTTGTAAGAGTGCATAACGCATACACCGAGGGAAGGATACCCGGCACAGACGTTGGCGGTGCAGGTGAAGGACGACCGCGACGACACAACGATGAAGAGGTTATGAATTTAGTTGCAGAAGATCCTTCAACATCGGTCCGTGTCTTAAGTCGCAGAACTGGCATATCAACTAGATCTGTACATCGGATACTCAAAAGACATGAACTGTACCCATACCACTATCAAAGGGTGCAGTCATTGCTACCAAGAGATTATCAATTGAGAGTAACATTTTGTAGAGTAATGCTACGCAGAATAAGAGCGGACCCGCAGTTTTTTTAATAAAATATAAATGATAAATTATGTCATTAAAATTTGTTTTTTTTTATTCTTTGTTCAAATACCTTAAGTAACAAGTTAGGTCTAGATAACTCTGCAATAGTAGTTTTTTTTAACAAATTGGCACTGACACTGTAGTGCATTTTTTTGCAAATATCGTAAGTATTAACGCAATAAAGTTTAAAAAAGTAGTTTAATTAAAATCTTCTTTGCTTCAATTAAAATTGAATATCTTTTTGTTAAATAATAGTATCTGTTATAGTGATACCATTTTGAAATCGGTATTTAGTAAGCATATTATTAAATAAATGGGCACTGACAGTGTAGTAAGTTTTTTTTACAAAAATCGCCTTTGAACTTGGATGGTATGTTAAAAATTCGGGTTAAAATTAGAGAAGAACTAACTTTTTCTTCAAAAGAGGTGAATTTACATAAAAAATCATAATTTATCGTGATAGCTCTAGTATTCAGCAGTAATTAACAGAAATCAAAATGAAAAAATAATGGTTTTTGTTGTGACTACAAACAAATTTGTAATAAAAGGTAGAAATTTCGTAAATAAAAAACAAAAAGGAAATATTTTCGGAACCCTTGGGTTAAAATGGTTAAAATTTTTAATTGTTATAGTTAATTATCTGGTTCATCGAATCCTGAACGGTGGACCACTACTTACGCCACACCCTGTATATAGCCCTCCTCGCCGTGTCCCGCGACGGCGACTCCGTCAATTGTCTACCTAGTTGGTTATCTATCTAACCTTTAAATACTAAAATACCCAGTACAACTTACGTCATGATTCGGCCATATCATCATACCCTTACCCTCTCTTATGTTTCTCTCCCACTCTCCTTTGTATCCACTTGTTACGGAATATTCTCGAGATCCAAAACCAAAGCGTTGATTCTGTATATCATAGAAACTTAGTAAAATTTTAGTTTTACATAGGGACTAATTTTAGTTCAACTGTCATGATAAAGAATAAAGGTATTAGTTAAGTACAGCTGTTTCTTAATAGAAGTATCAGTCATGGTATCTTAATTGACATACAATTTTCATTGAGTCGAACTGAATTGGCTGCTTTTCCATAGATACTACTTACATGTATCCATTGTCCATCGTACGAGTTTCTAAATGTTTTGTCATAATATATAGCACCTTCTCCATGTTTAGATCCGTAGTACCATCTACCACTGTAGGACCGTTGTCGACGAGAGTCCACATACAGCCCTCTGCCGTGACGAAGGTTTCCAGCAAATTCACCTTCATACCATGTGTCATCTTTCCACTGCATTAAACCTTGGTCATTTATTTCGTTATCTTTAAACATGCCCTGCAGAAAATATTAGTAAGTTACCACTAGGCTTGAGGAACATAGCGTACAAATAAGTATAGAGGGAGACGGCTAAAAGCGATTTTTCAATTTTATAAAGCTTTTATGCAAATGTTTTTAAAATAATAAAATCTTCAGAACTTATCAATTGATTCAAATTACACGAGCCCAAACTCCACAATGTTGCATCGTTTCGTTACATAGTTCTTAGCCCCACCTTCTGGCTCCATGGCATCATTATATTGCACTGTATCTACCTGCATAATCTAAGTGACAGGTACGTGCAAAACGTTAACTCAATCGGATCTCAGGCATTGGGTCTAATCCAACTAGCAAAATTGGATCAAAACATATACCTACATAACATAACATTGTAAGTTTATCGAAAGCTTGGTAAAAGAGAATACGGTATTTTTTTCGTCAGTGTTGTAGTCCATCCTACCTAGTCTTGGCTTACAAAACCAGGAAAGTCAAAAATCCGGCTGTTTTATTTTAATAGCTTTCTATGTGGAAATCACCAGGGACTTTCTGGGTGCCTTCTTCATCGCAGTTTATATTTATATATTTATTTTATTCCTTCAGTAGATACCTACACCACATAGGTATAACGTAAACGCACCCATTACCGCCAGTTTAAGCGGACTTCAGATTGATATCCAAAAAATAAGCACATTTTTAATATGTGGCGCCAATAAAACAATTTTTTCAAGTACTGAAATTATCGATTTTTTTAGTCATGTATAAGAACAGATAATCTTAGAATTACTTTAAAATTTTAAAATTAAATAAAAGGAAAAAGGGCCATGTCCCTATTACCGACCCAAAATATCAGGTGTGTGCCTAATACCGTTTATATGTCACCTAATACCGACCACTAAATAAACGGTTCCACCGTTAAAGTTCAATAAAAATGCTCGTGTATATTGAACTGTTTATATAAATGCTCCAACACAGTACATAATGCTATCACACTTAACAATTATATGTATTCTTATAAAAGTATATTCTTAACAGCGTTAAATCAGTCAAAAAAATCTTATTTATACGAATTATGTATAACAAACTTGCTGTATATTGTTTACGTTTTAGTGGATCCATGTTTCTGAAACAAAATTTGTTTACTTAGTCTAGGATATATTATAAATGGATGGCAAATAGTAATTAAAATTACCATTTTCCTTTCACTTATAAATATTAGATAAGTATTTATCATCATCATCAGCCTGTTGTAGTCCACTGCTGAACAAAGGCCTCCCCCATCGATTTCCAGCGGGAACGATCGCTAGCGGCCTGCAACCACCGATTCCCTGCAACCTTTATGAGGTCGTCGGTCCATCGTGCAGGCTGTCGTCCTACGCTGCAGTTCGTGGTCTCCACTCGAGAACCTTTCTTCTCCATCGGCCGTCAGTTATTCGAGCTATGTTTCCTGCCCATTGCCACTTCAGCTTACTAATCCAGCTATGTCAGCGAACTTCGTTCTCCTGCGGATCTCTTCATTTCTGATTCGATCACGCAGAGAAACGCCGAGCATAGCTTTTCCCATAGCTCTCTGAGAGACTTTGAGCTTTCTTATGAGACACTCAGTAAGCGACCACGTCTCAGATTCATATGTGATCACTGGTAACACACATTGATTGAAGACTTTTGTCTTCAGGCACTGAGGTATTTTGGACGAGAAGATCTCCAGAAGCTTCCCAAACGCTGCCCAGCCGAAGTCGGTTTCGATGATTGACCTCTTTTTCAAAGTTGGTCCTACCTAGTTGGATCGTTTGACCTAGGTATACGTATTCGGTCACAACTTCGAGAATGGAGTTCCCAACGGCTATAGAGTGGGGCACTACAAGGGCGTTATACATGACTTTCGTCTTGCCCATGTTCATTGTAAGCCCAACTTGTTGAGAAATTCCATCGACGTCGTTGAGCATCTGTCCAAGATCCTCCAGCGATTCTGCCATCATCACTATGTCGTCGGCAAATCAAAGATGGGTGATGTACTCGTCATTTATGTTGATGCCGTGTCCTTGCCATTCCAGGACCTTGACGGTGTCCTCGAGCAGCTCCTCCCGGAGCAGCCGTAAAATTTTTGGGAGATATAACATCTCCCTGTCTTACGCCTCTCCGTAACGGGATTGCATTCGTACATTGGCCCTGTACTCGGACCGATAGTCGATACGACATCGCTGAAGAGACCTAAGAATCGCCCAAATTTCGACCGAATCAAAGGCTTTTTCATAGTCCACAAACGCCAACCATAGGGGCTAATTATACTCCTCGGTCTTGTGTATAATCTACCGCAGCGTATGTATGTGGTCTATGGTACTAAAGCCTTTTCGGAAGCCGGCTTGTTCGGGAGGCTGGAAGTCATCGAGCCTGTGTTCGAGACGATTTGTGACCACTCTCGAGAACAGCTTATAAACAGGCTCAGCAATGTGATGGGTCTATAATTCTCCAACATGGTTTTGTCACCTTTTTTGAAGAACAGAACCACCACACCTCTGCTCGATGATTCTGGCGTTTGTCCCTCGAGTAAGACGGAGTTAAAGAGCTTCTGAAGGACTTAAAGTATCGGTGTTCCACCCGCATCCAGAAGCTCAGATATGATTCCGTCCAGCGCCTTGTTGTTTATAAGCTGTTTAAGGGCCATCATACCAGACCTTCGGTATAGTGTCGAGTCAGCCTTGTTCTGGGGTCTTCGGCTTGGCTGTTAGTTGGCTGGACTGTTGAGGCATACAGTTGACTATGGAACCTATCTATCTCCCGTAAAATCTTTGGCTTACTCGACGTTACTGCCCCATCTTCCTTCTTCAGCTTTTCCCAATAGAGGTGTCTCTTGCAAACACTTCTATTAGGTAACTTTATGTTTAATTGAAAATAAATACCAAATAAAAAAACATGTAAGTAGTATGGCGGTTCGTTGTAAATGTACCAGTAGATCGGTAATAGGTTTTCTTAAAGGAAATTGTATAATCTATTACCGACCCAAGGAAATGTGTATAAATTGTGTAAA
The DNA here is from genome assembly GCA_947037095.2 of Nycteola revayana. Classification (NCBI taxonomy): domain Eukaryota; kingdom Metazoa; phylum Arthropoda; class Insecta; order Lepidoptera; family Nolidae; genus Nycteola; species Nycteola revayana. Next base: position 16,137,974 of record OX344846.2, on the reverse strand, counting down.
TACATATGATTTTTGTACATTTTTTTATTTTCAATGGTTCGGTTGCTATAAATATTTAATAATAATTATATTTCAACTATAAAAATACACTATTAAAAAATTTTAACTTCTTTATTCATCAAAATATTTACATAAGAACAAAGTAAGTTTTTACGGCTACTAAAGCTCTTAAATATATGGCGTTAATAGCTCAAATACAAGTAAACATACCAAGCAACTGAGTCAGTATAGCCTCCTGCCTATTAATTTATGCATTTTAACAAAAATCGTGGCACACAAAAGATACGAACAGTACTTATCAGCGACATGGGTCGATAATAGGAATAAAATTGTGATTTTTGTTCCTATTACCGCCTATTTTTATTATTGAATTTTAAGCAAAATAAAATAGTATCTCATTAAAGTTAATTATTTTTTGTGTTCCTGAAATATTAAAATTGCATCAAAAGAACTAGAAGTTACATTAAAATGCTTGACGATATAATCTTCTGCTAATAAAGAAACAAGAGTACTTAAGTCATCGGGAACGCCACACTATGGAAAATGCCCTGTCGCCGGCGTCCACGGACAAACTTAGCAATTATTCTTAATATAATATAATATAATAATCATTTATTTGCAGGAATATACAAGTTTTAAAATACATTTGCAGATGGTTTAGCATACATAGTGACATATATTCCGCCTGCTAGACAAGGCATGCAAATTTAGGTAGACTAGAAGTAAAATATTAAGTTATATAGTCCTTTCCCCAACAGAAATACTCTTTGTGTGTGTGTAAAATGTTTTTTCCAATAGCCATTTCTTTAATTGTTTTTGAAACTTAAAGTACGGTAATGATTTAATATTCTTGGGCAAAGCATTATAAATCTTTCCACACATAGAATATGATTTTTTTAAATATAAGGTTGTATTCGGAAATTTTGATAAAACAATTCTGTCTGGATTTCTAGTATTACGACAATTTACATCAGCTCCTTTGTGAAACAAACTATTATGCTGTTTTACAAATTTACATGTTTCAAAAATATACATACATGTCAAAGTTAGAACATTAAGCCTTTTAAATAATGGCTTGCAAAAAAATGGATATCCATGGGGCAACACCACACATCGCTCTAATACATTTTTTTTGTGCAATAAATGCTTTATTCATGTTGGTTGAGTTTCCCCATAAAACTAACCCATAACGTAGAATGGATGATACATATCCGTGATATGCAAGTAAAACAGTTTGTTCAGATGAAATTTTCCTAAGTTTGGCAAGCACATATAGGTATCTATTTAGTTTGTTGCTAATCTGATCTACGTGAGCTTTCCAATTTACATTATTATCTATTGTTATACCTAAAAAAGTTGTTTGACTAACTTCTGATATCTGTTGATTGTCGTAAGTAACTTTAATTTTGTCTTTTTTACTATTTGTGCCGAATTGCATATAATTTGTTTTAGTTACATTTATTTTTAGGTTGTTATTTTTAAACCATTCTACTACGGAACTAATTGTCTGATTAATTTCTACTTCTACAGTTTTGTCATTTTTTTCAGAGGAAATTAAAAGAGAAATATCGTCAGCAAAAAGAATACAGGGGTGTTTAGTGATGTCAGGGAGATCATTTACGTACAGTAAAAATAAAATAGGTCCTAAAACACTACCTTGAGGTACACCGGAATCGTTTATTTTATAGGATGATCTATAACTTACGAATTCTTGTTTATTATTAAAGTTTGCGGCTTCTACGCATTGATGTCTATTATTAAGATATGACTTTAACCATTCTAGGGCAGGTCCCCTGATTCCATACTTTTGTAACTTATTTAATAATATTTGATGACTGACAAAATCGAAGGCTTTTGTCATGTTGAAAAATATTACTGTGGATATTTTTTTTGAATCTATATTTTCAACTACTTTATTTATAAGGTGAAGGCAAGCTAGTTCGGTAGATTTTTCTTTCTGAAAGCCAAATTGTTCATGTTTTAAAATATTATTTTTGCTTATAAAGTTATATAATCTTTTATGCATAGCCATTTCAAAAATTTTAGATATAATGGGAATTAATGTAATAGGTCTATAATTACTTATCTCTGATTTAGCTCCTTTTTTATATATTGGTTTTACTATTGATAATTTAAGTGCAGATGGGAAGCATCCTTCACTAAATGAAAGATTGATTAAATATGTTAGTACTGGGCTTAGTTCTATAACGCAATATTTAATAATGTTTGTTGGTAATTCATCGTAACCTACAGCATTTGTGTTTTTAAGTTGTAAAATAATTGTTTCTACCTCGGAGCAATTTAACGGCCTTAAAAAGATACTATTACAAGTAGTTTGTTCTAACGTGGTACCTTCATTCAATTTGTCAGATAACTTAGTTGAGTTTATAAGGTATTGGTTAAAAGTTTCAGCAATATTTTGGGGATCTTCTATGATTTTTTTATCTTTAATTATATATTTTATCAAGCCAGATTCTGAGAAGGGTTCAGATTCTTTTTTTATTAACCGCCATGACGTTTTACAAATATTTTTTGTGTTTATAAGGGATTTTCGGTTAGAATTTTTTATGGCTTCATTTATACATGTTCGTAGAACTTTTGCATATCTTTTGTAGGTTTCTTTATGCATTTTTGATTTACTAATATAATATTTAAACCGGAGTAATCTCTTAACTTTGCAACTTGTTTTGAGTCCTTTTGTTATCCATTTGGACCTGTAGTACTTATTTGATATTTTAATTTTGATTTTTGGAAAGCAAAGATTATGAAATAACTGTATGTTTTCAATAAATTTAGAATAGGCTGTGTCAAAATTTGTTTGAGAATATACATCAGAAAAAGTAAGCTGTGATATACATTTTTTAAATTTGTTTAAGTTCTCCTTGCAATAGTCTCTTTTGAACTTATAATATTCTGTTTGTTGTACTAATTTCTCTTTGATGGGAACGTTTAAAACTTGGGCAGTGTCATGGTCTGATATACATAAATATAAAAGTTCACTCGTAGCATTTTTTATATTACTAATAATATGATCAATACATTACTCTTTTCTAGTAGGTTGTTGTATATGTAATATTAAGTTAAAGTTTTTTGTAATATCTTTTAGTTCTACGGATTCTTTACTAGTTTTTAAAGTATTTATGTTTAAATCTCCTGTAATGATGATTTTTTTTTCAGAATGGTACACTATATTTTTAAGAACGTTATTGAGTTTATTAAAGAATAAAGTTATGTCAGAATTAGGGGTTCGATATAGACAAATAATTATAATATTTAATGAATTGATAGCTATACTGCAGCACTCAAATGTTTTATCGGAGCAGTATTTGTCTATAGATTTTACTTTATTAATAACCATGCCCTTTTTTACAAGTATACATACGCCCCCTCGTTTTTGGAAGTTTTCTCTACAATGTGATGATACTAGCTCATATCCATTTATTCTAATCATATTTTCTTGACCCTTTTGAATAAAAGTTTCAGACAGGCATATGACATCGGGTTGTTTTTTTTGGCTTGCTAAATCGGATAAGTGTATTTCGAATAGATTCGTCTTGTTCATAATTCCAGCAATGTTTTGATAAAATATCCTAAAGTATTGCGATTGTTCATTAGTTACGAAAGGAATTATTAGATATTTCATCATTATAATTCATATCTGTCAATGGTACGGAAAGGGGAAATTCGGTTTGACAATACTGGTCTTTAAGATATTGGTTGGTGTTAATAACTTTATTCGAGATATTCGAGATATGAGCTGGATAAGGGAATTCTGGAATGGGTAATATTTGTCCTGTATGCATACTATCATTTAATATAATGTCGCTTCGAAAATTAGGAAATTGATAAACGTAATCTAGTTGATCCAGGACAGAATAAATTTTCTTACAAATAATAATTTTTGAAGAATAGTTTTGATAATCTAAATACACACAGTTTTTGTATTGTTGACAAACCATTTTAAGCATATTATTTAGTTTGTATTCACTCATTGACAAATTTTGTTTAATCTTAAGAACTATTATTGGACATTTTAAAACACTAATTAATAGACAAAAGTTACTCATAACGTGAAAAGGATTTATATCATGTTCTCCAATGGATAATATAACTCGATCTTCTGGCCGTATATCGAATAATTTTACGCTTTTTAATATTTCTTCGGTTGTAGCATAAGGTTTTAAAATAGCATTAAAATTGTAGTTATAACATTCATTTTTTAAACTGTTTCTATTCAGATAGCTTGATAAATTAGTGCACGCTTTTCCTCCAAATATGAATGCTCTTTTGTTTCTTTCTTTTGGTAAGTTAATGTTAGGTTCTGGAATGTTGTGCTGTTTTATTTCCTTAAATCCTGAATTATTTCCTGAAAATTCCTTAATTGATGTTTGTGATGGAGGACCCAATTTCGATATGGTATGATTAGGGTCTTGTGGTCCATGACTTATTTTATGCCTAGTAGGCGTTTTCTTTTGTTTATCTGCAGCCAAAGATGTCTGGAGATGTTCAGTTTGCTGTTGATCCAGTGATATGTACGTAGTTTCATTTTTACACGATATTTTCAGGTTCTCAATTTCTAAATTTAAGAGAGCGATTTTATGCTTAAGGTTTGTGTTTTCAGTAATTATATTTTCTAATTTACTTTGTGTAGAATGCAAACTAGTTTTCAAAATAGTAACTTCAGTTTCTATATCATCCATAAAATTATAGGGTATATTTGTTGATAAATCTAAACTTTTACCAAGCAGGTTTTCGGATAAAGTACTATTCAATGAGTTATTTTCATTTAGAGAATCACAAGACTTCGATCTTGTCAGTTGTTTGCTTCTGAACCTCGTAAAATGAATTTTGTCCATATTGTACAGTAGCGATCTCTTGTGGAAAAATTAAAATGTTGAATGTCGTAGTCGTTCTTGAATCTTGTTTATAGTATCTTATTTTAAATACAGATGTCGCTGTTTTCAAGATGTTTAGTTACAACAATTTCGACATTTGAAGCATTAAATAATGTTCATGAATAATATGCCAAAATTGTGAGCTGGAACGCGCCTGTTATTTATGAACAAGCGGTAAAATTAGCGATTTTTTAAAAATGTTGTTTATATGTAACGGTATGGTTTTATAGATAATGTATTGTTTTTTTCACAGAACTTAGGTTAATTGTTGTAATGTAAGGCTATGTAGGTTTAAAAGAAAACTGTTTGTTATTATGTTCCCAGGTAGGAAAATCCGACCTAGACGAATAAATGACGTCATTTTAAGGTCAATTTAGAGTCAGTACTTTATTCGTCGATTATGTACGTCCCACAGACGTCAATTTTTTGCGCAATCAAGCGCCAGGTTTTTAGGTCGTGAATGTACGTTTTAGCGACGTCTCTTTACGTTCGTCCGTTGGTCGTCCATTACTTTCGTAGTACGGTACGTCATTTTACTACCGTGTTCGCTCAAAAAAAATGGAGTGCTTGATTTGTTATGTCTGGTAAGTAGGTACTTACCTATTTGTTTATCCAAGTATGTATTATTTATGGATATTTATTTTATTGCCTACTAAGTAAAACACTTTGTAGGTACCTACCTAAGTAAGTACCTATCTATCAATCCACCTAATACCTGTTAAGCCTATTATAGCCTACCACCTTTCAGGCTCGAAGCTACCATTACGTACCTAGTACCTACCTAATCTGTGCCCAGCAAATTCAAACCAAAATCATTGCGCTGTTTGCTATGGTGCTGGGCTGCGGGGGCTGCGTGCGGCGCGGGCGGGGAGCGAGTACCGTTCACCCCGCCCGCCTGCCGCACCGTCCCGCTGGCCGAGCCTGTGACGTACTTCATCGCGCTAAACGTAACGTTATCTGTTACTCCATGTAGGTAAAAGTAAACATTTAACAGCTATAATAATTTAAGATAAAGTAGTAATACCTACATAATTATGAATAATAAATGAATGAATAATAACTAAATATTAACAACCTATGATGTGTTAACAACAATTAGTACATGCTGCATGTTGTGTATCCGCTAGCAATAATTTTGCGTGAAACGAAACGTACAGTGTTTTCTGTTTGTGTAGCTGGGTGTGTTCATAGTAGATAGAGTGTAAACTGTAAAGTGATAGGTAAGCTGAGCATTATGTTTGCTGTGATACAATTTTCGGAAAATGACGGCGGTACAGTTTCTGTGGTGAACAAGAATTGGCTGACGCCTAGGCGATGCAGTGTTTATTGGCCCCCAGCCAAGGGCTCAAAGGCATTTGACCGATTCCTTAGCCATCAGGCATCGCCTGACGAAAAATGGAAGCTATATGGGGTGCAAAAAGTTTTTTACGAGACTGGTATGTAATTTCTGTCTGCCTGCTGTTTCTACGTAAGTCACCACCCACACCGGTAATCTGGTGAGTGTGGTACGGGTTCTTTGTTATAAACATTAATGCACGTGCTGTTTTTGTAATAGCCCTTTCAATTTTATTTGTGCATGTGTCTGCCTAACTTTTAAAATAGTCTAACCCGAGAAATTGTCTTGTCTAAATCTAACCTACCTAATATAGGTGATGTTCTAACCTAGTTGTTAACAATAGTTGTTGGTTTTTGATAGCCCCATTGATACCTATTGAGTGCATGTTCTTGCTTGCTTTAGATGACATAAAAAAAGCAAAGAAAAAATTGAAACTGGTGGAGGTGTCTTCTGATATACAGACCGAAGAGGAAACTGAGGTTTCCAAGAGGAAACCTCAGAAGACCAAACGTTATATTTGTAGTAGTGATAGTGATGAGAATGATGATAATTTTACCAGACCGCCACCCTTTAAAAAACAAGGTTAGACAATGCACTTCTTTTCTTTGGCGATTAATTATGTATGCTTGACCTATTAAATGCTAAGTTTTTGTTTCACAGTTATAAGAGCGCCGCAATACATGAATAAGTCTGATGATCCCTCAAATGATCTTACATCGGATCTACCAATTCTGTCTGCCAGTTTGTTGCAGGGTATGTATAGCTAAAAATATGATTTGAGAAAAAAGTTGATTTATGTAAAGTTAGCATAATAATTTAAATAGGTATAATTAAATACATTAATACATACACACTATTATTTCTGTAACTGACAGACTACAGGTCCTAGAGACTTGAGGAAGCTAGGTTTCTTTTAGTATGAAAATAAGTTCACACACGGGAAGTCAGCTTTCATTTAATTTAATTTGCAGGTTTGGAACAGGAGGCTGGAGCTACTTCAACTGCATGGCCCGAAGATATCTATGTTCTAGATACACCAGGACGCAATGTAACTGCAACCACTGAACTATCAGGTATGTAGGCCTCTTGGCGAAAGATCTATATTTTATAACATTGTATTTTTTTAGTCATCATTTAGTAATTGTATGTTATGTTGTATTGAGTACTTTCTACCCACCTACTATCTGAGGCTGTATTTATTTTTATTTAGTTTGGAAAGCACATACGACCCAGTTGTGGTAATCAGTGTGCAATGTTACTTTTTAAAAAATTTGATGTTTTTTTAGGATACCAATCTAAAGTGCTGTCATTGTTATCTCTCATGAAAACACAAAATGATCAAATCATACAAATGTTAAAGCAAAATAAAAATTGTCAAGGCACACTGAAAGAAGATTTCAAATTTCCAATTAAAACTACTGCAGAGTTGCATGCAACAGAACAACTGCTGCTACTGAAAGAAAATTACGACAATTTGGTAAACATTCTTTCATACATTTTACTAGCTTACAGTACAGTAGCTTACAAAGTAGTATTTTAATTGAAATTATCATTCACAAACAATTAAAACACTACCTTCCTTCCTAAGCAGTTGAGTATAAATGTTTAGCCAATCCATGAAGCCGGTCTACAGACTCAAGGTCATTTTTGATGGTATTTATTTGATGGGTTTAGCTATCTCTAGATAGCAAAGTGGTCTGCTGTTGCTCAACTGTTTCATGTGTATTTACATTTTAAATACATTTAAATTTTGTATTGGTAAGGTTTAAAATTAAATGTTACTACTACTATTTACTACTATATTTTACCTCTAATTTAAATAAATTAGTAATTGAAGTACTTACAAAAATTAGGAACAAAATACATACATAAATGACTGATAGCTAATACCTAATTTTTTATTACAGGTGTCCTATATTAAAATACTGGGTGGCAGTGATGCAGCCTCTAAGGTTTACCGCATCTTGAAATGGGCGTTTACGGACCATGTTGCTGTTCAATACAACTTTTATGGAAAACGATCTAATAAAAAGGCGTTTTGCCATCTGCGCATCCGGGATTGTATTGTTGGTAGGTACCTAAGTTTTTTGATATATCTATATAATTATTTATTTGCTACATTATGGTTACAGTACCTACATGCGTTGTTTTGTTATTAAAAATAATGGTTATTCATGGCATGTCATTAAATCTACACAAATATTATAAAGAGGAAAGTTTGTTTTTATTTATGTATGTAATGAATAAACTCAAAAACTAATAAGCTGATTTCAAAAATTATTTCACTATTATAAAGCTACATTATACCTGCATAACATGGCTTTGGCTTTTACTAGTGATTCGCCCCGGCTTTGCACGGGAGTCATTTAGAAAAAGAAGATGAATAATCTGAAGTCATTGCCTTTGAATTTTTCTACCTGTGCGAAGCTGGGGCCTATCGCTAGTCTAGTATAAAAGTAATAAATGTCAGGCACCAGAATTAATTTTGGCGCGTCACTAGATTTAATTTGAATACTGCTGACTACAGTTACGTAATTCATTTGTATTTTTTATTATTATAGAAGGCGTTGTTACCTCAACATCTGGTTGTACAGAAAAACAAGTAGAGGACTCCATAAAAGTCTGGCTCAAGCATGCCCCTGAACGAGTAAAGAAGAATGACAAACAGATTCAGTGTTAGTTACCATGACAGAAAAGATAAAATACACACCAAAGGCTGTAGTTGGCCAACGTCAAATGTTGAGAAGGGCAAAGGAAGCAAAGTTAAGTCTTATAGCAGGTATAGATGCGCCTAGTACAGTTAGTAGTTTGCCATCTACATCATTGATTAATGTACTTCCCCAAAGTCCGGCACCACATATCAATGACTGTTCCTTCTCTATAGAACCTGAGGTTTCTTTAGATCTAAATGATGTACAGGTTATGCCTAATACAGATTTTAACAACACTAGGGGGGATTTGAAATCAAAATTAATACACTGGGCAACTATTCAGCATCAAATACCACATAATGCTGTGGATAATCTACTCAAAATTTTGACTCCATTTCACCCAGATTTACCTAAAAATAGTAGGACATTATTTAGAACCCCAATAAATATAGATGTCACATATTTAGAAACTGGGCAACTTGTTTATTTGGGTCTGCAGTCGGAAATTAAGAAACAAATAAAATTATTTGGTGGTAATGCTGAGAATAGAGAAATTAGTTTAAGTTTTAATATTGATGGACTTCCACTTTTTAAAAGTTCTAACACACAATTATGGCCTATATTAGCCCTGGTTAAGAATATACCTTATGCTAAACCTTTTCCCATTGCTCTTTTTTGTGGAAAAAGCAAACCTGCACCTTTACATGCTTACTTGGTGCAATTTATAGAAGAATTAGCAACCTTACTTAGAGATGGGTTCTGCTTTGAGAATTTTCATTACACTGTTAAAGTACATAGTTTTATTTGTGACGCGCCGGCGTGAGCCTTTGTTAAGAGTACAAAACAACATGGTGGTTATTCCGCCTGCGACAAATGCACCGAGCAAGGTGAATACCTGGGCAGAGTTATTTATCAAAGTGTGACAGCACCCAAAAGAACGAATGAATCATTCCGTGCAAAATTAGATGAAGACCACCATGTTGGAGAATCACCGCTCTTGGCACTCCCCATAGACTTGATAAACACATTTCCTATTGATTATATGCATAACATTTGTTTGGGAGTCATGCGTAAGTTGCTAAATGTATGGATCAGTGGAGGTTTAAATGTTCGGTTACGAAGTCTATCAGTGAATTCCATATCAGAAAAACTAATTTATTGCTCAAAATTTATACCAATTGAATTCAATAGAAAACCCCGAAGTTTAACTGAACTGGCCAGATGGAAAGCAACTGAATATAGAATGTTCTTGTTATATGTTGGTCCACTTGTTTTGAAAAAGATCTTGCCACGTTCACTTTATGAAAACTTTTTATTGTTTCATTCAGCTATCACTATTCTTTGTTCAAAAAAACATATAAATGAAATTGGTATAGATGTTGCACAAGAACTATTGCTCATGTTTATAAATCATTCCAAATCAGTATATGGTTTGAAATTTTTAGTGTATAATGTTCATTTGCTATGTCATGTAGGAGAGGATGTACGTCTCTATGGCCCACTAGATGAATATTCAGCATTTCCATTTGAAAACTTTTTAAACACCCTAAAGAAATTGGTCCGATCACCTAATAAGCCCTTACAGCAAATTGTTAAAAGATTGAAAGAAATGGAATTTCCTAAGGTATATGATTCAGTACCAAAAACATGTGCTTATGATCATTATGATTCTGGACCTGTTCCTGAGGAGAATGTTTTTGAATGCTTTAAGAGATTAGTATACAATAAATTCACATTCTATGTTGCATCATCTCGTGAAGCGGATTGTTATTGTCTTATTAAGAACAAGAAAGTGTTCAAGATATTTAATATTCTAAAAAATGGTTGTTTCTTTGTCTATGGACGTGAGTTTGAGAACTATCAGCCATTTTATGAATATCCATTTAATTCTGTAACTATTGATGTAATGGAAGTAAAAGAACTTTCTAATTTTAAACTGATCCCTATCAGTGAAATATGTACCAAATGTGTTGTAATTCCTGATGAAAGTTATACTGTAAGTATTCCATTACTCCATAACTAATTATTATGTATAATTAAAGTACTGTCAGCTGCACTGGAATGTATACAATTCCTGACTTTCAGGGAAGTATATAGCAGCATTGCAATAGACATTTACAGGGCAAATGCTGATGTGAACTAATGGGCTGAATTTCATAATTTTTTAGTTTATGTATTTTGCAATGCCGCTATACACTGAAAGTCAGGGATTGTATACATTCCACTGCAGCTGACTGTAACACTTAGGGTATAAGAGAGGTAACTCTATGATAACATGTACGTGACCATTTTGTGCCTAATCAATCACTAAGGTTTAATTTTCAATAAATTTTATAATTGCACGTATTTCTATTTTTTATAAACCTAGGAGTACCTACCTACCTATCCCTGTAGGAGGGTGGTGTGGGACGTACACCACCCTATAAAGTACGTCGTTCTGACGTCGGCAGATCGGTCCCAGATTCGTCCTCAGGACGCTACCAATACCAAACGTCTATGGACGTACGAAGTACGTGATTCCAGCATATCATTCCGGCCGTCACTCTGTGACAGCCATAAGACGTCAGCAAATGACGTCGTATGGCTGTGACAAATTGACGTCATCTGCGGAGGCTCCCGACGTAGTAAAATGACGTCAGGTACGTCTAAAATGACTGTAAGCGGACGTCAAACTGACGTAAAATTCCTACCTGGGTTATGCTGCTGTTACGCAATGAAATTCAAATTTAATTTAGATAATATTCACTTCAAGCTCCGAAAACACTTGTCACTATTTTCAAGTTTATTTATACATAGACTTTCTAAATTACTCTGCGAACGACACCACATAGAAATAACATATTATTAAGCTATTTTATGCACTGTAAAGATATTAAACTCTTCATTTGTTAATTAATTATAATTTTAAATACGGAGACAAAACAATACGCGATGACAGCACCATAGACTAATAAATAAATAAATATAAAATAGAATAAATTCTTTAAACCGTTGAGTTACGCACATAAACAAGAGATGAACATTTACAATACAAATATATCTACATATTTTTAAAGCAACCAATTGTGTAACTTTAATACATTACATAAAAATTATAGTTTTCTGAATAGGGCGGTAATGAGCGCGGATTTTGAGGGGTCGTTATTAGGTGCGTTTACGTTAATATACTCTATAAACTTTTAATAGGAACTTACTAAATACACAGTTCCGTCAGCCCATTGAAATCTCCCATTGCCATGCATGCATTTTGAAGATATGTTGCCTTGATACAGGTTTCCGTTCTTGAATCGGATGACAGCCTTCTCATCTGGCGCGGACCACCAAATTATTTGCATGGGGTCTATCTATAAATACAAACTAAGCTTACCAAAATAATTGCTTACAGTACCTGCCTACCTCATGTTTGTTTGAATTACGTTTAAGCGCAAAATACGGATAGTGCGCCAAATTGTTATGAGGCAATTAGTAATTAGGATTTGTAACCATTGGAATTTCAAAACTAACATTGTTGGTGTCTGTGATTTCTATAATTTTCGAGAAAAACTCAAGAATACAGTCAAAATCTTCGAACTTTTGTTCGAAGATTTTGATTGTATTTTTTTAAATTAGGGATATTAGGGATAAAATAAGCAGTTATAATAAAAAAAAAACAATCATAATCGATTCATCCGTTCAGGACGAACGATCCCACGGATAGAGACACACGAACACATAGTCACATCAAACTTATACCCCCGTCGTTTTTGTATTAGGAGTTAAACAAAGATCTTCAGCAATAATATTAACCTGTATATTTTCAGGCGTAGCAAGTAAAGCAGCCGATCTACTTCTCTTGCTTTTGGGTACTTTTGCTGCAATGTAAATTATAAAGCTTAATATAACAGAAAACTTCTATTATAAAACTAGAACTAACAATAAATTATTCAGGTCAAAATAAGTTATATTGAATGTACTTACATACTATTTTATCGTATGTAAGTAGCTATCTACGTATGAACAGTTGGCATTTTTTTCAATACTTAGGTAGGTAGGTAGGTACGTATTTTAAACATGCACCAGTTTGTTTTGCACGAGAAAATATAAGTACCTAACCATTAAGGGAGAAGATACCGCCGCCGCGCCGCAGCCGCATTCGCCGTTACGTGGATGAAACTGCATCCTACATATGTAGGTATAAGTATTTATTCATAAAAATCTTAAAATGTTATATACAATCTGAGTGGTAATCATAAAACATGTCATACAGTCGCAAACATGGATAGCAACTTACGTTGAGGTGTCTTTTTCTTTTTACTTGTAATGGTCAGCTGGCTACCTTTGTCTAGAGTTTCATCGACCTTCTGCTCAAGAACAGTCCAAGACTCTACGATACAGCCCAACATAGATTCGAACATCATAGACACAATCTCTTTCTGTATAGCTCCCCGAGGCCTTAATGCTACTGAGGTCGTAGATTCATTCCGGGGGGTTGCATATAGCCCCCGGAAAGATATAAGTTCCAAGTCATTGGCAGGTGCATATGGTTTTGGTGTAATCAATGAACTCTCACGACGTGTTAGTGTTCGTTGAGAATCTAGATAGTAGGACATTTTATTACTGCTATTGAAACCCACTCAGTCATCAACACTTTTGTCAAATTTCTTATGACATTGTATTATAAAAATACGACGAAAAAGTTTTAATTACAACATTGATTGATTGATGATTATCTATTATCATAATTTACTACTTCTAGTAATAGTAAAAAATATATTGTATTAGGTATATAGTAGTAATAAATTTATTGTTGTATAAAATTACAGAATAAATAATTCTTAAACCTAAACATACCTACAAAATAAAAATAGCTAATTATTTATTATAGATACGCTCGATAGGTACCTATACCTAGGTACCTACCTACTTTCTGTTAAACAGAAACACACAGAAGGAAATAACAATAGATATACATATTTAATAGAGTTGCGCCCTACACTAAGTACCTAGAACGATTATAATGCAATACTAAAAAAAAAGGTTGAGATCCGTTGACATACGCTACTTTTACTTGCAATAAATTTGTGTGTAGTATCTAGCAGGTATTAGGGATGAACTTAAGCAATACTTAAAATTAAATAAAATCTGTAAATAAACTTTGTATTTTTGTAGTCTTACAATAATCTTTAGTTATTTAACTTTCAATTCAGATCAATCGTTATCACTTTGGTTGGCAGATTTTGAACAATGGAGTTTAAAAAAAGTAGCTTTGACCACCATTGCCAACATGAGTGGGCAATGGTGGTCATCATGTGGACAATGGTAATCAAAAGGAGAAAATTATAAGAAAAAATGTTGAAGAAAAAGTACATGGTATATTATTATCTGTCTATGTTTTTATTTTAATATTACGTATCCCAAGTATAGAAATAAAGACTTCATAATTTAGGACTAATCTTCAGTTTTATTAACTCGTAAAATTACTTCAAAATGGTTTGAAATGTTCACACCATGGTTACTCTCCAGCGCGTCGCAAGTCTCAGTGAGATACTGATGGCGCACGGGAATGACGTTAAGCTTATGAGTAATTAAGTCGGTATTAGTTGATTGTTTTCGGTTTTTGTTATTTTGTGGTGATTACTATTGCCCACTGACCCCCATTACCCACTTTTCCCCTAGTAGGGTTACAACTACCTTGTGTCATAAGAAAAAAAGATATCTAATTAGCAATGTTTTATCTTTTCATGAAATGCTAGGCACTAAGATTTGAGCGCTTTTCGAAAAATCCTGTAAAAGCAGACCGTAGGTATGTACTATCTTAGATAAATGATTGGTCTATTCGCCGTCCTATTTTTTGTCAAAGTGGCAAAATTTTGTACGCCGAATTCGGAGTACCCAAGCCATTTACACTCTGTGAGAGGTATAGTATGGGTTATAATCGCAGTAATATGCCAGTCGGCGTTACTACGCAAACTGGTACAGTTTACTAACTGTGTAAAAATAAGTTAATCATAAAAGTAATACCTTCATTATATTTAGGTATTTGTATTTAGAAACATAATTATAAACCCTGATTCTTAAACAAGAAATAATAACTAAAATTAAAACCACCTGTTATACTTCAAACTGTTTTAATTTGAAAAGAAATTTAATTTTGTTTTTTAGCTTGCGTTTATTTCCATCAGGATGAAAAAGTGAAGCTGATCCACTCCCTTTCGAGTCAGAAGAGTGTGTTAACTTATTGCTTAACATTTGACCTGAAAAATTAAAAGACAATATCCATTACGATTTTTTTATACAACACCGAATTATTTTAATAGCACACACATAACTAGGTGCGGAGAAAAAAAAAAAATAAAAAAAAAATAAGAAATTGGCGCGAACGGAGCGTGTTTTTAATTTCTCGTAAAATTAATTAATTAAATATAGTAAAGTTGTTTGATATAATGTGCTATATCGTGTTTTCTTATCACGATGGAGGATAATAGTGATCGTATTACTCAGACTTTACCAATGTATACGAATATATTATCAAGCAATAATTCTGTTGTGAGCGAGTATGACATGGAGGAGTTGGATGTCTATTCGGAAGGAGATACTATTCAAATTGATGAGCGTAATCACATAAAGGTGGTACGTACGAGGACCAAGCGACGAGGTAATTTTAATGATTTAACTACTATACAAAATGACGAAAATAAAAAGAGGAAGGAATGTGAGAAAGTTGAGATATATGTTTCATGCAAACAGGGCTTGCCTAAACAATTTTCCTTAGCTAAATTACTTAAGGATGAAGGAATACAACATGTCATTGATTTTAAGTATATTAATTCTTACAAAGTACGTATCGATTTTGCGAATGAAGAAAATGCATTAAAACTCGAGTCTTGTAAAACATTTATTGATAAACAGTGGAGATTCCAGAGGGCTATGGAAAAAAACTATTCATATGGCGTAATAAAAGATGTCGATTTAGATTTGTCCGATGACGAAATAACTAACAGTCTTAGATGCCCGGACGGTATACAATTAGTATCTGTGTCTCGTCTTAAAAGACGCAATCTGTATCGGAATGACAATGAAGACTTGTGGATACCAAGTGAGACTGCGCGACTATGTTTTAAGAGCTCTAGTTTACCACAGTATGTTTACATAGAACAACTAAGGATCAAGGTGGAGCCATATGTGTTTCCCGTAACACAATGTACGAAGTGTTGGAAATTTGGTCACGCAGTAAAATATTGTTCTTCAAATAAAATTGTTTGTCCGAAATGTGGTAATAATCATAGCAATTGCGACATTCAGATAAATAAATGCGTAAATTGTAATGGAAATCACATATCTTTGTCAAAAACATGTAAGATATATTTAAAAGAGAAACGCATAAGAGAACTAATGGCTGAATTCAACTGTACATATCGAAAAGCGTTTGCAATGTATGTTCCTGCCGACGATACTATGTCTCACCGTGATGAAGATCAAATCAACAATCATTTCGAAACAGATGATTCAGTTTCTAATCACCTAATTCAATGTAATAGTTCTAGTTTTCAGTCTCAGTCATACTCTAATGCTGTAAAGTCGCAGGTCGTCGCTGATACAAATGAAACATCTTTAAATAAATCATCTAATAATTCTAATTCTGATTCCTTAAAATTAAAACAAAAAACAAAATCAACAAAAAAAATTAAAAATTCCAAAGAGAAGGAAATTTCGCGCGCTTCGGAATTTGAATCGGTGACGACCGATACGGTGAATGATTCGATTTCAATCCCTACTGTGCATAGTAAAAGTTCAACAGAAGGTAAAACTCGTGATTCTTTTTTTGAATTATTATTAAGATTAAAAAATATAATTTTCTTGAAATCTGATACAATACAATCTAAATTTAAAGAAATATTTGCGTGTTGTTTAGATATGTTTATATCAGTTTTAGTTGATAATATAGAGGATTGGCCGTTATTACAAATATTATTTAAATTTGTTAATGGATAACAAGCTAACTGACATTAAAATTAATATAATACAATGGAACTGTCAAAGTTTAAGACCTAAATTAGTAACTTTCGAAAGTTTATTATCTCAAGAAAAAATCCATATTGCCGCCTTAAGTGAAACTTGGTTAGATGTAGATAGTAGATTAAAGTTGAACGGTTACAATATATATCGTTGTGACAGAGATGATGGTTATGGAGGGGTTGCCTTAGTTATTCATACTTCAATTAAATCTCAGATATGTAATGTGAATATATCTAATTCTCAAATAGAATTAATAATGGTTAGAATATTTAACTGTGCTAATATTGAATACGTAATCTCTTTATACTGTCCACCGTCGGTACAAACCAGTCAAAATGATTGGGAGGAAATATTTGCTATTGCACCCAAAAAAGCAATATATTTGGGAGATTTTAACGGGCACCATCTGAATTGGTCTTCTAAAATGGATTTAAGAGGTAAACAGATTTTTGAAGCATTAATAGATTCACAACTCGTAGTTTTAAATAACGGTACGGATACTAGGATAAAGATGGTAAACAACATTCTTCAACAATCAGCTCCTGACATATCATTAGCGTCTTCTGATATAGCTATACACTTTGATTGGCAACCCTTGAACGAAACGTTAGGTAGTGACCATGTTTTGATCAAAGTTTGTTCCAATATTTCTATAGCGCCTAATAATATTATTCGTAGAAATTTCAAGAAAGCCGATTGGAGTGCATTTCGTGATTTTTTGTCAAATCTTTACACCAATTTTGAATTTTCTGATAATATGCAATTGAATTACGATTTATTTATAGAATATATTAATATAGCTTCAGATTTGTTTATACCTTATATTAAAATTAGTCAAAACCCCTGTAGCAAGTTTGTTCCTAAGCCTTATTGGAATACTGATTTATCAAAATGTGTTGCAGAACGACGATTAGCTCTAGCTCAGTTTCGACGTAAACCAAATTCTCAAAATTTTGATTTATTGCAACAAAAAATTATTTTAGCAAAAAAATATATACAGAATTCTAAAAGTTCTGAATGGCACAAATTCTGCAGCTCACTTGATGAAAAATGTTCTCCTAGTGAAGTATGGCGTAAAATGAAATGGTTAAAAGGTTATAATAGGTCACGTGGAAAGATGTTTGACCAAAGCATGTCTTATCAGTTACTCCGGAGTTTAACTCCGGACCAAGTCAGCCCGCCGGATTTAACATTTTCTTCTAATAATCCCACACTTGATATAAATATTTCTTCTCAAGAATTAATAAAAGCTATTCAGCACGCGGATACGTCACCAGGTCTGGATAATATTTCATATTCAATGATTGAAAACTTACCAGAGAATGGTAAACATATTTTGTTATCACTTTTCAATAGCTTTTATATTTCTGGTTTTGTGCCTACACAGTGGCGGGATGTCATTGTTGTACCGATACCAAAACCTGATCGTGATCCCAGTACTTTGTCTTCTGTTAGACCAATTTCTATGATGTCATGTGTGTGTAAAGTTTTTCATACAATATTATTAAATAGATTAGAATGGTACTTGGAAAAAAATAATGTATTTAATAATGAAACAACAGGTTTTAGAAAATGTCGTTCCTCAGTAGATAATTTAGCTAATTTAGTTTTAAGGATTCAAAAAGGATTTTCTGAAAACCTTTTAACTATAGGTTCATTCATAGATATAAGTAATGCATATAATAATATAGATGTAAGTTCTTTATTGCGTATAATGGATAAGTTAGGAGTAGGGAATAAAATGTGTACTTACATATGGAATTACCTTAAGGAACGCAACCTCAGATTAACTTGTAATAATAATAATCCTTCATTATGTCGTAGTACAAGTCGGGGATT
Source organism: Nycteola revayana (assembly GCA_947037095.2). Taxonomy (NCBI): domain Eukaryota; kingdom Metazoa; phylum Arthropoda; class Insecta; order Lepidoptera; family Nolidae; genus Nycteola; species Nycteola revayana. The sequence goes on along the minus strand of OX344846.2, from coordinate 16,119,258 downwards.
GGCTCAGGGTGACCCACTATCCCCTTTATTATTTAATATTGCTACTGTATATATTTGTGAACATATTGTAGATGTGCATATCTCACAATACGCGGATGATTTTGTACTGTACACGACCAGTAATGATGTATCGGAAGCCACGGAAAAGTTACAACTGGCACTGAACAAATTATCTTCATTACTTCTAAACCTCGGTTTAGAAATATCACCATCTAAAAGCAAAGTATGTATTTTCAAAAGGGGTTATACAAGAGTAATGATTGATCTAAAAGTAAACAATATATCACTACCGGTCGTGGACAATCTCAAATATTTAGGTCTATGGATTGATAGATCATTAAACTGGTCGAAACACATAAATGAAACATGTGCTAAAGTATCTAAATTTACTAATATATTTAAATGTCTAGTTGGCTCGAAATGGGGTGTGCATCCATCACATTTGAGGCGGTTGTATATAGCTTTGATACGCAGTAGATTTGATTACGCTTGTTTTTTATATGCTAATGCTAGTCAAACACACCTAAGTAAATTAGATAAGATCCAAAACTGTTTTATGAGAATTATAGGTGGATTTGTTAAAAGTACAGCCATACATGTAATGGAAAATGAATTGCATCTCCAACCGTTAAATGTTCGTAGATGTTATCTGGCAGGTAAATTCTACCTGAAGTCTAAATCAGGTACAAATAAAACAATAGTACCTTTACTCAATGAGTTGCACGGATATTGTGATAAACCATTCTGGAAGCGTAAAAAAATGCCATTGCTAGTTAACATGCACGAACATTTGTGTAATGATGACGTTTACATAAGTAGTAACATGGAAATGTTTAGTCTTGATACATGGGTCACTAACATTGATGTTTCAACAATAATAAATATAAATATACCAACAATAACCAAAGCGAAACGCTATTACAATACTGTAAATCTAAGAAATGTTTGTACACAGTTTATCAATCAAAAATATGCAAATTTTTATAAAATATTTACTGACGGTGCCAAAAGTAGCTGTTGTGCAGGTGCGGCGTTCTTTGATTCACAGTTAAACTTGTCTATTAAATTAAATATAAAATCCGATATTAACATTATGTATGCAGAACTTATAGCCATTACTGAAGCGTTAGCTTATGTAGATTCCTTGGAAGGTGGAGATTACGTAATTTTAACCGATTCAAGGAGCGCCCTTCAGCACTTGGCGCGGTGTACAACACCTAAGTTTCGGGGTACACCAATTGCATATTCTATACTTCGTAGTTTAACAGTTCAGATAAAAAAAAATAAAAGAATAATCCTACAATGGATTCCTGCTCATATTGGTTTGATTAATAATGAAACAGTAGATAATTTAGCTAAACAAGCTTTAATTGATGGAGTTAATTTTCCCCTTATGCCATATTATTCGGATCTTTTGTTTAAAGTCAAAAACCATTGTTTAAAAATGTGGACAGAATATTTCGATGAACGTTCTTTAACAAAAGGTATATGGTATAGAACTATTCAGCCCAACGTTTCCCGTTTTCCATGGATTGATCAGGCCAATATGAGCAGAACTAATATTGTGATGGCACTAAGACTTCGATCAGGTCATATCCCGTTAAATAGTTTTGCATATTTGATGGGTAAAGTTAATTCACCAAATTGTTCGGTATGTAATATAATAGAAGATGTACACCATATTCTTATGGAATGTGGTCGAAACAGTGATCTGAGAAAAAAAATGTTTTTCAAAAATTATAACATTGGTGTATGTAATAACATGCTTGCTTCTCCGTTATCGGAAGAAGCAAGTATGTTATACACTCTGGCATTATTAGCTTTAAGCAATAGAAGTGTATAGTTCAATTAATTTTATATTATTATTTTGTTCTTCTCCTATGAGAGTGGCTTGTCACTGCGTGACCTAACTCTTTTATTGTAAATAAAGATAAAAAAAAAAAAAAAAAAAAACTAGGTGCGGAACAACCGACGCGATCCCCCCTCGTCCTTCTGACCCTTAGTTTGCGAAGAACCATCCGATGCCGTCGTAGACCCGAAGTCCGAGAGGCCCGCGAACTGTAAAGTAGAGCGACAGTTGCAAAAAACTTCCTTAAAATACTAAAAGTCATAATCCCTCAATCTCATCGCCAGTGACCGCCCTGAGCCGAGCTCCAAGCCCCACAGGGGGCGCCCTCTTGAGCAGGTTGCTTAGTTTGTAGTTTTTAAACCATTTATTAAGGCTGGAGCGCTGCTAGCCTATATGCCCGGTGAAGTAGCAAAAGCCTCGTGGATACCTAGGTATGTATATCCAAAAAAAAAAAAAACCGACGCGACGTGCTGCAGAAAGTACCTACCTACCTCTGTTTACGGTGTCGTGATCGTAATCAATTACAATGTAAGTAATCTTTAATTATCTTATACCTCACCCGGAGGCTAATCACGTAACGATATTACTATGATTTTAATAAAAATGTCTATGCTTCTCAGCGTTTACTATGCATGCAAAAAATATTTTAAATATGTCAATTTATTAAGTAGGTATACATCGTTAATAGCAAATGCGTTACAATAACCCTACAGTAATGAAGACATTTTTATCGAAGTCAAAGTCATATCGTTATGTGATTAGCCTCCAGGGTAGCAGCGTTAACTTATAATCGCTGTCATTCATATGGTTGATATGGTGGTGGTTCATATGGTCAACAACCTGCTTGGGTTATGTGAAGATACGTATTCTGCAGCACCAGTAGCCCAGACCTAATCTTATCTACTGCGATATCTTGCAGGGTACCGTGCAAGGCCGCGACCCCTTCCCGGAGGGTGTTGCACGGTGGCGGACTGAGATCCGTCGCCAAACCCTCCGGAAATGGCAGGAGCGGCTAGAGGCCGCGCCGCGGAGCGGATTGCGTACGGTGGAGGCGATTCGGCCCCATCTAAAAAAGTGGGCCGGTCGCCGTCACGGCGACGTCACCTACCACGTTGCACAGGTAGTAACAGGCCATGGCTGCTTCGGCCACTACCTGTGCAACGTGGCGCAGAGAGAGCCGGACACTCGCTGTCACCACTGTGACTGTGCCGACGATACGGCGCAGCACACGGTGGTGGAGTGTCCGGCGTGGGCCAACGAGCGGGAGGAGCTCGTTGGCGTGGTGGGAGACGACCTCTCGCTGCCGACCATCATTTCGAAGATGGTTCAAAGCGAGAGGTCGTGGGAGGCGGTTGCCTCCTTCTGTAGACAAGTTATGTCACAGAAGGAGGCCGCGGAGCGGGAGAGGGAAGTAGATCCCTCTGCCCACCCGCTTCGCAGACGGCGTGTTGGCCGTCGGCGGCGGGCCGAAACCCGCCGCCTACCGCCCTAGGCTCGGCCTTGGGGAGTGGGGAACATGGGCCCCGCTCCCTTCGAGGCTGACCCATGAGGAGTAGGGACGCCTCTACACTCCGGGCGTCCCTATAATTGGGCAAATGGGCCACTGTAAGTGTGGCCCTGGAGATCCCGCGGTACCATATTGGCCGCGGGTGCCGTCGGGGGGCCGGATAGCTCATGCGTACCCGACCCCCGCCAACGGCGGATCGAAGGAGTGTCCGGGAGGTTTTAGTGGTGTAGGGTCCTCTCCTCGTGGTATGACTTTAGCATACCACGCTATGGAGAGGGCGAGTCCCACATATCCCACCGCCAGCGCGCAAAAACGCTGCAACGGTGGTGGGAATGCGCCAATGCATTTCCCCCCGGACAACAAAAAAAAAAAAAATGACACATTCATGCTTTATTGGTATTCAATAAAATGTTTATTGAGCAGGAATCTCAAGTTTTATCGAATTCGTTGCCTATTCAAAGATTTTTCCATATACTTGCAACCCCTATTTCATCCCTTTAGGGTTTAGATTTTTAAAACTCAACATTTTGAATTTAAACACCTGTCGAAATGTTGCGGTTTTATCATAGCATACAATTTACATTAAATAACTATACAGCATCTTCATACAGTTGTAGCGACATCTACAGTAGCCGCACGCAAACTACTAGTAGACGAGCAGCGTCATCTACCACCTAGCATCCTAACTAACCTGTATCGCGCAATACAAGTTCGCAAGCCAATTAGAACATATACAAGTTCCGAACAGTACCAAATGGCCGTCGGTCGCTGGGCATACCACCTCGCCCGGCAAAGAAGATCTTCATTTTCTGTGGAGGAACACCACCAACCGTTCCTCTACAATTGGTGACCCCGAAAACAGCACGCAACCGGCTACTCCAGCAAAATACTCCCCCTCCAGCTCCACAACCATCACCAGCAAGCAACTAGCTTTCCTCAACACGGCTTCACCGACTCCGGCTACAGCACCACGTCACTGCGCACACGACCTCACACGCACCGGTCCGCGCAGCACTGCCAGCTTCGCCGCACGCAGTCACAGCCACAACGGTCCCGACTCACTGGGACCCGTCCCGACTCACTGGGACCCGCATCGATTCCGACTCACTGGAATCAGTTCCGACTCACTGGAACTCCAACTCAGCAGAACGACTTACAGTCTCGGAGGGGAGTACTGTAGCGACATCTACAGTAGCCGCACACAAACTACTAGTAGACGAGCAGCGCCATCTACCACCTAGCATCCTAACTAACCTGTATCGCGCAATACAAGTTCGCAAGCCAATTAGAACATATACAAGTTTCGAACAGTACCAAATGGCCGTCGGTCGCTGGGCATACCACCTCGCCCGGCAAAGAAGATCTTCATTTTCTGTGGAGGAACACCACCAACCGTTCCTCTACACAGTCATAGAGTTTTGTGAAAACTTTATTTCTCATATCACTTTCATTGTAGAAACTATATTACAGCATCATTAATGCGACAAAAAAACATTAAATTACTTAATCACTATATTTGCATATGGTATTAAAAATAAAATGTTACTGACCCAAGTTCATAAACGGCCTCCATAATCGCCAAATGCTAGCGTCCTGATCAAGATCTTTAAAATCTGGATCCAATTCTATTGATCCCGAGTCAAGTTCATTTGATTCTGAACTAACAATCGTGGGTTTATCTCGCCGAGATATTTCTTGTGTAGTATTTATATCATGACCACAGCAAACACTGAGGATGCACAATACGGCACAGGAAACCAGTATCTAAAAAATAAATAAAATGCTCATTAGACAATCGTATTGTAAAAAACTACTAAGTATTATCTAATGTCATACAATACAGTTCTCCGTATTTTTTAAAATTGTGTTTCTTAAGGTGTTAAGTCCCGGTCCCTTATGAATTCTAGCAACATCTCAATCTTTAATCAAATACCTATGTACGAAATACGAAAAATGTGAAATCTATTTTGTTGTCGTTTATTTATGTTGTTTTCAAGTCACTGTAATTTCATATTCAAAAACATCAAATATGTGATGGGATTATAGACCACCAAACATAGGAATGTTCGGGGACCTCCACGAATTCGTGAACCACAGGTTAAAAAACACTGATTTAGAACAGTATTTTCAGATATTGTAATCACTTTGATATCGTTTATTATGGGTAATCACTATACCACAGGTATCATCTCTCACATTTGTTCTGTAAGATATCTATACTATGTTACAGAACAAATATATGTTATCACATCATTATTGTATCACTATCACATATCACCATTATAGAAAAGTAAGTAAATAAGCAAACTTTGATATTGTACCTTGGAAGTCATTCTGTCTAAATAAATGTATTGAACGTTATTTATGTACGAGTATCAGTTCATTTCTATACATGAAACAATAGATACAGTAGTTTATATTCAATATTTACTTTCTACTACTTCCAGCGATGTGGAGCGGATGAGGTTACATGTTGGGACACACATACCTACGCATATATAAGCAATTTCAGTGATCCGAATAATCATTGTGCAAACCTGTTACTTACTAGTTTTAATTATATTTTTAGTACATTGCCGATCCATAAATATAGACTACTATTATATCTGTTATTTGTAACTTAGGTGGAAATTGCCTAATTGACAATACACATTTCTTTACTTACTTAAGATCTGGAGTAAGTAGGTACAATCAGCAACATAAGTCGCTTAACACCAACCGAAAATGTATTGTTAGGGATGCTTGTTAACGGAAGAGTTGTTAGAAACTTATAATGCAGATAACGCACTTTTGTGCTATTTTAGAAATGCTTCAGGATGTACTATTTCGGAAAAGTTTTAGCAAATTATTTAATATGTGGAACATCGATTATAAGACATTTTCCATACATTTTCGGAATGGAGTCTGTTATTGGACTTAATGTGGAAAAATAGGTATTCATGGTCGTTGAGGGCTAAGACCTCACGGCCCGTAGCTTCTGTAGGATATAGATTTATATTCAAAAAGTAAGTGTTTGCGGGTCCCGCAGCACTGGCGGGCAACTTGTTGAATCGCGCGGGCGGCAATCACCTGCCGCCTCGGCCGGGTTGCGCCCGCGCGCTCTGCGTTCGCTTGGCGGCGGGCAGGGTTGGGGGTACGGGGTTATTTTTTTATTCTTCTGTGAAGTAACGCAACACATAACGCAACAGCTCGTTTCGGATGTGTGTCCATGGTGTTCTGGACCTCAAATTGATCGTTCAAACGCCTGTCTAGCGATCATCGCCCGCCAAGTTTGCGGGCGATGATATCAAACGCGACGCCTGTGTGACCGCGCAAATTACCGGTCACGTGATTTTAGAAATAAAACCGTATTTCCACCACCGCGGCGGGCACGGGACAAAATCGCTCCGTGAGTTCTTAGCCTTAGTTATTTGTTTCATTTTATAAGATTCAAATGCATAAGAGCAAAATGTCAAATTATTTTAATTAAACGCTTTTGGTAAAATATTTGCTTAATCTCACTGAATTTAAATTTAACACCGGCAAAATCGAACCAACATTATGAAAACAAGTAATTAATAATTTAAACTGCAATTACATAATCATTCATGCAAATGATAATAATATAGAGAATGGTGAATTTTTGAAATTGGTCCAGTATTTTTTGCCTTCATTCGTTACAACAAAAAGACAAATTATTTCTGTTTACAATATTAGTACTGATACTGTTTATTATATATATATATATATACTTTCTTATGAGTCTGTATTAAAGGACATTATTGTTTCGTTATAAAGTCGCAATATTAACTAACATCCGACCACTGTTCAAATATAAATTAATGATCTATCTATTCATAAAAAAATAAAATCATATTTTAATGCGGTTCTTTAATATCTAGAAATACGCAACCGCATTTACCTACGATCGTAACTCCAATGATTCATAGAGAACTTAGATTCCTCACATGTGGTTCTTTTTTGTTGGTAAGAAATGCCATATTATAGACAATATATACTTTTTAACACTTTCTTCCATATTTAAATGTATTATAAAGTATCTACTGGGAACTATTATTTGTAGACGGGGGGATTTTGAGAACGGATTGTTTTTAAAAAACAAGTGTCTTTGAGGTTTAATTTCCCCTCTCTCCATTAGCAATGGTATGCTACTGTTTAGGCCTAGGTGGAAATAAATAGTGGACTGTATATATAGGTTTATTGCCGGTAGTACATATCTAATTATTTAAAATATACAAAAAGTGTTGCATGCGGTCGGGACGGACGATTCTCTCTTCATTTGTTTTCTTCTTATTTTCTTTGTATTTTTTTGTGTTTCTTTTTAAAATGTGTTTTTTTACTTTTTAAATGTGTTAATGATTTTTGCATTAACAGCTACTCATACCATGAGGAGCATTAATAGCTGCTCCATCACCGGAAACTCAATAAGCATGACATCCCCCAACCAGCAAAAACTAGGCTTACAACAATCTCAAGACTACTGTTTTTTCGCTCTTACATCGCTCCTATATAATAATATAAGCCTGGGTTTGGGCACTAATTATAAGCATATTTAGTTTAATATCGATCTAACATCAGTCTAATTGAATGCTGTTTGCACTTACTGAAATGTAGCCAAAATTAATTTAAGCCGACTTAAGCTAATATTGCTTTTACGTAAGTATCTTATAAGCCTGCATAGGCTTATATTGGTCTAAAGTTAGAATATTTTGAGAATTTTACGTCAGATCAAACTTAAAAGTTCATGTGAGTGTTGGAAATTAAAAGAAAACAAATTAAAGTTGCGTGAAGTTAATGTTTATACTATATTAAAAGTATAAAAGTACGAGTTAAAGTAGTTTTACGGTAAGTAACCATATTGGAATTTATTATTTACTGTTAATTAGACCTCGTTTTACGCTTCAAAATTCATGCGCCTTGTTAAATAAGGTATTTCGTGTTCTCGTTTAATTATTTTATTTGTTAATTTGTATTGATAGTGTCGCCATTAGTATAGCTGCATTTTACAAATGCACTATTAGACTAATGTAAGATTGTTTACTCTAATTTTAGCATTCGGTATAACTACTAAAGATAACACCATACATATTGGAATAAATTAGGGTTCCTCGCAATTTTACATAAAACTTTAAATCGACAGAGAGAAAAAAAAAACGCGCGGGGAGCGGCGTACGTAGGAGTGGTGCGCGGTGCGCACCAGTCTAGCAGTGCCCGCGCGTTTGCAAAATTACTCTTAAAACTATTAAAATTAGTTATTCCCAAAATCGATCTAAGATCAAACGCTCTTAAATAGGTCTTGTCTTTTGTATTGTAAATATGTTGTCCAAAATCACTCTAATATCATACTTATCCAGTGCCATTGATCTTATATTAGTTTCAAATAAGATCAGAAATGCACGTACTCACAGTACTCTTATGCTATGCTGATATTAGTCTGACATCTTACATTAGCATTTAACAAGTCTAATATAAAATCAAACGAGCTTAGAAAATACCCATATAAGAGCAAGTTTTTCTCAAGTGCAACCAGTCTTAGTAAATGCTCTTATATACATATATGAGATTTGGTTATGAGACTGAGCGTTCTTGAGGCCATACCAGCTTGTCTAAAAGTAATATAGGATCGATGGTATGTTCTAAAACAAATATAAGAGCGCTTTAAGCCTACCACTCTTAAAAAGTGCGAGTTCTGAGACTGTTTTGCTGGTTGGGGGCCGGCACCCGTGGACTACCCTGGGGGGGGGTGGGGGGCAATTACGGGTACACCCGGAACACCAGACGGCCTCTAAGAGAGCGGGGCCCATGTCCCCCCTCCCCGCGGCCGAGACTAGAACGGCTTGCGGCGTGTCTCAGCCAGTCGCATATATTATATAGTTGACAAGACGCATAGTAGTTATATGTTACTGTACTTATCAAATATACATCGTCCATATCGTGGTTTTTTTTCTCGAAAGTATCTACGTACTTTTATCAAAATAACTTTGTAGCGAAAACTTAATTTGCGAATAAACAAATATTACTCAAAACGAAGCAAGAGATGACGGATATTTTATAAACGCATTATTCCGACAGTATGGTTTTCCGTGTGATCAAAGATACCGAAACCGAACAATACGTGTGCTTAAATAGAAAAAAATATCAATTACATTTTATATTTTTATTCAAACAAACTTTACACTTTTAAGTGCTGCAATTCTTGCAAATAACATCCAAGCAACAAATTAATACTTAAATAATAGTAATGACATACCACAATCACAACAAATTAAGTACTTAATAATACCAAAACAAATATATAAAATGTAGTCATCAATACAGCATGAGTATCAACAAAATAATCAGTAAAATCAAATACTTATTGACGACATTAGCAAGAAAATTTTCCAGATTGCTATATACACAAGTTATCTTTGACCGATTGCACGTCAGGCGCTTTTATCGCCGTGTAGATGTAATATACAACATACAACACAAATGATGATTGACAAGCTGTAATTAATGACATTGAAAGACCTGCTTGTAGTTCTGTAAATTTATGATATTAGCAAGTTGTGATCAGAAGTGTAACTATACGGGCAAAATGCCATAGCCGAGGACCTAAGGCATTTTGCCCGTCCGGCGTTGTGGCCGGGCCTGCAACTTTAAAGCGGCCGCAAATTTAATCCGAATTAAAACCGTATTAAACCAGAACACCAAGATAATACGTTTTTTACGAATAATAATTTGCCACGGACTATAGTTACAACACTGGCAGTCATATTTTCGGTCATCTTATATTTTTCTTATTAATCTGGTCAGTGGACTCCACACTATTTATGTAACATGTTGAATAACAAATGAATTACTCAATAAATCTTCTGTTTACTGTAATAAAATAGTAAGGAGTTATAACGAGTATTACTATTACTTCATACTTATTAAATAATCGAACTACATTTTCTTCACATTGAAATCAAGTAAGTATTACGTTTACTTAACTTACATAAAATATTGGTAAATACATTTATTCATATCACAGTTATTCCATTTGGCTTTAAAACATTCACATTCCTGTATTTGCATAATTCTAACGCTAGCATGTAATAAGTAGTAGTATTTTCAATACAAGTTTACGCTAACAAATAATATTTCGTTTGTTCAATACTCGGTATAGTGAGCACTGAAACGATATAATCAGACTATACACAATTGGTCCGAGTACTTCAAATGTGTAGCGAGATATTATATACAATGCTACATACATATATACATTTAAATCCAATCGCGTCGCAGCAAAATAATAAGTTTTCTGCACGAAATACGTTTTGCGCCTGGGCTCGTCCTTAAAAATATAAAAATAAAAAGAAAATTGTTAGTACTCTTTATTGTTAGATAAGAGCAGACTGCCATATTAAAACTAATCTACAAACATTGTGTAGCTGTTCGTGAAACATCCGTGACGGCTATTACCTACGGCATGTATTTATATATGCAAGAATGCATATTTCTAACACGCTAACAATCTCTGACGGAGCAAATAGAATGACTTTATACTTCCAATTTGTCTAAGTATATTCTCTTCACGAACAGAAATCACATATCGTGTTAACCACTAACCGCAGCCGTGGCCAAGGGATTCATTTTATATTTAAACGCCCTTGCGTTGTGGGCAGTAGGCCTATAATATTTTGCACAAAAGACTGTTACTTTCAGTATCGAATCGATCCAAACCAAAAACTCTTGAACCTTATTGTTATGAACTTTAGGTCGAAAATTTGAGCGTAATTTTTATTTGCGATCAAAAGTAATAATGACTTATTTGTGAACCGCACACAGGCGAGTATTTTTGGACGGTCACTTCATCATACACCTTATGTATTATTTAATGTGTCCATGCTTAAGCATTCTGCCTAATGCGTGAGCAATATAGAATTATATATAATTTAGTTCTTTTGACTAGAGAAATTAGTGCCATGTACATAACAAATTACAATCTAAGATTAAATCCCTACAGAATTATATTCTACTTTCTACTTCTAATTCAACGACCTACACGAAAAATATGCATTTTTTTAAGTAAGAAAATAAAAATGCAAATGTTTGTAATTTCACTACTAACATGGGTTGGACCATTAATCTAGAGAAGTTTATAGTTGACAAATAACGTATTAAAAAAATAATACGGATGACACTTATACGTTCCCACCAAAATAAATCTTCCCGATAAAATATATTGGTATTAAAAAGATTGCCGAACACTTTAGTTATTCGTAAATTAAATGAATGGCTGTTGAATACCTAAATTATATATAAAATTTAACATTTCTAAGCAGTAAATAGACTTACTATATGAACATTATCACATGTTCGGTGTATTTTATAATCTACATTATAAGTTAATACTATCTATATTTTATCACTAATTAAATGATTTTAACTATCGGGGTTCTATTCCTTCAACTTTATCCACAAAGAGTTCAAATCAAAGTTCTAAATCCATCAATCGTATATCATTGATTGAATTACACAAAAAATACGCCGATGAAAATAATGATATTAATAATGATGTAAAGTATTTAATTGCTTCATAGTCGCAATTGACAAACTAAAAAGCGATTGTGCACAAAAAAGCAATTCTTAAAAGAACAAATTAAATACAAATTCCGTTTTCAAACAAATTTCAAACCCACAGAACAACTAGGTAATATTTATTAATCGACTTAACCCGAATTTTAGTAAACACCATAATCAGACAATACACATGTTTTAATCACATTAATGTTTCAATCTACAATATTATTACAATATTTAAATTTAAAACACGAGCACCGTGTATGTTATAGGTCCGTTTAATTGTAATAACACAAACCTATGGGGCCAATTTTTAAACTTATGTCGTACCTATTACCTGTTTATATTCTTCTCTTTCTACACTCTGTTCCATTTATAAGGCAGTGGATACATATACAAATTAATGAGTTAGAACTCTATCACAAAGCCATAAAGTTGAAAATGTGATTGTAATAACTTTCTACTGTCTCATAAAGTAGTTTGTACACATTTAAATCCAAGCACTAGCCCTCAGATTGTCGACAATGGTGGCACGTCTGCGGTGACAAACGCGTATACATGGCGCGAAGGCCAGCCTGCGCCAAGGTCACGAGTCGTGGAGCAGGCGCTGGTAATGTGGGAACACTTCGTACGGAGGCACGTGCAGCCCAAACTCGAGTGCCACTAGAACGGCGAACTCGAATCTGATCAAGTCTTTCCTGTTCACCCTGAACGTAGTTTCGATGCGCTGTAAAAATGTAACAACTCAGTATTTTTGCCTTAGTTTTAAGTTGAATTAAATACATTATATGCATCGCTCATTCCAATAGAAAACTGAACTGGCTGATTCACTTCTACAATAATATAACAAAGAGGATTACAAAGAGGAAAGATAAGTATTGTTTAATGTATGTTTGTTACGAATAAACTCAAAAAATACTGGACGGATTAAAAGAATGCAATACTTGTACAGAAGCTTTGAAATAACTTGACGGTTTTTTCACTAAGCCGAAAAATGAAATTCTATCGCGATACCTACTAAATACAAGGAAACAAGAAAACACGGAATCCATATCTGACTATATCAGAATTTTAAGACTCATTGCGCAGGATTGCTTATATTCCAATGTCACGGCTCAAGAACGAAGAAAAATGTCATTTTATTATTATTTGCCAAACCTCCATTAGTTTACTCGGCTATACTATTACTGATGGTAACATCAAGCCCGACAGTGAAACGCTCAAACCCTTATTAGAACTACCCTTGCCTTCCAACACACAAGAGCTAAAACTAACGTTGGGCTTCTTGGCTCACTACTCCAAATGGGTAAATAATTTGTCTACTTAAATTCGACCTCTTATAGACACAATTACGTTTCCACTTGGGAAAGAAGCAAAGATAAGTTTTGAAAATCTAAAATCAGAAATACTAAAATCTTCACTCTATGGAATAGACGACCAAGAAATATTTACAGTAGAAACAAGTGCTTCGGATTATGCTTTAGCAGCGACCTTGTCTCAGAAAGGACGACCAATAGCTTTCTTCTCGAGAACTCTTTCTGATTCTGAAAGAAGGCAATCTTCGATCGAAAAGGAAGCTGCAGCAATAGTCGAGAGTGTCCGTAAGTGGAGACATTTTCTTATCGGAAAACATTTTAAACTAATAACGGATCAACGGTCAGTAGCGTTTATATTCAGTACTAATCATACAAGCGAAATTAAAAACGAAAGAATAGAACGGTGGCGCCTTGAACTGTCATGTTTCAAATTCGACATTATATACCGACCTGGTGTTGAGAATACAGTAGCAGACGCATTATCTCGAGTATGTGCCCACATCAGTCTCGACAAACTCCGAGGCTTGCATAACGATCTATGTCATCCAGGCATTGTTAGAATGGTACATTGGTTCCGTCTCAAAAATCTTCCTTATTCAGTTGAAGAAATTAAGACTATGACTGCCTCTTGCAGAGTATGCACTGAAATAAAACCACGCTATGGAAAATTTCAAGGCCAACTAATTAAAGCAATGGGACCTTTCGAAAGGCTTAATATTGATTTTAAGGGCCCATTACCAGGACCAAGAAAATACCTCCTTACGCTAAAAGACGAGTACAGTCGGTTCCCGTTTGCATACGCCTGTAAAGATATGACTTCAGCCACTATAATAAAATGTTTAAAAGACTTGTTTACTATGTTCGGCACACCTCTCTATCTACATAGTGATCGAGGAACTGCATTCATGTCTGCTGAACTTAACGGGTTCCTACGCTCTCTAGCAATTGCTTCCAGTCATACTGCACCATATAACATCAAATGGCCAAGTCGAACGTTAAAATGGAACATTGTGGAAAACGATCCAGTTGGCCATCCGATCTTCAGAACTATCCATGGAAAAGTGGGAACAGGTTCTACCCGTGGCGTTACACTCGATACGTTCACTTTTATGCACTTCGAAACACACAAAAGATTATTTGGTTATCCTAGAAGATCCACGAATGGGGAGACAATACCTTCTTGGTTAGTGCCAGGACCAGTATTATGCCGAAAGAACGTTCGCAACAAAAACGACCCCTATGTTGAAGAAGTAGAACTTCTACACGCTAATCCGCAATCAATGGCAGACTAACACATTTGCCGCCAGTAGGCTATTCAAATTTTGCCGCCCCTACTATTGAAAAACAGAACATTGTGCTATTGAAAATTTTAGACATTAAGTTGATTTATCCTGTAAGAAAAAAAAATGCCGCCCCCTAATTTCTGCCGCCCTAGGCTCCAGCCTACTCAGCCTGCTGGTAAAACCGCCACTGTCCGCAATACTCATTCATAAGACAAAGTGATGGTCGAGAGTCTACAGTCTCGAACCGACAACTGGCTCCGCTTCCTGATCCTGCTTCACAAGAAGATCTACCCGACTCAACTCGGCCATCTGAAGTCTCAGATACACATACACAAAGAGAAGACTCTGAGTCAAACACTACACAGGGGGTGAATGATATGTATCGATCTCCTTTGAGAAACTCTGTGGTTTTGATATTCTATAATATAAATAGTTTATTATCGGCAATGTCATACTTGTCATGTTTTAAAATGGTACGACTTATTTTTCAGTGAATTAAAGCCTAATTAAATGGTTTGTCGTCTTATTATATCAATTATGAAGAGTTATGAAGCCAGGAACTGGAACTACGAGCGTAAAACTATGCGCAGGAAGCTAGTCCTACTAATATTATAAATGCGAAAGTTTGTATGTGTGGATGTATGTATGTTTGTTACTCTTTCACGTAAAAAATACTGAATGATTTGGCTGAAACTTTGCACAGGGATTAACTATCCCTATAAGCTCGATTAACATATAGGCTACAAAAAATCACGGTCCTACCCACTAGATCAGAGTAACGCGGGTAAAACCGCGGGGCGCAGCTAGTTAGTCGTAAAAACAAAAGACTATGACGACTATGGTGTATAAAGAAAGTGTTCAAACATCAAGAGTAAATATTATATTAGTATTCAGATTTGTTTAATGGGCAGTAAAAACTGATGATGAGCAGCGGCTTTCAGTTGTATTTTAGTGCACTTGGCAACCTCCGTAGCGTAGCGGTATTTGGCTTGATTTAAATCTTGGAGGTCGTGGGTTCGATCCCCACTCCGGACAGGAAAGCTTTGTGTAAATTCTAAGATTTATTTCCGGGTCTGGTTGGTTGAGGGACTACCCTCCGTGCCTCGGAAAGCACGTTAAGCCGTTGGTCCCGATTATTATAACATCATCTATAATAATCGTATAACAAACAACGGGCAGCAGCGTTCCTTGTGTGGCACAACATTATACTGCGGTCACCAACCCGCCTGACAAGCGTGGTGACTATGACAACTCGGGAGGAGGCCCATGTTCAGCAGTGGACGTTATGACGGGCTGATGATGATGATGATGCACTTAGCTATTCCTTTTAGCACTTAGATGTAGTTTATCTTTTATGGTAATCGATGTACGATATTGAAGTTTATACTATACGTAATATATTTATTAAAGTTAATAAGTATTGTATTGTTGTAATATTAATGAGTGTACTTACTTCAATTAGCGCCTTCAAAGCTTCTCCCTTCACGTCATTAAGTTTTGCCGACAACAGTAAACATGCGCCGGCGCATAATTTCCTATTGTCTTTGTTAATGAGGTTGGCAAGTATCAGTTTCTCGAAGTAAACGTACGCTTGAGCTACAGACAGGAGATCAATTCCTCCGCTGTCATGTTTTGCAATCTTGCGCATTTCTTTTTTAATGCTGAAAATAAAATAAAAATCTTTAAAAATTAAAAACAAAAGTAAGGTTTCAAAGTCCGGCTCACTTATCTTTGATATTGGTTTTCTTAATGTAACGAGATATGTCTTTATTTATATTGTAAATCATTTGCCTCACGTTACATTAGTAAATTTTAATCAATAAAGTTTTAAGTTTAAGTTTGT
This sequence comes from Nycteola revayana, assembly GCA_947037095.2. Taxonomy (NCBI): domain Eukaryota; kingdom Metazoa; phylum Arthropoda; class Insecta; order Lepidoptera; family Nolidae; genus Nycteola; species Nycteola revayana. The sequence continues at coordinate 16,102,910 of OX344846.2, read as the reverse complement.
TCCAAAAAATTGCGGTGTGCTCATCTTGGCTCCCTGAGAGCAAATTGGAGAACCAAGTCTAGCAACTCTTGTATTTTTCTATCTATATATTAGTGTTTTGCCCTTACTTTAAAAATAATAAATTCAAGATTTCTTACCTTCTTAATTTACTGAGGGTTAATTTAATATGCGGAAATTTCTCTCTAAACTTGTCGTTTAGTTCCTTCTTAAGATCTTGCGGTCGCACATAGTCAATAATAGAAGTCATATAGGACGTAAATGTTAGCAGCGTTCTATGTTTGCCAGCGATTAGTTCTGGATCATCCAATACATTGGGGCAGTATTGAACCTGTAGACAGAATATAACCGTCCTTTAATCGTTTGTAAAAGTTTGCATTTTTTCGGATGGACTTATGCAGTTATCTTTTGCATTTGGACTTATGCAGTATTTTTTGCAAACTAGTTTCTAGTCTTTATACAATGATTTAATAATCACAAACTAAGAAAACTCAGCGGCGGCGGTCTAGAGGCCGGGCCCAATGGAAAACTATAATAAAATATAGTTTACCATTATTTAAATGGAAAACTTGTCTTAAAATATAGATTTTCGTCTATTTAACTGTCTCTGTATTTTTAATCAAAATTATTACAAAAACAGCTGATTAAAAATCGCTATGCTATCTACAAGGTAATGAAATCGAAATCCGAATCGCTCGTTTCGAATAAGAATCAACGAATGCCTTGACAGGCATTCGTTCTAGCATAAAAACGCTAACGCAAATTTATAGTAAAAATGACTTTTTACTATACATTTTTGCGTTAGCGTTTTTATGCTAGCGATCACTTCGCTGTAGTGGCATTTTGTTTAGGCCCTCAGGCTCCTCTGGCGAGGGGGATTGCGGGATGAATCTACGACGGCATTGGAAGGCTCATAAGGGCAGACAAGGCAAGGCACAGTAGGGTAGACCTAAGAGTCGGGAGTTTATGGAAGACGATTATTTAGAAAACTTTTGAATTCACAGTGATCAATGTCATCTTAGTCTGCAATAGCTACCTAAAGTCTTGGTAGGTACTTACATATTTCTGTGACAGTAACGTTGCTTCGTCCCAGTCAAACGATTTGACATCAACAGATGTATGCGGGGGCGACTGAGGGATCGCAGCCCTTTGAGACGATTCGTAAGAAAAACACCTACAATATTATCACAATATTTAATATTATATTACAATTCTTTACTATATTTAAGTGCATTTCAATATAACTGTTAACTTAGCATGCAGACTGTAAATAATTAAAATATTAAAACATGCTTTATATACGTACTTATTATACTTTAAGATACCAATATAAGATTCAAGTAGTGGTTGATTTCTATGGTTAATGTATAACATGCATAGTAATACGTATCTAATGTTATGTATGTATTAGCTGTGAATAACATATCATGATATCTAGCATATCGAATGATGTACTACCGGGGATTAGTACGCAGGTTACTTCTACCTTTATTCAAAACTAATAAACTACAACTACTTTTGTATTACGAAATTGATATCGCTTTATAGGTAAAATCTGAAAAGAGCGTTTTATATCGCAGTTGGACTTCTATTTTTATCCACTGACTATTTTTGTATCGGTGTCCGTAAAATAATATTATTCAGATATCCGGCACAAGACCTCGCCAGAATATACAGTTTTTATTTTGTTTTATGAATTTGCAGCTATATTCGAACCAACCCAAATATTATTAACAGACATCAGAAAAGCTGATAAATAGCTATCAACATGTGATAGAATCACGTGCATCTTATAACTCGATTTATGAGATTTTATTTATAGTTTACTATTACAGAATTTTTCTAATAAATACTCCTACCTATACATATTCAAATTACGAGAGAGAACCCATAAACCAATTATTTTAGCAGGGACAAAATAGCATTAGCAATATTAAAAATCTAAGTGTTACATAGCAGAATTCATAATTCAGTTCACAGTTTACCATTTTTTATCCTTGTGCCTCGTCAATAACTTAGTCCTGAAAGTCAAATTTGTTAGTGATGAAATGACTGAAAATGAGGTTCAAAATGCATCTGCAATGACTACAGATGTCTAGTTGTTACCATACAATAAGTATATGTTGTGAGTGTGAATAATGAGCTTGATGTATAGTTATGTTATAGTAGAAATCAGTTCAAACAGTTAAGCAACATGTGGTGTGTCTAGAGAAAATACCTAATATACAAACATGATATAGATGACAAATACCTATGTCTATACTAATATTTTCGATTATAATTGGTAACTTATTAAATTACGGATGCTACTTACGGCTTCTGTTGCTACTAACTATCAATACTATTCTTTATATTGTACAATGGTATTGGTGTTTTATGTTTAGTGTTATGTAGATTTGTGGGTAAAAGTTCTGGTATTGTTAATCATTTCATCAATGATTCATATAATCTATACTTAGTCAAATGCAAATATAACAATTGATGAAGTAGTTCCAAGTGCTGCAGATATAGACATTTATTTCTCCCTTATTTTGTTATCTCAATAAATTTACACAGCAATAAAACAAATAGATTTTAAGAGACAGAGTGTAGAGGATTGTTGACACAAATAGTTATGGAATATCAAAGCCATAATAGAGACAAATGTAAAAATCAAATGGTTGTAAAGCTGTAATCTAGAGTAACAGAATGGTTATCTCACATATCATATAAGTAACAGAAACAAGTTGTTTGTGTTGAATATGGCTATTATAACATTTCATTGAATGGTAATCGAAAGAAAATGGTAAGAGGCATGGCGACTAACAGTAGCTATTCGCTTTGTGGCCAGTGCCAGTCGAGATAGTGCTGATTCATTTACACTAAGGAATATGTGTGATAACCTTTATGAAACATTATTTTGGATATAAAATTAATATAAATATTATATTTTAAACCAATCGCTGGGTGATTTTTTTTCCTTCTTCTCCCAGTTACAAATAAAGGAACTGGGCCCAATATACTTAATTACTACTATTTTCTATTTTCAAATTTTAGAAACAATTTAGTGTACCATTTGTTTTAAATTCAAAATAATAATATGAAATGGTTTGCATAGGCTAACAAGACAGCTTTACTATAAGAAGACTGTTCACTTTGATAGTACTCTACTGATAATAGTAGGACATTTAAATTCATGCATAGCCTTGATGACAACAACAATCAGAACTTTCAACTCAAAAAGAAAATAAAAAATTATTCCTCAATTAGTCAGTTAGACAATACATACTGTTACATATTGTCTCCAAATAAGAAAAAAACACATCATAACATACCTTGCTATTACATGTGGGTGACGGTTTACAATCTTCCAACTGGATTTCTCATTGATATCACCTTCATACATCTTTTTGTACTGCTCCCTGGTACACACCTTGGAGGGAATCAATAATTTGGAATATGATATTTCTTGGCCATTTTCCTCTTTCTCCAAGCCAAGCTGATCAAATGGGTCCACTCCATTATCAGTTATGGCGGAAAGAGGTCTTGGTCCAGAAGTGTTTCTTCTTCTAACACCATCTTTCCTCAATTCAGTCCTATAAAATCAAAAAAAGTTTAAATTACTATGAATAATCTATTTTTTTTATTAAAGAGTGGTTCATGTGGTTATAAAATGGAAATCGCATAAAATACCATAAGATGTATTAAAACTCAATACTAAATAAGTTTAAATTATACACAGAAAATGAATCTAAATATTTGTTGTCTATTATTTAGTAACACTGGATTTTTTATTATTGTTGTATGACAGATCTAACAAGACCTATTTATATAAATAAACTTACCGTGCAGTACGAATAGTTTTTGAATAGGGTATAGTGCTGAATATGACACATGGAGCTCCCTGTCCTGGCACTAAAGCAAGTCTTTCATCCTTAAATGTCACTCCTTTTGTAGCATGGATCAGTCTTACCTCTTTGGATAATAGATGGTTTTCAGGTATACAAGTATTACTTGATCTAAATCTCCCTGATAATAACAAATAAGCAATAATAAGTTTATATCAGCCAAAATCACACTTTTACTATGAAGAATGGTACATAATTATATTTAAATCATAAGCTTGACTTTTGGCTGTTATAATTGAAATGATTGAAAAAATTTAAAAAATTGCTTGAATAAATACATTTGGAATAAGACAGGACCAATAATTAATCAATATGTAATAGATGTTAATTGCTAAAAGGATTTTTCCTTTTGGTGCTTTTAAATGTATGCTGACAAAGTTGCAGAGTTCACTTTATATTGAAAATCTATAAAAAAATAAATAACTTACCAAAGTTGAGGCTCTCAGAGCTGCTCTTATCATCACTAGTAGGGCCAGCAAGGGACACAAGGTGAGTTTTCCTTACTCTAGTAGAACTATGCTTTTCTTTGAATGATTCAGTAGTTCCAGATGGGCATCTGAAATATATATTCATAGTGTTGTAAAAAATAATTTATATTTTTATATTAACTCGAAGTAAGCATCTTAAGGTTACCTTTCTCTGAAAGATGCATTAACTCCACCTTTTACAGGTGTTATAGTAGCAGTATACTCAGAATCTGAACTAAGGGAATGATTATCGGCTCCAAGACGATGCACTGGACTCGCCTGAGTGACTTTAGATTTACTCTTCACACTGTTTCGTAGAATGACATCCTTATCCCTATTAATATCCCCAGATTTGGAACCTATATCAACGACATCACTTTTAACTGTTACTTCTGTATCCTTCACTTTTCCATCCAATGAGATATTAGATAAAAATGTAACCGCAGCTAGCCGTCTTCTGGCTTTTTCATATTTATTGCGATTATTAGACATGGTGAGGAATAGGCCTATTTATGTAAGCCCGAGGTAAGTACTACATGTAGTTTATTATTATCTGAACTTGAAGTAATTTATGTCCGCACACTGTAACAATACAAATAGACTGACGGACACTGACACTGACTTCAAGGAATTATAAATACTTTGTTAAATAAACCACATTATATTAAAACGATTTCAGACGATTGAAGATTTCACAAATGTCAATATTATTGACAATGACATGACATCTGAAAGAAATACTTAAATAGAGACTAGGTTGCCATTATTACTTTGATATAGAAAATCGACTAAAACAAATGGGAGTGTTTTTAATAATACTGAAATCATGCTCGTTTTAATCATTGTCTCACTTTGGTGGTCACCTAACTATCATTATTATATAATATAGACATGAAACGTTGCATTTTGGAATTTCAATCTTTTTATTTCTTGATTAAATCCGTTTCAAAATTGATTCTGAACGTTATATTAAATATCAAAGATGAAGTCAAATGTCAAATCAAAAGTTTTGTTTGACGTTTCACCATCCGTGCAGTTACTTAGAAGTGAAGTGAAATAACTTTTTGTGGTTGAATACGATTTTATCTTTATTCCAATGGAGGTGAGCATTCCTGGATCATCAACATCGAGAGCCACTAGGTTCATGATGGAAGGTGTAGGAGCCCGTGTGATACGAGGTCCAGATTGGAAGTGGGGCAAACAGGTAGATCATTGTTTATTTTTATTAATTCATTGCATTTTGAATGAAAAACTGATTAATAAGCACTTCCAGCATCTTAATTGAGAACAATTTCTAGCAGGGACGCTTAACATTTGAAGTATTTTCCATTAGAAAACTATTTTCTCCTAATTTTGCTGATCAAGATTGTTGATTTCTATTACTAGAAATTATTTTATGGCTTTCGGGATTAGTTTATTAAATCATTGAATATGAAATAACTAGCTCATAAACAAATGTATGAGAAATGAATTGTACCCTCATAAACATATAATTTGACCATATTTTATAAAAAGTATATATGTCATTCAACCAAAGTTTCTATATTAACCAAAATCTTTATATAGTCTTATAGCTTACTTTAAGTGTGTTTGTAGTTATTACAAAGATATATACAATTGTTACCTACTCAATTACTGTTTATCAATATTCTTGTAAGTTTTAAATCTGGTTAGAAAATAATAGTATGTAGCTATGACAAATTAATAACCATGCATTTAAATAGAACATTATTATAGTAGTCAGGCTATATATGGTCTTGCTGAACAAGCTCTATTTAGCTATAGTTACCCCATTTGCAGGTGAGTTTATACATAGTTGCAGTATCATGTTCAAGTATGCTCAGAGTCAAAACTTATTAACCTGCTATAAAATAATAAAATTTGTTATTACAATAGTTTATGATGCTTTTTGAGGTATGGAGAGTATAGTTTAAATACTAATAAGCATATGAAATAGGTAATTGGAATGTTATTTTGCCTAAATTTGACAATATATGTACATCAATCATCATAATCATAATATCAAATTCTTATTATATTTAAATAAATTTGGTAAAAAATATATTATTATGTTTATGTTATTATATGGAACAATTCCTGATCACTAGAATACTTCTATGAAAAAAAAAATGCATCAATATCCAAATTTTTTATTGTTTGTTTGCATTGATTAGGTGTAAAAACTACTGGATCAGTTTCAAATATCTTTCACCATTAGTAAGCTAAATTATTCTGGAGTAACATTTGTATCATGAAGTACCCACGGGAACAGGAGCTATGCTGCCGTGATATATCTATAATGCCGTTATCTACCACTACGGGCTTGGAGGATAACGGCATTATAGATATATCACGGCAGTATGTGGGTGAAACCTCATGTGGCGGTGCTAGTATGCAATTATCATAACCAGTTTTACTCATCTTCATTTTATTATTTCAGGATGGTGGAGAGGGCCATGTTGGAACTGTCAGGAATTTTGAGTCACCAGAAGAAGTAGTTGTAGTATGGGATAATGGTACCGCAGCAAATTACAGATGCTCTGGAGCTTATGACTTACGTATACTGGACAGTGCCCCCACTGGTGTTAAACATGAGGGTACCATGTGTGATACATGTAGACAGCAACCAATTTTTGGTAAGCATAATTTAGATTATTAATAAAGGAGACTAGTAATAAAAGACCAGATTATATAGCACATAATAAGTTTGTTATATGCATGCATATATGTATGAAAAATGCTTGAAATATGCACAACAATTGGCAGAATAAGCAAAATTAAATGATAACTTTTAATTTAATCAATCATTTCTATCCTAAAAAAGAAGAAAAGTAAGTTTTAATTGTATTTATTTCAAAATCAGCATACAATTTGTAAATTATCCTTGAATAGGCGACCATAGGTAACATTACTCATTACAGCAACATGACATTATAATTATTTAAATTTTTTGTGAATTTTAGACACAATTATTAAAATAAATAAATATATATTAATATTTATTTATTTTGTGACTAACATGTGGTCTTATTTGCGATATTATCTCTTTTATCACATTTCGGAACACGAAATGACTGCACTGCACTCGGAAAAATATCGTAAATATACCGATACCGATACAAATGTAACCATTTTTACGGAATAAATGAATTTTGAATTTGAAAAAATTTGAATTTGATAATATGCATCATAACTAGATCTTAGGTGAAATTTATTTTTTATTTATTTATTTATTTGGGTTAACAAACAGTTACACACTTAGAAATAAACATCAAAGGTAGGTATACATTTGAATATTATAAGTGTGTAACTCACTACATTATCCACAGTTTATGTATGTCATACAATTTAGGGAATGTTTACAAGTGAGACACAATTTCAGTTTCTTAATAACTAATTATACAAGTCTTTGATTTTGTTGTTCAGAGTATTTCGAAATTTACAAGCAGACAGAGAGAAAACGTCTACATCTGAGAAGTGTATGTTATAATTTTGTGCTTAACGACGAAGAGGTGCGCGGACACCAGCGTTTGTGCGACAAGAAGACACTGCAAACAGGGGTCGCGCGCGCACCTCTCGTCTCACTACAGTTCTAGGTACAACATAAGACAAGCTGTTTGTTAAATCCGAACAATCATATCTATTAGCGCAAAGATCATAAAGAAACATAGTTTCGAGGAAAGTGCGCCTGGACTCCAATTTTGTAAGCCTGTAATGAGTGAGTAATTTTTCATAAGTTAGGGTTCTACGAAAGCATCGGTAGTGTGTAGCTTTCAAAAATTTGTACTGTACTTTCTCTAAGTTGTTTTTATATTTCCTATATAAAGGGTTCCATATCATAACTGCATATTCCAACTGTGACCTTACCAAGGATTTATATAAGAGTGTGTATGTGTGTGTGCGTTTAAAGTCAACGGTCGATCTCATTATGAATCCATACATTCGGAAAGCTTTGCTAATAATTTTATCAATATGCTGATCCAAATGAAGCTTACTGTCTAACAGTACTCCAAGGTCTCGAATTGAAGATTCTTTTCTTAAAGCATTGTTGTTTAAATAGTAGGTGTGAGAGAAAATATTTTTGTTTTTTGTAAATGTTATGTATAGGCATTTAGGTATGCTTAGTTGAAGCTTATTATCACTGCAGTAAGTTGATAATCTATTAAGATCGTCTTGAAATAGAATGCAATCATAAGCACAATTTATTTTCCTAAAAACTTTAAGATCATCAGCATAAAGTAGAAATTTTGAGTACTTAAAACAACAGTAACTGTTAATGTCATTTATGAACAGGACAAAGAGTAGGGGACCAAGGATTGAGCCTTGAGGCACACCATAAGTTACATTAATGGATTCAGAGGGTTTCAGACTCATGATCCTGTATCACCACCTTTTGCGTTCTATTTGTAACATATGATGAGAACCATCTCAATAAGTCGCCTCGTATGCCGTTGTATGCAATCTTTGCAAGAAGTAGTTCGTGATCTACTTTGTCGAAGGCTTTCCGAAAGTCTGTATACACAGCATCTACTTGTGACCGTTGATCCATTTTATTAAACAAATAATCCGTAAAAACTAACAAATTTGTGGCTGTAGATCTTTTTTTGACAAATCCATGCTGCTGTTTAATGATTATGTTATGCAAGATATAATTGATCTCATCATGGACAAGTCTATCGAAAAGCTTCGACAAGGCAGAATAGATAGAAATTGGACGATAGTTTTCCAATTCATGTCTAGAACCAGACTTATGCACCGGCGTAATATTAGCCGTTTTCCAGATGTCCGGAAAAGTACCCTCCGTGATACATTTATTGTAAATAATATATAAGGGCGTACATATTGTACTGGCAGTATGTTTAAGATAATATGCTGGAACACCATCCGGACCAGGACCTTTGGTAGTATCCAGAGATTTTAATGCTGTTATGATTTTATCCATGGTTAGATTAATATTATTAATAATAGCAGCACCCTCTAATTATGCCTCGGGAGGAGACCAGGCATCCCTCACAAATGTGGATGGTTCATATACAGAGTGAAAAAAATTGAGAATAAATAGCAAACTTCTTTGGGGTTATTGGCGCTCTGGTTTTTATATATCATTGAGCAAGGAATACCCGTATTTGATTTACGATTTGAGATATAACTCCATAAATATTTGATATTTTTATGTATGTTATCATCCACAGAATTAATGTATTTATTAAAACTTGCTTTACATTCCACACAGAATCTGCGCCTTAGTAAAGAAAATTGTTCATAGTCAGAATCGTTTTTAGATGTCTTCCATTTGATCCATGCTTTATTTTTGTTGTTAAATATTCGTATTAATGACTTTGAGAACCAAATGGGGAATTTAGGAGAGCGTGGAGCTGACCTAGGAATATATTTTTTTATTGTTTTGAAAATATAATCATAGAAAATGTTTAAAGAGTCCTCGGCAGAAACAACCCTTAAGATTTCAATCCAATCTATAGTAGCTAAATCTTCATTAATTTGATCAAAATTGGCTTTGTAGAAGTTATATTTTATAAATTATGCACATGGTAACATTTTAAGTCTGGCTTTATAACTGATGAAAGAATAGTAGGGGGGGTGATAATTGTCAGGAGGTATCAAACAAGAAGGAGGCGCATGGACATTACAGCTCGCGTTACTAATCAATAAATCCAAAATACGTCCCTTACAATTTTTTATAAAATAATATTGATAACCGTTTATTAAGGATATAAAGTTATCCATTTGTCTACATAATGATGAGTTGCCATAACAGTTAAGAGATCCAGAAGGATTGTCAGCAGAAGTGAGCCATTCTATGTCAGGCAAAATGTAGTCACCAAATAAGAGGAAAGTAGTTGGATTCACCGATCCCAGACTATTTTGCAATGTTTCAAAGTGAGCCAGATAAACGTCTTCAGGGGTTTTCGGTGGAATGTATGCAGCACTTATGTAATATTTTTCCTGACCAAGACCAGGAATTTGGATAACGACATGCTCTATTGACGGATTAATGAGCAACTCGGCCTGCAAATAGATGGAATTCAAGTTTTTAGTACGGCTATAAGCATTCCCCCTCCATCTTTTTTGTTTGTGGTAGGTAATACGATTTCGATCGCATCTGTAAACTACGTATCGCTCATCTATAAATTCACCGTCCATTATGTGAGGAGTGAGCCAGGTCTCCGTTAAAATTATCACATCATAACAATTGGATAAGATATTCATATGTAGGGTGTTCAGTTTAGTACGCAAACCCCTACAGTTCTGATAATATAATGAAAGGCTATCCGATATTTTGTGAATCCAAAAATAAATTAGTATGTACTGATATTATGTGCAGTGGCAATAAGACATAACTAAACATTACAGGTGAAACGTACACGGAGTCCAGGTCGAACTGAGTGAAATTTAACGACATAACCATGCTTAAATACAAACAAAAATAATAACAATTAGAGAAAAACATACTTCTGGATTTGTTGTTTAAAATGAGAACAGAGCAAGAATCGTATAACTATATATATACGTATAATAACTTGTAGGTTAAAGTAATCTATAAAACTAAAAAGTAGCTTAAAACTTATATTAACAATTATCATGTACCTATTAAAACAAAAGAGTAGCCTAAAATTAATATTGACAAGTAAAATGCAGTTCACAAATCAAAAACAAAAAGGTACCCTAAAACTAATATTGAAGAATAACATGCAAAGACTTAAAATCGCTAATATAAAATTATTGTTAGCAAATCTTACATAAATAGCATTGCTATTGATTTGAAACAGGGGCAGAGTTGGTAGAAAGTTTAATTTTCTGAATATCATGTGTTGATCGTATGGCCAGGGCAGCCGAAGAATCAGTCTCTCGAACGAGGATGGTGGCATTTTTAACCCACACGTATTTGTTCTTTTTAGCTGCCTCCTTACACTCACGAAATAAATGTTTATAAATATGCTAGTACCGTTGAGAATGGCTTAAATATGCCAATGCTTATGCGAAAATATGCATTAGCATATAATCTGGTCCCTACTAATAATAAGAAAAACTAACACTAACTGTCCAGCATGATTGCACCTTTATGGTGCTTTATGTTGATGTTCAGTTCAGTACAAAGAAGTTTTTTCAGTTACATTATCACTGCACCTGATAGGTATTATCTGCTGTTAAAATTATGGCATATTTTTTAAAGCACCTTATACACACAGAAACTATGATGATTTTTTATATTCAGCTTTAGTAAAATCCATATGTTTATTGAAATAATGAAATTTATTCAGCACTTAGGTATTTACATACACTTGTACTTGACAAAATTACACTGTATAAGACTATATCAAACAAAAGTATCACTTAAGTAGCTAATAACATTGTTAAAATTATTTGATGTTACAGAATTTTTAATCAGTCTGTCCGTCTGTCGTACGATAACAACAAATGTACACATTATAGTAACATACCTTAGAGGTAACAGGTCTAAAAATTCCAAGAATCCGGCCCAAGTCTAAGCGACACCACCCTTAAGGGGTTTACCAACGCTCAGGGTGCCACTGGAGTAAAGAGTAGATTTACGAACAGTGGTGGTGATCGCTGGCACGAAATCACAGTTCGGGGAATAAGCAACAACGCGGTCTTCGGTCATGCCGTCGAGGATCCTACACTAGCTACCTAAGTGGACGACCCGGAGAAGAAAGGAAGAAAGAAACTCCGAGATTTTTCTCTTTTGCTGTTTTTTTTATGTCAAGTCTTTTCACAATCATGTAATATTTTACAATGTATATATGATGTGAGCGAATGCAAGCACAATACCATTTATTACCTGGTCAATTAATACCGACCAGGTGTTCAATAAGACAAGAAAAATTATAATAATGTAAATTTTTAATTTGAATGTTATTCTATACTTAAATTGTATTAATTATATTTTCAGGGATCCGTTGGAAGTGTGCAGAATGCAGTAATTACGACCTATGCTCTGTATGTTACCATGGCGATAAACACAATCTCCGACACAGGTTCTATCGTATCAGTGCACCGGGCGCACAGCGGTGTCTTGTCGAACCTCGGCGCAAGAGCAAAAAACAAGCTGTTAGAGGCATTTTTCCAGGAGCCAGAGTTGTGAGAGGGGTAGGTGTAGTAATTGTACTGCTCTAACTCTACCATAATATTCAGATATTATGTGAGAGTTATTGCAGTACTACAGAACAGAATACCACATGCTAATAAAATTGACTATTAATGTTGTGTTCTTGCACATAACTATGGACGCCATAGTTCATATGCAGGAGGGAATGTCAGCAGGCTATGTAACTGCTAATTGTATGATATACTCATCATCATCATCATCATTCTCCTGCCCTTATCCCAATTTATTTGGGGTCGGCGCAACATGTCTTTTCCTTCCATACTCCTCTATTAGCCGCCATCTCGAGCCGTCAGCCCCTTTCTAACCATATCTTTTACATCCATCCATCTTTTCTTTGGTCTTCCCCTTCTCTTATAGCCATCGACATTCATACTCAAAACTTTCCTCACGATTTTTTCCTATAAGATATACTCATATAGAAAGAAAAGAAAATATTTGTTGCGCTCCCCGTTTATCCCGCATCAGATTGTTACCCTACTGTAATGGTGGTATGTATTCAGGCTGTTATCTCAAACGCAAATAAAAATCTGGCTATAGGTATATATTACCATTAGAGTTAAAAGAAATAATTTAATAAAGATTACTTACATTATTAATATATATTTTAAAAGTTTTGTCATTCATTTTTAGGTTGACTGGCAATGGGAAGATCAAGATGGCGGTAATGGCAGGCGAGGCAAAGTGAACGAGGTTCAGGATTGGTCAGCCGCAAGCCCTCGATCTGCTGCATATATCGTTTGGGACAATGGAGCTAAGAATTTATACAGAGTTGGCTTTGAGGGGATGGCTGACTTAAAAGTACGATATTTTTGTTTTCAATATTATTGAACATATATTTTTTTTCGTTCATAAATAAACTTCTAGATCAAAAATCTAAATTCTATTCCCCATTTGCTTTAATTGGCGAATCAAATCTTTCATTAAATTACGCATAATGTTTGTACTACCTTAAGCCAATAAACAAAATTCATACACTTGCCAGTATTTCAATAGGCCAAGCCTGATTGTTTTCTTGTGAACTATGCATTGCTATGAGGAGATTATAAAGAATTAATTGCTAAACCAAAAAAAAAATGGTATTTCCCCAACAATCTTGTTGATGGCCAGGATGTAATTATGGTCTACATTACTAGTGTTGTTTTTGGAAATTACATACAGAATTACGATTTAGAAACCGTATACATATGGCGCGATATATAGGTATACCTATATTTTTTATTTAAAAAAAAAGTTACAAAAAATAAATACAATGGTATGGTATATACATAATATTATCTTTCCGCCAAACTGTTACGTTTAATGGCGGGAAGATGGGGCGGGAATTTGCAGTCGCGTGCATAATCACTCCTAATTTTCCGGTTATAGATTTTAGCTTTGTGCTCCATATAAACTATTCTTAACTTCTCCATATTAACTATGCCAAATCACATACTTCTTAGCCCTCCTCATAGTGTTGCTTCTTGCTATGTTTATATAACTTATTTAATGCAAATTTACTTTTAAATTACAGGTAGTTAACGATGTTAAAGGTCAAAATGTATATAAAGAACACCTACCCCTCTTGGGAGAGTTAGGCCCTGGACGCACAGGACCTCATGGATTACAAGTAGGTGACCAGGTATGTTATTATGTTTCTGTATTTTGCTCAGTATATATTCAGTTGCTTTTATACCAATACCAGTCTTGTGTTTATGTAGTATTTAAGTATTGTGAAACTGCGCCTTTTGATCGGATTATGTTGCATACAGCTGTCCCCCACCCCCCTTTATATATTAAAGGAGGGTGGGGATCTTACTAAATAAGTGTAAAACTTAATATAATTTGATATTGTAAAATAAAATATTATCTTTACAAAGAAATTTAACAGTTTAAAATATATTAAATTCCATTCTGTCATTTAGATTTAAATGAAGGTAATAGTTATGTTAATTAAGTAATATAACGTACCTTCTATTTACTGTATTGAATCGTCACTGTGATTAAATCTTCTTCTTCTATCTTCTATCTATATATATCTATATATATAAAACAAAGACGGGTTTGTTACAACACTTATAACTCGAGATCGGCTGGATCAATTTTCATGGTTTTTGTTTCGTTGGATTTGTCTACGCCCTGAATAGCAGAATACATTTTAAAAACAAAATAAGGTCGTGTTAGTTACACTATTTATAACTCAAGAACGGCTGAACCGATTTGGCTGAAAATTGGTAGGGAGGTAGCTAAGAACTGGGAGAAGGACATAGGATACTTTTGGGTAGGGGTAGGGTAGGGTAGGGTATGGTAGGGTAGGGGTAGGGTAGGGGTAGGGTAGGGGTAGGGTAGGGGTAGGGTAGGGGTAGGGTAGGGGTATGGTAGGGGTAGGGTAGGGGTAGGGTAGGGTAGGGGTAGGGTAGTGGTAGGGTAGGGGTAGGGTAGGGTAGGGGTAGGGGTAGGGTAGGGGTAGGGTAGGGGTAGGGTAGGGGTAGGGTAGGGGTAGGGTAGGGGTAGGGTAGGGGTAGGGTAGGGGTAGGGTAGGGGTAGGGTAGGGGTAGGGTAGGGGTAGGGTAGGGGTAGGGTAGGGGTAGGGTAGGGGTAGGGTAGGGGTAGGGTAGGGGTAGGGTAGGGGTAGGGTAGGGTAGGGGTAGGGTAGGGGTAGGGTAGGGGTAGGGTAGGGGTAGGGTAGGGGTAGGGTAGGGGTAGGGTAGGGGTAGGGTAGGGGTAGGGTAGGGGTAGGGGTAGGGTAGGGGTAGGGTAGGGCAGGGGTAGGGTATAAAAGTCCACCCGTGCGAAGCCGGGGCGGGCCGCTAGTATATAATATAAATAGTCAATATAATCAATCAATTATATTGAATTATAAATTAAATAATCATATTTGGAAAATATATCTCCAAAGACTTTCAATCTAACATTCGTTAGATTTGTAGCAGCCCTCACATAAGTGCAGATTTCATTTCAACACTTATTAAACAATGGACCTCTTAGCTTTATATATTTGACAGAAATATAATCTTCAAATTATTGAATGACATTTGTTAATAAAAAAACGATTTTTTTATGAATATCCATCGGTATAGCTAAGAAATCCTTTAAACGTGAAACCCATTATTTATTCTACTTTATTAAAGTACATAAAGTATCTACTTACGTAGGCATATATATAAATATATATACTTTTTCATGTAATGTTGAAGAAATCCTCAGGTTAAATTAAATATAAATAAGTACTTCTTGTAGCGAGACATGATGGCTAGTTACACAGCTACATGACGCAATTTTTTTGTCTTTAACCATTATTTTTGTATATTATCGATATAGCATCAGTCATAATTATGATTACCCAATATAAGAAAAAATGAATAGGTATATTATGTCATAACACGAAGGGTAGTCACTACATTGTATAAAACAAAGTCGCTTACCGCTATCTGTCCGTCCCTATGTATGCTTAGATCTTTAAAACTACGCAACAGATTTTGATGCGGTTTTTTTTTATAGATAGAGTGATTCTAGAGGAAGATTTATATGTATAATACATCAGCATTGCACCCGTGCGAAGCCGGGGCGGGTCGCTAGTTAGAGATAAAGGAAAGCAATAGTAACAATTAAATTTGTTTATTTCAGGTGAATGTGGATCTAGATCTTGAGATAGTGCAGTCGTTACAACATGGCCACGGAGGTTGGACGGACGGAATGTTCGAGTGCCTCGGTACCACGGGCACCGTGGTTGGAATAGATGAGGACCAAGATATTGTGGTCACGTATCCCAGTGGCAACAGGTGGACGTTTAACCCCGCTGTTTTGACTAAGGTGAGAACTTTCGATTGCAAGTAAAGGCCCATTTTTGACTAACGACAATTGTCCTGCGTTGTGTCACAAGATTTAACATCAGGCGATATCTTCCGATGCTGTCGTAGACCCTAAGACGAACGCTAACTATAAAGTACAGCAACAGTTGCACAAATCTCCTCTAAACATCCTAGTATTTATTTCTAAAAGACGGGAGTCCGCAAGTCCCTGATTTCCGCACTAACAAAATATGTTCCTTTGTCGCGGGGGACTTTACAAAATATAATTCATGGACACACCACACCCAGACTCAGAACTACTATTAGTGGTCACACAAATAATTTGTCGGGTGCTAACCCAGAACATCAGGTTTCTTATCACTAAGCCACTATCGTAAGCTTCAAGTCCCAGTTTAATATTCACAAAATACTTAGTTGTTTACAATAAATAATAAAATAAAAATAAAATGAATATTTAGGGGGGGGGGCTCGTAAAAAAAGGTTATAATACAGTGTAATGTTATTAACATAATCAATGGTATTTTCCCTTCGTGCGTGAGACTCGCACTTGGCCGGTATTTAATATCGTTCGTTCCACCAGGTATGCAGTGGTAATGTAAGCGCGTCTACATCCACGAGCGGTGCTACGGGCGGCGCGTTTGCTGTGGGCGACCTCGTGCAGGTGTGCTCCGACCAGGAGCGAGTCAAGGCGCTGCAGCGGGGACACGGCGAGTGGGCAGAGGCGATGGCACCTGTGAGTTATGTTTGATACTAGCTATGTATGTAAAGTTACTCCCGTTCCCGTGTCAAATTCATTATAAAATATAGCCTATATATAGCCTTCCTCTTCCCTCTTCCTATAGGCAGCCTATTTATAGGCTGCCTAAAAGTGTTTATTTTTTTAAATCGAACCAGTAGTTCCTAGGAATAGCCCATTCAAGCAAACAAACACTTCAGCTTTATAGATTAGTATAGTAGTATATATAGATAATATATCTTTATACCGCGTAATTGACAGTTGCTATTCTCTCTATATAAATAAAAATGGATCGCCACAATGTATGTACGCGCATAACTCGAGAACGACTTGACCGAATTGGCTGATACACACAACACAATACAGTGTTGAAAATTCTGAAGACGAGTTTGTGTAACAAAAAATGTTGGTAAAAACACTTGACAACATGTGACGGACAACGTCTGAAACATAGGTACATCTAGTAAGTTATAATTTCATTTGTCATGAAATATTTTCTTTGTTTGTGTAGTAAATGGCCAAATATCAATTGGCTAAATTTAATCTTCAACCTTATTAGCTATTGTCACTTAGGTACGCTGTATGCAGTATCACCGACGATATGTATTTGTAGCTCTTCTCTATCAACGAACGGGGGGTAGCCTTGTAATAATGGGTAACCACATATTATACGTATATTGATGCCAAATGAAAAGTATAGGGCTGGTACCACACGACATATATATGTCGAAGGTTTTTCAGTATAGCTTAATGATGACCTTTTACAGAAATGTTAGTAGAAGCAGAATTTTCTTTAAAAATCTTTTAATTCCTAACAGGGTTATGCGTGATTAATGTTATTGAATATAATTAATTCTTTTTTTTAATGACAGACCCTTGGAAAAGTTGGTCGTGTGCAGCAAATATATCACGACAACGATCTGAAAGTGGAAGTGTGTAACACGTCGTGGACCTACAACCCCAACGCCGTGACTAAAGTAGCCTCGTCCGACGGAAGCATACCGGGGAACTCGTCAGGTGATATATTTTTTTTTGTACTTAGTATGTAGTCCCATATGTTTTGCGGCTTAGAATAGACCACCCATATCTTCCCAAGGGTTTTTTTTTCGGCCGGACATATTTAGTTAGCCCTGAGGCTTTTGCTACTTCACCGGGCATAAAGGCGAGCAGAGCTCCAGCCTAGATAAATGGTTTAAACACTATAAACTAAGCAACCTGCGCAAGAGGGCGTCCCCTGTGGGACTTGGACCTCGGCTCAGGGCGGTCGCTGATGGGGAGATTGAGGGATTATGGCTTTTAGTTTCTTTAGAGGAGTTTTGTGCAACTGTCGCTCTACTTTACGACTTCTTCCCATGGGTGTCTTAAGAGTTGGCTAAGGGATATACAGCTGATGGATGGGGAGCAGCAGTATCTATCAGCTCAAGGATTCTTATCATCTTACCAATCCGTCTCTTTAGGATTCATAGATTACCAATCCTGCCATGCGTGGTGATTATGGCAATTTCCCTTAACAACCCTGGCTTACGAAGGTGTGTTCAGAGGAGGCCCATGTTTGGACAGTGGACGAAAACGAGTTGTTGGAGTGGAGTATGTCGTTAGCAGCGAGGCTTTTGCTACTACACCGGGCATATAGACGAGCTGTGCTCCAGACTTATTAAATGGTTAAAAAACTACAAACTAAGCAACCTACGTAAGAAGGTCGCGTCGCCTGATGGGCTTGGACCGCGGCTCAGGGCGGTCGCTGGCTAGGGGATTGAATAATTATGACTTTAAGTAATGTAAGGGTGTTTTGTGCAACTGTCGGTCTACTTTACAGTTTGCGGGTATTCTGGAGGCTAATCATATAACGATATAATTGATAAAAATGTATTCATTACTGTACATTTATTGTAACGAATGCATTACAATAAACATATAAGAAATGTCCTACGTTATTTTTATAGTATTCTCGAAGCTATAAGTAAACAAATTGACATAGTTAAAAACATTTTTTCGTTGCGTAGTTATTTATTGTTAGTATTTGTTATTTTTATTGCATTACAAGACATTCCATGTTTGTAATGGGTTATTAATCACATGTGTAACTTATGTACAATCAACAAAAGAGATAGGTTTACACCTTGTGAAACTTTTTTTTTTTAAATTATTATTAGAATTTTGCAGTCTACCAGTTTTCTTGTTAACCCCTCGAGCTAAGCTAAAATGCTTGTGTTACGAGTGGGTTCACGTCGGTAGTGCAATTATGGGTTAGGTTCGAACCGGCGACCTCAAGATCACAAGTCCGATGACCAAGGAATTGGGCTACGGCCGCTTTTAAAATTTATATGTCCACGTTTATGGAAGGAGTTTACTGTTATGTGTATGTACACAGCTTGCAGCGAACTCTTGACCCATAAAGAATTACCAGCATTCGTACTGACAAAAACATATTTATTGACATTATTTGATACTGACGGTGTACACCTATATCTTTTGTTGACTGTACATTATTATAATTGTAATCATTGAATATTTGTATGCTTTAGGAGAACGTCTGTCGGCGCTTTTAAAGAAGTTATTCGAGTCCCATGTGACTGGTGACGCTAACGAAGAACTGGTGAAGGCGGGAGCCAACGGTGACGCTGCTCGCTGCCAAGAGATACTCGCCCGTACTGACTCGTCCCATGTTGATGTCAATGGGTTCTATGGCGGCCATACCGCTTTACAGGTTCGTAGTAATTGGCCGTGTAACAAAGAATAGACTACCCTTTGTCTTCCCATGGGTTTCCTAACCATATTATTGGCATTATTATGGCAATTTAAATCAACGACCCTGGCCTGGCTAGGTCTGTTAAATGGCGGCATATGTTCAGCGATGGACATAAACAGGCTGTTGAAGAAGAAATATTTTCAAATGAGAAATTAATTCATTAACCGTGGTCCATATAAATAAATGTCACAGGACAGATAGACATTATATCAACATTTGCTACTGTGTTGCCTACTATTGTAAGTTACCTGGTCGGATATTTGAAAGAGTTAGAATTATCTGTTAGTTATAGTTTTGTATGTAAATTCCTAAATGCTATAAAAAAATAATTTATCGTTATTAATTTATGCTACTTATATGTCCAGGCGGCCGCTCAAAACGGTCACGTGGAAGTGATCCTCGCGCTAGTGGAGGCGGGTGCGGATGTGGACGCGGAGGATCGCGACGGGGACCGCGCCGCGCACCTGGCCGCCTTCGGGGACGAGCCCGCGGCGCTGCGGGCGCTGGCCGGCGCCGGCGCGGACCTGAGCGCCAGGAACCGCAGGCGACAGACCCCGCTGCACATCGCGGTCAACAAGGGACACCTGGGC
This sequence comes from Nycteola revayana, assembly GCA_947037095.2. Lineage (NCBI taxonomy): Eukaryota > Metazoa > Arthropoda > Insecta > Lepidoptera > Nolidae > Nycteola > Nycteola revayana. The sequence continues at coordinate 16,082,550 of OX344846.2, read as the reverse complement.
GTCGTGCACACGCTGCTTCAACTCGCGGTGCATCCCAGCCTGCAGGTCAGTGCCGCAGTCGTAACTTACGATCGCGTGGTGAATATTATATACGAGGGGACGAGGCTTCCCAAACTTATTGTTAATGTGACACCCTTTGACAAATCCATTACCTGTTCCTCCATGCCCCCTCTCAATCGCCCGAATCAACGCCCCGCGTTCGACGACGATGAGAATGCCGAATGCCTAGCAAATAGTCTAGAAACCCAATGTTCGCTTAGTACTCTACCTATAGACCCAGCCAACCTCGCAGAGGTCGACGCCGAGGTGGAACGTAGGGCCGCAATTCATCAACCCGCGATACGTGTCCGTGCCGCCGACGAACCCCCGGCCAATGGGGAGGACGACAACAATAATAATAATAATAAAATTTCTTTATTGGCACAAAAATATAAGTAGGTACACAGTAGTAGAAAGCTTATTATAGGTACAGAAAATTTTAATTATAATGTTCTGCTGGTACTTAAAATAGGATACGAGGAGGAACCTTCCAGTGTCACAGTCAAACTAGGTAAAAATGTACTGGTTACAATGAGAAAGTAAACCTACTTACAATATTTACTTTACGAAACTTAGTTATTAAGATAAAATTCATGTTAAAGATTTAGTAAACCTGTTATATTACTATTATACGGGAATGTGTGGTGTATCTACATATTTATTATCTGCTGCGTGTATGTGTGCGATTGAGAAGATCTGTGATCTGCATGAGATTATTATTTTTTGTATTATCAAATATAGTTCCTTATATTATTGGACGTATAAGTTTTTCGGTGTCTTCATAAGAAAGTTTTTGAAGCCATTTTATTACTTTATTCTTACATTTATATTTGCTAATAGAATCTATATCTAAGACTTTATTAATTTTGATATAAATAAATCGTCCGAGGAAGTAGTAGAACCGTTCGCTGAATGTGGTCCTATGGCTATCAGCTGGCGGAAGCTTAAATTTGCGTCGCGAAGATAATGATGATGTCCCGTCTGTTTTGCGTATTGAATGCTGCTTCATTATAATTTGAAGAATGAACAACTGCCGTACTGTCAGAACTTCGCAATATTCGTAGAGATCCTTTGTAGGAAAGCGATATGGTTTAAGAGTACTAACTTTCAGTACGGCTCTTTGAGCCCGCTCAAGCTTTATTAAAGATGACCTACAAGCCCCACCCCAAGATAAAATACAGTACCCTATCAGGGATTGACACAAAGCGTATTATATATTTTTTAGAACTGTAGGTTTTGCCACATGCCTCAAGTGTTTAAAAATATATATTAGCTTCCGAATTCTCCCCGTAAGTAAATCAATGTGCGGTGCGAAATTTAATTTGTCGTCTATGATTACATCCAAGTATTTTATGTTTGTGACAATGACGCGCTACTGGCAGTTACCGTAGATGAAGTTAAATCTTTGATCAAGGGCTTACATCCCAGGAAGGCCCCAGGTCCGGACGAGATTACTAATCGAGTAATAACCTTCTTCCGGATGAGCATTTTGGCTTTCGAGCTAAACTCTCCTTGTCCACATTGTCGTACACATCCTTGTTAAATCAGGCAAACACAAATGTCATACAGGAGCACTCTTTTTCGACGTAACTAAAGCGTTCGACAAACCTCTCGGGGAGAACCTTTAGGCATCGTGAAGAAGGAGATTACCCCCTCACCCGATCCAAGCGGGGGTGCCACAAGGCTTAGTACTTTCGCCACTCCTGTTCTCGCTTTATACAAGTAACATCCCGAAACCCAAGATAGCCCTACTGGCACTCTTCACGGACGATACCGCTTTATATTACTCGGGCCGCAGATCTACCGCCAGTCACGATGCTCTTCAATCCGCATCCAATGCCTTAGGCAAATAGTTCAGAAAGTGGAGAATCGAAGTAAATCCGATAAAGAGCGTCGCAGTACACTTCTCGAGATGCAACAGTCCACCGCTCATTCCACTGGTCAAGATGTTATGCGAACCAATCCCTTGGGAACGGAAAGCCAAGTAATTAGGCGTAATCCTTGACCAAAAGCTAAACTTCAGAGTGCATGTCGAAACCGTTCGTGCACGGGCTTTACTTACGCTCAGTCGACTACACTGTATTTGAAATTTACGCAGCAAACTGTCACTTGATAATAATATAGGATTTACACCACATGTATACTACCGATTATGACGTACGCCAGCACTGTATTTGCTCATACCGCGTCTAGCAGTTTGTACCGCTTACAAACTGTTCAAAGTAGATTCACTCCCTTGGGAACGGAAAGCCAAGTAATTAGGCGTAATCCTTGACCAAAAGTTAAACTTCAGAGTGCATGTCGAAACCGTTCGTGCACGGGCTTTACTTACGCTCAGTCGACTACACTGTATTTTAAATTTACGCAGCAAACTGTCACTTGATTATAATATAGGATTTACACCACATGTATACTACCGATTATGACGTACGCCAGCACTGTATTTGCTCATACCGCGTCTAGCAGTTTGTACCGCTTACAAACTGTTCAAAGTAGATTCACTCGACGGGCCACCGGGGCACCGTAGTTTATTCGTAATCGCAACTTACATTCTGACCTCCAACTGCCTTCCAAAAAGCAGCGGATTGTTTCGGAGCGGTAGTTGCAGCATCCGACTATGAGCCTTTGCCCACAAAGCGTCGTAAACACCGAGGCCGACGGTGCTTACGACGCTTCGTGAGCCGTAACAATTATGAATGAATGTTCAAAGTAGATTCACTCGAGAGGCCACCGGGGCACCGTGGATTATATATAATCGCAACTAACATTCTGACATGCAACTCCCTTCCATCAAGCAGCGGATTGTTACCGAGCGTTTGCAGCATCCGACTATAGGCCTTTGCCTACAAAGCGTCGTAAACACCGTCGGCCTCGGGGCGTCCTAGACGACCCGGACGACGAGATCTCAACTTACCGACTAGCAGCAGAGAGACTGTTAGTTGGTAAGTAACAGTCTCTGTACTGCTAGTTGGTAAAGTTGGTGATCTCTTTCCTAGGATCGTTTCAAGGCAATAGCAATTGAGTTACTAAATTCATAAGTATATATATTTTCTTTTCTTTCTTCTTCTTACTAGTATTTTACGATGCACACTATTTGTCCGTTTTCTTTTAACTTTTCTTGTGAATTTGTGGTCGATGTGGTGGGTTACATGTGTAGTAACATAAATATGGATTTTGTATAGATATATTTTTAAGTATTGTGCTAATTTTAAAATCTCTAGTTAAGCTTGGCATTTAACTGTTTTTTGTGCCTAATAAATATAATAAAATAAAAATAAAAAACGGGGCACAATTTGGAAGGGTGTCGTGACGCACACTTAGGGCAGGCCTGATATATGACATACTTCGCACGTTGGCTACTATGGCCTCGCCCAAATTGCAAGGAACAGGAGATCGACCCGATACACATAGCAATCATTGAAGGACGTCTGAGCTTGGTACAAACATAGCTAACACACAGTAGGTACATCTTAGTTAGCTGTAGCCTTAACTAACGGGTGTCGTAGAACCGCGTGGATGATATAATTTTAGACACGCTACAATCGATGGCTGCAGCCGGAGCAGACCTGAGTGTTTACGTGTTTATATAAATACATATCGTTTGCTACATATCTATATAATTCTACTGGAGCAAATGTAATAGCAAAGCAAAAAGAAGTTTATGTTTTATTAATTGTATCAAATAGCGTTGGAAAGAAAATAATACTGTTAATCTGTATCTGCTGCATAAACCCCTTTGACAGGCCTGCTGTTATGTAAAAAAAATGTATTACGGGCGCATATCAGTGCAAGGGACAGCAGGACGTTATGAATGCGTGACTACGTGTCAGTGCTGTAGCTTTATTAGCAAAACTTTGTTGTAAATAAAAAGGGAGGGCAGTAGTTGTGGAATCGTAGAGTTCAGCCTCCCGCTCAAGGCCTATTTATCTATATATATGTACACCTAGGTTTAGCCGGCCACATGCGGTTAAACTTAGATCAACCTCAATAAGTCCCTGTTCAACTCCATTGGTTTAGGTTATTTTTTTTTTTTTAACCACCCCAACATCTTTTTGTGTCGTGCATAGGTATTGTTTATTTAATTAAAACCTAGTTCTAACCGAAGATAAGTAGGATAGGTACATCTAAGTTTAACCGCATGTGGTCGGCTGCACCTAGTTGTAGCCGGCTAAACCTAGGTGTAGCCGCACTTCGGCTATTAGCGGTAACTAGAGATGGGCCGACTATAGTATTTGCCGACTAACCGACTAGCCGACTAATCGGTTCTCAAAATGCCGAATAGTCGGCCGACTAATCGGCAATGCCGATCATTTTAATACCTTCTTGTTGGAGGTATTCGGGCTTTTTCGTCATCACTTGGCTTAGACATCGCGCGGCCGCTGAGCTTAATTACTGACTGATTAATACATTCCTATGTTGTAAAGACTGTAACTTTAGATAACTCTAAGTTACGTTTATAAATTATAAAACAAGTACAAATGATTTGTTTTATTTCATTTGTTATGCGCCGATCATAATCGGCATATTTTGCCGAATAGTCGCCGACTAGTCACCGACTACAAACGTTGCCGAATAGTCGGCTTTCCTGACTAGTCGGTGGCTAATCGGCCCATCTCTAGCGGTAACATATATACAGGGTGTCCCAAAAGGTTAAGTAGCTGGGAAAGGGGGTGACAGGGGTGGACACAATGGTCACTAGAAAAATAAAAAAAAAAATCCACTCTCGGTATTAAAAAAAAAATGGCATTTTTTTAAAAACTTAAAATTTTACACCTTGTTATTTTTGATGTTGATGTTGATGACCTTGTTGTTATTGAAGATTACATAACAGCATTTTTTTTAAATACAGCCATATTTGTAGGTACAGTTAGCACAAGGTGTAAAATTTTTAGTCTTTTAAAAATGCCATTTATTTTTTTAAACACCCAGAGGGAATTTTTTATATTTTTCTGGTGACCCTTGTGACCATCTCTATCACCCCCCTTCCCAGCTACGTAATCTTTTGGGACACCCTGTATAAAGTCACATGTCCTGAATGACTGATTTATCAACGCCGTGGCAAAACTACTGAAGCTAGACACATGATGTTTAGACCGTGGCTTCCTTTTGTGAGTTATAGGTCCACCAAAAAAGGATTTTGTAAAATTCAACACCTAAGGGGATGAAAAAGGGAGGCATTTAATTATAAAGCTCCAATAGGAACGGGAGTTACGCGGTCTAAACCGCGCGTGGGAAACTAGTAAGGCATATTGTAACGGTTGGGCGTCGGTTAGCTCTGGCAATGATACTCTGAGACGCGTAAAACTCTTAATATAAAAAATATGAACACCCAAACATAAAATTATTTACAGTTTAAGAAAAAACTAGCTTTTCGCTTAGTGACACGCGCAGGTGACGTATTCTATTTGTCATAGGGCGAGTTAGAACCCCACCGACCTTATTAAATGTAGTAGTAAAACCACAACAGATAAAAGATAGAGCTGTGTTTCATCAACTTGACAACTTGAAACAAAAATATTTTTTTCATTACAGTTTTTACAAACATAAAGAATATCTATCTAATCCTATAATAGAGTTGAGGTCATCTTAATGTGAATACATTATAATGAATCGATACGTATCAAACCGTATTTATCGCAAAAACGGTGGATCATTTCAAATAACGTCAAACGGGAGACTCTGAACACTTTACTACTTCTACTATGGCTGATAAATTAATAATAAAATGTTAAAAATAAACTAGCGCACTAAAAGTGCTGTTTCGACTAGAAAAGTAAGTTGTTCAATAGGTGGATAAGTTAATTGCACTGTACGTTGCTCTAGCTAGTTAGTCGGTTTAAACTAATTTCTTAGACATACTCATTGGGTAATAGATTTTGCTAATTATTCTGTTCGGGTGGAATTACATACATGAGTATAAATATGATAATATTCGTCATGAATATTAACGTTTCTACATTAACATATTCATATTTTGATTAGGTCAGGAGGAGGGTTCCGTAGACATATCGGAACATTTTATGGGCACTCTTCTTGTCATCGAGATAACTTACTGAAATTACGACATTTCCCGATGGCAAGAATGTACCGAAATAAATTACGACCAATCGTAAATTTTCTGCAAGTATATTATTATTTTACATATAATCTCACCCCCTTGTAGGTACCGTAACCCTGTAAGTCATGTCGGTCGTGAGAAAAATTAAAGTATAACATTTTGGGCCAGGTATAAAATTTACGACGAATTACACATTTACCGGTTATGTAAGAAGTAACGTAATAAGCTGTGTCGATTATATAATGGTATAAAAGCAAAATAAAACTAGGTAAAAGGCGAATAGCGCTCCGAAAATATTTTACTTTTAGATCGAGTCGATTATTTTGTATACCATAGATGTGGTTATAATACCGTTCCACGTACTTGTAGTATAAGATACTTTTAGCATCCCCGTTCAGACGTTTCGTAATAGCATCAAACAACATCGAGTTATGGAGAATATTTGCTTCCGATCGTTTCGATGCGCCGTGACTTGGCGACGCGATGCAATATCAGCTTTTGCTTATAACAAATTAGAAAGCCTGTTTAAGCTCTTCGGAATATTATCCATCCTAGTGGCGTGTTTTAGTTTCTAATTTTCTATTACTTAAAATGTTTACTTGTCAACTAGAAAAAAAAAGTTAATTACGTAAAATTTTACACTGTGAATATTGCTTCCGTATTCAATCTACTGTTTACGATCCCGATCAGAACCCTAAAAGGACATGAAGCTAAGGTACAGATTTGGTTTTGTGTTATAACTAATCCCGGACACTATTAAAACTAATAGCATCCCGAAACTCTAAAAGTACAAAATTAATCCAGAGCAGGAAGCACTTCATTCATTTCGCTCTTTTAGTACAATATTCAAAGGAAGCCGGTCTATTAATCGGCTAGAATAGTCTAGCTGACTAATTCCCATGACGTCATGAATAGGAAATGAAAACAACATTTTTGTTTTCAGACAGTAGCCATGTTGTTCATAATCCTGTTACGTATTTTGGCACCAGTATTCCAAACTAATCACTCAACCACACAGCATTGCTGCAGTCTAAAAGCTAGAATAAAGTTTTAGCTACCTAACAATGAGCAATCTGAGCTCATTTTGAGTCCTTTTGATATCCGAGGTATGAGAATTACAGCACTAAATATCACTTGACATAGTTACAACGTGCAACGGACGGGCCATAAGAGCCAAGTGGCGGTGATTGCACCTGTATTTGTACACAATGTTTGCACACTTTTGAGCTATGATATTTACAACTTCTACTGTAAATACCTTGATAATATCTCTTGCTGTCGAACCGCACTTACCTTCTGTATTTTAGTATTTTTTACTCTATGACTACTAATTTCGGGTTCAAAATCTCGTGATACTTAGTTACTAACTTCTAATCTGCAGGCATTACGCCATAAAACCTTCGCAAAAGTAAGTACAGTTCAATTATGGTACACCTACAATATCCATTAAGGTACTATTCTTGTATAAAAAAAACCGGCCAAGTGCGAGTCGGACTCTCGCACGAAGGGTTCCGTACAAGTGCGTACCTATTTTTGATATCAAGAATACAACAAGTAACATAGTATAAAAGTTCTTGTAGTTCGTTGTAACTTTGATCGATGTTGAATGAATGAAAGGTAAACTGCGGTTTACGGTTTATGACGTATTAAAAAAAAACTACTTACTTGATCTCGTTCAAACCAATTTTCGGTGGAAGTTTGCATGGTTATGTACATCATATATTTTTTTTAGTTTTATCATTCTCTTATTTTAGAAGTTACAGGGGGGGGGGGACACACATTTTACCACTTTGGAAGTGTCTCTCGCGAAAACTATTCAGTTTAGAAAAAAATGACATAAGAAACCTCAATATCATTTTTGAAGACCTATCCATAGATATCCCACACGTACGGGTTCGATGAAAAAATTTTTTTTGAGTTTCAGTTCTAAGTATGGGGAACCCCAAATTTTTTTGTTTTTTTTTCTATTTTTGTGTGAAAATCTTAATGCGGTTCACAATATACATCTACTTGCCAAGTTTCAACATTATAGTTCTTATAGTTTCGGAAAAAAGTGGCTGTGACATACGGACGGACAGACAGACAGACAGACAGACAGACAGACATGACGAATCTATAAGGGTTCCGTTTTTTGCCATTTGGCTACGGAACCCTAAAAAGTCGCGTGGCAGAAGATTAATGTTTCGTATACACGAATAAATTAATCCAGACTACAAAAATAATCCATTTTGATTTTGCCCGTTTTTTGTATTTCATAGGGCTCTGTATGTCTGATTAAATTACGGGTTGTTTTCTTTGAAGTATTATGAGTATTTTTTCATACATACATCAATGAATTTACGCAACTTGGTTTTTTGTAGATTATTTATTAACAATTAGTGAAGTTCTCTAAAATACGTTTGCTGTGGCAAATGCGAAGGTAAATACTTTCACGCTGGTCAGAGTAGATTTAAATGTAGAGCTACAAAATTATATAAGTATTATATATTTATACCTATATAACATAGGTAGGTGCATAAAGTATGGTAGTTGTATCTGTAGAAATTCTAACGTAACTAATGTTAACTTAAAACTACGCGAGCAGAGGCTTCATTGGACAGAAATAGTTAGAATAAAACTACTTTACGAAATTGTCGAAATCCTTTAGGAAACGAAACGAGGTTAGTGTAGTACGTATCCGTGATAAGGCTCCCTGTGTTTTCGCATTCCAACTAAGAGTACTTGAGAGAAGGAGAAATCTAACTACGTTATTTGTTTAGATGTTCTCAAATACGAACGAAGCAGTTGGTCTGGCACAGTTAGCTACCTACTTATTAAACTTACCCGTTTGTTCTCAGACTTTGTGATTTAATTATACTTACTTACTCAGACATTTTTACTTGTTTGTTTGATTTGGGATTCAGTTACGTAAATGGTGAAATATGTTTTATCAGCGTTTCGTTTAAGCTTAGTAAATGATTACGTTGTTCAAATAGAGGGCTCTCGAACTATCGAGCAAGTCTTAACTGCGCTATTTGTTTATCCGGTGTCTCGAACATTAATCCCCATCTTATTCAACGCGGCGTGGTGTTTCCCGGGCCGTGTCTCTTGGACTTTTAATCTAGACGAGTCGAGTTTCAGCCGGTAATGAGTGTAGCGTCGCTCTCAGACATGCGGTCGCCATAATTGCCAAACTTTGTGCCGCCCGGGACCCGTGTCGTGCGCCATTGTTCGCATGGCGACGCGTGCGGTAGATGCTATTACTCAAACCAGTCCTAAGTTCACATTCACACTAAATTAACGTTGATTATCTCTGATAGAGTTATAAATTATCCCTTTCCTCAGTCAAAAGGCAAAGTTTGGCTCGCGTTGTTAAATACGAGTTGAAACTTCATAGACAATGAGTTTTTATAGATCTTGTGAATTCGAATAATTAGCAGTAGCATTTTAATCATACATTCCAAATGTATGATTAAAAGTTTTTGAGATTATTTTGCTGAGAAAAGTGTGCATCTCTTATCAGTCCACAAGTTTGTATCACATTAAATTTGACACGGACTAAATATATTTACATAATTAGTATTATCATTTTTCCGGGGGGCAATGGCTTTTCGCTTTCCCACCGCCGCTTCAGCGTATCCGCGCGCAGTCGGCGGGATATGTGGGACTCGCCCTCTCTACTCTTTTACTCATACCACGAGGAGAGGACCCTACACCACTAAAACCCCCCGGACACTCCTTCGATCCGTCGTTGACGGGGGCCGGGTACGCACGAAGCAGGTCCCTCGCCGACGGCACGGCCAATATGGCGCCGCGGGATCTCCTGGGCCATACTGACTGTGGCCCATTTGTCCAGTTATAGGGACGCCTGGAGCGTGGAGGTGTCCCTACTCCTCATGGGTTGGCCTCAAAGGGAGCGAGGCCCATGTGCTCCACTTCCCGAGGCCGAGCCTAGGGCGGCAGGCGGCGGGTTTCGGCCCGCCGCCGCGCCGACGGCGACGGCCAACACGCCGTCTGACATACTTAGTACCTACTATTATAGGTTTAATTTCTACGCTGTAGTCATTGTTTAATTATATTTCATACTAACATTGCCTTAACCATTGAATGATTATTATCTATCTATCTTCTTCTATATATATAAAACAAAGACGGGTTTGTTACAACACTTATAACTCGAGATCGGCTGGATCAATTTTCATGGTTTTTGTTTCGTTGGATTTGTCTACGCCCTGAATAGCAGAATACATTTTAAAAACAAAAGAAAGTCGTGTTAGTTACACTATTTATAACTCAAGAACGGCTGAACCGATTTGGCTGAAAATCGGTAGGGAGGTAGCTAAGAACTGGGAGAAGGACATAGGATACTTTTGGGTAGGGGTAGGGTAGGGTAGGGTAGGGTAGGGTAGGGTAGGGTAGGGTAGGGTAGGGTAGGGTAGGGTAGGGTAGGGTAGGGTAGGGTAGGGTAGGGTAGGGTAGGGTAGGGTAGGGTAGGGTAGGGTAGGGTAGGGTAGGGTAGGGTAGGGTAGGGTAGGGTAGGGGTAGGGTAGGGGTAGGGTAGGGTAGGTGTAGAGTAGGGGTAGGGTAGGGGTAGGGTAGGGTAGGGGTAGGGTAGGGGTAGGGTAGGGGTAGGGTAGGGGTAGGGTAGGGGTAGGGTAGGAGTAGGGTAGGGGTAGGGTAGGGTTAGGGTAGGGGTAGGGTAGGGCAGGGGTAGGGTATAAAAGTCCACCCGTGCGAAGCCGGGGCGGGCCGCTAGTTTATGATAAATTGAATGAACAGATTTTAGTTTTTTTTTTTTAAAAGATAAAGTTACTAGCGAATATACCACGAAACTATTAGGTATGTATTGCCTTACTTAAACAGATGGATTATTCAGTATATTTAAACTTTAACTTATGATAACATTGCTAACAATTAAAGTACCAGTTACCTTCATATTAATATTAATCCAGACACTCATTACATTAACTATTACAATATAAACACTGATATATGTTTTCGTTCTTTTATATACCTACAGTATTCTTTATTCGTTTTACGCTATTGTCTTTTATGACACAAACAATTGAACCTTTTTTTCGCTTTGGGCTGTGTTATGACTATCACATTGATTAGATTTGGTCTATCAATTTATAATAGACATTATATTTTTAAAGTGGCGACCCGCAGATTTGCCTAAGTTCTGTCATCTGTTTAGTTGTAGCGTAATGTTCGATTTTATCCTCATTCAATGTTAGATGGTCTATGTATGTGGAAAATATCATCGGAATTCGTTTAGAACGTTTTACGTTAATGAGCAAACATTACTTACATAATCAGCCCGTTGATGTCAACTACTGAACATGGGGCTTCTATTAAAAGATCTTGGCAAGCCAGGGTCATTTAGAGATATTGCCGTGTTCTTAGCAGGTTAATTGGTGATCGCAGTTAGGTGAGAGTATCTTTAAGATGATAGATGCTGCCCATCCATCAGAAGTATGTCCCTTAGTCGTCTCTTAAGGCACCCATAGGAAGATAGGGGTTGTGTATTTTAATCCGGACACCACACGGCGGCTTATTTTTTACAAATATATAACTCTGTTCATATTATAGAGCCTTACGGTTTCTTAGTGATATTTGGATATGTGTGAATATGGATTCACACATATTGAAATACATGGGTATTACTTGATAACCGTATAAATGTGATATACTTACCTATAATAAAAAATACTAATTATCTCTACATATTATTCAACAAACTCTTCTCGCTGCGTCTGTCTGCCTAAAAGCGATACACTACACGATACGCGATACATATTTACCAATTTATTACGGTTTTTGTATGTAATGATAAATAAATTGTAATTGTAAAACCGCGCGGAACTGTTAGCAAACTATGTAATGCGTTTCAAATAACATTAGTTCTGTCAAAGCCGCCATCTTGACGGCGTTTTCTTTTGAACTCGAGCGATGCGGACAAGATAGAAAAAAGGAACATGAACATTATAAAGTACTAATGTAATGAATTAGGAATTCCGCCTCTAATTGTGTGCCTGGTATAAGGAGTATTATTAAAACGTTAGAATATATTCTTGTCGTGTTTTTTGTTGGTGTAGTGTGTCTTTATTGTAGAGATAATTAGTACAAAAATGTAATGTGAAGTATATTGCAAGTGTGTTGATTGTAAAGCCTATTTTTATTCCTTGCTGTTTTGACACACACAATATTGGGCTATTATGTTACTATTGATAATCAGAGATTAACACAGTTAGGTGAAACAATAAAAATGCGAGAAAAAAAACAGTATATCGACAATAATTGAGAATTTTGCCAAAAAAACTTCGGTTAAATAACTGTATGCGTGTCGAAGGGCACACTGTTTCAAATATGGTTTGCAGTCATTTACATTTAAACGCAAAATAATATCCAACATTATAAATTGTTGGTGTATTATTCCTATGTAACAAAAATGGTCTGTCTACGAAGTTTGTTGGAAACAGATGTTACGGTGAGCTAAATACAAACAGAAATGAAATGGGAAAATACGAATTTAATACAACACGATTACGATATTTAAGTTATATTCGAACTGGCTATTTGTTGTCAATCTGTATACACTGACTTACGTTTTACTTGTTTGCTTATCTTACTTACTTTACAAAGAGGACTGAAATTTTAGTAAACTGTAGTCAAAGCCTAAACCGTTTCTGATTTGGACAAAAGATTGAAATAGGTGTTTTAATTATTAAAAAAGATTAAATGTACAAAATCTATTAAATAACACGTAATAAATGATACTTCCCTTAATTACCTAAGTTTAATGATCCGTTGATAACTTTGTCCGTATGGAAATTATGATATTTCAATAGGTTTTCTGTACACTATAAATTTTTGACCGAAACTGTCTATAGCGACGTAGCGCAATAGAACTACGTTTCTACGCCGTAGTCGTCGTAGCGTGCCGCGTTCGCCACATGTAGATCAGCGCGAATTTGTGTCGGAGCAAGTGTCGCGTTTCTGCGAGCTTCGAGTCACACAGCCGAATTTCTCTTGTACAAGTAAAATTTACTTCTACTGCTAGATACTTCACGAGATAAATTTTCCCCGCATCCGTGTACATTTATTTTTTAAAATTTTGTTTGTGCTATTTTTTATCGAGTTTTCTAGTTTTACTATTCCTTTTTGTTACTGTAATTGAAAAATTATAATATAGAATATTTTATAAATTTTACTTCTATAGTAATTATTTTAGTCCATAGTACATTACGGTATCTAAAATTACTGTACATCATAATGTCGATGTTGTTTTGCTTTATATTTAATCACCGAATATTCTTTTCTCTATTCTATTCGTAGAATTTATATTTTATAAAACTCATGTTCTATAAAATGACCATGGAAGCAACGAATATTCGGCGATTATGCAGCCGGCAAAACAACGTCGAAATTATGTGTACTCATTTAAATTTGATACCTACTATCAAATACTCCGAATTAATTGGACACGAAAATCTCATGAAATTTACAAAATTGTTTCGTGAAGTATTCTGACGCAAACTTATCTCTGAAACCATTGTTTAATTATATAACTATTCCCTCGAGCTACAGCCATATTGAAGCGCAATTGGGCGTAAAGCTATTTAAATCTGAATAGGGCATTGTGAAGGCGCGTCACCTTGATTCAGCGAGGAGTCTCGTCCTTAATAAAGTTAAAGTGGCTCGTGGACACCCATTCTTCTTCCCGCCGCCCACCGCTGCCTCGGGCGCCGCCGAACCATCTTGTACTGACTAAATGCCTCTCTCCAACCTTTACACCTCACTACCTAGTGCGATGTGCAATGGACCATTCGCATTTCTATGTAACGTAAAGAGAAGCAGAATTACTTTGATTGCCAAACGTAGATCTCTCATAATCCGATAAACAACAATACGTTATAATGCTGGCATGTAATATAACAACTTTAGGTAACGATATCAATATTCAGAATATTAGTTGATTATAATCATTGACGTCAGCTTCACCAAGAGAAATGTCGAGTGGACATAAATGCTAAGACAAATAACAGTAAAGTAATTTAGTAGATCAACAAAATAAATAGATTGTTATTAGGTTTCCAGTCGGAGATGTATTCGGTGCAGATTTGTTATGTGTACTCAATATTACATTTGCTTTGTTACGTCTTGGAAGACGGTGTCAGAAGTCAGCAGAGGCGTCTGTTACGTAAATATCAGCTAGGCGTGTAGCGAATAGGATAGAATACACGATGAGGGGGGACGAGGGTATGCCCCGTTTATTCTGTATAAGTAAATGTGGCCCGGAACGAGTTAAAATAACTTTATGTCAATTCTTTACGTGACAAACAACTTAATAATTTATTTCATATTTTCTACATCCAAGATAATGTGTCCATAACGAAATAAAATAATACCCATTTAAATACAAAAATAAATGGAAAACTCATTATAAGCGCCATAGTGGCAAAGCAAACTACTACGCAGTGGACGGTCAATATTGCTGACGTCCCATTAAAATCTAATTTGCGTTAAACTTAAAGCAAGACTCTGTATTAAAGCTTTTCTTTTACGTTGCTACTTCTTCAACGACTTCACTGTTTCCGTCGATTTTCTCTAAAGCAAGTGATTGCAAAATGAACGAATGTATTATTGAAGTATCTACGGACTGAGTAACTTTTAAATAGGTTTTTATAGAATTTAATTAACAATAACTAAAATTAGATGTATCGGTTTAATATATTTTGAAAGGTTTGGGTTGAACACGCCCGTTTACCACGAAACGGAAATTCACAGCCCTTCCATTTCTGGTTATGCGTCGATTTATATTCTGCGCCCACTCGCCGCCTGAGAAATCTCATGTTGGAGGTGCTCTTTCAATTTGAATCGGAACACTCGGATCGGGGAATAATGTATTTCGGTATCGACCCTCCGCTTCGTACGGATCCTCCTGTTTATCGCCGCTCTCATTTATTCGGGCGTCGTCGCGCCTTTATTTTTTCAACACAAACTCGGTGTCTCGCTGTTTATCTGGCGCGCTGTACTATTAGTAGCCCCTTTTTTGAGAGTCTGCCTGATTGCGTACTTTCCTAACTGCCTTATTGAATTATCATACTGCTGCACATGTGAAAGGTTTGAAACGTAATCACCTCTTTGATTACGTATATAAATTGATAGCCCTTGAGGTAGGTATAGGCATAATTAGGCATAGGTATAAATTGCCACATATGACTATGTAGAAATTTCGTGTCGAAAACATTTAATTTGTCAAATTAATAAACCTTAATTAAACATAGATATTATCACGTGCAGATAGCTGATTTAATATGAAGTAATTTAAATCACCTTTTTTTTAATCCCACGCAGACTTAGTCAATGTCACATTTAATTTATAATATGTGAAGTACCTACAATAATAATTGATAGCTATAACTTCTAAACTATAGCATAAGTTGTCAATCATAATATCGTGTAATATAATGTATAGTCAAATTACAAATAAAACTGACTAATGAAATATTAGTTTATAAGTATGTCGTATTACTTAGTTAGAAATTAATTACCAAAACAAGAACATTAAGGAATGCTCCGGTTAAAGTTAGTCAACTATAATGTAAAGATATTTAGTCTAAAGGTGAGAGCCACTTTACCGAAGTATACATGTACAAAGCGTCTCTGGGGCTCAAGTTTTCTATGCGCTCGACTCGTAAAGAAGAACTACGATACCCGTTAGACGCTTTTATCGAACAATTGAACGATGCACTAACTTGCACATGTACGATGATTTCTGAATAGAATCGCCATTGTGTTGTCAAATGTTCTGGAAATCTTTTGTAGCCAAGTTTTATTTTCAATAAAGTATATATATTACAATACAAACGAGTTTAGTATTTAATAATGTTAACAAGAACAAGAGCAGTTTGGTGATTGCCTCATCTAGCATTCTAGTCGCGATGCGGATATCCTGCGGACCCTTAACCCGCGCCCTATTTCTCCTATTCGGAGGACTATTTACGTCGTTTTGTTTGATAATCTGCTATTGTTTCGTTGGGTTGCGCCGCGTCCCTGTGAGAATTATGCGAGCTATCTATAGAGAACGTGGACGGCGTGTGAATATGTAATGAGCTAGAAACCCATCCGCGACTCCGTCCCACAGCTTAGGTTTTTTGTGGGGTTTTTTTGGTCTAAACTGGTTCAATATTTATAAACCAGAGTATATATATTTTGTGTTATTGTTTCCGGTTAGCTGTTAGTTATTAAGATTTTCGATTCGATAGGATATAGGGATGGTTTTGACATAGTCACCACGCTTGGCAGGCGGGTTGGTTAGCGCAGTATTATGTTGTAACACACAAGGAAACGCTGCTGCCCGTTCCTTGGTATACGATTGTTGAAGTGATGTTATAACCGAGGCTTTCCGAGGCATGTAAGGTAGTCCCTCAACCAACCAGACCCGAAAAAAATCCTCAAATCAAATATTTCTTGTCTGGCGTGAGGATAAAACACACGAACTCCGAGACATGAAGAGAGCCGTATACCGCTATGCCACGGAGGTTGTGTATTGCTTAAAACCTATGTTACTTAATTCATTTTTAATTTCTTAAATATATACAATATGTTTAAGAATTGAATAAAATAGCATTTATTTTCTTTTTGCTCTTATTGGAAAAACATAATCTATATATTCCCATCGTAACAATAACATTACCGAACATACTTGTATTGATACGAGCTAATAACATGTCGATGCCAAATGAATATTTGTTGTTCGGAATGCGTTTCCCACACAGAAATAAAAGGGTCACGCTCGACTAGTTTCCGAACTCAATTTTTGTGACAATAAATTCTTTGTAATCTCCTCCCTTGACAAACTGTTGTACGATGTGACTCGTCCATACGATTCATGAAGCCATTTCATTTCCGTTTATATGACTATTTGTATTCTCTTTTCCTTCGCGGTTAGAGAAATCTCTATACTGAGATGGTCTTTCAATTTGAATCGAAACAGCCGAATTAGGAGAATAATTTATTTGTAAAGCTTCTTTTTCATTCAGAACAGCTTCTATATCTATGTTTAACGTCCTCGGTTGTTTTTCTCGTTTGTTGTTTAGACTCTGAAGGCGAATTATTTACAACCTACATGTGTATCTGTTCAGTGTAGTCTAGCAAAATAATTTAAATGCAGAAAGTTATCAAATTATATTGCTAGAATATACTAATGGTTCATAAAAGTTGATCATACATTTATACACATATTCATGTGTTGGTATACCTATTGTTCCTATTTATTTCGGTTGTTTCGGCCTCGAGTACCTAAATTAAATTGCGACCCCAAACCTCTTGTTTATTTATATTATGCCACTTCTACGTATTAACTTCCACCTTTTATGCTTCTGTTGGTACGTTTACGTATATTAAACCGTAATTTAATCGGGTACAAAATACTCGCGAGGTGAAAAGTTTAAGCAAAATAAATGGAAACATACATGGAGTACTGATATAATTTGAGTATGTAAGAGCTTAGGATTGCATTAACTGTTTACTTGTGTGTGTGTGGAGGAGGCGCCATGTTATAAAGGCGCGGATCTTGAAACGCGCTCAAAGCGCTGACATTGCATTAAAAGATGGAGCGTGACCGTCAGTGCATTACCCGGCTTCTACTTAGGGTTTGTTCCATGCCTCGACTCAAGCGTCTTATTGAAATCTAATTTTCGTTAATCCTCGGAACGAGCTCGCTCTGCGAGGCGAAGCCATTGCCAATAATATTGTCGTTGTTATTACTCCTTGGAATGCAATTTATTCGTTCGCTAAATGGGAATGCTGTGTTAATGTTTATTGAATCTACTGTTTATATAACTACGTAATTATGAATCTGGTTTTTTGTTGTTCGTTGGCTTGTTCACCGTGTTTAAATATGGATAGAACGACGACTTATTTTCTGTACCAAAAAGGAAAAAAAGTTAAACAAGTTTTTTTAATCCGGATCCAAATTTGGTCTTTAATTCAGATAATTTAACGCTGTAATCAAGCTTTTTATTGCTTCATTACAGCGTTAAATTATAATATTTATTAATACGATATGTATTGATTTAAAAAATGTTTTTTTTTCCGTCTTTAGTTTCTGCCTTATCTTTGCTTATTACTGGTTAAAATCTCTTGCCCAATCACGATGACTTTTTTGATTATACGATTACGATTTACTTTACTGTGTGTACTGTATTTCTTATTACCTTTATCTAATTATTCGTGAAATGTATATCATTGGTAATTACTATCGGCGGTGTGCCGCTCCGTCTGCAATAGGACATATGACAGGCTCTTAATTTACTCAAGGCTTCTGCGTGCTGCTCGGAGCGGTCTTGCGGCGCGAGGCGCTACAGTCTGATTTATGTTATTTGCACGTAAAGCGGAATTAATGGCTTTATTACTCTTCTCTGTTTGCTGATCTCGGATGCCGAGCTCCGTCCGCGTCCACAACTCCGTTTGTACAGCCGAAAAGCCCTTTTGAATCAGCGGTTTGGCAAATACGTAATGTATTCGTATGTAACGTTTCAGCATAATTCAACGTTCCACTTCTTATTCTGAAACTCTTTATATTGAGTACTGCGGTTTATATAATTTAAAAAAGCTTGAAGCATACAGAACGTTCAATACGAGCAGGGCATTGTAGTGGCGTAAGTTCGCCGGAGTTTCATTATAGAGTGTCATAATTCATGTGTGAGTAATATCTGGTGTAGCACACATTCTCCCGTCGCACCGGCGCGCGGCCCCAGGTGAAAAATTTGAGCGTGGCCTCGTTGTTCCGCGAGCTTAGTGTTTTATCTCGGCTTAGCGTTACGAGGATTTGTGGCTCGCTAAGTAAGGTTTTATGTCCTTGGAATAGCAGCAAGTTAGCTACTTGATAAACTATGCCTGTGTGAGACTGAAAAGTTTGTATTAAATTAGCCATAGAAAGTCAAACAAACATTGCTTTTATTTTAGTTTGACAAGTTTTTATTTTTTCTCGTTTGCTGTCATGTATCTAATTGAATTGGTATAGTGCTAAACAAATAGATTCGTTTTAAGATACGTCCCATAGGTAAATTATAAAACTTATAAATGAATTCATAATACTACGAGTTTTTTGTATTTAATAATGTTATTATTGAACGTATAGTTATTACTATGAATTTGTATACAGTTTTACAGTAGTTTTTCTATACACCCTAGCTTTTGCTGTCTTCTGAGTTTAAATGCCTGTTACCTCGTCGTGCTGTTTTATCGCTCCAAATTAGATCATTTCGTCACAAAGGGATGCGTGGGAGTGAGTTTAATGAATAACTCATTCAAATTACCTATTATCCTTGATTCGCCCACTCAAGTAATCTAATCTTCCACGTTTCACATCTACTAATAAACCATGTACAAAGAATACTGAAAACGCTGATATGTGTATTCTAGCTTTTGCCCGCAGTTTTAACACAAACATTTCCGTATATTTATTTTTATAATAGCATCCATCAATATCAACATCATCATATCAACTCCACACTATTACCTATCACTTAGTCTCTGTTTTATTCTAGATTCGTTTAGCCGCTTTGGCGTAATTGAGTATCAAACATCCTTCTGCCCATTAATACAGTATCCAAATTTTCTCAATTATAATATTTTATATGTAGATTGAAATTAAAATGATAAAATATTTTATACTGAAACTTTATTCAATAATACTCTCTGTATTGATATCCAAAAACAAAAAATACGTTTACGACCCACGTATACTACATACATAAATGAAAACTGAAGAAAGTTTATATATATTTTAGAATTTTACCGTGTAGTCTATAAGTTTACTAAGGAAATTGCTTTAAAAAGGATAATACTAAAGTTTAAATTCGCTCATGGCTAAAGGCTGCAGGTGGATTTCCTGCACAATCGTACTAGCGCCGGAATCACAGCTCGTAAATAACGCGTCACTGTGTGAATATGCTGCACACTATTTCTATCTTCTGCTTTAGAAAGAGCTAGTCATATGTATGTTTGGATATACATATGGTGATATAAGTGTAAACCATCTTATAATTACTTCAGCGCTAGACATTTGGTTTTAAGATTTAAATAATTAAAAAAATATTTTTGTTAATCCAATATTCATATGGGATTAGTTCAAATGTTCTGCCAGACTACAGCATAGTACTTATTATACTTATGACTGTATTTTTGTGACATGTCTGTCAGGTTATAAAAGTCAATCTAAAAAGAAATATAAAAAAGTATGTCACGATGTAGATCAGTTTTCCAATAAACACTTGTACATTATGTAGAATCGTGTCAGCATCTGCTTTTCACTTAGGGCTTTGACAAAAATCTCAGTTAAGCTCTCAATACCTCATTTGAGTAACCCACTCTCAATATACTATTAGTAACTGAGAAGGGTTCTTAATTAATGGTTACAACTCAACACTGATGAAATTTACAGCTTAGAAGTTTTACTAATTAATGACCAAGGCTCGGCAAAATGGCGATCATAACTTGAAAAGGTTCACGAGTTTTACATATTGTCAAAGGAAATAACGGTTTTATTATTTTAACTAGAAACTATATGTATCTAATAAAAATAAATAAAAATGTATCACTTAAATGTGTGATCTTGTATCACATCTTGTATGTATTGTTTAGCTCGCATGAACATTGCGCGTTTTCGTAAGTAAATGCTGAAAAAATGTTTCGTTATCGTAGTGTTGAATTTGTATACGATTTAAACTCTGTGTACCGATTACACATTCCTGTGTTGGCATTGTACGTAAAATTTGTGATAATTACAAAGTAGTACAATTAAAAAAAAGCCCTGTCATCGTACATACTACCGACGCCGCGACGGTAAAAAAGCCAAGTCATCTTAATGGTCTCTTATCTATCTCGATATTACTTACTTACTCATCGCTTTTAATTGAGGGGGTTGTACATTTTTTGTAACTTAGTAATGTAACTTCGTAAATGCGTGTAAAATTGTAGAGTGTAATTGTAAGGGACGTAGCAATGAAGTGGAATGCAGGCGGCGTGCCGCCCGGTGTTGTGTCGCTGTCGTCGGTTAGAGAGCTCGCAGGCAGCAAACCGTACCGGCAGTTGCAAGCGTACGTATGGAATGCGGAATGGTCTACGGTTACACCTCGCATCGCCCAAATAATTTATATCCGTGCGAATGTTCCTGACCTAGGTGAAATAGATGCCAACTCATGTTTTATTGTTGTGCTACCGGCCGTTGGAATGAACATTGATAAAGACTTACGGCTGTATTGGCAGACATTATTGAACTTTAGCCTGTTGTTATTGAATTGTTAGTATTTTATATACACATAAAAGCGATATATTGATGCCCCTTAGCGAACAATGCGTGCCCGCACAAATAAGAAATTCAACAAAATTAATCGACAGTAACTACTTGTATATACCACACAGTTCCTATAGGAACTTAATATTAAGTTCAACTATAGCGAAGAAGTTTGGCTAGTTAGGATACATGATCTATAGATATTGCTTACAAAACTCGAATTGAGTTAGTATTTGCCAATTTACTTGCATTACATTCAGGATGCAGGTTTGTTTGAGTTTTATCGAGAGGTTGAAGCGAGCGGAACAAAATAATCAAATTTATCAGCCCTTTGTCTTGCGAGCCGCGGTGTTAGCCCGCTCGTTGGACCCGATTGTCTGTGTCGATTATTTACTTCGTTAGTCGACTCCCTACACTCTATCTTACCCGCACACACGTCGCTTCAACGAACATTGATCGTGTTATATTTACGAAGGTAAAAATATTTATCCAGAACTACGATCAGGGCACAATGGCGGCTCTGTGTGATGTATTGCAAGATAAGCCGATTGTTTAGATTGACGCTTTTGTAGAGATGTAACCCGTATTACGTATTTCATAATACAGAATAAAATTAAAGTTATTGTGCAAAATCTATGTCATTTAACCATTAATAATATAAGTACAGTACGCGTTTTTGTTGTGATACGTTGTGTTAATTAATTCGGAACCGAGAATGGTGAATTCTCCTCAACAAGTCCTTGATGATATCTATTAGAAAGATAGAGGGAAAAGATCGCTCGGTTTTTAATTGAAGTAGATCCTCCATCTTTCGGAGGCTGTTTCATTGTTTGTGTCGATAGTTATATTATAATTGTAGAAAAAGTCCTGGAGAATCATAGATGATAATGAAGTTCTATGTAAACACATTAAAGCACTAAAGATTGAATTACTGAATCATTTGCTTAAAATACACACCTCTTAACAGTTTATGTACAATATTTATTATTAAATAAACATAATATTGTTTTGTTACCCTGAATAAATTTACTTACAGTATGGATCCTTCTCTACTGCTGACTAAATTTAACACATGCTACTGAGTTAACGACGTGATGAAACAACCAAACCGCATCTACATTCTATATATCGTAACGATACTTCACACACCAAATTCATTATTAACATAACGTTTCTTAGTATATAGGCTTTCACTCCGTATACGGCAGCACCTGCTCTCTGCACAAACTCGTCTCACGTAAATTTATGAACGCTTTCAACGTGCGCCACCTGACCTGGCGAATGACATTTTACCGGACAAATGTCTTTTTATCTCCATTTATATTGGATACTTATTGTAGCTTAGTGGCTATTTACAAGCAATTTTGATGTAGTTTATGCTATTTAGTTGCTTTTACGAAACGGGTGTTTTGTATTTTAAGGCACTGTCACTGTCTAGGAATTTGTCTGTATGAGCATGATGATGCTTACAGACTAATTCCTAGAATTTGATTCATTTATTAACACATATTTAAGAAGTGATCCATTAATTTAGAACACATACTTCTCATGATTTTTTAAAGCTGAATCATTCGTTTTATTAGTGCAGCTGAGAGTGTAGTTAGTACTAACTTCATTGGGAACCTATATCTTAAAATCCGTTCTTAAGTTAAGATATATATTATTATCGATATAAAACTTCAAGTTTTTACACAGAAGTCATTACACGTAACTGCACATAGAATAGGAACCCAGTGGTCTGCGTCAGCTTTTTTTTTCCATTTATTTTTATTGATAAATGCTCGTCGGTAGCTACGAAACATAAAACAAAAGAAGTAAAGAAAATCGTTTGACAAACGTAGAAAATGGGGTTGAACGGTTTTTTCTTTGTCTATTTGTACATAGGAAAATAGTGCTCTGTTTTAACTATTAGTTCCTTTTGATTTGATTTTACAAGTATACTAGCATTCCCGTGAGGTTTTGCCCGTAGCTCTTATTCCCTCTTTATAAAATGTAGTAACATAGACACATCAGTAGGATGACTTTTTTGTATTCATTGCTTAATATGGCTTATATTAAGCAATGAATACAAAAAAGTCATTTCTGTTTAAGATACTAACATGTTCCAATAATCATGACAACAAATTTAACATTTCATTGGAATCAGGACCCTAAGGAATCATTTCATTGTAATGGAATCTTCGTTTCGCTTCTTAAACAAACCTTATAAAAAACTTTTTTAATATCAAGCGTTAGACACGGTCCCTCTGATCGGAAACACCTATCCGAGACAGGGAAAACAAAAGCCTTTTTGTATGAAAGAATCGCAAGTAGAATTGTGTTTCCGTCCATGCTGCGGAGAAAATTTATAGCGAAATGTAATGCCATCCTGGGGGATTCACCTCCGCTTGTGAGGTTCGGTCCTCCCTTAGCACTATCTCGCATCTTATGGTCCAACGCTGCTTTTCTATTTAATAAATTAAGTTAAAATCCATTAAAGCTAATGTACCTATCTAACATTCATTTCAAGCAAATTACTTATAATCTTATTTCGGACTTTGGTTACCAAAAAGATAGACAGATAGCTTTTAGGTAAATTATTTGTAAAGATTGGTTATATTTGGCACCAGGATTAATATAATATCAAATTGAAAATAAATAGAATATATAAATTATGTTCTATTTATTTCCTCATTAATTTAAGAAAAACGGGAAAAATACACATTTAACATTTTTAAGCCAACTTTTTATTTGATGCTAATTAAATTGAAAAATCCAGCCAATATTGTAAAATAAGGCTAACCCCACATTGGGCGTGTGTGTTACTCGACCGTGTGTTACATGTTGATGACGGCGGGGTGGGGGTGGTGGGTGACGGTGGGTCACACACAAGCTCGAGGAATGCGCACACTCGACATGGGTTCAGCCTAAAACGTATATGGTTTCTGCTCTTTACTTCGGAATAATATTTATGGAGGTACTCTTAATATAACACTTAGTTTATTATGGTTAAACTTAAACAATCAATTCTTTGCTTTACCATTAAATCTATACTTCACTACATAGTATAAAACATAGTCGCTTTCTCTGTCCCTATACCCCTATGTATGCTTAAATCTTTAAAACTACGCAACGGATTCTGATGCGGTATTTTTTAATAGATAGAGTGATTGAAGAGGAAGGTTTATATGTACGAGGGGAGGTCAAAAAGTTCGCGGAATGGAGAGGAAGAGGCGCGAAATTAAAACCAAATTTATTTTTTCTTTTCGATATATTCTCCCTTAAGCCTAATACACTTCTAAGATCTTTCATAAAGTTTATTAATAACTTCAAAAAACATTTTTGTCTAGGCCTTTAAAATACGTAAAAATTGCTGACTTCATCATCGGTAAATCTTTATCCTCGAAGCTCTTTTTTCATATTTGAAAATAAATAATTATCTGATGGGGCAAAATCTGGACTATAGGGAGGGCGGTTCAGTGTTCCGAACCCTCATCTGTGTTGGGCAGCCATCGCAACATGACCTTTGTGAACTTGTGCATTGTCGTGCAAAAGGAGCACATCTCGAGTCCATTTTCCCCTTTTTTTTCCTTAATAGCGTCTTTTAATTTGTCTAATAATGTAGCGTAATATTCTCCGGTAATATTAACACCTTTTCCTTTATAATCGGTCAATAAAATACCCTCTGCATCCCAAAAGACCGTACCCATCATCTTGCCGGCCGATTGCGACACTTTAAACTTTTTCGGAGGTGCTGCACCTTTTTTGTGCCACTGTATAGACTCCTGCGTTGACTCAGGTTCTTAGTGATGAACCCAAGTTTCGTCTCCAGTAACAATTTGGTTCTTAAATTCACCCCTGTTTTCACTACACAGACTCAAAAACTCGATCGAACACTCGACGCGCTGTTGTTTCTGAAGCAGTGTAAGCATTCTCGGAACCCATCTTGCACTGACCTTAGACATGCCAAGATGATCATTGAGGATGTTTATTTTGTTTAATTTTTTGCGTGCTAATTATTCCTTCAAAAAAAAATTTCTAGACGTCATTCCGAATCCAATGAGGTATCACTCATATTTTTAGGAGCTTTATCTCTATTTTTCACCAATTTGAACTTGTTGACTAGACTATTTTGATGGTTTTCCTTGCTTAGTAAGGAACTTAAGCACGGCACCAAACTTAATTTTCTACATAGTTGATGTTTTCTTCCCGATTGACTTGGGTATCCAGCGATATCTCAAAGGTTTATATGAACCGATTAGAATGAAACTTAGTATTTATAGTTGTATTGAGTTGACAAGTAGTGACAGGTAAAAAAATACCCCCACACCATTCCGCGATCTTTTTGACCCACCCTCGTATAATACCTCAGCATTACACCCGTGCGAAGCAGGGGCGGGGCGCTAGTATGTTATAAAGAGGTGACGTGTATGAGTGTGTTAGGTAGTAGGAGTAAATACCACACATTTGTGACCTGAGTTTTGTGAGTGCCATATCTTATATTTTAAGAGGAGGTTTCCACGGGAACGTGATCTACGTGGGTGACACCGTTTCCCAGTTTTATAATAAAGTGAACAGATTCGTTTAATGTTTTAAACATTTCGAGATTTGTACTCAGATTATAGTAGGCACGGGTCTCAATCGCGATACAATTTTAAGGCAATTCATTACCAGTCGTGGTCATGGATAGACTGACCGTAACCACTACTGGTGTAACCCATGTCGAAAGGTGCTCCTCTGCTGCAACTGCATCAGAGCAATAAAATATGTTATACGTACATTTCAGAAAAAAAGTGATATACATAATATAAATACTAGACATAAGCATGACTTAGTTGTACTTGATAAGATATATATATACATAGAATAAGCAACTCTTTTATGGGGCAATGTATTCGCTTTTATAACAAACTCCCAAATAATATTAGAAAACTACCTGTTAATAAATTTAAAGCCATTGTTAAAGCTCAATTATGTAAAAAGGCATATTACAAAATAATGACAGAATGGCATGGAAGTAACTTGCTCTGGAATGACACTGCTGCTAAACAATATTGTAAAAGTAGATTTATAGATATAGATTTATTTTTAAATGATTCCTCTGAGTTTCTTGCCAGTTCTTCTCAGGTTGCCACATTATCTTGAACTGGTGGTAGGAAAAGAAATGGACGCATCATAAGAACATGATTTAATTTTTTGAATTGTGTCTATATGAATAAAGAAATTTTTTGACTTTGACTTCGAAAATATCTACCACTTTTCTTTGTCGCTTTGATTCCAACATATCTAATTTATCCACAATGTTTGAGATAATTGTCATACTGTCTTGATATGCCTATTAATTAATATTTTTATATTCTTCTATTCATTTCAACACTGAATAAGTACACAAAGTAATACGAATAAACATGAGTGTTGCCGCAATGGTGCCGGATGAAGCCACCACAAAACAACAGGAAAAAAATACATGAAACCTTAAAGGAAATTATACAAACTTTTAAACAAGCCATTGTTCTAGTTCATATTATGGTTTTTCTTTCCTGTTTATCTATTGCCACGAAGCTCGCAAGCATGAAAGCAATTAAATTCTACGATGAAAGATTATTCGCTGTGGTTGAGTTTATTACAAAACTAGCGGCCCGCCCCGGCTTCGCACGGGTGGACTTTTATACCGTACCCCTGCCCTACCCTAACCCTACCCTACCCCTACCCTACCCCTACCCCTACCCTACCCCTACCCCTACCCTACCCCTACCCCTACCCTACCCCTACCCTAAAAATAAAATAAAATAAAAAATAAATAAAAATCATTTTTATTTACGTAACTACCCCTACACTACCCTACCCTACCCTACCCTACCCTACCCCTACCCTACTCCTACCCCTACCCAAAAGTATCCTATGTCCTACTCCCGGTTCTTAGCTACCTCCCTACCAATTTTCAGCCAAATCGGTTCAGCCGTTCTTGAGTTATAAATAGTGTAACTAACACGACTTTCTTTTGTTTTTAAAATGTATTCTGCTATTCAGGGCGTAGACAAATCCAACGAAACAAAAACCATGAAAATTGATCCAGCCGATCTCGAGTTATAAATGTTGTAACAAACCCGTCTTTGTTTTATATATATAGATAACTGCCGCTGCCCGCGACATCGTCCTCGTAGCATAGTGAATTAGAGTCGGTTTTCAAAAAAATTACAATACTTCTATAAATCTCCACCGATAAAGGTGTAAAAAAAAGGGTTGTAAAAAGTGAAAAGGGGAGGTCTTAAAAGGTCTTTCCACTCGTTACAACCCTTTTTTCGGTATAAAAAGAAGCCTATGTCCTTTCTCAGGTTCTATCAGTGTATCAAATTTCATTAAAATCTATTCTGTAGTTTTGGCGTGAAAGGACGACAGACAGACAGACAGAGTTACTTTCGCATTTATAATATTATGTAGTCATAGATAAAACATTGAACATAACAGGTATTTTTAATTTTTATATTTTATAAAACCTACCAATTGTGACTTTATTAGGTTTTAAACCCTAATAAAGTTATAACGCATATTAAAAGAACGTTGATTAAGTTTTACTTATTAAAACAATGTAAAAACTAGACCTGATAATTTCTTGTGGGAATTTCCAACTATTTTATTTTTCATTGTCAACAAACCAACTCAGTTCATATTCCTTGAAAGGCAATACGCTATTGATAAGTCAAATAGTTCTGTAGTAATTGGTTGTACAGCTATATAGGTACCGCACAATGTGCCAAGAGAGGAGTATTATTGTAGCACTACAGACACAGCCGGTGCGTGAAACAAGAGGTAGTAGAAAACCGATTGTACAGCTATCGTGCCTCGTGCCCAGCTAGATTTAGTTTACAGAGATACGCTCCACTTTAATGTCCAACCTCTTGGTACGGCACGTTGGTTCCCCCGCTATCTAGGTAAACCGCCGCTTTATGTACCTACCTACAAGTCTGCTATGTAGGCGTTTTGTTTTTATTGTATTAACAATTATCCTCGCTCGCCCGCCCTAAGCCGCAGAGTGTTTTGGTCTAGATGTCATTTCAGATAATAAGTTTCTTGGCATACAATGTTGGGTAGTTAACCTCAGTAAATATTGACAGTTTACCTTACGGTTACGGTTACAGAGGAACGACTTTATTAAATATAATGTAGCATTTTGTGCTGGATTTTCTCGTAAGCGTGAATGAAATGACAATGCAATTTTAGCACAACATACAAGATAATAACATTATCCCATTTATAGTGAATAAAATACATACTACTAAAAGTAGCAAATTTTAATGAAAACAATAACAACAAACAATTAAATTAATATTCGTACACAAATATATCTAAAGAGAACAAAAACTGTTCGTTGAAATAACATAAGATTGGACTCTATTATTTGAATATGTTCCAACTTACCAAATTCATGCCAAGTATACATACTATGGGAATATATTGAATTTTAATTAAGAAAAAAAAATCCAATTAAATAAATAATTAATACATGTCGTGATAATTATTACACATTATAATAGAGATCAATTTATATCACTGATTTTCGTTATGTTGTACCTTTTATGTAATTTTAAAATATTTGTAGTACACAACTACATATTATTATAGAGAGGTTTACAGCAATTTTTAAAACTTAATTATAAAATTATTCATAAGACGGTACTATAAACTTAGGCACAGCTTATAATATTCATGTGAAATGTCAGTTTTTAGTATTTATATTTCCCATTATTATTTAAGTGAGAAGAAGTTTATAAGTTTAGACAAGGCGAAGTTGTTTTAAGTATTCCCGACTGAGGAGATATTGCCGGTTAGTGGCCGGCTTCGGTTGGCGGCGGGCAGGCGTCCGACACCACGCCTCGGGAAACATCGCTAGAGATGCCACAAAAACTTTACCCCCGTTTTATTATTACTACGTTGCTAATTAAAATAGCTACGAATAGATTACGGGCAGCTTCTGGCAGCGGCGCTTAATGCGCTGGCTTTACGACGTCACGCTTTATGCCCTCTCATTAGCGCCGTCTCCTAACTCACTGTTTTTATGAACACATTTTCTTTCATCTTACATTTCTTTTTTTTGTTTGATTAGTTTTTGAGAATTTTTGATAATAATAATGTCTACCTTACTTAAATTAAAACTTGATTATGAGTTTCTACTTCGAAACGTATGGTAGGTACGTTTCGAACAAACAAATCAAATCATAACACAAGACCAAAGTAAATAATTTTGTATTGAACTAATAAATCAAGTGCTCTAAATAAATTTCCACAAGGGTAACAAAAGGTATTCATTATATTGTAATTATATCAGTGGACTTGAAATGAGATTAAAATCACGTGTGTGAACAATCCATAGTAAAAGCCGGTAATGCACAAAATTCTCAATTAAGTAGGTATTGAATTATTTCCCTGTTGATTACGCAACCTGAAATTTACGTAGGTACTGAATGGTAACACTACAATAATAACAGTTAAATAATCCAGTTTCAGAGGCGTGTGATAATACCGCGACCAGTTCGTTAGCCACGAGGGGATTACCTATTGTTAATGTTTTAATTTGTTTCAGCCCCGGGTACTTCCACAGCCCTTCGTTATTTTGTTGTTTTACGATTTACGTTAACACATTTGGACTTTAGTTTTCGGAGTCGGTGTGTGTAAATATTCGTGTAATTTTGAGCTTATAATAATGAGATAAAACCAACAAACTGAATTTTATATTTAAATATTTATTCAAAGTGTAAGAACGATATCATATTAACTTTGGTCCCCGAAAAAGCTAATATACAACACGTATTTATTTGTCATGTGGTATTGACGCAGGCTGACCTCGTTTCCACATGTGTTGCTAGGAGATTTCGGGCGCAAGTAACTTTGCCTTTTTGCAGCAATCGTAGCTGAGAGCTGATGCCGGCCGTTGCCGCAGCCCCCTCGCCGCAAACTCACACCCCATTGTGTCCATTACAAACCTTTACAACTTCTAGTTTTTACACACCGTACTATTGGCACATAAGATGTTACATTGTTGCTTCAGCTTGAGCTTATATTTAGTATTGTGTATTTATCTCTTTTTTTTTTTTGTTGTCACTTGATATGAGGTTATAATCGTATTCTTTGTACAATGTACTAAAACAAAAGAGACCATAGTTGCAATTTATTATAGTATTTAACTAGGGTTGCTTACTAAAATGTGGGTTTATGGTATATTCATTATTATTAAATAAATTCATTGTAATCGACTTCAAACAGTAGGATGAAAGTAAACGTCACGTCACTTCAAATATAAACTTAAATTGATAATTTCAGTTTTATCGTTGTCTGGAATGTCGTATCTGGATAATAATTAAACTTAAATTAATGGAATGAGCCCATAAGCAGTGATCTCACTAAATTAAAATTAAAATTTCACGGTATAATATTTTTTTCAAAAAGAAAGCTGCGAGCTATGCAGTTGCAATTTATTGAAGAAAGCTCGATAAGGTTTAAATTAATTAAAGATATTATTTTGGAGTCGGTGTCCGCCTAATTAAAATGTAGGTATATGCAAACAAAATCCACCGTCATCCACTTTAGGATTGTCACTTAAAAATCTCCCCTCCCGGTACGAGGTTCATTGATGCACAACATGCGGTAATGATATTGTTATGCGTGCCGCGAGCACCGACTTCAAAATTAATTTAATATACAAAAAACATGTTTAAATTTATATCGAACATAAAAGTACATAAGTAAAAGACGTAGTATTTCAGACCTTTAGAATATAAACCGTTTTTTATCTCGCAGAAGCATTAGATATAGTACTGACTAGTTTATTATCTCCGTCCTTGCCGTTTTCAATTTTTCTCCGACTTTGCCTCCGGCTTAGTAAAGCTGACTTGGTTGGCAAGCAGTGATTTAAAACTAATAAGCTACTTAAAAAAGGACATACTAAGTTTCCAATAATTTGTTATTTTTGTGTAGTTTTGTTAAACTTAACAATATGGTGTTGCTCATCATGATTCTATAAGTTTTTTTAGTTAACCCTTTACCGGTCAGTAGGTATGTTTAGAATTGATTGGTTTTGATCTTTATTACAAGTAGATAAAGTTCAAAATATGGTGGGTTCTATATTCCCTCTGCCTGTTAAAGGGTAGTGAACATTAAATTATTGATGTATAGGGGGGTAATATTAATTGGGATAATATTCTTGTTCTGCGAAAATACACCGTGCAGTTAATTTAATTTGTTATTTAATAATAACAAGTTCCTACACGATTCCGAAAAACTCATCTAGAATACCACGTTACACCTTTTATCGTGTATAACTTCGATCGCCAAAATGAATGAATTTCAAGTGCACGACGATGATTTGCGGTTAGAAAAATGTTTTTTGGTGAACAAAATACCTATCGAGTTACAAGTGCTTCCATTAATAACAGTCATAAGAGCCGGAGCCTATTTTAGTGATATTGTATACACCGGATACACCAAAAAAAAAACACAAATCACGGATATTATGGAAAAACACTTCCCAAATCCAAAGTTTCGAAATATCAATCCGGCTTCTTGCATATGTTCTCAATATTAGAAAGCTATAATTAGATACTACTTAATAATCACACCTGCAAAAATATAAGATTTCGTCTGACACGTTATACTTATCCACTATTAAATCAAACTAACTTCGTTCCTTACAATCGTACCTTAACGTATTGAGTGTCTGTGTTTGAGTGATTTTATAAACGACGTTCTTTAAAACAAAGGCTTCTTAAACTAAACAAGTTCATTACAAACACCCAATATCTTTTATTAGTCAGTAGTGATGAAAAACAGAATGGGTTCCCATTTCCCGGAACTTTAGCCTTTGTGCTTTACTGTCGGTTTGTTTATTTTTGGGGCCTGGCTCGTAAACTCTCACAGACCGATACACTAAATTTATGTTGGCCTTCTTTATATTCTCTCTAGAAAATCTTTCGCCGTTTACTGGCCCACTTTTATAAAAGTATTGTGCCTTGTTACTAAGAATCTTTATTAACTTATAGCTTCTTTCTGTGTTTACTCCCAACAGTGTAATAATAAACACAAATAAGAAAGAACATTACGAAACTTAACCACTAAAACGCTGTGTAACATATTATGGTGAGGAAGAAAACTTAGGTGTATTATGTTTAAACTGAAAACTGATATAAGTGCGCTTGTAACATTAAAAGGTTTTCTGGCTGCGGTGTCAGATAGTATACGATCCTTGTGTAAGATAGCTGGCTGCGAGCCGCGTCCCTACCGTGCCCGTACTTAATTTACTGCCACGGTAACGCCACAAGCACGCTCCATATCCACCGCGTTATTGCCAACTTGAAAGCAAGAATAGCATACACATTTCCTTCATATCTCCTGAATTTAAGCGTCTGCCCACTCTAACATTACGATATATTCTCTTTATACAACTCTTTTCTGAACAAGTTTTCTGCACTTTTGGCGATATTTTCTAGTATAATACTTTGATAAAGAGTACTATTTTATAATAACGTTAGTCATTTGTTTAATTTGACTAAGACCCACTTTGCAAGATTGATCATAAAGTGTTATGAGCATATAAAATAAATATGCATGTGAATAGTAACCATGAAATTAATATATTGACATTGCTAAGTTTATATATATAAACGTTGATAGGTACGTATTTTTATTTCTAACATGTAAAATTATTTGACTTAGGTAATTAGATTTCAATACAGCAAAGTAAAATATTTGATTTTCGATGCATTCATCAAAACTCGCTGTTTAATTGGTACATTTCAATCGGCATATCAAAAGCAGTCAGCAAGAGGTGCGGCGCAGAACGACACGACTATTGCATATGTACCTACGGCTGTTATTATGTCGTAGACCCGCGAGCGAGCGTTTTGTCACCTCTTCGAGAGGCTTACACCGTAAAAAGGAGAGGGCATTTTTCATGACTTTTCCACGCGGATGCATTTCACCGCTTTGCTTCAATGGGTTTGCGAGGTACCTGACCTTTGCCGCTGAGTTATATCAAAGTGCTTGTGTTTTCACGTCCACACTGAGAAAACTTTAATTCATGACTGCTAGAAAATATTCTTTCTTTTTACTTCAAAAGAGGAAATCTGTTTAGTTTGGTTAAAGTACGTGAATGCGGTTTCAACTTTGTGACTTAATTACTTCCAAGAGCGAATATAACTTGGTAATATAAGCAATTAGAAACTTATTTGACGCTACCGGTCCGCCTGTTCCGCCTCAGGCGCAGGAATCGTGAGCGGGATGAACCATTACGTGCTTTTGGACAACTTTTCCTTTTAAAAGCCGTCTCTTACTCTTTAGAAACATTATATTGGATAATTTGGCCGAAAATATGAATATGATGGTCGCAACTTTAGTAATTTTAGGGAATGGCAGAAAAATTCAGACGATAAGACCATGAAAAACGGTCTCCTACGGCGTTAAGCCCAGATTACAGCTTTATGAAAATCCTCTTTAATAGCGTAAGCATGAGGTGGCGTCGAATAAATTACTGGTAAAGTTTCAACAACTTGATACATAGGTATAAGGCGTCTGATACCATGTTAATATTATTTTATCTAATTTTGAAAAGTTAGAAATTGTTCTATATTCGATATGAAGTTACTTAATTTTGTTGTAAGTGAATACAAGTCATCATCATCATCAGCCTGTTGTAGTCCACTGCTGAACATAGTCCACCCCAATCGATTTCCAGCGGGAACGATCGCTAGCGGCCTGCAACAGCTGACTCCCTGCAACCTTTATGAGGTCGTCGGTCCATCGTGCAGGCGGTCGTCCTACGCTGCGCTTGCCAGTTCGTGGTCTCCACTCGAGAACCTTTCTGCTCCATCAGCCGTCAGTTCTTCGAGCTATGTGTCCTGCCCATTGCCACTTCAGCTTGCTAATCCGTTGAAATATGTCAGCGACCTTCGTTCTCCTGCGGATCTCTTCATTTCTCATTCGATCACAAATGTTTTTGTAACACTACCTATTGTTAACGATAGAACAGACAATAATTGTCTGCACACATCAATTGAATGTAGACATTTTTTTCTGTTCTATTATACTTTTTGTAACGTTGCTGAAACGACGTAAATAAAGTAAACGAACTGTTCTGCGTGGGTCGTAGATGTTATACGATCATACCACCCGCATTACCTCAGCACAATACGTTTATTACAAATTAACGATCATTGATAGAATAAATTAAAAAAGAGAATGTTTTTTTATTATTAAACATTGTTCGGTAGCTTAGTGATTACTAATTATTCAGCGTTGACATTACTTTGCATCGATATACACATATGTATGTTAAGCTCTGCTTCTGTGTAGGTATATGTATACTTGTGTTACCAATTATGCAAAGCGTCTTCCGCGTTGCGGTGCCCGGGCGGAGCTCGCGGGGTGCTGGCAGGGCGGCCGCTGTCGCGCTCTTTCCTCACTCGTAGCGAAATAACGACCTCAATTTGCATAACAATGCTCGTCACCCCTTATTCCCCACCAGCGACTTTCGCAGGCTACGCCGCCGTGTCCCACCGGACCCGACACCTTTTTTGGACATCATATCGGTCCGGTCTGAAGTTTCATTGCAATTAATTACAAACCAAGTTGATCAGTTATGTAGTTCTAGTACAATTTAATTCAGCCCAAATTGTAGAATAGGTACCTATATAATATAATAACCGTCGCAGTAACTAGCGGAACTCAGTTTAACTTTTGATTTAGTGGTGGTAGTGCGCCGGCCGCTGCGCCCGCCGCCTTGTGCGATACCGAGCCGAACACTTTCGGCCGCGCTCGTAACTTCTTCGTCCAACTTTCTGTTTTAATTGAATCAAAGTTTTCGGCTTTTTGCGGCGAGCTTGCCAGCCACGCACGCTTCCTAAACTTTCTTTATTAAATTATTGGAAGTTCAGAAACGTTCGCCTTTGAACGTGAATTCTGAAACAAAATTGGGGATAGTCGTGAGTTACAGAAAAGTATTTATTCTCTATGGACTCACGGCAAATTGTACTCGAAATAAAGTTTAAAGCCATAAATAAGTAATGTCCGGGGCGTCTGGGTGGAATGTGCCGTCGGAGTTCTGACAAAACAACAGTAACGACAATTACGAGAGACAATTCAAAATCCGACGAGTAAACAGTTCATAAAGATGTACGATTCTCCTTGCTAACGACTAAAGCGTCAGTCGTTCAGAGCATTGTTTTGCGGCGTAGCTTTATCTGGCGTAGAACGAGTTGTCGTTCCAGTAATTTATAGATCTTTCCCCGCCCCGGGCTTCGAGTAACGATTCGGCCGAGGAACTATTCTGCTAGCTGCGAGTCTGCCCGCTCCCCGCCTGAATACTATTAACGGTCACGTAATAGACTGCTGACTCCTCACGTCCCGGATTCAAATTTGAGTAAATATGTCGCCGCCGACCTCTTATTGTACTACGCCTTTGTATTTACTTTGGACTATTTTGAATTGGACATCCCCTTGTTATCCCGTATTGTGTACATTGTAGAGGTCGGTTGAATTTATGTTTCTAACTACCGAACTGTTTTTTTAGTTAGTTGGTGTAAATGTGTTTAGAATAAATAAAATATGCCGAAAGGACTTAGCCGAAAGGTATTCGATATTTTATAAGTTACCTATCGAATAGCAATTGTTTATAATTATTTTAGCATTAAAACTTTAAAAGATTTTTAAATCACTAGACAATGCTTCCCCAAAATAGATAATTAGGAAAAAATCGGACGGGATATCCATCTGAATTTTTCTAGTTTACTTTGCTCTGATATAGTGTATCTTTATCGACTTTTTTAAAAATTTATTGCTCAGAGATGTTTTTTGCTATAATCGTACCTATTTTATAAGTACGCAGCTCTTACTGGACATTTAAAATATATATTTAAAAATATACAAAAGAGAGAAAACCCTACAATGTTGCTTTTTATTGATTACCATTATGTTACGTTCCTTGATTATATCACAAAATTACGATGATTATTTCATCTCTATCCTTTAATCTCCGTTATCTCGCATCTTGTTCATCCCCAGAAAATTGCTTGCTCGAAATCGTGGTTACAAATATAAATTCCTCGCATAAGTACATTAATTTAATACCGTTTATTCAAGCCTTGCATTGAAAATATATTCATATACGTGGCTTTTCTGAAGCCGATAGAAGCGGATATTGGAGATTTACCTAAGTGTGACGAGATCCGGAGGAGACTTTGTGCCGGAGCTTTAGTATCGGATCTCGGCGTCACATACAATAGCTGTTAGAACATCTAGTAATAGTTCTCTTCCCCTTACAACATTCATTTTTCTTACAAGATCCGGTGGTACGTTAAAACCAATATGTATCCCTATATATCTTGTAGAAATTGCATATTGAGGCCCTATACCCATACTTTATCGCACCTTGGGCAAGGCAAGGGCACAATTGCGATTTTTGTAATAGTGAACGGAGTACCCTTTTAAGATTTTATTGACATTCAAAATGGTTTTACTGTACGTTATATTTCTCTATTCTCAGTTCCATGAAATATCTTCCTACAATAATAATATAGGCATGATGTTAGCGAGAATTCGTTTTGCTTTTTTTAATTAGTGTTGTTTTCAGAGAAAATTATTCCTTTGCTTTTTGACAATTACGTCCTTCCTTTACCGAATGCTCGTTATTTAAATACTTTTAAAATAATAACTCACTAACTGAAAGATTTTCAGGATACAATAAAAAAGTTGAAAAGTATTTGGCAATATATTTACGATTAATGTCCCAGCAACCCTCAGTAAATAACCTAATAGCGTCTTATGAGTAATTCAAAAATCATTTATTCATCCACGTAAGAAGCCTTGCGAGTGATCAGATGTTTGTCTAAAGGTCTAATTTGCCTCGCTTTTATGTAAATATATATAATCATATTATCATATTTCACTTTTCGATATTTAGGAACAAGTATAATATAAATACTTTTGTTTAATAAAAAAAAGATTATCTCACGAATTTCGTCAAAAACACCGTAAAGATATGGATAACGCGAGGGTAAATGCAGGCGGCAGGTACCTACGTACGCGCGATGACAGTGCTACGACTCCCAGCGGAACCCTTCTGCGATCCTCGTAAATTGCGAATATTAGATTATAAGTACGGACTGCGGCGGGCAGCACGGGAGTCATCAGCCGAATATCGAACTCGTGCGCTGGTTAACATAACGCTTTCGTGATCTGAATCTGCTTTTATATAATCCGGGTCGTGTCGTCGCTTTGTTCCGGATTTTCTTGGTTAAGTCTTCAAATTATAGCAGAAAAATGATTTGAATCAGTTCTTTAGTAAGTATAATTTAAGTAATTTTGAAGCCTATAGTATGTTTGAGTATTATTTATGAAATAATTTAGTTCAAATGGTTAAAATTATGAGCCCAGTCTATTATCGATAATAAGAAATAAATGTAATTGCCACTCTTTCGTCTGATTCTTTGAACGAGCATCACGCCGAAATTGCAGAATTGATTTTAGTAATAAGGTAATAATTAGTATGATGTAGGCTAAGAGATTGAAGATTCCTAAAAGGAATTAAACAGTGGTCTAAAGTTTGTATAGAGAAATCAAAATCTTTACAACCCAAGGTGAAATCCCAGATAACAGTTAGTTACAATATATATAAAAATACTTTTCCGCGTGATTTGAGTTGTGTAATGCATGTTCCCTTGCTTGGGGAGACCTTTGCCTAGTAGTACGAGCAAAAAACGCAAGTTCTCGTGGTAGCTCGTAAATATTGCCGCCTCTCTCTCATGGATTACGTTGCTAATTGTAAAAGATTTTTTTTAATCAATCCAATTATTTTGGAGCCTACAAATATTTATTATTTAATAAAATCAGAATATATAAATTTTATCTTCAAGATGCAAGAAGTTTATGTATTAAATACTACTTTAAATGTATGTACCGTTCGGTACATAAATTAAACCTGATGAGAAATTAAATAGAAAAATAAATACCGCTATCGTTGCAGTGTGTGAGATATATAACAAACTATATACAATTTTAGTATAAGATAAAAGTTCTATGAAATTACAAAACTTCGGTAAAGCCGTAGATGTTTTGATGACGAGAGTATAAAATTAATACCTATAATCATAATTAAGTTGAAATATGTAAGTAATATTTTAACCGAGCAATACATGGAAATGAAAACCATAAAAGGTATTTGAAACCACAAAAAAAATAAATGTGAAAGTAATATAATCATGAGTAAACATACCAGTTAAATTTATTTTACCAAATAAAATGAATACAAAACGGTACGGCTATGTGTATATTGAATTGGGTAAGCTTTGAGTCAATGCGGCTTTTAAAGTTGTAAAAGCGGTTTGGGTGGTCAATATTATTCATACATAACGTACATACATACTTACACACTGTTTATAGCAACAATACCCTTTAACTTTGCAACATTTTACGAAGAGAGCCCTTAACAATTGTGAATTAAGTCGATTGATGAACAAAACTAGGGTTGCCAGTGGAAATTTAAGTATTCTAGTACAAAAAATATATGTGGAACTAAGTCAGGTTTATGAGATCATTGTTTAAATGTGTTATATATTTTTAATTTTTATTTAACAACGTATAATAAATGTGCTATGAATGCTTCGTATAATTAAATTTGCAAATACGTCGTATCATTTTTGTTTTAGCATTTTTAGACATTTTAAAAAGGATCACTGAGTTACCCCTTTTCATAATTATTTACAATATCACCGACAAAGGTTAAACCAGTAATTTTATGTTAAAGCTAGCACCGCGCAGTTTCTCCTACGTAGATCGTAGTCCACTCACAAATAATGTGACTTTCTCTTGCTAGAAAATAAAACAAAATTTGCAAACTTTACCTTTTTATATTAGTGTAGATAAGAGTCTATAATAATAAATATATAAAAAAAGTACAACCATAAAGAAAAATAGGCAATAATAAGGTATAAAGAGACACTCCGCATAGCTTTGAATCTCAAGTAATTGTCTAAGAAAATGGTACCTACTGTTTTGAGATACTCTCTTTATGAGATCATGACAATAACAGCAGCTGTGTCTCTATGCGCCAGTGTTGGTTTTCGTATTCCTCGCTTCGTTACGGCTTCATTAGAGCACTGAAGAGATCGGAATGTACGCCCATATTCTTGTTAAGACCGTGATTTTACACTGCGACTTCGGCAGAATGGTAATGGCATCAGCGTTTCTATTAATTGCTTAGAGCAGTTGGTTCATTTAATTTTGGGTTCTTATTAGCGTAACAGCCTCTATGTGACGTCTGTTAACTTTAGGTGAAACTACACCCGCTATCTTGGAGAAACTGCCGTTTTGTCCAAACACAATTCTCTTATATGGTTCCACATTTTTGTCTCCTGTAATTACCGCTAAGCTACCGAAATCTCCATTTATTTTTCGTTCAATTAAACTTACTAAAGCTTTATAGCTTTTATCTACCCTCCCTCTAAAACATTTATTTTTCGTACAAAAGGCAATTTATACAGTAAAGGAAATATTTAAAGAACAAACGACGACGCTTAACTCCGATTTAATGAGTAGCGAATACGATGTAAGAAATAAAAGTACCTACTTATCGATTTATGAATGACAAAGGATTTTTGTTGTGTTTAAAGAATTTAATTTAGTCTTTATTATTTTATTCCAGCTAAATTTATCATTCATCTTAATTCGTCATTTGTTACGGCTTACGTTATACACTAGGATACAATGCGACATTTTGGATGTATAGAAGGACATATAACATTTCCCGTAGCATAGAACCTGAAACACGGGTTGTATACCTACAGACAATTTTTAATATAGAGTGAAAGTGACCAGACCTTGGATGCCAGTATCAAATAACGACAAAAATATAGGACAATATTTGAATATTGTAATGAAACGATTAAAATCTTGATTAAAATAATTGTCATTATGTTTTTCTCCGGTGAGTAATATTGGATAGGATGACAACGCAACGTTTATTATATGTTGTTATAACGTGATACCGCATAATTAAATAAGAATAATTAGAGCGCAATAGGTAGGTATACAAGTTTTAAAGTCAGGTAAGGTTTCTAGGTAAGGCGAGCAGAGTTCAATAAATGGTTTAATACTACAAACTAGTGATGTGCCGGATCGTCAAAAATGTAGATCCGCGGATACGGACTTAATACGGATATTTGGTGTCAAGATCCGCAGATACGGATACGGATACGGATCTTAACTTTCTTACACGATCGGTGTTATTGTGATTTTAATCTAACATTAACACTGTATGTGTCACGCAGTACTAGTTTACTTGATTCAAAAATCATTTTATTCGAATTTAAAATATTACGAAGATCTAAATTTTGTTTTCTTAATAAAAAGTAATCTTAAAACTTTTTATAATATTGATCTCATTAAAAAGCTATTTGATTAAGCATTAGCATCTTGGAGTTATATACTATTGGTATGACAACTAACTATGGCAAAGTTTGCAACATAAAGGAGCCAAATATTTGATTAAAAGAAATAAAAAAATATCTGTATTGAATTTAAAAGTTTTTTATTGCTACCTACTCACATATTTAAGGCGAAGAGTAAGGCGCACTAGCTACGCCAATTGCTTTAAATTGTTAGCTACCGCTAACCGGATCTATTTTAAATAATTGTGGACCGTCAGAATCTCAAATCACTACTACAAACTAAACAACCTGCGCAAGAGGGCGCCCCCTGTGGGACTTGGACCTCGGCTCACGGCGGTCGCTGGCGGGAGGATTGCCTATAAATGACTAGATTTTAGGGTAATTTTGTTCACCTGTCGCTTTAATTTACATTTCGCGGGCCTCTCAGACTTGAGGTCTACGAGGGCATCTTAAGGTTTTTGATTCAGTATATAAAATACTAGCGGCCCGCCCCGGCTTCGCACGGGTGGACTTTTATACCCTACCCTACCCCTACCCTTACCCTACCCTACCCCTAGCCTACCCCTACCCCTACCCTACCCCTACCCCTACCCTACCCTACCCCTACCCTACCCCTACCCTACCCCTACCCTACCCCTACTCCTACCCTACCCCTACCCTACCCTACCCCTACCCTACCCCTACCCTACCCCTAACCAACCCCTACCCTACCCCTACCCTACGCCTACCCTACCCTACCCTACCCTACCCTACCCCTACCCAAAAGTATCCTATGTCCTTCTCCCAGTTCTTAGCTACCTCCCTACCAATTTTCAGCCAAATCGGTTAAGCCGTTCTTGAGTTATAAATAGTGTAACAAACACGACTTTCTTTTGTTTTTAAAATGTATTCTGCTATTCAGGGCGGAGACAAATCCAACGAAACAAAAACCATGAAAATTGATCCAGCCGATCTCGAGTTATAAGTGTTGTAAACCCGTCTTTGTTTTATATATATAGATACTAGCGGCCCGCCCCGGCTTCGCACGGGTGGACTTTTATACCCTACCCCTGCGCTACCCTACCCCTGCCCTACCCTACCCCTACCCTAACCCTACCCTACCCCTACCCTACCCCTACCCTACCCCTACACTACCCTACCCCTACCCTACCCCTACCCCTACCCTACCCCTACCCTACACCTACCCTACCCCTACCCTACCCCTACCCTACCCTACCCCTACCCTACCCTACCCCTACCCTACCCTACCCCTACCCTACCCTACCCCTACCCTACCCCTACCTTACCCCTACCCTACCCCTACCCTACCCCTACTCCTACCCTACCCCTACCCTACCCTACCCCTACCCTACCCCTACCCTACCCCTAACCAACCCCTACCCTACCCCTACCCTACGCCTACCCTACCCTACCCTACCCTACCCTACCCCTACCCAAAAGTATCCTATGTCCTTCTCCCAGTTCTTAGCTACCTCCCTACCAATTTTCAGCCAAATCGGTTAAGCCGTTCTTGAGTTATAAATAGTGTAACAAACACGACTTTCTTTTGTTTTTAAAATGTATTCTGCTATTCAGGGCGGAGACAAATCCAACGAAACAAAAACCATGAAAATTGATCCAGCCGATCTCGAGTTATAAGTGTTGTAAACCCGTCTTTGTTTTATATATATAGATACTAGCGGCCCGCCCCGGCTTCGCACGGGTGGACTTTTATACCCTACCCCTGCGCTACCCTACCCCTGCCCTACCCTACCCCTACCCTAACCCTACCCTACCCCTACCCTACCCCTACCCTACCCCTACACTACCCTACCCCTACCCTACCCCTACCCCTACCCTACCCCTACCCTACACCTACCCTACCCCTACCCTACCCCTACCCTACCCTACCCCTACCCTACCCTACCCCTACCCTACCCTACCCCTACCCTACCCTACCCCTACCCTACCCCTACCTTACCCCTACCCTACCCCTACCCTACCCCTACCCTACCCCTACCCCTACCCCTACCCTACCCTACCCTACCCTACCCTACCCCTACCATACCCTACCCTACCCTACCCTACCCTACCCTACCCTACCCTACCCTACCCTACCCCTACCCAAAAGTATCCTATGTCCTTCTCCCAGTTCTTAGCTACCTCCCTACCAATTTTCAGCCAAATCGGTTCAGCCGTTCTTGAGTTATAAATAGTGTAACTAACACGACTTTCTTTTGTTTTTAAAATGTATTCTGCTATTCGGGACGGAAACAAATCCAACAAATCAAAAACCATGGCAATCGGTCCAGCCGTTCTCGAGTTATAAGTGTTGTAACAAACACGACTTTCTTTTATATATATAGATGTTGGTAATATTTTGATACAGATTTTAAAATCGGTTCAATAGTTTCTGAGATTAGCGCGCCCAAGCAAATAAACAAACAAACAACCTCTTCAGCTTTATATAATATGGCGGTTTTGTTTACTGTTTGAATTTTTTAATTCGTAATATCTTTTGAATGGAAAGTCCAATACAATACAATAGTTGGACATATGCTACCGCGGAGTTTTTTGTAGACATTATGATGTTCTTCAATATTGTTGTACATTATTTTGTTCTATCGCTAATAGTTTCGGCAGCGCATTCGACGAAAGACATTTTAAGACTCATTTTTCTACACCTTCGGTTACATTGTTCAAATTTTACCAAGGATCCCTAATTTTTTTCAAAATGAAATGTAGCCTATGTCAAATTGGAAAAATGTAGCATTCTATTGGTGAAATATTTTTTTAAATCGGCCCAGTACTTTTTGAGCCTATTCATTACAAACATACAAACATACAAAAATAGGTACAAATCTTTCCTCTTTATAATATTAGTGTAGATTTTGCCTTCAATGTAATGAAAAGTACAAAGCTACTTGTTATACTTATTTATATTTATTATTTACCTTCAATTACACTTGAAATTAAATGAAAGTCGAAAGATATCAAAGGATAAATGTATCTATTTAAGAAAGGTTGAGAGTAATACTGTACCGTCATCGCTCCATGGAGACCTAATGATACAGCCCGAACTGAGTGAAACGTTGACTCAATTAGCTGAATTGCGTTTCTGTGTCTTGTGAAGCTCGGAAAAGTTAGAGATTACCGATTGTAGGTAATGCTGAACTAACATTGAAAATAAAGGCTAGTTATATTTTATAATCCCGAATCTTTTTATATAACAATCGCAACCTGACATTACTTATCAATTTAGCCTACATAAACATTGCGGAAATTTAATAAACGAGATACTTGTACTATTGTTACTGATGAATTGTCATACGGAATATCGAAGTTCTGAACAACGATATTATAAAGTATTTATAAAGTACATAAAATCGAATTACGCGAGATCGAAAGTATTACTTTATCCCGACGTACGGAAATTCGAAAATTTGCTTCTCCGAATTACTTAAGATTGAATGTTCATTACCGCGATGTATGATGCCTCGAATGTTTATTATGATTAAAAACTTAATCAGAATGTTTCAAATCGTGATGAAGGCTAACAACGTGATTTTCACAAAGATACGATTATTAAGCTTGCTACTGATAAAATTCCCTGCCCTTCCCATATTTCCGAGGAATTCTTACATTATTTTTTCTAATTACGAAAAATTGCACTTGATTAAATTGTCATACCATATAGTATGTCATGCTTATATCATACTCAAACTTTCAGGCTTCCGAACATCGAGATACATTTGGGATAAAGTAATTCGACCTAACATACTTTCGATGCGTGAGTTAGAAAAAGTATGTTAGGTCGAATTACTTAATTTTTTTTAATTTCTTGA
Organism: Nycteola revayana; assembly: GCA_947037095.2. Lineage (NCBI taxonomy): Eukaryota > Metazoa > Arthropoda > Insecta > Lepidoptera > Nolidae > Nycteola > Nycteola revayana. Next base: position 16,037,934 of record OX344846.2, on the reverse strand, counting down.
TTTCATACCAGTCCTAATCATTCAACTCGATAGTTCTATGAAAAATATAATTTCATAACTATATATAAAGTGGTGTACATAGAGTAGTAGTAGCTAAACGTAGTAGCGACGGGTATTGGCAATGCATTAGGCACTTCGCAACTGTGCCTGCCGCGCTCTTCGGCCTCGTGGCCTTTGTGAGCCGTGTAATTACTCTGGGACTATGGGAAATAGCTCACCGGGTGCGAAAGCACTTTTGTATTATTACAGTAAATTAAACTAGATACAAATATAAGTAATATAAGTTAATACTTATTGAAATGTAAGGAAATGGGCTCGCCTACGCTACTTAGTTCAGTTCCATTTTCATTTACCAATTCCAAATAAATCTATCTACTAAATTAGTTTTTCAAACCCACGCCAGAATAAATCTAAGAAAATATATTACACGTCAAGCATAGATTGCGTATTGGACGTTTCTTTATACGTAACAACTGAAAGTTATCGTCATATCTGAGTTGGTAACTTTCTCAAAGACAAATTGGAGTGGAGGCGGTAAATAAAGTTTTACGATATGCGCGGTTATCAGAAGTGTGCGTCAAAGAGGGTTGGTGTGGGAGGGAGATGTATTTATCTACGATGGGGGTACATCTCGCAATGCTGTTACTTCCCTATACACCTGTACGTATTAAATGCCTCTCGTTGCTACTCGTTATCTTTCTACCCTTCGCCAAATTAAGAGCTTTGTATGTCAACCCGCGTACTGAATAAAATACTAACTTAATTTATCATCTCACATCAAGTTACATATCGTCAAAGCTGATTATTTCATCCGATACGTTTGATGTGAAAATCGATAAATGACTCGCTTCAGTTTCTCGTCTTTCACTCCGTAAGTACCCGCCGTCCTTCTCACATGTTTAACTTGTATTTAAGTACGGAAGTATAATAAATTTAAGCTTGTTTGTAGTTACGTTGTGAAGTATCTTTAAAATTCTTTTTATATACGGCGACCTGGGAAAAGTTCCACTTAGTTTCGTTCGTCGTCGTACCGTATCTAAGTAAGAACTACGCGAGCAGCGGTTGGAAAGTCCAGGGACGCTTTTAAGATGTTTCCATAATAAATGTTAGATTTGAGTGGAATACCCTAGCATAAGTTGGCTGATATGTGTTAATTATTTAATGGACTTTTTTTAAACGAAGTATCATAACTTAACTTGTATGTGTAAACATAATGTTGTATTTCCGATTTTGATTTTTATGTAAAATTTGTTTATGACAAGCATTTTATGATTAGATTGACGTAACATATTTGTTAAATAAATTTTTTTTTACTATTTCGAGGATATTTATAGATACATATTTATATACCCTTGATAAAGTTTTCCATGTACATTAGATGATCCCTTGTCGTGTGTATTCATTTCTTCTCTTGTTGAATTCTTACAAAACAAGCCGCTCCAATTGCGGGAAAAAGTCCAAGTCTCGTACCCGCGTCCCCCGGACGTCGCCCCCCTTTCCCCGCGCTCTGTGCTGCGAGTACGAAAACCGACTCCGTGAGCGTAGAGATAAAACATATGTTCATTTTATTTCCACATTTGTCAGCGTTCGTTTTGTGCCCACTAACATAAATTGGACGTAGAGGGAAACCTCGCAGGTGAATGTAAAATAGCCGGGTTTTCCCAAGATAATACCGCCGAAATTTTACGACACCATTATACGATTTATTGGCCGTGTCACATTCAGAAAGAATGATATTTCCTAAAATATTTTTATAAAATATCCGTCATCTGAAAAGGTGTCTGATTATCTCTAAGTGACGGTCATTAGTGTAATGACTCATTACAATATTACATTGTACGGTCACCCTGAATGTATATAATAAATTCTTATTTATAATTTGGATGTGTAATACTGATAGTGAGGGACTTGACTCAAACTCACGCACACCTTATTGCTGTAACATTAATGTTACAGAAATAAGGTGTGCGCGAGTTTGAGCCAAGTAAGGAAAGAGTACGGAAAACTGAATTATTATATAATTTATAATTCATAAACTTACACACACAAACAACAACGTATTTGAATGAAATTTGGTACCCAAATAAAGTGTACCTGTAATACATTAACAATAAAATATCATTCTTGAACCTGGGGTGAGGAGCCGCAGGACATTACTAATATATGACTAAACTAGTAATATACAATTATAACTATTTCCCATGAGGTTATCGATTTTATAATTTCCCATTTCTAAAAAAACGCACCATCTAAAAACTGCTACGTCTAAATAAACGACCACTCATATCACGTCAAAATTCACCAACACTGAATTATGGAATTATGTTATTTAAGACAAAATCGCTGTACTTCTTGATGCAATTTGGCGTTCTCCTGAGGATACGCGTACCACTAATAGGGAAACGCTGGTTAAGATCAACAAACATAGCATTGCATCAAAGTTTATAATACCTTTGTGCTGCTACGAAAGCCATGTAGCAACTAACCACTACGTAAGTACTACGCCGTAGATAGTCAAGTTGTGATAAGTACTACGAAGCGCTACCAGCCATCCGTATGTGCGAGTTTCGAGCCAATAATGTGTTGTCCTGTACGTTAATAACTGAAACTGGTGTTCCAACAAACGTGCCATTAGTTTCTAGGCGACGTTTGATGTATTCTAGTACTTTTTGCCTAATAGGATCCTATTAGACATCTAGTACTGCAGTAAATCACTTGTCTCCTACCACTTTGCAGTCAGTATGCGCTTTCACAACACTTTACAATCCGCATCAAATGTTCGAAAATTTATAAGAATTTCAATAGATTGTTGTTAAAAATTATAAGCTATATGTTGTCATTCAAATTGTTTTTGATTTTGTCGTTTTAGATAACAAAATATAAGAAACGAACAACATTAAGGCATGCACGTAATTTAATTATATGCAAATTAAGTTTACAATATATACTTGAGGTAATTTTTATCCTTATATTTATATTTAGGAAACTAGAAAAACGTGTTCTTAAACTAAAGAATTGATTAGAGAACTTAATCATATTTTAAAAATAGATTATATTTTTGTCTGCTGTAAGTTTTAACATACCAATTTTTTAATACAAGCTTTAATTTATTAAATTAACCTCAACTCCGTATGCTCAATATTAAGTATATAAAAGTTGTATAAACTGTTCAATTAGGTATTCAAAAAAAATACAAATCATCAAACTTCTCCTGTCCTTATATTTACATCACTTTGACGTCAACAGCTTTCGAAATGAAAAATAAATACATTCGAAACCTTGCAATTAAATTTTAAAACCATAAAATGTGAAGACTGTCTGTTTTCGTTGTCAAAGCTATAACGGTACAGTAATAATTAGCTAATGAAAATCGCGCCGGCGCTACTCTACTTCATAAATATTTTCCTTATTGCCTGTTACCACGAGCTGTCGATAAATTTATGGAAGGGCCGACGTCACCTGAAATTTTATGGTTTCTTTCGTTGGTACCCACATTCTTATACCTATTTATTACTCTAATATTTTTTGCTAAACAAAAATTGGGTTAAAATACAACGTCACAAAATATGAAATCGCACAATTAAGGTACCGTACTAAAAGAAAAACGAGAATCAATTCGCTGAGCGAGCGTATACTGTGTCAACTACAATATACACGTATTTGTTCAATTCATAATAAATATATATTTTGCTAGCTCATAAATCGAAATAAAAACTAATATATATAACGGGTACCCTTCATTATAAATTTTTCATCATGCACATTGCACACTATACCAGCGAAATTATTAGTGTGATTTATTTGAGTTTGACCAGTGATTTTCAATCTTTTTAATATCGCGACCCCTTTACAGGTTAAAAAATTCAGTGGAACCCCTTGTGCCAAAGGCAGACAAATAAATAATTTAAAAGACTACGTCAATTGTTTTTTTTAATACGATGCAACAGTTTTGAAAATAAGCACGATGTAAGCTGACGCCGCTTTTTGTTAGCGACCCCCCAAGTCTGGCTTCACGACCCCAAAGAGGGTCGCGACCCACAGTTTCAAAATCACTGATGTAAACTTCATATTCAAAGTATGCGTATAATTGAAAATGTAATCTTTTTCTATACATTTTTTCACTTACTCATTTCAACCTAAGTAAACACATAGATTGTGCCAGGTTATTGCTGTATCGTTGCGCGAGTAAATAAGATATGTTAAATTGGTTTTTATTTGAGATCGTTGTCAATTATTGAGGACTGTTATTATACAATTGTTGGCATCGGACATATTGCAAATATATTTAGACATATTTATGTATTATGTACGAGTACTTATAGATAATATGCCGAGTTGGTATTTTTGACCCCACGCTCACATTACCGACACCTGTGCGTCGGCCACAACGTTACGAAAAACTATTCGTGCCGCAATGTCGCACGTTCGCATCCAACCAATATTCACCTAATAAATACTTTCCTCTGCAAATATTCACTACGTTGCTATTGGAAGTTTGCAAACTATTATTGAAATCCTGGGTCGCAATATTTTATGCTAATAGGAATAGTATAACAGTAAATAATTTGATATTGGACGTGTTACCAGTTTATATCTTGATATTAATCTGGGCTATCACATGACATGAACTACGTGCAATGTTTGAGTGTTGTATTTCGATTTATTTGGTCAGCTACAGCGAACTATTTGTATATTCTAAATAAACACATTGGTACGTTTCGCCGCAGCTGAACGACGTAGCGGAGTGCCGCGCCACCGCTCAGCGTTAAATCTCGCAGAGTACATTAGCGTTTTCCGATATCTAAAGCAAAGCGCTCACCACGGCTGCGGTCCAGTTGAATAACAAAGAATTGCGTGGTTGAGATATCGGAACGCTAATGGACTGCGGATTTTATGAAGCTTTCCAGAAGCTTGTCGTCGTTATGAACTTTGTATGTATAAGTAATGAACCGAGTGCCACAACTAGTGTCTCGTACTTCTCGTAGGTGTATACGGTGTGGATGAATGTGAACATAAAGCAGGGTTTATTTCCGCACAATCAATCAAGGCGACTGATGAGTGTGCACCCTGCTAGTTCAAAATCCGCAGTACGCATTTAGTGAGTCAATCGATATCTGTTGCCGATATAACAGCCAAATTAATTCAGTTATTTGCAACTCGCACATTCAACGTTGACGTTCAACAAACACTTTTTATCTTGTTTCAAATTTACATAAATTTGAAAATCGGATATTCTGAGCTCCCAAATTTAAACGATATGACTACACAATTGTTATATGTAACAACTGTTTTTGTTAACTGAATTATTTGTTATCTATTTAATTTTTTGTTGTCGCCAAAACAACAGTAAGCTAATTCAGTTTTGGTTTACAGAACTGTAAACATTATTTTTTAGTTCATAGTTCTAGTTCTGTACTTTAAAATTATATAATAGATTTAAATAAAGAAATTAGAGATTCTATTGAAATTATCTTTTTCAATTCTAATTACGTTTCTATCGTTTTGTCGATTTCCGTAAAAGAGATGTCCTTATGCACAATAAGATTCCAATGTTTACCTACTTAAGCAAATTTACTTATTTATTCTCATACTATTTTTTATTTATTTTTTTTATTGAAGAGGGAGGCAAACGACCAGGTGGGTTACCTGATGGTAAGTGATCACCGCCGCCCATGTACACTCGCAACACCGGAGGAGTTGCAAGTGCGTTGCCGGCCTTTAAGAAAGGAATAGGCTCGCTTCTTGAAGGTTGCCATGTCATACCGGATCGGAAATACCTCCGCTTTTAATTGATTCCACAAAGAGGTCGTGCGCGGTAAAAAGCTTCTCGAGAAAGGCACGGTGGAGGACAACCATTCATCCAGGTGATGTTGGTGGAAGTTCTGGCGAGTGGATCTAAGGCGGAAAGCAGCGGCAGGTATGAGTTCGAACAATTCCTCAGAGCTACTACTACATACTATACATGCCAATTCTAATAATGATATACAAAATTTTCGTACAAGAGATAGCAATAAATGTTTTTAGTTTGTAATAAGTGGTAAAATAAATGCATCGTGTTTGTGTAGTCATTTGTCCGAAAATCGCAACTTAACCGATATTATTTTGTCTGACTTTTACTTCATACCACGACCTTTAAAGCCGACGATAAAACTGTAATCTAGATTTTAAATTTAATTTTGTGTACTAAAAATGTTAATGCTTTACAGTTATGAATTCGATAATACGCTCCGTCATTTTATTTAAGTTTTTAAATATCTTCATGAAGGTTTTTTTCAATTAGCTACTAGGGTGGCAACACTGTGGTAGCGGTGGCGGGTCGCCCTTGAACGCAGCGCCGCGTAGTTAGTACTACCGACTCTGATGCTGCGGTATATGGCCCGTGAATAATCCACCGTAATACTCTACTTAATGGCTTGGAATTAAACAATTAGTTGTTTTCTTTCTGCCTCGCCAATGATGGAAGTTTCGCCTGGATACCACTGAACACCGGCTTAAACAAAGATTTGTTTTGCACGATTCAACATTCACCATTTATATAAAATTACATATTTTTTTTACGAAGGTAATAATGAGGTTATACAGTATAGTATTCACACAAATTTTGTAAAGTTTTTCAAATTATGTTTGGACACCCCGATTGAAAATCTATACAAGTTTCAAGTAGGATGTCTCAAATAAAATAGCAAGTTGAAATAAAACCCAAATGTAAGAATTTATTTTCTGCTTTTATGCTGTTTGTAATTAATTTATCTACGTCAGCAAGACAAGAACTTGAATATAATTATTCCGGGAACAACTATTTTTTCTTATCTAAATCTATATATAACATCGAAAACAAACCTCACAAACAGAAACAAGGATATAGTATAATCCTGTTAAGAGCTTCTTCTGTGAAAGTTTGTGAAAATAGGCGTTGCTATAATCTAGTAGACAATTGAGATTGCCATAACTTTTCTGGCGCGAGCTCCCTTTTAGTGTCCGTTTTAGGGTTCGGCGTATTTTTATTGTTTCCTGTATTAATTCGTCTGATAAGCCAGCTCTTTGTTCTCAGTAACGCGGGGAGCAGACGTTTTAATCAAGGCTAACGAATTTTTAACCTTAAGTGAAGAGGCTGTGCGCTATCTTGAGCCGGCCACGCCTTGGCACTTCCCGTGCCCGACGCGTTGGTCTTATCTTTGAGTAATTACCTTGTTGTTCTGTTTTTATTGTTCGGGTACCGTCGCTTTCTCTTTTATTACATGATTACTGTAGTGGTGTAGTAATGGCGCTCTTGGCGACTGGATGGAAGACGAATGTATTTTTAAGAATCAAAGAGAGTTTTATATTTGAGTAGTGTAAATTCAAAGAAGTAAATTAAAAATTCATATTTGAAATAATCATTTATTCATATCAGCCAGACCCATGCAGTGCAATTTGTAATAGTGGCCCATAGGCGCGTTTACAACATCTACGTAATCAGCACTAATTTGGAATAGAACATTTATTGTGCTTATTACTAACATTTTATCTATGATTTATACTATTTAGATGGAAAATTTAAAATAAAAACGAACTTTTAAACGAAATAAAATAGGTGGAAATCAAATTCTATATATTTTTATTGGAGAGCAGTTTATTTATGATAACAAAGCAAAAATTGTGATTGAATAAATTTTTGTTTGCCGTGGGGTGCCTAGAATGTTGTCTCCCCATTTCTACTCGTGGGTGTCGTAAAAGGCGACTAAGAGAAATTTCAGGGAACGGGCAGCAGCGTTTCCTGTGATGATCAAATACTCAAAGAAATCCACTGCGCTCGCCAACCCGCCTGACAAGCGTGGCGAGTATTGGCAAAACACCTCTCATGGTGACACATACCAGGATCAGGCCCCTAGTCCCCGGCCGCCCCGCTAGACCTGGCCACGGTACCAGCCATGGTAACGGCGGGGCAGGGGGTGCTAAGAATCCCCGGAAGAGATCCGGGTACCACCCCACACGACAACTGGCCCTGGTAACACACAACACACGCACTCTGAGGACAGACGAGAGGATCGTAGAGCTGGAAGAGGAATTGGACAAGTTGCGCTGGGATATAGTGGGTTTGTCAGAAGTCCGAAGAGCGGGACAGGACACGATGACCCTGAATTCCGGCAACTTGTTCTTCTACCGGGAGGGCAGCGGTCCCAAGGTGGTGTAGGGTTTATCGTCCGCAAGTCCCTCATTAACAATTTGGTGGCCGTCGGCAGTGTGTCGAGCAGGGTAGCGTACCTTGTACTCAGAATATCAAAAAGATATTCCATGAAGGATATACAGGTTTACGCACCGACCTCAACAGACTCTGACGAAGAAGTGGAAGCTATGTATGAGTATATTAGTAAAGCCATACATAGCTCCAAGACCCACTACACCGTTGTTATGGGGGATTTCAACGCTAGACTGGGCAAACGAGGCGATGATGAGATGAAAGTGGGGTTGCATGGATATGGGCAACGGAACCGACGGGGTCAGAGGTTGGCTGATTTTCTGGAGAAAGAGGGACTCTATATGATGAACTCTTTCTTCCAGAAGCCACCTCACAGGAAATGGACCTGGATGGGCCCTGATGGTTCCACCAAAAATGAGATTGACTTCATCATGACTACCAAAAGACAAATATTTAATGATGTCTCTGTGATTCACAGGGTTAAAACCGGAAGTGATCACCGAATAGTTAGAGGCACGTTAAATATTAATGTCAAATTGGAACGATCCCGTCTGATGAAGTCTACGCTCCAACCTTCAAACGCACACATCCAGAACCCCGAGAGCTTTCAGATCGAACTAAGTAATCGCTTCGAATGTCTAGATAGCTGCGAATCTGTGGACGATCTCAGCAGCGGGCTGGTAGACACAGTGCATTCGGTGGGGTTTAAATATTTCAAGCCCAACCCTAGAAATAGACCTCAGAAACTATCCACCAATACCCGGGACCTCATGGCTGAACGACGTACGATGATGCTACAGACTCCAGACGATGCGGAGTCATTTAGGCAGCTCAATAGACATAATTTAATGTCATTGCGACACGACATTCGCTCCTATAATACAAAATGTATTAACGAGACGATAAAGCGAAACCAAGGCTCCAAAATGTTCGCAAGAGAAACCTCTTTTGGGCAAAGCCAGTTGACAAAGCTGAAGAAGGAAGATGGGGTAGTGACGTCGCGCAAGCCAGAGGTTTTACGGGAGATAGAGAGGTTCTTTAATCAGCTGTATGCCTCAACAGTCAAGCCCGCTGACAGCCAAGCCGAAGACCAAATCAGCCCCTATGCTTGGCGTTTGTGGACTATGAGAAAGCCTTTGATTCGGTCGAAATTTGGGCGGTTCTAAGGTCTCTTCAGCGGTGTCGTATCGACTATCGCAACATTGAAGTGCTGAAGTGCTTGTACAAAAACGCCACAATGTCGGTCCGAGTACAGTGCCAATGTACGAAGGCAATCCCGCTACGGAGAGGCGTAAGACAGGGAGATGTTATATCTCTCAAACTTTTTACGGCTGCTCTGGAGGACCCCTTAAAGCTCTTGGAATGGCAAGGACACGGCATCAACATAAATGGCGAGTACATCACTCACCTTCGATTTGCCAACTCAAAGTGATCATGGCAGAACCGCTGGAAGACCTTGGACAGATGCTCAATGACCTCGATGGAGTTTCTCAACAAGTTGGGCTTAGAATGAACATGGGCAAGACGAAAGTCATGCATAACGCCCATGTAGTGCCCAACTCTATAGCCGTTGGGAACTTCATTCTCGAAGTTGTGACCGAATACATATATCTAGGTCAAACGATCCAACTAGGACCAACTTAGAGAAAGAGGTCAATCGTCGTATCCGACTCGACTGGGCAGCGTTTGGAAAGCTTCGGAAGATCTTCTCGTCCAAAGTACCTCAGTGCCTGAAGACCAAAGTCTTCAATCTATGTGTGTTACCAGTGATGACATATGGATCTGAGACGTAGTCTCTTACTATGTGCCTCATAAGAAAGCTCAAAGTCGCTCAGCGAGCTATGGAAAGAGCTATGCTCGGCGTTTCCCGAAACGCCGAGCGTAGCAGCAGGAGAACGAGGGTAACTGACATAGCTCAACGGATTAGCAAGCTGAAGTGGCAATGGGCAGGACACATAGCATGAAGAACTGACCGCCGGTGGAGCAAAAAGGTTCTCGAGTGGAGACCACGAACTGGCAAGCGCAGCGTAGGACGGCCGCCTGTAAGATGGACCGACGACCTCATAAAGGTCGCGGGGAGTCGGTGGATGCAGGCCGCTAGCGATCGTTCCCGCTGGAAATCGATGGGGGAGGCCTATGTTCAGAAGTGGACTACAACAGGCTGATGATGATGATGATGAAATTTTTGTTCGTATATCTGTCCGTCTATGTGTCTGTCCGATTCTTTGAACGCGCATCACGCCGAAACTTGATACGATTATAGTACATACTATGTGGTAGCATATTACTAACATTTTATCTAAAATTTTTGCATAGTTCTCTTGAGAGAATGAAAATCAAAATGTTTATATTGTAATAACTTCTTAAGGCGCAGTACAATTTCATTTCAATTTTTTAGTAAAATATGTAGTTTGAAGTTTATTTAGTCATAAAGTTGTTGGGTCTTTAGTTTTAAAATTTGAAGATAATGGTTATTACAAGATCCGCCTACAAGATTCTTCAAAATTCGCTGCCTAAAGGAAGATCGGGATACTTAAGTTTGTATGAAACTGAAGTTGCGGACGAAGTCGCAGACTAGTCAATACTAATTTTGTAAGGAGGAACATATGTATCACATTCTGAGTGTAACGAATAAACTCTAAAACTTATGATTTTACTATTATAAAGGAACCTATTAAGAAAACGCACGGCTATGTACAAGTATGCACCCGGTCCCTAGATCACCTGACAACATAGGACTAATTTTATATTATTATTATTAATTTTATTATTATTATTTGTGATCAGGCAAGCAGTTGATTCAACTGGTAAGTGCCTGTATCCTGCTCTTCTCCACTAGTGGAGAAGAGCAGCACACTAGCCACTATTATCAAGAAAACCTTCAAAAAATATCGTGTAGATTTTTTACTGTATCGTAAACCTTATGATTGGGGCTCGCACGTGTACCGGTTTTAAATTAAAATATCTGACGGCGAGTATGTTATGAGGCCTTCAACTATGGTATAATATTCGTGCGAATATTTATATAGGTATACGGGTGTGTGGCGTTGCAGCTCGCGTGCACCTGCGGATATTGCCGCGTAAATCAAATTTCTTATTTCGCCTCAACACTTATTCCTGTGGCGTGTTTACTTTATGTGGCGCTGTCTTCTACACCTCACCTGTTTTTATTAAAATGTGCTTTAATACGTGAAGTTTCTGCTCCTTGTGGTACACGTGACTATCGTTTGAGATGTTTTTGTTTTATAATTTTATAACTAGCACTTAAGTGATCTGGCGTTAAAACTATATAGCTTTCTCGCACGGTTATATTTGGGTACAGCTAGATCCTGTAGTAAAGTTTGTGCTATAATATATGCTTTTCCTTATGGGTAATGAAGCTTTGATTAATAAAAACGGTCTAGTAGTCAACAAGTTCAAATTGGTGAAAAATAGAGATAAAGCTCCTAAAAATATGAGTGATACCTCATTGGATTCGGAATGACGTGTAGAAAAATGTTTTCGAAGGAATAATTAGCACGCAAAAAATTACAAAAGTTGTTAACAAATTAAGTTGCCAAAAAAAAGGATTTCATTGTTTGTCAATAACTCCGAAACTATTCATATTCAAGAATTTAAAAAAAAAACATCTTAAAGAGGAAGAAATTTCCAATAAAAAAGTCCTGACTCTCGGAGTTCTATATCCATTATTTATAATTTTAATTTAACGCTGAAAATAGGACTCCGCGCGGCCGATACGGCATGCGCGTGCCACCTCAAAAGTGAGTATCCCACAGAAAATATATTTTTTATGGTATTAAGTATCAATAAAAAAAATTAAATTAATTATGGTGTATTTTGAACAGGACATTTTTATTGGAAATTTCTTCCTATCTAAGATGCTATTAAAAAAAAATCTTAAATGTGAATAGTTTCGGATTTATTGACAAACAATTAAATCCTTTTTTTTTGGCAACTTAATTTGTTAAGAACTTTTGTAATTTTTTGCGTGCTAATTTTTGCTTCGAAAAAATTTTTCTACATGTTATTCCGAATCCAATGAGGACTCATATTTTTAGGAGCTTTATCTCTATTTTTCACCAATTTGAACTTGTTGACTAGACTATAGTAATTTCTGATTTAGTTAATTGCATACAATCAAACCTTTATTTCTTGTATAGATATAACGTAGTTTTACAAAAACATAATCAATATTATATATATACATATTGATTATGTTTTTGTTATGAAAAAATCTTGGGAAATAAATTCGACCGAAAATTGGAATGCGTTCCTTACATTTCGTACGAATTTTATAAATTTCTAAAACTTATATATCCGGAAGATTTCCTGCATTCTTAGAAACTTGTTGAGATCAACTTGTCATACACACTCTATACGTTAAGTTTGTCAGGTTCCTTTAGAATGTGCAAGCGAAGTAATGTTCCGTCTACGAGTAACGTTTCGATATTCTTGGTTACATATAACAGGTATCTGCTCATCTGCTATCTATTATTTATTTATTCTAATACAGTTGGGAATAGAAACCTAAATTTAGATAGAGTTTTGTTTTATAATTTTAAAAACACCTGATAATCCTAATAATATTATAAATGCGAAACTTTGTAAGTATGTATAGATGATTCTTTCACGCATAAACTGCTTAACGGATTTAGCTGGAAGTTTGCACGCGGATAGTTTATAAGCTGGATTAACGTGTAGGCTACAAAAAATAGCGCTCCGACCCACTGAAGCAGTGTGACGCGGGTAAAACCGCTGGGCGCAGCTAAAGTAAAAGAAAAAAATTATTAAAGTAATTGTGTAACAAACATATTAAGATTAGTAATGTAAGATAAAATGAAAACATATTTGGGCCGTTTTTCCTCTTCATTAATAATAATCTTAGTAGAATTACTTCATGAAATTAACATTGTTATATAGTACGAAACTGTTAATTTGGCTGTGAATAGTAGATATTATATACTTGACTTTAAAATCGCTCATAGTTTGCAGAGTCCGTACAAAACGCCCAATTTTAAAACAAATTATATCTGCCAATTGAAGGCATAATTTGTTTAAAATAAATGCAATTATTTTTACAATAACTCGTTTATAACCTATAATTTATACATATTAAGCAGACGTTCCCGAAATTATCTACAATCAAATAATTAGCGCGACATGTAATGCACATACCGCAACGCATGAATTACAGGCCGTAATGACCATCTATATGCCAATACGATTAATATTTAATGCTGCTATTCTGCTCGGAATTACCCCGTGTCTGTGGTTGAGTTGCACTGAATTACTGCATCTGAATGGGTGTCGGATGCTTTGTCATCGCCCTGATATACCTGTGACTATCAGATATTTATATACTAATATATTTCCTTTACTACCTTATGCGAGTGACTGACTTGATTTACTGCGATGCTCTGTTAAACTCAATGGATTTCAATATTATAAAGTCTAGCCAACATTCTTCAACTTATTTTTATTTTCTGTTGAAGTGTACCTTACTTTTGCGTCAATTTATACATAGTTAATTAAGTGCCGGCTTTTAAGGGTCTTGGAAGATTTAGCACAGCTTTTTATTGTTCTAAAATATTTACTTAATACGAGACTTGAACCAGAAGGTTCCGTTCTTACCGTTCTATTTAAAAAGTTTTAAGAACAAAATGGGCATAGTAATATTTGATATTATGTTATTATATTTTAATCTAAATCATTTTTTCACATTTGACAAAACCACTGAAATCTATTATGATAAAACACTTTTATTATGTCGCATACCATTATGATGTTAAAAGAAAAACCATCGAAACAGTCGAAATGAAAAAATAAATGAATACATTAATAACAGCTGATAATGACATTTCACTATTTGTTTATTTTATTACTGTAATAGCGGACATAGTATTACATTCAAACCTTGTCATTCAAATGATACATAAAATAATAATCAGCTTTGTGATAGATAAACGGAAAGCGAAGCCAACGCGGCGGTTCTAATATTAATGTACAGTTTGTCCGGCATCCTAAAAATTTAAATCCTTTCGAAATATAGGCATTGCGTAGTAAAGCTTTATAGATGTACATGAAGTAATAAAATTGCTTTGTGTTCTCGATAAATTTATTTTAATTGTATTATACCCGACGCTCATTGCTTTATTAATTTATTTTGCAATCAGATTATAATTATGTATCCGCGACTATTTGCGTACATAGCAAATTAAATTACATTTCCGTATCAATTGAAATGTAATTAAAGAGGGGTATCATGGAAGCTTAGTATAATAATAATTTATCACAGTGAAAGAAATATCTTGAGATGTTCGATGATAAAATTCAAAGTGGAAACAACAATATGAGCTCTTGCAAATTAATTGCAGGAATGACAGAGCACAACGCTCGACTCCCTTAATGCTCGCTCACAAAGCAAAACGGCTTGGGCGGCACCGAGCGGCACGCAGCAGCGGTGATTATGATAATGACGCGTAGTCGCGCTTTTTGTGCCGCTCGTCCTATATCACTGAACTCGACACCATTCTCTGATATCTGCCGCGCGCCCAGCATCGTGAGATCTCGACGTTGCCTTTCGCTGCCTCGACCACTAGATGCTTATAAATTATGCAAGTCGCCATAATCCACGCCCTAAACGCCTTCTCCGCCGCCTCAATTATTCATTCGAGCGGTTTGATGTTTTAGAAAATTGTCGCGATACTCGAGACGAGCTGTGCTTTATAATTCAGGAAGCGAATATCGTCACAGCTGGCACCGGCTCGGGACCGACTCTCCGTGTTTCCCAGATTAAAGTGCATAGTGACCTAATTTATCTATAGTTTCAGCTTAGTGGAGATTAATATTGAATTCTGTTTTACTGATTCAGGATTCTGAGGGCGATACTCCGCTGCATGACGCTATTTCGAAGAAGCGTGACGATATGCTGACGTTGCTGCTCGAGCACGGAGCTGATATGACTCTCACCAATAACAACGGGTTCAACGCGCTCCATCACGCGGCATTGCGAGGAAATCCAAGGTAATTTTCTGATCGAAATATATTTTGGTACTAAAAACCTCGAATGCAAGATGGTAACAAAATTGCTCGACATCTATTACTTACTCGAGTCTACGATTATTTTATTTAATGCACTTAACACAAAAAACATATTTACACCTACTTACATCATGTGGCTACAATAGCACCAAGCAAAAATATATTGAGATACTAGCTGACCCGGCAGACTTCGTACTGCCTCAATCGATACATAAAAGACCTAAACATTTGTATAAAATAAACTGGGCCGTGGAGACTTCGTTTATGCGGTACTCCTACCCCTACACTACCCCTACCCTACACTACCCCTACCCTACACTACCCCTACCCTACACTACCCCTACCCTACACTACCCCTACCCTACACTACCCCTACCCTACACTACCCCTACCCTAAAAAATCTTGGCAAAAAAATTCAAGTTTTTAATTAACAAAATAAAGCTCAAATTGACTCTACATTTTAGTTAGAAAACGTTTGTATGGGAAAACGAAAAAGGCTATTTTAAGGGGTTTTCAGGCAATTATTCGAATTTTTCTCACCGTAAAAACCATCCTTGAACTTCCACGAACATTAAAAAAAAAGAATTAGCGAAATCGGTTCAGCTGTTCTCGAGATTTGCGCTTAGCAACACATTCAGCGATTCATTTTTATATTATAGACTAGCTGACCCGGCAGACTTCGTACTGCCTCAATCGATACATAAAAGACCTAAACATTTGTATAAAATAAACTGGGCCGTAGAGACTTCGTTAATGGGGTACTCCTACCCCTACACTACCCCTACCCTACACTACCCCTACCCTACACTACCCCCACCCTACACTACCCCTACCCTACACTACCCCTACCCTACACTACCCCTACCCTACACTACCCCTATCCTACACTACCCCTACCCTACCTCTACCCTACCCCTACCCTACACCTACCCCTAATCTACCCCTACCCTACCCTACACCTACCCTAAAAAATCTAAGCAAAAAAATAAAGCTCAAATTGACTCTACATTTTAGTTAGAAAACGTTTGTATGGGAAAAAGAAAAAGGCTGTTTTAAGGGGTTTTCAGGCAACTACTAATAAATTAAAAATTAATTAAAAAAACATTGTCCAGCGGACAAAATTGTCAATCTAAACCATTCCCAGATCCCCTTGAACACACACAAAAAATTTCATCAAAATCGGTCCAGTCGTTTGAGAGAAGTTCAGTGACATACACACTCACAGAAGAATTATATATATAAAGATGACCCGGCAGACTTCGTACTGCCTCAATCGATACATAAAAGACCTAAACATTTGTATAAAATAAACTGGGCCGTAGAGACTTCGTTTATGCGGTACTCCTACCCCTACACTACCCCTACCTTACACTACCCCTACCCTACACTACCCCTACCCTACACTACCCCCACCCTACACTACCCCACCCTACACTACCTCTACCCTACACTACCCCTACTCTACACTACCCCTACCCTACACTACCCCTACCCTACACTACTCCTACCCTACCTCTACCCTACCCCTACCCTACCTCTACCCTACCCCTACCTTACACCTACCCCTAATCTACCCCTACCCTACCCTACACCTACCCTAAAAAATCTTAGCAAAAAAATAAAGCTCAAATTTACTCTACATTTTAGTTAGAAAACGTTTGTATGGGAAAAAGAAAAAGGCTGTTTTAAGGGGTTTTCAGGCAACTACTAAAATATTAAAAATTAATTAAAAAAACATTGTGAATGACAAAATTGTGAATCTAAACCATTCCCAGATCCCCTTGAACACACAAAAAATTTCATCAAAATCGGTCCAGTCGTTTGAGAGAAGTTCAGTGACATACACACTCACAGAAGAATTATATATATAAAGATATGATACATTTTTGCTTTGCGTTAATGCATTTTGCGACAACTACGCGAAATGTCTTTATAAAACCGACGATAATGAAAAATAAAAATAAATACGCGAATATTTATATTTTAATAACAATGTTATCGATCAAAACATCAATGTATCGGGTCACTGTTTTCCTGCTTCAATATAGCTCATACCGATACTATGTCATTGTCAGTATTTGCTTCTAAACTCGAATCGGAATCGTGTTCGCTTGGTGTGAGTTAATATGAACTGAAATATTTTTACAGCGAAATTCAAAATGTTAAGCTAAGCGACGCGATGATAAACCTGAATTGGACGTTTTCTACAAACAAGTCCGTCCACACTGAGTGGCTAGTTTAAACGATCTACTGAAGTTACTTCTTATTACTATGTCACCAAAATGATTCCGTATTAAATAGGTTCCCAAGTCTGAAGATCATAACACTTTAACTGTGTATTTTTCTATTCATGAACGTTTGGAAGCATAAAGTTTAATACTGTATACTTACAGCTATCCATTAAGTATACATAATTAGATAACTGGCTAGTATACTTCGTCAAATTTAGTTAAAAATAGTTGTATCTAACTCAAACACGTTTATATGTTGTACTTACTGTATAACTATAGAAATATTGCTAGACTGTTTCAAAGGCCAGTGTCCACAATTATACCGAATAATGTTATTAACATTAAGATAAGTATAAACATTAAGACACAGTTATCAGCGGGCTTTTATATGGTAGAGTTTATCTGAAATAAACATAATGTCGCTTGTTTTCCGACATTATCCCTCGGAGAATGGGTAGTTATGAGGCAGCCACAATAAACTGCTTACACGTCTAATATCACGGGCCAAGAGAATGTGCCGGCCTGACGTCTTTATTGCTTTTCTTGAGATCATTTGCACAACTTTATCAATGGCAGACATAAAAATAAATATTGATAGTACTAGTGATTCCTTTATCTATCTAAAAAAAACATAACATGTATTTGATATGTAAAATTATTCCGGTTTTAGACCACGAATTATGGTCACAGCAGAGAGTGCACTGTAACCATAATTTGTGGTCTCCGCCGCTACGGTTCACATGTGATATAGTAGGTACGTCATATTAAAGGGCAATATACAACCATATATATGAGTTAATATATCTCACAACCATCAACTTATGAGGCTTCTAAAAATAGAAAAATGTGGAGTTCTCTACTTTGACTGCGTTATTCATACAAAGCTCAGACCTCATAAGTTAGTGTTAAGAAATGTAATAGTACGCTAGCTACGAATACCGTAGCAGGTGGAGAGGCATACTTCTAAAAAGTTCTACGCTGTACAATCCGGCTACTTTGCCAGCTACGAAATTCTTATAAGCGTAGTGGTTTCTGCAAATCTGGTTCAAATAATGTTTAAGTTACGTCCGATGAAATTCTTTTCAAACTAAAGTAATATCGGTAATGGCCTAATTCAGTAAAAAGTCGGCTATATGGTTCCCTCGTTGCATCATCTTTCTAGGCTCTTAGCGATTTTAAATTGTTATTAAATACTTTTCTAACTATTCGGAATCAAGTTTTACATCTGCCTCATAATAATCGATTCTAAGATTTATAAGTAAAGGCTCAAGTTTATACACCATTGCAAATCATATACTGTACCCAACCACTAAGTAATGAATTCAAAGTAGGTAGGTAGCAGAAGCTTTATATTTACATATAAAAGTTTCTCATATAATTTTAACCGTATACTAAATAAGTATATAAGTTTGTTTGCATGAGCCAGGCATTAATAAACCAACGGATCAACAACAAAATTTGCATAGTAATAGCTGTAGTGGCGGGGTAGGTCATAAGATATACGACTTTTTGTCCGAGGAAATTGTGTTGTGAGCGAGAAACTACTGCTTCATCTTACTGGTTGCATGCCGATGTGCGGGTGCGGGTACCTTGTTGTTGTATTTTGTATGGATAGCGCTATATGTCCGACGTGAACGGAAACTTATGAATAACAATCAACATTGTTATTTTTTGCATTGTATTTGTTTTACGAATGAATTTTAATACGCGTGTTGAGATTGTTTGCTTAAATAAAGCATTAGTACACAAGCTTGTATTAAAAATTAAATCAATTTTTTTCAAGGTAAAAAAGCAAGGCCCGAACCTTCTTTTTTGTCTAATAGTTGATGTCTACCATTGATATCTTCTGCCTGTATATCATAATATCTTGGTAGTCATTTTTACCCAAATTATAAGAAAATATTTCGATAAAGCTCGAAAATTATGAAAAGGAATTGCACGCTGAATAGTTCTACATACCTTCTTTTGATTAAAAAAATCAAAAGTAAATAAAACATTCATTGAAACGGTCTCATTTATCCAGTGTATAACATACTTTTTTTATTTGAATTTGAATATAATTGAACATATTGTATAGATTAATTACTTGACTCTCACTTTTATCTTAAATAAATTTCTATTTAAATTTCAGCAATTTACCTCGTGACCAAAAACAGTGTTAGCTTTCTGTCAGTCTGTCAGACCCCCTTTTTTAGATTAATGAAAATGTTCAATACTAATAAAAAATGAGAATTGTTGTTAATAACAAATAAACTCGATAACTATGGACTGTTATATTTTTTCTGCTAATATAAAAGTACGTTACAGAGTAAGTTAGACAGAGTTCCTACGGGAACGGGGTGAAAACGCGCGATAAATTTAGATTACTAAAACAGCAAAGATTTATCGTGCTCATGCAAAAGGTCATACCTATAAATTTTACTCAACTTTTATAATAGTATTCGCTCGTGTGTTTAACCTGTTTTCTGAAACCCAGTTAGAGTTCTAGCACTTGAAATACTTACAAGTAATTGGCTATTCCGATCCAGAAGTTGGTAGATTTTTAAAAAGGTTCGTATCGTCTCATATAATATTTGGTTGAGAAAACTCAGGCACACTAAGATCGAAGTGGTCAGATAAAATTGATCCCCAAAAAAGGAAAGTTCGGTAATGTATTATGAATCGGTAAGAGTTAGAATAATGAATCTCCGCTGCCGAATCGTGCGTAAAGCGGTTTATTTGTGGAGGGTCCGAGGAGACGCTGGAGCCGCGGAGACCCGCGCGACGACCGCCCACATTTATTCAAGTCACGTGACGCGTCCCAGGGAAATAATACGAAATGTGGCTACGTGACCAGTTCATTATGCGGCGGCATAGAGCGGAGCCCTCGCAGTCACCTCGGCCGCGTTCGGACACTTTTTTCTATGTCCACCGGTGCCGCATATTGCAAACAACAGAACGCGAGGAACGTGCCCACAAAGAACACCCTTCTTAAGATTTCTTTTTCAATCACTGATAGACTTCACGTTCTTTTATTATTTATTCTAGTAAAAACGGTTCTTTTTATATTCCTGGCTCAAATTGTGTCATGAAATGAGCTACAGATAGTTTTAATTTTTAGATCATAAAAGCGCTACAAACGACTTTTTTAAGATTGTTGTTTAACGGAAGGTAATCGAATAGAAGATTGTCGTAAAACGTTCCTGATTTTATCGCGGAATGAGAAGTCGCTCGCGACTTTTCCCATTCGACAAAAACGTTCGTTTCCCCCTGGAGATGTAAAATCGTTTTATTTTATTACTTCCGCCAGTATATCGTTATATCAGAAGCCCGTCCTTCTAGTTTCGGAAAGTTCTTTACAATATTGGAACGGGCTCGGTAGTACCGTTTCTGCTCGATAATTAAACCCTGTTTATCACGTCTTGTTTGGATCTGAACGAAGAGGGTCCAAAGTTCGATAACGCAATGTTAACATTAATTCCAAATAATAGTATCGTACTAATCCATTTCTATGAGAAATTTTCGATTCAAAAGTTTTGTTTAAGCTTACCGGAAGAATTAACACATTTCTGGCGTTCAGATAGACTTGTTAGTTACAAGTCTAACTGAACACCAGAAACGTGTACAGTGAAAACTTGTGTAAGATAACAACACATCCTTAATAAGTTTTATAGGTATTCGTTTAATCTTTCCAAATTGAGATTACACTTCTTACTGGATTCATAAACTACAATTATTATTTACTACAGTTAAACCACACTATATGGACGAATTATGTAGGTTTATTTACAATATTTGTTTTCGGTTCAATGAGATTCAGTGCATGATATGGTGTCATTTATTAACTCATATTTCGATATAACTGGTTTTATGAAACACTGTAAAATTGAGTTCGTTGTTTTACGTTCCATATTTAATAAATCAAGCAATTTGTAATCAAAACTGCAGTTATGTAGCTCTAAAATCGTTTTAACTCATGCTTCATTCGCTATTCACTGGCTATGGATTTGCAAATTTATTATTCTTCTAATGTGCAAAGTTTGAAGAAAATCGCTAAAACCTTTTTTGGAAAAAATGTGTCGCAGACTACCTCAATTTTAAAGTTAGAAGTAATAATAAGAAAAAGTTCAAGCGTGTCCAACATTGATTTATAGGTTTAAGCTTTTTGCTGAAAAGTTATGTAGTTAGTGGTATATACGGAACGTATACCAACTAGTTTGCATACGTAGCGTAATCCCTAACCTCATAAAGGAACCGATCGCAGTAGTTAGAGTTAGTTTGCCGTTAACTAGATATCTCGAACATTGGTTAAATGAATTTATGGGATGCTAACACTCCTACTACTTTATTGTACCTAGCTTTACTACCGGTCTGTTTACAATTTGTACAGGATATATTAAGCGAAAACTACTTATATAGACAACAAGTCTTCACAATTAGACACTTCGGGTGCGAAATCCAAAAAAAGGATTTCACTTTCGATCCTATAGTACAGTATATATAGAATCACAATTAATATTCAATATAATAAAGTGTTGTTGCTTATTATATATTTAAAATATGTTCATCTTTAATAATAATACGTAAATTGTTCAGTTACTTCTTGTTTAATACCCCATAACGGCAAAATAAAGTCATACCTAGATCATTGTAAGCTGAACAAAAAATTAGACGTGATTAATAAGTTTTTGAGATAAAGAGATTATCTACAGGGCGAACATCTGCGTTTGTTACGCCGCCGCTACTCATTCGATACGACTTCTATTCGCGCCTGACATTAATCGTCAGCTTAAATATTTTAACGCGTCGTAACATTGATTTATTCGGTAGTCGCGTAATCTCAGCCTGCGGTTTGTTTGTTCATCGTCTTAAGACGTATACGTTAGATTAGTTTACGTGCTTCAATCGGCAATGCCCGAACCTCCCGAACGTATCGCTTTACTTAATGATAGCAATTTACTGTTATCAATTTGCCTTGTTTAATTTCTTTGCAAATAGAATTCTTATAGTCTGTGCGATATAGCAGTATTAGCTGGACTGCGTCGAGTACCTACGTGGAATATAGAACGAACAGAGCATTCACACAAGATTTATATGGTCATTGTGTAGCGTTAATTGCAGCGAGTGGAGCGAAGTGCGATGGTATCGTACCATCCGAACGAGAAATGTAATGCCCCGTCGACTGTTTCAGTGGTGTGGAGCTCATGAGAATAATGTGTGCGATGTAAACACGAACACCGGCAACACTCGCAGTTCTATTCCAAATATTAACGTAGGTATTTTTATTGTACGGAATTTAAAAATCATAAATTGTTGCTTTATGGCGATGCACTGTTATAAAGATATAAAAGGGGTTACAAGGGCAGATAATAGAAAGGTGCCTCTTGCCGATGACTGGCCTTTACTGAATGAAAGCTGGGTATTACTGACATTGAAAACCTATTGGCATACATACCGACGGCGTCCGTCACACAACTGGCCGGCAACGGAGCACATTTCAGTATGGCAGATTTATGAGGACCGACCGACGGCTATAGAGGCATGGGGAGGCTTATAACGAGGAGGGACCGTGGAGAAGGGTCGGGCGGTCGCGGGAGGTTCTGTTATTGTGCGACGTTTGATTTACGCACGTACCGCTATCACCCTTTTGTTAGGCCGGATACCGACTGCTGTGCCAGTTCCGCTGGCCCGAATGCAGTCTCGCTTTACCGATGTTCAACTCCCTGCCCCACTCCCTACCGCCCTCATACTCACTATCATTTTAGACTTAGCCTTTTTAATTAAATTATTTACATTTTGACCCAACAATTTTCTGTTCACGTTTATTCCTTGCGCCCACCGCTATAAATATGTCAAAAAGATTCATATTACCTTTTATTTCATTCTTTAATTATACAAAAAGTATTTTATGTCCGGTGATTAACATAACTTGTAGTAACACGATGCGTAAACACAATCAGATTACCTATCCAGTGGATAATGATCTGCTATCCGTTAATATTGCCCATGTGATCATCCACTCCTGTATGTATTACAACAAGCACTCGAATTTATTTAAATAGAAATAATGGTAGGCACCGGATCGGGAAGTGTTCAGTGATTCGGCGGCGGGTGCATGTAGTGTGTGTGAACGTTCGTCGTTACCCGCAATTAGCGGGACTACACACGCGGATAATCCGCGCTCGCGCCGCCCGCGCCCGCACTCCCGCCCGCACACGATTGCACTACGGATTCAGCGAATAAATTCATTTGTACGCAAATTGTATCGGCGCTTGCAATTAAAACTTTGTTGGCGCTTCGAGCTAAGATAAATAACACTAATACATTCTGCTTATTGCGGGAAGTTGCTGGATACAGAGGATATATTAATGTTGTTCATAATTTGTTTGGGCGGATTAACCTCGTTGGCCCTTAAACTTATATTTCAACAAAGGTCCCGTTGTCGCATATTACACACTCACTAACTTCAGATATTATATTAAATTGTAACCTTTTGACGGTGTTTTCACGAATTATTGCTACTGATATTTAAGATACGTTTTCGATGATTAATAGGAGATAACAGTAAATTTGGGAATTAATTATATTCTAGATCACCAATGGTGCGCAGTGTGTGAATAGTTGGAAAATGCACCGATACACCGATAGGCAATTGATCTGTAAATCAGAAAGTTAATCAAAATTAAGAAGGTTTCTGTTTTGGAATATAATAGGCGTCAAGGAATATTTAGGACGGCATTTCATAAAAAAAAGATGTTACCCATATATCATGATAAATATTAAAATTACTTTCGTGGATTTCAAAAAGGCCTATTAAAGAGTGGTAAGGAATGAATTGTGGTTAGCAATGTTTATGCATGGGATCAACGGCAATCTGATAGTAGCATTGCAGTCTCTCTATGAGAACTCTAGAGCCTGTGTCAGAATGGGTACACTGAATGGTATCTGAAAAGGTGTTAGACAAGGATGTGTAAAGTCACCATGGCTGTTCAATCTGTTCATAGACAATTGATTGTCTGATTAAAAAGAGAGTGAATATAGACTAAGAATGAATGCGTCCCTAGGCAAATGTCTTCTCTACGCTGATGATCGAGCCATACTTCCTTCGACGGTTGAAGTGTTGCAGGAGATGCTAACAGAAATGCATGACGCTGTTAAAATAAAAGGAATGAAAATTAATGTAAAGAAGATGAAAGTTATGGTATTTGAAAGGGAAAAAAGTATGTCGGAGTGCAAGATACGTATAAAAGGAGAAATATGAGGAGGAGAAATAGAACAGGTGCAAGAGTTTGTATATCTAGAATCTACATTTGCGAGAGATGGTAGACTATCTTTCGCATCTCTAGCAAATGGTCTAGGAAGGAGGCGTTAATTGTGAATTATTTGCTCAACATTTTTATCGTACCCCTTTAACCATTTAAGCCTCTATTGCCAATTAATATTATGTTTCCATTCATGAACAATTTGTTTTCAACTCTTGTAATGAAAGTAAAGTTAATGTAGAAGTAAAATAAGATGCGTAGTCGTAAAGCACTAATTGAAGTTGATGCGCTAATCAATATCAAAAGTAAGATTTTATGTAAGAAATTCATCTAATTTATTCGTGAAAAGCTAAACATATATGTCTATAGAAGCCTTTAAGCTAGAGAGAACTTTAATTAATATGTGTTTGATGAACGAATAAAATTAGTACCAGTCTTTACATTTTCTTCAGGCAGACAAGGTGGGGAGAAGGGATCAAAAGTGTCACGTAAAAATAAATTAACTTAACTACTTGTCAAAATTACACTAACGTACTTGTCAAAATTACACTGTATAAGACTAAATCTAACAAAAGTATCACTTAAGTAGCTAAAAACATTGTTAAAATTATTTTATCTTACAGAATTTTTTATCAGTCTGTCCATCTGTCGTGCGATAAATGACAAATGTACACATTATAGTAAGATGCCTTAAAGGTAAAAGGTCTAAAATTAACTTCCAAGAATCCGGCCAAAGTCTAAGCGACATCCACTTGAGGGCACCCTTAAGAAGTTAGGACCAACGCTCAGGGTGCCACTGGAGTAGAGTAGATTTACGAACAGTGGTGATGATCGCTGGCACGAGATCACAGTTCGGGGAATAAGCAACAACGCGGTCCTCGGTCATGCCGTCGAGGATCCTACCCTAGCTAACCTGCAACCTTTCACTAGCTACCTAAGTGGACGACCCAAAGAAGAAAGAAAGAAGGAAACTCCGAGATTTTTTTTTACGTCTCTTTTGCTCTATTTCTTTTTTTATGTCAAGTCTTTTATCACAATCATGTAATATTGTAAAATGTTTATATGATGTGAGCGAATGCACGCACAATTTCATTTATTACCTGGTCAATTTATACCGACCAGGTGCTCAATAAATAAAAATATAATACTTTAAATACTATAATATCTACATATTATAGTTTACTCAGGCACAGACAATCTCCTACAAAAAAACCTAATGGCGGATGCATTCACACACATTTACAATATGACAATTTACACAAGTTCAACCAAAGGATATACCTATAATAATATTCAATAAACAATAACAAGAATGAATTAACAAAATATACATAACATAAAAATTACCATAACATAACTCCGACAACAGCCGACCAGTCACCACAAGCAGCTCCCGTTCACGAATATGACGAGTGACGCAGCCATCGCCTCCCTCGCCATATTAGAGGGAAGGTGGCGACCCGCCCCACACCGCCACCGCAAGCAATGACAGACAACGGGGGCATTACGGACTAAAGTGGGGATATCTACTAGTCTATTAATATTAAACCTTTAGTTAAACAATGTTTAAACTGTTTTAATAACTGAGTTTACAATGTTGTTTGTGTTTCACTGATCAACCAAGCGTTATTGTCGCTCTAATAGTCGTTTACTGAATAATAAGCCCTTTTTATTAGAATCCTCTTAACAGTTGACTTGAATCTATCATAAGGTAAGTCTTGTAAGATATACAGGTATTCTGTTATACGTCATGCTATAGTCATAATGCTATAGTCAGTAAATATTAACCAGAGGATTAATTCATGGATCTTTATAAGCCTACGCAGAGCTTTTAGTCATTCATAATCACCAATCAAAACGCCCACTCGAAAAACCTGTGTAAATTTTTCCATTCTAAGAAGTAAGGTTTAATTTAACGAAAATAAATTATTCTGTAGGTAAACAAAATCTTTTCTATTAAGTACAAAAAGTAATTGATTAAGAAAAAATGGTAATGTAATTTTGTAAATATACCAGAGTTGTGAAGGCATATACAGTAACCAAATACAATATTCATAAAACAATCAAACGGAATTAAAAACATATATAGCGTATTCAAAACATAGCTCTTGTTAGTGATGGAAGCTATTGCGCAACTGAATGTAAATATATGTCTTCCTGGTATGTTTACCTTAGACAAACACGTGGACCTGCGACGTTTCATTGCCGCAAGTTTTGATCGAGAATGCGGGTGTCACTGTCAGATA
This sequence comes from Nycteola revayana, assembly GCA_947037095.2. Taxonomy (NCBI): domain Eukaryota; kingdom Metazoa; phylum Arthropoda; class Insecta; order Lepidoptera; family Nolidae; genus Nycteola; species Nycteola revayana. The sequence continues at coordinate 16,010,995 of OX344846.2, read as the reverse complement.
TGTGTACAGTCTACAAAAGTTCCACTTACCACAAGATTGGAAATCTGCAGTGGATTCCGGGTGCTCTCTGCCGTGTCATGTGAAACGAAATTTCTCTCGACGATTTGACGAAGCGGAACTTTGTTCGGTGATATATATATATATATATATATATATAATACAGGGCGGTGCGCACAACTCGCGACACAAACATGTAACCCGCGCCCCGCATACAAGGTTTTGTCAGCGCGTTCTGTCTCTTTGTGTGCCTTGCCATTGTTCCACTCGCTAATGTTGTTAGTGCACTTTTTCAGCGACTACGCTAATTTAAATACCTCTCCTTCCTTTTGTGAAGAGACTCGTCTTCCGTTTTCCGCGAGTGGCGAACTCCCTTTGCGTTTGAGAAGTCCGCATTGGGAGACTGCATTTAAATGAGACACTTAATCACCCGAGTTGGCCCCGCATTTCTTAAAGTCGTTTGTTCTCTTCGTTCATTACACCATTTCTATAGATTTATAAGGACCGAGGATCTAGGACTAAAGGATTTTATTTATGCCCCAACAATTAAATTGAAAATAATTTACAAATAGAGTTATTCAAGCCTTTATAAATTTAGAGCGATGTTATTGCCGGTGAAGTTATTTCTTCTTATTTTTAAGAAGCGTAGTATTCACTTTTGTTTTTGTTTATTAAATTTTCATGTTTCTTCTTTATCCATATTAAACGTAAATCGGAGAATAACTATAAACCTATATATACTTTCTAAAACTAAACTTGACTTGGTTTGGTAGTAGTTGGCTAACATACACACAAGTAAAAAAAAATTTGAGTAACGTAATAAACTGTTGTCGAGTGTCGGGCTACGATTTGCCTGCAGTGTGAGAGCCTCACCCAAGTGGAGCCCCTCGGGCGTCTCTAGCGCCTCGCCACACTACCGCGCTACTTTGCCTGTTACCTTCTTCACATATCAAAGTTATGCTCCCAGATAATGTTACAATCTTTTGAGACGTAGTGTAAGTTATTTTAGATTGACGCATTTACATCTAAAATCTATAAAAAATTACATGTATATAAATCACTAAAATATTTAAGAACTTTAAATTTATAACAGCGTTTCATTACCGTTCATAACGCTACCTGGATATTAACCAGGATTATAGCCCGAGTTATGATCGACAATAATTGTAATAATGGGCAGTTTTAATACCAATGTATTATTGAATATTAAACCTATTTAACATATCTCTCATAATTGGAATTTGTTGGTTGAATTTAATGATTTGTTGGACGTAGATATTGAATCAAATTCTAAAAAAGTAAATATAGTGATATTAGCATAGGCCTCGTTTTTAAGCTGTAGCAATATAGCACGTGAGGCCACTTATTAATATCGTTACTAAGCCGAGTGGATCACGGCGTCAACGTGGCTTTCCCCACTGTAGCCTATGATGCATGGCGTGGCCTGACAAAGCTCGCTTAATGAAATATTCCGAGCGAGAGTGAAACAGACACGGCCATCAATCACAGGTGTCTATGCGCTGACCATTCACTAATTCCTATGTTCAACGTAATTACTATCAACTAACGTTATAAAGTTTTGATACAACAAACATTAACGATGTGCACGCGATGTAACTTCATGATTGTCAGTATTGAATTTGTGTCATTGGATATCAACATTTAATTAAACGAGTTTTATCCCGTTTTAGATGTACTTCTATATATATTTGTAGATATAGCCTACTACACCTCAAGTAGGCTATATCTACCAAACAAATATAAAATAGATTTGGCGTAGGACAAATTCTGCACATTATAAATATTTAATGGAGGTAGTCTATTATCGATACCGAGGCATAAATTGTAATTGTATTATTCAGTCATTTTTTTCTTTTCGGCACGCAGATAGTTCTAATAACGTAGGCTTAGACAATATTCATCAAAAATCGCACCCCATAGCAACGGGAGGAAATGTATGCGGACAAAGTAGATGAAAATTGTTAGTGTCTTACATATATAATTTTAAAACATGATTGTGCCACGTTTTCACGGAGCTTGATGTTCAAATTTTTTACTGTAGTAAAACTTAACGTTTTGGACGTATGCTGTATTCTTGCAAGGTGAATAGTCCTTTGTACAGAAAATATTCAACAAAGTTAACTTAAAGTATTTGAAGTTTTGTTTTAAGCGCAACATTGTGTGTTGTTTCCACGTTACTTATGTCACATGACGTACTCTAGTACCTACGTAGTCTCAATTGAAACTTAGAAAAAATAAGATAAAGTAAAGAATGGTACCTTATAACGAGTCACGTATGTACCATAACTTTCTTGCTAACGTTATTACGTCAGACGTGAAAACAGTAACTGAACGACGTGACCGCAATAGCAACAATCAATTGGGCTCGTCCTTTATTACTCTCAATACACCTACAGTTTTCCCGTGGAACAGTGATTTGTTCTATATCATTCTAGTTGTACCAATATTGTTGAGAAATATGAAGTTATCTTCTATTGTTTTTGTGAAACTAGCGGCTACTAACGCATTTTCTCAGACTTTATTCCGAAGATTGGATTTTTGAATACATAACTATCAGAAATTCTACATAAACCTAATAATTACCACGTGAACAAATTCAAAAGGCCATATTAGGTCGGCAATAACCTTACACTTGATTAAAAAAGCTCACCGTCTTTGACTCCTATTAGTTACGCATGAATAGCGGTAATATCCATTTATTAAATCTCTAGTAAAATATATGTATAATTAAATTTTAAAAGATCGTCACTCACTTAGGCCGGCTCCGCTTTGTGTAATTCAAGTAATAAGGCAAGAGCCATAAAGAGAAGCACAATAGCTCTTGGCATGCAGAGCGGAACATGACGCAGGCATTATTTTACCATCACTCAAGATGACAGTTGTATTTTTCGTGGGCAGCGGCCGACGCTCAGGCGCCTCCGCGTCGTTTATCATCTGCTATATCCTGTAGTGCGTCCAATGCTTTATAAATGCATGGTTTTTAAAGGATTCAATCGCATAATTGGTTAATGTAATTAAATAGAATACCAAAGAACTTTTACCTTTCTTAACTTAGAATTACTTTCTTTATTACTTATATAAAATTTGATTTAAACAAAAGTACGTAAAATTCGTGGATATTCATGAGCATATGTTTTTTTTAATTGCTGACAGTTGCAGCCGATCTGACGGGCCATCTGATGTTAAATGGAATGCTTGTTACCTTGTTTGCAGATGTTGAAATAGCAGATTTAAGCTGCTAAGCTATTTTAACTACCCATCTCATGGGTAATTATATCTTTTAAATAAATTTGAATGAGATAAATCTATGCTTCATCCGACTAAAAAAAATAAGTCATATACCTACTTTATTTTGGCAGATACCTTTAACAATTTTATCTAAAATATTCTGAAACGCGCGAGATTAACATTTCTAATGAAACGTTGCGGCCTGTAACTGTCAAGGCACGTTTGGCTACAAAACCAGCATCGTAAAATGTATCGTTTTAAGATGTATCGCGGTGGATGGTTGAGTACATTGCGGGTGGAGGCAGAGGCGCTGGCGCTGCAGCCGGAAGGCGGTGTCAGCAGTACGTGCGCCGCACTCACTCGCTATACCTTTATTATCGAGTGATTGCCTGTCTGCGTGATACGACTCGCCAACTATCTCTTCTGACGATACCGATGCTCTTTTTCTGAGATTAGCTGACCTTACTTGCTATTTTAGAAATTCTCTCATACATTACTATTTATTGATTTAATTTTATCGAACTAGAATAGTTTTTACCAATTTTAGTTGAGCGCACTCGTATGGCGTAGTACTATATTTTATGCCGTCGAAACTTTCTCTGCGAACGGGAAACTAAAAGGTTTGTTTACTACTTTCATTCTGTATAAAATTATGATAAACGGGTTAGAGAGTAGCGTACATAACAACGTGTATGATATGTATATGTTTGTGAACAACGCATACAGAGTTCTCTCCGACACTTTGACAGTTAGTAGGGGCAAGTCTGAAATATCGGCGTGCGCGGCTTAATCGCTCAGCGTGCGATATTGGCGTTACATCATGTTGTCAGCGGAGAGAAAAATTGCCGCACTCGGTCCCCCCGCCGCCGCGCGCTGCGCGTTCCTCACGCCCCGCTCGAAGCTCGATGTCGACAGCGCGTTTATATTACTTGGGGATTTATTGTAGTTTTACGAACGCACATTTATCTGTTTTCATAGAAAAATCATTCCGTATTGAGCTCTTTTTATTGCCTACCTCGATATCGATTAAGTAATCACTAGTGCAGTGCAACTACGTAAAAGGTATCTGGCTAATTGAGACATTTATTGCCAGACCGAGTTGGTTGAGAATCAGTGCCAAGCCAACGAGGCCATTAGAAAATGTATGTTGTTCTATTTATTTTACATAACAGTGCCGAACACTGTTTGTGCCAGTATAACCTGCAACTGAATGCATTTTTATCACAATTTCTGCATGAATAGACTACAATGAGACGAACAAACATTGATTATAGTAACTTGGTAACTTTAAAATTGCCCGTGCAGCTTAGTTCCCTTAGTATTTTTATCATAGACACATACAGAATATAAACAATACGAATAATTTCGTCTTAATTAATCGAGTATATTTTATAAACTGATACTTATTTTTGCGGTAAAGTATCTTAAGATGATATAGACTGGCGACTTGCATAAAACTGAAAACGACTACTAATCAACCGTATAATAATCAGTTGATCGTGTTTGATTTGCTACCTATTAATAGAACACAATCAATCACGATCAGTTGATTGAATCAAACATTCGAGATTGTAAATTGACTGGATGTTGTTCAATCGACATTTTAACTGTACAACGTATGATCTCTGACAGATAATATAGGTTTAATGGCAAATATTGGTCGACGTTGAACGTTATATAATGTTGATCGATCACCGAGTTATTTACATGATATAGGTGTAATAACACCCTAAATAGGAAATATTATATCTGACGGATGACGTCTCGTACCGTTGGCGTACCTTTTCGACACCAGCAATTTATACTACGCTAACTCGAAATTTAGGTAAATTATATTTTTAACTTTACATACTTTTTAGAAAATTTAAGAAGTTTTGCTCAAAGCCCGTGTATACTACGCTAACTCACAGTTAGCGTAGTATATAAGCGGTCGTGTATTCCTTGTTTAATTAACAACTTTGCATTAAAAATATAATTTACCTAAATTTCGAGTTAGCGTAGTATAAATTGCTGGTGTCGTTTTGCTCATGTAATATCAAAATTGACTAAAAAAATGTATTTTAATAGTATCTTGATCTAATATTTTACTTTATAGTACTTATATAAAAACGGCCTGTATATATGTGAGGACCCTGCAGATCTGACTACGAACACATAATAAACTATTTACCACAGAATACACTAACTGAGGAGATAGAATTTTCATACCATACATGTCACGTCATGGTAGTACAACAAGGCAAGATAATAAGATTGTACAATTTCTGTATAAAAAATAGCATAATACTGTAACAAAACATGAATAAAATATGATTACTACATTGTATCTTCAAAATATACTGTGAATGTTCACTTCATCATTAATTAATTACCTCTGTCTATATAATTGTTAGTAATAGAGTTGGAGATATGTAGGAAAGTACTGATAAATTCATATTACTTATATTACGATTAATGTAGTCTCGCCTTGTCGGGGTCTATTCATTCAATAACAGGCACACCTGCTAGATTTACGAGCTCCGCAAATTCATTGTTATTCTCAGCCAGCCAGTTTGACCCAGAATTTCTCCATCTGCATTAATGCTGAGATAATGGTAATTACAGAAATTATCACAGTAAGTCTTTAAATTTGGCTTTTTATTGCGATATTTTACTATAAAATACAGTAGAATTCTAGTAAAGTCGTGATTTATTGTATAGTATTGTTAATTAGCTGATCTATATCTTACCTTCGAACGACGTAAATGTAAAATGTTCATCATTTTATTCGAAGCATTAATATTTAGGGCGTGAAGAGTGCAGAGCCCAGATTCGAACTGCCAAGTAGTTAGGCAATAACGTGTCTTTTTAATGGATAACTAAATTTATTTCAAAATACAAACCAACTCGTAGGTATTAATCATATCTTCTATATATATATATATATCTATATATATAAAAGAAAGTCGTGTTTGTTACAACACTTATAACTCGAGAACGACTGGACCGATTGCCATGGTTTTTGATTTGTTGGATTTGTTTCCGTCCCGAATAGCAGAATACATTTTAAAAACAAAAGAAAGTCGTGTTAGTTACACTATTTATAACTCAAGAACGGCTGAACCGATTTGGCTGAAAATTGGTAGGGAGGTAGCTAAGAACTGGGAGAAGGACATAGGATACTTTTGGGTAGGGGTAGGGTAGGGTAGGGTAGGGTAGGGGTAGGGTAGGGCAGGGGTAGGGTATAAAAGTCCACCCGTGCGAAGCCGGGGCGGGCCGCTAGTTATTATAATAAATAAAAGCAAGCAGTGTACAATAAAGCCAGCAATGTAAACAGTTATGTATCATAATGAACACATGAGGGTGTAGACTCCATTATATTCCAACGTACATAGACGGGTGTGGGTAATTGTACCAGTAGATTGTCGTGGTCGAGTGTTCGGCATGGTCCACGTGGCACAAGATTGCGGAGGCGGTGTTTGCTCTTTGGCAGAGCCCGCAACGGGCTTACGGTTCAGCGAGCCGTACGGCGAGCGCGGCCTCTTGGGTCGCGTCTCCGGCCAAATTGAAATATCCCCGAAGCTACGACGTCCACAACTCGTTTACAGCTACATCGTCTCTTCGGTCCCTCGCCCGCGGCCATATAGCAAAGAATTGATACATACTATTAATAATTTACTTAAATATTGTCATTATAAGGCTACATTAATTTTCATTCTATGTTTGATCGAATTCCGTACACGTTATCTATACTTCTATACTAATATATAAAGCTAAAGAGTTTGTGTGTTTGCTTGAAAGCGCTAATCGTTCGTAATCGTGACGTGTTCGGAACACAGTTTGAATTTTTGGCGAAAGGTTATCTATCTTGTAATCTAACAAATTACATATCAAACTTTATTAAAAATCATGTAAGTGTTAGGTTAGTGTGTACAATTTTAAAAATGTTACATAATAAAGAGCATGGAGTTTATTTTAAAATTAAAGTGTTACAAAGAACATTGATCTTATATCAATCAATGAACAGAAACAGTTTTAAAATATATTAAGATATGTGAATATAATGCCATCAAAAACATACTTGTAAAAAAACCCAAGTCTCGTAACGCAGTTCATTTACCGTAAAACGTTGTGAGATCTATGTAATACCAAGTCGGTTAATTTATTCAGTCCCGACTTAAGGGACCTTCTGCCTTAAGCTATTACGTAATTATCTCACCTAACAGAATCTTATAATGACCATATCAAAATTCTAAACTTTAAAGTTTTAAATAATTGATTAACTTGGCCATCGGATAAAATTAGAATGTATCTCACAAGTGTTTATTGCGATGGCCAAGTCAATCTAATATTCATATTCCTCCGCCCTAGCGGCGTTCCCGCACGGGCGGTGGGGTATGCGGGACTCGCCTTCTCCATAGCAGTGGAATGCTTATCATACCATGAGAGTAAAACACTAAAACCTCCGGTTACTCCTCCGACCAGGGGTCCCTACTCCTCAAGGGACGGCGGCCTCCTGCTGAGAGATGACTCAAGCGGGCAAGCCACCTCCATCGGACGCTGTTTTGATTGTTAGTATCCTATCGTTCATAGCACAACTTATGTACTATCTTGCTTTTACATTCAATTGCCTTCTTATTTTTTTTCGCAAATTTTTTTTTTTTTGTTAAATTAATCCCCGTGTCGCATAGGTCACACCGCTCGATAGATTGACGAAAACAAAGCACCCCTTGACTCAGTACAACTGTTTGAATTTCAGACGAATAATTGTCCCGGGTGGGAATCGAACGCAGAAAATCTCTGACGCAGCTAACGTAACCACTCAGCCACCACCTTTCAACATAATCACATCTAGGTCCCTATCTACACCTATTCCACCATTAAATCATACATATTCATGTACACTGATTCATTGACTGCAATTGTAACTTTGTAATCCTATACATTTATAAATAAATACAAAGTTATTTATGCAGTTGGTGAAACTTAAGAACTGGACCGAAATTGCTAAATGTTGGAATTTTCCTATGAGTTTTACACTAAACACTACTTGTATTCAAAATTTGAAGCTTCTACGTCTGCTAGAAGTGCCTAAACATTTTGATGATCGGTCAGTCAGGCAGTGAGCGAGTGACAAAATTAGCAAAATTAGCAAACTTTGACTAGTTATAATTCTTAAAGTACTGGTTCAAATTGAATGAAATTTGAAATATGCTGTAGTTTTACAAAGCCTGCTTAGGTTCTTAAATTTCAGGCTCCTATCTTAATCCACAACGAAGTTATGGGTCGAAAATCGGCTGAGTTGCTTCGAGAAAAGATAGGTACGGCCGTGCACTTTTTTTTTTTCTTACTCTACTTGGGGGGGCACTGCCGTGCCCCCAAATATACAAATAAACAGTAAAAAATAAACACCCGTTAAGCCATTACAGAATAAACAATAGTATCTATAAGTAACTATAGTCACATTCATACTGAGACAATAGATATGCGTCAAGCCAAATTATTATTTCCAGCGCGCTCTAGGTACGACATGTTTAAAAACGATTTTACGAAGATTTTCCAAAATTGTTCGAACAGTCGAGTCTTGCTATATTATGCACATTGGTTTACAGAGGGTGCCGGATATGATTCCGCTGTTTTCTATAAAAATGGACATACCTGAATGCAATAATACCACTGTCAGTAATATGATTTAATCGAAAAATTTTAATTTAAAAAATAAATCAAGTACCTACTCTTGTAACGCTAGTTTTAGCAACTAATTAATTACCGTCAATCCCTCACTTGATAAAGCTATAGTATTTTATTCGCTCGCCCTTCAATAATAATAACTTAGTAATCCACATAGGTAGCAGACCAAAATAGGTCGGGTCATATTTCCCTAAAAATTATATATTGGCATGGTTCTCGAACGATTCAATTTCCGTGCGCAGACAGCACGGGAATTTACGTGCGCAGATTTACATGCCAACGAAATTATTTGCAAATGGTACTTCCAGCGGTTCGTCTATATTTTATGATTCGTACCGAGCATACTTTAAGATTTCTCTCTTCGAAATGAAATTATCACTTTATATTTCAACAAGGAGGAGGCATTTTTCGTGTAAAATATGGAAATGTAAACAGATACTTGGCAGATTGTTAAGAACAGACTTTGGAATTGGGCAAAGTTTATAAATAAGTGGGCAATAAGGATGGAATTACCTTATTGTTATGCGTTTGTTTATTTTTTGTTGGTTATAACAAGAAATAATTGCTTTTTGAAATATAATCTAATTGAATTGAGAGATATTCTTATTTTAATTGTAAAGGAAAGTAACTTGAACTACTTGTAAAGGATTTTAAAAACACGATAAAAAATAGCAACCCTGTATCTATCTAGATTACAGGATAAGAACAAGATTTCATTGAACCTTCAAGAGCACACCAGTGAACACTTTACGGATCGCAATATTTTTTCCATATTTGTATGTTACTAGAGAACCGATATACCGTGTAGCAATAATATTATTGTTACGAAGTTCCCATCCAATAGAAAACCCAATATTTATTTCCGTGACGCATGTGAAAAGGGGAAAATAAATAAGTGTAGTAAGTGACGCGTGCACACATTGTTTAAATCGATAACCTTTGTAGAGGTGGTTGCCTTACGAAGCCCCTTTGCAGGTAATCCTGCCCACTTGGAGTTATTGCCGCCGAGGGAAGGAAAGATTACCTCGCCGGGAGATAAGGAGGTCGACGGGGCTTCGAGTGCGATTGTCCCCGAGTCAGGCGTCGAATTGTGTCAAGTGAAGCGGCAAATTGAACGGCCGAGCCTTCTGCGCGTCTTGCTCACTAATCGTCACATAAACTGCCGCCGCCCGAACGTTTAATTACGCTAAGCGTTTTCTTTCACGTTATCCCTGCCTAGTGGCTACTTTTGTTCGAATGACAAAGCGAAACGAACTTTAAATTACATAAAGTTGATTAGTCTAAAGATAAATATAGTGAAAAATCACCAATTATGAAAGTTGTTTTAACTGTGTGATATTACTGAAAATGCTATTTTATAACTATGCTTCGAATTGTTCGGTATACTAGTACTTCACTCGCAACTTTTTATCACTAAGCGACTTTTAAAATATTCCATGCGCTGTTTATATGAGTCGAACTACTTATTTTCATACCATTTCTTTTAAAAATAGTTTTATAACATATAAGATTTTATTTGCACTGTCGGATTAGACGTAACCCGTGTACATACGACATACATCCGCTGGCACTTAACCTACATTCAAACATAAATCGAAATATATTTTATGTTGCGTATTCGTAATAAAAATACTAATAATGATACTTTACATCAAACCCGCCGTCCCAAGACATCGATAATAAAAAACAGTGTACAGGCAATATGTCAACCGGCCCATGAAATCCCTTACGTCAATGAGGTTTATTGATCCTATAGGTATGAAAACTAATTTATATTATTCAGACCGTAACTAATCTACTGTACCCTTCTCAGGCCCTGAAATTAATCAAGTTATTACCTTATGTAAGGTACCAAGGTAGCATATTGGGGCCACTTTTGTTTTTGCTTTACATTAACGATCTTCCTAACATCATCTCTCACAAGTGCATACTATTCGCTGATGATATATGTGTAACTATTCCTAATAATAACCGAGAAAGTGTCGACCATGAATTAGAAATTAACAGAACCCTAGAACAGATTATACAATGGCTTAAAGGTAATAACCTAACTGTTAATTTATCTAAAACAAAATATATGCAATTTTCCAACTATAAAATGACCGTAAAAAAACTAACTTTGAAATATGAAAATACTACTATTGAAAAAACAAATAATATAAAATTTTTAGGAACCATTGTTGACAATTTTTGCAACTGGAAATCGCACATAACTAATATTTGCTCCAAAATTAATAAATTTGTGTATGCTCTTAAAAATCTACGTTATACTGCTTCAGAAAACACAGCAATTACAGCATACCATGGTTATGTTGGATCGCTACTGCGGTTTGGTTTGATATTGTGGGGAAACTCTACCTTTGCAAATCAAGTTTTTCTTTCTCAAAAAAAGTGTATTAGAGCTATATGCAATGCCGATCCTCTTGACTCATGCAGGCCACTTTTTAAAGAAAAAAGGTTATTAACGTTAACTTCATTATACATCCTGGAAATCGGACTTTTTGTTAGGAACCACCCTCAACTGTTTGAAAGAGCTAGTGAACATAGTTTGTTTAGCCGAAGGGATCCAACTAAGCTCGCAATGTCGAAGTGTAGAACTACCTTTCATCACAAAAACTGTATGTTCATGTGTGTCAAAGTTTTTAACAAAATCCCACAGTCGCTAAGGGAACTACCCCTTAGGTTATTCAAACTTAAGTTGAAGACATGGCTCACAGAAAAATGTTTTTATACAGTTCAGGAATTTTTTGACAATAAGGGATATTAATTAATAATAATTGTGATTTGTAACTATTTGTATATTTTGTGTTTACTGACATTTTACGATTGTGTGTGTACCCACTTACTAACTTCTTGACTTTATCTAAATAATATATCATTGTAATTCACTAGTGGACATAAAATAATGTAAAGTAATATAGCATAATTAACTGTTTAATATTTGTATACCAGTATATCTGGTTAGACATGTGGACCCTATTTTAGTTCTAAGATCTGTATAATTACCATGTTTAATACAAATAAAATGATCTTATCTTATCTCTTATCTATGTAATAGCAATTATTTGTTGAGTAGACTTACACGGATTATTTAATTTTAGGTTCTGTGTCTATAAAAACACAATGACAACCTCAGTGGCGTAGCAGTATAAATCAGTCTTTAAGTCTCGGAGGTCGTGGGTTCCATACCCACGCTGGTGTTTGATCTTTGTGTAAAATCTGACATTTCTTTCTGAGTCCGGTTAGTTGAAGGACTACGTTAAACCGTTGGACCTGACTGTTAGAATTATAACACAATTATAAATTGTAACAACTATAATCGTATAACAAATCGTAAACGTGCTGTAACGTTTCCCTGTGTGTTACGGCTAGGACTTGCAAATCGAATATTTGAAAAATTCAAATATTCTACCGATTTTACTATTTGAATAATGAGCTTCCTAGTTATTTGAATATTCGAATATTTTTTGACTTTGCATACCACCTAAAAATGTTGAATGTGAGAGAGATTTTCCATCGGACATAAATTTATGTTAGCCCCTAAGCATATGTTCCCTTTCCTTTTCTTCCAAGGTTAAATGCATTAGGCATCCTCGCCACCTCAGTGACGGGGTATGTAGTATGTTTGATTATCAATTTAAAGGTCCTGATCGAACATATTAAGAGAGCAGTTCGATGTTCCCCACTCCCCGTGGCTGATACTAGAGTGGCAAGCGGCCTGTGCGCCTTCGGTAGTAGTGGAAGATGGGATCACTCTCCCGAACCCACTCCGCGGTCTCCTGCACAAGTCCGCAGAAAGAGCCCCCCCAAAGAGCTTGTGGGAAGCTTTTTCGGCGAACTTGTTATTTGTGACTTGTATTATATTTTCAACCATATTAGAAACGGTTTAAGGCATTCAGAGGTTTTTGTCTATGTCGGTAGCGAGCTCATTTTATTCCGCTACCTACGATAGGCCGTATCGTCAACGCATCCACAGCGATTATCTGTCTTTCGAATCGCCACGTTGCACAGGTAGTAGCCAAACCATCTATTGTTGCAGTTAGTGCGCAACGTGATAAGTCTTACTCCCACACATTATTTTGGCCCATTCTAAAATTGTGTGGTGGATCACTTCTATCTAAGATGTTTCACGAGGTCTCATTACTATAAACAAGTCAAATAATTTTATCATAATGCTTAGTTTAGGTTGTTATCTATGAATGAATTTTCAGGATTTGTTTTCCTTTGGTCTCATTAAGTATACCCAGTATATTCGTTTACATTTAAGTGTAATTAAAGTACAATCTAACAGATATTTCATTTACGACGGAGGCGAATTTAATTATTTTGTTTTATAACAGTGTTATAGAAAATATTCTGAAATGTTTTTAATTGTATTTCATTTCTAAAAACCCTATTTTATTATTACTTAGGTAAAGGCTTTTGAGGTTGCGGTGTTTTTTTTTTAGCCTTTACCTAAAGGCTAAAAAAACAGCTGTTTTTTTTTGCTTTCATGTAATTTCGAGTAATATTTGAATATTGGAATATTTCTGACAACAATATTTGAATATTGGAATATCTGATTGTGTTTTATTACGACATAGTACTGCGGTGACCAACCCGCCAGCCAAAAGCAACGAATATGGAAAGAACCATCTTCGGAAGGAGGTCCCTCAGCAGTGTACGTTATACTGGCTAATTATGATGTACAAATAGTCCATCATTTGGGTAAAGGATTATAAAAAAAATTAATATGGAAAGAACAATCCTCGGAAGGAGGTCCCTCAGCAGTGTACGTGATACCGGCTAATGATGATGTACAAATAGCCCATCATTTGGGTAAAGGATTATAAAAAAATAATAAAACACCTCGGAATGAAAAATACGAAATGTGAATACATGTTCCGATGTACTCTTTGGTTTTGAATTTACATCAAATATAAATAGGCACATAATATTAATGTGTAAGTTAATTTGTGTAAAAGTAACGGCCTACCTACACTTCGATGTTCTCGTAGCTCGTAGCTGCTGTAGCGGTATTACTACGAGTTTGCTACTAATAATTTGCTACGGGAACTAAATAGGTTGTGCCAAACATTCATCACCTTAATATTTTCTCATTATTCTGTAAACAAAACCTTAATTATCATCACACACATAACCAGTTCATCCTGCCCGTTAATTAAATACGCAGGAAAAACGATAGCGACTGTGTAAATCGGTGGCAAGAGGCAAATTGTGAGTGACGCTAATGATAAAGGGTGTTCAGTAGTCGCAGAGCCACGTAGCGTCTTTCCAATTACGACGCCGCCGGGGCCCGGAGTCACGCTGCGCTCCATTCGTTACGAGGACGTGCCGCCAACATCTGGACCAGACCCTGTTATAACTCCGATAACTTGTTGCTACTCTTAATTGATTTAGCTTTTTAAATGTAGTACGAACCGCTTGATATCGTTATTTGAACATTGTGAAAATATGAGATATAAAAATAATTTGTGTTCATGATTATGCAACTTTAAATCAATTTACATTTTTTTAAAGTTTTCATATGTAATTTGGAAAGCAATACTCTCTGCATCCACAAAGTTATAAGACAAATTCTCAATGCATAAGTACACGAGAAATGTTTGTTTAATTTTGTGATCGATTCATCCCATGTTAGAAAAACTTCACTACTATTTTTATATCAACAGAATCGATATTCTTGTAAAAGCATGTGCTACGTTTTTCTTTTTTAATACTGCATAAAAAGAGTTCCCAGTACTAAAATCACCTACAAGTACATAATAACGAACACGAGTGAATGCTAAATGAAGCTTGAACTTACGATATAGAATTTTTCACCTTCTACATTGTGCAAGGTATAATGTGAGCTTGTTGTTAAAAAAAATAACGTTCACTACAAAAATAATACGAAAACTTTCTTGTTCACATAATAAAATAGAGAATTCCGACAAAACACTCCACGTGGAATACTGTGATAGGGCGAAACTTTGGCTTGCTAACAAATTACACTCTGAATTTCGGCTGATAGAGAAACTCGTTCGAATGAAATCGTTTCAACGAGCCAGTCTTCACGTATCATTTGCAATTTTCTTGTAATTTGTCGGTTCAATTTTAAATTACGTTGGATGTGATGTAATGAAGATTAAAGTTATGCGATTTCTGTTGTTACGCTGAAATACAAAGTATATCGACTTTTATAGAGGAATGTAAAACAGATGAATTACTGTGTAGTATCTTTGTTAGCTCGTAAAGCTACGCGATGCACTAGTGACTACTATATTTAGAAAGACTTATTTTACACATGTCAATGAAAGCAAAATAGTAGATTGTTTATCTAGGGAGCAAACAACTATTTTAAAGGCGAGAGTTTTTTTTTTAAACCAGAGCGGAGCGAAGGATTCTAAACTAGTATCCTGAGCGCAGCGAGGGATTAAAAGTATGACACTCGAGCTTAAAATAGTGTTGCTCCCGAGGTGGACACTCTACTTTTTATCACCCTCTATGAGAAATTAGGTAAGTGCAACTTATGAACAAGAATTTATTTACGTACAATGAAGAACCATAAGACATACTTTCACTTGAGGAAGTTCTCCTCATTTTTTATAATTCTAAAATCTGAATATGAATCAACTACGAACGAAAGCAGAATGCATTTAATTTCGCGCGTTGTTTATTTTTCATAACCTTTTTTAAATTTGGCGCGCTCGCAGTTTTTCAGCCAGTCACATTCAATACATTGTTCCCGCATGGTTCGTGATTCACATCTTTGCTGATTGAAAAATTATGACCAATATCCACATTCCTTATTCAAATCAATTTTGGTCCCTAAGGTATTAATGAGCTATTTTGGTCCCTGTTTACGAGGAATAAACTAGCTCTTTTTGAATAGATGTGATGTGTAGAATAAAAATAAATTAACGCAACTGTTATCTTCGCTATCAAATCAAATTCAGTTTCTGACATATAAATTGAGAAATACTTCCAACATATCCAAAACAACGTTGATCATTCGAATCTGTACGAATATATTATTCATATAATTATGAACCACCACGAAAATCAAATTAGCTAACCATACTTTCGATCGTTTACTTTTTTTGTGAATAATCTATCCCACACTCCCTTCACTGTATCGCTTGTAAGCCAGAATCAACAGAAGCCTATACGGCTAAAAGGCTTAAAGCTGTTGGATCAGGCTGGTGCCGGGACACCTGAATGTCTTAGATCCCGCATCGAATTTCATCAGAAACTTTCCAGGATGAGTTGGGAAGTAAGAAGGTACCACTTACCTCCAGCACAAAGCGCAAGCACAAATAAATGCAAAAACTGCTGAACGGATTTGGCTGTAAGTTTGCACGCAGATAGTTTATAAGCTGGATTAACATATAGGCTACAAAATATCACGCTCCAACCCACTGGAGCAGAGTGACGCGGGTAAAACCGCGGGGCGCAGCTAGTACAATATATAAAACCAAGACAAACACAATTTTTCTTAAGGTTAACCGATTCTATTTGGTTGAAATAATTTAATAAACCAGTCGTCTTTTAATTTCTTAGTTGAAATGTGGATCAAATAGTCGGAGACTAGGTGAATGTGGCAATAACATGTGTGACTTAATATAATATTCTTGCGCTCGAAATTAGCCGATAAGTCTTAACAAAAAAAGAGTAGAGTGCTGTGAATTTTCTCTAGTAACAGTACACCAGTATATATAATTTAAAGTGGCTAACCACTTAAATATATATTTTATACTGGGTCTATAACTAACAATAACTAGGTCCTTTTATTTACAGTCTTGGAAATAAAAGGACGTGATATGTTTATGAAATAGATATCTAAGGTATAGTTTTTTTATTTTATTGACAATGAAAATGAAATGTGTGAAAATGAAATGAAAATGCGTACCTTAGTAGGTTACGCTAATTCGCTCACTCTTTTCCTTCATGTGTGATTGCGCCCTAGGTATTATAGGCACCTCTTTTTTTTTATTGTCCGGGGGGAAATGCATTGACGCATTCCCACCACCGCTGCAGCGTATTCGCGCGCTGGCGGTGGTATATGTGGGACTCGCCCTCTCCATAGCGTGGTATGCTTAACTCATACCACGAGGAGAGGACCCTACACCATTAAAACCTCCCGGACACTCCTTCGATCCGCCGTTGGTGGGAGCCGGGTACGCATGAGCAATCCGGCAAGGTATTATAGGCACCTGTTTTATTATTATACACGCGCTATGTAGGTTGTATTTCTTTTTAGTAATGTAAATAAAGTCACCCAGTAAATTGGTCAACAGAAAAATTATGCCGCTCCCATTTTTATAATTAAATGACTAATTAAGTTCTGATTGAAATAAATATAATACATTAATAAAATTGCCTTTGCTATTGTAAAATATGTATAAAATTGTGAAGTGTAAATGTAGTAATTTAATCTTCTAAATGTTTTTCGTGGTGGCCAAGTTTTTTTGTCCACCAGTACAGATTAAGGCCCCGATCTGATATAAAGAAAAACTAAAAAACCAATTGTCTACGCGAAGTGGAAACGATCGCACAAGGCTTAGTTAGATATAGATTAGATACTTCCACGTTCTAACTAGATATCCTAGGTAATAATAGTATTTTATTAAAAGACCTGGCGATTAAAACAAAGTTTTATGTATGTGGACGCCGGCTAGGTCTCATACAGTATATTTTATCTACTTCTACTGACATGGGTTTGGTGGTTTAATTTTGGCATATTTATTTTTATAGGTAAGGGCCCTACGCCGACCCTTCGAGGAATAACTGCACCGGTGGCTCAGTGGTTACGGAAGTTGCTTCTGAGACCTGGTGTTCTGGGTTCGATTCCCACCCGGGAAAATTATTTGTGTGAACCACAAATAGTTGTTCTGAGTCTGGGTGTTCTTTGTGTCCGTGAAATGTATGTTTGTAAAGTCCCCCGCGACACAAGAATTTATTTCCATAGTGCGGGAGTTGTCTTTAAAAAAAAAAAAAAAAATTATGCCATGAATTGGACCGGGTCTTTTATTTGCATTTTATTACTTATTGTGTTATTAACATTGTTTAAAGCTTCGTTCTTTTCAAGGTACCAAAACTTGAAATTTGCGCTTTATAACTTTTAACTTTGTAGTCTTATCGCATTAGATTAATAATTCTCAGTGGAATTATCAATTTTAATATTTTAGAAATGACAACTAGGAATCGCTTTATACACCGTGATTCAAGTTAAACAATTAGATATCTTGACCTCGGAAGCATAAGGATGTACTATTCTACTTCAGAAGTACTTAGTCGAATGTGCCTGTTAACGATAAACGCACATACGACGAATGCTTTTGACGTAGAATGGCACATCTAACCTTATGCTTGTAGGCTCTAGAATTATATGAAGTATATAAGATAAGTGAAGAAGAACCTACACCTAAATACACACAAATCATCTTGTTTTCCATGTCTTGCAGATTCTACTTTCTTATACAGATATCATAATAATATTGTCTAGAAATGTTATATATTATTGATTATAAATTTTGTAATATCTTTATGAAACCTTCAAGCATAGAATAGACCACCAGTCTTGCCATGGGTACTGTAAGAGATAACTAAGAGACATACACCTCATGGATAAGCAGCATCTGTCTGTTCAAGGTTATTTTGTTGGCAGGCGGATTCCCTTGTTTTGTTGGCAATCCGCCTGCCATGCGTGGTGATTATGGCAATATCCTTCAGCAGCGGATGAAAACGAACTATAGAAACAATATTCAATTCAATTGAACTAATTATTTTGTCGCTATCAACTATAGTGACGTGTTATATATTAAAGCTTAGTATCATTTTACTATGTATAATATGTTTTTCTCTATTTTTATTCTCACACGGCAAAAGAGAATTTAATAAAGAACGTTACTGGCTGTTAGTGATATGAATATAACACATCTAAACTACTGATGTTATAACCTCAACACTCCATTATGATATTGCTCTCTGAGTGAATTTGTTTTCATATCTTTGTATAAAAACGGCTTTTTGAGCTTTGCAGAGCGTGAATCATTCAGCACAACTCCCACTTATAGAATCCAATCATATTTATAGGAAAAGCATTAACATTACTTAGACATTTACGGATACGAATAGGTAAATAGATTTAGTAAACATCTGTAATGTACTTTAAACTTATTATATTTTTAATAATGATTAGTATCATTGATTAGTAGATATCTATATATATAAAAGAAAGTCGTGTTTGTTACAACACTTATAACTCGAGAACGGCTGGACCGATTTGGCTGGGAGAAGGACATAGGACACTTTTGAGTAGGGGTAGGGTAGGGTAGGGTAGGAAAGGGTAGGGTAGGGGTAGGGGTAGGGGTAGGGTAGGGTAGGGTAGGGGTATGGTAGGGGTAGGGTAGGGTAGGGGTAGGGTAGGGTAGGTGTAGGGTAGGGGTAGGGTAGGGGTAGGGTAGGAGTAGGGTAGGGTTAGGGTAGGGGTAGGGTAGGGCAGGGGTAGGGTATAAAAGTCCACCCGTGCGAAGCCGGGGCGGGCCGCTAGTACGATATAATTGGTTTTTGAACGCGTTAAGTATACTTGAAAAACAAAAGCTAAATTAAGTTGTAGTACTACCTACTCGGTTCTCAGAAACGGCATATTGTTTTCCTTCGTTTTCATTAATCTAAATTAATATTATAAAGCTGAAGAGTTGGTTTGTTTGCTAGAACGCACTAATATCAGGAAATGTTAGCCCGATTTGAAAAATTATTTTAGTGTTAGATAGCCCATTTATCGAGGAAGGCTATAATCTTCACGCTAATACCAATAGGAGCGGAGTACCAATAAAGAATGTTTCTAAATTAGGCATAGACAAAAGGCCAACCAGCTTGTGCCCGCGACTTTGCCTTCGTGGAATAGTTATGCGGATGAAGTTAGTTTATAAAATGGTTGTACTATAGTATAGATAAAGCACAAATTTAACAGTGATATCGTATCCTCTTATTCCAATTTTATATCTGTCAATGAAGGTCGCACACGGTGTTCATAATGAGAGTATTAACGATGTCCGGTTAAGTTGTCAATCAGGTACATAATTGCCGGTGTGGCACTTACCGCGGCACGCCATTCAGCGGCTCGCTGACACAGCGGCACTCTCGACGCGCCGCACGTGCCGATCACCGCCACTCCTCAACGCCGTGCGATACTATCGCACATACGCCATGATCTCGTACTCACAGACCACATTGACTAGTGGGATTGTGAAGGTGTGTAAAATACCAGTTGAACTCTTTGCGACTTCACGGTTAGTTGAAGCCCATGCTAGTTCAATAACTAGGTATTTATTCGCAACTTCTCTATTCTGATTTCATGAAAACGCCATTAATGTTGGATAAGTCATGTTTCAATTAGGTCTATGTAAATCGCTTGATAATTCACTCAGCAGAAAATCGTCGATAAGCATGAACCAAAACTATAATTTACCTATTAGCTAAACAATGTCAAAATCGTCAAAAATTACATTAATGCTAATGTATACATGTGCCAATTTTACCGTATTTACCTCATATACTCGTATAGATTACATTATTCCGTATATTAACATACTCTGACGAAATAACTTACAAAATACAATGTGACGTTGTGCACACACCGAATTCTACTTGTAAGATTCATAAATATATGAAATGGCGTACAAAGAATTTACGCCTGAGAGACTTTGATCTCTACGCAAGGTACTATTAGAAATTTGTTACTCCACGAAACGCCACACTAAAATTAATTTAATTAAGAAAGTTAGCTAGAACAAAATAACACATCGATCCTTAATTCGAGCAGGTAATTTCTATGTAGGTCCGTTAACAGACGCGGCGCGACAATTATTTTCATACAACATAATTCTGGGGCGTTGCGAGGTGTGTGTCCCGGGGGACGCGTGATTTGGAGCGGGCGGCGGCCGGACCGCCGCGCGCCGCACAGTCCTTGTCAAAAGCTTCACCGTGACGACTGCTCACTTTTCCCGGAAAAGTCTTATTAATGTAAATTAGAGTAACCTGTCTTTGGTATCCCTCGTCAGCAAAAAGATACTCGTCATTATATTTGTACTTACGTTTTCATTTTTTGTATGAGGTAGCACTTTTTTTGCCATTTTTGTAATCTTTTTAGTTATTACCGTGAATCAGTTGGTTTAATTTAACGTTATTAAATTATGTTGTTTTTTTGTTTCAGGTATGTAGTTATAATATACGAAGGTGCTTTGAAGGTAAATTTCTGTCATAATGGTTGGTACCACTTTTGACTCTAGTTATTACACTCAACTACGTATCTCACAAGATTTACCATATTCCATGCAGGTTATAACTCTCAAGTTTAGTTTTAAACTGGGCATTTGTTTCTGTCAGAAATTCTCCAGATAGAGCGTGCTTGCTTGAAACTCTAGAGAACGGAGACATTTGATTTTAAGCCTCGCGGACTATAAGTGTTATTTCTTCGGGAGAAGTATTATTCTGCGACAGGAGCGCAGCGCCGCCGTCTCGAATGCTCCATTTAGTTCCAAAGTTTTTCTCGTTTATCACCGTTGGGCTCTCAGAGGCGGAGATTTTTCCTTTAGATTTGTTGTCACGCCAGACCTTTTTAATGTACCTTTCTTATCGTGCCCCGATTAAGGAAACTTGTTTAGATGTAAATTTATCATATCTTTTAAATTAACAATTAAAATGCTTTTAATTTGCATTTTTAAATAACTCTTGGGTACGTAATATAGGTACGCTCAAAATGTACCATGTATAACATTGCCAACATAAACACAACATTAGTTTGTAATCCTAAAAGTAATCTCATGCAAAACTCTTAAATTAATTTCCTGTGGATTTGTAAAAAATACAACGGGCAAACGAAAACGTATTTCGATTGGCGCAAGTAAACTTATTAGGAAGGTACGGTGAGGTCGGTGAAGCGCGCGGTCCGTTAATTAACCGAGAGAAGCGCGGCCATAATAAAAACCGGGCAGATTAAGCTCGAATCGGCCCAAGTGAGGCTGAACAGGTGCAAGGAAAACTCCGCTACGTTCACCTAACTCGACCGCGTGCTGCGCTTAGATAAAAGGATTAGCAGACCTTCTACTCACTCTACAAAGTACAAGCGATTACTTTACGACTAGTAACACTCAGCACATTCACGCGAGTACTGCTTAACTGACAAAATGATTCTACTATAAAATAAAAAAATAATCAATATCAAAATAAAATTCTTGTTATAAATAAAAGAAAAACTATAACAAAATCAGCTTGAGTAGTATGTACACAAGTATCGAGTAGCCGGTATAAGCAAGGTGAGATTGTTTTCCGTGACGCTTCAGCGCCACGCCATAATGACTCGACGCGAGGCCGACGACGGCGGACCTTGCTCAGAGATTGGAAAATGCCTCCACAACTTTCCTACTTATACAAAAAGTTAACGTGAAAACTTTGTTAATGTTTCGTTGGCTTAAGGGCTATTTTTATTGTTAGGAACAGAGTTTGTCACATTCATTTTATTGTACTTAGTATTTTTAAACCTTTTTCATTTCCACAGAAGCCGTAAAAGTTTAATCAAAACAACTTTTGTATAATATAACTGAAATACTACTTTACAACGCAGCCTTGGCTAAAATTTCATATTGAAATTGCATAAAACTACTATCGTCCGATATAGAAACAAGATCAAAACAATATTGTAGGAACATCGACTCTCATCTCCTAGCTGATGGTGTAAAATTTGCATAAAAATATAGTTAAAATGATTTGTGTTGTAGAAAATGTCTGACTTTCGGGCAAATGGTGCTGTAAAAATGTTGGTAGATCGGGATAGGCAGGCTCGCGTAAACAGCTCGGTAAATCACGAGAATTGCGCGCCGCAGCTCGACTTGGACAATATTTGTGCCAATAAAATCCTCCCTAACAAAGCTGTTGTTGTCAACGAAAAGCCGCCTGACCTGTTTTAGTCTATCACGGCTTTCATTGTTCTCCTACCTAAACGCCAATCAATACAGGTATTAAAACTCAGATAATTGCGACATCTCTCGACCACTGAAAAAATGAAAAGTAAACACGTGTCAGGGACAGCCTAACTAATTATGAATTGTGAAAAGCAATCATTATAACGTTCCTTTGATAAAAAAAGGTTGTATTTAACCTGTAGAACTTCGTTCATCACAAATCGTGATAAATTAATAATGTAGATCACATATATTAGTTCGTGTAATTATGTAGACAGTATAATCATTGAACGGTTATTATATGTTAAATTATAGTTTGTATATTAATACGACCAACGACCTCACAAAGGTCTCAGGGAGTCGGTGGATGCAGGCCGCTAGCGATCGTTCCCGCTGGAAATCGATGGGGGAGACCTATGTTCAGCAGTGGACTACAACAGGCTGATGATGATGATATTAATTATTATAGTTGCAGCTAATGGTTGGCGTCCCCGTTGTAAAATAATGAAATTTGCCGAAGACTTAAAAAAATAATTAAGTGTACAGCTAAAACGTTAGTTCTCAAGTTATGTGCATAATATAAACGAATCTCCAAAATGCCTACCTACACATGCATTTTGGAGATTCATTTTTATTTATATAATATACCTAAATGTAGATCAATTAGCGTAATATACATGAAAGCATTTATTAAGTCTGAAGATATATACGTGACACTATGTTAGGTTCATAAATACTTTTTACTAACCGTATTACAGTTATGATTGAAGTTAAGTTCAAAAGTTCTAATTACATTAAAAACCAGAAGAGAATTCATTACAACTTCGAAATTACTAAAGGCTAAGCGGGCGGAGTAAAATAGCAGTGCCTGTTCTATCGCGAGGTACCTACTGGGCTAGAATCCCATGTCGTACAAAATTGTGTTACAAGAAAATTTATTTAGGAAAAAGTCTAAGCAGCCCGGTAAATAATGGTGTTTCGCCCTTGCCTCGGAAGCTTTCAAGCAAATGGTAAGTACCTGATTACTCACCGATCATGTCGGTAGAATCGTCCCACCGGATTTCGACACTAATTAATAGATAGTGCAGCTTCGTTTGCGCACACGCTTCTTTACCATAATATGTCCTGCGCTGATGGTTTGTGTCCTCAAAGATTATTATCTTTCACCGTGACCGTGACCGAAATCGATTGGGAGGAACTCTATTATGTGTACTGTTTCACACTACTATTAGTGATAAACATTTAATTTCTACGATTGAATTTATCAATAAAAAATGGTATCTGTGACTAGTTTCCGTGTATCTATATCGGACAATTGTTAGCTAAAAACGTTGACGGTTTTATGTTCCTATATGAAGTTGGCAGCTTACATATTACAAAATAAATTGCTATTTAGTATACGCGTGTTGTTAAATAAACTTCACTATAACAAAATCCTGAAAGTAAACTATATATATATATATATATAAATAGTAAAATATTTATAGCAAGAGTAATCAATTGAAATTGACTGTAGATATATGGAAACATATAAGCCAACCTTGTGGGCTTTTCAATAACTTGAAAACTATCACGAGCAGCTTTCGCGGGTGGGTAACTAATAAAGTAAGTTCGAGAGGAAAAGTAAACTAATATCGGCTTGTCCTGGCGACGGAGCGCACTGCCCGATGCTGAAACCCTCTCAACCATCGCAACGTCATCTTTGGTACTGATTTATTACTTTTAATATGTGCACTCCATTTGCAGATATCAATTTCTTTTCAGCGCTATACCATTTTTCCTTGTCAATTATAATTCCTTTATTTATTCATGAGGTAACAAGTTTTAATTCGTAAAATAATTTCTCTTAAATAAAACAACAGTAATCATTAACACTCTTCCCATCTTTCTCACTTCAAAAGTCGTTTTGAAAGTTTCTTAAAATTTGCGAAAAACTTTCGGTACAAATTAAGAGCAAATTTTACTCCGTCCGTTTAGCCATCAGTAATTTCAAAGTTGTAATGAATTTTCTTCTTTGACATTGAAAAATGATTTTCTACTCTGTATTTCTACCGCTGGGATATCTTTAAAGCACCGTCGGGGGCAATATCTTCCTTGTAATTTTAAAATGTAAATTGTATGCTTTTTCCGATATAAAATTTCAAATATTTAATGCTGACGAATTATTTTAATAATGTCGTGGATCAGGGTCGCCGGATCGTACCCCAATAAAATGTAAGTTATAACAACAACATAACAAATACCTCGAAGTATAAATATTTCGTATGGACGTCTAGGTAGAGTAAAGGCGAGGTCCGCCCTATCCCCGCGTCCCTCATTACCCCTAACAGTGGCCCATTAAGCGCACGGGCCGAAGTGCCCCGGACCGTAGTTAATCCACGTCCTCATTCACTGTTATTTCGAAGGTCTGATCTAATCTAAACAGGGCTTAGGATCTTACAATGCCAGTATTTCGCGCGACTCATCCCTTTTATGTATTTGACTATCCTCATACCCGGTATCGCCGCGCGTCGCTCGGTTGACGTTTGTCTTTGCAGTAAAAGGAAATAACGCTTCCGAAACTTCCGATGTGATTTGGCGTTAATGCCTTTGTACGCAAATTAATTTACTTATGGGTATTTAGCCACGGTTGTAGATCATTGTTTAGGTATGTACAATATTTATTGAAACTAACGGAAACTAGAAATAATATTACCGTAGAAAAGCTAACAAAGCTGTCTAGTAATAATGCCGACGTGAGCGGTGGCAAGGCCGAAGTGGAAGGGTCAATTTGAAAGCTATTATACGGCGGCGGTTAGAGGCCTACTTCCGGCGGCTGCACTAAGCTAGCATGTTCCAATCCCCCGCTCAATTTCGGCCTTTCTACAACACCATTCATCCTTTGCACATTTAGTGTAAATACATTCTCACATTGTGTTGTTGATTCACTCATTTTATTTCCACTACGGAGCGAACATTAAGTATTCATTATTATATGTTGTCTCCCGTTTAATGATTATATGAATACCTTGATCGAGGTTCAGTTTTGATATTTTTAATTTGAAATATTTTTAACTGTGCCTTATATAAAAGTAAGCCGATTTCGGATTACCGCTTCATTTTTTACGATCCCCGGCAGAAATTTACGAATTTAGATTGAGTATTTATGGATTCCATATCTGATATTTATTTATAGCTGGGTTGGATGGGCGCGGAACCTTTATGAGGATACTGCGAGAAGTTGTAAATGACTCCGTGGATTATCATTTTTGAATATTCTTAATAGTTAAAAGGGAATAAAATTGAAGAAGCTATTGAACGAGACTAGAATATTTAATGGGGTGGCATACCTAATTTACCTCGCAGTCCAACTTAATGGAAAAGGTATGAAATTACTAGATTATATTACATTGTAAGCGTTAAATCTAATTATTATTTATTTCTTTTACATTTTCTCCTCGCATTGAGTTCAGATTAGGATGATAATAATAAATCAATTCAAACACGTATTCCCCATTTTATGTTAAAAAAACACATAACGTAAAGAGTTTTACAACAGCAACATTTTCTTAAGAATAAAAAATTGAGCTAAAGTCAATCTTTTATAAAAAACCGGCCAAGTGCGAGTCTGACTCGCGCACGAAGGGTTCCGTATCAGCTACAAGTGCGTACCTATTTTTGATATCAAGAATAGTTTTTTTTTTTAGAATAAAAAGAAGAATAAAAAAGCGTAGGTATGTTTATGAAATGTTATTTTTTATTTTTATATTCGAATTGATTGAATGAAAGGTAAATTGCAGATTACGATTTATGACGTATAAAAAAAAACTACTTACAAGATCTCGTTCAAACCAATTTTCGGTGAAAGTTTGCATGGTAATGTACATCATATATATTTTTTTGTTTTATCATGCTCTTATTTTTTACAGGGGGGGGACACACATTTTACCACTTTGGAAGTGTCTCTCGCGCAAACTATTCAGTTTAGAAAAAAATGACATTACAAACCTCAATATCATTTTTGAAGACCTATCCATAGATATCGTATGGGTCTGATGATTTTTTTTTTTTTATTGTCAGTTCTAAATTTGGGGAGCCCTAAAATTTATTGTTTTTTTTCTATTTTTGTGTGAAAATCTTAATGCGGTTCACAAAATACATCTACCTACCAAGTTTCAACAATATAGTTCTTATAGTTTCGGAAAAAAGTGGCTGTGACATACGGACGGACGGACCGACAGACAGACAGACAGACATGACGAATCTATAAGGGTTCCGTTTTTTGCCATTTGGCTACGGAACCCTAAAAAGTGTCAAAATAAACACGTATTCCTATCCAATTATATTATATCCATATTTTCGAAATGTAAATACAACATTACGGTCTACAACACAAATCTGCTAAGTTTTTATTCATATAAAACAACACCCATTACCCATACATACTATTTCAACTAACCACCAGATATCATATAAGGAAGATATATAAATTAGTACCTAGTTGCAATAGTAGTTAGAGGCACGATGCACCGCCCGTGTTTCGCTAGTGGAAAAGCGGTGTAGTACATTGTAGCGGGGCAGCAAACGAGGAGTTATGACGGCGGCGGAGGATTACGTGAGTGGATGTCGTAATAAAGCTTGCGATGAAGCCGTTAGCCGAAGATAAACGTAAATATCTCCGACCGTCGGCGGCTGTGCACCACTCGGTACTCGGTACCCGCACCGTCCCTTTGCCAAGAGACCGTTTCTCTGTGTTTGTGTTTGTCTACTCCCGCACGTAATTATGCCATCGATTATATCTAAATTGGTGTTCCACATCATAGGTGAACCAATATATGTAGATTTTTGTGTGTTTGTTGTAAGGATGAATAACAGTAATGTTAGTATTTTTTACCAATACACTAATTTCCAAAAATGTAAGTTAATCATACTTAAAACTTTTTACAAGTTTCTTAACCGTAGTATGGCTATGTAATAAAACTATATAAGGTGCCTCCAAAATACATGTCATTCCTTTAATGGGTGATGTGAGCAAATAAATTTTATTTTTCCATAAATTTCACGTTTCTTTCGAATAAAGTCATTCCCCAATACAGCTAGTAGTAGTGCTAGCCGCACCTTCCAGTGAATATCGTAGCGAGAGCGGTCACACGGTATTGTGTATTTTAATGTAAGTTTATTGGCATTCCGATTTTTTTTGATTAAATAAAATTACAATTACACAGAAAGTTCCCTGACGTGATCACTACACATGATACTATCGACTAATAAGGGGATGGATTTTATTAAACCTTAGTTTTATTATGTATATTGTTTTAAATAATTAAAGTTGTATAAAACATAATACTTTTAAAGTAAAAAGTTTTAATTACGTTACTATCTCCACCTTTTTTATATTATAGTACATATCTACAGCCGTAAACAATGTAGCATTATATTCCTTACCGTATGTATTCTCGCTCTTGGTCTTATCTCCTAAATTAATTACATAAATCTTGTTTGCACACGTCTTAAGCTTATGACACGACGCCATAATTCAACCGGAATGGAGGTTTACACTACTAATGAACGATGATTACGACGCGATACATAGAAGATGCATCGTTGAAAATATTTACTAAGAGCTTTTAGCACTCGCATATTGTTTATTTATTGATCTTTTATGAAAATGAAATTAGTTTTCAAAAATATTTATGTAAATAACATAACGTTTTCTTTGTATGTGTTATCCTTATAAATAAATTTAAAGACACCTTGCTATAACATAAAGCAAGAAGCGACGATGTCAGAATTCATCCTTTCTACTTAGAGTGGTAAGGCGTCGTCGGTCATGATTTCCCAGGGCGTTCGCTGTAGGGAGTTTATTCGACATTACAGAGACCCACTGTAGTTGGCACCACAAGATCTGAGGCACTGCCTTATTGCAATCACGTCAAGTATTACTACTATGACACAAATATTAAATATATCTGGGTATTAAATATTCTACAAACGTAATTTTATACACTAGGCTTAAATCAGAAGAAAGTCATAACGAGTATCAAATAATAAATCACAATATCAAAATTCTTACAAAACAGAATTTTAGAATCGGATCAATGTTTCATTCATGTTTTAAAGATGAGAATAACATACTAAGGCAGACACATCGTTTTCAATCAGAAGCAAGCGTTTCACAGTGGTATCTACTTGTGTAAAGAGAGTAAATGAAGAGTTCCTCACAAGTCGTTCAAATATTCTGTGAGCGCACTGCTGCAGCCGGGCGCGCCGGGCGGCCGGGCCGGCGACGCGACAACGACGCGCGCTCTTGCCGCCCGCACCCGCGCGGTAATCAGCTTTTGTGCGCGGTAATTGGGTGTCTGAGCTGCCAACCGAAGCATTTATTCCCGATAAATTGAAAACTGCTTTGTGCTTCGAATCAGATGAATCTGCGGGTAGCGTTTTTAACTATAGCGTATAGATAGGCCACACTCCTTCTTTAGAACAATTTATTATTAAAACACTAACTATGAGCTATGTAATTATGTATGTAACTTTTATAATTACAGAAAATAAGAAATATAATCAGGTTAATTAGATTATTTCAAATTATTTCAAAATGAATGAAGATATAACGGTATATATTTACCGGCGAAATGTTGGAGTTGCTATGTAACGTAATAAACATCCTTAATCCCGAGTCATGTGACGTAATAATTGTGAACTGTATAAAATTGTGATAACGCTCTAAGGTAATAGCCCTACTAATGAAAATATTGCGTCGTTAGAGATATCCGCCCCCACAATTGTAAGGTCCTTACCGTAGTATCTGCGCGATGGAACGGCGTCATTTACATATTTTAATAAAATAATATCGCAACTGAATCGTTACTGAGAACTTGATTTAAGTTCTTACCGCGATGAATGTAAATTCGCCACCGCCGCCGCCGCAATTCCAGATTTCAATTCTGGAATTAATAGCAGCCGTTGTGGGCCGAAGCTCGTCTAATATTTGCGTTACTTCCGAAGACTTCTCTTAAGAATGGAATAAATTATTGACAATAAGCAAAGCTCACGTTATACATTCCTAAATATAGATAAGCCGATGTTGTTGTTTGGCGACATTCGCTCCGTTTTAGTGATTTTTAGAATGTTCTGTAGGCGTAGCACGGCGACGCTTGGCCCTGCTAAGCGTGCATTAATATTGTCAATAGTTGGAGTTAGTGGAAGTGAAGTACGTGTTCCGCCTGCCGCTATCTACGGCGCAGCTCGCGCGGTGAATTCGAATGGGCTCTCATACCGCCGCACCTCCTCCGCTCCCTGCGCCGTGCCCTCCACCCCAGTAACGCCCCATAAACTCGCGTCTTAATTTTAACTTTATTTCTTACCGCTGCTGTGTTCCAAGAAAATTAAGTGTGAAAATACTACTGAACTCTTCACACCAAGCGTACTATGTTTGGGTGTCAATCACTCTAATCATGAACACATTGATTGAAGCGTTCATTACAGCCCTAATATTGTACGAATATTCAATTATCAAAAATATGTAAATTACGCTAACTGTAAAGGTTGTACTAAATTATATCGTCTTAGTTGCTTGAATGTATAAAATTGTCTTTCACGTTCATGCTAATCGAATGAATTCACTTTACGGTTTTATTCAAAAGTACGCCTTTGTATAAAGTAGATAGCATTTATTGGCAATTGAAGTGGTTATGTACGTGGTTATTGCAAGTTTACATCGAGTGCACGTCGAAGCGTTTGGAATTTCTCAAAGGTAGAAGTTTTCTCGAGCGCATGCAATTCCGAAGTTGCACGAGAGGACCGGCGGAGTGGTGGCACGGTAGGAGTGCTAGGCGCGAGTCCGCCCGACAGCGAGCAAGACGCAGTGAGGCAACGAGACGCCTTGATGGGGAAAGCCGCGGCCGCGCCCTCGCTTGCGCTACTAAACTCACTAGCCACACAATAGCGATTATTGGGGCAATCGAGGCGAGCGAGCCTCAACCGAAGACGTAACCCCGTGATGCAAATAAAATTCGGAGGAGGCCACGGCTGGACAACGCTGCCCCTCGTTATTATTCGACTCTCGCGAAATTGCTTTTATGTCCTTAATGGAAAAGCGAGATATTTATTTCGGGTTTGCAAAAAGACCTTCTTTTAACATTATCCTTTTTACAGCTTTGGAGCATAGCTGAAAAATATTCGTTTCCTGAATTGTTTGATTTTACATGAATACTTACTAAGCCTCTTTTTGTATAGGATTTCTTTTGTCATAATTTGTTTTATGTTGTAAATTTTAATTTTTTAAATACAGCTACATGTTTAATATTATTATATCTACATATTATATAATTATTATACCTTACATTATTTAAAAAAATATATTATACCTTACATATTATATTATACCTTCAATATTGGTGGGTTAACGACGCTACCATATGTCATATCTATTTAAAACCACGTCCCGTACACTGCTGTTGCCACTGGACTTGCTTTCCGAGATGAGAATATCTAATAAGCAACCCCTCGTATACACCCTGCGCCAAATTTTCACGAGTTCATTAGGTAACTCCAGTCTTCGTTGTTTATTTGTTGTTCACCCTTTCTGTTTTTGTTTCTTTTTATTTATATTCTTGCTCATTAGTCATACATATTATCTTCTTTTCTTATTTACATTTATTTTGTAATGGAATTATTGTACTAGATTTATTTCTTAAGAAAAGAAAAAAAGAAACATGTCGTTTGCACATAATATAGATATAGTTTTTTTAAATATCTTTTACTTTTTTTTGCGGTGCACCCGCTCTTTTCCCGGTTGAATTTATTTATAAAACTAGCGGCCCGCCCCGGCTTCGCACGGGTGGACTTTTATACCCTACCCTACCCTACCCTACCCCTACCCAAAAGTATCCTATGTCCTTCTCCCAGTTCTTAGCTACCTCCCTACCAATTTTCAGCCAAATCGGTTCAGCCGTTCTTGAGTTATAAATAGTGTAACTAACACGACTTTCTTTTGTTTTTAAAATGTATACTGCTATTCAGGGCGTAGACAAATCCAACGAAACAAAAACCATGAAAATTGATCCAGCCGATCTCGAGTTATAAGTGATGTAACAAACCCGTCTTTGTTTTATATATATAGATATAGTATTATGTACTGCTGGATAATGTTACTTTGGAATGGATTAATAATTAATTGTTTAAATAATTCAGTAGTTTTCAGCTGCTAGACCAAAATAACACAAATTCACAATATTGGTGAACCGACTAAAAGCCTTCATATTTTTCTACTTTGATTGTTTATGGGTATATGGGAAATATAGTTAGCAAGTCCAGTATTTGAACAAAACCGAAGCCTTTCACCTAGAGAGGGCAGGCAGAGGTGTGACAAACGCCTCCACAACCGTTCCAGCAAAAAATCGAAAATTATACTTAGATGCTTATTATGATATATTTTTTCAAGGCCTTTAAAAACGTTAATTTCACATTTTATACACGGAATTGAACCTGTAAGCGCAACGCTGTCAACGGTAATATATAATTCTACAAAATTAAATGCATGTAGTGCAATGTATACTAGCAAATTAATATGATGCCGTAATAGTAGGTGCATAGTAAAATACACTAAAAGCTGTAGAAATGTAAAACAATTTACTGTTTCGATATCCACCTATTTCTGTATATTGCTACTGGTGATATCAAGTGAACACTCCGTACAAAAGCCAAATGTCAGTTACAATACTCTAACATAGACACAACATTTATGCAATCCTCCTCTGTAATAATAATTTTGGAATGAATGTACGACAAGACAAACTAGTATTATTGAGGTAAGTGGCTATAAATAACTTTTAGCAGTTGGTGCGAACTGCCCCTTTAATTATGAAAATGTATGCGAAGCACATGAAAGTTTCTGCAATTATGCCGTTGCCGCGGCGTGCGGCCAGCCACGTCCTTAACTACCAGCTTCTGCTGCTATTCAATTACATACCACAGCACACTGAGAGGAATTTACAAGAATCTTACTTAGAAATTCAAAGTATCAAGTATTTTATGCAATAACGTGCTTTATGCGATACCGTCTATACATAATGCGCAGTCTGGTTAGCATTCATCGATGTTACATTATTTTCAATTGTAAAATAAAACATTAATCCTAATAAGTGTTTAAATTATTCATGAAACCTAGCATCCCCTACCGAATGTTACCTTCCAAAGTTATATCACCTAACTACTACAACATAAGTCAGTAATAAAATGTCGCGGTCGAGGGTTATTTACAGCCGGGGTCAATTACGTCGCAATAAAGTTTTTAGTGTTGCACAAATTGTCGATTTGGACTCGCTGACGGATGGCCGCGAGACTGGCGCCGGCAAATGAGCACACGATAAAATTATCGTTAGCGGTAACGACATGAATAAATGCAAGAGGGTGGTCGCGTCCGCGGCGCAACATGAGCGAGACGAGTCCGCCTCGGCACTCGTTAGGGCTCTTGTGACGACTGTTACGTGTACTTTCACCGCTACATCTACGATCCCATATTCTGCACTTGCTTTATAAATATCTACATACGTACTCATACAATCGAATTCCATTTATGAAATAGCTAAACTTTACATTTCGTCCACACTAAAAGTAAACACTACTGAGCTAATACAAAAATAATTCATTTATATTGGCTGGCTGCCATTATAGAAATGAAACCAAGAACCTGACATTTGAAATTGGACTACAACGTTATTATTATATAAACAAATACATATTAGGCCATATATGTATTGATCCCGTCATAGTTAAGTAGGTAAATTGCGAGGCCAATATGCACATTATACACACACGGTCGTACGAAACCAGTACGATGTTAACCGTGCTATAAATATTAACAAACCAGAGCCGCTAAATTATTGCACGCAGGAGAATTTCCAATAAAATGAAACGATTTTTTAACTAAGAGTAGATATGATACAACTTTTATCAACTTAAAAAAGCACGATATATAATTTAATAATAGGAATTCAGTAGTTGAGACTAGTGTTTGTGTTGATTTAGTAGTTCAAAGGTAGTGGAACGCGCCGGCGCGGTAATATTAAATGTCGCGAATTATGAAGAATACTTGCAATTTTCCCACGAGATCACAGGATAGCCTTGTAACCGTGAAGCTTTTTATAATATGATGTTCGTTGTTTAAATCCCTAGTGATACTAAATTATAAAGT
The DNA here is from genome assembly GCA_947037095.2 of Nycteola revayana. Classification (NCBI taxonomy): domain Eukaryota; kingdom Metazoa; phylum Arthropoda; class Insecta; order Lepidoptera; family Nolidae; genus Nycteola; species Nycteola revayana. The sequence continues at coordinate 15,976,957 of OX344846.2, read as the reverse complement.
TTATCTTGTTGTATAACTTAATGTTAACAAATACTGCTATTAACACCGAGTTATAGATCATTCACTATTTTACAAATAAAATTTTATGTCCCTTCGAGATATCCGAGATATAGCATAACACCACTTTGTCCAGGTCTAAAAAAATGGCGATGTAAAATCAGCGAAAAAAATAAAAAAAACACCTCAATTTGTTGCTTTTTTGTTGCTAATTAGTTGCCAGAAAATTAATTTTGTTGCTTCAACCGATCGAAAAAAATCGGCAATAACGCTAACTTTTCAATAAGATAGCGTGGAAATCACTGGATGTGGGCTGATCGATCAAGCGAATAGTGGACAATTTGTTGCTAATTTGTTGCTGAAAGATGGTAGGGAGAAATAAATTTAAAAAAATAAAAATAAGTTTTTTTTTCAATTATGCCAAAATAAATAATGTCCACGCTAGCTTAACTAACGATTTTTCCGTAAAAAAACGATTGCAAAAATTTGTTGCTGCTCATACTGCAGCTTGTTTTAGCATAAAGAGTCAGCAACAAAATAAAAACCGGAAGTCAAGAGAAGTTGGACATCGGTATACAAAAAAAACCGGCCACGCTAGCTTAACTAACGATTTTTCCGTAAAAAAACGATTGTAAAAATTTGTTGCTGCTCATACTGCAGCTTGTTTTAGCATAAAGAGTCAGCAACAAAATAAAAACCGGAAGTCAAGAGAAGTTGGAGATCGGTATACAAATAAACCGGCCACGCTAGCTTAACTAACGATTTTTCCGTAAAAAAACGATTGCAAAAATTTATTGCTGCTCATACTGCAGCTTGTTTTAGCATAAATAGTCAGCAACAAAATAAAAACCGGAAGTCAAGAGAAGTTGGAGATCGGTATACAAAAAAAACCGGCCACGCTAGCTTCTAACGATTTTTCCGTAAAAAAACGATTGTAAAAATTTGTTGCTGCTCATACTGCAGCTTGTTTTAGCATAAAGAGTCAGCAACAAAATAAAAACCAGAAGTCAAGAGAAGTTGGAGATCGGTATACAAAATAAAACGGCCACGCTAGCTTAACTAACGATTTTTCCGTAAAAAAACTATTGCAAAAATTTGTTGCTGCTCATACTGCAGCTTGTTTTAGCATAAAGAGTCAGCAACAAAATAAAAACCGGAAGTCAAGAGAAGTCAGAGATCGGTTTACAAAAAAAACCGGCCACGCTAGCTTAACTAGCGATTTTTCCGTAAAAAAACGATTGTAAAAATTTGTTGCTGCTCATACTGCAGCTTGTTTTAGCATAAAGAGTCAGCAACAAAATAAGAACGGATGTCAAGAGAAGTTGGAGATCGGTATACCAAAAAAACCGGCCACGCTAGCTTAACTAACGATTTTTCCGTAAAAAAACTATTGCAAAAATTTGTTGCTGCTCATACTGCAGCTTGTTTTAGCATAAAGAGTCAGCAACAAAATAAAAACCGGAAGTCAAGAGAAGTCAGAGATCGGTTTACAAAAAAAACCGGCCACGCTAGCTTAACTAGCGATTTTTCCGTAAAAAAAACGATTGTAAAAATTTGTTGCTGCTCATACTGCAGCTTGTTTTAGCATAAAGAGTCAGCAACAAAATAAGAACGGATGTCAAGAGAAGTTGGAGATCGGTATACCAAAAAAACCGGCCACGCTAGCTTAACTAACGATTTTTCCGTAAAAAAACGATTGCAATAATTTGTTGCTGCTCATACTGCAGCTTGTTTTAGCATAAAGAGTCAGCAACAAAATAAAAACCGGAAGTCAAGAGAATTTGGAGATCGGTATACAAAATAAAACGGCCACGCTAGCTTAACTAACGATTTTCCGTAAAAAAACGATTATAAAAATTTGTTGCTGCTCATACTGCAGCTTGTTTTAGCATAAAGAGTCAGCAACAAAATAAAAACCGGTAGTCAAGAGAAGTTGGAGATCGGTATACAAAAAAAACCGGCCACGCTAGCTTAACTAACGATTTTTCCGGTTTTTATTTTGTTGCTGACTCTTTATGCTAAAACAAGCTGCAGTATGAGCAGCAACAAATTTTTACAATCGTTTTTTTACGGAAAAATCGTTAGTTAAGCTAGCGTGGCCGTTTTATTTTGTATACCGATCTCCAAATTCTCTTGACTTCCGGTTTTTATTTTGTTGCTGACTCTTTATGCTAAAACAAGCTGCAGTATGAGCAGCAACAAATTTTTGCAATCGAGTTTTTACGGAAAAATCGCTAGTTAAGCTAGCGTGGCCGGTTTTTTTTGTATACCGATCTCCAACTTCTCTTGACTTCCGGTTTTTATTTTGTTGCTGACTCTTTATGCTAAAAGAAGCTGCATTATGAGCAGCAACAAATTTTTGCAATCGATTTTTTACGGAAAAATCGTTAGTTAAGCTAGCGTGGCCGGTTTTTTTTTGTATACCGATCTCCAACTTCTCTTGACTACCGGTTTTTATTTTGTTGCTGACTCTTTATGCTAAAACAAGCTGCAGTATGAGCAGCAACAAATTTTTACAATCGTTTTTTTACGGAAAAATCGTTAGTTAAGCTAGCGTGGCCGTTTTATTTTGTATACCGATCTCCAAATTCTCTTGACTTCCGGTTTTTATTTTGTTGCTGACTCTTTATGCTAAAACAAGCTGCAGTATGAGCAGCAACAAATTTTTGCAATCGTTTTTTTACGGAAAAATCGTTAGTTAAGCTAGCGTGGCCGGTTTTTTTTGTATACCGATCTCCAACTTCTCTTGACTTCCGGTTTTTATTTTGTTGCTGACTCTTTATGCTGAAACAAGCTGCAGTATGAGCAGCAACAAATTTTTGTAATCGTTTTTTTACGAAAAAATCGTTAGTTAAGCTAGCGTGGTCGGTTTTTTTTGTATACCGATCTCCAACTAATCTTGACTTCCGGTTCTTATTTTGTTGCTGACTCTTTATGCTAAAACAAGCTGCAGTATGAGCAGCAACAAATTTTTACAATCGTTTTTTTACGGAAAAATCGTTAGTTAAGCTAGCGTGGACATTATTTATTTTGGCATAATTGAAAAGAAACTATTTTTTTTTTTTTTTCTCCCTACCATCTTTCAGCAACAAATTAGCAACAAATTGACCACTATTCGCTTGATCGATCAGCCCACATCTTATTGAAAAGTTAGCGTTATTGCCGATTTTTTTCGATCGGTTGAAGCAACAAAATTAATTTTCTGGCAACTAATTAGCAACAAAAAAGCAACAAATTGAGGTGTTTTTTTTTTTTTTCGCTGATTTTACATCGCCATTTTTTTAGACCTACTTTGTCCACCTTTTCGCAGGACTGTATTAGGTGCGAATTCCCCTTTTGCTAGATTTTGTAAAATCATAAACAGCTATAGCGACCAGACTGATATTCATCAAGACAGTATTGGCAAATTTTATAAAATTACCATGAATAATTTCTGTCTAGCGTAATTTATAATGTGTATAATATTTTAAAATCAATCAATTTCAAATACAAAAAGTTTCAATATGTCTTTCCTTAAATATTAAAGTAATGTTAAATATTTTAGGTAAGGCAAATTATACATTTTTAATTTTAATGATTTTACTTATTTGTTTTATGTTTTTAAGTAATATTGTTTTGTTGTATATCTGTGCATGCGGCGCTTAAATTATAAGTTTTTTGCACTAAATGTATTGGTGATAAAAATTGTTGGCGGACCAAATAAATAAATCAATTAATTAACGCTATGCTAATAAAAGTACCCATTTATTTTAGCTAGTCTTGTTTATCAATGGTTCAATTATAAAAAAATGTATTTTTAACACTTCAACATAATTTTGTGCACCAAGCCTTGACATGTTCAGTGCATCAAACATAAAATCCACTACACGGAGTACTTATATTCTACTTTGGAAAGATCGTTAAACTGTCGATGCTGGGTGTAAACAGTTGACAACGGTCGTTAAGCCAAGCACTGGACCGCTTGAACAAATCTTTTCTAGAATCGTCGCTTTCAGTTATTCTTAGAAATTGCTACAGCACCCTTGTGGATCACAACTGATTTATTTAAGTATTTATATTACACAATGACAATGACTAAAATCTTCGTACAAGCCTGCTATTTTTATTTTTAAATACGGAAAGACTGCTATTTTTTATATGTTCATAATTAAAATATTTTAGAAATAAATAATAATGTAGTAGTAATAATAAAGGGGACAAGATTGTGTGAAATAACATTTTTGGAAAAAATCGCGGAACTCCTATTCAGATTTAGTAAGCCAGGGTCGTTGAGAGATAATGCCGTAAACACCATGCTTGTTGGCGGATTGGTGATCGCAGTATGATGGTGCGTATCCTTGTGCTGATAGATGCTGCTACCAACCCATTAGGTAGCTTAGGCGCTTCTTACGGCCGTAGGAGCCGACAAGAGTTATTGCTTTTTTGCTCAAAAATATATGTTTGCGGCTTGGTCCTCAGCGTCTATTATCAAATCGGGTAAAACTACGCTGACAGCTAGTTCTTATATAAATTAATACATCCGGCCTGTGGTTATCATCATCCATCTTTTTTTTTTTTAATAATTTCCCGGTATTTATTAATAACAAAACAATAAAATTTTTGCTCCTACGTTTTATTTATTTTCAACAATGAATAAATATGAAGATACCTCATCTTTTAAGTAACCGAATGATTTAGTTTAATAACAATCAAGTTTCTTTTAGAAATTAATATTATTTTAGGCACTTATCTAAGACATAAAACTATTTCTTCAACAGCTACAGGAATAGGATAAGATTTTTTATTAATAATAGCGTCTGGAGCTATTATTTAATAAAAATTCTTATCCGTAACACTTGTCAGTAATTAAAATATGATTAAATTACGTTTGTATTATTGTATTGTATTATATAAATGGTTAGAAGGCTGTATTAAATTCCTGAGCCGGTGGAGAAGTATTAGCGTAAAATTAATTTATTTCTGAGTCTGCTTGGTTGAGGTGATTGTACCGGAAAGCACGTTACGCCACAGGTCACGAATATGTCATTTTATTCATGAAAATCGTATACTTGGCTAGCTGTACCCCGCGACCTCGTCCGCGTAGATTTAATTTTTTTCCATATCAACTTTGCCATCCCTTTTCATTCACTTAAGGGTGAAAATTTTAAAAATCTTTTCTTATCAGAACCTAGATAAAGTTTCATCGAAAATACACCCTCCCAAGTTTTGTGTGTTGATCCGTCAGTAAATTAAAATGCTCGTCGATTGATGATGGGCAGCAGCTTATACCTGTATAGCGTTTATATAAAAGAAAACATCTTTTAGACGGGTAAGCCTATAAGATTTTTTTAAATATAATCCGGTCGAGGTGACCTTATATAGGCGATTAAGTAGATATAGTATAATCTTCCCAACCGATTTCGGCCATAAAAAGATTAGCCATCTGCGTTGGACAGATAATAGTGCACAAGTTTGTACACAAACACAAGTGCATCCATTATTCCTTTACTCTCAAAATTCTGTGGGACGCTACTATACCGTCATAAACGATGATAGATCAGGCGCAGGATCAACAGCTTAACGTGATCTCCAAAGCACGGGTAAAATACGACCAACTTCCATATTTCGGAGCAAAGATTTTTCAAAATAGGAAATTTCTAGTAACACAATTTTTGACTAACCCGGGACTTTACGCTCGAACATATTACCGCTAGACTTGACCAAATTTAAATCAACCAGGATTCTATAAATATAATTTAAAATAAAATAATTGACTCAATCATTTGACGATTTGGAAATAATGAAAATTCGATTAGCGTCATTGATCTTGACTCGAAAAATAATGATGTAAGTTATTGTCTCGAGAAAATCGCAATGACTGTGATGTGACGCGTTGATCGCTTAACTTCCTGGTTCTTCCCGTTTAAATCACACCGTCATCACGCGTAAGCACAACTTGTGTCGCTGCGCTACTCTGCTGCCATAAATCAGTTCATCCTACTTGATGGATGGTACAGCCTACAAAAAATACAGGCTCTTATGTATTTTTATCTCAGAACATCATTTCAATCAGTGTCTAAGTACGCTCACTTGTTGTTTCTTTCGTATTTTTAGATTACTATAAAAAAGAAGATATTTTAATCAAAATTCTGTATCTAAATGGCAGAAGGGGTTGGAGATAGGGACGGTGTTTGAACTGAACAAGCTAGACAAATCAAGTATAAAAAACGTGCATAGAACGTGTTATAAAACGTTCTAATGAAATGTTAATGGTTTGATAGACGCCTTGTGGTATCCGGCTTATCCCATATCCTCCTATGGGTGTTATAAAAGGCTACTAAGGGACATACACCTGATTAATGGGCAGCAGCATCTATCAGCTCAAAGTTACTACCATCTTACTGCTTTCAAGCGTGGTGATTACGGGAGCATCCCACGACGATCCTGGCTTCCCATAGTCTGTTAAAGAGGAGGCCCATGTCCAACTGTGGACGTAAACGGGTAGATAATGCAAAATTTTTGATAGGCTCAAAATATCCAATAATATTAGGTACCTAATTACAAAGAATAATAGAAACATACTCTTTGTATTAAATAAGTGTGTTTCTATCGGTAAAGCCTCCATATTATACTCAAACAGCCACAACACTAACATAAACTCATTAAAACGTTATGGTTTATTACCACGGGTAGTGTTATCGACGCAGCGCGAGATAATTGGCTTAATCACTCTGCCTCCGTCCGGATGATCACAGATTTTGGTATTGTACCAGTAGTAATAACATTATATTATTGGTTTAAATAAGCATAATTATGACTGTCTATTGATTAGCTTATATTTTGCGATGAGATTAGAACCAAATTAATGATAAAGAGAAGTACGGAAATAATTATCCTTACTCCTTACTAATATTATAAATGTGAAAGTAACTCTGTCTGTCTGTCTGTCCGTCTGTCTGTTACGCAATCACGCCTTAACTACTGAAGCGATTTAAATGAAATTTGGTACAGATATAGTCTAGAGCCTGAGAAAGAACATAGGCTATATTTTATTATGAATTTCCCACGGGAACGAGAGTTACGCGGGTGAAACCGCGCGCGGGAAGCTAGTCTAAAATATATCCGAAAGAAATACAGTAAACTAATACTCGTTAGACTGAGTCAATAGCTATTATTGAACGGGATCAGATAGTACTATTGCTACAAAGTTACTTTCGCTCTATGTTCTTAGCTTATTCTGCTGACCTAAATAAATATTAAAAGGAATTAGAGATTAAAAGAACGATAAACTGTATTATAAAATAATAACAACAACTTTAATGTCTTCTCTTCAATAAATGTATACAACGTTCGCATTAAGATTTGAAGGTTAGCTCATGAAAAACTCTTATTAGAGCGCTAAAAAGTAAAAGAAACAAAACACAAAAAAAAATAAGGTATCCCCGGGGAGTGATAGTAAACAGGGCCCGTGACGAGGCCAGCTCGAGCCGCAGCGAACCGCGCCGTACCCTCCCGGCGGCGCCTCGCGGGCGCCCGTTGCTAACTTTTATTATTTTTGTAGCGTTCGCACTGTTTTTATTATCACGAATAGCTTTGCCTGCTGTATACCTACTATCTTGCTACGGTTATCTAGGGTTAACACGGATGCTACGGAGCTGCAATATAACTTTGAACCTGCTTTAAAAACTTCATCTTTTGAATTGAAACGTTGCCGGTGTGCACACAAAGTTTAAAAGAGATACTAAAATCCTTTCGATGTCTTTGTACAATCTACTTTTACAGAGGGATAGTGGTTGCGGTTTCAGTATTGAAAATGCGCATCCGCTCGTTAGGTCCGGGCACCAGCGGCAGCGGCTGCGGTCCGACGCCTGACGTCACGTCGGACCACCCGCCCGCGCGCTCATTAGCATACATTATATTCCCCATTACGCCCAGCTCTGCTTGTGACTTTTTATAATGCTTTTAATGATAGACCTACACGACGCCCGAGCGAAGACACATAATGTTAATTATTTGCTTTGCACCTAATGGTTTGTGTTAAAGGTTGCACGTCCCAATATGTTTCTATTTTAACGAATTGTATCAATTTATACAAGAGAAGCAAAACCTTCGGATTCCCTTATGTAAACAGGGCGCGCACGGAGGTTGCCTAATATAATTCAGTATAGTTATATTTGTTAGAGAAACATAGCAGAAAACTAAATTTATAATTGTGACGTTCCTGAAGTTTCTACTGGGACTAACTGCTATTAGCCTTAGCCACATGGCTATTTATATTATATGTACATGTAGTTCGCAAACTAACGTAACAAAAGGCCATTGGGCTGTAGGTATATTTGTTAGAGAAATATAGCAGAAAACTAAATTACAATTGTGACGTTCCTGAAGTTTCTACTGGGACTAACTGCTATTAGCCTTAGCCATATGGCTATTTATATTATATGTATATGTAGTTCGCTAACTAACGTAACAAAAGGCCATTGGGCTGCGGTGATGTCGCGCACGCTGTCCCGCCCCGCGGCGCTGATTTACGTAACTGGTGTCGGCCACTGTGACCATCACACACGATTGACACTACTGCTCTATACGAATAGGTTCCCATTAAATGTAAATGTCCACCGTTAGTTTTTCATTTTCAGTTCTTTTTTAGGTTTGGTCATTTTTTATGTTGGGGTTGACGATTGTATCTCTAATAACACCCTACATTCTAGTAAATAAGATAAAAAAACATTGTAACAGCTTTTGTAATTTAAGCTCTAAAAAGACTGTTTTGTCAAACCAGTCGAAAAACGTGCGCAATCCAAGTAACTTTCAATTAAAATTACATTTGAAGGTTTCATTTAGTTTTCTTTTCAAAGTTGAGTAACGGATTTTGCAGGGTTTATTCCCGTAGAGTTCAAGGGAACTAAGCCATCGTAAGCCATTCTAGAGCTAATCAGGCTCGCACAGTGTACCGTACTGAAACAACAGATGTAGTCGATAAGCTAAATTACACTTTTATTGTAGGGTTTTCCTAAGACCGGATTTAATAAACTATTTCTAGCTCATAAATTATACACTGAATGTATCGGGTCCGAAAAGTAGGTGAATTGAGGCTATTGGAATATTTTAAAAATTAATATTACATATTAATATGGAATATTAAAAAGAGGTTGGAGGTTTTATATACGTAAATAAAGACCACAATACACAATATATTTTTTATACACAGACCGAATGGTACTAATAAAATATTTGTTATCGCATTAGTGCACATTAAATGCAGGCACGAATTTAATTAAATATATGAATTGATTACAAACCTTTTTATGTCAGTAATAATTATCATTGTGGAAAATATTCCCATTTTAGTGCAGTGTGAAAATGTTCGTTTCTTTGTGCTTTCACTGTTTATGAAGTAATTTATTTGTCGCTAGCACTGCCCGAGAGTACATTCGGACGTGAACATAAACTTCCAAACATTTTTGTTAATTATCCCTACGGGAGCGCATTGCCGAGATAAAATGTATTTATGTTAATCAGGTTTACACGTTTTGTACGCAGCTAGACCAGAAATGCGGACCAACATTTATACAAACCCATTTGACGGTTTATGCGTGATTGGACGAGGAATGGGCGTCCACTTAACAATTAGTATGATCATTATTTGTTATGCCAATACAGAAATAAATGCTAATGAGATTGGATATTAGAAAAAAATGGCTGTTCCACACGGAAGCAAAAAAATCGAACGCGTCATAAAAAATCTTTAAAAAGCGGCCAAGTGAGAGTCGGACTCGCCCATGAAGGGTTCCGTAGCAGCAAGTAACAGAATATAAAAGTTCTTATAGTTCGTTGTAACTTGTAAATTGCGGTTTACGATTTATGACGATTAAAAAAAACTACTTACTAGATCTCGTTCAAACCAATTTTCGATGAAAGTTTGCATAGTAATGTACATCACATATTTTTTTTAGTTTTATCATTCTCTTATTTTAGAAGTTACAGGGGGTGACACATTTTACCACTATGGAAGTGTCTCTCGCGCAATCTACTCAGTTTAGAAAAAAATTGTATTAGAATAACCTCAATATCATTTTTGAAGACCTATCAATAAATAATCCACACGTAGGGGATGGATGAAAAAAAATTTTGAGTTTCTGTCCTTATATGGGGAACCCCCAAAATTTATTGTTTTTTTTCTATTTTTGTGTGAAAATCTTAATGCGGTTCACAGAATACATCTACTTACCAAGTTTCAGTTCAACAGTATAGTTCTTATAGTTTCGGAGTAAAGTTGATCAGAAGTAACCAAAAAAGGAAAATAAATAAGACAAAATAGACGGGCAATGATTGTAGCAATTTGAAGTCCTTTGTTTTTACGTACATTTTTTTTAAACCTTTATTTTCCCTCTGTTGGGCAAAGATCTCCCCCATAACCTTCTACTCTTCCTTTTGTGCGGCTTTTTCCGGCCAATCTGTCCAGAATGCGTCTAGATCGTCACGCCAGCGTTTACCTACCTTATATATCACAATTTAAATCTAAAATATATACAGTCTCTAGCCAATCTAAAACTGCCCATCCCTACAATATTAGACTTCTGCACAACATACACGAGACATGTGGTACGTGGTACGTGTCGCGCGTCGTGTTGTGTTTAATATACACTACCGACGCCGACGCCTCTGTCAACGTTTGTCCACTCATAACTTTATTACGAACAATCTAACTAAAGTCTCGCAATTTCGTTACGACGTGCTGTTAATTTTTAATAAGCGATGTAATTGCATAACGTAGCGTCGCGACACGCGTAAATCACTAGCCTGCCGGTCAGCGAGCGAAGCTAATATTTGCATATCGCGATTGATGCGAACCAATCAATACTGCAAATAATGAAAATGTTATATGAAATCAACAAATAGATTTTACGTCACGATTGTTATTTTAAATCATTACTTTAATGATGTTTGAATTCGGATTTTAAAATAATGAAATTGGGAGCGAATTCATTGAATCATAACGTATTCACCAATATCAAACTGCAGATCCGTGGAACCGAATAACCAACACGCCCGGCTAACAAACAAACTTTAAATAAAATATTTAATTACTATAGTTAATCGTAACAATAAAAATGGAAGAAGATAACATATTGCGCCGACCCCAAATAATGGGAGCAGGGCAGGAAGATGATGATGAATTAATAGTAATCATTCATTTATTTAATAACATATTACACATTCTGATTGAGCCCTGCCTCTCAAACTAGGCTTTCATATGTATCTCAGGAGACAGTCCTTCTCTATTTACATAGTTTTGACACAATTTGAAAAAAATAGATTATAGAGAGAGAATAAGGATATAGACAGAAATTCCTTCGGGAACGGAGGCGGCGCCTGTGTAATAAATAAATAAATAAGTTAATATTATACTGTACTATTGAAATTACTACCGTTAATACTTTTAAAATAATAACCACATATCGGTCGTTACATATAACTAAACTTCTCATTATTATTTTATAGTACTATAAGTATTAATATTAGTGGTAATGAGAAAGATTGAATGGATAGTTAATCAGGTCTCATGAGGACGATGGGCTTGTATAATAAAATAATGGTTATATCACTGGTTACGAATGTAATGTCACAAAGATGGATGGATGGATGTTTACATACATATAAATTACATTATGTTTAGTTTTAATAAGATCTATTCCTGTGGTTTTGTTACTTAAAAATAAGGTAAAGGGATATTGTTGTGTTGATTTGTTTTATTTGATCGGTTAAACTGAACGAGTGGGAAAGAGAAGTGTGTGAAATTTTGTCTAAAAAAATATCTTAGTGCAAGCCACGATGTTGTTTGGTTTTTCATCTGAGTCTTGAAGAGCACGTTACACTGTCGGTCTTCTAACTGATCTCTCCGGTCGCGTAAGCAGAGCTGTCTCACCGAGTTTTAAGAGCGAACGATTAGAGAGTGCAACACACACTTATCCTTGTCCTTGTCCGATGTAGATGGATCCTTGTCCTTGTCCGATGTAGATGGTTTATCCTTAGAGATTGACCGCCGCGTCGGTACTGAAATCAGTCGGGAGGACTCTTAATACAATCACATATTAATTTAAATCAAATTTCTTAACGATTATAAGTTTCTTTTTTGTATGTTTTACTGTAATTACTTATAAATAATATACAAATAAGAAAATCTGTCGATTTGTTGATTTTCTGTGACTAATGCTATAGTTTTAATGATTGATTTAATCTTTTTATTTTACTACTCTAGGATATGGTTGACAGCACTAGGGCATGCAAAAACCGGGTCGTTTAAAAAACCGTTTTTTTTTCGGAGTTTTTGTTTACAAAACCGGTTAAATCGGTTTTTTCGGGTTTGTTTTTAAATTTATATTAAATAAAAATGAAAATGCTGAAGTCTAATCAAAATATGTATTTTTTACGGATTGAAATAAGCTACAGCCTACTACTACTACTAACAAACAATACAAAAAGTTTATTTTCTTTATACATAAAATAGAATAATAATCGTAATGCTTTAGAATTAGGAAAATAACATATTCTTTAAAACTTAAGGTACCTAACATACAAAATTAGGAACATTTGGTAGACCAGGTATACAAAAGTCTAAAATCACAGAATATTTAATAAATTAACTGTCATAAAATACGAACAGGCAAAATCTACAGCATGTAAAATGAGATTAAAATAATGTTTGAATATCGCATAAAATAGAAATCTTATTCCTAATAAACATCAACAAAATAAATCAGTCATTCTTACAGGTAGTCAAAATAAAAATTAAATAATAATTAAATTATTAATTAAATTCAAAATTAAAATTACAAAGCTAAATCGAATTCCTATTTTTTACATTGATAGAATGATCGTAAGGATACAACAAGTGCATCAAGAGAGTCATCATTTAGAGTACTACGGATTTTACTCACTCACTCGCTTGTATCTAAAAACACACAGACTAAAAAAGCACCGACTAAAAACGCACAGACTAAAAACGCACAGATTAAAAATTACGGCAGCGTGGCATAGTAGTGTGACAAGGAGCTAAATTAATGTTGCCGAAATAGGAACTAACGCCGTCTCAACGTCCTGTACACGTTTGGCAGTGATAAATCCGGTTTTGTTATCCTAAAAAACCCGGGTTTCAAATCAGTCGGTTATCCGGTTTTTACGGTTATCCGGGTATCCGGTTTGCATGCCCTAGACAGCACTGCTAGCCCGATTACCAACATCAATGTTGTGAAGCAATATTTACGTCTTACTAAGAATTACCACTTATTAGAACATAGACAACGCTCGGAAAAGAATCGTATACCTTCAATCGCTCTTCTCGATTACAGGTCAACATACCAAAGCGGATTTGTTAGAGGAATTCAATTATTTGGGGCAAGAATATAGAGTAGGTTGTATGACACAAGTCAGCCTCTACAAAAAAAAACATTGTGTTCTAAGAAAATACAATATTTAATGTTATATTATTATATAATTTACCTTATACTTTTTAAATATAATCCTACAAATATTATAAAGGCGAAAGGTTATGGATGGTTGGGTGTTTATTATTATTCCACGCAACAACTATTGGACCAATTTTCCAGAGGCATCGTTTGTAAGCTAGATTAACATATAGGCTACGACCTACTGGAACCGAGAAGTAGTTCAACGCGGGTAAAACTACGGCAACTAGTGTTATATATATTAGATTGGGGAAAAAGTCTTTTCGCATTATAGTATGTATGAACTTGTAATAAAATCTCTTTGGCTATACTATTTGTATCTGGCTGGTTTTGGTATCATTGAAAGTTTTAATTTTAAAGAACATAATTCCAAATTCAAATTAGGAAAATTTGTGATTTTCTTTGTTTTTCGTACTGTCAAGATGAGTGAATCTAATGAAGAAATTCGATACATTTTAATATTTTACTTCACAAAAGGCAAGAATGCAAAGCAAGCCGCGAAAAAAAATGGCGATGTTTATGGACCTAGTGCAGTGTCTGTGGGAGTAGCACAAATTTCGTTTAAGCGTTTTCAATCCGGAAATTTTAATGTCAATAATACACGTCGCTCTGGTCGCTCTATTACGGATAAAATGCATGCCATTTTTGAAAAAGTGGAGCATGATCGGCATATTGACCACAAAACAGTTTTGGCGCATTTGAAAAAAACTGGTACACAAAAAACCTCGATATTTGGGTACATCACGAGCTCACTGAAAGAAACCTAATGAACCGTGTACTCATTTGTGATTCTTTATACGACGTAATGAAACCGAACCATTTTTGAAGAAGCTGGTAGCTGGTGATGAATAGTGGATCACGTACGACAAGAACGTGCGAAAAAGGTCGTGGTCAAAGGCCGGTCACAGACTGTGGCGAAACCCGGGTTAACTCGCAACAAGGTGATGCTGTGTGTGTGGTGGGATTGGAAGGGCATTATTCATTATGAACTGTTACCACCACGCAGGACCATTGATTCTGAACTCTACTACGAACAACTGATGAGATTAAAGCAAGAAGTTGATAGAAAGCGGTCGGAATTAATCAACAGAAGGGGTGTGGTTTTTCATCATGATAACGCTAGACCTCACACATCTTTAGCCACTCAGCAAAAATTAAGAGTTTTTTGCTGGGAGGTGTTAGTGCATCCGCCATATAGTCCTGACTTTGCACCTTCAGATTTCCACCTGTTTCGGTCTTCATAATTCTTTAGGCAGTGTCAGGTTAACATCACGAGAGGTCTGCCAAAACCACTTATCGCGGTATTTTGATCAGAAGTCTCAAAATTTCTATAGCAATGGCAACCTACAAGATGGCAAAAAGTTATCGAACAAAATGGTACCTACATACTTTAGTTAAATGTAAATAAACTATATTAAAAAATGTTTTGAATTTTCTTTGAAATGCGAAAACACTTTTTCCGCAACCTATTATAATTCAAGTATGCGAATGGGCCGTTTAAAGACCAAATCCATCGATAAACAATACAAGATCGTCAGTGTTTAGTTTTCGTATCTGTATCAAAAACTAAACTTTGGCATCTCGATTCTACTCAATTTAGTATAAACTTGGAAATTACCTACTATCAGCCTTATAAGCATGAATAATATTATCCACTCGATCTCAACGTACGACGCTTTAAGGAAAAATGTATTAGTTTTTGCGAAAATATTTTGCAACCAATTGTTACGTTATAATACCTTCTCTGAAGACTGTCGCTCTCTGTTACGAGGAAGGTTATTAAGGCGGTGGGAGGCAATATTCGAGTCTCATAGGAGTCATAAATATTTTTTATAAGCACGAAGGAAGCGGACGCACAAACAACACCGCACAAAAGCGGCGCAATCAAAATAACACATCGGAGGCGCGCCGTCCAAATTGCTGTGTCAAAGTGTTCTCGTCGTGATTGCTCCATTCTGCTTTCGGAGCAACCTACCATACTTTATTTGCTTTTTTCTTTCTTAATGTTGTCACAACGTGCTTATACTGGACTAGTGCCTCTTTGTTTTTATCGGACCGCAACTAGCTGATAAAGAGCTATATTGCTTATTTTACTTATCTCTCTTATTGTCCGTGACATACACGCTTCCTATATTGCTTAGAACGTTCTGATCAATTAGTTACTTGATTCTATCTGTACTTGCAAATGAAATGTTGTAAAACAAATTCAAGATTCAGTAGGATGTTATGTTACGGATAGTAAATGAGCATATAGATAGAAGGGTGCAAGGCTGGCTACCCGGTCGGGCCGTCGCGTCGCTACCGCTCTGACAACGTCGGCCGCACAGCCTAATTCAATTTCTCGTAGTCGCTTAACAATTCCTCCGGATAAAACGCCTAAGTAGATGGGTCATAGTATCTGATTCAGTTAACTATGTGAAACTTAAGTAAATAAAAAGATGCTGCCCGAAATATTGTCCGTATAAAATAAGAATGTTATATCTAATAATAGAAGTACTGTCTAAATACTAACGTTACGGAGATTAGGGGGCATACACGAACGAACAGATATACAGACAAAATAAAAAGTAGCCTACATTAAGTATTCCTTCTAAAATTAGCCATACAGTGAAAGCCCTGACAATAGAGATTAGCCGGAATAAATAGACAGACAGACAAAATAAATAGTAGCCTATATTAAGTATACCTTATAAAATCAGTCTAGCCGTTACCGAGATAAGCCGGAACTAACAGACAGAGAGACAAAAAAATATCAATTTTGTTTTCGTTATAAGTATCTACCTACCTTAAAATAATATACATTCGTATGCATTTAGTATAACGTCCACTGCTGAACATGGGCCTCCTCCCGAGGCAGGTATTTGCCATAGTCACCACGCTTGGCAGGCCGGTTGGTAACCGCAGTAGGTATTATGATATAACACACAAGGAAACGCTGCTGCCCGTTCCCTTGTACACAATTGATATAGATGATGTTATAACAATCGGGACAAACGGCTTAACGTACTTTCTGAGGCACGGAGGGTAGTCCCTCAGCCAACCAGACCCGGAAAGAAATCGAAATTGAACCCGCGACCTCCGAGATGTAAAGCGTGCCAAATACCGCTATGCTCCGGAAATTGTCGTTTGCATTTAGTAAAATCCAGTAATGTTTTCATTACAAACTGACACATCAATATTGCATTACCTATTGATTAATTGAAAACGTAATGGATGCAACTATTTACAAACAAAAGGATTCCATTTGCAACTAACGTCAAATAGTACGAACCAATTCAAATTTCGAATTAGCATAGTTAACGAAAGCAGATTTCATTGATTGCACGAGATAAATCTTGTACTCTACTATAGTACCGCGTAATTTAATACGTGTGTGTTAATCATTCAGTTAGCTTTCACGTTGATGTTGGTATGTTATAGTGACATTAACGAAATGTATGTTGTTTTAACCGTCACGCTACTCTACGCCATGTTTACCCGCGAAATGAATTACACAATAATAAAACTGTGTAATTTATTTCGTTTTATATGCATTTAATAGATATTTAATTCTGAAAATTTTAATATGTATAGTAAAATTTTATTGAAAAACTAGCTATCGCGATATTAATATTATAAAGAGGTAAGCTTTGATTGTTGGTTTGCATTGAATAGACTCCGGAACAGGATCGATTAAAGATTATTTCGCCATTAGAAAGCTTAGTTATCCAGGAGTAACAGGGGCTATATTTAATTATGAAATTCCTACAGGTACAGGAGGAGGAAATTGAGAATAGCTGATGCCCGCGATTTTGTCCGCGTGGTGTTTATTATTCCTTCGGTTTTTTAACTATCCCACGGAAACTCATAAATTTTCTGTAATTAAAAGTTGACCGGGGATGTAAGGTACCACCAAAAAAATTTCATTTAAATTGGTGCAACATTTTTGGAGATTATCCCGTACAAACAGACAGAGAAAACATTTTTTTTTTAATTCAGGATGTGTTCTATTTTACTTCTAACATCCCCCTGACTCGGTTTTTTAACGATTTTTTTTCTATGTACAGAAATTCAACCTATAAAGTTTTATTATACATACTAGCGGCCCGCCCCAGCTTCGCACGGGTGGACTTTTATACCCTATCCCTGCCCTATCCTACCCCTACCCTAATCCTACCCTACTCCTACCCTACCCCTACCCTACCCCTACTCCTACCCTACCCCTACCCTACACCTACCCTACCCTACCCCTACCCTACCCTACCCCTACCCTACCCCTACCATACCCCTACCCTACCCCTGCCCCACCCTACCCCTACCCTACCCTACCCCTACCCTACCCCTACCCTACCCTACCCTACCCTACCCCTACCCTACTCCTACCCCTACCCAAAAGTATCCTATGTCCTTCTCCCAGTTCTTAGCTACCTCCCTACCAATTTTCAGCCAAATCGGTTCAGCCGTTCTTGAGTTATAAATAGTGTAACTAACACGACTTTCTTTTGTTTTTAAAATGTATTCTGCTATTCGGGACGGAAACAAATCCAACAAATCAAAAACCATGGCAATCGGTCCAGCCGTTCTCGAGTTATAAGTGTTGTAACAAACACGACTTTCTTTTATATATATAGATTATATATGAATAAAAAAGGCTTCCAGTATTTTTGAAATTTGTACGACTTTTCGTCACTATTTATTAACCTTAATTAATAATACATTAACTTTACTAAAAATATTTGGTACAATACCATTTTCATTTCCTGTACTATATATCAAATTTTACCTTGTAATTTACCTCCCCGTAATTTTAAAAGCCTTGTAGTTAGTAGAGACCATGGCGTGCGGACTGCACGCCATACCTCGACCCATCGACACAAAGTTCAACCCAGATATTAAGTTGAGAATTTTGTTTTATAATTTACTAGCTTTTCGTGCGCGGTTTCACCCGCGTAGCGCCCGTTTTCGTAGGAACTTCATAATTTAATATGGCCTTCATCGATAAATGGCCTATCTAACACGGAATAACTTTTCAAATCAGGCTAGAAGTTCCTCAGATTTGCGCGTCTAAACAAACTTATGAGCTATATATATTAGGGCTAGCTTCCATGTGCGGTTTCACCCGTTTAATATCCGTTCCAGTAAGGACTTCATAATTAAATATTGTGTAAAGCCTTCCTCAATAAATGGGCTATCTAACACTTAAAGATTTTTTCATCCCACCATCTCGGAATGAGTATTTTTAATCTTCAATATCTGAGTGGAAAAGCCGTTTTTATTCTCTAGAGGATAAAGTAAATTGAATGTAGAACATCGTGTGCACTAAGTTTGAGAATTAAAAAGAACATTAAACCTATTTACTGCTACCTCTATGGTGCCGAATATATCATACAACTTTTTTTTAATTTGTTAAAAACTCAGACTCGGAACCTTCTTGGTGTTCTTTTTTCAATTTGCTTTGTACGCGGTTCTTTACGCGGCATTTTTTAACGTCATTGTTAAACCATATATTAAAAACAAGAAACTTGAAAACAAGTGAAAAAACTAAAATGAGTGATTCTAGCGACGAGGAAGCTTGTTTGACGCCAACAGAATTGACTGAAACTGTTAATAATGCGCATTTCCTCGCTGAGGTGGAATGAAAAGTTACGTGTTGCACTCGAGTGCAAAGATTTTTCACCTCGTGCTCTTTTGATTCCCTCGCTAACGCTCAGGATTCTAATTTTGAATCACTCGCTGCGCTCGTGATTCAATTTTAGAATCCTTCGCTTGCTCTGTCATCAAAATTGAACACGCGGTTAAAAAGCAACTTTGCACTATTGTATAACAAATAACTATTTCTAATCGGACCTGTAGTTCCAGAGATTAGTGCGTTCAAGCAAACAAACTTTTCAGATTTATATATTAGCATGGATAAAATAATGTTTATCCACGACGTTAAACTGCCTGCTACTATAGACATGTAGTGTTTTGCTTGATATTTAACCTGGAAAATGTAGGTCGATACTATGTTAGCGAGCATCGACAAGGCGTATATTCATCACAGGTATTAATGTCGTTGTAACCTTCCCAATTTTATATTAAAAAAATGGTTTCATGTCTTACTAATATTATAAACGCGAAGGTTTGTAAGTATGGATGGATGGATAGATGTTTGTTACTCTTTCATGCCAAAACTACTGAACGGAATTGGCTGATTGGGATAGGGTATACGCTGGATTAACATATAAGCTACAAAACATCACGCTCCGACCCACTGGAGCAGAGTAACGCGGGTAAAACCGCGAAGCGCAGCTAGTACAGAAAAAACTTAAAACATTTTTAACATTTTGACGTTAGGTTACATTGGTTTCAGAAAGTTGACATCGTTTCTTTTTCATTTAATAAAAACAATGATTGACAAATATTGTTATTGTTTAGAATAGACCATCTCATGTCTTCTTAAGGGTTTCGTAAGAGGCGACTAAGTTACATGATGGGCAGCAGCATCTATCAGCACAAGGTTACGTACCATCTTACTGTGATCAGCAATCCGTCTGCAATGGTAATTATGACAATATCCCTCAATGAACCTGACATGATACGGTCTATAATGATGCGGCCTATGTTCAATAGTGGACTTAAACGGGCTATTGAAGTGTCATTTTATAATTCCTTCATTGCATTATTTTGCTCCATGAAATATTGATGAAATTAAACGTTGCATTTGATCTTTAAAATGGCTATAACAACTTGCATTCCGATTGCTGAAACATTCGCGTGGGACAGCCAAATAACAGATACCTACTGACATGCCGGTAACACTGCAATATATCAAGTATAACACATGGTAGTAACGAACGATATAAAACACTAACCATTAATTAAACTATGATTAGGTATCTACTTCAATTCTATAACCAACTATTTATTCTGTGAAATATACCCAGTAAAATTCTTACCATAGTACTGTAGAATATTTTACTAAGAGGGTAATATTAAATTTAAGAAGCGGCTATGTTCCTAGCGCTCCTTTACGCTTACTATAC
Organism: Nycteola revayana; assembly: GCA_947037095.2. Classification (NCBI taxonomy): domain Eukaryota; kingdom Metazoa; phylum Arthropoda; class Insecta; order Lepidoptera; family Nolidae; genus Nycteola; species Nycteola revayana. The sequence goes on along the minus strand of OX344846.2, from coordinate 15,956,508 downwards.
GGTGCTGTACAAATAACTTCTTTCTCGAATTTTGCAGTAAAAAGTTTATCTACATTTTTACTGCAATTTTTTCGGTTTCGTTAGAAACAATTTCATTTGGCTCATGGTCCTTTCGGCTCGTATGTAACAATGAGTTTAATCCTATTAAAACGGACACACATTGTGCCAGAATTGTAGCGTGGTGGCTTTGGTCTGTCGCCGGTCGCATCGGCTCCCTACATCTACTAACCGGAACCAGACCTTAAACAGAATTAAACATGGTTTAATTTCCCTACTGTAGCTATGCTGAAAAAGCTCCGCCTAGTCGAAACACAACTATGCCGGGAGGAAATAAAATAGCAAGGGAAGCGATGCGGGCGTCGGACGAAGCGATTATGCAGTCGAGAATAATGGGCGCCGGTCCACATGCACGTTTTTGTTTGTGGTCTGTGACGCGATTTATACGCGAATTTCTACCGTCGCTGAAGTGAGTACTATTCACAATAATTGCTTTGAACAAAATTCCCTCGCACGTGTCTTTTGTTCAAGTCCACACGACGTGTTTTATAATATAAGTTACAATAAAATCGCAATGCTCTTCCCCTGACTCGCACACTACGCTTGCGGTTAGAGAGCAACATTCATACACATTTCAAGTGAAATCTAGTATTGAAAATGTTTCAGTATTATTGGAATTAGGCAATTGCACTTAAAATAAATCTTATTTTAAACTGTTAAGTTTTAAATTAGATTTGTTATCAATTTAATATTGATTTAGTGACAATTTCTGCTCGAAATACTTACTTACTTCTTAATACTCTCTAGATCGCTATACCAAAATAAATAGAAGAGGCTACCAAACAAGAAGAAGAGAATATCAATATCTAATAACTACACATATTTTTTCCAAACCATATTAAAAACACCAATTTATTAAAGAAACATTCTATATATAAAAAAAACTGTAATGACATGGGTAGTAAACCATTCCCCAAAATTATAACTAGAACGTGTAGTTTTCCTTAAATTTCATCGTAGGGAAGAAGAAATTATATATTCGATCCAATAAAACTCGATTCAGTGAACCGCTATCTTAAACGGACGCGTAATATGCCAGCAAATATTTATTTTGCTTCAATAGCAATATTATAGTGGTTAATGTTTATACGTGCGTTATTGCAATTTTCCTGTTTACCTTAACTATGTTTACGGTAAGTACCGTAAATTGAAAAATATTTTGACAAATCTAATTTCCTAATTATCACTATCAGTACTTTATTGCTTTTTTCATGGGTTTACAATAGGTAGTGTAAATCCAACATGAACCCCGGAAAGAAATATTTACAGCTAAATAACAAAGTACATGTCACTACATTTCATTATACAGAATACAGATTTTATAGTGGTAGGTATAAACAATAAATTGGTATTTAATATAATCACTATATATATAACACTGATATACGTCGTACAAAAATTTCATGCCTTAAACATATAAAATGTCAGTTACGCTATCAGTATCAATCAATTATACATAATTCTTATTAAAAGTTGACTCAAAAACACTTCAAAGTACCTACTGCATAATGTGTTACGGAAACAATTATCAATGTTTTTAAATCTTGTTTTATTGAGACGCATAAAGTAATTTTCTGAGAAATATTACCAATTTGGGAAAATCTCTTTTATCTTTCATCTATCGCAACTTGTTGGCTAAAGGCACTATAATCTGTCACTTTTAATTGTATTTTTTTATTATTGGTGTTTTTGCATACCTTGTTGTGAATAATAAGAATCCGTGTTTTGTATATTTCTATTAAAATAGATTTACTCTTTGATATCGACTTAATCCAGCTAGACGGCGGCCTGTAAGCGTAACTTTTAATAGCCTTATCAGTACTCGAGCAGACCACGTTTTCTATCTTCGCCGCACCCCTGCTACAGATCCCATCAACCTTTATTAACCATTGCGAACACAAAAGGTTTACTGATAATTATTTTCCTATAGAAACTGGCTACTTTTTATTCGTAACATCTTGATCTCAAATTTAGTAAACACTTCATAATTTTTGCACACCAAGCTATAAAATACGACACCAATTGGCCAAAATTGTTGAACGTGAGGAGATGGATCTTATCATTGAATGCAAATATGCCAAATATCAGCAAATTTTCTACATATAACATGTTTAACTAATGTTGAAATGAGTCAATTTACCGCTCTAGAATGTTTAATATCTATTAAGTACGTTGCTTAATTCTGAGTGTTTTGCTATATAATTTTTATGTTGCTGTTATATTATTTTGATGTGAACATATTTGTCCATTTGATTGTGCAAGGCCCACTTTACGGTATTGGTAAAGAGTTCACAGCCGTTAAATCTGCCATAAACAATAAAATTTGCATTTATTGGTCGTCGTTGGTGCCGTAAATTCACAGCGAGCGAGCTGCCAACGACATTTTGAGTGAATATCTGGTGCCATTATACCAGGAATAGTGACGTTTCGTGAACTCACCGACGCGCATTAATTGAAATCACCAGTCAATTAAAGTCGGTGACGGCAGGCGGCGTGAGCGCTGCGATGTCGTTGCTCTCTGCACGCCAATTATTGTCATTTGTTCAGTCATCCACTCGTGTACACCCTTCGGTCACGCAGCGCGACAGCATACAACGACTTGCGTATGTTCGCATCAAATTTGTTTATATCAAAGCCCAACATTGATCAATTTGTTGCGTTGAAAAACATGATGTTCGTGTTTTACGCTCCAAAATACCTGTAATAACAGCACATTTACGGCCCTACGATAACTAAAACAACAACAGAATTCCATGCAAACAAGAAACAAAACTTTGCACTCTCAGCGGCATGTAAGTAGGTAGGTGTGTAAGTCCAATAATTCAAGGGAAGCGGGTGGTCGTAATGTTGGAAATTTCCAGGGCACTCCGAAAAGTTGGGATCTTCCGAGTCCAGTGAACTAGTGGTACTCGGTGAATTGTTGTTATCTTTATGTTTGTAAGTGCTTTAATTTTAACCTGACTCGGTATTTTGACTTATTTAGGTAAGATACCACTTCGTTGTTCTTTATCTTCAACTAGCGACCCGCCCCGGCTCCGCACGGGTACAATGCTGATGTATTATACATATAAACCTTCCTCTTGAATCCCTCTATCTATTTAAAAAAAAACCGCATCAAAATCCGTTGCGTGGTTTTAAAGATTTAAGCAAATATAGGGATATAGGGACAGAGAAAGCGACTTTGTTTTATACTATGTAGTGATTAAGTTTATTAAAAGTATTAGTATATGAATTGTGTTTATAATTATTGGCGAAAGGATTTTTTATAATAAGTAGGTAAGATAAAATTGGCAAAATTATTTGATGCATTATAAAATTACCATATTGATCACTCACAATTACTAACTATAAATACTTTAAGGCATAGTTTTTCCGGGTTTTATTCCTTCCATGCATCATTTATACTTTTCAAAAATATTATTGGCAACGTTCCAGACATAAACTGAATTTCTGTTAAGACTTCCGTTAGAGCATCGTCTCGTTGCGTATTATACTAAATTGCAAGCATAAATCAGAAACTGGCAAGCGTGTTGTGTTGAGCGGTGTATTAGACGAAATCGATAGCAATATATCCTTAAAAAGCGACCATATATATTATTAATTTCGGAATGAGAGTAAAGTTCTAGTAAGTTAAATAGCGGTACTTTTAAAAGCTTTATACACGAACAGCGTCGAAATAATACCAATGTACCTATGAATGTTGTTGAATTATGCTTAAGGTCCATATATGTATCATAAACAACAACTTAATAATAATCGGGAGTGTTGGGATAGCAGCCTGTGTCGTATCGTAGAAACACAAGTATCGGTAAAGGGGATAATGTAATAAGTTGTGTATGGGCGGTAGGTAGCGCTCACAGTAGAGATACAATGGCGCGACGACGACGGAACCGGATAACGCCTATTGCCGGCGCGCTCGATGCCGATAAGAACCACGTCGGTCGTGCTCGCGCCGCGCCGCGCCGTGCTTCTGCCGACGCCTGGCCTTGATTTATGTACGACGTGTCTCCTTTTTAATGAGTCGGTAAGAAGATATCTCCCCGAACACCACAATAAATTTCCTAGCTGTGACTTGCCAAAATGTTTCAGTGTCGATATCTGCAAACAAACCCGGTCGCATTCCGTTAATCTGCCGAAGCGAAGAAAGTATCGCGTATATAAGTCGTGCTTATCTTGGGTAATGGCCGCCTATCTAGTTGATTTGCCAGTTTTATTTATGGCCATGTTTTCCTTTACGCGCTTCTTCCAATTTGTGGAGAGTGAAAGGGATTGTTATGAGGCTGCCATGTTTCATAGCAATAAACATGTGTATCCAAAATAACGACATTAACTATTTTTCTTTTAGGTGCTTTTGTGCAAAAATTTTGTGACGATTGTTTTCCTTTACCCATTGTCTGTATTGTTTATGCACCTTTTACTCGATTTTGCTACAAATGTTTACAAATATGTAAAGCAGACTTGTTTTCAATATAACAATATAACCACCACATTTAAAAGGAAAATACAATTGTTCTAATAATAACATAGGTCAACCAAATTTAACTTTTTTAAGTTGCAGAACTTCTATTTAAATTTTTGTATTAATCAGTGTTAATTAAAATCTGGACAATAATTACAATTTATATTTTACGTCACATTTTTGATATATTTGTTTATAAATATAAAAAAATATGCTGATTTAGCTATATTTGTATAATATTGTTATTCCTTAACTTAATAAATTAGATTGGTATTCAACAAGTGACATTTTTAATGCAGTATACAAAAAGTTTCTATGATTTTGTTGGTCTTTATTTTTCCCATACATTGCTATAGTAATTTTGTATGGAGTTTTTACTGATGGCACTCAAATGTTAATATTTTCATAAAAACACCAAAATCATAAATGTTAATTGGAATTCAGAATAGCTACTTACAAAAACAGTCATTATACAATTTACTAATAGATTTATCAGAATATTTACCTATGTTTATAAAAGGCTTAAATGCCAGTTTTCTACTTTAAGTGTCAAATATCTCTAAAATTAGACGTGACAGAATATTTTTAATGATGAAACAATATCCATCATCCTCTGAGATGACAAATAAATGTGTGTTTTTCTGTGCACCAAAAAGCCTTGTCTACCTGTGTAATTATAAGCTAGCAAGCCAGACCTGCGGCTTAGCCAGCATTGGACACTGCTAGTCTCTACTCGCGTGGTGGTGTTTTTTAATACGATAATTGCGCGGACGGGGGTGTGTGAAATTTTGCACACTAATAGTTTATATAGAGAGGGAGAACAGAATGCATTTTTTTATTACGGTCCAATTTCAACCACTTGGCATACTTGTTTAAGTATAATTTTAAGCACGTTGTTGATTTCTGAATTCAAGTTTGAAAATTTAACTGTGCATGTATGAAAACTAATAATGCACTAAAATAATATTTTATTAACCTCATGCAGCGCATAATAAACAGCTTAACTTCATTTTCAAATTGATGGTTTTCCAACTAATAAATATATTACATGTATCGTTGTGTTAAAATACAACTTTGAATGCACCAGTGGTCCAATGGTTACGGTATTTGTTGTTGTTACTCGGAAATCATCTGTGTTTGGGTTTACTAATAATTGTTCCGGAAAGGAATCGAACCCAGGTTTTAGACATGTGTCCGTGAAATGAGTTAAGTGTCTAATTATAAATATATAAATCTTGGTTAGGTAACACTAAAATGAGTTTCGAACATTGGACCACCTCCAACACCGATTAGCAATAAGTAAATAAATCCACCAAGTTTAATAATTCCTCTTCTGTATTAATATTATTTATCCACAAACCCTTGGTATTAAATAATGCTATTTAATATTCCTATAAAGTTTGCCAAGGCCAGAAATTTACATAGCCATATTAAATAACGTAACAATTTTGCTGTTTTAGCATGAAAGAATGTTGCAGTTAGGATTCACTGCAAACAAGGGAAGTATTTCGCCAGAAAACCTTTGTTTAAAAGAACAGAAAAATCTGTAAATTAATTGATTGATCGTAGATACGTTTATCGAGGTGAGGAAAGAAGATATATAAAAAGAAATGTCCTTTATCTCTACAAAATAACGCAATTTTGATTTAAATATATCTCGATACTTTTATTCTATATATATGATATGATTACAATTTTTATTTTAAATAACATACGATACACGGTATTATGTGAAGTATGTAATAATATGTAATTAAATATCTTCTTCCGTTTAAGTAAGCTTGTAGTTATATAAGTTTTAATGTAGCTTACCTAAAACATAAATAATAACATAGGAAAAGTATTAAAAAGTCAATCTATAATAATATAGATTGACTTTTTAATACATTGCATAATGAAATGCTTTCCTGATTGACTGACTGGTGGATCAACGAGCAGCCTATATTGCGCTGATTGTAGAAACCTGGAAGGGTGTAATGAGCAATCCTTTTTTAATTTCGAGGATGAAAAAGGACGGCATAGTTTGTATAGAGCAATCAAATCTACGAAGTAGCGGACAACACATAAGACTAATATAAAAGTTTTTTTATTAAAATCATGGTCATATTGGTATGTTATTGTCCCGATGTACAAATAGGCAGTACTATCTACCTTTACCTGCGTTTAATTACTTGTTCGGTTTGTTGGCCTTAATTAGCAGACAAGCATGGAAGGCAGTAACCAATAATGAATGAAGGGATAATATAATTGTTTATATTTGTTTCGTGGCTAAAAATAAGTAATATTATACATATTATATTCTATTTGTAACTAGTGATAATCACACCCAATCACACCACATATATTGTAACCATTTTTCACAAAATATATAATATTGATTAATTCATTGATAAAACGGAATAAGCATTACCTACCTACACGCATATTGCCGACCCTTTGAAAATCCTGTCAGTCCTTTTATCAACAGCCCCATGCAGCCCGTACCTACATATTGTTTGGCAATTACTCCAATTGGGGACAAAGCTGACAAAAACTTCTTTCATTTTCTTTTGTTAATAGGATTTTAATTGCAAGTCTGTTAGGTTTACTATTCTTTTTTGATTCAATACTTTTCGATATTGTTAATTGGATTCGATCTTATGAATAAGTTATTGTTATTTTTAATCTGCCTATTCTTTTGACTATTAATTGGCTATCCAAGTAACATAGGCCATTGGATCTATCGCTACATAACCGAGCAGAGAGTAACTCTTGGAGTGGGACACTCGTACAAAAAGCGAAGTGGTCCGATCTCTCGGACCGTATGTTTTTTTTAACGAGTACTAGCAGAGCTTTGCAGTCTAAAAGTCTACTAGTAGTCGTGTACGATTGTTCAATTATTTATATTTAACATACAAAATCTGTTACACAAACTTATTATAATAAAGGCTTAGAATAGACCTCCTATTCTAAGCCATACCCAGACCCATGGGAAGATTGTGTACATATCTTCCCATGGGTGTTCTAAGAGGCGGCGAAGGGATATAGATATAGTATGATACATACTACTACATACTACAGCTGATGGATGTGAAGCAGCATCTTTCAGTTTAAGGTTAATTAACATCTTGCAATCAGAATTTTTTTTATTTTTTTTATTAATGAATATAGGCTTACGTTTGACCATAATCTCGCTTGATGGAAGGCGAAGATAAGGCCTAAGATGATACACGCGTGCCTAGAAAGTGTCTGTGTCCTACCAATCCGCCTGCCGAGCGTAGTAATATACAAAAATCCCTCAACGACCGTGGCTTGCCAAGATCGTTTAAGAGGAGGGCCAAGTTCAGCATAACCATAGGCCTAAGTCTGTTATTTTAAGGAACTATAATATTTTTCATTGTTGAATCCATGAAAATCCTCAATTACGAAGTATAGAACTTCACCAAGTGTATATTAATCGCAGTCTTGTCATTAAACGTCACGTACGTTTAACTACAATGCTTCATTTTTAATTGGCTCGGAGACTGAACTTTGACCTATATAATTACAACTAAAATGTCGTGATGTGATATCAGACTTCGTTACAAACTGTTAATTGGAATTCCTGAGAAGATGAATCCGGCAGGCCAATAACGTAAATAATGCAACAGCGATCATTTTGCAGATTAATCACAAAACATCAAAAAATATCGCGTTTCTATACCAATTTGTGGTTAGTTGTCAACTATAGATACATTTTTTACATTATTGGCCTACCGTGACGTTTTATAATTAAAAACTTATAGTTGAGTCGAACCCAACTCTTAAAGCAATGTTGCACTAAGCCACTGTGGCATAGACAGTCAACGAATTATTCACATAGGGAGTGGACTAGACTCTGAAATTCACATTACGCGTTTTATTTACGTCTACCGGCATAGTTTAACTGCTAATGTCTATGTTATAATTTAGCGTAAATAGTATCCAGTCTCGTATACATCGTCTATATCAGGAAATCCTATTGTAGGAACCCGACGAGATTATAAGTATGTAATAGTGGAACGATCATTAATAAAGTGCTTTAAAATAAAATGTTCGTGGAAGCCTGAAAAACGAAAGGCGGGGAGGGTTAAAACACAGAGCGGTGGTTGCGTGCCCCCTCGTTACGGGCACCGGCGGCGTCCGCGCTCGTTCTGTGTAAGTAGTGCGTTCATCCTGTTAAATTTATTGCCGCTTTTATATCAGCCGTTACAGAGAGGTCCCCTTTCGTCCGTATCGGGCCGCGCGGAGCCCAGCTTAGTGAACTCGCAATTACGTTTTACCGGCTTTGAGTCCAACGAAGGCGACTTTTGCCGTCCATCGAATCGTAATGGAATTAGCGTTTCAGTGCTCTTTTAATTTGTCTTCTATCCTTGTACTAAACGAATCTTCTACCTGGTCTATTTGCCCTCTCGTAACACATTTGTGACGAGCACAGTTAACCGTCTAATGCGTGACGTAATCGCTTTAACTGCTACTAAATGTATTTAGGTATTATTTCCTCATTAAGAATTCAAATTGTAAGAATTCAAATTCGGTCTCATTCGCATGCAAGTCGTTCTTATTCCTCTGTTGATAATGCGTATGATGTTATTTTGAAACAACCCTAATCCGCTCTAGGCTAACGATGTAAGATAATAATATGACAAGTTTATATTACGGTACTCTGTGCTTCAAATAACAAAAGGTACTTCTTGTTTAGTCCTATTAATGTCCTGTTTAAAAGGGTAGGCTTTAAATTTGAAGTCTTTTTTATCTATAAAATCGGTTTAATAAAAAAGTTATTAATCTTAAATAATACGTCTTTATAATTTTTATTATATTTAATAAATGCATGACTTCACTTAATTAAAAAAGGATATAGAAATTCGTGTAACATTGTGTTTCTTATCTTGTTTATTACTATATAACACATTCAAATCCATTTATTAATTTTACTGTTGGACTGTTTCGTAGATACCCAATATGCAGTCGTATATTATTTATACGAATACTTTGTCAAAAACAACGACATATAATTCCCAGTTTATGTAAAGAAACAAATTTAGATATTCCCTTATTTCTGTGAACCGTTGAATAAGATTTGATTGCTGGAGTGAAACTAAACCCGTAACACGAGCGTAGCACTGTGCTACGCCGTAGCACAATACTTGCGATATTCTTAATTCCATTTTAAAATACTAATACACAGATACAGGTTTACGAATTTGTTTTGAAAAATAGTGTTAGTATTATTATGTTTTTGTCGATTCCCAGATTTAATAAACACCTGTCTTAAATAAAATAGATTATACGAAAAGAGATTACAAAGATTTTACTTTTATACTTTTGGAAAAAGAAATCTATCCAAGATTTCTATTTCCAAAAAGTATAAAAGTAATATCTTACGATTCTCAAACGACTGTTGCGCATTAATAATTATTCTGTCGTATAAAACAGAGCGAGACTCATCCAAGTTGCAAGCCCCGACACCGATACTCGTCACGCGCCGCATCTCATTACCACCTGCAAGAGCTGCTACGATATATAAAAAGAAATCTTATGTGATACTTATACAAGGTATCAGTCACTTTATTGCTACACTACTTTTGTAGTGATATGATATTTACTATGCAATATAGCGTTACCTTGGCATAGCGGTATTATGCTCAATTTAAGTCTCGGAGATGATGCATTCGTTCCCCACGCCGGATATCGAAAGCAATATATAAAATAAAATAAATCGGGTCTAGTTGGTTAATGGGACTACCTCACCTAAGCCGTTGGTCGCGAAATCATTTATAGCAATTGTATACCAGGGAGGCAGCAGCGTATTCCTGTGTGTGTAATTACATAATATTGCGGTCACCAAGCAGCCTGCCAAGCTTGGTGACTATGGCAAAATCCTTCCTCGGCTAGGCGCCCATGATCTAATGTGGACGTTGATGCCGGGCCGATGATGATGATGTATCGTAATACTGTTTTAGACAGATAGCTTATATCATTTATAAACCTATTTTTCTCTATTAACATTGTTGGAAAAGTATTGATATCGAACCGTCAAAAGATGTATTAAAACCATCGTGTTATGCATAAAATATGTTTCATACTATCCTGTCTTTAAGGTATGAATATTTGACAACGCTTTCAAAGAAAAGATTCCGCTCGGGACGAACGTCGAAACCTCGCGAAAGGATATTACTTACCCCTAAAATTTGAATGCCAATATATTGTTACCTCGCCTAAAATTTAATATTGACGTGCGCATTGTTACCAAAAAGACAGGATGGGCGAGGTCGCAACTTGCTTCGAATAAGTGTTTTATAGGTTTATTGAAAGATAGTCTTGTCTGGATACAACCCTAAGTGATGGGATCGGGCCGAACCCCGGCCTTCATAACGTTTGTAATACGGTTTTACGACCAGCTTATGACGTAACTTATACATATTTAGAATAACTTTACGCGCTGCTTAGATAGAATTACTACAACCCGGCCCACCGAGATAGGTTTAATACATAAATAAAAAAAGGTTTTTTATGGAGTAGCTTTTCGATGACTTAGTCGTTCCCTGAGTTTTGCTATTATGTGAGTTATAAATACCCATCAAGCTACAGAAAGGTAGAAATAGTGACATAGATTGATTGATTTCGCTTTAAGTTACTCTACTGCCGGAACGTAAACGATAAGATACATCAAATTAAATCATGTCTTGTCTATAATTGGCAATACACAGAACAATATACATAAACTTATATACTGGGTGACATTTTTACCATCTTGATAATAATATGGTGTGTTATGTAAGTTTAATAGAATCTATAGACCACAGTATATTTGTACTAGTATTTCGGTAATTTGAGTTTCGAAAATCTCATAAATTACTTAAAATAAATACACCCTACATAGCGCGTGCATAAAATAAGTGCCTACAATACCTAGGCCGCAATCACACATGAATTAAAAGAATGAGCGAAATAGTGTAACTACCTTCTTAGTTACGCATTATTACCGTAACGATTTTCACTCTATGTCAGTAAAAAAAAGATAAAATAACTATGCCTTAGACATTTATTTCATATACATATCACGCCTTATTATTTTCAAGACGGCTAAAAATGCTATATATTATAATAATGAAACCGCGAAAAAGAATCTGCTGTTCCATACATTTTATCGAGGAGTCGCGAAAAAAATCCCATAGAAAAAAAGTTGCTTGTAATCATCAATACTTTCATCCCCTGAAAGGTTGTTAATATTTAAAAAATAACCCTGTATATAGTATCTACATAATAAAATAGAACATATTTAATAAATATTACAGTATCATCAAATTACAGTATAGCTTCAAAAGAAATGAAGTAAGTATCACCCTCTAATACCTGAAATTACGTGGCTATGAAATACACCCACAGTAATAGTAAAAACATTTTATACTTCAAAATAAAATATATTATCTAAAATAAAGTATAAAATCTAGGATTTAATTTACCTATTTAAAAAACAAAGTGGTTGTCCACTTTGTTTTTAAATTATATAGATAACATTCGGTTTTTTTCTCTTAACAAATTCAATTATAGTTTATTAAAAGATCATTGATATTCCCGACATTCGTATTCGGCTTACTGGGTATAAGATTTTATCTTAACAAAATAACCCCAAGGTGGGACCGCTACGCACAAAAGCTGTACTTACCAACAAAACCATTTCAACTCTAATACATGTTTCGCGTGTTCCCCTCCGTTGTGTATAATAAACGTAACATTTTTGTAACAGCTCTGTTTTAACCAAACTATATTCGTAGGTAGAGAGCTGAAATCGTACGGGTCAGCACACGTGTTCCGAACATACAATCAGCCGTTAGGGCACGCCCTGACACCCCTAAAACGATTTGATTAAACTCATAAAACTCGAGGTAGCTTCCTGCCGCCGGTGGACGCGCCGCGGCCCGCGATAGAAAAGTAGGAGTTATATGAGCCCTTCCCCTAGAGCCGCCTGCTCTGAGAACCTCCGCTCCACCAACCACCTTTTAATAACACAGTCGAGTGCTTTCACGACCACGATTAAGATGACTGTGAATAATTACATTTGCAACTCTTTTTGTTTTTTACATGTTCCCTCTACTACACTTACTCTCGACGTCACGTCCACGTTGGATGTACGTAGGTATCGAGCGCTGACGTAGATAAACTAGTTGTTGCTAGCATACTGTATAAAAAACTGCATATTACAAGTTGTTTCGCTTTCTCTATAACTATTACAAGGTACCAGTTTAAAATCAAAACTTCGAGAAACTAAGTCTTGGTTGTTTGAGTTGCAACATTTTACGTAAGCACATGCGTGTCTTGCCTCTTTATTGGATGTTGTTACCAAGTATCGAATCCCTGAGCTTACGGTGCTGGCGCGTGCACGTCAAACTTCGCTAACCGCCCTTAAGAAAGTTGGTAAAGTTCCTCCCGTCGGAGATGTGCTGTAGCGTACCGCCCTCGCGACGTTTTCGACCTCGTGTAAACTGTAATCCTGCAGATGATGCTAGGATTTAGCAGCTTTATATTAACCTCCGCTAGAAGTTGTTTGATAAATTTTGTCTTCGACGAAAGATATACTTTTGTTATTAATCACTTTCGGGTTGTGATAGTACATACCTACAAGTGTTTTTGTGTAGGTATATGAATTTGTTCCAATGAAATAAAAGCCGCGGGTAGCTCGAGGATTCGCGTTCTCGCACTCGAGTGCGCGTGAATGGCGCCCGCGTCGTATTATCAACCGTCACTTCGCTCGACAGGTGTCGCCTTCAGCCAACTCGAGAGTAAATTACTAGCTTCGAAGTCGCTGAATCAACCCGACTCCTTAATCGATTTTCAAACCGTTCGTCTAAGCTCAAAACACAAATGAGTATAAATGACTGCGGCAGAATCGCTGAAAGGCTTTACTTATCGAATTATCCAATGGTAAGTAGGTATATCATAATAGTTTAGTAAATTTATAACAGAGTGTTTCCCAAATTGAAGAATAACTAAGTTCATACGTATTCAAAGTAAATATGTTGGGTAATGCATATACATGTACTACGTGTCTGTTCGTGTAGCAGTTGAGCAGCAACATCTTGCATGCTAAGCGCGAGCTACGAGCTCGTTTTCGTATTTAAATAGGGAAATGGGAAACAGACGCGGTGAGTCGACGAAGCACTGGTGCCGTGGTATTGTTTTAATTAAAGTAATTGGAGGAGGCACGTCGAGAGCCGCCGCTCGGTTGGCATGATCTGTGCCTTGAGGATTTACACCAATTTAAGACCGAACTCAGCCAGGCGTCAATTAACGGTACGAATCCCACTCAATTGTATAACTGTACACGGTTTATGTTGGAACATGTTGCGACGATTGGTTGCATCAATATTCATTTTATTATACCTAAAGCTATATACAAGTACACTTTTGAATTTACCGTTTCATTATTAACTATCCAACGAAAAAAATGATTACATGCAGCTGAGTATAGACAACATTTTATGCCAATTAAGATCTATCTGAAACATAACAACACAAATAAATTGTACATTGTTTTGTTATATAACAAGTACATTGTCTAGGAATAGTTTCTTTCAGCAAAAATGTAGCGGTGGAATATGAGAAACGAAACGAAAGAAACTGACACTAACAAAAAGCAACCAAAGATAAACGGAAACGGACTCGTTCATAGAGAAAAGTAGACAGTAGACGCTCGTGCAACAGAAAACTTCGTGGGGAGTCACTGGGCTATCTATAAATCCTTAGTACCTATATAAAACCAATACTCACAAGACTGCTGCTTTGTTAGTTGATTTTCTAAAGAAAGATTTATCATTTTTTTATTTCAGTATGAAAATGGAATAAACCTTATTGTTGTGTTACTGACCATTAATGCCAATATTAATACTTGCCTATGTACAACTATAAAATACGTTAATTTGAAACTTGGATTAATGTGTGTAATGGTTAAGTAACGTTTTTATGTATATTTTATATTATATGTTTACCTACACGGTGATCCTTGTAGACTCAAACCATAAAATTTTAGTAAGCTGTTTATTATATTCAGTTTGACCGACTTCTAAGAATTTGTCACCTTTTGTCTGTAATCAAGCAAATGTTCTATTTTTGTTCCAAAGGTTGGATGAACCCTTTTCCGAGAGCGCGTTTGAATAACTTTCTTTAAAGTAATTAAAGGTTCAAGCAATTTCAACACGAAATGAAAATTCATAATCTATTTATCATGTAAGGGTATCTTCTAAATAATTGTGTAAGTATTTCGTTTATAAAAAAGTTTAGTTCGATACAATTCCTATTTAATTCATAAAATGTATAGGCCATCAAACATATACACATCAATCTTTGAGAAGCGAACACGTGTTTTACCAACCGCGCCGGTGGGAGAGCGCGCATCGCCGACAACAGTGAATAATGCAAAGGCCTTCCGAATCGGATCATATTTTTTCACAGAAATGTGGAATCGCGAAGTGGCAAAACAGAATTTAATATTCGTAAAAGGGTTGACGTCGGGATAGGGGCAGCGCGGCAGTTGACGCGTGCCTGCTCTAGGAGTTTTTTTGGCTACTTTCCAAAATCAATATCTTCGGATACACAGGCCGTCGCGCATTTTGCACTAATCTTACCGAAAAGCCATCGAGCACTACACAGTGTATCTTATCTTTTCACATTACTTTTTCATTCGGGTCAATCTTTATCTTTCTATCGTTCACGGAATTGTGACTGTCTATTTTTGTTTCATAGTATTATTAGTGGCACTGCGTATTTGAACCAGATCTATTAAGCTAAACTTATGTTGTGTATGGTAACACAATTTGAGTATAAACTTTATACATCTTTTACATGTTCAGTAGGCGAACTTTCATTATATCGAAGTACCAAACATAAGTAACAAACCAAATATAATTAAAAAACACGAACAAAAACATGTTAGTTCACATTCAGCTACTTTAAAAATAAAAGTATATCATGCCGTTATGAAAATAAACATTCATTGCTGCATCAAACCATAAATCATACTGACAGATAAGGGAAAATTTGATTACATTTCGGATATCAAATGATACATGTATAGTTTTCATCTATTTGTTGAAATAAAAACTTCAAACCCTTATATATCAGAGAATAAAATTGCACCAGAATAACTTTAACCATCTTTATTGAACAGTTATTGGATAACCACACAGAGGAATTTTAATTAAACCCAGTGCAAGTACATCTATACCCGTAAAAAGATATTGTTTTGTTCGTGCCCTTTTTTTTGTAAAATATTGGAATTTTGTGCTTACAGCGTCACAATAAAAATATATTTAGAAGTTTGTTTTATTTGCTCGCATAAACAGAGTTCCGCTAAGAACAGTGGAGCTTTGTAATTATTTTTGGGTATACAGAGTGCAGTAGATAGGTACTAGTAGCAATTTTGACAACATAGAGTTAAAGAATGGAATGCTGAATAAAACCACGTACATATATATTATACAGTTACATATCGTTTTAGATGTATTAACCAGGGGTAGTAAAGAAGCTACTCGATACACCAGTTATACAAGTTTAAAATACTCACGTACTGACTTTACGGCAAATATCATTATCGTACCACCAAAATATCACGTCGAAATGAAAACGCTCGAGGACACGTGAATGAATAATACATGAAAAATAAATCTTTCCAAAGACATTTCTTTTTCTGAGTGGAATTCACAGTAGGTAAATATTATCTCCCATAAGATATACTTACGAAACTACTATTCGTCCTCTAGTCTTTGATAGCCCAAATGTTGCTAAGTCTTAAATGATAATAGGCACGAAGACTAAAAAAATATATTTGGTCCGTCAGTTAGATTACTAAAAAAAATTGTACACGTAGTTTTTTATTTATCAAATCAATAAAAAAATACAAAAATACAGAGCAGCAACCAACTATAAAGTTTAGGACAGGGATACTTGTGACGTCTCTACTAGGTAAAAGGTTGGGTTAGGTTGTACCTAGAAGTGACGTCACACGATTTTTTCGTTAGAAGAACGAAAAAAAAAACGTGTCCAATATTTTTTGGTAATCTAACTGACGGGCTAAATATATGTTTTTAGTTTTCATGCCTATTAAGTGGCATCTAAGCGGTTACTGTGTTTATAATTCAAATTCAAAAATCATTTATTCTGTAAAAATAGTTCATTTGTTTGGAATCGTCATATTTTTTTTCCTACCGTGCAGTGCGTGACGTGGCGACTACTGAGAAACACTGCCAAAAAGCTCAGTAGAACCCTCTTTTAAAATCTAATAATTCATCACAATTTTTTATTAACCTAATAACAAAATACTTTATTTTACATTGAGATTGGAGCGATTTAATCCCAAGCATTTTTGTCACCAAGATAATCGGAAATTTTATAATAAGCCCTGCTGCACAATTTGGCTTTAATAGTCATTTTAAACTTGTTTATAGACAATTCTCTTATACTATTGGGAAGTTTGTTATAGAACCGTATACATTGCCCCATAAAAGAATTACTTATTTTGCGGAGACGGCTAGCATGAACCACAAGATTATGCTTATATCTAGTATTTATACTATGTGTGTCACTATTTTTACAAAATGAGTCAATAATCCAACGATAGTCTGTATCAATTCATAGAATCCAGAAAACAAATTTCAATCTGAATGAAGTTTAGCTTGATCCAATATGCAGCATATCAAATTCTTCCGCTAGGTGCTTCTAGCTTAATATGAAAAGCGCTCTCGTATATCACATAAAAATACCTAAAATTGCTGGGTCTCCGGTACACCCGTGCTTCAAGCTGCTAAGACTATTACTCATGTTGACATACTCTGTTAGGTATATTAAATTGATTTTTCTTTAATAACCACTGCTATAACGGGCATAAGTATGCATTTTTAAATTGTGAATAGTAATGACTGAATGCCTTATGTTTATCGGTTTGGTTGAATGAACATGACTAATTATATAAATAAACAACTGCGCAATTATCGTTTATAGTATAAACCCTGAGACAAAAACCAATTGCGCTTGTTATTAATTCCTCTCGTTTCTTGCTTCTGATATATCCTTATATTAGCATGTAAAATATATGAACACATTTGGTTACTCAGTCTGACAATTAGTTCCGAGTAACTTTTTTAAATGTAATTCACAGATACATTTAAATGTAAAGGAAAAGAAAAGCAATGCTAAACTAAAGCTAAAAGTAACTTATAAAATACAAACAATTCTAAATCTATGTCACTTGGCAATGTTCCCTGAATGCTGGTTGCATTGCGCCGTTGAATGGCAACGCTGGTCTTCTGTGCAAACTAAATACCAGCACTCGGGGAACGTGCTGTGTTAACAAGATGCCACTGCGAGCGTTTAAGGGTTCTGTACCCGAAGGGTAAAAACCGGACCCTATTACTAAGACTTCAATGTCTGCCTGTCACTAGGCTGTATCTCAAGAACCGCGATAACTAGACTAGAATAAAATAAATATTTCAGTGGGGCGCCCATACAACAAACGTTATTTTTTGCCCTCTTTTGCTCGATATCAATAACGGCAACAGGTAGGCATTTGAAAATGGTACGAAACCCGCACCCGTGCGCGAGTCCGACTCGCACTTGGCCGGTTATTATAATTTAATTTGGCACCCGGTCCCCATGGCCCCTATAATTGGTCGCGAAATGTTACAAAATGTAACCTAACCAAAATTAAAAGGTCAAGGTACTGTATTTGCAGCTCTTGAGATTCTCCACGGATTTAGTTGTATATAAAATATTTATATTTCCTCATATTATTTTTCACTCATGTAAACATTTATAATAATAAAGTAATAGTTTTTTGTATTAAACCTTAAAAGTAACCTGCTGGTGAAAATGTAGGTGAAAATGTAGGTACGTAATAAAATAATACATTGCATGTAATTAGTTTATTATATGATTGATTGACATTTTATCATAAACAAGGATAATGGCATTACCTTTTTAAAACAAATTAACACCGTTAGCGTGGAAACGGCTAGGCGGAGTGGGCGCAACCGGGTGCAAAACGATGCGCCGTGCTCGAGAGCTCGGTTCATTTAAAGGCACTTGTCTGTAATTGCAGAGCGACTAAGACTTTGCTCTGACTGAACGGCAGGCGTTATCGAATAAAAAAACTTTTAATGGTATGCCTTTGTCGAACATTTATGGGCTTTGCTGAACTAATTTATATCGACCTAGTTTGATCTTCATACTTCTTTATTACGACCCTGTAACAGTACGTTCTAAGTTAAAAGCTTTTTGCTACTGATGGTTAACTGACGAACGGTTGCTCATTAAGTTATCTTACAAATGTAATAATGACATCAAACGTCTTAAATTGGAAGCAGGAATGCACCGAGGAAGGATACTTTAAATAAAAATCCCAGATAGCGGTTGCAATTTCGTCGGAAACGCAATAAATAGCTCGGGCGGCGCCGCTTGACCCACTTCCTGTTACATGCCGAAACGCCTGCGATTTAATCGCACCCTGCCCCACTCCATCCTTCCGTCGAGGCCCCACACGCTTCGCTTCTTTGCCCCATAATTATTAAATCCATTTCGAGCTCGCCAAGAAAGGGGCACACCCAAATAAAAAGCTACCGGACCTGGTGAACCATGCACATTAACATCAATGGCTTGGTTAAAGTATTTTAGGGCAAGTTTATACAGTAGTTCTTTAACGTAATCTTCAAATAGTATTCAACAACACACGATATGTTACAAATGCATAAAATACGTGTATTATAAGTACGTCATTTATATACAAAATTTATAGAACATGCAAGTGTTTATTTCGTTTAAATGTAGCTCATTAGATATTTTTTTAAGATTAAGTTCATTCAATTGTAAACTGTGACCAATTCTTTCGTATTGAGTAGAGAAGGCAGCGTTTAATTCACCACCCCGTAGTACGCTCTCGGTTGAGTAGACACAGGAGGCAGTGCGGGCGGCGCGGGCCGGCGGCGCGCGGCGCGAGCGTCGCATCTGATAGCGAAGCGGAAATTGCGCGGCGCGTCGCGTGCGCCGCTCGCCCGCTGCGTGTCCCTGACATGCACTCTATTCGCTTTGCTATTTTATTTCGCTTTGCGTCTCTCCTCATATGCCTCCGAAATCTTTTACATTGCCAACGATTCCGCGCATGCCTGTAGATGTATTTTATTTCCATTCTAGAGGGAAATAAATTTTAGCACCACATTACGGTCTCGTGAATTTTGGTTTATTCATGTCAAAGGCGAAGTAAAGGCGCACGGAAATAGCGTAGGTGGCGTTTACTTACGACATAATAAAGCGTGAATGAGTTAAAAAGAGTTAAGTGCTCTCGCATTCGGTCTTCTTTT
The DNA here is from genome assembly GCA_947037095.2 of Nycteola revayana. Taxonomy (NCBI): domain Eukaryota; kingdom Metazoa; phylum Arthropoda; class Insecta; order Lepidoptera; family Nolidae; genus Nycteola; species Nycteola revayana. The sequence continues at coordinate 15,936,645 of OX344846.2, read as the reverse complement.
CAATATTATGATAAATCAAATATCATAGTCAGTTATTTAATCTATACTAAAATTATAAAGAAGTAAAGTTTGTGAATTGTTTGTGAGGTTGTAGGGGGCTATCTCTCTGTCTACTGAACCGATTTTGCAAATTCTTTTACCTATAGAACACCACGTTATTTGCGAGTGTCGGAAAGTGTAGAAATCGAGGTTTCCACGAGAACAGGATTTACTCGGATGAAGCCGTGCAGGACAGCTAGTAAAGTATATAATAATTAAGAAATAGTGTGAAACACATGATTCGTAAAATCCTTCATGATCACATTATACGTATAAATTATTTCATAAAGTTTTGATCCACATAAAATATGCTAGCTTTTGTTTTTTTTTCATTGATATTTTACTTCACATAACACCCCTGTTTTGTATTAGTATCAACTATAAAATCAGGTTTTCTGTGACTGGGAGCTCTTATCATGTATGAGATTCACTAAAGGTACTCATTAATAGCATAATCTATATATATAAAAGAAAGTCGTGTTTGTTACAACACTTATAACTCGAGAACGGCTGGACCGATTGCCATGGTTTTTGATTTGTTGGATTTGTTTCCGTCCCGAATAGCAGAATACATTTTAAAAACAAAAGAAAGTCGTGTTAGTTACACTATTTATAACTCAAGAACGGCTGAACCGATTTGGCTGAAAATTGGTAGGGAGGTAGCTAAGAACTGGGAGAAGGACATAGGATACTTTTGGGTAGGGGTAGGGTAGGGTAGGGTAGGGGTAGGGTAGGGTAGGGTAGGGTAGGGGTAGGGGTAGGGTAGGGGTAGGGTAGGGGTAGGGTAGGGGTAGGGTAGGGGTAGGGTAGGGGTAGGGTAGGGTAGGGGTAGGGTAGGGGTAGGGTAGGGGTAGGGTAGGGGTAGGGTAGGGGTAGGGTAGGGTAGGTGTAGGGTAGGGGTAGGGTAGGGTTAGGGTAGGGGTAGGGTAGGGCAGGGGTAGGGTATAAAAGTCCACTCGTGCGAAGCCGGGGCGGGCCGCTAGTCTATATATATAAAAGAAAGTCGTGTTTGTTACAACACTTATAACTCGAGAACGGCTGGACCGATTGCCATGGTTTTTGATTTGTTGGATTTGTTTCCGTCCCGAATAGCAGAATACATTTTAAAAACAAAAGAAAGTCGTGTTAGTTACACTATTTATAACTCAAGAACGGCTGAACCGATTTGGCTGAAAATCTATATATATAAAAGAAAGTCGTGTTTGTTACAACACTTATAACTCGAGAACGGCTGGACCGATTGCCATGGTTTTTGATTTGTTGGATTTGTTTCCGTCCCGAATAGCAGAATACATTTTAAAAACAAAAGAAAGTCGTGTTAGTTACACTATTTATAACTCAAGAACGGCTGAACCGATTTGGCTGAAAATTGGTAGGGAGGTAGCTAAGAACTGGGAGAAGAACATAGGATACTTTTGGGTAGGGGTAGGGTAGGGTAGGGTAGGGTAGGGGAGGGGTAGGGTAGGTTAGGGGTAGGGTAGGGGTAGGGTAGGGGTAGGGTAGGGTAGGGGTAGGGTAGGGGTAGGGTAGGGGTATGGTAGGGGTAGGGTAGGGGTAGGGTAGGGGTAGGGGTAGGGTAGGGTAGGGGTAGGGTAGGGCAGGGGAAGGGTATAAAAGTCCACCCGTGCGAAGCCGGGGCGGGCCGCTAGTATTACAATAAAAAATATTTATCTCTTCAAATATCAACTACCACACACAAAGAAGTGCATGCATCGTTTACATAGCTTTTACTCATATTAATCATTTGCGATTATTTAAAGAGGTGTATTGTAATTATGGTAGCTACGTGTGTGTAATTATACAAGAAAAATGATAACAAATGCAATGAAGTAAAAGTTCAACAAAAGCACACTCTACGTGCTCAAAGTAATAATATGACTTTAGGCACGTAAACTGTGTTTTTATGTCTGAAATTACTTAAGTGTGAACCATGACATTTTCTCCATAAAAATAACTTGTATCTTATTATGTTTTGAATCATAAGGGAAGGACGTAAGAAACAAATCACACAGATGAAAATGTGGGAAGCTACTCGTATTATAATGCGAACGTTGCGACGAGTGGCACACATTCACGGCGTTGATTAATACTCGAATGGGATATCTGCTCACCCAGCTACGAAATATGGAAATAAAGGAGCCTCTTAACAAAACGTTATAAATCAGAATATGTATATAGACGCCATTTTATTTTACCATTGTTGTAGTGAAAACGTTTTATAGCTCTAATACTCCAATTCGGTTCTACTCTGGACAAACCGAAATTGTTCTTATCCTAAGTCCAGTCAATGTCTAGCGAGACCAAATAAAATCTAAATTGATTAAATTAAACCTTAAGGCTTCAAAACCGACTCGCAGCGTAGTTTTTAGTATGAAAAAATGGTATGTATTTATTTATTACTAGCTTCCCGCGTGCGGTTTCATCCGCGTAAATCCCTTTCCTATGGGAACTTCATAATTAAATATAGCCTATGTCATCCGGGGATAGTGTAGCTTTCTAACGGTGAATTATTCATTATAAACATACGTGTGTGTATGTTACATCTCTCGTAAAAAATATAGCCTTTGTTACTAAGGGATAAAGTAGCATTCTAACGGTGAAAGAATTATCGAAATCCGTTAGTAATTTTTGATTTTATTCGAAACAATACAAAAATACAAACTTTTCCTCTTTATAATATTAGTATAGATTAACAGATAAATATTTCGCCAGATTAGACATAAATTAATGTTTTGCAACAAAATTCGCACAAATCTTAACAAAAGCCTTTTTGCTTAGGCTTTAAAGTATCTGAAGTAAAATCGAGCTCTTTATGTGAAGTTCTCTCAATATGGAGTTGATACGGGCCCATATGTGTTTTGTCTGTGCCATGTTCACAACAAAGCAGATGGAAATACGCTCAAATATTTTTGCGAAATTTTCATGAATACATTAGCCATAAATGTGACTAAAGATATCTATTTCCTATATGGAGCGTTTTCATTCCAGGCGTTTGAAAAACAATTTGGTATCAAAACAAAGTATAGAATATGTAGTAAATAAATATGTTTTCTCGTTTTTCCAATTAATTATTCTTCAAAGTATGTAAATGTGGAAATAACTGTATACTGTACTGTGCGTATTGGGTACGTATTACCTTTATTTTACATTATCTAGTTAAGCAATATTAATACCTAAAAGTGCGAACTCGAATTTCTTTTACCGGTTTTCTTTTAAAATATCCTTCAATTTTTTAATGTATATTTTTCCCTCTTTAATACATCATTAAGCTGTACGCGTAATGTATAAATAGTGTACCTACATCTTTCTTTTTTGTAAAGTGACATAATTAATATTCAGGTATGCTGTGCTGAAAGCTTCCTCGTGGCAAGCTCGTTTCGTCACCGGGACTCGCTCGTAAAATACAAGTTACACCATTATATTTTTACGACAGCAGCGAATGTCAAGTTTTCAAAGACACGACTGCTTTCCGTGGCCTTTATATTGTTCGTTATCTCCGCCGAGACAAGTGATCTTTCATTATAATATGAACAAAATGAAAATACCATAAAATAAGTTTGTGGCCATGTGTTATTTATTATGACTGGATATTATGGTATTTCCTTAAATTATAACACTAGATTTAATCAAAGTCGAACATAGTCATTGTTTCTGCACCACCCAATAGTTGACTGGTAGAGAATGTCTGTGGCATTAATTCCGCCAATGTACTTTTTTGTGCAAGAAGTTTTAAATAAATAAAATAAAATAGTCTGTTTGGTTCGTAGTATTTAAAATCGTTATCTTCTCCGCAGATTTTATTCGACCACTTAATGTAGACCAATATTTTACAATGCGATTTAATTTTGGTGATACTTTAATCGACATTACATTAATTATCACAGATAACAACAAAGAAGACAAGAATATCTGGAAAACGCTAACGCTAATCATTTCTTATTATAAATTCCATTGCCTTTACTTATTACTCTTTTAACTTCCAAAACATCTGCGTAAATCGGTTTTTAGATTACTTACTATTTTCTTCCTGTCATATCAACTAAAAGCTTTACAAGTATATAATTATGTAATCCGTATAACGATATAAAGGGAAGGTGTTTTGATATCACGCAAACAAATGTTATCATCGCAATCTGAGTTACCGCGTACTCGGCAGTAATTCACACAGGCTTTAACTCTTGAATATTATAGTAGCATTCCATATTACTTGTCGCAATTGTCTCCTAGATTATGCGACTGTTGCGCTTCTCCCAAGACAATTCGCTAGCGTAACTTATTGGACATATATCAAAGATAAACCTAGGTCTCATTTCTCATATATATTTAGTCACTGCTATATACTACATCTATCGTATAGAATAAAATGTATCGGCGTAAATAAAACATTGACAGTTGAATTAATCTTTAAATTTTTATCCCATAGACATTGCCTCGATTGATTAATTACACAGTCAACTTAGCTTGGCACTGAAATATTGATTGAATCGATCGCTATTGAAGTGAAACAGCATATGATATACATTTAATTTCAGTAACGATAAATAAGTTCAGATTCTTACTTGCGTTGATAAGGCAAGCAAGAAGCAAAGCTTATAATTATGAATGAAATTACGAAATTGTCATATTAAATCTAGAATTTATCATTGAGTTAATTTATCATTAAGGAATGTATCTGATTATATTATTTATCCCTAAGAACATGACCACAATAAACCGTAATATACAATTAGTTCAGAAGAATAGCGATGAGCACAGGAAAAATATAAATTCTTCTTTGAACTTAAGGAAATATTGTCCCGATATTATTCTTGATTAAATTAGTTCGGTGAGTTAACTCTTGTTCCAAGAATTCTATTGTAAAGTTTTTAATTATCTTCCATCTAGTAAATTATCTCTATTTAGCGAAGATTTATTTTATACTTAAACTTATTGGAACCGTTCTAAAGTACAATTTCTTGGTTTATTCCATATTTTATCTTCCCATTAGCATAATTAGAATTAGATATTGTTAAATATATATATATATATATATACATGTGTGTATGCACATGGACTTTATGTAGGTATAGTGAAGGATGATATTCAGAATTCTACATATAAATATAATATCGATTACAATACAGAGAATGTCAGTGAATTTAATTTAGATCAGTTAATTTGGAAGCAACCACTATTTACACTAATGAGATTGACTAGACCACCTTCATTCTTGCCACATTTGCTGATAATCTTGAAATTGATGAATAATCTTCTGTGAATATCGAGGCGTTGAACATGCATAATTTGAGTTTGCAATTGATATTAAACTTTTATGACGTGATATACGATTTGATAACTTGTGGTTGAACATGTCTTAATCTATTAGAAAAGTTGAACACGACTTAATCTAGTAGAATTTCACTTGTAGTTAAATAACTTCAATAATTCGAATTCCGAATTCAGTTAGCGCAATATCATTCTTAGTTATTTACTAGAAACTCATCCAGACTTATGAGAAGACAATATTTGATTACTTTTTTTGACGTAGCTTTGCATGGCAACCGTTCGGGAAAATAGTGTGTATGCCAAATAAATAATAAAAGTAACTGGACCAAAACTTACGCTCTGCCCATTTGAGTATATTTCGCCGGACCGTCTCATGTGGTTCGTGTTAAAACCGGCATTAGAATAACCCACTGAGTTTGTTCCGCCAGATCTTCTCAGTTGGGGCTTATTAGATCCGGTGGTAGCATTAAAGCGCGTCCGTCGTTATATACTCATGGTCCGCCCAAATAATGACAATTGTTCTTAATATAATTTAATATAGACAGAACAAGCAACTTTATTATTCAACTAATAAAGTTAATACTAAAATTATGAAAAACAATAACTAAAATATCTTTTTTTTTTTTTTTGTTTTGAAATGCATTGACGCATTCCCACCGCCTCTGCAGCGTATTCGCGCGCTGGCGGCGGGATATGTGGGACTCGCCCTCTCCATAGCGTGGTATGCTTAACTCATACCACGAGGAGAGGACCCTACGCCACTAAAACCTCCCGGACACTCCTTCGATCCGCCGTTGGCGGGGGCCGGGTACGCATGAGCAATCCGGCCCCCTGACGGCACCCGCGGCCAATATGGTACCGCAGGATCTTCAGGGCCACACTTACAGTGGCCCATTTGCCCAATTATAGGGACGCCCGGAGTGTAGAGGCGTCCCTACTCCTCATGGGTCAGCCTCGAAGGGAGCGGGGCCCATGTTCCCCACTCCCCAAGGCCGAGCCTAGGGCGGTAGGCGGCGGGTTTCGGCCCGCCGCCGACGGCCAACACGCCGTCTGCGAAGCGGGTGGGCAGAGGGATCTACTTCCCTCTCCCGCTCCGCGGCCTCCTTCTGTGACATAACTTGTCTACAGAAGGAGGCAACCGCCTCCCACGACCTCTCGCTTTGGACCATCTTCGAAATGATGGTCGGCAGCGAGAGGTCGTCTCCCACCACGCCAACGAGCTCCTCCCGCTCGTTGGCCCACGCCGGAATAACTAAAATACCTGCTTAATATGCTCATTTATAAATGTTAAAATTATACATAGATTAATAATAAATTATTGTTTTGACTATTTGCAAGTGACTGTAATAGGTTTACGTAAATAAAAATGTTCTGTTTTTTCATGTTTCAACTCAACTAAATTATATTGCGATTTAAAAAAACTCTCATTCTACAGATCTCTTTCGATTTCTTTAACCGTAATATTTTACTTTCGTTACATAAAATGGTAATTTGTACACTAATATGTACTATTGGATCACTCAATCTATTGATAAAGAAGAACGGCATTAATTAATTAATAATAAAGCCGTTCCTTAGTTTCAATTTTACCCCATACATCAGATGGACAATAGATTTAGACAACAATTTAAATTATTTTAGTTTAGTTAAACTTAAACGTAAAATATTATAATATCTATATCCGTTAATAGTTTGAATAATTATGAGCTATTTTTTGTATTGATGTTCTTATAGGTATTTTTATTCACCTAATATGTACATCAATTAGTGCAACCTACCTTTCATATCGTCTCAAAATAGTCTTCTTCAGTATTTTCAGTTAAATTTATATCACAAAGAAGCGGTATTGCGTGAACATTAAAATGGTGATTATATCTGGATTCCTGAGTAGCGGTGTTTTTTATGATTTTTTGGACGGAATCACCCAGGCGAAGGTCGCGATTTCTTACATAATCAGGTCATGCAACACTTTGTTACAATCTTTATTAATAAGAAAACATTACTTTTGTTCGGAAATAATCAATCATTATTGAGCAAACTAATGGAGTAATATACTTACTTCTAAGATAGCAAGAATATTTATTAATTAACATTCATTGTTAGAATGTGATATGAGGAGGTACATTGTAGCGTTTGGTTGCTTCTTCAGATTTTTAACAAGATCTAGAATCTTTTAGAAGTTTTGTGAACCTTGAGTTAGATAGAGACACGAATTTAGCTGAAAAAATCTAACTTGATTACCTGCACGTGTATATTTTTTTTGATAAAGATTGGATCAATGCTCATAAACATATAAATCATCAAAACACATAAATAGTGAAAGCCTAATATTTATACGGCCATACTTGTCAATACATCTAATCATATAGTATCACTATAGATGAAAACAAATTAATAGAATCATTAGTTAATTTAGCAATGATTAGTAATGAATGGGTGTATTCAGTGCATGGTTAAGTTGCGAAGCTAAGGATCGATTAGTTTGTATGGGGGCGCGGTCGCGTGCACGAGGGCTATAGCGGGCCGGGCGGCGGGCGGCTGGCGCGGCGGTGCCTTCCGGCGAAACGCGAGGAATGTTGCCGATAGATTAACTTCTGATCTCTTTTCCGATATTATAGCGGAGCGCTTATGTAAGGAATTCTAAGCGCTTCAATCTGGTTTAAGGCCAACTAAGGCTTTGCGAGATATCTGCTTGGCATCTCCCGACATAGATATATTATTCAACGTCTTGCTAATACCCGAAGATATGCGGCTCCTAAACGGCGTACTTGTGCATTTTATTGCCATTAAGTTTTTAGAAATCACATAAATTTACGAAATTGGTTGGTATTTAATAGTAATTAGTTCGCACAATAAAAATATCTAAAGTTCTACAAACAATAATTCAAAGTAGGTATACTTTGAATTATTGTTTGCCTTAAGTCTTTACATTGAAGAGTTTGAAGCTATATCAAATGAACATAATTAAAATACTTCATTTAATATATTTTTTAAACCACGTTTATATTATACATTAATATGATATTTAACGAAAATAATAAATACGCATAGGTATAATAAGTACGCATTGGTATAATATGTAAAACAGGTGTATGAGGTAGCTACTGATATTAGAGTAACAGTGGCTCTTTTATACACTTATCCCACTATATGCATAATATAATATACCTAGATATTGTTAAAAACATACATTATGTACAAATGACAGTTATAAAACTGCGACTCATCCACAGTCGAACCGTTAAACCGGTTTTGTGGAGCACTATTTAGAAAAAATATTGTTACACTTTAATAAATAAATAAATAGTAACCAAGAACAATTTGCTATAACAATAACAATAAGGCAGTGCTGTAATTTTGACCGCATTCTAATCTGTCAAATCTCTGACACATATTTGAAACAAATTAAGGGATTATTTTACTTTATTGAATGAATAAGAAACAGTTCATTATATTGAAATTGACTTCATTAAAACATACAATAAAAATTATGTATTTTTTATGATTTTCCCTATGTTGTCGATGCGTTTTTCCATTCTATACAAGGCCAGAACGCAAGGGTGTGAAACTAATCACGTACAGATTGGAAATAACTATTTTACTAAATTCTTCCAATATATACAAGAGCAGTACGCAAATACTCGCGTATACTTTGTAGTGATGTAAGTAAGTACAGCGCTCCAAAACGTACAGCGCCAGTACGCATGCGGACCAATAGTGTAGAAAAGAAACGTTGTAAACGTTGTGTTTGTTGTCAGTGCAACCCGACTCGGATAAGTTAGGTTAGAAGACTTAAGGCGGGAGCGAAGCGAAGCGGAGCTCCCGCCTTAGTTGTTTATTATTAGTATTATTTATTAGTTTTATAGTTATATTATTAGTTTAATAGTGTTTATTAGTTGTTAGTGTTTTGTGTTATGTGCCCCGCGTAGCGGGGCTCCGTCGAACTTAGTTAGCAGACACAGATTTTTTATTCACAATTAAACCTAAAATAAACCTCATATGGCGTCTACTAACTAAGCTCAACGGAGCCCCGCTTCGCGAATCGTAAGTAAGTTGTGTAGTATAGTCTGGAACGAAGACAAAAGCATCCACGGTACAAACTATACACGATTAGTACGCAAAATTCGTGTATATATTGCAATCACAGACTTTAAAACAGCATTACAATATAATATACACGAGCAGTTTCCTATGGTTGCGTTATGGCCTTGTATAGAATGGAAAGACGCGTTGTCGATAATAGAAATGAATCGTCCAGAGTGAATATGTTTCGAAATATTTTACACAATTATATTCCACATACATGGCAAATATCTAGAAAGTATAAAGACAAGAATACTAGAAAGTATTAGGAGCATTTTTGTGTGCATGAATAACCATAGTATGTATAGGGGCTATCGCTTTTATTAAAAAAGTAATACCTAATAAATAAGTAATACTGTCACAATTTCCACGTTCAAATTCGTGAAAATATTGACATTACATTCCATAGCTTCCTACCTGTAGGTAAGTATTCTGATTCTTACAGTGTGTGAAAAACGTAATTCAGAGTTTTTGCGTCCTTGTATAAAACATGTATCTTACTCCAAGATTCCCGCGACTCCACATAATATAACGACATTATAGTGAAATATGAAAGGACATCAGCGGCTGCCAAATATTTTCCCTTACGAGCTTTTTCCTTTGATGTGACTATTTGTATGTAATTCATTTATAAATAAGATATATTTTTGTTTCAGGTACGCATTTCCAACATCCACAAAAGCCCTAAGTAACATTATGTACGTATAATATTTCTCTCACGAGTTGCTGGTAGGAAGTTCCTCGTGTTTTCATTGTTGCATACAAATATTGAATTTGTAAGATGACGAAACAATATCTATTATGGAATATACCTATGCAAAATATCAAATGGGAATATTTGCAAATTGTTTAAAAGACAATTATTTTCAATATAATATTCCAAATCTGACAGATAAGTAAAAAAAAATCGAATTACTAACCTATTTAAAAAAAATGGCCTGTATTGTTCCGTATGTAATAGTGAGTAAGAGGTTACTTACCTCTAACTACATTCGGAAAACTACAACTTTTCCGTATGTAATTAGGAAAAAACGTCAATTACCTACTATACTATACTATATATTATTGTATTTACTAACATGTGATCGAATCCAACGAAAAACATTTAGAAAAGTTATTCTTGCTATCAGGTCTATTTCTTCAGTTGATCGTATATTTCGATGACACATGAACGTGTTCGGTGGGTGCTGCAGGTCGCGTAGGATCTTTGCGTCTACCACTCAGGTGGGGCGAGGGCGTTTTGCGGCTTGTTTGCGTACAAGTGAATTCCATTAGATCCAGCGTGTGTACCGCCGCCACAACTTCCACGCCCGCTTCATTCATATGCCATTAGCTGATCGATGTACAAGTGCATATATGTATGCTCATTTGCTTATATCTCGTTGTCATTTATATTGCGTATAAATATTTGATAGAACTAGTCCTGCTACAATCAGGATTGCATTAAAAAGGATTGTATGTAGCTACACTTCTAATGCAACTTCGGGGAATCGGCAGGCACACTTTATGCGATTATAATAACTCAACATGTAAACTCATTTAATGTCACATAAAAGTGCTTCACAATTTAAAAGTGTGTTCAACTGTGGCGCTGCAGCAGTGGAACAATAATTAAATTTTGTGTCGGCGGGCGGGCGGCGCTGAGTGCGGAGTGTGTCGTTTCATCAACCTCTGCACTAACTCGCGAGAACAGCGCACCACCTGAAATATTTAATTCAGACCAAGCATTGTGCTTTAATTTACCGGAAATGAGAATTCATGCCATTTTCTATATGAATCAAACCTCATTCGACTACCACCCAACTATTTGTAGGCAGCTAGCAACTGCATGTGCAACAATTTCGCATTGCTTAGTGCAGCTCACGTATGCAAATATTTGTTAACGATGCTGTAGAAAATTATTGTATTTTGTGTATTCTTAGAATAAATAAATTGTAATATATTACAATTTATTTATTCACAGACTGACAGAGTACTGGTAATAAAATATGCTAATCTGTAATTGTCTAAAATAAGCTTACAATAAGTTAGAGTGAAACTTAATAACCATTTCTGAATACATTTTCGTCAGTTTATCATAATCTTCTTTAACAAGTCTATATAAAACAAATAATTTATTTAATTTGAAAATATTTTTAATATTAATTAAATCTTTATGGAGCGGTATAAAATTCTTAAAATATGTAGTTAAATTGCTATTATGAAAAACATTGTGCTTATATATATAGTTGTTATCCTAGTACCTTAATTTCTAGAAAACATCATATTATGCAGTTATCACGACACGAGGAATAGTGCCTCCGACACACCGGATCACGGTGCAAGTTTATTTAAAATATATTAGAGATTATTTTCTTCCCTTTTTATTCGCAATAAGTGCAGAAGAACATAGCAATAAAGAAAAGAAGTCACAATAAAAATAAAGGTATGAATAAAGGAATAGTTGAAGCTCATGAAATACCACAAAAATGTAGAGAACTAAAGAAGATATTTCTCTAGTTCTTCTATTTCTGAAACGCCACATAAAAATGTAGTAAATGTGAGTTTATGAATTATGAATATAAACAATTTGGCCTTTAAATTTTTCTTAGCGCTTATAATAAAATTCTAGTTTTAAGTAGTTATTTAATTTAAAAATACTAGCGCATTAACTTTAATGTTAGTAGCATTAGCACTTACTTATGTATCTTACAAACTGTAATAAGCGTTGTTCTTTGAAAGCACTTAAACTGCTAAGACTTATAAACTTTGAGGTGTTTAGAAGTTTAAAGAAAACAACTGTATAGTAAAACGTTACGTAAAGGCTTGTAGCCTCTTTAAACCGAGAGAATATAATACAAGCCATACCGTAAAGCTTTAAATGAACCATCATGAATGATGCTAAAAGCACCTGACTCGGAGAAAGCGAATCGAGTAAATATTTTTCCGAGGCCCTCATTTAGATTCAATTCCCATGGGGTATAGTGAGTTCTTTAAATAAAATGAAAGCCAAAGTGAATTTACTTTATGCTTATCGGTGTATGTACATTGGCGGTGTCAAGTTGCAAACGGCAATGATTGGGCCGGTTTCTTGCCACCGCCTTATTTCCATCTTATTACCGGCAGCGAGGCGATATTAAAGCGGGCGCTACGCCGCCGCCATGCGCCACCCGCGTCTCCGCCCTGTCTTTGCGTCCGTGAATTAGGTTAATGGCCTGCCAGGTGATTTCCTTCTAAGCCGTATTTCGAGCAAAACGCCACCACCTCAACACGCTAATGTCGCACCAACAACTCGCAATGTACAACTTTTTTAATACACTTGTGTCATACGTTAACTCTTCCTCGCACATTCATCGAGACGTGGTTTTGAACGACACTATAGCGACATCCAATAGATACATAAACAATCTAACCTCGTCATCCTACGCTATGATGGCTAATTGAATTGATTTGATAAACATTAGCATACCTATCGTATAGTATCTCAATCACCCGTACATTAAAAACGGAAGTTTATTCAGCTAATTCTTGATCTGCATAATCCTGCTACTTAAAATTCTTGTGTTATTATCAGTGTTAGTCGTAGGTACTTACATTGTGCGACGGGAGGGTTCCCGCGGGTGTCTTTGATTTATGGCACACAGTCGCACCGCAGCCCCGCTGCACGCTGCCTCCGGGTTTTTGCGACCCCTCCCCCCCTCTCCCCATCGACAGTCACACTCTCCTCACTAACAAAAACTAATCATGTACACTAGGAATGTTATTGAAATTTCAAGAAGTTCAAATGAATGGGAGTTTATTTTTGGCCTATGCGTTAGATTTCATAGTTCTATACTAATAACAATAGCTATTTTAGTTTTTTTAGTATTGTTTTAAGCATAGATTAAGATATTGGATAATTTTAGATATATTATAACACAAACTAAAATTGTTTTATCAGTACTTCATTCATTCTACGTCACCGATATTCTATTTGTAGTTATTAATATTTATCTGAAAATTTTATGAAAGCTTTAATATGTAGTTAATCTAAATTAAAAACCAACTAAGTAGGTAGTTGCATGTGTAAACAAATATAAGTATATATAACAACATCAAAGAGAAATTCTATGAAAATATTTGGAATCTTATTAGCAATTCGTGCTATCTCGTAGTTAGTTTAATACAATTATTTATTTAACACATTCAAGTAGTATTAGTGGTAGATAAATAGGCTAAATTATGACTATAGAATTAGGTGGAATGAGCATCCGTGGTACTTTTGTAAGTATTTACAATAGGTACTAGTTTGAGGTATGGTAATATTTTCAATCCGGTTCAACTAGAATGATTAAGAATGATTAGCTCTGTGGATTAGGTAGATGGATATCTACACCGTTTCCTGGTAGTAAAATTGATCAATGTAAGTACTCTTGCTCGTGCCCTTTAGCAGCATTAAAAATAAATATTGAGCCTGTGTTAGGGTGCACATTAGTACAACCTAGATTATCTCGTACTAGTTTTCCGAACGCGGTTTCACTTGTCTAACTCCCGTTCCCGTAGGAACTTCATCATTAAATAAAGCTTACATTACTCGTGGATAACGATCTTTCTAATGGTGAAAGATTATGGTTTCATAATTGATATTTATTTGATAGCGCGATAATTATAATAATAACTGTGACACTGTCAATATCATCGCTGATTGCGGCATCTTGAAAAATTGTTATTATTATTATTATTTAGACTATTCATAGAAGAAGTATTTTTAGAATAAAAAAATTATACAAAATCCATCGATCGAATAATATTATCGACAATGCTGGCTAGTTACGAGTTCAAGGAAAAAATGTAGGTATTTAGCTTTTATTCTGTCTGAACTGATGTAACATACGTAAAATCAGTTCAGATTATTCATATTATTAAGAAACATGAATAAAAATTAAATATTTTAAAACCTATAGTTATTTGTATACATTGGAAACTATGTATTTTCCTTGAATCACAATTTATATAAATCAACAATTAAGTTTTCCGTAGAAATTATGTCCATATCAAATTCTATTCAAAACTAAACTCTTTTGATATGAGGTACATCTCTTCCTGACTAAAAATTTATAACCGCTCGTGTTCTTAAAAAATAATATTTGTCATGCTTAGAAGTTAAAATGTATTATAGTTATAGTATAACTGAATGTTTCGTATTATCCCATAAAGAGCGAGTCACGACGTTAACATATTTCTTATTTGAATAGAATGGCGCCGTCATTACAGTAAAATATCTTATTTCAATATTTTTACACCGAATAGATATTTTGGTGACGGATTTCAGCAAACTAAAACTTTTGTTTAAAAAATCATGTTCTCCAATACATCATTTTAATTAGTTAAAATTCCGATGTCCATTGTTAGAATCTAAATTAAATCTATCCTTAAAAAAATTTACAATGACTTGGTTCATTTGGCAAAACAATAAATTAAAGATATGCTAAAGACTGTAACAGACTGATCAAAGACTTTCGTTATGTATGGCTGGATTTAGCCTGGCTGCAGCAATGAGACCTAAATCTAAGTTTATTTTTCATGAGATTAAAATTTCAATTTTTTAGTATACAAACCAAAATTTTGTTACAGAAAAATATAATTTATTGACTTACCTTATATTTTAAAATGTCTTCTTTATTACATGTTCGAGTATAATCCGAATCTGAAATCCATAAACAATCCTACGCAGATAAAAACCACTGCAAAAACACCAACAAGTCACAAGATCAGAAGTAATTGAATTGAAAGTTAACAATATTTTCAAACATTGATCAGCGTCGTATGCAGTAAAAGATCCAAATAATAGTATTTTTTAAATCAGGAGGACATTAACACTCATTAAATAATAACAAAAAGTATGACCCTAGATTGATCTCGTTTTGGAATAGCCACTAGCTAATTATCATCCACTTCAGCTTTATTATTTAAAACATTTTTCAAACTATGGTATTTTTTTATTGTTTGTTATTTTATTTCGCTTAGTTAATAATGACATGATATTTTTTCTCATGACATTGTCCAAAATTAAATTAATTTATTTAAAAGAATATAAAATTCTAAAACAAGTTGGTGATTTTATTGGCAATTTCTATAATACCGATAACAATCTATTGAAGTATGAAAAAAAAATCATAAAACAAAATTTTCATAATTTTGATTCCTTTAATATTATTTGTACCACCAATTTAGACGTTTAAAGTGAAATCCATCTCAGTGCGTAATCATTATTTTTTTAAGTTATATTATTATAGTATTCTTTAAATAAGTTTTATAACAATTTGGATTTTTACAGCCACTTTTCATATATTAACATTTTTTTTAATTTAAGGTACCCACAAGTCTCGCAACGGTTATAGGTACACTGTAATAATTAATATTAGTAGACACGAATCTCAGTACAAAATATCGTTATAACCGGTATGTGCTCAAAGTGCCAGCCCGTTAGTGGTTTCACGAATAATCTCGATGTTATATCACAATGTGGTACGCGTTATGATCCTTCCCTCGCGTGCGAACTCAAAAAACCTTCACTGCCTTCAATCAATATTATGAAAGCATAGCCACAAACGACTTTATACACTACCTCCTGAAAGCATGTTTTCCCAACGGCCTTCTGATAAAAAATCTGTGAAGCTATCAAACCGTCCGTACTAAATTTAGGAAGGTACGACTCACGAGACGCAATAGTTACATCCACTTTTAAAAGCCATATTTTAATTTCCCTTTTTAGGGTTCCGTAGTCCATAAGGAACCCTTATAGTTTCGTCATGTCCGTCCGTCCGGGCTTGTACTCCGCCGTTACTGCACCGATTTTCACTAAAATTGGTGGAGAGATGTATATTGAAGACTTGGTTTTTAAAATTATGGAAAAGTAATTATTTTTGAGCCTCCCGTTCCCACTAACCCCATCGTGTAGGGTATCGATGGAAAGTTTTCTTGAAATGCAACAAAAACTGCCTATTGAACTATGTAGATCAAACCCCCCAATCTCCAGATAACCTAAAACAAAGTTAAAATTAGAGCGTCCTTCCCGCCCTTAACTTTTGAAATATTACTACAATAATTCTGAAATAAATGTGATATATACCTCTAAATAAGTTCTTTCAACTAAAACTATAGCAGACTCGCTATCATAAATAGTTATTTTTATACTACTCGACCAACTTTTGTAGTTACAGTCAACGAATGTATGGAGTCGACCGCAAAATGAAATTTACCTGTATTCTTTTAAAAATAGGCGTTTTTAATATTCATGGCTACGGAACCCTTTCATGTGCGTGCCCGAAACGCTCTTGGCCGGTTTTTGTTACCTACTATTTTGGAATCTTTCACCTTTTATTTAAATATTTCTTGACTATTTTATGACATAGTAAAACCTTATGTGTACTTGCTACTGGAAAATGCATGATTTAACCAACATCGGAAATTACCACACAACACTTGATTTTGCATTAAAATGTGATGTCTCATAATGGAAATATACTATAATAAATTCTTAATCCACATGTGCTTTTAAATCAGGTTAACAAATTAAACTAAATATGTATAAATTGAATCAATTTTCCCTAGGTCACGTCCTTACTTGACAACGTATAACCAATTTATTAGATTTTTTATGTATTTTTAATTATGAGCACATTTTTTTTATTTGAATTATGTGGATCTGTGTTGTGATGATGTCCAATAACGCTTTGGACGATGCCGTAAACGAATTGGTATATGCGTAAATATTAAATATTTTAGTTTTATCAAAAACGATAAAAATTGATGTCGCTCTTATGTTGTACTGACATTTCCCATATTATTTCCAAAATTTTCTTTCATACAAGTCTGGACTCCATATTTAGGATTAGTATACAAAAAGAAATGACCAAATTGGTAAAGTCGTTCTCAATATGGCCTATTATTTTCTTATTTATTAGCTATTTTATTTATTTATTAACTTTTTAGATTCGAATCTATCATTGGATATTGTTAAAGTTTATGAGTTTCTTGTAAAATCTGGATGGTATTGTTTTTTAATGTACATCAAGTGTTCTCATGTTATGAATTTACTATTATTGTGTTAAATCTCAAATTCAGTACCGATGGGTGTCAATAATTATTATCACAAACCTATCAAAATATATGTTTATGTGTATCTCTGATTACTAATGAAATATCCAGAAAATCCTGTAAAAACGTTGCGGATGTGAAAACCAATTTTAATAGTCGTGTACAATATTTAAATTAATTATTTATTCAACGCCACTCACTTTTATCTAGACAATATAAAACAAATCATCTTCTCCCGGAAAATTAATATATTTTAATTATAATTTATCCAACGCCACCCGCTATATAATAATATGTATGTTTTTTTTTTGTAAAAATATTAAAAGCAGAATTTTTAAGTCTACTTTCTTGTCAACCCCTCGTGCTAAGCTAAAAAGCTTGTGTTACGAGTGGGTTCACGTCGGTAGTGCAATGGGTGGGGTTCGAACCGGTGACCTAAAGATCACAAGTCCGACGCCCTAGCCTAGATATTGTCTATATCATCTACACGACACGGATCCGTTCGGTGAACCATACATTTATAATATGTGCCCGCTGCCACTCAAATTTATAGTTATCTTTGGATAGTACTGTCATTCATAAACAACTTGTTAAGTAAAAAGTAATTTGTAGAGAAGTATAAAATTTCGCACACTTATAGTTTAAGTGCAGAATACTAATTTTTTTTTTAATTACGGTCGTTTTTCGACCACTGGGCTACCTCTATTATAAAGAAAAATCACGTTAGATTTTTTATGAGGAGCGGGTATTTAACCCCAGTCTACCTGTTGTTAATTAATATATAACGAAATTAAAAGAAACATAAACCAGTAATATTTGTAGTCGAGTATATAATTTACCCAAAGCCGTAAAAATGCAAAATATCGTAATAACTTGAAGTTATAAGTTCTATGAGAGAAAAGGTGTGTTGTTTCTTTTGTATTATAACGCGTATAGGGAATCTTATAAAAGACGTAGGCCTAAAGTTTTTTTCCCCATTCATAATGAAATAATAAATATTTTTTTACGAAATTCACATGAAAAATGTAGACGATAACTTGATTTTGTCAAGATATCTATAATCATTAAAGGGTTTCTATCGTTCTTCATTTTATCTTGACTAGATACCAATTATCTTAAAAATGTTGACAAACCTCTCCAGTTCGAGACAGTAAGTATCATAGAATAGCAATTATTTCGGAAAAACAAAGTTACATTATATATATCCGTTACAAAATCATATTAAATTTCATAAGCAGCCGCGGCTAACGAGAAAAACCAAAGTACTGAGTAATACTTGTAATTTTCATAAAAGATTTCTTGTCAAAAGGATTTTTACCAACAAAATAACAGAACATGTAGAAATTCTTGTTGTTTTCTTCTAAACATACCTAATATGTTTGCTATTGTCTCAATGGGTGTGGTGGGACATCAAATTAATATAATTAATTACACGTGTGGGAGCAATGTTTGTATAACTTTCATTAGCATATATTTAGATAATGTACTCTAACCCAAAACTTTAACCTATACCGCCCCTTTTTATGTTTATTGATATTTAGTTATGATACATAAAGATATTAAGATATTAAGTATTTGCTAACCATTTTATAGGCATCATTTAAAAAAAAATCGCTAATAATGTTTTTGATCTATATGGACATGAATTAAAACAGTTGAATATTTTTTCAAATATTTAACAAAATCTTGATACTATATGTTGAATGACAAAAAATTATGTTCCAACATTATTTTTTGTCAATTTCATCGTCATACATAATTTAAAGCATCCTAGAGCATTTAACAAGTTTACAACAATTTGTACAAATAATTTTAGTGTTTCATTCAATGCTGCATCTTATCTTCCATTACCCCGAGGAAAGCGAGACAGATGTCAACTACAGCTGGTTGAAGGGGACCAAATGATATCAAAATTACAATTTGACCCGAAATCAACCAACTAAAGCGGACAACGCTTACACTTTCGCTGATGACGCTCGGGACTCTTCGATAATCTTCAAATATATTGTTCTTCGTGCTTTATTAAGTATTTTTCTTCGCGTACGTCTTCATCTCGCCTGTTGAAATCTATTTCGTGTAATAAACGTGACATGCGTTGGTGGAATTGAGAAAATAAAAAGTAGGATTTCATAAAGCTCAGTGTCGTCAATACGGTCATAATATAAGTATATATAGAAAGGTGTAAAATGTGTTGTATTAGTGGAACAGATGAGTCCAGGAATAGCTCGTAGTGCGAGGCGCGAGGGCGCGCGCGGCGCGGCGACGGGCGGCGGCGGGCCCGCGGCGCCGCCTCCACATATAGGGCTGGCCTCAGCTCGGCCTGCAACAGACGCAGTGTAAGCTTACCCGCCGAGAGCCGCGAGGAGCACGCGCCCGCCACGCCGACATTGACGCGCCGCATGTAACCGTACACGCCGCCTCGCTATTTTGGTCTCGTCCGGTGCACTAATTCGGGCAGGGTTAACGCGGTGGCCTCCTCGAACGCCGCCGGTCGGTACACACTTCCGTCTTCGTTCTTCTTCGACGCACAACTTGTTACTGTTGGGGTGCTCAATATCGGCTATGGACGCACATCACATTGAAAGGTTCGGTTCGAAGGTCCGTCGCGTAAAAAAATACGGTTCAGTTAAAATTTTAGCCCGACTGACTCGACGTCATCGACCTGACGTAAGCACCGGACGAGGGGTTCGTTGACACCTCGCAGGTTTGACCTTGCATCTCGTCATGTTTGACCCCAAAAGTAATTGTAAACTCGACGTTGTTAGCTACTATTAAAACAAAACCCGAAACTGAACGATAGGTTTCAATCGAGTTTCATTAATGAGAGAGAGGTGACCGACCCCGGCGGTCAGGTGAGAATCGCGGCGGCACCTCAGGTCGCCGCTCTACGTTCGCGAATGCATTCCGACCGACGACGACGCGACATCGCGAACCTACTAACCCCGCGTAGCGAGGGGCCCTGCGCCCCGCGACCCTCCGAATCCGCCGACCTCCCCCCCCTTCCGGTCCATCCGAAAGCTTCGAAAATACTCGACGTCTATACGCGCGTACGAGGCCAAACGACGCGAAGATAATTTTTAAAATTGGCAAGGTTTTTAAATCATGAAGTAAGAAGAAGTACGGATAGGGACGTAATCGGGAATGGTATGTTTAGCGGACGTTAGGCAGCGGCGTTGAGCGGTCGTGGTGCGCGGGGCGGGCGGGCGGCTCACGGGCGGCCGGGGCGGGCGGGCCTCGCGTCTCGACTGAGAGGCGCGCAGCATCGCGCCGCCGCGCCCCCCCGCGCCCGCCGGCGCCGCCGCTCGAGCCGCACTGTCTGCCGCGTCTGCAGCCTCGCCGCGCATGCTACAACTCGTCACCACTCCACGAGCTTAACCTGCTCCAGCCGAAACTTTGCTTCACATGTCGACGCCTCACAATTATTGCCCATTGTAACACTTGCTCCCACTGTATAAGGCATATATGTCTACGACCAGTAAAGTCACATCATACGACGTAAATAAGTATATTATCACAGCTTAGTGCCTCATCATTTTACACCAACGCACAAGCTGATGCACAGCACATGCCGCCTATACCTACATTTTCTGAGTCCTGCCATAAATCTCGACCGAGTCTGTAACAATTTCCCTCGAATTTAATATTATTGCTTGCAATCCTGTCGTGATAATTGGCCGTTAATTACAATAATAATAATAAGCCTTTATTTTTCCTTGACTTAATCCTAACATAACAAAATACAATAAAATTTAAAGATATGTAAAAAAGCTTCTAAATTATAATAGTAATATTAAGTCATGGCCCCTCTCGGGTGTAGGCCTCCTGCAACTGTCTCCATTGTGCTCTATCTTCTGCTGTCTCCATCCAATTGTCTCCTGCTACCTTTCGTAGGTCATCAGTCCATCGGTCTATAGGTCTACCCCTGAGTATCTTACCCTGTGGACCTTTCCATGTTGTGACCAGTTTCGTCCATCGTTTATCCGTCGTTCGTATCATGTAGCCAGCCCATTTCCACTTCAAACTTTACGGCATTGATGACTTTAGTCCTTTGTCTTATGTCGCTGCTTTTTTGTTTATCTTTGAGCTTTAGGCCTAGAATGCTTCTCTCCATAGAACGCTGGCATGTCCGTATTTTTGTTTTTGTGTATTTATTGTAGACCCAAGTTTGTGCTCCGTATGTCAGGCATCAAAGAAAAAAGTTATGGATTCGTGTATACTACACACGAATCCATAACTTTTTTCTTTAGATTTAATGGAAGTTTTGATTTTAATGTTTATTTTAAGCTCCAGAATTTTTTCCAAGACATATTAATTCTTCTGTTTAGTTCATCTTTGTGACTTGTTTTTTTAAATGAAATTAATTTTCCAAGATATATATAATTGTCGACATATTCGATTGGCGTTTGATTTATAATAGGGGTTTGTTTACTGGTTGTGGTTACTTTGGTCTTAGAGGTGTTTAGTTGTAATCCAATGGTGTTGCTAGAGTCACTTAAGTCTGTAAGCATTTCTTGAAGTTGTTTTGTTGACGTCGAGAAGAGAATTTTATCGTCGGCAAATCTTAAGTTGCTGAGAAACTTGTCATTTATACTTGTCATTTGTTAATTACAATTACCTCAATGTAAATTGTTGTCCAACTTTAACTTTTTTAATGCCGTGAATCAATACACCTTTAGTTTAAACTTAATATCATTCGTTTTACATAATCACATTGCACATTTTATTATAAAAATATGCATTGTTATTTATTTAGACACTACTTGCTACTCGTGACTTCGTAAAATATGGATTGTTTAAGCTATTTAACGATGAAAGTACTTTCTAAATCGCTACTACCGTTTTTGAGATTAGGCGAAATATACGAACTTATAAAGAAACAGACAAAATAAAAAGTAGCATATATTATACCTGCCTTATAAAATAAAGTATCTACCAGTGAAAGTCCTGTCAAAATCGGTCCAGCCGTTACTGAGACTAGCTGGAACAAACAGGCAGACAGACAAATATATATCAAATTGTGTTTTTGCTATTAGTACCCTATTACCATGCATTTAATAAAAACCTGTTATTTTTGGGTTCCCGTAAACGAAAACGGTGCCCAAGCATAAATCGATATAACTTAACATAATCATCGTTTTCACCCATGACAAAGTACAGGCATAATACAAGTAACAGTAGCAGTACTAAAAGTCCTTTATCTAAGTTGCTTGTAGACAAACGAATACTCAATACTACCAGACAAACGAAGAGGTGTTTTTATTGTTTATATGTCTGTCTGTTTGATTAATCGGGTATATCTCTAATATTACTGAATATATTTCTAGAGCTCAGAAGCATACGGTCGGATGTGCCATTATACGTCAGAAACATTCGTAGTATGTGCCTTTTATTGTAAACTGGCACTTACGATCCAATACTTCTGAAGTATATAGTACAACCGTCCTAGTCTCTGAGGTCTAGATTTACATTTAAATTGGACTTAATAAAAAAATTATATATATATTTATATATATATATATATATATATATATATATATATATATATATATATATATATAATATATGTATATAGTTATTCCCCACATCTTTGTATGTGCACTGCTAACAATGCACATACAAAGATGTGGGGAATAACTATATACAACTTTTATGGTTGAACGGTATAGTAGACTAATCTACTACACCGTTCAACCATAAAAGTTGAAAACGATGCACGGAACAAAACATTTTACAGTATTTTTGTGATGTCAAACAGTTTTTCGGTCTATTAAAAACCCCGCACCAACGGTCCTTCAACAAAAGTAACTTTTTTGTTGGAAAATTCCCACCAATTCATAGATTGGGAAATAAAACGCAGTACTATTCAAATATTAGAAAAAATCCGACGTCCGCATGAAACGTCTATAGAGTAACAATAAAGGGAAAGGTTTCAGCTTTCAATCTGATGTATATGTTACTGTAAAAGCTCAAACTACAGTAAATCGAAAGATCTTAGGGGTTCTTTTTTGTAAAAATTACTAGTAGAGTTATGCAGTCTACTAGTATTCTTGTTAACCCCTCGTGCTAAGCTAAAATGCCTGTTACGCGTGGGCGAACGTCGGTAGTTCAATGGGTGGGGATTGCCATTGATACCAGCGACCACAAGATCACAATTTTGACGCCCCGACCCATTGAGCTACTAAGAGTATGTCTTAGGATTTACCGACAAGACTTTGTAAATGTCACGATTTATGAAAATGGGACCAATTTTTTTGTAGATGTTAGGTTAGGTAATCCTAAGTTCACTGACACCGCAAGAGCAATGGGGTGCGTAACGCATTTTACTCCGGTTAAAAAACGAACAAAAGAATAATATATTATCGTAAGATTTAATAAGTAAATGGGTTTAAAAGGTCAAATCGGAAAACTGTCTAGTAAGAGGACTGTGGCAGATCGCAGATTTTACTGGAAATTATTAGGAATTTTCATAGTTCGAGCTTTTACAGTAACATATAGATAGATATCCAATAGCTGACATTGCTTTTGTTCATCCAAGTATCAGTAGCAAGATTAATGAAAGTAATTATGTTCATATTTCGTTAGATAGAATGTGTAAGATCAATAGTTACTGTTAATTATGTTTTGTGACTGGTTAATGTGAGTTTCTCCGGTCACGCTATAATTTGATTGATCGTAGTATAGGGAAAATATTTTATGAAGATAAAAATCTGACTAAGCATATTTTCTTAAGTTACAGTTAGGTTTTTGAAAATAAAAGGGTTCCGTACCAGTTTCAAGTACATACCTGTTATTGATATCAAGAATAAAAAAATCGTATGTTTATGAAATTTAATATTTTATTTATTTTTATATTTGAGTTGATTAAATGAAAGGTAAATTGCGGTTTACGATTTATGACGTATTAAAAAAAACTACTGAAAATCCACTGAAAATTGGTTCATACCAATTTTCAGTGGAAGTTTGCATGGTAATGTACATCATATAATTTTTTTTAATTTTATCATTCTCTTATTTTAGAAGTTACAGGAGAGCACACATTTTACCACTCTTGCGCAAACTATTAAATTTAGAAAAAAATGATATTAGAAACCTCAATATCATTTTTCAAGACCTATCCATATATACACCACAAGTATGGGACTGATGAAAAAAAAAGAGTTTCAGTTCTAAGTATGGGATGAATCCCCATTTTTTTTTTCTCTATTTTTCTATTTTTTACGCCATTACACACTTATCAAGAGATACTTAAAATACAAATATTAATACATGTACATAAATTCAACAATCGAACATAGTAGTAAAATGATATAATATAATACCGTGACCAGATTTAATAAACTGTTACGACACATACGCCTATTTCAAATTTTGAAGTCATACAAACATGAAAAGTTTATATTGAAATTCCAGAAACTGCACAGTTGGTATAGTTTTGGGTTCTATAGCCTTCCGGGACAACCTTTTTGTGTGGACCACAGATTAAATATCTGTGGATTATGTGTTTGTAAATGCCCCGGGACACAGAGTTTTATTAAAAAAGTGTGATTAGTATTTAAAATAATACGTACCAATTTATCCCATCATATACATGTATACGATGTTTTCCCACACGTAAAACTTCATTGAGAAAACTTGCTAAAGTAAGTTAATATGAGGTGAGTTAATATATGAAGACTTATAATAACATAGATAGTAAATGCGATGCAGCGATTTACCTCCGATTTTATATTTTATTCTTATTATTACAAAAACTTCATGTTTTTGTAAAAAAAACCTATAACTTATAACTACCTATAATCGGCAAGCATGCATGAAGCGACTGATGAATGTGAAAGAAGCAAAAGAGGTATGCCAGTTCCTTTCGTCTCTGCCTATCCCTATGGGAGACAGGCGTGACGAATATATTTTCGTCATTAAAATAAATTATAACAAAATTCAAAGGCCTGAATTTCACGCAGCCTGCAACGCTTATTTTGTTAGTTCCTAAGCATATCTGCTTTAGAAGTGTCAATAGGTAGAGCTGTTCGCTTGTTTGAGTCTTCTTACGCTGCGATTTATTTGCACATGCTGATACACAATGGTTTTGATGGGACCAGCTACTTAAGCTACATTACCAAGTAACACTACAACAATGAATTACATGACTTGGTTGCGTTATAGGGATTCCGCAAAGCGAGTTTTAAAACCTTTTTTTTTTATTCTACGTTACCAACACAGAAGTGACACGTAAATACAAACAGTAACAACGGTTTGTTTGTAGTCAAACGTGTACTACACTGTCGCTTAAATTAATCTGTAACAAGTTGTAACGCAATGTTTGCCGTACAGTTGCCAATTCATTTTCACTTTGATGAAATTAAGAGAGATGCCAAAAAAGTATAAATATTTGTGTATATTTACATTTTGAGTCCTATGCGGTATTTTAATAAGCGTTTGTTTATTTATATAATTTATATTTACCAACAACCAGCTTTGCACGTGTGCAATGCTGATGTACCTATCATATAAATCTTCATCTTCAATCACTTTATCAATGTAATACACTGACATAGCTCACATAGCTCAACGGATTAGCAAGCTGAAGTGGCAATGGGCAGGACACATAGCTCGAAGAACTGACGGCCGATGGAGCAAAAAGGTTCTCGAGTGGAGACCACGAACTGGCAAGCGCAGCGTAGGACGACCGCCTGCACGATGGACCGACGACATCATAAAGGTCGTGGGGAGTCGATGGATGCAGGCCGCAGGCGATCGTTGCCACTGGAAATCGATGAGGGAGGCCTATGTTCAGCAGTGGACTATAACAGGCTGAAGATGATGATGAATCACTTTATCTTAAGAAAAAACGCATGTAAATCCGTTGAGTAGTTTTAAAGATCTAAGCATACATAGGGACAGACGGCGGGAAGTGGATTTGTTTTATACTATGCCTTGTGGTTTTTGGCTTAGAATAGACCACTCCATGTCTTCCCATGGATGTCGTATGAGGCGACTAAGGGACATACAGCTGATCAATGGGCAGCAGCATCTGTCAGCTTAAAGTTACTTAGCATCTTACTGCGGCCACAAATCCGCCTGCGAAGAATGGTGAATATCTCATAACGACCCTGGTTTGCCAAGGTCAGTAAAGGTTCAGCAATGGACGTAAACGGGCTGTTGAATTAAGTGCTTCCGAGTGACAAAGTTTTTATATACTTATTGTAATAAAACTTTACCTATTAAGTTATCGATCTCTAAATGAACTACAATCACACCTGGAATTTGTATCAATAAAATATTTTCTAGTCAGATAAGTAAATATACTGCAATTTTTAAATACTACTCATCTTATAAAATATTACCTCTCAATCAATTATAAGGGTAAAAATTGCAAAGTGACTTGCAATAAGTTCTGCAGTAACCATCGATTGTACGTAAGAACTCGCTAATGCATGCGGTTTCTTTGTGCTCTATTTGTTGTGCATAGCGCATTGTAAGTTATTGTATTTATTTATTACTAGCTGATGCCCTCGTGTTTGTCCGCGTGCTGTTTGTTATTACTTGTTTTTTTTTAAATATTCCACGGGAACTCATTAATTCTCTGCGATTAAAAGTTTATATATAACATGTTGACCGGGGATGTTAGGTACCACCAGGCGAAACTTCAAGTATGTATTGTGTGTTTTGTGATACAACACAAAACACAAGTTTATGTCGAGAGTACGGTTGATAACTTACCAAGTACGATTGGGAAGCTTAACCAGGATTTAGACATGATACAGAATTGATCTACCAGTTTTGGTTTATCTGTCAACCCATTAAAATGTCAAGCCATCATAATAGGTAGTTCACGAACAGTAAATATAGTTGACTTGATCAATATACCATCTATCATTTTCAACGGTTCGACTATTCCTTTAAGCCAATGTGTTAAAAATCTAGGCCTATTGCTTGACTCAACGCTCTGTTGGCACAACCAAGTCGCTAGTGTTAGCCAAAAGGTAATAGGTACCTTACGTTCACTATACTGCCTAAAGAACTTCCTCCCATCCAAAACAAAACTAATGCTGGTACAGGCCTTAATTCTTCCCATTACCGACTATTATGATGTGTGCTTTTTCAACCTAAATGAGAGAGACTCAACAAATTTGACCGACTTCTAAACAACTCCATTCGATTCGTATTCAACCTGCGTAAAGATGACCATGTGTCCGCCTATCGGGCACAACTCAACTGGTTGCCTATACGGCAACGACGGTCTTTAACGGCCCTAACCACTTTGTTCTCTCTACTTGATTCTTTTTCTCCTCCTTCCTATCTGATATCTCACTTTCAGTTTGTGTGTACAAACCATGCAAAAATCTTCGCTCATCTCACAATCGTCTTCTTCAGTATCCTTCTTATCGCACTAACTTTCTTCATTCTTCGTTCAGGCTATTCTTTTATGGAATGCCTTGCCTCCTGAAATTAGGATGGCAAAGAGTCGCTTTTCCTTCAAAAGAAAAGTCAAAGCTCGCATGCTTGATAATATATTGCTATCGGATTCATCTCATCGGTAATGTTTCGTATTTGTGTATATATATTATGTATTTATATATGTATATATATAAAGTATTTATTAATTTGTATGTACATTTATATATATTTAGATGTGTATATATTAGGTCTTTACCTATGAAATTGCCGTTTTGCAGTACTGGCCATTTCAAATCAAAATAATTTTTGTTTGGCTAATAATTCTAATTTCAAATTAATTTTATTTTAAAAACATGGATTTTTTTTTCCAAAATTAGTCATTTGTTTATTGATTAGTGTTACATTTTCATCGCATTTCAATCTTTTTTGTCATCATGGATACCTTAAAAAATCGAGTAATTATGGAATGAGTACCGTCGTGGCAGCAACGCGGCCCAAGCGGCACGCAACATCAACGACGTTTACGGAGCTAACACTACAAACCAACGCACTACCTGTTATTGGTTTGCTCGCTTCCGTTCTGGAAATTTCGACCTGAAAAATGAACCTCGCGGTCGTCGGAAGACTTTGATCTTGATACACAATTGATATTGATTTGATACACAATCTACGGCTGAATTAGCAGCAGCTTTCGACGTTAGCGTCAAAACAATATTGGTCCATTTGCGTCAAATTGGCAAGGTAAAAAAGCTTGACAAATGGGTGCACCACGAACTCAATGATCGCCAGCGAAGTACGCGTCGAGACATGCCTTGCACTGCTCAAAAGACACACAAATGAAGGAACCGTTACCTGCAATGAAAAATGGATTCTGTTTGAATACCGCAAGCGCTCAGCAAGTTGGTTGGACCCTAAACAATGCCCTAAATGAAAACTTACCCCTAGAAAGGTGATGGTTACTGTTTGGTAGTCTAGCGCCGCACTATGGGCCAGAACGGTACGTACCGTCTCAAAAATCTGTAACTTTTTTGTTGATTGAAGTAAATAGCTGAAATTTGGCACGTAGTATCTCCAGAGTATATAGAATCCAATAGTGACACATTTATTGTCAAAACTTTAATTATTAATATTTAAAAAATAAAACAAAAATAAAAATGTATTTTTTTAATATTAAACCATAGTTTGTTTAACTTATTGAATTATAATTTTACAGTTTTATGATATTAAACCTATTTTCTTTTATTTTATAGGTATTACATATAAATCTTACATTTAAATAAATGACAAATATGATATAAATCCACTCTAAAAATATATTTTACAATTAATGTAGGTACGTAATTACTTCTATTTAAATAGCTAAGAGGCTCTTAGCTTCGTCTAACAATTCCTTGGAAATAGTGACTGATGGTTTTCTGATACTTGATATATAAGGATCTGACGTAAATAGAAGACCATGAAATACGTCTTGATTCGTTGCGGACCTAGAGCATTTTCTAGCGTGATGCAATCTGAATTTTTTGTAATCTTTATTACGAGATTCTTGGGCATCCTCAGATAAATTACCAATGGGCAGAACAGCAAAATGTCTTATTGTACTTTCCCCATGTATTAAGATTTTATGTACTGAAGAAGGCATATTATACCACATATATTTTGTTACGTATAGTTGTGCGGTTGCGCGAGTATATTCACCAAATTTTTCTGGATTTACAGCAATACCGGATGCCAAAGTTTGAAGAATAACATAGAACCTTTTAATAAGTTCCTCGTCATCTCCTGTAACTTCTGAAGCGCAATAGTAGTTCTCAATAAAACGCCGAGCTGTATTGCCGTCATTGCTGTTTCCACTTCCTTGTCGGGGCTTACCAACGTGCAATCCCATTCGGCTTCGAAATAAACTTTGTACAAGCTTTTTCTTGTCTTCTTTACTTTTTTTATCTTGTGGAGTTCTCGCAGCCCATTTTTTAAATGAAAGGTTATATGAAATATGTAAAATTAACTCCATGCACCTGATCCACGCGTGCAACGTAGACAAACCGTATTCGTAAGCATTTATATTATCTGGCTTTGATGCAATCTTCTCCAAATTATTCATTTCGCTTGGTTTAGGCCCACATACATGTACACACAGCTCCAGGACTTGTGTCAGTTAGAACTTGTGTAACTTTTCCATCCACCATAGTTAGAAATAGGTCGTGATTTATTTCAATTACCTGCTCCTCCTTGTGTATCTTTGAAGTTTGCAAATTATGAATATGACCCCGAATATCACCAACCACTGATCGGGTTTTCTCGGGGGTTTCTTTTGCAAATTCCATCAGGATTGGTTGGCAATAACGAATAGACGAACAAGCCGAATTTTGCCAAATTACCTCATTTGTTTCTGTGTCAGTCAGCTTTATTGGTACCAAAGACGCTATAAATAAGTTTGCATCTGAGACTAAATCACTCTCACCTGATAAAACTTGTTTATATTCACTTTGCCCCGATGACCCATCACATCCCCACTTGGTAAACAATTTAAGAGATTTTCTTGTTGAGTTGTAAACATTTTCAATCTTTAAGATGCGAGCAGAAGTGTGTTCCAGCAAATCTTGTAGATTTACTTTGGCACTTATATCGGTTATTTGAATGCCGGATGGTGGAGGATAACACAGTTTTTTGGCGTTTGTCAGTATATTATATGATGGCAGTATGTCGAAGTTTTTGTTAATCAGACTTGCTCGAAGTAATCCGTATTGTGATTTCGAAAGATCTAAATCTGCAAATATACTTAAAGCTTCATCCACCGTAAAATCTGTTGCATTGCGACTTTCATGCAATAATTTTTCCTTCATGATCCTTTTTTCATTTCTATCACAACTCCGCATCATTGTAACAACAGTAGCTTTTCGAATTCTCGAATTCTCCTTCAGACCGCAATCCTTAAACGTATGCATTATGTATATTCTCGATTCCATATTCATGTACCAACTCCATATTCTTCCTTTTTTTCGATTTCTCTGATAGATCTTCATAAGACTTTGGCGGACGTCCACGTTCTCCAGATGTTGTAGGTGTAATATCCAACGGTGCTTCTTTGAATTGTACCTTAAATTCACCGTCTAACCACGATGTATTTTTATTAAAGAAACGTTCTTTAGTTCGGTTAGATTTGGTCCACCGATCGTTAAACGCTGTTATAAGCCATTTTTGAATACGGTTCACAACTAATTCACTTTTTTCAGACGACCAATGGTGGTGTTCTTCTAAGTATTTTTGAATATCTTCTGATTTTGTTCCATGATCAATGAAAAATTCGCATAATACTCGTCGAGGCACAACAAATTCACTCATTTTGTTTTTACTTCTAACTACTACTTTTTTACCGAGGTTGGTGAAGACTATATTATGTCAAAGCACACTGAAGTACTGGTAAATGACAACGTAAATAAATAACTTTTATACTGAAATTTCGTGAGAAAAAATATTATTGTCTAGTGCATTATCACGTTCCTAACCACTATCTACGAAGGTGGTTATTGTACTGATATAATGTACAATAACAACTTTAACTACCATTTCCTCCCTTTTCCTTCACCGCGATAGAGAAATACATAAACTACATGATAAACATGTAATTCACACAGTGATAACAAAACATTAACCACATCTGACCGAACGATAAAAAAAAATACATTACCCAATACCCTTACCTAAAGATTAAGTAAATAGATAATTTTAAGAAAAAAGTAATCTAAATATCCAAAAATCTCATCAATCACAACTAAAATCATTTTTGGTATATTTTGTATATTCCCCCCATCAGGCATTTTTCGTTTCATTTCAAGGGGGGCAGATTCGGGCAATTTTTTTTTTTTGCCCTCATTTCTTTATTAGCTGCTCTATGTGATGCTATCAAAATTACGACATGGGCAGACATTGCTAACTGCCAAAAGTCTATGTAAAGTTTCTAATAAGGATAAAATATTAGGTTCTGAAAAATAATTTATATACCTCCCCAGTTTTCACATAATGGTCCACTTTAATTATTTTTAAATAGAATACTTCATAACCATTCTAACCATATATCACACTCAAAAATTTGCTGTGAAAATAATGAAAATATGACCATGTAAACTGGTGAAATTGTGTTCTACATAATTGACATAACTTTGAGCGTCAACTTGCAAGCCTTAGTCTAATAGTAAAAATGAGAAATAGTATATTTTAACTGCTATATAATATGCATTGGACATTCAGTTAGACATGTGCATTAACACAATATTCAATATAGAACATTACGAAAACCTATTTTTGAGACGGTACGCACGGTTCTGGCCCATAGTGCGCCGGTGTGATTCATCACAGCTTCTTACCAAACGGGGTGAGCGGTACTGCAGATGCGTACTGTGAAGAACTGAACACAATGATGGAGAAGCTGGCACATCTCCAACCAGCATTGGTCAATCGCTCGTCTCCGCTGCTCCTGCACGACAACGCGCGACCTCATACTGCACAGCAGACGGTCTCCAAGTTGCAAGAACTGGGGTTGGAAGCTCTCCGTCATCCGCCTTACTAACCAGACCTTGCACCTACAGACTACTACTTTTTCCAGAATTTGGATAAATTCTTGGCGGGAAAAAAATTAAATACCCGAGAGGCAGTACAAAATGCCTTTGAAGAATTTGTTGCCTCCCGTCCAGCTGATTCTTTAAGAAGGGCATCAATAACTGCCACTGCTTTGGCAAAGATGCATTGTTTGCATGGGTGATTACTTCGATTAATACAAATAAAAAATACATGAAAAATATTCGTTTAAATTTTTTCATACAAAATGGCAATTTCATGGTAAAGACCTATTATTATAGTTAGGGTATGTAGTGAAATTATCTCTCTGGCTACTCATTTTTGCAAAGCACCTACCACATCGTCTCTGCACTAACCTAAGGTCGACTGGTAGATAATGCCTATGGCATTAAGTCCACCTTGGCATGTTTCATTGTGTGCTAAAGTTTAAATAAATAAAATACACACAATACATTTACACTACACAAAACACATTACACTAAATTACACAATAGATACGAGTATATAAAGTTACGCATAATATGTTTATTTTTATTTTTTTATTAATGTTATTGTTACATTCTCCTTGGCATAAATACTGTGAATTTAAACAAGGGGAACAAACTGGCTCCTGCGGTACAGTATTTACTAGTGTAGGAGTCAGGGAATTCTAAAACTGTAAGTTACAAATTTGTGTCTATAAAATACTTTTATTTTTTTTGTTTTTTTATTTCGGTGCAACTGTTTCGGAGATTAGCCCGTACAAACAGACAGAGAAACAAAAAAAAGAATGGATGTGTTCTATTTTGCTTCTAACATCCCCCTGACTCGGTTTTTGCGTTTTTTTCTATGTACGGACATTCGACCTCAACAGCTGTAATATGTATTTATATATAGATTTTTGCAACACTTTCCATACTTGATTTAAACTCCTCAAAGCGTGAATAATAGAGGTACATAGTCTCTTATATATTTTGTATATCTGGTTCTAACATTCTACGCAATACTTTCTATCAATCTCGCGAATATCTCTATAACATATTACATGTAGATGACGCATAGTGAAATCATTTAACAAATTTGCTTAAAAAGAGCTTAGATGAATATTGGCTCGACATTCTTCACTATTTTTATTTCTATTCAGACTAATCCCTTCCACACGCCCGCCAATCTGATTGACACCGACATGCAATGACATTTTTTTTTATACTTTTGTATTCAATACATTTGTGTTCAGGAATCATCCAGACTACCTAAATGTATTGGATGCCGTATCAAGTTTTATCAAAATTAGAATATATAGCAAACACCAAAAGCTACTTCCCGCCATCACAAAACATAACTATTACTGATTTTAGTTCGTTATTTAATCATGTTCCTAATTCTAGTAAAACTCGAAGGACGTTACATATCGTAACGAATAATTACGGTTTATCGTAATATGTTATAATTAAAGTCCAAAGTGTATATTTTAACCAGTTAAACTAGGTTTTTAACTAGGTGTGTAGTAGGAGGTTAAAACCGATTTGTCTTCTGATAAAACAGCTTAAGTGTAAATTATTTATCTGTAACTGAAACTAGGTGCTGCAATAATCGGGCGAAACTAGGTCTAGCTATTGAACAAATGTCTATAACTACATAAGCATAACTGATATCAAATACTTACCTAATATGTAAGGCTGTAAAACTCAAGGCTTTAGAAATCATCGATGATATGCAGAAGTGAGATTTCTGATTTATTTTACAAATGCTGTGTTTTAATTTAATATAATAATGGTCAACTCTAACTGCGGTATTAGTTATTTTATTAATATCTTATATTACATGAAATTAATAAAATAATTATTTAAACTAGATTTAAACTAAAACTAACTTATAAAATACCTACTACTATTCTAAATCTCTTAGTTATTTACCTTAACTCTCTGATTCTCAAATACTTAATGAAAAATAAAATATCTTTTTCGAGTTCTAGATGCGTGAAAAACTTACCCTCCTTCATACCTTGGAAAGCATATTATGCTGATAATGCCGATTTTTATAGCAACATACTCATACCATCTTTATATATATAATTATTCTGTGAGTGTGTATGTCACTGAACTTCTCTCAAACGACTGGACCGATTTTGATGAAATTTTTTGTGTGTGTTCAAGGGGATCTGGGAATGGTTTAGATTCACAATTTTGTCCGCTGGACAATGTTTTTTTAATTAATTTTTAATTTATTAGTAGTTGCCTGAAAACCCCTTAAAACAGCCTTTTTCTTTTTCCCATACAAACGTTTTCTAACTAAAATGTAGAGTCAATTTGAGCTTTATTTTTTTGCTAAGATTTTTTAGGGTAGGTGTAGGGTAGGGTAGGGGTAGATTAGGGGTAGGTGTAGGGTAGGGGTAGGTGTAGGGTAGGGGTAGGGTAGAGGTAGGGTAGGGGTAGTGTAGGGTAGGGGTAGTGTAGGGTAGGGGTAGTGTAGGGTAGGGGTAGTGTAGGGTAGGGGTAGTGTAGGGTGGGGGTAGTGTAGGGTAGGGGTAGTGTAGGGGTAGGAGTACCGCATAAACGAAGTCTCTACGGCCCAGTTTATTTTATACAAATGTTTAGGTCTTTTATGTATCGATTGAGGCAGTACGAAGTCTGCCGGGTCAGCTAGTACTTATATAAAAATTGAATAATAAGGAACAGCCAGAAACTCTGCCTATGCAAGTCGATACCCCCGTATCGGTTTGCACAGGCAAAATTACTGGCTGTTCCTTATTATATAATTTTTCCTGTTGTTCCTTACTAGCTATACCTAGTTTTACCCGACTAAACCCACGTCACGTTATTTTTTACCGTATACAATGTGATAAGGCTCGACTTGTAACGCGTGTTGCAAAAAGCTTAAAGCTCGCTTCCATGCTATAAGCATAAAGTGTACTAGCAAGTGGAAACTTAGTGTATCGGAGTTTGTAAATAAGCATATAATTATATTACCTTAAGTTAACTGGGCGTCGAACAATATTGACATATTAACAATTATTTAAAATACTATAAATTATATTGGAAAGTAAGTACATACAATACCAACGCGCATATGTAATTTACGTAATCAGTACGCATCAATACACACAATACAGCCTGTCACGGTTACCGTGATTATTTCAACACGAACGCAATTAGAGAGGAGTTGCGAGCCTCCTCCTGTTTGTTTTAATTACGCCGAAATATCCGCCGCTATGTCCGCGCTCATGCTGCACCGCACCGCACCGCACCGCCGCCGCCGCTATCCCATCCCATCCACTTTTTACTGCAAATTGCAAACCCCATTAGTGATAAAAAACAAACCGATTCTACAGTTCAAATTACAAAGCAACGCAAAGTTTAATCGTGATCAATTAACGTCCTTTTTAATTTATTTGAATCGTTCGATATCATTCAATTTTTTTTTTTTATTTCATCCCTAGCCCTTAATAAAAATTGGTACAATATCTGTGTGTTTATATTAAAGGTCATCAACAGTCTATGCTGATAAACTTGCATGTAAAAGCTAGTTGAATACAAAAACATTATCTGTAATACTTGGCGATATAGTGTGATACTTTATTATTTTGTTGTCAATCGCTACAACCCCCTTATATCAGTTTTGAGGATAATATCATTTATCGTGTTGGCCTGTCCACAACACTCGGTCGTTGAGTTATCCGCTTTATATTTCAAAGCTTAGCTCCTTCAATACACTATACCTATACCAACAAAACGCAGTGGTACTCAAAAGGATTTATGAAATAAGTTTCTTTGAGGAACTGATTACAAACGGAACAACATATCAATATAACTCGTGTGTAAGGTAGGCAGGTACGTATTGAAATACAGAGAGATACTTAATAGAGACATAGTCATCATGGGAGTATTTGCTTGGCTTAAGCGCCCCAAATGTTAATTGCGTACCCCTGTAATTTATCTCTAACGTGATAAGCAGAGCTATCTATTGCCGTTTAAGGACATTCTGTTTGTTAGTTATGTACATTAACACAAGTGGAATCCATCCCCTGGCTTTGAATGAGAGAATTAAAATCTTATTCCATTTTATATAAGAATATCTTACGTGGCAAGAAAACGGATTATTCCAGCAATGAGATCAAGCTAGGTTGATTTTCGTTTACTTTAACCTTTAGGCATATTGAAAATTTGCTGCAAAACGTTTAGATTACTTCGTTATTTAGTGAAATATATATTTTTAATTCTTGTTTAAATTTTCTGGATTTTGCTACACGGTACTTCTTCTCAAGTCGACGAAAAATTTAATTTGTTAATAATACGAGTATGAGTATAGCACACTCTGTGGCGTGATGGCTAGTTTATATAGATAACTGAATCTTAATCCACTAAATAAAAGTCTTAAACTTCAAAGGACTTAATACGACTTAACTGGTAGACATTATTTCAATAGAAAACACAATTTCTTGGTAAAAATTGCCGGATCATAAAACCGGTTCTGAATGGATACCATCGGTTCATGCAAAAACACATTTATCCTTATTTGTACACTGCGTAGTTTTCGACTCATGATGATGAAATATGACCAAAAATATTGGTACAGACGACAAATAAAACATTCATATTGATATCTTCTTTATTTTATGATTATTGTGTTTTGCTCGTATACACCACTATAATAACTATTCGGTTCAGTTTTTAGAAACTATGTTAAATGTAATTAAAATTAATCTTTGTGACTAAGACTAAATTTAAGATCTCAACATAGCGAAACAATTACCATGTATTCAGTGTTTTCACTTAATTATGTAAATGCAAACGTTTCATACTATAGTCTTAAAGAGACTCTTCTTTAGCAAATAGAGCGCATATTAAGTAACATTTACGTAAACATAACTTAAAGTAAAACAAAGGAGGCTAATATAGCCCGGTATTGGAACATCGGAAATGTATGTCAAATATTATCCCAACATGCATAAAATGTTAGATTACAACCCGTACGCACAAGGGTAAATTCGACGTACATAGTTACTATATATAAGAGCTAGGTAGTTATACACGAGGTGTTGGTGGCAGGGGACTGATTAAACTGTATCAATTGAAATCTGGTAGAGATACATGTATCGATCAGTGGGATGCGAGTGTTGCTAAACCCGTTAGTCTGTGCCGGCCGGCGCCCTCTCGCCGCATCATTGCCTTTCGCTAAGGAAAAACGTTTCCTGCTTCATTGTTTCCTAATTTTTCTAAGTTCTACTCCCCTTATTCAGCTCCTTTGTTTCATCTTTTCCTTCCGGAGCACTTCCGGTTTAATTGTCATTT
Organism: Nycteola revayana; assembly: GCA_947037095.2. Taxonomy (NCBI): domain Eukaryota; kingdom Metazoa; phylum Arthropoda; class Insecta; order Lepidoptera; family Nolidae; genus Nycteola; species Nycteola revayana. The sequence continues at coordinate 15,898,963 of OX344846.2, read as the reverse complement.
TTATTATCCGCGCGCAAGACTTGTCTTTGCTAAAGTAACGAAATAAATTATATTGATCCATTCTTTTTTTCATTTTTACCATTCATTAGGCTGATGAAGTAGATGGAATTATTATTTTCAAATGTAATAATAATACGAAGTGCAATTTTTCCCATAGTGATTGTTAATGGTTATAAAAACCTGTCCGATGATAATAATTTGTTATTAAAAGAAATTCGGGATCGTCCAAGAAATCGTACTATGAGGAATAAAAACACAGACAGAGTTAAAAGGATCAATAAAATGCCAGATTTCACTGTGCACATGTTTAGAAATCTTTATTCGGTGATGTTGATTAGTCTGATATATTAAAAAAAGCGTGACACCAATATATGTTCAATATTAATTTATTACTTTATATATATAGATTTAAGTCCATATACAATTTGTGTATTTTTATATAAACCGCCTAAAAAATAAATATTTTTACGATATTATTTAATTATTTGGTGCAACGTTATTTTAAGTCTAAAAACCTTTGGCCACTCGACCGAAAACACAGGTAGCAGCTTTTATTCAAAAGCACCATAATCAATTATAGTACACCAGATAAAGCCGACCAATTATAGAACGTCTATTACGAGTAGCTCAAGATTGATTACATTCCGTTCCCAATTCACTCAATACTCAATACCTAATAATATATACTATTGCGCTCCAGTTTATAGTCCGTCATGGACGCAAATTTCTTTCTTATTCCCAGCATTGAGCATCATATTGGAAAAATCGGAGGAAAATGGAAAAAAAACAAGTAGTAAAATACAGCCTAAGCTGCGACCGGGCCCGTAGCTATCGCTTCCTTATCGATCAAGTCCTAAGAAATATATATATACTAACACTCTTATTTTTTCCTCCACTTAGATACTGATCTAATAAGAGGATTTTGGCATAATAATAACTATATTATAAAAGCTGGCTGTCAATTGAAACAGAACATTACGCAGTGATATTTATGCTGTTTTTATAAGTTCCTTAAGATGTGAGGTTGCTAGATTGTGTTAGGAGATGTGAAAATATAGTCTGTTTAGAAAACGGTAGGTGGTTGAGTGAGGGGCGTTTAACGGGCTAATTATCAAACAGCTAATGAAGTTTGTATTCAGCGGGCGGGCACGGGGCGGCGCGGGGCTCGGGGCGCTACGTGCGGCGACTGGCAAAGCGCCCCACCTGATAACTCCCCGCCCTCCACAGAAAAATTGCAGAGAAAAAGTTTCATCGCAAGGGAACGTGAATGAAATGAAGAATTGTGTCGGCCGCTTTCGGGATTATTCCCAACATAAAATTCCTTGAGAACCTTTTCGATCTGTTTCAATTCATCAAGACGCGTCTTTTATATGAACAAAATATATTGAGCCACGTATTCATTTTCAAGTAACCGCGATTAGATCTCTTTTTTTTTCTCTGAATTTTAAAAAATAGTGGTCTGATTTCTTATGAATCTATGTATAACGTTTACTGCCTAAAGTTTGTTTTCGTTAAGAATCTTTATTTATAATAATTCGTATCAATAAGCTTGTTGACTCTGACTTGTAAAGGAATGTTTGTATAAATGGTCAAAGATCCTTTGAAAATCACAAAATACCTTAAAATCTCTGATGCACTATTTTCCTCGAGTTTCTTTATTAATTCTCTTTGTCGTACATATAATTGTGATAACGATATATTTCTCATGTAATTAATAAGTATTCATAGTTTTTACAACATGATCGCATTTATTAGACATTGCTTACAAACCTAGAGACCGTATAACGTAAATAATCAATAGTATAAAATGGCGGACAGCATTTTCATGCTGAAATATATGAAATATGATTATTTCATTTCAGCTTAATTAAGAAGATATAATGCAAACAAGTGGCATGAAATTATAATCCTGATTGCTAAAAAATATTCTAAAAGAGCGTGGGTACTGCTGTATATTATTTTCCTCCTTTTTCTCCTCCTTTTCGACTGCCCCGTTGTTCAGCGGTACATACGACCGTAACTAGTGAGGTACCGGGTTCGATTCCCGTATCGAGCAAAAAAATAGTACTAGATATTTTCTATTTAGAAAAATGTAAGTACCAGCCCGAAGTCTGGAAGTTGGTAGTGTTTCCCCCGTGCCTCGGAGAGTACGTTAACCTCTCGGTCCTGCATCTGATCTCTCATCGGTCATGTCGGTAGAACTGTCTCACCGGATTTTTATAGTAAAGATGTAGAGAATACATCTGTGTTTGCGCACACAATTGTGGACTATAATGTGTCCTGTACAGATGGCTAATCTCCTGAGAGATTGTCCGCCGTGGCTGAAATCGGTCGGAAATACTGTACTATACTACATAGTATTTTGATACTTGTTTGGGGTTCCGTACCCAAATAATGAAAAAAGACCCTATTACTTAAACTTTGTTATTATCCTGTCCATCTGTCTGTCACCATATATGTATCTCATTAACCATGATACTCGTAGTTACCTACACAGTTGAAATTGTCACATCACAGGTGATGTATTTATGTTGCTGCTATAACAACGTCTGTCCGTCTGGACGAAACCCTTTCCTATAAACAACATATCGCCGCCTTAACATCTAGAGTACGGAAACTACTATTCATATTTAAGAAATTGCGCTATATTGCAGATCATAAACTAATTATACATATAAGGCACTGTGTCAATCCATAATCCAATACTGCATTACTTCGTGGGGTGGAATAGCAAAATCAGTGATAATGTCTATAGAACGAGCGCAGAGAGCCATCCTAAAAGTGGCCACTCGCCGCCCGTATCGTTTCCCTACATGCCAACTATATGAATCTTGTAAAGTGCTAACAGTTCGTCAACTTTTTGTATTGTACACTGTGCTAAAACAGCATGCTGCACTTACTTATAACCCTTGCCTTACTAACACCAAGAGACGGAAAGATATTGTCTGTTCATGTAGCTCTGTTTCAAAGTTTCTTTATACTAATAGGTTTTTTGCATTTTTGGGTCCCTATCTGTATAATAAAATAAACAAAGAAACATCAATATATGACCTAAACTATGCAAAATCTAAAACGCGAGTTTGCGAATATTTACAAACACTAAATTATGAGCGCACGGAAGATTTGCTGACTGTCGTCAAATAAAAATAGGTTTCATATTACTGTTTGAAGTATTTTAAGTAGATAAGTATTTTTATTTAGTGTTTAGTTAATTATATGCATAGTTTTATGTCTATAATAAATATTGTTAAAATTACATAAATAAGATCATTATTTTATACTAATCAAGTGCCCATAGCGCCTGTGGCACAGATTTAATTCTATACAGGCACCATATTGTATTACCTAGATTATTTAAATGTATTCTACCTACTGTATAAATTTGTGCACCAATGAAAATAAATAAATTTATTATTATTATTATTATCATAACAACATATACTAATAACTAACTAATAATAAAATAAATATTGAGGGGGGATCACATACAACAAACGTGAATTTTTTGCCGTTTTTCTCTCGATATTAATAACGTTTACTGTTGTATGAGTTATGGTACGGAACCCCCTGCGTGTTCCGATACGCATTTGTCCCTACCCTCTTTGGTACAAAATTACGTGGAGTCGGATGTATAAACAAAATAATACGAAGATAATTGGAGTCTCTATTTTTTATCCGTTGCGCTATTAAGCGCACTACTTATTTGATACTGAAAATTCGACCATACTCAAAATAATATTAGTATTCTGTACTGTGTCTCTATATAAACTATAAGTGTGCAAAATTTCAATCTCCTTCGTCCGCGAAATTTTCGTAAAATTGGGTACAAAGTTTGCCTCATTATTCATTTATAGATATTTTTTATCAATTTACAAATTCTATGAGGACAGAACTCACAATTACTTATCGTACAACAAACACTTAGCAGTGAATAGACAGGACGAACAAAAGACCAATCTACTAGCCAATGTTCTTAAACCAGTTAGCTGTAGTCTCATGTGCACTATTGCACTACCTATATCCAAGTAATTTCGCGCAATAGCTCGCGCCACGGGTCTCTTTCCAAAGGCCACTTCCACAGTAACGACTATCATGAACCAAGAAAATATAAAGCGGTCTATTTGTTTTATAGCCGACACTTCACTTAAACTCAGTCTTAAGAAAGTTGGTCTCATTGCTTTTAGTGAAGACTTTGAATATAATCATAAGTAACACGGAAAGACAAATTTATTTTACGTTTTCAATTAAGAAGAGTGAAGTACTGGAAAGTTAAGTCAGGGTATTTAAAAGCTAACATTTGATGTTGCTTCTTAAAAAGTACTTATAAAGTAAATAGGTTGGTACTAATCAAATTAAACGAAGCATGTATTTTTTTTTCTTAGTAGTGTTCTTCTCACTACCTTAAACGATATCTCAAATATCAAGAAAACTTAAGTGTTTGAGTAGTAAAGTCACTTGACCGTTAAATATCATGATTTCTTTGTGATAATTATTAACTTGCTGAACTAAAACCTTTTATTAATCTCCCACTGGCAATGTTAAAAAATTGGGTATGGGTGTCTAATCTATTTTTAACCAGTTGTTGGGATGACTTTAGGTAACTTTTAGTAATTTTAAGGTAACGTACTTTTGATATCAGTTTAAAGTTTTTTTGACATCTAAAATAGTTACTGTTACGGAGTAATTGCCTGTACACACTTAACAATTACTCGACCTCAATTACCGATAGTTGTTAGTCCTGAACACACTTCATCCACTGGGCAACCATTATAGTTTAGTATAATCAATCCGTCCAGTCAATCTTTAAGCTGAATTCTAAATTTAGCTCATCAGATTAGCAACTGAATCCGCATAGTAATGAATGCCTATAGTAAACGCGGCCATTTGTAGACTGCTCCTGCCTCCCCCATGGTAATCCCTAGGCCCTTACCAGAATTGATTGATAACGCTCATTCATTGCAACATAACTTTGTCTTGCTTAGAGATAATCTAAAATTATGTTAGATGCTACGTGTTGCTATAAATCGTATATAATAAAGTAATATAAATAAGAGTTGTAGATCAAGTGACACGTAATTTTCATTCAGTTTGCTAAATCACGTCTCAACACATGAAGAATACTTTTAATACAGTGAGATTAATGTTTATAAAAGTGATATCTCTGCCACATGAAAGAGCATATTTTTAAATCCACCAAAGTGCCCGTTGGACTCGCGCACCATGGATTCCGTACCATTATCTATACAGAATTAGATACTTTATTATTTTGACCCACCAAAAACATAAATGTAAAAAAGGAGAGCCAAGTTCAATACAAAAATTATGCTTGGCTGTGGGCTTCGCCGTAAAAAGAATGAAGATCTGAATGAGTGCCAAGTTCTATGCAAAATGGAAAAATGTATTTATAGGAACAAAATAACATTATGAACAAGTATTAAACTCTATTTCTTTGCTTTATTGGATACCTATAACAATTGCTGTTATTTAAAAATGTGAGATCTTAAAGTAGGTTAGATTTGACTTGGCCTGACCTTGACGATCATCACGCATCTATGTACTTCACTTTTATACTTTTATTGGTTTAGGCACGAAGAACGTTTGTGGTGATAGTATGACAATCATTTAATTCATCGTTGAGAAAGAAGCAGGATGAACATAAATGTAATAAAATAATAAATAGAACTGCAAAAATGGAAACGTTCATTAGTTTTAATCATAACACTTGCTCCTATGCCAATTTGTTTGAAGTCGACGCAACACTTTTTTATCGTCCATTCTGTTCTTTCAGCCGACTCGCCATCACTAACTCCCTTTTCCTTCATTCATCTTTTCTTTGGTCTGCCTATTCCTCTCCAATCATCTACATATTTTTCCACTCTAAAAGACACATGTCTTCAGCCCCACTCTTCACACGACCATACGAAGCCAACCGACTCCGGAGTAATTATTAGTTTTTAATATTTCTTCGTATACATAATCCACTGTAACGACCACATGTGTGGTTTATCATTTTTTTATCCAACACTGAACAATGAAAATCCATGCAATTCTAAAAGTTCCGTTTACATATAAAAACCCACATTATACACAATAAAAACGTCCAATAAAACAAATATATGATACCATCGCCTACTTTTAGCATTAAATAGCGATACTAATGCCTTCGACAAACAAAATAATAAAAGACATACATTTCATGTATATTCAGATAAATCCATATCGTTGTATGAGTAGTATTTATATGTAAGATATTTATATGTTAGCGATACTTCGCGTTCAATGTGGTTTAAAATTATGTATTAGATTGATATTAGATTTTATATTTAAGCTAATATGGACAACGGTAAATTACGAGGAACATTTTTAAATATGATTAATAATAACTGATAACGAATCCTGTCCTGTCCCTAGGACCTTTAAAGACATTACGTCGAAATGACAACAGTTTATAAGTAGTTTATAAAAAAACAGTTGGTTTAATAAATAACCTATGAATACAAAACCCTCAACCCAGAATGACCCCGATTCGGAGTTAGAAATGGGCAATAGGAATATTTGAAACACTCTTATCTGAAAGTGGTATCGTTATCGTCAAAGCAGTTTTCTAGACCACATTTACATACTAACAATAAGGCCAATTTACGACTACGACCTACGTTCGCACCCTGGAAAATATAATGACTTTAATACGTTTGTAAATTACAACATCAGGTAGCTTTCCGGTAGTAAAATATTATCATATCAAATATATTATAATTTTATCATTGTCATTTTCGTATCGCATTGCATTATTCTTTTATATTACCACAAAAATACAGAATTACGGCAGCTAAAAATTTTAAAAAAACTTGTAAACTAAGTACTCTCGTTCATATCGTATTAATACATATTGTATTTTGGCATTTTTCTCTCCGTTTTTCGAGCGTTAATTTGCTTTGAATATAAGTGATTTTATTTTGTAAGTTGGAATGACATATTTGACCACTGAATGATTTTAATATGTACTGTAGTTATTCACAAGTTAACAATGTAGTTATATGGAAAATGTAAAAATTAATATTCCCAAATATTTATTGAATGCAAATACTGATGGATATTTGATTTTTAGTTGCATCGAAATATATTTAGTAATACTGAATAAACATGAACATATTCAAGTCATTGAACAAGTTTAAATAATACTACTATACATATAGAACGTATGTAAATATAAATATGTAAATATAAATATGTAAATATGTATATTTACATATTTTTTGACTGCCGATGCCGTGCAATTTATTAGTGCAGAAAAAGTATATGCTTTCATAAATACTAATGATATTCGTAACATTTATTACTATTAATACCTGCACCTGCATTAAGATTCTCGCTATCTAAGTAAATTTACATTACACGAATATGTGCATCTTCTGCTAAATAAAGCTAATAAAATATAAGCTAAAGCGCAAACATTAATTTTTAAACGATGCTCCAAAGCAACGGGAACGGCTTCATCTAAATATGTTTAATATTTGTATAATTTTAAAAACGTTGCTTAAATTACAACCCGGCTAATTGCGCTGATATTTCTGCAAAGAACATTTTGTGGAGCTATAAGTCTCAGCTAATTGTTTGAAAAGATAATTTGGCGGCGGTTTATTGTGCTATGGGTGGGCGAGGGATGGGCTCGTTGGTGACGCCGGATCCAAGCCACCACACACATGCTGCTAATTACTTATTCTCTCGTTTGCCAAATGTGAAAGGAGTTGAGTTTGGTAACATTTTTTATACAGCCCCGAAACACTGATCAATGGTATTTCTATCCATTTATATTAGGTACTCATTTTCTTAATAACTTCATATATTTGGGTCGAGCCTAATGTGGATTTACTCGAGCGCGTCAGATAAATGTAAGGTAAGTAAATTACTACAGTTAGCTGTGGGTTGTCGAACAGCTGTTTGTTGTCGGGCTTAGAATATACCACCCGATAAGGGACATTAAGCTGATGGTTGAGTACTCACCATCTTACTGCGATCACGCATCCGCCTGCCAAGCGTGGTGATTATGACAATATCCTCTAACAATTTCCCTGGTTTCCCAAAGTCTGTTAAGGCCCATGTTCAGCAGTGTACGTAAACGTATTTTTTATGTTCATGTATTTATTATTTGTATTAATCGAATCACCCATGCAATCAATGCATCTTTGCCAACACAGTGGCAGTTTATTGATGCCCTTCTTAAAGAAATCAGCTGGACGGGACGCAAAAAATTCTTCAAAGGCATTTTGTACTGCCTCTCGGGTATTGAATTTTTTTCCCGCCAATAATTTATCCAAATTCTGGAAAAAGTAGTAGTCTGTAGGCGCAAGGTCTGGTGAGTAGGGCAGATGACGGAGAGCTTCCAACCCCAGTTCTTGCAACTTGGAGACCGTCTGCTGTGCAGTATGGGGTCGAGCGTTGTCGTGCAGGAGCAGCGGAGACGAGCGATTGACCAATGCTGGTTGGAGATGTGCCAGCTTCTCCATCATTGTGTTCAGTTCTTCACAGTACACATCTGCAGTAATGCTCACCCCGTTGGGTAAGAAGCTGTGATGAATCACACCGGCGCTAGACCACCAAACAGTGACCATCACTTTTCTAGGGGTAAGTTTTCGTTTAGGGCATTGTTTAAGTGCTGAACCAGGATCCAACCAACTTGCTGAGCGCTTGCGGTTATCAAAAAGAATCCATTTTTCATCGCAGGTAACAATGTGGATCAAAATTCCTTCATTTGTGTGTCTGTTGAGCAGTGCAAGGCACGTCTCGACGCGTACTTCGCGCTGGCATCATTGAGTTCTTGGGGCACCCATTTGTCAAGCTTTTTTACCTTGCCAATTTGACGCAAATGGACCAATATTGTTTTGACGCTAACGTCGAAAGCTGCTGCTAATTCAGCCGTAGATTGTGTATCATAAGCTTCCACAATCGCCTTTAATTCGTCATTGTCGACCAAAGTCTTCGGACGACCGCGAGTTTCATTTTTCAGGTCGAAATTTCCAGAACGGAAGCGAGCAAACCAATAACAGGTGGTACGTTGGTTTGTAGTGTTAGCTCCGTAAACGTCGTTGATGTTGCGTGCCGCTTGTGCCGCGTTGCTGCCACGACGGTACTCATATTCCAAAATTAATCGAATTTTTAACGTATCCATGATGACGAAAAAGATTGAAATGCGATGAAAATGTAACACTAATCAATAAACAAATGAATAATTTTGGAAAAAAAATACATGTTTTTAAAATAAAATTAATTTGAAATTACAATTCTTAGCCAAACAAAAATTATTTTGATTCGAAATGGCCAGTACTGCAGAACGGCAATTCATCGATATATAAGGTACGGACCTAATATTTATTATTTGCATTTTCATAAAGCCGTCAAGAGCTTGCGTCACTACCGAATCGCCAGACTTTACAATGGGAGCTTCTTTCGGGTTCCCTTTGTTAACGTTTCTTAACGATTGATTTATCGATTATATGAAATAAAAGATACTTTCGTAATATTATTGTATTCAGTGACAGTTACCTGACAACCGCCGTACTTTTCTTTTTATTTAAAATACAGTTCTACCATCGATGATTAATATATTGACACGATGGTAACCGGCCAGTAGGAACCATAGCTTCACATTACATACAAACTCTAATATCTTCTCTTGAAGCTCATGGTCATCAGCATAACTTTCTTAGAATCAAGCATTAAGTCCAATCTGCCGACATAGTAGCAACAGCCTTGGTTTATACAGTGCCTTTGTGAGCATATCTGCAATTTGGTCTTCAGTGCCAATCTTTGCTACCTCCATGTCCCCATCAGCTATGGCTTCTCTAACAAAGTAATGTCTTATTTTTATGTGCTTTGTTCTATTGTGGAACTCATATGGCGGATTCTGTGCCAGCTTGATAGCGGACTCGTTATCTATATATAGCACAGGAATCTTCTCTGATTGCTCTATGTTTCCAATTAATCGTTTAAGCCATATAATTTCTCTAGCTGTTTCACTGGCTGCTACCATTTCAGCTTCAGTGCTTGAGATCGCGACTGATGTTTGCAGTTGGCTTCTCCATAATATCAGGCCTCCATAAATACAAATTAGACCTGAAGTTGACCTTGCAGAGTCTGGATCTCCACCATGGTCAGCATCGCTGTAGCAAACTAGTTGTTTGTTTGTACCTTTTCTGTAGGTGATGCAATAGTCTCGCGTACCACTTAAATAGCGAAATATTCGCTTCACATTTGCAATATCTGCCTTTGTAGGTGTTTCCAAGTGTCTGGATGCAACACCGACGGCGTATGCTATATCGGGTCTTGTTCCCACCATTAAATACGCAAGTGCTCCAACTGCCTCTCTGTATGGAAACGCATTGTCTCCTCCAGCTTCTTCTCTCAGTTCAGAGTCCTTTACTATCGGGGTAGCGACAGCCTTACTATTTTGCATACCAAATCTCTCTAGTACCTTTTTGATATAGGCACCCTGATGAATCTTTATACAGTCTTCCTCTTTCTGTATCTCCAGGCCTAAAAAATAATAGGACTTCTTGTTACGTTGAGTTTTTATTTTAAATCGCTTCTCCAGCTTTTCGAGGAATTCATCTATCAGCTGTTGTGATGTTCCAGATAGTAACCCATCATCTACATAGAGGGCTAGTAGTAGCCTATCTCCCCCCCTCTTCATTGAGAAGAAACAAGGATCTTCTCCTACCTTGAAACCTTGTTCCAGAAGATAGTCTTTAATGCAATTATTCCAGCATAATGGCGCCTGTTTTAGCCCATATTAACTGCGTTTCAGTTTGCATACTTTACTTTTTCCATCACTGTATCCTACAGGCTGTTTGACATAGATTTCCTCATTCAAGCTTCCATAAAGAAATGCGGTAGAGACGTCAAATTGAGCGAGAATCATACTATCTCGAGCGGTAATACTTAGTAAGATTCTGATTGAGCTCATTTTTGCAACTGGACTAAATGTCTTATCGTAGTCAACGCCTTTCTTTTGTGAATAGCCTACTGCAACGAGTCTGGCTTTGTACTTATCAATAGACCCATCTGAATGTCTCTTAATTTTGTAAATCCATTTACTCGATATAGATTTACGTCCCTTGGGTAATGGCACTAAGTCCCATGTTTGATTTTCTTTTAAGGAACTTATTTCATCATTCATGGCTTTGCACCATTTGTCTCTATCTGTAGACTTCATAGCATCTTTAAATGTCTTCGGTTCTTCATCAGGGTTGTAGACCTTTTCCACACAATTGAGAACAAACTCGTCAAATCTGTCTGGAGGTTTCAATGTAGAGCGATCTCTCAGCGTCATTCTGGTAGGAGCTGTTTGTTCATTCTGAACGTCTTCTAGAGATTGTTCTGCATTGTCATCATCTCTTAATGACTCATTCTCTTGTTCCGTAAATGACTCATACTCTGACTCTGAGTCTATAGTTTGTTCTGCCTCTGCTACATTTGGTAGAATTTCCGTCTCAATCTGCGGTTCATTTACTTCTATTGATGCTTCCTCTGACGCATTCAATGGTGACTCTCTGTAATGGGTGTGTTGATGTAAATAGGAACTGGTGCATCAAAAGTTATTGGACTTGTTTCTGTTGGTATCGGATCTTGATTTGTTGATTTTAGACATTTCTCTTCAAAGATAACGTCTCTAGATCGTACCAGCTTGTTAGTCTCTTTGACCCATATTCGGTATCCTTCATCATTATCGTATCCGATTAGTATACCTTTCACGGCTTTCTTGTCCAACTTTTTCCTGGTTACTTTTGGTACATGTGCATAACAAGTGCTGCCTATTATTCTTAGATGCCGGATTTGTGGCTTCTTATTGCACCAAATCTCATATGGACTCTTTTCAAATGGAGTCGGGCCAGTCCGATTAAGAATATATACTGTAGCATGAACTAATTCTGCCCATAACGCTTGTGGGAGTTCTCTTGCATGCATTATAGCTCTCGCAGCTTCGACAACTGTCCTATTATCTTGTTCGACACAACCATTTTGTTGTGGGGTGTACGGCATAGTAAGTCTCTGCTTGATGCCATTTTCTTGCAGTATTTTTCGTATATTCTGATTGTCAAATTCTCCTCCATTGTCACTCAGAAGCTCTTTCACTTTGTGTCCCATAGCTTTTATCTCAGCCAACACTTGCTTCAGCTTATGATGTACTTCAGACTTCTGCCTCAGAAAATATACATATCGGAATTTGGACAAATCATCTTTGAATAATACAAAATATCTGAATTTGCTCATTGAATACTGGAAAGGTCCACATACATCAGCATGTATCAATGCTCCTGTTTCTGTCGCCCTCTCTCTGGTACCAAACTTCTGTCTATGCGCCTTGCCATAGATACAGCCTTCGCAAATTTCACTATCAAATTTCAGTTTTATGGCAAGTTCTCTCTCAATAACTTTCTTTACATGACTTTTACTCTGATGTCCTAACCTTTCATGGTATAGTTGTAGTAAATTCTTTGAGTCGAGACTGTTAATTTCAATAGGTTTCACAGGTTTCATGTTATTCAAACGAAGTTTGTACAGACTTCCATATTTCTGCCTATTTCCACTCAGCATAATTGTCTCATCAACTATCAACTTACATTTGGTTGTTGTAGACATAAAAGTACTATTTGAGAGTCTATCTTGAGCTGATAAAACTGAGAATAGATTTTTCTTCACGCTTGGAACATACCAGACATCATTTAGCGTGATCAACTGTTTGCGACCTTCTACGTCAGCTTCAACTTTCAGTGTTCCCTTTCCAAGCGCCTGAATGGCATCTCCATTCGCGGTTGTCACAGTGTAGGAGTCGTCAAAGTAATGGAATGTTTCAAATAGATCATCTCTATTGGTTACATGACTCGTAGCTCCATTGTCTACAAACCAATTATTATGATCTTCATCCATGTTACTATCTACTGCCATAAGACTCATGTTCACACTTGTGTTTGGAACGCTCTTTGCTTTAGACGGTTTTGGTGGTCGTCCATCAGATATCCATTTTTCGCAATTTTTCACTCTATAACCTATCTTTCCACAATAATGGCATTTATCTTTATCTCTCGTAATTTTCTTCAATTTTTCCTTTTTATGTTGAACGTTGAGCACCTCTAGTTCTTCTTCCTTATTTTTACGTAATAGGGCTCGCTCGTATGAACACAGTTGACTTGTCAAGTTTTCTACTGTCCTTTCTGATCTTGAAATTAATAGCCAACTAGACTTGAAAGAAAAATTATTTTCTGGAAGCGTGTCTAAAATTTTGCATATAAGGAAAATTTCCGGTAGCTCACCTTTTTCATCAGTTTTCTTCATCTCTTGTTCTAGTTCAGACCATATATTTTTCAATTTTGACAAATGAGTTGACATGTCATGATCGGACTCTTTCTTGTAGCCAAAGAATTTCATGCAAAGATCATATGCTCGATCTTGTGATATACCTGCGTAGATTCGGTTAAGTTCTGTCCATATCTCTTGTGCATCGGTAAATCGCATTACTTTTTGAAGATTTTCATCAGATAAATTTGTGGTAATTAGTAAAAGAGCTGCGCTATTGAATCTTTGATAATTTCTTAAATCAGTTTCATATTTGACGATATCTTTAGGATCTGACAGTGTTGGCTTACTGTCTCTTCCCTCGACTATGTCTAGCAGTCCTAATCCTCTCATCGCTGCCATAATTTTGAATTTCCAAGTCGCCCAGTTCGAACTGTCTAAGAGACCAACCTTTACTTTTGTCGCCTCATGAATCACTTGCTCCATTTTGCGGACAAAAAAGTATTGTTTTTTTTTTTCTCTTCTTGATTTTCGATTTTTCGACTTTTTTCGAATTCTATAATGATTACGTTTTCAATGCGTCCTATTTAAAACGTTTCTTAATGCTCTGCTACCATGTTAACGTTTCTTAACGATTGATTTATCGATTATATGAAATAAAAGATACTTTCGTAATATTATTGTATTTAGTGACAGTTACCTGACAACCGCCGTACTTTTCTTTTTATTTAAAATACAGTTCTACCATCGATGATTAATATATCGACACGATGGTAACCGGCCAGTAGGAACCATAGCTTCACATTACATACAAACTCTAATACCCTTACATTCCTTCTAATTTTTACTTTCCCTTATTCTCCTTCCGTACCACCAAACACGCAAATTAACATACGGCCTATACAGAGAGACGTGGGATTTATATACTATCACGCTATATATTTTCCTTTCTACCAATAGCTCCCCACGACACTCATGTAAATCCATATTTAGGCCGTTGCCTACCCTACATAATAATATATAGTACATAATGTTATAAGTAAGTATCAACCTCTATGATTCATGATAACAATTCACTATCGGCGGCATCACAAATCATTGTTTGACAGAGATTCAAAATTCAATCTCGATATTGCTGATAAATGTATACTGAAAATCACAATGTTGTGTCCATCAAATATCAATTTGAATATTATGTTGGTTTGTACATAACATAAAATTCACTGTCTTATTCAAACGAAGCTGATCGCACTTTACCAGAAGGGATAAGCGTTTCTTGTTCACCTTTCTTTAGATACAACATGGGGTTATCCAGAGCTGAAGTTCTTACTTAATTTCGAATTACTTAAAAGAACTTCTTAAAATCACTTTACGCTATACAGGGATCAAACGAGAGCCTTATAGTTCCACAATGGAACGTATTGCCACTTTTCCACTGAGTATCACATTTTAGAATCCAACTAATTAATTATCACATTCTAGAATCCTAATAATTATTATATTTATTCCTTAGATATTAAGTATGCAGACTGTGTATGAATATTTATTACTTGTCGTCGCGTCTCGTATTGTACCAGCGTACTTCGTAGGTGTCGAATTTGCTTAATCTATGAAGTCTTCTCGTGCAGAGTTTTAACAACGTGATGTTTATTGGAAGAGCTTAAAGAATTTATTTATTTTTGCAAGCATGTTTTGAATAAAGCCACGTACATTACAGCTGACATTGTAAAATAAACACTGATATTTACGCTGACGTCAAACTACCTTGTATGTATAAGTACAACTAACATTTATTAGAAAACCTCTGGATTAGCACACGAAACAATTAAAATAAAATAAATAAAAAATGTATTTATAATTATTTAACTTTTATCATCCGAAAATATATTTTAGACCTATCTAAATAATTTGAAACTTTCCTGTCTTCTTTTGTTAATTCGTAAATAATCGCTGATTCATTGAACTCGATACAATTCCGTCAATCTACATTTGATCTTTAGATTCGCTAAAATCCATAATAACAAACCTCAAAAGTTAATAAAGTCACCATTCATCCGTCTCTGCCCTTGCAAAGAACCTTCCGATGCCCTCCTGAAAGTTTTTTTTTTTTTTTTTTTTCCTGTTTGACATGCATTGACGCATTCCCACCGCCGCTGCAGCGTATTCGCGCGCTGGCGGTGGGATATGTGGGACTCGCCCTCTCCATAGCGTGGTATGCTAAACTCATACCACGAGGAGAGGTAGACCTAGACCACTAAAACCTCCCGGCCACTCCTTCGACCGCCGTTGGCGGGGGCGGGTACGCATGAGCAACCCGGCCCCCCAATGCTCTACTGAACCAGAAGTCCAAAAAAAAAATTCTTGGACTTCAGGTCTTCGTAAAGTAGTGCGATAGTTGCACTTAAGTACCCTGCCAGCGATCGCTCTGAGCCAAAGTCCAAGACCCCCGCTCCCTCTTGCACAGGTTTCTTAGTTTGTAGTTTTTTATATCATAAGTATAATAAGAACGTGGGTATGACAAAGGAAGTAGTTTTCGTTCAGACACAACAAAAATGGTTTAAGAAGTGTATAGAATATTTAAAATAGTGGTTATATCAATCAGAGGTGTATGGAATGTATCGCACGTTCGAACATGTAAGAACTCTCCGCACATTGGGTACCAAGTTTACTATGTGTGATTTAAAATTTACTCGAGAAACCATTTCGCTAGCAAAAAATGTTTGGGGTTTCTGTAAATTGTGCAACTACAGTAAATTTAAAATAAATCTACGATTTTCACCAGATAACAAACAGAACTGAAAATATATTTTGTAATATAACAAACCGAAAAGAAGTGTGTATTTTTACGAAAATGGTTTACGCTTACTTTTTTTGTTTAATAATGTTAAAGTCGAGATAAGTTGCAGCTCTCCCCGTAGAGCGATCAGGCGTTAATGTATTGCCTTTTATTCCTTTGCTACCTATAGATCCAGATCATATATGCGTGCCAAAATCGTCCATCATCCAAATGAGTTAACTATCGAACTTTTAGATTAGAATCATTCGCATTTGTAATATTAATAGAAAGTAAAATTTGTCACAAGTACCTACATATAATTTCTATGTAAATAATAATGAAATTAATTGTTTTATCGGCCAACAAAAAGCCACAGTTTTGAATACAGATTATATCAAAACTTATTATCAGTACATACACGGTAACCAGCAAATTTTATATACATATAGTTTACCAAGTTATTGTAGGTACCGTTTTGACGTAGATTTAAGGAAATCTTATTAATTAATGACTATTCAATACTACTCTATAGGTTCCGAATCGTTAGGGCCTTTATTTGACTTCTAATCTAAAATCAGAACTGGTACATAATGTCCCATCAAGTAAAATAAATAACGTCGAAATTTGTGCGAAATTCAAAACAAATAATCAGACATTCATATCTCGAATTCACCAAATCTAAACTAAAAACGCCACAGCTCAACACAACCTTGACAACCTCTATGGCGTAGCAGTGTTATGCCCGCTTTTAGTCTCAGAGGTGAAGGTTTCGATCCTCACAAGACAAGAAATTTTCGTGTCAAATCTAAGATTTTTCCCGGTTTAGTTGGTTTAAGGACATTAAGCCGCAGGTAATCGTTCCGATTATTATAATATCATCCTTAACAAATGTATACCAGGGAACGGGCAGCAGTGTTTCCTTGTGTGTTACTCCCAAGCGTGATGACTATGGCTTAATCCTCTCTCGAGAAGAGGTCTTTGCTTAGCTTTAGACATTTTACGGGCTAACGATGGACCTAAAAGCAAAGCTTCTCTACTACTACTACTATAACATTAATTTATCTAATAAAATCTGGTGTCTTCAAAAAATCTATTTGTATATATCCTAATACATCCTCTACATGAATATGGTCACATACTAAGCTCTGCTTATTAGTGAATCCATGCATTCATGTTATGTTCAAGCTATTACGAGGAACATGCAGCTACCATCACGCAGCATGTTTATTGCCATATTCGTAGATGTAATGCTGAAAATTTCCATTTCCTCTAATGGTTGGTCGTGCAATGCGGTTATTATAATAGTAGGCTCCGGTATTACAAAAAATGTTAAATGAGTGCAGAGATTTTTTGATGGGCGCGTTGAACTTTTGTTATTT
Organism: Nycteola revayana; assembly: GCA_947037095.2. NCBI lineage: Eukaryota > Metazoa > Arthropoda > Insecta > Lepidoptera > Nolidae > Nycteola > Nycteola revayana. Next base: position 15,881,515 of record OX344846.2, on the reverse strand, counting down.
TGGGAACTTCATAATAACTGTGTTTAATTATCGCGTTTAGTCTTGAGACCGTGGGTTTGATTCCTATACCCTACAAGAATCGTTCAGTAAAATATAAGATTTCTATCGGGGGCCTCAAAAAGCACGTTAAGTCGTTGGTCCTGACTGTTTTTACATCATCTTTAACAATCGTAAACCAGGGAACGGGCAGCAGCGTTTACCTTTGTATTACGGTATAATACGGCGGTCACCAACCCGCCTGCCATGGGTGGTGACTAACCTCCCTCCTTGTTAAACTAAACAAAAAAAGTTTAAAGTTGGCTTGGCATAAAACAAAGTTGGTAGATAGTGTCTGGATCGCAAATGAATCAAAGAATCTGGGAATAGTTGGCAGAATATACAATAAGTTCGCAAAACTAATCAAAGAAACAATGAGAATACTTACGTTTAAGATGAAGCTGAAGACTTTTACTGAATGAACGTTGTTATACTCATACCTACCGTACCTACTGTACTACTGTTAACTTGCTTTTCTTGCATTTTACATCCTATGTACACAACATTATTTGCATATCTTATCATGTCTTTCTGAATCTTAAAAGATATTAAAATCCAACAAATTATTAAAAAATACCAGTTCAACTAACTTTATTAATAATGTGTCAGACGAATATAAAAGATTAAAACCGATTATTTAAATATGCTTCAAAGTACTTATACTCACTTAATTTAGAAACACTTATCTTCTTTTTCACTTAAACAGACTTTGATTTAATTATTTGCCAGAGATGTTTTTTTAAAATATTAAGAGTTACGTTTTAATTAAATTAATTATAATATTTCAACCACATTTCATTTATATATAATATGTGTTTTTCTAAACAACGGTATTATTATCTTCTCGTATTTTTCTTTATTTTGTTTATACGTATATTTGATGACTATTCGCCGAGATTTTTTAGTCATTGATACTACTCACCGAAATGAATTGTTGGTAGTACAATCGAGCTATGCACCCATATACTCTTTAAATACCATTAAAAATTACAGAATAAAATGACTGAAACTGTGGTAGGGCCCGTTTGTACAACCTAAATTATCCTTTATTGCAAGGCAATAGAGCTCATTGCCGTCTCCTACTAATGTTACTTTTCGTTAGTAATAAAAATCTAATCTTTTCTTATAATTTTGCAAATCGTCCTGCCTAATTATAAGAAAAGATTAAACAATCGCGGTGAATAGAATAAGAATGTACAGAATCCATAAGTTGGATTCTTTTTCAGGATAGAAGCTATAAACTGGATTTTGTAAAATGACATTGTAGTTTACAGAAAGTTGAACTGGTTGAGCGAATTCAAGTTTGGATTACTTTTCTAAGTCTTATCCACATACAAAGTGGATACAATTCGGAGAAAACTAGAATCTTGTGTATTAACAAGATTTTATGTTATTTGAACGACATGTGTAGTGTTCTCTTATTTGTGTTGAAGTTAGTTATATTATTTAAAACCACTATTATTAGTGAGAATCATAATAAAATAACGTACTCGTATAATAAAGATTTAAAAGATTGCTTTGTTATATTTTCTGGGACAGTTTTTCCATTTACAAAAATATAACATAGGCTGTATTTTCGTTAGCATACTTTAATTTATATGTATAGATATCCCTCAAGAAGATATTGCAACCCAAGTAATGCTCACTGATAATAAAAAAAGAATATTTAATCTATTGTGTTTTTATAATTTATAAAAAAAGTGATAAAGCAACTTATTGCTACCCTAACAAAGATTGAACTCGGCATAAAATAAATGATCTTATATTTTAACATTGCAACAAAAGTTACACTGCCCGATACGAATTGCAGTGCCACCTACCGGATCCAAGTGTCAATTCAGGATTCCTCAAACACGCATAAAAACATCAAATCGGATCTACCCGTTTAACAGGAGATCAATGAATAAATACTTACATACACTCACACAAAAATATAAAGATGTACTGCATAATTTAAACATTTATGATTTATCAGACAAATGTCACACATCACGCCATCTAGCGACATTTGCCCAAACTATTTAGTATATTTCATTGTTAATAGTTTCATGATCAAACGCTCCCACACACATTGGCATGATAGCATCGCATGAGTATCTGTGATTGACACCTCGCTTAGCGTTACAAAAAGCATTCTTTAACTGATTTATGCCGGTTTTATGAAGCTTTGACCGAATTCTAATTATATATAACGGCTAGTAAGACAATTGCAACTATTGATGGTCATTTAGTTTTTATATCCCAGTAAGAGCGGAATTTTCATTCCTCAGATAAAATTTAACAGAGTCAACTGAAATTGTGAAATACATATTCAATATGTACCGACGAAATCTTGTATTGTATTTTAAGGATTTAGTTACTTAAAATGACAAATGGAACCCTTATAGGATCAATCCGTAGTCTGTTTGTCTCTCTATTGTACCGATTCGATTATTCGGCAAATAAATAAATTGAACTACTTCTTGATGACACTTCCATGCCCGACTTAAATTTTGCAGACTATGAATCCGCTACACATTTAAGTGTATCGTAGGAACCCTAAAAGTAACAACGTAGTCGCCACACTTAGTACGTAAACTAATATTTAGTTGAAGCTATTTCGTGTATCTATTAATAAGATAAATAAAGAAAGTTTACAATCATAACTGAACCAAACTAATATAAGTTATTAAGTAAGCCCTTATGGATTCTAGATTCTTTTCTATCCAGTTATAATACAATGACAGCGGAAAAGCAGGGAATGTGACACCACTTAGTTACCTTTGTTCGTCTACTGTTTTTGATTTATTCCTGTGTGACTTATTATTATCCAAATAGACTAGTAATACGACTCACCCCAGTCTATGTTTATACAGTAGTGTGGAATGAAAGTTAATTTTATTGATCTGTCTCACAACATTACTGTAGGTACTTACGCTGCTAGTAGGACAGAACGAATAGGTACTGATACCCGTGCCAAAAATGTACAGCGCCTATATGTACGTACATGTCACCTTCATGATGCTAATTAACTATTTAGTAATATACCTATAACATTAAATTGTATTTGACATCATGTATTTTGGTAATTATTGAGAGGCGCGATGGTGTTACTTGGAGACTTTCAGTGGCCTCTGGAACAGTGCCAAGGAATAGTCTGGTGGTTATTTTTGCACGTCATCTACGAATAACATGATCTACCCATACTCTCTATACTAAATAGGGATTTATAATCTCACTTATTTTCAATACAGTCCATAAGACATTATATTATAGGTAAAAGGTAAAAATAACCATATATTAGAATAGAATAAAGGTTGTCATTGTTCAATCATGGTCTAAAGATTCGTTTGAGTTTACATTCACAGGTCCAAACCAACTGTCCACGAAAAGTTATAAAATTTAATTGAGTATTTTTATGTTTAAGTTGTCATAATATGTATATACCTTTACTTAATTGAATTAAAGTTTGTGGGCTAAACTAAAATTGATAACATAGGCGAATTCTTATGAGATTTATAAAATGTTGTCATTAATTTTAAAAATATCGTTATTATTCAATCAAGCTACAAAACAAGATTAAAATACATTCATATACCAATAGATGAATATCACGTTGATGATGTAAATTTTCTTTCGTGGCTTTATTTTATTAGTTCTGAAAATTAAAATAGCTACTGAATAAACAATATAAATAGCCCGCAAGTAGAACATATATTTTTCTTGCTTCATAGACACAAATACGGGCACAATCCTGAAAAAAAATACATATTGCTAATTGACTTAAAAATAATTTATTGTAAACTGTGTCTGGCGACGGACGGATGAACGAGAGCAATGAGATTTCGTTTGGACCCTTATGTTTGTGTCCGGAATCCTTAATAGTAATAATGTAAACCACATTATTACTATTTAGGATTTCGGACACAAATAAATACAACAAATGATATGCATAAAATTTTTATCTTTTTTTATATTAAATTTATAACGGAATGGGTTTGAAGGAATGTATTATTTTATAATAACAAGTCCCACTAGTAGTCCCTAGTTAATAGACTTGGGCGATAAAAATGAGCATAAAAAATACGGAGAATTCCTTGATTTATTAGAAAAATAAAAACGAATATATACCTACTTCATGATAATGACGGTCGCACATTAAAGCTGACCTCACATTAGGTGTGCGCGTTCCTCCTCGAGCATGTAATGACCCCATCTCCTGATAGCCCCGCCGTCATCCGCATGTGGGATCAGCCTAAAGAAAATGCCGCGAAATAGATACCTATTTATTGGTCAGTTTATTTTACACTTACCTAATTTTATTTAGCAGTTATTTCCAAACCTAATGGGTTTTTTTCAAATATTGAGTACGATGTATTTATGATACACTATCATAGGAATATTGTGTATTGAGATAGAATAGAAAATACTTCAAAGTTAGCAACGCACATGTTTAACATTCAAGCAGCGCGTTTCTATTATATTATTACAAGCATTTAAAACCCGTTCATACATTCAAGTTCAATAAAATCACTAAACCGAATTGCACGCAAGTAACTCTATTAAAATGCCCTTTGTCTAGTATTCATTATCCCCCTGTCTAGTTTTAAATTCTTTTGTTAGTTGCATTCGTTGCATGGATGCATGAATAAATTGTTTTTGAGAGCCGAACGATCTGAACAAACTGGTAGGTCAAGATCCCTTTCTCATAGAACAATCTTTTGTGCGATAGTAAAAGGCATTGACTATTAAAGGGCGCGGCTCGGGTAGATTCTGGATTTGTGGCAATGTGTAATTATTATTTAATCTATAGCATTGAGCTTGAGCTTGAACCTTCTTGAGAGTGCGGGAAAGGATGGGTCATATTTCTCGGTACTTAGTTACTCGGTAGTTGGGTGCGCCTTTTCGTTTGTGTGAGTGATCCTGATCGCTATGCGTGCGCGCTGTCATTGCCCCAGTGGCGGCGCTATGCCCCCTCGCCTCTTGAAACAATGAACGGAACCTGGTTAATGGTCGGCCTATTTTACTTTTTTTTTAATAAATTACTTTCTGATTTATCGAATATTCAACGGATGAATGATTTCAAAACTAATCTCTTCTTTGTATTAAGTATTCGTTAGACTGATGTGTTTCACATTATACACAAATTTGTTGAGAGAATTTATATCTATCTTTATTACTGACTTGCAATAAAGAGCATCTTTGTAAAATGTTTACAATTTACAGAGGTGTTGGTGTAGAAACCGAAGCACATCTATAAATTATAACCTCGTAAAATTTATGTTGAGAATTTGTATTGGCTCGCATCACACGTAACACCTTATATTGATAGATACATTGCGCAGTTTTAGAAACAAGTGGAGAATAAAATTGTATGATATTAGTATATATTGTAACATAATATTAATTTCGGAACGTTGATATTCTCAACTTCAGAATAAATATACCTATGTATTCTAAAGAAACACAAAATAATACAAACCAAATGCCAAAAACAATATAAAAGACGTTTTTATGATGAAAAAAGATTTATGTAAATATCCTTAAGCAATCTTCATAATTTGCTTAACCTTTCTGATAATAAAAAAATATACATATAAATCAATAATTCTTATGTTATTTACATGAAAAGTACGGAAACGGAACAAAAAAGTATTTGTATACTAAGCGGTAGTTTCTGAGATGAGCTAAGGCATAAATATGTAAGATTGTTGAGATCTCTAAATTGCTAAATACTTTCTTTATCATATTTACAATATAATTATTTATAATTTAAGGAATATGCCTAAATAATATAATGTACCTAAGATATTTTCACTATTATTAACTACAGATCCGCAAGACCGTCGAAGAGGATCTACTCAAAAATTAAACTATACACGTTATGGATTCAATATTTACCCTAAATGGAACCTCAGCCACATGGGAATTTCGGGAAGAATACTTTTATAACCTCGAAACAATATAGCAATAAAGTTAAATGTGAGTAACAATAATGTCCAAATAATATTGTTTTATTAGGAGCATTGTTCGTGGGCACGGGCGAGCATTGAGCCGCGACGCTCATATAATGAGATGCAGTACCTCCAGATGTGGCGCAGGCGCGCCCGGCACCACGTTTTTTGTTTCCCCTCTTTTTTGCTATGCCATTAGATAAACGATATCTTTGCTCCCAACATCCCTTGTCTAAGATTGCAATTGCAAATTTAAATAAACACCGAAGAGCCAGACTAAAATACAAGCATTATAAATAAATAGAATATTAGGTATCATTACATGTCTAAAATTGACATTTATATACATAGATAACTACGCAAAAGATGCAAGTTTCTACGAACTACATATATCACCATGAATTTTATATTACTCACATACCAAAACATTCTAAAATTGAGTATTTATCTGAATGTTTATCCTATCACATAATAGACATACAAAATACACGCAATAAATATATTAAAAGTAACCATAATTTTAATAAATTAGTATTAAAATATATAATCAACTATTATATGGTTTTTTATTTAGATGTTAGATGAAGACATCATCATTTACTCTATAGTCAGTTTATTTAAATACTTATCGAATTAGACTGAGAATCAACTGATTAAGCATAATACCCGTAAGGTAATCTTCCCGAAACCTACACATTATAAAGTTCGAAGAGTAGTTTTAATCTTCAGTCGGTGTTAGCTTCGCGTTTATTTATGTTGCCTTAGTCAGAACTCTTGTTACCTACGCCAGATGTTCTTTTACGACAGCTCGGCGCCAAATAAACAATTTTTCCTTTTATTTTATTGCCCACCCCTAGATTTCAAAGTATTTTAAAGCAAACGTTTCAAACATATTTTTTAAATAGATATTTAGTAAACCCCTGTAAAAACGGTATTAATGAAAGCGATAACTGTATTGAAAAAAATAATGGTTCTTGGATAATTACCACATTGTTCTAACATTAATTATATCGAAGCAGTAATTTATCTGTCCGTGTCACAAACTAAATGAACATAAACAGCGGCGGCGCGTCGTTCCTGAACTACAAACAGCTATCACACAATTTAATTAAAATGAAACACTGTTAAACCGTAAGCACAAATAACAATATGAGGCTCCTGACACACATGTGAACGATGATGCGATTTCCGGACCCGAGGGCACGCCCGCGCAGCTCCATACTTCTTTACATTCCATACGATCATAAGCACTATGGGAAGTAAGGAAGCACGGAACTCGCGCAAGGCTTTATGTCTTGAGTGTTCTCTTCATTCTTGAGTAAAGATGTTGCAATCCTGTGCAGTTGCAATCGGAGATCACGCCGGTGTAAATGTTGATGATGTGCACGGTTCACTCAGTAGGCGCCGCCACCCCCCGGTGGCCGGCGAGGAGCGAAGCGCGCTCGGGCGTGGGGGTGGCGAGCGACGCGGCATGGTGGCAGCTCGCGGAGCACTGGCGGCGCGTTCGCTGCGCACGCGCAGATCAGCTCTAAAAATGGAGTCAACCGGCGGAGTTCGCTTACGACTCGGGAGTACCATCCATTCCAAATTTGTATTTTCCCGAAATAGAACTGGCGGCTCGCGTCCATCGGATCGGTTACCCGAACGTGCAGCGACCTGCAGCGGGCACCTAGCGAAATGCACAGAGGAGGCTGGCGGTGCGGTGCTCTTGCCGGAGGCCGCTCTTATGTAAGGAACGGCGTAAACCGCACCGCGTGACGACTGTTTCGAAAATAAACGTGCACGCGGAGTACAACGCCAACGGGCGCCACATGTGCGCGCTCCCGTCAGCGTTCCGATGTTCGCGCTCTGGAGGGGAGGCTATTATTAGTTGAACACCATCCACCACTGTCACCTCCCGCAGGGTAGTCGGGCTATACATAGTTCCGATCACGGGATCTGGCAATCCTCAGCGTTCAATGACCTCCCCTGAAACAGCATTAAAACTCGATAATAAATTTTATATATAATATTAGATGTAAATGTATAATGTATTTGAAAATTGTCTCATTTTGTCTTTTACAACTGTCTTATAATAAGTAAATGCCTAGAAGGCTTGATACAAAATAATGCTCGTCCTAATTATCAATGCCTAACTGCTGAGTTTAATATTTATAGATCAGTTATTTATAAAAGTTTATGTTCCGTACATACATGAGCTAAGCGGGTTCCTAGCGAGAGGGTGACAGGCGTACCGCGGGCGCACTCTTCCCGCGGTTTCCCGTAAGCTCGCCTCTACAAACACTCAGTCAATAAAAGAATTTTGGCAAACTTTTGTAGACAAACAAGTGGGACGACAGCCAACTCATCTTTTGTCTGGTTGAAAGCAACATGGTTTTGTTAGCATTTCGATACCACAATGTTTCAAAAAAGTAAGCACTTAGTTTCTGCTCTGTCAAACTATCATATACTTTGTGTTTGTTCTGCTGTCGTAGGTATAATGTATTTGTTGTGGTAGAGAAAGTACCTATTAAATAAATCGTCTCGACAGTCGTCTCTTGTATCATTAGGGACGTTTTAAGAGTTGTTTCAGAAACGTACTTTATTAATGTGAATCACAATATTCGCTGTTTAATGTGTACACTTGGTGACTATTCAAGTATGTCTTAAATATGTTAAACTTAGTAACCTTTTTTATGTTAAATTGTAATATGAAATAATATTTTTAGTTATAAGCTACATGTAGAGAATTAGTTTAGCATACATGATTTCTACATAAAATCTTAATGTATCCAGAGTTATTTATGGCCCTTAAATTATCCACGTGTAGCATAAAAAACATCCGTTCAATTTTATTTTTCGGGCTTATACAAATTATAGATAAATTTTTCGGTATGAACTTTGTACTTGAACTTTGAAAGTGGTGGCTGGTGGTTATTATCATTCTAATTACATGGGTTTCGTGTTCTAAATTTTAAGCACTATGAAGTTATCCATAAAACAATCATTTTGTCTTTCGCTAAATAATTTTGTCTAACTCCCGTTTGTTTCACTACGGAAAACAATATTTATTTAGACCACAATAACGAGTCCTGTTAATCATTAAATAAAGATTACTGTACAAAACGTAGTTGTAAGGAACATTATGATCATTCCTATTTTTTAATTATTTTAGTATTCAAGAATAAGCATAAACAAAAGCTGAGGTATTTTCTTAGGTTTCCTTTTTCCTTTTCATTTCATTATAGAACATATGAACGTATCTAAAATCTTATATATAAAATTCTCGTGTCACAATGTTCGTTCCCGTACTCCTCGGAAACGGCTTGACCGATTCTCATGAAATTTTTTGAGCATATTGAGTAGGTCTGAGAATCGGCCAACATCTATTTGCCGGGTCAGCTAGTTATTATATGTATTTAATATAAGATTAAAATAGTAAAAATTTACTATTCGTTAATAGCGTAAAAGTAAAACGAATTAGGTATCTCTACAAAATAAGAAAAGTAAGCTCAATATAGATATCTTCTTTTATTGTGTTTTTGTGTTCCGTTGAAAAGATAATCCGTCTACTCACAGTCATAAATCATTATGCAAATTACAGACAAGTGAATATGCAGCACGCATTCAATTTATTGAACTAGTCCTTTCAAGGGCTTCACATACCTGTAGTATGTGTATTACATATATTTGAGAATATTTAATAAAATTTGGGCGGCAAATAGAAGGTCAATGGTGCTGTACATTTTCTGCACCTGCAGAAAAAAAAAGTATTGCAATGCAATATTAAAATACCTACATTTCTTGCTAAGTTTATCCTAGTGTACCTATATACGATACATTTATTTCGTATGTAGCTATTTATAATTTTATCGCTTCGATATTTTAATAATTAACATATTTACGTTCATAATCATGAATCTTCTATAACAAAATAGCATTTTATCATAATTATATATATAGTAGAACAATGCAATTTCAAAATTAAATGAAGAACTTCTAAGAAGTGCTTCATCATTTATATTTCTTTACTACATATTAATTAGGCATACAAAAATACGAAAATAGAATCTACGGGAACTTAGTGGCATATTTTGGATATAATTACCCTAAAGAAGTATCTACGTTACTACACAAAACTAAAGTATCTTCACATAGCGCCTCTAATATTGCATTGCTGAGCATATTGAGCTAAAAATATTATGTATGCTTCCTATAGTAATAGATTTGATGTAATGGTATTTTATGAGATGAGTTAGTAGATTGTCTAAGTAAAGAAATGCGGGGACGGTGTGAGCAGAGCAGCCGTCCGTCCAAAGAGCGTCTGTTGAATATTAATGCGACATTGTTATTGGCCACTAGTGCCCGCTGCTGGCCCAATCGCACATTTCCATAACTTACTATTCTGGATCCGCGGGGAATCAGCTCACAATGTAGAATATGATCACTCGAGTAACTCTTATTTGCCCTGTAAATTCTGTTCCGTCGCGACAATACATTCCATTATTCATTATGGAATCTGTAAGTGGCCGGCAAGTTAGCCCGCGTTCTCGAATACTCCTCAACAATCTTATTCCTATGACAACTGGATGAGTCACAGCTCGATTGTTTCACATCACGTTACAAAATATCATGCACGCTCCGCTAGTTATTGAATCTGCTGTTGATTGTAAACAATCAATGAATTAATGCGGCGATGTTAACCGGGATCGGGAATTTCCTGAACGCTTTTCAATTATACTAAAAGCTGCGTATTTTATATCTGCAACGTCTGGATGCAGCTCTATTTTTTTTCAAAAGACTTTGGCGACAATATCCTGAAAATATTATATGCCACTAAATTTCAAGAAAAATTCTGTGTCTCTGCTTTTACGCTATTTCACTAGGTTGTGTTATAAAATAAATATGTAGACGTTTGTTAACGGATACAACATAAGATATTTACTAGGTATAAATTGTATAGTAACGGTTCTGTCACTTAGATACCATAACCGTTAAATTTTATCAAGAATTTCCAGTTATATTCAGATTTTTAGTTCGAATATTGAAATATTTCGGCTTGCACTAGCCATGTTCTCCTTTGATCTTCTACAAGTCTTTGTGAGTATTCTACTAAGAACAATAAAAATACCGTTCGTAGCAAACGAAGCCAGACATATCTCAAAACATGCTTTGTATTAGCTTATCTATATACGACATAAACCTATTTTACCATTCAAATTTCTAAGCCGGTCTTGGTCGCTCTGTCTTTTGTAGATTTACCAACATCTAGAGTCAAAGTTGCTTACATTTTCAGACTCAATGGCTACACAATTTAGGGTTTTTTTTTATTCTAATAACAATTATAGTTTTTGGAATAAGTCCAGTATGCACTATTGCGTATTACCCACATTTGTGATTATATGCATACAATTCTTTCAAATTAATTCTCTCATAAAATTACTTTTATTTTAACATGACAACATACGTGGTGATTTTATTGGCGTGCTTTTCTCGTAGAACCGTGATTGTTGTCATCAAAGTTAATAACTTTGTTCCACGGTAACAGGAAATTCGCGCGTATAAATTTGAATATTGAAGTTAATGGGAAAATGTAGTTTTTAAAACATTTTTGGGGTTCAGTACACAAAAGGTCTCCCTCTCTATTACTAAAATTCGTTTTATTTTCGCTCGACTGTCGCAGGCAAAATTAAAGTTAATAAATTAACTTCAATTTGGCTAACGGGCTTGAATTTATGATTCATTTTAATATTAAATCGACGAACATTTAAAGAACGCTTATCGTTCTTTAAATGATCGTCGTTTTAATTTTAACTTACTCGGATTTAACATTGTCATTATTTGGGTATTAAAATATTAAATCATAAATAAAATTTTACACCAAAATAATGGTAAACGTAATCCTTAACCTACCTATATTTTTTGTTCCCAAATCAGAAACATGATAAAATTATATATTCCAAGCTATACTTTAAAGAACATCATCGTCAAGAACGTGCCTTAACCAATTAGATTATTAAATTATGGTATGCTAATTCCAAACAAATCCATTTACTGTTACAGACTACCGAACGAAATTCTAAAACCGATAACGCTAAATGTTAATTGTAATTCATGTTTCCAATTCGAACATAGCAATGTGAGTCAGCGAAAACAGATCGAGATTTGAGTTTGGAAGTAAATCGAACACATCGTAGAGTCAACCAATTAAAACGGATTACTCGTAGATGAGTGGATAACAATGCGCCATTATTTTGCGCTATATTATCTCTAAGCCCGACACGTTCCTTGCCACGCTCCAAACTTTGGTAATTATTGGGGCTCTACTTACTTGTCTTGAAGCTATCACTTAAGAAACACCACTAATAAGTTGAGACAGCAGTTATAAATCGAGTTTAAGATCTTGCCCTCGGCTCTTCTCAATCCCTAGCGAATCGAGCTTCATGAAATACTTGATCTTTTAGTTCAATGAATATATTTTAAATAGAAACGTTTATTATGTTATGAAACTAAATGTTTGAAGCTTGCGAAGCATAGTTTTATGTTCTAATTGTTTTCTCTAAATTCTATATGCTTTCCAATATTTGTACAAATATGATTTCTGCTAAGCAATCATATTTGTTTAAAAAGCTACTTACGTCTACCTGCCATAATGTGTTTTCTCGGTAATGCTTGAAGATACAGATACGTTTATTAGACCGATCGTTTCGTCTTCAAAATTGTTTTAACTGGTATAACTAATTTATGACGAAAATACAGATACGTCTGTTAGAAAGATAAGCGACGATATGACTATGACTAACATTCAACCTAATGTATATTCGCTATTATATTAGTATCTTAAAATATCCGCTTTTATTTAAAATTTAGCTACAATGTTTGAATTATATAAGTCTTGTACCAATATATTGTCAGCGTCATCAGCCCGTATAACGTCCACTGCTGAACATGGGCCTCCTCCCAGGGGAGGGTATTTTCCATAGTCACCACGCTTGGCAGGCGGATTGGTGACCGCAGTATTATTTTGTACCACACAAGGAATCGCTGCTGCCCGTTCCCTGATATACGCTTATTATAGATGATGTTATAACAATCGGGACCAACGGCTTAACGTGCTTTCCGAGGCACGGAGGGTAGTCCCTCAACCAACCAAACCCGTAAAGAAATCTTAGAATTTACACAAAGATTTCCTGTCCGGCGTGGGGATCGAACCCACGGCCTCCGAGATTTAAAGCGAACCAAATACCGCTACGCTACGGAGGTGGTCTTGTGTATTATGTAACTATTAAATTATGTAGCAATACATTATCATGAGTATTCTCATGTAAATTCACTATCTCCGCTTAAACCTCGTCTCGACTAAGCACTGTGATGTGTATTCCGACGGGACTTAAATAACGGAAATCAAATGTTCTTGAAAATATGGGCCTACAGAATTCAATTAATTTCCTCCTATAATTGCTTAACAATTTATCGGCTAATTAAAGTCAAGAGATGTTTATATACCCTAGAATTAGAGGTAGGTATGTTAATGAGTATGAAGTTTAATACATACCTATTAGCAAAAAGTTTTCTGGTTTGTAAAGAATTAACCATTTTATTTTTCAAGAAAATTGAGAGATTCTTTACATAGAAGAAATCGATAGGTTATAAAAAATTTACTAGGCATGTTTGTGGTAAATTTAATAATAAATAAACTATTATTACCTACATTACTTGTAATATAGGCACTGCGAGTAACAAATTGTTGTTAACTAAGTATGAGTGAATTTCGTTATAGACAGAAAATAACCTCGTTTAACACTAATCATATTTAAATGAGTTTAGAGTTAGATTCGGATTATCACCACTTGGTGATCACAGTCATTCGTTTAGAACTTCAACTGAAAATAGAGCAATTTCAGTTTCTTTTCACGCGAATAATCCTATAAATAGGTACTTCTTTTATTAATTTTGAGGTATAAAATATAAGATCTTTCAAATAACTTACACAAACAGGGATGCACCTTTATAAAGGAATATTGTATATCTATTATTTTCAGTGTACTACAACATAACACGATTTTTTTTAACCTAAAAACCCTCAGTACTTCTTAATCAAATTCATGGGGCCGCTTTCACGTGATGTTCATGCGCGAACGCGGAAGGCTCAGAACTATTATTTAAAAGTTACTACTGTCTACTCTAACATTACTCCTGAAATAAGTATTTTTTATAATTTATCTTATAAAATGACTTCATGAAACTTAGTTAAAAAAAAAAAAAAAACTTATGATTATACGTATCTTAGAAACCCTGTAACAAATGAGATTCCAATTCCGGTTTCTCATCGTCATCGCGTCTTGTAAAAATACCCATAAATACATAGAACAACATGTGTATGTAAAATAGCAAAGTAAGTATCAAAATCACAAGTCATTCCGAATTACACGAGTGACCGGTATAAACAGCAAACAAATTATCTAATACATATAGTAATTGATCCTTATTTCTAAACAGTTAAAGTAACCAATGTTTTGTAAAATACTTATTGTTCGCATTAAAGAAATATTTTATACTTATTATAACGAACCATTTTACTCACCACTAAAACTGTTCCATAAGTGAACTGAAATACGTCATTGGATTGGTAATAATTATGTTTTTAATTAATATAGCCGCTATTCTCGTATCACTGTAGTATAATTATGATCACTGAAAGCCATGTTTACGAAACTGTAGGAATTGCATCGTGGTTTATAATAGTAACACATCGGTTGTGATGCGCGAGGAGCTAAGCGGGAACGCGAGACTCACAACGCGCCGACGCAAACTGTTAGCGTACGTAGGACGAGCACGGAGCGTGCGCGCGCGCCGCCGCACCCGACAGCATCGACGTTTGACCTTATTTAATTAGTTCGTTCGTTTTTACTCTTTGAATGTAACGCAGCATATTAAAATGTGTAACCGCTTAATTCATTGTTACCAACCAGCCAGTTAATTTTGTTGACTGACTCAACTTACCCTGTTCACCGTCTCAAGAGTTCTAAATTGTCTTTACTTACGCCCTAAGTGCTAGGTTTTTATATTATTTGTAAAACATAAGACTTAAATCTATCTGTTGACGGCTTTGATAAATTATTTTGTCTTTATTCTTCTGTTGTATAAATCTTGTATGTAGAAGAAGCAGACGCGATCTCTCGATCTATTTCTGTTTCGAGTTCACCTACCTCGACATCGTCTTTGATTTCTGCATCTGAGATTACATGAATTAGTTATCTACCTACTATCTTCTCGTTATTTACTTAGATTGAATCTTGTAATACTAACTCGTACCTAGCTTCTTTTAATATTTTATTGATTTGGAGCACGGCACCGAAAAGAAAAATATCTCCGTTCTCTTTACCCACTTGGCAAGCGTTTAGGATTTCTACATTTCTTCAGGTCCACGACGAGATTCATTTTAAATAAGGCCAATTCTCATAACTACAATGTTAAATGGCGTGTATGTATTGATTAATTAAGTAAAAATAAGATTATTTAAGTATTGACTAGTTCGCGCTGGCGCTATTGCCCCCGTTGATATCGACTTTTGAACTTCATTATTTGCTTACGTACAGCAGTAATTTACCGGTTTTCAAAGAGTTTCCAAAACCTAAAATAGTTTTCTTTGACGCTCAAAACGATTTGTTATCCCAATGGATTAATCCATTTTTCCTGAAAATTATATTTTATTAAAGGGTAGGGTGGAACTATTCCCACTTGGTTGCTTTACATTAGTCTACGTAATCATCTAAAGTTCTACAATGTTATTTACATTTCCATAAAATGTTACGCAATACTCATATTTGGATAGTTGTTACTAATATTTCCGACTCCTGATGTTTTTTCGATAACCTAAAATCCTAATGTGGACTCCTAAATCACATGGTCCGAAGTGATGTTGGAGAAAGTATAAAATTAAAAACAAAATGCTGAATGTGTTGCTAAGCGCAAAACTCGAGAACGGTTGGACCGATTTCGCTAATTCTTTTTTTTAAATATTCCTTGAAGTACGACGATGGTTTTTACGGAGAGAAAAATTCGAATAATTGCCTGAAAACCCCTTAAAACAGCCTTTTTCTTTTTCCCATACAAACGTTTTCTAACTAAAATGTAGAGTCAATTTGAGCTTTATTTTGTTAATTAAAAACTTGATTTTTTTTGCCAAGATTTTTTAGGGTAGGGCTAGTGTATGGGTAGTGTAGGGTAGGGATAGTGTAGGGGTAGTGTAGGGTAGGGGTAGTGTAGGGTAGGGGTAGTGTAGGGTAGGGGTAGTGTAGGGTAGGGGTAGTGTAGGGTAGGGGTAGTGTAGGGTAGGGGTAGTGTAGGGTAGGGGTAGTGTAGGGTAGGGGTAGTGTAGGGTAGGGGTAGTGTAGGGTAGGGGTAGTGTAGGGTAGGGGTAGTGTAGGGTAGGGGTAGTGTAGGGTAGGGGTAGTGTAGGGTAGGGGTAGTGTAGGGTAGGGGTAGTGTAGGGTAGGGGTAGTGTAGGGTAGGGGTAGTGTAGGGTAGGTGTAGTGTAGGGTAGTGTAGGGTAAGGGTAGTGTAGGTCTTTTATGTATCGATTGAGGCAGTACAAAGTCTATCGAACAACAATACCTTTAGATAGGTAAAAACTAGTTTATCTCAATATCCGCAGAATTTTGTATTTAATGCTATCTCCAAACTAACTTTCAGTCTTTATTAATGAGGTCACACTCTCCAAGGGGTAACTAATTTACTTATTTTAAATGTCACGATTTAAAGATTCATGTCACGAGTTAATAATAGTGGAGCTCAGCGGGGGATGTGTTAAAATCCACTTTTTTTCTCAAACTGTCTATGAATACACAACAGCAGATCGCCTCCTATACGTGGGGGTGTAGATCTCATTTTTTACCAAAAAATATTTTGTCACAGACAAGCGTAGTCCGCAACAGCGTTTGAATACAACGGGATTATTTACATAAATTTGCATATGCATGCTTAGAATAAAGGCAAAAATGTATTTCCCCGTTTAAAATTGGTTTTTGTTAAAATATGTTATGATTCTGAATTACGTTAGTGCTTTTGCTATTTATATTTCATCTTGATGTCTCTTTTTTTCTCCTATTATATATAAAAGTGACAACAATTTACCGCATTGGTTTATTTAGCACAGTACAAAAGTTTAAAATTATACAATACTAGCTTTTACCCGCGACTTCGCTCGCATTGAAGCCAATTAGGGACATTGGCTGCTGTTACTTCTAATACCTTCAAGAATATGTATACAAAGTTTCATGATGATCGGTTAAGTAATTTTCTCATGAAAGCATAACAATCAAACTTACATTCACATTTATAATATTAGTAGGCATTAGGTACATATGGTCATTATACCATCACTAACAATGGCAAGGCCTTGTGCTATCGTCGTGGTGCGGGAGAGTTCTTTAGTATTTACGAATTTGCCTCCCACGAACAATTTATAAGGCTAAACTGGTGAGAAGTTCTCAAGTCTACCCTAACGAATACATATTTAAATATTTTTTCACAGCGCAATGAAGATAATGCTCGGAAAGCTTCCCCGACCATGGATAGTGGATGACGCGAAAGACGATGGCTACACCGCGTTACACCTCGCTGCGCTCAACAACCACGCTGAGGTAGCCGAGCTGCTAGTCCGCGGCGGTGCGCGGCCTGACCTGCAGAATGCCAACCAGCAGACCGCTCTACATCTTGCAGTAGAACGACAACACACGCAAATTGTTCGTTTACTCGTCGCCCATGGAGCTAATCTCAATATTTGTGATAAGGTATGTCATTTGTAACAAACATAGGTAAGCAATTTGAATTTTAAATTGCTATAGATATGGCGCCTTTCGGATCTTTGCTATTTAATTTTCGATAACTGCTACGCTGTCAACAGCCATCTGGGTCTAGTGAAAATCTCAAAGGTTAAATTGGTATTCAACATTTTTTTTGGGTAGCCTGGGGGAAAAAAATGTGTTAGACATAAGTACTGTACTTTCTCACAAAAATCTTGTAGAAGCATGAGGGTTATGATTTTGAGCCTTGTCTTGATACATAAAAATCTATCGCATGGCATTTTTCACTATATAGCAGATTGATATCGCACCAAATCAAGAGAGTAAAAGTTTAGAGAGTGCCAGCTGCACTGTTTACGCTCACATTTGCTAGCTATTAAGGCTGCATTTTCACCAGCAATGAACGATGATGCGATGTGATTTATTATTGTTAAGTTTTTTAAGAATCTATAGGTTTTTTAACAAACCGATAATCTATATGTAATGTTTACCACTTTCAGGACGGTGATTCGCCCTTGCACGAAGCTCTACGGCACCATACTTTGCAACAACTACGTAGACTACAGGACACACGGGAGACCGCTCTGCTCATCGGACTTGCTCATGCACATGACAAGAAGTCATCTGCCTCCATCGCCTGTTTCCTCGCCACACATGGAGCTGACCTTACTATCAAAAATAAGAAAGGTACGACTTTAATAATTACAAGAATAAATTGAACCGTACCCCATTAAATAAAACTCCTTTAAAGTGAAATAAATATATAGTATGCTATGTTGTCCGATCTAATATGTCTTCTAATTCATCATATCCAACTGGTATTCCAGGCGGCCTACAGAAGTATAAACATAGAAAGCTAAAAACTTAAATATTATAATTATAATAGTATTATCTTTTAGATTTGCCGTAGTCGTATGAAAACCTAATCAGTTTCGTAACATGTCTACGTATTTGCAATTACTTGATTACTTCTATAATAATTACGTCTATGATAATGAATATTTTGCCCGGTGAAGTAGCAAAAGTCTCCTGGCTAACCACATAATGTCTGTCTGAAAGAAAAAAAGAAAATTAAAATGATAATACCTATTTCAAATTCTGTATTTCAGGTCAAACACCTCTCGACTTATGCCCGGATCCTAATCTTTGCAAAACCTTAACTTCATGCCGTAAAGAGGGCTCATTAGTTGTTGCTGAAAGTACTCCTGACAGCGAAGCGAGTTCCTCTGCCGTGCCCAGTACCAGCGGTGTGATAGTGCCACCAGCTGTATCTCCAGCTCCTACGGCAGGAGCGGAAGCCGCAGCCACACCAATCGTGCAAACAGATCCTACGGCTGACGAATGTCTCGTTTGTTCTGATGCTAAACGTGACACGCTGTTTCGGCCGTGTGGACATATTTGCTGCTGCAACGCATGCGCTGCTAGGGTAAGGGTTTTATAAGACTTTAGTGGAAAAGGATTTAGATGATTTTGCTATATATCTATCTATCTATCTATATATATAAAAGAAAGTCGTGTTTGTTACAACACTTATAACTCGAGAACGGCTGGACCGATTGCCATGGTTTTTGATTTGTTGGATTTGTTTCCGTCCCGAATAGCAGAATACATTTTAAAAACGAAAGAAAGTCGTGTTAGTTACACTATTTATAACTCAAGAACGGCTGAACCGATTTGGCTGAAAATTGGTAGGGAGGTAGCTAAGATCTGGGAGAAGGACATAGGATACTTTTGGGTAGGGGTAGGGTAGGGTAGGGTAGGGTAGGGGTAGGGGTAGGGTAGGGTAGGGTAGGGTAGAGTAGGGTAGGGTAGGGGTAGGGTACGGGTAGGGTAGGGGTAGGGTAGGGGTAGGGTAGGGTAGGGGTAGGGTAGGGGTATGGTAGGGGTAGGGTAGGGTAGGGGTAGGGTAGGGTAGGTGTAGGGTAGGAGTAGGGTAGGGTTAGGGTAGGGGTAGGGTAGGGCAGGGGTAGGGTATAAAAGTCCACCCGTGCGAAGCCGGGGCGGGCCGCTAGTCTATATATATAAAAGAAAGTCGTTTTTGTTACAACACTTATAACTCGAGAACGGCTGGACCGATTGCCATGGTTTTTGATTTGTTGGATTTGTTTCCGTCCCGAATAGCAGAATACATTTTAAAAACAAAAGAAAGTCGTGTTAGTTACACTATTTATAACTCAAGAACGGCTGAACCGATTTGGCTGAAAATTGGTAGGGAGGTAGCTAAGAACTGGGAGAAGGACATAGGATACTTTTGGGTAGGGTAGGGGTAGAGCAGGGTAGGGGTAGGGTAGGGGTAGGGTAGGGTAGGGTAGGGGTAGGGTAGGGTAGGGGTAGGGTAGGGGTAGGGGTAGGGTAGGGGTAGAGGTAGGGTAGGGGTAGGGGTAGGGTAGGGGTAAGGTAGGGTAGGGGTAGGGTAGGGCAGGGGTAGGGTATAAAAGTCCACCTGTGCGAAGCCGGGGCGGGCCGCTAGTATATTTATAAATCTGCAATACATTAGTGACAACCTCCGTAGCGTAGCGGTATTTGGTACGCTTTATATTTCAGAAGTCGTGGGTTCGATCCACACGCCGGACAGGAAATCTTTGTGTAAATTCTAAGATTTCTGTCCGGGTCTGGTTTTTTGAGGGACTACCCACTGTGCCTCAGAAAGCACGTAAAGCTTTGGTCCCAATTGTTATAACATCATCTATAACAATCATATATTGATGAACAGGCAGCAGCGCTTCCTTGTGTGGTACAACATAATACTGCGGTCACCAACCCGCCTGCTAAGCAATGGTGACTATGGCAAATACCCTCCCTCGGGAGCAGGCCCATTTTCAGCAGTGGACGTTGTACGGGCTGATGATGATGATGATGATGAATACATTAGTATAAAACAGGGGGCGCACTCCTGCGCAGGTTGATTATACTGTAGTTTTTAAAGCATCTGTTAAAGCTGAAGCACTTGCCGCTTTTATGCCCGGTGAAGTAACAAAAGACTCGTGGCTAACTAACATTTGTCCGTCTGAAAAATAACTTTGTATAATGACATAATATTGCTGTTTCTCAAACTCTCACTATAAGAGTTTCGTGCGTATATTTAATCTGAAGGACGTCAAATTACTCCAGTTTGACTACACTGGCCCCCTCTGAGAAACTGACCCCTTATTTCTGTCTCACAGGTGAAGAAATGCTTAGTATGCCGCGTAGCCGTGGCCTCACGGGCGCGGGTTGGTGAATGCGTCGTATGCTCGGAAGCGCCCGCCACCGTAGTATTCCGTCCGTGTGGCGACGTGTGCGCCTGCGCGGCGTGCGCTCCTCTCATGCGCAAGTGTGTGGAATGTCGGACACCTTTACAACCGCCACCTTCCAACAATAATGCACCGGCTCCGTCTAATCCAACTCTCGCTGCTAATATGGCTGCACTTAAAATTGACTGTAAGTATAAAGGACGACTTATCCAATGTATTAGTAAAATTTAAGAATTTGGATTATACTTAGTCTCCTACAAGGTTAAACGCATGCCATACCTCATAACCAAAAAATGCATAAATTAAAATAGCCGGTAAAATATGGGTGTGATCGAGTTCTACCTACGAATAGTAAAACATCTCTATCTATCGCCATGCCATTTTGGGCTTGTGTATAAATGTAGATACATATTTTCTCACCTCTTTCCCATAGGGCTAGGCAGAGAACACTTCTTTCCACTTGCTACGATCTTGGCATACCATTTCCACCTCTTCCACATTGCACTCCTAATGATTGTCCTTCGGTTTGGGGTACTTCTGCCCTGGCCATTCTTAATAACGTCCCCAATTTGACAATGGACGCCTTTGTTTTATTTGACATTGTTCCCCTTCCAACACTTCTGTTCATATAAATATTTCTCTATAAAATATATATATCCCTATAAATCCCTAAAAAGTCCCTAAAAAATATTTTTATTAGTCTTCTTTCATTCATTCTCCACCAACGAAATTAACATACTTTTCTCAATCCTTTTCACTACACCTACTTTCATACAACAACGTTTCCTAATCACTCTATTCTTAATCCTTTCACTTAATTTCACGCAAATCATGCTCCTCAATGTTCTCATTTCACAGCATGTATTCTACTTTGAATAATTTTCTTTGAATTTATTTTTTAGGGAAATTTCCCCTTGGGCTTTATAGAGATACCATCGACATAAAGTGATCTCATATGTATTTGGAACCATTACACACAGTGTGGTTCTATGTGGGGGTCTCACCCGCAAAGCAACACAATGATCAATGTTTTTGTCAAATACCACTTTTTATCTTGTGATAAGGTGGAGTTTTAAATAATGACTTATTTTTCATTAGACAATAATATTAAAATTATATTATTATAAATTTTATTTATTTGTAATTATATTACAAATAAATAAAATTGAAGTGTCTATTTGTAATCGAAAAATAACAACAAGTATGTAATACTGATAACGAAACACAATTAAAAATATTGTCAGGTCTGTGTGTCTTCTTGTTTCGCGTGATCTCAGTAACGGCTAGACCTATTTTGGCGGGTAACTTCACTGGCACATAGCAAATTTTATAAGGTACTAGCGGCCCGTCACGACTTCGCACGGGTGTACATTTCTAGCAAAAATATATAACCTATGTTACTTAAGGATAATGTAGCACTTTAATGATGAAAGAATTATCGACATCCGTCGAGTAGTTTTGAGTTTGAGACATACAAAAATACAACACAAACAAAGAAATAATACTTGCCAGATGAAATTACAACTTATTGTCACTTACATGGTATTGAAGTATCACCAACGATATCTCAAGCAGAATGGTCACCAACAATTTATTCCACAGTGGAAAAGGACGGCGCTAGTAACCTAGCGCAAGTGCAAGTGAACAAGGGCCAACCGGCGCCTGTGCAGCCGGCTCCCTCCTTCATAAACAAACGCTCGCGCTTAGCCCCCGCGCCCCCCGCGGCCCCCGCACCCTCCACCACACCGGCCTCCACCCCCGCTCCCGCCCCCGCTGCAGCCGATGTGCAGAAGCTACAGCAGCAGTTGCAGGACATTAAAGAACAGGTGAGGATTCGAATAGTTTACTTATATCTTTTTTATGGCATCAGGTAGGCTAACGTTATAAATGCTTACAGTACAAGAGGTTTCAAACAAGCGTTGCGTAATCGAATCCCCCGCCATATAGGTCGTTTATAGTTACAAAAAATAAAACGGATGGAACGTCCAATTGATAACTTGTACTAAAGTAGAGCGTCCAAGGGCATGCACGGGTCCCACTTGTAACAGCCAATAGCCACGAGGCTTTGATACTGCAACAGGACCACTCCGGCCGGACAAGCGCGGTGGTGCGGCCGGTATTAGGATTTGTTCGGCATTGGCCGTACCAATAGTGGACGCAGTATCATAATGAAATTATGCAAAGGGAACAAAAATCTATTGCATGCCGTGGCGGAGCAGCCGTAGTAAGCCTTCCCTTAATGAAATGTAAAGAGCACTGTAGTTTCAACTTGCAGTCCTTACAAGAGCAGGGTCAAGAACATCAGCTGCTTACTACAAAACTCTTTCTTAATTATTAACTAAACTTGTAATTTTATTAACAAACTAACTTCCCGCGCGCAGTTTTACCCGCGTAACTGTGGTATTTTTTTTTTTTATATCATAATTTAATATAGCCTATACCTTTTCCTTGATAAATGGGCTATCATAACACTGAAAGAATTATTCAAGTCGGACCTACGAGTAAGATAAGCGCGTCAAACAAACAACCTCTGCAGCCTAATATATTAGTATATATAGATAACTCCTGCATACTAGACAAGAACTCCTCCGTAATCTTAATCAAATTAGACATTAGTATGCCCTGTATAGTGTACACTCATATCATAAGGGGCTCAATTATTCCTTTTTACATGTTTTACATTTTTTTTCCAGACAATGTGTCCGATCTGCCTGGACCGGCCCAAGAACATGATCTTCCTGTGTGGACATGGCATGTGCCAGATGTGCGGCGACCGCATCACCGTGTGCCCCATCTGTCGCAAGCAAGTTGAAAAGCGCATCCTACTCTATTGAACTCTTTATATACGATACTATTGTTGCATATGAAACAAATATATTGAAACTGGGGTATTAATGGCAACTATTCTGAGCCTAATTAGTTGGAAATTACATATGTCAGGTTTTTATTGCTCTAACAATAAAGGTCAGAAAAATGACTTGTGTTCGTTTAAGTATGAACAACACGTAAGTTACTTTTTGACTTTAATGCTATTTGCTAGAGAATCAGAAGACACGTTAATAGAGAAATTAGAAACACACAAACTTGTTAAATGATGTTGTAAGTGTCTATGTAAAATTATATCGTATCTTCAATATCATAAATCATCATAAAGTTACTTTTTAAACAACATGAATTCTAATACATAAGTTGAGAATGATTATAAATGCGACCGAGCTTTCAAAATATTTGTTGACATCATTTAAAACAATAGTATTGCAACTCGCCGTTGAGACTTGTGTTAGATGGTTGCTTTTAGTATATTTGCTCTAACGTCTAATAAAATAGTGCCAAATATCACGGACAAAAGAGGACCCTATATGACCTCTAACGTTTAAACTATATGTCGTCAGAAAGGCTTTTTTATTCTACAACTTTTAACTACTATGGAAGCCAGTGACAAATCACTATGGGAAAAAAGTTGACACCGCGTGGAACGCATCATAGCTAAAGTTGCAGTATCTAGCAAAAACTTTTTACCCATTTTTACGTAAATTGTGCGTACGGTAGAGTATGACATTTTGCACACTATTAGAGTTTATATGGGAGAAGAAGTGCAGAATGCTATTATGTTTTTTAATTATCGTTGATTTTCGACCTTCGGGCGACAACTAGTATAAAATATTTCCAACGACATATCGCTCAACGTTATAACTCAATAGGTCCATACATTTATTATTCCTCCTTTATTCACTATGAAGTTATATCGATGGCTATGTTTATCTTGTATTGAATATGGTACAATCTGATTGCCTTCAAATTAATATAACCTCTTATTTATCCTAGTTGCGTTAGATGAAGCTTTTTTTTTTAAACTTCGAAGATAATCGAATGCTTCAGAGTTATAAATAAGGCTGATTTTCTTACTGTGTATGTCTTTTATATTTATTTAATCTACTGTTTATATTGTAGACTTTAAATGTATAATAAATTTAATATATAAGAACGTATTGCTAATCGCAGTGAACACTAATCATTTATATATGTCACTGGAAAATAATACGAATCCTAAGTTGATCAACTTTCGTGCCACTCATTTTGTTAAATTTAGTTGCTAGTTGCAGTGAACGCGCATAATTTTTATATTATCTTCTTAATTATTATGAAACTTAACCTAACCAAACGAGACTGTTGTAACAAAACAAAAATCTTCAACTTAAATAAGTCCTGTCGAACTGTGTTGTTTAGGTTTAGGTTTTTTTTAAACACCCGAAATCTCGTTAGTTTATCAACTAACTACTTAGAAAGTTTAACGACTTACGATTTATATTATTTTCCGGTGACATAAATATAAATTGTATCAACATGTAGATCGTATTGTAATATATTCTATAAGCAGCTAATTTGAATAAATTGCACAACGTCAGTTAGTTAAATAAAAAATAAAAATAAAGTGACAAATTTCCCATTTTTTTATACACTAGAACTAAGTACCTATTTTATTGTTTCAAGCTACTTATTATTCGACGTTGGTATTGCCACACTAAAGTGTTATTTAGGCCTGACTACTTTTGTCTTTTGATTCACACTGCCACAAGTGATGCTAAACTACAATAAATAAATCCTATGTAACTATAAAAGACTATTGAATGGCTATCATGTTTCTTATCTTTTGTATTCCCATCGCAAGACCGTCGTGCTAATAGGCATGATGACTAAAAAAATATAATTAGTCAATTACAAAGATCCAGAACAACAACAAACTATAAAGTTCATTAGAGGGTGGCTAGTGACGCCACTACTAGGTAAAATTTACCTAGAAATGACGTCACATTAAATTTTAACGCGCAGTTTTTGTTTGGGGAGCCAAAAAAAATTACGTGTCCAATAATTTTTGGTAATCTAACTGACGGACTAAATAGATGTTTTTATTCTTCATGCCTATTGTATAACTTCCGTATTATGTAGTGTTGATTATATCATTTCATGCCTATTACCTTATGTTATTAGTCTAAGATCTTATATCGGACACTCGACTATTCTATAACTTAAGTTAAATAAGTAAGTAAATGTTATGCATTTAATTTTGTTTCAATTATGGTTGTTATTATTGTGGAATAAATTCATTATCTTTTTAAAAGTATTCGTGGCTTCCGCTTAATATATGTTTTATAAATATCAATTTCAAAAATGTATTTTACGAAGAACTTTTCACGTCAATGAGATTTTACGTCACTTCCATAAATAAAGAATCAATTTAATTCCTAATAATTTTAGCTTGTAAACACATTCTTAAATTTGTTATCGTTTTACATATTATCTGATCAACGGTTGTATTCCGATTAAATGCTTAATTCATACAAATCACTATCCTTAAAATTGATCAACTAGTAGGCTGAATTTTTTAGCGAATCTACACTATTTGTGTCTCACGTAGATTTAGATTTTTATGTTTAATGTTAAGTAGATGGATGTATTGTTATGTTAAGTGCCTGTTAGCTTCAATTAAATAGTATAAGAGATCGTTGTTTATCACCTATTATACAAAACATGTCTACCCTGTATGGAATATTAAATAAAACAAATATTTTGTTTAGAATTGTATTTTTTTATTTTAAAATATTATACCAAACTTCTGTTTTTAATAAAGAAAATGTCTAGTTTTCTAGACGTTGAGTGAATAAACATTTATAATATACGTCAATTGTTTGAATAATATATATTATATATTATTCAAACAATTAACATTAAAGTTAAGAATTCTTAATCCTTTACCAGGCAGTAGAGTTCAACAGATGTTTACAATTTATTGATTTTGAACTATATAATAAGGACATAGAGTCCAATTTATGTTGCTGGCTATATTGACATTAGCCGTAAACGGTAAAGTTAAGCACGTATTTGATGTGCGTTAGGATCACGGGTGTACAGTCACGAGCAATAACATAGAAGCGCCCTTAAAATTCAAATTCATGTAGCAACATTATATCGCAAAAATAAGTATGCTAACTGTATCCAAAAATTATGTAAACGTTAAATTGTGTCAAAATTAACTATACATTTTTATCAAATTTTCGTTAACAATAGATTACCAAAAAATAATATTAACTTTTAGTTACGTAATTATGAACCCAAGGAAATTTCAAAAACATTTTTACAGTACGGTTTCGAAATTATGTAAACAAATATAAAGCAGCAGTTTCAAGCAGCTTGAGCTAGGAAATAAGTCGCAATTTGGTTTCATAAGGAACCCAAATTGTGATTTTACCTAATTGACAAAATCAGTGTACATAAATAGTTATAGGATCTTATTGTATTATTTAGTTTTAGATTTTTTATCATTAATTTGCGTTATACATATTGTGTCATAGTAAGGTAAAAGTAGCCGTCAGCGAGTGGCATCGATTCGCCCGTCGACTGTTTTTATTTCCGTGTACCCTCCTAAAACTATTGTGCTATGAGATTCCTACGGCAACATTGCAAATCATACAGAAGGGATAAGCACGCATTACGGTTGTTTTTTGTTGTCGCGTAGTACAGCTAGATAAATATTTCCTGTGTTATTGTGATTATCATTGAAATCAATATAAAATGAATAATAACAACGTGCCGTATCGTATTTCTACATATGACAAACACAAAATCATTGTTCTTAAAGAACAGGGACTTTCGGTTACAGACATTGCAAATGAATTGGGAATTACGGTGAGTTTGAAATTTATTTTTGTTTTTTTTTTTATCGGCTTTTTAATTAACAAAAAGTTCAAATTAATAATAATATCTCTTTAAATTTGAATTATCATTCCAATATAAGCTATGTATATGGTGCCGCGCGTTGCGCAGCAGTTTTTAGGACTCTTTATTAAATTACTTAATTAGTAACAGTTTACTTAGATGCAATTTTTTTTTCAGAGAAACACCGTGTATTTCTGGCTCAAGCGGTGGGAAGATAACGGTGACGTCGTTAGTTTTAAAAGTAGTGGTCGTCCACAAATAACTTCTGCGGCGCAGGACAGGCAAATCTTGAACAGGGTGGTTAGTAATGGATTTGTGCGAATTCAGGACATATTATTATCATCTTCATATCGCGTATCATCTTCCACGATTCGACGTCGCCTAAGCACAGCTGGCCTACGTCACAGAGTTCCGGCGCGAAAACCAATTTTAACTGCACGCCATAAACAACAGCGACTACAATTTGCTCGAGAATATCTAAACTACGATTTCAGCTGAGCCATTTTTTCTGATGAAATAGTGTTTGTTTCTTCTGCTGATGGACGTTTGTCTTTATGGCGGCCTAATAACACTCGTTATTTGGAAAGAAATATACTGCCATCTAGAAGAAGTGGCCGGATAAGCTTCGGCGTTTGAGGCTGGATGGCAGCCAGTGGACCCGGTGAATTGGCAGAGATCAGTGGACGAATGAATATGAATAGCGAGCAATATACCAGTATTTTAGACGTAGTTTTACTGCCTAGTCTGGGGGTATACTTTCCCGAACTGACGCCTATTGATTTTGTGCAGGACAATTCAGGGGTCCATAATTCTCGATTCACTCAGGCCTGGTTCAGTCACAACCGAAGTTTCGTGAATTCGTTGCCGTGGCCGCCTAAAAGCCCTGACCTCAATCCTATTGAGAATTTGTGGGGGCTGATGATCCAACAGTGGGACAGCAACCAAACAAGAACCAGAGAAGCCTTGGTCAGACACGTCCATGAGATATGGGATAGCTTTAGAGGCAATAATGTATGTTACAATATGGTTTCGTCAATGCAGGAAAGGTTGCAAGATGTTTTAAACGCTGAAGGTGGCTACACAAGATTTTAATTGATTTAAGTACCGATACCTCGTATTTAAAATTAACAATGGTTATGTGTAGCGATAGTGAATTACTTGATTAAATTGTGATTGATTTGTAATTGTATTATATATTTGAATAACATTTGGTTTAAAGATAAATTACGCATAACTACGCTATTATAAATAATAGGCTTTATTAATAATCATTACGTGTGGTAACGAATTACAACACTGATTTTGTAAGCCCTTGTTTTATTGCAGTAATCAACCCCTATTTATTTATAAAACTGTAATTATTACTGTAATAAACTTAATAAAAACAGAAAAAAGTAGGTACACACTTTCAATATCATTTTAATGTATCCATAACAATGCCTATAATACGTATACAATTTGTATTAGATGTATATATGTTATAGAAATTGTCATGGATAGTTGAAAATTATATTGGAAGTGTAAACTTTTTACTGATTTTGTTTCGTTTATATTACTGTGAAACCAATGTATACCCAGTTTTGACACAGTTTGATGGTTAGGTAATTTAAAAACCAACCTCGTACACATATTTTTTGAATGGTAGAAGTTAAGATATTTTAGAAAATGTGACAATGTATATATATTATTGCTCGTGACTGTACATCACAGATGTGAACTGCTTCTCTACACAAAGATTGTACCTGCAGTGTACCTCGGTGTACCCTTAATGAAATCCAGTATACTTCTTTTGATAAAAAGATATATAGTATAATATGTACACCCGCCATCCTACTGTTAGGACTGCTGGTGTGCATTTTTTCCCATCAGGAGATGCGTATTTTACATATGTTTTTTTGTAAATATGTGTATCTGCAGTGTACCTTAGTACACCTTTAATGAAATTAAATTTACCTTCTCGGATAAAATGTTATATAATTAAGTATGTACACCCGCCATTCTAATGTTAGAACTGCGGGTGTTCATTTTTTTCTCGGCAACCAGATGCATATTAAACTTTTTCTTATTATGCGTACCTACGTACGTACCTACTGTGTACCTGCATATAAAAATATTAAATATAATTAATGTTGACAAATACGAGTAAAAAACGTCAAGACAACGGCGTACCTCAAGCAAGGGTAAAAATATACATTTATAAATAGGCTATATACCTATATATAAATAGGCTAGAAGAACATAACCCTCCTTCGTCGCAGACGATACTTAAATACATTTTGTGGTAGTAACTAGTAGATAATGATAAGAAATGAAGTTCAGATAAAAAGAAATGTTGAAGTGTTAAAAGATATATTTAAGTTTAGAACAAGATGAGAAATAAACAAAACATTTAAATATTATACTAATTAGAATTTTCCCCATAGACAAGAATACATACACAGAGTGTATGTATGTATATTTTTACCCTTGCTTGAGCCGGCTTGAGGTACGCCGTTGTCTTAACGTTTTTTACTCGTATTTGTCAACATTAATTATATTTAATATTTTTATATGCAGGTACACAGTAGGTACGTACGTACGCATAATAAAAAAAAGTTTAATATGCATCTGGTTGCCGAGAAAAAAATGTACACCCGCAGTTCTAACATTAGAATGGCGGGTGTACATACTTAATTATACAGGGTGTCCCAAAAGGTTAAGTAGCTGGGAAAGGGGGTGACAGGGGTGGACACAATGGTCACTAGAAAAATAAAAAAAAATCCGCTCTGGGTATTTAAAAAAAAAATGGCATTTTTTTAAAAACTTAAAATTTTACACCTTGTTATTTTTGATGTTGATGTTGATGACCTTGTTGTTATTGAAGATTACATAACAGCATTTTTTTTAAATACAGCCATATTTGTAGTTACAGTTAGCACAAGGTGTAAAATTTTTAGTCTTTTAAAAAATGCCATTTATTTTTTTAAACACCCAGAGGGAATTTTTTATATTTTTCTGGTGACCCTTGTGACCATCCCTATCACCCCCCTTCCCAGCTACGTAATCTTTTGGGACACCCTGTATAACATTTTATCCGAGAAGGTAAATTGAATTTCATTAAAGGTGTACTAAGGTACACTGCAGGTACACATATTTACAAAAAAAACATATGTAAAATACGCATCTCCTGATGGGAAAAAATGCACACCCGCAGTCCTAACTGTAGGATGGCGGGTGTACATATTATACTATATATCTTTTTATCAAAAGAAGTACACTGGATTTCATTAAGGGTACACCGAGGTACACTGCAGGTACAATCTTTGTGTAGAGTAGCAGTTCACATCTGTGATGTACACCCGTGATCCTAACGCACATCGTATTTGTTGTTGATATCCAAATAATTTGTTTAAAGGAAGTTTCATTAATTAAATATAACTCAAATTAAAACGCCGACTCTCTCAGACTCTTTTGACTTCTACTGATAACCTGCCATTAACTTCCACCCATTGTTAGATTAGGACTGCTTTATGTCCTAATTATCAATCAAACTATGTTTCTGACAGCCATACCCTGTACGGGCTAGCAATTTTTATTCTGGTTCTATTTCTCTTGGCCCCAAGACGTGATACCCTAAGCAAATTCTTGATCTGCTTATGTGCTAATCCGGCACTGTATCCACGTATGGATAATATTTCGTATGCCCTTTGGAAGTTCTGATCAATGTTCAGTAGAAGCAGACTGTAATTATTAGTAGGCAGAATAATTAGCAACAAAAGAATTATCATCAGTAGTATCTTTAGTTATACGAGAATAAGTTTTCTCTATGCTTTCCAGTTGTTGATCAGTTTCATTAACGCGGTCGCGAATCATATCTTGAGTCAAATGTTGTATTCTGAATGATAGCTGTAAATCTTTGGCGAGGTCGCTCTCTTCGTGTCGGCGACAGTCTTTATAGTAAGCATCGGTTTGACCCTCTAGTTCTGTGGATGTAGCACAGTACAATGGAGTGCTAGCTCCTTCCTCCTGTAAATATATGCATATAAGTATTTTACTATTTTCAACAAGAGATTAAATAATTCCGAGATAAATAATGTTTACTTGACTTAACATGATATGAAATTTCATTATTTATACCTACTGGTATCATCTATATTTTAGACTTAAAAGGAGAATCACAGTAGTAAATAGTACATTACGTGCCAAGGGAGGAAAGTATGACTTTTCAACCCGCGCGATATTGTCACCCGAGCCGAAGGCGAGTGACATAAGCGTGAGTTGAAATGTCCTGCTATCCTCCCGTGGCGCGTATACTATTTTTCATCAACCAGGACCGAAAGTTTAATGACATTGTATATAAGAAAAACGAATGTAGTTCAAACTACTCATTGACGGGGTCATCGGTTGGGTGCCCGGGGGGCGAAGCCCTCCCTATGGGGTCCGGGGCGCAGCCCCGGTGGGGGGTTGGACGAAAAAAAAACAAATTAATAGATTTAATCGTCTTATACCTAATAGATATTATTATTAATATTTGAGATAGTTAAATATTGATTTTTTTTAGTAAGAAAATAGTAGATTGTTTATCTAGGGAGCAAACAACTATTTTAAAGGCGAGAGTGTTTTTTTTAAACCAGAGCGGAGCAAAGGATTCTAGAATAGAATCCCGAGCGGAGATAGGGATTCTTAACTAGAATCCTGAGCGCAGCGAGGGATTAAAAGTATGTCACTCGAGCTTAAAATAGTGTTGCTCCCGAGGTAGACACTCTACTTTTTATCACCCTCTATGAGAAAATAAGTAAGTGCAACTTATGAACAAGAATTTATTTACGTACAATGAAGAACCATAAGACATAATAATACTTTCACTTGAGGAAGACGCACTCATTTTTTATAATTCTAAAATCTGAATATGAATCAACAACGAACGAAAGCAGAATGCATTTAATTTCGCGCGTTGTTTATTTTTCATCAACTTTTTTTAAATTTGGCTCGCTCGCAGTTTTTCTGCCTGTCACATATTCAATACATTGTTCCCGCATGGTTTGTGATTCACCTCTTTGCTGATTGAAAAATTATTAACAATATCCATATTCCAAATTCAAATCAATTTTGGTCCCTAAGGGATTAATGAGCTATTTTGGTCCCTGTTTACGAGGAATAAACTAGCTCTTTTTGAATAGATGTGATAAAAATAGTATTTATTATCGAAAGCAAAACAAAACATTGAACGTTGAACAGGAAATAACAATAACAACTGCACGGTTACTATGGTAATGAGTTATTTCAAATAGGTAACGGGAAGAAAATTAAAAGAAAAAAAGACTAAATTTAAACTGTCACTAATTGTGAGCAGTCTGAAATATGCATCTTTCTTCCCAAGGGAAAAAATTCATACTTTCGGCCTCGGGTGGGTAGTCTGAAATATGCTTCTTTCTTCCCGCAAACAAGGGAAGAAAGTCAAACTTTCGGCCTCGGGAAATTGAAAAATAAATTCGGTTTCAAATATCTTTTATGTCTAAGATATATAACTTACTATTGATTTAGAAAATGGCTTCATGATCGTATACAGCGCCTCATATGGCCCCCAGTTGCGACACAACCTCGTCTTAATAAAGGACCCGGGGTGAGCGCAGAACACAGACTTGTTGGTATTCATCCACCGATAACTCAGGTAATGCATAAATAGAACTCCACACAACTTGGAAATGTTATAAGCTTTAATAGAAGTGTACTCGTGTTGAGGTAGCGAAACCATTTCCTCGGTGGGTACTAATTCAATGCTGGAATCCCATCTTACGTTTCTGAAATAAAGTATTTACAATTAGAATTAAAACTTTCGTGAGTGGTACACATATCGCCCGCTTAGAAATATTGTGACCCAATTCAAAATTTCGTATGTGTTGCTTTAATTCATATAATGACCAAAATTTTACATTTGCATCGACCCATATTTAAAAGGTTGATATTAAAAACTAATAAAATACACATATTTTTAAAACCGCCTAATATTTAATTTTATTTTTACAAAATTAATGGACTTGACAATCCTTTTACGCCATTTACCTAAAATTTGGTATTTTCAAATAAGTCACTATATTTCTAAGCGTGCGATATGTATATTAACTAACCGGTTGTACTCTCGCTTTGTCATCATTGGATATGTCCGACTAGTTTCGAGACCATCCCGAGGTCCATTCTCAAGGAGTAGTCGACTCGACGGCGCGGCGCGGCGCGGCGCCGCGGCCGGCGACTCAGTTAGTCGCCGGACATATCCGATGATGACAAAGTGCGAGTACAACCCGTTAGTTAATATAAGTATTTACAATTAACTGTAAACTTGACAATCACAATTTAAAGTCGTGACACGTTTAAACAAAAATCTATAGGAACTTCTGCGTCATGCATGTCATCCTAAAGTAAGAATATCTGGTCAAAAAAATATTCATATTTCTTTGAATGTATATAGCAAAAATAATTGTGTAGCCTTGAATATAATTTCAGAGCTTATGCAACGACTAGCAATTTCAAAAGAGACCCTCGGCCGATGGAAACAACTGCTCTAGTTTTTGCAAGCAGGTTTTCAGGTTCTACCACCAGTTGAGCAGTTGTTGTTGACTCTTGAGATCCCTGAATCGCCTTTTAAGACACCCATGGGAAAAAATGGAGCAATGAGATGTATTGTTTCTCCGTCCCTCATAGCGAAACAAAAATACAATTTCAAACGTCATTAGGTGGTACCTGTGTGATTCCGCAGAGACTATGACCAAGCGAGCATCCGGAGCTAGTATGGGTTCGAGTTTCATTAGCAACATGTATTGACTCAAATAGTTCACTTGGAACGTTGTCTCCAACTTGTCCCTTGTGAGTATCCACGGTAATCCAAAAACACCCGCGTTTAGAATAACTATATCTAACTTTCTAAAATTTAATCAATCAAGGTATAAGTAGGTACTTAGATAGGTTTAGAACATAATTAGGTAGGCATTAAAAAATAATTACATATATAAAACTACTCTCAAGTTTATATTACCTATGTAGATAAGTAAAAAAATAGAGCTTTTTACGTAATTCACTAGATAGTCTATTAGAGGTGGTGTATTTATCTAGATATAACGGCAGAGGCTGTAAACCTGAATGCTAGCGTCAAACATTCATTATTTTTATTTCATTGTAAAGTCAAATTTGTATTTCATACTCACTGTTGATCTTCCAAAATATCAACTGAACATTTTTTAACAGATTGTAAAGAACAAAGATTGAGTTCATAAACTTTTAAATTCTGAGTATTGGTACAGGTATTCTTGGCGACCATTTTAGCGGCATATGGATTGCGACACGCCATCAACACCTTACAATCGCGAGAGTTCAAACATCTAGTCATTTCTAACCCGAGACCACTGTTAGCTCCCGTTATTAGACATGTCTTATTTGACAAATCAACGTCTTTCATCACCTAAAAATTAACAATTATGTTTTGAGGAAAAAATACGTTTTCGCTAGCCGATGGCCAATAAGCAAATGCTGATTTACATATTATATTTATAGGTACCTTCTTATTCTATATACTAATATATACCTAAAGCTGAAGAGTTTGTTTGTTTACTTGAAGGATGAATCTCAGGAACAGTATTACTAATACTGTTCCTGAGATTAGATAGCTCATTTATCGAGGAAAACTATAAGCTATATTAATTGATGAAGTTCCTACGGGAACGGGAGTTACGCGGGTGAAACCGTGCGCAGAAAGATTGAATGGCCAAATTCTAAAGGGCCTAACTCAAACAGAAATTGCATGAGTAAGTAGGTATTTTCTGATTTTCTGTTACCCGACATTCCGTTTTTGAAAAAAATGCGAAATTATTTAATTATGTAAAAGACACTATAATGCGTTACTACTGAAAGAAATTACATGACTGAAACATGTCAACTTGGATATTGACGGCGACCATTTAACACCTCGGTCCTTTAAAAACGCATCACTGAATTAGTTTCAATAAACTCTAAAAATTAAAAGCTGTAAAAAAATTAAGCAATACCTAACTACCTACTACTACTATACAAATAAATAAAATGTTAACGAGTCTTTCACTGGTAGATACGGTTTCTTTTTAATTTGTCTGTCTATTTGTTTTTCCGTGTATTCTGCCTAATCTCCAAATGTTTTTTTAGAACTATTGTATTTGTTCGAATTGGCTTGCGAACTTGTGTTTGGGCGACACAGACTAGTTGAGATGCTCGGTGTTAGATGGCGCTGCTCGTTTTTTGTGCGGTTACTGTAGATGTGACTACATATCCATTTGGACGGGACTTTTATTTATGCCCGGTATAGTAGCAAAAGCCAGTCAGGCTAACTAAATATGTCCGTCCGAAAAAAAAAAGGGACTTTCATTGTTAGATAGCTTATACAATCCCTATTCTACGCTGACCAAATGGTGGGCAGCAGTTAGTATGTAAAATATATAAGTGTAGGTACGTAGGAATTGAATCAAGCTTAGGCATGCCTTACTTCATCAGCTGTCGGGTTACGAATACTTGAGGAGACAAAACTTCTTCCTTTGCAGCCCAAACTGTATTCAAAAGAGCTTCGAAAGCTGAAGAAAAATATTTACCTATATAGCAATCTGTATTGTATTACAAGGTATATATAGTAAGTATCTTCACAGCCCGTTTAAGTCTACTGCTGAACGTGGGCGTCCTTTTTACAAAACTTGATAAGCCATGGTTTGAGGTGATCGCAGTATTATGGTAAGTAACCTTTAGGTGATGGATGCTTCTACCCATCCATCAGGTAATTGTCGCCCAATCTCAAAGATAACCTACGCCTCTACAGCCGGTTTGCCGCAGCTTTCAGCCACCAGACCGCGGGATTTGTATCCAAGGCCCAAATTTTTTTTTTAAGATTTTTTTTTTTACATTCATATAAGTACCATGGTAATTACCATGCAATAATGACATACAAATTTTATTAAAATATATCTTACCGACGACATTGGTAGAAATAACGAAGCATGGTGGAATGGTAATTCAGAATAATCTATTAGGTATTTTCACTCGATAAATTGAAATAACCGTAAATACAGATACCTTTATGTCACAAATATTGTCATTCGATCTTTGTCTTAGGTATTGATTCTGGCGGGAACTTTAAAAAAGAGCGCATCAGAAAAAGTTTCAAATTCCTTTTTAATTAAATATATGCTAGTTTATTGCTCAAAAGTTGAGTAAAATAACAGTGTTTGGTGTACAAATCCGTGCAAATGGTAGGAAACGAGGGGGGCGGGGATAACCCGCCCTCCGCACCTAAACGTCCTCGGCCTGAGGCCGAAGGCGGAGGGACTAATATGGACATGGATGGTGGCGGCGGTGAGCATGACTACTCTCTGTATATTAAACCTGATTATAAAAGACTTTACCCAGAAAATGCCATCTATTTAGATTTCAAAGTATTTATTGAAGCTTCCAATATCAAGGATAGAATAGGCAATAAGAGTCCTATCTATCTGACCATATATTTTCCAGCGAAATAAAAGGGGTGACGGCTATACAAAGGATAAATGCAAATAAAATAGCAGTAATATTTAAACAGTATAATACGGCCAATAACTTTATTAACAATAGCGCTTTTCTCAACAAACATGGCTTGAAAGCATTTATTCCGGCTGCGCAAATAGAAAAAACAGGTATAATCAGATTTGTACCAGCAAACATTTCTAACAAAGAACTTTACACTAAACTATCATCAATTTATGAAATAATAGCTATACGAAGATTCACAAAGAAGGTAGGACAAGGACGGGTACCACTACAAACAGTTAGCATTACTTTTCTGTCGAATGTACTTCCAGACGATGTACAATATGGTTTGTTTTCGTACCGAGTTTTTGAATATGTACCCCCATTACAGCAATGTTTCCGTTGCTTTAAATTTAACCACTCTGCTAGGATATGTAATGGCAAACAAAGATGTTCCATTTGTGGAGGTGAGCATTTATATAAAGAATGTGATAGACCAACAGAGTTCTGCTGTTGCAATTGCAGCGGGCCTCATCTTGCAATATCTAGATTATGTCCAATTAAGTTAAATAAAATTTTAGAAAAGAAAAATAAGATTACTTATGCAAGTGCTACATTGACGAAACAAAACATGAATGATGATAATAAACAATTCCCACCTCTGCCACCTCCAAAAATGAAACCAATCGACACTGTAAATAAATCTGTAAATAAACGTGTACATACATCTGTAAATAAACCTGTACGTACATCTGTAAATAAGCCTGTATCTGTAAATATTCCTGTACAAAGTGTAAATAAAACTAAAGATGTCCCTCCTAAGGTAGACATCAAAGCCCAAATAGTTGCCAACAACGACGTACTTATGGCCCTGGTACAGACGTTGGTGGAACTGGGTAATAAGGGAGATGATACGCCTACCACCGTAAATAGTATTAAAGAAACACTTCTTAAAAACCTAAAGTAATGGATCCAAGTCACACACTGTCTAAGCTACGTATTGCTCAGTATAACATTCAAAGTGCTAATAGTAAAAAACCCTTATTGATTCAATTCTTACAAAAACAAAATATTGACATTTGCTTACTTAACGAAACATGGTTTAAAGACAATAGTTTTAGAATACCTGAATATAATATTTATAGTAAAAATTCCAATAATACTCATAATGGTGTAGCAATATTGATTAAACCACATTTAAAGTACAAAGTTTTAAACACTAGATTTTATGAAGACATTCAAACTGTCGCTTTGTCCTTATCTACTGTGCATGGTAGCTTGACTATTCTTTGTGTATACTGTCCTCCTTCTAGTGGGCATATACGGATTAATAGGCTACGTAATATAATTAATGATCTTCCAAAGCCTATATTTGTCAGTGGTGACTTTAATGCGCACCACATTGCATTTGGTTGTATATCCACTAAGAGCAGAGGTCAGGATTTATTTAATATCATTTATGACTTGGATTTATGTATCTTAAATGATGGTAGTTATACAACTGTTAGCAACCCGAGACGAAATCCCTCTGCAATTGATGTTAGCTTTATTAGTGCTAACCTCGCATCAATATGCGAGTGGTCTGTACATGATGACGCCATGGGAAGCTATCACTACCCAACAATAACCGAGATTTCACTACATATAGATAAATATCATATTAATGCCCCTATTGATAAGTTAATATATAAAAAAGCAGATTGGGAAAAGTATAAAACTATTTCCAAAACAATATTTAATGACTTAGTCCTAAAATTGTATGATCCTATTTCAACCTATAACGATTTTTGTTCTCGATTGGATATTTTAAAAGATATGACATTTGTGAAAAAAGTGTAATTATCTCTTACAATGCATTGAAACTTTATAGAAGTGAACCTACTATGGAGAACTATTTAGATTATAAAAGAAAAAAATGCACTTAAAAAAAGAACCATATCCGAACAAAAAAGAATAGGTTGGAATAACTTGTAACACTTTTAATAGAACTACTCCTATAAGTAAGATTTGGAATCTTCTTAAAATGTTCAAAGGTATAAGAGTTGGCAATAAATCATATAAAGATGAGTTTATTTCTCAATTTATAGATAAATTATCCGATAATAGCAATTTAATTGATGTTAAAAGTTTAGGCAATATTTTCGATTTAAATAATGATAATCGAAATTCAAAATTTTTGCTAGATCCTTTTACATGGTCTGAATTTAAAATGAGCTTGTTATCTCGGAAAGACACAACACCTGGTTTAGATGATTTCCCCTATTGTATAATAAAAAAAATTGATGAATCTGCACAAAAAATATTTCTTAATATTCTTAATTTACTTTGGCATTGCAAATGTATTCCACAATCATGGAAAACACAATGTGTCATTCCAATACTCAAACCAGATAAACCTTCTGAGCTTGCCAGCTCTTATAGACCAATATCACTGTCTTCATGTCTAGGTAAATTATTTGAAAACATGATTAAAAAACGTTTGGATTGGTTTATGGAATCTAACAGCTTCATTCCACATGTACAATATGGATTTCGTCGAGGGCGAAGTTGTGCAGACAGCTTCACTTCCTTAATTTCGGATCTGAAACATGCAAAAGAGAGAAAGTTATGCACTGTTTGTGTATTCTTAGATGTTCAAGGTGCTTTTGACAGTCTAGATCCGGCTATACTTGTACAAGTTATGACTAGGTTAGGTGTGCCTGGTCAACTATGTAAATGGATATATAATTTTTTGGATAAAAGAACACTCTATGTAAGACATAATAATACATTACATGGTCCAAAATGTGCATCTAAGGGTACAATGCAGGGTGCTACACTATCTCTTTTGCTATATAATATATACACAAGTGAGATTTGTAAATTTGTAAATAGCAATGTAGATATTTTGCATTTTGCTGATGATATTGTTTTGTACAGTAGTAATTATAATGTAGAAATTGCAATTCAAAATATTAATAGAGCCTTGTCCCAACTATTTCACTATTATAATGATGTGCTACATTTAAAAATCAATCCCTCCAAAAGCAGTGTTATGATATTTGGAAAAGAAAACACTAACTCAAAAGTTGTTTATAATGGAGAACTTATAAATCCAGTAAATTCAAAGAAATTTTTAGGAGTAATTATAGATAGAAAATTAACTTTTGAGGAACATATTAAATACATATCAAAGAATGCTCTAAAAGGTTTAAACATAATTAAATGTCTTGCAGGTGTCTCATGGGGCGCAGACCCGAAAATATTGTCAATTCTGTATAAAAGTATAGTAAGAAGTCAGTTTATTTACATGAGTACTATTTATACTAGTGTATATAAATAGTACTCATGTAAATAAACTAGATCTATTGCAGAACAGGGCTTTGAGAACAATTTCAGGTGCAATGTGCTCTACTCCCATAAGGGCCATGGAAGTGGAGACTAATATTATGCCTTTAATTTTGAGACGAATATTACTTGCAGAGAGCTTCTGTCTTAAATTAATTGCTGCAAATAACAGAAAAATATTTAACAAAATTGTACCTTCTGTATGTGGAATTCCTGGGCCTCTAACAACAGGAGAGGACCTCTTGAATGGCAAATCTCCAACATTGTCCAAAATATTGCTAGAAATAGAAAATAGTTTTACTGGTATTAGAAAACAGTGCCCATGGCCATGTTACTCCTTCTCTTATCAGTGTATTACACATCCAGTAAAAGAATTGCAAAATCCCATCAATAATAATATAGATATGTTAGTTTTTGGCAGACAATAAAAATTATTATGTTATTTACACTGATGGCAGTACGGGGAGTGATCATGTACACGCTGCTATATATGATCCACATGGAAAATTCTCTCAAAGCTTTGTTCTGCACAATACATGTACCATATTCACTGCAGAGGCATATGCGGTTTATCAGGCATTATATATTCGCCAAAATAATAACTGTAAATACTTTTTGATAGTTTCTGATTCACTGAGTTTGATAAAAGCCTTAACTAACCTTACAGTTTCATTTAAGTCAAATTATATTCTGTATTTTATCAAGGAAATAATTCATCAATATTACCTTAAGCACATCCAAATTGCTTTCCTGTGGGTTCCTTCTCACCGGGGTATCTCTGGCAATGAAGCAGTTGATAAAACCGCATATGAAGGTAATAATGCTGTTGATGTTAGAAATGTAATGGACATTCCTATGACTGACTACCTGCAATGTATTAATGAAAATATATGTAAGTTATGGTTAGAAATGTGGAAGAAAGACCAAGAAATCAAAGGAAAGTGGTATGGAAGTATTCAAGAAAGATTACCTGTTAGACCCTGGTACAATAAATTGAAGGAAGCCAGCCGTGACTTTATTACTACAATAAATAGATTGCGCTTTGGCCATAATACTGCACCGTCACATCTTGCTAGACTTGGTATTATAATAAGTAATACATGCCCACATTGTGAATCCCAAGAAGGAACCATGGAACATCTTATTTATTTTTGACTGTCAAAACTTCCTACTTGACAGATTAGTGTTGGCTAGTGAACTCAGTGATGTGAACATTAAGTGCGATTCTTCATCCCGCCCGCCGCCGCTTGAACAATTATTAAAAGATAAAAACACTTTCAAACCGCTATATAAATATATTAAAAACACGATTAAATCAATATA
Source organism: Nycteola revayana (assembly GCA_947037095.2). Taxonomy (NCBI): domain Eukaryota; kingdom Metazoa; phylum Arthropoda; class Insecta; order Lepidoptera; family Nolidae; genus Nycteola; species Nycteola revayana. The sequence goes on along the minus strand of OX344846.2, from coordinate 15,839,671 downwards.
AAAAGTGAAGTGATGCATAGTGCAGTGTTTTGGAAAATAAAATAAGACTTGACTTAAAGGTCCAAGTGACCAGGTCATTAAAATACAAAAAAAAAAAATGTCTTAGGTATCACCAACGTTAATTTTTTAATACATCCGGTCCATAGTTTCGTTATAAGACTTTTTTATAACATTTATAAAATCCATAAATTAATTTAACTTCAGTTAATCTAGTAGGCCAAAGCTGTTTTAAATATTGATTAACATTACCGGTATCCTTTCGGTTTTTTGTGTTTTGCGCTAATGTTCAAAAGACAAGGTTACAGCAAGATATGATAGACACCAAAATTAGATTAGTGTCAGTCAGAATGTCATTACATGTCAGAAGTGACAAAAATCGTCAACAAAGTGAATATAAACATTGATTATTTCTTATTAAATTCAATTAAATTATTTCATAAGTTTTAAACACATTAAATGAAATGGATAAAACTAATAAAAGGCGTTATTCATCATCCGGTTCGGATAGTGCCGAAGCAAACCGATTAGAAGATCTAAAAGAACGTGATGAATTTGCTAAGAGATTGAAGAAACGAGATGAAGACAAGGTGAAAAAGGTAGGCGAAGCTTCGGGCAAAAGATCCTATGAGGAAGCAGCAAAGCGCCTTAAGATGGAAGCAGAGGATAGGGAGAAATTATTACCTGAACTCCGGAAATTCTCTCGACGAAAATATTTAGTGAAGAGAAAAGAAGACAAGGTTATCGAGTTGGAAGCTGATATTGCAGACGATGAGTACCTCTTCGATGAAAGTGTGTATGTATCGTTTAGTTATTTTAGAAATCTATTTGAAATTTCCATAATTGTATTGGAATCCGCTGCAATCTCGAGTTCAAACTTGAGATTGCAGCGGTTTACATTAAACATTAAACATAAATCCTCCTCCTCGGACAAAACTTATTAGATGTAATATGTAAAAGGAACCATCAAGGTAATTACTAACACATCATTACTACTTTTTTCAGGTTAACTAAACGGGAGAAGTTGGAAAGAGAGCATAAGAAAACTTTATTGAAATTAGCTAAAGAACATGAGAAAGCTCGGGAGTTGGAAAATGTGCAGAGATATCACATGCCACAGGATTTGGGCAAAGATGCAAAAGGTATTTTTAATATATAACATTTATTCTGAAATCCAAAAACAGTAATGTGTACAACTTAATGGTTATTTATTTGTCTTTAACATAACTTTGTCCTTGCTTTGCAGGTGATTATGTTGAAGTTGATGAGAATGAAAAACTTCCGCATTCAGAGCAGCAAAGATGGGAACAGGAACAAATCAAATCAGCATTCTTCAAATTTGGAGCTAAAGATGCTAAGGCACAGGATGAATATGAGCTTTTATTAGATGAGCAAATAGATTTCATTCAAGCTCTCCAACTGGAAGGAAATAAAGAAAAGAAAGATGTGGAAGAAAAATCAGAGTTTCAAAAAATGAGGATGAGCATTGCGGAAACGAAAAAATCATTGCCTGTTTACCCTTTCAGGGAATCACTGATAAAAGCAATAAAAAATTACCAGATACTGATAGTAGAAGGTGAGACAGGTTCTGGCAAAACAACACAAATACCTCAATACTTGTATGAAGCTGGTTTTACAGATGATGGAAAGAAAATAGGTTGCACACAACCCAGGAGAGTGGCTGCCATGTCTGTGTCAGCCAGAGTGGCCCAAGAAATGAACGTGAAACTTGGTAATGAAGTAGGCTACAGTATTCGTTTTGAAGACTGCACCTCAGACAGAACCGTTATTAAATACATGACAGATGGAACATTGCATAGAGAATTTCTTTCTGAACCAGACTTAGCATCATATAGTGTGATGATTATTGATGAAGCTCATGAGAGAACACTTCATACTGATATTCTATTTGGTCTTGTAAAGGATATTACTAGATTCAGGCCTGATCTTAAATTGTTAATTTCCAGTGCCACATTAGATGCTGAGAAGTTTTCAAATTTTTTTGATGAGGCTCCTATCTTCAGAATCCCAGGGAGAAGATTTCCAGTTGATATCTATTATACCAAAGCCCCTGAAGCTGATTATGTAGATGCTAGTGTTGTCTCTGTACTGCAGATCCACGCCACACAGCCTCTTGGCGACATTCTAGTATTTCTGACAGGACAAGAAGAGATTGAAACATGTGTAGAAATGTTACAAGAAAGAACAAAACGAATTGGTAAAAAATTAAAAGAGCTTCTTATTTTGCCCGTATATGCAAATCTTCCGAGTGATATGCAAGCCAAAATATTTGATCCTACTCCAGAGGGAGCCCGTAAAGTTGTATTGGCCACAAACATTGCAGAAACATCTTTAACTATAGACAATATTATTTATGTAATAGATCCAGGATTTGCTAAACAAAATAATTTTAACTCAAAAACTGGCATGGAAAGTTTGATGGTAGTACCCATTTCTAAAGCATCAGCAAATCAAAGAGCAGGCAGGGCTGGGAGAGTTGCACCTGGAAAATGTTTCCGATTGTACACAGCTTGGGCTTACAAATATGAATTGGAAGATAACACAGTTCCAGAAATCCAGAGGATTAATCTAGGAAATGCTGTACTTACTTTGAAAGCTTTAGGAATAAATGACCTCATACATTTTGACTTCTTGGATCCACCTCCACATGAAACATTAGTTTTAGCACTTGAACAGTTATATGCTTTGGGGGCACTTAATCATCATGGTGAATTAACTAAAGCTGGAAGAAGAATGGCAGAATTTCCAACTGACCCTATGCTGGCTAAAATGTTATTAGCTAGTGAGAAGTAAGTTACAAATCTATACTAATATTATTAAGCTGAATAGTTTGTTTGTGTGTTTGCTTGAACACTCTAATCTCAGGAACTACTGATCCAATTTGAAAAATTCCTTCACCATTAGAAAGCTATGTTATCCAGAAGTAACATTTATGTGGGTGGAACCACACATGGTAGCTATTTCAATTATAAATTTTATATAATAGTATTTGCTATTAAAGAAAATATTATACATAGTTTATTTTTAATGAGTACTATAAACTTCTTTCAGGTACAAATGTTCTGAGGAAATAGTAACAATTGCAGCTATGTTGTCTGTAAATAGCTCAGTATTCTACAGGCCTAAAGATAAAATCATTCATGCGGATACTGCTAGGAAGAATTTCTTCTATCCCCATGGGGACCACCTGACCCTGATGAATGTGTACAACCAATGGGTAGGATCAGACTACTCAGTCCAGTGGTGTTACGAAAACTTTGTACAGTACAGGTCTATGAAGAGAGCCAGAGATGTACGAGAACAATTGGCAGGTTTGATGGAAAGAGTAGAGATAGACATGGTTTCCAGTATCAATGATGACACAAATATTCGCAAAGCTATAACAGCAGGATATTTTTACCATATTGCCAAATTTTCAAAAGGAGGACACTACAAAACTGTAAAACATAATCAGGTAAGTTTCAAAAAAAATAACATGAGTTATCGAATCAAGATAAATTGAAAGCTGTTACTGTATTATATATTTTACTAATAATAATTATATTTATTTGGCAAATATGTTTTACACAAAAACCTATGAAGCCTCTGGTTTCCGAACTGGTAAAAACTGTGCTTCAGAAACCAGCGTCTTCCATATTATATTATTATTGGGCTTGAAATGATATTATATTAGCCTTCTATAGGGTGACTGGTAATTAGTGACCGATACCTAAACACATCGTTGTGCTCATGATAACAAACAACTTTTACTATGGCATCAAACCTGAAATCGCGAAAAAAAATCAGCTGCTCCCTGCCATGTTGACGAGTTATGTGAACATGAATGTATGGAGCAGCTGATTTTTTTTCGCGATTTCAGGGTTGGTGCCATAATAAAAGTTGTTTGTTATCATGAGCACAATCATGTGTTTAGGTATTGGTCACTAAAGTTCAGAAACTGAAATATAATAGAAATCTTTTAAGCTATTGTGGGCGAACCTTTTTTGTTCAATGCTAAAGCAACCATTGTCTAGAGAAGTGAACAAAATCTGATCATAATGGAATTTTAACTTTTTTTTTCCATTTTCAGACTGTTATGATACACCCCAACAGTGCCTTGTTTGAAGAACTACCCCGGTGGGTGATCTATCATGAATTAGTTTTTACCTCTAAAGAATTTATGAGACAAGTTACAGAGATAGAAAGCAAGTGGCTGTTAGAAGTGGCACCACATTATTACAAAGCAAGAGAGCTAGAAGACTCTACAAACAAGAAAATGCCGAAAACTGTTGGTAAATCTTCAAATAGTCAATAAAACAATTTGGTTTCTTCAATTATGTTTTATTATTTTCCTTGAATATTCATTTATTTTAACTGATTTAACTAAATTTTCTAAACACTACTAAGGAATTGAAAACTAAATATTTTTTTAATAAATACTGATTGACATTACTATAATAATGCATCTACTGTTGGTACATTCTATAAGTAAGTTTTAAACATTAATAAATTAAGCAAAATAATTAAGCCTTGTTGCAATTTACTTCCTCTATGTTTTTTTTTAATATATTACCTACCTATCGCAAATTTGCTAATAATTTACTAAAATTGGTTAAAACTAATTCAAAAATCAGAACATCTTCCTTTTCTTTCCCAGTCTCCATATCTTGTTGGTTCCGGACCTCGTGGACCATTTATTTCTCCAGTGTCAGGGTTTGTATTGTTAGGAAAGGGCGGTAGAGGATCCTCTTTCTGTGAGGCGTGCAACTGCTGTTCGCCAAGGTCATCAATAGGAGTAGTCTCTCTTAATTTTTTTCTAAACTCCGCTAATCTCTTAGACTCAGATTTCTTAAGTTCATCTTTATGAGTATCACCTGCTCCCTGCACTTCAGTTGTAGTATCATGAGAATAGTTACAAATTGATAAACTGTTAAAGAAAAACCCTGTAATATAAAAACAAAAAAAAAATGAGTAATACCTGCGATCATAATTGAAAACGTTTTTAGTGAATATTGTGATAGTTTTGTTTTGTATTACCTACACCTACTCACTTTTAGGTGCTTTTCTCATAAGATAATGAGCAAGAGCCATTTTCCTCTCAATATAGGATTTATGTCAATGTTGAAAAATATTCTGTATTGTTTATTTTTTTGAGCATAACCACAAATTATGACAGAATACTTTTTGACACTTTTTTTTTTGGATTTTAATGACCTGGTCACTTGGACCTTTAAGTCAGGTCTTATTTTATTTAATCGATCTTTTTGACACTAGACATCAAAGACTACTAACTAGAGTATCAGTATACTGCAATAACTCTAGTTTCCCTTCAAAACGTAATAGTACACGATGCGTACTATTTGAACAGGTGAACTATTTTTTTTTATAAGATCTAACATAAGATGTAAGAGTTGTGAATACCTGGAAAAGTAAGTATTATATTATATTATTATTACCTGGAAAATATATGTAACTTCAAATAAATAACTAAACATCCGGCAATAACTTTGACAATAACTTTGAACAATAACTTTTCCCTTCGCTACTTGTTGTATACTACATACAATCTACATGGTTACCAAAACCATGGATCGCGTGACCTGATTTTTTTTTTTTCTTGATCTTTCTAATTTTGATTCGAAAGCGTAATAACAAAACATATTCGTAATGCATTTTAAATTATCTTCCCATTAAAATAAATAGCAATTGAAATTTCATGATATTATGTAAATTTAACAATAACTGCCTGATTTCAAGAACACTTCATGTGGTTCATCCACATGAAGTTAAGAGGACTCTTTATGTTATGACTAATTACCGGAAATTTTATTATTTATTTTATGTTTTAAAATTTTGTAGGATCTAAATGTTTTCAATTATATTAATAACATCAATATGTTATTAATATAATTGTAAACTTTTAGTTCAAGTTAAATAAGTCCGACTCCATGTATATAAAATCAATATTTTAAATACAGGGAGTCGGACTTATTTAATAAAAAAAAAATAGTTCTTCTTCTCGCTCCCTTCTGAGAGCTTTTGGCTCGCAAAAAAAAAAAAAAAAAAAAAATAGTTATGTGCATTATTTGAACCTCAGAATAAGTATAAGCATAGAAACCAGGCTAATTTTGGGTTGAAGCAACAGCAAAAATCATCTTTTGGTCTCACTCTAATTAATACATATTTTACATAAGAGCGAAAGAGTCAGTGACTATTTTAATAGCTTACATTGATGCAAGGTTGTCCACGCCAAATTTCAAGTGACCTCTTTTTTGACATTTGTGACTCCTTATTATACTGATGTGCATAAAAGTAGTAACTTGGCATATAAACGTCATACAAGGTGACTTTAACTGATTTTAGTCGCATTATTTATGTACATTGTTTACATTTGTGTATTCGCGGCAGAAGTGAATAAGTTTTACGATATTGCGACGAAAATATATTAAATAACAATTATTTTAGGTATATTTTGCTGAGCATAACTAATAAAATGTCGTGTATTATTATGGATGCGTTTCACATTCGGGTAAGAAGGAAAATGATCCTGTTTGTGTAACATTTCATCGGTGAGTTTTTATCTTTATTATTTGGTAAATGTATGATATAAAGTCCCAAAATTTTACTTTTAATATGGAAATTTAAAGTTTAAACATGTAAAACATAGTTAAGATGGGATTTAAGCACTATTTACGTATATTCTCATTCGAAAAATCAAAAATGTTTTTAAGGTTATGTTTACCATAGTGTTGGATCGAAAGTATCGATAAATAGAATAAATGTTGAAAATCGATAAATAGAATAAATGTTGAATAATTTAATAAAAATAAAATAACGGTAACCGCCATTTTGATTTATTCTAAGGATAATAGTAGACATTCTTCTCTGTTAAGATTTTGCCACTTTAGCATTTAACAGGCAGTAAGTTGGAAAAGTTGTCTAAATATATAGAGAATTTATAATGAGTTTATGTTTTAATGCAGATTTCCCCAGAATGAAAATTTTAAAAATGAATGGATACGACGCGTTGCTAGACAAGATTAGAAATTGAGTAAACACAGTCGAATTTGTTCAAAGCATTTTACATATAATTCATTTATGCCTAACACGAATGTTACATGGAGGCGATTAAAACATAATGCTTTGCCGACATTACACTTGCCAATTTTAAATTCAAGGGTAAACTAATAGTACACTTGATAGAATTGTAAATATATAAGTATGTACCTATATTAGATAACCGTAGTGACATACAATTGGTTGAGGATCGAAAATGCCCAAATACTATTAAAAAAATAATTATGTGTAGGTAGTCTGGGGTATAAATCTGGGGACCTTTTAATAAAAAAAATACACCATCAAAATAATTAAGTAGGTATGTTATCCTTAGCGGCATACGCTTAGAATAGTTTTCATTATACTAGGTATAGTAGTAGCTAGTTTTAGTTAGTTTTTTTTATATGTACATATCAGTATTGTGGGTAACCGTAGTCATTTTAATAATATTTTCTATGATTGATTTTAATATGATTGATAAAATGATTTTATATTTTCGATTATGACGTACGCGAGCATCGCATTTGCTCATATCGCGTCTAGAGTAAGAATGAATAGAAAAATAATCTAAGCTATAGTTTTAACATTGTGATTCTGACAAGTTAAATAACTAAGCGCTGAATAAAAACATTTATGTCGTTTAAATAGTTTTTCTTATTTATATCTGTGTAACAGGGAACCCTTTGGGATCTTTTAACTAAATATACCTCATCTAAATATAATGTACCTTTTATTGTACCGATGAGATATCTCTGTAAATCATAAGAGTTGTTTTGAAACAAAGGCTGGTTAACGATAAAAAATTGAAATAAAACGAAATCTTTCATTATTAATATAGACCGATTATTAGTCAAATATGGTATTAAAAAATTATAAATTAACATTTAATTCAAATAAGTGATCGATTGATACTTGGATCGATTAATCTTTGAAATCGAGTTCTAGTTCTATCGATATATAAATTATCGACTATCGCATCCTTAAACTTGTGACGACCTACAAATTTACGAAAGGGGCGCCATATATGCATCCTTTTCTGGTATTCTATGAAGTTCATATGTAAGAACAGCGTGAAATAACCGTTTTTGGTTGCTTTTTAACCCTCCATCTATGTTAGTACTATACACTGATATAGTACTTACTACTACATTTTATTTCAATTTTTTATCGTTAACCTGCCTTTGTTTCAAAACAACTCTTATGATTTACAGAGATATCTCATCGGTACAATAAAAGGTACATTATATTTAGATGAGGTATATTTAGTTAAAAGATCCCAAAGGGTTCGCTGTTACACAGATATAAATAAGAAAAACTATTTAAACGACATAAATGTTTTTATTCAGCGCTTAGTTATTTAACTTATCAGAATCACAATGTTAAAACTATAGCTTAGATTATTTTTCTATTCATTCTTACTCTAGACGCGATATGAGCAAATGCGATGCTCGCGTACGTCATAATCGAAAATATAAAATCATTTTATCAATCATATTAAAATCAACCATAGAAAATATTATTAAAATGACTACGGTTACCTACAATACTGATATAAACATAAACATAAACTCATTATAAATTCTCTATATATTTAGACAACTTTTCCAACTTACTGCCTGTTAAATGCTAAAGTGGCAAAATCTTAACAGAGAAGAATGTCTACTATTATCCTTAGAATAAATCAAAATGGCGGTTACCGTTATTTTATTTTTATTAAATTATTCAACATTTATTCTATTTATCGATTTTCAACATTTATTTATTCTATTTATCGATACTTTCGATCCAACACTATGGTAAACATAACCTTAAAAACATTTTTGATTTTTCGAATGAGAATATACGTAAATAGTGCTTAAATCCCATCTTAACTATGTTTTACATGTTTAAACTTTAAATTTCCATATTAAAAGTAAAATTTTGGGACTTTATATCATACATTTACCAAATAATAAAGATAAAAACTCACAGATGAAATGGAGTGATTTGAACTGATTTGACATGACAGGTGACAGCCAGCGTTGCCAGAATGTTACAAAAGTAACATTTTACGTTACTTTTCACCCTCTATATTAAACGACTCAAAATGTTACTTTTGTGTTACTTTTTTGATTTTCCGGCAAACAAAATAAAAATATCGTGAACGATGACAAAGTATGTTGTTGTATTGAAAGACATTACTAAATTGTATACAAAATATATGTTTGATTGTATGTTTCTGCGTTACTCAACAATTATTACGAATTATCGTAATTTTACAAAAGGGCCAGGTAACTTATTTTAGTGTCATAATAAAGTATTGTGTCGTTTTCCACCATAAATAAGGCAATGTTACTTTTGTGGTGAAAATGTTACTTTTTGAGCTGTATCATGTTACATTTAACTTTTTGCTACTGTGGCAACGCTCGTGCGTGACAGCTCCGACCGAACATATTGTATGTCATTTATGTGCAGCGGCTTCGGGCTAGCGATGGGCAAATGGATAAAATATATCGATATATATCGTATCGATATTTTTCAAATATATCGATATATAATTCCTAAAAATATCGATATTTCGATATATCGATATTTTTTGCTCAAGGGAAGGTTACCTATATATCACTATCAAAAATTAGATAATAAAAAAATAAAATACATATGATTTTAATCAATGTAATAGGACATATTATATTGATTAAAATTAACCATAACTGAAACCAGTATTCGTCTGATATAGACATCAGCAGCACTCTTTCTTTAATGTGCTCACCTATCAATCTGCTTCTATTATCCGTCACTCCTTTCGGTTGATACCGAGGAAGCTTGTCATTTTAAATATTTCAGAGCGATTTCCAAAAGAACCGGCCTGAAATGTCGGCATTTCACCTTATACTTAATTGGATCTGACTTCCTCTCAAGAAGTGGTTGGTCCAAATACTGCTTAAGCTCATTGGGGACATATCCAGAGCTTTAGTTGGCTCCATTGCACAGACTACTAACGGGTTTTATTTATTGTGTCCGAGGCGACCGAACATATTCGAATACGAAAATTTGAAGCGAAATAATATCATTTTTGATATCCGAAAAAAAATATCGAAAATCGATATAACGAATTAAAAAAAAATAGCCGATATATATCGAATATTTTTTTAAAAAAAAATCTCGATATTTTGATATATCGATATTTTTTACCCAAGCCTACTTCGGGCTTACACGTTGTAAGAAATAAGTATGTAAGAAAGTTATGTTTCTTGCTAACTATATTAAACCTTGTATGAATTACAGAGTGTTTAATAAAATATTAATAATGGCAAAGAGCTCTTTTGAATATGTCAAAAACTATGAACTGGACGACACACTGCTTCCTAATACTTGGATAGTTGTAAGACTTGATGGCAAATGTTTTCATAAGTTTTCAGAAGAACACAAGTTTTCAAAACCCAATGATCTAAGAGCTTTGAAGTTAATGAATTATGCAGCGTTTACCGTGCTTCGTGAATTTAACGATGTGCTCATGGCATTTGGGCAGAGTGATGAATATTCATTTATTTTCAAGAAAAACACTAACTTGTATAAACGTCGAGCAGCCAAACTTTTGACCACTATTAATAGTAAATTCTCTTCTTCGTATGTTTTCTACTGGAACAAGTTTTTTGAAGACGAACCATTGCTATATCCTCCTACATTTGATGGTAGAATAGTTTTATACCCCTCAGATGAAAATTTAATAGATTATATGAAATGGCGCCAAGCAGACGTTCATATTAATAATTTATACAACACATCTTTCTGGACACTTGTTCTACAAGGAAAACTAACTCCATCACAGGTACATTTCTACTTTTTTGAACTTTTCTGTATAGATTCATTTTTTCAATTGAAATCTATATTTTTACATTTAAATGTGCACTCATTCCATAGTACTTTTTGTTGTAGTAAATACATCTATATATATAAAAGAAAGTCGTGTTTGTTACAACACTTATAACTCGAGAACGGCTGGACCGATTGCCATGGTTTTTGATTTGTTGGATTTGTTTCCATCCCGAATAGCAGAATACATTTTAAAAACAAAAGAAAAGAAAGTCGTGTTAGTTACACTATTTATAACTCAAGAACGGTAGAACCGATTTGGCTGAAAATTGGTAGGGAGGTAGCTAAGAACTGGGAGAAGGACATAAGATACTTTTGGGTAGGGGTAGGGTATGGTAGGGGTAGGGTAGGGTAGGGGTAGGGGTAGGGTAGGGGTAGGTTAGGGTAGGGGTAGGGTAGGGCAGGGGTAGGGTATAAAAGTCCACCCGTGCGAAGCCGGGGCGGGCCGCTAGTAATTAAATAAAACAGTATGGTAAGCAACTTTATAATGTAATCTTTTGTTTCAGGCTGAAAAACGATTGTGTGGAACAGTATCTGCAGATAAAAATGAAATATTATTTAAAGAATTTCAAATAAATTATAATAATGAACCAGAAATATTCAAGAGAGGCACTCTACTTATAAGAAAAATAATTAGCAATAATCAATCTAATAAGAAAAATAATATTATAGTGGATGTTCATGATGACATCCTGAAGGACAGATGGTGGAAGGATCACTCCACATTATTACAGTTGAGATCTAAAGAAAATCTTAATTATAATGGTCCTATCACAGATATTGTATCAGAACAAATTCAAAGTAAAGAGTAATTTATATATTCTTTTGTTATTATTTAATAAACTGCAGTAGATATATTATCTCTGTAACAAAATCGGCTCAAAATTAATAAACTTATTTCTTTATCCTTTAACTTTGAAGTTATGTTAATTTAAAAAGACACATTGTGTACTACAGAAAACTTGGCAATTAATGTCATTGAGGACTTTTGAAATACAAAGCACACCAAGACCCAAAAGAAACTACTAGTAATCTGTATGAACAATTGTCCAGGGTAAGAATCAAATCCAGGTCCCAGAAGCAATGAAAGTAACCACTGGGTTACCAGATCTAATTTGAAAAGAAACAAGAGTGTAGAAATTGATCAAACAGATCATTTTTATATTTATTATATTTTTTTCTTAACAGCATACTAATATAGACCTAAAGCATAGAATACACAACAGTAGAAGTACAGAAAGAAATGGTGACTCTTGATACCTAATGTTGGTTGTAAGCTGACTATCCTATCCTATAACCTATTTTGCTGAATATTTAGTATGCAATCAATGTTTTTTACTAGACTGCCTTATTTTGTAAAGTAGTTTTATGAAATTCTCATAAATGATGCCATATAAATTTGTGTAAATTTAAATCGGTTAAAATTTTCATTTACTTTTATATCCGTCGCTTATGTAATTAATTTAAAGTGATTATTATTATTATTAAATTATCATTCATGAAAGGCATACGAAGTACCAACCTACTTAGTTGCTCCGCCAAGGTGTCAAAACAAAAAAAGAACATCACCAAAAAAATGTTGAAATTTGACAAATTCGAAGGACGTGCAACGATTACGCCATAACATGCAAGGTTAATTTATGTAAACTATTGATCTAGCGTGTATATGTAATTTTTATTTTTTTACAATTTCTTGAAAATTCTGGCTTTAATAGACAAAAAGAAATAGATCTCGAACTCTAGTAGTTTATGATATCTCCATGGCCGCGCAATCGTACACTTTACGTTCGCGCGGCCAACTTACAACTTATTTATTTTTACTTTGACAAACTTTTCATTTTTACTCTGCAAATTTGACTAATTGCGATTTTTTTTTGGGTGAAGTTCTTTTATTGTTTTGACTACTTGGCGGAGCAATCGTAACGCACACAGCATTGTATTTTATATTCCAATTTAATTTTGGTGCTATTCTAATGATAATATATAATTATAAAGTAAAATTTTAAGGAAAGTAGGAATGACAATAAATTAAAGTAAAACATAATACTATGAACAACTTTAATTATATGTATAACTTTAAATAGGCATCGAACAAGTTTAAATAGACATATAGTCTGCAAACCAATAAATATAATTTTCTTTTACATAGTGGAATTTAGCTATATACATATTTATTTTCGTTCTAATTTCGTAGGTTTCATGTCCCACCTCATAGTTTTACAGATTTATTTTTAGAACTATCACACATTAATGATCATAATAATGGATAAGGTAAATTAAATTCACATAGGCACAATGATTATACTCTAAAACTGCATTAAAAGTTATTTATTATGAATAACCATAAAAAATACTAGGGGTTGTTTTTTACCGTAAACATTATTTCTTACATTATCTACAATTAAACAGTATTATAAATACATTAATCTGCCCTGATATCAACATTACAAATCAATGTGCAATTCTTGGGAGTAGCGAGTTTATGTACAATGGAGTGATTGATTTGGTGACAATTTAATATCAAGTTTATTGTTTTATTAAAGAATAAAATTGATTATAATAATAATTAACCAGTAATAATATACTTACACATATCAAAAAGAAAATATAAGGACAGATTTAAAAGATCTACCTATTTGATGCTTGACTCGCTACATCCATGGTATTATTTACAAAGCAAAAAAATTTTAAAGGAATTCTTGTAGTTCTGAATGTTATTGTTTAGAAGATCGGAATGTAGTTGTCAATCTTAGCACGATGCTTTTGAGCAACGCATTCACTTATCCATACAATGTTTCTGCATTCTTGTTCCTTCAGTTTAAGGTATGAGTAGAATACGCCAAAGTGGAATTGCTGCAGGAATGCATGAACATTTAGGCTCACCTGAAACATAAAGTACCATTGACTGCCATTCTATTTCAAAATATAGCTGTAAATGGTAAAGTCTAGTGGAAGTGCCATAAAGAACAAGGTCTAAATATAGATCCTGCCATCAATAATTTTTTACAACTTTTCGTTAAACAATTTAGAATGAATAGGTATTTCATAATAAATATTGCCATAATTTGAATTGATGAAAGAAATTTACCAACCTCATGTTCAAAGAACTTGTCCTCCAAGGTCTTATCACCAGCATTGTTGCCAGCTCCTTCAAAGAGTGCCTGATATTCAGCATAATATTCCGCAACAGCTTTCACTTGCTCATAATCATCAGCACGGGCCAGTGCAGCCAAACCATCAGGGTTCAGTTTGCCACAGCGAGGGTACAGCTTAGCACGGTCATCCTTTGACAACTCTGTTCCAAAGGAGTTGATAGTAATGATGATAGCACGGCGATCAGCCTCAAACTGAAATATTTGTATAAATAATATTAATAAAACAATGGAAAACCAAACTACATTTAACATTAAATATTTTATATCACCTGCAATATTAAACATTGATTTCAAATGTTGTGATTTATTATATATTATTATTAGCTTAAGAATAAGTAAAAATTTTAACAATAGTATGTTTTGTAAAATAAATGATAACTTACTGCCAAGATTTCACACATGACATCAGCTGTAGTACCACCAATCTGCTTGCAGAAATCATAAAAGGCCTCCAAATATGCCTTGTACAAGGTGTTACGAATGATCTCAATGTTCATCTCATCCAGATCCTGCTCACTGATGCAGTCCACAAAGAATGGGGCAAGAGGTGTATCCACCAATACTGCATTGTACAACTCAGCTGGGGTAGCCGCTACATGGATAGCTTCCATCTGCTCAAATGATCCCAAGGGGTGGCATTTAGGAATCAGTTCAGAAATTGGTCTCTGGTGCAAAGTTCCAGTGATCAACAGGATGATGTTGTCAATCATGTAACTGTATGTAATGAAGTCCAGGAATGTAGAGAGGGGCTCCACTGAGTGGTTCCTAAGATGCTGGAACTCGATAACAAGCTTTTCACGCAGCTTGTCATCAATGGTGGACACGGATAAAGGGCTGGGCTCATTGGCTAAAAAGGTACCGTAGTCAGTACCTTGCAGATGAAGTTTCAAATCTGTAAACATTGAAAACATTGTCATGTAAGCGACAAGAATACGGTGGAATTTTATAGGTACAATTTGATAGCATTTTAATTGAGTTAGTAAATATATTAATTAATTGTTTGTACAAACCTTCTAAGGTCTCGCACTGGACCAAATTCAGGTAATCTGCTTGCTTGAGAATACCACACTTGAATCCACGGCACAAACCCTCCAAATATCCAGCATCGATGTTGAAAAGGCACCCCTTCATTTTGCTTGTGAGATTTTCACTGAAACAGTTTAATTTCACACAAATTGATATATTTCTAACGCCCTAAATCCGTAAAAGCCCAAAGAGACACAAATGTAGGAAATCAATTGAAGTGGATGATCAATGATCATATGATGTACCCATAGACAATAGTCTTGCAGTTTTTGTGTTTATTGTAGACGCAAAAGGTTTGGTGATTTAGTTTTTTAAATGAGCCACATTTAATGGGTCAGTTTTATAGATTTTAGAACTTACGGGGTTTTTAATAAGAGGTGACCCTTTTTTGTAGAAAAGTATAGGAATCGAATGTATTATAATAATATTCTCATTGCAGGGTGTGGTAACACTCCATAAAAAAAAAACAATAAAATCTATAGACTGTCAGAAAATTTTCGCGATTTCATTTGTCGGATTGTCGGAATTTTTGTATTTATGTTTACGTGTCAAATGAAATATATTTCAAACAAATATATTCAAAAATAAACATGGATTCAGTTTATAATAATCCTATTAGACAAAGAATAAACAAAATTTTCGATAGTCATATTTTGTCGGACAATACTGATGCACTCCATTCAGTATCAGGATTTTGTTCGTCAAATTCTGCTTACACAAGAAGAGTGATTGTTAATGAAATAGAAAAAAAAGATATGCTTGTAAATAAAGCGGTTTTACAGGAATATAGCAAGGTTAAGGACAAGCTGCAAGTGCTACTGGATTCTTTAGCTTCGTTAAATGTTGCTGTAAATGACATGTCGAGTAGGTTATCTGATTCTAAAACCAAAACGCACCACCTCATTACTCAGACAACAAAGCTAAAGAATGAGAGAAGGAAAACTGAAAAGAAACAAGTATGGGTGAATGCTTTTGTTAAAAATTTTCAGTTGTCCCCAGAGCAAACTGAATATTTGTATAATGTTTCCATTAAAACACCACTGACACTGGACTTCTTTGGAACACTTTCCCACATCGAAAAGTTATATGGTAATTGTAAAACTCTTATCAAATGTTGGCATCAGACTTCTGCCTTTGACATTATGGAAACTGTTGGTCTTCAACAAGAAGTAGCCATTGAAAAGTTGTATCATTGGACTATTGGAGCTTGTCTTAGTACAGATTCGCCAAACAATGCTCTTATACCTACAGCTTTAGCTAAGTTTCAAAATAGACAAGTTCTTTTTTCAAACATTATAGATGAATACTGTTCAGCACGGAAAGCTACTATTGTTCAACTGTTTATTGACGCATTGACTAAAGGTACAGATAGTTCAAAACCAATAGAATTTTATGCTAATGATGCTAAAAGGTATATTGGTGATATATTAACTTGGGTGTATCAAATTATACCTATAGAAAAAGAAAATCTTTCTACTCTCTTTAAGTTTTGCAATATGCCTGAAAAAACCCAACTGATAATTGATGCTTTGACAAATATAATGGAAGCAATTTGCCCACTATTAAAAGTTAGAGCTGAACTTATCTTGAAACCTGACAAAGACCCTTTGGTTCTGTGGTCTATAACTAACATAATAATATATTACAAGGATGTAATTCAAGCAGTAATCACTAATGGTCATCTGATTAACACATTTGAGGAATTGTTAAAAAAGAGTGAAGAAGTATTTCTTATAACTTTGGACAGTAAAATACAAAAGGAACTTAGCCATGGTGTAAAAGCCCCTCCAGTTGATCTGAACCCTTCGATAGTTGTTACAGATTTGGTCAGTTTTCTGAGAGATCTATTAGCAATCATGAATAATTCTCATAATATAAACCCTGCTGATAGAAAGATGATAGTTACCCATATTTTGGATCCCCTATTACATGCCATCAATGAAACAGCTTGCCACTTAAGCTCGACAGATATGTCTGTGTACATGTTAAATTGTATTTATCACATACAATGCACTTTGTCACTGTACACAATAATGGATGAATATAACGAGAGACTACAAGCTCAATCTGAAGCACAAATTGACACCTTGACATCAGAACAAGCCAGCTATCTGGTAGCAAATTTGAATTTGGGACCAATTTACACCATTCTCCAAGAGAAGATTAGTGGTCCTTTGTCAGCCATTCCAGGAATGGACACATCAACTTTAAAAACTTTCTTAAACAAGTTTGACATGTTTCTAGTATCACCCGACATGTATATGCTACCGCAACTCAATCTGCTACTAAGCCATAACCATAAATCTTTAGTCAAAAAGCGAGCATTTGAAGTTATATTTGCTATCTATGCACAATTATTCCAAGCAGTTCATGATCCAGCAAATAGTTATGCAGATCCACATACTATAGTTCGTAGAAAACCTGAAGAAGTCAATAAATTGCTTGTATACAATTAGAAATTTATAAATAGAATGTTATAATAGTTCTGTATAAACATGCTGATAGATGGATGATGCAACTAATCATAGTCAGGGATAGTGGAAATGTGACAATAGCTTATAAGGTTGAAGATCAAATGTATCAAATTGCTATTTTCATTACTACACAAGTAATGAAAATAGCAATTTTCAAACAAAAAAATCTTGACAAATAAAATGTTACCCTAATAGACACTATCAGCAGCACTATCCAAAACTATTTAATTCACATAAGAAAAGAAACATAATAAGTACCTAAATGGATTTTCTATGGTATTCCATGTTGCTATTATTAGAAGCATAGTTCTCATTTTTATTGAGGCAATTTATATTATAATTATTTAAACTCATTGTAATTATTCTTATATTTTATTCTGTAATTATTATTTTTAATTAATTCAAGATACAATAAAGTTCTATACAAGTACAATACCTGCATTGTTTGAGTTTACAAAATATGCAGATATAAACCTTATCTGATAAACGTATAAGTCTGGTAAAAATATTATAAGTATATATAAGTAAATCCCCTGACAATTAACTATTACTAAGGTTCCCACAAATGCTACACTTTATACCACATTGAACCATAATTTGGTACCTACTGCTTCCAAAATATTATCTATATCTGTAACTATAAATATGTTTTATGACGAGCACTGAGCTTTGTAATTTTTTAGTTGAAACTAACTAGTACTAAATTACGTTATAAAGAGATTGTAGGTGTTTCCGTCGATAATTCACCTTATTCTTAATTGTCTATAAAAATACATTTTTTTTACTGAGGTACTGAAGGCTTAAGCATACTAAGTACTAAGCGCCCCTACGCACTATGCGGTTAGCCGGAATGCGGTCAGCCGTCCGGCTAACCGAAGGACGCGGTTGTGTTTGCGGTCACCTTCGCAAACGGTGGCCGTCGGTCGGGCTGCAGCAACCGGAGCGTTTGACCGGCTGCCGCATCGCTGTGCGAATAAAAACTACTTTCTCGTACAAATATCTGAGTACGGTCAGCCGCACGGCTGGCCGCATTGCGGCTAGCCGCATAGTGCGTTGGAGGCCTAACACCACTAACGAAATATATCGGTATAAACATTCTACCATTTAGTCGATTTGAAATGTTTAATCTGGTAATACTAAACACAACCTAGTTAAGTTTTATTAATGTCAAATTTTGGAAAAAAAAACAATAATTTAGAAATGCCGCAGTAAGAAAATAGATAAAATGGGATCTCGACAAATTACAGAAAAGTCACTGTCTATGCTTAGATCTTTACCAAGAATATCACTTGCAAATATTCGTGATAATCCTAACCCGAAGAAGAATGTGAGTATGATACCCATTTCATTTGGTGAACTTTTATAGATGCAGCCAAAATTTACTGTGTTCGTCTCTTTCAGCCAAAACGAGGCCGTGGACAGTATGGAGGTGATAAACATGGAGCCGGTAATAAGGGATCTGGACAAAGACAAAACTACATGAGACTAGGTTATGAGACAGGAAATAATCCCTTTTATTTGAGGGTTCCTCAAGAGCGCTACTATGAAGGTCACCAGTAAGTGTATTTAATAGTTTTATTTAATGAAACCAATTTATAAGTCACTTTACTATATTATTTTTTATATATTTTTTATTTTGCAGTCTTCGAAGGGAATATCCTCCTGTATCACTGAAGGAGTTACAAAGCATGATAGACAAAGACCGGTTGGATGTATCAAAACCTATAGACATTGCCAGTATCATCAAATCTGGACTTTATAATTTCTTCCCAGAACAAAAACATTTTGGAGTAAACCTTACTGATGAGGGAGCTGATTATTTTGGAGCCAAGATTAATATAGAAGTGCAGTGGGCAACTGAACAAGTTATTGCGGCAATAGAAAAGAATGGTGGAACAATTACTACTGCATATTATGATCCACATAGCTTAATCTTACTCAAGAATCCTAAAAAGTTTTTTGAATCAGGCCAAGCTATCCCAAGGAGAATGATACCACCTTCTGATGCTATAGAGTACTACACTAGTGCTAAGTTTAGAGGATATCTTGCAGACCCTGAAGAAATATCTAAGGAGCGAGTAAAATTGGCCCAAAAATATGGATATACTTTACCAGAAATAGAAAAGGATTCAAGCTATAATTTGTTATGTGAGAGGAAAGACCCAAGACAAATATTTTATGGTTTGGAGCCTGGTTGGGTTGTAAACTTGAAAGATCAATGCATTCTTAAACCTAAAGATGAAGAGTTATTGAAGTTCTTTAATTCATAAGAAGTGTTATTAAAATGTAAAAATAAAATAGATATGTAGCAAATGTTGTTTTTGTTCATTCTCATCTAAAATATTTACCAGAGTATAAATACACATGTCATGGTGCTCTTAAAGGTACAACACTGTTAAAACAGCATTGAGGCACTATTTAATTAACACATTCAGAGCCCAAGAGGCATTGGCGCATTTCAAAATTGACAACCTTAAAACATCGACCTTGCCACACTTTAGACTGCTTCAGTACTCCTCACTTCTCCACCGTAGTGTTGCTAAATTCAAGCCTGGCAACACAGCATTAAGTAAACATCGCCCGCGTATTTAAAACTCGAAATAAATAGTAAACAATAGTACAAATGATGTGTATTGTAGTGAATCTTAATAGACGTATCGAACTATATAAGTGAAATTGTTGGTGACTTCTATATACCAAGACATGCAATAAAAACATTGTATTTAATATTTGGACTTTTAAACACACAAGGACAAATAGAAATGGTGGGTCATGTATCCTAGTACGAAATAATCATAAATTTAAGACTGTACAGGAAGCAAAACTTGTAAGCATACCCAACCTTTTAGAGTGTTCGGCTATTGAATTGTTAGAGCATGGATTGATTATCGTATGTATTACTATGTATATATAGACCTCCAAAGACAAAAAAAGATTGTAGGTATACAATTATTTTTCGACCGTTTAGCGGCTTTACTAGCAAAATTATGTAGTAAATTTAAGAAAATTGTTATTTGTGGCGATTATAATATCGATCGACTGAAAGACACTCCTGTTTCAAGAGAGTTTGAAAACTTGTTACAGAGCTTTAACTTAAAACTTGCAATAAATGAGCCAACCCGCTTGCAAAGTAAAACGTGCATTGATAACATTGCACACAATATTAGAGGCTGTCAACAAAGCGTTATTGAACTAGCTCTGTCTGATCATACAGCACAAATTCTCTCATGTCCAGTTAGAAAAACTTACTCAATAACCCATTGGTATAAATTTAGAAGAGACTTTAGCACCGAAAATGTTGAGAAATTTATTGAATGTCTAAAAGCCCTAAATTTTACTGAATGCTATGAGAAAAGTGACGCAAATGCTTCTTTTGAAGAATTCCATAAGGTATTTAAACTTTTTTATGACCTCTGCTTTCCAAACATCAAAATTAAAGTTCCAATTATTCGCAAAACTAAATGGCTTAGTAAAGGATTAAAAATATGTTCTCTTCGTAAAAGAATGCTTCTTAAAATATACCGACTCTCTGGTAAAAAGTCAGATAAGGGTAACTTTAATAATTATGCAAAAAAGTTTAAAAGAATTGTAAAACTTACTCAGAAGTCGCAAAATAATTATTATATACAAACAGCCACAAACAAACCTAAAGCAATATGGCAAATAATAAATAAAAATAAAAACAATAATCCCCCTGAAAAAATTGATAGATTAAGATATAATAATCAAGTTATAACGGCCCCTGATACTATAGCACAAACATTTAACAATTTCTTTATTGATGACATCTCGAAACTGACAAATAATAAAATAAATTACGCAAAGATTCTAACTTATAATAAACCAAACTCCTGTTTCTTAACCCCAGTTACCCTAAACGATGTTGTGAAATTAATCATGGCATTAAAAAACACCAAAAGTACGGGCTATGATGGAATTTCAACGCAAATAATAAAACGTGTAGTGTACATAATTGCCCCAATCATAACTCATATTATAAATCAGTGTCTTGAGGAAGGCATTTTCCCAACATATTTAAAAACTACGGTGGTTACACCACTATTTAAAAAAGGAGACCCAGAAGATGTACGATGTTACAGGCCGATTGCTCTCATTCCAATATTCGCCAAAATATTTGAAAAAGTACTAAATAATAAACTTACTGAATATTTCGAGAAAAATAAAATAATAATAGATAATCAAGTAGGATTCAGAAAAGGGAAATCGGTAAATTCATCAGTTTTTAGAAAAAATACTTACAGAACTAGATAAAAAAAACCAAGTTACAGCTCTATACATGGACATGACAAAAGCGTTTGATTATGTTGATCATGAACTTCTTTTGCAAAAACTGGAAATATACGGAGTACGGGGTAAAGCACTACAAATAATCAAATCATATCTATGTAACCGAATACAGTTCACTGAAATAACACAGTTATGTCCATTTACAAAGAGAGAGATTAAGTATACATCGAGTCCTAGATTTATAAAATATGGTGTACCTCAAGGGTCAATACTGGGACCACTACTGTTTCTCATTTACATAAACGATTTACCTAATGCTATTCAGCAACCTATGGTTTTATTTGCAGATGACAGTACGGTTCTTTTCACAAATAATAAAAACAAAAATCATGAACAAGAAATAAATGATTCCTTATCTAAATTAATAAATTGGCTTCAAATAAATAATTTACAAATTAATCTCACAAAAACACATTACATGAACTTTAAAAATAAAAACGCGACATCTATTCCTTTAAGTATTGCATACAATAATGAAACAGTAGCTGAAGTAGCAAATACAAAATTTTTAGGAATCCATATAGATTCGAATATGTCATGGAAAACACATGTAAATAGTGTATGTACCAAATTGAATCAATTTTCTTACGCTCTATACATGCTTAAAAAAGTATCCAACCAGACCACGCTTCTTACTGCTTACCATGCGTATGTGGGATCCACTCTGTCGTATGGGTTACTATATTGGGGAAACTCGACTGATAAAGAAATTGCATTCAAAGCCCAAAAAAAGTGTATTAGGTCTATATGTGGGTTACGCCAAACGGATTCATGTAAACCACATTTCGTAAATCTCAAGATTTTAACACTCCCTGCTCTATTTATCTACCTGGCCTCAATTTTAGTTAAATCAAACATTACAAGCTATGATACGTTAAAAAGCAGAAGACTTAAACATACCTTAAGAGATAAAACGTCCCACACTAGAGCGTACAGTAATAGTGTTTTCTGTATGAGCACAAAGATTTATAACAAGCTACCTATGGACATTAAGATTATAAATTCAATTATTATTTTTAAAAGAATGCTGAAAATTTTCTTAATTAAAAAGGCCTATTACTCAATAGCAGAATTTCTTGAGGAAAAATAATTTTGTTCAATAAAGTACCTATCACTAAAGTGAATATAATTCAGTAAAATATTTTTAAAAGGATTATGATAATTAATATTAAATGATTACAATACTGTGACATAATTGAACTAATGAATAATGATAATTTTTAAATCAGGTAACTCATGACATGTGTATTTTTATTTAGGTATGACTTTAATAATTTATAATTAATATGATGTAAATGATATAATTATATAATGTAATTAAAACGATGTCCTATATAAAATTTAATATTTATAACTTTTTCTTTTTAATTAATGAATATAAATAATGCATGTTCAACTGTTACTGTTACAATTATAGCATATATGCATGATGAAATTGCAATGCCCTAACAGGGCCACTATGTTCTAAGAACTGATATCCTCTATTAAGAACTTTATTTATGTACACATAGTTAGCAATAAAGAATTTGAATTTGAATTTCTTTGGATAGTGTCGCATCTCCATGGACACATGAACATTGGCATCAATATGTTTTTTATCTACACTAATATTATGAAGCTGAAGCTGATGGATTGTTTGCTTTAACGCACATATCTCTCGGGAGCTACTGGTCCCATTTGAAAAATTCTTTAGTTAAAAGTAACCTATATATCGAGGAAGGCGACATGATAAACATGACGCTGTGACAAATAGGAGCAGAGCACCGATGAAGAATGTTTCAAAATCGGGACCAGCCTGTAGAGCAGGGTTTCTTAAACTTTTTGCAGTCACGGACCACTTTTACAATTTAAAAAATTCCATGGACCCCTGTAAATTACTACTTAGTTAATGAGAAAGGTGCTGCTGTTTGGCCTCAATGAGAACGAATAAATTGTGGGATTGTATTCGACAAGACTGACCTACTGCGGACCCCTGATAAACAGACCCCACTTTAAGAAACCCTGCTGTAGATGTACGTTAATAATAAGAAATTTTGATTGATTGTAGATTTTTATTTATTTGAACAACACACCTTTATCTTATTAGTTAGTAACCAACATTGTAATGTATAAACTTATGTAATAGCATTGTCTTTCCATCCATGATTCTTACATTTATATAGTCGTAAAATTAAGGTATGTTTCAGCACGACAATAAGAGCAATGGTCATGTCATATTTGTGTTTTTAGTATCTGTAATGGTCTGGTTTGTATGGGCCTTCAACAGGAACACCAATGTATTTGGCTTGTTTAGGTGTTAATTTCGTTAATTTGACTCCAAGATGATCTAAATGCAAAGCGGCAACTTCTTCATCTAATTTCTTAGGTAATGTGTGGACGCCGACTGGGTATGTACTGTGTTTAGTCCAAAGCTCAATTTGGGCCAAAACTTGGTTGGTGAAGGAGTTGGACATAACGAATGAGGAGTGTCCAGTAGCGCAACCCAAATTGACGAGACGACCAGCGGCAAGTACAATAATGTGATTTCCATTGTCAAGTTCATAGCGGTCTACTTGAGGTTTGATGTTAACTTTCTTAGCATTATTTTCCAACCAAGCTACATCAACTTCACAATCGAAATGTCCAATATTGCACACAATGGCATCATCTTTCATTCTTAAGAAGTGTTCTTTGGTAATAATATCTAAATTTCCAGTGGTAGTGACAAATATTTGTCCAACCTCTGAGGCTTCATCCATTGTTGTAACCTGGAAACCTTCCATAGCTGCTTGGAGAGCATTAATAGGATCAATTTCAGTTACAATAACTCTGCCACCAAATCCCTTGAAGGCCTGAGCACAACCTTTGCCCACATCACCATAGCCTGCAACAACACAGACCTTTCCGGCGACCATTATGTCTGTTGCTCTCTTAATTCCATCAAGAAGAGACTCTCTGCATCCATATAAGTTGTCAAATTTACTCTTGGTGACTGCATCATTTACATTGATGGCTGGAACCTTCAAAAGTCCTTCACGGAACATTTTGTATAAGTTGTGTACTCCTGTTGTAGTTTCTTCAGAAATTCCTTTGATGCCTTCCAATAGTTCTGGGTGTTTTTTGTGAACCAAGTTTGTTAAGTCACCTCCATCATCCAATATCATGTTCAATGGCTAGAAAAAAACAAAAAAGGGTTTAATACAAACTGTAGGTGATACATACTAAGTTGTGACTGTGTGTTTTCAGGAGCAACAATTTGCTACAATTAAAAATTATTTTAAGAATAAGTAGGATCCATCTAAATGTGTGTCAAGAAAGAAACTCGCCTCTGCTATTATTAGACATGATACATTATGAGGAAAATAAAGTTTATAAGGTAACTCTAAGTATTTTCCTCAATTATAAAATAAGTTTTTCCCTACATCATTATGTACCTATTATGGTGAAGGGGAAAACTTATTTTACGTAAACATACGATAAGTACATAATATATGCTACCTATTTACCTTTCCATCTTGGAAAATCAATGTTTGTTCAATACACCAAACATATTCTTCTTCTGTTTCTCCCTTCCATGCGTAAATAGGTATTCCAACTGCCACTAGAGCAGCAGCTGCCTCATCTTGCGTACTGTAGATGTTACTGCTGGACCACTGAACCTGTAGAAAAATAAGAACAAATTTCAATTTAACAGATAATATTTTCTATTATAATGGTAGAACAACAAGGAACTTGCTTTTAAAAAAAGTGACATGAAGGTTCTGCACTTATTTCTATCATCACATTTTCAACATCAATAAAAATAAATCTTTAAAAAGTTATAAGCCCGTTTTTGTAAAGTTTTTCACATTTGTTGACAAAATATATTTGAATTAATGAGTCTGATTAATGAATTATATAAAATGCAGTGATTAAAATATGTATCATACATTTAAATAAGTTTAATATCGGGTACCTGCTCTTAGATAATAACTGGTTTAATCTGCTTATTGCAATGGAAGATAGCAATAACTATTTTATATCTACTAGTTTTACCCGCGTCACACTACTCCAGTGGGTTGGAGCGTGATCTTTGTAGCCTATATGTTAATCCAGATTACAAACTATCCGCGTGCAAACTTTCAGCCAAATCCATTCAGTAGCTATTGCGTGAAAGAGTAACAAATATACATACATCCACACATACATACATTCACATTTATAATATTAGTAGTATAATAGTACCTAACAATAAATTCTCGTACAGGAAAAACATTATAATAAATGAATACATAATTGAATGCCTAGATTAAATCAGTCTATTCAATGTTGTATGGTGATAAATTTTACTCTACCTACAGGTCTGCACATTTATCTGCAATTGCTGCTGTGATTCAATGAGGCATAATGTTATAGCTATAGCTTGGTGAACTTCCAAAATTATTATTATATTATTATCAGGTTATAAACTACAAGTTTATAACCTGATTTTTATATTAAATTGTCAAATGTTCCTATCCTTTAGTAGATTCCTTGATGCAAAATCTCAAATATATAACCACAGGCCAAATAAAAGTAAAGACGGAGAGCTGTCGAACAATGCACTGAAGTCGGTTTTATTGCACAGTACCCGTTATAAAAATAACGTTGAGCTTTGATTTGTACACCCTTTGAAATGAAATGAAATAGTTTAATAGTAACGTAGACGAATAATTCGCGCTTGTAATACGTCATTTACAAAGCATAACACATTAAAGTAGGTACATTTTTTGATACTTAATTATGAACAATATTTTTATATGGTCACTAATGTTATACTACTATTATAATCTTATTTTAAAGATAAATAAAATATATATATATTTATAAATAAAATAAAATGAAAAATTGTCGCGAGCAAAACGAGTATACACAAAATAATAATAATAAGTTGCGTGGTTTGAAAAATTAGATCAACCAGCGCGGGCTGGGATCAGGTCTAAAGCCAAGCCAAGAACGAGTCGCGAACCTCGCCTCGTTAGGACCACCGTCCCTATCCTAGCTTCCTACGAGTCTTTCTCTATCTACCTACGGTGTGACATCCGGAGAAGAAAGACTATAAGAAACTCCGGATTTTTTTGAGGATGCCCTCGTAGACCCGAAGTCCGAGAGGCCGAACTGTAAAGTAGAGCGACAGTTGCACAAAACTCCCCTAAAGAAACTAAAAGTCGTAATCCCTCAATCTCCCCGTCAACGACCGCCCTGAGCCGAGGTCCAAGTCCCACAGAGGACGCCCTCTTGCGCAGGTTGCTTAGTTTGTAGTGTTTAAACCATTTATCTTGGCTGGAGTTCTGCTCGCCTTTATGCCCAGTGAAGTAGCAAAAGCCTCAGAGCGTCCGAAAAGACAAAAAAAAATGCCTCATTTTGGTACGCGTGTGTACGTAAGTTGTGTATGTACGCTGAGGCAGAGTTTTAACGGCTGCAGTGCTTTACTCACAGCATTCCGACTTGACTTTTTATTTGATCTGAGTATGTAGGTAACAAGCAAAACATCAACTTTAAATTTATTTTAGTAGGTATAGATACTAAGGGTTGATACAGACATATTATACAAACAAAAATGATAACAATGGCATTAATACAAATATTTCAAAGCATTGCATAATAATGATTTGCGATTTTAAAAACAGGCCAGAGGTTAAAGATATGAAGAGGAGGACTAGATAAGTATCAGCATATTTTTTATTTATCATTGTGACATGAGATAGTCGCTTGTTATTTATTAAGACCTTTGGTTCATCTTATGACGAAAGAATAACATATCGAATGTAAGGTGACTAAGTACTTTGACGTCAATATTACAGGAGACAATACAAACCAAAAATATAAAAACAGTTTATATTTAACCCAAAATGTAAGTTTATTAATTTTGCTTTCATTATTAAGAAAATATTCAAATTATTTTTTATTAGGGCTGTAGGTAGGTTAGAGCTTACTTAAGAGATAATTTTCACATGAATAATACGATTACAATATAATCTATCAGCTCACAGATGGTGTAAAAAACAATATATTATTAAATATGTTAGTTAGGTGATTTATTATACTTCAAAATAATTAATATTAAAACTACTACTGGCCTTCCGAGCGCAGTTACACCCGCATAGCTCTTGTCCCTGTGGGAACTTCATAATAATATATAGCCTTCCTCAATAAATAGGTTATTATCTAACACTGAAAGACTTTTCTAGAATTTTCAAATAGGACCAGTAGTTTTGAGATTAGCAGGTTCAAGCAAACAAACTCTACAGTTTTGTAAGTTAAGTATAGATGAAATGTATGTGCTCTATAATATCTATCCTATAATTATCCTACATAAATATACTGCTAAAGCTAGTTATTGAAAATACAGAAACTCATTTGACACTTAATAAGAGTTTTGGTAGCTGATTAGATAATTTTGACATTGATGTTACTTTCAGAAACTGAGTGTACCACATAAAATTCAGCCACAAAACTACTTCTATATTTCTAACATTGGTTAATAATAAATACCTACATTCTATCATCAATCAATCATTCAACATGATAAGACATGATATTTCCAAGTTAGATTAGATTATCTAAATAATCGGGTCTCTAGGAGAATTGTTTATATCATGCAGAAGGTATTTATGGTATATGAACCAGTACTAAGTAACACTGGTTGAAAAATCTTCCTTGTGTGGGACAACATAATACTGCGGTCACCAATCCGCCTGCCCTCAAAAAAATACCCTCCCCCGGGAGGAGGTCCATGTTTAGCAGTGGACGTTATACGAGCTGATGATGATGACAAGTTGATACAAAAGCAAATTTTGTATACATATAAGACTATACTGGGAGCTAAATTACTTCTGAGACCTGAGGCCGTGCGTTTAATAATATTAATTATTATTCTTCTGAGACTGGTAATGCTTTGCCCCCATGAAATAAGTGTGTGGAAAGACCTTACACAGGGATTTATTTCTCAAAACAGGAGTTATTTTGTTGCAAAAGAAAAATGAACTTGCTGTTATATAAAAATAGCAGTTAATGTAACTTTCTAATAAACTTACTTCAGCACCAAGTTCTATGAGGGTCTCAATGAGGACAGCAGTCTGCACAGTCATGTGAAGGCTTCCAGCTATTCTGGCTCCCTTGAGGATCTTGCCTGGGGCATACTTGCGGCGACAAGCCATGAGTCCTGGCATTTCTTTCTCTGCCAGCATGATCTCCTTGCGGCCAAGCTCAGCCAGCTTCTCATCAGCTGAAACATTTAGATTAAAAATTGATTATGCTATCTTGAAGAATTAAGTGAGACAAAAATATAAGCCTATCTTGCCTCATTTAATACTACAAGTGGACATTGGGTCAGTGGATACCAAACAGGGCACTATAAAAAAAAAAGACTTAAATTTTCACTGAAATCCTTTTTTACAACAAATTGTTATGCTGGGTGATTGAACACCCAGATGCTTTTCGCCTTATTTTTAGGTGTTCTATACGATAGAATCGTAAAAAATAAAAAAATAAGAAAAAAAAAAACAATTTTTTTTCTTTTTTCCTCAGTGCCCAGTTACCTATACTCCAACCGGACATTGTATATCATAATATACTTGTTACTCCTTACAAAACTGTGAAGGGGATTTGTTAAAAATACAAAATTAGGAATACAAATACATCAGAGTATTCTTACAAAAAAAATGTTTATGTGCACTACTATAATGGCAAAAACTTGTTCTACATAATAGTAGCAATAGGTATATCATTTTTTTTTTCATATTAACATTACAATTCTCCTGTATATTTGCGTTTTACACAATATAGTATACTATTAAATAAGGTATAAAATTATATTATAAATCATATTATATGAACTTATTGAGATGCTCATACATGACTACTGACAGTATGGAGCACTAAAACTTGTGAAAAAAGTGCATACAAAGCAAAAGAAATATTACACCTAATTTAATAGAATTAGAATCAATATTATCTAATTGATAAATATACATATGTAATATTAGATAGCAATTAATATATTAAACGTGGATTAGCCAAGTGACAATGATTGATTACTGATAAGCGGTACATTTCTTTTGTAATATTATCGGGCACCGGTTAAATCAGGCGCATGGTAAGATAACCTAAAACATAACACAAACATCCAAAATATATGCCATATAAACTAATGTTTCTAATCATTATTAAAAAAAAGCACTTGAAAAGAAATACCACGCTAACCGATAAAAATACCCATGAAGTTAATACGAATTTCATAAATATGTTGCAATTACTTACCGATTTTGTAGGGAAGTTTCGACATTTTGACTGTATAAAATTTACTTATATCGTTAACGTATGGAAGCACTTAATGCTATTTGTATGATGATTGACGAAAACGAGTTATAACTTTTGAATTAAAAGTATTTTCGACGCAAATGGGCACAAACACACAAACGCGGTACACTTCCACGCGCGGTCACAGATAGTTTTATAATAAACTCATCTCGCTGATTCTCGCTCGCTCAAACTTCAAAGAGTGAGCAAGATTCTATCTGAGTCTGACCATAAACATTCTCTTTGATGACATATGTACAGTCAGTATAAAAAATCGCTTATCAGAGTTTTTTAGTAAAATAATAAAGTACCAACGGGTTTCTGCCAGTTTGCGAAATTCGAATTGGCTGGATATGCGATTCATATGTATATTTCAGATTGTACTGATTACTATCCGAGAGATATTTTGTAAATTTTCTGACTTGTGCAAAAATATTTTTAACATAAGTTCTATATTTTACTTCTATCGTTAGTTGTGCAAGCTGTGAATGGTAGGAGATTTTTAATATCATCAAAATTAAGAGACATTCAGATGGGTCTATTGATAAGTACAAAGCCAGACTCGTTGCAGTAGGCTATTCACAAAAGAAAGGCGTTGACTACGATAAGACATTTAGTCCAGTTGCAAAAATGAGCTCAATCAGAATCTTACTAAGTATTACCGCTCGAGATAGTATGGCCGACATTACACGCTCAATCTGGATCGAGATCCGTGATCGAGATCAATGATCTCAATCTAGATTGACTGTTTAATGTGTGTGATTGACGGATCGCGACATCAGATCGCAAATTATCAAATATTTTGAAATCCATGATCTCGATTTGTTATCGCAATCCAGATTGAGCGTCTAATGTGCAACATATAATTCGAAAGATACTATTAAAATTACTAGTAGTAATAAGAGAATTAAAAAAATATATTAAAATTAATTACTATTTGCTTTTTTTGTTCAGATCCATTTTGCAATTCGTCATCATCAGCCCGTATAACGTCCACTGCTGAACATGGGCCTCCTCCCGGGGAGGGTATTCGCCACAGTCACCACGCTTGGCAGGCGGGTTGATGACCGCAGTATTATGTTGTACCACACAAGGAAAGGCTGCTGCCCGTTCCTTGATATACGATTATTATAGATGATTTTATAACAATCGGCCAACGGCTTAACGTGCTTTCCGAGGCACGGAGGGTAGTCCCTCAATCAACCAGACCCGGAAGGATATCTTAGAATTTACACAAAGATTTACTGCCCGGCGTGGGAATCGAATCCACGACTTCCTAGATTTAAAGTGAGTCAAATACCGCTACGCTACGGAGACTTTCGCGATTGTGAACACACAATCTTCATATTTTTTTATTTACTCGCAATCAGAATCCTCTGAGCACACGTCTTCATGTGATCATTGCGAACAGTGGACTGACGTGATCTGGATTGATTGTGTAATGTGACAACAATCCAAATCAGTTTATATCAATCTACCGCGATCATGGATCTCGATCCAGATTGAGCGTGTAATGTCGGCCTTTGATTCTCGCTCAATTTGACGTCTCTACCGCATTTTTAAAAGGAAGCTTGAATGGGGAAATCTATGTCAAACAGCCTGTAGGATACAGTGATGGAACAAGTAAAGTATGCAAACTGAAACGCAGTTTATATGGGCTAAAACAGGCACCATTATGCTGGAATAATTGCATTAAAGACTATCTTCTGGAACAAGGTTTCAAGGTAGGATAAGATCCTTGTTTCTTCTCAATGAAGAGGGGGGGGGGGATAGGCTACTACTAGCCCTCTATGTAGATGATGGGTTACTATCTGGAACATCACAACAGCTGATAGATGAATTCCTCGAAAAGCTGGAGAAGCGATTTAAAATAAAAACTCAACGTAACAAGAAGTCCTATTATTTTCTACTACCTACTGAGGTATTTTAAAGGAAAAAACGTTGCGAAGTTTCCCGAACTCTGCCCATCCGAGTTGGATTCGGCGATTGACCTCCTTCTCGAAGTTGGACCTACCTAATTGGACTGTTTGTCCTAGGTATACATACGCGTCAACAACTTCAAGAACCATAATAGGGGTAGGCACAACATGGACATTAGACATGATTTTCGTCTTGTCCATGTTCATTTTTAGACCTACCCGTTGGGAGACGCGGTTGAGGTCTTCGAGCATTGTACTGAGTTCTTCCATCGACTTTGCCATGACCACGATATCATCAGCGAATCGAAGGTGAGTGATGTATTCGCCGTTGATGTTGATGCCTAGTCCTTTCCAATTCAGAAGTTTGAAGGTGTCTTCCAAAGTGGTCGTAAACAGTTTCGGAGAAATAACGTCTCCCTGTCTTACGCCCCTTTTTAGTGGAATTGCCTTCGTACTCTGTTCTTGTACTCGGACCGACATTGTGGCGTTTCTATACAAACATTTCAACACTTCGATATACCGATAGTCAATACGGCATCGCTGGAGAGACTCAAGTACGGCCCACCATGTTTCGACCGAATCAAAGGCTTTCTCGTAGTCCACAAACGCTAAACAGAGAGGCAAGTTATACTCTTCGGTCTTCTGTATTATTTGCCGCAGCGTATGTATTTGGTCTACGGTACTACAACCTTTTCGGAACCCGGCTTGTTCGGGAGGCTGAAAGTCATCAAGCCTTCGTAAGAGACGATTCGCAATAACCCTGGAGAACAGCTTATAGACATGGCTCAAAAGCGAGATGGGCCTGTAGTTATTTAGTAAGGTGTTATCCCCTTTCTTAAAGAACAACACTACCTCGCTCTTATTCCATGCTTTAGGCGTGGTGCCTCCGAGCAAAGTGGAATTGAAGAGTTTCTTAAGGACTTTAAGTACCGGTGATCCGTCCTCACCCGGCGCCTTGTCTTTAGCTGTTTCAGGGCCATGCTTATCTCGTACAGGCTGATGTCCGGGATATCCTCGGTATAGTGTCGGATCAGTTTGGCTCTTGGGTCTATAGCCGCACTGAAAACAGGCTTGGTGACTGAAGCGTGGAGCTGCCCGTAGAACATTTCGACTTCCCTTAACACTTTCGCTTTTGTCGACGCAAGACTGCCATCATCCCTCTTCAGCTTTGTCATCTGGCTTTGCCCAATAGACATATCTCTTGCAAACACTTTGGAGCCCTGGTTACGCTCTATCGTATCTTTAATACGTGAAGTATTAAAACTACGAACATCCTGTTGCAAGGATTTTTTAATTCGTCTATTAAGCTGCCTATGTGACTCAGCATCATCG
Organism: Nycteola revayana; assembly: GCA_947037095.2. NCBI lineage: Eukaryota > Metazoa > Arthropoda > Insecta > Lepidoptera > Nolidae > Nycteola > Nycteola revayana. The sequence continues at coordinate 15,806,251 of OX344846.2, read as the reverse complement.
GGAGATTGCATTCCTAGCAAGCGTCGTTCAACCATTAGGTTAAGGGTGTCTTCAGAAAGTTTCTGAGTTCTACTGGTACGGCGAGCCTTGAAGAATTGAGACCCTACCGTATGGTCAGTACACAGATCTCGTCCACTGATGCGTCTTCATGTAGACAATCGAATCGATTTGAGAGCTCGAGTTGAAAGATCTCGGGGTTATCGATCTGGGCGCGAGTAGGTCGGAGCGTAGACTTCATCAAAAGGGACCGTTCAAGTTTAACGTTTATATTCAATGTGCCTCTTACTATTAAATGATCACTACCGGTTTTCATCCTGTGAATCACAGAGACATAATTGAAAATCCGTTTCTTGTCGGTCATGATGAAGTCGATCTCATTTCTCGCGGAACCATTGGGACTCAGCCAGGTCCAATTCGTGTGAGGCGGCTTCTGGAAGAAAAAAATCATCATATAGAATCCTTCTTTCTCCAGAAAATCAGCCAGCCTCTGTCCCCTAAGGCTCCGTTGCCCATAACCGAAGTTCCCTACTATCAACTCATTATCGTTTCTCTTGCCCAGTTTCGCATTGAAATCCCCCAAATCAACATTGAAGTGAGTTTTATGAGTATGTATGGCCCTACTAATGTCCTCATACATACATTCAACTTCTTCATCTGGGTGTGCCGAGGTCGGTGCATAGAGAACGACCTTCAGCAAGTATCTTTTAGATACTCCACCTTTACCACACTTTTAGGTATGCCACCCTGCTAGACACACTGTCGATGGTAATTATGTTGTTAACGAGGGACTTGTGAACGAGAAACCCGACACCACCTTGGGACTGTTGGTCGCCCTCCCGGTAGAAGAGCAGGTTGCCAGATTTCAGGGTTATCGTGTCCTGTCCCTCTCTACCGACTTCAGACAACCCTAGAATATCCCATCTGAGCCTGCTCAATTCTTCTTCCAGCTCAACAATCTTTTCCTCGGTCCGTAAAGTGCGCACGTTATGTGTTGCCAGGGCCAGTGTTTGCCTGTGAGATTGGTAGCCACTCGTCTCCCGGGGATTCTTAGCACCCCTAGCCCCGCTGATACCATGACCGCTACCGTAGCCAGGCCTAGCGGGGCCGCCGCCGGGGACTCGGGGCCGTGTGTTATTTGAATTTTCCATAAGGGGGTTTGCCAATACTCGCCACGCTTGGAAGGCGGGTTGGCGAGCGCAGTCTTAAATGTTATAATCCAAGAAGACGCTGCTGCCCATCTTCTGGTGTATTTCCCTTGGCCGGGTCCTACGGCGCCCACGGTAGGAGATGGGGGGCATCATTCTTACGCCGGTGCCCGCAGCAATTTTAATATCTATGCAAAATACATTTTTTATGCTGACTGATGAGAGCAGGAACATCAGTTAATAGTATTTTGTAAGCAATGTGGATTCAATCAAACATAATAATATATTTGAGATATTTTACGAGAAATTGGATAACATGGAAAAGGGGCAAGTGCGTCACTACAAATGAAATAGTAGAATAATTTATTAAATGGAATATAAACTAAACGCTTTACTCTAGGTTTCTTTTAAATTTATTGGTTATAATAATATAAGCTACGGCAGCTTATTGAACCAATTCGGGGCAAGTTTTTTTTTTTCGTACGGACTTAATATGTAGTTAGCCCTGAGACTTTTGCTACTTGACCGGGCATAAAGGCGAGCAGAGCTCCAGCCTAGATAAATGGTTCAAACACTTCAAACTAAGCAACCTGCGCAAAAAGGCGTCCCCTGTGGGACTTGGACCTCTCGGCTAAGGGCGGTCGCTGACGGGGAGATTGAGGGATTATGGCTTTTAGTTTATTTAGGGGAGTTTTGTGCAACTGTCGCTCTACTCGGGGCAAGTGCACAGTCTAGTAAACAGGTGTTCAAAAACTAGTACAATAAAAACTATCGTTTTCATGTAAAAATATTTCATTTAGATTAGGTTGACTGGTAACTTAATTAAGCAAATTGGCAATGGCAATTCTTTTGTAGGACTTGTAAATAATTTTGAAAAAACATTTTAGATGTTGTTGTTTCTAAGCTGCAAGTTATCTTGCTGTTTTTCATTGAAAGAAACAAAATAATAGCATGATAATGGTCCTTCATTATTTGAACAATTGGTGAATGAAATTAAACATAGAATACCTACATGATTAGGAGAGACCATATCTAACTGCTTCTTCTTATAAAGATATAATGGGGTCAACCTAGTGTCAGAGCTGTTCAACCAGCCCGAAAGCTTGCTTCTTACATGGTTTAAAGACTAATATTGAATGGTAACGACCGGATCGATAGTTCATCGGCCACCCATTCATAGACAGAACGCTTCAAATAGCTTTGTTTAAATTATTTCTTCTAATTATAGTGCTTAGGTTCACCTAAATGCGCATAAAGTTAATCGATCACCTAACGCCTTCTCATTACAATAAGACGTGAAAGTTGATGACGTCTAGCTCAGGGTAGGTCAGAAGTATCAAGCTCCAGTTGTGAGGCTGGGGGTCTTGACTATTAAAAGATTTGATATATATTTTGTGACTGTATTTAAAATAGGTATGATACATCGAAGATTGTCGCGATGCGTGCGCACATACGTGTGGCGGTGTGTCGGCGGGTGAATTGAATGATGAATGCCGGGGGGCCCGTAGGTGGGGACCGCAGATGTTGAAACCGGTCGGCGCGGCGGCCCGGCGCGATGAGACGCAGGAACAGAAGTAGACCCACAATACCTACTACCGAAAACTTAGGCGCACTTACTTACCTCACTATTTAATTAAAAAAAAGGAATTTCTGAAGGTTAAGTCGCCTCAACGACTAAAATATTTAAAGATTATGGGCAGTAATATCACGTGTTTATGTCTCGTAACAGTGTAGGTACTTAACTCAAATAAAAATACCCCTGTGGTCTTTGGACCTCTGCTCATGATGCTCGCTGGCAGGTTATTGAGGAATTTTGGCTTTAAGACTTTATTAGGGGAGTTTTGTGTTGTCGCCCTATAGATACTTTACTTGTTTTGTCCGATTACTTATAGCCTAAATTAGTAAGGAATATAACCTGACAATTCGTGCCGGCGGTCAGCTTAGATTTTGAATTTGTAATAAGGTACAATATTTTCTACATATTTCATCAAGCCCTTTTATTTGATACCCATACTGAAGGTGTAAAAAAAAAAACTTAATGGTGTCGTGGGACACCAGGTAGGAACGAAGTTCCTTCCTGGTGAGCCTAATTCCAAAATTTCATGCAAATCGGTTCACAGTAAAAAAAATCGGAGCAATAACGCTTCAATGACTGCACTAATTTGGAAATTTACAAAGTCATTAATAAAGATGCGCATCTTTATTAATGACTTTGTAAATTTTTGTAGACAGGCGGCAAAATAGTTGTAGGTACGCTCCGCGTCTCCGTATGAGGCCTTAGCTTATGTTTACTTGCAACGTTAAAATCTGCGGTCCCGAGTTACGCGACAGAGCGCGGGGCAATGGGAAAACCGCCTAAGTATCTCAAATAGGTGCGCTTTATGTAGGGCACCAAATTTTCTTGAAGTTTACAGACTCAAAATGGCTCTTAAGCTTCCGTATCCTATTAGTGGGTAGTATACAAACCATTATTTTCATTTTCAAGTAATTACACCGTATTGAAGGCAATTTTAGGGTAAATTAAAAGTCAAAGAAACTCTAAATTGTTTAATTACCATAGAACAGTTTACAGGGTAGCAGATAGTCATAGTCAAAACGAATCGAATACGGCTTAACAAAATAACTATTGATTTTAGATTCGCGCAGGAAAAGTGGGTGGTATTCATTGACTCGATGCCTATGATTCTAATTCAGAACCTTTCATGGCATGGCACTAGTCCTTACATATTCTCCTATCATACTTAAATATAAGTACATACACAACTTGTACGATACTTGGAATAATTTTAAGTATAACCATATATTGGAATTATTGTTTCATCAAAATATATAATGTAAAAAAGTAAAATAAATGTAAACGGTACTTGAGACTCCACGTAAGTAATTCTTGCATAATTCGCGCAAACATCATTCCTATCAGTGATGCTCACAGACTAGCAGGCACTCATCAAGTAATTCAATGGAACAACGAGGGGTTTTATATCTCACACATCTTAGTCTTAAACCTGAAGAGTATAAAAGATTTTCATCCGAATATACGGATCGAATCGATTATAACATTAGTCACGAGTGATGAAACCGGACATCGATAACTTAGTGTGGGTGTGTTATCGCACACGTTGAAGGCACTGGTTGATAACTTTAAGCAACCGATCGACGAGTCGCCACAAACAAAATTTAACGTTTGTCTAACCAATTATAACATTATGCAGTATTAACAGAACCCTAGCTTTAGAAACCTGTAACATTTTAAATCACAAGAGTTTCAAAAATAATGCTAGGAGATAAGATATGAACATCGTTTTGAAAGTTAAAGATAACGTGTAATAGATATATTATAACAAAACTTAATACAACTTTAACGTAATACACTCAGATCCAATAATAGCACAACATATTTTTAGGTTCCTAGACTGCATAAATGAGTAGTGGCGTAGCTACCGGCCGTATCAAAGATACAGAACCCCGGAAGTGTGTTAACAAAAAAAAGTAAAATGTTTGGTGTCAGGCAAGTCCTGCCAAACAAGTTTTGGTACGGGAGCCGTCTAGTGCTCGCTACGCCATTGAAAAAGAGTGTAAGTATTAAGAGTTTAGGACATCCAAAACTATTAAATAAATAAACTTATTAAAACGTTTTAAATCGATTATTAAATCCATAAATGAATCGTGGTTATTTTCTTTCGTTTTTGATGGCATGCCTCGAGAGCTAAGATTTCTTTCAACTCCAGAGCCTTATCAACTGAATACATCTTAAGGAAAAAGAACTTTTTAATTACATATGTACAATGTGATATTGAGACAGGAAGGCAAAAACGCTTTTCATTCATCACAGAGAAAGTCGCTCGTGTTCGTTATTACTACAACAAAAACAATGTTGTCCTGAATGTAGACTGTTATACACACAATTTGTGATAACGAGTAACAAACAACATAACGATTTGTAATTACATCATCCAAGACTATTAAATATTATAAAATAATATCGTCGGTGATAGTGCAATACCGCGTAAGTAACAATAGTTAATATGGTTAAAGATCAAATGTAGCACATTGATATTTCGCCCTTTACTACACAATAAAGAAAATATTTACTGACAGACGAAATTATCCCTTATTAGCAACTATCTCTTTCGCGGTATTGCACGACGATATGTTAATACAGGAATATAAAAATCATGCTCGCGTATTATGTTGGTATTTTCTAATGTGATGAACAAAACTAGATTGTCGCCAATATGGCGTCCTTCAGTCCCTAGTAACGTCGACGGTATCTTAAACATACTTTACATACCGAATTTTAATTATGATCGACAATGCCTAAGTTTATAAAATATCTGAGTTAATCATGCACGCATCAACACATGCATTCTTACCCATTCATATAATTGCTCTTTCATACATCTTACAAAACATAATAATAATAATTTATAAAATTCATAATCCCTTGCACATGTGCATGCCTAAAGTAACATACATCAACTTTCATACTATCTCCTTTCAGACTATCACTTTATCTCACATAAGTAAAGATACCACAGCCACTGTCTGTATTTATAATACCAAATAGGAAAAATGCTTCAACTTTAAGATAATTGTGGAAAGATTATGGTCAGGCATACATTAAACATGTTCTATAATGCTATGTTAAGTGCATTGTTCAGGGTCTGACAGATGAGGGATATTAAAAATACTACGAATATAGATATGGCTTTATAAAATGGAAAATAATAATGTTCATTTACATTAACACAACACTATACCGTATATGTCTAAGTATAAAAATAATTCGGCACTAATGTGGTTCAAGCAATAAATTAATTACTGTCATGTTAAAAAGCTCATGAAATTAAGCACTGGTTTATGCTAGTTATTATGCTACGAATTATGGTAACATGTAACTAATATGTAGGTTTATGACATTCGAGATAATATTACTAATGTACAAAATAGTTTCTGATGCTAACCCACAAAATTACATTTATAATTATAGTATTGTAAAACAATAAGGCCCCGAAACAAATGCACCTAACGACTTATGAGTAAGGACACGATATGCCTGCCAACATAGTTGCGATTACCAGCAGTAGGTTGTCTGAAACTGCGTTATGTCACTGTGGCAGCGATATGTTTCAAATCTGTAAAAGAGAAAATAATTTGTTAAAATCCTTTATAAAATAGAGGCTATATGTTAGTCAATTTAAAAAAATCACTACTGTAAAAGACCCCATATTTAGGTGTGGTACGGTAGGGAACGGCGAAAGGTGGAGGAGCCATAAAAATATCAGCAGCCTTTAAAACCTAAATATATTTAATTGCTGGAGTCCTGACTCATGACTTATTAGTTTTTATTGAATGACTCTCACAGACTCTATTAAATTTGGAATAAAAATGAGGTGCAAAATGTATTGCTGGCGATTATTATAACCTGTTTATGGATTATGTTTTCAGCTATGTTTTCGTTATACAGTCCAGCATGATGCTTATCGATGACATAGAGTATGTTATAGTATCTTCATAGTCGTTTTCATCTTTGTGATGAAAACGACTAGAAATGTCGTTCAATATAACTTGGCTACTTCAAGTTAAATCAAAATGTGAATTGATTCATCAATATAGGATTATGTTAAAAGGTGAACATACCAGCTGGTAAGGGTGGTCTGTCCCTGCTTGAGCTTGCGAATTTCCTTCGAAGCCCAGTTGGCGAGTGCCTTAGTACGCGGCGTACGAGAGCGACGCGCCACCTGGAATGTACATCGTTCACACGTTCTTAAAGTCTACTATACAATATGATATAATTAGTATGCTGTTGAACAATAGAAATTTACACACATTTTTAGACTTTATGACATTGAAATATGTATAAAGACGATTAATTTACATTCTGAGTTAGGGTTGCATTTATTTATAAACAAATCTCTTTAACGAGATTACTGGAAATAACAAATTTATATTTTATTTTAAAATTGGTATGATCACAGCCAACAATAAAGTATTATTCCTTCAGTACTACAATAAACAAGTACTGAACAATTTCTGAATCACTTCAACCGGTAAAGATTAATAATCCTTTGGGCATTAAGAGTACAACTACACAAATACTTGTTTACGTTTAATAATATAAAAGCTACAATTACCTGCAACATATCAAGCAAGGTTCTCGTCTCGAGCAACGGCAGTACCCGCTGTCCGAACACCGTGCACAAGTCCCCGGTGAGCCCCGCGATGACCGACATGTGTCCCTCGGTGCGCTCGGGCTCGGCCGCCACTTGCATCATGAACGCCACGATGGCGGGCACGTGGGGCTCCACGAGCGCCACGTCCGACCGCACCTGAGATAATGCGACAAACTAGAGGTGTGTAACTCTTTACTGAACCGACTCACTGTTCCGAAACATCTTAGTGTTTCGAAAGATTGGAACGTCAGTAATGTTTTAAATGCATCATTTGGAACACTGAATCTGGAACACTACTTTGCGGACCGACCGTACCGTGAACGACGTCGCTTGCGAGTTGCGAGTGAGAGATTTGAGTGAGACACAAAATGCTGAGCGGTGAGCGGGATACATATACGCTCGCTCGCTAGCTCTCGGACAGCGGCTCTTGATTCAATGCACGTAGTAATAACTATTATGGTGCTTACATATCAAATACTATTAGGTTGTTTCTTCTATGAAATAGAAGACTAGGTATCATTTTACTTTGACAAAGCTTATTGAATTGTTTATGTTTGCGCAAATTTAAACAAACACGATCAGTTGTTTTATGATATTGTTTGAATTGCATGTTTATTCAATTGCATCTTTTGAGCCGGTGCCGGTGTTCCAAATGTTCCAAATGAAACATATCAGTGTTCCGGAACAGTTTAGTGATTCAGATGCAAATGTTCCAATCGCAAAAATGATACACTTTGCGCGGGCCTACGACAAACACGCACTAGTTTTAATAGCTTCCGAGTATTTCATTCAATAAGCATTGCCAATTTTACAAATACAGAAAATAAAATATTTATATTATTAGTAAGACAGTAAAAGAGTAAAAAGATATTCAGATTGTGTCAGATATTTTTTAAGTAGTAAACTTTAATTTACTTAAAATAATGTTTTTAAGTGAATTAAAGTTCACTTAAAACCATTATTAAGTCAACACTAAATTAGTTTATTATTATTAGTCTCAAATAAAATATAAAAAATACAATAACCAATTAATTAGTAATATATATCTCAATAATGATGTAACATCATGTTCACTATAAAATTAACGTTAACTAATCCAGTGAATTCAGATATAAAATTTTAATGATTTGTTTGATATCTGCAGCTAAACACTACCATGTATATTTGTTATTTGAGTTGTTTATTAAATTCTGTTTAAATTATTACAGAGTCTAAAGGTAACATATGTAACTATGTAGTCAGCAACATTAGGAAGTGCATTAATACTTTGTACAATTTTAAATTATTGGATCACAATTCTTAACAATCTCTCCAATTTTCCATAGATAAATAAAAACCTGATACTAATATTTCACTACACCATTTTATAAAGAAAGATCTAAAGATTGCTTACAAACTTCCCTTTCCAAGTTAAAATTATAATTTATATTTACCTCTCCACTCGCTCCCTTTAGCCCTTGAATTATACCAGTGTATGCTTCGAGTACACTTTCACGTAGTTCGCCTAAATATTCAACCATGTCGAAATCGTTAGGATCAACTTGAGCATTACTGGCCTAAAAAACAGTAATTTCAAATTACAATAATAATACTAATAAATTCAATCTTAATGTTATAAGCCACTTACTTGTAAAACAATCATTTTAGCTTAGTACGAGGGGTTAACAAGAATACTTGTAGTGTGCAAAAACTCAGCTAGTAGTAATCTTTAAAAAAAACTAAGAATTTACCTGCAACAACATCTGCATTACCACATCAAAGTATTTGGCGAAATCTGGACCAATGCTTAAAGCAATGTCACCAAACACTGATAATATTTGTGGCTTCACTGAGCGATGTATGGATGGGTCCCCAAGGTTTTCCAACAATAAAAGTATGATTTCATCACAATAGGGTAATAACTGAAAAATAAAATACAATACAGTTGTTAGTAAAACCTTACTGAAAACCTATGAATTAGCTTTGTTTATGGTAGTTAAATAGCCTTGATCAGTTATTTGATACCATCCGCAGGCGGCGGGCTGAGACCCGTCGCATGCCGCCTTAGGCTCGGCCTCGGGGAGTAGGGAACATGGGCCCTGCTCCCTATAGAGGCCGACCCGTGCGGAGGGACGCCTGAGTACTCCGGGCGTCCCGTCAATGGTTAATCGGGCCACACACAATGTGGCCCCGGAGAGTCCGCTGAACTCCGCGGCCGCCGTGGGGGTTCACCGGAAATGTAAGCGCTTCTCAGCGATACCCGGTGGCCCTCACACTCAAGGCGGAAGAAGGAGTACCCGGGGGGTTTTAGTGGCGGTAGGGTCCTCTCCTCGTGGTATGAGTAGCATATCACGCACTGGAGAGGACGAGTCCCCACATATCCCACCACCGGTTTCATAGCGGCGGTGGTTGAATGCGTCAGTGCATTTCCCTCCGGTCAAAAAAAATAAAAGTTATTTGATACCATATAATCCCAAGATGAAAACTCAAAATTTTAAATTTTAAAAGTGGTTCACTCTATTAGGAAGTATAATTTAAATAATTGGTAACATTATACTTACTTTAACTTTCAATGCACGACAAATATCGCCAGTAAGGCCAACAGCTGCTATGCAAACTTGATACTCCTGGTGATTTTTAAGACCTACATATAGATATCTCTTGAATGCATCCATATACTTCAAGAAACCTTCACCTAGCACCTCTACTAGAGTTGAAACTGCCATAAGAGCATCTTCCTGGACTCCACCAGCTTTGCCCGCATTTCCAGCGAACATCGTCAACAAAGCTGTCATTATTGCATCCGATATCTGTGGCGCGTCCTCGGGCGTCACTTTGCGAAGTACTGATTGTAAAGTTGCACACAGCAGACTTTGAAGATCATTGAACTGTGAGCGATCGGCTTGGCTTGAAATATGATTCTCCATCTGCAAAACTTGTTGCAGCCTGTCTAAAATGACCATAGTGGTTTTTTGCACAGTTACATAACAATCAGTGGGTGAGTTTTTAACCATTTCCATGAGAGCTTCATAAGCTGCAGATCTCAAATTGTGCTGTGCTGCATCTTGTCGATCAGTAGTCTCCAGCAGTCTTTGAATAATAAAATCAAAATATTTAGACATACAATATGTTTTTGGTTGATTGGAATCTCCGCAATCAGCTGCTTCATAAGCAGCTTCAGCTAGGCCAGTGAATGCCCAGCAAACATTGGCGGCCACGCGAGGTTCAGCTTTCAGTCCATTTACAAGACTTTCTAAAAGTGGTTGCAGATAAGTTTCATTGATAGCAGCCTCAGGCACAATCTCACAAATTCTGCCGAAAGTCCATGCGGCCGTGTCCCGCACGGCTACACTTGAGTCGAACATGGCTTCAATCAAGGTTGGCATGGCCTCTTCTACCAGAGGTTTTAATGTATTAGTTTCAAGACCTCCAAGGATAGAACCAAAAGCCATCAATGCAGCCTCTCTGTACCTCCAGTTTTCATTTTTGATATTAGAGTTAATGAAAGGTAGGACATGAGGAACTACTTCATCTTCACAGCAGTTTGACAGCAACATGAGACAAACAGATGCAGCCTTTGATGGGTTCCATTCTAACTCATCATCAGTATCATCTTGCTTAGTCAACTTTTGCATGAGGACAGGGGCAAGGTATTGCAGGGCTCCTCTGGCATAAAATCTGGATGTTCTTGTAGGAGGCCGACCTAGTGATATAAAAAGTTAATGTATTACAAAATACTCATAAGGTAATTAGGGGTAAAGTATTATTAATTATTATTTTTTACCTGCTTCAGCTGCCTCTGTTTCTTCAATGGCAAGGTCAATTTCTTCATCACTGACATTAGACCAAAATTCAATGCCTTGAAGTGATATTTCATCAACATCTGATTTCATTGCCTCTAACGTTATAGGGAATAATGCTTGACCCATATAAGGTTCCATATATTGATAGTAAAGTGAGAGAATTTTGACCTAAAAGATACATCATCAATTAGCATAAAATTAAAAAAAAAATTACACAATTAGGTCAAATAAGTTATCTGGAAGAATTAAGTAATCAGACAAAAAATCTAAGTTATTGGTCCAACTTGGTAGTATTGGTATTTCTGTTATTAATTAAATTATTTGTATTGATTGTATTAAATGATTTATATTATACAAATAATAAGACATTTCTACTAATTGTAGTAGAAATGTCTTATTATAAGAGTAATAAAAAAAAAAAAAAATCTAACACTTACTAAGCATTGCAGTGCTGCTACACTTATTCTCATGTCACTTGACTGAGTGGCTTCACACACAACTTCCATTATAAAATTTCTTTCATTTTCTTTTTCAAAGTTAGCTTTAGTAAATTCAAGAGAGTTGAGCAGAGCTTGAGTGGCCGCTAGTCGCACATGATTACTAGTTTCTATAGACCGCATGCCATGGATTATTGCAGTAAGAATTGGGTTGCTTTGTTCAGTTAGTACCTCAGCATCAATCTCTTGACAGATGTAACCTAAAAATTGGATAAACCCAAAATAATATTAAAAATACACTTGACAATTCAATTCAATTACATTTTTGGAAGGTGTAGGACATGTTAAATGTAAGCAAAGGTTAGATATATTTTAAAGAAAGCTTTTATAAGATATTGAATTATGACAAGAAATAACAATGGTAGATTTAAGATATTTTACCCAATGTCATCTCATGTTACTTTCATTGAAAATATTAGAGGTTTGAACCCAGATTTGGTAAAATTTTATAGAATAGACAAAAAGTTGACTAAATTTTACTCAAATTTATACATACCAATTGCTTCTAAAGTGGCTTCTTTTTTAAGTTCTGTGGATTGAGCATTAACAACATTTTCTACAAGGATGGGGATAACATCAATCCACTGGCCGACGGGTAATTCTGCTACAGCAACATATGCCACACATTGAGCTGCTGAACTCGGCCTACTGTTTTCTGTTCCAATTGCTGCTAAGATCTATGAAATATGTAAACAGCTATATTTAACATTTATAGAACTTCACTAAAAATACATAAGTTTAGACTATTGACCAGTGTGACTTTATGGAGCAATTAAATAATGCCATTAATAACTTTAATGACATTATGTTTTTTGAAAATATTGATATATTATAATTATTTAAGTACTCTCAAGAAACAAACTACATGATCTGAAACAATTAATTGCCTTAGTATATGATAAGAGTTTTGAAGTAGATTAAATTAAAAACAAAAAAGTTTACTTAACAGTTAATCATATCATATTTATAAATATCAACCTATTGCTATGAGGTCAATATAAAAGATGACTAAACAACTTACATTTTTCTTTATATAAAGCCTAGTATCTTCCGGTTGATCCAGCCACCTTTGTTGGTATTGTTGTTTTAAATTGGGATCTTTAGAAGTGAGGTGGTTTTTAAGCTGTAAACCTGCAGCCATTCTTGCCACCTGACTGTTCCCACCCTGGACCAGCACATCAGATAACATCTTGATAAATATTGTAAAGTTGGTGGCCGCAGCCTGGTCCAGATATCTTTCTGCTGCTTGCAATTCATTTTGATCTGTAAAATGTATTGATAATTGTATTCAGTTAAATGTTGCAAATTTGAAGACTCTATTATTAATATATTATGTATTGAGTGTAGTACATAAAAATATTATTATATGTGTAGTGGACTGATACATTATGTACCAAGACCCTTTTGTTAATATATACTATCTTGATTATAAATTGCAATAGCTTCCCACACATGATTTCATCTGTGTAGCTATAGTTCCTAGTGGTCGAAAAGGCTCGAGCCTTGTAGCCCTAAATTTAAAGCTTGCGAGTCTTTTTTAAAGGCGGACTCACAAAACAGTAGTTCTAAAATTGCTCACTAAAAAAGGGCTTGAGGCTTTTTTTAAAGCCTTTTTAGAAGACTGGCATCGTAATTAGATTTAAAATATAATAAACTGTAATAACATAACAAAACTTTCATTTATAATTCATTACGTTTCTATTAACCTGATCCTCAAAAGATGCTTAAGAGTTTTTTTTAAAGCTAGAACTGTAATTACGACGCCAGTCTTCTAAAAAGGCTTTAAAAAAGCCTCAAGCCCTTTTTTAGTGAGCATTTTTAGAACTACTGTTTTGTGAGTCTGCCTTTAAAAAAGACTCGCAAGCTTTAAATTTAGGGCTACAAGGCCTTCTAGCCATCGCTATAATGCGGCGAGTCTTAAAAAAGGGGTAAAAGGCTCGAGCTTTTTCGATCACTAATAGTTCCCGTTGGAATAATTGAAATAATTATTGATAAGCATCCTGTAGTTTTTGAGTTTATTCTTAACATTTTTTTTCAGTTTTATAATATTAGTAAATATAACTTGAAATATTTTATAGTTTTCTTTGTAGACAAAGAAAACTTAATTTTGTTATTATTAGAATAATAACAAATTTAAAGTATTTTTTTTCACTTGTGTTTAAAAAATATAAATTAGCAGATGGCCTTGACAGTTAAAAACATAATGTAAGATGATCAAGACACAGAAACAATTGTACCAAACTATTTATCAATAAAAAGTTTGTTTGAATTGTTTCTACTTCATTTAATTATAGTTATGTTTATAGCTGTTTCAAATATCATCAGGGATAGTTTTGTGCATTGTGTAGTTAGTTATACAGCTGCAGTTGCCTTCACTAACGTATTGATAAATGAGTAGCTAAACTAGGTATATGTATTCAGTTGATAAACTAGAATTCCCACAATAAAAATTTTGTATTGTGACAGATGCCAACATGAGAGGAAACACATAAAAATGTGAAAACAAGACGAATCCCATTGTTGGAAAGGTCGACAAATTATAACCTTCAAAATTGATGAAGACAACCAATTATTTAAATATTAGTAGAATAATAATGAAATTGCAACTAGAACATGGAAGTAATAGAATTTATTTGTTTACAGTCATTTTTGGCGCCTTATTTGGTGGATCTTCAATAAAATTGTTGTAGGTGAACCTAGAATTTTCCTAACATGACAGTTAGGCATCTTTGTCATGCACAAAACATTTTACGAACAGATGTATCTCTTTTTAAAACAACTATCAAAGTTTTTCTACAACTTAAAAGGAACCTATTAAAACTTTAATGACGGAATATTTTTTAAAACAGTTACGTTAGATGATAAGTCGGTTGACGACCCGTAACGCCATACATGAACTGCAAATAACGGAATAGAAAAACATACCTGGTGATATAGTCTTTTCCAAAATTTGTATAAGTGTTATCGTCGTTTCTGTATGCATTTTATTCACTGCTTTCTTTACAATCTAGATATTTTCTGGAATCCGTAAAAATTAAGAAACCGGCACACCACCGACGGAAGAACACTCATTGATGAAATGTTGCTAGATGTCAAAATATTTGTTGTTATTTTCTTAATTAACATAAAAGTGATTTTAATCTATTAATGGGGGTTAATAGCAACATATTTTAACCATGTTATAATAATGGAGCCGCGCCGTTGCTATTGTAAATCATTGAAATTAAGATATCTTGTTTTCTCTCTCATTAATCAATCTTATTTGTGTTGTCCGATTCTAAACCTATTAATTATCAAATATTACAAGGTTGCCAAGTAGAAGTAGTATATTATTTAGAAAGTTTAAGTTACATTCAGGAACAATTATGTCGCGAGTTTTGCGGTAACGTAGTCACTGTACCTATTATATCAATACGTAGAGGAAATCTGACGTATGAAAACCAATTTAGTAGCAAGTAGAAAGGAACACCGCTGGCTACTCTTCACTAAGTTGGCAACTTTGGCAACTACTGTCATTGTCAATGTCATTTCTTTTACCTATCAACCGTTGTTGTCGGTGGTGGTTTGACTAACCAAAAATCGCCGAAATGGTAATAATCCAATGTTTTCCAGTTAATCCTCTAGTTAAATTACTGAAACTGTGATACAGTGTGTTTATAAATGTTATTTGGTGCCGGTGAATGCCATATTTTGGTTATTTCGGTATTATAAAATGAGTGTCAACTTTGTTTCAGTCGCTGGTAATCCCAGACAAGTTTCAACATATTCTTCGTATTATGAATACGAACATCGATGGCAAACGTAAAGTTATGTTTGCCATGACTGCTATCAAGGGTGTCGGTCGCCGGTACTCTAACATCGTCCTGAAGAAGGCTGACATTGATCTGGACAAACGTGCTGGTGAATGCACCGAAGAAGAGGTATGGATCATGTTTAGTATTCTATTGTGAATATAATTTTAAAGCTCTTTCTATAATTAAAAGCTTAGTTACCTTTCAAATAGTTTAGTTGGTAATTTAGTCTTATATAGTGACAGGTACAATGTAATGTTGTGTAGGATACTTCTTTTGGGATGATTATGAATACAGACATTGCAGTAGCAGAGAGGATAATCTTTAGATCTGCTAGCAATTCCTATCTAACATAGTGCTATGTTTGTTTATTCCCTATTATCATAGATAAATTAAGTATCTACATATTTCATTTCTGAAGACATGATCTTTAGAAAGAGGTGTTAGGTACCATCTTTCTAACAATCATATCTAATATAAAAAGATTAATGTATCTTCAGATTGAAAGTATCTCCAATATTGTTATTGGGAATTGTAATTTTTCTTGTGTTTAATCTAATGTATTTTCTTTTTCAGGTTGAAAAGATCATTACTATTATGTCAAACCCCAGGCAATACAAAATCCCAGACTGGTTCCTCAACAGGCAAAAGGACATTGTTGATGGCAAGTACAGTCAGTTGACATCCTCAAACTTGGACTCAAAGCTCCGTGAGGACTTGGAAAGGCTCAAGAAGATCCGTGCCCACAGAGGTATGCGTCACTACTGGGGCCTCCGTGTGCGCGGTCAGCACACCAAGACCACTGGCAGGAGAGGAAGAACTGTTGGTGTGTCTAAGAAGAAGTAATTTATAATAATAAAACATTTCAAATTGCATTTATAGTTTTATTTGTTTCATCATTTGATCTCACTATTTAGATGCAAGTACACTAGTACTTGCATCTAACACTAGTACAACTACAGTAGTAGTTTACACCAGGTTTCACAGATAGTTATCTATCATAATTTTTTATTAGTTACATTCACAAAAGAATTTATTAAATTTACAATGTTTTTTCTAATTTACACTGCTGTATATGAAAGAATTTGTGCTATAACAAAGTTTTCAACATAACTAAACAAGGTAGGCTGATTTAAATAAAATACTCTTGTGGACAAAAAATTAGGCCTCTCATTTGTATAATTAATTGATTATTTGTTTATTTAAAATTTAAATAAATGTTCAGCAGTGGATGTAAATGGGCTGTTAATGATGATGATAAATAAATGTATTCTCTGAATTTTATAAAAGAAGGGTATATTATTATTGAGTGAATGTATTACAATTATTTAATCGAAAACTATGAAATCATGATTATATGTCAGGTGACCTACTTTTATTGGCCACCAGTATATTACTAAACTTTCTTAACATCTATTTGCTCAAGAGTCTATTAAGCAAAAATTAACTAGCATAGCTGTTAACTTTGCATCCATAAATTTGGATTAAGTTCTAAAACATGAATGAAGAAAAATTTCAAGTACATATAAAAGGGTGTGCATCATTCAATTCTTGGGCAAAAATGTGTATTATAGATCAACACAATATCATACTGTTAATTTATAACACACATATTTTAACATTAGCTAATGCTTTTGGAAACTCATTTGAAACTAAAGTTGTGTTAATAATAATTGCATGATCAACACCACTTCAGTCATTGAAATTGATTCTGTTAGTATTATCAGAATCAATTTCAATCAAAATAAAACAAAATATTTTTTCTCACATACATAACATCTTAAAAATATATTTCTCTCTTACAAAGTAATGTACAATTTCTCTTAGATGAGTCATAGTCAAATCAATTTCAATACTTTCAATAAGGAAATATGTGATGTGTAATGGAGTTACTGCAAAAGAAGTTACATTAAATATTGAAAAACATTATTCATACTGTGCAATAAGCACCATCATATACACACCAGCAAGAAGTGCTACAATTTCTTTTATTGATTGAGAAAATTTATTATTTCCTTCTAATAATTCTGGGATAACTGATACTGTTGCAATATATATAAAGCCACCAGCAGTAAAGGGCAGTATGAGAGAAGACACAAGACCATCTCCTGAACCTCTTAAATATATAGATATTACAGTGCCTGAGATTGCACCAAATGCAGTGACTAACTGTAGTAACATAGCCTTCTTTCTCGAGCAACCAGACTGAACAAGTATTGCAAAATCTCCTATCTCATGAGGGATTTCATGCAAGAAAATAGTAACAGTAGTAATTAGACCAATGCTTTGACCAGCAATGTAAGAAGCTCCAATAGCCAGACCATCAGTAAAGTTGTGTGTAAAATCAGCAGCCAGATTTAAATATCCAGATATTTTAATGTCTTCTTTCTTGTCTTTCCCTTTCTTCTTCTGTTTATCATCTGATTTTTTCTTGTCTGTTCCATGAGAATGTCCATGTCCTCCATCAAATAACCTAACAGTCTTCTCAACCACCAGGAATGTAATGATTCCTCCCAATACTCCTAGGCCAACAGTGATGTCATGTGGTCCATGATCACCTCCTTCATGTGAATGACTGTGACTGTGGCTGTGTCCTTCTTCACTTCCGTTCGACATGAGCGCGTGTGGGATCAAATGCAGGAAAGCATCGCCGAGAAGGCCTCCAGAAGCAAACGCTAATAAAATCTTGAGTAACGGTTGTTTCTCAACAGTGCCGTCTATAGGTATGAAAAAAAGTATAATAAATGGTGCTATACTTATGAAAAGCGTAGAAGTTAGAGCTCTGACGTACAAATCATAATCTGGTTCAGCTTCTGTTATCACAGTTTCTTTTTTGTATTGTTCGTTCGCATTTTTCGAGTACTTGAAACCCGGCGGCTCTTCATGTGAATGGCCATGATCTTGTTCTTGAGAATGGCTGTGGCTATGTCCTAATACTAATAGTATGACACTCAATAGAATTAGTCGAAATAAAAGCCCTTTACTTGGAGAAAACATTGTTACACAGTACACTATCTTGGAGTTCCCTCCGAGAGGCAAGACAACTGTACAAACATTGACAATTGACAAAATGACAAATACTTTTGACACTTGTAAAAGTAGAGTTGCCAACAATATTTTACTTATTTCCCGGAAGACTCGATATTATGTTCACTAATAAGTGATAATTAGGGACCAGATTATATGCATTTGCATATGCATTGGCATATTTAACCATTCTCAACGGAACTATTATTTTATACAACTCGACCAACTTATATTGTTATAGTCGTCCTAACAAAATGTATGGAGTTGAATGCGAAACGAACGAAATTAGCATTTTAGATATGTATGGCTATGGAACCCTTTCATGTCCGTGCGCGACACGCTCTTAGCCGGTTTTTTTTGGATTGAATTGATTGATTGAATTAAAACTTATCATTTAATTTCGCTTATTCTGCCAATTTTCGTAGGTACATATTTCAAGCATTTTTCATGCACATTTGCATGCATATTAAGCATGCAAGCTTTTTATGTTATATATAATCCGGCCACTAGTGATAATACTGCAATTTTATATCACTAGAGGCACCCCTAGCACAATGTATATACAACGACTCCTGCCATAGTTTTAAGGTCGTGCTGAAGCGTTTTGCTTTCAGTTATCAATTTTATTTTTAATAATGTGAAATAACTTATATACAGAGTATTAACAAATTAAATAAAAAGTAACTCAAATGACGAGATATTTGTAATGTCTTCAAAAATACCATTTCGTTTTCCTTTTTGGTGTACGCACGGGTGGAATGTCGTTTTATGTCTTTTTAGTTTTAGTTTAGTTTCCTAAAATTTGAACTACTGAAGTTAAAAAATGTACCTACACTTATATATATCATTTTTTTAAATATAATTTCCAGTTAAAGACCCAAGTTTACTAACTTGCTACATGGTCATCTCATCCCAATCTGCTGACTTGTATGGCCACATCCGCCGAGTGCCTTTTGGGCAGGGATCGGGCGGGGAGTAGACAGATACAGATTTCACCAGACAGTGGTCGGAACTACCTAAAGGTGAAGAGACCGACACTGAGTAGCGGTCTGGATCAGTTGTCAGCAGAAGGTCTAAGCAATAGGCTGTATGCGAGTCAACGTCTGGTATCCGTGTAGCTCCTTGGACCATCTGGGTGAGATTTAACGCTAAAGAAAGCTTACGCGTCTCTCTCCCAGCGTGGTCGGTGTCCCGGTATGGGAACAGCCAATCCTGGTGATGGCCATTAAAATCCCCCAGTAACACCATTTGAGCGGATGGGTACTTTTGTTGAGCTGCGTCTGCCACCTCACAGAGGTATTCAGCGAGCCGAGTTGTCTCCGGATCCCCGGTGTGCGAGCGGTAAACACAGGCATACAGAATCTTATCAATGCCTGTGTCAACCAAAGCCCAGAGTACGGAGAAGGTGGGGTCCTCGAATCGACGGAGACGGCGAATGCAGATGTCGTCCCGAGCATATACACATACTCCCGCACGTGGTTTGAAGTTGTGCTCCAGGGTATACCCTGGGTAACTAAGGTACGACACGTCGGAAGGACGACCAATCTGTGTCTCCGAGAGAAACAAGAGGTTAGGTTTTTCAGTCTCAAGGTGGTGATGGACAGGAACGAGATTTGATTGCAAACCCCTTATGTTACAAAGGTGCACTTTCAGTGAGAGGGAGTGCAGCTGCTGTGAAACCTTTCTCTTTTTATTGTTTCTCTGCATGGTCTTGGGAGTAAAAAGGGTCGAAAGTCGACAGTAGGACGAGGCATCACGCATTGCTTTTCCAGAAAAACACACAAAAACTAAACGCACAACAGGGGGACTAGTCTGGAGACTGCGGGGACGCCCGAGCCCCCCCAAAGACTACCATCATGCCCTCTCACCCGGTTGCCAACCGGCACGATGGCACATCCCTGGGATTTTTCGACAGTTGGCGGGGCGGCCTCTCATGAGTGGCTGGGTCACAATTGGGCCCCCTACTGACTGCGGTCGGCCAGCGGTGCACCGTGCCTCGGATCCCGCTACCCTCCGCGACTAGTCTCTCAATGCGGCAGTTCGTTGTGTTTAATGTTCGGTTTGCAATGGGACGCTGCTGTCCTGACTCGACTTTCAAATGGCATCACCAAACAACACGCCGGAACACGACAAAGTCGTTTGGCGGCGTGGCTTTGTTCGGCCTTATATTCACGGCTTGTTTTATAAAATTCTGTAGCCGTCTTTTTCACAAACTCTATATCGATATCAGTACCAATATCTTTCAATTTCACCATTAATTGATGGACTGAAAATGGGAGAAACTGATTGGTCTGTTTCTGAGTCAAATTGTCTTTTAACTGGTTGATTTCTTTTGCAGCTTCAATTGCTGATACAGTCTGACCTTCCAGTTTCAATACAGCTTGATGAAAACTTGCTGACTGAGCGTGTAAAAACTAAAGCCACAATTCTGATGTGGGATCTTCAAAAAAGTTTTTTAGTAACAAGGGACATTTTTCAATGGTACTCAAAAAGTAGTTTTTTAATGGTTGATACATTTTTAAAACCCTCTCTAATGCAGGCATAAGAGCAAGCCATCTGGTTTTGCTATAGCCGAGCATTTGTTGATATTCCGTTTCAGTTTCGGCGCAAAACTATTTTAGAGCTTCAACTCGAATCGTGTAAATATAAAAAAATGAATATATCTTCACAACAATACTTTCGTAATCTAAGGGTAGCCCGTCTGCAGCAGATTTTATAGCATTATGAATTACATGGGCTCCACATCCAATACCTATTAATGGCTTTTTCATAAATAATTGTAATTTCGTTAAGACATTGTTAGTTCCTCGCCTAGCTGCGCCTCCGAAATTGACGTTGGCATTGTCCCCACAAAATGCCACGACTTTTGCTGTCAAATTATAATATGTCAAGTTGGCGCATCTGATTTCTTAAAAAAATTTAACATAGAAGAACTCGAAGCGGCGGAACGGTCGGCATTTTTATGCTTTTCAGATTTTAAATGCTGTTCAATATCGCCGGCACCACTATGGGAAATACTAAATTCTGTACGACACTTGAGAAGTGTGGTTTCAAAATCGGCCATCTCCCAAAAATACATTTTCTTAACTAGACTTGCTGCTGTATTCATTGCATTAAAATTACCAAAATGGTTGGTATCAAAACATGCCAAAACCACATTAAATACATTAAAATTAAGCCTAAAAATTGCGCTTGGTATCAAAAACAGACAAATCCTCAGTGCTTTGCTTTCAAATCCTGCCAAATCCATGGCAGCCAATCAGCTTCGTGGATTTCCTATGGAGGAGCGGCCATGATGTTTACACTCCAGTTGACAAAATATTGCACGTGCTTGTGTTCTCGGGGTTTTTATCGAATAAAAAATTAAAAAATGGACGAAAATCAAGATGAATTAGTGGAAACTGCTCCATATTTATCTAGGAAGCGGGTGGTACAAAAGTCGCAGTGGAAAATCAACAAAGATAAAGAAAAACGGTAAGTGCAATTTTACCCTAGGCCTATTCTCTCTTACTAGGAATGGTAGACGACAGAGATGTTCAACCTTGAGGCACTGAGGTAGTATGTACTACGTACTAGAGAAGATACTGCCTATTACTGATGTATTTCATAAGGTGCAGTTGATCGGCTACCTACAGATTTTGCAGTCGCTTGCCATCTCTGACGTGTCATGTAGGTTTGTCAATTTTTATCCGACTGCGCAAGAAGAAGAATTATGGAGATATTAAAATAAAATTAAAATACTTCGAAATTAAAATACTTCAAAGATGTCATTTCAAGACCAATAGAATCTCAGCATGAGTGCGAAGAAGAACCATGCGAAATGAGAAGAAGAAACTCCTGATTTTCTGGTTTAGGATATAAAATTTGATTTACTCAGTTTGTTTTAGTAGTAAATTAATTCGTAGTTGTCTATTATTTGATTCTAAATAAGTTTTCATTTCATTCCTAGATTAAGCTACAATAAATAAAAATATATACCTACCCTAAACCATTGTTTATTTAAAAACGTATTGAAATTCCTAAACATTGCTCAATGTTTGACACCTCTGATCCTTCCTATACTATGTTACAAAAAAAAGCCAAATCCCTATCACTTACTTCAAAACCGTCCAAATCCAGAGCATTAAAAATCAAATTCAGTCAAATCCTAACATCATTATCAAAACCGGTCAAATCCAAAAGAAAATGTTTATTTTTCAACTTTATTTATATAGGACTAAGGTCGTTGATATTGTAAACAAAGATTATTAACTTGTTTAAAATAGCCGCCAAACGCTTTTACCATAAAAGTGTTGCCATACTTAAGATTTGATTTTTCCTCGATATTGACAATTTCAGTAAAGTGGAGATGGCTAACTTAGAAACCAAACCTTTAACACTTATCACATCTGACATCTGAGGGAGTATTTATTTGCCTTTTAAAAGGGTATTTTGCTTGTAAACTAACATTGAACGAACACTTGCGTTTTGGCATATTAACTTAAGATTCTGTTTTGTACAGATTTCAAAACAAAAGAAGTTATTTACTACACGATCATCAAACAATCAAACAATGACCGAGAAGTGAGTGAACAAAAACAATCGAACGAAAATAATCAACCAATTCGCGCGCGAGTATTGGCAGCCTCGGCCACTCTCGGCTTCGACGAATGACGCGGTCGTCTCTGCTCTCGCTCGCACACTGCTCGCGTTCAGCCGGCCGCCCGGCCAGCTCGGCTGTCAATTTCCGCGCGGTTTTCGAAAACGGGACAATTTCGCGTCCCAGAATTCAATTCGGGGACACCGGGACTTGTTATTATAAAACGGGACAGTCCCGTTCATAACGGGACGTCTGGTCACGTTACTCATGAACCCCGCGATGAAACACGCGAGTAAAACACAAAACTAAATTTAACATTGGTGCTCTCAATTGGATTATCTATAGAATACAATTTTACCCAAACTGATTGTGTACGTAATACACAATCAGTTTGGGTAATATTGTATAGTATTTTAGCATATCAATCATATCAGTATGGTACTTTATGTACCTAAAGTTTTCATTTATTCTCCCTAATTATTAATTCCTAACTTTAGTCGCAAGCTGATTATCTTTTAGGTTTTATCAAATTCGAATGGAAGATGCCATATATGTTGTAATAATACCACCTAAAAACACTGTGGAATGTTTTTAGGTGGAATGATTGAGTATTGAGTACATTTGTGTTAATCGGATAACAATTTTGTATAAATTTATATCCATCGCAGTTTATTTAAAAAACCCGTAAATAAGGGAGATCAGTTAACTTCTTTACATACACAGTACCTACATATTTTGTGCAAACGAACAGCGATAAAATTGGAAGCCACATGATGTGACGCGGCGAAAGTCCTTTCTCCGATGATCGCTTTTAATTGGCCAACATGATATTAATAATTGGTATTGCCTATATACATACGCTGATATCATTTTTATTAAATATAGAGTTTAGTTTTTATTATATTTTTGTAGATCGAATTTTATTTTCTTGATTATTTATATGTAGCAATGAAGCTATGATTTGAGCTGTCTATCTAATTATCGACTAGACATGCGCAAAATGTGTCAGTAAAAAGAAATGAATGAAGTATATCTTTTGGCTCAATGAAGTAGTCCACTGATTTAGTTCAGTAGTTCATTTAGTTCAGCAAATCACAACGAATCAATTAGATATAGACATGCGCTAAATGTGTCATTGAAGTATACTTCATTTGAACTAAGTGAACTATATCACTCATTTACTTCACTAGTTCAGCTTATGAACAAGATTCATTTGAATCAGTTTTCGCATGTCCTTCAAACGATCATCGAATTCATTTACTTCACTAGTTCAGTTTATGAACTAGATTCATTTGAATCAATTTTCGCAGGTCTTTCAAACGATCATCGATCGTGCAATGAACTAATAACGAGAATGATTATATTGTTTTGTATTAGTTCTTTATGTTTTTTTTAAATTATAAGTACTTATAGCTTTCATTTAAAAGCATTAAGTTATATTGTGTACGTATTATAATGAATATAAGAATTTTAACACTGTGAACTAAATGGACTAAACTGAACTATTGAAGTATATGAATCGGCACTGAAGGAAAGAGATACAGAGTGATTCCAACTGAAGTACTTTAATTGAAGGATTCATTCGCGAACTACACATCTCTATTATCGACCGAGAGGCTATTCTCGTACTTCGATGAAAATATCTTCATTAATGAAGGGTTACTTACATATTGTAACGCATTTACAATATTATTGTTACCTACTGTAGTATTGAAGCTTCATTAACTTAATACATTGACATTATTTAAAATATTTAATGCTTGCAGACCTAAACGTTGAGTAGTGAAGACATTTTCATCAAAGTTATATTAGTTGGTAGATATTATTACGTGATTAGCCTCCAGATGGATGGATGGATCGATCAACAATAGGCCAATTAGAATATACTTACTTTTGGGATCCCTTTTTTTGACCTACTTAAATTTTTTTGTCATAATTCTATTTGTCATAATGAGTTAGGCATATTTTTCTTTAGCATAATTGCTTTTTGGCATACTGTTTTATTTAGCATAAATATAGTTTATCCTATTTTTTTTTTCATTACTTTGATATGCATAAAGTTGGCATATTGTTTATTCGTGTAATGGTTATTTGGCATAAAATTTTGCGCCGTAGCCACGCAGCCCTGCTGCTTTGGGACAGTATGCTTAATAATTATTTATATATATATTAACTTTATGTACAATTATGACCTATTTATTAAAATTTATACTTTAATTACTCGATGATTGAATGATTTTGGAGGTTAAGATAAAAAGTGTAAATATAAAAGTTGTAGATCTTTTTATTACCTACAACTTTGCTATTTAACTTTTTTCCATAGGACTTGTAGTTTTGTCGGAAATCGAAGATAACCTTTTTTTACCCTTAAAAAAACCCACCCTTTACCACTTCCCAACCTCAGATCGCCCGTAATTTAATTTTCCTTTAATTTTTGTTATATTCTCTTCCTTTTCCAATGGGTAATAAAAATAAAATCTATTAGAACAACTAATAATTTTTATATTTTATTTTTAACCATTTTCAAAGTCTTTGGCACTAAGTATGCCATGTTAAATTATGCCATAAAATTTTATGAGTAAAAATAGAGAACCTACTCTTTCTGTTTTTTTATTTTATTTCACACATTTAGTATGTTGAATGCTACATTAATATGTACCTACATATGGATTACCTACCTAAATGAATGTATTTCACTAAAAGCTTAATATAAAATTAAACTATCCTCAGATGTTGATAAACTTGTTTTATAACATTTTAAAATGAAAAAAAGATTCGAACATTAATATAGTAGGTAGGTACCTATTAACCGTTTCAAAGCACATTATGATACGGATAACTTTTTCTCTTGCAATCCTAAGTAGCTAAATAAAGATTACTAAGCCTGAATTTGAAATCATAATATAATGATAACAACTTGCAGGTACAGTATGGTTGTGACATGGTAATCTCAGATACTGACCTACTTTAAGTAGACCTCAATAATCTCCTACATCTTTCGGAATACTTATCAGCCTTACAACTTCAAGGCGAAGTATTCCAGAAAAAATGCTTTGACATTTATTTTTTATTTTTTTATTCTTGGAACAATATACATTGCGTTTGAATATTATAACATATATAATACATTGGATAAGGCATTTAATACTCAGGCTTACTCTCCCTTCATGTAGAGAATAAGGCGCCGGTTCAATTTCCACCCATTGCACTAACGAAGTGAAGTGAACCCACTCGCAACATATACTTATTCTGAGACACAATCATTTTAGCTTAGCACGAGGGGTTAAAAATGATTATGTCATTACCACCTAAAATAAATTGACTACTTAAGCTAAAATAAATGCGTGTTATTTACTCTATCTATTATATTCATAAATAGTTTTTTAGTATAATATTTAAAACCAGTAAGTCATTTTGATATTTCCATCGCTATCTCGCTGCGTTTCGACGATACTCGACTGGCGCACAAGTTTGTGCATTGAATTTCTTCTTATGTCCGGTATGTCCATGAGTTCATCTCTCTCATCCACTAAAGGCGCTTGAGTTAGTTCCAATTGATCTAGATTTTCGTAGGACTCTGTATCCGGCACTTTCCTGCAAGTGAAGACGAGACTAAAATTGTATGAATAACTACGTTTGGATTACAATTACCTACTTACAAGATATAGGGCGAAATTAGAATCGATTACAGTAGCCACAAGTCGTTAAAGGTCGTGGTTTCGATGATCGCGCCAGAACAAACTATTTAGTAAAAGATTTCCGAAGGCCGTCTGGCCTCGGAACAGCTATGAAAAGAACTTACTTACCTACATTAAACTTACACTAAGCCTTAGGTCATTTAAACATTCATAATATAATTGATAAAAATCGTTTCATATCAAATAAGTGGCAAATGTTTTAATAAGTATCATAACATGTTACTGTAGTCACCAAGCCGATTGATTAGCTTGGCGACAATTCAAAATGCACTTTAAGTTATTTTATACTAGCTGCGCCCCGCGGATTTAGCCACGTTACTTTGCTCCAGTGGGTCGGTGCGTGATGTTTTGTAGCCTATATATTAATCCAGCGTATAACCTATCTCGGTGCAAAATTTCAGCCAATTCCTTTCATTAGTTTTGGCGTGAAAGAGTAACAAACATCCATCCATCCATACTTACAAACTTTCGCATTTATAATATTAGTACGATATTTGACTAGCTTTACTGACTCTATTGAGCAGTTGACATTGAATGATAATTTGGAATATGTTCCAAATTCTTTAAATTAGATATTAGGACAATAGAGTTGAACTCTGGCTATGTAGTTACTGGTAATGCTATAGAAACCAGTATTAGTAGAAGAAATAAAGGAAAAAATGATTATATGATATCCCCATCTACTGTATTGTCAAAAAAATGTATCCATCTGGTACATCAAAATATTCAGGGGATGATAGGAAAGGAGTTAGAATTGGAACTGTTTTTGAACTGTAACAATATTGACATTTTATGTATAACTGAATCTTGGCTCAAAAGTCACCAGGTCATTTTCAGTTCCAATAACCACCATATTGTGAGCTCTTTCAATAGGGACCGATTTATCAGAGGTGGCTCTTTAATAATTACTAGGAATTGTCTAAAATCTAAAGAAAGGAATGATATAGTGAGCCTCTCTATTGAAAGAGTATTAGAGATAGCATGCGTTGAACTGAAGCAAGTCATAGTTATGAGTGTTTACAAGCCTCCATGTGCGACTAATGAAGCATTTTTAAAATTATGGAGGATGCCTTATTTAAAGTAACCAATAGCCATAAAACAGTTGTCATTTGTGGAGACTTCAATGTAAATATACTAGAGGATACCTCAGTGCCACTTAACTTTTTAAATCTATTTAAATCATTTAACTTATATAATGTTTTCTGTGAACCTACGAGGATTACTGCTTCTACTGCAACTTGCATTGACAATATTTTTACTAACATAATACCAAGTCATAAGTCAGTAATCAATAGTCTACCCTCTGACCATTGTGGTCAGTTAATCTCATTTCCTAAGAGAGACAATAAGGCTCAGAGAAAACATATAAGTTTTATTCCTATTAGTAAGCATCGGATTGATGAATTTAAAATATGTTTGTTTCGCAAACTATCGTAGTTGCCCCCTCACAATGATCCTGATCAACTTTATAATTCTCTTTTTAACACAATTATAACTGAGCATAATAGGATATTTAAACTCAAAACTAAGATGATCAGTGAAGGTTTTAGTTTCAGTGAATGGGCAACTACTGGTATCTACAAAAGTCGCAATAAACTGTTTGAATTGTATTATGAAAAGACATATAATCATTGTCCGACTTTTAAAAATCATGTAAGTAAATATTCAAAAGTTTTTAAACAAACCTGTTATGTTGCTAAAGCTTTGTATTTGAAAAATAAGATAAAAAACTCAACAAAGAAAATTAAAGAAATATGGTAGGGCTAAAAATGTTATTAAAGAATTCAATTTAAATATTAATAATGTAGATATTAAAGTTGATATGGATGTCGCGACTGAGTTCGAATATTTTTTTACAAAAATACCTTTAGTAACAACTGAACTTCTCAACTCGTATTCCATAGAAGCTGAATTACTTTTGAAGGAAAATGTTTGTAAATGTGATACTGACTTTACTTTTACTTTTATTAACTATAAAGATATAATGAAAACTTTTAAAACTATGGAGATGAAAAAATCAAAAGATTTGTGGGGGCATTCAGTAATATTCATAGCTAATATTGTAGAAATAATTGCACCCACCCTAGCAAATATATTTAATAGTTGTGTAAGTAGTGGTGTGTTTCCTGACTTAATGAAGCTAAGAAATGAAGGAATAACTTTACTATAGTTATTCCATTGTTTAAGTCAGGTGATACTTCTGATCCCTCGAATTTCCGACCTGTCTCTATATTGCCCACACTGAGTAAAATCTTTGAAAAAGTTATTCTTAGTCAACTGCTTAGGCATTTTACAAAACATAAACTCCTTCACACCAAACAGTTCGGATTTACGAGGGGTTGCTCAACCGTAGACGCTGGAATCGAATTATTGAAGAACATATTCGCGGCCTGGGAGGAATCACAGAATGCTTTGGGTATATTCTGTGATTTAAGGCATTTGATTGTGTACACCATGATACGCTAGTCAGGAAATTACACCACTACGGTATTAGGAACACGGCTCTCGATCTTCTGATTTCATATTTGGGCAATAGAACTCAGAGGGTCGGTATAAACGGTAAAATATCTCCAGGGTCCGTTGTTAATATAGGCGTACCACAGGGTTCTATCCTGGGACCGTTCCTGTTTCTTGTATTTATAAACGACTTGCCTTACCACATAGGGAATGACCATGAGATTGTATTGTTTGCCGATGATACTTCTTTGACATTTAAAATTAGTAGAAAATTACTTAACTATGACGACGTAAACAATGCTCTCTCGAAAGTCGTGCATTGGTTTAATGTAAACAATCTCGTTCTAAATGAGAAAAAACCAAGCTTATCAAATTTTCCACCCCTAATGTCAAACAGGTCGCCACCAACTTACTAATTAACGGAACGAGATTGGAGCCTGTGGAGTCAACAGTTTTTCTTGGTATAACTGTCGACTCCAAATTGCAATGGGGACCACAAATTAAAAATCTATCTGGTAAACTTAGTTCTGCGGCATACGCAGTTAAGACTTACTGATGTAGACACGGCCAGACTAGTATATTTTAGTTATTTTCATGGCATTATGTCCTATGGAATTCTTCTATGGGGAAACTGTGCGGACATTGATACTATATTTGTGCTGCAGAAACGCGCTGTAAGAGTCATATACAAACTTGGACCGCGGGTTTCCCTACGGGAGAAATTCAAAGACATTAAAATTCTTACTCTAGCTTCGCAATATGTTTATGAAAATTTGTAATACGTTCATAAGAATATAGATAAGTTTCAGAAAATAAGTGATATACATCATATGAATACTAGACATAAGCATGACTTAGTAGTACTTGCAACTCGTCTCCATAGAATAAGCAACTCTTTTATGGGGCAATGTATTCGCTTCTATAACAAACTCCCAAATAATATTAGAGAATTATCTGTTAATAAATTTAAAGCCACTGTCAAAGCTAAACTATGTAAAAAGGCATATTATAAAATATCAGATTATGTAAATGACAGAATGGCTTGGGAGTAACTTGCTCTGGAATGACACTGCTGCTTAACAATATTGTAAAATTAATGATGATTTGATTATTTAAAAAAGGATTCCTCTGAGTTTCATGCCAGTTCTTCTCAGAGTTGCCACGTCTTTGAACTGGTGGTAGGAAAAGAAATGGACGCATCATAAGAACATGATTTAATTATTTTTGAATTGTGTCTATATGAATAAAGATATTATTGACTTTGACTTTGACTTTATCACTAGTAAAAACTATATACATATGTATGTCGGAATATACATATGCGTATATAGTTTTTACTGTGCCTATTTAATATCGCATTTTAGAAATAAGATGTCTATTACCAGGTGAATGTAAAATGCTTTCGAAGCGCATTTTATTGTCATAGTATTTTTCTTCATAGTTCGATGGCATCCAGAATTGCGGTTGCTCCCCCTGTTCTACCCTTAGTTAGTATTTGGGTTTGTATGTAATATTGTCTCCTAGTTCTTTAAAATCTTGCTAAAAGTAACATGCTTATGTTTTACATTAAACAAACCTTTGAATTTCCCCACAGGACATACAATCCGCATAAGACCAGTTCTTGCCAAACTCCTCCCCTTCTTCAGCAGTTTGCGGTAGGGAGGTGTGCAAGGTTTCCGGTAAGCGAAGAGCAGTCAGACCACCAATCACTGCTACAACGCCCATAACGACCAGCGGCAACACCAGATTGCTGGAGCCCTGTAGGAACATTTTAATGTAGTGGATATCTATATCCAAAGAAGAGAATTGCATAAAATGTAGGATACCTATTTTTAAGAAGTGGTATATAGCCATTACATGATACATGAAACACATACCTAAATAATGATGATGATGCAAAATAAATATCATTTTATCATAAATCCAGGATTCGTCAGTGTAATTGGCATTGCAGCTCAATACATTTTATTAGCCTGCTATAACTTAAGACTGTTCGTTTAGGGACAATAATTTAATATATTTTATATTGCACATAATGCATTTGAAATAAAAACTTTAAAGAGTTTTATGTTCAGGTAATACTATGAATAAACTAATGTTTGAAAATGTAATCTATATCTATATCTATATACTATACTAGCGACCCGCCCCGGCTTCGCACGGGTACAATACTGATACTTATACTACGGAATGTCTTTAAACCTTTAACAAACGGGCGAAATTTGGTCAAAACAAACAGAAAAAAATTAATATGGGTACCTACTAAAACTCAGTGAAATAAGTAGGTGGGTATACTTTTATCGTATGAAATACCTACCTATACTCTTCAGGACTAACAATACAACAAACACTAAATAAATAGGTATTCAAGTAGATACTTGAATAGGTAGGGTAGGGGTAGGGTAGGGGTAGGGTAGGGGTAGGGTAGGGGTAGGGTAGGGGTAGGGTAGGGGTAGGGTAGGGGTAGGGTAGGGGTAGGGTAGGGGTAGGGTAGGGGTAGGGTAGGGGTAGGGTAGGGGTAGGGTAGGGGTAGGGTAGGGGTAGGGTAGGGGTAGGGTAGGGGTAGGGTAGGGGTAGGGTAGGGGTAGGGTAGGGGTAGGGTAGGGGTAGGGTAGGGGTAGGGTAGGGGTAGGGTAGGGGTAGGGTAGGGGTAGGGTAGGGGTAGGGTAGGGGTAGGGTAGGGGTAGGGTAGGGGTAGGGTAGGGGTAGGGTAGGGGTAGGGTAGGGGTAGGGTAGGGGTAGGGTAGGGGTAGGGTAGGGGTAGGGTAGGGGTAGGGTAGGGGTAGGGTAGGGGTAGGGTAGGGGTAGGGTAGGGGTAGGGTAGGGGTAGGGTAGGGGTAGGGTAGGGGTAGGGTAGGGGTAGGGTAGGGGTAGGGTAGGGGTAGGGTAGGGGTAGGGTAGGGGTAGGGTAGGGGTAGGGTAGGGGTAGGGTAGGGGTAGGGTAGGGGTAGGGTAGGGGTAGGGTAGGGGTAGGGTAGGGGTAGGGTAGGGGTAGGGTAGGGGTAGGGTAGGGGTAGGGTAGGGGTAGGGTAGGGGTAGGGTAGGGGTAGGGTAGGGGTAGGGTAGGGGTAGGGTAGGGGTAGGGTAGGGGTAGGGTAGGGGTAGGGTAGGGGTAGGGTAGGGGTAGGGTAGGGGTAGGGTAGGGGTAGGGTAGGGGTAGGGTAGGGGTAGGGTAGGGGTAGGGTAGGGGTAGGGTAGGGGTAGGGTAGGGGTAGGGTAGGGGTAGGGTAGGGGTAGGGTAGGGGTAGGGTAGGGGTAGGGTAGGGGTAGGGTAGGGTAGGGGTAGGGTAGGGGTAGGGTAGGGGTAGGGTAGGGGTAGGGTAGGGGTAGGGTAGGGGTAGGGTAGGGGTAGGGTAGGGGTAGGGTAGGGGTAGGGTAGGGGTAGGGTAGGGGTAGGGTAGGGGTAGGGTAGGGGTAGGGTAGGGGTAGGGTAGGGGTAGGGTAGGGGTAGGGTAGGGGTAGGGTAGGGGTAGGGTAGGGGTAGGGTAGGGGTAGGGTAGGGGTAGGGTAGGGGTAGGGTAGGGGTAGGGTAGGGGTAGGGTAGGGGTAGGGTAGGGGTAGGGTAGGGGTAGGGTAGGGGTAGGGTAGGGGTAGGGTAGGGGTAGGGTAGGGGTAGGGTAGGGGTAGGGTAGGGGTAGGGTAGGGGTAGGGTAGGGGTAGGGTAGGGGTAGGGTAGGGGTAGGGTAGGGGTAGGGTAGGGGTAGGGTAGGGGTAGGGTAGGGGTAGGGTAGGGGTAGGGTAGGGGTAGGGTAGGGGTAGGGTAGGGGTAGGGTAGGGGTAGGGTAGGGGTAGGGTAGGGGTAGGGTAGGGGTAGGGTAGGGGTAGGGTAGGGGTAGGGTAGGGGTAGGGTAGGGGTAGGGTAGGGGTAGGGTAGGGGTAGGGTAGGGGTAGGGTAGGGGTAGGGTAGGGGTAGGGTAGGGGTAGGGTAGGGGTAGGGTAGGGGTAGGGTAGGGGTAGGGTAGGGGTAGGGTAGGGGTAGGGTAGGGGTAGGGTAGGGGTAGGGTAGGGGTAGGGTAGGGGTAGGGTAGGGGTAGGGTAGGGGTAGGGTAGGGGTAGGGTAGGGGTAGGGTAGGGGTAGGGTAGGGGTAGGGTAGGGGTAGGGTAGGGGTAGGGTAGGGGTAGGGTAGGGGTAGGGTAGGGGTAGGGTAGGGTAGGGGTAGGGTAGGGGTAGGGTAGGGGTAGGGTAGGGGTAGGGTAGGGGTAGGGTAGGGGTAGGGTAGGGGTAGGGTAGGGGTAGGGTAGGGGTAGGGTAGGGGTAGGGTAGGGGTAGGGTAGGGGTAGGGTAGGGGTAGGGTAGGGGTAGGGTAGGGGTAGGGTAGGGGTAGGGTAGGGGTAGGGTAGGGGTAGGGTAGGGGTAGGGTAGGGGTAGGGTAGGGGTAGGGTAGGGGTAGGGTAGGGGTAGGGTAGGGGTAGGGTAGGGGTAGGGTAGGGGTAGGGTAGGGGTAGGGTAGGGGTAGGGTAGGGGTAGGGTAGGGGTAGGGTAGGGGTAGGGTAGGGGTAGGGTAGGGGTAGGGTAGGGGTAGGGTAGGGGTAGGGTAGGGGTAGGGTAGGGGTAGGGTAGGGGTAGGGTAGGGGTAGGGTAGGGGTAGGGTAGGGGTAGGGTAGGGGTAGGGTAGGGGTAGGGTAGGGGTAGGGTAGGGGTAGGGTAGGGGTAGGGTAGGGGTAGGGTAGGGGTAGGGTAGGGGTAGGGTAGGGGTAGGGTAGGGGTAGGGTAGGGGTAGGGTAGGGGTAGGGTAGGGGTAGGGTAGGGGTAGGGTAGGGGTAGGGTAGGGGTAGGGTAGGGGTAGGGTAGGGGTAGGGTAGGGGTAGGGTAGGGGTAGGGTAGGGGTAGGGTAGGGGTAGGGTAGGGGTAGGGTAGGGGTAGGGTAGGGGTAGGGTAGGGGTAGGGTAGGGGTAGGGTAGGGGTAGGGTAGGGGTAGGGTAGGGGTAGGGTAGGGGTAGGGTAGGGGTAGGGTAGGGGTAGGGTAGGGGTAGGGTAGGGGTAGGGTAGGGGTAGGGTAGGGGTAGGGTAGGGGTAGGGTAGGGGTAGGGTAGGGGTAGGGTAGGGGTAGGGTAGGGGTAGGGTAGGGGTAGGGTAGGGGTAGGGTAGGGGTAGGGTAGGGGTAGGGTAGGGGTAGGGTAGGGGTAGGGTAGGGGTAGGGTAGGGGTAGGGTAGGGGTAGGGTAGGGGTAGGGTAGGGGTAGGGTAGGGGTAGGGTAGGGGTAGGGTAGGGGTAGGGTAGGGGTAGGGTAGGGGTAGGGTAGGGGTAGGGTAGGGGTAGGGTAGGGGTAGGGTAGGGGTAGGGTAGGGGTAGGGTAGGGGTAGGGTAGGGGTAGGGTAGGGGTAGGGTAGGGGTAGGGTAGGGGTAGGGTAGGGGTAGGGTAGGGGTAGGGTAGGGGTAGGGTAGGGGTAGGGTAGGGGTAGGGTAGGGGTAGGGTAGGGGTAGGGTAGGGGTAGGGTAGGGGTAGGGTAGGGGTAGGGTAGGGGTAGGGTAGGGGTAGGGTAGGGGTAGGGTAGGGGTAGGGTAGGGGTAGGGTAGGGGTAGGGTAGGGGTAGGGTAGGGGTAGGGTAGGGGTAGGGTAGGGGTAGGGTAGGGGTAGGGTAGGGGTAGGGTAGGGGTAGGGTAGGGGTAGGGTAGGGGTAGGGTAGGGGTAGGGTAGGGGTAGGGTAGGGGTAGGGTAGGGGTAGGGTAGGGGTAGGGTAGGGGTAGGGTAGGGGTAGGGTAGGGGTAGGGTATAAAAGTCCACCCGTGCGAAGCCGGGGCGGGCCGCTAGTAATTAATAATAATGAGACTAAGAAGAGGAATGATGATATTAGAGTGCGTTAATGAGTTGTTGAAATATGTAGGTAAAGAAAATCGTTGAAATAAAAATGGTAACATAGCCATTGTGGAGTATTTATTACGTAATAGACTCTAATTTTCTTACCAAATAGTTTATAAATGGTATAATAATAAGGCCTAAACCGCCTATGTAGGCTGACGTTCCAATACCGACGCCTCTTAATTCTGTCGGATACAGTTCTCCAGCATAAGGATATATTATCAAGAAAGATGCAGATATAAAGCATTTGGATATTAAGTACAGGATTAGGGTTTCCGTTTTGGCATCTGTAACAGGTATTAGGTGTAATGTACGATTTATACAAATATAAATTATAATAGTTTCAAGAAGTCTTTGCCTACAACCTATTTTTTTCTACATTTTTGTAATGTAAAAGATCTTTGCATGATTTGTTCCTTCAGGGTCTAAAAACGAGTTAAATAAAGACTTGTTTATGTACAGGATTGAATTAAATTATTATCATATATCTTTATGTAAAATCATACAAATGAGCAGGTAGTGGAAAAAGGTACCTGTCTTTAATTCTAAATACTAATGAAACGTACTATTACGTACCTTCAGGCAATAGTACTGTAACAGTGCAGAATATGCCACTTATTACCATGGATAGGCAAAGAGGCCATCTCCTACCGATGCGGTCCATAAGCATCCAACATACCAAGTAGCTCGGTATCTCTACGGCAGAGGAGAGGAAAAAGCTCATGTACTGATTGTCTCCGATGGCCGGTCCATAATAACTCAACCCAACGTATACCATCTCAGAGGCACACCAGTTTAGAGTTATTAAGCAAGTTTTTAGCCTCATGTTGGGTGTTCGACAAAGAGCGAATACGCTAACATTTTTCACTTCACTTACTCCTTTTTCTTTCTGTTCTATTACTCGCTTTTGGAGTTTAGCTGTATAATCAGCAGGTAACTCTCTGCCATTCACTCTTGCTATAGTTTTCAAAATGTTGTTAGCTTCCTCAAAACGTTCGCGCATTATTAACCATCGTGGAGATTCAGGTAATACGAACCAATACAGGTAATAAAAGAAAAATGGAACTGAAGTTGCCAATGCTAGTGATCTCCAGTCTCTCAGAAGGTAAGTTACACCCGACAGTAATATTAATCCTAATGTATAAAATATACAAGTCATTACAGTAACGAATGATCTATAGTTGGGGCCTGCTAGTTCTAATGCTGAAAATATGAAATAAATTAATATTAATCTCACGTATATATAATAAAAAAACATGAATGAACCAATTTTTAATGTAGGTATACTTACATATTATAAAAGGTATTTGATAAACTGCTGGAATAGTAAGTCCTACGATAGCGCGAGCTAAGGTCCAGAACCAATATTCATGAGCATATGCCGTCATTAAACTGCCAAGCAATAGTGTTGTAAGACATATGAAGAAAGACTTTTTTCGTCCAATACGGTCGTTTAATAATCCAAAAGTATATACTCCAATAGGTCCACCGACATTCAAAGCTACCAGCCCCAATGTAGGATAAACGTCGTATTCGCACACCAGATCAAACTGAAAATGGACAACACATTCACATATTTTACACACACCTTAATAGGAAGCACGTATTTAATATTTTTTAAAACACTCACATCAATTACAACTGATGATTTAACTTCCGACGTATCATATTCATATCCATCAAGGCAAGGTTGCGTTAGCCAGCTAGTGTTAGGAGTTATCACTCCATCATCTATTATTACTTCTGTCCAATTCACTGAATATCGTGCACATTTCTCAAAGCTGCTATTGTCCTAGAAAAATAGTACTGTCACGACGACGTAGAGTTGGCTACTATAAATACGAGTACAACGACGCTTTTCTGCTCACAATTAAAGATAAAAAAGTTCCATACATCTTTTTTATATTGCTTTACTAGCTTCCCGCGTGCGGCTTCAGCCACGTAACTTCTGTTCCCGTAAGAATTTCATAATTTAATATAGCTTATACCCTTCCCCCATATATGGCTATCTAACAATGAAAGGATTTTTCAAATAGGACCCGTAGTTCCTGAGATTAAAGCGTGCAAGCAGACAAATAAAAAAAATCTTTAACTTTTTATATTAGTATAGATATATTGCATTTTTCTAAAAACAACCGAAGACTTCATACATGGTTTCAGTAAGAAAAAGTATTGAGGTCTCTTCCTACCGTCTTTCTTACCTTCCGAGGTATTGATAGCGTTTTGCGCTCTAGTACTGTGAGGTTTAATAACAGCAGCTCGGGAACTTTGCACCAGTGATCGGGGACATCTGTCATAAATAACTGGTTGAAGGCACAGAACCCGCAGGGCAGACATGCTGGTAAACAGACCAGCCACAACAGAAGCTTCTGATATAACCCAAACTCTCCGATCTTTGGCAAAACGTCGTCCAAATCGATGGCATCATTTGAATCGTCAACCTATTGGAAAAGCACTTTAACTCCTAAATAACCATTATAATTTAATTATTAAAGGTAATTGTTGATTAAAGGTATTGGTGTTGACCTTTAGGTGCAAAACGTTAAAGAAATGTACCTAAATGCCACTTTTTTAAGATAGCATAATATGTGCCAGCTTTGCTTTTGTTCCAGCATGAAGCAGGAAGGCCTAAACATTATATTCACAAACTCGAAACACTAATACTTAAAATTACTTAAATAATATGTGTTTCACACATTTGACCTTTGATTCAATTTAAGAATGCGGCGATCGAACCTACAATTTGTGGATAAGGACACAAAAAGCCTATTTCAGGCTTGCCTATTTATTAAAACAATAATTATACGTTATATTCGGTTATATCATTCATGATAATTACTTATTTGGTATAGTTTTATACCAACTTATTATCATGAATTTTAAATAAGTACAGGTTTTTATCCTGTGATCACAAGACATATATTCTGCAGTTTCTTATATCAAGAATAATTAAGAAAGTACCGGTAGTTTATCCTGAGTGCCGTAGTGAGGTGTGTTATTGCCATTTTTCTTCATCACACTAAACACAACACTATTAAAATACAGTACGTGTTATAAAGCGACGTCCATTTACACCCAACGATTTCGTCTAAGAGACTTTTTTGTTCCGGGTTGAAGCCGTATAAAGTCTAAATTGAATTAATACGAAACTTACCTACGCATGTGATAGAAATGTGCTAGCTTTGCTTATTTGTAGAATTGATTAATAAGCGACGGCTAGGTTTATTGATAAATAATTTGTTATTTCGACTGTTTGTACTGTACTTACACTTACAGTTCAGTTTTAACAAAGTATCTAATAGAGATTCTAGGTTAAAACTATAATATAAAGTGCTCAATTAACTTTCCATTTATGACCTATTTTTATTTGGAGCAGTAGTTATTTAGTTTGTCTACAAACAAATATTTATTCACTTATTTTGTTATGGATAGGGGCAGTTTTTCACGAAGTTGTCCAAAGCATGTACGTTACAATAAAAAAACCTTTGTGTACATCCTTAAAGATCTAGTGGTTGACAGTCGAACTGTCGCCATATAGATCAGTCCTTATCTTCCGAGAATAAAGGGAAGGCTAGGCTCCCTTCAATTGTGCACTACCTATATGGTAGAGCGCAATTGAAGGTAATATGGTATTTGTAATGCGCATATGGCTAATTTCCTTAGGTTTTCTAATCCGTGGGAGGAATTATTATTATACAGACATATAAGAAAAATTTAGTACACATTATAAAATGTTTGTCTTTGTTCGATTTTATTCAAAACAGCTGGACAGAGTTGACTAGAATTTAACAGCTACTTTACTGCTTTTATTAATCTCAATCTTTTTGTATTCTGTAGTAAAACATAAGTACAACAACCGATAAATGACTTCCGGCAATACTGCATGCCTTTAAGTACAGTACATATACAGATTGTGCATGAAGCCTTTTAACCATGACATTAGGGTGATGTTACTGTACAAGCGTGCTGTATGCAGCAAGTTCAAGGCAATGCTGGGATTAATGCATGTGGGTCAACTCAGCGTAAAAGCAATATTTCATTTTCCGTTTTATTAAAATACTTGAATACTTTAGGATAAGATAGAAGAATCAAATAGTGGCCTTATGTTATATGGTGGGTTGCTTTTTGTATTTTTTTTAAGATTATGAGCAGTTTTTGAACACTACCTACTAGTAGTCTCGTTAACCCCTCGTGCTAAGCTAAAATGCTTTGTGTTACGAGATGGTTCATGTCGGTAGTGTGATTGGTGGGGATCGAACCGGCCAGCACAAGATTGTAATTCCGATGTCCTAGCCATTGGGATATAGGTATAAGCATTAAACCAAAATATCATTATTAATTAAACACTAAGTATGCGCAATATTTTGTTCAAGGAGATTTGTCTTAGCGACATCAGTTACTTTGCTAGTTCTTTGTAAATTTGGATACAATAAGATAAATTAAATTATCTAACTTTCGTACTGTTATATATAATTAAAATCCCACACTAAATGTGGTATTCATGAATAATACTTACCTTCCAATTAGTATTTTTTTGGGAATCATATATCTTAGGGGCTAGGTAGTATAATCCTCCGAGGTCAACAACAAATAAAAAATTACCTTTTTAATGCCAAAATTAAATCCGTGATTTAGGTTAGGTATTTTATTAATTTGGGTATTTGTAAAATTTCAAATAAAACGAACATAAAATAACATAAAAGAACAACAATCCGTGGTTTCCACAAATAATTGTTAAGGGTGAGAATGGAACCCAGAACTCTCAGAACCATTTGGTTTAACCACTGAGCCACCGGCTAAACTCCTTAGAGTTTTTTTTACAAATCTTATATTTTATTGTTTTTCTAGTTGGACCTACGGTCGTGGACTTCAGTTACATAAATACATGGATTAAAGCCTGTACTTTCATTAAAGTTATCTTTCCAAAAGGGTATGATTAAATTGGACATATTTATAAATAAAATTCATTATTGTTTTTGTTAAAATATTTTATTTCTGAAACGTAGATAAAATCGATACAAGTAATTAAAATTCTTAAAGACATAACTTATATTCTTTACAATAATAATGAAACTGTGAAATTGTCTTACCAACCATATAATATAGAAACCTTTCAACGAATGTGCGCTTTCATGACGGTTCGTTGTAGGTACATTATATATACGCTCAACTGTCTCACTGCACGCTTTACATGCCAATGTTAATTAAGTATCTATTGATACTAGTACTATAAGTATTAACCATAGAAACGATTCGATTACGAGAGAATTGACTTCATAGGTATAAAATGAAGATTAAATCTTGTATAAAAATGTCAGTATTCATAACTACATTTTTTTAATAATTTTTAATAGAATAGGAAAATAATGCATATGCATTTTATTGTATCTTGTACATATTGCAAGCATAAAAATGTTTCTACTTATAGGTAAGTACTCGCACGTAGTTATGTTTTTTTGCGTAATATTTGTAAACTTTAATTAATATCATAATAAGGTATATACATTTCCAAAAAAGTAGATACCTATATCTATCTAAATTTTGTGCCTTCATATCACTCGGGGTACGTAGTTTTAGATCACGTCTCAAACAGCACGGACAATTCCCAATTGACAAATATAATAAAATTTATTTTTTTACGCATTAACAATAACATTAATTTATCTTCAAAACGTCCCCATAACCAACTGCTCTAGAGGCATGTGCTATGCAATTAATACCTAGTTCGGTCAATCTCTAACCTTTGGTTTACACCAGTAGAACATCTAATAACAGCGTCGGTACTACCGTTGCTAAAGGACGTACTAGTTTTCCGAACAACTGCGAGTGTCTCGCGGCCGTTTTATAAATAAATAAATATATATATAATATATGTTAATAAGAATTTGTTTCTTCTCACATGTACAAAATGATCATGAAATATTTGAAACCTCTGCGGCTTCGACAACACCTCAGATGTTAAAATTACATTAAAGGCGTTAAGCTTTATAGGAGAAGGCATAAAATAAACCTACAATATGCAGGTTCATAAACAATGTGCTCCTTACATTCGAAGTTTCCGACAAACGGACACAAAACAGGTTCAATTCACTCCCGCACAAAAAAGTCGAAATTATTGATTCGACGTAATGATTTGGATAATGTTTTCACTCTAGTCTCGTCATTCTTTGCACACTTTCACAACGACAAAGAAAAGTACACTAGCAAATTGAAGTCCTTATTGACAAATAAATACGATTTTGGATGTTTAAAATGTAACTCTCATATTAAAAAGGAACAAATAGTGAACGTTAATTCAAACATTTGTCGCACAATATTAGATAATAATTGGGCTATTTCCGGTTGAAAAATGACAAATATTTACAAAAATGTTAAGAGTATCTTAGTCGGGAGGCGCGCATGCGCCGCGCACCGATGCTACGTGAGCAGCTTAAAGAACATGATGCCCAGAGAGATGTTGATGAACAGCACCAGGATCACCAGCTGCTGCCGAGAGAACCAGTCCTGTAAACACCATACATATGCTATATAATTGTTGAAATACTACATTCAATTCAGGTCAGTTCAGTTCAGTTTCTTTGATGGCCATTTAAAGTCTTTTCAAAATTGCTGCTCAATCAAAGGCTAAATCGCATGGGGAGGACACATATTATGCTAATTTAATTGCTAAATGTAGTCTAGTTGTATATCTGTACTGTAGTTGGAATTACGTAGACTACGTCGTAGCATAAATTACCTGATGCAAGCAAATGGGCCTACTATGCTACGCCGTAGCATAGGATCTCGTGTGAATCTAAAGGGCCTACGACCTACGTACGATGCTACGTCGCCGTCGTAGAATTTCCATGTCAAAAGACCTACAGCTACGGGGTTATTCGTAGCATTGTTGGTATTAGGCCGGGAAAGAATTAGTACGTTGTGAATATTCTGTAAACCACTATAAATATAAAAAGGCTCATACAGGACTTTATTTGTGTTACGAGAAATTTCGTCTTAAGCACCAAGTCGAAGTAACTGAAATAGGCGATGCTGAGGCGTGCTTGGGAAGCACGTGAGGTTTGCAAAGCAGGTGCGTTTTGGCACACATATATATGTCAGGCGCAGATGGTATAACTTACCTTTGTCAGCTTGGAAGTCATGACCATAATTGGACCCTGTTATGCAGAAAAGATCCAACCAATGCTATATTACCTTTTGGTTGGATCTTTTCTGCATAACAGGGTCCAATTTCCGGGAGTAAATTATTCTATTATATTTATATAGGAGTATTATTCTAATTGTAATTAAAAAACCAAACAAAGAAGTGTTAACCGACCTTGACTTGCGGACTAACTAAGTAGAGCAGAGGGTTGGCCCTGAGTTTCTCGGTCTCGTCATGCATCCGGCGCACTTCCTCGCGGCGCGCCGAGCCGAGCGCCGACACCTCTTCGCGCGACATGCCTCCGCCATCGGGCATACGAGGCATACCCGCTACGTCCGGCAACGACTTCTTGCGCTGCAGAGTCTGCGGCGTGCTGAGCATCTGGATTAAAGAAAAAAAGTTTTTTAATGTTGTATTGTTTCTTCACTGGCATTGGCTTTCGCCGATAGTTTTATCTTTATATACCATCCGGTCTGTCATCGATCGAAATAAAGCAGCCCTCCCTATAATTACCTCCTTCTTATTCTAAGAGTAGATTAGTACAAAATGAAACCTTCGAATAATGAAAAATATAAAATATTTACGTTTTTGTCATTTATGTACGATATGATAAACGTTACAATATATGTTCTAATTTCCCTTTACATTTTAATATGAATTTCGCTTGTTATGTTTTTTTTAAACGCCATAATAAAACTGCTTACTATGATTATCCCATTTAAACAATTAAAGTTTACCTATCCGAAGAAAATATTTTTGTCTGAGAGCGTAGTATTAGTGTGGTACAAAAACTTCCGACTGACTTTTCTGGTATCTTTTCTAAATATGAATTCCTATCTACTTGGGTATTAAATTATACTTGAAAACCACTATATATAATGATGATGACATAGAATCTAGTTAAACTCGCGATTTACTTAGGAATTTAGTATAAATAAGTATGCACCAGAGTTGTTAAACGATCGTAAAAACTTCAAACCGATAGTTAATGACGAAGTAAAGTAGGTAATATTTAGACATTTAATAAATAAATACGAACGTTTCAGGATGCATGTATAGATGTTAAATAGCTCGGAAGTTCTTTACCAGTCCAGCAACATTTTACTTTACAATATCAGTAGTGTCTTATGAAGTTATGAGCTTATGCTATCAAATATTTCACATTCACTACTCATAAATCTCTCTGCCATTATGAATAAATAAGAAAAATTGCGCTGTATACATATGAACCTGATTCATAAAAATGAGGATGGATTGAAAACTAATAATATTGTTGTGTACCTTCTACACAGCAGAAACCTCTTGCCTAATTTTAAACATCTGAATCGAATGAAAAAAAAAAAACATAGTAAAGATTTCGAGGGATCCAGCTTTCAATAAGAGTTTATCGGATCTGTTATTCTATTCGGACTCATAAGAAAGTAAGTACCAGTTTACGATAAAGGCACATACGACGAATGTTTCTGACGTATATTGGCACATCCGACCTTATGCTTCTGAGCTCTAGAAAAATAGTGAAAGGCAAGCTAAACTTCAAACAGGGTTATGTTAAGCCGTTACGCCGGGGTATAAAAATAAATGGTTTGTTTAGATTTCTTACTGAATTGGTGGACAGACAACTTCGACATTGATTTATTACAGTATTTATTCAATCGTATAAACATGAATGCTTCTAATCTTTCATTGGCCAAACTAATATGTTTAGATTTAAATCAATGTACTTTGATCTTGGTCACTAACTGAGGTATCATTATATACAAATTGCTTAACTCTGTTTTGTTGTTTGTTCTAAGCAACATTTTGAGGGATTTTTTAAGAAATGATAATACTGTCCCTGTACAATATAATCAAGTAATAAATATTATTTAACAACGAAACTCTTCAATTAATTGTTAACCGAAACTATTATATCAATATATGCTACTAAATAATTTATGATTGTCAGCTTATCTACGATGGCTACTCTACGCACCATTATATAGATATAATATTAATATACGTCTGATTAATTGTGGCCCCGTACAAATATTATTATTGAAAGAGAAATAAATGTAAATGTAATTATAAGGATGGGTGTCCACTATCTATTGTTTACCTCCACGGGAGGTACATTGATCCAGCTCTCGGACGCTCTCCGGGCGAGGATCGCCGGGGAGCACATAAGGTCCTCATCTTCATCTTCCTCCCCTTGATACCACATTGTGGACACCAACACCAATTTATATAATTCTCAAGTTCACGGTTCACTAATTGTAATCATATTTCAAAGAAATATCTAAAGTTTAATCACAGTTTTCATTTGTATACTACTTTGTACAATATAGCATTGTAGTTTTCTGAAAGTTTGAGAAAATTTAATGTATTTTAGTTATATATAGCGAAGAGGTGAGACACGGAAAGCGTTTGCGATGGACTGTCTCGATTTAGAAATAGAACGGGCTGAGCTCTCCGCCGCCGCGCCTGCGCCTGCGCCGGCCGCCTACAATCGGTTCATTACTAAGCTTATTGCAATACCATGCGGACATTTTACGGGTCGTGTAACTCGTTGTAACAATAATGTCAACCTAAATTACCTACTAAGAAATCTAAAAACTTTACTTAACTAAAAATTAAATATTCTAATGGGTACACATAAGTCATATTATTTTATATTTGAAATAACTTTATTTGTAATTGAACCAGAAATTCATTGAAATAAAATATTTAGTTATATAAATACCAAGAAAAATAATAAAACCAACTCTTTACATTGTATAATTAATTATTCCGTCTTATTCATTGAGCTAACCAACACATGATTACGGA
Organism: Nycteola revayana; assembly: GCA_947037095.2. Classification (NCBI taxonomy): domain Eukaryota; kingdom Metazoa; phylum Arthropoda; class Insecta; order Lepidoptera; family Nolidae; genus Nycteola; species Nycteola revayana. The sequence goes on along the minus strand of OX344846.2, from coordinate 15,761,355 downwards.
TTTCGATCTTAGCCAAGAACGATATCGTTCATAAGGAGGCAATTATAATATATTAAAAAACTTACATTTTCTATAAAATATTCAAAGACTTTTAAATTAAAAGTAATAAAATACGAAATGTAATGTTCAGTACTTAAATAATTAAAAGAACATTTGTCAATTTACGCTAAAAGTGGGTGCCAATTAAAAAACATCTTAGCATTGCCAATTTACAGAAATTATCCGATGTCGCGGTCATGAGGTCGATATCCCGTAAGGCATTCACATATTATCTACAGTTTATTTTTAAGAAAATCTATTCGTCACTGTACTAAATAACAACTTTACTAGATACTGTGTAATTAGGCTTTGAAAATACTCCGTCATAATATTTTGTTTTCTATTTTATATTTGATTTGAAGCAATATGTGAGTCATTTGTTTTTTTAAACTCCAGAGGATTTTTTTTATTCTATATGATCAGGGATAAAATAATATACATTTTGAACTTTTCGGCAAAGAGGAGCAATTTCATAGGAACTGTTTGTTTAGAATAATGTCATATAATTTATTCTGTAAATTACTAACTTCCCGCGCGCGGTTTCACCCGCCTAGCTCTCATTCCAGTAAGAGCTTTATAATTAAATATAGCCTATATGACTCCTGGATAACGCACCTTTCTAATGGTGAAACATTTTATGAAGTTGGTCAAGCAGTTCCAGAGCCTATTCAATGCAAACAAACAAAGAATAATATTTGTAAAGATAATTTTTAATTTTGGCTATTTGTCTGTTTGTTACTGGTAATCATTAATTAGATCGGCGAATTCACTGCCAGATTCCGATTAATTTACTTGATTAATATTAATTATGAAACCGCGTGGGACGGTTAACTAGTGAATACACAAATTATAAGTTAGGCCGGATTAGAGGTCTGGAGGCTCTGGGACAACAAAGGAGTGGAGGCCCAAAATGGGAAGAAAATTAGAAATAAGTAAGGTTGGATGGAATAAGGAAGATTTGGAATTGTTATAGCTATCGATGATAAATGAATGCTATTGTCTGAATGGCTTCATAAAATATAGATTAATCGTTTTGTTAATATTTAAAAACAATATCAATCACTTTGCCAACAAAAAAATTAATGATAAGTAATTTACGTGTTTTCTTGACTCTTTTGTGGGTGTTCCTCTAATGTGGTTCTCCGGGGCTGTAACCATGTAAGTTTAAGGTCGGGATTGTAATTTCCCTCCCTTAAATTTAGCCACGTCGATAAAAAAGAATTCTGTCTGCGTGTCTGTTTGTTCCAGGTAAAAGCTGGACGAAGTCGCGGGCAGCAACTAGTTACACCTAATATCGATTGAATTAAAATACAATATACGAATCGAGTAATCGTCACACAGTGTTCGATATGTTAAAAATCAAACTATGAACTTCCAAAATCAAGTAGGAAATACTTGATTTTAAAAGAAAGAAAAAATCTATATACATACAAGCCCATAACAACATTCATCACCAACGATTTTACATAAACATTTATTATTCAAATTTTAATTAATATCATATAACAGAAACACAAATAAATAATTAAATCCAACACCAAACTTTACTAAGTTTAATCTTTATACATATATAAAAGAAATCTATATATATAAAAGAAAGTCGTGTTTGTTACAACACTTATAACTCGAGAACGGCTGGACCGATTGCCATGGTTTTTGATTTGTTGGATTTGTTTCCGTCCCGAATAGCAGAATACATTTTAAAAACAAAAGAAAGTCGTGTTAGTTACACTATTTATAACTCAAGAACGGCTGAACCGATTTGGCTGAAAATTGGTAGGGAGGTAGCTAAGAACTGGGAGAAGGACATAGGATACTTTTGGGTAGGGGTAGGGTAGGGTAGGATAGGGTAGGGTAGGGTAGGGTAGGGTAGGGTAGGGGTAGGGTAGGGGTAGGGTAGGGTAGGGGTAGGGTAGGGGTAGGGGTAGGGCATGGTAGGGGTAGGGGTAGGGGTAGAGTAGGGGTAGGGTAGGGTTAGGTTAGGGGTAGGGTAGGGTAGGGCAGGGGTAGGGTATAAAAGTCCACCCGTGCGAAGCCGGGGCGGGCCGCTAGTTTTAATTAAAAGAAAGTCGTGTTTGTAACATCACTTATAACTCGAGAACGGCTGGACCGATTGCCATGGTTTTTGATTTGTTGGATTTGTTTCCGTCCCGAATAGCAGAATACATTTTAAAAACAAAAGAAAGTCGTGTTAGTTACACTATTTATAACTCAAGAACGGCTGAACCGATTTGGCTGAAAATTGGTAGGGAGGTAGCTAAGAACTGGGAGAAGGACATAGGATACTTTTGGGTAGGGGTACGGTAGGGTAGGGTAGGGTAGGGTAGGGTAGGGTAGGGTAGGGTAGGGTAGGGTAGAGGTAGGGTAGGGGTAGGGTAGGGGTAGGGTAGGGGTAGGGTAGGGGTAGGGTAGGGGTAGGGTAGGGGTAGGGTAGGGGTAGGGTAGGGGTATGGTAGGGGTAGGGTAGGGGTAGGGGTAGGTGTAGGGTAGGGTAGGGGTAGGGTAGGAGTAGGGTAAGGTTAGGGTAGGGGTAGGGTAGGGCAGGGGTAGGGTATAAAAGTCCACCCGTGCGAAGCCGGGGCGGGCCGCTAGTTAAATAATAATTCATAACACTAAAAGAATTTTACGAATCGGACCAGTAGTTGTAGAGACTACGTAATGCGTTTAAGCAAACAAACTCTTCAGCTTTATATATTATAATAGAAGTACTATAATAGAAGACAATACATTAGTACAAAATGTAGCATTTTGTATGTATTGTAAGAAATAGAAAATATAGTGTATTTATTCTTTACTGATTGATCTGTATCAGCACACGACTCAAACCATTATACGAATTATGCTAAAATGTAGCACTGTATAGGTATAACGTTTAAATTGTAAGGATTCCACAATTTTCACCTCCTAAACGAGGGTCGACGTTACACATAATTTAACGCAACCCAAGACATGGGCAAATATAAATTTAGCAGTAACGAAACCAAAACTATTTGATTTCGTTTGGACTCTAAGTGACATTGGCTTATGACGATTAATTATAAATAGCCACGGTTGGCCGACTAAACGAATGACATTAAAAATACGCGATGACATAATACATCGCTCAGAACTGGTTAATTTTGAACTCAGTGTTAATATATCCGATTTGAAAAAATCCTGAGATTAAATTAGCGCGTTCAAGCAAACAAACAAACAAAAGATGTAATAAAACAATGACTAAGAAAGAACGTCTCAAAAGATCTGGATAATATTTGCCATATAGGTAGGTAAATAGATCTGGAATAGCATCTTTTTTGAATAGAAATTAAGCCTAAGTAAATTTATTTTTTCATAGATGATTTTATTCTGCCGGACAGAATAAAACATTCTCGGGAGCAAAGCCTCGGCGGGAAATGAGAAACATAGCATAATATATAGTGTATCCGATGGATTGTTAACAAAATAGGAATGGGTTTTGTTGCAAACTTTTCATTGAAACCTCTAGCATATTTAAATTTATATATTTTTTGGAATTTGTAAGTAGGTACATTGATATTTATGGTTGTTCGTCTTTAACGTGTATATTTAAACATGACTAACTAGCTTTTTTTTATTAATTGGATTTCACGCCACATAGTTAAACATTTTCAGGTGTTTCGTCTATCAATTCTTAAATACAACATTTTATGCGACTTATTACATAATACTAAAATGATTGATATTTCAATGTATAATATGTTAAATATACAAATTATAATTAATATTCCTTTAAAATGGTAGATACAATGGTTTCAACTTAAATCATGGTTCAACTTTTAACCCAAGAAGCGTGAGAAAAAATATGTTACCTACATTAAAATTATGGTCGGAATGTAGGCAAACGAAAATGAAGCGGATTATTAGACCTAATTAACGTAATATTAGTAGATTAACGAAATATCAAAAATATAAATGAGCTTTATATGAAAGAAAAATGTAGGGAAATCTGACACTAAGTTACAACTTAGAAAAAACCGGCCAAGTGCGAGTCGGACTTGCGCACGAAGGGTTCCGTTTCAGTTACAAGTGCGTACCTATTTTTGATATCAAGAATAAATAAAAAAGCGTATGTTTATGAAATGAAATGTTATTTTATATTTTTATATTCGAGTTGATTGAATGAAAGCTAAATTGCGGTTTACGATTTTTGACGTATTAAAAAAAACTACTTACAAGATCTCGTTCAAACCAATTTTCAGTGGAAGTTTGCATGGTAATGTACATCATATATTTTTTTTAGATTTATCATTCTCTTATTTTAGAAGTTACAGGGGGGGGGGGACACACATTTTACCACTTTGGAAGTGTCTCTCGCGCAAACTATTCAGTTTAGAAAAAAATGACATTGGAAACCTCAACAGCATTTTTGAAGACCTATTTTATAGTTATATATAGTTTCAGTTCTATGTATAGGGCACCCCAAAATTTATTGTTTTTTTTCTTTTTTTGTGTGAAAATCTTAATGCGGTTCACAACATACATCTACTTGCCAAGTTTCAACATTATAGTTCTTATAGTTTCGGAAAAAAGTGGCTGTGACATACGGACGGACAGACAGACAGACAGACATGACGAATCTATAAGGGTTCCGTTTTTTGCCATTTGGCTACGGAACCCTAAAAAGTCGATTACAATAAACAAGCAAGTTGCAAATCACTATTTTATTTGTTTGCTGTGGTGTAGATTTTTAATTCCTAGTACCTATAATTGATTGACTAACTAAAAAAACAAAAAAAACTGAAGCAAAATATATAAATAATAATCTCAACCGGTGCCGGTGGTGTGAAATTTTAAAATCACCTATGTTTTAGTTTATTTCACAAAAAAAGGTGACTTGAATTTTGGATTAAAAAGTTAAATAAGTACTCACCTTACGGCCACCGCCACCACCTCCTCCACCTCTTACGGGCGCAGGTGGCGGAGGTGCAGGAACCTTAGTCTCATACAAACTCTCAGTTCGTTGAGGTGTGTATGGCGATGGCGAAATATCCTGCCCCAATGTTCGTTTTCTTAAAAGTGATTCTTCGAAAGGCTGATCTCGCGAACCAGCTCGAGATATGGAACCACGGCCTGACGCCAAATGGCCATTGCCAGCCGCAGGGGTGGCGGCGCGGGAAGCCGGACGAGACGGCATGATAGGCTGCGGCGCTACTGAGCCTGCCCGCGACCCAACACCAGCCGTTGCCTCCACCGAAGGCTGTCGAGAACGCCGTCCTACACGATCGACGCTAGAATCTCGACTAGGGGGTCTTTTGTAGTGATCGAAGTAATCGATCGATGGTCGTTGGCCGGGTGCACGTAGATCCCGACCTCCATTGACAATTTCTTGGTCACCAGGCATAGCTTGTCTATATTGATCAGTTGAAGGCATTTGCCGGTATCCTTGATTGATATCGGTGGGCTGACGATACATTTGATCTGGAGACTGTCCATAGCCTTGTTGATCAAGTGGTTGTCTGTAACCCGGAGGATATGATTGTTGACTCGTAGCCATAGCTTGTCGATCAAGTGGTCCCTCGGAGTGCACTGTGCCAGTGCGAATGTCATTGCGACCGTATGCTGCGGAGGTATCTACATATGCAATACCCTGAGCATCGTACGTGGGTTGCCCGAGAACGCTTTGTCGGCGCGGTGGAGCTTGTGGAGGGTTCCATTCCTGTTGCTGAGGTCTTTGATTTAATTGCGGCCTTGAAGTCGCCGAGTAGCGTCGGTCTTGAGTCATATACTGACCGGTTTGGTCCACACTCTGAGGGTACCTATGAGAAGATGCCGATTGTTGTAGATTTGGCTGCGACGCAGGCCCATACTGATTTACTTGCTCATTTGGTAGGTAAGCTCGTTGACTGCCAGATGAGATTTGAGTCGCTGCGCTTGCAGGTGGCCAGCTTTCTTGGCTAGGCTTACTGTAGGGATCATATGGTGGCCCTAGGGTTCTATTGTCTGTATTATAGTTAGTACTATTCGGTAGACTCGGATCTGCGGGCTGTACTGTTCTAGGATACTGTGTTGAGGGCCTTCTAGAAGGTACCGCATTTTGAGCTCTATTTGGAGGAATCTGTGAATGCATCGGAGGGATATGATTTGGAATGCTCTTTCCATCCAAGATCTTTTCAGATTCTTGTGGTACTGTTGCTGTTGCTTGAGTTTCGTAAGCTTTTTGTCTATATTTTTCTCTTAATCCTATTCTGTCAAAGCCAGGGTGCTTAAAATCTGGGGCGAACTGCTTCGCTGTAGCTTGCGCTATATCACAGTCTGCTTTTGCTTGGTCTGCTGCTTCGTCAGCTTGTTCAGCTTTACCTCGAGCAGTCGTAGTTCTGCAACAATTAGGGAATTTGGTAAAGTCATATTTATTTCTAGAGGCGCAATTATAACAAACTCGTGTTAAAGTTATTGCGGCAATAATTGTAGAAATCGCATTAATGGTTGTAAGCTTTTGCTTACCTATACCTTTTTATGAACTTAATGTGTTTTGGTTAAAGACTTGTTTGTATTTTAATTTACTAAAATTAGTTTGGTTTATAAAAACAGATTGGCATTTAACAAATTTAGTATTTAATAGAAAAAGTTAACAAATACTTTTAAACTTTCAGGTATCATATTTACAATTATGCAAAAAGAAGTGTTTTTTGCGTTTGATTCAATAAACTCCCTCTGTTATACTAGAGTAACCGCTGAGTAGACTATAGGAGAACTCAACACTAATATTGTAAGAACTTATGTTTGTGCCTACATTCAATGAAAATAAAATCATATATCTGTCTATCTGCACGATCAATGTAATTTGATCAAAGTGTTGGCAAAATAAGCTCATAAATAGGTATAATGTTTTGTTATACACGAACCTAGAAACAGCAATATCAGCCTTTTGCAATGCTATTTTAGATGCACGTTGCGCTGCATTTACTGCTGAATCGACACGTTCCCGGAATTTAGCGGAGCGCATGAGAAACATGTGTTTTCTCTTCTGGCTGGTGATCAGTACGTTGTTTTTATATTTGCCTTCTTCTTTCGTGCCGTCCCGGAACGTTGTTACACCGTAGCCATATTTCTTGTTCGCCGACCATTCTCCTTCATAGCGAAGTCCGTCACTGCGTTCACTAACACCGAACCCAGTGCGTTTGTCGTTTTTCCATTCCCCCAAATATGTTTCTGTGACACTCGCATCCAGATGTTCATCCTTAAACAAAAAAAACCCAAGTTTTTTATCAAGATAGTTAATATAATATAATATTTAAAAACACACACACGTTAGAAACAATTGTATCACCCAGATTATTAGTAAGTATTTACACAAAACCAAAACACAAAACTTGGTATTTAGGTTTTTGATACCAATTCGGAAATTGTTTTGGAAAATTTCAAGCTAACCGTATTCTTGCGGTGTTTAGTTGTAGGTACATTTATTCTGTTAACACTAAAAATATTCTGTTGAAGTGTGGAATCTGTTGTTGGTAATATGTTTAGGTTCCACGATTAAAAGCTAACGTTATTTTGATTACCTATTTATTTTAGTTTAAATAGTTCGAGGATTTATTTTAGCATATTGCCGTAGATATAAACAACTTTATTTTAGAATTGAGGAAAAGGTCTGTAACCATGCTAATTAGGGATTGGCCTGGGGGTGGAGGGCATTAAAATGGCATTGCATCAACATGCGAACGATAATGTGGGTGATTTTGTGACTAATACCAAATAAGTTCCCACCTCGACAACGAAACTTGCGTTCGAATTTGTGTGCAAAGAGGCATGGGTCATAGCGGAGTGGGTGCTGTCTACCGAGGAGACCCACGAAGAGGCTGAGCCCCCCGACCCCCCGGAGTGGACTGACGCCACGCCGGCCCCATCCAGCTCGCCGACGCTGCGCTGTTTGCGCCATTTCTGAAAACATTTATATGTCGGTTTAGTAAGTGGACTTCAAACATTTATTAATTTAATTATCAAAATCCCTAATTAACATATTTTGTATTTTGGTTTTGCTTAAAACGTAATATAATGGCATTATAGCATGATTAGTCCATAATTCTTAGTATTAGGTACCAACTTTTTTACTCATTCATAAATATTTAACCCTCTTGAGTTAATAAATCTATAAGAAATAAAATTCAATTTCAAATCTGAGAAGTAAAATAGGATTAGTCAACGATATTAATTAGAAAAAAGTTTTCGGTTGTTAGTTCATATAAATAAGATTTAAAAGTTTGTGCAAAAATATAAAAATTAAGATTGAGTATGAGTAGTTATACTGTATGTGAAATAAAAATAACTATTTTACATTTAGTATGACGATATTCATTTTAAAGCATTGGTTTGTAACATAGGAAAGAACAATATGTGTTTATTAAATATTCATATAAAAACGAAATCATAAAACGAGCGAACTTCCATGTTGTTCTATGCATAGTTTGTCGGTAATAAACTTATGAGACTGTGAATAGTACTTATTAGTCAATTCGATTGATATAGTATGACGTACCTACCTAAGTCCAACAAAAATAAATAATTGTTGAAAGTTGAAGTCTCGTCAAAATGTGTACGAAAATCGAGTCGTAACAAATTGATACAGAATAAATAGAAATTATTATTTGAAAGTTTAGGGAACTTACTTGTAGTAATCCCGTTTTAGTTTTCCCGACGAGCGAGCCACGTCTGCCCGCGGGTTGATCGGAGCGCACGGTAAGTACGAAGCCTCCTCGTGCGTCATCCATGCGAGTCGCTCTCTGCTCCGAGGGGTCGCCGGCGCCCCCTTCGTTGAGCGACGACAACGAACCGCGGTGCCCCCGGGCGCCGCCGCGGTAGTGCGACGCCAGCCCGAACGGCGCCGACGTACGGACGCCGTACCCGTGCCGCAGCCCGCGCATCCATTGTCCTTGATAAGTTCCTGGAAATGTAGACAAGTTTTCTTAATATTTAGATATATGCAGGACTTGTAGCTATTTCTTAGTAAGGACCTACCTTGCATTTGTCTAAGATTCAAGTTAGTTAATTATTGCTATAATATTGATTTACGTCATATGGTAAAAGAAGAAAGAACTGGTCAATTGCGAGTCGGACTCGCATACGGCACGCCTGTAAGCATACCGTAGTCTATGAGCACTTGGCGACAAATGTCCCACGACATGTGTCAGCGACATGACAAGCGATTTTGATCGACATGTCTGGTAACATCGCGGGATACTGGTAATCACTACGAACATAAGTCGCGCGATATCCGACAACCTCATACCACTTGCCCGTCGTCTCATGGAGACTCAAGTAGTGGGCCATTCATAGCCCTGTGTAACCGTGACTTCAGAATACAACGTTTTATACTCTAAGTTGGCCCTAGCCCTTTTTTAATGATTTTTATAGATTATATAATAACAATCAGGACCAGTGCCATAACAAGTCACGGGGGCAAGTCAAGCCATTCTGAGATTTTGACAAAGATTTAATTTACTCCGAGACTTAAGTGTAAGAGAAAAATGTCCCCTAGTATTCAATGCGGCTTACATTGGTATTAAATTATTGTTATATCCAGATAATTGTGAAAGTTATTATGACTCAGTGGGCATGAGGACTAAAAAAATCTATTTAGTCCGTCATTTAGATTACTAAAAAATATTGGACACGTATTTTTTTATTTATCAAATCAATAAAAAATTGACAAAGATACAGAGCAACTATAAAGTTCAGAAGAGGCGGGCTTGTGACGTCACTATTAGGTAAAATTGTACTAATAGTGACGTCACACAAAATTTCGTCATTTTTTGATTGTGGAACAAAAAAAAAACGTGTCCAATATTTTTTGGTAATCTAACTGACGGACTAAATATATTTTTTTAGTCCACATGCCTATTATAAGCATGTAGGTATAAGATGTAAGTACATATCCCCGAACTAGAATCGGCTAATTACAAATCTCAAATAAGTGTTGTTTTAATCATTTATTTTCTTTTTAACTTATCCTACGGTTAAAATCATTAAATACCTTTTTCAAGCCTCTTTATTTGTAGGTACTGTATAACTGAGCTAAATAATATAGGTAAAACAATCAGGCAACTCTGTAAATATTAAAATAATATCAAATTCACTCACGTCATTTAAGAATACAAAAAAGCAGTCAACGTTACAAGGAATTCTTCCATTTTTCTATTGGAATTATGTCACTGCGAATCGAACTATCTTGTCATGAAGGAGTAGGTAGATAATTTAAGAGCTGTGAGTAAACGATTATTCGATAAGTTTTTTATGTCAATATCAATCTGTTACGTAATTTCTTTGCCAAATTTTTGTCATTATTTACTGAATTTGTTTGTCGTGTAATATGCATCTTTGGGCTCGTAGGTATGAAGCAAAGCGACGGAGACGACAATTTTTTAAAATTTACGTTGTGTCATAGGAAATAAAAACATGTAAGCAGATTATAACAGTTCATGTTTCTGTCATATTGACATTCCTCGAAGTACGTACGTCTCCGGAAGGCTCCGAACCGCGTGAGATTCATGGTATGCTCTCTCATCGTACCAAGTTTCATTAGAATCCTTTTACTAAGTAAGTACCTAGTTTCAGCGTGATATCAAGAATTCAAAGATTCAGATAGACACACGGGCAGACAGAACGACAAAAATGGATTAAATTACACTTTTAGCTTCACTATATTATCGATAAAAGACCTATATAAATTCAAAATATCAGAATTTGACTTCCACCGGTTTTATTATACCTTATCTAGCTACTCATTATTATGTTAACTATTACCTATGTACCTACATTATGTATAGAAGATGTAGATAGGTCTCATTGAATATCAAAGCCCTTTTAATTAGTGCATTATGATGGGCAACTACGAAATCCTAGACTGCATGAGTTATATTGATCCTGTTTATTCGGGACTTTAATTAATATCTCTATTTTTAACGAAAAGCAACCCAATCGGTTCAATTGTTCGACTAAAAAAATATTGATAGAAAACATTGTTCATCATTATTCATAGAAACCACTGATCCCAGATAAATATATTGGTTCACAGAAGGCGATTTTTTGATGAACTGCTAATACCTATTATATTAATAAATTTCACATTTCTGGCACTGACAGATGTTAGGCATTTTAGGCAAAGTGCTGGTATGGAGGTCACACCAAACTGGTGTGGCCAACAGGAATAGCCAATTTGAGGCATTCCTCGTGGCGATTTCTGTGAACCAAAATATCTGGGATCTCTGTTTTCTATGAATAAAGTTTACGGCGAGAAGTGCTATCTATGAACAGTGACTTCTTTCTACACTGTTTGTATCAACCGAGATATCTACGAATAATGTTTTCTATCAATATTTTTTTGACGAAACATGATGTCTGGGAATAGAGTTTTCTATTAACTATACTTTCTGTATATAGTTATTATATCGTGTTCTAACGTTCCACGCTTCAATAATATCAAGAAATTTCAACACATAGACTAGCCCTTCGGAAAAAATATTGCTCACCTTGTTTAGATCAATTTAAATTAGGACCTACTATTATTAACATGTTTAAAGATAGGCTAGTTGACACATATGAAATTATGTTACGATGGTGTTTATTTCTAAAACTATTTGTCTTATGGAACCTAAATATACTTAATAATTTCTGTTCAAGAAACTTGAATTTGTTTTGTATAAACTCAATATGAAAATTATTTCTTTTGTCTGTCTTTAACTTCCGAAATCGCTATCAGCCATTTTGTGACGTCATACATGTAGTTAAAAAACATAAACGCGATCCTTTACTATTACACTTTCTGAGTCATGACGTCATCGATCTCGGACACAGATAATGTATATTAGACCATAGCCCAACATGGCTGACATCGTTTTCATCTCTATATATCAAGCCAATTTTAAAATATTTATTTAAGTGCTTTCTAGATCTCAAATAAATGCCATATTTTTTTCTTGATTTAGTAAAACCATTCTTAACCATATAAAATAAATAATTTCAAAAAAGTGTCAACTAGTCTATTCCATCGTAAGTAATACGTAGGTATATTATATAATTTACAGAAGTTTACTAATGGAGCTGTCCCTAGGTTTCATCCACATATTTCCCGTTTCTCTGGGAACTTCGTCTTACATTATAGCCTATGTCCTGGATAACGTAGGCTATCTAAAGGTGAAAGAAATTCAAAATCGGATCAGTAACCCGGAGATTATCCCAAACATCCCAAGTCACAAACTATAAAACTTTATTTGATTTTTTCGATCATTCTGGTAGATATACTCGTAGACTGCTACGAGTATATGCCTATAGGGGTCAATGGTCAAATGTAAACAAATTTGCTCAGCCACTGAGATTTATAAAGCTATTTCAATCTTACGTCAATAAAATAAAATATAAAGATACAAGTTAATACCTATGAAACACTAGCTGTCCCGCGCGGTTTCACCTGCGTACAACCCATTCCCGTGGGTGCCTCAAATCAAATCATTTATTTTTGCAGAAAACACTGTTACAATGGTGTTATGAAATGTTTCAAGTGATTCTACCGTAAGGCATGCAAAATGAGACGTGAGATACTTATTATTATATTATTCACATTGCATAAAAATGTATCTTAAAATAAATAATAGCATATGACACATATTTAAAAATCAGTTTAGTAGATCCAGAGTTATCCCCTACACATAAACAAACTTTATAATATAATGTTTGTTAATTTAGAAGTTAAGATTTATAAAAAGTAGATATACTTATATTGATAACTAGTGGCCCGCCCCGGCTTCGCACGGGTAAACTTTTATGGTGCCATCTATCGAAGAATGGTCGTACCAACTCAGAAACTTTCGTAGTTATTTTTTTCGGATTGACGTACATAGGTAGCCACGAGTCTTTTGCTACTTCACCGGGCATAAAAGCGAGCAGAGCTCCAGCCTTAATAAATGGTTTAAAAACTACAAACTAAGCAACCTGCGCAAGAGGGCGCCCCCTGTGGGGCTTGGACCTCGGCTCAGGGCGGTTGCTGGCGATGAGTTTTGTGCAACTGTCGCTCTACCATACAGTTCGCGGGCCTCTCGGACTTCGGGTCTACGAGGGCATCGGATGGTTCTTTGCAAGCTAAGGGTCAGCAGGCCGAGGGGGGAAATCTTTCGTAGACTCATGCACAACACTTTGCTGAAGATCATCACGAGAAATGGGTGTTCGTTCATTGCATATTGGTAAACGAAAAATCGGTATCTACCGATGTTGGTAAATGCTTCATCATTTGCTTTTCTGATTTATTTGGGTGTAATGGAAACTAGTTAGCTCTATAGGTATAAAAATGCATCATCAACCCGTATAGCGTCCACTTCTGAAAATGGGCCACTTCCCAAGGGGAGTTTTGCCAAAGTCACCACTCTTGGCAGATGGATTGGTGACCGCATTATGTTATAACATAAAAGGAAACGCTACTGTCCGTTCCCTTGTATACGCTTGTTATGGATTATATGGATGATGTTATAACACTGGAAAAACGGCTTAACGAGTTTTCGGAGGCACGGAGACCCTCAACCAACCTGTCTTGGAAATAAATATTATTTACACAAGATTTCTTGTCCGGCGTGGGGTTCGAACCCATGACCTCCGAGACTTATACCGCTACAGCTCGGAGGTTGATAGAAAAATGTCCTGATTCATTTGTTTTCATGTGACAAAGGGTTAAGAATACACAGAATATTAAAGGAACCATGTGCAAGATACATTAATTACAACGACTTCCGTTTATCATTCTTACATAGTAAAGTGACGTCAATACAAGCTCATTGCTTGTGAATATAATGTAATAAATAACTGGTATAATTAGCAATAATGTTGTTTTTTGGTAAACTGTGACAATGATCTATGACTGTGGACAATGATCGCATATTTATAACCTGCTTTTATTGGGTTAGTCACTATCTGGACATGAGTGTGTCGAGTTGGTGAAACTCGGAATTAGGATCACTTATTATTTCGTCATCTGGACATGCCAATACTTAGGTATATGTATGTCCACTTAATGAAACTAAAATTTAATCCTTTTATGTTTTCGTCAACTGTTTAGGTCCTTTTTATATTGCAATGTAAGTGTTATTTGGTGTGTTGTTATGAACGAATATCCAGCTGTTGCGATTTCACTCATGTATTGCATCAATAAAAAAATCAAAATTTTCGGAAAATAAAACCACTTCAAAATAGGTCTTGTAGTTTAGAAGCCGTGGAAACGACTTAGTTTTATATGAACATATTCAGTTGCATCTTTATTGGTATTAATAAATATATATTAATGTGTTAAACTTGACAGTAAAATGCACTGACTGACATCCTACTACTCTAATGTTATAAAATGTGAAAGTTTGTATATTCGTACAACCAAAAACATTTAAGCAGATTTGAATAAAATTAGACGTACCTACTTATATATATATATATATTATTTTATGTAGATAACATTCCTCACATTACGTGCCATGGATAGCAACCAAACACGGATGTAACTGTGATACAAATAGGTAGTTCTTATTTTTGGTATTTATTAATACTAACTATAAGATATTTAAAATAAATTAAGACTACTGTTTTATTTTTCTGTTTTTAATAAAAAAAAAACATAATTAAAGTCTATATTGATACCATGACCAACATCTCTAAAGTGACTATATCGACAGTTGGAATCGACCCTTCGAACTTTTAAATAGATGATTGATAAATAATTACCATTCTTTATATATTTTTTCGATTTTATATATAATTGTAGGTCATTTTTGTAGCAGCTTGTATTAAATGAGTAGTCGACATGATTGTGTGCCGAAGCGGCGCGGCAGGCGTGCCCGTGCTATATTTAACCGGCGAGGGCCGCGGGCCGCTGCGTGGTCGCCGCCGCACAGGGCCACCTCACGCTTGCATCGAGGAAAATACACAAAACGGCTATTACAACGTCTTTCAACTGGTTGTAATAAAAAAATAATCATAATAGAGAAGCTTTTTTATGATTAAGACTTAGACTATTTCGCTATGGCGCGAAGTTCGTCGTTATGCCGAGAAGTGAGTTGATGCGGTGCGATGACCTATCTGACATAGGCTCAGATGAAAAGTGGGTAATCTGTTTTCATCGTCATAGATTAAAAGAGTATAAGATTGAGTAGTAGTTACGTACTACACTGAAGTTTAGTTACAGTGAAAAGCATAAAGTACCTACGTTGAGTTGATAAATACAAGGCACGTAACCGTAGTGTTATTTAGTGAAACACGAATTTGTAGTTATAATTTTATGAATGACAAATCTTTATCGAGGATATGACTCAACTGTGTGACCGTCGTGAAGAATGACGTTACTTTACGGGCCGGCCATGATACCTACACGATTCATTAAGCGAAAGTGTTAGCTATGGATTCGTGGCTAAAAAGGTTGTCAGTATGCCATTTGATTTTGTGTCTCTTGGCACTATACGAAATAAACAATTAACTAATTACTATCGTAATACACATACATTATCTATGTGGTAAGTAGTAGACAGACTTTTAAATAATTATATTTATCATAACCCTAAATAATGCGATAAAGGTAACCTATATTCTTAGGCTGTTATAATTTGATATTAGTTTTAATCCTATTGTTACGATAATTTTGTAATTTCTGCTATGATAATTATGTTTATAGTAATTATACATCTTTATCAAAATTACACCTATATCAACTGAGGATACTTTAATTATAATATAACTTTCACTGCAGTTACGTAGGTATATAGCACCTTTGTCGGAATGTGTAGTTCTAACGCATGTTTGTGTAAGCAAAAGCCTTTTTTCCTAGTTCACATTACTGCCGCAGTCATTATTGTTTAGGTCACGAGGAAAACATCAAGCTTAATATGAGACATAGTCATCTTCATCTGATTCAAATTAGGTAGTAGAATAATTTATTTATACTAATATTATAAAGAGGTAAGTTTGTGACATTTTAGGTAGTAATCTCTGGATCTACTGAACCGATTTAAAAAATATTTTACCAATAGAAAGCCACGTCATTTATGAATGTCATAGGCTATATTTTAAGTGAAAATTTTAACGTGAACAGGATCTACGCGGGTGAATCCGCGCGGATTAGCTAGTTTATGATATTAAAACAATAGCATTATCATCGAAACATCGAATAACGGATTTTGTCGTAACAAGCAGAACTACAGTTCAAAGAATGCCATGGCCGTGTGATCGTGATGTATTTTCGTCTAAATTCCGATAGTTTGGCAATGAAAGAAATGAGATAATACTGACCGCCATCGGCGTATGTCTCTGAGCCGTATCCATCCTGCAGTCCGTTGGCCCAGGTTCCCTCGTACTTGGCGTTGCTAATTGTGCTCTGGCGCACGCCGTAGCGCCCCTTGTAGCCCTGCGTCCATTCGCCGCGGTACAACCAGCGGTCGCGCGTCTCCACACCCAGCCCATGCCGCTTGCCATTTTGCCATTGACCCTCGAACGAACTGCCACTGAAATTAAAAGAAACGTTTTTACTATATGTATTTTTATTTACAACTAATCACTCCAACACTCCCGCTACTGCAACTCCTGTATAAGCCATGATAAACAGCGGTACACATAAAAGAGGTTCTTAGCTGTTAGGCTCAGCCTAGTCTCGGGACACCTTAATTCCCCGGATCCCGCAGCGAGCAAATTTAAACAGAAAGTTTAAGTTTTAGGACTTTGAAACTAAATTCTACTTTCCTCCAGCGCAAAGATACTTACTACATATCGAATAGATAAATAGAAAACCGATTCATCATCATTTAATTTATACATAATGCTGCCCGCGATTACGTCCGCGTAATCTATGGATTTTATAAGCTATCTAACAATGAACGTGCCGTCTCAAACAGTACTACACATTTGGAGATTCGACTGAATACACGGATAAACAAACAAAGAGACCAAATAAAAACTTATTAGTTTTTATAAAATTAGCCTTATAAAATTAGCAGTCAAAGCTCCGTAAAATCGGCTATTAGGTACCGAGATTAGCCGGAACAAGAAGATACACAGATAGACATGCAACTAAAATAAATTATTCTTTTATTATAAGTACGCTTTAAAGCATACATTTCAATTTTAGTTTTATTTGTACTCGTATTATGATACCTACAAGGGATCGAAGATCCCTTTCCACTCTGATTTACAACCGATTTTTATTTGTTTAATAGTTATTGATGAGCTTTAGCTTATTCATTAAATTAAAAGGCCTACATCATGTTTCCATAATGCCCATGTACCTATATTAGACTATAGAAGTAGGTATGAGGATTAGGAAAACATCGCAGCTTCAGCCAGTATAATAAACCTAAAATGACTGAACCGGAGCCGATCGTAACGATTCTTATGGATAAATAAACGAAAGACTCGTAGGAAGCTAGGATAGGGATGGTGGTCCTCGCGAGGTGAGGTTCGCACCACGTTCTCGGCTTTAGACCAGATGCCAGCCCGCGCTGATTGGTCAATTTTTTTAAATTACGCCACTTATATAAATTTGACTATATTATTGATATATCAATTATTATAATTATATATAATTGAGTTAAACAAATAATATTATTAAAATAGTTTTAGTTTAATATATTACGTGATGTCGATTTGTATGAATTGATACACATACAGTTAACTCATACCATTTACTGAAGACTGTCTGCATATACAAATACAAATAAAATTTATTTGTGAATATAGGTACATAGCAAAATTGTTTCAGGATTACAGGATATAATATCAGAAGTATTGTCCTTAAATAAGTAATCGAAATAATGTTCTTAAAAAATGACGTACCTATACCCATCGCGGATTATTCGTCTAAGTTACTAATAAACTATTTCATTTCATTTAAAAATTCTGAAAAATGCATATTAATAAGCATTATGTTGAACCTTTGGTATTTATGCCATGCCAATAATACAAACGACTGAGAACGTTCTCATTGTTGGCATAATTGACGATCTATAGGCTAGATGACTTTTTTTTAATTATTTTTATATGGTTAAGAATTGTTTTACTAGACCAAGAAAAAGATATGGTATATTTTTGCGATTTGGAAAGCGCTTAAATAAATATTATAAAATTGACGTGACATTTAGAGATGAAAACGATGCTAGTCATTTTGGTCTATATACATTATCTGTATCCTGACGTCAATCATAAATCGATGACGTCATGACTCAGAAAATGTGATAGTCAAGGATCGAGTTCTTGTTTTTTAACTAGACCTATGACGTCTCAAAATGGCTGATCGCATTTTCGGAAAATAAAGACATAGATAAAAAAAATCATATTAAGTTTGTATAATCATCTTCAAGTTTTTGGAACACAAATTATTCCATATAAAAAATATTTACAGAAATAAACATCACTGTAACATATGGGTCAACTAGCCTATTGTAACGTAACATTTAAATTTTATAACAGTCATAGGTATGTTTTTTACAAAAAATGTTTCGATAAAATTAACTCTAGCGCTTTGCAATACAAGATAATCTAGGCTGTACGAACGGGAGCCCCTAGCACAGGTTCCAAGTAACTTATTCTGTAATTTCGGCGTGCGTGTATTGAAACAACAAAGTTAATATAGAGTGACATTAACATTTCCTTAGACATATAACTCGATCTTGATAACGCCCGTACACTAAAGATATCACGCAATTTTTTGCCAGTAGCTATAATAATATTCTTGATAAGTACTTTACTTATTTTACCTTCTACAATATTCATTTGGATTATATCTAACTATGTTGCTGTTCCTGACAGGGTTCATAAATGGTA
Source organism: Nycteola revayana (assembly GCA_947037095.2). Classification (NCBI taxonomy): domain Eukaryota; kingdom Metazoa; phylum Arthropoda; class Insecta; order Lepidoptera; family Nolidae; genus Nycteola; species Nycteola revayana. Next base: position 15,742,530 of record OX344846.2, on the reverse strand, counting down.
CCACATTTTATTATAATGTTAAAACACCAGTAAACACCTTATGAAATGCAATAAAGTATTGATTGATTAAGTACTTTTCTTATTTTACTTTGTGTATGTTGTAATATTGTGTAATTTTGTTGTATGCATAATAAACGTGGCATAACGGTATATCTAAGTCGCCTTAAATTTCAGAGGTCGTGGTTTCGATTCCTATTCCAGACAAAACATTACTTATACTTATATATTTCTTTCCGTGTCTGGTTGGTTGAGAGACTCTCCTCCGTGTCTCGGAAATCCCGTTGAGCTTTTTTTCTGATTGTTATTAACATCATCTATGACAATCGTTAACAGGTAACGACGTTTATTTGTGTATTTGCTCTACTGCGGTTACCATTTCGCCTGCCAAGCGTGGTGACTATGGTAACACCCTTCCGAGGGAGGCCCATGGTGAGCTGTGGAAGATTTACGGGCTGATGATGATGTACTTAATTTATTTCCTAATTAAGTCCGGAAGCTTTTACATGAAACCTAATTATTAATGATCGATAGTCGTTAGTGGTATCTACTTAATTAGATCATAGTTAATTGGTTTATTAATATTCACAAATTACATTTAACACATTTTTCACTGAAAGCTTACCTTCTGAATTTTGTAATAAATTATATTAAGGACTGATTTTAGAATAGTCAGTTAAAAATGTTCGGAGGAGTATATTGGAGGAGGAGAAAATTCTGTCAATCTCAAATTTATTATTCTTATTACTTTTATGTGAGGAATAAATTAAGTAAGTAAGAATTTAACAAAACCTAACATTACTTGTACATACCTACTGCGGTTTCATATTCACGTTGGTAAAAAATCGCTAACGTATTCATAAAGCTGAAAATTAGTACGAAAGTTGCGAATACCATAAAAAAATATGAGAAAGTCCACATCGGTCCCGTAAATGATAATTAAATGATTCAAGGTCAAAAAATACAATTCGTATTTTTATCGGTAAACTTTTAGTACAAAATATGAATATAATATTTTAGACAAGGTAAGTTTTGTATTTACCATAGGTACCTTGTTGTATTTTGGTGTGTTATTTTAGGCGTAGTTCCTAATGTTGATATTTCCACCATGTTTTTAAATTGTAGCGGTCTTAGAATGTGGAAATTAACCTGGAATGATTTTTTTATTTTATCTATTAAAAGTCGTAGCATAAATATAAAACGCTATAAATATCGTTGAACTGCCCAGCAGACACCACAATTATTGTATATCAAATTACGCCTTTCGTGAATTCTAATTCGTTTTTTTTAGATTTATTTCTACAGATAGAGGTTTAGAAAGAGATTGATCGATGCGGATGTTTTATGAAGATAAGTAAGTATACACTTGTACCTACATGAATTTTCATTGAAACTATATGTTTTAAAATTTAAAGTCTCAAAAATGTCACAGCGTAATACATTATATACATACATTCACGCCTCTTTCCCATAGGGTAAGCAGAGCCCACTCTCGCCCCTTTAACATTAATTTATCTCCTCATACATTACCTTCGGTTCAGAAAATTTTTAACATGGCCTTCCTAAGAACGTCGCCAATTTGAACTTGAAATGTCCGCTTTGGTTTTCATCAATCCGGTTCACATTCGCCCTTATTTGTAAGTCTCCATTTCATTCATTCTATGTATTTATTCGAAACAATTTATGCATATGCATACCTTTTTCAATCCTTGTCACTACCTCTACTTAAATCCAACAACACTGCCTTATCACTTCCAAAACGGTGACAAACAAAATAAAACAACTCCACCTTCTATAAATTCTATCCAAAACAAGGAAAATAATTGTGCCGAAATTAAATATACGATGGTATGAATTAAATTGAAAATACCGAAAAAAGCCGAAATTTGTATGATACATATTAGACGCCTAATGTCATAGTTAGTTAGAACAATGGATTTTCTAAGATACAACTTATAAGCAATTATACTATTCTATTATATGTTGAGAAAATGACAAACAAAACGACACGTTCTCTACAATTACTCTCTGTAAATCATTGAGCAATTTTTACATAGTATTGTAGGTGTTCACAAAATTCATTTTTCATTCTTTAAATTATATATCATGATTTTTTTATAGTTGCTACTCAGCGAAATGATTTATTGTTGGTAGTACCAGTAGTACCTACAATCGATCTATGTATATAACTACTTACTTTTTGAATAACATGAAAAAATACAGAATAATTAGCTTAGAACATGTGTTAAGAGCTCTCGTTAATACATAAAGATTTAATTTTGTTATGTAGGTACATAAAACATTGCAGTAAACTTTTTTGAAAAAAACATACCTATGCCTATGCCTAATAAAATTCTCATATTATAATTTAAATGTTTAACAAAGAGGCCGTGGCCCAATACTACGGCCGTCGCACTTGTGATCTTGTGGTCGCCCCGTAATGATTCCTACACTACCGACGTGAGCCCTCTCGTAACACAAGCATTTTAGCTTAGCACGGGGTTATCAAGAATACTAGTAGACTGCAAAACTTTGCTAGTCATCATCTGCCCGTATAACGTCCACTGCTGAACATGGGCCTCCTCCCGCGGGAGGGTATTTGCCATAGTCACCACGCTTGGCAGGCGGGTTGTTGACCGCAGTATTATGTTGTACCACACAAGAAAACATTGCATGTTATAACAATCGGGACCAACGGCTTAACGTGCTTTCCGAGGCACGGAGGGTAGTCCCTCAACCAACCAGACCCAGAAAGAAATTTTAGAATTTACACAAAGATTTCTTGTCCAGCGTGGGGATCGAACCCACGACCTCTGAGATTTAAAGCGAGCCATATACTGCTACGCTACGGAGGTTCTCTCTAACTCTGCTAGTAATATATAACTACTGATGAAAAACCTTCCTTCCAATATTAGGAACTACTTTTATAGTAAGGGTTCAATATAATATATACATACATACATATAATCACGCCTTTCTCCCATGGCGGTAGACAGAAACTACAGAACGCCACCTGCTACGATCCTTTACACACTCCCTTTGCCTCGTCCACGTTCATACATCTGGTCATACACGCACGCCGGTTGCGAGTACTACGCACCTGACCTTTCTGTAGAACATCACCTATGAGGTCAGTATAATATGTCCTTCTAGGGCGTCCCCTCCCGGCGTTTCCACGTCCTTGTAAATTACCTTTTGTTACTCGCCTTTCATTCATCCTTTCCACATGACCAAACCACCATATAATATAATAATATAATGCTTATGAATTGCTCAGATTTATTCATAAGAATCGTTTTGATCGATTCCGATTCAGTAATTAAAAGGTTTAATTATTAATCACAGACAAATAGACAGTCTAATCTTTCACTCTATAATAGTAGGAACAGATTGCAAACGAAGATGATCTGTGGTTTATTTATTGCGTATTTTATTGATAAGTCTGTAGCGATTTTATTGCTCAAACCTTTTTGAATTCGACCAGCGACTGGATAACATTATAATTTTTATAGTTTAGAACATATAATAAACGTAGTCGCAGTCAAGAAACTATATCTATAAAACTGCGTAACTGATACCTAGAAAGAACATTCACAACCTGGGATAAACGATTAAATAAGTTTTATACTAAAAAATATATGTAATGTCAGTTATTGGTCTAAAGACCAATAACTGACATTACATATGTTACCTAAACCTATGAAATTGCGGTTCTGCAGTACTGGCCATTTCAAATCAAAATAATTTTTGTTTGGCTAAGAATTCTAATTTCAAATTAATTTTATTTTAAAAACATGGTATTTTTTTCCCGAAAGTAGTCGAATTTTCATCGCATTTCAATCTTTTTCGTCATCATGGATACGTTAAAAATTCGAGTAATTATGCGTCGTGGCAGCAACGCGGCACAAGCGGCACGCAACATCAACGACGTTTACGGAGCTAACACTACAAACCAACGCATCACCTGTTATTGGTTTGCTCGCTTCCGTTCTGGAAATTTCGACCTGAAAAATGAACCTCGTGGTCGTCCGAAGACTTTGGTCGACAATGACGAATTAAAGGCGATTGTGGAAGCTGATGATACACAATCTACGGCTGAATTAGCAGCAGCTTTCGACGTTAGCGTCAAAACAATATTGGTCCATTTGCGTCAAATGGGCAAGGTAAAAAAGCTTGACAAATGGTTGCCCCAGGAACTCAATGATCACCAGACGAGACGTGCCTTGCACTGCTCAACAGACACACAAATGAAGGAATTTGGAACCGCATTGTTACCTGCGATGAAAAATGGATTCTGTTTGATAACCGCAAGCGCTCAGCAAGTTGGTTGGATCCTGGTTCAGCACTTAAACAATGCCCTAAACGAAAACTTACCCCTAGAAAAGTGAGTTTATATTTTTTAGTATAAAACTTATTTAATCGTTTATCCCAGGTTGTGAATGTTTTTTCTAGGTATCAGTTACGCAGTTTTATAGATATAGTTTCTTGACCGCGACTACGTTTACACTGTTTGGTGGTCTAGCGCCAATGTGATTCATCACAGCTTCTTACCAAACGGGGTGAGCATTACTGCAGATGTGTACTGTGAAGAACTGAACACAATGATGGAGAAGCTGGCACATCTCCAAACAGCATTGGTCAATCGCTCGTCTCCGCTGCTCCTGCACGACAACGCGCGACCTCATACTGCACAGCAGACGGTCTCCAATTTGCAAGAACTGGGGTTGGAAGCTCTCCGTCATCCGCCCTACTCACCAAACCTTGCGCTTACAGACTACTACTTTTTCCAGAATTTGGATAACTTCTTGGCGGGAAAAAAATTCAATACCCGAGAGGCAGTATAAATGCCTTTGAAGAATTTGTTGCCTCCCGTCCAGCTGATTTCTTTAAGAAGGGCATCAATAAACTGCCACTGCGTTGGCAAAGATGCATTGATTGCATGGTTGATTACTTCGATTAATACAAATAAAAAATACATGAAAAAAAATCGTTTAAATTTTTTCATACAAAACGGCAATTTCATACCTATAATAAATTTAAAAGCGGTGACATTGTGTTAAATATGTTTTCAAATCATTTGTGTTAGCCAAAAGGATTCATTTATACTAAGTAATAGTTTTTTTAATCGATCAATAGCTTATAATAGTATCACAATGATGATTACTTCTAAAACCGTGACTAACAAAACTAAACTCAAGGGTATTCGATTCTATTTGGTGGAAAATATTTAAGAAGCTAGATTAAGTGGAGAATCATGCTGATAATCAGCACTGACGGTCCAGTATGTATAATAGATCAGCTATCGAACGCAGCTCAATTTCAGAACTGTACCTATGTACGAGTTACAGAGTAAACGTGCTTACGTTTACTATGTAACTCATCGTTATACACTAAAGGCAGCTCGCGCAGGTTGCATAATTCGGAGATTATTAACTATGTATTTTCATTTTCTTATAATTCATAGAGTTGCCGTAATAAATAAACCTCCGCTATCTTTTTTTTATGCGCGTATGCGTCAGGTTTATATCTACTTTTAATCTGTAAATAAAATATTAACTGTGGAGAGTGTGAGTCACCGAGGCTTAAGCTGAAAATCGGCTTTAAGGTTTAGCTCAAAAACAGATTCATGGCTACGTCCAAACTGCGGTCATTCGTAGTATAAGCTTAAGCCGCTTAGTGTTTTTAAAAAAAGTAAAATCACGGAAGTCTAGGGTCCATTCAATAAATACAAATAAGTTGTCGAATATGTGGTCTAGAAATGCATAGTTCATATGAATCATGTTACCCATAATAATATAATGGATCTTTACTTAAGTGTCATAATCAAACTTTGCTTGGTTTTTAACTGTGTATGTCGTAAGAGGTAACTAAGGGATCCATGAGGTGTATATAATATGCCATTAATGGGCAGCAGCATCTATCAGCTGAACATCATTCCAATCCGCCTGCCAAGAGTGATGATTGGCAATCAATATCCCTCATCGAGCCAAGGTCAGTAAAGGGAAGGCCTATGCAGTGAACGTGAACGGGTGTGTGAAGTTGAAGAATTAAAAAAAAACATATGCGAGTATGTTCGTTAATATAGTATATATATATAGTTTCTTTCAAATCCTGGTGTTATGGGATATAAAAAACACCTTGTATCATTTTTTAAGTGCCTATTTATTACAAAGGTTTTTATTAACTGATTTTTATGATGTACCTGCTTATTTCGCACATTTTTTATTTTTGCACGTACTTGAGTATTTTTTTATAAACTCAGCTGCAAAATCAATTTCGTTATCCGACGTCTTTGTACCTTCGAATTTTCAGAGAAACAAAGGGAAGTGTATAACCCTTAAAACTGGGTAAGTGCCGGAATAAAAAATGTCTCAAAACCTACAAAAGTTTCAGCTAGTAAGTTTAAATCATTGTTCGGGCTGCGAAGCTGATAGAAGGTAATTATTTTTTCAAATTACGTTTTTCAAAGTAAAATAAGAAGATAGATTTCGATTTACAAAATACTTTTCTTGTTCTTGGTGAAAAAATTTTAACTACCATTTCACCAAGCTTATTGATATGTGATTTAACAGTTATATTAGGTACTAACTTAATGAAAACATGAATAAATTCAAAACATATTTGATGAATCGGAAAACAGTGGAGATGTTTTTTTTGCAGGCCTACGTATGTTGTTAGCCGCGACTACAGCTTAAGTTACTATGTACTTCACTCGATAAACAAGCCGCGCAGGGCGCTAGCCTTATTAAATGTTTTATTATCTACGAACTAAATATGTAAATGAATATAATTAGAATTTAAATAAAATAGGCAAATAAAAGCAGTGGATAATATTATATTTTTCATACATGACAAGAGTGACAGAAGTCAGTTATTACTTTTTACAATACTAATATTTGTACAACCAGTGTTGTCATTGTTAACCAAATAGGATTAACACCCCCCCCGCAATGGCAACACCCTGTAAATAATATTTTATAATTGTAGATAAAAAAAAAACACAATACAAACACTTACACGAGACAACACACTAAAATATTAAAAATAAAGAAACCTAACCTAAGCCTAATCCGTTAGTGCATTTTATATGCTTAAGTTTTGGCAGTGGCTTGGTTAGCACATCAGAAATCATGGACTGTGTCCGTATGAACTTGAGGTCGATGTCATGCTGTGATAGTGTGTCTCGTATGAAGTGGTGTTTAATGTCGATGTGTTTTGTGCGTGCATGATAGGTGTTATTATGGGCTAATTTTATACTTTGACTGTCGGAATGAATGACAATGGGTTGAAAAGGGACGACAAATATTTCTCTAATGAGAGTCTGGAGGTAGATGGCTTCTTTGCAAGCTTCGGCAAGAGCCATATACTCGGCTTCTGTGGTAGAGAGCGCGATTGTTCTTTGCTTGCGAGCCTCCCAAGAAATTGGACCACTACTCATTAGAAAAATATAGCCAGTGAATGACTTGCGGTCCACAAGATTGTTCCCATAGTCTGCGTCCACATAGCAAATAGGAAAGAATTGGTCCGTCTTTTTGAAACTAAGTTTCAGTCCTTTTGTGCCCTTTAAATAACGAAGAACGCGCTTAGCGGCCTTCCAGTGTACCCCCCGTAATGTGCATTGAACTGTGACAGATAGGAGACCGAGTGAGCTATGTCAGGTCTCGTGCATATAGCAATGTACATTAAAGAGCCGATAAGCTCCTGATAGGGAACTTCTACGTTTTCGTCGTCTTTTTCCGAAATAGTAAGCTTTATTCCAGGTTCAAGTGGAGTGCTGACAGTTATTGCATCTGACATATTATACTTGTCCAATAATTTTTCGATATAATGAGTTTGATCCAGAGTAATACAGTCATCATTTTGTATGACTCTCATTCCGAGACAGTCTCTTAGAGCTCCGAGATCTTTAACAAGAAACTCATTTTTAAGCGCAATTTTAAAACTATCCTTCAAACTGTCGTTAGTACTAACAATGTAAAAGTCGTCTACAAATACAGCTACCACAAGTAAATCATTACCGTCACGCTTATAATACAGGCAATGTTCATTTGCTGTTTGTGTGAGAGACAACTTACGCATAACTTCACACACTTTTATATTCCACTGACGTAGAGCCTGTTTAAGGCCGTAAATAGCTTTTTTAAGCAGACATACTTTGCCTTTTGGATCATCAGAGAAACCTTCGGGTTGCTCCATATAAATCTCTTCCTCAAGATCGCCGTTCAGGAAAGCTGTTTCTACATCAAGATGGTCAACTTGTAGTCCACGATGTGCAGCAAATGCCATTAAAAGACGAACTGAAGACAGTCTAGCAACTGGCGAAAAAGTTTCGCCGTAGTCTACTCCTGCTACTTGTGTAAAGCCTTTAGCTACTAATCTAGCTTTGTATTTTGTCACGTTTCCACTCGTATTTTTTTTAACTTTAAACACCCACTTACACTTGATAGTTTTTCTACCAGCAGGTCTGTCTACGAGAAGCCAAGTTCCATGTTTCGATAACGAATCATATTCAGCCTGCATTGCTTCTAACCATTTTTCCTTTTTAGGATGTAATACAACTTCTCTGTAGGATTCTGGTTCCGAGTCAAAAGTGATGTACAGATTTTCACCTAATCTTGCAGGAGGCCTCCTCTCTCGGGTTGGGTATCTCTTAATTGATTCTTGTGTTGGCTCTGCATTTGGCTCTAAATCGGGAACGTTTGAAGGAACTTCTGGTAATTCGGAATCCTCAGGTGCAGTTAAATATTCTGAAGTTGTCGACTCTGAGTTTTCAGAAGTATCAGGTCGTGGTTGAATTATGCTCTTGCTCTTGAGCTGGTACTTGAGTATTTATTAATTACTCCTCATCGACGAAAGGTATAATTACCTCTTCATGCTGTAAGTTAGAGTGTTGTTCAAGGCAAGTTGAATTTTTAATGTCACCATACATTTGGTTCTCTGTAAAAACTACATCTCTGGCTGTTATGATGATTCTAGGATTTTTTGGATCTATCAGCCGATATCCTTTACTTTCTGTTGAGTATCCAACGAAAATACATGATTGGGTTTTAGAATCCAATTTTGTTCGCTTTTCTTTAGGAACTAGAACGTGGGCTTCGCATCCGAAAACTCTTAAATGAGAAAGGTTAATCTTTCGCTTAGACCACACTTCTTCTGGAATCTTATTATTTAAAGATTGCGTAGGTACGTTATTCTTTAAATATATAGCAGTATTAACCGCTTCACCCCAATATGCCAAAGGAAGCATGGAGTCTTTAAGCATTGACCTAGCTTTTTCGATAATGGTCCTGTTGGCACGTTCTGAAACACCATTCTGCTGAGGAGTATACGGGATCGTAGTTTGATGTACTATGCCGTTCTCTCGGAGAAAAGCAGCCATGTCTTTATTAACGTATTCACGACCGTTATCAGAACGTAGAACCTTTATTCGCTCACCAGTTTGATTCTCTACTAAATGCTTAAATTCTACAAACTTTATAAAAACATCAGCCTTTGATTTTAAAAGATATCCAAAAGTTTTGCGACTAAAATCATCTGTAAAAGTTAGTAAATAAAGAGCTCCGCCCCATGAGTGCGTACTCATAGGTCCGCATAAGTCTGTATGAATTAACTGTAGGACTTTACTCGATCTACTTTTTGACTTTTCAAATGGTTTTTTGGCAAGTTTACCTTGAAGACACGGAACACAAGGTTCTGTCTAAGTTCCACTGAAATCAATACCGGAACATTTATTTTTTAATATATTCATACTTTTTGGATTAAGATGGCCAAGACGTCTATGCCAAAGCATAGCAGACTCTTTGGTAGGAGTATACAGAGCGCTTGGACTATTTATGTCAAGTTTGAACATGCCTTTATGGTTTAAACCTGAGGCAACGACATTACCTGTCACTTGACATTTACCACTTTGAAATATTTGAGCACCTCTAGATGTAAACAAAACATCAAAGCCCTTTGCTACAAGATTACTTACTGATAATAAGTTAGTTGCTAGACCAGGAATATAAAGAACGTCACTAATTTTAGTAACATTATCAGAAACATTTATATTTACAGTACCTTTTCCGTGGCTAAGCAGTTTTTCACTGTTTGCGACTGTAATAGGTGATACATGGGGGCTCATATTTGCAAACCAATCTTTCCTATTACTCATATGACAACTTGCGCCAGAATCTATGAACCAATCCTGTGAACCTGTGAGGAGAGCATTAGTGAAACAAGATGAAAGTGTAAATTGTGAAGTATAATTAGAAGAATTTTGGGCCGAAACAATATTTTTATTGCTCACTGCCGAAACTTTTTTATTTTTGATTCTACACTTCGATACTAAATGCCCTTTCTTTTTGCAATACGAGCAAAAAATCTTCTTCTGCCCATTCTTGCCATAACGCGCTGCATTGGCAGGTCCAGTAGGTCCTTTTGGGGGGAGATATACGCAGGTCCTCTTTCAATAATGCTGCTACTACATTCTCCGTAGTCAATTTCGCATTGGCATGTTCTAGTGCCATAACTAGAGAATGATACCTGTCAGGTAGTCCAGCAAGAATAATTATGGCCAGGAATTCATCATCCACGTCGGCTCCAATTGCTTGTAGCTCCTGTTGTACAGCGATACTAATATTAACGTACTCCTGCATACCCGTTGTCACACTAAAGCTGTTGGCCAAGAGTTTTTTCATCAGCGCAAGTCTCCTTGTTAAGCCGCTGTCTGCATACGCCTTTTTTTAGGGTATTAAATGTTTCATAAGAAGTTTTGGCAGATCTTATGACTGGGTATACCGCCTCGTCACACCACAGGCAGATTTTTAACCTTGCTTTTACATCTTTCCTTTTAATGACGGGATCAGTTATGTCGACCTTGTTACTTACGACATCCCAAAGATCTTGCTCTACCAGCATGCATTCAATACTGAATGCCCAGTTAGGAAAATTATTCCCCGTCAATTTTTTGAAACTTGACGAACTCGCTGGATTCGCTTCTTGCATGTTGCTGGTCATCTTTTATTATATAGTAGGTACTCACGTTTATTCTGGGCCCATAACCAATTAGAATTTAAATAAAATAGGCAAATAAAAGCAGTGGATAATATTATATTTTTCATACATGACAAGAGTGACAGAAGTCAGTTATTACTTTTTACAATATTAATATTGGTACAACCAGTGTTGTCATTGTTAACCAAATAGGATTAACAAATATAAACTTATACATGATGCCTCCTCTAGTTTGGGTATAACGACATATAATAATTGAGCTGTGTTGGATAGGTGATCTTTACCAATGAATGGTAGCGTGATGTCTTTGTCGTTCTCGTGCGAAATCCGTTAAACGAACGGTACCATTGGTAATACCGCCATATTTCATTCGACTTTTTACTTTACGAGTTTATGTATTACAACTAAACGTATATAATAGATATTGCTATCAAGTTTATTAGAAAAGATTATTGATTACAAACATAGGACATATACTAATTAAAACGAACGTAAAAAAATGTAATACTTGTAAAAATAATAGTGTAAATATATAAAAGTCAGATTTTTCATCTGATAGTTACTGTCCCGATAATAAGTTTTGAACGGTTCAAAGGCTTTTAATGGTGAAGAAAAAGGGGGTCTTATCGCTTTCTTTTCAATGAATGTAACACCTATTTATTATACCTATATCGGAAGTTGATAGGGTGTCAAAATAGCCTGTACAAAAAATATCTATTGTGTAACATATAAATGTGTTTACGAACACAAGGACTTCATTTGTTTTTTTTTTATTTCCGTCTATCCTATAATAATAATTATGGTGTCGTTGCATAATTTGATTCTGGTCACGTGAGCGAAAAAAAAAGTTTTCTATTTTTAAATTGATTTGTTAACCATCCATCATCCTTTTTTGTCAACCATCCCACCTGGATGGTATTTGGTTTATATATAATAAAATATAAAAAAAACACAGGTAAAAATAGGTCGGGTAAGTGGATTTGCTTATAAATGAGTCGATAATTTAAACTTGAAAGTAAATGAAACTTTAAATTTTTAGGCGGCTGTAGCCCAATGGCTACTGCCTCGAACTTGTGATCTTGAGGTCGCCGGTTCGAACCGCACCCATTGCACTACCTACTGACGTGAATCCACTTGTAACACAAGCATTTTAGCTTAGCTCGAGGAATTAACAAGAATACTAGTGAACCGCAAAACTCTGCTAGTAAACTTAAAAAAAAAGGTTTATTAGATGAGGAAACAAAACCTTCTTGATCTTAAACGCAGTCAGTCAGTTATAGTTACTAGACATAACTGACTGACTGCTTAGATAACGTTTTAAAGGTTTGATTTGCATAAGTTTTTTATGATGTCTTCATATGGACAGTCAGGGACAGTCTGGTTGATTGTCAAACAATATGGTGTCTGGCCACTAAGTTTGTTAACAATATTAAAAACATCGAAATAAATAAACATCTCATCGTTTTTTCTGCGTATACCTACTACGCGTGAGTTTCCCGTGATTTTCAGTGGGCACAAATGAGATTTGATCAACACTCCAGTCTGCTGTATTAGATAGAGTGTAGCAATAATAGATAATATGACGTATCGGCCCTGTCTTCGGGTCAACTCTCAGTTTGTCTGAGACTGAATAGTGTAGTAATAGTGTGTTTTATTAAGAACAACATTTAGAAAGCTTATGGAATTCATTCATCATTTTATACATATTCATTACATTTATACGATGTATGAAGTGTTTTTCAATTATGAACGGTACGTTACGGTAGTTTTTGATATTGTAAAATCTTTAACATCAAATTTATAAACCACTAGCAGCCCGCCCCGGCTTCACACGGGTATTAAACAAACATTCCAAAAGTTATAATTTTTCACACACACACTCTCCCATGCATACGTACTTTCTCGCTTTGCGTAGGGTCATTAAAAAAGAGAAAATGAAGAAAATTCGAATATGAAATTACATATATATATATATATATTTTTTTATTTAAATTTTGTAATAAGGCCTTTACTATAATATACTTTCCTTTCTCTGCTCCTGAAAATCAATTTATTGAGTTAGAGCTTCCCTGTAAACGATATTTGATGCGAATCTTGTGGCAGCAAAATTAATTGATTTTCAGGACCTCCGACCCGCGATAGACCAACATATAGTTGGCCATGAGTAGAATATTCTTTTCGTAGGTCAATCACTACTAATTCGAAAGTTTGGCCTTGGGATTTGTTGATAGTTAGGGCGAAAGATGTTTTCACCGGAAATTGAAGCCGTTTAAATGACATTGGAGGATTGGCAGATCACTTAGGATCTTCGGAATCCTCGGTATATGAGCAAGTTGACCAGCTACTGGGCCGGTGATAATGGTTGCTACAGTTAAATTGTCCTTCAATTACTTAATAAGCAGCCTGGTACCGTTGCACATGCTTGGAGGACATAAATTCCTCAAAAGCATTTTTGGAATTCCAATTTTTAAAATCAATTCATTTGGTGGCAGTCCAAAAGGGATAAATGAATTGAAAAATCCTGGGGATAATGGACTGCGTCTTCGATATTAGTCACGGTGTCTATCGGTTTGTATTTTTTTATTTGCCGGGAACTTTTTGAATAATTAGGTTGTTTATTTCATTGACACTATCATTCCTGGGTGATACTATTGCCCTAGAACACAACCAATGAAAGTCCTTTTCGTGCGAATTCTCGATATCAGGGTATACTGCATCTATTAAAATTTCTAAACTATGGACTATTTGGCCTAGAGACTTACATTTTTAAACGTGTGACATCTTTCGAATGGAATGTCCAAATTTTATAATTCGAAAAGTTATATAATGGTTTTGAAGCAGACTTAAATATGAATCATTTATTTTGATAAGGATTAATTCCAAAGTATAAATAAAAGAGCTTTTATAGCGGTGGCATTTATATATATTTTTTTAAATGAAAATTATTATCTTGTGACATAACTATAATAGTCAGACATATGCTGTCGTAATAATTTTTGTAGATAATTATATGTTCTGTAAAGACGTAGTAAATTATTTTGTTCTATAATCAATAGTTTTTGCAGCGCACGCGATGCAAACAAACAAACAAACAAAAAAACAATCAAAACTTTCCTCTTTATAATATTAGTGAAGATTCACGTGCAATTAATACTTGATTAGGGTAACGCACCTTGCCATGTCTTTGTCGTATTTCGAGAACTTGGATTTCAGGGTTTTCATTTAGCTTTTACTTAATGTTACGAGTGAACAAATTAGGAAAGGAAGCGGCCGTCGCACATTGCCGAATTTATATAACCAACCAATTTATTGTACTTAGTTTTGTACTTAGATTCCGTTATTAGGTATCTACATCATAATTATATAAGTATACGAGGCGATTCTGATTTATTTTGTATTGAATTTAATGTACACAGTCTGTGTAATAGAAGAATAAAAAAAATAACGACTTACATCTGGGAAGTAATTACCTAATCCTACAATCATTTGATGTACAAATTTAGATTGGACTGCATATTATGTACAATTATATTCACAGAGACAGTGGCGTGTGAATGACAATATGTATCTGTACATAAATTGTAGCGTCCCAACGTCATCGCCATCGTCAGTGGAAGTACGTCATCACAAAAACAAGAGAGGTAAGTATGCCAGCCAGAACATATAGATAATGTTCCCTACATGAAAAAATGAATACATGTAATATTTAAGGACTTACAGAATTTTCCAAAACCCACGATCAAGGATGTAGTTTGGTGGTCATAGTCATTATAATCATAATTTCTTTATTTATATAAGTATAGACACAGTTCAAATGTTTTAAAGCATTTTCTCATAATGAGCCCATTGCTTTTCCTACCGCCAGTTCAAGACGTGGCAAATCTGAGAAGAATTGAGAAGAAAAAAAAACTGGCAAGAAGCTCAGAGAGGTGGTTCAACCTAACTATATTCTTTTTGTTATTTTTTTTGTAACGAATATTTATGTATTTAGCCACGAGCTGTTTGCTACTTCACCTAACATAAAAGCGAACAGGGCTCCAGCTCTATTAAATGGTTTATTAACTACAAACCAAGCAACTCGCGCAAGAGGGCACCTCCTGAGTGACCCGGACCTCGGCTGAAGGTGGTCGCTGGTGGAGGATTGAGGGATTATGATTTCTTTTTTTTTTAACGAGCCAACAGTGCAACTGAACTGTATCTCTACGCTACAGAGCGCGTGACTCTTTAACATAGGGCCTTATTTTTGTCCTCGGCGATATACTTTTACGCATTCCCACCGTCGCTGCAGGTGCTGGTGGCGGGAAATGTGGGACTCGCCCTCTCTATAGCGGTGGTATGCTTACTCATACCACAAGAAGAGGAGCCTACACCACTAAAACCCCCCGGACACTCCTTCAATCCATCGTTGGCGGGGGCTGGGTACGCACGAAGCAATCCGGCCTTGAACTTAGGGCCTACGAGGACAAGGACATGTGATAGTTCTTTGCTTACTAAGAGTAGGGAGAGCGAGGAGGCCTTAAATTTCTCTTTCCCAGACTCTTCGAAACCCAAAACTTGCTGTCGGGGGAAGACAGCTGAATTCACCCTTCCCCAAAATTAATTCCTGGCTTCGGCCTTGCTGGTGACTCGTAAGCATGTCGTAGATACTCACACTTGTCACATTGTCAGATACTAACAATAGACCAAATCGTTTCCCGGTGAAAGACAAACCCAATCGGTTGCCAAAGCTATTTTTTATGAGATTAAAAGTTGTTAACGGTTTATTCAAAATATTTTAAGGTGAATTCATTGGTTACGTAGAGATATTGTTAACATTAACAAGGGACATTTAGATGTTTTTTCATGATTTTATTATATGTATATTTTGTTTAAGGATTCCGAATGATACAGTTAGCGCCAGTGCGAGCGAGTTGGGTATTATAAGTTAGCGGTATGATTTTGCCTTAGAGGTAGAATTGATTTGTATGATTACTTAAACACAAATAGTACTACGTTATGACAGTAAGTTAATAAATAAAATATATAATTTCAACAAATTCAGTAGCTCGCACTTGCGATGATTTTTATTTTTTTATTATACCAACATTTTTCATCAACGGTTTATTGTGAAACACTAGGCTTAAAAATGTATCCAACTACCTACTATAAGATATTTCAGCATACCCACATATGTATTTGGCACACCATTACATTACAACATAAAGTTAATGAACACGTGGCGGCGTAGTACTGGAATTCCTTTCTGTTTTTATTAGTTGCGGTAAGATAATGGATTGGTCCGTTATGCACATCAGTAGGTACCTACGGCGGACAGAACAACTCGGGCTTTACCTCTATTTATAACGCATGCTACTCGTAGTTAGCCACGCTCTGCGGTAACGTAACTGAATATTACAAGTAAAACCAACAGACTTCGCTGTAAAGAGAACCGACCTTGAGCACCAAGCCGGCCGCTAAACCTCACATTGT
Organism: Nycteola revayana; assembly: GCA_947037095.2. NCBI lineage: Eukaryota > Metazoa > Arthropoda > Insecta > Lepidoptera > Nolidae > Nycteola > Nycteola revayana. The sequence continues at coordinate 15,726,069 of OX344846.2, read as the reverse complement.
TCCGTGGTAGTACAATTTTGTTATTAAATTAATATTTTTTATTCGTAAGCACATAACAATCCACCAACTATAACTACGACTCTTGGTATGACATCATACCTACAGGCACTTAGAGCCGCGCAATTTTCTTTTATTTCTGCAGTTAGGTACCTTGTTAAGTAAAAATTGCACCAGTGAAATCAGAGCACGCACATATTTCACAATATTTGCTTGTTCTGTTGGCTTATGCAAAAAAATTAAAAAAGAATTGCATGTACAAAAATATGAATTTCGGTGGACTTATTTATTAAATTGCTACCTACTGCAAATATTAAGCTTTTGTATTATTTGAATATCTATACGCCGTGATATTTTTGTCATTGCTACTAATCAGCGATATTATTTAGTCTTTGTTAAAAATCGATCTATGTTACTTTTATAATACCCTTAAAATTACTTCTAAACTGTGTTAGAGCTCATTTGTACAACCGAGATTATCGTATATTGCAAGGCAGTAAAGCTATTTTATCCGTGTACCTACATTTAAGACTGCCGTCTTCTTGAGGGAAACTCTTGTGAATATCATGACCATTTTAAAATTTAAATTATACGTTTCTATAATAATTCTGACGGCAAATCGACCTGCCAATCATTAGCAACGATCAAAAAATGACTAGGTACTCATGTATTGTATATACCTAGTTGTGCGATTTACGAACAAGAAGCATGCGATGCTATTTCCCTATACATTCTTATGCATTTGAGTGTTTGTTTTTCTACTCCCGAAATCCGAGAGGCCCGCGAGCTGTAAAGTAGAGCGACAGTTGCACAAAACCCCCTTAAATACATTCCTCAGTCATAATCCCTCAATCTCTTCGCCAGCGACCGCCCTGAGCAGAGGTCCAAGCCCCTAGGGCGCCTTCTTGCGCAGGTTGCTTAGTTTGTAGTTTTCAAGGCTGGAGCCTTTATGCCCGGTGAAGTAGCAACAGCATCGTGGCTAAATATGTAAATCCGTCCGAAAAAAAAATGTGTTTGTTTCTGCTTTATATTATATAAAGTTTAGACTGTCCATAATAATATATGATTGACCGAAGTAATCTATTTTATGGGCAGCCAAGTATATCTATAGTAATTAACTTCAAACGCTATAAAATAAATTGCCACGACAGTCAGTATCTGTTGTACTTTATATAACCAGCGACCCACCCCTGCTTCGCACGGATACAATAATGATATATGACATAAATGTTGTATTTGGTATACATACAAACCTTCCTTCTTTCTTGAAACACCCTCATATCACACATCACACATCTCACAATCTCTCTATCTATTAAAAAATCGCATCAAAATCCGTTACGTAGTTTTAAAGATCTAAGAAGCGACTTTGTTTTATACTATGTAGTGATACAATTTGTCTTTTAAATATATAAGAACGTTTACCTGTAGTAAACGTCGAACAACACAAACAAACACATGTAGGGTGCGTTCAAAACAAAGAAAGACACACGGAACCCCTTACCTGTCCTCATTACTATTCCGTTTTAAGTGCAGAAGGATACGACAGCGGCGGTGAAAAATATATATATTAATATTTTTGTTATTTAAACTTTTATTTTTTATTCATAGACTAGCGGCCCGCCCCGGCTTCGCACGGGTGGACTTTTATACCCTACCCCTGCCCTACCCTACCCCTACCCTAATCCTACCCTACTCCTACCCTACCCCTACCCTACCCTACCCCTACCCTACCCCTACCCCTACCCTACACCTACCCTACCCTACCCCTACCATACCCCTACCCTACCCCTACCCTACCCTACCCCTACCCTACCCTACCCTACCCTACCCTACCCTACCCTACCCTACCCCTACCCAAAAGTATCCTATGTCCTTCTCCCAGTTCTTATCTACCTCCCTACCAATTTTCAGCCAAATCGGTTCAGCCGTTCTTGAGTTATAAATAGTGTAACTAACACGACTTTCTTTTGTTTTTAAAATGTATTCTGCTATTCGGGACGGAAACAAATCCAACAAATCAAAAACCATGGCAATCGGTCCAGCCGTTCTCCAGTTATAAGTGTTGTAACAAACACGACTTTCTTTTATATATATAGACTAGCGGCCCGCCCCGGCTTCGCACGGGTGGACTTTTATACCCTACCCCTGCCCTACCCTACCCTACTCCTACCCTACACCTACCCTACCCTACCCCTACCCTACCCTACCCCTACCCTACCCCTACCCTACCCCTATCCTACCCCTACCCTACCCCTACCCTACCCTACGCTACCCCTACCCTACCCTACCCTACCCTACCCCTACCCAAAAGTTAGCTACCTCCCTACCAATTTTCAGCCAAATCGGTTCAGCCGTTCTTGAGTTATAAATAGTGTAACTAACACGACTTTCTTTTGTTTTTAAAATGTATTCTGCTATTCGGGACGGAAACAAATCCAACAAATCAAAAACCATGGCAATCGGTCCAGCCGTTCTCGAGTTATAAGTGTTGTAACAAACACGACTTTCTTTTATATATATAGATTACAAAATAAAAGTAGGTAACTATTACGATTTCGATAAAATGACAATTAACTACGATACTTAAGTTATGGTAATAATGGTAAAGGCCCTACATTTATAGTTTTCTAATTCACTAAGCAATGTTAATACATTTCGTTGTTTATATAAACTAAAGCCGCGCGCTACGTGAAAGCGTAGCACTTAGATGTGACAGGGATGTACACGTCGGCTCAGCATCATTTTGGCAAAGCGAAATGAAAGATATAGAACAGTTAATTCCCGGGAAGCCTCCCCCTATTTATGGATACAACGTCATCACACACATATGTTAATCAACAAGCTATTTCGGCATTTTATCAATCAATGTCGATTATATTAAAGAGAATAGAGTTCTATAAACTGTATTTTTTATTAGGCAGGCAGGTTTACCTACTGTTTAATTCATCGGTTCTAAGCATACTACACGCATACCTGCCAGATGACTGTGGAAATGATTACGCATTGAGCCAAATGTTTATTGTGGATAATAGCTAGCTGTTACTCAGAACTAATGTTTTCTATCACCGTAATGTGTTATGTAAATGTAATGTCCCAAAGCGGTTCTTTGTCGGAGGTTCTTAATGCGTTATTGTATTTTTAAACCAAGGTACCTTAGCACCTATTACGTTTTGAATTGATTATATGATAACCTATAACAAGTACAAGCAATATAATAAAAATGTAGTCTTTGCAACATTTTAGAATATTACATATACTTAGGTATTCTGTAAGAAATGATTTCTTTTTTATTTTCATTCTATTTGTGTTTCTGACACACATAGAATCGTAGAAATGTTTATGACTTCATTGACACTGACATCACCACGTGGACATAACACTGCTACTGGTTCATACAAAATGTTTAAAAATAAATGTCAAAAATTTACAGCCCTATACACACGTTACACTTTCTTTACTTCTTTGGGGTAATGTATGCGGTTTAAAACAATCAGAAACCAAATATTGATAGAACATTCATACCATCTATAACTAGCTCTTCGGTGCGGTTTTCACTGCGTAGTTCTTGTTCCATCGAAAACACATGAAATGATATAAATCTGACGTATATATAGCGATATAACGCTGCTGATATATTTTCATGTGTCATAAATTAATACGTTTAAAAATGCATTTGCGTATCTCCCGTTGTAGCAGCTTTATCATAAAATATAGTGGATATTATTCCTGGATAACAACCTAGACGGTTTGGACTCATCGGATTAATCTATAGAACGCTACGCCATAACAGCATATCCATGCGTTGTACACGATACCCGGTATAAAATTACTTATATTGGTTTTTGTCGTTAGATATTTGAACAAATGATAAGTATTTTTGTTTGCTGTGTTAAGGTAAATTTTAGATTCTGTTTTTGGGCTGAATCAATAAAAATGGTGATCAATTAAGCTTATAAAAGTAATGATGCAAAATGTTTATAGTATATATCATCATATATATTTCGCTTTTCTGTGACTTGTTAAAACTGTAGAGTATAACTGACGTTAGAAAAGTTAAGACAATACCAATTTCTCCTTAAATTTATATTCAACGAAAATATAAAAGGAAAGTCTATAAAAATGTGCATTCTGCATGGTTTATAAAATACCGTAATTGTTCGAAATCTTCAATAATCTTCTAGGTACAGATATTATTTGCGAGGGTATTCTTCTTATATTACTCAATTTGCACCCACTTACTTGAATTAACAAAAATATAAGAGTCATGTACAAAGTTCGTATTATTTTTCTAAGTAATTGCGATTAGTGAATTTATTTTACAACCTACTTGTATCTATTGCATAACTTTTTATTTGGTTGGTGTATTTAATAAAAGAAAAACATAAATATGTCTATCGCGTGCTTTTATTCTCAAAGGTCGTATGGGAAATTATATAATTACATGTGATAACGACAAGGGCGGTATAAGAATTATACAAAATTTACGATAAAAATGACTTTCACATGTTGCTTACTAGATTTAGACTGTGGGTTGAGTAGTTGTAAAATGATATCTAGAATTACTATATGCACGCATTAATATACTTATACTAGGGACTTTGAACTTAGAATCCGGTTGAGTATATGTGCATTTGATCTGATAATATATATTTTTTTTACTTTTGCACCAAAAAGTACTTGGTGGACTTAATGCCAGAGGCATTTTCTGCTAGTCAACCATAGAGTGGTGCAGAGAAAAAGAAACATATTACAAGAAATATATTATTACTGCGTCTGACTATTTCTTTTTATTATTTTGAATATGGCTCTAGGCTCTAAAAAATGTGATGCTAAGCTCAAAACGAGGTCACTTGGACCGCCTAGTTTGATATACCTATATATTTTTTGTGGTATTCCTAAATATTAATAGGCAGCGTTTTATAGTCGTTTATTATATGTAAACACACACCCTACAACACAAAAATTTTAACCGCTAAGACTACCCACTGATCGAAACAATCTTCATAATATTACTTTTGAATAATTTGAGCATTCTAATGGTATTGAAAATTCTACAGTGCGGTAGTTGGATTTGTTCATTCACCACACAAAAAAAATCTCTTAATAATATTAGTACCTACATATAAATCACATTGCCGAATATCAAAGGCGAAATACTGAAGCCCGTATTCGTTTTATGTGTTCATTCAATTACACACAAATATAATCTTTTTACTGAAATTATTATTAATTTCATGAACACGAACACACAAATATAATGAAGCAAAAACTTTGTGAAAATTTTATCTGGTTTCCATTTCATCATTATGTTGGTTGACAAACTTCATAAATGTCTTGATGTTTTATTATTTTTTCCAGAATAATCACTTACATTGTTGACATTTTATTTCACAATTTCAAAGAGTTAGAAGACTCTCAAAATAAAATTTTCGGATACGTATTGCAAATATATTAACTTGAAGCTAACAAAATATGGCTTTTTATAGAAAGGTCCTCAGCAAACTTAATATGCATATACACTTTATATTATTTGTAAACGTAAACACAAGAATATTTCTCAGAACTGAGGAGATACTCATTTACTTATTTTTAAATGAGGAAAATAAATTCAGGACATCCTACAGGATTGGAACTTACGTTCGAAATTTAGGTATTATTTTCTATTTAAGTTTCTGAGGGGAATATGTTGAATTGATCTTTTTCTTAGAAATAATCTAGTGTTCATATGAAATTTGATAAATCAAATAACTTTTCTAGCATATCTACCATAAAAAAATTAAAATACTTAAGCAAAAATTATGTTTAAAATGTATTTGTGATAAGTTGCCGTAAAATGAGGAAAAGTAGTTGCTGTATTTATTATCGATATTAATGTATCAAACCGTCATATTATTATATAGACACATTGTAAACGTCCAAAGTTATAGCCTAATTAGTGATAGACTACACGGCACATTTTAACTTAATTAAAAGTATTTAATTAACGAGCCTATTATGCGCCCGATGCGAGCTTCAATAACTGCGCCCTTAAATAGGTATGTGCTGTGGTGCTCGCCTATCGTCCCACTAGGAATTGAGCTCAGTCTCTGGGCAACGCTGGTACAACTATAGTTAGTAACATAGTTCTATAAAAAATGCGGACCCTCCAAAAAAATAAAACAATTACACGATACAAACCGTAGCACGTAACTAGTTGAACAGCTATAAAGCTTCCCAGCTGCTGTTATTGTTCTCTGTTATAAATAATACACTATACCTACTTTATACGTATATTTTATATAGGTATCGCATTGCACGCATTGCGACATCCAGATCAGCAACAACAAGTGGTTTGTCGCGTAAATATATATGTCACGATATTGAGTTTGACAACTCGCTAGCAATAACTTTCCTATGCCTTCGTAAAGCCAAAGTCCGAGAGTCCCGGGGACTGTTAAGTAGAGCGACCATGCACAAAGCTTCCCTAAAAATCAATATGTCAATCAACTATCGCCTTGAGCGATGGTCCATGTCACACAGGGGGCGCAGGTTTCTTTGTTTGTAGTTCTTAAACCATTTATTAGAGTTAACTAATTATAAGTACTGGCATGTAGAGTAGCATATTGCGGCATAATACTTACATGTAGTAATCAAAATTTGTTATCTCAGTAATAAATTATGTTATTTAATTAGCCTTTAAAAATGTTAGTACATACTATAAATTTATAGTGTAACCTTTGAGTAAACATAAAACTATAGAGCGCGGATATCACTGCGGTCAGTTGCGTTCATTGAAAGAAGGTGTAATGTATGCATGGCGACATAATATAGTGAAAATATTTTTTATATTTCTTTAAGTGTTACACGAATCATTTTTGCTAATGTAGATTTTAACATAATTATCAAAACACACATAAAATGTAGGACGCCGCAATCTAATGAGCAATTTTTGGCCAAAACACCACGATGATGTTCATACCCGTGTCACTAGTTCATATCTCTATTAGGCGCGGTCTATAGTTTGCTTATTATGTACTCTAAGAGTGTAATGCTGGATTTGTATGGATTTAAGTTCACAAGTCAGTATATGTGTATACAGTTTATGTTAGGCGCACCGCGAAACGTGAAAAAAAAATGCACCATTAATTTAAAACATATGAACAGCAGTTTAGTGTTGCAACTAATGGCTAAGCTATAATAACTATATATCTAGTAATATAGGCATCAGCGCTAACCCTCAGCATGTTTACAGTCGGTTTTGTCAAGTTTAAGTTAATAGGCAAATTAACCTATTAAAGTAATATAACTACACTTTAATATACGTATATAATGCATCTTTCTTTAAGCTTATAATTTATATTCTAACAACTCTATCGTTAAGAGGACAAACTGGACACGAATTCAGTTGTTACTACTCATCGCTGCATAAAACTGAAAGGCTCAAGTTTATTTCACCTTTTTTTCCTCGGGGACTAAATCCCCTTCTGCTCTTCCAAACTGTAGTAATTGAGAAGTGAATTGAGAGAGACCGGGAACTGCAGATGCATGACATTCAGAATCACTAGGTGGTGCTTCCGACCATATGCCGGGAATCTGTAACCTAAAGCAACGCAATGGCACGCAATACTGCTTGAGTAAGAAAAATAACTAACCGTAAAATCTCTTTTATATTCACACTTAATAAAAGTCAAAAATATCTGAAGCGTCGAGGCATGTTCTATCGCTGTTTCACATCGCCCTTTGCATTTATTTCTTTAGATCCCTCTAATCTCAGTAAGCTCGCAGTTCGCAGCACTTGTTTATAGTATACTAAAATATGCAACAGTATGGCAACTACTGCAGTTTAAATTTATTACCTTTTAATATTCAAAGATTTCAATGCTTATCAAACTATTATATGATGAACTTAAACATTTCCTTTCAATTACGTTTCTGTAAATGTTGTGTATGAAGTGAAGTCCTTTTCTGCAAGAACGTTTCTTATATTTTTTAGTTACGCTCTCCTATTCTAGAGTATATACTGATTTATGTAATTACCAAATAAATAGAGCTCCCTATTAATTGTTAAGCGACTTAAGTTATACGTTGTAATGAATTAATCTGTCATCAACTTTGATCGCGACAAATAAGTAAGTATTGTAATAGGTAATTGTGATTATTTATATTAGGTTGGGGAAAAAGTCTTTTCGCATTATAGTATGTATGAACTTGTAATAAAATCTCTTTGGCTATTCTATTTGTATCTGGCTGGTTTTGGTATAATTGAAAGTTTAAATTTTAAAGAACATAATTCCAAATTCACATTAGGAAAATGTGTGATTTTCATTTGTTTTTCGTACTGTCAAGATGAGTGAATCTAATGAAGAAATTAGATACATTTTAATTCATTTTAATGTTACTACAAAAAAGGTAAAAATGCAAAGCAAGCCGCGAAAAAAAATTGCGATGTTTATGGACCTAGTACAGTGTCTGTGAGTCTGTGAGAGTAGCACAAATTTGGTTTAAGCGTTTTCAATCCGGAAATTTTGATGTTAAAAATGCACGTCGCTCTGATCGCCCTATTACGGATCAAATGGATGCCATTTTTGAAAAAGAGGAGCTGTTACCACCAGGCAGGACCATCGATTCTGAACTCTGCTGCGAACAATTGATGAGATTAAAGCAAGAAGTTGAGAGAATGCGGCCGGAATTAATCAACAGAAGGTGTGGATTTTTATCATGATAACGCTAGACCTCACACATCTTTAGCCACTCAGCAAAAATTAAGAGAGTTCGGCCGGGAGGTGTTATTGCATCCGCCGTATAGTCCGAATCTTGCACCTTCAGATTTTCACCTGTTTCGGTCTCTTCAGAATTCTTTAGGCAGTGTCAGGTTAACATCACGAGAGGACTGCCAAAACCACATGTCGCGGTATTTTGATCAGAAGTCTCAAAATTTCTATAGCAATGGGATCATATCCGAGGTAATGACCATCGAGGTAACGTCATTCGAATTAGAGTATCAAACCCTCCCTAGCTACAAGATGGCAAAAAGTTATCGAACGAAATGGTACCTACATACTTTAGTTAAATGTAAATAAACTACAGTAGAATCCGTTTATTATGACTCTAAGATAATGCGTACCAACCGATTATTATGACGTAATAACACTACGAAGTTTGGTTTTCATATAAGATTCTTTATAAAAAAGTCGGATATAATGACTTCCCTTACACTGACATGTCACTTATCATGACCCATTTTTAATAAATTATGTCCGGTTATAGTGACCAACATCATGCTTTACACCTTCGGTAATATTCGTTGATTCCCGATGAGACGTTTGGCAGGTGGCTCGTTTTTGTTTTGAATCTCAGTGCGTAATTGACACTTGAAATCTCAGTGCGTAATTGCAGAAAAGAAAATGGAGAATCAAACTCATCTCTCGAAAAGGAATTTGGCGTGGGCCATTCGCAATTTTTATGTAATATGTATGTATACATGCTATATTTCTCTATTAAAGTACTTAAGTACATACATATTTACATAAAAAAAGGTTTATTTTTCACAAAACGCTTTGTATGACGTCCGCTTATTATGACGTGTTTATCAATTCCTTTCGATGTCATTATAAACGGATTCCACTGTATATTAAAAAATGTTTTGAATCTTATTAAAAATGCGAAGAAACTTTTTCCTCAACCTATTATGTAATAAAATCACAATTACCTGCTTGAAATACTTTTCCTTCTTCTGTTTAAAATTAATGTATTCACTAGCTTAGAACAGTCGTAAGTAATGTAATACCTAGTTAAAGTTTATTTAGTTAGTATGTTTTAGTGGAGCTTCCTGTCTGTTTTATTATGTCACACTGTGTCTTATTTGTGTGCGGTTCGCTGGCATGGCGTGACCTTACTGCGCATTTTACACGTAGCTACAGCTGAGTTGCATTTAAATTTATTTTATACTAAGCAGTTAATTTTAATAAAGTTTAACACTAACAAGGGAAGAAAAAATACTGCTCACGTAGACATAACAAAGTTTTATGGAGTTTTTTTTTTACTTGTAACGAGCATTTTCTTTTACCTTATGTAGATGTAATAATAAGAACAAGTATCTTAATTTAATATGATATCCAGGTGCATTTTCCCGCGTATCTCTAGATAATGTGGAATTTCTTCATAAATTAGTTATTACACAACAGTTTAAAAAACAAAAAGATTTACGATATTTTAGTTTGTTTGTATTCTTAATGTTTTCCTGATTGACGTTAAAAACACCTCAGATTTCAGACCTTTAATATTATTAAAAAGAAATCATTTATATTACAATATATTACAAAAAATGCAATTGAAAACTAAACTATGCTACCCATTGTAACATTGATTATTATTTTGCAGATTATTACTTTGTATATAGGTTAAGCCCCAAATTCTCGACATAACATGATGCTTCATAGTGCCAAATGACTGACCATAGAATATAATTTTAACAGAATGGATTACTTTGTATTTTATTGATAATATTAAAGTAGGTCATTAAAATTCAATCATCAGCTCAAAACAATGCGAGAAAATAAATTCGGTTCAAAATTAAATAAAAATATGAGTCAGTTTTAGGCATGAAAACATATGAGGCATATAAACTGGGTTGTGAATAACATAGTAGATGTATAATGTGCCGAAGTTAGTAAATTTCTGAATAAAACGTAACTCGAGCCGAAACGCATTAGTCACAAGACGCAACAATATCACGCACATGCATTACCAATGTTAAAACTGTAAGCTAAACAATTTACACTAATATATTATAGCCGCCAGTTCCTTGGTATTGCATTAATTTATCGTGCTTTTATTTCACACCCTTCTTTACAATAAAACTATTACATACGTAACATTTTTTTTTTTTTTTGATAATTACTTTAGTCACGTGGCTTTTGATATTTTTCCGGACATGACTTTAATCTTATTAAACAGTTTAAAAACTACAAATTATATCCAGAGAGACCGCCGAGTTCTCTCTTGCGCAAGTTGCTAATTTGGGTAATGCGTAATTTATCAAAACATTTAAAATAATTATGGAACTAAATAATAATAGGGGATACTAAAATGGAGGAGTGGCCACAGAGCGGTAAAATGAGACACGATAAAAAAAAATAGCATTCTGTCTTTTTCTCTATAATATAAACAAGTAAGTGTGCGAAATTTCATACTGGTCCGTCCGCGCAATTTTCGTAAAAAAAGTTCATATTTTAGCTAAGCGTATATCCAGATAATAACTGGAATTTCAAATGTCAAAGACTTAAAAGTAACTATCAACTAGGTACTTTGCTGTGTACTTAAATTAGCTGTAAAAAAATCATTTCTAAAATTTGAATGTAATAATAAAATCCAAACGTACGTAACAAAGTATCAATTAAACATTTAATATAATAATAATCCAATCCAAGGGGTACTTTATGTTATGCTTTCGATAACTTATTTGACACTAACACGAGTTTTGACAGCTGCCTAGTTAATTTTGACCTATCGGAAAATGAGTGTACGCGAGCTCGCAGTAATTAGAAGTTAAATAGTAATTTGAAATCAAATTGTATACTGGTAGACTTTAGCATCGGCAGCGGGGATCACATACTCATCGGAACCATGTTCGAATCCCCAGATATTTTTTGTTTTATTATAACTTGGTACTTTCGTAATTAAATTTCATTACGTGCACTAATTTTGCATCAGACGAGTTTAAATATGCGGTCTTAGTGATAAAAACGTTACATATTATTTATGGAAAGCTCTATATTTTGCGACAACTATTCTAATGAATAGATAGAACCTATATGATTACCTAAATTGTTATATAGTTAAAAGGCGATACTCTCGGTCAGCTTTGATTATTCAAACCTTTTTGCATTGGATATCGACGAAAGAGGTGCTGTCATTGAACTCTACATCTTCATAGATATGTAAAATACACGTACATTCTGGCAGATGTATCTCAAAAACAGTCTTCATATTGAGTAGGTAATTTATTATATTTATATTTAAAAAAAATACATATAATCATTCATTCATCATTAGCCCGTATAAAGTCCACAGCTGAACATGGGCCTCCTCCCGAGGGAGGGTATTTGCCATAGTCACCACGCTTGGCAGGCGGGTTGGTGACCGCAGTAAGTATTATGTTACACAAGGAAACGCTGCTGCCCGTTCCTTGATATACGATTATTATACATAGATGATGTTATAAAAATCGGGTCCAATGGCTCAACGAGCTTTCCGAGGCACGGAGGGTAGTCACTCAATCAACCAGCCCCGGAAAGAAATCTTAGAATTTATACAAGGATTTCCTGTCCGGCGTGGTAATCGAACCCTCGACCCCAAATACCTTGAATGTCGTATTTGTAATAATTCATTATACATTCATTATTATCTTTGGTTGCAGGATCTCTCCGAAGGGTTCAAAGGAAAAATCGAAGTGATTACTTATATTAATTCATAGACTACATACCTACTGGTTATACCAACCTTGCGGTCACAGTCAAGAAAACTTGCATCGCATTGTTGCTCTGTTTTAAAATGAGCAGTGATGTTGTATACTATATTATCTGCGCCCCGTGGTTTTACCCGCGTTACTCTGCTCCTGTGGGTCGAAGCGTGATTTTTTAGCGTAGCTTCTATGTTAATCGAGCTTATTAACTATCCCCTTGCGAAGATTCAGCCAAATCCAGTCAGTAGTTTTTGCGTGAAAGAGTAACAAACATCTATACATACAAACTTTCGACTACATAGGATTTCGACTACATACCAACCTTGCGGTCAGTCAAGAACACTTGCATCGGATTGTTACTCTGCTTCATAATATCGTGCAGTGATATTTAATACTATATGCTAAACTTTAAAACTATGCACACATGTAGCTTTATCTAGAAAAAGTAATAAACATGAATGTAACTATTTATTTTAATGGTTTTATGAATAATATTGTAATTGTGATACGTAATATAATTCAGTCAGATCCAGTTTATACAACACATTTAATATAGGCCACATGTTTGTTGCCGACTTGAGGACCACTGAATTAGGTAGGTACCTTACAAAATTATCTTGTCTTCAGTTTCATATCTATTAAGAGATAGTACTATTCTGTTAATTATATTCATCTTCTTTTTTAATTGATGGTCTTCCACAACAATCTGTAATTTGTCAGTATCTGAGTGTAAAATAATCATAAAATTTTACGCCATCTTGAAACATGATATTTTTTGTAGTCGCAATGTTATTAACATTGTTACTTATGTGCATATAAGTATTCACATAAGCGTAGGTACCTTGTACAGTAACAGGACGAAGTAATGGTGTACATGTTTATAATCAACCAATGGTATAAATCCCTGGATACAAATGTTACGTAAAGTTAACAAAGCCATTCAAAAATATCATAATGTAATTATTATTTAATCGTATATAAGTTAGTTTTATTTTTAATTAGTTACTTTTAGTTTGTATTTTATTCATGTTTGTTAATTACAATGAATATAATTTTCTGGAATATATAAACCAATTTAATCGTTGATGGAACAACGTTCTATCAATTAAGTTTTAAACAATTCAATTGTATAACGAAGTACTATTTATGGGTATTATTAGTAGAGGTCCAAGATAATAAAAATAATATAAAAGCGAAGAAAGAGAGTCTACGGTTGAGCGAGGTATCATCAAAAATGTACAAGATTGTTGTAACAAATATGGACACTACATACTAAAAAGCGTATAATAGTGTACCTTTGTATGTTGGGAAAGTGTTATTTTTTTATTACCTACACAAATTTTTATTTGAGAAATCGAATGAGGTGCAATAATTTGACGTGTCTGGGAGCAACTTTGATGCACTCGTATATTCTTGAAAAATAACGTATGGCATCAGTGTACAAATTCAATAAGGGAAAAGTCGAGGTAATTATTGGTATTATTAGTGTAAGACAGAAGTATACAATAGGCCAAGATTAGGCATGGTCAAAAAAATGTATAGATTTTGTTAAACGGTGTCTCGTTCAACAAAAATATTTAATTATTTAAATGAAAAATGTGGGCGTGAGCTTTCGATAATAGTACAATGTAGGTACCTTATTAACTCATCCGTCAAAATTCTTATTATTTTGTGTTATTCTATATTTTGATTTAAGTATAATCATCTTAAGAAATAAAACCGAACTACTGGCAAACTTTTAAACAGTTTGGCCAAATTGACTCATAGACCTTAATGATGATTATGATAGACCATGATTTTGTTGCATTAGTTATTGATCGTTGAAAACTTTTTGAAAAATTATTGTACAATTATTTGTATATATGTTAACACTGCATATGTAGTGCGTATTGATATCCCACCTTAAGCCATCCAAATGTCTGAATTCCTGTTTATTAAGGAAATAACTGTCTTTTTATTATAAATTATTTATCAAAAACATATTATCGAAAAACGAAATGAAAGGATCGAGAAGAAGTACAAAAAAGATTAGGGAGATGTGTAAGTTAAAACAAAAAGAGGACTTTATCATCTTGTAGATGATGGCCTGTCCAGTCCCATTCCCCTATAAAAAATTACGACAATTTCACACGAAAAACATTTTTTTAACAATGTGAAAAAACAATAATAAAATAAAGTAGAATTAAAAACTAAAGGAAAATTTTCTTTGTATGCATGCCTGTGTGAGCGGGAGTTTTAATAGAGATGTGTAAGTTTGGGTGTAATTGCGTTTAGATATGTGTATGTGTGAGTGTGTGTCTGTGTGTATTTGTGTATGTAATTATACTACAACATTGTACTTAAGAGGTTTTCCGTCTCTTGGTAGGTCAGCGCCCTGAAGCCATTTAGTTATTCGATTTTTACAATCGCAGCTAGATAGTTGGTAAATTTGGAGTATTTTATTCAATTTGTTGTACAGTGTGGGTGCAAGAAAATAATTTCACCTACTAGAATGGGTAAGGTTACTTTTCCTAGTTACACAATGGGATGGCCTTGTAACGCAATATCGTAATAAAACTATGTTTTATAATGGCAATCAAACTCTCTAAAGAAAGCCAAAATATTAAACGGTAGAACTATATACATGGAACAATACCAAAAAAGCCATGGCAAAGGTGTAGCGGATGGTATCGGAGTAACATGCAAAAAATTTCTGTTTTCAATTGTTTTATTTTGCTAAAAAAACAGCTTGTTTGTCACGTTCAAAACAGTCCCCTGATGCGTCAAACATGTCATGATTTTTTTGAAAATTGCTAATAACTCGAAAAATACGTATAAATTCAACTGGCCTTCTTATCTAACTAAAATAATAGTAGTAATAATAATTTTCTTCGAAATAGATCACCGTGTTTTGGAAAATATTAATAAAAATTGTTAGGACAGCATTTGTATGACTTGTACGAGCTTACAGAGAATCACCCACATATATTTACTACTAATAGCCAATAAAATAGTAAAGTCTATATTTTCGAAGATGCGACAGAATATTTTCCGATTCTATGGATACTGTACTTAATGCTGTCTAAATTTTCCACCATCATTGACATTTAGTACGGATAAAGGATGTAGACTTTCACATAGAGTACGTACGTTATGTATCGGAATTTCAAGATATAGCGACATGGCAGAGTTTGTGAATAAATAACTCATATCTAATTTATCTCTGCTATATTCAACCTACGGATCGCCGTCTCATGAGAGTGATCCATTCGGCATATTACTTTCTCGTACGTAATATCGTAATCGGTTGACATTAAATTCACTTTTATTTCACTTTAACTAAACGTATAAAAAGTATGCGTTAACTTATTTGCGTCTTATTAATTAAGAAGAAGACATAAGAAACTGAATATGGTTGCTGATAGTAGGTAATTTTCTGAGAAATTGAAATATATTTATTAAATATAAATATTTTTATATAAATAGTTATTTTTATTATAAAAAAGGTAATATCACTTTGATAGACTATGGAATCGTCGTTTGTTAGGTATCGTATACGTATTATAGGATCGAATAGGTACTGTATATTATGCTATTATACTACGTTTAATCATCACATGCTACAAATAATCAAATATGAAGCAATCATACTTAAAAAAATATACGCATTATTTTACCATTCCTTTTAAATAACGCATGATGAATAACCCAACTCAGAATAAAATGCGGTTACGTTGCCAGACCTTCCGGTTATAACAGAGTAAACTTATACCAATGCGAACTTTTATTGGGTCAATGCACTGTTCTAAATTATTTCAACTTCATTCTTAAATCCACCACATTTCTTAAAATATAGTTTTAATAAAAGGGGCGTAGTTACCGCCGCGGCGCGCGCCGTATCAATGATACGGGGCTCCGGGCTACGAGAGCCCCGAAAGTGTGGGATAGACTCTCGCAACAAGTTTTGATAGGATGGCGATGTCCATCTAACTCGCTATGTCACAGTTCTATAATTCAATAGTTATTTAAACTAAAACATATGAACAATCATCCAGTAACCATGACCGCTTTGTAGTAATCTTGTAACGCGATCGTCGCAGTTCAAGCGGTTTTCATTTACTTATCTACTCGTATTGTATAAGATTATCTTAAATCTACACTTGTCAGGTTTTAGACAATTGTTTCAAATGTAATCCAGCTTATAATCGATGTTATTTGATTTCAAAATCTGTTTAGTAAATATTTTTATTACCTATATTATTTTATTAAATTGCATATTATTTTATATAAAACCTTGAGGAATTTCAAACTCGTTTTGTAAGTTGTTTAAAAAACGCTAAATTTTTACCCTTTTAATTGTCAGTCCAATGCCATCAATTTACCTACCTCTAAGTCGTTATAATATCACATACTTACTTAATTATAAATTAAAATACATATAATGGACCAACCTTCTACGTTTTTGTTAATCTTAACTTAAATAACTAAAGAACCGTTAGTACTGTCAGCAACTATTTATAAGCCGATTAAGTTTTTGCCAAATATTTGAAACTCAAAACTAAAACATTTTAAATCAGCATAAAATGAATTTTGTAATACAGAGATGTCTCAGTAAAGTAGGTACAAATATTAGTTGTTGATGGTCAGTTTTCATGGATCCTTAATATCTGTATACGGTACATAGTATTTTAAACAAACACTTAATAATATTTAAGCGCTCAATATTCAAATCAAAATTAAATACAAATATTACGAAAGTTCATAATAACTGTGATAATTATAAGGAGTCATCAAATGAGTAACAGTTCCTTTGGGATGTGAATTAGGTCGGCAGTTAAATCACAGACACCGACTAGCTATTGACTATTGATACTCAGAGAAACACGCTTAAAGCTGCCACTATTCTCTAATTAGTTGCGCCTATTCTCATTTCTAGGTAGAAACATTTTAAATATGTAGGTTCATATAAACCAGATCATTAGGCGGCATTCATTATAACGTAGGTAAAATAATGCTTTACCTACTTAATTCTATTTTCTAACTACTGCCACACGTTATTATTGTTTAATATATAGAGCTATGTACTCTTTACTAATCCATTAGTTGAGTTAATTACCCAGACTTTATTTATTTGCAGCTGATGTCTTTGCGCTAACATAACATGTATTAAATCACGGTCATGACGACAACAGCCTGTTAAATGTGCTAAATTGTGTCAATCAAGGTTCATGAAATCGCTCTTCCTAGTGTTCGATAAATAGGTCTCAGATACACATGGTTAATGGATCTGTCTTTAGCAATGACAAGCTAATTGATACCAGGACACGGCCATGGTAAGGTACTGTTATCACGTGTTGTTATCAGCGTCTACCGATCGATATGAATATTTTCGCCGAGAACGGGCCATGAGGCACTTTCACCGCCGTTACACGCGTTTTCTAGCGAAACACCGAACTCAATTATTAATAGCAGCCTATTTTTGGAGCGGCTTCGGACGCGGATTTGCGCTCGGGCGTGTGCGAGCCCCGGGCGAAGTCACTATCTCACCTGGGCCAGGTGTAGACGCCGGAAACTTCGAAGCCGAAGTGCCAGGAGCCCGCGTACGCTCCCTGAGCCTTGGGGCCCGTGCACACTCCGTGGCCGTGGGCCTTGCCGTCTTCCCATCCACCACAATATGTACCACCATCGTCAAAGTCGAAGCGGCCACCGTTGGGGCCGCGCTGCGGGGGGTTTCCGCTAGCGGCGTGCGCGGCGTCGGCTAGCTCGCTCGGCTGCATCACGCGGACCCGTGGTGCCGCGGAGGGGAGGGCCTCCCGCGCGCACCCTCCACCGAGCTCGCGGTATAAATAAACATCAGCTGGGCATGTCGCGCCGTGGCGCGCCGCCGAGTGAACACCACTCCCGTCGTGCGCGAGCAGCACTGCGCGCCCGAGCGAGCGCCGCCGCCCGCGCCCCGCCGCCCGCCCTGCGCACGCAGCGCCAGCTCCTGCCGCCAGACACAAGCCGCATGCAAGGCACACGCCCGCCACAACAATCCACCCTACACTATGCTGCTAACAATTCACTTTATTTAAGTTACAACGTAACTGCGTATATATGAGTCAGTTCGAGGGTGTTTTACCTATGCCTCCAAACCTAAACCACCGTCGGTTTTCACGTTTAAGATATCGTCGGTCTTCCTTTAAGAAGGCTATCCCGAAAAAACGAATATTAAAGCTTTATTAAAATGTCAATGTCTATTTTTTTTTGTTAGAAAGGAAGTGACTCTAGCGAGCTCCATAAAATTTTGATTGAAACAGATGTTACGATCAAGTGCATTTATGTTTAAATAAAGCTTTAGTTACTATTCATAATATTTTATGAGTTGTATTCGTACAGAGCTCATATTAATAAATTGTACACCGGTGATACCGGCTAAGTGTGTGTCGATCCATGCGCTGAGAAGGTAGTCGTCCGCTTCCTACATGCGACCTTAGAAGGAAGCTTTAGGTAATAAAAAGTATATTAAGTACATAAAGCTCCTTTCTAAGTTCACATGTAATGGAAAATTCACGTGTAACAAAATTATACTCGTACAATTTTTTTACATAAAAAAGCACACTTCGTCTTACATAGACGACATTTCGACAACAAACAGCTTATCTCGTCTTGAAAAGAACGGTAAAATAGTGTCTCAATCAACCTACTAGGTATGTAGGTATGTCTAAAGCTAAAAGAATTCTACAAGAACATTCATTCTCTATTCTTAAACAGTGTGTGTATAATTTTTAATATCTACTGAAGCTCTTTTAATGACATGACCGAACGACGACGGGGAAGAAGGAATATTCGTAACAATCACTCGATTGTGACGAATATTTCTAACTAAAAAGCTCTTCATTTTTATTTACCTTACTAATTCATTAAACTCTTCTTAAGTTTTGAGGGCTTTCATTTTAGTAAGACCGTTGGACATATCAAGCTGAAATTTCGCACAGATGTTGTCTATACGTAGGTTCAATAGGGAGTACGAAGTGATTGAGGAATGCAACATTCATCATAGAATTCATAAATAGAAATAGCCTCATCATTACTCCGGACAAGTAATCTTTGTGAAGATCTAAAATTTGTTTTTGGGTTTGGTTTGTTGAAGAAATAGGGTATTTCCGTGCCTCGGAAAGTACTTTAAGCCGTTGGTCCGACTTATAACATCATCTATAACAAATGTAGACTAGGGAACGGGCAGCTGCCTTTCCTTGTGTGTAACAACAGAATACTGCGGTCAACAACCCGCATGCCAAGCGTTTTGACTATAGCAAACCCCTTCCTTCCTTGAGAAGAGGCCCATGCTCAGCAGTGAACATTATACAGGACACTGATGATAACGAAGCCAAGGGCATAAGCTAGAAATATAATAAATACTTACGTAGATATAGTAAAAAAAAACAACCTTTATTGTTATGCTTAGTTAGTTATTCTTCGTGGGAATGAGTACCAGATAACTTCATAGACGAAATTGAAATCTTTTACCTATAAAGTGCACTTGGAGGCTTTATCAACTTCTATAGTTTTACTGTGGTTTTGTCTTAATTTTTCTTTAGGTTCGGACATTCATCTTGTTGTCATTAAGAAATGCATTACGCAACTACTGTGCCGCACTATGGAAAATCGAGGTAGGTATGTAGGTACCTAGGAGCTGGATTGCTCAGCGTACGCGGCCCACAACAACGGCGGACGGAGGAGTGTCCGGGAGATTTTAGTGGTGTAGGATCCTCTCCTCGTGGTTATGACTAGCATACCACTCTATGGAGAGGGCGATTCCCACATACCCCTTTGCCGGCGCGGGTACGTTGCAGAGGCGGATGGGATGGGTAAATGCATTCCCAACGGACAAAAAAAAAGGCAGGTTACCTATGTTTTAGATCAAAAATCGATAACCTCTTTATGTTTAAAGAATGATGCTTTTTGCATTTTTACACATTCATAGAGTATTCAAGAAATTTTAGCAAAAGTTCAGCAGCTATAATTTTAATAAAGTAGTTATTTACTAGTACTATTTTCAAGTGCCTATCTGTTGTCGTTATTGATATCGAGCAATAGAGGGCAAAACAAAAATCAAGTTTGTTGTATGAAAGCTTCCGTTAAATGTTGAGTAGGTATATTTTATTTTTGAATTGTTGTTATAGCGGCAACAGAAATATGTACTTACTTTGCGAAAACAACTGTCTAGCAATCGCGGTTCTTGAGATACAGCCTGAAGACAGGACAGATAGCGAAGTCTTAGTCTTAATATGGTCCTGTTTTTACCCTTCCGGGTCGGAACCCTAAAAAGCTTTTTATTATGGTTTAATTATGTCCTCGTTCCGATATGCTACTCATCGGCATGCTACTCATCCTACTACTACACTACACAACGGGAGTTCTTTCCTGGGATCTGCATAAGCACCACTTCCAGTGCCTCAATAAGAGTTCTCCGGGGAACATTTAACTACTCTTGCGCTCTTGCACCAATCACAAACAAAGGAGGAACAAAGAATGATGGCAAACAAGTCTTACTTACCTATTACAAGGACCTTATACCTACCTAATTAGTAAGCGGTTTTTTTATATAGGTATATTTTTATATTATAATATTTTGCTGTCGTAGCTTATGAAAGCTTGCAATACAATGTGTACGTATTTATTACGATTCACTCTGAATACCACCAATAGTCCGAGAGCCACAATTTTTGGGTAGGTATTTGAGGCAAGCTGACGCACATACCTCTCCTACGGGGTATGTGACAAGGTTGGGGTATACCCAACACGGAACTGCAAACTGGGCTGGTGAGCAGTGGGGCTAACTCAACTCCTAACATTTTTTTTAATATTTTTGTTTTTTTTTCAAAAATATATTTGAGGCAAAAGCATTTTTTTTTCAAGAATCTTATTTTTAAATATAAATTTCATGTTGTCTAAAATATTTTTATATATATTTTTAAACATTTAAAAAGAATTAGGCGTCTTAGCCCCGCTACTCACCAGCCAGGCCTGCAGTTCCGTGTTGGGGTATAACAGGAGAGGCATGTGTCAAGTTTTCAGCTTTGTTGCTATTATTAAAATTTCACTGTTTCTTAAAATTTGAGACAAGATTAGAAAATTAGGTACCAAATATCTACATACAACAACATGTGCTTTTAGGGAATAAGGAATTGGGCAATATTGATTCAAGATGCCAACCATAAGGGCCTAAGCACACCACGTTTTTTAAACGCGCCGTCGACGCGCGTTTTTAAAACGAAGTACTGACTTGCGTGTGTTTCGCGCCTGTATGGGCACAAACGCGCTTCAACGGCGCGTTTAAAAAACGTGGTGTGCTTAGGTCCTAACGTGTGTAATACTAGGATAGAGTAAGTAAATAAACTTTATTCTTTAGATCTGATAAAAAAGTCGCAAAGTAATCACCAACCTAAGTTGGTGATAAAAAAGAGCAAAGGGGTGTCGGACCAAGCGCAGTAGTTTTGTAGCAGTAGGTACGATAAAAATGTATCAGTTTATTTTCTTTCTTTATCATTATCATCAGCCCGTAGTACGTTCACAACTAAAGATGGCTCTCTCTCGAATGGGGTATTGCCATGGTCACGGTTTGGTGACTACAGTATTATGTTTAGTAAATACACAGGTAATCGCTACTGCCAGTATACAGCGATAAACCAAACAATGAGGTTGTAGCGACATCTACAGAAGCCGCACGAAAACCTCAACATAACTAGCCGTGCCATCTAGCACCTAGCATCCTAACTAACCTGTATCGCACAATATAAGTTATCAAGCCAATCAGAACATATACCTATAAGTTCTGAATTTCAACAAATGGCTGTCGGCCGCCGGGCATGCCACCTCTCTCGGCAAAGAAGTGTTGAAATAGGCTAAAAATCAGTACATATTTATCTCTATGGTTTTTGTCATGTCAATGAAAAATATAAAACCTGTCTCTTGTCATTATGTAAAAATAAAATGAAGACTAATGTCGGTTGTGTAAATCTAAAACGTTTATTTATTTATTTCGATTCACGGCAAAGTATCAATCTCAACATGGTAGCAGAGCGTTGAACGTGAAATAAATAGATCGATGTAAAAGTGGTAAATGTGAAAATACTAAATCATGGCAACCAAACCATGGTTTACGAAAATTGATTGAAATTCTTCGAGTACAAGAAGAATCTAGATGACAATATGGCCCTACATCTGTCAAAGCTGAAAAATATCTGGTTTAAGCTAAACAAAGAAATAACAAAGCTAGAAGGAAACCAGAAATAGTACTCATATGCAAGATCCTTGACACGCTACCTGATGAATATCTAACTTTCAAGTCCAGTTGGTTATTAATGGCTAAGAAATAAAGGACTATAGATCGATTAACGTCACAACTCTGTGCATTTGAGAGAAACGTTGATCCACAACCCTCAACTTCTTCAGGCGAGAGTAACCAAGCTCTAGCAGTAAAAGCTTCTCCTAGAAAAGGAAAGCAGGGAAGCATAAAGTGCAATTACTGTGGTCAGTTAGGACACAAAGTAAGATAGTGCGCTAAGTGGTTGCGCGACTTAAGGCCACCGAAGTCAAGTTCAGAAACAAAGAACGTGAATGTCACAGACCTAATGATAGCGGAAAATGACAAATGCCTGTACCCTGACAAAGATAACTGGTATCTGGACAGTGGAGCGACAAGTCACGTCACATTCAGGAGAGATCTGTTCCAATCGTTTGAAAGTTTTGAATCACAGTATACGGTAACGACAGCAAATGGTGAGAAAGTAGATGCCACTGGCAAAGGTGACATTAAACTAGAAGCCACTGTTGGGAACTATAAAGGTATGATAACCCTATGCGATGTATGGTGTGTGCCGTCACTTCAGAAAAATCTGTTCTCGTTACTTGCAGCACAAGACAGATTACCACAAAGCTTCTTTGAATCAGAAACAGCATTCTGTAGATTGAAATCGATGGGCAAAGTCAAAGTCACAGGCGAACGCAGGAAAAGAGGAGGATTGTTCATACTTAATGTGAGGAATGTGATGCCACATAGTCCTGACGTAGTGAATGCACTGACAAGCCAAGATTCACTACAGATATACCATGAGAGGTTAGCCCAGCAAAGCAAACTCCATGTGAAGAAGGTAATCGAGAGAGAACTTGGAATCAAGGTACCTAATAACACACGAGAATTTTACGAAGGCTGTAGCTTTGGAGAAATGCACAGACACCCTTTTGGATCGAAAGATAGAGCAAAATTACCCGGTGAGATTATGAACTCGGACGTGTGTGGACCATTTCCATTTTCCTACAAAGGCTGCCGTTACTTCGTGCTATTTAAAGATGATTTCAGCAAATACCGATACATTTATTTAATGAAACAAAAGTCTGAAGTCTACTCAAAACTTCAGATAATGTTGGAAGAGACTAAGGTAGCTGGTCATCCAATAAAAGAACTTCTAAGCGATAATGGCGGAGAGTTCGACAATGAGAGAACGCGAATGATACTGCAAAAGTATGGCATTAAGCAGAGATTGATCATGCCATATACGCCACAACAAAATGGGTGCAGTGAGCGTGAGAATCGGACTCTTGTTGAAGCCGCTCGAGCTATGATGTATGCACACGAAGAGCTGCCAACCGCCTGTTGGGCAGAGCTCATCAGCACTCCTGCTTATGTGCTTAATAGAACCGGACATACTTCAGTAGATGGAAAATCACCATATGAGTTATGGTTTAATAAAAAGCCAAAGATTAAACATTTGCGGATCATTGGAAGTGCCTGCTACGCCCATGTACCCAAGCAGAAGCGTAAGAAAATGGACAGAAAATCGGAGAAATGTATTTTAATCGGTTATGATGGTGATGATGGGTACCGTCTTCTTAGGATGAATAATAATAGGCATACTTTGATACGTTCGAGAGACGTCATATTTCAGGAGTTAGCAGCTACCAGATCTGACTCTAAGAAGGAAGTGAAATCAGATCCTGTTTAAAAGAGGTCTGAGATAGAAATAATTTTACGTAGACCGCAAAGTTCTGTTATAAGGGAGGAAGACAGTCAACCGATTCATGATGTAAGGGAGGAAGATGATGCATTTCATGAGTGTATACCTCCTGAATCGATTGAAGATATACCTGAGCCAGAGAACAGTATGAGAGTTCCTGTATCACCTCCAGAACCATCAGATGAGCGTGATGATACGGATGACGTAGATGATCAGACTTTGCCAGAGCGTTTGGAAGATGCTAATGAAGATGAGATTTTGCCAGATAGTGAAATAGAGAACCAAGGAAGAGTAACTCTTAGAGACAGATCGACATTGGGACCACCTACAAGACTTGAAGACTATGTTATGGCTTCTGTAGATGACATTGCGGATATGCATGAACCTATAACCTACAGTGAAGTTTTACAGAGTCAAAACAAAGAGAAATGGGTCAAAGCAATGAAAAGCGAGATGAAATCTCTAGAAGATAATAAAACTTGGATTCTAGTTGATCTACCCAAGGGTCGTAAGGCTATTTCCTGCAAATGGATCTTCAAAGCAAAGACCAACACTGATGGTACGATTGATAAGTATAAGGTAAGACTTGTTGCTCGAGGTTTTTCGCAAAAGCCAGGAGTTGATAACGACGAAACGTTTAGCCCGGTGGCAAAGATGACAACAGTCAGATCGGTCATAAGTGTTGCGGCGAACGAAGGTCTAACACTCACACAGTTCGATCTATCCACAGCATTACTTAATGGCTCTCTCCAAGAGGAGATCTACATGAAGCAGCCTGAAGGCATGAGTGATGGGATAAATTAAGTCTGTAGATTGAAGCGAAGCCTCTACGGATTAAAACAATCGCCGAGATGTTGGAACAAATGCATCGTAGACTACTTGAAAAGCATAGGCTTTCAACAGAGTCAAACAGATCCATGCTTATTCATTCGAAAACGTGCACAGGTCAAGATAATACTAGCGCTGTACGTTGATGATGGCTTAGTAGCTGCGACAAACCAAAAGGATGCGGATAAGTTTATGGCCGAGCTTAAACGAAGGTTTAAGATAACCGCAAAGCCTGCAGATTACTATCTGGGTTTACAGCTACACCATAACGATGATGGCTCTATCAGCATAACCCAAAGGCACTACACAGAAAAGGTTTTAGAGCGCTTTGGTATGAGTAACTGTAAGACAGTGACTACGCCAATAATCAGAGACTCTGAGCAAGGACAACCAGATAGAGAGGTAATAGACGAGAAGTCATATCCCTATAGACAAGCCGTTGGAGCTCTTGCTTACCTGATAGTTGGTACGCGACCAGATATAGCTTACGCCGTTGGCGTTGTGTCAAGAACCTTAGAAAACCCTTTCAAAGAGGATGTGCTAAAGGTGAAGCGTATAATGCGCTACCTACAAGGTACGTTGAGCTATGGAATAAAGTTCAAGAAGGACTATCGGAGAGGAATACTGGACGCGTATAGTGACTCTGATCATGCAGGCGACGTCAAGGATGGTCGATCGACTAGCGGCATCCTTTATATCCTTCCTTTGTATGCTGGAGGATCAATCGCCTGGGCAAGTCGAAAACAGTCGTCAGTGGCAATCTCTACGACCAAAGGTGAAATCGTCGCAGCTAGCGAAACAGCGCGAGAGATAGTGTGGCTGCAAAGGCTGTTTAACGAAATTACTGCCCTAAAGGAGACGCCGGTCTTGAAAATTGATAACGATGCTGCTGTGAAGTTGGCCCAGAATCCTGAATTGCATCGGAGGACGAAACACATTACAGTGAGAGACTTCTATGTGAGAGAACTTGTTGCAGAAGGCAAACTACAAGTTAAGCATGTGGGGGCAAACCTACAGAGTGCTGATTTGCTTACGAAGCCACTCAGCAGGCCGTCGATTATATCCATATTGGACCGGATTTAAGTTGACCGAGGTTTAAGTTGTACATAGTTTAAGAAGCTCTGTATATCTACCACTAAGGATAGTAGGATACAGCCGAAGGAGAATGTCGACAGGGATGGCTTCGTGATGGTGCAGAGAAAGAAAAAGAAGCCAACCCAAAACAAGTGCGGCACTGCACCGACCGGACCGAACCACCTGCTGCGTCCTGCTGCACCCGTGACGCCGCTCTACGTGTCCCGACTGCATTACTCTACAAAGGCCGAGGAGATTGTAGAGTACATACAGGTCAAGACGAAGTGGACTTTGAGAGTTGTGAGGTTGGAATCACGTCACAACCTGAGTTTTAACTCCTTTGTGGTGAGAGTGCCAACTGAGCACCTTTCAAAATTCACTTCACCAGAATTCTGGCCTAAGGGAGTTGTATTCCGCCGTTTCCGTGGCCGGATACCGGATCCTGCGCAATGCACGGCGCCGATACTGCTGAACAAGCAGTAATCGTGTATAATTTTAGTTATATATTTTAATTGTTTATGTATAGTATTTTATTTTATATTGTATAGTATTATGTATGTAATATGGGTCTTTGTTACCTGAAATAAATGAATAATTAATTAATAATTATTATAGTTTATTTTTATGTCCATATTATACTTTTCATAGGCCGACATTACACGCTCAATCTGGATCGAGATCCGTGATCGCGGTAGATTGATATAAACTGATTTGGATTGATGTCACATTACACAGTCAATCCAGATCACGTCAGTCCACTGTTCGCAATGATCACATGAAGACGTGTGCTCAGAGGATTCTGATTGCCATCAATAAAAAAATATGAAGATTGTGTGTTCACAATCGCGAAAGCCTCCGTAGCGTAGCGGTATTTGGCTCACTTTAAATCTCGGAGGTCGTGGATTCGATTCCCACGCCAGGCAGTAAATCTTTGTGTAAATTCTAAGATATCCTTCCGGGTCTGGTTGATTGAGGGACTACCCTCCGTGCCTCGGAAAGCACGTTAAGCCGTTTGCCGATTGTTATAAAATCATCTATAATAATCGTATATGAAGGAACGGGCAGCAGCCTTTCCTTATGTGGTACAACATAATATTGCGGTCATCAACCCGCCTGCCAAGCGTGGTGACTATGGCGAATACCCTCCCCGGGAGGAGGCCCATGTTCAGCAGTGGACGTTATACGGGCTGATGATGACGAATTGCAAAATGGATCTGAACAAAAAAGCATGTGTAGTAATTAATTTTAATATATATTTTTATTCTCTTATTACTACTAGTAATTTTAATAGTATCTTTCGAATTATATGTTGCACATTAGACGCTCAATATGGATTGCGATAAACGGATCGAGATCATGGATTTCAAAATATTTGATAATTTGCGATCCGATGTCGCGATCCGTCAATCACACACATTAAACAGTCAATCTGGATTGAGATCATTGATCTCGATCACGGATCTCGATCCAGATTGATAGTGTAATGTGGGCCATTGACTTTACAAAAAGGGAGGATGTTGAAATAGCCTAAATATCAGTGCATATTTATCTCTATGGTTTTTGTCATGTCAATGAAAAATAAAAAACCTATCTCTTGTCATTATGTAAAAATAAAATGAAGACTAATGTCGGTTGTGTAAATCTAAAACGTTTATTTATTAATTTCGATATATAATTCACGGCACAGTATCAATCAATCTCAACAAGAAGATCTTAATTTTCTTTAGGGGAACACCATCAACTGTTCCTCTACAAGGGCAACCCAAAATTATTCAAAGTTACCTATTTTATAAAAAGGTGTCTTGAAATAATATCAAATTTATTTGACAGTGAGATTTACTCATCGTGCAGATACAAATAAATTTTAATCTCATAGGTTATCTTCTTTGAAATATTTGATTCCTAGCGCCATTCAGCGACCATTTGAAGCATTATTTTTGTGTTATGAAAACTCATAAACGATTCAATAAATATAATCTCAAAATAAACAAATAAACGTATGTACAAACTCAATAACTTTTGTGTAGAACAGTTTTCATGTATTCGGTATTCTGTGACGTTATTTTTCTTACATGATAACATTGATTTAAAACTGTCAAATACAGTGCTGCCATTTTTTTAACTTCCTTATTTATGTGGAGTAAATTAAGTTAGAGATAATTTTGTATATAAATAACATGGTGACTTTATTATATTTTATTATACTTTATTTTTTTTAGGTAGGAATTATACCTTGGAAAGCACCTCAAATATTAAAAATGCAAATTTACAGCCTGTCGTTATTATTTAATATTACATTCAAATACCTTTTGCCAATTTACAAAGGTTGTGGAATAAATCAAGTGGTACCTACCTACGCTAAATTTCATTTGAATCAGTTTATTTTTCCTAGTACCTCATTAACAATCTACCCGCTGTAGATTTTTGGCTCGTACGAAACTAAAATTAATTTTCCTACGAAAAACCTTTATTATTGTTCCTAAACTATGTATTTATTTTTTACTTCCTAAACTGCAGGATGGAGATTTACTTATCATTTACTTCGGTTTAATTTTTAATTAATATTCCGGTTTTATTTCAGTCTACTTTCTAGCCTACTTTCATTACATCGATAAGGGTGGGAAATTCGTCGTAGTTGGTAATACTGGCTTTTGTTTGACAATTGGCGTTGTACCTATGTATTGTTGTGTTGGTTAGTGATGAATGATTGACTTGTTTTGGCTTTTCTGCTTTTAATTTTAAACAATTCAAATAAAAATTTCGATTGTAGTGCTATTTTGTGAAGTGCAATGTTATTTGTTTCATTAAAAACATGTACTTTTATTTTCGCAGCGCGTAATGTAATCGCGTAAATATGTGACTTGAAAGAAATTGTGGTGTTGTGGTATTATTAAAAATTCTAGACATTTAATCTGACCCGGAAACTAAAAAAAATAATTCCCATTGTAGTAAAATTAATTAGCGTTACGTGTTTCAAAATCCTATTACTTAGTACTATATAAAGTAGTGTTATTGTAAGTACTAAATTATGCGTCACAATTAATAATTATTTTACGTGTAGTTTCTAAAGCTTATTATATTTCAGTTTAATTGAAGTACAATGGAGAGTGCAGAGTCGGGAGGGAGCGGTCGGCCGACCTCTATACCCCCTACGTCATGGTGTCACCCAGCTAACAGGGTACACAGGTTCATAGCACTCATATTGATGTGCTTTCTTTGTTTTGGTAAGTGAATGTCATTTATCATATAAAGCAGATGCTAGACTAGATATGAGGTCTAACACCCACTTGATGTAAATATGTAGGTAGATTGTGTATAAAATGTGATTTTTTTAAGCATATTGCAGCAACATATTTTTTAAAATATTTTTATTAAGTGAATCTTAAGAAAATCATGACTATTAATAATCTGGGATCAATCCTACATCACTTATTTAAAGTGGTGTTTTGTTGGAAATCTTCTTCTATACAGACACTTTTGTATTCACTATATTTATATGACTGGATGTAATTAAATGTATACAGGGTGTCCCAAAAGGTTAAGTAGCTGGGAAAGGGGGTGACAGGGGTGGACACAATGGTCACTAGAAAAATAAAAAAAAATCCGCTCTGGGTATTTAAAAAAAAAATGGCATTTTTTTAAAAACTTAAAATTTTACTCCTTGTTATTTTTGATGTTGATGTTGATGACCTTGTTGTTATTGAAGATTACATAACAGCATTTTTTTAAATACAGCCATATTTGTCGGTACAGTTAGCACAAGGTGTAAAATTTTTAGTCTTTTAAAAAATGCCATTTATTTTTTTAAACACCCAGAGGGAATTTTTTATATTTTTCTGGTGACCCTTGTGACCATCCCTATCACCCCCCTTCCCAGCTACGTAATCTTTTGGGACACCCTGTATAAATTATTTTATACATTGTAGGTAATTGTCAAAATGTTTCGAGTTTAGGAAGGTTTACAATAATTTCAATCTACCTAATATGGCAAAGTATTATCAAGAACTGTAATATTTCAGTTATGAATAATTCATAGTTTAAAATATAACTCAATTAATTTGGAAATGTGAAAACCTGCCAGCTGATAACTCTAAATAAAATTATAACACAATTTAGGTATTTAGTATTAACATTATATAGTATTAATTTGCATTTGCAGGTTCCTATTTCTGCTATGACACTCCCGGAGCTTTGGCTGATAACTTCAAAGATGACTCACATTTGAACACATCTCAGTTTACATTGTTATATTCAATATACTCATGGCCAAATGTAGTGCTATGTTTCATTGGTGGTTATCTTGTTGATAGGTATGTTTGGTATATTGAATTATATGTTACATTATTATATATTAGGCATTATCAGCTTACTATAATGTGGGCACACAAGGCAAACTTGGTATAGTGAATATTTATTGGACTGTCTGTACTTGTCTGTAATGTGAATGAAATGCGATGGGTATATCAGATTGATTTAAGGCTCATTGAATAAGTAATTTTTTTAACAGCATATTGTTACATAGGAAATATTATGTTATAGCTAACTTTATTATCATAGATTAGCTGTATCTGGTTTCACCATTGTAGATTATGTGGGAATCTGATCTTGAAATATAGCCTATGGCAGTCACAAATTTAGTGAAAATTCTTTTATCAACATAAAAGAATTTTCAAATTTGGTTCATAAGAACAATCTATCTAATGATAAAGTTAAAGCTATAAAGCTTTAACTTTATCATTAGATAGATTGTTGTCCCACTTGTTTTTACCATCATGTATTTCATTCTTGTGGGAACCTTGTCTTAAAATATAGCCTACTAGCTATGCCCCGCGGTTTTACCCGCGTCTCTGCTCCAGTGGGTCGGAGCGTGATATTTTGTAGCCTATGTGTTAATCCAGCTTATAAAATATCCGCATGCAAACTTTCAGCCAAATCCATTCAGTAGTTTTTGTGTGAAAGAGTAACAAACATACATACATCCACACATACAAACTTTCGCATTTATAATATTAGTAGGATGACAGGCACAAATATTGTGGCTTTCTATTGGTAAAAAAAAATCAAAATTGGTTCTTTAGCTTTAGAGGTAATTGACTTCTATCTCACTAACTGTACCTTTATATAATATTAGAATTGCTTTTACCTTTATTTTTCAAACAATGTGCTGTTTTCTCTTACTATGTGCCTCATAAGAAAGCTCAAAGTCGCTCAGCGAGCTATGGAAAGAGCTATTCTCGGTGTTTACCTGCGTGATCGAATCAGAAATGAAGAGATCCGCAGGAGAACGAAGGTCACTGACATAGCTCAATGGATTAGCAGGCTGAAGTGGCAATGGGCAGGACACAGCTCGAAGAACTGACGGCCGATGGAGACCACGAACTGGCAAGCGCTGCCTAGGAAGACCGCCTGCACGATGGAACGACGACCTCATAAAGGTCGCGGGAGTCGGTGGATGCAGGCCGCTAGCGATCGTTCCCGCTGGGAATCGATGGGGGAGGCCTATGTTCAGCAGTGGACTACAACAGGCTGATGATGAATGTGCTGTTTTTAGTTAATATGTTGCCTGCATGATTATAATATGAAATATAGGTACTGCCTTAAAAACTCTTTGAAAATTTATAGAGTGTGAAGTCTAAATTATTATTATTACAGGTCTTTATGCAATACTTATTATAGAATGCATAATCTGAACATTTATTATACAATTTAACAAATGTTTTTATGAAATACTAACATATTATGGCACAGATGTGATGTAAAATATGCACAGTGAGTCACAGCAGATGTACAAGTAATAGCTAGTAAATTATATATAGAGCCAAATATACACAAAATATGACTGTAAATTGAAGTTTGAAAAATTGGCGATATCTTATATTCCCAAATAACACCAAATTAGTATCTTTGTCTTATGTGAATAGTTACAGTTAGTTTAGTACTAATAGTTAATGGTAGTGATGAGCGTTGAATGAACGAACTAGTTAATTCGACCGTCGACGTACTGTGAACGAATCGACGGTTCACCGTTATACGATGGACTAGTCGAATCTGTAAACGCCTCAGAGGGCTAAACTGAAACTCGCAACGCGACGACCGACGACGCGCGACGCCGACGACGGCGAGACGAGACGAGAACGTAGTCGGGTGATAGAAATTCATTCGTCTGTTGAAATATCGTGCAAACAAATTTAAACTCTAAATCTAGTTGACGGGTGTTGATATTTGTTCGGGTATAATGAAATTATTGTTGTGCTATGTGAAGAAAGGATGCCGAAGGAAAGGTCTATTTTATAAAAATAATGTAGATAAATAAAATCAGTTTATGTTGTAAATACGCCAGAATAGTGAATAAAACTTTATAATTAATTCTATTCAGTATTCAGCCAGTCCTTAGCATACGAGAGACTAGTCTAAGTCTACCGCCTACGTCGCCGTTGCCGCTGTAGACTTCGTCGTAATGTGTACCAAGTTAACGCGTAAACTAGTCGACGAATTCAACTAGTTGATCGACTAGTCGATGAACGAAATTGGACGGTGTAGTTTCGTTGACGTCAAATACGTCGACGACCCATCACTAGTTAATGGGTGAATAGAATAGATTAAAGATTCCACCACCTACTAGAACTATTAATTCTTGTGTTGTCGGAGACTTTACAAAAACTCAATTCACACAAGAAATTGTCCAGGGAGAGAATCAAACTCAGATCTCGGAAGCAACTATCATAACCACTGAGCCATTAGTTCGGTTGAAATGGGACTAACCAACTATTCTAGAAGTTTATTTTTTTAGTAAATTTTAATGTAATTCAATATTTTGCGGGCGTAAACATTAGCATCACATTTGATTATGACACACTAGCGACCCGTCCCGGCTTCGCACGGGTGTAATGCTGATATATTACACACTAGCTGCGCCCCGCGGTTTTACCCGAGTCACTCTGCTCCAGTGGGTCGGAGCGTGATATTTTGTAGCCTATATATTAATACAGTTTATAAACTATCTGCGTGCAAACTTTCAAGCAAATCCATTCAGTAGTTTTTGCGTGGAAGAGTAACAAATATATACACATACAAACTTTCGCATTTATAATATTACTAGCGACCCGCCCCGGCTCCGCACGGGTACAATGCTGATGTATACATATAAACCATCCTCTTGAATCCCTCTATCTATTAAAAAAAACCGCATCAAAATCCGTTGCGTAGTTTTAAAGATTTAAGCATACATAGGGATATAGGGACAGAGAAAGCGACTTTGTTTTATACTATGTAGTGATATAAACCTTTCTCGTAAATCACTCTCTTTAATAAAAAAAACCGCTTCAAAATACGTTGCATAGTTTAAAAGATCTAAGCATACATAGGTACAGACAGACAGTGGAAAGCGAGTTTGTATTACTATGTAATGATTGGTATTGATATGAAATAATAAATGTGGATCATATTAAGTAGATTAAATGTGCAAACATTGCAGTATCATACTCATATAAATGTAATCAAATGCTAGTGATATGATGTTTACAGTATCTGTGACCCTATTTATTCTGAATAATATGTATTTGGAATGTTTTGTTTATATACTAATAGTTGAGCCCGTGACCTCGTTCGCGTGCAATAGTGACTTTGAGTATCAGTGTTAATTATTTAGGATTAATATATAACGACAACCTCCGTAGCGTAGCGGCATTTGTCTCGCTTTAAATCCCTGAGGTCGTGGGCTCAATCCCCACATCATCATCAACAGCCCGTTGACGTCCACTGCTGAACATGGGCCTCCTCTTAACAGACCTTGGCAAGCCAGGATCGTAGAGGGATATTGCCATAATCACCACGCTTGGCAGACGGATTGGTGATCGCAGTAAGATGCAAATGTTGAGCTAATAAGATGCAAATGTTGAGCTAATAGATGCTGCTATATCATCAGCCCATCAGCCATATGTCCCTTAGTCGCCTTTTACGACACCCATGGGAAGACATGGGGTGGTCTATTCTAAGCCGGAAACCACACGGCATATCCCCACGCCGGACAGAAAATCTTTGTGTTAATTCTAAGATTTATTTCCGGAAAGCACGTTAAGCCGTTGGTCCCGATTATTATAACATAATCTATAATAATCATATATCAAGGAACGGGCAGTAGCGTTTCCTTGTGTGGCACAACAAAATACTGCGGTCACTATTCTGTGCAACTACCCTCTCTCGGGAGGAGGACCATGTTCAGCAGTAGACGTTTTACGGCCTGATGATGATGATGCAAATATAACGATACTTCCATACAATTTTCACCCCCCCCCCTTTCAATCCCTACAAACCCCTTTTTTGCTATAAAAAGCAACCTTTGCTTTCTCAGGTTCTAAACGGTGTGGGCCGGATTGCTCATGCGTACCCGACCCCCGCCAACGGCTGATCGAAGGAGTGTCCGGGAGGTTTTAGTGGTGTAGGGTCCTCTCCTCGTGGTATGACTTTAGCATACCACGCTATGGAGAGGGCGAGTCCCACATATCCCACCGCCAGCGCGCAAATACGCTGCAACGGTGGTGGGAATGCGTCAATGCATTTCCCCCCGGATAACAAAAAAAAAAAAAAAAAAGGTTCTAAACTGTGTGTACCAAATTTCTTTGAAATCAGTTCAGTGGTTTTAGCGTGAAAGGCCGACAAACAGACAGACAGAGCTACTTTCGCATTTTTATATTAGTAAGGATAACTGATACTGATACTGCAATACCGTGTAATCGACACTTTCTAATAAGGTGTAATTTCATCCGTCAATATATTTTTTTGTTATACATGTTTTAAAGGGCATAAAACCAATTAGCTACATTTGATTTTAAACTTTATTAGCTATTGTCACTTATCCGGAATTGCAGTTTTACATTCGAAATTATTATTATTATTACAGTACCTAAGTTAGACTTACTGCAGTTAATTTATAGTGTTGGGAATGGATTACTGAACTTTTACAATGTTTCAGATATTTTGGAGTGAGACTTGGAACCGTAATCTATATGACGATTGTATTTATTGGAGCTCTACTTTTTGCATTTGGAGTTTATATTAATGCATTTTGGCTTATGATTCTTGGAAGATTTGTTTTTGGGTAAGAATCATGGTGATGATAAATATCAACATAAGAATATAAAAAAATGAAATACAATTCAAATCTTTTTAAAACACATAATAACATTATAAAAAGTAATTGCCCAAAGAGTATAATTAATGAATAATTCTTTTAACATACTTTCTTTAATTTTTTTTCGCTTACTATGAAAGAACAACAAAAACATACTATTTTTTTTAATCTTGAATGAGCAGTGTATTTTTACATTATAAATATCAAATTTAAAGTTTCAATACTTACTTTTTTTAATATACATTGATAGATTTTTTTAAATATCCAGTTATTCCAGTCAAATGTATTTTAGACTGTTTTTCTTTATGAATGGGGAATAAATCATAATTCTTATCTTTCACAGTATTGGTGGAGAATCCCTGCAAGTGGTCGTAAACAATTATGTAGTACTATGGTTCAAAGGCAAAGAACTAAACATGGTGTTTGGACTGCAACTGTCATTCTCACGATTTGGGAGTACTGTCAATTTCTGGGTGATGGAACCTATTTATAGATGGATAGCTACTTACTATGGAGGATATGAGAGACTAGGAGCTACTTTGTTTATTGGTATGTATAAATTATACTAATATATATAATATAAATTATACTATTAGTCTGAAACTGCAAATTTTATGATTTGATTTGACTAGACCAACTTTTTGTATGAAAGCCTTTATTCTTATTATTATAAGGCTTTCATACAAAAAGTTGGTCTAGTTTCACAACTACAGTAAAAGCTCTCTATTCGCGGGGTATACGCTCCGTAAATATGCCGCGAATAAGAAACAGTAGATGTATTAATTTTCATAAAAAAATGTTACGTTTTTCGTGCTTGTTCCACAAGCCAAACTTTACGATGCCTCTTGGGCTGTGAATTATTTTTTTTTCTCTAAAGCGTAAATGACTAAAGCATATCTTTTTTCACTTTAAGCGGTAATACAGATTTTTTCGTGTAAAAACTCGCATTTTAGTCAATATTATAAAGCACAGAACGTCTGATATGTGGCAGCATTTAAAAACAACTTGAGGCGTAGTCGTAATAAGGGGGTCTCCCTTGTTTGACCGAAAGGAATTTGACAAATTTTCACTTCCTAAAATATTTTACGCATAATTTCATTTGCCAAATTATTACTCAGCAAAAAATCTTTTCACAAAAAATTGTAACGCAAACCTGATGTTTGGGAAATGAACGTTTAAACTATAACTTGTTTACGAACTAGTACTTTTAACATTTTTTATTTAGTCAAATATTTCAGTTGGAATAACAGTTATTACGCAAAATCAAATAAGCCATTTTTTTAAATAAGTAATTATCCTAATCTAAATAGTCAGTTCTGGGTAACCTACTACAAACAATCTCTTTTTTCTATTAATGCAAGTCGTTTCTGCCACTCGCCGGCCGCTGCCGCGGCACCGCTTGCTTCGCTCGCTCGGCTCGTGCGTAGGAGGTCACAGTTTTAACATAACCTAACCTACCCATTTTTTTACCAAACGTTTATTGTCTGAACATTGTTTGCTGTAATAAATCATTTGTTTAAAGACCAAATGCCATAATGACATTATACTTGGTAATATTTTGCCAAGTAAAAATTTGACCAAATAAAAATAAGCGTACTAAAATAATTCGAAATATTGCAATGGTATAAAAAAAGGTTGCTAAAATTTGTTTGGGTAATGAAATTTTGTCAAAATCTTTTCGGCAAAACGGCATAAGGCCTTACTTTTAATCCAATTACCGACACGTTTACAAAGGATACCGAATCCTTTCTATTAATATATGTAATATATGTATGTACCGATTAATTCCGCGAATACAGGAATTGGGTCGCAATTTTTAAACCGCAAATGAAGAAAGCCCGAAAAAGGAGCTTTTACTGTACTTCAATCAGATCAGTATCCAATGTTGTTATCGTGAAAAAAGGCTGTCAGAATAATAGCAAGCTGTGGAATATGCGTGACAACGCGTGAGATGATTGTAGAGTACATTACATAAATTATACATACCAATTCAAAACCAAGCCTCAAAATATCAGTTATTGTTATACAAAACACCATCGCAATGTAGACTTGGGCCAAAGATATTTAGGCAAAAAAATTAACCTTCTTTATTCCGCATATGTTTCGATCATGGTACATAGAACATCGTCGCAAGGCTTATAATACCCAAAAATCTAAAAATTCTATTAGTTTAATTTCTTTTAACCTTGATTGTATATGACAGCTCATTTCAATAAATATATTTACAGCATCACTAACCTGCTTTGTATCCCTTATCTGTGGGGTTATCCTTGGCTGGATGGACTATAGAGCAGAAAAAATATTGGGAAGACAAAGTGAACAGAGCAACGAAGAACCCTTCCGGCTCACAGATATAAGACACTTCAAGTCTGTGTTCTGGCTCCTGTCAATCATTTGTGTAGCATATTATTTGGCTATCTTTCCATTTATTGCCTTGGGAAAGTGAGTACTTCATTTTAATAATGGTTTATATTTTCACTTTCACACTTTCACATTTTCACACACACATAAATATTCATTATGGTTATTATTATATCTCAATCTTTTTAATTTAATTTAATTCAACTTTTGTCCGTGGCTTCTTCTTCAAATAATCTTTGGACCCCCTCTCAATCCCGAAAGGACTAAATTAAAAAAAAACCTTTTAAAATGTAGCACAATCTGTTAATTACATTGTTTGAGCTGTGTGGTATATAACACAGCTTTATGTTACTGTAAAAGTTCGAACTACGATATATCCTAAGATTTATGAGGAAATCTTAGGACTTACCGATTCTCGGGCTTTTACCATTAGAATTTAGTTCATCCTAGGTTAGGTTATGCCAAGATTTACCAAGTGAATGGTGGTAAAAGTTTGAATCGCAAATCTGTTCGGACTTTTATCGTTAACAGTTGGTAAATCTTAGGTTATACTGGAAAATCTTAGGATTTGCCTTACAGTAACATATAATATACAGAAGATTATACAACATTTATATTGCAGGTTGTTTTATGAACGAAAATTTGACTTTCTTCCTCAAGAAGCCAACAATGCGACTTCGATGATCTACTTGCTGTCGGCAGCTTTGAGTCCTTTCTTCGGGATTCTTATTGACAAAACTGGCAGAAACGTGACTTGGGTTATATTGAGCATTATAACGACAATTGGAGCCCACTTCATGTTGGCTTTCACTTTCTTAAATCCATATATTGGAGTGGTAAGAAGACATAAAAGATAAGCTAAAATACTCTTCTATTACGCACCAAAAAATAAGTATAAAAAATAAGTAGGTATATAAAAAATAAGTCATCTGTAACCAATTGAAATATATATAACAGGCAGTCTTACCTTAAAATATTAAAGGTTTTATACAATGTTATATGCACTAACTTTCTCGAGGTCCCGTGGAGAACCTTTTCTTAAAACCTGTTCTCGAAACCAGTGATATCAGTTTAGCTCTACATGCTCTTATTTTGTTTCGAATCTTTATTTATCTAACTTTTTCCATTTCAGATAACATTGGGACTTTCATACTCTTTACTAGCTAGTGGCTTGTGGCCATTGGTTGCACTAATTGTACCTGAAAACCAGCTGGGTACAGCATACGGAATGTAAGATACTTTTCTATCAGATAGCTAAATTCATTAGAGATTGGCCGTCGTGGCCGTAATCGGTCGGAAGGACTACAAGACTAGTTTTAATTTTGTGGCAATTTCCCCCTATTTTTTGGCGGCAAATGCATTACGTATCCTTTCTGGGAGTACAGTGTTTCTGTTACGACGTCTAGTCATACCACAAGTAGAGAAACTACAATTAGAGACCACAAACTACAAGTAGGCGAACTTACCCAACCTGAGACACGAGGTTGCTCCTTCGTCGCCATTTGGGAGGTTACCGGGAACTGCAACATCTGGTACAAAAAATCAATATCTAAAACTTATAATTCAGTAACTTTCCCGCCAGCGACGGTCCTGAGCTGAGTGAGGCCCAAGAATCATAGGTGCCGCCTCTTACACAGATTGCTTACTTCGTCGATTTATAATCGTTTATTATTCAATAAGTGTAAAGGTTATTATCGAATAACTTTTTATGGTTATAAAATGAATAATATTATAATTAGTAATAATTTATTTCAGATGTCAAGCTGTGCAGAATATGGGCTTAGCAACTGTTTTGATATTGGCTGGAATTGTTGTTGACAAATATGGATATTTAATGTTGGAAATGTTCTTCCTTGGATGTCTCTTTGGTAAGCTCTTATTTTATATCAAGTTTATTATCTTTAAGGTATTTATTTTTAGTAGCGTAGCCGCTACATATGCCTCGTATTTTGGCAGTTGTTATAGTATGGAGATTAATTCGTATGTTTTTTTTTGTTTCCAGTGGCCCTGATATCTGCAGTACTCATATACATAATAGACTCTGCAAACAACGGTATTCTCAATCTACCGCCTAGTTTGAGAGAATCTATGAAACCGTAAGTTCTTTTTCTTCATTAATGGCATGCAAAATCATTTTATGCCCGTCATAGTGTTCAAAATGTTCAATAGAATTGAATTGATTGTACTTACCTTTATCACTTATCTGCTTAGGTTTTTTTACTTCACATCCTGTAGGCTGGTGACTACACTGTATTACAAACAACTTCTTATTACTTTTGGCTGTCAAAATTATGTTCTGTGATCTTAATTTTATTTGTAAGGACCCTGAATAATATATAGGTTATTTTTATTATGGTTTTACTATTTCCAAAAAATAAATGTACATAATACATTTTAATAAATTAAGATATTTTAATATAGGTAGGTGCTTCTATGGAGACTCTGCATTCTTTCGAAATTGACAGTTTGTTGTTATTTTAAATCGGATTTCCACTGACATACAACTAAAATTACGAGGATTTAATATAAATAATAATTATTATTATAAATCGTTACGCGGGACAGCCTTGCCATGGTAATAGAAATGGCAGTGGCATTAGGGCAATTCATGTGAGCTTTCTTCATATCTATGTAAATTAGAAATACATTTTCATGTTTGATAAGGAGCAATGAGAACGGTAAGATCTTGTTAACTTCGTAAAGTAGCAGTATTACATTGACATACTGCACTTTCTATTTGTGATACCTTTTTTTTAACAAAATACCAGGCAATCTCTAAAATACTGTCCTTTACTTAAGTTTGAATCATTGTACCAAATTAATTTTGCTAGTAACATCTACAGAATTAATTTGTAACTTAGTAATTATAATAAATGTATAATAATATCATTAAAGACAATTTTTTATCCAGAAATAGGTCCAGTAGTTGGACCTATTTCATAAAGTCTCACAATTAGAAAGTTTCGTTCTCGCGTACCAACCTAGGCTATATTTTATGACAAAGTCTCTATTGGAAAATTGCATTAGACACGGTGTCGTAGGCGTGGACACTGGAATTTGAGCATGGGTTTAGGGACAGAGGCGTGAGCGTGGGTAGAGCACGAGGGCGTGAGCATGAGCATAGGAACGGTGTGGACAGGTATGGACGCAAGCACGGGAGAGTAGGCACGAGCAGTAGGTGTACTTGAAACTGCAATATAACATCGCGTGGAAGAAACCGCACAGGACATCATTCTATAGT
This sequence comes from Nycteola revayana, assembly GCA_947037095.2. Lineage (NCBI taxonomy): Eukaryota > Metazoa > Arthropoda > Insecta > Lepidoptera > Nolidae > Nycteola > Nycteola revayana. The sequence continues at coordinate 15,685,015 of OX344846.2, read as the reverse complement.
CTCATCTTGTTAATACACAAATATAAACACAGTATTTTCCCTTACTGCTTTAAAAATTACCACGTGTAGTAGCTAGAGTCTTATCACTAACTTGATAAAATATGTCCGTCCGAAAAAAAAAGCTAAAATAATTTTATACTACTGTTATTATGGTACTGATAAAATATGATCAAAATATTCGTTAATTTGTGACGCATATGTTTGGCGCCAAGTATAAGGTGAGTAATTAGAGTTTTTTTTTCATTACGAACTATTTTCATATTAATGCTTTGTTGTGTGTAATAAAATAAGGCGAAAAAATAATTATTTCTATCGGAGTTTGTGCTCGCGGGTGCTTGTAAAATGTCTTGAGTAGCTGAATCTAAGGCGTGCAAGTCGCGTTTATTTTTTTACTTTGTATTCTAAATTTAGTTAGAAGTTATTTGTGGAACACAGAAATTTTTGATTTAAGCTATTAAAGTTACATTTTGGTTATTTTATTTTTATTGGAATATAATACGTAAATATTTTATTGCTTAAATAAATCTAATGATTATTCATTATTGTTTTAGATTCAATTACTATAGAAAGAAGCATACAGAATCAGCTCAAAATTTAAATAATAATAATATAAAAATACCCATATTGTAAATTTGGAGCCAATTTGGAGGCCGTTGGGGCCAATTTGGAGATGGCCAAATAAATGAATATACAATGGCTAAATTGTGGGCTTTCCAATTAGATTACAAACACTTTAAAGCGATATGACCAAAAAAATAGAACACGCCTCGTCTATCATGAATTCTAAAAAAGGAATAACTCCTATTTTGCTATTAAAAATGCAATGTTAAACCCAATTGTAGATCATAGCACGCCTGATGTCTTATGCGAAAATAGAAGTATGGCTGCCTTGGGTAGTATTGAACTAGAGCAACGAAAATATAACTTATGTTTCCTGACATACAATAGAATAGAATACTCTTTATTGTACACACATAAGTAAACAGGATAAAGATAATATAATAGACACAGTACAATGGGCGGTCTTATCGCATAAAGCAATTTCTTCCAGACAACCTTTGGATGGATAATGGAATTCACTAGGTAAATGACATAGGTAGATAGTGTGTAATTCAAAATTTAAGATATTTTATTTAATACCAATATTTTGGTATATATATATATATATATATAGGTAGGTACATAAGATTAAGTTATTATACTCAAAATAAATACAATAATATATACTATAACATACTATAAACAACATATGATAGATATAAATAAATAATAAATATAAATAATGTAAATGTATACAACAAAGGGACAATTTATGAACGCAAATAGTGTTCTTTGATTAGTTTGTTGAATGTTGAGTGAGTCTGAGCACTTCTTATTCTTACTGGCAGGGCATTCCATAGACTGACTGCTGTGACGCTAAATGATTTTTCCATAAAATTTGAGGAATGTAAGGGAATATGCAGCTTTAGGTCTTGTGACGATCTTAGAGATCGCGAATGTGTATCACAAAGGAATTCGAAACGGTTTTTAAGGTAGATAGGTGCAGAGGGATTAAATAGAATATTATATAATAAAGAAAGAATATGAGCATTACGGCGAAGGCGAATTGGCAACCAATTAAGCTTATTACGAAATAATGAGATATGATCATATTTGCGAAGTCCAAATATAAATCTTTTGGAGAAACGTTTTGGAGTCGCTCAAGTTTATTTAGTTGCTCTTCGGTCAAGATAGCTGGCGTCGGCGTAGTCAAGAATTGGCAACAGCGGATATTGAGCAAGGGCAACTTTAGTGGTAATGGGTAAAAAGTTATGAAGGCGTCTAAGAGAACACCTACTAAAGCAAATATTTTTTGGCTCACAGATTTCAATTGTGGACCCCAGGACAAAGTGGCGTCAAAAATAACGCCCAAATTCTTAACATTATCTTTGAATGGTATCATAGATCCATTGAATTAGACTTGATGAAGTTGGGGCCAATCTATTCTAGAAACCATCCGCGAGCTTCCTATTACGATCGCCTGTGTCTTTGACGCGTTGATTTTGAGACCGAACTTACAACTCCAATCCCCTATTTGTGTATTCGTGCCAAATCGTCGTTAATAGAGGCGATTGCCTCCGATCATTTATAATGTGCTGAATGCGTATAGATTTGGAGATCGTCTGCATAAAGATGGTAAGAAGAAGTAAGATTTTTAGAGATGGTATTTATAAAAATAGCGAGCTTTGTTTTTTTTTTTTAAAAGACATCTCCCGCACTAGGGAAATAAATCCCTGTGTCGCGGGGGACTTTACAAACATACATTTCACGGACACAAAGAACACCCAGACTCAGAACAACTATTTGTGGTTCACACAAATAATTGTCCCGGGTGGGAATCGAACCCAGAACACCAGGTCTCAGAGGCAACTATCGTAACCACTGAGCCACCGGTGCAGCCATATGTTAAGTGAGTTCAGAATACCAAGGAGGATATCAAAATCTACAGTGTTGAACGCATTACTGAAATCTAATAGAAGGAGAACTGTAAGACTTCCCTTTTCCTTGGCACTCCTAATGTCGTCCGTAATATGAACTAAGGCTGTAGCCGTAACCGGATTGCATAGGATTAAGGATATCGCGTTTGCAAACAAAGGCATGTAATTGCCTATGGATTAAACGTTCTAGGACCTTGAATAGAAATGGAAGGAGATGAGAAATGGATATGGGTCGGTAGTCGGAAAAAGAGGTAGGATTTCTGATTTTAGGCAATGGCGTGACTTGAGCTTCTTTCCATGATGTAGGAAAGGAGCCACTGGAAACAGAGTAATTAAGGATATGGGAAATGATGGGTAGGATTTCTTCAAGGATAGGAATTATCATATTACGGCTGACATTGTCACTGCCGATAGCATTAGAAGTTATCGACAGTATGCTCTTTTAACATCACAATCGGAAAATTGATTGAAGAGGAGAGGTGGGAGACCGGCCGGTGAAATAGAAGAAAGATAATTAAAAGTATGAGTTTTTGCAGACGCATTACTCGAAGATTCAGAAGAAAAATGCTGATTAAGCACCTTAATATCTAAATTAGTGGAAAGCTTTTCTGGAGATTTTCCGATGCCTAGCGATTTAAGAAACTTCCAGATTTTAGCCGGGTCTCTATTTTCAACAGATTTATGAACATTTTGGCGTTGAACGTTCCTACACATCCTATTGCAGCGGTTACGAATCGAAATATACTTGTCCCGATTGCAATCATTGGGTCGACATTTATATTTTGCTTTGGCTGCTGCTTTCGAATTCATAGCCTTTCTGATTGCATAATTCAGCCATGGTGCAGGTAAATGCTTGACTTTTATAGCACGAACAGGGGCATGGATGTCGTAGAGCTTAATCAACTCAGCTGTAAACAAGTTTACCTTGTCATCGATTGACGCGGCTTCCAGCAAAACACTCCAATCAATGCCGCGTGCAGCTTGACGCAGATGTTCAAGGTTCATACCACTAAAGTTGCGCTGAAATATAATTTTCGACTTTGCCTTAGGTGGGCGAATTTCATAAGACATAAAAATGAGATCATGATAGGAGAACATATCGGCTGAGCATTGACCATGCTTAGCAATCCTATCACGAGAAGAAACTAAAATAAGGTCCAGAAGGGAAGGAGTAGTATTGGGAAAATTTTGTGTGGCATTTAAAGGGGGACAGAAAAGGTTAGTCGATTCGGTAATCGCTAAGAGAGAAGAAGCACGGGAGTCATTCTTAAGAAGACAGGTATTGAAATCGCCCATTATGATAGTGTGACTGTAAGAAGGGGTCAACTTTTCAAAGAGAGTCTCAAAAGAGCTAAAGAAATTAATTCGGAGAGATTGACAGTAGTATACACCTAGCAAGGCTTTCGTATGATGTAGTTCGACTTCTATAAAAAGGTGTTCACCGGCATTAGAAGGAGGTGGCTGCGGTGACGTTTCTACTATTTTAAAATTAATGAAATTACGGAGATAAATGGCAACGCCACCACCAACTCCATTGACGCGATCATTGCGAATTAAGTTAAAGCCAGGTAGGGTGTAACAGGCAGAAGGAAGACATGGTTTCAACCAAGATTCGGAAACGAGTATGGCATCGATGTTCTTACAGACAAAATTCGCCAGCATATCAGGAAAGTGAGCCGGAATGCTTTGGACATTTATGTGAACAACATTGAAATTTCAAAGAACGTCAGTAAAAAGAGAAGAAAGAGTTTCACTTAACGATGGAATACTAACAAATCTGGAATCACCATCTGCGGACAGAGACATATATGCATAAATATAATATAAAAATATAGATAATTAAAATATGTAACAATACTTTTTTTTTGTCATTGTAGCTTAGTACCTACCTAACCTATTTTGCCAGGAAATAGGAAATGAAAACAGCGTTTGCGATTATTTTGGTGACTCGATCTGATACGTCTATAAAGAGAGTCGGCATTCAACTTATCTTCTGCATCATCTGATTCTAGCATACCTTGATAAAAACATCAAATTTATTTTTATCGATTTATCAATATTTCCTCACAAACAAGCACAGCATACTAATATTGTGGTAATTGAGCAAGACAAGAACCACTTAGTTTTATAAAATTCATCAATAATACTCACAAATAATTAGTAAATTGAAACTAACATAGAATTGAGGTTTAAATGGTTTAATACAGTGTTGTTAATTAGTGCAACAGACTAGCCTTATAACTATAATATTTGAAGCCCTTACAACTGTTCAAAGCAGATTCACTTGTCGTGCCACCGGGGCATCGTGATTAATTCCTAATCGCTACTTTCCCTCGTTCCCTTTTATCGTCTCGGACTGTAAAGTAGAGCGACAGTTACACTAAACTCTAAAAATCAACCCTCTCGCCGTCGATGGCGAGGGGGTTGATTGAGGCGAAGTCCAAGTCCTATAGGGGAACCCTCTTGTAAGTAGCTTAGTTTGTAGTTTTTAAGCCATGAAATAAGACTGAATACTGCTCGCTCTAATGCTAGTGAAGTTATCAAAAGCGTTCCTAAATAAACTAAGCGGACCTATGTCCGTCCAATTAAAGCTTTTAAATTATATAAATAATACAAAGCACCAGTATAATGTCCCTAGCAATTAGATACTCAAATAAATATAAAACAAACATAACTGCTCTAGGTAATAATATCACGTGAACTATACTAAAATAATGAATAGAGCACTAACACCAATTGAATCAGGACAAGATGTTACGACAATGTTACGACAATTTACAATATTATGAAAAAAATCAACGACACTAATTTTTAAAATGGAGATCAAACGTAAAGAGGAAATAGAACTAGATGGAATTTTTATTGCAAGGTTAACCATGAAGATGAAACCAGCTGTTATAAGAGAAAATTACTAAAAAAAAACTGATCCTGGACCAAGAATGGTGAAAGAATTCTTGACGAAAAGGAATCATTCAATACCAGTGTTTATGATTACTTGTTAATTGTATTTTTTCGACAAAACTTGTTTGTAAATAACGCTGAAACACAGGATGTGTTGTGTGTGATATTTTAATAATTAATTTGTTTCATTTTAAAAAATCGTACAAATTACAATAAATTCTGGATCAGGCCTTTAAATACCTTTGCGAATACGTTTTTACTTAGTTTACGTGACCTATTTTTTTATTTTATAGAATTTATTTTATGTTACAAAGCTTCTTTGAAGCAACTTTTTTGTTTGAGTGATTAAGGATTTTTATAAATCCCCAGATAAAAGTTATCAGAGGTATCAATTTTCATTTTAACAAATCTCGCATCACATATTTTCTTACTGAAGATTGAAAAATTTTACCTAAGAAGTTTCCAAGATTGTTGATCTCATTTTTGATTGTAGATTGTAAGTTGTTAGATTGTTTGAATAATTTTGTGTCTAGAAACCAGTACCAATATATATTGGATTGGCAATGGTAATTGGTAACTTACAGGCTTAAGCCTTCACACAGTTCACAAGTTCGATCCGAAATAATGGCTCCAACGCGGCAACGCCTGCTAATTGTCTGATCAGACTATCGAATCCCGATTGTTTGTTGAAGACGGCTTGACGTACCTATATTAAAATAATTAATTTTGAATTAGTATGCGTTATGGCAATTAACAATAACCAAGACTGTATTCTGTTATATTTAATGAATAAAACTAGTTTTTGTAATTTTTAATCATATTTTTTGTTCTTTTCCCTATAATTTGTAGACATCGTGCCCATGAAATTCTGATAACGCATAACTTAAAATACTACAACAACAACAAAAACATTTATTCTTTACTCTATATTGAAATCGCCCAAAATAGTTTTAATATATCAGGGCCCATTAGCCATGGGCACGTATCTGCATCTTGAGTCGTGAGCATTGTTTGATAGTGGCACTTGAGCATGCATACCAGTCAATTAATGCTGGCACTGCCGCGGCCTGCGTTTTAATAAGTAATTTAAATTTATAATTTTGAATTCTGTGGGCAATAAAGCGGGTTCATATGCACTATTTTGTCCCACGACTTAGCCTCTTATCTAAATATTAGTTAAAAATAAAATAATAAAGACACGATCAAACATAAATGTTAAAACAATATTATTGTACTGCAAAATATTTATTGGTCCCTTTCTATCGATATAAAGAACAAAAGTCGAGTTCGATGCCATCAAAATTTGTAGCAACATTTTTGCGGGTTGTTTTCTGTAACTGAACTATTCTGAAAATCATATTTGCAACTTACTTTATCGTCACTAGGTACAACTTTGGAACCTTATTAATAATGTACATAATTAGTTTATTTTGACAGCCGAAAGTAACTAAGGGTGCGTTCCACTAAGCGCCCACAACGATCAAAATGCTCCTTTAGTCGTTCCACATAACGACCGCGGTCGTTGTGAACGCGGCGAAAACGTCACTTATGACGTCATGACTTACGCTCACGCGAAGCTCACGATGACCCATCTAAAAAGGTGGGTCGAAGTGATCGTTGAGAAAATGAGCGGCGTTTTCAAAACTCAAAGCATCAAAAATGGCGACCGTTAAGCTTACGTTATTTCATGCGGAAAGAGATATTTTAGTAGAAGTGAATGTTTCTGCATTTAAAGACATTTTAATTACATTTAAACGTAAATTAATTAAATACACCACTAATATTAAATATAAAAAAATAAATTATAATATTTTCAATATAAATCGATTCAAACAATAATTAATTGTTATTTTCAAGGCTTACAGATTATAATCTAACCTCTTAGATCTTTTGCATTCTTTTTATTAACTCGCCGTTTGTATTATTTACCTCCACGCTCATAACGCTCTATAATCCATGCCACTTGAGTTTACGACAGTAACGCTCACAAGCAAGTGGAACGGGAAAAACTGCGGTCGTGAGCGTGATCGTTGTGAACGCTTAGTGGAACGCACCCTAAATCGTTCGTGAATGGGCAAAGTCATATGTAGGTATAGTACCTATATACCGGGTATATAATATTATTGAATTTGATTTTTTATTTCCAATCTAAATAGATTGGAAATAAAAAATCAAATTAACGCAATATGTAAAAAAAAATATTTTTGATATAGAAACCATTTTTCACGTAGTGTAGTTACCAAATATAACGTAATATTACGCGCTCAACAAAATATATTTCTTCTTTATTCCAGAATTACAGAGAGTGACGAAACTGTAAACCTATTGGGCAATGAAGATTTCACAGATCAAGAAGAAACTGACTCGAGAAGACCTTCGGAATTAGCTGAAGACTTATCAATTAACTCCCGAGAAGTATCATCGGCAGCACAATCTGACAGAATACGCAGTAGATACTTAGCACAAATATTGCCAAATAGTAATGACAGACAATAGCTGACAGACATTTAACTTTCCATTTTTTGTAAATAATTTATAAACTATTATTTAGGTCGTAGAATAATGAAACAAGATATCAATATATAATTTTACTACTATTATTATACTGGCGAATTAAATGTATACAATAATCCACATAAACATTTTTTTCTTCTTTATCATAGAAGCAGAATTTACTCTGTTAATATATTAACCAATGATGCCGTTAATTTCCCAAATAAACTTTTTATTTCCAAGTATAAATTGCTGCACTAGAAGAATAAAGGCTACCTGCCTTTATGCATTGATTGTAAAAAATATTGCATAATTAATACATTTATGGATTGTGTGATATTTCCCGCATAGTTATGAAATAAAAAACAAATTGTCAAATTTAAAACTTTTTATATATAAAATAATTAATAAATCTCATTAATTATGTATGTAAGTATATTATGGCCTTAACATGAAACTCAAATTTTCCTTGTGCGTTCGTTAGACAAAGGACGGTACTTATTTACTTAAAATGTATGAATACAAAGCTTTTAAAGATGAAATGGGTTGAACGACATTGGTCAAATCTGATATTCGTCAAATCGGCATTTCGTCCAATGTGACAATGGTCAAATCTGTAGTTCGTCAAATCGTCTGTTTGTCTAATTATGAAATTTGCCAAATACGCTATTGGTCAAGTTATTTTAGTACAACCAACCCCAAAAATTTATGTACCGTAGTTTTAATTATTTATTCAATTCATACCCAACACAACTGTTTTAAACACTGTAACGCGTCTGATTTTCCACTCAATAACTTTTTTATTATTATTTTATTTTTTGTATCTTTTATAATGTTACAGTTTTTCCTCTGCTTCTCATCTTCTCTTTTGACTTTAAATAATATTTCGCTTCTTTTTTTAAAATACTCATATACATGTAAATATTGTGTTTTCTTGAACTTTAATCCCTAATCTCCTATGCCAAGCCTCGACCGCATTAGTAGTACGATGGCGTTAATTTGCACAACACCACATGTACTGAGAAATCCTTTTTTGCCATTGCTCGGGAAAATATTTTTTAAAATGTTCCGCCCTGCTATAATTTTTTGGCATCATCTCAAGTATAGCTAACCATCTATCAGGAATATAGTACTGATGGGCAGTAACGCTAGATTCGTAGTTAGTCTAACTTTTTTTTTCAGATTGTCGTCAGCCATCATCCCAAGTGCTCACATTTTAGAAAATGCACATCAAGCTTGAATTGGAAACGCAAAACTGAGAATACTCTCATAGTTTGCTGAGTTTTATTAGACATGAGGCAAAAAAAAATGGGAATAATATTGGTGCTTGCTCTTGTACTGCCCACGTCTACGTGTACTGATAAAAGTTGAAAAAAATTTCGCGGTACGGTTCTAAAAGTGCCATCTATAAAAATCTAATCCGTATTTAATGCTATTTCTATACCGCAGCTGTAACAAAAATGAAAAATTTCGGTAGATCATCTTTGCTTTCATAAACCAAAAAATCATTTGCAAGTATGCCTGGAAATGTTACCGTTGGGAACTGGTATCTTTGTACGCCAATTGCTTTCTTTCGTAATTTGTATAAACCATCACGCTTTGATTTCAAACTTGGTATGTCCACAATGTCATCTTCTTCCGCAAGCTCACTCATAGTTTATTCAAATATTTTGATTTCTGATTTCCATTCCTTCTTTACTCTTTCTCTGCATTTATTCATCTTAACGTCAATCAAATTCTTATCGAAATTATGCTTACAGGTATGTTCACTTTCCCCTAAAATTAGACCAGAATCACTGCTTAAAGTTATGGATCCATTGCACTCGCTTCTATTTACGCTACGCCAGATTGTAGTACCGTTTTTTTTTGAGTTATAATGGAATTGATATCCTGCACATATGTATAATAGTTTCGTTTTTCCATTTTCAGTGTCTGTAAATGTAAATGTAGAACCACTACCTTTACTAGTAGAAGCCATTATATGTATTTCACCAAAGCCAACACGAAATGAAATTGTTGGTAATTGACAATAAATAATCAAAGTCATATAGTTGACGGGCAAACAAACGACAACATAATATGCTATTCTATTTAGCCAGCATTTCCCGCGTAGATCCTATTTACACAAACATACAAAGGAGGTAACAATTGATCCAAATTAAACCTCAGAATACTACATTTCTATTTTACTACATTTTAATTTACCAATATTATTTTTAATATAATAGGCGTAAATAAAACAGTTTGTTCAGCATAATTTGTATACATACCATGTTAATTTTTTCCCAAAAATATGTCATGTCATCAAAAATGGTCATATTTTGGGTACCTAAAACGGGCGCCTTCTCCTTTTGTAAGTTCTTACAAAATTAAATTATGTAATTCAAAATGCATGTTTTCATCGACAGTACATAGACATGACCAATAGCGTATTTGGCAAATTTTATAATTGGACAAACAGACGATTTGACGAACTACAGATTTGACCATTGTCACATTGGACGAAATGCCGATTTGACGAATATCAGATTTGACCAATGTCGTTCAACCCACAATTTTACAATCTGTTTACTACATAGACAGGTATTAAGTACTTATTTGACACTGAAATAAATTTATCACATCAACAAAGTAGCACAATCTGAAAATATCAGTTATCAATTAATTTAAACACTTATACCTATTTTAAATTATTTATTTACTAATAAATGACAACCTCCGTAGCGTAGCGGTAATTGGCTTGCTTTAAATCTCGGAGGTCGTGGGTTCGATCCCCACACTGAACTAGAAATCTTTGTGTAAATTCTAAGATTTCTTTCCGGGTCTGGTTGGTTGAGGGACTACCCTCCGTGCCTCGGAAAGCACGTTAAGCCGTTGGTCCCGATTGTTATAACATCATCTATAATAATCGTATATCAAGGAACGGGCAGCAGCGTTTACTTGTGTGGCAAAACATAATACTGCGGTCACTAACCCGCCTGCCAAGCGTGGTGACTATGGCAAATACCCTCCCTCGGGAGGAGGCCCATGTTCAGCAGTGGACGTTGTACGGGCTGATGATGACTAATAAATGACATTGTTTTTGTTAAGGCATTTAGCTGCAGTTCGCTTGAATGCGTTCTTATGCAGGACCATTCGTTACCACAGGAGGGAAGTAGTAAGCTATTGTGGGCTATGTATGAGTGGAACATATTATTAGAGCGCAATCTGATGCAAATGTGTGCCGTACATATGTTAGGTCATCGTCTTAGTCCAATAAGTGTAGGCATTTTGACGCTCAAAACAGTATTTTGTATATTTTATTTTTGTTCAACAGTAAAACGTATCATGTAGTGAAAAACAGTATAATACTGTTTTTAAAAGTATAGTTGGCAACCTTAGCCGTACACAAAATGAGTGTCTTGTTGTTTTGAAAGAAAATTGAAATAACGATTCCTGCTGAGTAACATTCAACATGGGGAATTCTAGATAAATTATCAGAGAGAGAAACATTGTGTATGGGCTGAGAGTTATTTGCTAGTTATGTTCCACTCATATAATTTAACAAGCTTCTTTCCTACTTGGTAACACACACTTCTTAAGATACAAGATTTTTAATACACATTATACAACTTTGGACTTAAATCTGCCAATTAAAAGTAAAAAATATACCTACATACAATAAAGTAAAATAACCATGCGTTACAATAATGCTCTAAGACATTTTCAACAAGAAGGCTTACACAAAAAGTGATCAGACAAGAATGTAAAATAATTAATAAATAGAAAAATGATGAAATCTAGTGAAGCGGAGCAAATAAATGAGAGATTTGAGGATCATAACAAAGCTTAATCATATATCTGATGTTACCAAAATAAATTTACTTGAACATTATAGGTAGGTAACCATTGGGCTTTTTACAAACATTGTCATTAATTCAAGTAAAAATTTATTGCCACAGCAAGTCATTCAAATCATTTCAAACATACAATGTTTTTGTTATTATATAATATTTTTCTTTATATATTACATGTGACAAAAACATATTTCCATATCAAACTAACTATGAGTTTGTTTCCTTAAAATTAATAACTTAAATAATTCATCTTTCAGTTTCTTATAAATATAGTTTATAGGTTTTTTACATTATTTATTTTGTGACCATATCTAGTGTAAGCTATTAAAAATATGAATCACATCTATCTATATATATAAAAGAAAGTCGTGTTTGTTACAACACTTATAACTCGAGAACGGCTGGACCGATTGCCATGGTTTTGGATTTGTTGGATTTGTTTCCGTCCCGAATAGCAGAATACATTTTAAAAACAAAAGTAAGTCGTGTTAGTTACACTATTTATAACTCAAGAACGGCTGAACCGATTTGGCTGAAAATTGGTAGGGAGGTAGCTAAGAACTGGGAGAAGGACATAGGATACTTTTGGGTAGGGGTAGGGTAGGGTTAGGGTAGGAGTAGGGTAGGGTAGGGGTATGGTAGGGGTAGGGTAGGGTAGGGGTAGGGTAGGGGTAGGGGTAGGGTAGGGTAGGGGTAGGGTAGGAGTAGGGAAGGGTTAGGGTAGGGCAGGGGTAGGGTAGGGCAGGGGTCGGGTATAAAAGTCCACCCGTGCGAAGCCGGGGCGGGCCGCTAGTTTTATAATAAAAATAGAGGTAGTTTCTCTCTGTCACTAGTATGATTCCATACTAAAATGTTGGATAAGGGGCCGTTCAAGTATTACGTAACGCAATTTAGGGTGGAGGAGGGGTCTTTTAAAACGTTACGGTACGAAAACAGCTAAAAAAACAAAAAAAAAAGTTTGTAGAACATATAAACGATGTTATACAAGAGTTCAAGTTCAAGAATTAAGTTTTCTGCTAAAATGTATATAAATTATATACATAATCTTCAATCAATCTTTAAGTCAAGAATTTTGTCATTCAACACTTCAAAAAATACAACCTGGACGCCGCCGTGTTCATAGCGACTAATGCTCCTGGGCGGAGTGCATACAACCAAGTTGATGTGTAGCAAGGTGGTGAAGTATCAAAAGCCTTGTGACTACGTACGTAAGTGAATCCGAAAAAAAAACCGAATTGAGCGACGCTTGGCCCCGCTCAGCATCCTTCCGCATGAACATATTGCTTCTCATCTCAACAACAAAGGAATGACTGTTGATAAAGATTTAGAAAAACATAATTTTCAGCACGCTCGACAGTTACTAGCCAAGGTCTGAAGTGAAATGAAAATTGACAGCTACGATGTTTCGGTGAAATATAGAAAGCCTGAAAATACCTTGCAGGACCCAGAAGAACCTAATCTGGCGTGGTAAGCGCTCACGTCCGTCAATCGCAATATTCATTGCAATTGATCTTTATTGTCCATCAGTACAATCCGATCTCAAGAACGGAATATGTGCAACCTGTGGGATTTATTTTTCATCACAAAAGGGTGTACAAACGCGCAACCGTTATGTAGACGACAAGACTGCCCAAAACCCTCGTAAAAGTAGAGTACGGTCACAGTGACTTGATGCCAGAAGGGCAAATGAGCTGCTCTGCATTGTTCGCCATAGTCTGAGGATTCTGATTGGCTCGATGAAGACGAAGTTGATGCTAGAGGTTTAACGATTTCGGAACCTTCTTCGTCTGCTCTCCAAATACCAATAATTAAAGAGTCTGAGTGGCTGGCAAACCCGAGGGCAGAGGAGTAGGAATTGCAATTGAATTGTTTTTTTACGTACCTACCTTGATTTAGGACTAAAGAAAAACATTAAACTTTAAAATCTCTTCTTTTGTTTATTACTACTGCAAACACAATTAATACAATAACAAAGTTAAATAGTTTGTTCAACATAATTGTGACTTAATGGTCACTTAAATGTTACGTAACGTTTAAGGAGGGGGAGGGGGGTGTACCTAAAAACGTTACGGTGCGTTACACGAGGGGGAGGGAGGGTTTAAAATCTTCAAAAATTGCGTTAAGTAATACTTGAACGCTCCCTAATCCATTATGACCAAAAATTTTAATTACAACTAGGGAATAGTAATAGTTATTTTTTTTTTTACAATATATTGCACCAGTTATGTTATATATCAGTACATAGATTATCTGATTTGTATTAAGTAGTTATTTTATTTAAACAATTACTTGTTTTTAGCATCAACAGGCCACTCTAAACCATTCCCTGGTAATTTACTAGAAACAAATGGTGAAATCCAAGTCAAATACCATCTTGATCCAAAAACTTCTATTAAATTTAATTTCCAACCTCTGTTGTGAATAAAGTCTTTAGTGTAAGAATTAGCTTCATGAACAATTCTCCCTTTACACAAGTTATTAAAGTGATAAAAGAACAAAAACCCTGTGAACATGCCAACAAAGAAATTAATAATTACTAAAAATATGTAGAGGCTTTCTTCACCAAAATCAATAACAAAGCTAGCTAGTGGCACAATAAATTTGAGTACAACTAGCCCATGGTTCCATGTAACAAATAATGAAAGGAACTTAACATTGAAGTAGAATGAATATATCATGGCTACAAAAATGTAAAATGTAAACCATATAAAATATCTATGATTAAAGTATCCAACGCAGCAAGCAAAGAATGTGCAATGATGGTCCCGTTTTAATATACAAATATCACATGTACTACAATGCCAGGCACGAGGAGGTCTCATGCATTCACATACAGCACACAATGTCCAGTCTTCTCTAATGAAACTCTCTATGTTTCTACCTTTAATACTAGTGTTGGTAAACATGCCATAAACCATATTTCCTACAATATTAAGTAAAAAAAATGCTGCATTGCAAAGATGAATAAAATAAACTACACTCCATTGTTCTTCTATTGATGGTAATACAATACATAATTCAAAGAAAAGGAAACCTGGTATAAGTACTAATGTAATAGTGAGATAAAAGCCATGCTCTAAGAATCTTTTTAATTTCTTGTTTCTTAATCCCTGAAGCTTCAACAACATTTTGTCATTTATTTAAATTTTTCAGGGAAACGTCAAATGGTTCTTCAGCTCTTGATCTGAAAAGAAAAACTAAAATGTATTATGTATTATAACATTTCTGTGAAGTTTATCATAAAATAAAATAATAAAGTGGATTGTTCATTTTGAAACAGTAAAATTTACTGGAAAGGCAACCTGCATCAGTTGAGTTTGAGTTTAAAATCAATTAAATAAGGTAACTTTTGGTGAACATTCAGGTAGGTATGTAATTTAAAAAAAATTGGTTTTATCTTTATTAAGAATCTTTCTTACCAAATTTTGTAATGCAAACAATAAGTCGTATATTCTAAAATAATTTTTCGAATTTCATTCACTACTCACTTGATACAAAAAAAAATACTGAAATAAAATCTATCTTTCTCATAAATCAGTCAGAAAACAACAACATTTTCGATGTGAGACGGTGTGGTAGGTAAATAAATGTCAAATCAAAAACGGGGTTGCTAGTGTTGCTACAAGGAATTTAAAAGTGAGATACTTCGTCTGATAACAGATAGCGCCTTTTTCTTAGAACAAGATGCAAAAAACGTAACTTGCATGTTTATAGGGATCATAAGTGAATAATAACTTATGTAGGTGCAGAGCAATTGCATCATCTCGGTTAAATGGTTGAATAGGGTTGCTTAATAAAAAAAAACTAATTGGCTAATTTTAACCAGTTGGCTGCGATATATATATACCATTTTTTTGGTTATCCTATTTGACGATACCTAAGATATTAAATAAGTATGGTATCACGTTTGCAAGAATTTACATTAATCTACATCGAATAATATCAATCTATATTAAAAGTATTTTTTTAAATAAAAGTCAAAGTGCTTATTCCCTCCTATTAAATAAATAATTGAAATATGGACTTATGGCCAACAAAACCGTTATTAAATGATAAATTCACATATTATGCATGTGAATTTATAATTCAATAATATATAATATAATGCTTTCATATAAATTATTTTATTTAGGGTCCAATATTTTGTATTTTGTCTTAGCAATTTTCATTTTGAATATAGTCCTGTATAACAATATTTTAGAATAGAAATTCCATCATTGGAGATTCATGTTTTGATCTGTATCAATAAAACACTTTAAATTCTTATTTTGGTTATATCTGATATGAAAATTGATATCATAGAGGGAAATACTAAATCAGTATGAGCACATTCAAGAAAAAAGTAGCATGACATTTGACGTATCACTATCGCCCCTGTCCCCTCTTCACCCCCTCTTACCTCCTACATCACGTCGAAAGTTTAGGTTCAAAGTCTGGGTCCAAAATTATTTAATTGTAATTCCTTTTCCTCCTAATTTTAGTTTTTGTTATTTTATAATTTTGAAACATGTCGAATAGTAAAATATTTAACGCGCTCAAGGTTCTTAAGAACCGTAAGGATGTGCATTATTTATCAGGTATGATTTACCTACATATTCCGGTGACTTTTTTCTTTACTGAAAAACTTTGTTGTATATTATTTATGTTAATGTGATCTGAATTATATTTATTTATAAATATTCATATTTTAGGGGTACACTCCAGAACATATGCAGGAGCAGCAAGCCAAGTTCATACAAAATGTAAAATTGTCAATGGCGTTTATGTAGTAACTCTCGATTCCCCAAATGTTAAGGTAAATAATACTTTTTGTTTTAAAACCATAATTTAGATTAATTAAATAATAAACAAAGTCATTAGTATTATTTTTACTAGTACTAAAAGTTCATAATATGAATATTTTTTCAAGACTTAAAAGTTGGTGTAAGTAATGAATCCAGAGTTAACAAATTTTTAGCATAGTGTTTCGTTATTTCCAAAAGATAATGTCTTAAAAGATAGGAATAAAATAGCTTCCTCATACAAGTTTAACCTATACATTTTAGGTAAACTCCTTAAACACAGAGGTAATGGATGAAGTGAGCAACGTCATAAATGAGGTAGATTCAAACCCTGCTATTGAGGCTGCTGTCTTGATCTCCGGCAAACCTGGTTGCTTCATAGCTGGAGCTGACATCACTATGCTGGA
Source organism: Nycteola revayana (assembly GCA_947037095.2). Lineage (NCBI taxonomy): Eukaryota > Metazoa > Arthropoda > Insecta > Lepidoptera > Nolidae > Nycteola > Nycteola revayana. The sequence goes on along the minus strand of OX344846.2, from coordinate 15,668,120 downwards.
GAAGTGCAAAACCAAAGAGGAAACTGTCACTTTATCTAAGAGAGGTTATTCTTTTCATAACTTATTTTATGCCTGGCAGTTGCCAGTAATGCAACAAAAAAATTAATTAATTCTTAAACCTGTCCTATAAATAAATATGACATTATCCTTTAAATGCATGCAACTATAATATCATTACATGAGATATTTAATTACTATTAAAGCTTTACATATTTAATATTATTAACAATTATTTTTTATTTACATTGACCTAATATAAAATAATACAATTTTTTTCATACGATAAATATACTTTTCTGCCTTACTAAATTTTGTTGACATATATAAATTTGACATATTATTGTATAATACATGTTGTAAACATTTGTAACAAATTAAGACCAGTGAAACCCAATATTTTATTAATAGATTTAAAATAATATACATAATCATATACTCTTAACTAGTAAATCACAAGTTTTAATCAACAAGTACTTCATCACAGTAATTGTTACCATTTTATTTTGGTTCAAATTATCACATAGTCTAAAATAATATCATAAATTTTCAGGTCATGATATCTTCCATAGAATAGAAAGATCAAAGAAACCTTACATCGCGGCTATTCAAGGTACTTGTCTTGGAGGAGGCTTAGAGACTGCTCTTGCCTGCCGCTATCGTATTGCAGTTAAAGATAAGAAGACTGGTTTTGGACTTCCTGAAGTTATGTTAGGTCTCCTGCCAGGTGGTGGTGGCACTCAAAGGTAAATTTACTATTGAACTATGCTTGTTGGAAATACCTTCCTAGGAAATTTATTTTTACTTACTTATATATATAATTTAGTTTAGTATATAGCCTATAAAAGACCCAATATAAGATGGAGAAAATTATCTCAAAGGCAATTAGTAAATATATGTATTACATAAATGGCAAATGACCATGAACTTATATTTATAAAGTTATATAAGACTTGGCAACTGAATATTATTCTGAAACTTTGCCAAATATTGATGCATTCATTTTTATTTAGTTGAGTCATATAAAGTATATATTGTAAATGTTTCTTAGTATTTCCAGAAACAACAATGTTTAATAAGAAAATAAGCCTCTTTAATTTTAACCTTGTAAGTGAATTGATTCAATGGTAGATAAATAAAATAAAAATAAAACTTGGGAATGGAAATTGGGAACTGCAGGCATCATTAAAAAATAACAAGAAAATATGGACTTACTAGTTTTAGTAAAGCTTTAGTTAAACTCAATGTTCATTTGATATTTTTTTCTTATAACTTATAAACAGCAAAGTAATGTTGTCTTATTTGATTCATATGCATAATAAAAAAATGTATATTGGGTACCATCTGCTTTAGGGATTCATTTTCCTTTTAACTTACATTACTTTTTGGTTATAATAAAAACTTCTTACATGCCTACAGATTGCCAGTACTCACCTCAGTGCCTACGACTTTGGACCTAGCTCTTACAGGCAAAACAGTTAAGGCTGACAAGGCGAAAAAATTGGGAATTGTTGATTTGTTAGTTGCTCCCCTTGGTCCAGGTATTTATTTTTATTTTACTAATAATAAATAGATCAACTCCATCTTTCTCTATATAGTTACTATAATACTATTCTTTCGAAATCTATTGTCAGTTTTATTTGCTTTTGGTAAGAATAAACTCAGACATCAGGATACAGTATCTGTAAACTGCATTCCTATTAATTAGTTTTATGATCTTTTTTAGGATTGGCTAACCCAGAGGTGAACACCATGAATTACTTAGAGACTGTTGCTATTCAGATCGCCAAAGATATTGCTCATGGCAAAATAAAAGTAGATAGATCTAAAAAGGGAACAGTAGAAAAAATCACTGCTGCAGTCATGCAATGGGATATGGTGAAAAACATGATCTTCAAAAAAGCCAAGGAACAGGTTATGAAGGCGTCTGGAGGACTTTATCCAGCGCCATTGAAAGTAAGTTAACAGCTAACAAATATTTAAATTTATATATTTAATATTAAACACAGCAATTAACTTATAAGATTGGTGGATAATTTTAATCTGTATAAATATATGTAAATAAAGTGCTTGAATATGGAAATTTTATTTATTTTCTTTAGACTACCTTCAGAGCTGCTTTAAAATAATGTATAGTTATTTTTATATTTCTTCTGTTTGTTTAGATCCTTGAGGTTGTACGGACTGGTGTAGACAAAGGGCCCAAGGCTGGATATGACGCTGAAGCCGATGCATTCGGAGAGCTCGCCATGACGCCCCAAAGCAAAGGTCTTATTGGACTGTTCAGAGGTCAGACTGAATGTAAGAAGAACAGGTTTGGCAAAGCACAAGTAAACGTAAAAACGGTGAGTATCTTCAAAATGTTGTAGTTAATTCTGTGTATTTAAATATCACTTTCTTATTTTCTTCTCTTTTTTCAAATTGTTCATCAAGGAAATAATAGGTATGACATGATTATATTATAACGACCTTATGAGCAATTCAAATACTATGTTTATTAGTATTTGAATTAGTTTTCACCCACTAAAGAGTTACATTTGAATACAGTTAGTTTTTATAATAAGTGGACCAGCTTTTATTGAAATTAGATTCCATTTAATTTGGGTTATTTGCACATTTTATTGTAAAAATCACAGTTCAACTTATTATTTAGTAAAATGTTGCTCCTTTTAGATTGGTGTCTTGGGCGCTGGTCTGATGGGTGCTGGTATTGTTCAAGTGTCCATTGACAAGGGATACCATGTTGTGTTGAAGGATGCCACTAACCCCGGTCTGTTCAGGGGCGTCGGCCAAATACAGACTGGCCTTGCTAATGCTGTCAAGCGAAAGAGGATTTCTGGGTAAAATTTATTTGTTATGCTAATACTGTCACTGCATTACTTAAGTCAATGCTGCAGTGACAGTAAGGGGTAATTTCATCAGTGAAGAAATATTTTCTTTATATGTATTTAAAGGGCAAAAAAACAATTTGCTACATTTTATTTTCAACCTTATTAGCTATTGTCACTTATGCGGTATTCTAGTATCACCAACGATGTGTATCAACATCATTGGAATTAATATAAAAATAAAGACATCTTAAGTAATATTTGCACTGATTTTGTCAGATCTTCAGTCTATTCCATTATTTTTTGAATGAATGGTGAAATTCACCTTTAAATCATTGTGATTTTGATCTCACTTTCGTATGTTTACACAAAGGTGGTAATTCGTTTATAGTGATTCAAATAAATTTACTTCTATATGATTTTAGTGTTCTGACAACAATCTGACCATAATATAGACATTTATTTTTGTTAACAGTCTTCAAAGGGACATATTCTTGGCGAATTTGTTGCCTACGTTAGACTACTCGAATTTTAAGAATGCCGACTGTGTAATCGAAGCAGTGTTTGAAGACATCAACATTAAACACAAGGTTATCAAAGAAATGGAAGCGGTCATACCTAAGCATTGTGTGCTGGCCACTAACACTAGTGCTATCCCCATCACGAAGATCGCAGCAGGAAGCAGCCGTCCTGACAAAGTAATTGGTAAGTCAATTAATTTAAATTGTCTTATTTTATTATTTGTTTTCTTTTATTGGCTGGCAGAGTGTTTGTGGTTTGAACCTTATATGTCCACTAGTCTTTACTCCACAGCCTTTAGCATTGAGAACATATTGGACTATAGTCGTATGGATATAACCTCTATGGCGCAACGGTATAAGTTTCGCTTTAAGTCTCGAAGGTCGGGGATTGAATCCACAAAAATCAAAGATTTCTTTAAGTTTAGTTTGGCAGGTGGTTCCGTGCCTCCCGCCGCCTACCGCCCTAGGCTCGGCCTTGGGGAGTGGGGAACATGGGCCCCGCTCCCTTCGAGGCTGACCCATGAGGAGTAGGGACGCCTCTACACTCCGGGCGTCCCTATAATTGGGCAAATGGGCCACTGCAAGTGTGGCCCTGGAGATCCTGCGGTACCATATTGGCCGCGGGTGCCGTCGGGGGGCCGGATTGCTCATGCGTACCCGGCCCCCGCCAACGGTGGGTCGAAGGAGTGTCCGGGAGGTTTTAGTGGCGTAGGGTCCTCTCCTCGTGGTATGAGTTAAGCATACCACGCTATGGAGAGGGCGAGTCCCACATATCCCGCCGCCAGCGCGCGAATACGCTGCAGAGGCGGTGGAAATGCGTCAATGCATTTCCCCCCGGACAACAAAAAAAAAAAAAAAGGTGGTTCCGTGCCTCGGTGCATTAGAGCCAATTGTTAAAACATCATCAATAACAATCATATATCAGACTACAATATAATCAACCCACCTGTGAAGCCTTGTGTCTATGGCATAACCATCTCTCGGGAGGAGGCCCTTGTTCAGCAGTAGATGTTTTGATGTAGATGTTAGGTAATGCTTGATGTTTGGTTTTCTTAAAGTTCTGAGTAGTTAAAAGGGCATACAAGCTTTAGCCATTTTAGTTTCTGTTAACATAGTCTCCAAATATGTGAAGTTAGAAAGACACAATATAAGATAAGAAATAATATGTTCTACTGCAGTCTCGAGCTGTAAGTAGTTGGAGGTCACATATATTATTATAATAAATAATCATTGTTCGATTATGATTGTCCATACACATGAGTTACTCTTCTTACCTGATTTATATGTAGGTACAATTATTATGTAACATGTTTTGCTGTTTGGCATATATTATGACATGGTTGCTAGTGTGATATTAATTGTAATGTAGGTAAGGTTTTATTACTACGTACTATACTGTTGTTTGTACTATATTGAGTCAAGGAATGTTATACGATATACAGTGATCGGATATTTTGAGGGCAGGTCAAAATCTTAGTATGGATAAGACAACGTTTCTGGTTAAAGACATTTAATTCTCATAAAGAAATTTACATTTTACTTACATGAGAATACATTTAATCTTAATATCCTTCGACACTCGGACTTACAATATAAATTCAATTCTTCTCTTCTATATGCCCTAGCTATTGCTATTTCAGCTTGCTTACCTGTTGAGCTATGTTAGTGACCTTCGTTCAGGAGAACGAAGGTCACAAACATAGCTCAACAGTCTGTATAGTCTAATAGATTTTGCGGGAGCAAAATCTATTAGACTATACAGACTAAACATATAAATATTTTTTTTGCAGGCATGCACTACTTCTCGCCTGTAGACAAGATGCAATTGCTAGAAATTATCCGTCACCCTGGCACCAGCGACGATACAGCGGCTGCCGCCGTAGCCATAGGACTGAAGCAAGGCAAGGTTGTCATCACTGTGGGTGATGGACCTGGATTCTATACCACCAGGATCCTGTCCACTATGTTGAGTGAAGCCGTTAGGTAAGTGATGATTATACAGATTATAAAAGTTTTTTTTTTCTAGCAGAGTTTTGCAGTCTACTTGTGTTCTTGTTAATGATTGTGTTACGAGTGAGTTCACGTCGGTAGTGCAATGGGTGGGGATCGAACCGGCGACCACAAGATCACAAGTCCGACGCCCTAGCCATTGGGCTACGGCCGCTTTATTATAAAAGTTATTTCTTATATACTTAAAACTATTTTTAATTTCATATCATCATAATATGGGGATCTTAAATTTGTAGTCTCAAAGGCTATAGATAACAAGGAACGGCCATATTTTCTTTGTTCCGGCTAGAAGGACCATGATTTTCTAGTTATCATTGGTAACATGATAATTTTTTTGTAGGTTGTTGCAAGAAGGCGTTGACCCCAAAGATTTGGACAAAATGACGAAGCAGTTCGGTTTCCCGGTTGGTGCCGCCACTCTGGCTGACGAAGTCGGTATTGATGTTGGAGCGCACATCGCCGTTGATCTGTCTAAGGTATAGAGTAAATACTACTTAAAAAAACATGTGATTAATTCGGAAGGTTCTTCTGTACATTATCCATGTTTTTTTATCCATATATAATAATAATATATGACAAAATCATTCTCATGAATTTCGAAATTATTACTAAATAATTTCTAATACTTTTTAGGCGTTCGGTGACCGCATCAGCGGAGGCAATCTCAACATTATGCAAGACCTTGTTAAAGCTGGATTCATGGGAAGGAAATCAGGAAAAGGTTTCTACATTTACGAGAAGGGAACTAAGAGTCGTGAAGTGAACCTGGAAGCTGTAAAAATTCTGAAGGAGAGATATTCTCTGGAGCCTCGTGGTGCTAACACTGTGGAGGATCAACAACTGAGGATGGTGTCCCGGTAAGATTTTACGTATTTGTATAAATGTGTCAGAATAAAGTGCATTAATGCCGATGCATTTTATATTTCTATAAAATCCAATAATATTTAATATACAATATAATATATATAGTATATATATAATATAATACGGTACTAAAAACGGTATACTCGCAGTTTAGAGGTGGTATTATCGACTATCTATCGACTATCCGATCTCTAACTATGATACACAATACTTTATAGCATCCCATTATTTCGTAACATGTTTTTTTGCGTTATAATTATACCAAATGATTAGGAACACTGCAAAATAGTTAACTTAAGTGTTCAATTCAGGTTTAGCAAATTGGCATTGTTTTAAAAAAATCTATATCTAATACATATTATTATATACAGCTGAAGAGTTTGTTTGTTTGCTTGAATGCAATAATTTCAGGAACTACTTGAATAAGTCCGATTTGAAGATTCCTTCAGTATTAGAACGACCGTTATCGAGCAAGGCTTTAAACATTATTTAACTATGAAGGAACAGAAGTAACACGGGTGAAACTGCGCACTAGTAATAGTATATAGTAATTATGTATGTAGATAAAATATATTAAGGCCCTAATTTAATTGTTTTCTCAGATTCGTCAACGAGGCTGTTTTGTCTTTGGAAGAGAAGATCCTGCACAGCCCGCTGGAAGGTGACGTCGGCGCTGTGTTCGGTCTCGGATTCCCTCCATTCACCGGAGGACCTTTCAGGTAAACTTACTTACCTATATATAACTAATGAGTATATTTGAAATCTGATAGATATACATCAGCAACTAGGCAGATGTTCAACAGTGGAAGTAAACGGATATCATGATTTTTTCGAACAGCCATAACAGCAATATTTATGTAGCCCGGTGAAGTATCAAAAGCCTGATCATGAAGCGTTTGCTACTTCACCGGGCATAAAGGCGAGCAGAGCTCCACCCTTACAGGGTATATAAACTACAAATTTAGACTACCTGCCTTACTGCACAAGAGGAAGCCCCATGTGGGACTTGGACTTGGCTCAAGGCGTTTGCTGGCGGAGGGATTGGGGAATTACGACTTATGGTGTTTTAGGGGAGTTTTGTGCAATAATAATTGTCGCTTAAATTGAAGTACCAGTTGTTAATTTAATGCGGTTCTTTTCAGATGGGTAGACCAGTTCGGCGCTCCCAACCTGGTTAGGAAGATGGAGGAATTCCACGGATTATACGGCGCTCCCTTCAAGCCAGCCCAGACCCTCGTCGACATGGCCAACGACACCAGCAAGAAATTCTACAAGAACTAAATATAAGGCCAAATATAAACTTTAAAAAAAATGTTCGTAGGCCCATTCATTGGCTGTCTAATGTCAAAATTGTGTTTGTTATAATTTATATAGAGGTAACCAGTGTCGTATGAACGTGTATATTAATCATAATAATATATCATCTTTTATTGTGTGAATATTTATAAACCATTTAGGAACATTAAGGTTGTATGAATCATAAGATTAAGAGAAATTACTTTTAAGAATAATAGAATCATAACCGAGCCTGCTATTGAGAATTATGTATTATTTGTATGTTAAACTTTGTTAGAGATTGTTTGAATCTACAACATACTGCCTTTTTGTCATTATGTTCGTATTCATGTAGAAGAATGTTGAATTAATAAAAATATTTTATATCATTCGTTGTTTTTCATTTTTCTTCCTAAATAAAAAGCATACTTGGTTGATCACTTTCGATTCATTGAAAAGTAAAAGTAAAAAAATGCAGCTCAAAAAAAAAAGTGGTCGTTCAATTCACACATATTTACGTAAATATGACCACGCTTGATGGTAATATAATTTATTAATCCTCTGATAAATTCAGTTTCATTTATTTCGTAAACATGGGTAAGATAAAACAGTTCTTAAGTAATCATTAATATAATAATAGTACAAGCTATGTTTCACCATACAGGCATACAAAATTATAAATAAAAAATAATTTCAAATTTAGTGTCATTATGCGTTAAGAAAATATATTTTTTTAAGGCAAAAATAAAAAATTATTATATCTAAGAACTAGCTGACCCGGCAGACTTCGTACTGCCTCAATCGATACATACCCTACACTACCCCTACCCTACACTACCCCTACCCTACACTACCCCTACCCTACACTACCCCTACGCTACACTACCCCTACGCTACACTACCCCTACCCTACACTACCCCTATCCTACACTACCCCTACCCTACACTACCCCTACCCTACACTACCCCTACCCTACACTACCCCTACCCTACACTACCCCTACCCTACACTACCCCTACCCTACACTACCCCTACCCTACACTACCCCTACCCCACACTACCCCTACCCTACCTCTACCCTACCCCTACCCTACACCTACCTCTAATCTACCCCTAACTTTGTCTGAAAAATAAAAATAAAAATTTTGGGGTGGACTACCCCTAACATTTAGGGGGATGAAAAATAGATGTTGGCCGATTCTCATAGATACCGGATAAGCACAAAAAATTTCATCAAAATCGGTTAAGCCGTTTCGGAGGAGTATGGCAACGAAAACTGTGACACGAGAATTTTATATATTAACTAGCTGACCCGGCAGACTTCGTACTGCCTCAATCGATACATACCCTACACTACTCCTACCCTACACTACCCCCACCCTACACTACCCCTACCCTACACTACCCCTACCCTACACTACCCCTACGCTACACTACCCCTACCCTACACTACCCCTACGCTACACTACCCCTACCCTACACTACCCCTACCCTACACTACCCCTACCCTATACTACCCCTATCCTACACTACCCCTACCCTACACTACCCCTACCCTACACTACCCCTACCCTACACTACCCCTACCCTACACTACCCCTACCCTACACTACCCCTACCCTACACTACCCCTACCCTACACTACCCCTACCCTACACTACCCCTACCCTACACTACCCCTACCCTACACTACCCCTAACTTTGTCTGAAAAATAAAAATAAAAATTTAGGGGTGGACTACCCCTAACATTTAGGGGGATGAAAAATAGATGTTGGCCGATTCTCATAGATACCGGATAAGCACAAAAAATTTCATCAAAATCGGTTAAGCCGTTTCGGAGGAGTATGGCAACGAAAACTGTGACACGAGAATTTTATATATTAGATAGATGAATGAAGAGAATGCAATGTGTAATACGAATAATAAAAATATGAAATATAATCCTATATTTAGATTGTTAAGATAATTCAATGTCAAATAAATGAATTTGTACACAAATCGGAGTTACTAAGCCAATGCAAATTTTAATCTAAATGGGATATTACACGATAAGCAATTTGGATTCACTAAAGGCCGGTCAACTCAGGACGCAGGATGCACTCTGATTGAATCCATACTAGATGCTTGGGAGGGGTCGCAAGATGCTCTTGGAGTCTTCTGTGACCTTTCCAAGGCATTCGACTGAGTGAACCATGAGACGCTTGTTCTTAAGTTAAAATATTATGGAATTACTGAAAAATCGCTTGATCTTGTTATATCCAATTTATCTGATAGGAAACAAATAGTATATGTAGACGGCGTTGCTTCAAAAGAGCATTTAATAAAAATGGGCGTGCCCCAAGGATCTATTCTGGGTCCTTTTCTGTTCTTAGTTTACATCAATGATTTACCATACATCATAAATAAACTGTCAGATATAGTTCTTTTTGCAGACGATACCTCATTAATATTCAAAGTCAATAGAAAAGATACTAACCTTATTTATTTATTTAACCTTTTGCACAATGACAGTACATGGCGGACTTAATGCCATAGGCATTTTCTACCAGTCAACCATAGGGTGGTGCAGAGAAAAAGTGATAGGTTCACGGAAGTAGAAGATAGGTCATTAATTAACTACCGTACTGGTAGGAAAAAAAAAATACTAACGTAATATCTATGACTACATTCTAATAATACACATATAATATAAATACTATACTAAAAGGTGATACTATACTGTTAGCAAAAAAATAGGCTGTGACACAACAGGAGGGGCGCGAACGGCGTGTAGAGGAACGGTTGGTGGTATTCCTCCACAGAAAATGAAGATCTTCTTTGCCGGGCGAGGTGGTGTGCCCGGCGACCGACGGCCATTAACTTGTATATGATCTAATTGGCTTGCGAACTTGTATTGCGCGATACAGGTTAGTTAGGATGCTAGGTGGTAGATGGCGCTGCTCGTCTACTAGTAGTTTTGTGTGCGGCTACTGTAGATGTCGCTACAGTACTCCCCTCCGAGACTGTAAGTCGTTCTGCTGAGTTGGAGTTCCAGTGAGTCGGAACTGATTCCAGTGAGTCGGAATCGATGCGGGTCCCAGTGAGTCGGGACGGGTCCCAGTGAGTCGGGACCGTTGTGGCTGTGACTGCGTGCGGCGAAGCTGGCAGTGCTGCGCAGACCGGTGCGTGTGAGGTCGTGTGCGCAGAGTGCCGTGGTGCTGTAGCCGGAGTCGGTGGAGCCGTGTTGCGGAAAGCTAGTTGCTTTGTTGGTTGTGGTTGAGCTGGATGAGGAGTAGATTGCTGGAGTAGCCGGTTGCGTGTTGTCTACGGGGTCACCAATTGTAGAGGAACGGTTGGTGGTATTCCTCCACAGAAAATGAAGATCTTCTTTGCCGGGCGAGGTGGTGTGCCCGGCGACCGACGGCCATTAACTTGTATATGATCTAATTGGCTTGCGAACTTGTATTGCGCGATACAGGTTAGTTAGGATGCTAGGTGGTAGATGGCGCTGCTCGTCTACTAGTAGTTTTGTGTGCGGCTACTGTAGATGTCGCTACAGGCGGTTATCGGGCCAGGCGGCGAGGAGCTCACTTTTTCTGCGACTTATGGATCGGACGAACGTTCACTAGCTCTGTTAAATTTCTTGTTGTAACTTATTTCTATTTTCAAATCTGATTAAATTTGTTAGTGTTCTAATTATTATTTATTTTTAATAAATAACTGTCTAAAACGCTAATTTCAGAAGTGGGATACTTTCCATGCTCTGTGTTAGTTTTCTGGACTGTTAGTTTTCGTTTAAAATCAATGGTTTTTGAACTTCGTAAAAATGTCGAAAGAACCCAATAGTAAAACGCGAAAACGTGGACGTTCTTCTGGTCCGGCTATCGAACAACAACTTCAAACGATTATTTCTCGTTTGATGGCGTTGGAAGATAGTAATTCCAGGAGCTGCCATCTCGAAGAAACCGGAGCACATGGCACTGTGGGATCGCGCGCTCTTCCGGCGCCACCGCAGCCGGTTCGCTCGCACACGCCGCCGCTACCCTCACCCGAATTGACGAATGGATCTGTGGCGCGTGGGCAGGTATGCGCTGGCGCGATGGGCACGCCGGCCAGTGAGATATCAGGTATGACTAGTGTGACCGAGTACTCCCCGGCTAGTGCACCTACATCGGGCGTCGATGTTATGAGCGAGGTGGCAGATAAGCTTGTGACTGCTATTAATGGCCTAAATCCGGTAAGAGCAAATCATGTTTATATATCGAACTTTGACCCATCTTTTAATGATTTTATTGTGTGGTGTGATGAAGTAGATTACTTGCGTAATTTACATCGATGGGATGACCGTGAGTGTTTGGCGCGAATAGGTAATTGTTTAAAGGGTGAGGCTTATGTGTGGCTCAAGGAATGGAATACCAATGACCGTACCTGGTCTAACTTCAAGCGAGACTTTCAATCTTTGTGCCCGCGTAGAATAGATATTGCAAATATTTTATACGATGTTATGCAAACTAATTCAGATCATTTTCCTACTTATGCCGAGTATGCCAGGCGTTCACTGTTGCGATTGCGAATTGTTAAGGGGTTGAGTGAAGAATTAATGTCTGCAATTATTGTCCGCGGTATAACTGACGCACAAATCCGCGCGGCCGCAACAAACGCAAACTTATTACCAGGTGTTTTGGTAGGATTTTTGTCGATTTATGTAAAACCCGTGCCGGTGCGTATCAAGCCTCTTGATTCATTTAGTCATTCACAAAAGAGGGAATACGTTGACAAACCTAAATGTTTTAAATGTAACGGTTTTGGTCACAAACAATATGACTGCCCTAAGCGTGTAAAATATAATAACCCAACCGACAGTAATCAGCCGTCTACTTCGAGACCCCAAGGCTCGAGTGATGCGGCGCGTAGGTCTGAGCCGTCTACTTCCAGACCCCAAGGCTCGAGTAAATTCGCGTAGTCCCTTGCACTTTCTGATACATTGCGCCGTTTCATCGAGTCTGGCAGGGCTTAAGTCTACATCGACGATGTTTTAATCCCGAGTGAGACGATTGATGAGGGTCTGCAGACCCATCGTGAAGTCTTACGGACTTTGACCACTGCGGGTTTTTCAATGTATTAAAAAAAAAAAAAAGTACTTTCCTGGGTAGAGAAATAAAATACTTGGGCCGTTCCACCAGTCATGGTCAGGTAGAGCCGAGCCGATGTAAAATCGATGCACTGGTCAAAACCCGAACACATAGCAACATCAACTAGGTGAGACAGTTTCTTGGTCTCTCCGGGGATTTCCGCCGCTATATCCCCGGCTATTCTCTCAAGACGGCCTGCATTGCAAACCTACCTCAAACTGCTATGTTTGTTGTTTTAATTATAGATGCTTTTTCTAATTACTGTTTGGTGTACCCAATTTTCAAACAAGACTCCAGCGAGTTAAAGCGGGTATTTGAAAATGCTGTTTCTGAGGATGAATGTGTGAGAGTTCTTTGTTTACTAATCTGATTAAAGACCTAGGCAGTGAAATTCATTTCATTACTGCAGAAATGCATCAAAGTAACGGACAGGTTGAACGGTATTGTCGTACTGTTATGAATATGATTCGTGTAGAATCAAATTTCCGACAGGAAAATTGGTCTAATGTTATTTGGAAAATACAGTTCAGCCTGAACATTACTGTTCAAAAATCTACGCAATACTCACCTTTGAATTTGTTAATTGGCAGTGATGGTGCAACGCCCGTCATTCGATCCGTAGTTCGCGACATCGCCTTAGAGGCAACCAGCCCCAACCGAGAGTAATTGCGTGAACTGGCTCGCCAGCCGGCGAGTGAGCTACTAGACAAGAACCGAGCGCGGCAGGAGGCTCGTGTGAACGAGCGTCGCCGACCGCCTCGTTCATTCCAACCGAATGATCTGGTTTTAGTCCGCAAGACGAGCCAGTCCGCTGGAAAACTAGACTCGGGCATGCGAGGCCCGTACGCTGTAACGAAGGTTCTACCACATGGCCGGTATGAACTTCGACTGGTCACTGGGTGGTACGGAAAGACTACTCGAGCCGCAGCTGTATACATGTCATTATGGCGTGGCGGATGGACCCACAATGTTTGTTCGGCATTCTTTGACTGTAAGTATGACGCAACCCGAGGGCTCTGCGTTAGATCTTCAACAACAACCCAAGGGCTCTGTTGTGTGTTTTGTGTGTGTATACCCTGAGGGCTCTGTACACTGGTGTACCTAGCACCCTGAGGGCTCTGCTAGTGTATGATGTTGGAGATACACCCTGAGGGCTCTGTATTCTCGTGTGTGAGGCACCCTGAGGGCTCTGCCGCCTGTACAACCTGAGGGCTCTGTACAGTATCTAGTAACCTGAGGGCTCTGCTAGATTAAAAGTCATATTTTTATGTTAAATATCCCGGGCACCATTTAACATAAAAATAGACACTATTCTACTTGCTATTTAAAAATTGTATGTACATGTTCTAATGCAAACAATGTTATTATTAGCTCGGATGCCGAAAAAAATACGGAGGGACACCTACAAGAGGTAGCCGTGGAGGTCCATGCTCAACCACGATTGCAGCCGGCGGTGACTCGATCAATATCAAGCCCTGATGATGCAGCGGTCGAGGACGAGCCGCTTTCAGGAACGGCCGTGTTAGCAAAAAAATAGGCTGTGACACAACAGGGGCGCGAACGGCGGTTATCGGGCCAGGCGGCGAGGAGCTCACTTTTTCTGCGACTTATGGATCGGACGAACGTTCACTAGCTCTGTTAAATTTCTTGTTGTAACTTATTTCTATTTTCAAATCTGATTAAATTTGTTAGTGTTCTAATTATTATTTATTTTTAATAAATAACTGTCTAAAACGCTAATTATACTTATTATAGGTTTATAATAATACTATATTATACTATACTTTACATAATCATAAAGAGAACTCATCATCGCTGAAACGACTCTGAAAGTTGTTTACTGATATGTAAGCGTACTTTACGCTTAAATGAGATACGATTCTTAGCCATCCTGATTTCAAGAGGTAACTCATTCCATAGAAGTATAGATTGCACAAAGAAAGAGGAATGAATAAAATCGGAATGGTGTGGAGGACAATGAAGAAGTCGATTGTGCACAGAGCGCGTGGATCTATTACGACTGGAAGAACGAAATTGAAATTGAGAGGTTAAGTAAGTTGGAGTACTTGGAGAATCTAATAAAGAAAAGAGAGTTGTTAGTGCTCTCATATTACGGCGTTGTCGAATGGGCAGCCAATTAAGTTTAGCCCGATAGGCAGAAACATGGTCGTACTTGCGGAGATTGAAAATGAATCGAATGCAATTATTGAGAAGCCGGTCCAACTTATTGAGCTGATCTGCATTCAGGTCAAAGTAGCACACATCACCATAGTCAATTATGGGGAATACTAAAGCTTGCACCAGCATTACTTTTGTTTTAGAGAGGAGAAAATTCTTCAAGCGATAGAGTGCTCGCAAAATACTGGTTACTCTACGACATATACAAGCCATTTGACTTTGCCAGCTTAGTGAAGAATCGATAAACAAACCGAGATCCTTAACGCTCGGGCTAAATGGAATGACTGTCTGGTTAAGAATAATTGGTGGCAACGAGCTCATATCGACTCTCGACAACAATCTGGAGCTACCCACCAGCATGGCTTGGCATTTTAATGGGTTTACCATCAAGCCAAATTTCCCAGACCAATCATTCAGAGCTTCAAGATCCCGATTCAATTTACCGATTACTTCTGGCAGACTATCAGTATTTCCCTGGGAATATAACTGTAGATCGTCGGCATATAGATGATACGCACACTGAAGATTATTAGTGACGAGGTTTATAAAAACAGAAAAAAGAAGAGGAGAAAGGATGCCGCCTTGGGGTACACCAGCGTCTAAATTGCACCAGTCTGATGAAGAATCGCCAACGCGAACAGACTGCTGACGACCCCGAAGATACGAAGAAAACCACTCCAGCGCTTCGTCAGAGATCATATGGTAAGACAGGATGGATAGTAGGATGTCGTGACTGACGGTATTGAAGGCATTGGAAAAATCAATCAACACCAACACTGTGAGATTAGTATCTTTCATGCCCCTTCTAATATCGCCAGTCACTTTAAGGAGAGCAGTTGTGGTACTGTGACCCGGCCGGAAACCAGATTGGAGAGGACTAATTAGGTTATTGGTTAGAATAAAATGGGACAGTTGTTTGTTAACAACTGACTCCGTTATTTTGGAAAGGAATGGAAGAATGGATATTGGACGGTAATGGTTTGGATCGACAGGATTTGAGATCTTAGGGAGTGGGAGGACAAATGCTTTACGCCACTGGTCAGGGAAAATTCCGGAGTGGAGAGAAAAGTTGACTAAGTGCGTAAGCGCAGGAAGGACGTAGTCAAGGATGGGGACAATCATGCGACGACCAATACAGTCACAACCGACTGCATTAGACTTAAAGGATAGGATGGTGGTTTTGACCTCATCCGAAACAACTGGAGTGAAACGAAAATGGTTTATATCAGGGCGAGTTAAACTATTAATATAGTTAACCGTCTGATGTTGTAATAGAGGATCAATGCATGAAGAAGTCGTGAAATATTTATTTAGATCATTTAAATCTATGGAACTAGGATTCTCAGAATTACTCGACTTACCGATACCCAGAGTTCCAAGGAATTTCCAGATACCGGCAGGAGTAGAAGAAGAGATGTTGTCAAGAAAATATCGGCGTTTAGAGTTGCGTATCATCTGGTTACACCGATTCCTAGCAAGCTTGTAAAGATTCCAATGGTCTTCGCACCGTTCCTTTTTAAATTTACGAAAAGCTCGATCTCTGCGCCTCATAGCCATCCGAATCCCCCGAGTCAGTCAGCCAGGGTGCTGGTGGCCGCTTCTGCTTGATCGCCCTAATAGGAGCATGGCGGTCGTAAAGATGCGTCAAACTTTCTGTTATGTAACTTAATTTCTCGTTAACTGTGCTAGCTTCAAGAAGAGGCCCCCATTCTATCCTAGATGCGTCCCTACAGAGAAGCTCCATGTTAATCTTAGCAAAAGAGCGCCGGTGCAGAACTTTAGGTTTGGGCTTGGGAGGGGACAGGATATAGGATAGGAAAATGAGATCATGGTTTGAAAATCCAGGTTAAAACACTTTATACTTTCACATTGGTTTTCTTCAAATAATCTTTTATTAAACGCGGGTAAAACTAAATGCGTCAGATTTGCGCTACCAAATGTAACTACCGCTAAACCAATTGCTTCACTTAATGGAGAAACGTTGGACCTAGTTCAATCGCCAGTTTTTCTAGGAATAACATTAGATTCAAAACTGCAATGGGGCCCTCATATTGAAAAATTAACTGGTAGACTCAGTTCCGCATCTTATGCTGTCTGGAAAATTAGGCAATTGTCAGATGAAGCAACTGCTAGACTAGTGTATTTCGCGTACTTTCATAGCATTATGTCCTATGGAATACTGCTTTGGGGTTCAGCCGCTGATGTCAATAGTATTTTTATATTACAGAAAAGAGCAGTTAGTATTAGAGTTTGTATGTAATGTGAAGCTATGTTCCTACTGGCCGGTTACCATCGTGTCAATGTATTAATCATCGATGGTAGAACTGTATTTTTAAATCAATAAAAAAGTACGGCGGTTGTCTTATAACTGTCACTGAATACAATAATATTACGAAAGTATCTTTTATTTCATATAATCGATAAATCAATCGTTAAGAAACGTTAACATGGTAGCAGAGCATTAAGAAACGTTTTAAATAGGACGCATTGAAAACGTAATCATTATAGAATTCGGAAAAAGTCGAAAAATCTAAAGTCAAGAGAAAAAAAAAAAAACAATACCTTTTTGTCCGCAAAATGGAGCAAGTGATTCATGAGGCGACAAAATTAAAGGTTGGTCTCTTAGACAATTCGAACTGGGCGACTTGGAAATTCAAAATTATGGCAGCGATGAGAGGATTAGGACTGCTAGACATAGTCGAGGGAAGAGACAGTAAGCCAATACTGTCAGATCCTAAAGATATCGTCAAATATGAAACTGATTTAAGAAATTATCAAAGATTCAGTAGCGCAGCTCTTTTACTAATTACCACAAATTTATCTGATGAAAATCTTCAAAAAGTAATGCGATTTACCGATGCACAAGAGATATGGACAGAACTTAACCGAATCTACGCAGGTATATCACAAGATCGAGCATATGATCTTTGCATGAAATTCTTTGGCTACAAGAAAGAGTCCGATCATGACATGTCAACTCATTTGTCAAAATTGAAAAATATATGGTCTGAACTAGAACAAGAGATGAAGAAAACTGATGAAAAAGGTGAGCTACCGGAAATTTTCCTTATATGCAAAATTTTAGACACGCTACCAGAAAATTATTTTTCTTTCAAGTCTAGTTGGCTATTAATTTCAAGATCAGAAAGGACAGTAGAAAACTTGACAAGTCAACTGTGTTCATACGAGCGAGCCCTATTACGTAAAAATAAGGAAGAAGAGGTAGAGGTGCTCAACGTTCAACATAAAAAGGAAAAATTGAAGAAAATCACGAGAGATAAATGCCATTATTGTGGAAAGATAGGTCATAGAGTGAAAAATTGCGAAAAATGGATATCTGATGGACGACCACCAAAACCGTCTAAAGCAAAGAGCGTTCCAAACACAAGTGTGAACATGAGTCTTATGGCAGTAGATAGTAACATGGATGAAGATCATAATAATTGGTTTGTAGATAATAGAGCTACGAGTCATGTTACCAATAGAGATGATCTATTTGAGACATTCCATTACTTTGACGACTCCTACACTGTGACAACCGCGAATGGAGATGCCATTCAGGCGCTTGGAAAGGGAACACTGAAAGTTGCAGCTGACGTAGAAGGTCGCAAACAGTTGATCACGCTAAATGATGTCTGGTATGTTCCAAGCGTGAAGAAAAATCTATTCTCAGTTTTATCAGCTCAAGATAGACTCTCAAATAGTACTTTTATGTCTACAACAACTAAATGTAAGTTGATAGTTGATGATCGAGACAATTATGCTGAGTGGAAATAGGCAGAAATATGGAAGTCTGTACAAACTTCGTTTGAATAACATGAAACCTGTGAAACCTATTGAAATTAATAGTCTCGACTCAAAGAATTTACTACAACTATACCATGAAAGGTTAGGACATCAGAGTAAAAGTCATGTAAAGAAAGTTATTGAGAGAGAACTTGACATAAAACTGAAACTTGATAGTGAAATTTGCGAAGGCTGTATCTATGGCAAGGCGCATAGACAGAAGTTTGGTACCAGAGAGAGGGCGACAGAAACAGGAGCATTGATACATGCTGATGTATGTGGACCTTTCCAGTATTCAATGAGCAAATTCAGGTATTTTGTATTATTCAAAGATGATTTGTCCAAATTCCGATATGTATATTTTCTGAGGCAGAAGTCTGAAGTACATCATAAGCTGAAGCAAGTGTTGGCTGAGATAAAAGCTATGGGACACAAAGTGAAAGAGCTTCTGAGTGACAATGGAGGAGAATTTGACAATCAGAATATACGAAAAATACTGCAAGAAAATGGCATCAAGCAGAGACTTACTATGCCATACACCCCACAACAAAATGGTTGTGTCGAACGAGATAATAGGACAGTTGTCGAAGCTGCGAGAGCTATAATGCATGCAAGAGAACTCCCACAAGCGTTATGGGCAGAATTAGTTAATGCTACAGTATATATTCTTAATCGGACTGGCCCGACTCCATTTGAAAAGAGTCCATATGAGATTTGGTTCAATAAGAAGCCACGAATCCGGTATCTAAGAATAATAGGCAGCACTTGTTATGCACATGTACCAAATGTAACCAGGAAAAAGTTGGACAAGAAAGCCGTGAAAGGTATACTAATCGGATACGATAATGATGAAGGATACCGAATATGGGTCAAAGAGACTAACAAGCTGGTACGATCTAGAGACGTTATCTTTGAAGAGAAATGTCTAAAATCAACAAATCAAGATCCGATACCAATAGAAACAAGTCCAATAACTTTTGATGCACCAGTTCCTATTTACATCAACACACCCATTACCATCAGAGAGTCACCATTGAATGAGTCAGAGGAAGCATCAATAGAAGTAAATGAACCGCAGATTGAGACAGAAATTCTACCAAATGTAGCAGAGGCAGAACAAACTATAGACTCAGAGCCAAAGTATGAGTCATTTACGGAGCAAGAGAATGAGCCATTAAGAGATGATGACAATGCAGAACAATCTCTAGAAGACGTTCAGAATGAACAAACAGCTCCTACCAGAATGACGCTGAGAGATCGCTCTACATTGAAACCTCCAGACAGATTTGACGAGTTTGTTCTCAATTGTGTGGAAAAGGTCTACAACCATGATGAAGAACCGAAGACATTTAAAGATGCTATGAAGTCTACAGATAGAGACAAATGGTGCAAAGCCATGAATGATGAAATAAGTTCCTTAAAAGAAAATCAAACATGGGACTTAG
This sequence comes from Nycteola revayana, assembly GCA_947037095.2. Taxonomy (NCBI): domain Eukaryota; kingdom Metazoa; phylum Arthropoda; class Insecta; order Lepidoptera; family Nolidae; genus Nycteola; species Nycteola revayana. The sequence continues at coordinate 15,648,103 of OX344846.2, read as the reverse complement.
TGCCATTACCCAAGGGACGTAAATCTATATCGAGTAAATGGATTTACAAAATTAAGAGACATTCAGATGGGTCTATTGATAAGTATAAAGCCAGACTCGTTGCAGTAGGCTATTCACAAAAGAAAGGCGTTGACTACGATAAGACATTTAGTCCAGTTGCAAAAATGAGCTCAATCAGAATCTTACTAAGTATTACCGCTCGAGATAGTATGATTCTCGCTCAATTTGACGTCTCTACCGCATTTCTTTATGGAAGCTTAAATGAGGAAATCTATGTCAAACAGCCTGTAGGATACAGTGATGGAACAAGTAAAGTATGCAAATTGAAACGCAGTTTACATGGGCTAAAACAGGCGCCATTATGCTGGAATAATTGCATTAAAGACTATCTTCTGGAACAAGGTTTCAAGGTAGGAGAAGATCCTTGTTTCTTCTCAATGAAGAGGGGGGGGATAGGCTACTACTAGCCCTCTATGTAGATGATGGGTTACTATCTGGAACATCACAACAGCTGATAGATGAATTCCTCGAAAAGCTGGAGAAGCGATTTAAAATAAAAACTCAACGTAACAAGAAGTCCTATTATTTTCTAGGCCTGGAGATACAGAAAGAGGAAGACTGTATAAAGATTCATCAGGGTGCCTATATCAAAAAGGTACTAGAGAGATTTGGTATGCAAAATAGTAAGGCTGTCGCTACCCCGATAGTAAAGCTAGGACTCTGAACTGAGAGAAGAAGCTGGAGGAGACAATGCGTTTCCATACAGAGAGGCAGTTGGAGCACTTGCGTATTTAATGGTGGGAACAAGACCCGATATAGCATACGCCGTCGGTGTTGCATCCAGACACTTGGAAACACCTACAAAGGCAGATTTCGCTATTTAAGTGGAACGCGAGACTATTGCATCACCTACAGAAAAGGTACAAACAAACAACTAGTTTGCTACAGCGATGCTGACCATGGTGGAGATCCAGACTCTGCAAGGTCAACTTCAGGTCTAATTTGTATTTATGGAGGCCTGATATTATGGAGAAGCCAACTGCAAACATCAGTCGCGATCTCAAGCACTGAAGCTGAAATTGTAGCTGCCAGTGAAACAGCAAGAGAAATTATATGGCTTAAACGATTAATTGGAAACATAGAGCAATCAGAGAAGATTCCTGTGCTATATGTAGATAATGAGTCCGCTATCAAGCTGGCACAGAATCCGCCATATGAGTTCCACAATAGAACAAAGCACATAAAAATAAGACATTACTTTGTTAGAGAAGCCATAGCTGATGGGGACATGGAGGTAGCAAAGATTGGCACTGAAGACCAAATTGCAGATATGCTCACAAAGGCACTGTATAAACCAAGGCTGTTGCTACTATGTCGGCAGATTGGACTTAATGCTTGATTCTAAGAAAGTTATGCTGATGACCATGAGCTTCAAGAGAAGATATTAGAGTTTGTATGTAATGTGAAGCTATGGTTCCTACTGGCCGGTTACCATCGTGTCAATATATTAATCATCGATGGTAGAACTGTATTTTTAAATCAATAAAAAAGTACGGCGGTTGTCTTATAACTGTCACTGAATACAATAATATTACGAAAGTATCTTTTATTTCATATAATCGATAAATCAATCGTTAAGAAACGTTAACAGTTAGGGCTATTTACGGTTTAGGTAGTCGCGACTCCTTACGTACCCTGTTTAAAGAGATAAATATACTTACCGCTCCTTCTGAGCATATACCAAAATATCATTTTTGTTAGACAAAATATAGATCATTATAGTAAAAAAAGTGATATTCATAATGTTAACACAAGAAATAAACATAAAATTGCCATACCCGGTTTTAGAGTACGTAGAACCAATAAATCATTTATGGGAAATGGTATTAGGTTTTATAACAAACTCCCTAGTCGTGTTACTGATTTGCCTGATACAAGCATATATTATACGTGTCCTTGTATCTAAAGGTTACTATAGCGTTATGGACTATATTGAGGATAAAGATGTTTGGTCTCATGAACCGTAACACTTCCTAGAGACCCTGTATCTAAGTAAAATAGTAAGCATAATAGTGTGATGTTCTGTGAACTATCTGTAATCGGCTTAATGAGTTACATTAATAGACCGCTAGTTCTGTCTCAAATTAGCTTCTTTTATTAGTATAAAAACATTAATAGATAATCAAATATTATAAAGACAACCGTTCGGGAAAATAATGTGTACCTATGCCAAATAAATAATAAAAGTAACTGGACCAAAACCTACGCTCTGCCCATTTGAGTATGTTTCGCCGGACCGTCTCATGTGGGTCGTGTTAAAACCGGCAGTAGAATAACCCACTGAGTTTGTTTCGCCGGATCTTCTCAGTTGGGGCGTATTGTATCCGGTGGTAGCATTAAAGCGCGTCCGTCGTTATATACTCATGGTCCGCCCAAATAATGACAATTGTTCTTAATATAATTTAATATAGACAGAACAAGCTATTGGACACAATATAGTAAAATAATAAAGTTAAGACTAAAATTATTAAAAACAACTAAAATACCTGCTTAATATGCTCATTTATAAATGTTAAAATTATACATAGATTAATAATAAATTATTGTTTTGACTAATTGCAAGTGCTTGTAATAGGTTTACGTAAATAAAAATGATTATTATTTTTATTTTTATTTTAATGCTTAGTAACTCCGATTTGTGTACAAATTGACATGTAAAATAACCATATCCATTATTACACCAATGTGTAATAATGTATAATAATATGGTTATTTTACATGTTGTCACGTAAGTATTTAATTATCGTGTACCTAGTAGGCTTTATTTACTAGGAAGGCAAAAAGGATCTTTTTTAATTTTGAGGTATTTGATTCTGTTATAATGTTTTTTGGTAACTTATTATAAATCTTGGGTGCCATACCTAGAATTTTTTTGTTATAGACACATCCTATACCTATGCCGTGTACTATTTAAGGTGTTAAATAAAGTAAAGTTATTGTTATAGACATATCCTATACCTATGCCGTGTACTATTTAAGGTGTTAAATAAAGTAAAGTTATTTTTTACGAATACTGCCACTTCGTAGATATAATACATGGCAACGCTAATATGCGAAGACTTAGAAAGTACGGCTTACAACAGCTGTCCGTATGTTTTATTCCACATATTGCCCTTAAGCATCTTTTTTGAGTCCTAAATACAATCCCTTTACTGATCCACCTTAGTTTCTTAGAGGCAGAAATTTTAATTTTTCTTAGAGGGAAATATCGATTATAAAATAATTTAAATAATCTAGGAACTTGTCATAAGTGTTGTTTGGGTCATTAGATTCGTATACGTCAGTGAAAGTTAGATTATTAAAACAATTTTTTTAATTTTGTTAAGTTTTCGTTTGAGTATTTGCGCCTGTATATGTACCAGTGAGACAATACGCAAGTTTTTTTTACCGGGCATTTCAATAACTGGGCAGTGTGATCCGACACTGCAAGTTCAATAATTTCGCACTTTCCGCCATTAGTGTTATGAAATATATTATCGATACATGTCCTACTACATAGACGCGTCCCACTACTAGTTTCAGATTTAAACATAGCAAAAGATTTTGAAAGTTGGTAAAATTATTATTATATTTTAGAATGTCAATATTGAAATCGCCACAAAGTATAGTTTTCTTATTCGGATTAAATCTAAGATTTCTTAAAATATTGTTAAAAATGGAGAAAAACATTCGACTATAGAGGCGGCGTCATATTTAGATGGTCGATATACATATATTATCACAAAAGGCAGATCTAATAATTCTACCGTGCAACACTCAATGAGATTTGGCTAGACTAGATTTCTTTAAGCCTAGAAAGATAGTCTGCGTAAAATTGACGCATGCGTTTGCGAAATATAGCTATCTCTTCCTAAATAGCGCGAATCCATAGCTGTGCATTTAGGACATCTATTTCGTCGCTGGGAGCTGCCGTATGGCCCACGTGTCAATAAAGTAAGTGTTACCGATTTTTAAATATAACGACCGCGTGCGTCAAAATTAAGCATGATTTTATTTTATGTCACTTTTATGATTTTGACTTGTATAATTTGTTTTTTATTTTATTTTATTATAACTGTAGGTATATCATTACTTATATTATCAGTTTCTTTTTATAGATATAGAAGCAAAAATATAAAACAATGGGGAGTAGAAACTTAGACAAAGAAGTCGCAAAAATTTCATGATGAATCTTGGGTCTGTCTTCTTCGTTTATGCGTAGGCGGTTAGAAGCTTCTACTTTAAAAAGATATATGCGAGATAATATCTCTTATATGTTGCCAAATGAAGTAACTGGCACAACAGAAGACAATACTGAAGAGCCTGTAGTAAAAAAACGTATTTACTGTACGATTTGCCCTTTAAATAAGGCGAAGGGCAAATGCGTCCTGTAAATAAATAATATGTCGTGAGCATAACATTGATATGTGCCAAAGCTGCTTGTAACTGATTTTTAAACAACTATATGTTCCTAAGATATTCTCATTATTGATTTTGTGCAAAAAAGAGCTATTTGTCTTTGTCTTTGTCTTTGTCTTTGTCTTTGTCTTTGTCTTTGTCTTTGTCTTTGTCTTTGTCTTTGTCTTTGTCTTTGTCTTTGTCTTTGTCTTTGTCTTTGTCTTTGTCTTTGTCTTTGTCTTTGTCTTTGTCTTTGTCTTTGTCTTTGTCTTTGTCTTTGTCTTTGTCTTTGTCTTTGTCTTTGTCTTTGTCTTTGTCTTTGTCTTTGTCTTTGTCTTTGTCTTTGTCTTTGTCTTTGTCTTTGTCTTTGTCTTTGTCTTTGTCTTTGTCTTTGTCTTTGTCTTTGTCTTTGTCTTTGTCTTTGTCTTTGTCTTTGTCTTTGTCTTTGTCTTTGTCTTTGTCTTTGTCTTTGTCTTTGTCTTTGTCTTTGTCTTTGTCTTTGTCTTTGTCTTTGTCTTTGTCTTTGTCTTTGTCTTTGTCTTTGTCTTTGTCTTTGTCTTTGTCTTTGTCTTTGTCTTTGTCTTTGTCTTTGTCTTTGTCTTTGTCTTTGTCTTTGTCTTTGTCTTTGTCTTTGTCTTTGTCTTTGTCTTTGTCTTTGTCTTTGTCTTTGTCTTTGTCTTTGTCTTTGTCTTTGTCTTTGTCTTTGTCTTTGTCTTTGTCTTTGTCTTTGTCTTTGTCTTTGTCTTTGTCTTTGTCTTTGTCTTTGTCTTTGTCTTTGTCTTTGTCTTTGTCTTTGTCTTTGTCTTTGTCTTTGTCTTTGTCTTTGTCTTTGTCTTTGTCTTTGTCTTTGTCTTTGTCTTTGTCTTTGTCTTTGTCTTTGTCTTTGTCTTTGTCTTTGTCTTTGTCTTTGTCTTTGTCTTTGTCTTTGTCTTTGTCTTTGTCTTTGTCTTTGTCTTTGTCTTTGTCTTTGTCTTTGTCTTTGTCTTTGTCTTTGTCTTTGTCTTTGTCTTTGTCTTTGTCTTTGTCTTTGTCTTTGTCTTTGTCTTTGTCTTTGTCTTTGTCTTTGTCTTTGTCTTTGTCTTTGTCTTTGTCTTTGTCTTTGTCTTTGTCTTTGTCTTTGTCTTTGTCTTTGTCTTTGTCTTTGTCTTTGTCTTTGTCTTTGTCTTTGTCTTTGTCTTTGTCTTTGTCTTTGTCTTTGTCTTTGTCTTTGTCTTTGTCTTTGTCTTTGTCTTTGTCTTTGTCTTTGTCTTTGTCTTTGTCTTTGTCTTTGTCTTTGTCTTTGTCTTTGTCTTTGTCTTTGTCTTTGTCTTTGTCTTTGTCTTTGTCTTTGTCTTTGTCTTTGTCTTTGTCTTTGTCTTTGTCTTTGTCTTTGTCTTTGTCTTTGTCTTTGTCTTTGTCTTTGTCTTTGTCTTTGTCTTTGTCTTTGTCTTTGTCTTTGTCTTTGTCTTTGTCTTTGTCTTTGTCTTTGTCTTTGTCTTTGTCTTTGTCTTTGTCTTTGTCTTTGTCTTTGTCTTTGTCTTTGTCTTGTGTGATGTTCTTAGAAAAAATTGTAAAAGAAAATATTACGTTAAGAAGGCTAAAAAAGGATGGGATATCGAATATTCGGTAAGTAAAAGAGTTTATTGATTAGTTTTTGTTGGTTTTATGACTGATTATAGGAAGTATTAATTATTTTTGATTTAATTTGTCTGAAAACTTCATTCAACGGTCAAAGTATAATATTTCAATGGCCGCTTTTTCAGTGTCGGAACAATGTATTATGACCACCTACTTATTTTAGTCGCATAATAAAAGCCATGTTCTTGTTTAATGGAGTCGATTTTTTAAAATTGTGTTTATATTTTTATTAATTTAGTTTAGTTTATTAAGTTTCAACCTGTTTTGTGCTTAGTTTTTTACAAATATGTATACGATATATAATATAATATATGAAAAGAGGTAGTCAATTTTATGTTTTCTTTATCTTCGTAAATAATTTGATGTTTTTTATTTTATTTCTTAATATTTATTATGGGATAACTTATGGGTTCGCGACATGCGGAATACTGGTGACAGAAGTGTTGCGTCTGTAAGTGTTGCTTTGGCGCAACACATCTATGTAAACTAAAAAAACAAATCTTTTTTTTAAATTTGAATACCTTTTGAACCTTAAATTTCAATAACTGACTAGTTAATATTTAATTCATTGATATACACATTTTCTACCCCAGACATATTTACGCTCAGATAAAATTATAATTTAACAAACTTTTATAATAGATACTAACAAAATGCCTTAGGAAAAACTACAAAAGTACATAGGTATAATTGGTGACAATTCGACGACAGTTTCGAGCGTTACTTTTCTGCGAGACTGTGCATCTAGGGTTTTTATAAATCAATGATTGAAATGTATACATTTTGTTGGCTTAAACCGCGCATGAGAAATTAAGTATATACCTACTATATAGTTAAAAACATATACATAGGTGTCTACGGTACATTCAAGCGTAACAGATAAGGTGTTGGTGGTTTATAATATAAAATAAGCTTACCAACACGTTATCTCTATCTAGCACTTGACCTACAAGTACAGTCAGCTGCATAATATTTATTTATGTAGTTTGCTACTAGACCTACAATAACGTTTACCGTTCATTTACTTACCTTACGTTATTTTAGACTTTATTGGTTTAAAAGAGTCTTGAGTAGCCTCGTCGGTTAGAACATTAGTGAGTCCTGATTGTTATAAAATCATCTATGAATACCAGAAAACGGTTGGAAGCATTTACCTATTACCAACACACAATACTGTGGTCGCCAAACCTACCGCCAATCGTGGTGACCATAGCAAATTCTTCTTCGAGGGAGACGATGTTCTGCGGTAGTAGTTTGATGACAATACTTAGTTAAAAAGCCTCCTGAACTTGGCCTTGCCCGCTCTCGAGCACTGGACCTAGATAGTTACCCACGGTTGGACATATTACTGCTCATAGATACTATGTCCCGATTCGAGATCAATGGAACAGAAATAAGACCCACTAACAACCAGCCCCGGAAAAAGTCTTTCTCTCTCTCAATCTCGGAGGAAAAATAATATCGCTAATAATACGTTGTCACTAGCCTGATGTTGTCAATGGACCATAAATACGTAGGTATTTACTACTTAATTCATCGTGTACGTACTAGAGTTAGAAAATCTTTTTCTTAAAATATTTCTCTTACCATTAAGTAATCGTTATACCTTATAGGGTAGCAACGCATACTTTTCGGAAACAACTGAGGTATCATTTAGGCGGGTTGTATGATTAGGTATTGGTATTTTTACTAAAGCACCCTCATGTTTGCCTGTTTTACAAGTTAATATGAAAAGTCCATCTCGGGGTCTGTAAAATTACTATTACATGTTAACTATGTACTTACGTATCTAATACGCCATAAACAAGATCCCTAAGACCGATATAGTTACTACCTATAAGCTTAGGTACCTACTCATAAGATAATAAAGGTAGATAACAAACCATTTCTCCGCCAAATCAATAAGTTCCTTTCAATCGTTCTCTCATCCGTCAGCGCAAAAAAGTGAATTGACATAGATACTCGTATTAAGTTATAGCTACATTGAATAGAACAAGCGCTTAAATCAAAACGTCGAGAGAATAATGTCGTGATAAGTTCTACTTGTTGCCGCCGTCAGCCTCCCTCCGGTAACCATAGAAACGGTGCGACCGACCACCCTAACCTCCTCCTACCACCCGTCCTCTTGTGAAGTCGAGAGCCGAGAGTGAGGTTGCGTCATCGCGGGTAATTACACATCTAAAGCTTTTGATGGAACAGAGCTTTATGTAGGGGTCCGACTCAAAGGCAATAATTCATTTTCGTTACGGTTTCCGATTTTGTATGACTAGGAAATTAATTTGTAGATCTTGTTAGCTATGATGGCTATGTTATCTATACTAATATTTAGAGGTCAAGTTTGCGAGTTAGGATGTTTGTGGTAATATCCGATACTATTGGACCGATTTAAAAATTCTTACACCGTTGGACAGCTATGTCCGCGTCATCCAAGACTAATAAAGGCAAGGATGTACATCTCTCGTGAGAAGTATATGAGAATACGGCAGTCTTATATCTATGGTCACTGAATTAAAAGGTGCATCTCAACGAAATTGAACGCACACAGAGAAAATTACTTAGAACCCTTTGTTATCGCATGAAACCTGGCCGGTCTAAATTAAATTATCAAGATAAACTACTAAAACTTAATGTTCAGCCTTTAGAAACCAGACGCATATATTTTGACTTAGTTTATTTTTATAAAATTATCCACTCCTTTATAGATTCACCCGAGTTGCTTTCTTTTCTACTTAACCTTAATTTTCTACACATTTAGATGGAAACTAATTTGTGGCCAAGCAGCCTCTTCTCTTTTGTGGCTCCGGGCCTAGGCTCCGAACTTCTAAATCCGGCCCCGGTTAAGCCAAAGCTTAGAGTATATTTAAATTTAATCTAAGAGCTAATGTGATAATGTATCTAGCCATCGTTGTGAGTAAAATTGGCTGGCATCAAAATGGAATCTTACCGTTTTTAGGTAATATCAAATGTATATATGTTTTCCATGTAGTTTTCCGCTCAGAATAGACTCCAGGTGACTAAAAGTCATGATGGATAAGCAGTAGCATCTATCAGCTCAAGGTTCCTTATCACCTTACAACGATCACCAATCCGCCTGCCATGCGTGGTGATTATGGCAATATCCCTCAACGACCCTGACTTGCTAAGGTCTGTAAAGATTGCCCATGTTCAGCAGTGGACCTAAGAGTCTGTTGCATGAAAAGGTATTTAGAAAACTGTTGTTTTTTTAATATTTACCTACGAGTGTAAAGGTATAATTTTACTACCCACATATTTTATGAGAGCAGTACATACGTACGTATTTACGTATAAAATAATCTTTTAATGTATTATTATATAATATATCTACCTCGGATAGAGACGGCAAAGAGGGTTTCTATTTCTGTCTAACTTATAACTTTGTATGTATATATTCCAACACCGGAATCTATTATTCGGGACTACGTTCATTAAGTAAAGAACCTTCTTATATATATTACTCTTCATTATGCACCTAATTCTATACCATAAAGTAAAAAAAAAACTGAAAAAAATACATCAAGTAGGTAGGCATACCTATACGATTCATATAATATGTATTGTCAAATAATAAGAGTAAAAAAAAAAAGAGTAGAGTGCCCTAAAACAAAATATCTTCAATGTACAGAATTTGACTTTAACCTTTTTTATTTTATGTAGGCAGTGCCGTAAGTAGCCTTTTCTGCGTTCTGTGCGAGCTTCTATAACTGCGCCCTAGTTTTTAGTTTAGTTTTTAGATATATTATAGGTACCCTACCTAGAGCAATGCTTTGTACAGGCCCACTTTATTTCATTCAATAGTGCTCGATTCCAACACATACGTACCTAACGTACGAGTATGTGTTGGAATCTAGCACTAGGGGCGCAGCGGGAACTTATCAGGAGCAAACCGATAAAACAATAGACCTGCCTGGTCTGGCCATTCTTGCTTCTTCCCCCCAGAGTCTGCGCCCTGTGACTGAGCACCGGTGGCACCGCCCTATTTACGGCACTGTGTGTAGGTAAGTATAGAAGAAGATACCTATAGATAAAAGATAGCGAGTAGATTTGCTTATAGATTAAATATTTTCATCTCTTCTTTGGGATTAGATATTTGTATTTGAATACTGCTGCATAAAAATGCTCGTCCATTGGAAGTGTCATTGGTAAGCTTCCGGTTTACGGTATTGCTCCCGGACTTTGTACCTGGATTCAGGATTTCTTGAGGGGGAGGTCGATTCGAGTTGTCATTGATGGCGCCTCGTCCGATCTTCTTGGTATTAATGCCGGTGTCCCTCAGGGATCTGTTCTCTCCGCGACTCTTTTTTTGCTGCACATCAACGACCTGCTAGCTACTCCCGGAATCTTTGGGTACGCAGACGACAGCACAGTCTCGGTGAGATACTTGTCAGATGCGAAGTCTGGGTCAAAGGTTCAGTCGCTAAGGGAGTCGATGATGGAGGGGGTGAACTCGATCTTGGAGGCTGTCTCCTTATGGGGTGATGCCAACCTGGTTGGGTTTAACCCCTCAAAAACACAGGCTTGTCTTTTTTCGGCGAAACGGAGTCCATTCCAACTGACTCCGACTTTCCGGAATGTTTCCGTTCCGATCAGCGACCATCTTGAGCTGTTAGGGCTTGACCTCTCTTCTAATCTAAACTTCGGTCGTTACATCGAGTCCATTACAAACACTGCAGCCAAAAAACTTGGCATTCTCTCCAAGGTGAGTCGGTACTTCACATCGGAGCAGCTCTTGAGTCTCTACAAGGCTCAAGTTCGCTCCTCAATGGAAGACTGTTCTCATCTTTGGGATGGGTCTGCTAGATATCAGCTGGATGCGCTGGACTCATTGGAGCGCCGAGCGAAGAGAGTCATAGGCAATAACTCACTTGTGGAGGCAAGTCTTCAGAGCCTCGAACACCGTAGACGAGTAGCCTGCCTATCGGTTTTTTATCGGTTACATTTCGGGGAGTGTGCGGAGGTTCTACATAACCTGATACCCCCTTCACCCTTCCATCACCGGACGACCAGGCGCGGTGAGCGGTTTCACCCTTATGTTGTAGACATTCCTTCAATACGCACGAAGCGATTTGCTTCTTCTTTCATAATGCGGACGGCTAAGGAGTGGAATTCTCTGCCGGGGTCAGTTTTTCCGGAACGCTATAATCTGGACATCTTTAAAGCTAAAGTGAACAGACACTTTCTAGGCACGCGTGTATCATCTTAGGCCTTATCTTCGCCTGCCATCAAGCGAGATTATGGTCAAACGTAAGCCTATATTTAATATATAAAAAAAAAGTGTTACTTGAATATGTTTAATTAAATGTAGATATATTAAATTAAAAATTAAATCTACTCGTAGGTAAACTGTATTCACTCGAATCTTAATCACAATTAATCACAATAACATATTTCCACTTCATTGAATCATTATAGCATTAAGGCAACATTTCCAGAAGGAAAGCGGATTTTGTCGAGATGTCAGGGTTAAAAGGAATTGAATCAATTCAGTCGGCCCTGCCCGAGTGGGGCGCAAGTTTATAAAAACCCCTACCATTGAAATGTTTTAGATCTCGATTGTATTTTAAATATTTTTTCCTTGGACATCTCGAACGTTAAAAGTATATAGGTACCTCAGACAAAATAAATAGAAACATATATTTTCAAGATCTCCAAGGACATCTTGTAAATATCAATAATATGTTAGTCACTAAGGGTTAATTAATAAATCATCAGAGAAAAATATCTGAAATTCTGCCGTATTTCAAATATTTTTATGTACCTAACGATTGAAAAATAAGCACTTAGGCACTGAGTAAAAAAACACCTTCTTTTATTATCAATTATGCTTATTATAAACGTAGTTTTTTTTTCGGATGGACATTTATGTAAGCAGCCACGAGGTTTATGCTACTTAACCAAGCATAAAGGCGAGCAGACCTTATCAAATGGTTTATAAACTAAAAACTACGCAAGAGTGCGCCCCCTGTAGGACTATATTACCTAAAGTAAATACCCACATATTTTTTTCAGCGATCCGTGACCAATGGTTATTAACATTGTTAAATGCATTTCCTTTTGCTTTACTCAGAACTCAGAAGGAGACGTAAGCTGTTAGACCTTGTTACACAAAGGCCCGCACGAACCTATAGTTTTTTAGGTACCTAAGTAATCTAGTTTTACGCGTTTGATACACTTACTACACACAAATGCTGTAAGGATTTGTTATAATGCAAATAAGCAGAGCTTCGCAGTTTTAAATGAGTATAATGCTCCAGTGCGCTTTTTTTTTCTTTTCGGACGGACATAATTATGTGGTTAGCCCTGAGGCTTTTGCTACTTCCCCGGGCATAACTCCAGTGCGCCTCGGACTGTACATCTGCTATACTAACTGGCACTGGATGTCCTCATATTTGGACCCTTTGATAGGTAGATACATAACATCTGGAGGATTCATACGAATATATATTATACCTACCTACATACGAATATATTATAATAAATGTTAGATATACTACTAACGAAGCGAAAATATTTTATATCGTGTGTATGAATGATGTAAGAACGTGTCTCATTGTATATTATCTCTTATTATATTAAAATTATTGAATATTTGCTTTTGCGTGTTTAGTTGAATAAATATTTCTGCTAAAACTTTTAGTTATTCATAACAATTATACGTATAGGTATGCGTATACGCATATAAAAGACTTCAACGCCTTAATGACAGCCTCATTTGGCTTAATTAGCAATTCAATTCTTAGTGCCACAAATAAAGTGTCGAGAAACTATTTCTATTAAGTGTCACATTTATAAATTCACGGAATTACATAGTTATATTAGGATACCAGGATGCTAATTACGTAACAATATGACTATGAATTCTACAAAAATATCTTCATTAGGTACTTTAGGGTTAACGTAAGGCATTTCCTATTTTATTGTTACTGTATTATTATTAAGTCACATTAACTTAATAAATCTACATATTTAAAATATTTTTTGCATAAACGCTGAGTAGCGAATACATTTTTAACAAAGTCGCAGTTATAAATTTACGTTATTATTGTCTCCTTCCTGGGTGTCACCTCGACTCTCTTAAAACTAGCATTAAGTTCCGCAATTTTTATATATTTTGCAGAGAAAAAGCGCTAATGTCTTTAAACAATTAAAATAATTATGACAGCTATTTTATATTATAATGCTTTACGCTTTACAAATGAGTTTTCATAATTACTTATTTATCTAAATCCTACATTATTTGACTGAAACGCACGCTATACTTATACCTACGGACAATGTACAATGTACCTAGGTAATTACTAATTACAATGTAAAGATTTTTATAACTTTTTGTGAAGACTTCTATGAGCTGAATTCTATACTAAGTCTCATCACTCTTGTCGTGAATGTCAGCATTATCAGCGCATATAGGTAACGTTCACTGTGTTTAGTCAGTAGTCCAAGATTTTTAGATGTTCGCTCTACATAAAATCCTTCTACGTGATTTTCCGATTGGATTATGTCGGAGGGTGCCCCCCATAAATCCGAGTTTCTGTCGCCCGAAACTGCGAGCGATAGCCACCATCTTGGAAACCGTTTTTTTGCATATATCTCGGTAACGGTAACGATTATATTTATTGTGAAGAGGAGGGAAATGAAAGATTAAAAAGGAAATTTTAATAAAAATATTTTAACGAATTATTGGAAAAAGGAATGAAAATTTATTCATGCATCCAAATTCATTATCATTTGCGCGATATAAGTCGCTGTTTACAAATCAGGATCGCAGAATATTAATTTAATAAATTGTATTTGATAAATTTTATTCGTCGAACGATTTAGATTTATAAATTTTTTCGCTGTTTACAACCGGAAGGGCGCTTTTGGAAGGTTTGCGAATTTTCTTCTTCCAGGTCCATGTCACTTGCATCAGAAGAATGTATGAGAGATTCATTCTGTATATCTAAAACACGTACTTACTCATTTTAACGACGTTCTGACTTAAATTACTTACCTTCTGCAAAACAAAACTTTCCGCGGAGATATCAACTTTACTTATACTTTTTGTTTGCATGCGAGAGTAACGTATTACCACTTATCGCTGATTTTCATGATCTTTTATTGCGCTAGAACTCAGCAACTAATTATTTTACAAGAAAAAGTTTAAATACACAATTTCATGTTCTCCAACTTTAATCCCAACATTTTTTTCGTATCTCTAACAAATTTTTGAATTTTGTCCTTTACAAAAAAGGATCTCTTCTGTTTTTAACGTAAAACTTACCGTTTCCGACATATATGCAAAAAAAAGGTTTCCAAGATAGCGGCTAACGCTCGCGGTTTTGGGCAACAAAAACTCGGTTTTATACTTAGGGCACCCTCTGATATTATCCAATCGAAAAATCACGTAGAAGGATTTTATGCAGAGCGGACCAATTTTTGGTGCTAAAATTCCTGGACTACTGGCTGACTATGGTCACCACGCTTGGCATGCGGGTTTGGTGTCCATCAGAATGGACGGTCACTACCCATATTTTACATCGAAATAATTATAGAAAGTTGCTACCTAGTTGCTTCTAGTTGCTACTAATCGTCAGATAACTGCTACCCCCGACTTATTTTAAATAAACTACTTTTTAAGGTGACCAGTCATCCTGATGTCAGGATGGCTGGTCACCTATTCAGTGAGGATAAACTGCGAAAATGAATCGAGTTTTTTTTAACCAATAGTTGTTACTAGATTGCTACCTTCCTATAAATCGTTTTGGGCCTCATAGCTTTTAAGGATAAAAAGTTATTTTCAATTTATTATTTTGATGCCTGAACGCCTGTAGAATTAAATGAGCAAATTTGAAATTAAATACATTAATAGCTATATGGTAATAAATTGACAACTAGCCTCTAATTGCTATGGCAACGTGGCATTTTTTGTCATTTTACTATCAATCTGTAAAATTTTCGCTGTCGCATTTTTTACGCAATAGGCCTGGCTGTGAAGTAGTAAAAGCCTTATAACAGTCTTCTGGGATTCCAAATATGAGTACGGCATTGTTACTACATTGTCAGTGTTGTAAAATTTACGCCTTATGACAATGGACATTTTATAACTATTACGCGCGAATTATGTTGAAATAAAAAAGGTAATAACTCCATCAACTCAAGATTAAGTTGTTACCTTTTATGTCAGACTGTGTGGTAATTGGAATTAGTACTGGTCATCACACATGATTATATCTATTATTATCTATACTAATATTATAAACAGGAAAAGTTTGTATTTTTCGGATTTCGACCATTCACCATTAGAATGCTACATTATCCCTGAGTAACAAAGGCTATAAAAGTTCACCGGCGGGCCACTAGTTATTAATAGATAAGTACAATAAATATATTAAACTGGCTTCCCGCCCGCGGTTTCACCCGCGTAGCTGCTGTTCTCCTGGGAACTTCATAATTAAATATTAACTATGATTCCTGGACTCGTAGCTTTCTAGTGGTAAAATAATTTTTCGGAGCCTATTCAATGCAAAAAAAACATCCAAATTCCTCTTTGTAATATTAGTATAGATAATTATTCTATGTAATCGGGTAATGCATTTTACCTATAACTTAAAGTAGGGTCTGTACAATTTTAAGGCAAATAAATATTTACTTAATTAATTACTTTTTATTAATCCGACATTTCGACATCAGTTACACCAGTTGTCGTCATGGATATCCTAATGAGTGTCAATAAAATATATACCGAGATCGAGACCCATGTCTACTATTAATTATGTGTACAAATCGTTTTCAATCGTTTATCCCTAAGTAGCATATGTTAGGTTCCTCATAACATTGGCTAAGTGCTATCGTTATGTTAAATTATTGTCGAAATTGCCGCAGCCCTATCGTATGTTACCGGTCAAGAGACAGTCAATTTAACTTTTGATCATGTGTGACTTTAATATGTATTTATATATAAATATTTATATGTTATTTTATTATTATATATCAATACTCGAGGTAATATCGAGTACCTACGTGTGAGAGGCTGTCTGTCCGTCCCTATGTATGGTTAGATCTTTAATACTACGCAACAGATTTTGATGCGTTTTTTTTATAAATAGAGTGATTCAAGAGGAAGTTTTATATGTATGATACATCAGCATTGCATCCATGCGAAGCCGGGGCGGGTCGCTAGTACTCATACAAATGTTTCTTTTTATAAACCTTACCCCTACCTGGGAATTTCCAAAGTGCGTCATGCAGTTATAATATAAACCACTTAGGTGCTATTTATCCCAATTGTTCATAGAAAAATGTTGTTTAAGAGATTGTTCATATGCCTACACTTTCTATAGGTACTTGAAAGTTTAATCTTAAGAGATAAAGCATAGTGTTTATTTATTTATTAGGATTACCGACAAATGATACACAGGGTCCGAGCCCATTCGTCCCCTAAGATTCGCACCCTGTGCCCACTCGTCCCCTGAAACTTTTGAGGGGCCCATTCGTCCCCTGAAGAATATTTATTTTTATTCATTCTTCTAATATAAGTACATGTATATGAGTATACTGCAGCTTGGTAGTCCGGGTACAGTCGCGCAGAAAAGGCTAAAATAAAAAATATAGTAATTCGGTAGATATCATGTTTATTTCAAATAAGATTAACACACAAAAAATCACAATGTCCTAGAAACTAACAAAATACAATCTTTTACAAAAATCAGCCTTGAATGCCATCATATAAATCAACATTAAATATAAAATATGAAAAAAAAAAAAATAGAACACATATCAACAGTAAATAATCACTTCTTATTTTTTGTATATTTACCAACTACATACATGCAAAATCATAATAACTTAAATCTAAAAAATTATAACAGTACAAAAAAAATACTAAAATCACAGTAATTATTGAAGACTAGATAAATCAACATATATTTTTTTTTGTATATTAACCAACTACATGCAAAATCGTAATAACTTAAATCTAATAAATTGTAACTAGAAGTACCTACATAAAAATTGGCTAAAATCACCGTATTTTTCACTGAAAAAGTAGAAAAAGTAATATTTTATCATACAAAATAGAAAATTATGTAAGTGCATACACAGTAGCATACTAAAAATCTATGTTTTACCTTAAAATAAAATAAAGTATTTAATAGTAACAATTAAAAAGTAGCAGCAGTTGATTTTTTTTTTCTGTGTCGTCGTTCCAATTATATACATGTAAGTCTTTTGAAATAGGGATGTATAGGTAAATAGTAGAACTTACGTATTTTTCCTTCACGTACATGCACTGATCACTTCACTCACTAATTAAATTTTATAAGTAATCCTACAGGATACGCTAATGAGTAAACTCTCACTCGAGACAGTATAAAAATCAGTAAACTTGGATTTGCAACTATAAGTAAACTACATGAAGTAACACATTCCTGGAATAAATACGCCGAAGTTGTCTAGTACTGGTGTTAGCCAATCAGGTGCAAGTCCTTTCATCGCGCGTCTATTGTTTTGGGCTACGCCTTTGTTATTCGCTCGCGCGCAGATACTCTGGCTAAGATTACCCCTCCCGCTTCGGCATTCCACACCCCGCGCACATCTGGAGAGTACTTACCTATTTTAAACACCTTATCTATTATTTGTAACCCGTTTTTAGGGTTCCGTAGCCAAATGGCATAAAACGGAACCCTTATAGATTCGTCATGTCTGTCTGTCTGTCTGTCTGTCCATCCGTATGTCACAGCCACTTTTTTCCGAAACTATAAGAACTATAATATTGAAACTTGGCAAGTAGATGTATGTTGTGAACCGCTTTAAGATTTTCACACAAAAATAGAAAAAAACACAATAAATTTTGGGGTTACATATATACATAAATACATAGAACTGAAACTCAAAAAAAAATTTTTCATCGAACCCATACGTGTTCTACTATGAATAGGTCTTCAAAAATGATGTTGAGGTTTCTAATGTCATTTTTTTCTAAACTGAATAGTTTGCGCGAGAGACACTTCCAAAGTGGTAAAATGTGTGTCCCCCCCCCCTGTAACTTCTAAAATAAGAGAATGACAAATCTAAAAAAAATATATGATGTACATTACCATGCAAACTTCCACCGAAAATTGGTTTGAACGAGATCAAGTAAGTAGTTTTTTTTTAATACGTCATAAATCGTAAACCGCAATTTAGCTTTCATTCAATCAACTCGAATATAAAAATATAAAATAACATTTCATTTCATAAACATACGCTTTTTTTTTATTCTTGATATCAAAAATAGGTACGCACTTGTAACTGAAACGGAACCCTTCGTGCGCGAGTCCGACTCGCACTTGGCCGGTTTTTTTAACAAGCCATTCGTAGCGAGACAATTTTACATCGTAAGCCTATCGACAGGTTATATTATTATCATGACGGATTATCATACATCATAGCTCTTTTTTCAATTATCTGTTATGATTTATTAAATTAATTCCGTTAATAAACTGTTCACAAGTGTACTATGTTAACCGTTTCTTATGTAAAATATAGCTAATTTTATCTCAGGGGACCAATAGGCACCTGAATAGGTGCCGAATCTTTAACTTATATTGTATATATATTAGAGGAGACGAATGGGTACCTTAAAAATAATATTTTTTATTAAAATATTAATTGGTCCCCTACCAGGAGACCAATGGGCACCTATATAGGGGCCGAATCTACAACTTTTATGCTGGGTGACGAATTTTAGGAGACGAATGGGCTCTGACCCGATACACACGTCTTACATAAAGTGTTAGTAAGCTCAATGAAATAATAACTCAAATGAGAAAATAGCTTCACATTACAAACTACCATAGCCAAATAACTTTAGTGATTATGACAACCTCTGTAGCGAGGCGTGGGGATCGTCCTGGGTTCGATCCCCACGCCGGACAGGAAATCTTCGTGTAAATTGTAAGATTTCTTTCCGGGTCTGGTTGGTTGAAGGAGAATCTTCCGTGCCTAGGAAAGCACGTTAAGCCGTTAGTCTCGATTGTTATAACATCATATATAATAAATAATAGTATATCAGGGAACGGGCAGCAGCGTTTCCTTGTGTGTTACAACATAATACAGCGTTCGCCAACCCGCCTGCCAAGCGTGGTGGCTATGGCAAATCCCTCCCTCGGGGGACGCCCATGTTCAGCAGTAGACGTTATACGGGCTGATGATGATGACAAATCTTGTGATCCTGTATCAATATCATTGAAATTGCACTCTACAAAAATGTACTTACTCGGTAAAATTTAAAATATAATTCTAATTAATACGGTTGATTTAAAGAATAAGCACAACCTATCCAATCACAATGTTTTCATCCAGTACCTATTTTATCCTATAAACTAAAGACTTACCTACATATCATTAGTATCTATAGTAAGTAATATTATAGTACGTACGTAGGTAAGTTACACTAATATAAAAATTATAATATCCCGTTCACTAGGTTTCATGGTTCCATATACCTACGTAATAGCTCTCGTAGACTGTTTCACGCATCATCTATTTTATTACCAAATATCGAGTACCTAACTACGTAAGAATACGTATTACTTTCAAGTGGTCCTTAGATTTAGTTCTTCTATTAGTATTCGGTGTGACGGCTCATGCGCCGCGGCTAATCTCCTAAATGGAGTGAGCTATAGTCACTATAGTGCAGTCCCTCGTATCGTAGCGATAGGTATAAAGGTTGCGAGGTTGTGCGAGGCGGGCGTAGTCCGAGTTAGTCTGCGAGTTGAGCACACCGCGGTGTCGGACGGTGGAACGCGGTATAACACCGAACAATCACTTCCATTAAGCCCTTGTGTTTTCAATCAGTTAACTACAGTTATTGTGTTGCAATTTATTCGGCATTCACAAATCCGGTAAGTTTGTATTAACTTTTTATATTATTATCTGTTAAAATGTTTATCTATACGATTAAATTAAGAGCGATGCACCGAATTAAGAGTACTTGAATAACGTATGTGTGACAGAATTGGTCCCTAGGTTGGTGTATAATATTTTGCAATAATTTACCAATCTAAGTATATGAATAAGTTAACTAACTAAATACATAAGACACTCAATATAATTGGATGAACACAAAGTTGTCCGTGCGCTCTACAATTTCAGACGATCAAAAGTTTTCGCTTCTGACTGTATTCATTTCTTTTGACAATATTTCTGGGTAAGCTTTTAACAAAATTGAAATTTAAAGATAAACTTTACAATATTCCAATAAAATATTGAAATTACCATGGTTCTATGAAATCATTATAATATGGCTCTGTGAATTTTAAAAATATTAGATATACCTATTTAAGAAGCAAAATATAAATTCTTCCACAAATTAAATAAAATAACACTTCTTTAGAATTAATTATCTTAATTATTTCATTAGCATTTATTGCGTTTATCTTAATTAGGATCTAACCTTGTAATAATTACTTTCCAAAATTTCTAGACAAGACAAACCATATTATATGCCTATATCGTTTGTTGACATCAAGGTTATATTGATATAGACAATTAATCAGTTTGCAGTTAGCAATGACACGTGCCTATAGGCAATCTACCTAAATTTAATGCTAGCAAAGAGTCACAAATGGTAAATTAAAAATAATATATATAGCTAAGTTTTGATTGCAAGTTTTTGTAAAAAATAAACTTCAATCAACCTTGTACCGTACCGTCTATACCTTTGCATTAGAGCAAAAATTATCTAAGTCATGCAAAGAACAACTATGTATATAATGCATACACACATATTGGTCGTCCAATTAATACTCGTTTAGTTCTGATAAAATGTGTGTTTTGCCTAACTAAAGGATACCAATTTCATATTTACGGAGAAAATGTTCGTATTCGGGAAAACTGGAAGTCATATTTCCATGGGATTTTTATGAATATAAAATAATAATACGATTGTATCTACAAAAAATGGTAGAAGCAAACTTATTGTACATTATTTAGACAAGTTGATTAACAGTCGAGTTCTAAGAATATAAAAGGCATGCTAATAAAAGTCATCAGTATAAAATGGTTCTACGTATTTTTGGATTTCGTATCTGGGGTATCCCACTTACCAATTCAATGAAGCTTTTTTCTAAATTAAGAATCCATATTATATCGTCTATGTTACTTTAGTTTTAACGGCGTCATTTATTTAATATTTTGTCTATATATAAAAATCTGCCGTCACATTGTGGCATATAAAAAAATCTACTAGACAGTGAGAGAAAGTGAAAGTAGAGCTAAAAGCCTAAATATGTATGATTTTTATATAAATGTCTAAAAACATGGATAATAAAATATACTAGAATATTAACTCCATATATGTACAATATACCTACAAAAGCATTTTTTGTTATTGTATTTTTTAATAGCAGTCTTTGATCCAGTGAGTCGTAGCCGGATGATTGGTAGCCTATAAGTTAATCGAGCTAATAAACTATACCCATTCAAAATTTCAGCCAAATCATTCATTTTTTGTTCAGTTCAGTTGGAAAGTATTAAATAATATCGTATACGTATAAATAAAAAATAATCGCTAAAATGATCGCTAAGTACGCGCATAACCTGAGAACAACTGGACCGATTTGTCTGATCTTTTTTCTTATTGTGTTCGTAATTATGAAGACAAGGTTTCTATGAAAGAATATGCCCGCTAAAGTAGCAAAAGCCTCGGGGCTAACTACTACATGTTTCTGATATGTAGTTAGCCCCTGTCACATGTCCGAAAAAAAAACCAAAAATAGAACTTAATAAACGGAAGTCTCAATGGCTAGTAAAATATAAATATATTCTTTTCAAAACTCAGAACCCAGCAATACGAATGTAGCTTGATAGGTATTTGAACCAGACAAGGCTAAGGTTAAATACATTAGCAATTTTTAAATAAAAAGTAAAGAAACAATCAATAATAATTGGCACTTAAACGATTAAACTGGCAGGTAAATCACCTTTCTATTGCAAATGAAAAAAAAATCTAATTACTATGACAATGCTATTATTGTCTAGGGCATGTACCTACTTAGAGAAGTCGTAATTATCCTTACTATTATTAGCATTACAAATTATTTCTGGGGAATTGATTGGGGAAAAGTGTAACTGTAGGTAAGTAGGTATTTTTGTATATTGTTTATTATGCAAACAATATAGAGTAGTGTGAGAGATTATTTATGTATTTGTTACCGGATATGTATGAAACCTAGGAATTGTACACAATTCCTAGGAAATGTATACCCTTCCGAGCCTATTTAGGAAAATATGTGTAAAATAATGTTACAAAGATTCCTTAATACACATATTTCCTGTGAAATGTATGTATTTCCTAGGAATTGTATATAATTCCAATATCGTATTAGGAAATGTATAAAAAGAATGCTTTCTGTAATTAAACATGTTGGATAAATGAAAATAATATTTTTTATTAATACAAATAGGTAACAATCATACCGTAAAATATAATATATCCATGTTATCTTACTAATTAAAGCTTCAAAAATCAACTGGGTATCTACTTATTACCTTTTAAGGTGCATTTATCGGAAAATCAACTCCTTTTATTCTCCGTTAACTGTTATCAGAAATTAATAAGAAGCATAATTATGTTGATCAACTTCCTAGTTAGTTGATAAACGAGGTTTCGGGTGGTTATAAAAAAATAACCTAAACCTACTTATTGATATTTCCGATTGCTATTTAGGAAATGTATAGATTTCCTAGGAAATATGTCTAATATAATTTATTTCACACATTTCCGGGCGATTTTAGGAATTACATACATTTTCTAGGAATAGTATAGTATACAATGACGGATTACATACAATTTCGTTAACATATCTAAAATAAGCATGAAGAACAGTAGATACTATCAATAAATACTTAGTGTACTGTTATAGGTCACATTTGACAACTGTAGGTTGACAACAAGCTAAATAGTGAGGTGTCCTGGATACTAACGATATGATTTTGACTTCGATAAAAATGTATTTTTTACTGAAGGGTTAAGTATTGTAACGCATTTCCTTTGTTACTGTTACTATATTATTGAAGCTAAGTTAACTTAAAAAATTGACAAATATAAAATATTATTTGCATGCATAGTAAACGTTTGGTAGCGAAGATATTTTAATGAAAATCATAGTAGTTTTCAAATATCGTTATGTGCTTAGCCTCCTGCTCAAAAAGATCGATAAATATCTATATCGATCGAATAATAGTGAATGTATCGATACGGACTTCAGATAATTATGAACTGAATACAATTATTATGAAAAAGTATGTATAAATAGGTACCTACTGTAATTTTAATTTAATTCTGTACCTACTGGGTACCTACTGTAATTTTAATTTAATTCTGTCAAATCATAGGTCAATCAAATCCCTGTGCTACAGTTATTTTCTATTCTAAATTAAAGGAATGTTTAATAGATTTATAAAATATAATAGTCTTATAATCACATTATGGTTCTAGTGAAGTATAACTCAACTTGAGATTTTTTATTTCTTTGGCGACGCAGTAACGTTCTATTTTTTTATTTATTATGTTTTATTAATGAAAGTAAATCCATAAATTCTTCTTTGGTAGTGACATAATTAATATGTATTGTAATTGAAAAACAGTTAACAATCGCGCAGTTCTACATTCGATATACCTAATAAATAAGTACCGAATATTTTCTCTGCACCATCCTATGGTTGACTGGCAGAAAATGCCACCGGCATTAAGTCCACCATGTTCTTCTTAGTGCAAAAGTTTAAATAAAATAATAAATAGGTACCGAAGTAGAACACCCATACAAACGACGAATTTAATGAAGTATGAAATGTCTAAAAAAGTGTCCAGTCCAAAGCTAATTCTAAATTTGATTCTGCCAAATATAAAGTCAGGTTAAAAAAAATGGTTTGGGGCGAAGAATTTGAATCGAATCATTAATTAATTCTCTGGATAGTTTATAAAAAAGTGTGTTTTTTTTTCAATTCTTTCATTGCAAATTTATGTGTCATCTAGATCAATTTTTATTTACCTATCCTTAAATATATTTTCCGAGAAAAAAAACAATGAAAGAAGAGAACACAACAACGAGGTGAATTGCTATTTGTGCTACATTTTTCAAAGGAAAACATAAAAATTAAACCTACTGTCATAATTAAAAAGAAACAATGAAGCATTGTTCGGAAACCTGCACTGATTTTTACCATTGACATTTTAAAAAACACCTATTGGTTTTTATTTTTTAATGCGCACCTAAATATTACACTACACCTAAATACGATTTTTATGAATATATATGACGTAGGTACCTACAGCTTGGCAAAAAAGAGTAGAAAATAATGGGGGCGCCACTGTGTTGTTTGTGTGGCAACCCGTTGCAACCGAATAGCATATAAACCTAATCTTGATACTTACCTGGTTTTTTTTTAGACATATATTTATTCTTATTTTATTTATGTATTAGTTTTTCAAATCAATAAGTAATTCTACTTAATGATTTTAATTTTGTTTATTATGAAATGACATTATTTTGGGAATGTTGCCAACAGACAAAAAATTAGTTCCGTTTCTAGACTTTTTTGCCAAGCTGTATATCAATATCTGAGATTATCCAAAAATATTTTGAAGAGATTTTTGAATTAATAAAAATTTGTTATTTTGATATTACATACCTACTGTATTTATGTTACGTCAAAATAACAGTTTTGATTTCAATTGTATATGTTTATATAGCTATAAAATATTGTCACTAACTGGTTTATTCATACAGATTTAAGCAGGTAGGTGTTTATCTCAACGCAAAGTATTGGTTTTACCACAGTACCTACGCGGGTATAGGGTATTTCCCGCGCGTAAATCATTGAGGACTTTCTCAAAAATTGTATTCATGAAGAATTTCCACGGAAGTTAAATGTATGTCATATCTTTATGTTTACAGTACCTACCTAGTATTCAAGAACAATATTTAGCTTTAAGTAGTCTCGCTGTCGCGGTAAGATAAATCATCATCAAAGTGACACCAGATATTCCGAAAAGACGTTGCATACAGGAATCCATAATTACCGCATTACTTGCACTGTTTACCGAGAACATATGTCATTACTCGTAACTATAACTCGCTGCATTTATCCTGGTTAGGTCATACTTTACGGACTTAAAGTAATAATCATGGACATGGTTGGTAGGTAACTAAAATATGCCTAATATTTGTTTGAAAATACCTGCATAGGTAGTCAGGTACTAAAAATAGTAAAAGTGGGGCTAATCTATTAAAGACATCGATATATTAGGTTGGGGAAAAAGTCTTTTCGCATTATAGTATGTATGAACTTGTAATAAAATCTCTTTGGCTTACTATTTGTATCTGGCAGGTTTTGGTATCATTGAAAGTTTAAATTTTAAAGAACATAATTCCAAATTCAAACTAGGAAAATGTGTGATTTTCATTTGTTTTTCGTACTGTCAAGATGAGTGAATCTAATGAAGAAATACGATACATTTTAAAATTTACTTTAAAAAAGGTAAAAATGCAAAGCAGGCTGCGAAAAAAATTTGCGATGTTTATGGACCTAGTGCAGTGTCTGTGAGAGTAGCACAAATTTGTTTTAAGCGTTTCCAATCCGGAAATTTTGATGTCAAAGATGCACGTCGCTCTAGTTGCCCTATTACGGATAAAATGGAAGTCAATTTTGAAAAAGTGGAGCAAGATCGGTATATCAGTAGTTACGACGTAGCTGAAGAACTGGGAAAGACCACAACAGTTTTGGCGCATTTGAAAAAAACTGGGTACACAAAGAGCTTGATATTTGGGTACCTTACGAGCTCACTGAAAGAAACCTAATGAACCGTGTACTCATTTGTGATTCTTTATTACGACGAAATGAAACCGAAACATTTTTGAAGAAGCTGATAACTGGTGATGAAAAGCGGATCACGTACGACAAGAACGTGCGAAAAAGGTCGTGGACAAAGGCCGGTCAGGCTTCACAGACTGTGGCGAAAACCGGGTTAACTCGCAACAAGGTGATGCTCTGTGTGTGGTGGGATTGGAAGGGCATTATTCATTATGAGCTGTTACCACCAGGCAGGACCATCGATTCTGAACTCTACTGCGAACAACTGATGAGATTAAAGCAAGAAGTTGAGAGAAAGCGGCCGGAATTAATCAACAGAAGGGGTGTGGTTTTTCATCATGATAACGTTAGACCTCACACATCTTTAGCCACTCCGCAAAAATTAAGAGAGTTTGGCTGGGAGGTGTTAATGCATCCGCCGTAAAGTCCTGACCTTGCACCTTCAGTTTTCCACCTGTTTCGTTGTTTAGGCAGTATCAGGTTAACATCACGAGAGGACTGCCAAAACCACTTGTCGCGGTATTTTGATCAGAAGTCTCAAAATTTCTATAGTAATGGGATCATGTCCCTGCCTACAAGATGGCAAAAAGTTATCGAACAAAATTGTACCTACATACTTTAGTTAAATGTAAATAAACTATATTAAAAGATGTGTTGAATTTCCTTAAAAAATGCGAAGAAACTTTTTCCCCAACCTATTATTTAATTGAAAAAATACATATTTGATTGGTACTTACCTATCCTGGGGAAAAGCTTTCCCTTTATCCTCGTCGTGCCACCAACTTGTTCCACCAGTGGCACAATAAGGAATTGTCATTCCTCGTCGTACCACTGAATGATTATTGAATGATTGTTGCTCTACTAGTAATAAAAAAATCTAAAAACATAAATTAGTTATAATCAATCCCGGTCCTACATACTATAACAAACAACAAAATCACAACTTCTACAATAACAAAATCAAAATAAAGTTATCCTAATTTTTCCAAAAAATGACTGATACTAATTACGTGGTTTACTAGATCCATTTGCGTCTGTAAAACAAATTCATTTTTTTGTTTTGGTGCAGTGCGAGTCTGCCAGTAGAAATATTTAGTCCAGTACAATTATTTAGTTTGAACAGGCGGCATCATTTAACAATGCATTTAACAGCCTGGTCAATGACACATTATTTTTATTGATAGTCCTATTGATTTTACTGTTCTATTTTACTATACATAATACTAAAGTTGCAGTTACAGGAAAATTGTGTTAAAGACAACAATTATTTATTGAGTAATATCAAAAGAGAAATTAAGTAGAGCTACCATCCCTGCATGTATCTGCATTCAGTGGCACGACGAGGAATGACAATTCCTTCTCGTGCCACTGGTGGAACAAGTTGGTGGAACGACGAGGAAGAAGGGAAAGCTTTACACAACCGTTCCGCTGCAACGGTGGGGTGTGTGGGACACCCCTCTCTCTCCATCTGTTCTGACGATAACTGTTTCGCTACTCATACCACGATAAGATGGTTTTCCTACTAATCCACCTCCCCCAGGGACGCAATACCATAACATTCGGATTTGATATTTACCTACGTATTCTTTATTATTGATATTAAACATAGTAATAAATTTAAGTGTCTGTTTATAATGGTAAAATAATAGGTTTTTAGTTAATGCATATGAATGTATGTAACAACAAAACTATAATTAAAAAAACAATTGGATGTCTATGTGTGTCTGGTTATTCTCGCAAATGTCAGTAACGGATTGTCAGATATTGACAGGACTTTCACTGATAGATAGGACCTACTTTTCGCGCGGTTTTACCCGCGTAAGTCACGTCCCCGTGGGAACGTAATCCTGGATAACGTAGTTCCGGAGTCTTTTTAATTCAAACAATCAAATCTTCCCTCATTATAAAATTAGCAATAGAATAGAAATAGAAATATAAAATTGGTTGATTACTTAATTCAGCGCGATTAGGTAAACCTGTTCCAACAATAGGTAGTGCACCAAGCAGCAAAAACTAGTTGTATAAAAGTCCATAGAACGTTTTGTAAAAAACTGTTTTTGGCCCTATAAAAAACCTAAAAAAGAGTTATTTCTTCGAAAGTGGCGCAGTTATATCTCTGTTTAGTGTCAAAACGATCTGTTAGCAGTGTCACACATCACAAATCAGTCCTATACAATTTATGTAACAGTAACGCAGGTCTCAAAATAGTGATGTAATGGCTACTATATAACCTTTTATAGTACTTTTTCATACTAAACTAGAGTTTATGTTTCCTATACTTCACCATTCATTCTTTTATGATTCGTGACAGGGTGCAATGCCAAAATTTAATTAAAAAAAACAAAAGGATACCTAGTACAATCAATTTGAGGTGAGTAAGATTTTATTTTGTTATTATGATATTCGTCTAATAAGGTAAAAATGATGTACGAACGCAATTTTACTGATAAACTAGGGTTAGGTTTACCATGAATTTTAAGTACCCCTTCGAATTATTGAGTTTTTACTAAAATATTTATCAATTAATGTGACTTCAAGTTTCTAAGGACCCTTATAGTACATGTTGTGACAATGTTTTCACTAGCATCATGGGTTCAGAGTGATTTTGGGGATCCGTGTGAGCATAACTAAATAATACACCATGATTTTTTTTGGTTATGTTTCTGAAGCACTGATTCTACGCATGAAAAAAGCTTTCTTTATAAATTTAAAGGGTTTACTGCTTAAACTGTGTTAATCATGTGGCCACTTTTTTCTTCGGGAAAGTTGATTAGTTTTATTAAGTATGTAGAAATATAAAATGTATCTAGTCAACATTGTGTTTTATTTTCAGAGTCATTGAAGATTAATGGAATGGAAGATTCTGAAATATTGTCACAATAATCGCTGGATTCCTTATGTTCAATCAAAAGCTCATGATCTTTGCAAAATTCATTTTGTACGGAACCGTTTTCTATAATTGTGCCCTCAACTTGATTTTGTTTGCTATTTCTGCTTAGATCGTTTGCTAATGATGATGGTGCTTTCTTATAACGTCTATTAACTTCTTTTCTATATGTTCCACTGCGTTTATATCTTTTACAATTCTTTAAATCCATTTTTGTCGATCGTTGAATCAAAATGTCTGAGTATTGTTCTAAAACCATGATAAAAATTCTTTTTCAGGATATAATTGTCATTTAAAGCAACATTTGTCTACTTTTGTGTGACATTTTTGTATTATTAAAGAGATAGATACCCTATTATAATACTAACATATGTATTAAAGGAACTAAAGAAGACATTATCCAACAAATCTGCTCTAAAAAAGTGTCTGTGTACTTGTCTTATCAGTGAAACTATAATAGGCATCTGAAAATGATTATAGTACAGTTACATTACATAAGCGTAATCTCAAACTTGGCTACATCACAAAATCATTCAATTGTAGAGTTTTTTTGACTACTAACGTACTAAGTACTATAACAACGATCTGAGTATCCACAATACCACAATATCGCTCCATAGTTGAGTGTTCGTCACTGCTAAAACGAAAGTACTATAGCAGTTCGTTTGGAACCCTTATTGTGCAAATCAGATGAATAAAGGCTTCTGCGAACAATTTTATAGAGCAATATCGTTCTGTACTAGTTATATTAGATCTTGCTATAGCACCTGACTATAACTGTTGTATAAAATGGCGTTGTAAACGTTAACAACGATTGTTTATATGTCATTTTAGCTCTATAAGCTTATAGAGCAATAATGTGTTATCGAACGCCTTTATACAATACGCTGTCACCGCTAAAACCTTAATAAAACGTTTACACAGCTTTTTAGAGGTATAACCTTTAGTTATAGGACTGTATTGCTGGTTGGATGTTAATAACTTCATACGTTTAATTAACAACATAGGCATATACAAGGTACTAGGTATATCCGGTTTATACGCAGTGTCCATACTTCCTTTATTTCAATAGGTACTTAAGTAAACACATGTAGGCATTTTATTAATATACTGGTCATGACCTTGTCTAAAGTAGTTTGCACTACTTATATACTCAATGTAATACAGATGGATCGATTGTTATACCAAGACAGGTATTATACCAATTATTGTAATGAAGATGAGATATGTCGGCTGTGGTAGGGTAGGCGGGTACAAAAGTAGCACTTTGTACTTGTACCTTAATTTCTGTCTGGTTTTTATTATTTTCATTAAATAAATGTAACCACATATTAATTTAGTTTATGTTTTCTTGTAATAGTATCTATATACTTACCACAATAATATAATAATTTTTGTATACCAGCATTTAAAAAAAAACATAAAATTTCAAAAAAATGTTTCCGCATTTCATTTCTAAAAAAATATAACTATAAACGAGAAGTTCAGAATTTCAAAAGAATTCAAAATCATATACTTAATAGGTATAATATATGTATTGAAAATGGAAACAATACCTACGATAAAAAATGTTTACAGTTTACATCAAAAATACGACTAGAACATCAAAGTAGGTATTATAATTACTTACATGGAGTAAAAAACAAGCCAAGTGCGAGTCGGGCTCACGCACAAAGGTTCCGTAGGTACTATTTTCAAGTGCCTACATGTTGCCGTTATTGATATCGTGCAAAAAAAAAAGTAAAAAAAAAATTTGTTTTGTTTCGTTTGATTTATTGGAGCCCCCCTTAAATATTCATTTTATTTTATTTTGAGTATTTTTTGTTACAGCGGCAACAGAAATAAATGATTCAGATAGTGTAATTTATTGGTTATGTTTCTTTTTTGCAAAATTTTCTTTAATTAATGCAATCCGAGTAGCGGTAATTGCCACTGCAATACAGAGCTTAAAATGTTAAAATATCTAGAATATATTATTGTTAAAAACATATAGAGAATATAAAATACCGCGGCTTACGAAACGAGTCATTTAATTTGTGTTCTCTTTTGTTTGCGACATTATTATATCCATAATTTACCAATATCTTCCTTTATTATTATTATTAATGTTACTTGAATAATATAATAAATAGTAATCAATAAATCAGATTGATCAATGATTCAATACATAAGCTTAAAATCACTTTTTCCTGTAAATACATAGACAATTAAGTAAAAAAGTTATATTTTGCAACCCATACGATACCTACTTTTTTATTACCGATATAATCCATCGATTATTTAATCATTAATTTCAAGCTTTATCGCTAGTATCAGAACTTATCAGGACCTTATATGACCCAGTTAGTTTCGTGATCGTCCTACGATGAGACAAAGAAAAACTCTTAGACTTTTTAAATATCGAGTAATTTGTTTTCTACAATAGAGAAAGAAATTTAACATAACGTACCTAAGTGGGTATGTATTATGTCATTAGAAATTAAACAATCATGGCAATTTTCTTTAATTTTATTTCCAACGTAGCATATTCTTTTATTTAAACCTCTATCGGATTCCTTGTAATCTTAAAAATCATGTCTTGATACATGATTTTTATTTATTTAGTAAGATTTTCTTTTGGCTATCAGATCCCGAATTGTTTGGTCCATCCGCGTGAATTGATCTATTATTAACTATTAACTCTAGCAGCACGTAAAGTATAGAATGAAATATTAATTAATAAGTTATGTTAATTGTTAGCCAAGTTTTAAGACTTGACACTTACATAGACAATAGACGTAGACTGAACAATCTACGTCAGAGGTGCAATTTTGTACTTAAATTAATGTTTAAGTACAAATTGCACCTCTTAATTAAGAAATTATCTTTTATTTCATTAATTATAGCAAGTCTAATAATAAGGATCTCTTGTTGAATGACCTCCTGATATAATGATATAAGTAATAAATCAAATCTGATGGTCGTAACTTGAGGAGTGACTACCGTGTCTTATATTGTTAGATAGATATCTAATAGACATAAAAAGTCCAATTATTTGCTTCCGCGATTTGCTCTAAAACAAATATAAGATAAAGAAAAGCGTCCCGCGCGCGGTTTCACCCGCGTAGCTCCCGTTCCCGTGGGAGCTTCATAATTAATTATAGCCTATGTCAGCCGGGGATAGTGTAGCTTCCCAACGGTGAAAGAATTTTTCAAATCGGTCGAGAAGTTTCGGAGCCTATTCAATACAAACAAACAATCAAATCTTTCCTCTTTATAATAGTAGTATAGATAAATAATAAATATAAATTTAATCAGAAAATTTAAATTTATGGTGGATTTTCGATGATAATATTTGTTTAAATTTATATAAAATATAAATATAAGTACTTATATATTTAAGCTGCTTTCAGGTATATCTCGATCCATAAAATCTGTTTAGTTCGTTTTTAGGTTGTTCCATTAAAATATTAACTATATAAAAATGTATTTAAATCTATTGCTAGATTTTAATTATTAAAATCTAGCAAAACATTTAAATACCTAGTAAATTTGAGTAGATTATTTTTTATCAATTTCTCCGATTACCTGTTGCCCTTCTATAAATAACATTAACTACGCCAATGCTGACTGTGCGAACTGAGTCAATCACTCGGTTGGATAACTTTTTCAGCGATCGCGTGAACGTTAAATCTCCTTGGCCCTAAACCCAACTATCGGTGCCGAGAATTCGCTACGTTTCATTGAATTAAACATTGTGGAGGCCCTCAGGTCAGATGCCTTGAGTTATGGTTGCTATTCGTTCACAGGCCTATATAAAGAGTATACGTTTAGACAGAGTGGCCATTTACAGCATCTATTTATACACCGTACGGCAACCATAAATAGATTCATCTGAAATCTTATCTTAGATATACTAATATATAAAGCTGAAGTGTTTGTTTGTTTGCTTGACCGCGCTAATCTTAGGAGCTACTGGACGGTTTAAAAAAATATTTTAGTGTTAGATAGCCCATTCATCAAGGAAGGCTTTACTTCAGTTCCCACGCATTATTGCCTTTACGTATTCCCACCGCCGCTCCAGCGTATTCGCGCGCTGGCGGTGGAATATGCCCTCGCCCTCTCCATAGCGTGGCATGCTAAACTCATACCACGAGAAAAGGACCATACACCACTAAAACCCCCCGGACACTCCTTCGATCCGCCGTTGGCGGGCGCCGGGTACGCATAAGCGATCCGACCCCCCGACGGCACCTGCGGCCAATGTGGCCCATTAGCCCAATTATAGGGACGCCCGGAGTGTAGAGGCGTCCCTACTCCTCATGGGTCAGCCTCGAAGGGAGCGGAGCCCATGTGCCCCACTCCCCGAGGCCGAGCCTAGGGCGGTAGCCGGTGGGTTCATCATTAGGCCTACCGTACCTTCTTAGCTTTTGGTTCCGGTCACCAAGTAGCGATACCATTAATGTCTACATAATTCAGTTACAAATCCTTTATGCAACTTCTCGGATACATAATCAGTACCTAAACATGGAGATATTTGAATACTGCTTAATAAAACTATCGTATAGTTCTAGCTAGTTAAGTTAATCAACTAGGGCATTTTACAAGTTTCGAAAATACCTTAAGGTTATAGGTATTTTAATAACAAGATACAATTACAAAGGTTTACCTATCTTTTACCTTTGTTCGTGGAATACATAATGCTTTATTTTAAAATCTTGGTATTTGTGTATATTATATAGCAACACGTGTAATCTGCGTCAAGGAAGTTTCCAAATATGTATTAAAAAAGTAATGTAGTAGAAACATTAATTCCAAAGTTTGGATCAAAGGTACGACAACAATTAAAGGTAAAGCTATGTAAACACGATGGCTGGTGTCGAGGTTTCTACATAACCTCGCACTAGTTGCTCGCCGGCGCAGGCGCTACGAAACGGTTGCGCAAGCCACGACGTTCTCTCGGCATTGAACAAGGACCCCGAATTCAAACCTATACATTATTTTTACTTGATAACAAACACCTTTGTCACTGACATTGAATTTACGCGATTTAATTTGCATTATGTAATTTTTTAAATATATCATTACTTATGTAACCATGAACAGGTAACATTCGATTGTGACAATCGATACTAATGTTTTAGAGAGGAAAGATTTGTATATTTGTGTGTGTGTATGTTTGTAAATTTTGTAATGAATAAACTCAAAAAGTACAGTGCCGATTTAAAAAATTCTCTCACCATTGGAAAGCTACATTCACTCTGAGTGACATAGGCTATATTTAATTACGAAGTTACCACGGAAACGGGAGCTACGCGGCGCGCGGGAAGCTAGTGAAGTATATAATTGCAGCCTATCAATACAGACATATTTAAGGACAGGTCCCCGTGAACACATGATTTTATTCTTATGTTTGTAATGTATAATCACGTCAATCTCGTAAATTTGGATGGGTTATTAGTAACACATAAAAAATACCCGTCTAATACCTGCCTAATTATGGTGACCTCGTAGAGCCTAAACGCCTGCCTAAACGTAGAGGTATTAAACGTTTCGTATTTTTTATAGGGGAATAAATACACATATGTCTTGTGATAATGTTTACTTTCAACGCGATATTATACATAGATATTATTCGGCTAATAATAAATATATACATACGATATTAGTAAAAACAATCAGGTAACACCAAACGATAACCAGCTATGTGGTACCTTATCGTAGTCTCGAACTTACGTTAGAAATAAGTACAAAAGAATTTTGTACCTACCAATAATATTAGGTATTTATTCTACCAAATTAAATCTTAACTTATATTGATGATATACAAAAACGTATTTTTAACTTTAACAACAGTAGAATAAGAATATTAAAGAATAGGTACAATGTACTTAATTATGATCATTCATAATTTTCCAGTCCAAAGAATATAATTACCTAGTCTAGTATCAATTAAGCGGTTCTAGTTAATACAAATAAACTAAAGGATTTGTTTCCCACATTATTTTGGTAAAGTACTTAGTCTTTTTAGAGTTTTTTTGACGTAGGTTCGATTAATCGCAGACTAAGTATGATTCTAAAAGTTATTCAGTTTCATAAACGTGTATCTTTATAGTTATACCTACATATTTACTGTTTGAGCCTTCAAATTATCTCGTAAACGTTTAGAATAATAATATGTGACGTCGTAATTCCTTCTAAAATATAATTATAAATGTAAAATACCTTCAACGACGACTAAAACGAATAACCTTTGTATGAATTTTGCACGATAACCACATTTTAATACTTACCGTTATATTATTTTCTAGCTAACATAATGTCGGAACAAGATCTCAAACTAAAATTCGGTTTGTAATAGTCAGCAAGTTTTAACTGTGTAGTTTGCTTTGAAAATATCAAAGTATATAGATATGAAATCTCAATCGGAATCACCTTATAAATTTATTAAATAGTGATCTACATACATACCTATCTATTGATAGATCATGATATTGTTGTATTCTATTTTATTTGTAAATTTTAGTTTATCGATTGTGATGTATTAAGTTACCGTTTAGATTAAGGGCTAGTTTTTTTAGCGTACATAACATAAATATAATAACATACTTATGTTTAAAAAGCGCAAAAGCAACAGGTGGATTTTGTTCTTACAACAAAAAAAAAGTACAAATCTTAACGATTCCTATTAACGAATGAATTGGTAGGTAATAAGGCAAAATTCCGATTGAGAATTCATCCCTAGACAATATTTCGTATTTATGTTTATATGTACCTAAGTAGTATGTGTTTCTAGCTAATAATATAATGTGATAGTAATTTATTTTACAGCTTAATAAATTATACTAAATTGTACGGAAGTTTGTGTAATTATTATGCTTCATTGTGTTTTCATTTATAAGGCTATTTTAAAGTTGTGCTCTATTTTATTTTTATTTATTGTGATTTTTATCTTGTCCTCTTATTCGTTATATTAATTTGATGTCAATTTAATTTCAGAAACGATGGAGGCCGGTGATTTCAAAGACTTCGCGAAAGCGATGACCGACTACATTACGGAGTACTTGGAAAATATCAGAGACAGGTAATTAACATTTTCAACTTATATATGAATTAAACTAAAATAAATTGTAGTATTGTAGTAGGTATATTAATCTATACTAATATTATAAACAGGTAAAGTTTGTGAATTTGTGACTTTGTTTGTAGGGGGTAATCTCTGAATCTACTGAACCGATATTGAAAATTCTTTTACCAAAAGAAAACCATTTAATTTGTGAGTGTCGTAGGCATATATTTTAAGTTAAAGTTTCCACGGGAACAGGATCTACGCGGGTGAACCGCGCGGGACAGCTAGTTGTAAGTAGTATAAATAGCGTAGCATCCACCCATGCCCACGGGCAGTGTCGTAGATATCGTAGGGCCTGGTGCAGTGCACCAGGGCCCCGGACCTCAGGGGGCCCTCTAACCGAAGCTTTAAAAAGAGCGGGTTAGCCAACTCGCTAGCTCTTGAAGCCATGCACCGGGGCCCTTGCCCACCTAGCTACGCCACTGCCCACGGGTCACATTTCGTCGATAATAAACCTCAAAATGGTTATTATTTTTTAAATTTATAACTATATTTTTATTAGGTATATTTTAGTCTTCGACTTATAAATTTAGATTGTAACTATTATATATAGTAATTTTTAATTACGATTTGTCTTAAAACAATATTAATCTTTGGTAATTACGATTTGTCTTAAAACAATATGAATCATGATGGTTTATACATAACCATTTAAATTGGTTTCTCACGGTAATTTAATTGTTTGCCACTACATAAACACTACTGAACTGAACTGCTATTCATTGTCAAAAGTTCTTAAATAAACCCACTAATAATAAAATCGTCTACTACTTATTTCAGACAAGTAGTGCCCTCCGTGAAGCCGGGGTACCTTCGTCCCTTGGTGCCTGAACAGGCTCCGGAGAAGCCGGAACCATGGACTGCTGTGATGGCCGACATCGAGCGCGTCGTCATGTCGGGGGTGACCCACTGGCACTCGCCAAGGTTCCACGCATACTTCCCGACCGCCAACTCATATCCTGCCATTGTCGCCGATATGCTCAGTGGAGCTATTGCATGCATTGGTTTTACTTGGGTATGTAGTGGATTTTTACACAAGAATAATATAAAGCTAATAGTGCTAGAAAATATTGTAAAGTTGACAAACTTTATGTTTTAGTTATTTGAGATGAAAAGTAGGCGAAATAATAAAGGTAAATGGAGTTGCGTTAATACCTACCCCAAAGTTCATCTTATGTCCTATACCTATAATAAAATAAACTTGACCGACACGTTAAACAAGTCTTTATAAATTATTTCCGTAACTCAGCGAAATTATACCAATGTCAATGTCAAGAGGTAGTTCCAGGTGAAGGTTCGAAAAACAAGGCAAACCGGTATCGCATATGATAAGATATAATGTGGGAATATCAGTTTATAAAATACGGAATATTGTAGTAAACAATAACAAAATATTTATGATTAAAAGTTGGCAAGTTTTTGCCTTTTTATTACTTCAGCGGCAAAGTTTAGGTACTAGTATAATAATTAGATTATGTCCTTTTATTTGCTGAATGGTCTAGTTGAAGCCACAAGAAAAAGACAATCGAGAAGACAACCTCTGGGGCTTCGACCCCTTGGCTCAGGAGGCCTCTTGTGGGAGATTTGAGGATTTATAAGTGAGTCGAACCGAGGTAAGAGATCCTCTCGGACCTCGGTTTTACGGGGGCATCAGTTCTTTGCAAACACTTATCATCGGGATAGAAAAGGGGGACGCGTCCCGTTCGCGAGCGGACTCGTCTCTAGCGATTTCTGTGTAGTGGTGTTCGTTTTTTGTAGTCTAAAATGTCTACCAAAACTATCTAAAATGTAGATATACATTATTATTTACATCAACCAACCAACCATGTTTACCCGCTTTACCTAAAAGAAATGCTAAATTATCTGCTCTTCATTATATAGATTGCCAGTCCCGCTTGTACCGAACTTGAGGTCGTGATGTTGGACTGGCTTGGTCAAATGTTGGGCCTTCCCGAGGTATTCCTAGCTCGCTCTGGCGGTGAGGGCGGTGGCGTCATCCAAGGAACTGCTAGCGAGGCCACGCTGGTTGCACTGCTGGGAGCTAAGTCTCGCATGATGCATCGCGTTCAGGAACAGCACCCAGAATGGACTGAGCATGAAATCCTTTCGAAACTTGTTGCCTATTGTAACAGTAAGTAATTTCTTACTTCTACCAACAGTACCTACTTGATTTAGAGCTGATTTATAATTCCCAAGACGAAAACAGTGAGGGAAATAAGTAAATTTAAAATTTTACAGATTATGTAAATTCTGTCAAAATAATATTAATATTTTTATCCTATGATTGATTAAAGCTCTCTTAATTATTTATCATAGAAAGTCGTGTTTGTTACAACACTTATAACTCGAGAACGGCTGGACCGATTGCTATGGTTTTTGATTTGTTGGATTTGTTTCCGTCCCGAATAGCAGAATACATTTTAAAAACAAAAGAAAGTCGTGTTAATTACACTATTTATAACTCAAGAACGGCTGAACCGATAGGGTAGGGTAGGGTAGGGTAGGGTAGGGTAGGGTAGGGGTAGGGTAGCGTAGGGGTAGGGTAGGGGTAGGGTAGGGGTAGGGTAGGGTAGGGTAGGGTAGGGTAGGGTAGGGTAGGGTAGGGGTAGGGTAGGGTAGGGGTAGGGTAGGAGTAGGGTAGGGGTAGGGTAGGGCAGGGGTAGGGTAGGGCAGGGTATAAAAGTCCACCCGTGCGAAGCCGGGGCGGGCCGCTAGTCTATATATATAAAAGAAAGTCGTGTTTGTTACAACACTTATAACTCGAGAACGGCTGGACCGATTGCCATGGTTTTTGATTTGTTGGATTTGTTTCCGTCCCGAATAGCAGAATACATTTAAAAACAAAAGAAAGTCGTGTTAGTTACACTATTTATAACTCAAGAACGGCTGAACCGATTTGGCTGAAAATTGGTAGGGAGGTAGCTAAGAACTGGGAGAAGTAGGGTAGGGGTAGGGTAGGGGTAGGGTAGGGGTAGGGTAGGGGTAGGGTAGGGGTAGGGTAGGGGTAGGGTAGGGGTAGGGTAGGGGTAGGGTAGGGGTAGGGTAGGGGTAGGGTAGGGGTAGGGTAGGGGTAGGGTAGGGGTAGGGTAGGGGTAGGGTAGGGGTAGGGTAGGGGTAGGGTAGGGGTAGGGTAGGGGTAGGGTAGGGGTAGGGTAGGGGTAGGGTAGGGGTAGGGTAGGGGTAGGGTAGGGGTAGGGTAGGGGTAGGGTAGGGGTAGGGTAGGGGTAGGGTAGGGGTAGGGTAGGGGTAGGGTAGGGGTAGGGTAGGGGTAGGGTAGGGGTAGGGTAGGGGTAGGGTAGGGGTAGGGTAGGGGTAGGGTAGGGGTAGGGTAGGGGTAGGGTAGGGGTAGGGTAGGGGTAGGGTAGGGGTAGGGTAGGGGTAGGGTAGGGGTAGGGTAGGGGTAGGGTAGGGGTAGGGTAGGGGTAGGGTAGGGGTAGGGTAGGGGTAGGGTAGGGGTAGGGTAGGGGTAGGGTAGGGGTAGGGTAGGGGTAGGGTAGGGGTAGGGTAGGGGTAGGGTAGGGGTAGGGTAGGGGTAGGGTAGGGGTAGGGTAGGGGTAGGGTAGGGGTAGGGTAGGGGTAGGGTAGGGGTAGGGTAGGGGTAGGGTAGGGGTAGGGTAGGGGTAGGGTAGGGGTAGGGTAGGGGTAGGGTAGGGTAGGGGTAGGGTAGGGCAGGGGTAGGGTATAAAAGTCCACCCGTGCGAAGCCGGGGCGGGCCGCTAGTTATAGTATATTTAAACCAATTTTTTTTACTCAAATTCAATAATATCGAAATTCTATTTCTAATTTGTGACAATATGCTCCACAAAATAAAGTTGAAGCTGTCAATGAAACTTCTATTATTTATAGAAATTTATTCTGTTAATCTAAATCTAAAAGCTCTTTTCGTTTGCTAATTTAACTTTGCAATTTTCGTGGGAGCAACAGCCTTTTTTCCTTAGACACATCAGTTTAAAAGCGCCGAGTTGTACATTATTATCTCGGATTTTCACACCCCCTACACTGAAAAGATGTTTCCGCATCATGAGTAGCATTAGGTATTTGATAAATTGCCAATACTTCGCTATCTGAATTTACTGTTTAGTTTATAGCCGGCACTGCTACTTTTCTCCCGGGTCATAGTAAGAGGTAGTTTATAAGATGTAATTAAATATGTTACTAGCTTCCGTCTTGTGGCAATGAATAGGTATTATAAATTCTTGCTCACATAATATGGTGATATGTAAGATATTATTAGCAGTGGCGGATTTACCAGCAGGCTAAGTAGGCTGGAGCTTTGGGCGGCAGAATTTAAGTAGGTGGCGGCAAATTTGGGTATTTTTTTTGTCTAAAATGCTCAATAGTAAAACTTTCAGTAGTTCAATAGTTGGGGCAGCAAAATTTGAATAGCCTACTGGGAGCAAATGTGTCATTCCGCCACTGATTAGTAGGACGGGCTTAGTTCATACCAGATTCGCGTTTGATTAACAGATTTGAAATAATACAGACTTAACTTGTGCGTGCATAACATTTGAAAATTATATGTACCTATAATATAGTACCTATAGCATACCCGCCCCGGCTTCGCACGGGTGGACTTTTATAGCCTAAGTTACTCAGGGATAATGTAGCATTCTAATGGTGAAAGAATTATCGAGATCCGTTTAGTAGTTTTTGAGTTGAGAAACATACAACAATATAAAAGTACAAACTTTTCCTCTGTATAATATAAGTATAAATATAAAAACACATCACTTAGTAGAGCTATGTTTATAAAATTTCAGAACAAGCCCATTCATCGGTAGAGCGTGCTGGTCTCCTTGGCGGAGTCCAAATGCGTTCCTTGAAGCCTGACAACAACAGCAGTCTGCATGGTGACGTATTGCGTGAAGCTATGGAGGAGGATATCCGTAAAGGACTTATTCCCTTCTATGTAAGATTTTTCAAAATATTTTTTAGGTAACTTTGACACGCGTCTGTATCATCATCATCATCAACAACAGCCCGTTGACGTCCACTGCTGAACATGGGCCTCCTCTTAACAGACCTTGGCAAGCCAGGATCGTAGAGGGATATTGCCATAATCACCACGCTTGGCAGACGGATTGGTGATCGCAGTAAGATGCAAATGTTGAGCTAATAGATGCTGCTGCCCATCCATCAGCCTTATGTCCCTTAGTCGCCTTTTACGACACCCATGGGAAGACACGGGGTGGTCTATTCTAAGCCGGAAACCAACACGGCCATTGTGTCACGTCTGTATCACCCAAACATTAAGCGTACGCCACAAAGCTTTCATTTAATAATGTGATGAATAGTTTATGCATTAATTTAATTGATAAAATATAGTGTATAATCCCCTGTCAAGTGGATACTGATTTAAATAGATTTATATCGCTTAAATCGAGTGCAATTTGATGTTACATTCGAGATATATCTTGATTGTACCTTAAAGCGAATGACACTTGATGGTCTAGGTACAAAAAGATAGGTACGTGATTACTCTCGTTTATGATTTTGAAAAACCAAACAATATTTTCAGGCAACTATCTTTCCAATATATCTAACTAGCGGCCCGCCCCGGCTTCGCACGGGTGGACTTTTATACCCTACCCCTGCCCTACCCTACCCCTACCCTAACCCTACTCCTACCCTACCCTACCCCTGCCCCTACCCTACCCTACCCCTACCCCTACCCTACACCTACCCTACCCTACCCCTACCCTACCCTACCCTACCCCTACCATACCCCTACCATACCCCTACCCTACCCCTGCCCTACCCTAACCCTACCCTACCCCTACCCTACACCTACCCTACCCTACCCCTACCATACCCCTACCCTACCCTTCCCTACCCCTACCCCTACCCAAAAGTATCCTATGTCCTTCCCTACCCCTACCCCTACCCAAAAGTATCCTATGTCCTTCTCCCACCACTTAGCTACCTCCCTACCAATTTTCAGCCAAATCGGTTCAGCCGACTTTCTTTTGTTTTTAAAATGTATTCTGCTATTCGGGACGGATACAAATCCAACAAATCAAAAACCATGGCAATCGGTCCAGCCGTTCTCGAGTTATAAGTGTTGTAACAAACACGACTTTCTTTTATATATATAGATTAAGTTCATCCACACTACTACTATTAGTATACTTAC
Source organism: Nycteola revayana (assembly GCA_947037095.2). Taxonomy (NCBI): domain Eukaryota; kingdom Metazoa; phylum Arthropoda; class Insecta; order Lepidoptera; family Nolidae; genus Nycteola; species Nycteola revayana. Next base: position 15,606,067 of record OX344846.2, on the reverse strand, counting down.
CTAAAACTTAGTGCCCGGTACGTAGAAGTTTCAATATTTATAAATATATTTTTGATTATTAATTGATACCCACTGAATAATGAATGCGTGCGTTTATTACTTAAAAAAAAAGATTAGTAGCACAGTTTTGCAGACTACTAGTATTCTTGTTGAACCCTCGTGCTAATCTAAAGCTTGTGCTTGTGTTACGATTTGGCTCACGTCGGTAGTGCTATGCATCTCAAGTCCGGCGCCCTAGCCATTAGGCTACGGCCGCTTCAAATAAATAAATTCAACTTTTAAATAAACATCACTTTTCTATGTATCAGGTCGTTGCCACACTGGGCACAACGAGCTCTTGCGCTTTCGATGCCCTTGATGAAATTGGCGACGTGTGCAATGAACATGAAGTATGGCTACATGTGGACGCAGCCTACGCTGGATCTGCATTCATCTGTCCAGAATATAGATACCTCATGAAGGGAATAGAGAAAGCTGACTCATTCAATTTCAATCCTCATAAGTGGTTGCTGGTTAACTTTGATTGCTCCGCGATGTGGTTGAAGCAACCACGTTGGGTCATCGATGCCTTCAACGTCGATCCCCTTTATTTGAAACATGACATGCAAGGATTAAGCCCAGATTACAGACATTGGCAAATCCCTCTTGGACGTCGTTTCAGATCTCTTAAGCTCTGGTTCACTTTACGTCTGTACGGTGTTGAAAATCTTCAGGCGCATATAAGAAAACACATTGCTATGGCCCATCTCTTTGAGAGGTTGTGCACTGCTGACGAAAGATTTGAAATCTTTGAAGAAGTCCGAATGGGACTTGTTTGCTTCAGATTAAAAGGAGCCAATGAACCGAATGAAGAATTGTTGAAGCGCATTAATGGTCGTGGAAAAATACATTTGGTTCCATCGAAAATCAATGACACATATTTCCTCAGATTGGCCATTTGTTCCCGCTTTACTGAAGAAAGTGACATCCATATATCATGGGAGGAAGTCAAAGCTGCTGCTGATGAAGTACTTAAGAGCCAATAGATGGAATCGATTACCTATTACTTTAATATATAACTGAACGATTATAAAAAAGAAACATAATCAATATGGATGTTGTAACTAGCGTAGAATTTCCTGCAATACGAGTAGCTGAACTCAAAATATATACTTATTATAAGACAATAATATATTAAATGTTCCGAATTTTGTGTCACTTCGAAATACTTGTTGTTACTATTTAGAAATATAATATAAATAATGTATAGGAACATTTTAAATTGATTCAGTAGGTACATTTTATTTATATGTGCTTATAGATTAGTAATGATTTAGATGACCCTAATCATATGATGTACCTATTACTTATTGCCGTAAAGACAATAAATATGTTAGTGAATTTATTTATTTTGTAGTTAAAATAGGTACCTAGCTTATGTTTATATGGTATACTTACGTATGTTTCGTAGAATGTATGCAATGTGTTATTTTAGTAAATAAAAACAACTTTAGTAAACTAAGCATATTTGGAGAAAACTATTGAATTGGTTCATTTGAAATTAAAATATGTACCTAGTTATAACGTTACCATTACAACACAATACTTACAACAATTATTTAATCAATATCAAACCGCAACAATTTGCGATGTAAAGCAGTGCTGTCATTAGCGATAACAAATATTGTACCTATAACACAAAATGATTAATACCTACCTAGATATCATTATTATTAACTGCTGTAAAAATCAATATTCCTTCCAATTTAGGACTGTTGTATGAATTTAAAAAACGAGCTGAACTCATGAAAGAACCTTTTTAAATGTTATATATTTTGTTAGCTTTTTATGCATTAAAATCCTGTCAATGAGACAATAAAATGTTACTTGGTACTTAATTCTGCAAGCTTAAGAAGACCCTATTTTTCTTAAAAACACACGTGAACGCTGTATCTACATTTTAATTAGTTAATACTGTAGGTATTTTGGTGCTATTTTTTGTATATGTTTCTTCCTTCACTAACGTGATCACTGATCAGTATAGGTGTGTACCTGTACTGATCAGTGATCACGTAGCACTCTTTTTTGTTAAAGGAACGGCATATACTTTACATTATTTAGATATAATTTACGCCACATTAAAGCTTAGGATTGATTCGGACCATAGATTCGGAAAGAAATACCTACAACATATTTACCCTAGATTAATATTTCGAGACGAGCAAATAAGTTATTTAGCAATAAAATTGCAAAGAGTGTATTATTAACGAGCTGCGACCCGCGGTTTTACCCGCGTTGGACTGTAGCCTTGGTCCATTGGGCCGTAGCGTGATATTGTATAGGTAGCCCATATGTTAACCAGATTATTTAATGCCTGTGCAAAATATCGGATCGATGCAGTAGTTGTCTCGTGAAAACGTAGCAAATATCCATACATCCATACAAACATTCGCGTTAATAATATTATAGTACAGTAGGATAGGATGAATGTACGTAGGTACCTATATTTTGTAGAAGTTAATACTTTTTATATAACATTTTAAATGTTTTGAATACTTTACGGAAAAGTTTACCACATACTATGTTTCAAAATCGAGATTAATAAAATTCGACCACCGGACTCAAACTCGAATTTTTTTATTAATCTCAATTTTGAAACTTCTTATATTGTTTGCTGCGATGTATTTTTGATGGTTGGATATAAATTCGTGATATTTATTGTATTTCTTGTTATTCCCTATTGGGATATTTTAAGTGTGACGTAACTGTTATATTCTAATTTTGTGTAAATACCTAAGTACTTAAATACCCAATATTTTATTATAAACATACAAAGAAAATTATACTAAATGTACCTATGCTTTATGATTTAAATATTCTATCTTAAGCCTTATCGCAAAGGTAAGCAATTATTGTTTTAGATAGGTACCTACCTAAAATATTTACGAAATAAATGTCTGTACCTACTCTTTAGATTCGAATTCGAAATATGATAATTATATTCCAAATTCTGTATTTACCATAAAATAAAGTAATAAACGATATTATACACTGAAATGCTTGTACCTTTTTTTTTTAAACCGTACCTAACTTGGAAATGTATGGTTTCTACAGAAAATTCCTTTAAGGCGCGGTGAATAGACGACTTTTACGTACCTATTAGTTTTGTCACTGTTGCTCCGCGTAGAAATGAAAGAGAAGCGAAGAGACGCCGCGATGGCGCAACGTTTCGTTCGACTCGTTCGAGTTATTTAATACATTGATCCTTGCAAATATCTTATTCCAATCGATAAATAAAAACAACAGTTCCCTTTATTATTATACTAGCGGCCCGCCCCGGCTTCGCACGGGTGGTCTTTTATACCCTACCCCTGCCCTACCCTACCCCTACCCTAACCCTACCCTACCCCTACCTTACCCCTACCCCTACCCTACCCTACCCCTACCCTACCCCTACTCTACCCCTAGCCTACCCTACCCCTACCCCACCCTACCCCTACCCTACCCTACCCTACCCAAAAGTCCTATGTCCTATGTCCTTCTCCCAGTTCTTAGCTACCTCCCTACCAATTTTCAGCCAAATCGGTTCAGCCGTTCTTGAGTTATAAATAGTGTAACTAACACGACTTTCTTTTGTTTTTAAAATGTATTCTGCTATTCGGGACGGAAACAAATCCAACAAATCAAAAACCATGGCAATCGGTGCAGCCGTTCTCGAGTTATAAGTGTTGTAACAAACACGACTTTCTTTTATATATATATATATATAAATATAAATATATATATATATTTATATAGATATAGATATTACATCACTGTTATTAATATTATCAAGATTTGTTTATAAATAATACAGTTACAATTGCTACAATTTCAATTTAAATGGTTATTTTATGGTTTTTTTTTATCGAGAAAATTTACCGAAAACGTGTTTTGAACACAATGTTCAAAACACGTTTTCAAAACACGTTTTCGGTAAATTTTCATATTAATAATCACAATTAATATGATCAAGATTAACATATATTTTTTTAGCTGCTCTAAAATGTAAACATTTGGCTAAAAAACTGTTTGGTGAAGCCTATTTCGACTAGGTACAGCGCCTTAAATAAGTCCCTAAGATCCCCTTCTAATTCATTACGACACACCGGAACGCTACGACGCGACGCTACGGCGTAGCTAGCAGAGATTCAATTTTTTTTGACAGTGAAATATGTATTTAGCCTTCAGGCATAAAAGGGAACAGCTATCCGGGTATAGAGAACAGTGCGTAGCTGTCGGAGGTATAACGAAATGACTAAGCTAAAAAAATAATCTGATAATAAAATATGTGTACTTTGAAATAATCAAAACCTAGCAGCTCGGGCGAAGCTAAGCCTTTGGGCACTTAGTTACGCCTCTCCTCTATTTAATACTATTACCTATTATAATTCTCCTCTTTTACCTATCGAATTAAAAAAGGTTTGACAAAGAAAGATTTATACGAGTGCTCTTAATGGTACCATATTGGTTCCGTTTTGTTATTTTCTATTAAAGTTAAGACTAAGAAATATCCCTTGTCATTGTGAACAAGTCAGAACTCTCTACATAATAATTATTGTATAAACGAGATCGCAACCTGGTGAAAAGAACCCTCGATGTCAGAAATTGTCTAAATGAATCTCTTTGTTGTAATAAGCCTTTCTTTTATTTTTAACTCTATGATGTTGAACCAATTCAGACGTCACGCCATTATGAACAAACTTTCAAAATTCGAGAGTATTATGAAAATTTCTAAAGGTGAAATATTATAATGAAATTATCACGTATTAAATCATTATGGAAAGCATATTGCCGAAGAATAAATCACAACCCAAATAAATCAGTATATTTCCGTCGGCGTTATTCTAAAGCTGTTTCAACAGTTGGAAAAGAACAATGTATTTTAGACTCGTGCAGTATCAACCCGAATTGTCAAGAGCCACGCGTCATCATTGTAGGTGCTGGCATGGCAGGATTGTCTGCTGCACACAGGCTCACACAGTGTGGCATACGTAATTTCGCTGTTCTGGAAGCTAAAGATAGGTATGTTATTTGATAAAACGAATATTTTATTATGCAAAAATATTTTTTTAAATGAGTACCTAATCTACTTATATTTTACCTACAGACCTGGTGGACGAATACATTCGTGTTGGCTTGGCGATGCAGTCATTGAAATGGGTGCAGAATGGATTTACGGCGCTTGCTTACCGAATTCTGTGTATACATTAGCCTCACAGGATAGATTATTGCAAACACCCCTACCGCGTTTAGACGCATCTCGGGGTTTATTTTGTACAAGTGAAGGACGACCAGTGGATTTACCTGTAACAATAACAGCTTACCATACTTTTCGGCAAATAGAGCAACAGGCAGCCAATTTATTTAGACTCGGTGGTGACAGACAACACGGAACTTTGTTAAACTTCATGGGTTTACGTATACAACAAGAATTACACAATTTTCCCGAAGATCAAAGATATGATGCCGCCCGCGTTATGTTTGGATTGACTAACATTTTAAGGAATAAATGTGGAGATGATCTTTGTCTTGTCAGCGCCGATCAGTATGGCAGTTATATAGAACTACCGGGCGGTGCCGTACGAGTGCCTTTAGGATTTGTAGGCGTGTTAGCGCCATTGCTGCGTGGTCTTCCAGATAATTGTATACGATACAGCAAAGCAGTAAATGTCATCAGATGGGGTCGTGGTTCCTCTGGAGATGGACGTGCACTAGTGAAGTGCTGTGACGGTGAGGAAATGTATGCAGACTATGTCATTCTTACGATGTCTCTCGGGTGTCTCAAATGCCAGGCCGATAAATTATTTGCACCACCTCTGCCGGTGTGCAAATTAGATGCTATTTGTAATTTAGGATTCGGCCTAAGTGATAAAGTCTATCTACAATATACAGAACCGTTTTGGGTATGTCAAGAGGGTAATTTAAAATTAGCATGGTCAGCAGAAGAGCTGCAATGTAGATCTGATTGGTTACGCGGGGTATGTGCGGTAGATGAACTACCAGGAAGTAAACATGTGCTATGTGCTGTCATATCAGGCCAGGAAGCTGCCGTAATGGAATCTATGGCAGACAATGACGTAGCTGAGGGTCTAACGCAATTATTACGCAGATTTACAGGAAACCCCTGTTTACCGTACCCAGAAATGATGTTGCGCTCTCGCTGGGCCTCCGATCCTCACTTTTGCGGTGCTTACTCATACATGAGTAACTGTTCCACTGTGAGTCATCAATGCGAGCTAGGAACCCCAGTGCCTGGACCATGTGATCCTCAAGCTCCGATTTTATTGTTTGCGGGCGAAGCCACCGTACCTGGATACTTTGCCACAGCACATGGAGCAAGGTTAAGTGGCATCCGAGAAGCCGAACGAATTATTTTATTGACAAAAAAATTTGAAGGTCCGCCAAAAGATACTTCCTAATTCGGATTCGTACCTACTCTTAATCTTTACGTGTACTTTGAACTAGTTGATTTTAATTTGTATTTTATATATATTTTACACAATATTTATAAATATGTACCTACTAGGTAACATTATAAATTATATAGTTCACTTTTATCTTTAATTAAAAATAATTATATGAATATCATTGGTATATCTTTATGGGTCATCCGATATCTCATATTTAACTAGCAATAACTGAATCAGTATTTATATTTTTATCTACACTAATATTATAAAGAGGAACATTTTGCTTGTATGTTTTAACTCTATAAAAATATAAATACTTACATACTGATTCGAAGTCATACGCAACAGTACCTACCTCCGTGGCGAGAGGTCGTTGGTTCGATTTTCACAAGAAATCAATGTAAAATGTCAGATTTCGGTCGGGGTCTGGTTGGTTGAGGGACTACCTACCCTCCGTGCCTCGGAAAGCACGTCATATTGTTAAAAAAATGTCTTTAACAATCTTAGATCAACCGCATTTCCCTGTAGGTATGTTACCTATAACATAATACCTACTGCAGGCCAAGTGAGGTGCCTATGGCAAAACCCTCCATCTTCAGCAGTGAACGTTATGTGGGCTGATGATGACCCCAAATAGATGACCCCTGAACACTTGTATCAGAACTTGTATTTTTAATTTAACACGTACCTACTGTACTTGTTAAATTAAAAATACAAGTTCTCAGAATGTGGTAAATACTTAATAGGAGGATTAAATATTTACCACATAAAACCCACCTGTCTATAAAATCTATAACTTGTCACTTCTAATATTTATTTTCCTACGAAAGAGGATACATAGTACCTAACGGATAAATTAAGTAGGTATATCCTATCCTCAATTAAAAATGTTAAAGGCCTCGAGTCTAAAGGTCAAACACAATAAACATCATTTTGGCGGGACCAATTCTTGTAATTAAAAGATTCTACCACGTATATTTAGTACTATTTTGTACCTGTCCTAAAAAAATTGTACCTTACACGGCATAAACGGAATTTCACGATAACACTGGTCCCGCCATTATGATGCGTCATAATGACGAGACCATGCCTGTACACTAAAACTACAACGAATTTCACCATCCTGATCAAACCAGTATTTAGTACCTCCGATAATCTACCACGAGAGACGAAGATCTCATTGTTGTTTTTATAAAATAATTTTTTATTTTTGACATTTTATACCCCTGAATAATTTAACGAGCAAAAATACTTCAAGTAAAAAGTTGCAGCTATTTTTCCTGCAGGCGCTTTATTATTTATTGTGATGATATTATTTACATTATGTTATTAAGTAATATCGGTTAGGCCAAGCAGGAAACTTATATAAATATATCGGTCTTTAACATACTTTATAAATAAATAATCTGCACATCCTACTTTGTATATTTATGTACAGTCAACAAAAGAGATAGGTTTACATCGTCAATATGTAATAATGTAAATAAATATGTTTTTATCGGTACAACAGCCGGTTATTATTTATGGGCAAAGAGTTCGCTGCTAGCTCAAATATACATAATAGTTAAGAATTTAAAATACGTTTTACGGGTTGTAAACCTTTATCTTTTGCTGACTGTACACCTATTTACGTGAGGGTCAGTCTGCGACATAAATCCATATAGATAAAAATGAATCACTAAATGCGTTGCTAAGCGCAAAACTCATAAATGGGTCGACCAGAAGAATTCCTAGAAGTCCGAGGAAGGTTCTTTAAAAAAAAGAAAAAGTACTACCTTCCTACTTTTTCTTTTGAGAACCTTCCGAGTAGTACTAAATGGGTACTATATATACGTGGTAGAATCTTTCAATTACAAGAATTGGTCCCGCCACAATGATGCTTATCAACAGCAATGACAATATTATACCAACTCAATTGTTTACGCAATATTAATGATAGATAGGTACCTACATTGCATCGGGAGATCACTTAGTCTTTTATTGAATGACAACTAATATACCTACTATGTAGCAATACATAATGTCTTTATGTGGGTTAGTGATAAAATGGTATATTGGTGCCAACAGATAAACTATTATTTTGATTAAGTTCTGCCGTTTTGGTACAAAACAAAGGAGTCGCCATTGTGTCACTAAAAAAATATTCAGATAGCAATATACAGGATGTCCCAAAAGATTACGTAGCTGGGAAGGGGGGTGATAGGGATGGTCACAAGGGTCACCAGAAAAATATAAAAAATTCCCTCTAGGTGTTTAAAAAAATAAATGGCATTTTTTAAAAGACTAAAAATTTTACACCTTGTGCTAACTGTACCTACAAATATGGCTGTATTTAAAAAAAATGCTGTTATGTAATCTTCAATAACAACAAGGTCATCAACATCAACATCAAAAATAACAAGGTGTAAAATTTTAAGTTTTTAAAAAAATGCCATTTTGTTAAAATACCCAGAGCGGATTTTTTTTTTTTTTTCTAGTGACCATTGTGTCCACCCCTGTCACCCCCTTTCCCAGCTACTTAACCTTTTGGGACACCCTGTATATATAATAAATTAGCATTGCACTAATTTGCAGGTATTATGCGGGGGTATTAGTGAAAAACAAATCACTCATAACATAACAATGTCGCACCACCCTTTGTGTACCGCACCGCCGCGGCGCCGCGCCGTGCCGCCGTGTACCTGCCTTCGATGACTCATTTGTTTTTTATCGATAATGGCGGTGCGCCCGCGCAACATGCTCACCGCCCTAGCCGAGCTATGATTTATGACCCAAACTGCACGCACAAAATAATTCTACTATAGGTAAACGCGCGCGGGAACGCCGCAGAGTCGGAAAGGATGGGTAAATGCATTTTCCCGCACAAAAAAAAAGTTTGGTTCTCAGGGATAATGTAGCATTCTAATGGCGAAAGAATTATCGAAATCTGTCGAGCAGTTTTTCAGTTTATATTACAAATCTTTTCTCTCTATAATATTAGTATAGATAAAAAAATTGGAGTTCTATATCGCGTTGACATTTTGTTTTTAAAATGAAGAGCATAGCGAACACTCTTTGAATTGGTCCGGTGATGGAAGGTAGAATGCTACAGCCTAATAACGTCTTTCATATAATATACTGCGCGTGAATTGTCAGTCAGTACTCATCGCAGGGAATATCCCCTCTATTGCCCACCTATGTAATGCGAATGTTAGGCAGTCTCAGTACCTATATACTTGTTGCTAATAGATATGCAATGCAATTAGCATAATTATCTTCATTCGAAACGTTAAAACGCCATTTTAAGCACTTCACAAAAACAAAGTTTACTTTTAATGCAAACACTGTTCAAAATTCTGAGGAATCTAGTTAACAAACTACATAGATAACAAATGACTATAGTCAAATTCTTTTGAGTAATTTATTAACAAACATACTTTACTCATCTATATGTATACTAATATATAAGGCTGAAGAGTTTGTTTGATTGCTTGAATTCGCTTATCTCTGGAACTACTGGTCCGATTTGAAAAATTCATTCATTGAGATAACCCATTTACCGAGGAAGGCCATATTTTATTTTGAAGTTCCCACGATAACGGGAGCTACGCGGATAAATCCGCGCGTGGGTATCAAGTTTATAATATGAAGAAGGATAATAGTTATTAAAAAATTGGTACAGTTTTCCTCACAGATATATATATATATATATATATTTAAATCTGTGGTTTTCCTTCTATCAGTGACTCACCATATGTACTAAGGGAACTTACTTCTCATTAAAATTTACTTATAAATAATGTAGGTACTAATAAATATGCTAGTAAGTAACAATTGTTAAATAACTCTTTACAATTACAGCATAGCAGTAGTCATATGTTAGTCACAACTTGATATTAATTGAAATAAAACACATACACTGCATTTAATCAATTTTTAATGGAATTATAAATAAATGAGATTCACAGACCACAGGCAACCAAGCTTCTAAAAACTCTATTAATACTTTTATTTCAGTTCTGTAACCTTCTGAATTTCACAAAAAGTTAACTGCAGTTTTTTATTTTTGTTTGTTCATAAGAATTGACTAAGTTAGCATTTATTCATCAATGTTAACAAAATGATGGGTACAGGCAAAGAACAGGGAATGTCTTAATAAATAGATTTTGAGAGAAACACAATATATAAACAAAACTTCTATTTTATTATAAATGATACACATACATACATACATGTACATATAGACATTCACTGTTCTTTCACCTCTACACATCAAATGATTAAATCAAAGAAAGTTAGAGATAAATATGTACCTCAGATTACTTAATTATATGCCTCACTAATTTATTTTTAATTAATAATATAATACTTCATCAATTTAAAACATATCACTTATAAATTAACATTATACACTAAATTTTCTGGGGATTAAATATTGCAACTAACATCATGGCACCTATTCTTAAATTATAAACAAAATTTCAACCCACCAAGAAAACTACCACCATTTCCAGCATTAAATGACAAATCATCAAATTCAAAGGACACCTTCTGACCAGTATAATTATTATGCTTAAATTCAACTAAATATGAATATGTGTGAAGTCTATTTCTTGGCCAGACAAAGCAAATTTTGTACCATTCATCTTTCTTGACAAAGCATGGTTCTGCAAGCTCTATATCAACCATAGAGTCATATTCAACAGTATTCATAAAATTAGTTAATTTTACAACACTATCATTTGATTCACAAGTAATAGACACAGATAACTGTTCGGAATAAACATTATCAGTATTATTGCGGAAATGTACTGCTGGTGCCATCCTGGTTGGTACACATAGTGAATTAATAAATATGGATTTATTCACTTTCATTCGGGAATGTATAACATAATTATTGGAATCAATGACTATAGGAGCTACTGATCGAATCGGACTTCTATAGCAAAGGTGCCATTGCAGTTTTAACACATTTCTAGGCATATCAGTTAAAGCAATTGGCCCAATTATATCTTTACGGTCCATAGTATTTGAAGATTTAATTATTTTATTAATAAAGTCATACTCATATGGCAGCAAAAGGTTATTTATATCAGAAGTGATTTCTTTTAGTTCATTTATATTTAATGTCATAAACCTCAATAATTTAAATAAGCCATTCTTTTTAAGTACATCACGCTTATTATCAATGGTATCAGGAATGTGGTTTTGTTCACAATAATGTGATGACCATTCAAATACATGTTTAATGAGATCCTTTTCTGCTATGTTCATTTGATCACATTCTAAAACAGCCTTTAAACAAGGAGATGTTATTAAACTGTTCTTCTCATGTAACAAGTAATCAGCATGCTCACAAAACAGTTTCAGTGAATATGATATCAGTTGCTTGTCTTGCATGTACTCTGGGTAATTTAATATCTCAATGACATTGTCAACGCTGATATTGGCTTGTATATGTTCAATACATTTCACTGTGAGATGTTCCAACATATATTTTCTAGATGCATACAGCAACTCAAAGGCTTGATCTATAGTTGGTATTTCAACTGTATCTGTGTAGATATAGTTAAGAATAAGTTGAAATATATCAGGTTGTATATCTGTGATTTCTATATCATCAGTTGAAGATAAAGGTCCATAAAACATAGCTTCAAACACTGGACTACTGATGCCCAGTATTAATTTATGTGCTTTAAAATGCTTGCCTGAGACAGAGAAGCTGCAGTCACTCCAATCAAATGACACCAATAGTTTCTTAACCCGATCATATAAACTTGTTTGATTAAAAGCAGATTGGTCACTCTTCAGATAGCCCATCTGCAAAAACAGGTAGTAACATTATTGGTTAGTTAAATTGTGGAATGTATCTATATACAAATAGAGTACTTTTTTTAGTATCCTCCATACACCTATGCTTGTAAGTTGTTTTTGTGCTGTCAAACTGGTTTAATGTTTTTATCTTAAGTACAGGTACCTATGCCTACATTATCGATAAAATTGTAGGTGTGATAATCAAATAAAATAATCAAGCAGGTCATCTCAATCATAGCATTCGTGTTTTTGTTTTTAGGTAAAAATGTGGCACATGAATATAATTATCAGATGGATGTCTAGGTCAAAGACCTCATTTTTTATCAACACAACTACAGTGTGCGTGCGAAATTATTTTATTCTTATAATAATATGTCGGAAAATGATACATATAATACTGTTTGATTAAGTAACACAAGACTCAACGTTAATTGTTGTGTAGGTACTCAACTTTTATGTTAAAACGAATTTATAGATTATTTATATTGAAAAAATGAATACGCACCGTATCGGGAGAATTTAATGATCGATTTTCACTAAGTAACCTTGAACTTGGAAATATCACAAAATGATGTGGTTCCTCTACTTGAATGTTGCTACTATTACATAAACTCCGTAAACTTAAAAAACAAACAATGATGTAAATTTATAGAGGAAAAACCTTCAGCGAAACGACGCTTCAAGTTCAAACTGACAGAAATGCGATCAAATGTTTGCAAACAATAATACGGTGTGACCAACAATAGTATGTTTGCAATTCTTCGAAAAATAAAATTAATACCTTACCTACTTATAATGTTGCCGCCAAATTTGTATGTTTTATTAATTATAAACGTAAAGATAAAAAAATAGTTTTGTGAATATTCTAAGATCTTTATATATAAAAATTACGTGTCACATTGTTTGTCCGCGATGGACTCTTAAACTACTGAACCGATTTTAAACTTGATTTGTACACCGTGTGCAAATCGACCCAACTTGAAAGATAGGATAGCTTACATTTCAATTTATAGTCGCAATATTATTTTATTGCAAATTATTTGTCTAAATATTACTTGACAGTCATAATTATCTGTTAGCTCCAAAGGATTCTAACAGATGGCGATATCTGTTGATTGGATTGAGTAAATATTCAATAGATGGCGCTATATCTGTTAGCTCCAAAGGATTCTAACAGATGGCGATATCTGTAGGGGTAGGGTAGGGGTAGTAGGTACACCGCATAAAAGAAGTCTCTCCGGGCCAGTTTATTTTATACAAATGTTTTGGTCTTTTATTTATCGATTGAGGCAGTACAAAGTCTGCCGGGTCAGCTAGTAGGTATATATATTATTATATATATGTTCAAATTATTCATAATTTTCGGGTCATTCATTTTCGTTCGTTCATTTATTATTCAGTTTGTCTTGGCAGTATAGTCAATATTGTTAGTTTTATGTGAAATAACAAATTTACTTACAATAGCAAAATTCTAAATGGTAAACTTAGCAGGTTTTTTTTTGTCCGGTTTTATTGCTTTTCGCATTTACGGTGTGTGAGCACCAGATAAAAAATGGTTCTAGGTTTTTTTAACGTTTAATTGTTATGTTTAAAATATAGTGATAAAGCTCCTAAAAATATGAGTGATACCTCATTGGATTCGGAATGACGTCTAGAAAAATGTATTCAAGGAATAATTTGATAGCACGCGAAAATTTACAAAAGTTATTAACAAATTAAGTTACAAAAAAAATTCTTTAACAACAATTTTTTTTAAATCTCTCTTTTTTTCACTTAAAACAATATAATTAACAAAATAAACAATTTTTAATAACTTGTTACTACCTACTGAATATACAGGGTGTCCCAAAAGGTTAAGTAGCTGGGAAAGGGGGTGACAGGGGTGGACACAATGGTCACTAGAAAAATAAAAAATAAATCCTCTCCGGGTATTTAAAAAAAAATGGCATTTTTTTAAAAACTTAAAATTTTACACCTTGTTATTTTTGATGTTGATGTTGATGACCTTGTTGTTATTGAAGATTACATAACAGCATTTTTTTTAAATACAGCCATATTTGTAGGTACAGTTAGCATTAGGTGTAAAATTTTTAGTCTTTTAAAAAATGCCATTTATTTTTTTAAACACCCAGAGGGAATTTTTTATATTTTTCTGGTGACCCTTGTGACCATCCCTATCACCCCCCTTCCCAGCTACGTAATCTTTTGGGACACCCTGTATAGGGTGACTGGTAATTAGTGACCGATACCTAAACACATCATTGTGCTCATGATAACAAACAACTTTTACTATGGCACCAACCCTGAAATCGCGAAAAAAAATCAGCTGTTCCATACATTCATGTTCACATAACTCGTCAACATGGTAGGGACCAGCTGATTTTTTTTTTGAAGAAGCAAATGGTTTTTTATAGCAATTATTTAAACTTCTTTATTACCTACAACTTCGATCAAGTATACAACTAGATACACAATCTACGACAGAAAAGCGTCCTAACTAAATGACCGCCCACTTGACGTTTTGGGTTGCCTTTTCATTCAGTAGCATTCAATTCATAAGCATTCGTATGTTCCGAGCGTAAACATACCGCAGTGCTTAGTGAAAAATTGTAAAAATCACACGTCCAGAAAGTTAAAGGAATATGGAGTGTAATTTTTAGGTAAGTACTTTTGTTATTATTACAATATGCATGAAATTCCCTCAGTATTTGACCAAGGAAATATAATAAAACATTTTTTTAGTTTACATTCGGCGAGAGTATAACCTTTAAAATTGAATAGACACTAGACGAACTTACAATCCCATACCATTGTTTTTCAACATAATTTGTTTGGGTTATACGATAACTTACTCTGTTCTAAAATTAATAGAGACGAGTATTTTTTTATTTTTTGTAATATGTATGTATGTTATTATGTGGGTTCGGCTGGAATTTTGCAACTCAATTGCAAATATATTTTACCGATTGAGCTGAAATGTTGTGTGCATTTGCATATGTATATCGCGAGTCAATCCAATATTATGAAGTCAGCGAGCTGATCTGATGATGAGGAACTCTTTAATTTTGAACAGCCCGGTCAATATAATATTTTACAATGTGACTTCGCTCATAATAAAAGTATGTCACAAAATGTATTTTCGTAGAAAACTAATAAGTTTTCTACGAAAATACTATGACTATGATAATACAGTAGAACGCCGATTAACCGAATCGCCAATTATCCGGATCGGTCCTAAGCGTAATATAAAAAATTAAAAACAAGTAATTTTTGTTTTATTTAGTGTAACAAGTTGAAACTCGCTGGAGTCAACTTACTCTGATCGAGATGTTTAAGTGAGCGTTATTGTAGAAATTTATTTGTTAAACTTAATAAAGTTCATTCTATGTGTGACAGTTCATTTTTCTTTATTATCAGTCTATGTCCGAATATCCGAATTTTCGATTATCCGAATTGACCCCGGTCCCAATTAATTCGGATAATCGGCGTTCTACTGTAATTATGTTCTCTATACTAAGACTAACTTTGTGTTCTCTAACACGTTATCTAATTGTATTATACTAAAAATAACGTCATCGAAATAGTTTTCGATGATGTTATTTGTAGTAGTTAAATAGAAATGAAAAAAAACAAAAAAGACTTCCTATACCGATTGTACTATAGGAAAACATGTTTTCATATAAAGTTAAATTATTAAACAATATAATATTAGGTTTATAAACATTAATTTCTATTGGATTTTTAGTTTTCCTCGAGATCCTGTACGATGTGGAGTGTGGACATCCGTGATCGCATGTCAAAGATGTGAAGAATTTTTTAAGCTCTCTATAAGTAGCGTCGTTTGCTCCAAGCATTTTCCAGAAAGTGATTTGTATGTCACTCTCTGATTTGCACCAAGGTAATGTCATCTTTGTTAGATATAAATGTATTTTCATCTAATTGTGAGGATAATAACCATAAAACCATTATTATAAAGTCTATTATCGAAAGATGTCTTAAAATAAGATTGCATTATATAGCAAAAAAAGATACATTGAAAAACAAAACAATGTCAAAAAGAACATTATAAAATAAACTAAATTTGTTTCAAGTAAATTAATAACATATTCTGCATTTAGAAGTATATTTTATATAAAATGTATTTTTTGTAAGAACGTGCCAATTTTTTGTACAATTTCGTTGTCAATACTTATTTTTTTGTGTGAAAAAATTGATTTGCTGTGAATATTTATTTAGTTTTATTGCAAATTTTCTGTCTTAAATCCCAATAGGTCCTGATCAACAAATTATACTAAGTTTCAAATAAGCAAAAAAAAAAAGGTAATTGGGAAAGGAACATTTATTCTCCGTTTTATCATATTTCATAAAAATAAGCATAGAATATTATGTTGATAAGTAATTATTAGGAAGAAATGGCGCTCGGTTGAGATTATCAATTGTAATCAATCATACTTCATACTAATATTATAAGAGGAAAGATTTGTGTATTTGTTTGCATCTTTGTAATGAATGAACTCAATAACTACAGGGAAGATTTAAAAATTCTTTCACTTTTGGAATACTACATTATCCTTAAGTAGCATAGGTTATAACTTACGCGAACGAAGTCGCGGAAAAACAGCTAGTGATAATAATAGTCGGTAGATTCGAAATGAAAGAGATTCTTAAGGAACACCGATTGATGATTTGACTACTAACTTACTACCTACCTACCTAATAAAAAAGTTGTAATAAACCAATTGTCATCTTTAGGATATGAACATTTTTGTATGTACTTTGAAACAATTGATAGGTTTAATTATTTCAGTGAATTCGACGAAAGATAACACGAACTATCTATTACTATTAGATAGATTCTTGGAAAGCACGCTGACGGTAGGTATATCAATCCTTTCTTTCCACGAAGCACAGGTAACAATTATGGTCATTTCTTACTTAACAAGATATTAAAGTCAACCTAAACAATTTCTATAACTAGTGTCTTACGAAGAATTTTAATGTGGTTGATGTGACCCAGGCAAAATATTTTTAAAATTAACAAAGGCAACTCCACTCCCTTGTTCGACGTGGCAGCGAGTGTCATAAAAATGTATTGCTTTATCCTGTGTTCAAAACCAAAGGTGATATGTAACAAATTAAACAGGTTTTATTTTCAACCTTACGTTACGCAGATAAGGTTTAAATTTGATTAAATTCTTTGACTCTTTAGGACATTTATCGTAATACTTGAAGTGACATACAAATGTATAAAGTACGTATTGCAGTTCGGACACTATTTTATTCCATTTTGCATGGAACTGTGTATCTAGTTGTATACTTGATCGAAGACCTACAATGAAGACGAAGGCCCGAAATTTTTTTGTTAATTAAACAATATCCTAACTTGTTGAAAAATGAATTTTAAAACTTTTTCCCAACGGGAAGTTTTTCATTCAAGCGTTCAAAATACACCATAATTAATTCAAATTTTTTAATTGATATTTAATAAAAAAATATTTTCTGTGGTACCTACTCAGTGTTGCCAGACCGTACCAAAAAGTATGGTTTTCCGTACTATTCATCACACAACCGTACCATAACCGTACCTCAGTGTAGACCGTACCTTTTTCGTACCTTTTCTATATTAGTGATTTATTTTTCACTACAAACTACAAAGGGTAAAAACCAAAAAAATATCGCCTTCTCCTGTTATAGAATATGAGTAGACTATAGAATTTTTCAACATTGTAGCAAACCGTACGGGTCGGAATACTTCTGCAAGAACTTGATCAGTTTTTCTTCGAATTGGCTGTCTGCGACCGACGTCTGTTGAAAAAAAAGCGATAGGGAATCGAATATTCAAAAGGATATGGTAAAGTAGAACATTATTACCGACTGCCAATATCGAACAAATTCATTTGTAAATCAATTATAGAAATGAGGTTATAAACCTGATGTTCCACAGGAGCGGCCCCAATACCGACCCCTGTGGAACACCGCGCGAGACCGCACTCCGGTCAGTCTCGCCGCCGGACGTCGGAAACAGGTTCTGCTCCTGGTTCGACATGGATGTTAACTTGATACTCTTTAACTTTTCCCAATTTATCATCAAATAATTCAGCGTGATTATCTAAGACTTGTTTGAGAGTCGTTGATGTACCTACTTAATATAGTAAACAGGCTATGGAACTGCATTCCAAACATTTCACTCCATTGTAAGCCGAAAAGCATCGGGTTGTCGTTCTTCATTACAACAACTGATAATATTTTTTGTTTGCCGTTTACTTCTACAGTTACGTTCGCCAGGCTTTTTGGGTCCCAGTCCATTGTACAGTCTTTCCCATTTATAACAGTATAAATTTTTTTACAGTCTTTTTTTCGTTTCTGTGCTATTTGGTATACGCAATCGTCTACGGTATCGTCGGTGTCTGCTGAAGAATTGGATGAAGTGTCACGCCTGATTATTCTTTGAAGTTTGTATTTAGGTTTTGGTAATGTCTTGTGTTTAACTATGTATGCTCGGCCAGTTTTGATACAGCAATTTTCAAAGTGACCGTCCATGTTGCATTGTTCGCATTTGTGATCTTTAGCTGGACAGCTTGATAAATCATTTTTGTTATATTTGCCACAAGGATAACACTGGTCTGATCGTAATTTACGTGGACTTCTGTAATTAGAAGAATGTTGCATATTGGATCTTGTAACTTTTTTGTTAATTCTCTTAACGCTTGTAGATGGTGTATCAAGCTCAGCTTGTTATCTAGATTGAGCGACTGCAAATAATTGCGAGAATGTTACTTCCTTCATCTGGCCTCCATATATTTCTGTTAGGTCAGGCCATTTCTGTTTTAACTCTGTCTCCAATTCTGTGTGGTTTAAGCCTGTTGTGAATCTATCTCGTAGAACAGTTGCCGTTCTAGGAGATTGTCATTATAACACAATCGTTGCTCAAATCTTTTAACCAATTAGCGTAATGTTCCATGCATTCGTTTTCTTCTCTGATGCTGCTCCAAAACTCTGTCAAAGCCCGGTATCTGGTTTTTTAATACGGTAAAGATCAAAAAGTTTTGTGCGTATTTCGTTATATGTGATCGATTCAAATTCGGAGTCAATCCTGTTTTTACTTCTCGAAATGTTTGTGGTGTAAAATAGTTTAGAAGTATCTCTTTCCTTAGGTTGTCGTCTTCGATATTGTAAGGTGTACACTTATTTTCAAAAAAATCAATGTAATCTTCCACTCGGCAGCTATTTGAGTGATTTTTTTTTAAATTGTCCTATTGTTCGAAATTTTGTGAGTGGATGTAGCGGCACTCACGTTTGAACCATTTTGTGTCGTCGTATAACTTTTCTGTACTAAAAGTGTTAATACTTTGAGTATTTGTTCCAGTTGGAGTTGTTGTACTCTTAGGAATTGTGCGAATTGTTCGGTGGCCATCCTCGTCGCCAAATTAATAAATTAAATTCATATATATAATTAGACGTTTATTAAATAGAATGAAACAAGTGGAGCGAATATTATATATTTTGAATGTGTCTATACGAATAAAGAATATTTTGACTTGACTTGTTTATTACAACATCAAAAGTTATAGTTTGAATTTGACACACACAACATTTAAGTATTATGCTGAATATTGTTTATGTTTAATGTGCATTGTCCATGATCCGATGGAGAAAACCGAATAATTTAAAGAATCATCATCATCAGCCCGTATAACGTCCACTGCTGAACATGGGCCTCCTCCCGAGGGCGGGCTTTGCCATAGTCACCACGCTTGGCAGGCGGGTTGATGACCGCAATATTATGTTGTAACACACAAGGTAACGCTGCTGCCCGTTCCTTGATATACGATTATTATAGATGATGTTATAACAATCGGGACCAACGGCTTAACGTGCTTTCCGAGGCACGGAGCGTAGTCCCTCAGCTATCCAGACCCGGAAAGAAATCTTAGAATTTACACAAAGATTTCTTGTCCGGTGTGGGAATCGAACCCACGACCGCCGAGATTTAAAGCGAGCCAATTACCGCTACGCTACGGAGGTTGTCAACAAAAAATAAATCGTATAAAAATAGTTTTAATTTTTAATTTATTATAAATATAATTACTTTCACTCAAGTACCATATTATACGCATACCCATGTTATGCGGAAGGTAAAACTTATCTCCACTGGCCACCCTAAGGCTGCCTGTCCACCGGAGCGGAGCGAGGCAATGGAGCGGAGAAAACGGAGAAATATTAACCAATAGGATTTATCAAAATCTCCGCTCCTGCAATTCTATTGGTTAACATTCATCCGCTTCTCCGCTCCGCCACCCCGCTCCGCTCCGGTGGACAGGCAGCCTAAACCTTTACTGACAAACTTTCGTGATGTTGACACAAACTTCTTAGTTCTTTTACAGTGAAACCAAACCAATTTATGCTTTTCTAACGGTTTATAAGAGCAAATAGTTATGTCGTAATTACTTAACAGTTCATAAAAGCGCAACAATACATTTTTACATTATATATATATATTTTCTGACGTAATCTTCGTGCTACGAAAGTATTTTTGTTACTTACCAAAAAGCTATACGCGGTAGGCTTGGGTCAAAATATTTCAAAAAATAATCGATATATATCGGCGATAATTTTTTTTTCGATATATTGATTTTCGATATTTATTTTCGGATATCAAAAATGATATTATTTCGCTTCAAATTTTTGTTGAATATGTTCAGTTACCTCGGACACAATAAATAAAACCCGTAAGTAGTCTGTGCAATGGAGCCTACTAAAGCTCTGGATATGTCCCCAATGAGCTTAAGCAGTATTTGGACCAACCACTTCTTGAGAGGAAGTCAGATCCAATAAAGTTTTGGGTGAATTGCCGACATTTCAGGCCGGTTCTTTTGGAAATAGCTCTGAAATATTTAAAATGTCAAGCTTCTTGCTGATGTCTATATCAGACGAATACTTGTTTCAGTTATGGTTAATTTTAATCAATATAATATGTACTCATATATTTATTATTTAATTTATGAATAAATAAAATAATAAATATATGCGATGTTTTTTCTTTTTTTTTACTATCTAATTTTTGACAGTGATACAAAGGTAACCTTCTCTTGAGCAAAAAATATCGATATATCGGAATATCGATATTTTTAGAAATTATATATCGATATATTTGAAAAATATCGATACGATATCTATCGATATATTTTATCCATTTGCCCATCCCTAACACGCGGAGTGAGATGCAAGATTACTATTTGCACACTGTTATTTAGTGTTGCCTATCGATAGTCGACTATCGATAGCCTATCGATAGTATCGATATTAGTGATAGCCTAACGATAGTATCGATATTAGTGATAGCCTATCGATAGTATCGATATTAGTGATAGTATCGATACTATCGAAGACCAATTTATGTTTAGGATCAATACTATCGATACTATCGATAGCAATGGTGACACAACATAAGCTATAATTGGGAAACGATACTATCGGCGGTTATTAAACTATCGATAGTATAAAACTATCGATAGTTTTACAAACTATCAATAGTATTCGTAGTTTTAATCATTTAATACAACGATACTATCGATAATATCGATAGTATCGATAGTATTGATAGTATCGATAGTATTACTTTAAAAATATCGATACTATCGATAATATTATAATGTAATAGTATCGATCCTAACGATACTATTGCTTCCAATCAATAGTATTAGTCAAAGTCAAAGTCAAAAATTCTTTATTCATATAGACACATTTATAATATTTTAAATCATGTCCTTATGATGCGTCCCATTCTTTTACTACCACCAGTGCTGGACGTGGCAACTCTGAAAGAACTGGCAAGACACTAAGAGGAATCCTTTTTTTTTATAAATTTTATTTTACAATGATTAATAAAGCAGTATTGTTTCAGAGCAACTCACTCCCAAGCAGTTTTGTCATTAACATAATCAGAAATTTTATAATAAGCCTTTTTACATAATTTATCTTTGACATATCGTTTCAACTTGTTTGTTGAAAGATGTCTTACATTATTAGGAAGTTTGTTGTAGAAGCGTATACATTGCCCCATAAAAGAATTGCTAATTTTGTGGAGACGTGTAGCATGTAAAACGAGATTATGCTTAGATATAGTATTAATATTATGAGTGTCGCTTTTTTTCTTAAAACTATCTATATTCTTATGAACATATAAAAGGTTTTCATAGACATATTGTGATGCGACTGTAAGAATATTAGTCTCTTTGAATTTCTCCCGTAGGGACCTTACAGCTCGTTTCTGTAGTACAAAAATGGTGTCAATGTCCGCACAGTTTCCCCACAGAAGAATTCCATAAGACATTACGCTATGAAAATAACTAAAGTAAACCATTCTAGCAGTATCCAAATCTATATCAGACATATAGTTCATATATTTAGTAGTATATAGTTAATTTGTGATATCGATATTGTTACTATTTTTGGAAGTAATCTATCGATAGCGAAACTATCGATACCCAACCAGCAATACAGTCCTATAACTAAAGGTTATACCTCTAAAAATCTGTGTAAACGTTTTATTAAGGTTTTAGCGGTGACAGCGTATTGTATAAAGGCGTTCGATAACACATTATTGCTCTATAAGCTTATAGAGCTAAAATAACATATAAACAATCGTTGTTAATGTTTACAACGCCATTTTATACAACCGTTATAGTCAGGTGCTATAGCAAGATGTAATATAACTAGTACAGAACGATATTGCTCTATAAAATTGTTCGCAGAAGCCTTTATTCATCTGATTTGCACAATAAGGGTTCCAAGTACTTTCGTTTTAGCAGTGACGAACACTCAACTATGGAGCGATATTGTGGTATTGTGGATACTCAGATCGTTGTTATAGTACTTAGTACGTTAGTAGTCAAAAAAACTCTACAATTGAATGATTTTGTGATGTAGCCAAGTTTGAGATTACGCTTATGTAATGTAACTGTACTATAATCATTTTCAGATGCCTATTATAGTTTCACTGATAAGACAATTACACAGACACTTTTTTAGAGCAGATTTGTTGTATAATGTCTTCTTTAGTTCCTTTAATAGATTGTTAGTATTATAACAGGGTATCTATCTCTTTAATAATACAAAAATGTCACACAAAAGTAGACAAATGTTGCTTTAAATGACAATTATATCCTGAAAAAGAATTTTTATCATGGTTTTAGAACAATACTCAGACATTTTGATTCAACGATCGACAAAAATGGATTTAAAGAATTGTAAAAGATATAAACGCAGTGGAACATATAGAAAAGAAGTTAATAGACGTTATAAGAAAGCACCATCATCATTAGCAAACGATCTAACCAGTAATAGCAAACAAAATCAAGTTGAGGGCACAATTATAGAAAACGGTTCCGTACAAAATGAATTTTGCAAAGATCATGAGCTTTTGATTGAACATAAGGACTCCAGCGATTATTGTGACAATATTTCAGAATCTTCCATTCCATTTATCTTCAATGACTCTGAAAATAAAACACAATGTTGACTAGATACATTTTATATTTCTACATACTTAATAAAACTAATCAACTTTCCCGAAGAAAAAAGTGGCCACATGATTAACACAATTTAAGCATTAAACCCTTTAAATTTATAAAGAAAGCTTTTTTCATGCGTAGAATCAGTGCTTCAGAAACATAACCAAAAAAAATCATGGTGTATTATTTAGTTATGCTCACACGGATCCCCAAAATCACTCTGAACCCATGATGATAGTGAAAACATTGTCTCAACATGTACTATAAGGGTCCTTAGAAACTTGAAGTCACATTAATTGATAAATATTTTAGTAAAAACTCAATAATTCGAAGGGGTACTTAAAATTCATGGTAAACCTAACCCTAGTTTATCAGTAAAATTGCGTTCGTACATCATTTTTACCTTATTAGACGAATATCATAATAACAAAATAAAATCTTACTCACCTCAAATTGATTGTACTAGGTATCCTTTTGTTTTTTTTTATTAAATTTTGGCATTGCACCCTGTCACGAATCATAAAAGAATGAATGGTGAAGTATAGGAAACATAAACTCTAGTTTAGTATGAAAAAGTACTATAAAAGGTTATATAGTAGCCATTACATCACTATTTTGAGACCTGCGTTACTGTTACATAAATTGTATAGGACTGATTTGTGATGTGTGACACTGCTAACAGATCGTTTTGACACTAAACAGAGATATAACTGCGCCACTTTCGAAGAAATAACTCTTTTTTAGGTTTTTTATAGGGCCAAAAACAGTTTTTTACAAAACGTTCTATGGACTTTTATACAACTAGTTTTTGCTGCTTGGGTAGTTAGGCAACTCTACTGTTATTTCCTATAGGAAACGGCATAAGTATATACCGCTTCCACCATTTGCGGTGGGGGTCTGGGGGACAATTTCTCCTCTATATATCCTCCCTCTACGAGTAGTAACGAAGTTTTATAGTCTACGGTTATAATAATTATTTACAATTGAGTACCATAGAAGAAGTAGGTATACGATTACCGAGCAAGTATAGCTAGTGTTCCCGGGGCCTATAGGCTTTTAGGCCTAAAATAAAAGCCTATTTTTTATATTTTATGGCTATGATAAAATAGTAGGCTTTAAAAAGCCTTTAGGTTTAAAAAAAGCCTACCTATAGGCCTAAAAAGCCTATAGGCCTATAAAACCTATAGGCCTAAAAAGCCTAAAAAAGGCTTTTTTGCGACTAAAGTCTTTTTCAAGTAGTAGGTTTATTATCAGGCTATCTATAGCCATTATTAAGTTTATGACTTAGTATGAATTAAAAAAGATATATTTTTGTATTGTATTTATTTTAAAATTTAATGAAAACGAATATTATTTGAAATTGAAAATACTTATTATATGTATATTATTTCAAAAAAAAAAAAACTCCCAGCACACCCAGAAAAAGTTAAACAGTCATGCAATTTGAAACTAATATAAAAAATCATAAAATTTAGTTGACGATTATTATACTCGAACAATAAATAATATAGAACTAGCCTAAAGGACTAAAAACCTTTATAGGCTTTTAGCCTTTCAAGCCCTTTAAATATGCGCCTAGCCTACAAAAAGGCTAAAAGCCTATTTGCAGGCCTTTTTTTGTCGGGTAGACAAAAAAGGCCTAGCCCAAAGGCCTAAAAGCCTTTTTAGGCTTTTATCCCGCGCTGTAGCCCCTTAATTCATAGGCTAGCCTTAAAAAAAAGCCTATAGGCCTCTGGAACACTAAGTATAGCTGCAGTTCCATAGATGGCTCTGATCTAAGTTTTTTAACGATTATATTATATAATAAAAAAATACTATATCTTAATATAATAAAATGTATAATGTATTGTGTATAATAATCATTTTAGTTTCAATTTGTTTAAAAATCATAAAATTTGTTACATTAATTGAACTAAATCGATTTAAATTGAATTGTTTATAATAATAAATAATAATATACTAAGTACATTCATACATAATCATATTGGTAAAAGCCTCCTCCAGAGAGTTTTTTCTATCTGTGGCAGTTTTCATCCAATATTTTACTGCATTCTAAGCGATTATAATCCTTGTGTCGAGTAATACTGCTGATATCCACTACCTATAAGATCAGTTTCCCAAGGCAAACATTCCTTTCAATGTTCTCAGTATTTTATTTTAACTTTATTTTTCTTTATCTTGGTTGAAAAACTTGAAAATGTTGAGTGTTGAAACTTGAAACGTTGTAGATTTTATATCTATGTGCCCTTATTTAAAATTTTCTTCTATAAAATGTTCAAAGTAAATGGTGCTCAACTTTTATGGCATCCAATTGACTCTACCGGTTCCATTGCTCTTTAACACCCGGATCTTTAGGAAAACTTAAAATATCAAATAATATTGTAATATTTTTTTCATTGATTTACTATCGATTCGTCAGATGAATTTTATCGTCAAACTTAATTAATACATCACTAACTGAGACGCTAAGAACTTTCGCGAACGTCTTTTTATTTTAATGCTATTATACGACTGAGAATGGACTGAGACGTGAGACGAAGTAACCGTACTTATGCCAAATGGGTGGCCCATTTACTGTGCTTACTTGGCACTTCCACCTGTATTGTCTTTTCTGTGTGTGTTTATTAAAGAAACAATATTTACACATAATTTGAAATGAGTAAACTATCCTATCATTTTTCGCTAAACACCGTTTCTTTCGTGACATTTTGCTCTCAAAAGTTTTACAAGAATTTATAAATTATGTTTTTTATCGTGGAACTAAATAAAATTCTGATAGAATTGACTTTAGCAAATCTGATAAAATATCTGTTGACTTAAAAGCCTAAACAGTTCATGCTTCAAAACCAAGCAACTTTAATCTGTATTAAAAAAAATAAACATCCATCATGTCGTTGGCGCGCCGGGAATTTTTACGGAAATGGTTTTCAATAAATTTCTTTGAATATTGAGTTTTAGTGATTATCTACAATGACTTCTGACGACCATGTGAAAACTCTCATGAACTTTGATTTAGGATTACTGTCTCAAAATGACACTGAAGACAGTGATAACCGTGAAAACACCGGCGAAAAAACCAATCAACCAAGTGTTCCTCAATTGGTTAAATCAAACCTTGAGGTGAGTTGTGTAGGTTATATATATCCTGAAAATCAAACAAGTTACATGTTAATAATAGTTAATATTTATTGACTTAAAACATATAGCCAATGCATTTAGATGAAAAATAATTATATATGTTTTCTTGCACTGGATACCTACTATTAAATAATAAGGTTACATTTTGATTCGCCTACTCAATACTTCCAATATTTTAATATGACAATAACATTTTATGAAATGGTGGTTTTACAAAATCCTTATTTTTATTGATTCTTGCACGAAATATCTCGAAATATAAATATGTCTATTGATTAATATTCCCTAAAAGTATTCAGTGTGTAATCTATATTATCTACACTAATATTATAAAGAGGAAAACTTTGTTTGTTTGTTTGGTTGTAATGAATAGGCTCAAAAAGTACTAGACCGATTTCAAAAATTCTTTCACCATTCGAAAGCTACATTATCCACGAGTAACATAGGCTAAATTTTATTTTGGAAAAAAATAGGGTTCCGTAAGATATTTGGGTTTTTTGGACACAAGGTGTAAAAAATCATCAAACCAGAAAAGTTACTTATTTTGCGTACGCTGCCTAAACTATAAAAGATAGAACCATAAAATGTTCTAATTAATTGTAGATCTTATAAATATCTACAAAAAAGTTCGCGACACACAATACCTATCTGTGTCGAGTGAGGCACAACAACCATTTTTTTATTTATAAATCTTGAATTTTTTTTGGACTACAATTAAACGCGTTTATTTTACTCATTCTATTAATCTTTATAAAAATAAATTATTTTAATCACCAAGTACAGTTTATGTAGATAATATTTGGTCTGTGAATGATTAAAATTGGACGTTCGGTTTTGAAGTTATGGCGAAATTAAAATATTACGATTTCTGCTGCACGGCCCGTTGCGAAGTCTAATAATTTTCGTGCGATTTTTTTTAGATTTCGTTCTTAAAACTACACCTACGCAAAAGTTCTTTAAAGAGCTAATCAACAGTTCTTCTCAGAGCTAAACAACAGTTCTTTTCAGGGCTAAACAACAGTTCTTATAGAGCTAGAATATTACACGCTATTAATATTTTCTTGAACATTTGAAAATGCCTAAAATGCCTAATGCCTTAAATGCCTATTAATTACATTGAAATATTTTCATCAATAACAACTTTAACATCCACAGAAAGACAATCTGTGCAGCCGGTGTCTGTGAATTGTCCTGGGAATCATTTTGCTGACCGTGTCTTTCCTCGGTAGGCTTTTTGCAGCGGTAACCGACATCCGCACGGAGCCGCGGGCGACCGCTATCACAACATATTATAAACTTAGTCCCCGGCCGCGTCTGTCTGTTTGTCTGTCTGTTCGCGATAAACTCAAAACAACTCAAAACAAAAACTCAAAAACTACTACATGTATTTTCATGCGGTTGTTACCAATCGATAGAACGATTCTTCCGGAAGGTTTACGTATATGATTTGTTTAGTTTATTTGGACATTTGACTAATATATATATTGATATTTGTCAGAGGTGTCGGAAAAAATTAAGCCATTTGGGAGCTTTCAACGAAAACGCTGCCTAAACCCTATGAGATATAACAAAACAATGTAAGGCGGAAATATTCTTCTATTTTAAATCTACAAAAAAGTCTGTGATAGCATATGTCTATCTTTCAAGGTTAACTTGCTATATCCATTATATCTTTTAGAAAGATGATCATTTCTAATGCGGTAATTGTAAAGCTAATCAGACGGATTCAGTATTTATCCTTATCATTTTAAATGAGTTAATATTCTTAAGCAGTTCATGCAGATAATTTTACCCCTACACTATATACTTTAAATGAATAACTTACAAGTTATCGCAAAATAACAGCGCGTGTTTTCGCAGCGCAGCGAGTGAGGTAGGCCGAATGCGATTATGCGCGCTCGATCCTTAAGAATTATAGGGCAAATTTTTTGTTTTGTGTTTGTTGTAACTATGGTGGATAGATACTTGAATACCTATTTATTTAGTGTTTGTTGTATTGTTAGTCCTGAAGAGTATAGGTATTTCATACGAAAAAAGTATACCCACATACTTATTTAACTGAGTTTTAGTAGGTAAGTACCTATATTAATTTGTTTCTGTTTGTTTTGACCAAATTTCGCCCGTTTGTTAGAGGTTTAAAGAAATTCTGTAGTATAAGTATCAGTATTGTACCCGTGCGAAGCCGGGTCGGGTCGCTAGTGTATGTATATATAGATTACATAGCGTCCCGCGCGCGGTATCACCCGCGTAGCTCCCGATCCAGTGGGAACTTCATAATTAGCCTATGTCAACCGAGGATAGTGTAGCTTCCCAATGGTGAACGAATTTTTCAAATCAGTCAGTTGTTTCGGAGTCTATTCAATACAAACAAACAAATAAATTATCAAATCTTTTCTATTTATAATATTAAGTATGTATGTATGTATATAAAAATGAATCCCTATTTCCCTTGGTCACAGCACCACATGTGAACGGCGAATTGTTTTTTTGTTGTTTGTTAATTCTTTCCTTCATAGGAACCTTTCTTAAAAAAGAATAAATTAATAAAATTGCATGGAAAATTTAAGCCCCTTTGGTTAAGAAGACACCCAACATTTTCTACAATATTCTATAAATTCACAGAAAATGTGTACACATAAAGTGTGAATGTTTCTTCCTTATGGTGTGATAATCAATTAATTAGAGTAACTTCTTTATTAAAGAAGGCTAGTTGACACTTTAATAAACTGCTTTTACATGGTTAAGAATGGAATTATTAGACTACGAAAAAAATATGGTACCTTTTAAAGACTTTTTTATTAATTTTAAAATTGTTGGGACATGCAGAGAAATATATTATGTTCCAAAATATGGTATATATATAACCATGTTCTAGAATTATTTAGTGGAATTATTATATTTAGCTTCCTTTTTAAAAATAGTTTCAAAAAGCAAATTCATTGTAACATATTAAATTGATATGGGTCCACTACCCTTTGTAACAAATCATTAAGTAACTAAAGAACAATGGCAGACACCCATACATTAATTTACCTAAGATTAAATTCTTGCGTCTTTAAATGGAAAATATCTTGTTTAACTCTGTGTCAACTTCTGAATTAGTATGTGCAAGAATTTTTGTTTGAGAAGTCCGAGAATAATAGAAATTCCGTCATGAACTTTAGTAGGTTATGGTAATTGTAATTCGAAGAAGTAAAAGGACAATAATGAATCCTTACCCAGTTATTTCAGAATGCAATGTATGCATATGGTAAAGGAAGGTTTAAATGGTAAGAAAATATAGAAACATTGAGGGAAAAACTAAAAATGATAATTTAATTTTCCCATACAAATTGTTATACCTGTCAAAGATTGATTAAATCCATTTCCAGACGAAAGTTTATCTGTCACCATGCCAATGAATTCCTTATTGTCAATGAAAAATTCAAATAACTTTTCATTTAAAATAAGCTTTTCATCCGGACTTAACAAGATAATATGTATACTTTGAAAAATAATAGAACTGCCTTATAAGTCACTTTTAAACGCTAAAATTAAATTCAGATAAGATTTTGCCATTGTCCTATAAACTCTAAAAATCTAAATCATATTTTTGATATTTATGTAGTTTTCTTCCTCTTTGTCGAATGTCCCAAGCAAATTATGTGATAAATATGACATGGATAATTTTGCTATTGAATCACAAAACATCAAAATATGTCTGAATGTCCCATGCCGTATTGTTATCAATGCGACATTTCGATTCCACAACAACCGACAAGATAAATTGTATGTATAGTTAACTATATACTAAGTAGCCACCGATTACTGTAAAAAGGGACCCTATTGCTAAGACTTAAATCTTCAAATATCACTGAAAAAAAAAAAAAAAGTCCCCTTGCACGCGATTCAGTGTTTATATACGTGGGAGCAATCGCAAAATGCCATTGGTGTATTCTGCGAACTTTCAAAAGCTTGTGATTGCGTTCAGCATGACACACTTTTGTTGAAATTACATCACTATGGTGTAAATGATGTTGCACTGGATATATTATCTTCATAATCTTACACAGAGAGATCAATGCGTTGACGTAGGTGGTGTAGTCTCGGAATCTTTATCTGTTAAGTTACATGTGCCACAGGGTTCCATTCAGGGTTCTTTTTTATTCCCGGTATACATCAATGGTTTGCCAAATGATTAGGATATTTTTTGTGGGATTTTTATAAACGATTTGGATTTTATTAATCACACAGATAATCCATTTGTTTACTGTAAATAACTTTGTGCTAAACCAGAATAAAACTAAATGTATAACATTTGATACACCTAATGTGAAAAATATTGGACCTTATTAAATGTTCAATATTGAAGTGTTGGAAGCTATCACCTTCATAGTGTTTTTAGATATAATGCTAGATAACAAAATTAAACAGGAATACTCATGTCATCAGAATTAACCTTGAAAAATTTTCCTTTGCTGCATACTCTCTAAGGAAAGTCAGACAAATGATCAACATAGAATCAGCATGTATTTTAGTTATTTCCACAGCATTATATCATATTCAATTTTACTTTGGAGCAATTCTTCCAGGTGTGTTTCACTTAATTAATTGTATGTTTTTACCAAATTATCAATATTGATCCACTAGAAAGAATGTTAATATAAACTTAGTAGTAGTAGAGGAATTAATGTCAAGCTGACGCATGGACTACCTTTTTGTAATATCCTACAATTTGCTAACTAGTTTAATTCATGGAATTAATTTTCATTCTGATAAGTGCAAGTGTATGTAAATAGCTAAGTGCTGAATAAATTCATTATTTCACTCCGCTGTTCGTCTGTCTGTCCCATACAACAAACATGAATAGGTACTACGTGCACACTTGAAATGATGTTTTATTTCAAAATCTTATGGTATGCCTTTCGTGCGTGAATCCGAGTCGTGGTTGACCAGTGTTATTGCGATTAATTAGCAAAATTTTCGCTGGCGCATTTTTTATGCAATTGGCCTGCCAGATATGTTTTGATTTTTCCCCAATTTAAGCTCTAAAACAAATTCAATATCATACTTATTATGGCATACTTTTTAATTTGGTTTTTTGAAAATATTTTTTATTAATTTCCTTTTTTTCTGCAGTTACAAGTCAAGGTTGAAAAGCAGAGAAAGTATATGAATATATTAAAAGAAAGAGTTATAAAAACTGAGTAAGTAATATTAGATATCTTGCTTTTATTTAATAATAAAATAGCAAATTATATTATTTTTATTACCTTATTTATTCATTGAAATCATATTACTGTTAAGATCAATTATGTACATTAATATTTAACTTTTTAGGAATAAGAATAGGTATTAGATTTATGTTTTTATTTTACAGTTTACTTGTGGACAAAGTTAAAGATTCCAAAGAAGAATTAGTTGTTGTAAATACAGAATTGGCTATCACTCGTGAGGATTGCAAAAATATATATACTGATTATCAATCATCATTGGACAAATGCACGCAGTTGGAAAATGTAAGTAAAAACGATCTAATATAATTTAATTTATACACTGGTGATTTTTTTTGTTGTTGATAAAACTCAGTGTACAGTCCCACCAACTTATCTGTGAACTGAGTGGCGGCGACACCATCGACATAGTGTTGCAAGTTAATATAGATTTCCCAGAATTGGGCATATTTGCCTAGTATTTAGCGTAGTAATAAATCAGATACGTTATTAAGGTAATCTATATAATTAGTACTTTATTATCTATGTCTATACATTAATACATTCATTAAGTGTGTAAAAAATATTCGAAAAAATGGCAAAGATGAATTGATTAGGGGTAGATAACCTGTAACTGTAACCTAAAATTCATGTTAGCTGCTGTTGGACAGTTCATTTTTAGAGGAAGGCTTTAGGCTATATAACATCACGCTGCGACCAATAGGAGCGACGGGATAGGGCAGACAAAGTTGTCAGTGGACGAGGTCGCTGGCGGTCGGCTAGTATCATATCTACAGGATAGATACAGGAGCTGACCTAGCAATTGGATATAATAAAACATGAGTTTTAGAATAATTCATTTATTGAAACCAGGTTTACAATAATTATGGTCTTTTGAACAACCTGCACGCCCAACTTCATCCAGGTTGTGAGGAAATATACCTCCTATTTCCATGCAACCATCATCATCATCACTATCACTTTCTGTTTCTGTGTCACTTCTTACTTCTATTATTTTTGGCTTATCCAAATACGAATCTTGTTTCAAATATTCTTCTTCTAACTTGTGAACATGTTTGCAATGCTGTGCCCACTCATTAACTGTAATGGTTTCAAAGGCTTCTTGAACCAGGCGGGGAATCTCAGCATTTTTATGGTCAATATTTACTTCAGCTACTTTTCTTTTCATTGTGCTCCAAATGAATTCAATGGGGTTAAGATCACAGTGATAGGGAGGTAAGTACAACCATTTGTGTCCATTTTGTTCTAATATTTTTTCAATTTCATATTCAGGTTCATGCTTGTTTTTTTTATTATTTCTAACAGCTGAGGTTTTGTGAACTCTTCTCCAAAGTCAACATTATTTTGTGTCAACCATAGTTGCATATCTCTTTTTAAAGAATTCGTATTTGGAGCCTTATTTATGCAAACACGGTGATAGGGAGCATTATCCATTACAATTATAGATGGCTGCTGTAAGTTAGGCACCAGTTTTTCAATAACCCACTTTTTAAAATTAGTACTGTTCATTTCATCGTGATAATCACCACTTTTAGTATTAGACTTGAAAACGATAAGTGCATTATTAACAAATCCAGTGTCCCCTCCTGCGTGTACAATAATATACCTTTGTCCTTTTGATACAGGCTCTAATACTCCGTCTACACCCTCTCCTTGCCAACATTTGCCTGATGTATGCGATGAGTGAATATATGTCTCGTCTAAATAAATTAGCGGCCGAGGTTGTGGACCTTTATTATTTTTTTCCACTGCATGCAAGTACTTTGCTCTCCAAGCTGATACTTCATTACGCTCCATTAGTAACTTACGGTTACTCTGAGACTTTTTAAAACGAAAACCCATCTTGCGAAGCAGTTTTCGAAGACTTTCTCTTTGTCCTGTGTAATTAATTTCTGTCTTTAAGACCTCTAGAAGCTTCTTGATAGTTGGTAGCTCCTTTTTATTGGAATAAAACTCATGAACTTTTCTTCGAATAACTCCCATGTCAACATCATCAACATGTATAAATTCCGTTTTACGCTGCCTCTCCTTGCCTGGGGTCCGAATTTTTGTACCAGTCTCTTCTGCTACATGCCCTTCTTTTACTATTTTAGATATGAGCCCTTGACTCACACCTGAAATAAATGACACATTATCATCAACCCCTTAACGTCACACACACAATGTTTGCTATATGTAAGTACGAATGAAAAGTGGCAATATTAAAAGTAAATATCAGTAGATATGTACCTATTTCTTGTTGCGGGTTAGTTGACTCTTACATCAATCAAATTCATAAATATCGGGAAATTTACAAAAAGAAAGTTGGGAACACTAACCTGTAGCTGCCGAAATTCGCTTGTATATTTGATTAAATGGTATAATCGGAGCCTCCGCCCGAGCTTCTTCTTCAAAAAAGGATTTAACCTTTAGAATAATGCTTCGAGCATCACTTTTAATCGCTTTCGGCATAATTAACGTTGTAAATATAGCAATTTAGCAACAGAAATCACAGAGAACCCGAATGTAGTAGATACTGACAATCGAATGACATTTCAACATGGCGGCCGTAGTTCCTACTTTTGGCAATTCACAGATAAGTTGGTGGGACTGTAATCTTTTCTTTTTGCTTTTACAAACGATTTTTCAATAGCATTCGAAATGACAGATGAAAATGACATTGAACCTGTTAAAGAGTGTGTGTGGCCGGTTATCTCGTATAATTTACTTGAACTCACTCATATAATTACCGCCTCCTTGACGAAAAAGTTTTTAGGAAAAAAACATGTTTATTTTAAAATGTTATTGTAATATTTCAATAATGAACATCATCAACAACAACACATCCACTGCTGAACATGCTGATAACCGCAGTATTATGATGCTGCAGACACAGGGAAACGCTGCTGTTGCTTCATAAATCTTATGTTATGATCTATATTGATCATATTTATATATTTACTAAAGAGTTTTTTTTACAGGAAATAGCAGTTATAAAAATTACCAATCAACAACTGGAACACAAATGTTTTCATACTAAAAGCCAGTTTGAAGCACTGAAATCTCACTCTCATCAGCTACAGGTATGATTATTTTATTAGCAAAATTAACATTTAACTGTATTGTATGTAGACACCCAACATTTTCTCCCAATATTCTAATAATTTATCATCTAACTTCTCAAAAAGGCTAGTTGAGCATTGCTTTTATATGGTTACTAGCGACCCGCACCTGCTTCGCACGGGTGTAATGCTGATGTATTATACATATAAACCTTCCTCGTGAATCACTCTATCTACAAAAAAAACCGCATAAAAAATAGTATCGTAATAATCGTAGTTTTAAAGATCTAAGCAAACATAGGTACAGACAGAGCGGGAAGCGACTTTGTTTTATACTATGTAATGCAGAATGTATTTATTTCACCAGGAAATGATATGGTTTATTATTTGAGGACTAGAATACTAATAATTTTCATATTTAATTTATACTGGAGTTATTATATTTACAGCAAAAAAATATAATGATGTGTAAATTTCAGATGCTGGTGAAATCACATGAAGAAGAGATTGATACGTTAAAAGCTGCAAGGGAAAAAGATAAAACGGATTCAAAGGAGTTTGACAAAAAAATATCATCATTTGAAAAACGTAACACTACATTGTTAAAACATTTACACAGATTCAGCAAAATTGTACAAAGCAGTAAAAGTAAGTAGTAAGAAGTTTAATTATATTCAATAACCATTATCATTGTGATAAAGTATTAGTCGTATAAGAACAAACCACATACAAAATTACTGTAAAATGACAAGTAATTTAGAGATATTAATAAAAAAAAACTTTTTTCAGAAAAACTAACAAACAGAGACCAAAAGCTATTGAAAAAATATGAGAAATTTAATATAAACGACCAATCATTATCAGAGGACAGTGATGGGGGTGGTGAACTGTTTCAAGACTGTATGTCATACAGTAGTCTGGATTCCTCTCAGGATGCTGACATGGTAAGATATGAAGAAATATGTATAATAAATAATAACAACTTTTTAAATTGTGCTATTTCATGCATATGCTTGATTTTACAGGGCAAAGCAGATCAGATATCAGTAAAAAGAATAACACCACTAGATTTAGACAATGAAGCTGGCAGCATTGATACAGGCAGAGGATCATCACTTGCTTATTCTAACAATAACAGTCCAGAATATTTCATCGGCGATATCCATCTCAGTAAACAAAACATTGAAAGTAAATCAAGAGTCAAGTTGGTCAGCACTGCTACAAGTCCTATACCTTCTAAAACCATAGAAATATCAACCAGTCCACTACCTACTATTTTTGTTACCACCGGAACTAATACGTACACAGAAAATATATCTTTTGGTAATTCTAGACAAATAAAGACTGTAAACCAGGCCTTGAGTCCAATAATTTCAACATTATCAAAATCTATAGGCACAAGTCCACTTAAATTCTCTATAAAAGAAGCAGCTACAAGTCCAATCAATACACCCGATAGTGAAGAAATTCATGCGACGCAAGAAAAAGAGTGCCTCGAGATCAACAACAGTAAAAATATGGACATTGATAATACAGATTTCGAGATTGAAAATATACTTAATGTAATGAAATTAGATCATACTCTTATAACCCCTATTCCAAACACACCTGCAAGAACAATAACCGTAGTGGAGCCAGCAAATGTCACTAACACACACCATAGTCAATCAGAGCATGCAAATGAGTATGCATGTCAAGGAGCAATATCAGCCATAGAAGAAAACAAAAACTTGTTGAGAATGATTGAAAATCTTACCAAAGAAGTTAATGATATTAAAAGAAATTTACTCAAAAATCATGTGCAAATGGAAAGCAATAAAGAAATTTTATTCAGTATTCCTAGCCACAGGGAAGATAATAATCGGCAAGAAAGCAATAGTAGGACATATTCTCCTCCAAATGAAAGATCAGACACTACCAAATTAGAAACATGTTATATGAACACATCAAAACGAAAAGAAGTATTAATTACATGTGACGATAAATGTTCAGAATCTGTAACAGAACTACAATTATCATCAGTAGAAGTAGATCTGACATGCAATGAAGGTTCAGTTCATTCAGAATCACAGGCTAGACATAAATCGACTACCAGCAACAAGAGGCCATGTAATGAATCCGATGATGATGACATAATAATATTTTCTTCAAATGTAAAGAAAGCAGACAAAGATAAAGAAAATTCTGTGGTAGCTGAAAATGCCCAGAAAAAAAATAAGAGGCCATGTGGTGAATCAGATGATGACGACATAATAATATTTTCGTCAAATGTTATATTACCACCAATCACAGCAGAAACAGAGAAAGATAACAAAAAATCTGTTGTAGCTGAAAATACCCACAAAAATATAAAGTCTTTTAAATCACAAATTTTGTTTGGTTCTTCTGAAACATCAGATGAAGATAGTGAGTCTTGGCAAGATAAAAGTTTAGAGGTAGAAAACGAGCATCAAGAAAGAGTCGGCAAAAAAAGGAATAAAGGTAAAGTAGTATCAAAATTAGCAAAACTTAAAAAGTCATTAAAGCTTAAATATAAAATTAAACCGGAAGTAACACCTCTGATGCGGTCACTGAGATCTAAGCGAGTAGTAGGAAAACCTGTTTGTAAAAATTACACCTCAACATCTCTGAATGTTAAGGATGCTTATGAAAGAGCAGTTAAAGTAATGGCTGAATTAAAGAAAAAAGACAACTGTAACATGCAAAAATTTACTCCGAAAATTTCTCCTGAAGTGCAGAAGATATTTGCTAAACAACCACAAAAGGCTTGTAATGATGTAAGCATAAATAAATCTCTTAAGGAAGAAAATGGGGATGTGATCAATAAACTAAGTAGTTCAAAAACTAAAAATGATAATAAAATCTTGGATCCACAGAAACCTGGTGCTAACAAATGTGTTAGATCTAATGAGGTAAAAATGTCAAATAAGAATCTTGCGATTGACAAATGTAATAAAAATGTCTGTGAATCTAATGAAAGTTCAATCTCTAAAAAAGAAAATGTGCAGGAACAAAGTAAAACCAACTCAATTAACACCATCAAACAGTCATGTTTATCGAGTAAAAATAAATCATTGGATAATTTTTCTAAAAATAGTTTAGGAAATATTAAAACAAGAAATAGAAAATCCGTTGATGAAAATTTACTTAACGAAAATAAAGTAAGACACAATGGTTCATCAATGGCGCTAAAAATAAGAAGGTCTTCAGAACCCTTACCAAAAAAATCTAAATTGATGTCTGAAACAAAGAATACTAAAACCTCTACAGACAATGGGTTGAAAATTGTAACTAGGAACGGCTCATGTTCTAAAACTCCTAACAATGATTTGCAAGTATCACTTGAGAATTCTGGAAATAAAACTGATTCATCCATTGAATCACCACCTAAAAAACGTCGGCGTGTTTCAGACAGCTCCGACGCACAGAATACTCGGATACTACGCAGTTCTACATTACAAAAGAGATTTAGCCCAGAGAAGGATATAGAAGATAATGAAGTACTTGAACATGATACTACAACTACTACACGAAGCCCAATAGATAGTAAAAAACACAATTTACCTAATCCAATACAGTATGATGATTTAGATATATTTTCTGATTATGAAAACAATGAAATGAAGGCACCTAGTACAAACAGTCCTGAACAAGACACTCCCGAAAAGATGCATTCTAATGATCCAAAAGATAGCATATTATGTACTATGATCACTAAGTATGGAGTGGAAGTTGTAAAGCGATACAATAGGAAGGAGTCAGGTAAGATACATATGAGATGCTTTTTTTTTCAATCGATATTTTTTATTTCCTAACTAGCTTTCCGCGCGCTGTTTCACCCGCGTAACTCCCGTTCCCGTAGAAACTTTATAATAAAATATAGCTTATAACTTTCCTCGATAAATGGGCTATCTAACATTGAAATATTTTTCAAATCAGACCAGTAGTTGCTGAGATTAGCATGTTCAAGCAAACAAACTTTTCAGCTTTATCTATTATGGCACATAACTCATTATTAAGTACCAATCCCTCCCTTGCGTTTTTATACTCGTGATAGTTTCTCAACGAAATGTCCGATTGAAATAAAACAAAAAGTATTTTACTTCTACATAAATACCCTTGATAACATAATGCTTAATTTGGATAAGGATTAATATTACGATATACATTTAACGTAGTTTCTTTCTTTAGACGATTTAATATTTTTTTATGAACATAAAAGCGGTTATTGTGACTAAACTATGATAGTCAGATATATGCTCTCGCGGACTTTTTTGTAGATCTTAATAAGGCCTACAAACCCGTAGTACATCATTTTGTTCTGTTGTCAATAGTTTTTGCAGCGCACGCATAAATAGGTTTTTGCTTTTACACCTTGGGTTACAAAATCGCAATTTTCTTACGGATCCCTAACTTTTTTGAAAATAAAATATAGCCTATAACCTTCCTCGATAAATGGACTATCCAACACTGAAAGAATTTTTGAAATCGGACCAGTAGCTCCTGAGTTTAGCGCGTTCAAACAAACTAACAAACTCTGCAGCTTTATAATATTAGTATAGATTACTCCTTTGTGTATCCAAATAAACAAGTGTAGGTTAAACTAAGTGTACATTAGTGTAGGTTAAATACTGAATGCTAAAATTTTGTTCAAAATTTGTTTTTTATTGGTGTTCATTTTTATATTTTAAATTACAATAGAGTAAATGTGTTAATATTAAATTTACATTTATTACAGATACGGCAGTTAATTCCATTGCAAAACAATTGGAACAAGATATTGCTAGAATAATACAACTCAATTCTAACGAAGCTCAAAATGCAATGAATATGATAGTAGCTGATCTACAGAAATTAAATTATAAAAATTTAATCGCGGCTTTAATTAAGTATTTAAGTTTTCCTGAGAGGAAACTTGAATTGTTTGGAAAAACATGTATCCCACCTGCCCCTGCTATGACAAAACCCGAACAAGTTCTACTTTATGTTATACCACAGCTGAAAGTAAAGATGCCTCATGTTGACATTGTTAACAGTCTTTTGGAAAACATAGAATATACACTGTTCAGAATAAATTGCACGCCAGAGTTTGATGTTATAGAAACGATGTCACATTTTTATGCAGTTTTATGCAGATATTTTCACAAGAAGAGCCGCTTAAGGGTTTTCATATTGGATTCTATGTATTGTTTACTATTTAAAGCTGTTCCGATCATCAAACAATGCTTGGATGTATGGATGCACATAATTCCATTGGCACATATGGGAATTGGTTAGTATTTTATTGTCTTCATATAATTTTTTGATAACACTTAAATATATGATTGGAAAGCGATTTATATATTAAATTAAATGTATTTTATTTACAGCAAAAAGTCCTCTAGTAACAACCTTAGTTTACCTACTGCATTTTTATAAATGCGATGACAAGTTTAACAGAATACAAGAAATAAGAACGATACTGACCAAAAAATATTTTTATAATGTTACTGAATGGAATGACAGTAAAATTCTGGAAATGTTTAGGAATGCTATCACAGAATTGAAAGGTATGTAACTTCAAGTATTTTTTACGTTAAATGATCACTTCCGGTCTGAACTAATTTTCAATTATAAGAAAAAGACAGGTAGCTATACTATGTGTCTATCCTATTTAAATGAAAACAATGTTATATTCTCGATTCTCGCGAGTAAGGGGCATACAGTTGATGGATGCATCAGCTTAAGGATATATTTTATCATCTTCTTTGATCTTCTTCATCTTCCCTTGCTTGTGAAGGGTTAGGAGGTGGTCTATTTTCAGCAGTAGATGTAAACGAGTTCATACAGTAATACTCGATAATGTTATTGAGAAACATCAAGTTACTAATATTTATTTTAGATAATCAAGCTGAAAGAAAAATGTTAAGACTGGCTCTCATAATTCTGGCTAAACGGCAAGAACACCAATGGTGTCAGAACAATATAATAAAGAATATTCTTCAGCCATTAATTGAGAACGACAAGACACCAGAGAGTATTAAGGAGTTTTGTATATCTGTTATGGGGCCGATAATGAAACCATACCCTGTTGACATGAAAGTATATTGTGAGATTGCTATTAACCAAATGACAAGCATAATTCAACAAAATTGTGAGTATATTAAATATTATATATCATTAACGTAAACCTATAAACATAATTAGATCATAATATATAAGCAATTTTTACATAAAAGTACATAACATAAAATAATTATTAAGGCTGACCTCACATTGAGCGCGCGTGTTTTTCGGACGTGTAAAGGAAACGAACAACGCGAGAACTCTCGTGCCAATCTCTTTGAAGAACGTACACAGCTAATGTGGGGTCAGCCTAATTCTATAGTAGACCAGTCCTACTAATTTTATAAATGCGAAAGTTTGTTACTCTTTCATGCAAAAACTTCTGAATGTATTGGGCTGAAAGTTTGCACGCGGATAGTTTATAAGCTAGATCAACATATAGGCTACAAAAAATCACGCTCCGACCCACTGGTGCAGAGTGACGCGGGTAAAACCGCGGGGCGCAAACTAGTAGTTTATATAATTTTATGAAAAGCTACTAGAAATCCGTAGACGCGTCGTAAGCACTTGTATACACCGCGATTTTTTTGTTGTTGCTTATCATTGGCAAGACGATTGGTCGATTGACGATTGGAATTTAAATTTTACTATTCGATAGTAATACTAATGTATTACTATCAAAACGTAAAATTAAAATTTGAAAATAGAAATGTTTTCACGCAAAAAAAGTTGCAATCAAGGAGACGGCAAAATGGAGCTCTAGTCCCTTGAAATAAAAGATAATCTAGGCTGTGCGGATGGGCGCACCTAACACAGATTCGCAGTCATTTTAATCTATAATTTTTCATATTATTGAAAAAAAATATACATAGATCGTACTACCAACAATAAATAATTTCGCTGAGTATAGCTATTGCGAGTTGTGTATAATTTGAATGGCATTGTTTAATCAATCGCAAACTATGCAATGAAATGAAAAAAAAAATATATATATACAATAAATTGCTCACCAGTTTGGTCTACAATGCAATAAAAAAAATCTATTTGTTTGCAGCATCTCGTCGTCTGAAGGACGCAGCTATTGGCAGCATGATGTATCTGAGCCGACACAACCAAAACGCCATAAATCAAACGCTTTTGTCAACCAAAATGGATCAAATATCTTTGGAACAAGAAGATCAGATACGAGATTATATTAGATCTAAACCATTAAAAGTGTGGAAAGGAATTTTAACTCGACTTGCTCAAAATTAAAATTATGTATTTGGAATCATTGAGGTGCTAAATTGTATGTGCCCCAGTTGTGTGCCAATGCACTGGGCGAAAATTCAGGAAAATTATAATATCTGGTAAAAATAGTACATTATTTATATTATAACTATAGTTTAGTTATAATGTAAATTGATTATGTATGACTTAATAAAAATTGATGTGATTATTTATTTTTTAAGCTAGGGTTGTATTTGTAAGCAATTACAAAATAATTAAGTACTCCATTGAACATGACTAGTTCTTAGACATTTTAAATAGTCGTCTAACTGGATTTAGTAATAAATTGATGTTTATGTGAATATCTTATAGATATTTAAGCCTAAACTTGTTGTTCCATCAAGTTTTCTTTTGTTAATCCATC
The DNA here is from genome assembly GCA_947037095.2 of Nycteola revayana. Classification (NCBI taxonomy): domain Eukaryota; kingdom Metazoa; phylum Arthropoda; class Insecta; order Lepidoptera; family Nolidae; genus Nycteola; species Nycteola revayana. Next base: position 15,563,260 of record OX344846.2, on the reverse strand, counting down.
GTTTATTTCTGTTAAACGTAACGATGATAGATCTCATTACAACAAAATATTTTACTTTAGATTTTCTTTGCCAAGTGATTCTATTGTGTTCCTTTCCGATTGAGTGCTTTAATTTATTTACTTTCAGCAGGACACAAGTTCAACTGACTTTTAAATTAGAGATGTAACCAATAGAGGTTTAGCCAAATACCGAATAAGTACGACACTTAGTCGAATATTCGGCTGCCGAATTTTCAGTAGGCTTTTAATACGCACGAGTTGCGGTGGGAGTGTTTGGCTCATTAAGTCATCAATAGACGACAGCCGGCATTCGATTACTTACTATGTGGTCGAATATCGAAAACTCGTTGCTTCTCTTCTTTTAATATTTTATTATGCTATCATAAATAGTAATTGATAGGTAGATATAGTTATATTGCCAAAAGGCAGGGAAGAGAGACGAGGGTTTTTTAGTTTAAGTTGCACAATCTTGGTGTCAGGAATTTATTGTACATATTATTTTTTTAAGCACTTATTTGCTAACAGTTAGTAGGATTGCGTAAAAAAGGCGACAGCGATAACGTAGCAGCTAATGAGCGATAAGCTCAGTGACAAAACGTAAAAACGAAAGATATTACAACTTGAAAATTGACATCACAAGAAGACATGGCAAGATTGCTTGTCGTTATATGCTACTAGTTGTCAATTACAGTAACGATTATCGTTTAATTTTTTTAAATTTAGAAATTAACTAGCTTGTTGCTCCATAATCACTATAGCCTTTTATATTTATTCGCATTGCCGATAGTAGATAAATTTGATACCTTTGGTTGTAATTATATTATCATTTTAAGATTCACTGTACACAAATCAAGTTCTTTAATTATTTCTAAGTGTCACAAGCTTTTCGTCTCTCTTCTCCTGTCTGCTCCGCCTAATTTTACGGCGATATAATAGTCATTACTAATTGTAAATATAGATGTCCCACGTAAATTGTAAGTTAGTGTCTGTGTAAGTGTAATAGTCATTTTGGTGATGCTTTTAGTAAGTTATAAACATACTTAGTATTGCTATGTAAAATTCATATACAAAATATGATAGTCATATTGTATTGCGTAGTAATTGGAATAAAAAAACTTTAAAAGTATAAGAACTGTTTTATTACATATACACTATTAATAACTCAAATGGTCTACTTAAAAATATCCGGTTTTATCATAATAACGTTTTCATCAGCTTCATAATTCCTTAAATGCGTAGTCAAAGCCCGTGATTATTTAAATATCATTGCAAGTAGAAAATGTATTATTGTTCTCTCCGATTCAATTTAATTGTCCAAATATAATAAAGGACTTCTACACCATCCTTATGAGCTGATCCGTTAGTATTTATCCATGTATATTTTCGCTTTACCCAATTTCGGAATGTCAAACCACAGAAAAGCATTTGCCAAAAATAAATAGGAACGTCTCATCGTTTTTTTAATAGTTGCTAATTGGCCGGACGATTTGTCATCAGTATAATTATTAAAATAAAACATTAATATTTTAAAATAGACGTGTTTATTACAAAAAAATAATTCCCTCGTGACAAAATGAGCTCTAGTACCTTTCAATACAGGTTTGAAGTCGTTTTAATCTGTAATGTTTAATTCTATTGAACAAGTACATACTTAAGGCCACGGCGACTTTGCAGCTCGATACAGTCGCGATGCGGTCGCTAGCTTTACCTCGCCCACTAAACCACTATTCAGTCGCGCTTCTGTCGCGTTACGATCGCGCTTTTGATGCTGGGTTCTCTACTCATTCGCCATCTTCCCCCGATGAAGTTTGACACGGTCGTCGGTCACGCATTTCCATCGATACAGTCGCAAACTGTAGCACGTTTGTATAGCTTCTGTAGCGCGTTGCAAATGCTACAGCGCGTAAGTAGCGCTGCCATTGCACGTATACGAAGTCACCGTGAGCTTAATCGATTATATTACCAGAACTAAATAATTTCGCTAAATATTAGCAACGACTAAAAACTGTAGTATTTAATTCAATTAAATATATAAATTTAATTGCCATTAAAATGTGCAAGTATAAGTTTTATTTGGCATGTACGCTTTAGTAATTAGTTTTGTATTTTTTAATTTCAACCATGATAACGTGTATGTTTACGAGTTGCGTGCGGGCGTTAGGCGTTAACAATTTTGCAAACTTATGGTAATACTGGACGAAGTTTGTCAGAGCCATCTGTAACAGACCAGAGCCTGTGACTAGATTCGGAAATGACACTAGGACTTCTCGGTGAATCTCTTCAAGGCTCTGTTTCCATCCTGAGCTAAATGAAGCTACTAAGGAAAGTGATTTTCTTTCCAGGCTTGTTAGTTCAGTTTTTTTGTCAGATTCGAGCAGTTGCTCGCCTTCTTTGACAAATTGTATCATTCCTCCAAAATGGGGACTTAATATTTCTTCAACATACTCTGTACTCCTGGCTTGCAATTGCTCTCTGAAACTTTCAGCTTCTTTTGTGTTATCTCTAGTTCTTTCCATTAATATACTTAACACCATATCATAATTGTTGATCAAAAATATTAATTGTTGTATCCTTTGAGGGAATTCAGCCGCCATTTTGAGTAAGAAGCAATGTACTTCGTCTTGGAGAATTAATAGAAGGTTACTAAGTTCTTCAGAAGGGAATTGTTCACTTAAACTTAGCATAGCCGCCGAGAACTCTGCATACCTTCTTGTTATCTATAAATGAGATATTTCTTATATAAAATCAATCGATCATACATATTTTATTACAAAAAACTATTTATTTTACTTACATAATGCGGCCCCATTTCTTTATTGGATAGTTTCGCTGGATCACATTCTCTCACACTTTGTATGTTAAGTTTTAAAACTTGTTCCAATCTTGGCCAAAAAGTGCTTTGCAGTGAATCCCAATAACTGTAAAATAAGAAAATACAGTGTAACATTAAAGTAAATTATTATAGGTAAGGAGAGAGAATATCAGGTTTTTTTTGTACGGTAAAGTTTACCAAAATTGCGATTAATAATATTTAGACCACCGGCAGGACTGGAACCTGCATCTTAGGTATAGCCCCTAATGCTTTCACCCATTCGGTTACGGTGGAACCCAAACGATTAGGTAACGAAATTTATCAATCTCTTTTATAACACGTAACTAATGGGAACGTTACATCTATCGGTAATGATCAACATTACTTCGACAAATATCACCAAAGTTGCATTTGGAAAGTATTCAAAAAAGGACAATGAGCAGAAATGTATGGAACCTGGGACCCTCCCCCCCCCCCTTCAATAGCAATAAGTTGTATGTCGTTGGATAGGTTTTTTTTAATTCGAACAACAATAATTAAGACAACTTTATTGTAACTGCTTTCCGAGCACAGTAATTTATCTTTAAAAAAATACTATTATGGTTATATTTTAATAAATTATAACCAAAATAAAGCAAATTTCAGGCGTCGTCCTAATTGGCCACGATCGTACAATGGCGCGATGCTTTCTCGTCGTGCGATCAGTGTCCTATTTGAACCTCGCACCCAAGTGATTACATGATCGTGCGATCATGTAATAATCTATATATTATATAAAAAAAGGTAGAGTAGGGGTAGGGTAAGGGAAGGGTAGGGTAGGGATAGGGTAGGGTAGGGCCCCTCCCCTATCCTATCCCTACCCCTACTCTACCTCTACCCTACCCCTACCCTATCCTTATCCTAGGCTACCCCTACTCTACCCTACTCCTACATCTTCTGGATCTATAAAGTATTTTATGTCGTCTACGTTTCCTTTTTTCTATGTCATTTGCAATTTTTAAAGCAATATCTGTGCATTGTGCATGTGCATCTCTGTAAAGGGCCATCGTTAAATATCGCACGATGGACATCGCGCGATCTATTAGGACACCTGTTCGGTCATCGCACGACCACTTTGATCGTGCTATGAAAAACGCATCGCGCCATCGTACTATCGCTGCCAATTAGGACGCCGCATCATATAGTACTACTTATATTATTTTACATGCATAACAGGACGAACGATGGGAACATGTGCACTAGTGATGTAACGGATCCGCGTATTTTTCAATATTCGCATTCGCATTTGCAAAAATTATGCGAATATTTAGCGAATGTTTTTAATAATCAAAAAGGAAATTATTATATGCATGCATATGAAATAATAATACAATAGATAACACTTAGATATTTTTATTCAATCATACTTCTACATTCTAAATTAAAGCCTCATTTATGAAAAAAGAACTTCAGAGATCTTATCAAATCTAAAATTAATCAGCCTTGTTACAACTATGTAAGGTTTGCATTCATTTAGTAGTATATTGTTACTTTAATACCGTTTTAAAATAAAGTTTACAATTTCTATTTACTAAAAAACTAAACAATTACTTAAAACAAAATTATTAAACTTTAAATATCTAATGTATTAAGTATTTTGCCACTTTGTCCCTTAAATATCAGTTAAATTTGAAAAATAACATACAACTAACCTCAAAACAAAACTTTTAGAATGAACTTTCTGTGACTAAATTCATTCAATTAACCAATATCCTCAGAACAAGTATAAGCATAGAAACCAGGCTAATTTAGGGTTGAAGCCACAGCAAAAAAAATTCTTTAGGTCTCGCTCTAATTAATACATGTTTTGCATAAGAGTGAAAGAGACAGTGATTTTTAATAGCTTACATTGATGCAAGGTTGTCCACGCTAAATTTCAAGTGACCTCTTTTTTGACATTTGTGACTCCTTAATACTGCTGTGCATGAAAGTAGTAACTTGACATATAAACGTCATACAAGGTGACTTCAACTGATTTTAGTCGGATTATTTATGTACATTGTTTACATTTGTGTATTTGCTGCAGGAGTGAATAATTTTAACGATTTTGCGACGAAAATAAATTAAATTACATTGATTGTAGGTATATATTGTAGATTATAACTAACAAAATGTCGTGTGTTATTGAAGGATGCGTTTCACATTCCGGAAAGAAGGAAAATGATCCTGTTTGTGTAACATTTCATCGGTAAGTTTTTATCTTTATTATTTCGTAAATGTATGATATAAAGTCAAAAAATCTTATATCTTATAATAATATAATATGGATATTTAAAGTTTCAACATGTAGGGGAAAGTGGGGGAATTGGGAACACTTAACTTCTAACGCTCATAAAAAATATAAAAACAAAATAAATATAATCATATTTTATTGTAATTCAAAGTTTACTTATTAATGTACTTATAAATGACAAAAATAATCTTAAAAATCACCGTGTTATTAGAAATATGAACGAAAATAAAAAACACTGCCGTTCCCTTTTACCCCATACCCTAAGGGGTAATTGAGACCATCCTGCGGGGTAAATGCGAACGGTGTGGGGTAATAAGGAACGAAACAAATAAGTCTTATAACAGTTTATAAATAAACCCACTACTTTTTAGAGTGGCACATATCACACACGTAACCTTTACTGGTCTCGCCAGCAGTATATTTATCATGTGCTCAGAGTTGACAAATGCTACACATGATCCAATCTTCTGTCAGTGGGGTCTCATATTTTTCGTTGCATATTATGTTCTTTGTCTTCATTTTCTTGTTAAGCTTTCTTCAAATTTCTAACTGCTTTACCTTTAACTGACTTCTTTTTTTATAGTTTTTTTTTGGTAGCAGTTTGGCCCAATGTGAGTTTTTTATTTTGAAATTCTTCGATTGCTTGGCGTAGTTGTTCAACTTGGTAATTTTGTTCAGCCTTACGAATGTAATTTCGAGGCATCTTAAACATTAAACAATTTGACAACAATTTCTGAAACATTAAACAAACAATAAAAAATCAAACTGTATCACTAGGGGTAGCTGGGACCGTTCCTAATTACCCGCACGACACCGTTCCCAATTGCCCGAAATAGTCAATGTTTATCAAGATGGCCGTAACTCTCAAAAGGGGTTTTTATTTTCTTCAAATAATGCGAGGATTAAAAAATAATAATACATGCAAGATTCAAACGAAATATGGTGTTTCAAAACTCAATAGTTTGATAGCTACAGTAATCTTATTTAAAAAACAGGTCGCAGTTAGTTAAAACCGATAATAATTATCAAAGTGGCGCATTACCTATAACGTGTGGAATTCCCCAGGGTTCAATTTTGGGGCCCCTACTATTTTTAATCTATATAAATAATATTCAGGAAATTCAACTACATGGCCATCTTACTCTTTACGCAGATGACACTTGCTTATTTTATTTTGGATCTTCCATTCATGATATAATTTCCCAGGCTCAAGATGATTTAAACACCCTTTCTTCATGGTTCCAATATAACTTATTAACGATAAATATTTCCAAAACGTGCTACATCTTGTTTAAAGCAAAAAATAAAATAATACCTTCACATAATCCATTACTCATTAACAATGTTCCCTTACAGCAAAAATCATGTGAAAAATACCTTGGCTTAAGATTGGATAGTTCTCTATCGTGGACTGTTCACTTGGATCATATAAGAACTAAGCTTACGTCACTACTTGGATCCCTCCGAAAAATAGTTCGATGTATTCCACATAAACTGCGTCACACCATCTATAACGCCTTAGTAAAACCACACCTTCTATATCTGGTTGAAATTTGGGGTAGCGCGGCCAAGACGAAGCTAGCAAGTCTCCAAGTTGCACAAAACAAAATAATAAAAATGATTTTTAACTACCCGTATCTAACATCAACATGCAAAATTTATGAAGAAACCAAAATAATGAACATTAGACAATTATATATTTACAATACATGTATTTTCATTCGTAAGGTACTCAATAAAAGTATACAGACTAATTTATCGTTTACTAAAGTCAAACAAGTAACCCAACGTAGCACTCGCCGAGCTAGTTTTCTGATTTTACCGAAGATGAGAACTAAATTTGGCAAAAAAATGTTAACTTTTGAAGGAGCACAATTATACAACAATATACCCTCGTGTATAAGAAGGTTACACTCATTCAATGCATTCAAAACCCAATTAGCTGAATATTTCATCACAAATAACACCCTTCCTAAAAGCTGAATGGATTGGATGTGTGTTACATCATAATTGCTACAGTGACGACTGTGACGAACTTTATATTTATAATTTATTTAAGCATTGTTCTCATGTAAGTGACTTTGTGTCTTTTTTGAGAATAAATATCTTTAAACCTAAACCTAGCTACACCATAAATTATGCTTGGCAAAAATTAGATCAAAAATGCAAAAAAAATCTTTTGACTCACCGTGACAACGTGCGCGCATCCTTTCACACTTAATGCTGCGCAGGCACTGAGGGGCGCTGCTTGCGTCCGTTGCACAGGTTTTTAGCGAAGTAGTGTGGGGGGAAGTATAATTACCTAGCTGTTCCCAATTACCCGCCGTTCCCAATTACCCGACTTTCCCCTAAAACATAGCTTAGATGGGATTTTAAGCACTTATTACGTATATTTGATTCGAAATGTTTTTAGTCTTTTTAGGTTACTAGTGATGTAGGTATCAAAAGTATCGATATAGTAATATTTAAAAACTTTAAATATGTTAATAGCTTAGATTAAATCAAAATAGCGGTTACCGCTATTTTGATTTAATCTAAGGGTAATAGTATAAGTAGAAAATTTTATTTGTTAAGATTTTGCCACTTTATTATTTAACAGGCAGTAAGTAGGAAAGTTGTATAAATAAATAGAGAAGTTATAATGGAAGTTTATGTTTTAATACAGATTTCCCCAGAACTAAAATTATAGAAATGAATGGATACGACGTGTTGCTACTGTTGCTAGACAGGATTGGAAATGGAAAAAAGACAGTCGAATTTGTTTAACCATTTTACGTTAAATATTTTATCTCTAACACAAATGTTAAATGGAGGCGATTAAAAAATAATGCTTTGCCTACATTACACTTGCCCATTTCAAATTCAAGGGTAAAAGAATAGATCACTTGATAAAATTATTTATTATTTATTTAGATGGGGCCGAATCGTCTCCACCGTACGCAATCCACTCCGCGGCGCGGCCTCTAGCCGCTCCTGCCATTTCCGGAGGGTTTGGCGACGGACCTCAGTCCGCCACCGTGCAACACCCTCCGGAAGGGATCGCGGCCAGAACGCGCCCCCTCACACCTCCATCGAAACGCGGCGGCCAAAACCTCCGCCTCAAGGTCTCACGGAGGAGACTCCGCAAGGAGGCAGGCCGCGTCAAACGCGACCGTGCGGTAGGCGCGGGACGCCCCACAGTGGATCGTCCCCATACAAGAGGTTGGACATAGAATCAAAAATTGAAATGTATTTAATTTGAAAAAAAAAATATACAGTTGCATTCCTCTATTGAAGAGCAACAAAAATGATTACTACGCTTTTTTTATTTGACCAGCACTTTACGAGCAAATCGATGAAACCTCTTATTTTTGTATGGAAACGAACACAAAAATGTCTGTATCTCATGATTCCCTCCTTGTTTCGATTTGCGGTTTTATTACTGTTATTTACCTACTTTATGCCACATTTTCTCCAAAGACACATGGTGCCCCCGGAGGGCCCCTTCCGAAATATTTTGCCTATAGCAACTATCTTTGTTATTGTAATACTGACGGAAAAGAGGTACATTTAGTATACGTATTACCAAGAATTAGTTATCACTAAGCAGTTCCTTTAATAACAGGTGCATTAGTGAGTACTTTAATGACTTATAAAGGCTTTTGTTGTAATATAACAAAAGCGTTAATAAGTCATTAAATAACGACTACCAGTACTAGCTTAATCTAATTAGTTATTGTAATTACTATGTTAACAGCCATTAAGCTATGCATTGTGATTGGCTCATGTCATCATTAGCTTATCAAGTTCATTGCTAGTTGCAAACTTGCTGCCCTTTAAATGTGTGTGTTTTGCAAATATACTTCAGTTGTAATTACAACCTCTACTAAGTGTTGTCATTATGGCTTTCCGTGGCTTTTCTACTTATCTAGATCTTTATGTTGCTCTTTGTAATCATAAAGACCTTCGTGACTATGATGATTTATTTAACACATTGAAGTCGAATAGTAACGTCCAGTTAAGTGAAAATGATGTGTCGGATCTAAAGAACTGGTGTCGACGATTTTGCTATCGGATTTACTCCAAATGGGTGCGATCAAGAAGGTCAGTCGACAAGTTCATGAACAAGAACAGAGAGTGGTTAAGTTCCGATATAATTTGGCCAAATTGCTTTAAGGAAAATATTGTTCCCACTGAAGAAGCTGAAAATGAGGCAGAAGAGGTAATCAGTCCATCAAAATCGGATGCATCAACTTCAACATATATTTCTCCTCGCAAACACTTTGAAGATCTATCGAGTAGACAGAAAAGAAGACGTGTTGATGAAAATATTGCTAGTTGCAGTCGTCCAAATGAGCTTTTACATACTGTTGAAAGTGCACTTAAGTCTGCCGGAAAAAATGATGTGGCCAGAATAATGAAATATTTGCTGGGAAATCCTGAACACGTCTCAACAGTTTGAATGTCCTGGAAACTAAACAGAATACTTTGTTTCATGAAGTTCCTACTCACAAAGCCCTTGCTCTTTATGTTAGCATGCAGTTATCCAAATGGCGTTACATCACACTTAGGGACTTTAGTTTTAAAGAAGGTCATACGAAATACCCAAGCTATTACATGTTAGTGAAAGAAAAGCTTAAGTGTTACCCGGCAAAAGAAGACGTAACTGTGACTGATACTTCCGCAAAGATACGGCTCCAAGCCCTCCTTGATCTCACAGTTAGGAGGCTGGTCGATTCACTTGAATCGAATTTTGATGCTGGTGAACAACTTGTGCTTCACAGTAAATGGGGTTTTGATGGAGCTTCGAGTCAAAGCATTTATCATCAAAGGACAACAACCAGTGAACAAGATTTATGCAGTGTATTTATGGCAAGTCTTGTACCTCTTAAGTTAATGACTTCTAGTGGAATCACATTGTGGCAGAATAGTCGGCCATCGTCAACCACATACTGTCGTCCGATTTCATTTAAGTTTATGAAAGAAACGGAGGCAAACGTGAACGCTGAAATGGAGATATTTGAGACTGAGATTCGTGGACTGATCCCAACTGATTGCGGCTATGCTACTGTTACGCACAATCTGTGGTTAACCATGATTGATGGTAAAGTGCATTCAATAATATCTGGAACATCAGCAGCAGTGTGTGATTTGTGCAAAGCTCGCCCAAGCGAGATGAATAATTTGGAAGAAGTGAGAGCTAAACCTGTGAATGAAGATTTATACAAGCATGGATTTAGTTCGTTGCATGCTTGGATTCGTTCTATGGAATGTTTATTACACATTGCTTACAAAATGGACATAAAATCATGGCAAGCAAAAGGTGACGACAACAAACAAATTGTTAAAGATAAGAAAGAAGCTATTCAAGCAGCTTTCCGAAGAAAGACAGGCTTACTTCTAGATGTTGTTAAGCAGGGTAGTGGCAATACAAACACTGGAAATGCTGCTAGAAGGTTTTTTGCAAACCCTGAAATGACTGCGGATATTACTAAATTAGACGTCAATTTAATTAGAAGACTCGCCGTAATTTTGCAATGCATTTCTTCAGGCGAAAAAATTCAAATTCAAAAATTCAAATTATATTGTGATGAAACAGCAAATTTATTCGTGCAGTTATATCCGTGGTATAACATGCCATCTAGTTTACATAAATTGCTGATTCATGGATCGCAGATAGTGGAGCACCTATCAGTAGTGCCTATAGGTTTTTTGTCTGAGGAAGCATCTGAAGCAAGAAACAAGGATTTTCGTAAATTTCGAGAAAATCATACACGGAAGCACAGTAGCATCGCCACTAATGAAGACATTCTTCATAATCTTCTGTTATCTTCCGATCCTCTTCTTACGAGCCTACGACCGAAGATGACCAATAAAGTTAAAAAATCTTCATTTAGAGAACTGGACGATTTGCTCATACCTGATCGGAGTGAATTGGAGCTCATTGACACTTCAACTGATACAATAGTTGAAGCAGTTTCGGAATATAGTGACATTGAAGAAGATGACGACAATGATGATCATGATGATGAAGATGAAGAAAATGTAGTTTAAGCTTTATAGTTATTTAATAGTTAGTAACTAAATAGTAGTATTAATTTATTTATTTTTTATTATATTTAATTTTTTTAATTTAGTTATTGGTAGTTGTTTATTTTTTTATTTTTAAATTATTATAGGTTTAATTGTAATTTACTATAAGGTTTAATGATATTTTATAGTGTCATGTTGCATTAAAAAGATTTTAATACATATTTTCTTATTCATCATAAAACTTTTCTTTTCGACTTGTTATTAGCTAACTAATACGATGTCACAACTCATTAGCGATATTTTTTTTCAATATATAGAACATACTAATGCGCCTTTTCTTCATTTACTTTCTTAATTATGTGTAATTCTCAGTAATTACAATAACTAATTAGATTAAGCTAGTACTGGTTGTCGTTATTTAATGACTTATTAAGGCTTTTGTTATATTACAACAAAAGCCTTAATAAGTCATTAAATTATTCACTAATGCACCTGTTATTTAAGGAACTGCTTAGTGATAACTAATTCTCGGTAATAAGTATACCAAATGTACCTCTATTCCGTCAGTAATACAATAACAAAGATAGTTGCTATAGGAAAAATATTTCGGAAGGGGCCCTCTGGGGGCACCATATGTCTTTGGAGAAAATGTGGCATAAAGTAGGTAAATAACAGTAATGAAAACCGCAAATCGAAACAAGGAGGGAATCATGAGATACAGACATTTTTGTGTTCGTTTCCATACAAAAATAAGAGTTTTCATCGATTTGCTCGTGAAGTGCTGGTCAAATAAAAAACGCGTAGTAATCATTTTTGTTGCTCTTCAATAGAGGAATGCGAATGTATATATATTTTTTTCAAATTAAATACTCTTTCAATTTTTGTTTCTATGTCCAACCTCTTGTATGGGGACGATCCACTGTGCGCCCTGATGACCAATGTGTTTTATGCCCTACTATTGAAAGTTACCTAGTTGCTTAATTTATAAATTAAGCAAGAATAATCTAAACTATAGTTTTTACATTGTGATTCTGACAAGTATAAATAAATAAGCGCTGAATAAAATCATTTATGTCGTTTAATAGTTTTTCTTATTTATATCTTTGTCACATTCTCGTGTGAATTCGCTCGCGTAGCTTCCGTTCCCTCAGGGACTTTTTAATTAAATATACCTCATCTAAATATAGTATACCTATTATTGTAACAATGAGATATTTCTGTAAATCGTAAAAATAGTTACGAAACAAAAGCTGGTTAATGATTAAAATTTGAAATAAAACGACACTTTTCATTAATAATGTTGACGCATCGATCGTACCGATGATGGGTCAATAACAGTGATATTAAAAATAATAAATTAACATTTATTCAAATAAGTGATCGATTGATACTTGGATCGATTAATCTTTGAAATCGAGTTTTAGTTCTATCATTATATAAATTATCGACTATCGCATCCTTAAACTTACGAAAGGGGCGCCATATATGCATCCTTTTCTGGTATTCTATGAAGGTCATATGTAAGAATAGCGTGATTTAACCGTTTTTGGTTGCTGTTTAACCCTCCATCTACGGCCGACATTACACGGTCAATCTGGATCGAGATCAATGATCTCAATCCAGATTTACTGTTTAATGTGTGTGATTGACGGATCGCGACATCGGATCGCAAATTATCAAATATTTTGAAATCCATGATCTCGATCCGTTTATCGCAATCCAGATTGAGCGTCTAATGTGCAACATGTAATTCGAAAGATACTATTAAAATTACTAGTAGTAATAAGAGAATCAAAAAAATATATTAAAATTAATTACTACACTTGCTTTTTTTGTTCAGATCCATTTTACAATTCGTCATCATCAGCCCGTATCACGTCCACTGCTGAACATGGGCCTCCTCCCGGGGAGGGTATTCGCCATAGTCACCACGCTTGGCAAGCGGGTTGATGACCGCAGTATAATGTTGTACCACACAAGGAAAGGCTGCTGCCCGTTCCTTGATATACGATTATTATAGATGATTTTATAACAATCGGCCAACGGCTTTCCGAGGCACGGAGGGTAGTCCCTCAATCAACCAGACCCGGAAGGATATCTTAGAATTTACACAAAGATTTAATGCTCGGCGTGGGAATCGAATCCACGACCTCCTAGATTTAAAGTGAGTCAAATACCGCTACGCTACGGAGGCTTTCGCGATTTTGAACACACAATCTTCATATTTTTTTATTTATTGGCAATCACAATCCCCTGAGCACACGTCTTCATGTGATCATTGCGAACAAAGGACTGACGTGATCTGGATTGACTGTGTAATGTGACAACAATCCAAATCAGTATCTACCGCGATCACGGATCTCGATCCAGATTGAGCGTGTAATGTCGGCCTATGTTAGTACTATAACAGTGCCAATATCGGCACGGCTATGTTCAATTTAAACATGGCCGACACGAAACGTCAAACCTGTCAAACATTTTAGGCGCGCTTTTTTTGAAGTTTTAAAATATTCGCGTTCGCGAATGTTAAAGATAAATATTCGCAATCGCATTCGCATTCGCGAATGTGAAAAATCCAGCATTCGTTACATCACTAATGTGTGCACATATTATATCCATCATCTGGTATTTAGGGTATGCGATTCATGAAGGATTTACTGCACCAGTAAAATTCTTGAATGATGTCATTATAGATAACTAGAGATGGGCCGACTATAGTATTTGCCGACTAACCGACTAGCCGCCTAATCGGTTTTCAAAATGCCGATTAGTCGGCCGACTAATCCTGCCGCCCGCACCGCTGTCGTCGAGAACAGCCTCACACAAATCTATGAACTTTGATAAAGACGCGCGTGCCGTCGCCCGCGCCGCCCGCTGGCGTCCAGGACGCGGCCTAAGAGAAATGTTATAAAAGAGAGCGATAAATTTTGATTATCGGTTGGGTTCCACCGTAGCCAAATTGGTCACTGCATTAGGGGCTATACCTAAGATGCAGGTTCGAATCCTGCCGGTGGTCTAAATTTATAAATCTCAATTTTGAAAATTAGTATTTTTGTTAATAAGTATTTATTACAAATGAACTCTAAAACAATTGTCTAAGTGGATTCCAAAATGCTTTCTCCATTAGAAAACTATATTATTGAGTAGTAAGATAGGCTTTATGTTGCAGTTCCCACATGAAAGGAAGTTATGTGGGTGAAACTGTGTGTATGTGGGATTTCAATGGGTACATGGAAACGAAAATTAGCGTAGGAATGAGCATTCGCAAGGTCATGGGTCATTATATCGAGAGAAAAGTCGCCAGATAGTTAGGCTATTTATACATATAATAAGAAACAGAAAATGACTTTTTCAGCTTGACCAATCACTTAAGATAGACAGGTCTCTCTTTGATATCTTATGTTGCTCTAGCAAAAGCAAAAAATTCGCAATCAAGTAATTTCCTCAATGAATACAAAACTATATCCTCTACATAATTACTCACATTTAAGTGTTGAAACATACCTGTCTAAGGCTCCTACAGCTCTCTTGTGACACATCCACCGGTATCTGTTTATCAGTTGTATACAGAGGTACAGAGCTAAACAGTCATAGCATTCAAGGACATAGTTTTCAACATTTTTCTGGAATAAAGAAATTATATAATCATATTATTATTTTTTTATATTTGTTTATCTTTTAACAATAGTGGTAGACTATCATGGACTCCTTATGGAAAATGGCTAGGTTATAGCCAAATAATATCTTACCAAAAGTAATGATAATGTTTTCCCAAGGATTCTGTCAAACAGTTCCTGTGCATGGCTTCCCTTTACATGGAAGAACTCCGTAGTAAACAAGTATTCCCTACATCCATTATCAACTAGAGCATACTGAAGACTTCTGAATAAAGCTTCATATGAGTACTGTAACAAAAATAAAATATCAATAATATATAGCAATTAAAAGAATATAAGTTATTCATGAGTGTTGTTTTAAGTAATGAGTAGAGACCGGATTATATGCAACATAAAAAGCTTGTTATATGCATGAAAAACACTTGAAATATGCACCAAATTTGGCAGAATATGCAAAATTTAATGATAAGTTTTAATTAAATCAATCAATTTGGAAAAGTTAGTTTAATTAGTAAATTATCCTTGAATAGGCGACCATAGGTGTCACTACATTACAGTTTATTTGGTGACATTTTTTTTTTTTTTATATATGTATATCACAATTATTATTAGTAATGTATATATTTATTTTGTGACTATAATTTGGTTTAATTCGCAATATTATCAATTTTATCGAATATCGGAACGCAGGCTGACTGCTCTGCACTGGAAAAAATATTGTAAATATACTGATAATATGCTCGATATTAGGTAAAATATGCAAGTACCGTTGAGAATGGCTTAAATATGCCAATGCATATAATCCAGTCCCTAGTAATGAGCATCAATAACACGAATATTGTTCTATAAACCAAAATGAAACAATTACTTTAGATGACCATGATTCTAATTTTTTTTGTATTAAAAAAAAGTAAAGTTTTTTAGAAATTTTAATGAAAAATTATGTCAGTTGTTTAAAGTATGGCGTGGCGGGTCCACACCATAGGTTAAAAAAAAAAATTAATGATTGTTATCTAAATAAAATAAATAAATAAATAAATAAAATAAAAATCATTTTTATTTACGTAAACCTATTACAGGCACTTGCAAATAGTCAAAACAATAATTTAGTATTAAGTATTATTTAGATAATATCATATTTTATAATATTATTATTATTAATTATCATATTTTATAAATTTTCAAATTAAACAAGTATTTAAGTTATTATTTTAATAATATTTTAGTCTTAACGTCTTAGTTTATTATTTAACTATATTGTGTCAAATAGCTTGTTCTGTCTATAGTAGGTTAGAACAATTGTCATTATTTAGGTGGACCATGAGTATATAACGACGGACGCGCTTTAATGCTACCACCGGATCCAATACGCCCCAACTGAGAAGATCCGGCGAAACAAACTCAGTGGGTTATTCTACTGCCGGTTTTAACACGACCCACATGAGACGGTCCGGCGAAACATACTCAAATGGGCAGAACGTAGGTTTTGGTCCAGTTACTTTAACTATTTATTGGCATACACATTTTTTGCCCAAACGGTTGTCTTTGAAATATTTGTTTATTGTGTTTTTATACTAGGTAATAGAAAAATAAAAGAATTTGAGACAGAACTAGCGGTCTATGAATATAATATATTATTATATAAGTAGGTCAATTACAGATAGTTCACAGAACATCACACTATTATGCGTACTACTATTTTATTTAGGTACAGGGTCTCTAGGAAGTGTTACGCAAGTAGGTTTATGAAGCCAAACGTCTTTATCCTCAATATAGTCCTTAATGCTATAATAGCCTTTAGATATGAGGACCCGTTTAATATATACTTTAAAAGTTGGATCAGGCAAATCAGTTACATGACTAGGGAGTTTGTTATAAAACCTAATGCAATTTCCCATAAATGATTTATTGGTTCTACTAACTCTAAAACCGGGTATGGCAATTTTATGTTTATTTCTCGTGTTAACATTATGAATATCACTTTTTTTGCTATATTGATCTATATTTTTTTTAACAAAAATGATATTTTGGTATATGTATTCAGAGGGAACGGTAAGAATATTAATCTCTTTAAACCTGGTACGCAAGGAGTCGCGACTACCTAAACCGTAAATAGCCCTAACTGCTCTTTTTTGTAATATAAAAATACTATTGACATCAGCGGCTGACCCCCAAAGCAGTATTCCATAGGACATAATGCTATGAAAGTACGCGAAATACACTAGTCTAGCAGTTGCTTCTATTCTATCTTCTATTCTATCTTCTATTCTATCTAAGTTCATTGTTTTATTTTGATTCACAAGCAAAGTTCTAGTTGAAAAACCCTTTATTTGTAGATATAGTTACAATTACAGTAGGTGCCTAGAGATCAAATTCAGAATACCAAACTGAGGCTTGATGTTCTGAGTTTAATAGGGGGGCCTATTAGACAATTTTATTGTACTGAGTCTGGGTGTAGTTTTTGTCTAAGAAAGTCTTAGTAAATGCCCTATATAGCCAACAATGAATTGTGCCAGTGAGAAAGATATAATTGTTTTTATTTTCTTGTTTTAAAAAGATTACTGGCATAGTTTTGCAGTGTACTAGTATTCTTATCAATCCCTTGTGCTTAGCTAAAATGCCTGGGTTACAAGTGGGTTCACATTAGTAGTGCAATGAGTGGGGTTTGAACTGGCAACCTCAAAATCACAAGTCCGACTGCCTAGCCATTGGGCTATGGCCACTTAAATAATAATTAATAAGAGCATACATATATATTTGCAATGACTACACAATCATTATATCAATAAAACCAAATCTAATGTAGTCAAAGAATGAAAGAATGAAAATATTGTATGGGTGATACAAATTCTCTTGTTCATTAGTATTTTTTCATAATATTTTAATATTTAGCTATACCTTTGTCTTTTGTTGCACATGTGGCACTATAATAGGAGCTTCTAGTTGTTGGGCCAGTACATCTCCTCTATTACCTATGGTGAATATTGTGCTTTTATTTTTCAAGTTAGATTTTTGGAAAAAGCCTCCTTTAGAACCATCTTCAATACCCATAAGGTGATCTTTGGTAGGTGCCTCTTCATACTTCAATTTATCCAACCTTGATGCATATGACTTGAAATAGGAATAGTAGACTTTACTCAAAGTATCAATATATTCATTGCAAATTTCTTGGGCAACATTTCTTTCATTTGCCAAGATGAATTCAAAGAAAAATTTATACTTCAGCATTGCATTTTGAGGCATCTGATAATTAGCCATGGGTTTACGGAATTTATAAATCTGTTCCAAGATGTATGTTCTTATTTTTGAAACTGCTTTTATTTTTAGTTTTTCTAATACATCTTTGACATCATGACATGCTTTTGTTTCTTTAAAGTCCTGTTCTTTTACAAAATTCAATTTTTGATTTAGAATTGCCAACTGGACCATAAACTCTTTATCAGTTACAGGAACATTGTTAATGCCACTGAAATTAGATATTTTAAATTATATGCTTAAAGTACACTGACTGAACCAAAAATGAATCAAAGTTTTTCTTCTTACTTGTTCTAATTTAAATAAAATTAAAGTTGTAAGGTATCAA
Source organism: Nycteola revayana (assembly GCA_947037095.2). Lineage (NCBI taxonomy): Eukaryota > Metazoa > Arthropoda > Insecta > Lepidoptera > Nolidae > Nycteola > Nycteola revayana. Next base: position 15,544,964 of record OX344846.2, on the reverse strand, counting down.
AGTAACTATAAATTTTAGGTTCAAATTAGCAGTCTTAGGTGAATATAGAGTATTAGTATTATCATTTTAGTTACATAAAAGTTCATGCATGACTTACAATATCAAGGTTTCTGAAACTGCCATATCTTCTATAAAAGTAGAAAGTGGTCCTTTAAGTACTTGTCGGTTAGATAGTTGCACTGACATGCTTACTGATCTCTTTTGTAGGCTTATGATTTCATTGCTGATACTACCCAGGTCATTCTGTTGAATACAATATTGATTTATTTCATTTCACCAAGTTTCATTACAGTTACCTATTGAAATACCTAAATAGATAACATTTACCTGAAAAACCATAAGCATACTCTCCATTTTAGCAAGAATACCATCGCAGTCTTCTATTTGATTGTGGAGAGAAGCAATATTCTCACTTTCTTTGAGATAATCGGCCACTGAAGTTTTTTCAGCTTCCTCTATACTTTTGTCTAGTTGTAAAGCGTATTCTCTCAAGTCGGTACCATTTCGTAGTACCTCTTGTATTTCAAAATCTTCAAGATTATTATCCAGGACATCCTTTATATCGGTTGGTTCCGACATTTGAACCAATTTCGAGCTACAAACAAAATGATATTTATTTATTGCTACAATAAAGGCGAAGAAGTACGTGTTTGTTGTCAAGAATCTGTCAATATTAGTGATTCGACTTAGCGATGGGCGACTCGAGTTACCTAACTCGAGTAACTCGGGTCAGACCGTAGGCGAGTCAGCCCGAGTCAAAATATCTGCAAACCGAGTTGACCCGGAGAGCGCGCGCGGCGGACGGTGCGGTATATGTGTTAGTTGATAGATAGATGACTAAATACCAAACGTAATTTTAGTTTCTTATTATTTACTAGGTACATAAGTTGTTTGTGATGTGATGTTTGTAAACACTTAAAATAATAATAAACGTCTGATTTTTGAACGGGCTATATTTTATACGCCTACAATTGACTCGACGCCACTCAGCCCGCCGGACCCGACCCGGCGAACCGTGAACGTAGCAAACTAGCAACCCGCGGAACGATGCACCGAGTTGAGCATTTACTGACTCGGACGGAAGCCGCGGCGACGCGACGACCTTAAGGCAGACTGAGTCGAGTCAACTCGAGTTGCAACCCGAGTTGGTAAGCGAGTTAGCTCGAGTTACTCGAGTTACCAAAAAGTCGACTCGGCCCATCGCTAAATTCGACTGATTCGTCTGATTCCAAACGTCAGAGTAATTTTACCTAGAACTCAATAGAAAAAGTTTTACAATGTTTTATTGTATTACTAAATTCTAAACGGCTAATGTCTAGGTATACATATTTAATAATATATAAACTACATAGTTTTAATTCTCAAATATACTATTGAGTATTTATTCGTATACGAAGTAAGACTATTAATTTGGAATACCATTTAGAAATAAAACAAAAACTATTAAAAAAATACCCCCTAGTTTAAGACTAAAACTCTATATCTGGTAACTCTGGCTTAATTTAATCAATCAAAGGCTGTGGTTTATTTAGCCTTTTGAACCAACTCTACCAATTTTATTTTGCATTGTATTTAGTATGAATGGATCACATTTATTGTATTTTTGTTAGATATGCCAAGATAGTATTTTCTGTAGAACACCCAATTCTAATTGTTTTTACTGTGCCGGCTATTTTATTAGTTAAAACGCCATAAGACTTAAAAAAAACTTGCGTTGAATTTCGAAATGGATTAATCCCACGTAGGGTGCGTTCCACTAAACGCCCACAAAGATCAAAATGCTCATTTAGTCGTTTCACTTATCGACCGCGGTCGTTGTGGTCGCGGCGAAAACGTCACTTATGACGTCATGACTTACGCTCACGATGACCCATCTAAAAAGGTGGGTCGAAGCGATCGTTGAGAAAATGAGCGGCGTTTTCAAAACTCAAAGCATCAACAATGGCGACCGTTAAGCTTACGTTATTTCATGCGGAAAGAGATATTTTAGTAGAAGTGAATGTTTCTGCAGCGTAAACGTAAATTAATTAAATACACCACTAATATTAAATATAAAAAATAAATTATAAATTTGTTCAATATAAATCGATTCAAACAATAATTAATTGTTTATTTTCAAGGCTTACATATTATAACCTAACCTCTTAAATCTTTTGCAGTCTTTTTATTAACTCGCCGTTTGTATTATTTACCTCCACGCTCATAACGCTCAATAATCCATTCCACTTGAGTTTACGACAATAATCACAGTAACGCTCACAAGCAAGTGGAACGGGAAAAACTGCGGTCGTGAGCGTGATCGTTGTGAACGCTTAGTGGAACGCACCCGTAGGTATTCGCTTCTATTGCCAGATTATACTTAGTGAATTTTGATAAATTCATTGTGATGTGACTTTATTTCGTTTTTTTAAATTCCATTCACTGCATTTTACCTGGCAAGTTTAAACGGATTCACCATGTAAATACTTACAATAGATTAATTTATCACAGCTCAGAGTCTGAACCAATATAATATAAACTAGACAAAATATCTCAGCGACAATGAAAGCTAGTGGAGACCAGCAGGATACGAGGATACAGGCATTTACCAGTTGGGTCAATAGGCTTGACACATTTTTGACATTATTTTTATATGGTTAAGAATAGTTTTACTAGATCAAGAAAAAAATATGGCATGTACCTATTTGAGATCTAGAAAGCACTTAAATAAATATTTTAAAATTGGCTAAGAGATGAAAACGATGTCAGCCATTAGGTTGAGATCGATTACGTCATGACTCAGAAGAAAGTGTAATATTAAATCAATCAATTTATTTATTGTAATGGCTTGATTACACCTACCGAGTAGAGTTGCGAGACAGTAAAATATAACTCGACCGAGACAGCGCTGTAGCCGAGTGAGTGTTCACACGTATTTTTGATATTGTGGCGAGACAGTTTAGTTAATAGAAGAAGTGCAATGACAACTGAGGCTTATGCCTTGATCACACGTACCGAGCAAACCGGCGAGACAGTGCTCTCGGTCGAGTACTCGGTACGTATAAACATAGCGCCGAGTGCACGGCCGAGCGCTCGGCCGAACAAAGTGGCGAGAAGAGCTGTAGCAAACCGTATGTATTCGTTACTGAGTAACGGGTGCGCACCCGTTACTCAGTAACGACTAGTGATGAATTAAATAATGAATTTCGTTACTCGCATCTTTCGTATATTCGGTACCTATACAATGTAGGTACCCAATATACGAAAATGCGAGTACCGTTGATGCGTTTATTGAAACGTTTGCTGGTTGATCGTATGTTTTACGAACTTGCGCGCTTATTGGGTGTCTTTTTTGAAAACGTTTGTAATAACGAACGATGTCCGTTAATTAAATAAAGTATAATTTGGAAGTAATTCGTTAAAGATTTTTACTGTTTATACAAAGGTATTGTATGTGTAGACAACGTTTGAAATTGTAACAGAAACTAAGTAAGAAAGTATTTTTGTCAAATTACAAATACAAAAAAAAAAATACTAAAATGCGAAAAATGCACCTTACGTAGCTTGGTGAGTAATTTATAAATAAGTAAGTTTTCTATAGAGTACATTGTACGCGTACATAACACGGCTCGATTCGTTGCTCTAACATAACATATCATGTTGTGAGGTATCAGAAGTAACGAGTAACGTAACGATACGAAAGTAACGAGTACTTATTGTTATAGTAACGAATACATACGGGTACGCATTTTTTCGTTACCTTTACACCTCCATGACATTATTGTCGCGTCGCCGCACGTGGTTTTTTTGAGTGCAGTTGTATAAAACAAGTTAAAATGTCTACAAATATCAAATGGGACGTCGAAACAACTATTAAATTTATACAGTTATATAAACTAAATCCGTGTCTATGGAACTTTAAATCACCTGAATACAAGATAAAGCAAAAACGGGATGCAGCATATAATTCCATAGTTAATGGAATTAATATAACGGGATTCAGTACACTAGAAGTTAAAAACAAAATAAAAACTTTGACTTACGGTCGACGTACCAACAAGAAAATAAAAAAAATCAAGAATCGAAGAAATCCGGAGCGGGTCTCAGTAATGTGTACACTTCTAATATTAAATGGCTGAAAGAGATGGAAGAGGTGTTTTCAAAAGATTTAAACAAAAATGATTCTGAGAACGTAAGTATTTTTTATTGTTACTTTTTGTGTTATAATGTAGATAGGGGAGACTGGGGACACCTATTTTTATCGCTAATCTACTATATTTTTTACCGTCGTTGAATGTATTATACTTCCCGGTTTATAATTTCAATATTTATCAAACATTCGAAAGAGGCCAAGTTATTTTATATTTCCGGTCATAAATTAATAAATAATCAAATCTTTCTGATATAATATCAGGGAGAGTAGTTTTCCGCCGAATTACCATGAAAAATTACCAGTTCACCGTACATTTGGGAGATTTCTACTGTTATTACCGATTAAAATATCTATAACATCGTTAAAATATGTCGCCTAGAGATGAAGTCCCTAGTTTTCCCTATTTCTTAAATAAAATTATGAAATCATTTTGTTTTGCCATGATACGGCACCTGCCCCACTGAAGAACTCTGCATATTTATCTCGAAGCTCCCTTGCTGTACCTACGTGCTGCATTGTTGGTGCTATGATCAGTGATAGTTGGCAAAGTAGCTATAAGTTCTCGCCTCCAACTCCCCTCAGAAACGGATCCTGAATCTATATCTTCTTCAAAAATAATAAAAAAAAATCATTTTTATTTACGTAAACCTATTACAGGTACTTGCAAATAGTCAAAAAAATAATTTATTATTAATCTATGTATAATTTTAACATTTATAAATGAGCATATTAAGCAGGTTTTTTAGTTATTGTTTTTAATAATTTTAGTCTTAACTTTATTATTTTACTATATTGTGTCCAATAGCTTGTTCTGTCTATATTAAATTATATTAAGAACAATTGTCATTATTTGGGCGGACCATGAGTATATAACGACGGACGCGCTTTAATGCTACCACCGGATCCAATACCCAACTGAGAAGATCCGGCGAAACAAACTCAGTGGGTTATTCTACTGCCGGTTTTAACACGACCCACATGAGACGGTCCGGCGAAACATACTCAAATGGGCAGAGCGTAGGTTTTGATCCAGTTACTTTTATTATTTATTTGGCATACACATTATTTTCCCGAACGGTTGTCTTTATAATATTTGATTATCTATTAATGTTTTTATACTAATTAAAGAAGCTAATTTGAGACAGAACTAGCGGTATATTAATGTAACTCATTAAGCCGATTACAGATAGTTCACAGAGCATCACACTATTATGCTTACTATTTTACTTAGATACAGGGTCTCTAGGAAGTGTTACGCACGATGGTTAATGAGACCAAACATCTTTATCCTCAATATAGTCCTTAACGCTATAGTAACCTTTAGATACAAGGACACGTTTAATATATGCTTTAAAAGTTGTATCAGGCAAATCAGTAACACGACTAGGGAGTTTGTTATAAAACCTAATACCATTTCCCATAAATGATTTATTGGTTCTACTTACTCTAAAACCGGGTATGGCAATTTTATGTTTATTTCTTGTGTTAACATTATGAATATCACTTTTTTTACTATAATGATCTATATTTTTTCTAACAAAAATGATATTTTGGTATATGTACTCAGAAGGAGCGGTAAGTATATTTATCTCTTTAAACAGGGTACGTAAGGAGTCGCGACTACCTAAACCGTAAATAGCCCTAACTGCTCTTTTCTGTAATATAAAAATACTATTGACATCAGCGGCTGAACCCCAAAGCAGTATTCCATAGGACATAATGCTATGAAAGTACGCGAAATACACTAGTCTAGCAGTTGCTTCATCTGACAATCGCCTAATTTTCCAGACAGCATAAAATGCGGAACTGAGTCTACCAGTTAATTTTTCAATATGAGGGCCCCATTGCAGTTTTGAATCTAATGTTATTCCTAGAAAAACTGTCGATTGAACTAGGTCCAACGTTTCTCCATTAAGTGAAGCAATTGGTTTAGCGGTAGTTACATTTGGTAGCGCAAATCTGACGCATTTAGTTTTACCCGCGTTTAATAAAAGATTATTTGAAGAAAACCAATGTGAAAGTATACTTAGTGTTTTATTGTGTTCAATAAGGTTAGTATATTTTCTATTGACTTTGAATATTAATGAGGCATCTATGCTAATGCAGACATCGTCTGCAAAAAGTACTATATCTGACAGTTTATTTATGATGTATGGTAAATCATTGATGTAAACTAAGAACAGAAAAGGACCCAGAATAGATCCTTGGGGCACGCCCATTTTTATTAAATGCTCTTTTGAAGCAACGCCGTCTACATATACTATTTGTTTCCTATCAGATAAATAGGATATAACAAGATCAAGCGATTTTTCAGTAATTCCATAATATTTTAACTTAAGAACGAGCGTCTCATGATTTACACAGTCGAATGCCTTGGAAAGGTCACAGAAGACTCCAAGAGCATCTTGCGACCCCTCCCAAGCCTCTAGTATAAATTTAATTAGAGTGCATCCTGCGTCCTGAGTTGACCGGCCTTTAGTGAATCCAAATTGCTTATCGTGCAATATCCCATTTAGATTAAAATGTGTCAACATTTGATTAAGCATAATCTTTTCAAATACTTTCTTAGAGTTGGCAATATCGAGATAGTTCTATAGTTAGTGGCGTTATTTGAGCAACCTGATTTAAATATCGGCACTATTTTACTAATCTTCATTAAGTCAGGGAATACTCCATCAGTTATGGATGTATTAAAGATAGCTGCTAGAATAGGAGCGATATTTTGTATTACTGTGTAAATAGCTTTAACAGAAAGTCCCCACAAGTCTTCTATGCCTTTCATTTTAATTGTTCGGAATGCCTTTACAATATCAACATCATTTATTGTCCGGAAGCCGAATTTAGACACGTCTGATTTAATGTTCGCTTTTAATAGTCTTTCAGCTTCCTGAGGGGAAGATTATAGGTATTTAGTGGTATCCATTGGTATATTAGTAAAAAAAATAGCAATAATATTTTTATCTGAGACTAACTTATCACTGATATTTAAGTTTATAGTTTTATCTTTAATTTTGTTTTTACCAGTCTCAGTATTTATTATTTTCCACGTTGACTTTATTTTGTTATCCGATTTTCTTATTAACTCACTCAAATACAGTGACTTTGCCTGAATACAAACTTGTTTAAAAATTTTAGAATATGTCCTAACAGTATTTATAAAATTGTCATCAGTTGTGTAGGACCTTATATTATATAATTCATACAAAACATCTCGGCTCCGTCTTATACTTTTGGTAGCCCAAGTATTAAATTTTGTTTTATTTTTTTCAACACTCAACACAACACAACCCCTTGGAAAGTAATGGCCGGGACTTGTGAGACATGAGGCGCGAATAATTTTATCGCTGGTTTCGTCATTAGTTAGTATGGGTTTTTGAAAAATTCTAAACCTGCTTGCCAGAATACCAAATGCATTTTCGACGATTCTCCGTGCTCTAGAGACTCTGTAATTGAATATTTTTTGTTTCGTTGAAAGATTTGTGCCACTGTATGGTTTTAATAAATATGATTTTAGTGGAAACGCATCATCTCCAACTAAAAATCCTCCTTTTGGAAGCAAATTATTCTCAAGATCACTACGTAATTTGCTGTTTTTGAATATCCCCCCATCTGAATTTCTTCCATTAGCCCCAATATTTACATATCGAAAACAATAGTCATGATCCACCACAGCCATCAAAACAACACTGTTGGAATCCTTGTAATTAAAATATTCACTTCCACAATTCGGTGGTGCTTGAATTATCACATGCTTCCCGTCTATAGCGCCGTGGCAACCAGGGAAATTCCACCTTGTTCTGAAGCCTAATTGTATTTCTTGCCATTCTTCATTGTTCTGCGGTACCTGAAACAATAATTTATTTTCATTTCATTTCACATATTCCTGGTCCTACTAATGAAGACACAGATTCTCAGGACAGTAGCTCTGCTACATCTTCGCATCCAAAAATCAACCAGGAAGTATTAGCTAATACAAGCAACGACCAGGGGTGCGTTCCACTAAGCGCCCACAACGATCAAAATGCTCATTTAGTCGTTCCACTTATCGACCGCGGTCGTTGTGGTCGCGGCGAAAACGTCACTTATGACGTCATGACTTACGCTCACGCGAAGCTCACGATGACCCATCTAAAAAGGTGGGTCGAAGTGATCGTTGAGAAAATGGCGTTTTCAAAACTCAAAGCATCAACAATGGCGACCGTTAAGCTTACGTTATTTCATGCGGAAAGAGATATTTTAGTAGAAGTGAATGTTTCTGCAGCGTAAACGTAAATTAATTAAATACACCACTAATATTAAATATAAAAATTAAATTATAAATTTGTTCAATATAAATCGATTCAAACAATAATTAATTGTTTATTTTCAAGGCTTACATATTATAACCTAACCTCTTAAATCTTTTGCAGTCTTTTTATTAACTCGCCGTTTGTATTATTTACCTCCACGCTCATATTATTCACCCCAGCAAGCACCACTTACTGTAACTACGACTGCCACTGGAAATACTGCGAGAGCTAAAAAGTGAACTAAAGAAATTTTTCAAGCTGTTTCTGATCTCAAAAAGTTAAATGATGGGATAAATTCTGAGAGTGAAACCGTATTTGATGTGTTTGGAAGGAGTGTTGCGTTACAACTTAAGAATTTATCGGCAGAGAATGCTCTAATAGCACAAAGTAGAATCCAGAATATTCTGACAGAATTTGGGATAAAAGAAGTTAGACAAAGAACTACTTCGTCTTTTTCTAATCACAGCTACCAAACACCGTCTTCTGTATATTCAGACACGCCTAATGACTATTATCAGTTTGATGAAACTTATGTGGATTCTCTGCCACAACTACCAACACCAGCTCTCTCTATATCGCAAACAAGCTTTGCTACAACATCTACTCCAGTGCCTAATGTCGCTACGCCAGATTCTATAAGCACTAATGACATCGTAGCAGCTGCGATGTTTGCAGCTATGGAAACAGATGGAAGACAACAAGTTTGATTTTTATTTTTGTCTATTTTGATTTTGGTATGATTGATGATATTGCAGCCTGAAATACTCTGTAAAAAGCCTGCAAATAACAGTAGCTCGCGCCAGTTAGCAAATAGCATAACGCTATTTGTAGTTTAGTCTTTGCAGTTATAGCTTCTCTCATGACTGTATCTTCCCTTTGTATCAATGGAGTAATATTTTTCCTAACAATGTGTCAAAATGTTGTACATCCATTCTTAAAAGCATTCTGAATTCATCAGGATCTTCTACCTCTAATTCATTAAAAACAGTGTTTGTGGCGCCAAAACTAGATCTTCTCAACATCCATGGCCTTGTCCAAATGCGGCGTTGCTCCTTTTCCAGCAGTTCATTTAATTCTTCTACTAATAGTGGAATAAGTAACTTTGTATATTTTCTAATTATCTTTTTACGATCCATCATATCCGAATTGTAGTCTCAATATAACTGAACTGACTGTGTTTATTTCAAAACGTGTGTGAACAGCTACTCGCTTACTACACTGTCTCGGCCGAGAAACATTTTACTGTCTCGCCGGTTTGCTCGGTACGTGTGATCGAGGCATTAACATGGATCGGAATGACGTGCGTGTACGCACCGAGTGGCGAGCGGTCGCCGAGTGCACGCTGAGTGCTGTTTAGATCCACCGAGTGACAAAGCGAGACAGTACGGGGAAGCGGGGAGGTGGGTACTCGGCCTTGTAAATAGAACGGGGTCCAAATGACTGTCTCGGCCTGTTGCTAGGCCGAGCGCTCGGCCTAGCACTCGGTAACGTGTTTATAAATACCGAGTGCTCGGCCGAGGGCACTGTCTCGCCACACTACTCGGTAGGTGTAATCAAGCCTTATAGGATCGCGTTTATGTTTTTTAACTAGACGTATGACGTCATAAAATGGCTGATGCGTTTTCGGAAGTTAAAGACATAAACAAAATAAATAATTTTCATATTGAGTTGAACATATTCAAGTTTTTTAAACAGAAATTATTATATTTAGGTTCCACATGACAAATAGGTACTTTAGTAAATAAACATAATTGTAACATAATTTTATATGTGTCAACTAGCCTATTCTTTACATTATAATAAAATTAATAATAATAATTTATGTTACGTTGAAACTTTAGGTAGATTTGTCCGAACAGGGCTTCTCTTATTGTTTAAATTAAGAATATTTATTTTACGAACATAAACCGCAATCAAGGGGCTTTTATTTACTCCTTCCTAAAATTTTATTAAAGTAGGTAGTAGACCAAGGAATATGATTTTTTTTGGTCTATCTACCTACTATTACTGTCATTAAACCTTCCGATGCCCTCGTAGACCCGAAGTCCGAGAGGCCCGCGAACTGTAAAGTAGAGCGACAGTTGCACAAAACTCCCCTAAAGAAACTAAAAGCCATAATCCCTCAATCTCCCTGTCAGCGACCGCCCTAAGCCGAGGTCCAAGTACCACAGGGGACGCCCTCTTGCGCAGGTTGCTTAGTTTGTAGCGTTTAAACCATTTAACTAGGCTGGAGCTCTGCTCGCCTTTATGCCCGGTGAAGTAGCAAAAGACATATTATGTCCGTCCGAAAAAAAAAGTTTCCTATAAACTTTAATACCGATTTTTATAACACCATCTCACCATCATATAACAAGCGTATATCAGGGAACGGGCAGCAGCGTTACGTTGTGAGTTACAACATTGCGGCCACCAATCCATTTTTTTTTGTCCCGTGGGAAATACATTTACGCATTCCCAACTCCGCTGCAGCGTATTGGCGCGCTTGCGGTGGGATATGTGGGGCTCGCCCTCTCCATAGCAAGGTATGCTAAACTCATACCACGAGGAGAGGAACCTACACCACTAAAACCCCCCGGACACTCCTTCGATCCGCCGTTGGCGGGGGCCGGATACGCATAAGCAATCCGGCCCGGCCACCAACCCACCTGAGAAGCGTGGTGACTATCATAGTCTAATCCCAAGGAAAAGAGGGGAGGCCCATTTTCATCTGTGGATGTATACGGGCTGATGTTGATGATGATGATGATTAAATTTAGACCGGAGATATTCACAAGGCGTAATTCATGATTTTGACTTAATAATGACTAAAAATAAATGTGCCATTGCCTTTTACATTAAAAATAAAATAAATAAATATTGTAAGTTTAATTATTCTCTCATGCTTTGGATTTGGATTTCTGTATAACTTCTTGTCTTGACTACCTTCTTGGCGAGAGCGAGAATGAAACCACTAGGTTTCATTCTCTTTTCGGCTCAACTTGGTTGATGAGGGACTACCCTCCGTGCCTTGAAAAGCACGTTCAGCCGTTGGTCCCGATTGTTACCATCATTCGTACCAAATGTATACCAGGGAACGGGCAACAGCGTTTCCCTGTGTGTTCCTGCGTACCTAAATGTTATCGAATTAAACGAACGAACGTTTGTTCGTTTGCTTGATCGCGCTAATCTCATGAACTGCTGGTCCGAATTGAAAAATACTTTCAATGATACATAGCCCATTTATCGAGGAAGGCTTTAGTCTATATTTTACGCGGGTGAAATCGCGTGCGGGAAGCTAGTAGTTCAATATGGACCTATATGAAAACGATTTTGTGTTATTCCATTTGCATTTGCAGTAGGTTTATATTTTGTAGTTGGTAGCGTTACTTAGCGGTTCTAATCTGTTAGAGCGCTTCTCTACATTGAATTGTATTGTGTTATCCCAGTAGATTAGCTTAGAATGGACCACCCCATTTCTTGTCATAGGTGTAAGAGGCGATTGTTATGGAATGTTCCTTTACGTCGATTAAACATAACTGTGATATCGTTACCGGCTCCTAGCAAGCACCGCAATGAATCGATGGGGTACTTACTCTACAGTTCTCCATTTCGCTACCGCATAGGTGAATTTTACGATTACTACTTTATAAGCACTTAGATGGCATAACCCCTTTCGAAGGAGGTCGATATTCAACGGTGGACGTTATTCAGGCTGTTGGTACATGGGTAGAATAGTAGGCACCTATATAGGCCTTTGCCTATTTAGCTACCTACTATTCTACTCTACTTATTCTATGTATTGTACCTATTCTACAATTGAAATTGTATTTTAATATATTTATAATATTATTTATATTTTTATTTATATTTATTATAATTATATATTGGATATGGAATATCCAATTTATAATTTAGGAAGTGGGTAAAATGGGGTTCAAATAAAAGAAATATACATCCATTGACGCATTTGCATCGATATTATTTTGAAGAAATATTTACAAAGAAAATGTAAAATATTATAACAAAAGCACATTTAAGTATCTATGTCGATAATAAGAAATGCAGTTCTTTACAAACCTTATAGAAGAAAAGAAATACTAATCAAGTAGTTAAGCTTAGATACAACTATGGAGGGAAAGTAGATAGGTACATTGTTTGTCTGTTTGCGTCTGTTTTATAATGCGCCCTTTAGAGTATTAACATACATTTATATAATCCGGATGGCAGATGTTTGGTTTTGCCAGAAATATATTTGTTAAAATTTATTTCACATTATACATTTTTTAAATATTGTTGTAGCAAATCGAGTATTTTTCGGACTCTATGGTTAGGCATGTGTTTGTGCATTAATAGTTCTAATCCATAAAAAGAAAATATTATGTCAGTTCAGGAGTTTTTGACCTATGAATTATATTTAGAACGGAATAACTTAGGTAGGTACTTTAACTCTTTAAAGGAGGATTGATTGGACTAATTGGTACATCAATATTTTTTAAAGCGTTAAAGACTAGACTTTCCATGATAGTTCTGGATAATGTAATCTTTTTTTCAGTAATAGGTATACAGTCAGTGCAGTAGGCTTGTAACAAAGGAATGTAATTTATTAGCAGCGTTTACACATACATTAATACGAGTGTGTGTATTTCACTTGGGTTTCGGGTAACAATAGTTCAAGCACAACCGAAATAACAATTAGGTACATTACGTAGGTTCAAATATTAGAAGCTTGTCACAAATTATAGTAATGTCAAATTATAATCTCATTGATTACGCTTATTTTATACTATATAAAATGAATTAAAATTAAAGGAGTGGTGGCTATCGAGTAAAAAGTCCAGCATTTGTAATAATAATTTAGGTTAGCTAATAGATACCAATCTTTGTATAAAATTATTAATTTCCATGTTTCTTAAGAACTACGATAAGTAATAGACTATATCACTTGATTTCAAAGGACAACTTCAACTTTATATATCACTCTACACTTTAGGTACATTTATGCTTAAACGTTAAATATGTAGAACATTAACTCTTTTACTCTCTCCACATCCATTACTTTATTCCATCAGATATGAGTCTCTTAAATTCTTTCGCCTATAATTATAAAAGTAGAATTTTCATTATTTTAGTTGGACAGGTCTCCTAGCTTTTCGGCTAAGTACCTACGTAAATTTCCATGTAAATTTTATACCCACTGTGCAGGTCTCTCTAGTCTTATAGAAGCAAGTCTTGTCTAGAATGTGTTTTGCCTTTACGTAAGTACGCAAATTTTCTATACTTACTGGATCGTGACAGTTCCAGTCCTTAAATATCTTATTTAGACTTTGTAAAAATATCTATTCTAAGTATATTATAAGAATATATCAACTTTAAATGGTATTACAATTGTTAATAAGTGATTTAAGAACGAGGACGACGATGTTTAAATAGCTCGACAAATTTTAGTTAATTCTTAGTTCATTTCATTTCATTGGATGAGTCGCACCAGGACTTTAGATATTACCTACTATTTGGTCCAGAGAAAATAAGTAGGTATTTGTATGCGATCCATTCATGACCAATTCTAAATTCTCTTACATCAAAGAAGTGATACTGATTATATCAGTAATATTTTCCATATACTTATATTTAGTATTCTAACAAGCAAAATACACAATCACTGAATAGCAATTCAATATGTTGTCCTGCTCTAGGATCAATAAGTTGCAAAGGATATCCATACATAGTGCCATCACATTAAAAATCAATATGGTGATATGTATATTTACTCAATACATATATAATATGTATTATAGTAACCATATAAAATATTCACATAAGAAAAGTCTACGCTATCTACCTATAAAGGTACTCATTAAGACACGTTGTATTTTAAGGATTTAAATTGGGGAAGTCGACCATGCTGAACTTTTTCTCAGGCCTTAGATATAATTTTATTATAACAAAATTATATTAGTATTCTAAAGTCTAAAAATATTACTTAATAATTTAAAACTAAAAGGTAACTTCCAACAATGATGTCGTTGTGACGCCTCGGGTTATCGTCGCGCGACGCACGCCCCCACAGCCACGTGCGCCGCTCACATTCGTACAAAAGGACATTAAATGCCACATCAATCTTATAGTATTTTTACTTATATTAATTATAAAAAGCCCGATAATCACGAGCTAATTTTTATAACATTTCTAAGTCTTGTGACTAGATTTTCCCTATCTAAGTAATACGTAAGTAAATAACATAGGAATATTTGTACGACAAGATGCCATCGATCACGAGCGGTAACTCAAATGCAGACTACTAAATACACAACATGTAATATTAAACAAAATCACACCCAAAAGACAAATTCCTAAACGTTCAATAAATTAACCTTAACTTAAGACTTATTCGGTAAGAAAATCTCCATTAAGTACCTACTTACTTAAATTTATGCGAGTAGCGCGAACCGAGTCCGTGGGAGATCGCTCTAACTAACGTCCATCTAAACTCTAGAAAAATATTTTTGTATATCTAAACACTTATAAAAATAACGGAGTCGGCTCTTAGACAGAAGGAGAATGAGTTTCGAAGGCGGGAATGGTCCTCGGGATAGGAGAGCTCGTTGCTTAAAAGGGCAGGCTGGAGCGGAACATGTTCTCGATGAGCGGTGGTGCGGGCACCAGGTCCTCGAGCTTCAGGTAGAAGATGCGTTGCAGTCCTTGCACTGAGAGCGAGCGTAGCTCGGGCAGTGCGCCAAGGACGCGGCTGAAGTGAGGCGCTCCGCCTCCGGCGCCACACGGCATGTGGGCGCGCAGACATCCAATGATCTTCATCTGCAGCTGTTCTACACGATGAGGTTCCTTCAGACCGTGCCTGTCTGTTGATCAAAGAAAAATGATATCAGTTTGCATTCTATAAGTTATAAAAACATGCCCCGCTACTAAAAATAATATTTAAAAATTATTATGGCTTCTAGGAGTATAAACCGTTTGTTAGTTTATTTCATTTATTAGGGTATACTTTATGTTATTTTAGTTTGCGAATGATTATAAGTAGCAAACCTATTTCAGTTACGAATAATAATTATTAAGAGCTTTAATATCTATTAACATTTCAAAAGGTCATTCATTATACACACCTGTTACTAAAGTTAATGCGCAGAGACACGCAAACGTAGAAATATCAATATCCATCGAATGTAGAGTATTGCTGAAGTCCAGAACTGCGTGAAGCCAGTCGCCGAACGAGCGCTGACACTGCCGTTTGTCCAACACCATACCATTGCAGAAAGTCAGTTTCGTATCTTCTGGCCGAGTACGGTATGCGAGTCGCAATACGAAAAGTTCAAGACGCGCCGATGCAAATAGCTGCTCACGATCTTCGAGGCATAAGTCACCGTATCCTGGGACTTTATCGGCGAATACTTTAATCATGTCAATAGATGTCGTCAAAAGAGTATAAAACTGTTGAATAACTTCCAAATCTGACATCGGGTGTTCCATAGGATTAGGTTCCCGGTATTGTGAGTAGTCAAGGTTTGCAAAATCTGGCGAAGTATCGACATGAGCCCTGACGAGTGCCGTGATTAATGAAATAGGCGGGCTTGGAGGAGATTCTTGCGGACATTTCGGTTTAGACGGTAGTCTGCCTCGCCTGCCTTTCAAGGAGTCTGTCCTTACCACTTCTTTCACCATACCTACTGCAAGACATTTCTGGAACCGGCAGAACTGACATCTATTTCGTCTCCTTTTATCTACTGGGCAAGATTTTTCAGCTAAACAAACGTATTTAGAACCTTTTTGTACTGTTCTTTTAAAGAATCCTTTACATCCTTCGCATGTTCTTACACCGTAGTGTTGGCAAGCAGCGGTATCACCACACACTGCGCACAGCTGACTTGGCGAAGCGGGCGCAGCGCGCGGGCCTGTTCCTTCAGGCGGTGCAACACCAGGAGAGCTGGATGCAGAGCTCGGCGCTGAAGCTTGCATACAGTGGACTCTACCTGCAGGAATCTTAGGACTATCACTAGAACTGGTAGATTCCGACCTTTGCACAGGCAATGAAGCTCGTCTCTGTCTCGCACTTTGATCAGTAGATATGTGTAGATCTACTGAGCTTGGGAATGGTGGTAGAGAATAAGAGTCTTGATTGGGAGTCACTCCACCCGTGTCAAATGTTGGGCTGCAGGGCTGTGCCGGCGCATAATATGTCGACGGCACATAAGGAAGTGTAGGTTGATGGTATTGGTAAAGTAATTGCGTGGACGTATGTCCTTGATATGCGCCAACATTGTAGCAGTCTTCGTCCATTTTGATGCCAAACTCTGCCATTTCTTGTTTGGGATAACGGACAGAATAAGTTTCTTCGAAGCTAGGTAGCGCTGGACCGAGAGTCGGCGAAGATGCTTCGCTGATGGGTGTGGTGCGTTGTGATTTAAATTCAGGTGGGACTGGAGCGTGAAATTCAACGTCCGGGAACGGGTCTAGATTTTCTTCTAAAATTTCTGTCGAGTCTTCTTGATATTGCGGCGACAGTAGATCAGTGAAGGACGAACCGTAGTTGCTCTGTAATAGAAAAGACAATCAATAATGAAGGCGTCGCTGAAACGGTAGGCGGTGGGTTGTTGACGACGGGGCGGCTGTCACGCACCAATAGCGTGAGCATTCGAGTGACCGTTTATTTCTATAGGTACTTTGTGAACAACAACGTTACCGCCTGCTTGACAATCAGTGCAGGTGTTCTATTGAATAAATTATTCGGCCCACTTTTGAAAACGGGCTAGCCGTCATTTGAGGAAATTAGATTTAATATTGATCAACTATGTACACATTTTAATATTTATATTAATTGATATATTTTTTTTTGTTTTTTATTCGACTATTACCAAGAATAAAAAACGAAAGATTACATACTTTTTATAAGGTAAATATATCTATGCATATGTAAACAACCGAAAAAGTTTTAAAAACTGTTATAACTAGTCATTATTTGGTGACTGCCGTTTCCAATGTGTAAACTTTTATTATATAATGTTCGTAGTATAGATATTTGCTAGTATTCTTAAAAAACAATTTATATGTATGTCCTCATTTTACGCTCTCATTTATATACTTAATAAAAAAAAGCTTAAAAAATATTGAGCTATAAAAATTTGTAATTTCTTTTTTTAAGATTTTTTATTTAGTGGAGGACCCATATAATAATGTAATAAAAGTTGAGTACTTACATGTGTCTGCAGCAGTAGCATGCTGGAGGAATTTGGTGTGAAGGCGCTTGGCGAGCGCGACTCTATGGCGCTCGGCCCTGCAACAACCAGACACCATAATTTTAGTACGATAAGTTTCTATATACTTAGCTAATATGTATACATGTTAGTGATAACATTAACTTAACAATTTTGAAAATTTCCGTTACGACTCGCAACGGTAGAACAAAACCGACTAGCCGATTCTAAATGCGTCAGGAAACCGGTAGACATGAAATTGACGGCACCGTCCTTTGAACTATCACGCTATGCGAGCCATGCATCATTTATATTTACCCTCGGCGAACATACTTTGGTTCTTCCTTCACCACAACCACTCGTTACGAACTAATCGATACTACCTACTAATCGCCGAGAATTCGAATCTTGATCAGTGGTGTTCGCACTTGTCGCAGCACGGTTACTATAAACAGTGACGATATTAATGAACGGTCTCCTATTTATACTGCAGTTTTGCCAACCAAATATTGGCGTTTTGAATACATTGTGTCACGGTACTTGATTCGCCACGCCCAGTAAATTGAATTCTATGTATACACCTCATCTAGGTCTATTAAAACAACGTAGCAAATAGGGAAAGCTGCTTAATACATCTTCAACTTTTGCCCGACAAAATAGAGTTCATTTCTAAAGAGCGCTGTCGTTTGTAATTTTTGGGGCGAAAAGGCGATGGATCCCTTGGGAGGTTATGAAATCAGTGGCATTTGCAGTTTCTATTATGTTAAGAACCATTAATTCCAGTCTTATTAAGCTATAAACAAAACAGAAGCTTTTGTTACCGTGTTGTAGTTTTCTATAGCTATGTTTATTTTATGTTTGTCTACATATTTATATAAAAACAAATAGCATTAAATTTTGAAACCATACATCATATAAGTGAATCTTTAAAATAGTAAATTGATTTCGTTTTTTTTTTTGCTAAGATTACTGGCAGAGTTTTGCAGTCTACTAGTATTCTTATTAACCCCTCGAGCTAAGCTAAAATGCTTGTGTTGCGAGTGGGTTCACGTCGGTAGAACAATGGGTGGGGTTCGAACCGGCAACCGCAAGATCACAAGTCCGACGCCCTAGCCATTGGGCTACGGCCGCTTCTATCATTTAAAATTAATTTATTACAGTTTTTACATACATGCTAATTATAACGATGTTACGTTAATGATACAAATAAAGTAGGTAGTATTGTACACTACAAAATTTGTCGATAGGTACCATCATATCCAACGACCGTAGAAACACATTAATCTTCTCATAGTAACGTACTTTATGTTTATTGGTTTTTTGACCAAAAAAAAAAGTTCGAAAGCTTGTGAATATGGATGAATATTGTGTTTATACTCTTTCATGCTAAAACTACTGAACTGATATGGATACAAAGTAAAAAATATATAAATAAAAAACGGGTCAAGTGCGAGTCGGACTCGCGCACGAAGGGTTCCGTAACATTTTCAAGCGTCTACCTGTTGCCGTTATTGATATCAAGCAAAAAAAGGCAAAAAAAAAAGTTTGTTGTATGGGAGCCCCCCTTAAATATTTGTCTTATTTTTAGCATTTGTTGCTATAGCGACAAGATAAATACATAATTTATGAAAAAGTCAATTGTCTAGCTATCGCAGTTCTTGAGATACAGCCTGGTGACAGACAGGATGACAGACAACCCTAAAAATGGTTTATAACGACTTTGCTTAAAACGACATGTCGTTCATTGTAACACAACAGCGAATGTTTACTAAAAAATACGTTTGTTATAACGGGTACCGGCTATAACAATTGTAATCCCAAAACCATATCATTTTATAAGTTATATTTTTAAGAAACCATGCGTTTATATTTAAGATCTTATTATATACTAAAACTTGCACTAAATATATTATTATGACTATTTTATTTTAAAATTTAGATAGCTACATAAACAACAATGACAATATAAGATGATGATGTACTCGTAGTTAAGGCCAATTACAAGTTTTAACTTTCATGCATAGTTATGTAGTATTATTGTATTGTATCACGTATTATTGTAAAGTACATAAGTATATAAACTATATACTACTAACTAATATTAACGGTTTTGTCTGTAATTGTGTTTACTTAATTAGCTTTTAAGTAAAACCAGTGTAAGAATTGTGTACGGCACGTTTTGAACTAAACCTAAACATGTAGCTTAATTACCTATGGCATGTCCGGATTAGAAGGAAAACAAACACTGTAAATATATGGAAATATTAAACGGAAATATTTTCATAATCTATCTATCTAATTTACAATTATAAGTAATCGCTGTTTTTAATGTACAAAATAATTATACCTTTAAAATAAAAGTTATTATTTAGGGTCTTCAGATATTAAAATTGTATTATCAAAAAATTATAAATATTTATTAGCTTTTAAGCCTTTATTACAAGTTTTTATTTAACTTGCACTGTGTGTACATAGGTAAGTTTGTTCGCGTGGAATCTTGCAACTAAAGTTTGAATTAGATATTTTCAACCGATTGAGCTATTACTTTGTATGTAATACGTTTTTTATTATATTAATAATCGCCAAAATTTGCTATATGTTTATCAAAGAGCCTTTATAATTAACTAACCGGCCAAGTGCAAGTTAATCTCACAGATAGATGGATAGTGATAGTAAACTATTTTCCGTAAGTGAAAGTATAGGTATTAGGTATATTGTGTATCATCATTTCAGCCGTAGGGCGTCCACTGTTGGACATAGCCTCCCTCAAAGATCTCCAGTTGTTGCTGTTAGAAGCGGCCTGCATCCACCGTGATCCTGCGGCCTTAACCAGATCGTCCGTCCATCTAGTAGTTGGACGTCCTACGCTACGCTTGCCGACCCGCGGTCTCCATTCGAGAACTTTTCGGCCCCAACGGCCATCTGTTCTCCGTGTTATATGGCCTGCCCATTGCCACTTCAACGAACTAATCCGTTGGGCTATGTCGGTAACCCGCGTTCTTCTACGTATCTCCTCATTTCTGATTCGATCTCGTAGAGAAACCCCGAGCATAACCCTCTTTATAGTTCATTGAGTGACTCTGAGCCTGTTCATATATAGGCCTATAGTGAAGCACCACGTTTCGGATCCATAGGTCATCACTGGCAACACACACTGGTTGAAGACTTTCGTCTTTAGGCATAGAGGAATTTTGGACGAAAAGACACTGCGCAGTTTCCCGAACGCCCATCCGAGTTGGATTCAGCCATTGACCTCCTTCTCGAAGTTGGACTGTCTGCCCTAGGTATACATACTCGACAACATCTTCAAGAACCGTATTCTTAACCATTATAGGGGTAGGCACAACATGGACGTTAGACATGATTTTCCCAATGCCTAATTGGTTAAGGCATTGGGGGCTTTACCCAGGATGCAGGTTCGAGTCCTGCCGGTGGTCGAATTTTATTAATCTCAATTTTGAAATATATGATTTTCGTCTTGTCCATGTTCATTTTAAGACCTACCCGTTGGGAGACATTGTACTGAGTTCTTCCATCGACTTTGCCATGACCACGATATCATCAGCGAATCGAAGGTGAGTGAAGAAGAAGTTTGAATATTGTGTATACCACTTTATTTTCACTTGATTGAATTCTTACAGGTTCTCCTGTACTCTACCTATAAGCAACGAACTATTTTGTATTTTTTTTTTATTTTCGGCTCAGTTGTTTTGGAAATCCGGATGGTCTAATTTCGCCTACTTTAATGAATAAAATCGAAACTATTCTAACTAAAGGACTCGTTATGAGAGTTTACTCATAACGAGTCCTTTCAATTGATATATTACACAGTAAGATTTGTATAACTTTTTTTATGTCATAATTTTTAACCTAAAAAAATTATATTAAAAAAATATATCTTTTCATATCTGTGTTAGGGTCACACCATCCTACCAAATTTCAGATGATTTGATCCAGGAGATTCGGAGAAAATTGGCTGAGACTAACAGACAGACAGACGCACGAGTGATACGTTTTTCATTTTTCTGTGAAACCCTAAAAATGAAGTTTTAAAAATATATTTTTTTGTGCTCTTTATGTAAAAATTTGCCATAGTAGAGCTTTCTCCTACCGGCAGTTATAACGCACACGGTGCTCCAATTATTCCTGATGAACAGTTTTTATTTGTAATTTTTTTCAACATCATTATGTTTTCAAATGATAAGGTTTTTTATAGTAACTGGATTAAGTGTTTCCACACATAAGATAAGAATAAATTAACCTGCTGATATTTTATTTGTCCTGTTCTTAATTGTCAGGAGAAGAATTTATTTTTTGTATAAATCCACGAGAACGCAAAAGCTTTAACAGGGGTCGCCGGGAATTACGTTATTAGAAAATACGTTGTTTACCCATGAGTAGCTATTATCCATCTATATAGCCATATTAGTAATTAAATTAATAATTTTGCTACTACTAGGTTAATATTTTATACAATTGTCATAGAGTATACTCAAAGGTAAGAAACTGTTTCTTTCTAGAAGTTACTAGCTGCGCCCCGCAGGCTAACAACCATACATGCATAACTTTAACGTTTAAAATTAATGATATATTACTCAACAATCTCAGTAGCGTAGTGGTATATGGCGTTAAATCTCGAAGGTCGTGGGTTCGATCCCCACGCTGGACAAGAAATCTTTGTGTAAATTCTAAGATTTCTTTCCGGGTCTGGTTGGACTGCCCTCCGTGCCTCGGAAAGCACGTTAAGCCGTTGGTAATAGAAATTTACTAATACCTTTCGGTTCATTATATATTCGTATGTATTAAAAGTCTAATACAAATTAATTAAGCTTGCAAACAACATAATTTATTACCTGTAAACATCGATTTTATAATATATATTTTGCATATAGGTATTACATAGGTCATTCATTTGTGTATCTACTTGGAAAGTGATGATTTGTTAAAATTGTATAGTTTCTGAATAACTTATTCAAATTCACTGTTATACAATTAAATAATACCTATTACATAATAATGTAAAGTAAGTTAAGGTGCATGTACTGTAGTGAGGTTAAGGTTTCAATCCCTGACTACATGACGTACTGGCCGTATTCGAATAACGAATAAAGAAGTTATTTTATATTTAAATAATTAAAAAATGGATAAAAACTTATAGCTTGGTGTGTTTTTAAGTCAGAGTATGAATGATTGTTAATTTATAAAAATATAAATAATATTTATATTTGAAAATTAAGATTTGTGCTGTCCAAGAGTTAGAAGTGAGACCGTTGTTAATTTATTTATAATAAGAAGTGTTTGTGTGTTTATTTGGTTGTGGGTTCAATAATATACTATTATAAAGTGTGCCATCTTTCATTTTAAAAGAGTGCTAAGTGATAGTGAGCGTACCCCCACACCCTCTTCGAGGACTAGCAGTGAGCCCTGCTGAGCTACGCAACCCCAGCTCACAGGCGTTACAGTACCTTTATACCTAATCCAACTCCTAATTCGTGACTCGGCCATTGCTCTTTGATTGATGGGCCGTTCGAAGTTGTTAGATATACGTAAAATAAGCAGAAATAAGCAGAAATACCTTTTAAAATATGTATTACATCAAATTACTATTAAAATATGTATGATAACGAATAATAAATATGACCTTGACCTTGAAATAGGGAAAAGATTTGTTCAACTTAACATATTAATGTTGTTTTGTTCGTAGGTATAGTTTCAAATAAAATAGTCTTAATGGCATATTTAATTCTGTTCTGATTTTAACATGTTATGGTAATATATCACTTGAATATTTTCTAATAAAATGATTTTTTATTTGATTATGAAGTTAGAGACTCTTAGTAGATAACATTTGATTAGGTTATTATTACAATAATGTAAATAATTATATGTAACCGGTAATGTGTTAAGCCTATGAACTGCACGTGAGGTGTCTCGGGGTTTATCCGTGACAGGTAATTACATTTATCACAAGTTATTTTTAAATAACATACATTGGAGTTCTAAAATTGTTGAAACGTTTACCAATTACAAAATTTTAAAATTGAGATTAATAAATTTAGACCACCGGCAGGATTCAAGCCGATAATGCCTTAACCATTCGGCCTTAGAATATTTACTTTTGAATTTAAATCAAAGAATAATAATAAATAATAATAGTAATCAAAAGTTACGGTTAGTATCTTAAACATTAACCAATCAGTTTTTTCCTTGATACGGATTAACACCGAGTTATACAATAAATAATTAGATACATATATGGGATTCAGGGTTTATTTAGGAAAGGTGTAAAATAATGATGAAAATGTTCGGTTATACACGTGTCCTAGGAAAAATATGCATACCTAAATTCTATTTTTTGGAAATGTGGTCAATTATAATATAAAAATAATCAGTTCCTAAGTAAAAAACTAACCTAATCCCTGTATTACCAGGTAGGTGTTTTGGTTTTTTAAGAAAGGGTAACAACGATCCCCAATAGTGCATATTACGAAATACATTTTTCCTATTATCTATTTATTTTTTAAATGGTACTCTTTTCCTAAAAAATACATACTGGATAAGTTACGTAATATTCCAATAACATACACAAACATTCGTGGAAAGCCTCTATATGTGAAAACTTATTAAAACTCGCCATCTAGCAAACTTTATATAAGTTACGTGTCAAAAGCTCCAGCATGCCTACTATCGCAACGGAACCACGTTGAAAAGCTCTTCCGTTGCACGAGTTACTCAATAGATGTCACTACTAGGTAGTTGTACTACGTATTGATCATAGTAGTTTGTAGTACTACGTCATTCATCGATTCGTCAGTAATAATGTTTGCTTTAGTTAGATTATGCTTGTCTACGGAACGTTGAACGTTGCTATTATATTGACAGTTGTATTTTTTTGTGGTTTCGCGAAATGTGACGTTTTTGCGATACTGTGATTTTTTTATCTATAAGGATAAAAATCTCATTAAAACCTACTTATGTACTACAATAAATGAAATTGCCTCATTATTATCAATTGAATATTTTGCCTTACTAAAATATTTTTTGTATACTTAATATGCAGTACTGACGTAGAAATGTATGAAATAATAATTTACTTAACAAAAAATTGGTTCTCATATTAATAATATAACCTCTCTTGTTCTTATTTTGAGTTAGTATTTCTTATCGGCAAATATGAAGTTTAAAAAGTACTTATATAACAACTCAAACTCAATAGTTTAGTTTGGTATTTTCTAATAGAAGAAAAGCTAATTTACAGTATTAAAACACTACTCAAAATCTTCCACAAACAACGGGTTACTACACTTATAGCTATTTACACACAAACAATAACCTGACATTGGAAAACCTAGGGAAATACTTGCCCGACTAGTATAGATTCACTTGCTAGTAGGCTCGTTTCGGTAGAGGAAGAATTGGAGATGAATCCAATTCTTCCGCTACCATCACGATTATTTCTATCATATCAAGTTATTTTCATCGTAACTTTCTCTAGCTTAGTATATGCCCTTTAGGAAACACTCATCAATGACAAGGTATACTTTTACTATTACTTATACTTGTATGTATACAATAAGATTAAAAGGCTCACGTTTTCCGAATCTAAAAATAGTCTATTGGTAAAGTCTGGCGCTATCTACACTGCAGGCTATATACCGCGGCGTCGTGACGTGAATGCTTATCAAATAAACGTATTTTAGGCGGAATTATCAGCTGTAATGGTTGCTGCGTGGGCGGGCGAGCGTTATGACGTCACGAGTGCTGACGTCACTACACCCTGCCACCTACAGCCGTCTGCAGGTAAATTTTTTGTTCAATATCCGTTTTTCCTTAATTTTATTTATCGTATTTGCGTAGTTCGTGGTCTACTAATAAGTGAGTTGGATTATTGGACAGAATAGGTAGGTATTTTGCTAAAGTTCTTTTTTTTAAAGAGACAACTACCGCCCTGGGAGAGTTGGGACTCATGAACATTATGGTAATAATATAATAATAATTTAATAAAGTACACTGTTATAATTCTGAAAGTATACTATTATATACTATTTATATATTAAAGGAGAAACGTTCCTATTACTTTTCCGTAAGTTCTTGGTATGTTTTAGAAGAAAGTTATTCGCCCTTTCTTTGTTATTTTGATCGATCTGGGGTCGACAGGGGTTACTAACATTGGAGACTCTGTTGAACAGTTGGTAATATGTTTATTAATTAAGTAATAAGTTTCCATAAGTTATTGTACAAAGTTATTAAATAACTGATTCGGATTTAGTCTTTTGTTACTAATTCGAAAATTTAGATCTATGTTCAAAGCTTAATCTTAATAAGCCTTATTCTGAAAAGGCCTTTAACAATAGTCTGTAGAATATTTCATAATATTTAACCAAATAGTCCAAATAGTAATGAATGGAAAAACAATGCCGAATGTATTAGTTTATTTCTAATGTTGGGTAATTCAAATATGGAACAGGCAAATATAGGAAACAACTACCATAACTACTACTACATACTAGGTATACTAAATAGGTAGGATGATTGAGGATGATGAGGATCTTTGACATCCACATGAGGACCTCATGTGGATGTCAAAGATGGAAAAGTGTAACATTGGATTCAAATAATATAAATAAAAATATGATCAAAGTACCTAATACTAAAAAGAAATGCTTATTGGGTTCTGGTAAAATTAAATCAGTTAATACTTATAATCTAAGTGTTATTATTTGATTATAAATACTTAATGACGTTTTCGTTGCAATTAAATTAAACTTTTTGACTCCGTTTTGAATAAAACGAAATCTTTAGCAATGATTATTTGTAATTATTAATAAGGCTTGACCATTGCAAATTGCAACGAATTCTCAAAATAAGTGGAAACTTTCTTACATACTTCCTAATAACCTATTGCTTATGTAGAATATATTTTATTACTGCATACATTACAACTTTCCACAAAAAAAAAACCTAGCTACGGCTGTTTTAAAGTTAATGCGATATCACGCGTTTATATTCTTGTTTATGTAGGTACGGAGCTTTTCCGAGTAGGTATTGCAGACATTGGTAAACATTGATTAATCGGTCACAGCCCCGCCGAGGGCGAGGCGATGAAACAAAAGTCCGGCAAAATTAACCAAGCGAGGTTGCTACAATTTTCCAATAAAAATAGGTAGGTAATATGTAAAATATAGGTAGGTACTTCCTCATTGTAACTTTTGAGAAAAGGAAGTCTAAAATTTTAAATCTTCACTTAGTACTTACAGATATAGTTAAAGAATATTTAACGATAAAAAGCTTTGGTTCTACCAGTTTTAGTAATTTGCTGTTTGCGTAAAGCGCTTTCAAGTTGAGAGGAAGTCAGCAGGCGGGCAGCTCGCAAGGGCGACCTTGAAGCGGGGCGCAGGTCGATGCGTGACGTAACGTGTTGTGACGTCACGGGCGTTCGATGCAGAGAGGCCGAGGCCGCAAGCCCACCGCCCGCCGCCGGCCGACCACCCCACTGCCGTATCAAACACCCCCTTAGTATTTTTAGACGCCGTGACGCAATCACGCTTTTAAACTGAAAGCATTTAGCGACTAAAAAAGAACGGCATCAAAGAACAGGTACCTAGAGTCTACTTAGCCTTTTCAGTGAATTTTTTTGTGGACTTGAGATTTGATTTAATTAGATAGGTAGGTTGTTTTGTCTTATTTTAGGTAAACGCGGATTGTGAATACCATGCAGCACCTGATAGGCTTTTGGATACTGATAGTAACATGTTAACATTAGGTACTATACGGCCGTTACATGATATTTAATATTGGACCATATTATATAAACGCTGCTTTCATATCTGTCACGGTGTGAGTACCTATTCATTGATAAATCCCTACGCTATAAGGTTGACGTACGCTAATAAATAGTTCGATGCTACTTCAATTGTATGAACAATCACCATTTGTTCATACAATCTTCGGACTATTACGAAGTTATCTTCTGTTTGTTTTTACTTTAACGATCATCTACTAAAGTGTTTACTTGAGTCAATTGAGACTACTAAAATACACCTTACTACACTCAAATGTGCACTAAAATATATCCTGTGCAGATAGCCAATTTCTTTAAATATTGGCCGCCATAACACAAATCGGTCGGGAAGACTATTATAAGTTATAATAATTTTCACGGATCTCGGACTCGAAGAGTCTCATGAAATGAAATTCGTATTTGAAGACGTAGGTGCGTAGAATCGATCTAATTACCTACGGTATTCCGGAAGATTTGTGTTTATACTTAGTGAAGCTCTATCGTCCACATTCTTAAATGTATTTTATACAGATTATAATTTTAATTTTTATGGTTTAGGTAATCAGGAACCTATACGTCCCTAGTAGTATATAATACTTACCACCAATATTGGTTTTATTGAGCACTGCAAATTTATTTTTAGAATCTTATATTAAATTATTAGAACAAATAATAATAATTGTATCTTATTTATTAATTTTATTACTCTAGTTAGGCCATTAACGCGCTCAACCATACCGTGTGGGAGTAAGTTAGCAAGATTACGTTTAACATTCTGAAAGCTGAAACGGCAATTTACAGGTTTCGTTTAAAAAAAATACGGGATTTATCTAATATAACACAAATAAGAATATGCGATATCTGGTTTGTTTAATGATCGTTTGTAGAAAAAAAAACAGATCCGCTCGCTTTGGACCCATAGTTATTTAATTATACTGCATAAATATACTGACATGTTATGTAATTTACATAACGTCCACTGCTGAACATGAGACTCCTTTTTAACAGATCTTGGCCAGCCAGGGTCATCGAGGGATTTTAGTGGTGTAGGGTCTCTCCTCGTGGTATGACTATAGCACGCTATGGAGAGGGCGAGTCCCACATACCCCTTCGTCGGCGCGGTAACGCTGCAGCGGCGGAGGGTATGCGTAAATGCATTTACAAATTTAAAAAAAAAGTGTAATTGAGGGATATTGCCATTTGCCATAATCACATAATTGGTGATCGTAGTATCACCATCATCATTATATGTATCCATTCATCAGGTGTATGTTTTTAGTCGCCTTTTATGACACCCATAGGAAGATATGGGGTAATCTATTCTAGGCCGGAAACCACACGGCTAATACGGCACAAATGATTTGTTACACAAATGATTTCTAAAAGTATTTACACTATCTAGTCCGGATGCGGAAATGATTTTCATTATACAAGATGATGCATAAAGTTTGGCCGTAATCATGATTTATAGTTTTTTACAGATGAATCATTTTAAAATATATCAAGCTTTTTATTACAGTTCGATTTTTAATTAAATATAAAAAAATGTATTAAAGAGCAGTATTAGACAGCATATTCTTACTTTTATTGATTACATGAAATTTTGAATTTAATGACATTCAAAAACAATTTTTTGACTAAGTAACGGTCCTAAATTAACCAAATTATAAATTATTTCCATTATCATCACACAGCTATAACCGATAACTTGGGACATACTTTAATAGTGCTCCCGCTGCGGATGTTAGGGAGTGAATCAAAACGTCCTGACGCGAGGGGTTGGTCCGAGGGGCGTTAGTGAGAGTGACGCGTTGGTTCGTGTGACGTCAGACGCCAGCTGATACCGCCCTTATCAATAACTACACCGTAGTATCAAACAACCCTGCGTCATTGCTCCATTCAGAAATACTCTAAAATTCACATCTGATTTCACTTTTATTTTCATTAAAATATTTATTGAGCCATAAGAAATACGTTATTTTTATATTTATAGAACCACTTTTGTTCAACTTATAAAAAACATGTTTATAGAGACAAAAAGTGAAAGTTTGTTAGATAAATTCTAGTTTAGCGTCAATTTAGATAAATCACATATATTAGCACCTGGACATATTTGTAGTAACTATAATAGTTGGAGTGTTTACTTTATTTATAGTACGTGTAAGTTTTACCGAACGTCTACGTAAGATGCGTCGAGGAAAACATATGATAGCTACAATGAGTAGGTATCGTAGTGGACGGTAATTTGCACTGGCTCGCATCTCGACAGGTGCAACGTCTGCCGGTTGCGACAACCTATTGGGTAAGTAGCAGAAGGCAGTTTGGCTGAGGCCATCGGCTCTTCGGCGATCGCGACATAAACATCTCACATTATAGTCGCGGTTACCTAACGTGCCGACACTCGAACGAATCCGATCATCTCTTAACGAATCGATTTAATAACCATTTACTGTTTCCAAGGTGCCGATGTTCACATACACCTATTGCAAATTATTTCTCTCAATGTATCCGGTTTGGTGTGTCATCTTATGTTGAAATATGTTTTGGTATCGCTACCTGTTTTACCTAATTATTTATCTACAACAGAACACGGAAAATAAAAATCTTATGAATTCAATTAGCATGGCTAATAGAATATAAAAAATAACATTATTCCTTAGCGCATTAATATGAGAACCGGTAATCTGCGATACGTGTCGCATCTCATATTTTAATGTCATTGAAGCTTAGACGAATATAAATTAAGTTTAGTTACCTATTAGGTTTTTTCTAGCTTAAATAATTTGTAAAATATTAATAAAAAGAAGCGCTCATAAATGTAGCGACTAAAATGCAGTATTTTAATAAAGTTAAATTAAGAAATTTGTATAATAAGTCATTACTTTCTTAAACAAAAAAATAAATACAACTAACCTTGTAGAAAAGCTTTTATATACTATTACTCTTCAATTAATTTACAATATTTATATACAGTAAAATAATGTTATAATAAGGTAGTTCTTTTTAATTTTGTTATTTGTTTTTAAATAGAATATCAATTAAAATCAATTGAATCTAAATTTTATTACCAGAAATTGCAATAATAATTAGTTCTTATAATTAAGCTCTTGTATCATGGTGACACTCGGTATACCGGAAAAGTAATTCAAAATTATTTTGTTATAAATTACCACTCTTTTGTACAATTTTGCCGCATTATTACCATAAGATTTTAAGTATTTATTTATTTTACGAAAAAAAGTTAATACTTATTAAAAGTTTACTTGAAATTCCACCATATTTTAATCAACTTCTGACCATTTTGTTAAGATAAAAAATAATTATTATTGTTCAATTAAAGTCATATTATATTGCAATTAGTTAAAAGCGCGGCAATTTAAAAAAGTTTTCATAGATCTGTAACTTATATTAAACCGGCGATGATATTATGAATGAATGGGATAAATCATAAATAAAGATAATAAAATTACGGGATTTCAATAAATTAATCTTAAATAAATAAAAGCACTTAAAATAATAAAACAAAAATAAAAAGGGAGGTACATACGTGTGTTTTGGAATTGTCTAAGGCCACAATGTTGGCTGGAGGGCGTCAGCAGCGCACCGCGCATTCTAGCCGATGGCCATCATCACGACAGTTCCACACAGTCTACAACACCCAGAGGTTCTACACAACGAAAGCGAAAATAAACACAGAAGTGGTTCTCGGAGAGTCGTGCGGGCGCTGACCTGGCGCAGGCTTGTAAGGGTCCAGCGAGGCGGCGCGCGGCTCCAGGGTCAGACCGAGGCACGCGCTGGACAGTCCCAGCTCGCTTAGCAGGATCCTCATGCGGCCGAGCACATTCCACTCACTGCACGCGCACTCACTCACTCGGTCAGTCGTTGCAGTTCGCGAGAGGCGCGGAGGTACGCGCGGTCGGACGGGCGGTGCGTTACTGAGGCCGCCGCCGCCGAGGCTGGTGGCTATATCGCGCCGTCTGACGTCACGGTGGCGACGTCACGGATGCGACGTCATTAACGGTACCTCCCACGGCCCGCCCGCCGCCTCGCCGCCCGCCCGAGCCTTCGCTAACGGCATCGCTAGTACGGACCGGAGCTTTCGTCCGCCCGCGCCGCCCGCGCCCGACGCACGCTCCTGCCTCACGACATGCGCCCAGCACTCGAGCCTCCGCCGCTACAGTTACAGTGCCGACACCGTTAAACACCCACTATTGTACGCAATACAATGCTCATTATGAAAATTATTAGTACGCTGGTAGCTTTTATTGTGTGCCGGATCGCTTAAATGTAGAGTTCACTTTAATTATAGGTTTTTTCTTAAAAGTAAAGACTGGGATTACCTCAAAGTTATTTTTTTTTACATATATGACTAGATTTTTTATAAAATGATAATGGAAGCTTCTGTGGTAATTTTAGATACAGCATTTTCAATAGGTGGTCACTACAAAGTTTAGTCACTAGTTTGCGAACTCTATTATCATATTATGTAACACCTTTTTTCGTCCGTACTTGTTTATCAAGGATAACTTATAGTGCACTTAGAGAGTAGTCAATAGTCAATATCTTTATGCCAATCTGCAATCTTAAGATGCGTTCTCTTTGTTTTTTTTACCACCAGTTCAGGACGGAGTAACTATGAAAAGAAATGGCAAGAAACTCAGAGGAATTATTTAAAAAATATATATTTGATATTACAATAAGTATAAGTATTGCTTCAAAACAAATCACAGCCAAGGCGTGTTGTATAATAGGTCATATTTTATAATAGGCCTTTTTACACAGTTTTATTTTGACATTTTATTTTATGATATATGATTTATCTTTAAATTTATTTACATATTTCTTTTATTAGAAGATGGTTTGTCATGAGAGCGTAAACTTATTTTGTCCTATAAAAGAATAGCTTATTGTATACACATGGGTAGCATGTAGGATCAGATTATCCCTAACGTTTTTACGGTGACTGTCACGTTTTTCATAAAATTATCTCATAAAAATGAATAGTTTTTTAAATGTATATAGTGATGCGTCCGTAAGAATATCTGTTACGTTGAATTGTTCTCCTAGGGTAGGTAACTCGCGGACCAAGTTGGTTAAGAGCTCTTAGAGCACGTTTCTAAAAAACAAATATGGTGTCAATATTCACACAGCTTAACCAGAAATAAATCTACTACTAGAAATAAGTATACCATTTTAGCCGTATCTAAATCAGCGAGTTGTCTTATAGTTTAGACAGCATAGGCTATGAAGCAAAGCTTTCCTAACAATTTCTCAATATGTATGCCCCATAGTAACTTTGAATCATTACTTATTCCTAGAAAAATAGTTGATTCTACTGGCCCCTCATGTCATTTGTACTTAAGTTTCAACCTGTTTACCATTGGGTGTGGTGAATTTGACCAACATGGTTCTTTAGAGTTTCGTACCCGAAGAGTAAAAATGGGACCCTATAACTAATCGCTTTCTGTCTGTCACCAGGCTGTATCTCAAGAACCGCGATAGCTAGTCAGTGAAATTTTCACAAATGATGTATTTCTGGTGCCGCTATAACAACAAATACTTAAAACAAATATTTAAGGGCCCCCCTTAACTTTACTCCCACTTAACAAACGGGATTTTTTCCCGTTTTTTACCAATAATGGTACTGAACTCTTTGTGTGCGAGTTCGACTCGCACTTAGCCAGTTTTTTATATAATAAAGGATTACTTGAATTAAAAAATGACAAAAAAGAGAGTTTTAATAAACTATTAATTCATGAGAACCTCACGCTCGGTCTGTGCCTTTGTCGCGTCCTTTTATTATGGTATTTTTTTCATTACAGTATTACAAAATTTAATTTAGCTTACTAATTGTTTGTCATAGCGAAAAATTTGAAAGAACCTTAACGTATGTTCTGAAATATGCTCGAATGGTACTAAATTACAGGATATGTAGAATATGGAACAAATATACAACCAATAAATGTATTAACACTCCAGTTTTCCTCTCCGCGAAAGACCGCGCGGCCCCGCAACCCCGCAGCATCTGAGGGACATATAGCTGAATGGGCATTAGTATCTATCAGCTCAAAGGTACTGCGATCACCAATCCGCCTGCCAGGCGTAGTGATTTCAGCAATATCCCTCAACGGCCCTGGTTTGCTAAGGTCTGTTAACGAAGCCGCCCATATTCAGCAGTGGACGTAAACTGACTGATAAAGTAAAAGCACCAGTTTGGAATGGAAAAACTATTTAACATGATATGAATGTGATACAAAATATTCGATAAGGCTATACTTAATTTTGTTATAATAAAAAAATGTGGAAATATTGATTTATTTTTAATCGAGTTCTTTTATAAAAAAAGTATTTTATAAATGGCTGGAAAGGGGCGCCCTCTAGTGCAGTTTGCTTAGTTTGTAGTGTTTAAACCATTTATTAAGGCTGGAGCTCTGCTCGCCTTTATGCCCGGTAAAGTAGCAAAAGCCTCGTGACTAAATGGTCACTATGGTCCCTGTTGAGGGCAAAAGCCTATTCCATATTCTTCTAGTTTTCTCTGTTGTGAGCTTTATCCATCCAGTTCTTTCCAGTCACTTCTAAAATGAACTCGAATGAAAATAAATCAATATTTCCACATTTTTTTAATAACTTCATTTGTGGTATAAGCGGAAACTAATTTTTATTCTTGAAAAGTATTGCAATCACAACGTTATCATTTGTAATCAATGCATTGTTGGAAAATTATTAGCACTATTATACTATTAAAACAGTAATTACCAACTCTTGTTTTCGAATCTATAAAATATAAGGAGACTTGAACTTTGATTTCACGGTTTACTTTAAATCTTCTTCCAACAGTAAGTCTTAAAAACACATTTTATTAATAGCTTGACATTTAAATTAAATCCCGGCTCGGGATGAATTTTATTAAGGACTTTATTAATTGGATGTTTATTTGGGCAAGTTGTAGGCGTGATACACTTCTCTCAAGAGGCATAGACTCTATTAAGAAATGCACTAAGCGAAAATGACAAGACTTTAGAATAGAATATATGGCATGGCATGTAACATAATATACGATGCAATTTTATTTAATTTAATTTTAAGATTAAAACATGTTATTTATTTTGTTTATGTTTGCAATGTTTTCTAAGTTTACTCGGAAAAATTACAACCATTAAATAATAATTATTGTGCAGATGACTTAAAATTTAAATGACTGAAAATAAATCCATTTTAATACCTAGAGCTCAGAAGCATAAGATCTTATGTGCCATTTTAGGTCAGAAACATTCATCATATTGCCTTTTTCGTAAAGTGACACTTACGACTAAATGCTCCTGAAGTTTAGATATTATAACTGTATAACAAAATACAATATTTACTAAGTAATGATTTAAGAGAGCAAAAGTTTCGACTTACATGATTAAGTCTTTCCGTAACCTCCTTATTCTGGGAAGTGGAAAATAAGGCGTGTGTTAACTTTAATTTTACAGTAATGATCATGACGTTGAGCACTCGCTCCATTATTTGGGTAATGATTAACATTGCAGAACATGATACGGTAGGTAAAGATTTATTCAGCCAAGGTCCACCGGCCACGATCATAATTATTTTCACATTTATCGTGTAAGTAAATTAATATTCTGGTTATTTTGCAAGTAATTTTGTATAAATTTTAACGAGTCTGGGTTAATTTTTTCAAGATAGATCGCCAATTAATTATCGTTGTAATTATTTTAAGTGATTGATGTAATTTTAATACTTTTTCCTTTAATTTTCGTATGATGAGAATTTGTTTTTTAAAAACTTTATTATGATTTTCTCCGTAATCATGCTCTAAGATATTACAAAGTGTTCGAAACTACTACTAGTTACTACTAAGTGTTGCTAAAGCTTAAGATAAGCTTCTGGAATATTTTACTATTAGGTAAGTATTAAAAATACTTTAATGGTTTTCTTATTAAGCAGCCAATCCTGCGGGCAGTTTTATGTATGTATTGAAATGGCTTTATATTCAAATGATCAAAAAGGTGTTGTATATATTTTTATGATGACATAAACATAAATTCATAAAAGCTTTAATTAAAATTTTCAAGATTTTATTTATTGTACGCGTTTCCTAAAAACCTTCATTAGTGGGTACTTTCCTATATTATATTCGACATGTAATGCATTTGTAATGATTAGGTATTACAAATAAGGTAAGTGATACAAATAAGGCCTACCTAATTTCAAACATTCATATCTTGATAAATTATTCGAATATGGTGATAAATAAAAGCAAGGCATTATTCTTTGGTTTATAAATTTTAATTATTTAAGAAAACATATTGTAATTTTTTATAAAAAATCACTTAAAAAGAGATAATTGTAGAACCTTAGTCTTAGGCCTTTTAAAAATATAGTGACTTAACAAAGCCTATGTACTTAAATTATAGGAATATTGTTATTAGAGTATTAAATACATAAAATATATATTTCTGAGCCTTTTATCAAGTGTTTCCATGAGATCTTTGAACAACTTTCTAAGTTAATAAACTAAATATTGTGCTTAAATTGCTATTCAGACTTGAAGTCGAATATTAACAAAAAATAAAGAATAATTTGAAAAATATCGTATCCATTCAAACAAATATTATCAAATTAACATATTTTCCAAAAAATATTATTAAATATTGAAAAATTAAATATATTTTGATAGGCTTTAATTAAACAAGGTAACTAAATAAGGCCTTGGAACGTATAAAGTCGCATAACTTGCTTAGGAACATTAATCAGTCTTACTGATAATCAGTACTTTAAAACAATTAAAATCGATTGATTTAAATTTATTTTAAAGCAACCCCTAGCTTTAAAATAAATTAAAATCAATCGATTTTCAAGGTAACTCTAAAATCACTTTTTCTGACAATTAGGACATACAATACACATAAAATATATCTAAATCACTTTTTGTCAAGCCGTCGCAGTCCTCTTAGTACCACTGATGATACTCCACGCATTGTCTCATATCTGCAATTCTATCCTGTTACATGCAAGACAGTACCATGGTTTTCTATCTTCAGTCTTGCTTTCTTCGGACCACGTAACACGTTTTGGTCTTGGAGGAGACATACTAAGATGATCAATCTGTAAATCAACGTAATAAAAGAGTTAAATTCAGCAAAATTCCTATTAAGGCCTAGGGTCAGAAATAAGGCCTATTAAAAAAGTAGGCCTTATTTAGTCCATTATACTTTATAAATGTTATAAGCAGTACTTAATTCGCATATTAAAAAAAATATAATTTAAAGTCGTAGTTACCTTTTTGATGAGTTATACCGTGATCCGCATACATTACTTGGAACAAAACTTCAATGAATAACGTATTAAAATTCGATACAAATGACGACAAATTAATAACGCGCAATGAAAACGCGCATCCTCGACAAATGACTGGCCACTACAGTCGCTGTGAGCACGGCCAGGTCTATCGCGCACTGTTTTCGGAGTCCTGGAGCTGTCGAATATGTGAGTGTAAAGTATTTCTGATGTAATTATATTTTAAACGACTTTTTCGCACTACAGGCCTTATTTGAGCATAGGCTTTATTTGTATCAAGTACCTTATGTTTTTCCAATTGCAAATCTTCCTTTTTAAACACTAAGAAAATTACATGCCTTGTTATTTAACATCTAACAAAATTGTTGGATTGAATTGATTGCTTTTAAAAAATAAGTTTGCATTTGATAAACGTAGCTTGGGCAACATGTTATTTTTTTTAGATTTGTTCTGTGTATTATTTATAAGGTACCACTAATACATAGAACAAATTATATATGAATTATCATAGGTAGCTTAAGGGAAGTAGGTTCAATATAATTATCACTTAAGTAGATAACCTAGAGTTCTTTATTGGGCAGGCAAAAGTGAAACCGATTGTATGAAAAACCAGAAAAGGTAAAACGTATTTACCATTAGTAAATTACTATAAAGCAATATGTTTGATACGAGTCGCAGGTGTGCCTGACTGTACTGAAAACCTTAGATTGATTGACTGCTATAAAAGGCGGCATTTCTAATGGCTGTAGCCTTTCGATGGTACACGATAGTAATTACCGCAAGCCAAGTGGCTGGCGCCGCATCTCATCGGAGAGGATCACCACAACTAATTGGTTTCTATGTATAAGTGTTCTAGAAACTCGTAACAATAAGTTGGTACAGACTGCTATAGTGTTTATTGTGGTGCGTGGACAAATGCGTCGGTGACGCGGGTGGGGGACGAGAGGAGAGGGGTGAGGGGGCCGCGACGTCCATCGCGACG
This sequence comes from Nycteola revayana, assembly GCA_947037095.2. Taxonomy (NCBI): domain Eukaryota; kingdom Metazoa; phylum Arthropoda; class Insecta; order Lepidoptera; family Nolidae; genus Nycteola; species Nycteola revayana. The sequence continues at coordinate 15,507,295 of OX344846.2, read as the reverse complement.
CATCCCGTGCTCCCATTCGGGGCAGACTGGCGAACATTTCCGCATTGATTGGAGCCGTCGTCACACGGGGGACACTTATAGCGCTGCAACTACACTTGTTGCCGATTTAAATTAGTGTGACCTGCAGTTATTTAAATGTCGATCTTCACTCTCAGATTGTTCAGCGATATCCCATAGTTTACAACAGATTCACGTACCTAAACAAGATACATTTTTTTACATTTGAGGATTCGTTTATATGTAAACAGTGGTTAAATATTCAAACTTGTTTCGTAGGAATTTCACGGTGTTCTTGTGTTAGTAGCACTTAACAAAAAATATATTTTATGATCAAAACAGTAATTTTTTTGTAACAAAAAGACAACGGAATTACCGCTACCGAATCTAAACACGGCTTCACCCAAGTAATGCGTAACTGATGAGGCATTACATACGACGTTATGTCATTTTTTTACGCTTTAACCTGATTTTGTGCAAACAGTTAAATTATTTGAATTAGGATGTTTGTTTTAACATTACATGTTCTGTGTACTAAGTAGAAGTTCCATTGTGATTGTAAGATATGGGTAATGTGAACCGATCTAAAAAGTTCAAATCCTTATGTGAAATGCATAAAAAATGTGAACTATTTTACGCAATCTATTTACCAAAATAATAAAAAAAAACAAAATTAACTTCCTTTTAACTATGTTATTGATAACAAAGCTAAACAAATAAAATATAAAACGAAAAGATCCATTCTAAAACCGCAATTCGAAAACCCAGAAAAAATATTTAAAATGTAATATTTATAAAATTTAATGACATGCATGTGAGGAAAAGAATGCTGAATATGAAGATGGAGGGATATGTTGGAAGAGGAAGGCCAAAAAGAGATGGATAGACTTTGTGAAAGATGACAGGTAAATGTGTAGGAAAGGAAATGAAAGAGACGTCTAGTAGGGAAAAATGGAAGAGAAACATATTGCGCTGACCCCAAATAATGGGAGCAGGGCAGGAAGATGATGATTTATAATATTTATTTTTTAATTGATATGTACAATTGTATCAGGAACAAAGTTGTCAAAATGGTAGGTATATTTTAAATATAAATAAAATTAACTTTAATTTAAAATTTAACCTATTTTTCTACTAGCAGTTCAATAAAAGAACACATGTTTCTACTTAGGAACATTTATGAGAAACAAAGTGGTCCAGTAGAAAAAGAGCAGCAAAGAATCTTCAATGTAATAAACGCTACCGCTATCACACCGCGAAAAATGTAAATTACCATCTTTGCTATTCTAAAGTTCTTACATAAAGCCAAACATTAAATAAAACATTGGAAGAAACTTATAACGACACATAAAAAGGTAAACCTTATGTCGAAGTTTTGTACAGTGACCGCTAAAGTCCTTAATCAGGGTAGAGCAAAAGTCTCTTTTTATCATATTCCTCAATCGGCGTCGCAACATTCTTTCTCTGAAAGTTTTTAGAATTCAACATTTCTGTGTGCTTTGTCATCAGGCACCTATTCTCAAAAAGTGCCGTTGTCTTTACCATGACTGTTATCATGTCTAGGACTAGCAGGACGTCTTCAAGCCCTTAGGTATATGACACTAAAAGTAAATTCTCCAATATTTGCCACGCTTGTCTGGCGGATTGTCGACCGTAGTTTATTTTATTTATTTACATGGAATCATCTTCCCTTTCTTGGCAGATATAGGAATGGGATGACATTCTATTTCGGCGATCTTAGGCAGTCATCGGGTAAATAAAGGAAAACTGCAAAGATGTCACAATATTTCGAATTTTGTTGGACTTTCTAACAAGATCTTTATCAAAATAATTTTCATAATATGATGACAGTTAGCAAGTAATACCAATACGTGTATTTTAATAACAGTATGGTGAATAAAACTATAGCAAGGTTGTGAGAAGAGGTTGCGTAGGTTATGAGTCTATCGGCCTGTGGGGGGTTGTTGATTCCCGCGGTGTGTCCGCATTCAGCGCGGTGCATGTATTTGCGGCAGTTACGATTGGTCGCATGCCCCAGTACTATTTGCTGCTCGCAGAACGGGCAAGCGTCCAGTTATTCTAATTTTACATTATAATCGATGTCGTCGTATCGCCGACTCATCGACAAAAGACTTCCCTCTCATATACAGAATACCATAAATATTTATGGGTAATTCTTTTTTTTTATTATTAGCACTTATTCAGATATACTTAATGCAAGAAGCATTAAGTATATCTGAATATAAAGCATACAATATTCAGGGAATATTTATTGGAGTTATGCTAGAATTGCTGTTTTAGTAGTGAAACAAATAACTAACATAAACAACAAGAAACGTATTTTGATTGTTTTATCCAAAGCTATATGTTTTATGCAAATGACAAATTGGTCTCGTTGAGTTTCATATCTATAAAAATACATTTTAGATTAAATATCTACAACGTGTAAAATGTAAAGTAGGTATGTTACGACTACACACGACCTTGTTCTTACCTTTTTGAATTACTTGCCTAATATTGCCAAACTTTAGATTACAGATGACAGTCAATACAGCTTTGGATGTCCGACAGCCCGTCAATCAGTCACCATGTTTTATTTTAGTTGTCGAACTTCGCTATTTATTATGGACTACCAATAAAAAAGATTCATATAGGCAAAATCAGTGAACGTTATGTTTACTTACCAACTTTCTCATCAAAAATTGGCCATCTAAATTAGCTAGTTTAATTTCGTTCAAAGTACGGAGTAGGAATACTCCTCTATTCCACATATTTTGTTTCAGAAAATAAATTATGTCTGGAAAGCCTCGGATCTGGGTCCATGAATAACAAATTTAGAGTTAATAATATTCTCATTTTACAACACGGACGAAAGACATACTCAGATTTTCTAATCTGTCTCTATGCTAATATTAAAATTTATTATAAATGCGAAAGTTTAGATGGATGGTTGATTGTTACTCAATTTAAAAAAAATATATAATATGGAATAAAACGTTGGTTACTTATTATCCTAGAAAAATCTAAACTTCCTGGGGATAGATTCTTTATGTAGAAATATAAATATTTTCATGCTTTGTAGGCAATGGTAAATATTACATTTAGGTACCTTAAGCTAAGGCGCTATGTGCGTAATTCTGGGTGAATGTTATCTACATACATTTATAAGCATTCTGTAAAATACATTTACCTTTACACGAGGATTTTGCTTCTTTACCGGGCCACTAGGCAATTATATTAAATGGTTTAAAAATTACAAACTAAACGATTTGCGCAAGAAGGGCTACTATCTCGGTCCAGGGTGGTCACTGGTGTGGGAATTGGGAAATTATCACTTATAGATTTTTAAGGGAGTTTTGTGCAACTGTCGCTCTACTTTACAGTTCGCGGGCCTCTTGGACTTTAGGCCAACGAGGGCATCGGAAGGTTTTTGCAAAGTTAGCGTTGAGGGGAAGAGGGGAGTGTGGTACAGAGCGACGAGTACCAAAAATGGACGCAGTGCTTCTAGAACTGCAGGGAAGGCTATGCAAACCGAATATTGTAAGTAAAAATTTGCTACAACATACATTTTACATCATCATCCCGTAAAACTTCCACTGCTGAATGTTATTCACCACGTTTGTCAGGCGTTTTAGTAATCGTAGTGTTATGTACAGCATATTTACAGGTAAACGCTGCTATCCGTTACCTATATACCATTGTCATGAAAAATGGTGCTATGAAAATCCACGACTTACGTAATTAATTTCAATAAATTACCTACCTAATTATATTTTGTGGTTGACAAAGACGCTTTTTAAAATAAATGTTAATGTTTAGATGTTTGTTACATAAGGCACAGACAGAATACATTGATTACTATATTAATATATCAGGACATGTACTTATCTAGTAAAACCCATTGAATAAGTCTGGAGTTCCACTCGCCTTTATGCCCGGTGAACTAGCAAAAGCCTCGTGGCTAACTACATAAATCTCAAACTAGTATGGACATTTTTTTAATTAAATCTGTATTTTTCATTTATGTACACACACAAGATACAAGAAAAATAAACAATTAAATCAGCAACAATTAAATAATATATATTCATATATATATTGTATACATATTTATGTATATTGTATTATGTATATAGGTATATAATTGTATTTACTAGAATGTTTCTTCTCTTCTGTCTTCTTTTGCTTACTTATTTAAATTAATTTCCAATTCTTATATATATTTTAAATAGAATGTGGGCAATGTAGTATGCCCATGACCGTTATTCCCATGTAACAAATATACTTAGTACTCAAGTTAGATTTGGGTTAGCTAACTAGCTAATCTAAACCTAACTTGTAAAAACGTTGTAGCTTCTCTTAGTTTTGTATATACTTGTAGATACCCATAGACATAAGAGTTGATTTTTTCTTCGCTCTAAAACCTGCTGTGGGAGTATAATATGAGTAGGTACGCAAACAATTAAGTAAATATAGTATATATACATAGTTACAAACTTTTTCTAATATTCAATTTTTTTTTTGCCTATTTAAATAATCTTATAAACCTGTAAAACATTACTAGCACGAGATAGTCCTGAGGCTTTTGCTACTTCATAAAGGCGAGCAGAGCTCCAGCCTTAATAAATGGTTTACAAACTAAGCAACCTACGCAAGTGGGCGTCCCCTGTGATGGGGCTTGGACCTCGGCTCAGGGCGGTCGCTGGCGATGAGATTGAGGGATTATGACTTTTAGTATTTTAGGGGAGTTTTGTGCAACTGTCGCTCTACTTTACAGTTCGCGGGCCTCTTGGACTTCGGGTCCACGAGGCCCGCGAACGAGGGCATCGGATGGTTCTTTGCAAGCTAAGGGTCAGGAGGACGAGGGGGGATGTTTTGACACAGCATTATGACCCAGCAATGCGGAATATAAGGTTGCACTTCACTTCAACAGCTCATTTAATATCGGGTTAATACCTGTGTGCTATATATTATAATTATGATACGCGCAGGTTTAAAAGTTAATATAGCTCATTTAAGTCCACTGCTGATTATAGGCCTACTATTCACAATCTACCTAGGCATGCCAGGGTCGTTATGGGATATTACCATAATTTCCACTCTTTGCAGGTGGATTGGTGATCGCAGTAAGCTGGTAAGTAACTTTGAGCTGATAGATGCTGCTACCCATCTTTCATTTATGTGTCCCTCAGTCTTCACTGACGACACCCATGGAAAGAATTCATTTAGGTATGAAATTTTTCGTAAAACTTATTTATGCTTCTGACTTGATTTAGATGTGAATAAATTAATTTAAGCAAGCTCGTACTCATTAAAATATATTTGTACATTATATGTAGGTCTATAGAAGATATATTGATAAAAAGCCCGTTGTTTACGTAGTTTTGACTCATTAGTTGAGTAAACACAATTATCTCATATAATGATAACACAGAAACAGTGATTCATTGACGAACAATCGGCGGTACAGCTGTTTTCTCACACGAAGTGTGCATTTGATTTGACGTAAAAAGTGTAAATATGGTATTCTTATCACGTATAACCTAATACGTGCGTAGAATTTATAAATCGTTCATATGAATTAAGTGGTACTTTTTATGATGACCTTGGAGATTTATTAACTCAGTAGTGCCATTGTAACCCTTTGAAACTACAAATTTTAAACGGTAGTCATGAGATTGTATATTTATATAATTCGCATACATAAAAAAGTATCGTCAAATGCACGAACGACTTGACCAATTTTAAGGTTTATTCACTTTATTTATTGTATTTCTAATTATGGTTACACGATTGGTTAGAAAGAAAATGTTTAAAATCGCACGGTAAATGTCAGTAGGTATGTGGTCAGTATGACGGAGTAAAACCGAATGAAAAAATTATGAAATATTACGATTCAAAATGTCAAATTGCTTACCTATATAATGTATTTTAGTGTAGTGTAGACCCAAGTTAATATGTAAAGAATAAAATAGAAGTAGTAAAAAAAAACTAATATTTGCAATTGGAATAATTAGTTAGTTAGGAGGTATTACATGTTATTCAGCTTCATGGTTTACTCTTATTTCGGGTTCTTTAATTCTAATTTCATACCCTAAATTTTTGTGGAAAAACCTATTTAATTTCTAATTTCATGATCTTATGATCTTAAAAGTTAGGTACTACGAAATTCATATTTCTTAACATTTTTCTTTTCCTATCTTTTCAAATCGGTTCGGCTTTTACCTATTTTCAAAAATAAAATACGAGTAGGTAACTCGTATTTTATTTTTGAATGGTAAAATATGGTCATTTCAATTATTAGATTTAAATTATTCAGAAGTCATTCAATTTAGAATAGGTCTAAATTGAATGACTTCTTTATGTAATAAACATATCCTTAAATGTATAGAATTATTTTTCTTATAGGTCTTAATTAAGAATTTAGAAGCTTTTGAAAAATAGTTTTTAAAACATTTATGGATTATTAATTTCACTTTTATTTCGGTATTCTAGGAAGATACAAATTTTCTCTATGATATAAATGTGATCATGAACATTTTTATTTAACTCGCATTTGATTTGTTAAATTTGTTGTCGGCCTATACTCTCCTGTTTCAAATTTAATATTAAAAATAATAATGAAATAAATTAAGCAAGGATAAAAAAAAATACATTTGACCATTTCTCTTCACTATCAAGTCTAACAAAGTTTTGAATTTTCTTTAGGAACTTACTTGTAAAGTATTTCAAGGAAATGAGACGCCTGCCATTCTGTTTATAAACAACACTTTAGTTTGGTTTAATAAAAAATGTGGTTTTACTCATTTAAATAAAATCTCTTGTGCTTACCTAAATGCCTCGTCCTCCCGACCCTTAGTTTACAAAAAACCATCCGATACCCTAGTAGACCCGAAGTCCGAGAGGCCCGAGAACGGTAAAGTAGAGCGAGTTATAATACTAAAAGTCTAATCCCTCAATCTCATCGTCAGCGATCGCCTTGAGCCGAGGTCCTAGGCCCACAGGCGGCTTACTGGCGGCCCTGTTGAACTGGTTGCTTAGTTTGTAGTTTTTAAACCATTTATTAGGGCCGGAGCTCTGCTTGCCTTTATGCCTGGTGAAGTAGCGAAAGCCTTGTGGCTAACTAGGTATGTCCGTACGAAAAAAAAGTGCGAAAATGTTTTCGGATATAAATCACAACAAAAACAATAAAAAATATATATAGTGCAAATGTAAAAAGTATTAAAAATCTCTAGTATTTTTCTAATTACAAGTTGTAAGTAATTTTTCAATTTTGTATAAATGTATACTTAATAACCCTGATGGAATTCCCCACAATATTAAACCTAACGTTGAATCATTCAACGATTTGGTAGACAGTTTAAATTGGATTATTTTCTAAGAAGACGTTTCAAATTCTTGTTTGTCAGTGTTAAGTGAACTGATATTAAATTTTGTAAATAATATTTCTTTTTATTTTTATTTACCACATTTCGGTATCACATAATTGATAAGCTGATAGGTGACATAATTTATTTATCATAGTCACGGTTTAGTCAACAGTCGGTAGCGTCATCTATATTTAATGCGTGGCACGTGTGTGTTTAGGCGGCCGGGTCTTGCATGTGTGTGTGCGCACATATCGGTGCGCGAACGCAGCCGCATCAACGGGCCGCGGCCGCGAGAGAATTCCATACCGTGAACGCGACTCGCTTGTTTCGATGCCGTCAGCGCGTTGTTGGAACACTCTGTGGCTCGATTGTAAATTGTACTAATTGGGCATGGCGGTCTCCGCTGACAAAACAGTGGATTCATCAATTCCTGTCCCAGTGTCCATGATAGACAACGTCCGCATAATCGACCAGTGAATTACCTGTGTTCGTTTTAACACGAGCACGACGTATATGAAACTATTCGCTGGTAGTGGATAGATTATGCATATTGCGAGTGTGTGTGTGAAGTGTTCATAAATAGTCAGTGCTAGAGGGGTTCAGCGTAATGATCTGTGTTGTAAGTATACTATTCGTATCAATAATTAAGCTGTGGTTAATGTTGTGATTAAGGAAAAGGGCTCATATTGTGTAACGTTTTGAGGTTATGTGTAAAGTGCCCGTCACGAAAATATCACTCGTCGCTGATGAAAATTATATTTGGACAGATTGACTATTGTGATATCACATGGCCCTTCTCTAGCTGATAGGTAGTCATAGGATGTGTTGGCTAGAAACCAAACTATTTAGAATTGGTATACTTATCAGAGGATAAATATAGGGTCTCATTCTGTTGAACATTATGCATGCCTAACAATTTACTTCTATCTCCACAGATTTTATCATAAGTATTTTGAATTGAGATCATAGCAACTTCCAATCAAATACCTACCTACGTAGGTACCTATAATACCTTGACTTAATAATAATTCCCTAAAAAATATTGATTTATCAACGATACAACGACACACAAAAAAACCTAAATTAAGTCGATATCTGAATGTGATTCTATGATAATAACATCTGTCCTTGAAGGAGGTAACTAGTAGATATTAATAATAAGTACCTAGGTACTTATTTGATATTGTATATTAAGCAGATATGGATAGACCGTCATATCAAAACCATTTCTGAGATATAGAATTAATGTTTTCCTAAATGATTTCCTTATCAGCTGACTGGCTATTCAAATTGACGCAGGTATCCATGAGGCAAGCAAGTAGCTGGGTAGGTAAGAAGATATTGGCCGCCAAAGATGTAGTAGGGATTAACCGAGATTCGGGTTTTAAAACCGGTTGGTGATGCTCTAATCTTATACTATACCCAAGATTACTTTTATCTTGGGTACATACCTAACTACTCGTACCAACCTAATAATTTTAAAATTGTAGAATTATCCAATAAGCAGTTTCATACTGCGCGTGAGCATTACTAGTGAGCAGTTATTAACTAGTAGGTAAGTAAGTTAATAGTAAAAAATTGTGACGAGGTCGTGAACATCTGTATCAGCACTTATTTAAGTAGGTACCTATTATACTAAAATTTAATTAATTATTATAACAAAGTTGAGATTTATAAAAGAGTAAGTACCTACCTACCTAAATAACATAAATATATAATTGACTCAGGTATCTATTTTTTTCATTACCTAATAAAATGGATTCGTACCAATATCTATACATAACTATAAAATTCGTTGTGTGGTTTAATTAATGATTACAACATCCGTAAAGTAATAACCATTATAGGTAGGAACTAGGAAAAATAAAAATATTTCAAACATAATGTTATAATTAAAATATATTAACCTACTAAACTACCTACCTACAATAAAATACGAATATTAAGGACCGTATTAATAAAACGTTTCTTAATACAAGATGAAGATATAGTTAAGGTCAATTACAAGTTTTCACTTTTATGGTTAGTTATTTTACACACACACATTATTGTAAAGTACATAAATAGGTTACATAGCGCATAGGTATTATAATCTTTTTTAATTTAGATTCACTCAGGGTCAATGTCAAATCTCTACACAATAAAGGTATACACTTATGTCAATGATCACATTATGATATACTCTATAAGGGTCTCAACGGCTACAGGGCTTTTGGGTCACCAAAGATTAGGGCAGGTGGGAAGCTACCGTCGCGTCATGTCACCGCTATGTACAGAGCCCCGGGGTACAAGGGGTCCGACAGTGTGTGTGTATTAGAAGTTTTAATTACGGGGTCCGTCTAGGACTCGCTACGCCACTGAATCACAGTAATTGCGCTAGTTTCATAATACATACCTACTTATATTATAAACGCGAAGGTTTGAGTATGGATGGATGGGTGTTTGTTATTCTTTTACGCAACACTTCTGAACGGGTTTGGCTGAAAGCATCTAGGCTGGAGCTCTGCTCGCCTTTATGCCCGGTGAAGTAGCAAAAGCCGCCTGGCTAAAAAAAATTGACTGAAAGTTTAAAATCTAGATTAACATAGGTATATGCTACAGAACACCAAGCTTCGATCCACTGGAGCAGAGTAACGCAGCTAAATTATACCTAATTAAATATAAAAATAATTTACTCGTAGAATAAACCAACAATAGGTGATTCTCTTGCGGATTATTCCAAATAACAATCCGCAAGAGAGTCGTATCGTTACAAAGATCATGTTTATCTAATTCGAGGTACTTAGTAGGTACTTTATCAATTTTGATAAGTGCCGCATAATCACTTGAACCACCAATCTGGTATGATCGTTTCGTACATATCATTGATAGATAGATAAACAAGCACTGATTGTTTTGGTTATTCTTTGGCTATGCGATATTAATTATATGGAATTATAGTTAACAGCTAGTTTGTTAACTAGTAATATTAGTTTTATGGGAAATTAATTCTAACTGTTGTTGTTTAATTTTCAGTGCTAACAGCGATATGTATACCTACCTATTTTAAATTAACAAACTATTCTCCGATTCTAACAATTCAACTAATAAGCTTGCGAACTATACTAATATATCTATACGATACTGAATATAATGAATTTTGTTTAAAATTTACTTGGTTGAGGAAGTCCCACCCTTGTGCCTTGTTCAGCTCGTAAAAGCTACGTCTAATCTCATTCTGGTAGTATTCAATTACAGTAGGAAATGGAAAGTGTACCTGACCTGTATTTTTTGCACATTACTAGTACACAGGTACTTGCCTACTTACATAGTAAATATTTTCATTTAAAATCTAAAACGGCCCGGAAAGAAATCTTAAAATTTACACAAAGATTCCCCACATAACTTCTACTTGTCAGAATCACAATTTAAAAACACTATAATATAATATTAAAAGAGTAAGTAACTAACAGTTCCAGTAACAAATCTTAGAGGTATAACGAGGATTACGTTGTCCGTTTGTCCTCTGACATCTTAATTTCTCTAACGTAGGTAATGTAATTAGGTATATATAATACCTACTTACATGGAAGTTGTAATTAAGCGTTAATCAAAATTGCAAGTTTTGGACTATATCGAAGTGGCATAATATGTACATTTAAGGGCACCCTTATAGGTTAGATCTACGCCCAATGGCGCCACTTACACACAACATTTATATATTTAAAGAAGATGTGATAACAGCCATGGCTAAATAAAGCTGGGTGGTTGCGCATCGCGGTCCACGCCGGAGAAATCCTAGCCTAGCAGCCTGCAGCGTTTTTGGCAATCAAAGTGTACCCGGAGAATAAAGATATCCAGGCTAGATCTTTTTCGTCATTCTGTTGTTTTTATTATAAACTTTTGTTTACATAACTTGATTGTAAATACAAAATGAAATTATACCATGTGGGTGGATGCACGTTATAAAACAATATAGGAAGTGCGGACACCAATAATCTGCCAAGCTACTTTTACCTACTACTAGAATTACAAAAGGATGTAGGTTTATAAAAAAACAATAAAGAATTGCTAAACAACATTGCTAACGAGTTTCGTATTACATACAAATAATTGTTTATAGTTAAAAACAGAAATCTACGTAAATGCGATACTTATTTACCTTTACTAATACAATGTTGATTATTGAGTTTAAATTATTGAACTGCAAAACTAAAAGTAAGTACGTTTAGTTTTTGAAAAGACTATTGTTGAAATAATAAGTCTCTATTATGAGCTAAAACTTTGATAGTAGAATATAAACAAAACCAATGTTCAACAATCATAAAACCGCCGCTGGGTATGAATGCTATTTTCGGCAGGTTTTGAAATAGACCAGTACAAGGTATGATTTCTGTAAGCATGACTAGTTATTATTTAATATTATTTTACCACCAAAAACTTAGCGAAGACAAGTAGGTACATATAATGCTTAATAAATTATGGCTTACAATCAAACATCGTGTGTAAGTGAATTCTCATAGGATTTGATTAAATTTGCAGAACGACCAGCGGGTGTCGATTCAAAATGGAAATAGTATATTTAATACTTTGTTGCATTCCTTGTTCATTAAACTGATTATTTACCTACATTATTTATTCTATATCTTTAGGAAAGAATATAAATAACGAGATCGTTAACATGAACAACACCGGTGAGCTCATCACAGTAAGGTTTTCAAAACGAGAAAACGTATTTTAATATTGCGATATGGTAGATGTTGTTGAAGAAACGATAAGCTGTAAGATACAGCTTATCGTTTCTTCAACAACATCTACCATATATAACATATACATAAAACATATAAGTAACCAAGGTGTATTATGAATGATTGTGATAGTTGTAGTAGTTATATTCTTGTAGACCAGTATTTGTAAGATCAGACTTTGTAACAGACTCTATTACTCCATCTTACTTTTGATGATATCTGTTGTGAAAATGATGATAACCAGTTTCAAAGTTTAAATACTATTCAACATTAGAGGATTGAAGTTAGAAGATTTGAAGTTCTATACCAAATTCTAAACAATTTTAGCTGTGATGTCTATAATAATATAAAGAATAATATAAAGAAAAGATTGCTTGATTGATTTTTAGCATTGAGTAGGCTCCGAAACTACTGGAAAGTTTGTTGTAATTCAATATAAGCAGTGGCAGACTTACACATTTGCCGCCAGCCTATTCAAATGTTACTGCCCCTACTATTGAACTACTGAAAATTTCAAATTTTAGACGTTAAGTTTATTTTTCTATAAGAATAAAATGTTGGCCAAATTTGCCGCCCCCTAAATTCTGCCACTCTAGGCTTCAGCCTACTTAGCCTGCTGGTAAATCCGCCTCTGAATATAAGTATGGGAACTTCATTCCAATTTAACGTTCGTGTCTTATCGTTCTCTAGATCCATTTTTCCCGACATTTCATCTATAATTACAAAATACTTCTTCCGTGCAATATTAACAAAAACCCGGAAAGTGCGGAGATGTTTCGCAGGTGATATGGTTCAATAAATGTTCAACTCAAATGTCGTGACCGATGCTGACGTGTCGTTCATCTTCTAAACTTTTCGATCGAACAAGTGACCTGTATCGTTATTAAATATTTATTAATACGAACAAACTAGGTCTCACATGTGAACTGTCGACCCATACTCTGTTGAAAGGCTGTTGTTTCTACTCTCTTGCCGCCGCCGTTACTTAAGCGTCACTAAACTAAATCATATTATTACACCGGGTGGTTTTATCGATCGGCTTTCCCTCCTCCCCGCTCACTACGTCATCGTTTGCCCAAGACTCCAACGGTGACGTCATGAATTGATGACGACACTCTACGTCATAAATTTTCGCGCATGCGTTTTGTGTTAAGCAACATTTTGACTAAATTTAGATTATGATGCCGTCATACCGAGATAAGTGGAATTGCGTCGATGTCGTGTGAGGTACCTACTCGTAAATCTCGTAAATAGATCTATCTTCATGCTTTTATTTCACACACCCTTTTAAGTTCTATATGGTTATACATAGTGTAACTGAAGTTTTTTACTTTGAGTATACGCATGCCCTGTAGACGTTGAATGGGTTTTCTTCAAGTGAAAGTTCGTCTTAAAAGGATCTGTTTATGTTCGAACGATAACTGCTTTTACTAAGTGAAATATGCACATGGGTAACGATTAGCCGGAGTAGTATTAATTTAAGAACGTACATGCGTATCTAATATTCTAGTAAATATAGAAAGTATCAAATAAGATTTTATCTTTATCATTATTTTTTCTAAGATTGTCTCCTTCCTTAAGATCGTTTGACGATTTAAATAAATAAAATAAAAATCATTTTTATTTACGTAAACCTATTACAGGCACTTGCAAATAGTCAAAACAATAATTAAGTATTTAGTATTATTATCTATAATTATCATATTTTATAAATTTTCAAATTAAACAAGTATTTAAGTTATTATTTTAATTATATTTTAGTCTTAACGTCTGAGTTTATTATTTAACTATATTGTGTCAAAAAGCTTGTTCTGTCTATATTAGGTTAGAACAATTGTCATTATTTAGGTGGACCATGAGTATATAACGACGGACGCGCTTTAATGCTACCACCGGATCTAATACGCCCAACTAAGAAGATCTGGCGAAACATACTCAAATGGGAACGTAGATTCATGCGTAATATCAATTACATCTCATATAATATTTTACGGAAACTTTCTGAATTGTAGCTATGATTCTAGTGATATCGTGTTTGTTCAATCTATAATTTGTTTCGCGGCTCACGCGCGTTGACATTTACGATTTGTAGTGTCACGTGTACATGATGTTTATTCGAAATATTTTCTATCGATGGCCTATTGTAAATTACTATAACTTATTTTTAATTCGCTTTGGGGACTGGATAGATAGCCTGGGGCCGAGTCTGCTATTTTTTACGTTTTGTCATATCTGGTGCCATCCTGATATCATTGTGCCAAAAACGATAATCTACTAATCTCATTATGGTGTCAGAATGGGCTCGCTGGTTTAATCTGACTGACTAGACTGCACCGGTGGCTCAGTGATTACGGAAGTTACTTCTGAGACCTGGTGTTCTGGGTTCGATTCCCACCCGGGACAATTATTTGTGTGAACCACAAATAGTTGTTCTGAGTCTGGGTGTTCTTTGTGTCCGTGAAATGAATGTTTGTAAAGTCCCCCGCGACACAGGGATTTATTTCACTAGTGCGGGAGGTGTCTTTTTAAAAAAAAAAAAAAATCCTTATCAGATTTAGAGACCCAACTTGAGTGTCTAATTCCGCCAAATTTGTAACTTTTTCGAAATTTACCACTTTGTTTAAGGATGTTCTGAAAATACAGTGGAATACCTTCTTAATTCCACCAAAGGTGCTCTTAAAATAATAATTGAAGTGTAATAAGTACTGAAAACATAGGTTCATTTTGGAAATGTAAAGAAACTATAAAGTATTGGTGAACCGTAATTTGTGTATTCTATATATCGGTTTTAATGTAGGTACATGTAATTAAGTCGTTAAATTATATTCATTGCTAATAATAGTCTCAATTTACATGGAAACTTTATTCTCGGAGTTATGTGTGGGCGTTAGTTAGTACCTAGGTACCTATTTGCCGATAGCTAAACTTCACGCATCATCGATTTGTTGGAATTTTTTAAAATATATCTAAAGAGTTTGTTAAAAAGAACTATTTGTAAATAAAAAAATAGCAATAAATTTAGATGACAATGATTCAATTTGTTATTACATTAAATAAGTAAAGTTGGCAATTATTAATGAAAGTTCTGACTAACTTGCTGTGCACGTTTTTACCCGCGTAGCTCCCGGTTCCGTGGAAACTTCATTTTTAAATATAGCGTATGTTTCTCCTGGGTAGGGCTGCCATCCGTCCGGGTGTCTCCGGATTTGTCCTAGTTTAGAAGGCGTCTGGGGAGTGTCCGGGCCGGACTTCATTTTTAGTCCGGGCTTAAAAATTCAAAGTCTTAGGCCGCACGCAGCAACTGCACTGTGTTCGAGCCACTATGTTTAAAAAACCTTTTGACAGGTCCGGATCGCGTCTTGTCCTGGTTGCCAAATTTTGGAGATGGCAACCCTACTCCTGGGTAACGTAGCTTTTTATATTATGAAAGAATTTTTTAAATCGTTTCAGAAGTTCCGGAGCCTGTTCGAAGCAAACAACCAAATATTTCCTCTTTATAATATTATTATAGATGAATGTCTGCCTCGGCCATGGTTACACGCAAGTTTGCTTTGCAACTAATTTTGGTGTTCCTATCTTTTTTTACGTTTCCGTATGGATCACTGTTGACCCCGGCCAACGGTTTGCTGCTAGGTTTCGTTAGATTTATGAGCTATTAAAATGAGTATTTGTAAATCATATATAGGTAATATAAAATATGCATATTATCATGCAGGACAACGTCTGTCGGCTCCGCTAGTTAATATATAAAATATATATGATTTGTGAATCTAAAACATCCAGGGCGTCACCCAAACGCATACAAAAAAAATCATTCAAATCGGTCCAGCCGTTGAGTGACATACACACGTACAGTAGAATTATATATGTATATTAAAACAAAAATGGTTAATGAAATTTAAAAAGAATACAAATATTTAAAAGTCTCAATAGGCAACGATAGCATTGTAATTATTGCTATGTTAACTGTGTAAATATCACAATAGCTATTCGATTGTAAACTGATTGCTATCGCAAGAGTTTTGACGGATATATTTAACCTCTGGCCGTTTTATGAAAATACATATATTTCTGTATAACGTTGAGTACCTACTTAGGTTAACATAAATAAGTGCCTATTAGGTATTGCATCAGTGACTTGCTATCTCTTATTTTAGAGACACTTGGTATGAAATCGCGTAAATTAAATTGAATAGTATCTCATACCTTGTTACATAAGATAACCCACAACAGCTACGTTATAGTAAAAGTGTGACGTCACCGAATCTATCATCTCATTAAACAATAAAATTAATAAATCGTTATAAGGGTGATGAGGTAAGAATTTTTTTTTATAAGTTATTTAGCCAGAATTATTGCCATTTCAAAAAAGGTATTTGTTTTACATAAATATATAACTTTAAATATATTTATTATTTTGTCATATTTACCTACTGTAATCCGGCATTAAGTAACCTTATTAAGAGGTCGGCTTTTGTCTCGCTTGGCTTGCGGATTAGTAACCATAGTGTAAAATTTCAGACTTCAGTGGATGGGTGGGCGTTCCTATCCATTCATCTGTTCTAATGTATTCTATGACATTTAGGAGACGAGGGTTTATTTACTACCACAATCTTATATATTTACTATGGAACAATGAGTACAACATTAAATAAATATGTTGGTATGTAGGTAAACACTTTAGTCAAAATTACTTTTATGAAGTAGGTAGATAATATTACAATAAAATCTATACAAACATGGTTTATAGAAAGTAGATTTCCACGTCAATTAAAACAAACAAATAATCATGAATGTCTTGGAAATAATTTTTTAAATATTTGTTATTTCCTGCATTAATAAGGGTTCAGGGATATAGTGCACATTCAATTTCTCACTGGCGCGTCATACATATAAGTCAAACGAAATTGGTTGGGTCATCCGTTTAAGCTAATTTAATGCAGAGCAAAAATACTCTTTTCCTGACTAGGTACCTGCGTTTCAGAATCACATTTTTTACTTATTTTATATCGATACTAATATGTATATATTTGCAAAGTTATATAAATTTGTTTGACTTTGTTTTGTTTGACCAAGCATAATCAACTCGCTACTCGGTCATATGAAGTAGCTCATTTAAGCCTAAAGAGTCATGCGACAGAAGCGTGAGCCATTTAATTACCAAACGATTGCTACCCCAGTGCACTTTTACAATATCCCTGACGACTCTAATCTGAAATCAGTTTGCCGTGACATCTCACGATTTGAAAGTCTAACTGCGAGCTACAAACAATGATAGCATTCTCACCCGCTCGGTTTTGGCTACGAACCGCCCTGACGCTCGCGCATTCCCCTCGCCCGCCGACAGATGTCTCGCTAAACCCTTGTACTATTTGACAGCCAACATGGCCGGCCGTATTATCGTTGGGAACAACACGTAAACCTAGTAAAGCAGTGTTCGCTCAATAAATAATACAACAAATCAAGATATAATGAAACAGTGCACACGGTACCACAAGAAATTATTGTAAGATGAATCCCGACGCAAATGCAGGTACGTTTTATACGATTTACGTACATCATAATTTTAGCTCTACCATGGTATTGATTAGTGAAATGGTGTCAAATATTGCGATTACTTCACCCATTGATTGTTCTGAACGGTAATGTGGTGTGGGATTAGATAAAATTAAGTTTCGATAGTGTTATATGTTCATTATACTTGATACTATAGTGGTAGATGACGCGTATATTACGCAATGGAACAGTAAATGCAAGTGATATAAAATGGGTGCATTTTGGCGCATTGCGTTGCCTAGCAACGTCTTACGGCATTATTTGATGCGGTATTATTATCAATTCCCAGTATTGAGGAGGAAGCCAATATTAGTTATTTTGTACTAAATTTGAAAATATCAATACATAGGTTTATTTTAAACGCACATTTGTTTAAAATATAATGTTTACGGCTTACAAAATATTTTTGTAGCAAAAAATACCGTTTATATCTACTACATAGGTACCTACATTTCTTATTTATTAATAAAATAATTTACTTTATTGAATAAACTTGCTTCCTGTACCTTCTGACTACCTAATTAGGTAGGTACTTGGTCATATTTTTACTACGATATGTGTCATAACGGTCACGTCATAGGTAGGTAGGTTCTTTAATAGCAACCCGTAGATTAAAAATGAAATATCGACGAAATACCGACTTGGATTGGGTCTATACAAGGTGTGACGGAAAGGGTATATACATAGAAAGAGCAAGGCTTTTTTGGATGATAACAAACGATATGGCAAGGGTTATTTAATCCTATCGCTACAAGTCCGGAAGTAATAATTTTTTTAAAATTCATAGATACCAGGATTTCGGGTCAGGTTCGGAATAATCCTACCAGAAACCAAACTTTTCAAATTGAAATAAATACATCACTAGCACTCAATCAGCTCGATGTCAACGAACTATTTGCAAGTAAAATAAACCCTTGCCATATCGTTAGTTATGATCCAAAGTAGCCTTGCTCTTTCTATGTATATACCCTTTCCGATACACTTTGCATAGTCGTTTGTGAGTTTTTTTTAAACGTCGTATTGTTGTTGGAACACAATGAATGGCAAAAGAGACTGGGATATCTATATATTAAGGGGTCCCGTTTTTTAAATACCAGGTAACTCGAGTTATGACGTAACAAACAGATGATTGATAGAAATTTAAGATAAAAATGAACTTTAAAGCAAGTTGATAGGACCTTTCTTTTCACTACAGTTTTAATAGGCTAGTTGACACTTTTTTGAAATTATATGGTTAAGATTGGTTTTATTAGAACAAGAAAGAAATATGGTATTTTTTTGAGATCTAGAAAGCGCTAAATTAAATATTTTATCGTTGACATGACATTTAGAGATGAGAACAATGTCAATGTCATTTTCGTCTATATACATTATCTGTGTCCTGAGGACAATCCTACATCGATGACGTTATGACAAAAAAAGTGATAGTAAAGGATCACGTTCTTGTTCTTTATCAAGACCTTAGTACCTATTACGTCTCAAAATTGCTGATCGCGTTTTCGGAAATTAAAGATAGACAAAAAATTTAAATTTTTCATATTAAGTTTATACAACCATCTTCAAGTTTTTTAACAGTAATTATTATATTTAGGTTCCTTGTGATAAATACTTTCAGAAATAAACATTATTGTTACCTAATTTAATATGGGTCAACTAGCCTATTATGTGGTCTGCGTACTACATGACTGTAGCTCGTCGAGGCATCCGACAGTCACGATACTTTCGGATTCACCAGGGGTTTAAACAATTTTAATTTTAACCTAAATAACCGTTTAACTTAATTTGATAGTCAAAGACAAAGTCAAAAATCCTTTACTCATATAGACACATTTAAAATATTTACATCATGTTTTTATGATTTTCTACCACCAGTTCTGGACGTGTCAACTATGAGAAGAACTGCCAAAAAACTCAGAGGAATCCTTTTTTTTAAGAAATTTTATTTTACAATTATTAATAAAGCAATATTGTTTCATAGCATCTAACATATCCTATATATGTATAAAGAAGTATCAAATGTTAACTTTTCATCTTGACCTCCACTATAGCGTGTTTTGAATGCGTGCAGTCTGATTCATCACCATTTTCCTGCGTTGGAGGTTAATCAAGTAATATGACTATGACTTAATTAAGATTGTCTTAATTACTATAGGGTTATTGTCATGCATTTCCCATGTTATTGTTACTGTATTATTGTAGATAAAATCACTTAATAAATTGACATATTTAAAATATTTTTTGCATGCATGCATAATAAACGCTGAGTAAATATCGTACAACGTAGCGGTATTTGGCTCGCCTTGAATCTCGGAGGTCGTGGGTTCGATCCCCACACCGGACAGAAAATCTTTGTGTAAATTCTAAGATTTCTTTCCGGGTCTGGTTGGTTGAGGGACTACCCTCCGTGCCTCGGAAAGCACGTTAAGCCGTTGGTCCCGATTGTTATAACAGCATCTATAATAATCGTATGTCAAGGAACGGACAGCAGCGTTTCCTTGTGTGGTACAACATAATACTGCGGTCACCAACCCGCCTGCCAAGCGTGGTGACTATGGCAAATACCCTCCCTCTCGGGAGGAGGCCCATGTTCAGCAGTGGACGTTATACGGGCTGATGATGATGATGATGAAATATAGTTTATTTTTCTAATAGGATTTTTTTTCTGGTAGACCGCAAAGTTTAACAACTTTTTTTGCAGATTTTCCTGTGCAGTATAGAAAAAAAATGTATTATGCTGTAAAACCTTAGACTTCGCGGTAAATATTTATTTAACAAGACCATTTCCAATAAATCTTACCTTTTTGTATTCCAGCATTGCAATTTTGTGCAAAGCAACTTTTGGGGGATAGGAACCAACACAGCATGGGTACTGGAACTCGATGTAGTTCTTTATGCAACCTTATCATAAAAAATTATGTTGGTAATCCGTGTTATATCCAATTTAACTCTGAGAACTGCATTCCTACATAATCTTCAATTAATAAGTTAATAATAAACATAAAATATGACTGCAAATAGTAATATATAATTAATTATTAATTAAAAGAACGTAAACGTGTTGTTACAAGAGCGGCTATTAAATTATTAACATAATTTTGCATTCTATCAATTAAGTCACTGTCAATAAAAGTAATCTTGGGTTTAATGACTTTTGAGACGGGGAGGAATAATTAATTTTTGTTTTATGAATATCCTTAGAAAATAGAACGTTGCTTAGCGGAATTATTTTCCAGTTTCATATTTCAAAATTTAGTTAAAGCAAGCAGCGGCGTTATGTACCAGATAAACTTTTGTCGACTTATTTTATTTTTCCTGACTCCATTTACTTTCCATTGTACTGACACCTATATATTTTCGAAGATTTGATAGAATCATCTTTTCCATAAGGAAAGGTGGGTCTGTACCAGCGGCTGTCATGATAAACATATTTTTGGGTCATTTCTTCATTCTTATGCTTCTAAGACAGAAAAGGTACACTAAGACGCTTCTAAAATTGAATTATTCGATACGTATAGACTTGAGTTTAACTAAGTTTCACCATATGAGTAGTAAATACGAGCTGAAGAGAACCATAAAACCGTTATACCAATAAAACGCTATTGACATGTAGTGAAACTTTATACTGCATTCATTACAGTATTTAGTAACATACTTACACTATGTTATTTCAAATGATCGTAAAACAGTTATGATGTTAGTATCTACTATACATTTCCATGAATTCTGAATTCATTTTAAATGAGCATTCTCCATAAAATTTGTACATAATAAAATCCCTTTCAAAGTGATCTACCACTTTGAAAGGGATTTTATTATGTACAAATTTTCATTATTGTAAGATTTTTATTTGTGAGTGTAGTCACAAATCGATGTGCTTACTAATGTAATTAGGACAGAAAGATTTGATTGTTTGTTTGTTTGCATTGAAAATATTAAATTTACAGAAAACCTATCAATAATTACTAGGTACATGATTAGTGTAGTGTTAATGATTTCTGAGAGCAGGCACTATGATGCATAGAATATTTGCCCGTCTACTCGTTATTAATGCATAGGTAATAATTTACTAGATTAAAAAACGTAATTTGTTTGTTTTTTTTTTAATACTATAACCTTTTTATTCTGTGGTTCTACATAGAATAAAAAGGGGTTATAAATATTATATTCGTAGAAATTTCAATTATTGTGTTTCTGCAGCAAAATGAATGTATTTTTTTAAATAATTTTATGAACAATGTATACCTAATAGAATTAATAATTTGTTTTATGTTTTTATAAGAAAATAATAACAAGACATTAAAGATAAATTATTTATACATAATCTCCTGTAATAATTGAAAATAAGATAGTTTTGTAAGCAAATGTCCTAACTTAAGCACTCGCAATGTCAATTAAATAGTATTGTTTTTAACTATCTCAACTAAATTGTAAAAAAAATGATTTCTCCTTGCTCTTCAAATAAAAGTTATTGCCATAATAATTTATTGTTAAAAGAAACACATCAAATCTTAATTATTTTTTACTAATCTGACGCAATATCAATTATGTCTAATGTATTTTTTTTTCTTTACAGGTAATGGCATATATGTTGCTGGATTATGCTCTACGATAACACAATAAATAGTCTATTTAAATTTATATTTGGATATGGATCCAATATTAGAAAATGAATCTGCTACTACGGAATCGCCGTCTAAACATGGGAAGTCAAAGCATAAAAATAAAAAGAAGAAAAATCAATCGGAAACGCAAAATCAAACTGTTGTTGGTGAGCGAAAGAAATTTGTTGTTACGACACTCTCCGCGTCCACTGCCGCGGATGACAAAGTTCCTCCTAGTGTAGTCGACGGTAATGTACATACGATACATTTTGGAACGCGCGGGGCCGAGTCACAAAGACCTCATGTAAGGTCTATATTTAGAGATAGAACAGCTGATACCTCTAGGGCATCAAGCGCTGAACGAGAATCTGCGCCCGCGAAAGAATATGAAACATTTCATGGAACTTCTTCTAGTCCACGGAGCTCTATTTTTGATATATTTCGTTTAAGAAGAAAAAGTGATGCTAAGAAATATGCTCCAAAAGCAAAAACGACCGAAACGCAAGAAACGCCGACCGTAGATCAAAGTTATGCAGATAGTAAAGATTCTCATAAAAAGTATTACCATACGGTAACTGGAGCATCTTCGCGAAAATATAGTCCCATTACAAGGGTAATGGATATTTTTAGAAGCAAACCTCATCCCGAAACCAGTCAAGCGACTGTCGACCCGATAAAAAAGAAGAGTACCAAACAAATACGTCGATCTTCTATAGAAACCACGTCGCCAACTTACCATAAAAACTCATATGCTTCTTTAGATCCAACACAAGCGAAACAAGTATTTCGGGAAGTTCGAGGCCTTCCTAAATATGACCCTTATTTATCGATTGTTCAGATATCCATAGGAGGCCGAGATAAAACACGACTTTTACTGAATTTCTTCAAATATCATAAGTGCTATGAAATTTTACCAAAGTCCGCAAAAGTCATAATATTTGATACGCAATTTTTTGTACGAAAGACCTTTCCCACCTTAATATCTCACGGTATACGCTCGGCACCTCTTTGGGATGCAAATAAAAAATTACTTGTGGGAATGATTACAGTCACAGATTTTATAAGAATTCTTCTTCATCATGATAAGGAAAATTTATCAGTTGAGGATTTAGAAAGACATACGCTTCATAACTGGAGAAAAATGTTACGGCCGACACGCAAACCTTTATGTAGTGCAGGACCAGATCAATCTTTGCACGAGGCCATTAATCTACTTCATAAGAATCGCGTCCATCGTCTTTTATTGATTGACCCTTTTACGGGTGATGTTTTGTATATTCTTTCTCATAAACGGATTTTGAGGTTTTTGTTTGTATATCTTAATGAATTTCCTGAATTAACATTCTTTCATAAGACGCTTACTGACTTAAATATCGGTACATATGAAAATATCGTATCTATTACAGAAGATACAACTATTAAGACAGCATTTCAATTGATGTTAGAGAAAGATGTTTCTGCTTTACCAATTTTGAATGAAGATGGTACGCTTATTGATGTTTATGCAAAATATGAAGTGTTAAATCTAGTAAGTGAAAAATTATATTCAAATTTATCACTGACGGTAGGTGAAGTAAGAAATAAAAAGAAAGACTGGGAAGAAAAGTTACAAAAATGTCGTTCAAGTATTACTTTATATGAGGCCTTAGAAGTTATAGTTAGAACTGAAAGTCATCGATTATTGTTAGTAAATAAAGAAGGTAAATTAGTAGGAATTGTTTCTCTATCAGATATATTAGTATATTTAAATAGGATAATTCCCACAGAAAAAAAAGTTTCTTCACTTCAAGAAATCTTTAGGCCACTTGAAGAAAATAAAGTAGCTGAGTCACCCAAAGAAACTGAAAATGAGATTATATCAATTGAGGTACCAACATTAGCACAAACTGTACCTGAGGTTGAGAAAGATGCTGCTGCATTGACTGAGACCAACGCCACGGCTAATGATGTAACATCAAATGATGACGAACACAAAGCAGATGATGAGAATTCTGATGCTGACACAAATTTAAATTCTGCTAGTAGTAATAAATCGCACTTAGACCTTGCCACAGACCCAGCTATGACTACAATCAAAGAGTCGGGTACTAACGAATAAGTAGATCATTTTTATTCCAAAGAAATTGTGATAGGTGAATGCGCCGATTTGGTATATTAATCTCAGCTTTTGCTTGTATTGATATTGTAATTTAACTTCATACTCATTAATAGTTGCATCAAATACCACGTGATTGCCTTATTATTTAATTCATGATAAAACATTGCTAAAATTTAATAAAATATTTTAGCAGTATATTCTGGGTTTTAATATCTTACAGTGACAACGATTACTATGCTTTATTTTCGTGAATGTATGGATAAATATTTACATGAATATATATCATATTACAATAATAACAATACAATGAATATTATACATATTATTCATGTGTCTGTGATATTTGCGGGTATTGTATTATTGTAACGGCCTTTTTTGTTATAGAAAGTATCAATAGGTGTAGCAGAAATAGAAGAACACATCACCTATTTTCTTATATTACCGATATGTATTTTTTTATATAAATATTTAACTGCAGTATAGTTTATCGGTACTGTTCTCGCAGGTGTTGATGTTAAAGAATATATATAGACTACAATTTTATTAAACAGTATAATAACTGTTTAATAAATTATATATATTAGGTCTATAATTTATCAAGGTTTTATGTAAACTCTTCCAAAACATTTCCTCGGTGTCCCTTCAATAGTTTTTGAGCTTAAAGTGATCTATACTTAAAAGTAAATGATAGGTACTGATAAATGCGAAAGGCCATTAATCTACTTCATAAGAATCGCGTCCATCGTCTTTTATTGATTGACCCTTTTACGGGTGATGTTTTGTATATTCTTTCTCATAAACGGATTTTGAGGTTTTTGTTTGTATATCTTAATGAATTTCCTGAATTAACATTCTTTCATAAGACGCTTACTGACTTAAATATCGGTACATATGAAAATATCGTATCTATTACAGAAGATACAACTATTAAGACAGCATTTCAATTGATGTTAGAGAAAGATGTTTCTGCTTTACCAATTTTGAATGAAGATGGTACGCTTATTGATGTTTATGCAAAATATGAAGTGTTAAATCTAGTAAGTGAAAAATTATATTCAAATTTATCACTGACGGTAGGTGAAGTAAGAAATAAAAAGAAAGACTGGGAAGAAAAGTTACAAAAATGTCGTTCAAGTATTACTTTATATGAGGCCTTAGAAGTTATAGTTAGAACTGAAAGTCATCGATTATTGTTAGTAAATAAAGAAGGTAAATTAGTAGGAATTGTTTCTCTATCAGATATATTAGTATATTTAAATAGGATAATTCCCACAGAAAAAAAAGTTTCTTCACTTCAAGAAATCTTTAGGCCACTTGAAGAAAATAAAGTAGCTGAGTCACCCAAAGAAACTGAAAATGAGATTATATCAATTGAGGTACCAACATTAGCACAAACTGTACCTGAGGTTGAGAAAGATGCTGCTGCATTGACTGAGACCAACGCCACGGCTAATGATGTAACATCAAATGATGACGAACACAAAGCAGATGATGAGAATTCTGATGCTGACACAAATTTAAATTCTGCTAGTAGTAATAAATCGCACTTAGACCTTGCCACAGACCCAGCTATGACTACAATCAAAGAGTCGGGTACTAACGAATAAGTAGATCATTTTTATTCCAAAGAAATTGTGATAGGTGAATGCGCCGATTTGGTATATTAATCTCAGCTTTTGCTTGTATTGATATTGTAATTTAACTTCATACTCATTAATAGTTGCATCAAATACCACGTGATTGCCTTATTATTTAATTCATGATAAAACATTGCTAAAATTTAATAAAATATTTTAGCAGTATATTCTGGGTTTTAATATCTTACAGTGACAACGATTACTATGCTTTATTTTCGTGAATGTATGGATAAATATTTACATGAATATATATCATATTACAATAATAACAATACAATGAATATTATACATATTATTCATGTGTCTGTGATATTTGCGGGTATTGTATTATTGTAACGGCCTTTTTTGTTATAGAAAGTATCAATAGGTGTAGCAGAA
Source organism: Nycteola revayana (assembly GCA_947037095.2). Lineage (NCBI taxonomy): Eukaryota > Metazoa > Arthropoda > Insecta > Lepidoptera > Nolidae > Nycteola > Nycteola revayana. Next base: position 15,480,931 of record OX344846.2, on the reverse strand, counting down.
ATAGAAGAACACATCACCTATTTTCTTATATTACCGATATGTATTTTTTTATATAAATATTTAACTGCAGTATAGTTTATCGGTACTGTTCTCGCAGGTGTTGATGTTAAAGAATATATATAGACTACAATTTTATTAAACAGTATAATAACTGTTTAATAAATTATATATATTAGGTCTATAATTTATCAAGGTTTTATGTAAACTCTTCCAAAACATTTCCTCGGTGTCCCTTCAATAGTTTTTGAGCTTAAAGTGATCTATACTTAAAAGTAAATGATAGGTACTGATAAATGCGAAAGTTTTTATGTTTGTTTCCTAAGTTAACAAAAACGGTTGAACGATTTTGTTGTTTTTTTGTTCGGAGGCTTTTCCTTCTTCACCGGGCACAAAGGCGAGCAGAGCTCCAGCCTAGAATGTTGATGAAAGACACGTATAGTTGGGTTTCTGGAGAAGAGCACTAAAAAGCAAAACTAGTTGTGCACTCTTATTGATATAGGTGAACACTTAAATTGTAGTGACATATTCAGGAGCCGCACAAAAACTACAAGTAGATGAATGACGCTATCTAACACCTAGCATCTCAACTCACCTGTATCGCGCAATACGAGTTCGCAAGCCAATTCGAACAGATTCAAGTACTGAATATTAACAAGTGGCAGTCGGCCGCCGATCATACCACCTCGCTCGGCAAAGAAGATCTTCATTTTCTGTGGAGGAACACCACCAATCGTTCCTCTAGAACATCAATAAGAGTGCACAACTAGTTTATAAAATAATAGAATAGATTCCCATGTGCACGCGAGTGAGCCACTCGCGTAACTCGCGTTCTTGAAAACTTCAACATTAAATATAGTCTTCCTTGAAAAATCTTCGATAATATCTAACACTGAAAGAATTTTTCAAACCGGACCGTTCCTGTACCGAAGTTCCTGAATTTAGCATGTTAAAGTAAACAAATAGTAGTACGATTATCTGTTAACCTCCGCGATGCAGCGGTATTCTCGCTTTAAGTCTCGGAGGCCGTGGGTTCGATCCCCGAGCCGGACAATAATTCTTTGTACAAAATCTAAGATTTCTTCGGAGCCTCGGTTAGCACTTAACTGGGTAGTCGTTATAAGTATGTATGTAGGTTTACTGATTGGAAGACAACGATGTGTTACATAATTTGTGTAATATTTAGTTACGACGGGCCAGCAACCTCTTTGTTTGCGCTTGGCTGTTAATATTTACATCCAATATGTTAGTGCCGTAAGTTAGTAGACAGTCGAATGACCATATCGAATGAATACTCTCATAGATTTCCTGTTGAAGTCGCTAACAGTTAATATCCTGAAGAGAAAGTTTTAAAACAATTAATTTAATTCGCTTGATTCTAGAAGTAAAAGTCCCTGGTATTGTAAATAATTCAAAGTAGGTAATGAGAGAATTAGAGATTTCTGTATTTTAACATCTCATTCAGGAATGTTTTTTTTTAAAGATTACTAGCATAATTTTGCAGTCTACTAGTATTCTTGGTAAACCCTCGTGCTAAGTTAAAATGCTTGTGTTACAAGTATACACGTCGGTAATACGTCGGAGGAATGTAAAGTTTCGCTTACTTATAGTTTATATAGTAAAGAAGTGCAGGATGCTAATATTTTTTTCAATTATAGTCAAATTTCGTCCACTTTGCGACCACTAGTAAATAAAAAGAGGTCATATTGAGTTGAATAAAGTTGCAACCATGAGTCGGACATATGTTTTGTGGCAGGCGAATGCAGCGGAGAGGCGCAGCGACCGGTCCGAACGTCGCGGTAGGTGCTGGTACCCGGAACAATCCACTCTGCCCGAAGGTCACACGGTATCTTTTACTTTTAGCCGCCAATTTAATTTTATCTTGTCCCGAGTCGATTTCTCGACGCCATAGAACTAATCACATTCTACATGCTTGTTCCTTCTATCTATTGCGATACCTGCCTTGCCAAGGGTTATTTGTTAATGGACAGATAATGTTGGATTAGATTGTGCATTACCCGAGTTTGATTTAATGTATGTAGGTACGTGCACGCACTGACTTCGACTGAATTCACTGTGTGAGAGGCTCGCATAATGATTTTGAATTCAATCCGAATAAATCAATGCTAATATTGTGCTTTGTATAGGTACGTTGCAAGTTCATAACCATAATGATCAGATATAACAAATTCAGTAACAAAATGACACTAGTGGTAATAATAGTATTGAAAGTAGATTAGTAGATCGATATTGTCATTATTGGTAAGTATGTAGACGAACGTCGAGGATATTGTCATGTGATAGTAATACGGACCGGTCAAATTTACATACGAAAAAGAACAAGAAGCAACCCACTCGTGTGAAACCGGTAAGTTACTTAGCACTGGATAAGTAAATATGGAAGCTTGCCGTGTGATTGTGCGACGAATCTGCCTACACAGTAAGCATCTTGCCGAACCACTTTGCCATCGATTTCAAATCGCGACATCTGATGTTCCGATGAGCCTTTCTATGACCACTTCATGCGTCTATTACGTCTACTCATTGAAATAAATAATAAGTGCAAAAGTTTGCACTTATTATTTATTTCAATGAGTTATACCAATTCAAATTGTGTGTCTAATATTGTCGGTGTGAGGCTTTAATGTCAGAGCCGGCTAGTTTGAATATCAATGGGGAAGCCTATTTTCGGCAGTGATGGTTTGTCTAAAACTACGCGGCTTTACCTATATGTGTGGCTATCTGTGAGAATGATTATATCTCACAGACACTTTAGTGTCCACGCTTTACTAAGTAGAGATTAAAGCGTAGGTTACAGACAATGAAGTCAAAACATAAGCCTTGCTTTAGTGACGCTGTTAGATGTGTCACGCAATCGCCGTGATGTGAACCAACGTTACGTAAATATCTTCTTTTTTTTGGTTTGACTGTACCTAATCGTTTTTGGGTTAGTTTGTCAAAGTTACAATAACACATTTATAAAGTCTTCGAAATCAAAGCAGTGCCTAATTTAGTAATAACATATAATATTGTCTGAGATTTATTTCCTCAATTTGCATAAAATTTGCAATTTCCTCAATAATTAAATTAATTCCTTATTTAATTTAATTAATATCTAATTTAATTTGAATTATTAAAATAAGTATTACATGTAAAAATAACCACATTCTACTTACGCTAGTTTGCATCAGCGTTATATTTTTTTCTTACGTATGTGGCATTAATTTCATACAAATCTGATGAATAGCTTTTGCTTGATTGAATACCAACCAAACATATCAATCTATGTATGTATATACATATGAATGGACGCAAATAGTTTCATAACTTACGAAATACTTGATCACTATGGTTAATTTATTTTTCTGTTGTTCTATTTAAGTTAAGGTTAGGATAAGATTTGTATGAAGGACAATTTTGGAAAATAAACGGGGTATTTTCCGTTAGTACCTATTTACGACGGACAGTAAAAATTACTTATCTAAGTACATTATAATATAGTCTAATCTCTAGCAGCCCGATAAGAAATCAATTTAACTAATAGTTGTTTTGAGTCTGTGTGTACTTTGAATTGAGTGTTTGCAACGTCCCCCGCAACACTGGGATTCATTTCCATAGTGTAGATGTCTTTAAAAGAAAAAAAATGATACTGGTCAGTCATAATCGAAAACTGGATTAGTGCGAATGCAAATTCATAGACACACTGTGATTAAAAATAACGATTATTGATTATGGACATCCATTAAGACTAGTAACTTTTCTTTGGTTCGATGTCAAGCTCAAGTATTAAACCGCTGAATTAATTAATGATAAAAATAGTTGAAAGAAACCATAATAATCATAAGTTTTAGGCATCAAGAAGGAACCAGTAAAAATATTATAACATCACATGTTTGCATATTCCAAAAATTATTACAAATTCGATCGATTACTGCACGTTAGGTTAGGTTACTATGAAATCGGTGATATTGTACTTATTCTCCTACAGCTAAAGTAGGTATGTATTTAAAATTGTAATTGTAAAATCTCTATTATAAGAATTGGCTGATGGTATGATGCCAATAAAATAAAGTAACTACGGTCAAATAGTCTTCATGCCAAAGAATGAATCTGGTTAAGCTAGATGTGTGACCACTGAATTTGTCGAAGTGAGCCACACAGCATGCAATGGCCCCAAAACATAAGGTGAACGATAGTGATGCACTATAGATAGTATTTCGAATTATAGCATCCTGGAAAATACAAACAAAGCCTGAAATCGCTGTGCTAATATGGGTGCTCTAGGATTGGAATAAAAAAAGTGAATATCAGCAGTTACTAATGTTTTCAGACGCTTTGGTAGGCGCCGCGTTGGTAAACGCAGACAGCAGGCTTAAAAAATATATTATTGTGGTTTGTATCATAGTTACTGTCAATGAGATATTGACATAATTAAACTTAGGGGCAGAGTTTGGGAGAACATTACTTTTAAAACCTTAAACTATGCGATATATTACATTTATGTTCTAGGTTAGTTCGAAAATATAAGCTATGGTTGCACTGTATATTTTAACACAGTACGACTAAATGTTTATAAAATATATGTTAATAAATATGTAGTATGATTATTAAAATATATAGTGCAACTTTGGTGTAAGATATTAGTATAAAATACTAGCAAACAACTTTTTAATTACATTATTATTAGATCACGCGGTTAGAAAATTGTTATACGTGTATTAGATTCTGACTCATATGAATACAAATTCAAATAACTTTAAAATGGATCGACTGTTGCAAAAGTTTCGATTTTTTGCAAAAGTTATTGTAAAATAAATTAATGCAATCATGCGAAAATGGAATCAAAAATTTAGCATTATTGTTTTAGTCAATTAAGTATAATTTAATAAAATGTACTGTTGTAATCTTTCGTCAAGCTAATATTACAAAAAATAAAATACAAAAAACTAGAATGTGCGAAACGGTTCTATTTCAAGTTGTTTCTTGCCCAATAAATAATCTAAATTATCATATTAATCGATCAAGTGGAGGTCACATTGTGGACAATCGCGGTATTATTACCTGTTCAGATGGTCTGCTCGCAAGTTGCAAAATATTTCAAGGATGAATTTTATACATTCAGCGTCGTTTGATGAGCTTTTGTCGAATTTTGTAGCTTTCTGTTCATAACAAATTATATGAATCAAAAAATGCCTATGTGCCCTTGCTGTCAGTAACGGTTAATTTAAATTCAATCGACTCTTTTAAAATGATAGAATTACGATTTTTTCTGCAAGATATTCGATAAATTAGTAAGTATTTCTAGCCGGTGTCTCAGTTATTAGGAATTTCTAACCTGTTAAATGAATGGCGGGCTTAACTATATGAACGTTTCAAAAGATACATTTAATTTGGTCCCAACCATTCAGTTTATTTTCCTAATTTCTTTATAATGCCAATTTATCTGAATTGGTTCAATGGTATAAGCCTTTACCTTTCCTGTTTGTTATAGGCTTAACTATTACGCTTATATTTTGTTATCAGCTCGCAAAATATGATTTCCTAAATACAGAAACATAAATCCAAAATCATATTTTTCCTCGTCAGTTATGAATATGTTAATAGCATTTTACGTAACCGTTGCGTCTTTATACTGATATAATTATGTCTTTGTTATGAAGTGGAAAGAAGGTAAACAATTTTATAGTATTAATATAATTGATATTAAAGTAGGTGTTTATATAAATCCCGTAGGAAGTTTCCTGCAATTTTTTAACAGCCTGTTTCATACTCTGCTGAAAATGGGTCTCTTCTGCTTCCTCTGTTAAGATAGATCTTGGCTAGTCAGGGTTGTTGAGTAATATTGCCATGATCAACCCATACTTGGCATGCCTGATTGATGCTGCTACCCATCCATCAGGTTCATATCCCTTAGTTGCTTCTTACGACACTCATAGTAATATCTGTTCTAAGACGGAAACCACCTGACTGTTCATAATTATTATTTATTATTATGGTCTAAGCTATTTATTAAATATTAAAAGCATTAGTTGAGTAGAAGTCGTTATGATTATCCCAAAAACGATTCGGCTGACAAAGCGTTTGCGATAAGCAAGTGATCGCTTAACAGTAATTTTGTCTAGACCCTCTGATTAGCGACCTCAGTATCATTAATATATAAATTTGCAAGTTAACGTTGTTGTCCGGTAGAGGGTCAACCATTTTATTTTATTTATTTATGTACCCACATAAGATACAAATAAAGAAACAACAAAAAGACAACTACATATGTACAAAGGTAGGTACTATATATTTATTTCTAAAGAAATCTCTTCCAGCTCATGCGAGAGGAGAAGTCGAAAGATAGAAGAATTTAGAAGTGTGTAGGTAGAAATACATACATACTATAACTCAACATATACATAAATACATACAACAACAATTGTCACCAACGGTCCCGTAAATAAATTATTTAATATAATTTTCATTTTATTTTGTATATTTTTCTTTGTAATTAATGTAACTTTATTATATACTTCCGTTATATTTTACTGTATATTTTCATGACTCCGCCCTTTTAAATTAATAAATAGCGTCTTAAATCAATAGAAGAGCAAAGCTTTAACTTCTGATTACTTAAAGCGGATGTTACAGTGCAACACGGGAGCTGTATTTCTATTAATTGACATTGATAGATCGATTGTTTAGAATATTATATGTTATATTACATACTGCCTATTAACTTCATTCGCTGAGGTATACTTTCTTATCAAGTAGGCTACACAAGTAAGTAATTATAAATGCACTTTTTTCTGCTTGTAATAAAAATAATAAAAATTGTTGGTGATAGTGACCCCGTAAGTGACGGTGACTTCTAAGGTGTAATTTCGCCCGCCACGAAATATTATTTTATTTGTGTACTTAAGGGTGAAATATCAAGGTGCTACATTTGATCTTTAACCTTATTAACTACTAGCTCGGTTTCATGCGCATAACACCCGTTCCCGTGGGAACTTCATAATTAAATATTGCCTATGCCATCCGGGGATAGTTTAGCTTTCCAACGGTGAAAGAATTTTCACCGTTGGAAAGCTAAACAAATCTGTCCAGTAGTTTCGGAGCCTATTCAATACAAACAAACAAACCTCTTTATAATATTAAGTAGGTATAGAATTATACTAGATTGTCACACACGGTATCACTCTATCACCAATGATTTACGTTTGACTATGACTTCGATAAAAATGTCTTCACAATTGTAGGCTTCTTGTAACGCATTTCCCATGTTACTGTTACTGTATTACTTAAACTAGATTAACTTAATAAATTGTTTTTTTTAGCTTGCATAATAAACACTGAGTAACGAAGACCTTTTTACCACAATAAAATAATATCGTTACGTGTTAAGCCTCCAGTTATAAACTGAATAAAAATCTCTGATTGGGATACATATTATTATTATATATTTTATTTTAAATTTCCTAAGTTATTTTTATGTGTAATGTCCATTACGTTTGTTCAAATTGTAGGTAATTGTTACAGTGCACAGATTCGTCGTTGGTGGTCTGAAGTCGGTGCTACCAGTGGCGAAGTAATGATTTATTTGAAGTGACGTATAGTAATTAGAGTGTATAATTAATTAGCGATGGACCACACAGCGCTAGATAGATAACGAATCTAATAGTACACAACTAAATTATAAAAAAAACGCTTGCTATCAGTGTACTGTGTATACTTAGTTTAATTTAATATAAATACAGTAATACCCCGGACTTACGCGATAGGTGGGACCACAGGATAGCCGTGTAAGTCGAATTCGCGTAAGTCGGGGTTCAACTTTTCCTATAAATACATATAATATTTGTGTAATCGGGACCAGAGTCTAAAAAAACAATAGATCAGAAAAAAACATGTTTGATAATACGTTAAATTATAATTGATCTTTACATTATCACACCATAATTCTAACATGGTTTCCATCAAAGCGATAATACCGTGACGTCTGAATTAAAATAGAAAGATTTTCACTTATTATTTGGTTCGATCAAATATCTTTGCTGATTCCTTTTTTTATTTTAGATTCAAAGTCCTCTTAAGGTTATAATGAAAATATTTCGTTTACACTCCAAAAGACAGTGTTTTTCATTTCATTTTAGGTTAGGTTAGCAGTTTAACTTGCAGTTAACCGAACGGCGTGTTCGGTTTACTGCAAGTTATGCGCCTGGTGATCAAAAATAAAAATCGCGTATCTCCGAATTCGCGTAAGTCGGGGTAGCGTAAGTCGGGGTATTACTGTACCACAATTGTTACAATATTTGTTTTTCGGAATATATTTATTGCTGACAGTAAGCCTTATTTAGTTTTCCCGTTTCTTAGTCTTTAATAAATATATTTCTTTTTTTAAGTCTTTTATCTATAAAAACGAGGTTACCGGCGACTGGGACCGCAATTAACTAGGACCGCGGTCCCAGTCGACGGATCCGTAAAAAATAAATTATTTTCTTCCGGCGACTGGGACCACTCATAAATGATAACTGAAATCAAAAAATGTACAGTCAAACAAACATTTTTTAGATGTAATAATTGAAGAAAGATCATTTTTGATTTACAAACATCATTTATTGTTATAAAAAAACAGCCTTTGAAAACAGTTCTGTTATTTAAAACTTTCGTAATAAAAACATATACATAAATCATGTTAACAATAATCAACAAAAAAAAAACACATAAATCGTGCTTAAGTATAATAATAATCAACAATTTTCAAACAATTAACATTCAGAAAGTAATTATTTATGACAAAATCAGCCTTTAAGTGGTACCGTAAATATAATAAAAAAATAACATAAATCACAATAAAAATAATAAACTCAGGTACTATCTATGTCAATCACAATTCCTTTAAAATGGCTTAACACACAATCAGTCAAATAAGTAATTCATAGCCAGCTCTTCGCAAAAGTTCACGTCCTCTTTGTGTGACATCAATATAAAATGACTGTTAACCACGGGAAGTTGAAGGACTATTTACATCCATTTTGATAATTCTAAAATCGAAAAAAAAAAAATTAAATATCAGATAATCTTAACAGATGACAATTTTCTTTGTGATATTAAAAAGTCTCATTAAAGATGAGAAGCGTTCTAAAGTAAAAATATTTGTAAACACGTCGTTTAACCCCCTTATTAGCACGTTTTGTTTATAAATAATTTAACAAAAAATCGTTTTACATACCTGAAGACTATTAAATGAAGTCACTACACCACCACTCACATCACACAATTTGCAACAAAAACTGCCTAATGCAAAACTTGACTTTCTTAAATTGATAAGCTTCTTGTCAGTGATTGGCCGAGCCAGTCATCGGGCGATGCAAAATTTCCCGTTTATAACAAAAGGGCTACCTGACCTTGAAATCGACAGGCAAAATGGACTCGAGCTAGAGAGGGATAGTATTATACAATCATACAATGCTATTCCCTTTGTGTGTTTACCTGCATGTGTGAATTATGTAAAAACGGGCTAGCTTAATCTATTACTAAGCGCATAGGATAAAATCATGTCTAGAACGAGTCAATGATATTCATATAAATAATTTAGATTATTTTTCGTTTGACTGTACCGATTTTGACTTGAATAATAGTTTTTTTTTAAGTTATCTATGAGTGGTCCCAGTCGCTGGAAGAAAAATATTTAATTTTTCGAATCCGTCGACTGGGACCGCGGTTCCAGTTAATTGCGGTCCCAGAAGCCGGAAACCTCATAAAAACAACTTTTATTTTAAGCGTTGACGTAGCTTTTTATTGTGACAACTTACTTATTCTTCAATTTTTGGTAATTAAAACTATGAACTGTTTGTCGCCTTATTTATAGCCCGGGATGTAAGACCCTTTCATTACAATGATAATTGGTATAAGAAATAAACATTAAATAAACGTAACGTTCCATAAATAGTTTAGAACGATTGTTTTCATATTAAAATTGACCTACATACGCCCCAAAAAAAATATTGCTGATACTTTATTTCTTTTACAGCTGTCTATATATGGCCTATCATACAAAGGTTTTCACTAATCTTTTTACTCCTGAATATTATTCCAGAATAAAAAAATAGCATAGATATAAACATGAATATTATACCAGAAAGGCCTTAAAAGTTGTAACCATTTAAACTGAATTCCTGCATTATTATTTTTTCAAAAAATCAATACAATAGGGTCAGCCACGTTTAAAATATTTCATAACATTTTGTTGAGTGAGAGTCGTGAGATTTTACGAGTCATTGAAGACACAATTTGTAAACGTTGCCAAAGAGAACGGATTGATTACTTTTTAACTTCTATGATTATGTTGGCTGTAACTAAAACGCCTAAGGCTAAGCTACAGAGTATCTCATCTTTTATTAATGCGTCTCATTATTTTTGAGACATCAAACAAATCAAAGATAAAATCGTTTTGGCCATAAGTTTCGAATCTTCGGAACGTGATAATTTATTCAAGAATATTTCGTGTGTTCGATATTAGAATACCAATATTGATCGGAAATTGCTTCATATTAGTTTGGTGAGAAAATATTAATTCAACTAAATAGATGAAAATGTATAGCAGTTAACAGGTGGTATATATCGTCGAATAGGCCATACTGTGATGATACCCTAGATGAAGAAAAAAAAGAAGCCTGAAGTTTCTTTCTCCCTTTCTTCTCCAGGTCGTCCACCTAGGTAGTTAGTGAAAGGTTGCAGGATAGCTAGGGTAGGATTCTCGCCGGCGAGGACCGCGTTGTGCCCCTACCCCTGCCCTGTGATCCAGCGCCTGTAGGCCGTGCCAGCGATCACTTCCTCTTATATCCATAAATCTGACTTATATAGGGTGACTGGTAATTAGTGACCGATACCTAAACACATGATTGTGCTCATGATAACAAACAACTTTTACTATGGCACCAACTCTAAAATCGCGAATAAAAATCAGCTGTTCCATATATTCATGTTCACATAACTCGTCAACATGGTAGGGAGCAGCTGATTTTTTTTTCGCGATTTCAGGTTTTGTGCCATAGTAAAAGTTGTTTGTTATCATGAGCACTATGATGTGTTTAGGTATCGGTCACTAATTACCAGTCACCCTATATAAGTCAGATTTATGGATATAAGAGGAAGTGATCGCTGGCACGGCCACTAATTATTAGTCACCCTATATATCAGTGGCACCTCTGGGTTGTGGTCCTAACCCCATAAGGGTGCCCCCAGGTGTGTGTCACTTAATTGTATGCTCTTATATATTTTCAATTTATACCTATAATAATTAATGTAAATTTGAACTTATTATTAGTAGAGGAATTAATGACACACGGACAGACGGTGTAAATTTGTCTGTAATGTCCTACAATTAGCAGCACTCACAGGTTGCACTTGCTAGTTATAGTTACCTAAGTAGTTTTATTTATAGAATAAGAATAATAACCTATTAATTACAGTTCTTTTTCATTGTGATTTTAAGTACAAGTGTATGTAAATACCTAAGTGCTGAATAAATTAATTATTTCATTATTATTTCAGAATCGTTGAAAAATGGTATTTTTTTTCTGGAACAAGGGTGTTTGTTAGTATGTTGTACCTATTCATTGTGTAAGTAAGTATAAGTTACTCACACAGTCGATGAGTAGGTACCTACATACTTGGAAGGTACTTAATTCATACAAATATTATAATTGGGAATTTAAGGTTGTTTGTTACGCTTCACGCGAAAACTCCTTAACCGATCATTATGAAACTTTGTACACATAAGGATATTGGCTTCAATGCGAGCGAAGCGGCGGGTAAAAACTAGTGATGAATAACTAGGAAAGTTCTGATTAAGTTTTTATAAATAGCAATATTACCAAATTTGGAAAATATATTAAACAACTAGAAGTAATATCAATAGATTTTAATAATCGAATACACTTTAAACAATAATATTTAACGAATACTTGTAGGTACTAATGTAACATGACACTAAAACATTTTTCAAATAAAGAACCTCCATCGATTGTCAGTTCAAATCTAAGATTAAACCGCAAAAATATTTTTAAATACGAAAGCGGTGTCTCATTAGTCATCACAATAGTGTTACCTACTATAATGAGGTTACAACATTTATTGAAAGTCTTACTGTAAAGCCTAGCATAGTTGTTACGTGAGAGAGAGTAAATGTTTTGTAATCCTAAGTAGTGATGCTGATGTCATAGTGATTGGAAGCCAGTCGATGACCTCTTGACACACCTATTTAACGCATTGACTATGGGCTTTACTTGCTTATAACTTTAATAACCATTTAAGTATTAAATGCTCCAGTTATTATAGATAAGCTAGATAAGATAAATGCCATAGACTTAATGTTGAATATTCTATTTTCGGATATTAGTCGATGGAGGCTGTTTAAGCCTATATGGTGTTTAAGTGACCTAGTAAGTACCTATGACTTAGTGCATTGCTAAGTCATACTTACTAGGCAACTTACTTACTTTAACTTTTTACTTGGAATTACATCAAATATATTTTAATCTTTATACCTACTTATATATAAAGCTGAAGAGTTTGTTTGTTTGTTTGCTTGAACGCGCAAATCTCAGGAACTACTGGTTCGATTTGAAAAAATCTTTTAATAATGAACGGGAACGGGAGTTACGCGGGTGAAACCGCGTGCGGAATGTAGTTTAATATAATGCTACAGGTATTGTGAAACTTTGCTAAAATTTATTTCATTATTTGTCTTTTAACTAAATTGAGCGCTAAAACTGTTTGTGATAGGTATAAGTAGGATATATGCTTTTCTACCCATCCACCCGAGAGAAGTGTTTTTTAAATTCCTAAAACTAAATATTATATCTTTTTTAAACTAATACTTTTTTGTTCATTTGCGTGTTGCTTTGTTTGAAGTACCTACCTACACAGCTTACGACTTTATCAGTATTTGAATTTTATTATAATCAACATAAACCCGTTTAACGTCCACAGTTGAACATGGGCCTACCTCGATGGGGGCGTTGTCATAGTCAACACGCTTGGCAAGCGGGTTGGTTACCGCTGTATAAAATGTACAGAATATACACAGTGAAACGCTACCTGGTATGCGATTGTTATATATGAAGATAATCAGGACCAACGGCTTAACGTAACTTTCCGAGGCACGCAGGGTAGATCTTCAACTAACCAGACAAAGAAAGAATCTTTGATTTTACACAAAGATTTTAGTTCGAGGCAGGAATCGCCACCAAGACCTGTGAGATTTAAGGCGAGCCTCACACCGCTACGCCACTGCGTCAATGTTTAAATTTAATAAAAAAATATTATTAATTGTGGAAACTACTTTTAGTATTTACTCCACTTAATAAAAATAAGATGGTTTGGTCACGTGGAAAGAATGGATGAAGAAAGATTGACAAAACAGGTATACATGGCAAGTGTGAGTGGCACAGTCGGAAGGGGAAGACCTCGAAGAACGTTCTCTGACCAAATCGGACACATCCTCGCAAAAGGTCAAATAAGATCCACCCTAAACCGACGTGCTTGTATGAAGAATGTTATGAGAGTGAATGAAGCGAAAAAAATGAAATGAAATGAAATGTGTGTAGGGATCGTAGCAAGTGGAGGTCCATTGTCTCTGCATACCTCGCTGGGAAACAGGCGTGAGCAGTATGTAATAAAAATAAATGTTGTGTGATGGTTACAATTTTTTTGTCGCAGTTACTAGAGGTCGAACACGAATGAAACGTCACAAACGTGCAAATAACAGTTTCAGCCGAAACCTAATATCTGCGGACGATATTATGATCGTAACTGCAACAACCCATAGTCTTTTGTAGCCACAAACATATACATTTGATCAGAGGCGGATTAAACATTGAGCGCGCCGTAGGCAAGTAACTCATCGGGCGCCCCTATTTAATAAATAACTAGTACCTACTAGTAAAAATTTGATCACTGTAGTTGGCATTTACTTCATACCCCGTTTACTTTGTAGCCACATCTAAACTAGCCGGACAAACCACAAGAAGACAAGCAGCGCCATCTAGTACCTAACATCCCAACTAACCTGTATCGCGCAATACAAATTCTCAAGCCAATAAGAATATATACAAGATCCGGTTTGCCATCAAACTAGGTACTTGCCTTGTTTGCCTTATGGATAATCCGCCTCTGCATTTGATTAGAGAATGATATCTATGGATGGAAAAAAGGTACGTAGGCATGTTTCTTGTACTTAAGGGAGAATGCAGGCAGGGTATTGCAGGTTTGGTAATACTGTTCAGGTGATCCCTCGGCGCCATATTGGCCGCGGGTGCCATCAGGAGCCGGATTGCTTCGTACCCGGCCGTTTTAGTGGTGTAGGGTACTCTCCTCGTGGTATGAGTAAGCATACCACCGCTATGGAGAGGGCGAGTCCCGCATATCCCGCCACCAGTGCGCAGATACGCTGCAGCGGCGGTGGGAATGCGTAAATGCATTTCCCCAGGGACAAAAAAAAAGGTAGGTATGTTACTACAGGGCCAGGTTGAATGGTATTCTACATCATTCTGATAAGTATTTTGAACTGATTTGGTTACGCACCTTATTTTCCTTTATGATATTGCAATATTATATATGTATAAGGTAAGGATTAAAGTGTTAAGATTTTCTTACGAAACGATTCACATTATGTTGTAACTTTAGTGGCATATTGGTGAAACAAATCACCATAACGAATTTGTATTTCGCAAAAAGAATTAAAACAATAATACGAATGTTTGGCTTAAATATCCTAGACATATTAAATATGTGTAACTGAACGCCGCGCCGTGTAGTATCCGACTAAGAATATGCCATATCTACCAATGGGAATGGGCCTCTTACGTCAGTAAGAGGCGACTAAGGGACATACATCATGGCCCCGAGTCTACTATCCGGCCTTTTTCTGCGGTAGCAACACCGACTGCCATTCCAGCGCCGAAACTATAGTGAGATTAGTAGATTACCGTTTTTGGCATAATGATATCATGACGGCACTACGGTGGCACAATACTTAAAAAAATATGATGATAGGCAGCATCATCTATCAGCGTAGATACTCCCATCTTATTGCGATCACCAATTCGCCAGCTAAGCGTGGTGATTATAGCATTAACTCTCAACAGCCTTGGCTCACTATGGTCTGTAAAGATGAGCGCTATGTTCAGTAGTAAACGTGAGGTTGTCACCCGTACTATATTATATAGTATCGTACTACTTTCAGTCGAATGTACTATATATTATACAAAAATAATATAGTAAGTACAAAAAGTAGGTACTATATTTTTTGCTAAAATAAATTTCACCCCATTTAAAAATTAGCGACTCTGAGTCGAAATGTATACTATTTTGTTTCTGAATTTCCCAAAAGTATTTGTAAAAACTAAAAAATTTGCAACTTTTTGTAAAAAGTACTAAGTACTCATTAAAAACAAAAAAAAAAGGTGGCAGCCCTAAGTAAACGTAAAGGGCTGCTTGAGTGAGTAAGTAAGATCGAGCATAAAGCAAAGTAATGAACATAAAAGTAATAAAATGACTATGGCTATTCTATACGCCCTATACAGATATCCTCTCTCCAATAAATCTATGTATTATGGATCAATAAACATATTTATTGCTGATCTTACAACGCCTTGTGATACATGTTGAAATGGTTAGGTACTTATTAAAGTGTTAATTATAGCCGACAACACTGATGAAAGACGGCTAATTTGTTTCTATTAAATAATATTTATTACTTATAGATAACCACTTAATAAGTGACAATTTTAATGGATAATAAATAAAATACCGATAGCTGCGGATGCTTTGAGGAAGTTGGAATTATGCGTTTGATGATAGTGAAGGTTGCATAATGTAATTTTGTTTGGATGTATAGTGAAACCACTCTCGATGATATAATGTAAAGGTTTGTAAGGTGGTGTACTCATGTACCCATGTACGTTGGTGTACATCCGTGATATGGGATGTACACCACCTAACAAATATTAAAAATATTTTTAAACGATATATGTTTATATAGGTAGGTATAACAATCTGTATGTGCCCGGCGTTGGCCGTCAAATATTCTGACACTTCCCGTGATTTTTTCCAACAATTGCAAAATAGCTTTTTTTCCCACAACTGTGATTGATCGGGCCACAATGTCAAGTGCCGCTTCTGTGGTCTGGCACTCGCGCGCGGGGGACAGCACGTATTCGCTGAACTTAGCCGACCCTAAATCGATATTTTATATTGCGTCTCCACAGTTGAAAGAAAAAGTAAAAATATGTGCGTATTTTGTAGGACTCATTCGCTTTTTGGTCCCACGACCCTGTTCTCCACGGAACGAAACTGCAAATCCTTTTTTGTGTTTTAAACTATTTATATAGTTTAATAAGATAAGTTTTATAATGTTTTCATTTTTATTTTTTTATTTCTTTATTTATGGCAATTTGCCGACTTATTCAGCAATTTCTGCCAATTTTATAATTTTAAAAGGTAGGTACTAAAATATGAATAATGAAAATGTCACTGTCAAGAAGTTAAGCCCAAGCTCTCTAGCTCTCAACATATCGTAGGTATATATTAGGTCTTTACCTATGAAATTGCCGTTCTGCAGTACTGGCCATTACAAATCAAAATAATTTTTGTTTGGCTAAGAATTCTAATTTCATATTATTATTTTTTTTGCAGTTCTGGAAATTTCGACCTGAAAAATGAACCTCGCGGTCGTCCGAAGACTTTGGTCGACAATGACGAATTATAGGCGATTGTGGAAGCTGATGATATACAATCTACGGCTGAATTAGCAGCAGCTTTCGACGTTAGCGTCAAAACAATATTGGTCCATTTGCGTCAAATTGGCAAGGTAAAAAAGCTTGACAAATGGGTGCCCTACGAACTCAATGATCGCCAGCGCGAAGTACGCGTCGAGACGTGCCTTGCACTGCGCAATAGAGACACAAATGAAGGAATTTTGAACCGCATTGTTACCTGCGATGAAAAATGGATTCTGTTTGATAACCGCAAGCGCTCAGCAAGTTGGTTGGATCCTGGTTCAGCACCTAAACAATGCCCTAGACGAAAACTTACCCCTAGAAAAGTGATGGTCACTGTTTGGTGGTCTCGCGCCGGTGTTTTCATCACAGCTTCTTGCCAAACGGGGTGAGCATTACTTCAGATGGGTACTGTGAAGAACTGAACACAATGATGGAGAAGCTGGCACATCTCCAACCAGCATTGGTCAATCACTCGTCTCCGTTGCTCCTGCACGACAACGCGCGACCTCATACTCCACAGCAGACGGTCTCCAAGTTACAAGAACTGGGGTTGGAAGCTCTCCGTCATCTGCCCTACTCACCAGACCTTGCGCCTACAGACTACTACTTTTCCAGAATTTGGATAACTTCTTGGCGGGAAAAAAATTCAATATCCGAGAGGCAGTACAAAATGCCTTTAAGGAATTTGTTGCCTCCCGTCCAGCTGATTTCTTTAAGAAGGGCAACAATAAACTGCCACTGCGCTGGCAATGATGGATTGATTGCATGGGTGATTACTTCGATTAATACAAATAAAAAATAAATGAAAAAAATTCGTTTAAATTTTTTCATACAAAACGGCAATTTCATAGGTAAAGACCTATTATTATACTACATTATTGTTTGTCATCTGTCAGACAGGTAGATATATAGGTAAAAACGCACGTAGGTATATAGGTAATATAAAACCTCCTTTGCGTACCAGTATGAGACTCGCCTTAAATCTCGTACGTCTTTCGTTCGATTTCTACTCCTGACATTAAATCTTTGTAAAAAGTCAAAGACTTTTTCTGATTCCACTAGAAACTAGAATCAGAAAAAGTCTTTGGTTTTATACAAAGATTTCATGTCTGGAGTAGAAATTGAGAGACTAGCCTCCGTGCCTCGGAAATCACGTTAAGCCATTGGTCTCGATTATTGTAATATCATCTATGACAATCGTATGCCTACTCATTTTGGGATTTTTTATTGTTTAGCGCTTACCTGTGTGTCTATATTGTAGACCAGGGATCCCCAAACCATTTTGGACAAGTGACCCCTTTTCCAAAATTAACTGTTACCTCAGACCCCCATGGCCAAATTACCTAATTTTAAGATCAACCCCCTTATTCATAATGGTCCGCTAACTTAAAACAGCAGCTACAGTGTGTTATTTTTCATTCTGACTCGTCCAAAGTGGTTGATATCGACCCCCAAGGGTCGATATCGACCACTTTGGGAATTCCTGTTGTACACAATACTGCGGCCACGCCAAGCGTAGTGACTATCTATGGTAATGTGGCTCATGCTTAACAGTAAACGTTATACGGCCTTATGATGATGATGTTGTACGTACACGTAGGTAAATACAAAGTAGATAGGTACTAGAAACTTCTAGAAAACCCATCTCAATATATAGACGAAATGGTTAAGTTCATAACATGGGAAAACGCTGATACAGTCTAAGAATTATATAGATTTACACATTGTGAAATCTACTTTAAATGAATGTGCGATTCATGAATATTAGTACTTTGATGCCGGCAAACATGAACTCTTCGCTTATAAAGAATTACTGCCGTACGGGCGCAAACGTAAACATATTTCTTTTGGTACACTGATAGAAAAGGTGTAAAGCTATACCCTCCCTTGACTGTATCTATGTCATTTATATTCATAGAAATAACCATAAAGGTTTATTATTGTTGCTGTTTGTCGGGTCGAGCCACCGGGCCACGGGAAATGTCGCAGTGAAACTTATTAATACTAGCAAAGAGGTATGGAATAGTTCGTTTTTATAAGTAAATTTATGTTTAAATTATCTACTTTTAGTTGCATATAGCATAGGTTGTGTCACTATTTCATGACATTCTATTATCAAAAAATATTAAAATGAAGGAGCGATGTGATAATAATTATTTAAATATTTTTTTAAGCATTAAATATCATGTCTAAGTCTATTCTGTAGAATACAAAAAAGTCATTGTTTATAAAGAATTTCCCTGTTTAAGGTACTTTTATTGATATATTATTTGTAATATTTTGACATTTAAAATAAATAATAATTTCTTGACACAAAGTAACTAGTCATTATCCAAAATTTTTGCTTGTTCTACATTATTTTACACATTTATTGAAAAAAAAACGATTTACAAAATATACTGACAGAATGTGACGTGTAATATACCTACTAACAGAAAACGGTTTTTAAACAACTACACGAGTATCCACTAAGAAGTGGGGTAGATAGCTTAAGGTTTAAATCTAAAGTTAGAGATGAACGTACTGATAGACGAACATTTTATGATCAAACTATAGCTGTTATTTTGTGTTAGGTTAGCAAACGACAAAAAAGTGTTAGTCTTCTATACTTACATCAATAATTGCAATCTTCAAGACTTGCAACAGAGATATTAACCAAGCCATAATTTTATATATAGTCTAGTAATGATGTAGAAAACATATGTAAGAATGATAAATGGAGTCATGTATAACGTTGTAATCACCGCAACAACCACGATCAAAGACATTTTATGACAGTGCGTTGCACGCTAATTCCTTTATTAACATTTACCAATTAGATACAGTGAATACTGACAACCGTTCGTATGTTCATTCAACTATGTTTCCTTACTTGGAGTAGCATATTTCCCACATGAAGCAGTGTGGCGATTATCAATGTGTCTATGATTATATCGTTATTATAGAATAGTTACGCGCATTTGACATAGCTAGTCACTTGATAGGAATTAAATAAGCAGTAATTTAACTTTGCTCACTCATGGTTTTTTTTCTAAGATGAGTCAAGTTGAGAAAAGTATGATTGATTATATCCGGACGAAAAAAAAGTATATTGAGTGTTATAAATGTTGAAAACGTTAAAATTAGAAGAGAAGAGATTTTGGAGAGGGGCACAATAAACAAGTTAGTAGGTATTATTGGGGAGAAAATACAATATTCAACTGAAACTTGATTTTATTTCAATAATAATGATTAAGGAGGACATGGCTGGCAGACTTATAAAGTAAATGAATGCGACAGCGATTATTTAGCAGATACATCGCAAAAGTTAGCTAGTTGTCAAATATAGACTCAATTTAGGTTGTTGGTTGCTATGGCAACGTAAACAAAATGTTGCGTTGCTATGATAATGCGACAGTGAATGATGTTTTGAGATTCATGTGCTAAATTATCACTGTCGCAATTTTTTTATGTAATAAGCCTAGCGATCCCTGTAAATACTATTTTGTAAACTAAATAAATAAATCACAAGAGTAGAGAGGCCTGACTGAGCCTGGCTAAGGGCGGTTTGTGGCTGGGAGATTGAGGGATTTTTTGCAACTGTCGCTCTACTTTACAGTTCGGGGGACTCTCGGACTTCGGGTCTACGAGCCCGCGAGGGCCTCGTAAGGTTCTTTGCAAACTAATGGTCAGGAGAGCGATACGATGCGTCGCGATCGCGGGCGCACTTTTCGCTGGCGGGTAGGATAGAGTGGTCTCAATGTATGTACTACACCCCTGCTGTCGTCTAGTCTAGGTAAAGTCCGTTTGTGGTAATGTTAACCACAACACTTGAAGGTGCCATAACCGCAATTATTTAAGTATAAATAAAACATCTAAGATATCCCGGAATCGCACACTATGTAAAGAGTGTACCTGTATACACAATTAATGTTTTTTTACGTCGGATTATTAAGAACCTATAAAAAATGAAATTATTTGAGAATTATATAATAAAAATAATGTAGGTAAAGAAAAATTTTGATCCCAGAGAGTTTTTTAATGAAAAGAAAAGAGGAGAGAATCTACCTACATTTGATTGCACCAAATTACTATAAATACATAATTACATGACTGCACCATGTAGCTCAGTGGTGACGATAGTTGCCTCTGAGACCTGGTGTTCTGGGTTCGATTCCCACCCGGGACTATTATTTGTGTGAACCACAAATAGTTGTTCTGAGTCTGGGTGTTCTTTGTGTCCGTGAAATTAATGTTTGTAAAGTCCCCCGCGACACAGGGATTTATTTCCCTAGAGCGGGAGTTGTCTTTTAAAAAAACCATAAACAAAAAAACATTGTACAGACAGACAGCGGGAAGCGACTTTGTTTTAAGTCGCTTCCCGCTGTCTGTCTGTACCTATGTATGCTTAGGTCTTTTAAACTACGCAACGGATTTTGATGCGGTTTTCTTCATAAGATAGAGTGATTCATGAGGAAGGTTTATATACAACGTTGATATGACAGAGGGGCATTAAATTACGCTACGTTTACTATAAGTACGTGTTTTTTATTAATCCGATACGGTATAAAAATAAAAAGCAACCAAATTGAGATTTTTTTTCTTTCAAACAAACTAAATAGCTTACAAATCAGAGTAAAACGTAACCACCCTTTGTAAATAAATTTCACTGACCTAGCAAAGCGGTAACGTCGCGCGCGCGCCGGTGCGGTGCGGGATGTTTTGCAATGATTTGCGTCAGAGCGGCAACAACGCATCGTAAGGAAAGATACATCGTGTTCAAACGGCGCAAAAACTTAAAAAATCATTTGCGACTAAACTACTGCTCCGATTTAATTGATTTTTGGTACAGAGCTTGGAAATGGTACCTAGTATAGGCAGTTTAAAGGAAAGCCCTTCTGTCGTATCAACCCTGTATATAATATAACAGCACACGTGTGCGAGGCAAGGGCGACTCGCTAGTGACATATAATAAGCAGAGGTACAATCGGCGGTCTAACTTACAATACTGCGCCCCGCGGTTTTACCCGCGTTACTCTGCTCCAGTGGGTCGAATCGTGATGTTTTCTAGCCTATATGTTAATCCAGCGTATAACCTATCACGGTGCAAAATTCAGCCAATCCGTTCAGTAGTTTTGGCGTGAAAGAGTAACAAACATCCATCTATCCATACTGGATGGATGGACCAGAACATTGTTATAGAAAAAATCGGTGTTGGTAGTGCTTAAACGTAAGGTTTATTTATTGTCTAGTATGTTATTAGTATAAGAACATTTTTATTCAAATTTATAAATTAGCTAAAGTTAACCACACCTGTTTGAACATTAATCGTCTGCCGTAATAGTCAAAACTTTATCGCTTATTAATTTATTTGAATAAATTACAGAGTTGTTTACATATTTATTACAATGGTACAAATGAATGTATGGTATTAATAACATAATATTTATTGATACGGCGAATTCGTAATAAGTAATATTTAACATAAAAACTGTATCCTGGTTGTCAATATAGCTACTATAAATATTTTTCAACGATAGTACTAGTCATACCAGTATATATTCATCATCATCAGCCCATATATCGTCCACTGCTGAACATGGGCCTCCTCTGTATTTGCCATAGTCACCACGTTTGGTAGGCGTAGTATTATGTTGTACGACACAAGGAAACGCTGGTTGCCCGTTCCTTGATATACGATAATGATAGATAATGTTATAATAATCCGGGACCAACGGCTTAACGTGCTTTCCAAGGCACTAAGGGTAGTCCCTCAACCAACCAGACCCGAAAAAATCTTAGAATTTACACAAAGATTTCCGGTCCGGCGTGGGGATCGAACCCACGATCTCCGAGATTTAAAGCGAGCCAAATACCGCTACTCTACGCTAATATTAGTAAATTATTCGATACTAGCCGTATGATTTGTAACTTTGAATAGACAACCCTATGTTTTCCCATGGGTATTGCAAAAGGCGACGAAGAGATACACAGCTGATGCTGGATGGGCAGCAACAGCTCTCAGCTCTAGGATACTCACCATCATACTGCGATCACGAAGCCTGCCAAGCGTGGTAACGCGGGGGAAGGCGCATGTTCGGCTTCAGTGGACATTATCAAGTAAATTTCAAGTAAATTCTTAGCACCTAATGATTACAAGCCTTCACGATTTCAGCCGTTAGTCTACAAGCATACTATCTCACTTCTCGTAGAACCAGTAGTTATCGATTATAACCAATCATGTCTCGTGATTGACTGATGATTGACCTCCACGCTTCTTATGAGAGAATCATTTACCGCAGGTCAACTCGCATAGAAGCCTACTAATGAGGAATAAATACAAACAATGCGGTTAAAGGGCATGAGCATCTCACTTTCTAGTTTTAATGCGGCTTATTATACGATTATATGTTAGTAATTATTTCAGGTAACATAGATATAGTACTAAAGTATGTAGTTTAATATAAAAATATTGAATAAAGTAAAAAAGTGACATTCATAATAATGTACCTACACTAGAAATAAAGATAAACTTGGTGTTCCAAAATTTAGAGCTAGCAACGAATTAATTATTTATGGGAAATTGTGTTGGATTTTATAATTCGCTCCCTAATCACGACTTGACTGATACAAGATTTAAAACAAGAAATACGAAATAAACGATTTTTATTCAGCACTTAGGTATTTACATACACTTGTACTTGTCAAGAAAATTAACAATGCATATAACATTAATTATAAATAGGTAACATGTACTATTAAATTATGTTTAAATTTATTTCAGGTGTGCTAGAAGTCTGTTAGTCCTGTGTTAGTAAATAAGCTCTTAATATCAACGTTAATATCTATTTACTATATTTATTTCATTCAAACATTTTATAAATAAAAATAAAAAAAATATTAAAGCATATTTTAGAGTGCAATGACCGGTCAAGTGGCGAGATCAGATGTCCTCAGCCAAATTCCATTAAATTTAAGCGACACATGCCTGCGGGCACCCTTTAGGGGTAAGGACCACGACTCAGGGCGCCGCTGAAGCTAGAAGTAAAGAGAAATAAAGAGGACGTGATCACTGGCACGGACTACAGGCACTGGATCACACGACAGGGGCAGGGATCCTAATATCCAATAGAATACCTAATAACAATTTTTAGATACTAGCTATCCCGTGATATTTCATGAGCGTAGTTCCTGTTTTCGTGAAAACCTCATAATTAAATAAAAGCTACGTTACAGTAAATTAAGTAAATGTTTTAATGTCGTGGAACATAGCCAACTGTTCATTCAACAATAGAGGCGAGTGGGGTAAACACGAACGCGGCGTGTTTGTGAAGTGACAGGTTTAATATGTTAGAAAGAGGTGGCAGTATTTTATTTACCCCCATTTCACATGTCGATCCAGTCAACAACATAATAGATATGGATGGACGTACAAGTGCAGATATTAATATTTCTATATTTTAAGTGTTTTTACAGTAACGGTAAAATATTTTTGTCATCTGAACTTTGAGTGTTCGTAATCCCACCAATTTTTAGTAAACCCGAACACCAAGGGTTTTATGTTTTCTCCGTTATATTACATTTCATCAAAAACTTTCAAATATTGATGATTCGATTCGTTACGTTGATAATTAAACTTAATTATAACACAAATAATAATAAGTATTATGCTTTAATTTTACACATAATAATAATTTTATGGTTTTATTTGTTCGTGATTAACCCACTTTTCCTAATACGGCATTGAGAAATGCTTTACACTATCTATGTCATGGAAGGAACCTCCCTGCGAGGTTTACGTTGCTTTTTTATAACGAAATATTTTTTGAAATTTAACCAGAAATGCTTCTCTTTGTATTAGAAAAGACAAGATGTGAAGCAATATTAGTCACTAGGTGTTATTTTTGCAATACTACATTATGACAAGTTTACTTGTTATTCATATTAGATAATATCTGTCATATTAACTACTGAGTTATTAAGGATATATTAATAATCATAAACATGTGTTATGGTTATGATACTACACACATTTATTTAAATTAATATATGGTCTGGAGGAAATTAATATATGGCGGTGGTAGGTCGGTCAAAAGGTTAATAAAATGCTAATAAAATTCTTTTGTATTTTTTTTTATTTACACTAATGATGTGATATAATAAGATGATCAACCATGTAACAAGGCTTTAATTCACGTTAAAATAAGTCGTACATTATATAAATTATGAATATATAAAATAAACTTTTTAACATAAAGAATATCAAAAAGAACGATATATATATAACATGATGCATTTAGGATTCTCAACCATACTGTATGTCCGTCGGTATTCGAACCCATGCTTAAAGTCTGTATAAAAAAGAAAAGTCTGCATAAAAACTACTAATAATTTGATAAAGTGCAAGAAACTCAATAAAATGTATGTTTTTAAAACGTCAATAAAATAAAATACTGTTTATTTTATTTCTCGACTTCAATAAATTCCCGCGCGCGCGCATTTTCACCCGCGTTACTCCCGTTCCCGTAAGAACTTCATTATTAAATATATAGTTATAGACTTCCTCGATAGAGATCGAGAGAGATTTTTTCAAATCGGAACAGTAGTTTCGAGATTAGCCCGGTCAAGTAACCAACAATTTGTTTAGCTTTATATATTTGTATCTGATATAGATTAGTATAGATTTCTCGTACAAAAAGTTGGAAACCATATATGTAACAATTAGTTAAAACGATAACGCATTTGACTTCCCCGTACTACCGGGACAATAACCATCTACGATTTGCGGATATGAATTGCATCAGACGGTGTTTGATGCGCAGTACTTGAAATGTTGTCAGACATAAAGAGCATCGTCGTAGTGACGGTACATCTTCAAGTACATTATCATTAATTTGCTCAATCAAAAAACATCCCCCTTATACAGTATCAAGTTCCTAAGCTAGTTATTGCGAAAAATCCCCTTATCCTCTTTGATGATGCACCAAAGGGATAACAGGATTTTCTGACCATAAAGCCGTTATATCTGTACAAAAAAAGACTTCTTTTTCATGCGACTTAAAACGAATTAAACGATATTTATACAGCACTTAGGTATTTACATACACTTGCACTTGTCAGTTATACACAATTAAATATAATTAATATAATTAAATACAAAAATATCGCTACTAAAGTCTTTTGCGGATTAGCTAATGACTTGTCTGTCAGTCCAGCGTCACGTCATATGTATAGTTACAACAATAATTACATCTTTAATCAAAATCTTAATATAATTTAGCTCTATAGAAAGAGGCACGTCTTTAAACAATATTTTTACGTATAAGCGACACGCGCCTGAGGGCACCCTTAATGGGCTAGGACCACGGCTCAGGGCATCGCTAATGCTATGAGAACTACTACTAACACCTGATTGTTCAGTATGTAAGCGGCCGTAGCCCAATGGCTTGGGGCCTCCTTGTGTACTTGTGGTCGCCGTTTCGATCCCCACCCATTGCACTACCGACGACGTGAACCCACTTATAACACAAGCATTTTAGTTTAGCACGAGGAGTTAACAAGACTACTAGTAGAATGCAAAACGCAGTTAGTAATCTTTTTTTTAAAGTACCGTAGCTTATATGGTAGCGATCACAAACACCAAGGGTTGCCATTGAAAATGTGGAAAATGAAAATTATTGCTCGTACTATACTGTTGCGTGAGAACTACTTAAACAGATAATTGTTCTATAATTGTCATGACATCAACACTCCAATTAATTTGCTTCCACCGAGTCATTAAACAGGTTCATCCTTATGTGTTCATATAGGTATATGGAGCTAGCATAAATAATATAGCAGTACGTATCGTGTATGATTCATGTCTTGTTACACTGTTGTATATTAATGTTTATTTGTTTGCATTCAATAGGGTCTGCAACTAATGGACCGATTTCAAAAGTTCTTTCACCATTTAAAAGCTACGTTCATTGTCTATATTTAATCATGAAGTATCTACGGGAACGTGACCTATGCGGGTGAAACTACTAAGGGAGAGATTTAAGGTTTCTCCAGCCTGAAATATCCTAGTGATGGCTAAAGATGTTTTTCTTTTGCTATACAATTATTCAGAAAGGTATCCTCACCGCTACACGTATGTAGGCCTCACGAGGGGTCTCAACTAAATTTACACATAATTATTTATTATGTCTCAAATGCCGTTAGTCAAAATTCATATACGCATTTAATGTATTTTGTATTAAGAGAAAGCGTTTTTTTTTTTTTTTTTTTAAAAGACAACTCCCTCTCTAGGGAAATTAATCCCCGTGTCGCGGGGGACTTTACAAACATACATTTCACGGACACAAAGAACACCCAGACTCAGAACAGCTATTTGTGGTTCACACAAATAATTGTCCCGGGTGGGAATCGAACCCAGAACACCAGGTCTCAGAAGTAACTTCCGTAACCACTGAGCCACCGGTGCTGTCAAAGACGTTAACTAGGTAGATTTGGTAAATAAATTTGAATAGCGTGAAAATTGATTTGATAATAATATTGTTATTTATAAATTGCTATATAATTTAAATAAAATAAACACTTTCTCTGGCTAATTAAACTTATTTTTAAACTAATATTCTTCTTAATTTATTTATAAACATGCTTTTATGTGATCGAGATGCTTGAGATGAACCTTCCGATACCCTTGTAAGCCCTAAGTCTGAAAAGCCCGAACTGTAAAGTAGACCAATAGTTGCACAAAACTTCCCTAAAAATCTAAAGTTGCCATTACGATCACCATGCGCCGAGGCCCAAGTCCCACAGGGGGCGCCCTTATGCGCAGGTTGCTTATAATAGTTGGTAGTTTTTAAGCCATTTATTAAGGTTGGAGCTCTGCTCCTCTCTCTGTAAAGTAGCAACGATCGCATCGTGGCCAATTACATATCGTTGCTTAAATACAAAAGAGGCACAAATGGAAAGGAAATGAAATGCAAAAATATTATCAATGCTGGCACAATTGGTACGATTTTAACTTTTCATTTGTTTTTGATTTGTGGCTGTTTAGTTTTTAAGCAACGATATGTCGGTCCAAAAAAAATTGACGCTCTCGTTTACACACACACTTGATCGCCGTCTATTGTCAACTTCGCCTAAAAGGACATGTGCACGATAACGTTACTGGTTGCATTGTTTCCGCTGTCAAATCAATTCAAATAAAAAACCTAATCAAGATTCACGCTCCAATCCGATAAAAGTGATTTGCGATTGTAGTCGTGAAGTATTTAAGTTCAATTAAGGTGGGTCATCAATCCTTGCCTAACGCTGATCACAAGTTGTCTTGGGTAACACTTCCCATGACAGTTGAATATTAATTAATGATGTATCGGTTTGATAGCCTCGGTGGCCCTCGCACCGTCACCAACTCCTATATGTAGGTACTTTCGGTACTATTCACAACCGTATATAAATTTTAATACCGTAATCAAATATGACAATTTGTATACGCTTGAGTAGAATATAAAAACCACTAAGGTTTTCTCACCTCGGTAACTTTCTGCATTTTATGCGCGGAAGTTATTGTACAGAGGTTGCGTCATCGCATCGGACAACTCGGACACAGATTACAGTGACTAAATAGAGAAGAAATTGCAGTTAAGTAATACATCTATACTATAATATTATAAAGAGGAAAGATTTGTATATTTGTTTGTTTGAATTGAATAGGCTCCGAAACTATTTGACGGATTTGAAAATTCTTTCACCGTTGGGAAGCTACACTATCTCCGGTGAGCATAGGCTATAATTTATTATGAAGTTCCCACGGGAACGGGAGCTATGCGGGACAAACCGCGCGCGGGAAGTTAGTACATAATATATTTCAATGTACAGGGCATTAAAATAAATGATTTTGAATCGACTTAAATATATGAGGCAATGTCTGAAAAAAATGCCTTAATGTGCAGCACTAGCATGAAAAGAACGTAACATTAAAATATGTTCGTATATGTTAGTCTATAAATAAATATAAAACAATTTATACTTTAATATACCAATATTTATCTATCTCAAGGAATCATCTTATATATTATGTTTATATGATGAGTCACTTGTCAAGTGGCTAAGCGAGATTTACTTAAGAACCTTACCTACTTTTCTTAATAACTTGACCGGTTGTAGGACTACGATTACCGAGAGGTATTATATTCAATGATGTTTAAGGAAATATACCTACAAATAATACATAAGTATTTACCATTCACGAGTTAAACCAGTTCTGTTTAACTTGACTCATCCAGTCAAACATTATGCGTTCGTTTGCTAGCAATTTAGCAGTCGTGAACTCAAAATAACTAATTAAGATGTATTAATTTAACTAATCGTAGCACACAGCTGGATATATTAGTTGTACTTATTTATGAATGTAGAGTGATTGATTAAAGTTAAATGTGTCTTTGTTTATTACTCAGGTTAAAGAACTTAATAATTGCAATGGTTACTTTAAAATAACACTCTAATAACTCTAATCATAATGTTTAGCTGAAAAACAAGTTACAAAAATGATAAAAGACAGTCAAACATACAACCAAAGCATGTTTTAAACAAACAGCAATGATAGAATGTCTTATTTAGGTTATGACTGTAAGGTGCAACTGTGCCGTCCGTTAACCTAAAGTACTAAGTTACTAGAGTAGAGTACACTTTATTGCACCAAACTTAGAAGAGAAACAATATGATAAATATACGTACAGAATAAAATAGGTAAATGGAGGCATAATCGGCTGTCTTATCACAACCTAATAGTGATCTCTTGTCTGGAAGGTTTTCTTTTTTTCGGCGTGGCTTTGCTTCTTCACCGAGCCGAGCCGAGCCGAGCTCCAGCCTAGATAAATGGTTTAAACACTTCAAACTAAGCAACTAAGCAAAAGGTTCCATGTAAAAAGTATAAGTAAGCGGAATGGTTTTATTACCAAAAAGATAAATATTATTTTTAATATGATTTTTATTTTAATATTAAAATTAATTTATATTTTAAGACCACTTTCTGATGTTTCAGTAATTTAAAAGAATAGAAGGCATACAGTACGTTGTGTTACGTTAACTCTGATGATTTTAGACTCAATAGCTTAAAAGTGTACCAGTTTGTATTCAACTATTGACTATAAAATCGTGAGAAACTAATAATGGACGTCGTTCAACTGCAGTTTAAACAATAAAAGCAATAGACGCACAGATGCGTCAGTTTAAACAATAAAAGCAATAGACGCACAGATGCGTCGAGAGGCACTGAAAAATGGTTCAGGAAAAATGTATGACGATGTGCATACGCATCGTCGTGGGTATGGTGTTAACACTTAACGTGTAACGTGTTATTTATTAAGAGAACTTCAATCAGAATGTATACAAAACATTAGCTACAGAAAACCAAACAAATTGAAGAGATAAGATTTGCTGAATGTTAAATTAATATTTTAATAGTTTAGATTAATTATGAATAAATTATACACCAAGATTAACTTGAATTGCTCATGCTATTTCTTCAATCTTACGTAACAGTGGAAACATATAAATTGATACACATTTGTTGCATCCAAATGCAGGTGAACTGGGGCATATAAATGAGTTATAATAAATCACATTTTGAATAGTGGACTAGAATTAATAAGTCATGCATATGTGGCCGATTGTTGTTGCGAAACAAACCAGAACATAGCTGGTTGTTATTTTTATTCAAATTTATCGCCTAAACTCATTCTACCCACACTGCATGGCCGCTCTCTGTAAATTGATCACTTGGATGATTTATGAATAATATTTTTACATAATAGACTTTATACATGAAGTAAGTGATAGCATAACGCACACAATTTTCAATAAATCCTGAATTGGCTAACATGTATTAATTTGATTCCCAGGACACAGATTTTATTTCATTTTTATCGTTGTAACACATTTAAGCTTACAAAAGTATCTACATAAATGAATAACACTATGGTATGAAATGTATTAGAAGAAAATAAAATATAAAGTTATATGTAAGTTTGCTAGGTCTAAAAAAGGCTCTATTTAATTACAGTAACACATTTATTTGGAGTTTCAAAATTGATTATCTAACTAATAACGATGTCAATAAACGCGCTAGCCTTAGCAAATTAGTTATTTCAATGAAAAACGTTTTTATACTTAAAACTATTGTTTAAGTACACTCGATCGTATCAATTGCATTTGCATAACTTAAGAAGGTGATTCCTACAATAACCTATCTTCAAGATTTAACATACCTAAGCAAGTTTTCATAATAACTTTATACCTATAAATACGAATCATAGAACCGGATCCGCTGCCTTCTGATAAAGTATCTCATAGTATCCATTCACAACCATTGACAGATATTAATAAAGATTTTGCTTCATAAATCTTGTACCGCACTTGATATTATATTTACTAGACACTGTATTAACAAGTGGTTATAATATGTAGGAGATTGCCTTTATAAGTATTTTACCTTTTCATCACACTCAACCCATTCAATTTAGGTATTATGACGAATACCTCCACCACGCACAACAGTCACCACGCACCACAAGTGGGTTGGCGACCGCAGTATTATGCTATAACTCCCAAGGAAACGCTGCTGCCCATTTCCAGGTATACGCTCTTTATAGATGATGCTATAACAATATGGACCAACGGCTTAACGTGCTTTCAGAGGCAGGGAGGGTAATCCCATCCAACAAGACCGGACAAATTTAAGAATATTTACAAAGATTTCTTGTCAGGTCACAAGTAGGTTCCGGAGGTCATAGGTCGGACCACCCGGTTCTAACCTATGACCTCCGGGACTAAAGCGAGAATTATATCGCTATAATTTGTAAAACACCTTATCAATTCAATCTTAACATTTCAGTAGTTCCTTGAGTGATTTTCAACTATCATAATCACAAACTTTGGTAGGATATTACGAGCAGAGGTTTGAGTGCTCATAAGTCTCTTGGAAGTGATCCGTCGTGGTTGATGACACTAGCAATATTTCTCGAAACCAGAAGCAGTAACTCCACAAGATTACAACGGGACTGATCTGACAACACATAAATCCGATGCATGTTTAATACTTATACACAATTGCTTTGAATGTGCCCGTGTGTTGAGAGCTAAAAATATTCACGGCGGTCAATTACATTGTATTTTGTATTTTATGAAAGCATTTACTAGATATTTTAGACTCGTATGTGGCTAGCGGTAATGTATTTATATGATAACTCATATTGTTGTTGGAACAAAAAAAGTGGCAGAAACTTCGAGGACGTGTAACTTCGTGTTTATTCGTGCCCATAAATGGTAATCCTGATTTTGATTTTACCCCTGTCCATCAGTATCTTGTTATTGTTATTTTTTATTTGTAATTAAGAGTGCACAATAATTTTGTAGTTTAGTATTTTTTTATTATTACTTTATCAACCCGATTACGTCCACTGCTTAACATGGGTCTCCTTCTAGGCCACAGCTGAGGATATTACCGTAATGCTTGGCAGGTGGATTGCTGATCGCAGTAAGATGAAAGTATCTTTGAGCTAATAGATGCTATGCCCGTCAATTAGGTGTCCCTTAGTCGCCTTTTACGACACCCATGGGAATCTTCCCTGGGACAGTCTATTCTAACCCGGACACCACACACCAATTTCTTATAATACAAATTATTTCGCATTATTTTGATTGTTATTGTAACTTAGTTACAAGCTATATATTTAAGCTGGTAGTTTCAAGCTTAAAAAGCTTATTAGTTACGTCATAGTATGTCAAATTTGATACTTCCAGTCAATATTTAAAACATTTTGTCATTCTATATACCTACAGAAACCAATAAATATATTTGTTCCAGAGATTTGAATTGATATGACTAGATATTGAAAACTGATAAGTTCTAGAACTACCAGAACGCATTGTGCGTTTGAAGACAATCCCTTAAGAATGTGATCTATGAACTCCGATAGAAATCTTGAGATTGTCTTTATATTTCAAAAGTGAATTCTATTTATCTATTTCAAACAGTCCACTTTCTGCAATTTGCACACAGATTTAATGCCATTTGCATACATTGCTACTGAAATAACTACTGATATTCAATCATGGTTGTTTCAATATGGGAAGGCCATTTTCAAATCTATTTGACTACATCCACTTCTAGCAAAGGAACTTATTTCGGTTGAACAAGTTAAATTACAAAAATTTACATAAAATCTGAAAAAATAAATAAAATTGGCATAATTTATCAATTAGCAAAATATTGAAAAATCGCTGGTTGATAGGTACTAAACTAATAATAGTTGAAATAAAATAACAAAAAACGGTTGAATGTCCTTTGCTTAAGTTTTCGTAATTTGAATATAGATTTTTTATGATTTAAATTATGTATAAGTACCTAATACTTCTTTTGTGTTTACTACATATGCAAAGGAAGTGTTATTTTAAATATCTTAATAATAGCATACCTAATTAAATTCTAACATAAAATGTAATTGCTTGACGGGTAAGTTTACTGCTGGGGTCAGTTAATTAAAATCTACATCACCTTTTACACAGCAATTGAATCACCATAAATTCCTCAAAGACTTGATGAAAGTGGTTACTACCTTAGCAATGCTATTAGACATCAATAAAATGTACAATTTCACATCAAGCAATATACCCAAGTGATACAAATATTATCAGTATAATGTTTTTTATTTTTTTCATCAGCCTGTTAAAGTATACTGCTGAACATGGGCTTCTTAATAGCCTTTGGCAAGCCAGGGAGGTTGAGGAATTTTGCCATATGCACCACGCTTGGCGGATTTGGTTTTGGATTAGTGCTAGCAGTAAGATAGTGAGTATCCGTGAGCTAATACTTCTTATTTTAGACAAACTATTTAAAAAAAATTGAATACTTTACGGAGAAGTTTACCAATTTCAAAATTGAGATTAATAAAATTGAACTAAATTTTGAAACTATTTTTGTGTAAATTATGTTTGCAGAATGTACACAGGATCTCCAGTACAGCTATCAAGGTACAGCCTCTTACAGTCTATTTCTGAAAGGATGATGAATATTTAAGAAATATACGATGTATCTTGGTTTACCTTGCATAGGCTAAGTTTCATATTTTTCTAGAGTGATCTAGAAAAATATGAAACTAAAAATACTTCATACTTCATTAACATGGAGCAGATATATAACGTAGGTTTCAACACTGACTTTTACTAGTACAGTTGAATCATCTTAATATTCTACCACTCATAACTTCACTCATATACTCATAAATAAGTTAAAACATAAATAACTATTACGAATAATTGTTAGAATAAGCACATACTTTAAATTAATGTGCGAGTAATTTACGTTAATATTTTTGTCACGGTCGGTTTAAACATATATTTGAATGCTTTTAGGTAAATATGAAGTAATGATTCATTTGAAGTATCTTATTAAGAACAAACGACAAGTAAGAAAAGTAACTTTAAAGTTAATGAAACTTGTAAAAGTTAGACCAAGAAGAATCATTTTAATATTTTATGCTTAAATTATTCACAGCTTAATTACACTTATTTATAAATATTATTTTATTTATAATATATTGAAATTGTATTCTTGAATATACCTATTTTTTTGACAGCGATAGCTAAGGAAGTCCCGGATTCGAATGCCGCGTCAAACAAAATTGTGTTGCTAAAAATATTCTATTTAGAATAATCTAAGAATCGATTTGGATGGCACACACATTAAATTATTACGACCTACACCAGCAGTCTTTTAACGATGGGAACATTTCTTAGCTAGTATTTAAATAAATTATTTTGCTCGCCTCTACCTAAAATAGGTTATAGCTAGATTGAGCAACGCGACGATGTCTCAATCTGCTGCATCAGTGGACGTAAACAGGCTAATAAGGTGATATGAAATTAATCACAAATACAATTTTATCAATCAACGTAGGTACGTATGAGTGTACATGTAAATATTTCAAATAAAGAACCTTTTATAGACACGATAACATTTCGTTACCTATTACAATTTTCATATAAAATATTCAATTGCGGTTTACACGTCATTTAGTTTCATTCGCAAATAGAAAATAATATGTATAAAATTGGCCACTCATAAATATAATAGAGCGAAGTCTAGTACAGCATTTAAATAATTATATTGATGAGGTCCGATGCCAGTTAGAATGGAGGTAGAGAACAAGGTAATAGCGTGCGTAATCCACAATGAAACGTAGTTAATGTCCGCTCATTGTTATCCGGATGTTAACTAGAGATATTATGTTAATGCGAACATATATTTTAAGGTTTATTGATTTATTCTTTTGTAGAAAACGGATTTTCTTGTATTGATATTTATACAATAGATACAATAATTTACTTTAGTTTCAACGTAAACATAGGTAACTTTGTGGGTCTCTTTGCGTCAAGGAAGAAATATAGGCATAATAGTCTCTGGCATAATATTAAAAACGTTTTTTTTTCTGATATTACTTGTATTTACATGAATCATAGCTCCCTCTATAAGAAGTCACACAAACTTTTTAATTCCGAAGATTTTACAAGACTCCCCGCGCAGTTTCACATAGGCGCCGTTGCCCTGGCACCTTCATCATTAATATTAGCCTCTTGGATTGTATGACTTCCTGGTGGCGAAATAATTTTAAAAAATCGGTCCAGTAGATTCGCTGTAAATAATAAATATTTTTTATAATTTTTAAATATTAGTATAAAACTCTCAAACTCTTACATCACTTTTATGTCCTTCCTTCCCTACTTCCGAAGTAAAGACAAACTATAATCCTATTACCTATATGTTTAGTTAGATGGATAATATATATAGTATCAGTAAATATTCAAAAAGTACAAAACAACTTTCTAACTTATTCATTGCCAGGTCCTTACAATAGCAAAAAAATCTAAGTTCCAAAATAAATCGTCTGTCACAAGTTATATCGAATGTCTCTAGTCTATTAGCATAATTATTCCATACAATTTATTCTACAACACCTCGCAATGAAACATGATACCTACTGTGTACATTGCTTGACGTATTAATTTCATTGCAATAGGTACCTACCTAGGAGTATGATCATGGGTGCCTTCCACTTTACCTTTGGTACCTTTTAGCCAATAATTGACTGCAAACAAACCTTGTTTTCTTTAAATATAAAAAATCTGTCTCTAGTTAATACTAGAGACTGATTACTGATACTCACTGATAAATCAGTGAGTATCAGTATTTGAAGGTTTGTTTATTCGAGGTTTTAAGATTCACATTCAATAAAAATGCGGTCATTTGAAAGCAGGTATTTAAATAAAATTATTTCAACTTTTATATGAATGCAATGTATATTTTTATTTTTTATTATAAGGGATGAAGTTATTGTCGCTATAATCGGAATTGCTGAATACACCTAGACCCATAACTCAGGCCCATGATTTTGTAAAGAAAACGTGTGTGAAAGTATTTAATTTAATCCTGTGTAGAATATTTTTCACCTGAGTCATTACCGTCAGTTAAATTGTGATTAGATACACTAGAAGCCTAAATTTTCTTCCACCAATCAACGCAGTTTATGTTTATTTACCAAAATGCATTACTAGTCGCACAACATCCCACGTTTGTAATATGTCATAATTATCTTTAAAACTTTCTCGCAAACAATATCTGAGTAAATTTCCTCAATTGGTGTGTCTAACAAACGAACGTAAATATAATATTTCATCAAGATATTTATGTAATAAAAACTGTAAACTATAACGACGAATGTTAAGATTTTTAAAAGATTCTCATATTTTAGTGTTTGTTATATCTTATATTATGAACTTCTTCATTATATTATATAACTATATAAGCAACTTATTATTACATATATAACGTAAGTCTTTGTTATAATAACGAACGAAACGTCGTGTAGTAAACGTAGCACAGTATTGTTAAGATGCTCCGCCCACGAACACACGTGTCATCTTCCAAACATTACCTACACTTTTGCTTACACAAGTATATTTCAAGCCTGCGAAGCTTCGCGGAGTCAAAGACCTTCGACTTATTGAATTACATAACGTCAATGTTTACATAACTCTTCCTAATTAAAGAGAAAATCTCCCACAGTATCTGAATAAACTAATCGAAAGGAACAACCGTAATGCCCACTTGGAGCCGTAAACCACAAATCACGGTCGATTGAAATCGAATCGCCGTTACTCAAAACATCACTTTGTTAATAATAAAAGCGTTATACATATTTATAGTAGGTATACGAATGTAGACGATGATCTAAAAGATTGCGGTCGAGCCCGTCGGATTCAGCGTCGCTCAAGGAGGACCGGGCCATTCCGATGCCGGAACCGAACCTGCACATGGAAACTGTACGCTCACATACAACCGAATCGAGAACTGTTCTTATACTTCAATCAAATGCGAATAAATGAATGTCTCGCTCATCGGACGTGTATTGAACAGAGAAAAAATATGGTTAAAATTTTATGCAATCTGCTGTATAAAAATTATGTTCAGTGTCATTTTTCAGAGTGACTTCCGCAATTTTGCGGCAGTTGTAAATTGACTTTAGTACTAGGATAACGTTGACATATTATTTCGAGTAGGTTGGTGTCTTACACTAAGTATATGTAACTCGTAATTACGTTCGTACATCAACAAAGGATTACATGTATTTATGACACATACAAAGTTTCACGCACTCAAAAATTCCGTGCTCTATCCAATCTAAAATATATTATGTACTAGACTATTTCTGGTAAATAAAAAGGCTAGAATCATTTGATTAGTTTATGGGTACATACAAATATATTGTCTTACTGGAGATGAAGCAGCAATCCAAGGTGAAATTAAGCGGTACTGCTAGAAGAAACAAATTCATTTTACTATATACGAAATCTCACGGACTCGGGTACTGGCTCTTGCACAAGTTGCATCCTAAATTCTGTAGCAAACACTCATATATGTGTTTGACATTTATATTAATTTCAAATCAGTTCTATCTTATGTTTCTCTTTTTGGTTTGCAGGCCGATGAAAAATAGAATATTTATAACGATGCTGTATAAAAGCGATTAACTTATTATTTTATATAATCTGTGAAATATTAATTTACATATTTATATATTTATTTGAATCTTGAATGAATGGCAAGATACATGACAAGGT
The DNA here is from genome assembly GCA_947037095.2 of Nycteola revayana. Lineage (NCBI taxonomy): Eukaryota > Metazoa > Arthropoda > Insecta > Lepidoptera > Nolidae > Nycteola > Nycteola revayana. Next base: position 15,443,018 of record OX344846.2, on the reverse strand, counting down.
ATAAGACCCCATCTCTGTTTACTGTCAGCTCTCAGGACTTGCCACAAGACTGTCGCCGCTTTGTTGCAACAGATGCAACTGATTTATCGCACTACTGATAAAAAACATCATTTAATCGGACGTCTACAGGTTTTTTTCCACTGCTCATTAAATATGTATAGCGACTAAAATATATGGCGAAAACATCCATATGCACGTGTTAACATCGTGGTACAAATTTTAAACATTCATATTCAGTTCAAGACATTACCGGTTTGTTAAGATTTCTTATATCTATTACCTACCACAACTATAGATGCATTAGTATATTACAACCGCCACAGCGTAGCGGTATTTGGCTCGCTTTCAATCTTGAAGGTCGTGGGTTCGATCCCCACGCCGGACATAATTTTTTTGAGTGAATTCTAAGATTTATTTCCGGGTCTGGTTGGTTGAGGGACCCTCCGTCCTCCGTGCTTCGGAAAGCAATTTAAGCTGTTAGTTAGTAGTAAGGTAGTAATAATCGTTTATCAAGGATCGGGCACCAGCGTTTCCTTGTGTGGTACAACATAATACTGCGGTCACCAACCCGCTCGCCAAGCGTGGTGATATATATAGCAATATGGAATACCCTCCCTCGGGAGTAGGCCCATGTTCAGCAGTGGACGTTATACGCTCTGATGATGATGATGATGATTATATTTTCGTGTATGATGCGATATGAGCACTTTCACTAGCGGTTCAAGTGACGAAGTGACAGCATAATTAAGCGCGTCATACACAATCACGCATGGGTCGCGTGTGTCCGGAGGCTGGACAAAAACGGTCGTGACCCCGCTTGAACAGCCGGATGTAAAGAAAGTATCGTACTCGCATTGTTATCTTCCGGTCTGTCATTATGTACCTCGTTGAGTGTCATATCTGTCAAAAGTAATTTATAAAAAATACCTTCAATCGAACCTCTTACCACTGTATTGAAGTAAAATGCAGACGACATGTTCATCTCAATTCAAGAATCGAAAAAAAAAAAATACAAATAAATAAAATTGGAGTGTCTCTGTTTGTAATATTAAAATAACGGGATTTTAATAGATGCATATTTTTTAAAATTTGTGTCTGTCTGTCCGTTTGTTCCGGGTAATCTCTAGAACGGCACGACCGATTTTGACGGGACTTTCACTGGCAGATAGCTATACTAGCATAAGGATTAAATTAAGCTACTTTTATTTTATAAAAACATTAAAAGTTATAAATTCCACGCGGACGATGTCGCGGTCACAGCCAGTTACAATATAAATTACAACCGTATCGTTTTAATATAATAAAAATGTATTTTATTTAATCTGATAATAATTTGCATAAATTGCTTTCTCACAAACTTAATCATCGTAAGAAACTTCAGTCACGCAATCAGACACACTGTATGTTGATCGTTGACAATATAATTGCATATTTTTAAGCAATAAGGTAGGTGCCTACATACTTTCAATACGATAGACTTGTGTAATAGAGTGATAATATGAAATGGTTGTTGGTGGTTTATGAGCGTCGGTCACCATTGAGTAGGTACGGATGAGAAGTGGCTACGACGACTCAAGGCGGCGGCGGCAGTGTGGTGCATCGCGACGGTGTGCGCTGGTGCGGGTGTCGGCGGCGCGCGCGTTGTGGGCGAGGTTAAGCGATTGCTTAGATCCGCGTTCACCTCGCATTGTGTAACCGTGGCGCGGGGAGGGGCGCGTGGGAACCGCCGAAAGCTCGATACGCTCGCTAACGCTATGAGCAGCTTCCGCCGTTACGGCCGCATTAGCTTAACGATGCATCTCGCACGCTACCGCAACCATACGCAATGTACTGCATATGTACCTACGCCAAATTGATTCGATCGTCAACTTTAGTAACAGGAAATTACCTTGTGAATTCTGCAAAACATCGCCACCTAAATTTTGTTAGCTTATGAGACTTTCTAGTGTTTCATAGTATGTACATGTATAGAAATTTGCTGTGAGAATATAGGATGGGCCGCGCACTAGCTAAGAGCGCACAAACGAACCCACGGTGTGCTGAAGGCGCACAAAGCTCATTGTGAAAGTTATGTTATGGATTCGTATTGTTTTGTAATTGTTTCTAAACAGTACAGAGCGGTGGAATAATTCATAAGTGTGGTTGTTCCCAGAGGCGGCGGTGTTGTTCTCGCGACGACAGCTGAATAGGGCAATGGTGGCGGGCCGTTAGTGCGGCGCGGGTGGACAAGGCGCGGTGCGGGGTGGTGCGGAGCGGGGAGGGGGGGGGGGCTGAGGTGTACTGAGGTACTGAGGGCGGAGCACCTGAGCGCGCCCTGACCTACGACCCGCGGTGAAAGGCGCCCGCGCGGGCACGGGCCGCGCCGACGACATAGCATCGCTGTTTCGCATGCACTCGATGACCGGATTTTAAGAACAAAAACAATGACCCAATATTCTGGTCTTGTTACATTTTTATTACAGTTGCAATACAGTTTTATATAAATTTACAAACCGTTACGAGTTTAATAGTTGGTTCTCACAGTTTTGTTCATGATTATTGTCAGTATGAAAAATATCAAGTAATATTTCAGTTGAGTCAAAAAAATCAAGTAAACATATTAATAGAAGGTACCTATTTTTATTGAGCTTAATGTACCTAGCTTTGAAAATGTTGTGTACCTAGGAATTTACTGTTTTATTGTAAGAGATAAGAGTTAATATTGCTCTCCTTATAAATTCTAGCAATAATATCAGTGAGTCTAACAAAATCGTGCTCTGCATTTCGGTGTTATTTTTAAGCTGGTGCTATATTTCTATTGTACTCCTGTACTTTGACTGCCATGGTGACTCAGTGGTTACGATAGCCGCTTTGGAGTTCTGATGTTGTGGGTTTGATTCCCACCCGGGACAACTATTTGAGAGAGCCACAAGTTCTGTTCTGAAGGATTTATTTATAAAATCTGCGAGATATTTTTCTTTAAGTAACAATAAAAATAATTATATATGTACATATAACCATATAAGTAGGTATAGTAACAACAAATTTCAAGGCATATACCTACCTATTACTGTGTATGTATGTATACTATGTATCAATATTTATTACACACATCGTTAATAGGTGATTAAGATAAACTAAGTACCTAATTATAGTAAAATAGCATTCACATAGATACGGCAAAGATGTTCATTTATTGTATCTTAATATGGAAACCGGATCCTGCGAATAGTTGTGCAACTGAATGGTATCTACTGTCAATTATACAACAATGTAACTTTTAAATTATCTTGTTAATTTAACGAGCAGTGTTCAAATGTATGTTACCTAGTAATTGAAGATGGGACTATGTTTATTTCTCTGAAAGGGATAGAGATACGTTCTTATATGCCAATTTCAACCATTACTAGAGTAGTTAACCTGCTAGGTACTTTATATATTATGCTAATATTAGGTAACCTACCATATTTGATATATCAAATAGTAATCTGAACGAGAGATAATCTTGTCTATTTTATAGGTATAGAAAAATAAATAAAAAAACAAATTTACAAATATTTTATTTCTATGTTCATAATGAAATGATGTGGTACCTACACCATTTCGTTGGATAATTTATTAATATCCTTATTCAAAGAACTAATGTCCTACAAAACTTCGAAGCTACTTAAATAAGTTTAGTGTGACAGAGTACCTAACAAACCAGCTAGCCATACATACAACATCAAAACTTTCGTATTTATAACAAAAGTACGTTTTTTACGAATAACGTCACGTGAAAACACAATGATTTCATACGTAAGTAAGTACCTATCTATATTAAAGGTGATTTAACCGTGCTTAGTAATAAAATGCTTATACGTTATAATTTGCAGTGACATTTCAATTATGTTTTAATTGCATACACCATTTACTAAGGCTTAAATATATATATTTACTTGCTTCACGTGTGCAGTTTCACGGTTTCACCCGCGTAGCACACATTCCCGTGGGAACTTTTTAGCAAAATATAGCCAATAGGCTAGGTACCTCGATGAATGCGCTATCTACCACTGAAAACATTTTTCAAATCGGTCTAAGTAGTTCCTCAGCTTAGCGAGTTCAAGCAATCAAACAATCAAAAAAACAAACAAACTCTTCAGCTTTATATATCTACATATTATTAGATCTAAATATAAATTTACTATGTATTTAGTAAAAATAAAACATCAACCTCAAATGGCCACGACACCTATATTTTGCGCGCCGGAACCGGCTTAAAATCCCGCTAAGGGAAAATTCTGCATAACAAATTGATTGTTTTTTACAATAATATAGTGTGAACGGTACCGACATTTGAACTCGTCCATTTTATAAATAGATAGTTGTTAACGATTCTTTTTTCCATTCGCTGCAACTGGTGAGAATCCCAAAAGAGAGTTGAATGCTTGACATTAGTCCAAGCAATTTTTACAAACTATGTTCAAATTTTGGTGAAGATCACACAACCTGAATTATTTTTGTGTTCGGCGGTTCTGTCAAATATGATTTACGGACAAAAGAAAACAAAAAAAAAAAACAACGTATGTCCTAGAAAACAATACTGAATTATATTAGAATTTGGTTTTGTTCGTGTAGTGTGAATAGCGGGAAAGCAAAACACATTACTTGGATATCAAATGTATTGTGTTATCAAGTTATCATGCTACATTACAAGTGTACGTCAAAGTTAAATGAATTGTGATAAAATTATTACTGACTGATGCGTGCAGGTGTAGACAGCAATATACAGATATGTACAAAGACACGCACTGCTATGTATTAGAATCAAATAGTCATTCTATTCTATTTGACATGGTGGAAATAAATCGTTAAGACATGACGACATATTGTGTACTTGTTTGTTCAATGAATGTTAGTGAACCAACCATAATTGGTTAAAATTTAAATCTATATAAACTTACTAATAAATTTAAGCTGCCGACTGCGCTTCTTATCCATGTCAAGTTTAACAAAACGAATTGCTGTTTGTTCTACTATTCCTGCGCGAAAAATATTAAAAATAATTGTTATCTTTGGTTCAGATATGATTTATAAGAAGAGTATTGTTGATATTAGGTAATAGGTATTTATATAATAACGAATAATCAATAATAATGTAATATAAACATAACATTTCATCCCGACTCAACCCGTTAGGAGGAACTGTCACACACGTACTAGGTAAAGGTATATAAATATAGGCACTGGAAAGTTAACGGTATGGTCAAAGGATGACAAATATATCCAAGGTGACGACACTTAATATATTTTTTTTTTGTCCGGTGGGAAATGCTTTTACGCATTCCCACCGCCGCTGCAGCGTATTCGCGCGATGGCGGTGGGATATGTGGGACTCGTCCTTTCCATAGCGTAGTATGCTAACTCATACCACGAGGAGAGGACCCTACAACCACGAGGAGAGGACCCTACACCACTAAAATCCCCCGGACACTCCTTCGATCCGCCGTTGGCGGGGGCCGGGTAACGGGTACGCATAAACAATCCGGCACGACACTTAACACCTAGGTATTTATTAATGATAATGTGATTTGTGAAATAAAGTTATTAAAGTTAACTTGAGTAATTAACATTGATAGCTAAAGGTAATATTATTATGCAATATTATAAAGTTAGCTTCAGCTTAATAGGTAACTAAATGTTTTTAAATGTTAACGAATAAGTATAATAGGTAAATAATAGAAATTAAAATATAACCAAAACCTATTGCAATCTGAAAATGAGAAGAGGAATACTGACAGTTTCTATATAACATTATAAACTGCAGAATAAATTACCAATAGGTATCTTTCATCAACAATTAGAATAGAGGTGTTAGCCGCGGGTACTCGCTACAATCGTTCATCTTAATCCTTCAATTCGTATTAACATGGATTTAATAGTATACACTCTCATATACTTAATTTATACCATCTACTTGCGACCGATTCGATTCTTTGTGGGAATCCTGAGATTTATTTCTGAGTGTGGTTGGTTTCTTTCGTGCCTCAAAAAGCACGTTAAACCGGCCCCGATTGTTTCGTGACTACTTCGGGGATTTGCAGCTGCTTACTGTGATGTTTAAAGACTAGGTATAAAGCATACAAATTGAGATATGATTACAGTGATCTCACATTTTTAAATGTCACCTAAATTCATTAGTTAACTTTTATGTTAAAGAGTAACATCCATTGGTTAAGAGATCATGTTAAATGCCTTACAATGTAACCAATTTTATTTATTGAAACCCATTTTTTCGTTTTTTCTTAATTAACGTGACCTAAAAAAAATAAAAAAATTGTAACCGATTTTTATTGTTAGCGTTCCGTACAAAAAAAAACGGAACCCTTATAGGATCACTCGTGCGTCTGTCTGTCCTTCTGACGCGGCCAATTTGTTCCGAATCGACTGGATAAAAACAGGCAAATTTAGGGCCACCATACACGGACTGCTTCAAGCAGTCAGGATCGACTGCTTGAAGTGAACTATAGACCTCTACGTACGTACATACACGAACCGCTCAAGCAGTTGCAATAGCTTCAGGGCGGTTGGAAGCACGGTGAAATTTCATCATGCGGTCGCCAGGCATACACTGACTGCTCGAACTGACGATTATATGAGCAAAAGCAGCAGAAGTGCTCCTCCTCAAAATCCATGATGCTACTGATTTGAAATTGCCAACAGCTCGAGCAGTTAAAACTAACTCGAGCTCGAGCATCAGCAGATTTGTCAATAGCAGCCTCATGTTGTTGACTCTTGACTGCTCGAGCGGTCCGTGTATGTTGATAAATGGCTAACTGCTCGAGCGGTCCGTGTATGTTGATAAATGGCTAACTGCTCGAGCGGTCCGTGTATGTTGATAAATGGCTAACTGCTCGAGCGGTCCGTGTATGTTGATAAATGGCTAACTGCTCGAGCGGTCCGTGTATGTTGATAAATGGCTAACTGCTCGAGCGGTCCGTGTATGGCTGGCCATAGTAGGATGGTGTTATCCCAACAACAAAAAAATGCCCAAACACAGATGGAATCGAACCGTGAACATCAGGTCTCAGAAGCAAATTACCGTAGGTAACCATTGAGCCACCACTGCAGTCAAAACCAACATAAAAGTTTACTTCGCTATCAAATCGAATTAAAATTGTGAAACATGAAATAAGAAACACTAGATCAGTAGGTATAAAGCGACGTTTGTCATTCGATTGTGAATGAAAATATCATTCATCGACTGCACCGGTGGCTCAGTGGTTACGGTAGTTGCTTCTGGGACCTGGTGTTCTGGGTTCGATTCCCACCCGGGACAATTATTTGTGTGAACCACAAATAATTGTTCTGAGTCTGGCTGTGCTTTGTGTCCGTGAAATGTATGTTTGTAAAGTCCCCCGCGACACAGGGATTTACGTCCCAAGTGCGGGAGTTGTCTTTTTAAAAAAATAAGAAAAATAAAAATAAAAATTCATAGGTGAATAATTATTAACAATTAGCTTAATCATACTTCTAGAAACTCAGTTTGCACTTAACAAGAGTTCTGTTAGCTAAAGGTTAATTTCAACGTTGATAATCCTTTCAGAAACTAGGTCTAGCGGTAATATCATCGACCCTAACTAGCTACCCGGGTTCTTTTGGCGGGTCGAACAAAATATTGTGTAATTAGAAAACTTCTATGAAACTTCACTTTTACATTAGATATAATATGTCCTACGCAGATGGCTATTGTTCTTAGAGATTCCCTTAAATCGTGACTAGGAATAGAAGATGTATGTCTGTGAAATATACGATCCACTTTATTTCCACAGGTTATTAATTTACATAAAGTATACACTAAGGGTGACAGTTATGACTTATTTTATATTCATAATAAATATATAATTGATTATATACGACTTTACGAGCACAATAAATTAATATAAAGGATTGCATTCATAAAAATATAAAACATTACATCTAATCTGATCGACACGATTTACTTATAAATTTATTACATGTCTTTGTTCGTGTCATCGCTATACAAATATATTAAAGGAAATATAGGAAGGTAGGTAATTTAATATCTATGGGTAATTTTTAGAGATGAAACGGATATCCGGTAACTATCCGGTATCCGGCCTATCCGGCCATGTTTTTACGATCCGGCCGGATATCGGACAATAATCAGTATTCGGCCGGATACCGGATACTAAAATTCTCATTAGTTTACACAAGGCAAATCATACCACAATAGATTAAGGACACCGTTTATTTTTACTATCCCACGTCAAAAATGTTTAATTAATTAGTTTAGTATTCAAAATAAAAGTGGCAAATTGGGGCGAATGGAAACCTAATTTTCCGCATTTGTTACATGTATAACCCCGCCCGTGCAATTATATATTAACATTTATAATTGCACGGACTTCATACGTATTTTCATTATTTTTCACAATCTATAATGAAATATTTAAATTTATTCAGCATGTGGGTATTTACAGACACTTTTACTTGTCTTAATTACAATGGTTAAGACTTAAACTAACAAAGCCTCACTTAAGTAGCTATGACAATGTACAATGTTTGTCTGTCGCGGAACCAACACGGTCCTCGGTCCGGCGGGGATCCCATCGTAGCTCGCCTAAAACCTATCACTTCAAATATTAGTTCATCCTTTGACCTCCTCACGCAAAATACTTTCCGTTGCCCCCGTAGTCTGGCAGTCCGAGAGTTATGCGAAAGTTAAAGTAAAGCGACAGTTGCACAAAACTCCCATTAAAAGCTAAACTAAACAATTCCTCGATTTTTCCACCAGCGACCTTCTTACGCAGGTTGCTTAGTTTGTACTTTTTAAACCATATAATTAGGTTGGGGATCGGCCTGCCTTGATTTCCGAAGTAGCCTTGTGGCTAGCTACATATTTAACCTCTTTTGAGGTGTATTTTTGGGGAATACCTTCGTCATCCTGAATAACGGCCATCAGAGCACCATTTATAAAATCAATCTAAGTGCAAATCTATATAATGGTGAAATGAATATAAAAGATAAAAAAAACCACGACTCTAATAAATAACGTTAAAACTAGATTAATATTGAAAATTGGATTACAATAATATCTTGATGAATATAAATAAATACCTGAATGAGACACTAGTCTCCGGCACTAGATCACAAAGCAGGAAGAATCACAAGGCATAGTCAATAACTTATACGTTGAATAGTTAACTTCCTTTGGGGAAATGAAACTATAAACCTTCATCGTTAACGCATCTATTAGCATATGTTTAACGAGCATAGTTACAACTTAGTTGTGCACATTCATTTCAATATGATTCGTGACTTAGTCCGCATAAAATAAGGATTTTATAAGCTTTCGAATTATGAAAATCCTGTATAAATTGGTACTACCGTGTCGGAGATCAGAAGAAATACGGATGGACAAACAGCGCAGCGAAGTAAACAATTGCCCATATTATATACTTTACTAGCAGTCCCGCGCGGTTTCACCCGCGTCGATCTCGTTCCCGTCCCATGTAAAATTTCACCCCCTCTTTTAAGAGGATAGGGGCAGATTTCCAAAAAAAATAATGGTGCACGATTTTTTTGTTAGTCACAAATAGTCAGTATACCAATTTTTAGCTTTCTACCTCGAAAATTGCGGAATGCTCCATACAAACTTCCACCCCCTATTTTAGGAAAGTGGGGGGTTATAAAGAGACAAAAAGTAGCCTTTGTCACTCTACATCCCTTCAACTATCTCCACTTAAAAAATTCACGTCAATTCGTCACTCCGGTTTGCCGTGAAAGACGGACAAACCAACAGACACACACACTTTCCCATTTGTAATATTAGTATGGATAATATAAGCTTTCTACCAGTGAAGCCGTTTCAGCCAGGGACCGAATTACCGGTATTTTTTTTATAACGATACCATTTACCGTTACGTTAACGATAAAAAAATAACGATATTAATAACGATACCCATAGGTCAGTTAACGTTATCTAATTACCAGTATTATTACCGGTTAAAATTGCAATTGTTATACCGGTAATTTATACGCCTATCTCTTTCTAACAATGAAGTTGGGGAGACTAGCATATTTTGGTGTTAGTACGAGTTACGACTAGCTAAAACCGGGACCCTATTACCAACACTCCGCGGTCCGTCTGTCTGTCTGTCTGTCACCAGGCTGTATCTCATGAACCGTGATAGTACCGTATTTCTATTGCCGCTATAACAACAAATACTAAAAACAGAATGAAATATTTTTTATTATATATTTATTATTATTGTTTATTATATAATATTTTTTAAGTGGGGCTCCCATACAACAAACGTGTTTATTTGCCGTTTTTTGCGATAATAGTACGGAACCCTTCGTGCGCGATTCCGACTCGCATTTGGCCCGTTTTTTTAACTTAGGTTTCTATCGTCCACTAAGTTGCAATTAGTGGGTGATATAAGATATTGTATGGGGTAAATTAGTCCCAACTACAGAACTTGTGCCTGGTCTGACATGAACTTGGCCGATTTTTTATTTAATAATTCCTCTATCCTACTGTAGAAGTAATTTGAAAGATTTTTATTTGTTTACATTTTTATTTATTTATTTGGCTCTCCGACAACCTCCGTAGCGTAGCGGTATTTGGGACAACCTCCGTAGCGTAGCGGTATTTGGCTCGCTTTAAGTTTCGGAGGTCGTGTGTTCGATCCCCACACCGGACAAGACATCTTTGTGTAAATTCTAAGATTTCTTTCCGGGTCTGGTTGGTTGAGAGACTACCCTCCGTGCCTCGGAAAGCACCTTAAGCCGTTGGTCCCGATTGTTATAACATCATCTATTATAATCGTATATCAAGGAACGGGCAGCAGCGTTTCCTTGTGTGGTACAACATAATACTGCGGTCGCCAATCCGCCTGCCAAGCGTGGTGACTATGGCAAATACCCTCCCCCGAGAGGAGGCCCATGTTCTGCGGTGGATGTTATACGGGCTGATGATGATGATGATATTTGGCTCTTCAACAATGAGTACACTGTTACATTAAAAAACAATTATATTGTAAACTTAAGTCTAAATGTCTCACTACTTACAGAAGAGCACTGCATGCACTATAATATTAGCAAAAAATAATTATTATAAAATTTCAATACAATTAACATATTAAACTAAGTTGGATAAAATTGTCTTTCAAATAAAATTAAAATAAAATATTGAATAGATAATAATAATAATTAAATTAGATTACAATTTGATTAAAAAAAATTACAATATACCTTTACATTAAAAAGGTAATTTATTATTCATCATCATCAGCATTTCAGCTGTAGGACGTCCACTGCTGGACATAGGCCTCCCTCATAGATCTTGTTGCGGTTAGAAGCGGCCTGCAGCCACCGTGATCCCGCGGCCTTAACCAGATCATCCGTCCATCTAGTAGGTGGACGTCCTACGCTACGCTTGCCGATCCGCGGTTTCCATTCGAGAACTTTTCGGCCCAAACGGCCATCTGTTCTCCGTGCTATATGGCTTGCCCATTGCCACTTCAACGAACTAATCCGTTGAGCTATGTCGGCAACCCGCATTCTTCTACGTATCTCCTCATTTCTGATTCGATCTCGTAGAGAAACCCCGAGCATAGCCCTCTCCATAGCTCGTTGAGCGACTCTGAGCCTGTTTCAAAAGGCCTATAGTAAAGGACCACGTTTCGGATCCATAGGTCATCACTGGCAACCCGCACTGGTTAAAGACTTTCGTCTTCAGGCACTGAGGTATATTGGAGGAAAAGACGTTGCGAAGTTTCCCGAACGCTGCCCATCCGAGTTGGATTCGGCGATTGACCTCCTTCTCGAAGTTGGACCTACCTAATTGGACTCTCTGTCCTAGGTATACATATGCGTCAACGACTTCAAGAACCGTATTCTCAACCATTATAGGGGCAGGCACAACATGGACGTTAGACACGATTTTCGTCTTGTCCATGTTCATTTTAAAACCTACCGTTGTGACGTTGGGAGACTCGGTTGAGGTCTTCGAGCATTGTACTGAGTTCTTCCATCGACTTTGCCATGACCACGATATCATCAGCGAATCGAAGGTGAGTGATGTATTGGCCGTTGATGTTGATGCCTAGTCCTTTCCAATTCAGAAGTTGAAGGTGTCTTCTAAAGTGGTCGTAAACAGTTTCGGAGAAATAACGTCTCCCTGTCTTACGCCTCTTTTTAGTGGAATCGCCTTCGTACTCTGTTCTTGTACTCGAACCGACATTGTGGAGTTTCTATACAAACATTTCAACTCTTCGATATACCGATAGTCAATACGGCATCGCTGGAGAGACTCAAGTACGGCCCATGTTTCGACCGAATCAAAGGCTTTCTCGTAGTCCACAAACGCTAAACAAAGCGGCAAGTTATATACTCTTCGGTCTTCTGTATTACTTGCCGCAGCGTATGTATGTGGTCTACGGTACTATAACCTTTTCGGATTCCGGCTTGTTCGGGAGGCTGAAGGTCATCAAGCTTTCGTTCGCGACGATTTGCAATAACCCTGGAGAACAGCTGCTTATAGACATGACTCAAAAGCGAGATGGGCCTGTAGTTCCTTAGTAAGGTGTTATCGCCTCTCTTAAAGAACAACACCGCGTCGTTTTTGTTCCATGCTTTAGGCGTGGTGCCTCCGAGCAAGGCGGAATTTAAGAGCTTCTGAAAGACTTTAAGTACCGGTAATCCACACGCTTTCAGGAGCTCTGATGTGTTTTTTGCAAACTAATGGTCAGGAGGATGAAGGACAAGTCGCGATCACGGGCGCATTCTTCTCCTGTGGATCGGATAGAAAGCTTATATCAAAACGAGGCTAGTTACTACAATATAAAATTTATAAACTACCAAACTGTACGGTAACTTTTTAAAAGTCTATAAAATACAAAATTTGCGTTATTTATGAGCTTAAGTTAAGTTTATAAAATTTTAACCAATAGTCGCATATTTAATTGTTTAATTATAACCATTGGTTTGCCATGATATTCAATAACAGATAACATCGCAAATACGTACATTATACTATCTAAAAATGTATACATTTTTTCATATAATTCATATAGTAACAAAACCGACTCAGATACAACACAGCTCGCATCTAACCAACAAAAGCATTCAAAGATTTCAGAAACAATTAAATATGCTTCATGGTGTTAGTTTTTTAAAACCATAGAAAAACGAATCAAATCCACATAACTACTCCCAAATAGGGCAATGATAGAAATAATATCCTACTAATATTATAAATGCGAAAGTTTGTATGTGTGGATGTATTTATGTTTGTTACTCTTTCACGCAAAAACTAGTGAACGCATTTGTCTGACAGTTTGCACGCATACTTAATAATATAAAGAGGAAAGATTTGTACGTAAATATGTTTGTAAAGAATTGGCTCAAAAAGTACAGGACCGATTTAAAAAATTATTTCACCATTTGAATGCTACATTATCAGTTATCACCGATAAATATACGTACATTATACTATCTAAAAATGTATACATTTTTTCATATAATTCATATAGTAACAAAACCGACTCAGATACAACACAGCTCGCATCTAACCAACAAAAGCATTCAAAGATTTCAGAAACAATTAAATATGCTTCATGGTGTTAGTTTTTTAAAACCATAGAAAAACGAATCAAATCCACATAACTACTCCCAAATAGGGCAATGATAGAAATAATATCCTACTAATATTATAAATGCGAAAGTTTGTATGTGTGGATGTATTTATGTTTGTTACTCTTTCACGCAAAAACTAGTGAACGCATTTGTCTGACAGTTTGCACGCATACTTAATAATATAAAGAGGAAAGATTTGTACGTAAATATGTTTGTAAAGAATTGGCTCAAAAAGTACAGGACCGATTTAAAAAATTATTTCACCATTTGAATGCTACATTATCAGTTATCACCGATAAATATAGGCTATATTTAATTATGAAGTTCCCGGGAGTTACGCGGGTAAAACCGCGTGCGGGAAGCTAATAGTTGACTAACTGGATTAACATATAGGCTATAAAACATCACGCTCCAATCCACTGAAGCAGAGTAACGCGGGTAAAACCGCGGGTCGTAGCTAGTCTATAATAATATTATAAAGAAGAAATTTGTTTTTTTTTATAAAAGATTACTAGCAGAGTCTTTGCAAACTACTGTTATATATTACTATATTCTCGTTAACCCCTCGTGCTAAGCTAAAATACCTGTGTTACGAGTGGGTTCGCGTCGGTAGCGCAATGCGTGCGAATCGAACCGGCGACCACATGATCGCAAGTCCGATGCCCAGCAATTGGACTACTTGTCCGATTTCAACAATTCTTTCAATATTAGATAGCCCATTAATAGAGGAAGGCTATATGATGGCACACTGAGGCCAATACGAGCTGACCACCAATGAAGAATCTTTTAAAATCAGAGTTAGCCCAAAGTAACTATTAAACTGGCTAGGGCGTCGGACTTGTGATCTTGAGGTCGCCGGTTCGAACCACACCCATTGCACTACCGACGTGAACCCACTCGTAACACAAGCATTTTAGCTTAGCACGAGGGGTTAACAAGAATACTAGTAGACTGCAAAATGCTGTTAGTAAGGTCAAAAAAAAAACTTCGCAGTGTTATTGTATCTATATTTTTTGTATGTCAAACCACCTGCAAATGTACCTATATATTATTCCTGCGAATACATAATTATGATTATGATTATGATGAAGTAGCAAAAGCCTTGTGGCGAACAATCCGAAAAAAAAACTCGATGTTTGTTATGATCACTAAAATAAAATGACACGCGTGAGCGCGAGCCGTCTCGTACTCATATTTTTGTTGCCGCTCCGCTTAAGCCCCGCCCAATGCACGGCGCGCGCGCGGCACTCGTTTCGGTTTGGCAACGTCGCACCAGACGTTGGTAGATTTTAGCGAAATAACGCTATTAGTAACGCTATTAAAATACCGGTAAATCCTGCGATACAACGTTATTTTTATCGTTAAATATTTAACGTAACGGAACGAAATGTTTTGGTACTTTTACCGGTATTTTTTTGGTAACGGTAACCGTCCCTGGACTTTCAGCCGTAGCTGAGATTAGCCGGAACAAACGACAGAAAGACATAACTACCCTATAAACAATCATATACACTTAGTAAAATCCTGTTCTTTTTTCATTGCAAAGAGACACTTCAACTTTTGTAAAAATATATAGATCAAAATCGAAATTAATATATTGCTGTTTAGCTGTCACTGCAATTTTGGTTTTTGATATGTAATACCTAATAAATATGTGTATTAACAAAATCGGATAAAATTAGGTAGCTTTAATGTAATAATATAAACGGGGTCATTTTTAAGTTCCCGATATTATAAAAAACCAACAATAGGTATTATTATTATGTATCTAGTCAAGAGTGGGCTAATTGGCAGTGAATTATAGTATTAACAATTTTATAAAGAGTTAATGAGCGAGTAAGCAAATTTTAAACTATTAATGTATTTTTATTAGACTCTGTAACGTACTGCTTAACGAACCAAATAGATACCTACTTCATTTTTTCCACTTCACCATCTTAAACGCAGATTATTTTGAAGTACCTACTGCTACTAGGCTACTGTTGAACGCTAAATACGACGAAAATAACTAAAAATCATCTATATCTGGATCCTGCTTGTTTTACATACAAAATCAATCATATTATCCAGTTCCATTATAAACCCAGCAAGCAATGCAAATAAACTTTATTTTCTTGACCGAATGAGGCCGAATAAATTTCACGAACATAAAGGATAAATTCTATTCCTTTTAGCATTATATCTATAAAATCTATTCTGATATGCTAGTCTCATCGGTTCATCTTGTGGCTTACAGTCTCGTACTGCTTTGGGTTTTGGTATTAGTTTACATTTTAACTAAATCTTTGAAGGTTTTTCTTGGATATTATGAGAGATATGGTAGCCCATTGTTATTTCAACGTCATATTTCTTTACTTTCATTCTTTAACAGACCTTGGCAAGCGACGGTCGTTGTAATCACCATGATTGGCAGGTTGATTGGTGATAAGCGTAACCGGCCCACGCCAACGGCGCATCGAAGGAGTGTCCGGGGGGTTTTAGTGGTGTAGGTTCCTCTCCTCGTGGTATGAGTTTAGCAGACCACGCTATGGAGAGGGCGAGTCGCACATATCTCACCGCCAGCGCGCGAATACGCTGCAGCGGCGGTGGGAATGCGTAAATGCATTTCGCTCCGGAAAAAAAAGAAGTAGATTGGTGATCTCATATAGATGGATTTATCTTTGGGGTAATAGATGCTACTGCCCATCCATCAACTGTAAATCACTTGGTCACCTCTTACGACACCCATGGGAAGATCTATTTGTCTATTCTAAGCCTTTTCCTTTATACCTACTTTTATTTTAAATGGGTATTTTTTTTAAATATCACTCATATATCTATGACAATTTGACTGTTGATTGATAATATAATTAACTGTGATACAAACGCTTAGCACTATATGTTCACATAACATATGAAACGGATGGTAACGATGTGACTTTCACGTACTCATTGCATGTTAGTAAAATGATTCGTAAGGCGCCTCTTACATGGGTAATGAAGATTGATGGCTTGAGATGTGCATGACGATTAGCGCACTAGCGAATCCATTTGTCATGTATATACTACACCTACAATTGTTTTGAACGTATGTTCAATGTGTGTAAATCAATGTTTTTGTAATTTCTACCTTGAATATGATTTTCTTTGTCTAGTTGGCTTAGGGACTACTCCGGGCCTCGGATAACATGTTAAGCCGTTGGTCCTGATTTACATGTAATGATTTACCATAATCGTATGCCAGGTAACGGCCAGCAGCATTTACCTGCGTATATGCTATTCATTAAATTGCGGTCACCAACTCACCTAAAAAGCGAGTGGCTTTAGTATAGCAGCAGTATACGTAGGGAGGATTACGGATTTACTTCCAGTCACTATAATAGTCATGAAAAATTTAAAAATGCATTTAGTCGGTCAGTTAGATTACCAAAAAATATTGGACACGTATTTTTTTTTTCGTTCCTCAAACAAAAAATTACGAATATACAGCGCGTTGAAATTTTGTGTGACGTTACTTTTAGGTACAATTTTACCTAGTATTGACGTCACAAGCCGTCGTAAATTTCGTAGTGTTGTAAATTGTATAGTTTGTTGTATCTTTGTTGTATTTTTTTATTTAATAAATAAAAAAATACGTGTACAATATTTTTAGTAATCTAACTAACGGACTAATTATAATTTTTTTGTCTTCATGCCTACTATAGTACTAGCTATAACTCTATCTGTCAGATACCTATACAGGAAAATATTTCAAACATATGTACGTATGTTGTTGACTCCGGTAAAACTTTCTACTCAGTTCTTTTTAGAATGCATCAAGTATAATGATAAGGCGAAAGTGAGCATTCAGTATAAAGCAACACTTTATGCGATTATTTCGTAACACTCGCCAACATAATGTTTGTTTACCCCCATTCTCTTTAGACCGCGACCCGACCCGGTTGATTGGTCATTAAGTGCCAACATTAATTATGTGATTGTTGAATTCTCGGGTACTTCAATATAATAATAATGGAAGGCAGAGGTTACGCGTGAAATTGGCCGACGTTATTAACGTCTTCTTTAAAAGGAATTGTTGGAGTAGAAATTTAATTATAAGGTAGTATCTATTCGCATAGATTATCAATGTTCAATGGTGGTCTTTAGTTTATCAAATTAAGTAGGTACATGTTAATATTAATTACGGGTTGTCAACGCTTGGAAAGAAAGAGAAAACGCTGAACATAGCTTTTTAAAAACAGTAAATAAATTTACTTGGAAGGCCAATTTACATTTTTTTATCTGATTCATCATCATCATCATACCTACACACAGGGAAACTGCTGCCCGATCCCTGATATGCCTACACTTGATATAGATGATATTATTATTATAACAATCGGAACCTAAAGCTTAACGTGCTTTTCGAGACAAGGAGGGTAGTCCTTCAACTAACCAGACCGGCAAGAATTCTTAAAATGTACACAAAGATTGTCTGTTTCAGTGTTGGGATCCAACCTACGACCTCCGAGACTGTGGTGTGACTTATAGCGCTACGCCTCGGAGGTTGTCTCGAAGTTGACAGCGTGAGAAAAAAATACCTTTTAAAATAACTCAAATGCACTAATTACCTAAGCAACCTAACGTTTTTGTCTCTTAGTAAATATTAAGTAGAATATATTCATCGTTTTAGATTGGTACAAAAATAGAAAAGGCATTTGTTACTAAAAAAACTAAAAGCAGTTCTTAAAGGAGATTATAGTTTTTTTTAAATATGCAAAATTCTACCGATCTCTTTCAAATATAAATATATTTTATTAGTTAACCACCACAGTACCCAAGAACGTAGCTTAACTCTCTTAAGTATACAACAATCATAATACACGATCTATGGCTGCTGGTAGATTCAATGTACCCAGAATCACCAAATACTTTGGTGACAGAACACTAAACAAGAGAATACCTACATACCTATTGAACAATCTGCCGGCACACATAAGGAGCGAAACAAACATAAATAGATTTAGACGTAAATTAAAATTATATTATTTAGAAAGGTTTTAAGTTTTAAATAAGTGTGTGTTTAGTTTAAATAACATTTAGTTTTAGTACAATTTAAATATGTCTAGAAACCTCACAGTCAAACCATTGCAACGGCTTTGTAGCTTATTAGTTACTTAACTTTTTGAACTAAAGATAAATAAATAATAATAATTACAATAATGTTCTATACTACTACTAATCTATGGTCACAAATAATGCTTACACAATATAATGGCTTCGTTAACAGTGTAAACTTAGACAACACGTCTATTAATAAGCTTTACACTATTACGGTAACGTACTATACCGTAATAAGATACTTAGCTGCGTAAATTAATTTATTAATCAATTAGATTGTAATCTCATTTAATTAATGAAAGGCCCTTAATTGGCGTTCCCTTAAACACTATATTAATTGCCTTGTATAGAAGCGGCGAGTAACACGCGAAACTTGCATGTACGTTGCGACCTCTGACATAGATTTCCCGGAAAGTATTAGCTTAGGCGCTCCTTCAAATCGCAAATACAGCTCGTTATTTCGAAAGCTTATTTTATACTAGTCGTAGCCCCAGGCTATATGTAGGTAATATCTGTATTTGGCATTCGTCAAATATTCCACAAAGATAATATACCGTGTAGTTACCGCTCGCTTATTATTGTTTAGCTATTTGTAGTTAGCACACTTGTTACTATTGTTTGACATAAACACGCGTATTTAATATTAATGGATGACATATAAATCCATTTTTTTTCTAGTGCCATAATACTAACCGATGGCTAAAAAATAATAAGATCAAAGATAAAAAAAAGTAAAAAAGAACACTTTTTAGGGTTCCGTAGCCAAATAGCAAAAAACGGAACCCTTATAGATTCGTCATGTCTGTCTGTCTGTCCGTCCGTATGTCACAGCCACTTTTTTCCGAAACTATAAGAACTATAATGTTGAAACTTGGTAAGTAGATGTATTTTGTGAACCGCATTAAGATTTTCACACAAAAAAACAATAAATTTTGGGGTTCCCCATACTTGTGATACATCTATGAATAGGTCTTCAAAAATGATGGTGAGGTTTCTAATGTAATTTTTTTCTAAACTGAATAGTTTACGCGAGAGACACTTCCAAAGTGGTGAAATGTGTGTCCCCCCCCCCCTGTAACTTCTAAAATAAGAGAATGATAAAACTAAAAAAAATATATGATGTACATAACCATGCAAACTTCAACCAAAAATTGGTTTGAACGAGATCAAGTAAGTAGTTTTTTTTTAATACGTCATAAACCGTTAACCACAATTTACCTTTCATTCAATCAACTATTATTAACATCGATCAAAGTTACAACGAACTACAAGAACTTTTATACTATGTTACTTGTTGTATTCTTGATATCAAAAATAGGTAGACCCTTACAACTAGTACGGAACCCTTCGTGCGCGAGTCCGACTCGCACTTGGCCGGTTTTTTATCTTTATATTAATAAAATGAATCGGTGAATGTATTCGCATGTACGCGCATAACTTGAGAACCACCTGATTACTTCGGCTTATTATTGTGTTAATAGTTCTAAGGACAAGCTCTCAATAAAATAAAATTTGGAAAACCCACGGAAAATGTCAGAACCTTTTGATAATGATTTAGGTACTTGCTCAAGGCATTTATAGCTACTTAAAAAATGAAGTTTACCACTGATCTATACAACACGAGTTCAGTAAGTAAGTAGGTACTTAATACTAGAATATCCACCATCAAAATGTATTGACATTTTCCGTGAGTTTTTCAAATTTATTTTATTGAGAGCTTGTCCTTAGAACTATTATTTCAGGTATTTAAATAGTCAACGCGGTTGATGATAATATTGCTTTTTTGTACTTATAGAATTTTAATGGAAGAGTTCCCTATAAAGGGTGGCCGAGGAGTTGACGTTCAAACGCAAAATTTAGATACTTTATGATGAGGAGTATCCGAATCACCCCCATGTATCTATGATTTTGCGTAGTTTTCGAGATAAAAATTTTTTAATCATTTTTTTCATAAATTTCACCTAACATCAGTTTTCGATTTTTTTCTCATTCTGTTGAACATTTCTGGTTCAGTTTTTTTGTGATAACTAATTACCATAGTTTAATCTAACACTCTAAAAAGTATGGTTTATCTAATCATTGCAGAACTGACTTAGAATTTATTAGAAAGTTCAAAATTAGGGTTTGAGCTCAGGAATCCTAACTTTCTTTGGCCTTGTTTTAAAGTTTAATGTCTTAGGAAGATTTTAAAATTACTTTGAAACCATAATCTCCACATTTTAATTTATTTTTTTGATATTTTAAAAATTTATGAGTCCTGAGCTCGAATCCTAATTTTGAATTCGGATACTCCTCATCATAAAGTATCTAAATTTTGCGTTTGAACGTCAACTCCTCGGCCACCCTGTATATACAAAACTAACTTCCCGCTAAGCTCCCTTTCCCGTTTTAACTTCGTAATTAAATATAACCTATATCATCAGGGAATAGGATAGCTTCCTAACAATGAAAGAATTTTTCAAATCGGTCAAGTAGTTTCAGAGCCTATTCAATACAAACAAAAAAACAAATCTTTCCTCTTAATAATATTAGTATAGTCAAAATTAAATTAACTAAGCATTATTTCATGTCTTCTGCTAAGACTATTCGAATTAGATTTGTTTTCTGTTTCGTCTCATTTATAATTGAGGTCAGACTTACGTAAGTACATGTAGCTGACAATTCGATTAAGTTTCATAGTACTTAGTAGGTATTGAGTTCTCGAAAACAATAAAATAAAATTTGGCGTGTATTCCAAACTGATTTATTTTGTTTTGTTATATTTGAAAAGTGATTGCTGTATACCCATACAGTTAAACATAAAAAAAATCTTGAGACTATAGTAGGTAATAATATAATAATAATTTTACACATTTAATAAGTGAAGAGTTTATCTTTCATTACTTAATTTAAAAATATGAGATTCTGATCTATAATAAAATCAGTTAGTGCAATATTTCCGTTTCGTTTCTGTTCTTTGTATACTTAATAACCTAATTTGGACAAAGTCTACCCCATAGGTTCTCAAAGAAGGCGATACCGCCCCCTACGGGGACTGGAGCTTTTCGAGGGGGTCAATAGCAAAAGTACTGTCAATTTTCATTAGGTAATATAAAAAAATTAAATTAAACCTTTATTTTTCTCTCTGAAGCTTTGGATGACATCGGTCATCTTTTCGATATACGCATATGCAGTTCCGTGTTGGGGTATAGTAGGAGAGGTATGAGACAAGTTTTTAGCTTGCCTCAAATACCTACCCAAAAATTGGTGCCAGCTCTCGAACTATTATATGAATGTATTGGGAAAAAAACTAAAATATCTTCACCTCGAAGAGTATCTAAAATATTTGCTAGTAGGTATAATTTACGCAAATATCATACAAAATTATAGATTCGCTTGAAAATTAAAAGTGAATATGAATTAACATTTACTGCCATTAAAACACTACCAATGCCTTTAAATAATAATATTGAAATGACTGCACCTTATACCTATTTTATTTTTACGTTCTATTATATCTTCATACGAATAATAATTAATTTACTGCATATTTTACGACGCGCGACGTTTGCATTTTATTGACTTGGTTACATTATGTGAAATAATTAAGTACCTTTAGGTAAGTCAATAAATTTAACAGAAAGCACTTTGCCATAAATTGATAACGACATTAGCATTGGCAATATCTAGTCAAGTATGAACCGGATACAATTTTTCATATCGAAGGTGCGTAGGCAATCGTTAGGTTAGGTTAGGTTATCCAGTAGTCAGTTTAGGTTATCTCGGTAGGACCCTCTCTGAAGCTATGATGGTAGATGTGAATGAAAACCATCTTGAGTTTCCGGAAGCACTGCATGCTCCTTGGTATCACCACCGCGGTTTTGTTAGGTAATGAGTTCTCTGGTTGGTGCTACTCTTAGAACTACTGTGAATGTTCCTACATACCCCACCATCGTTCCCCAAGCGGCAAGGACACGATTACCATCCACCATTTTATGTAATGAACCTTTTAAATTATTGTTAATTATTTCGGAACAATTCGTAATTATTCAAAATTCTCATCGTTAATGTCATTTTGATTTTTATAAGTTTATGTCTGCTTACCGTTTTATACTAATAATCCTCTTAACATCAGCGCCGTTTTATTCTTCTTCAAATACTAACAGCTACCTATGGTTCTGTCCTGAGTAAGATCGCAAGAATTCCAACGTCGGTTATAAGTTATAGCAGAATTTAATATAGAAACAAGTTTAAACTGTATGCTACCACGTAAAAAATATGGCTATATATATGAGTATGACATAACTTGTAGTATTTGACGAGGTACCTAAGTATTTCGTTTCTATGTTTTGGAACTCGTAAAAAGCCGTCTAAGATCGGCAAAGATTGCAATTAAGACTACTACTGTGGTGGTTATATCTAATTTCAGATTTTAATACAGTTAAACTTGTGTATTTTTATAATGTCACCTAAAATTAACATCAAAGTGACAATTAATTTATGGAACGAAGAGGGAATTACTTGGTCGGGTTGGATTGCTTTATGTAGGTACACAAACTAAGTGCAAGTCATGATGTTTGGACAAAACTCCCAATTATAAAAGATTTCACTCAATTTTAATCTGTAGTCATCATAAATGTAATTTTCAACGTGATCGAAGCGCATAAATCTGAAATTTGAATATTTGCGAAAGTTATGAGTTTCGGTGGTTTTATAATACTTGAGCAATTTTATTCCGTCCACATTTCAGTAATATGCATGTCGAATACTATCATGGCGACTTTAGAAATGTTGGTCACTAGATGTGTAGATTACGAAATGCAACCTAAAACTTTTAAGATAAGATGTTTGTTCAAGTATTACATATATATGCAAAGAGTTATAATGTTCTCTGATATTGCAGTAGTAATGACCCAAAGCAAATAGAAGTCAATCAACGTTGAACAGTGGGAAAATGAAAATATGCATTAAGCCAGTTCAGTTATTTGTATATACTTAATTGTTATACCTATAATTTATGAAATTGCAATTTTATGTAAATAACAGATCAGTAGCAAAATAAGCTAGCGGCGAAATAACTGTTTATTGCTTTTGACAACTTAAACAGAGCCATTAATGGCCGCCTTCCACTGCGAGCGGAGCGGACTCCGTTTAGAATCCGTTTAACTCGCAATGGCGAATGGCATATAAGTGCTTCCACTGATTAAAAACGAGCGGAGCGGACAAAACGCTTTCAAAGAGTCACGAAAGTGGTTGAAGAGACGAGTAAACGGAGCGGACTGAGCGAGTTAAAACGGGTCCGCTGCGTCATGGCGTCGCGCGCTAGTTTTGCACGGACTCCGCTCACAGCCCCGCCCGCCCGCTCCAGCCACGGCTACCCCGTTCACGTCCTTGAACGGTCTAGTACAATTCTTAAAATTGTTCTCTAGTCACTCTGAAGTAATTTTTGAAATTTTCATCTTGTAGATCGCTTAACATTCGCAATAGATCGCCTTTGACAGCTCCTTGTCTTATATGGTTGCTCATCCAGAATCTGGGTTTGTTACGCTTTCCTTTTTTTTTCTTCTTATAGTGGTAAAGAAGCAAACATTTCATTATTATTTCATAAAAATCATCATTACTTGAATCATCCGACATCGTGCACATGACTTGTTTTTATCACGGCTGTCTGTATACTGGCTAGCAGGCCTCCAAGTCCGCTTCTAATGGAAGCTTAAAACTCGCTCAGCCTCATTTCCAGCCTCGCTCGCTCCGCTACTCGCTGGCAGTGGAAGGCAAATGCCGAAACTGTTTTTTAGTAGAAGTGCACAGCTAATTTCCTCTGCTCCGCTTAGTTCACTAGGTCCGTTTCCGCTCATTACCCTTTTTTAGTGGATAGCCAGCATAAATGTAACATAGGAGGAATATACCACAATCCTCGGTCATTTGTATTTGTTGTAGTTTTTTTTGGGTGGACTTTAGTAGGTGTCTACGTAGGATAGTTGAATCTGAAATCTGATGTTCTTCAAACCATTGCAACGGCTTTGTAGCTTATTAGTTACTTAACTTTTTGAACTAAAGATAAATAAATAATAATAATTACAATAATGTTCTATACTACTACTAATCTATGGTCACAAATAATGCTTACACAATATAATGGCTTCGTTAACAGTGTAAACTTAGACAACACGTCTATTAATAAGCTTTACACTATTACGGTAACGTACTATACCGTAATAAGATACTTAGCTGCGTAAATTAATTTATTAATCAATTAGATTGTAATCTCATTTAATTAATGAAAGGCCCTTAATTGGCGTTCCCTTAAACACTATATTAATTGCCTTGTATAGAAGCGGCGAGTAACACGCGAAACTTGCATGTACGTTGCGACCTCTGACATAGATTTCCCGGAAAGTATTAGCTTAGGCGCTCCTTCAAATCGCAAATACAGCTCGTTATTTCGAAAGCTTATTTTATACTAGTCGTAGCCCCAGGCTATATGTAGGTAATATCTGTATTTGGCATTCGTCAAATATTCCACAAAGATAATATACCGTGTAGTTACCGCTCGCTTATTATTGTTTAGCTATTTGTAGTTAGCACACTTGTTACTATTGTTTGACATAAACACGCGTATTTAATATTAATGGATGACATATAAATCCATTTTTTTTCTAGTGCCATAATACTAACCGATGGCTAAAAAATAATAAGATCAAAGATAAAAAAAAGTAAAAAAGAACACTTTTTAGGGTTCCGTAGCCAAATAGCAAAAAACGGAACCCTTATAGATTCGTCATGTCTGTCTGTCTGTCCGTCCGTATGTCACAGCCACTTTTTTCCGAAACTATAAGAACTATAATGTTGAAACTTGGTAAGTAGATGTATTTTGTGAACCGCATTAAGATTTTCACACAAAAAAACAATAAATTTTGGGGTTCCCCATACTTGTGATACATCTATGAATAGGTCTTCAAAAATGATGGTGAGGTTTCTAATGTAATTTTTTTCTAAACTGAATAGTTTACGCGAGAGACACTTCCAAAGTGGTGAAATGTGTGTCCCCCCCCCCCTGTAACTTCTAAAATAAGAGAATGATAAAACTAAAAAAAATATATGATGTACATAACCATGCAAACTTCAACCAAAAATTGGTTTGAACGAGATCAAGTAAGTAGTTTTTTTTTAATACGTCATAAACCGTTAACCACAATTTACCTTTCATTCAATCAACTATTATTAACATCGATCAAAGTTACAACGAACTACAAGAACTTTTATACTATGTTACTTGTTGTATTCTTGATATCAAAAATAGGTAGACCCTTACAACTAGTACGGAACCCTTCGTGCGCGAGTCCGACTCGCACTTGGCCGGTTTTTTATCTTTATATTAATAAAATGAATCGGTGAATGTATTCGCATGTACGCGCATAACTTGAGAACCACCTGATTACTTCGGCTTATTATTGTGTTAATAGTTCTAAGGACAAGCTCTCAATAAAATAAAATTTGGAAAACCCACGGAAAATGTCAGAACCTTTTGATAATGATTTAGGTACTTGCTCAAGGCATTTATAGCTACTTAAAAAATGAAGTTTACCACTGATCTATACAACACGAGTTCAGTAAGTAAGTAGGTACTTAATACTAGAATATCCACCATCAAAATGTATTGACATTTTCCGTGAGTTTTTCAAATTTATTTTATTGAGAGCTTGTCCTTAGAACTATTATTTCAGGTATTTAAATAGTCAACGCGGTTGATGATAATATTGCTTTTTTGTACTTATAGAATTTTAATGGAAGAGTTCCCTATAAAGGGTGGCCGAGGAGTTGACGTTCAAACGCAAAATTTAGATACTTTATGATGAGGAGTATCCGAATCACCCCCATGTATCTATGATTTTGCGTAGTTTTCGAGATAAAAATTTTTTAATCATTTTTTTCATAAATTTCACCTAACATCAGTTTTCGATTTTTTTCTCATTCTGTTGAACATTTCTGGTTCAGTTTTTTTGTGATAACTAATTACCATAGTTTAATCTAACACTCTAAAAAGTATGGTTTATCTAATCATTGCAGAACTGACTTAGAATTTATTAGAAAGTTCAAAATTAGGGTTTGAGCTCAGGAATCCTAACTTTCTTTGGCCTTGTTTTAAAGTTTAATGTCTTAGGAAGATTTTAAAATTACTTTGAAACCATAATCTCCACATTTTAATTTATTTTTTTGATATTTTAAAAATTTATGAGTCCTGAGCTCGAATCCTAATTTTGAATTCGGATACTCCTCATCATAAAGTATCTAAATTTTGCGTTTGAACGTCAACTCCTCGGCCACCCTGTATATACAAAACTAACTTCCCGCTAAGCTCCCTTTCCCGTTTTAACTTCGTAATTAAATATAACCTATGTCATCAGGGAATAGGATAGCTTCCTAACAATGAAAGAATTTTTCAAATCGGTCAAGTAGTTTCAGAGCCTATTCAATACAAACAAAAAAACAAATCTTTCCTCTTAATAATATTAGTATAGTCAAAATTAAATTAACTAAGCATTATTTCATGTCTTCTGCTAAGACTATTCGAATTAGATTTGTTTTCTGTTTCGTCTCATTTATAATTGAGGTCAGACTTACGTAAGTACATGTAGCTGACAATTCGATTAAGTTTCATAGTACTTAGTAGGTATTGAGTTCTCGAAAACAATAAAATAAAATTTGGCGTGTATTCCAAACTGATTTATTTTGTTTTGTTATATTTGAAAAGTGATTGCTGTATACCCATACAGTTAAACATAAAAAAAATCTTGAGACTATAGTAGGTAATAATATAATAATAATTTTACACATTTAATAAGTGAAGAGTTTATCTTTCATTACTTAATTTAAAAATATGAGATTCTGATCTATAATAAAATCAGTTAGTGCAATATTTCCGTTTCGTTTCTGTTCTTTGTATACTTAATAACCTAATTTGGACAAAGTCTACCCCATAGGTTCTCAAAGAAGGCGATACCGCCCCCTACGGGGACTGGAGCTTTTCGAGGGGGTCAATAGCAAAAGTACTGTCAATTTTCATTAGGTAATATAAAAAAATTAAATTAAACCTTTATTTTTCTCTCTGAAGCTTTGGATGACATCGGTCATCTTTTCGATATACGCATATGCAGTTCCGTGTTGGGGTATAGTAGGAGAGGTATGAGACAAGTTTTTAGCTTGCCTCAAATACCTACCCAAAAATTGGTGCCAGCTCTCGAACTATTATATGAATGTATTGGGAAAAAAACTAAAATATCTTCACCTCGAAGAGTATCTAAAATATTTGCTAGTAGGTATAATTTACGCAAATATCATACAAAATTATAGATTCGCTTGAAAATTAAAAGTGAATATGAATTAACATTTACTGCCATTAAAACACTACCAATGCCTTTAAATAATAATATTGAAATGACTGCACCTTATACCTATTTTATTTTTACGTTCTATTATATCTTCATACGAATAATAATTAATTTACTGCATATTTTACGACGCGCGACGTTTGCATTTTATTGACTTGGTTACATTATGTGAAATAATTAAGTACCTTTAGGTAAGTCAATAAATTTAACAGAAAGCACTTTGCCATAAATTGATAACGACATTAGCATTGGCAATATCTAGTCAAGTATGAACCGGATACAATTTTTCATATCGAAGGTGCGTAGGCAATCGTTAGGTTAGGTTAGGTTATCCAGTAGTCAGTTTAGGTTATCTCGGTAGGACCCTCTCTGAAGCTATGATGGTAGATGTGAATGAAAACCATCTTGAGTTTCCGGAAGCACTGCATGCTCCTTGGTATCACCACCGCGGTTTTGTTAGGTAATGAGTTCTCTGGTTGGTGCTACTCTTAGAACTACTGTGAATGTTCCTACATACCCCACCATCGTTCCCCAAGCGGCAAGGACACGATTACCATCCACCATTTTATGTAATGAACCTTTTAAATTATTGTTAATTATTTCGGAACAATTCGTAATTATTCAAAATTCTCATCGTTAATGTCATTTTGATTTTTATAAGTTTATGTCTGCTTACCGTTTTATACTAATAATCCTCTTAACATCAGCGCCGTTTTATTCTTCTTCAAATACTAACAGCTACATATGGTTCTGTCCTGAGTAAGATCGCAAGAATTCCAACGTCGGTTATAAGTTATAGCAGAATTTAATATAGAAACAAGTTTAAACTGTATGCTACCACGTAAAAAATATGGCTATATATATGAGTATGACATAACTTGTAGTATTTGACGAGGTACCTAAGTATTTCGTTTCTATGTTTTGGAACTCGTAAAAAGCCGTCTAAGATCGGCAAAGATTGCAATTAAGACTACTACTGTGGTGGTTATATCTAATTTCAGATTTTAATACAGTTAAACTTGTGTATTTTTATAATGTCACCTAAAATTAACATCAAAGTGACAATTAATTTATGGAACGAAGAGGGAATTACTTGGTCGGGTTGGATTGCTTTATGTAGGTACACAAACTAAGTGCAAGTCATGATGTTTGGACAAAACTCCCAATTATAAAAGATTTCACTCAATTTTAATCTGTAGTCATCATAAATGTAATTTTCAACGTGATCGAAGCGCATAAATCTGAAATTTGAATATTTGCGAAAGTTATGAGTTTCGGTGGTTTTATAATACTTGAGCAATTTTATTCCGTCCACATTTCAGTAATATGCATGTCGAATACTATCATGGCGACTTTAGAAATGTTGGTCACTAGATGTGTAGATTACGAAATGCAACCTAAAACTTTTAAGATAAGATGTTTGTTCAAGTATTACATATATATGCAAAGAGTTATAATGTTCTCTGATATTGCAGTAGTAATGACCCAAAGCAAATAGAAGTCAATCAACGTTGAACAGTGGGAAAATGAAAATATGCATTAAGCCAGTTCAGTTATTTGTATATACTTAATTGTTATACCTATAATTTATGAAATTGCAATTTTATGTAAATAACAGATCAGTAGCAAAATAAGCTAGCGGCGAAATAACTGTTTATTGCTTTTGACAACTTAAACAGAGCCATTAATGGCCGCCTTCCACTGCGAGCGGAGCGGACTCCGTTTAGAATCCGTTTAACTCGCAATGGCGAATGGCATATAAGTGCTTCCACTGATTAAAAACGAGCGGAGCGGACAAAACGCTTTCAAAGAGTCACGAAAGTGGTTGAAGAGACGAGTAAACGGAGCGGACTGAGCGAGTTAAAACGGGTCCGCTGCGTCATGGCGTCGCGCGCTAGTTTTGCACGGACTCCGCTCACAGCCCCGCCCGCCCGCTCCAGCCACGGCTACCCCGTTCACGTCCTTGAACGGTCTAGTACAATTCTTAAAATTGTTCTCTAGTCACTCTGAAGTAATTTTTGAAATTTTCATCTTGTAGATCGCTTAACATTCGCAATAGATCGCCTTTGACAGCTCCTTGTCTTATATGGTTGCTCATCCAGAATCTGGGTTTGTTACGCTTTCCTTTTTTTTTCTTCTTATAGTGGTAAAGAAGCAAACATTTCATTATTATTTCATAAAAATCATCATTACTTGAATCATCCGACATCGTGCACATGACTTGTTTTTATCACGGCTGTCTGTATACTGGCTAGCAGGCCTCCAAGTCCGCTTCTAATGGAAGCTTAAAACTCGCTCAGCCTCATTTCCAGCCTCGCTCGCTCCGCTACTCGCTGGCAGTGGAAGGCAAATGCCGAAACTGTTTTTTAGTAGAAGTGCACAGCTAATTTCCTCTGCTCCGCTTAGTTCACTAGGTCCGTTTCCGCTCATTACCCTTTTTTAGTGGATAGCCAGCATAAATGTAACATAGGAGGAATATACCACAATCCTCGGTCATTTGTATTTGTTGTAGTTTTTTTTGGGTGGACTTTAGTAGGTGTCTACGTAGGATAGTTGAATCTGAAATCTGATGTTCTTCAAACCATTGCAACGGCTTTGTAGCTTATTAGTTACTTAACTTTTTGAACTAAAGATAAATAAATAATAATAATTACAATAATGTTCTATACTACTACTAATCTATGGTCACAAATAATGCTTACACAATATAATGGCTTCGTTAACAGTGTAAACTTAGACAACACGTCTATTAATAAGCTTTACACTATTACGGTAACGTACTATACCGTAATAAGATACTTAGCTGCGTAAATTAATTTATTAATCAATTAGATTGTAATCTCATTTAATTAATGAAAGGCCCTTAATTGGCGTTCCCTTAAACACTATATTAATTGCCTTGTATAGAAGCGGCGAGTAACACGCGAAACTTGCATGTACGTTGCGACCTCTGACATAGATTTCCCGGAAAGTATTAGCTTAGGCGCTCCTTCAAATCGCAAATACAGCTCGTTATTTCGAAAGCTTATTTTATACTAGTCGTAGCCCCAGGCTATATGTAGGTAATATCTGTATTTGGCATTCGTCAAATATTCCACAAAGATAATATACCGTGTAGTTACCGCTCGCTTATTATTGTTTAGCTATTTGTAGTTAGCACACTTGTTACTATTGTTTGACATAAACACGCGTATTTAATATTAATGGATGACATATAAATCCATTTTTTTTCTAGTGCCATAATACTAACCGATGGCTAAAAAATAATAAGATCAAAGATAAAAAAAAGTAAAAAAGAACACTTTTTAGGGTTCCGTAGCCAAATAGCAAAAAACGGAACCCTTATAGATTCGTCATGTCTGTCTGTCTGTCCGTCCGTATGTCACAGCCACTTTTTTCCGAAACTATAAGAACTATAATGTTGAAACTTGGTAAGTAGATGTATTTTGTGAACCGCATTAAGATTTTCACACAAAAAAACAATAAATTTTGGGGTTCCCCATACTTGTGATACATCTATGAATAGGTCTTCAAAAATGATGGTGAGGTTTCTAATGTAATTTTTTTCTAAACTGAATAGTTTACGCGAGAGACACTTCCAAAGTGGTGAAATGTGTGTCCCCCCCCCCCTGTAACTTCTAAAATAAGAGAATGATAAAACTAAAAAAAATATATGATGTACATAACCATGCAAACTTCAACCAAAAATTGGTTTGAACGAGATCAAGTAAGTAGTTTTTTTTTAATACGTCATAAACCGTTAACCACAATTTACCTTTCATTCAATCAACTATTATTAACATCGATCAAAGTTACAACGAACTACAAGAACTTTTATACTATGTTACTTGTTGTATTCTTGATATCAAAAATAGGTAGACCCTTACAACTAGTACGGAACCCTTCGTGCGCGAGTCCGACTCGCACTTGGCCGGTTTTTTATCTTTATATTAATAAAATGAATCGGTGAATGTATTCGCATGTACGCGCATAACTTGAGAACCACCTGATTACTTCGGCTTATTATTGTGTTAATAGTTCTAAGGACAAGCTCTCAATAAAATAAAATTTGGAAAACCCACGGAAAATGTCAGAACCTTTTGATAATGATTTAGGTACTTGCTCAAGGCATTTATAGCTACTTAAAAAATGAAGTTTACCACTGATCTATACAACACGAGTTCAGTAAGTAAGTAGGTACTTAATACTAGAATATCCACCATCAAAATGTATTGACATTTTCCGTGAGTTTTTCAAATTTATTTTATTGAGAGCTTGTCCTTAGAACTATTATTTCAGGTATTTAAATAGTCAACGCGGTTGATGATAATATTGCTTTTTTGTACTTATAGAATTTTAATGGAAGAGTTCCCTATAAAGGGTGGCCGAGGAGTTGACGTTCAAACGCAAAATTTAGATACTTTATGATGAGGAGTATCCGAATCACCCCCATGTATCTATGATTTTGCGTAGTTTTCGAGATAAAAATTTTTTAATCATTTTTTTCATAAATTTCACCTAACATCAGTTTTCGATTTTTTTCTCATTCTGTTGAACATTTCTGGTTCAGTTTTTTTGTGATAACTAATTACCATAGTTTAATCTAACACTCTAAAAAGTATGGTTTATCTAATCATTGCAGAACTGACTTAGAATTTATTAGAAAGTTCAAAATTAGGGTTTGAGCTCAGGAATCCTAACTTTCTTTGGCCTTGTTTTAAAGTTTAATGTCTTAGGAAGATTTTAAAATTACTTTGAAACCATAATCTCCACATTTTAATTTATTTTTTTGATATTTTAAAAATTTATG
Organism: Nycteola revayana; assembly: GCA_947037095.2. Lineage (NCBI taxonomy): Eukaryota > Metazoa > Arthropoda > Insecta > Lepidoptera > Nolidae > Nycteola > Nycteola revayana. The sequence goes on along the minus strand of OX344846.2, from coordinate 15,410,135 downwards.
AGTCCTGAGCTCGAATCCTAATTTTGAATTCGGATACTCCTCATCATAAAGTATCTAAATTTTGCGTTTGAACGTCAACTCCTCGGCCACCCTGTATATACAAAACTAACTTCCCGCTAAGCTCCCTTTCCCGTTTTAACTTCGTAATTAAATATAACCTATGTCATCAGGGAATAGGATAGCTTCCTAACAATGAAAGAATTTTTCAAATCGGTCAAGTAGTTTCAGAGCCTATTCAATACAAACAAAAAAACAAATCTTTCCTCTTAATAATATTAGTATAGTCAAAATTAAATTAACTAAGCATTATTTCATGTCTTCTGCTAAGACTATTCGAATTAGATTTGTTTTCTGTTTCGTCTCATTTATAATTGAGGTCAGACTTACGTAAGTACATGTAGCTGACAATTCGATTAAGTTTCATAGTACTTAGTAGGTATTGAGTTCTCGAAAACAATAAAATAAAATTTGGCGTGTATTCCAAACTGATTTATTTTGTTTTGTTATATTTGAAAAGTGATTGCTGTATACCCATACAGTTAAACATAAAAAAAATCTTGAGACTATAGTAGGTAATAATATAATAATAATTTTACACATTTAATAAGTGAAGAGTTTATCTTTCATTACTTAATTTAAAAATATGAGATTCTGATCTATAATAAAATCAGTTAGTGCAATATTTCCGTTTCGTTTCTGTTCTTTGTATACTTAATAACCTAATTTGGACAAAGTCTACCCCATAGGTTCTCAAAGAAGGCGATACCGCCCCCTACGGGGACTGGAGCTTTTCGAGGGGGTCAATAGCAAAAGTACTGTCAATTTTCATTAGGTAATATAAAAAAATTAAATTAAACCTTTATTTTTCTCTCTGAAGCTTTGGATGACATCGGTCATCTTTTCGATATACGCATATGCAGTTCCGTGTTGGGGTATAGTAGGAGAGGTATGAGACAAGTTTTTAGCTTGCCTCAAATACCTACCCAAAAATTGGTGCCAGCTCTCGAACTATTATATGAATGTATTGGGAAAAAAACTAAAATATCTTCACCTCGAAGAGTATCTAAAATATTTGCTAGTAGGTATAATTTACGCAAATATCATACAAAATTATAGATTCGCTTGAAAATTAAAAGTGAATATGAATTAACATTTACTGCCATTAAAACACTACCAATGCCTTTAAATAATAATATTGAAATGACTGCACCTTATACCTATTTTATTTTTACGTTCTATTATATCTTCATACGAATAATAATTAATTTACTGCATATTTTACGACGCGCGACGTTTGCATTTTATTGACTTGGTTACATTATGTGAAATAATTAAGTACCTTTAGGTAAGTCAATAAATTTAACAGAAAGCACTTTGCCATAAATTGATAACGACATTAGCATTGGCAATATCTAGTCAAGTATGAACCGGATACAATTTTTCATATCGAAGGTGCGTAGGCAATCGTTAGGTTAGGTTAGGTTATCCAGTAGTCAGTTTAGGTTATCTCGGTAGGACCCTCTCTGAAGCTATGATGGTAGATGTGAATGAAAACCATCTTGAGTTTCCGGAAGCACTGCATGCTCCTTGGTATCACCACCGCGGTTTTGTTAGGTAATGAGTTCTCTGGTTGGTGCTACTCTTAGAACTACTGTGAATGTTCCTACATACCCCACCATCGTTCCCCAAGCGGCAAGGACACGATTACCATCCACCATTTTATGTAATGAACCTTTTAAATTATTGTTAATTATTTCGGAACAATTCGTAATTATTCAAAATTCTCATCGTTAATGTCATTTTGATTTTTATAAGTTTATGTCTGCTTACCGTTTTATACTAATAATCCTCTTAACATCAGCGCCGTTTTATTCTTCTTCAAATACTAACAGCTACCTATGGTTCTGTCCTGAGTAAGATCGCAAGAATTCCAACGTCGGTTATAAGTTATAGCAGAATTTAATATAGAAACAAGTTTAAACTGTATGCTACCACGTAAAAAATATGGCTATATATATGAGTATGACATAACTTGTAGTATTTGACGAGGTACCTAAGTATTTCGTTTCTATGTTTTGGAACTCGTAAAAAGCCGTCTAAGATCGGCAAAGATTGCAATTAAGACTACTACTGTGGTGGTTATATCTAATTTCAGATTTTAATACAGTTAAACTTGTGTATTTTTATAATGTCACCTAAAATTAACATCAAAGTGACAATTAATTTATGGAACGAAGAGGGAATTACTTGGTCGGGTTGGATTGCTTTATGTAGGTACACAAACTAAGTGCAAGTCATGATGTTTGGACAAAACTCCCAATTATAAAAGATTTCACTCAATTTTAATCTGTAGTCATCATAAATGTAATTTTCAACGTGATCGAAGCGCATAAATCTGAAATTTGAATATTTGCGAAAGTTATGAGTTTCGGTGGTTTTATAATACTTGAGCAATTTTATTCCGTCCACATTTCAGTAATATGCATGTCGAATACTATCATGGCGACTTTAGAAATGTTGGTCACTAGATGTGTAGATTACGAAATGCAACCTAAAACTTTTAAGATAAGATGTTTGTTCAAGTATTACATATATATGCAAAGAGTTATAATGTTCTCTGATATTGCAGTAGTAATGACCCAAAGCAAATAGAAGTCAATCAACGTTGAACAGTGGGAAAATGAAAATATGCATTAAGCCAGTTCAGTTATTTGTATATACTTAATTGTTATACCTATAATTTATGAAATTGCAATTTTATGTAAATAACAGATCAGTAGCAAAATAAGCTAGCGGCGAAATAACTGTTTATTGCTTTTGACAACTTAAACAGAGCCATTAATGGCCGCCTTCCACTGCGAGCGGAGCGGACTCCGTTTAGAATCCGTTTAACTCGCAATGGCGAATGGCATATAAGTGCTTCCACTGATTAAAAACGAGCGGAGCGGACAAAACGCTTTCAAAGAGTCACGAAAGTGGTTGAAGAGACGAGTAAACGGAGCGGACTGAGCGAGTTAAAACGGGTCCGCTGCGTCATGGCGTCGCGCGCTAGTTTTGCACGGACTCCGCTCACAGCCCCGCCCGCCCGCTCCAGCCACGGCTACCCCGTTCACGTCCTTGAACGGTCTAGTACAATTCTTAAAATTGTTCTCTAGTCACTCTGAAGTAATTTTTGAAATTTTCATCTTGTAGATCGCTTAACATTCGCAATAGATCGCCTTTGACAGCTCCTTGTCTTATATGGTTGCTCATCCAGAATCTGGGTTTGTTACGCTTTCCTTTTTTTTTCTTCTTATAGTGGTAAAGAAGCAAACATTTCATTATTATTTCATAAAAATCATCATTACTTGAATCATCCGACATCGTGCACATGACTTGTTTTTATCACGGCTGTCTGTATACTGGCTAGCAGGCCTCCAAGTCCGCTTCTAATGGAAGCTTAAAACTCGCTCAGCCTCATTTCCAGCCTCGCTCGCTCCGCTACTCGCTGGCAGTGGAAGGCAAATGCCGAAACTGTTTTTTAGTAGAAGTGCACAGCTAATTTCCTCTGCTCCGCTTAGTTCACTAGGTCCGTTTCCGCTCATTACCCTTTTTTAGTGGATAGCCAGCATAAATGTAACATAGGAGGAATATACCACAATCCTCGGTCATTTGTATTTGTTGTAGTTTTTTTTGGGTGGACTTTAGTAGGTGTCTACGTAGGATAGTTGAATCTGAAATCTGATGTTCTAAGTTCGATTCCCACCCTAATTGTTAGACTCTCAGATAGTTGTTCTGAGTCTGGATTTGCTTTGTATCTGTAAATTGTGTTTGAACAGAAAGTTAATCCCTAAAAGTCGCTCGCGACGCAGATATATATTTACGAAATGCGAGAGTCCTATTAATATAATATCTATACTTATATATAAAGCTGCAGCGTTTGTTTGCTTGAAGGCGATACACTCAGAAAGTTGATCTATTTGAAAAAAAATCACTGTTATAGCCTATATATATACTATTTTTTCGGATTTCCCAGGCATGCGGGGCATCGATGGATCGGTAAAAATGCGGACTATAATGTGGCATCACAAAAGGAATATGTGCCCATAGAAAATTTGGAAGTTTTTGACCAAAAACTGATTTTGAAATTTTGTAGGTGTCTCCGGGTACTGGTAAACACTTTTTGGTTATTTTTTGAATAATTTGAATAATTTGGCGGGTGTATTGGCTATTTAAATGTCTAACGAGCCCCTAATGGGTCGCGACAGGCCGGACATCACAGAATTACATCACAATTTGAAAGATTTTGTAGGTTGTATGGTGTATTTATGTGGAGCTGAGACTATTATTTAACGTTAGTGGAGACTAGGCCTCCAGGCGCTACGCAAGACAATATTTAAGCAAAAATGAAGCCTGGAGGCAAGCGAGGATACAGGCTATATTTCATTTTGAATTTACTACACGAACGGGAGTAGCGAGGATGAAGCCGCGCGTAAGTAGCTTGTCAAAATATATGTATGAGTTTTGGAATTTGTACATAGCTTCATTTCTCTGGACTATTAAAATTAAATTCAATGCATTATTGGTGTCAGCATTACTTTCTGTCGATCTATAATGAGTGACGGCTTTCTGAATAGATCGCGTTGAATGACGTGATGATGACCAGTCATATTGTAACAAATTATCTGTGCTCATTTGTGTAAATGAGCTAGGCACGCCGGCCGCCGGCAGTTCCCAGACATCGACACCTCCACACTGCAGCTTAATAAACACAACTGTCCAATCAAACTAATGATGCAAAAAATCCGTGCTTATTAAAAGTGAAAAACAAAACTTATGTAATGTAAAAAGACACATTCATTAAAGTAACTAACGAATCTATTACAATGATAGATGTGTATGTAGGTAGGCAGGTATAGTATATTCAACAAGTAAGTAAAGATGTTCTTTATGATATCGGTAAAATGAATAAAATATTGTCCTGTCAAATATATATTGTTGTGATTATCTTTTTATTATATAAAATTAGCTTCCCGCGCTTGGTTTCACCATCGTAACTCCCGTTTCTGTAGTAACTTCACTATTATTAGGTATAGCCTCTGTTACTCCTGGATAATGCAGCTTTTAAATTGTGAAAGAATTTCAGAATTTCAAATCGGACTAGTACTGCTTAAGATTAGTTCAAACAAATTAACTATGAAACAATCAAATCTTTCATCTTGATAATATTATAGTAGATAGGTATAATATACGTAAATTACAAATTTAATAGTGTTAACGAAAAGTCAACACTTTTTATCTAAAGCCATATAAAACTACAATTTAATACGTTGATAAGATTACAAGAAACATCCAAAATAAGTTATCCCATATGTGTTTAATATAATATAGACATTTTACGATTCACAAGTGTACAGCTATAAATTGAGCAATCGGTAAAATATTTAGCGTTTCATAATGTACGTACTATGGGAGATTGTTATTACAAAACGGAATCGAAATAACATCCGTAACTATCTAGAGTATGAATCTAATTCTAAGAAGCATTCAATGTCGCTGGAATGATGGTACCTATGTTTAAATTGAATGACAATGGAGAGCGGCCCACGCGAGAGCCTCGACGTACACTTAACCACGCGGGTTGGCCCACCATTGATTGTCAAAACAATTCTGACATGAAACAATGGTCCATAAGCACGGTAGACGAAGAGAGAGTGTTTTTCCGTAATTTCAATATAAATAATTGTAGACCGCTAGAGTGGAAGGCCTTCGGTTGGTCACGAGCGTGCGTCCTCGTCTTATGATTCTTATTATTCGATACGCAGAATTGTCTCCTCGCATTACATCAACGTTGATTCTGAAGTTAATGCTATTTCAATTGCAGTAGCCGAATGAGTATACGAATCTTTATTGTTTTTGTGTGTAAGGTTGACTGCTTCATTAGTAGGTGCAACAAAGTACTAAAATATTGTTATTTTGTACAGTTTAAGTATCAATTCTTGCAACATCTTACGTATTGTACAATGTATTTTTGACCCTCAAGGATTTTTAGATAAGCATACATTGCTGATTAACTATAATCTCTGGTCTATGACTATTTAGTAGCATTTTAATATAAATAATAATGATTGTTATCAATGTACAAAGACCGCCGCTCTATAGAATCAGAAGTGTCTCGACTTCCAGGAAATAATTTTATTATACGACGCTTTATACAGTCTTAAAAGCAAAAGCCTCGCATTTTAAAATTGTGATGCAATTATTTTAAACGCTGACATTGAAAAAGACAAGTTAAAATAATCCGAGAATTCCGAGTGCCCTTCACTCGCATTGCGCTGATGCATTGTGATGGTCAGTGTATTTAGACTGTCCCGAACTCATAACGTTAAACCCCAGTCAAATACGAGTAGGTACCTATAGCATAAAATAATGCAAGGTTTTTATCAATTCAATTGCTCAAGTTAGGGCCTATGCACACCACGTTTTTTAAACGCGCCGTTGCAGCGCGTCTGTAGCGATACAGACGCGATACGCACGCGAGTCAGACGCAGCCAGCAGACCTTTGCACACCTGCAAACCTTTGCAAACCTAAAAGCTTTCTTGATGACGAAGTTCTTTGGTCAACAAAATGATTTGTTATATTATTTTTTAACTTAAGCGGTTGGGGGACGTCGTGCAATACGTAAAGTAATACCTTAACACTTGCTTCCCGCACACGGTTTCACCTGCGTAACTTTCGTTCTCGTGGGAACTTCATAATTAAATGTAGCCTTCCTTGATAAATGAGCCGGACACTGAAAGAATTTTTAAAACCGGTTTAGTAATCCCTGAGATTAGCTCGTTTAAACAAACACATTCTTCAGTAGTAGGTAGTAACCTACCTACTTTTGCCCATAATTATGTTTTGTGTGGAATGGTATCAACAAAAAAACAGACTTTATAAAAATTCTAGCCGGGGGCCATTCCCCTTTATACATAAATAAATAGAAAATGACCCGACTCCCCGTTTTGACACTAAGGAAGGACAAAAGATTTTCTTTCAAATTCACAGGTAGCCGCCAGTTGGTTAAGTAATCTATTTCTATTAATTTAATTATAAAAACACGTTAAGTGTGTTCGTTTTCTTCTTCCATCATGCAAACAGACAAAGGACTACGTAGGCTATTTTTTACCGCGCGATAATATCCGATTGCCTGGAATAAACTCAAATTTTCCTTATTCAATATATTGCCTTTTTTATTTGACTCTTCAATCCATCGATTATATTCAGACAAAAAAATCATTGACCGATTGCATCACAAAAGTGAATCTATGTAACTGCCACTAAGTTAATATAATAAATAATATGCAGTCGCCTTGCACTGTTGACGTGTAGGCAAATAAGCGACAGAAGCTTATGCACGAAATGTGGGCAGACACGTTGACATTATGTTATCAAACTAGTTCATGTTGCATTATAAACAATTAGGCAGTGAAAGTATTGTATTAACTCGCCACGCGTCACGCGTCGCGTCGATTCTAAGGCTCGGAGCACGATCTAAGTAGTGCGAGGCGACGGCGGTAGCGGTGCGGGAGCTTTACGTGTCAATGCACAGCGGTGGACGCGTATATCCATCTATGTAATCAAATCTTCCGCTACACTGCACTCAGCCACTACATTCAGCTACTACACTTAGCCACTACAATTTCGCGCGAGCAATATGCCGTGCTCCGTCACTACCCGGGTCGCCTCCGCTGCTGCCTAGCAAGACGCAGCATTCGTGCCCGTAACCTAACAGGATGCAACGCCAATGCAAAAAGCGATAATGAATTAGGATTAGTTTAATAAAACCTTTCAATCTAGATGTTGCCGCTTGACTGATCAGCCTAGATAGGCAACTGAAATTAAATGCCAGTTTCCCAGACATCGAGTTCAATAAATTTATTATAATAAATGTTCTTATTCAAAGAACTTATCATTCGTTGTTGGTTTGCATTTAAGACGCTGATACTACGAACTTTCGTAATTATCCATTCCATTACTGTAATGGACTACACCACAGCACGGTGTGTATTACTTAAGTGGCAAAGTTTGTAGTTGTTAGCCTCTGTTCCCTATTGTCGCGGGTTCATTCACAGATTAAGGATTTTTTTAATGTAGGTACCTAATGCATATTTTTTTTAGTATATATGGATAATTATCATTTTTTGATAATGTAAGGATTAACTTCACCTCGAAGTGGGAGTTTTCCTTTTTCTTTGTACCTCTCGGTTGTTTTTAAAGAACATTCTAATACGTAGATAAGTATCGACATCCTGGTGTACTCATTCAGCTTATTCATCAGCTGGGTTGTGAATTATTCAGTATTACCACTAATGATATCGATTTGTAATTCATGATGTCTAAATGATGTCATTACTTCAATTGCTGTATTAATTGCATGATTTCATTTACAAATTCTATAAATATTACTACATCTTAACTTATCTTGAAGATCTGAAATAGTTAACAATGTTCTTAAATGTGCACATAATGTACTTACTAACATACTTCTTTGGCTATCCTTAAGATCTAAATAAATAAAAAAACAGTTCAGTCCCAATATGGATGTAAGTCTTACCCATGTGCTGGTATTTTTTTCTATTACAACTTGCAACATAAGCCTTCATAAAATATATGTATACCACTATGTACACACAAAACTAACGATAGGCAGTAATATGTAATCAATAAAAATGATGAAGTAATGCGCATGAGGGAGACGCGCACACCGCTGTCACTTGTTTCTCCTAATAAGGAGTATGAGGTCGAGGGGTCATCGACATTCAGTTTAGTGGGTAAGGTTCGTGTAATAGATGAGTGGTGCGATTGTGAGTGATAAAGCATCAAGGCGGGCGGAGGTGGCGTCTTGAGGTGAGAAGCGTGGCGGCGGGGCGTGAGATACCGCGCTAGATACCGTCCGCGCTCAACCGACTAATGCCCTCGCTCAACCACACACCCTACACTCATGTATATAATACTATATGAAAGTATATTCGTAAGATAATGTTAAAAATAAAGCCAAATGTCGGAGAAAAATGGAGAACACTACTACAACACCATATATTTACCCAATCATGTAAAGCAACGAATGGAAATCTTCCATGCCCCATTTATTCTACCTAATATGTAATGCTGAAGGGTTTGTTTGTTTGTTTGCTTGAACGCGCTGATCTCAGGAACTACTAATCCGGTTTGAAAAATTATTTCAGCGATAGATTGCCAAACCATTTATCGAGGAAGTCTATAGGCTTTATTTAATTATAAAGTTCCCACGTAAACGGTCGCTACGCATGTGAATTTACGCGCGAAAGCTAGTAGTTTACATAAGCCTCGCCAGAAGGTAAAAAAAATAGGTTTAGTTTATTTAAGTCTTCCAAATGGTGAGTTTCCCGCTCCGGTCATAAAAGTTATTGATTTATGTCCGGGTATTTTTGATTGAGGGCACTGGCGTATCTAGCGGGGCAGTACCTCAGGGCCCCCGAGCTCATGGGGGGCCCAAAACTTTGTTAGCAATCCTCTTATTGCCTTTTTTTAAAATACTTATACCTACAGGTACATAAATTGATAAAACCTAAACAGTTTAGGGTTTAGGAACCACTTTTTTTCACAGGTGCCTTGCGTGCCTTAGAAAACACGTTAGATCGTTTGTCCCGATTGTTATGACAATCGTATAACAGGTATAGGGCAGCAATGTTTACCTGTGTATATCTATCTCTATACAATACTGCGGTCACCAACCCGCATGATATTAGCAAAAACCCCTTTCGAGTATGGCTCATTTTTAGTTGTGGAGGTTATATGGACTGATAATGATGATGAACGAACAAACAAAAATAATTGATTAGATGTCCCGGCCGAATTTGGCTACTTGAGCCTAATCAAGACTTTAATTTAAATAAAAAAATGCAAAAACACACTTGTGATATACAAGTACCTAATAATTATTTTGTTATGAAATTCAGTAAATCGATTTAATTTTGTTTGTTGAACGCTGGAGTAGTACCAACGAGATGTCTAATGGAATCAAACACTTATCTCAAACGATGATTTTTTATTTTAATGTTTTGAATTTTTGTAGAGAAGTTGAGCCTCTCTTTTTTATATTTTTTATGCTAATGGGGGTGAAAGGTCTAACTATGTCACAAGAATACGTCAATTAAAATTTCGAGTTATTTGACAACGATATGTACCTTAATACAAAAGTATTTGGAATTCATCAATTTAACGCCCACCGATCTTACAAAATGAAAGTTAGCCACTGACAATTGACAGTTCCTCAATTGTTAAAGCTGGTTAACGATTTAAGGGCTATTGATATGCCACCATGATGCAAGTACGTACCCGTATACTTACTGTTTCTATACCTATAGTATTCTCAGTTACCGTGTTAGTTTAAGAATATAACATAGTTACTTTATTAACTACAAGCTTCCCGCGCGCGGTTTCACCCGCGTAACTCCCGTTCCCGTGGTAACTTCATAATTAAATATAGCCTATGTCACTCATGGTGAATGTAGCTTCCCGAAGATGAAAGAAGTTTTGAAATCGGCACAGTGGTTTTTGAGTTCATTCATTACAAACATACACACACACAAAAATATTTATAATATTAGTATATATGTATGGATATTTAAGTACGAAGAAATAGTTCAACTCATCTATGCGCATAGCGGTATGTATAGAAAAAACTTAGCAAGGCATATGGCTAATTCAAGCAACGGGACAATACTGCCAGCGTTTGAAAACGCTGCCCAGTAGCATCCTTTAAGAATATTTTGAAATATACCACAGAATAAAAAAATTACGATGTAGGTTGATTTATGTTCATCATCAGCCCGTATAACGTCGATTGCTGAATATGGGCCACCTACTGAGGGAGTGTTTTTACCATAGCCACCACGCTTGGCAGGTGGGTTGGTGGTTGCACTATTATATAATAACACAGAGCAACGTCGCTGCCCGTCCCCTGGTATAAATTGCAATAGATGATGTTATACAGATCGGGACAACCGTATTGATATTCAAAGCGACAGTTCACTTATCGCCGCTTCAGTTTTAACACCACGTATGTCAAAAATAGTAACTTTTTAGGAGAGCTTAACGTGCTTTCCGCCTAATATTATATATGTATTTTTGTATGTTTGTTTCGAATAAGCTCAAAAACTACTGAACGGATTTGATAATTATTTCACCATTAGAATGCTACGTTATCCCTGAGTAACATAGGCTATAAAGGACCACTAGTAAAAAAATATAAAAAAAAAACTATCATAACTCCCAAAGCTGCGTATTACACAATTCTCTTCTAAATTAATATGTTGTATACACTATGCAATATGCATATTATTAAACATATGATTACTTTGGATATAGTCATTTCATGTCAACATAGGTAATAGTTTTAGCTCATTACAATAAAAAACCCATCGTATTTCAAACATTTAATGGTATTACTATAATTATTTTGCTAATATATAATTATAGATACCTACCTATATACTTTTAGTGTGTTTTGTTACTGATACTGATCAGTAGCAGTTTAAATAGATATATAGGATTCTATTTATTATACATATTAGCCTTTCAAAAGAATGTAATGTATCCAATGGCGTAGCTAGGTGGGCAAGGGCCCCGGTGCATAGCTTCAAAAGCTAGCGAGTTGGCTGACCCGCTCTTTTCAAAGCTTAAGCTAGAGGGCCCCATGTGGTCCGGGGCCCTGGTGCACTGCACCACCTGGCCTTATGATAGCTACGCCACTGTGTATCTGCTCTAAATTATAATAATACTTACTGTATGTATTAAAAATTACTTAATTATTAAATGAATAAAGCGTTTAAGATTATCGTAAAAAATAGTAGCTAAGAATGTAAAAAAGTTTTATTTATTTAATAGGTATTAGTAAATAAAGAATTCAGTAAAATATACGCCATCGACACCTTTTTACCCGACTGCGCCAGAAGGAGGGTTATGTTTTTAGAGAATATGTATGTATGTATAATTAATTGAAAAACACTCTGCAGCCTGAACGGCTTGATGGATTTTAGCTTGAAAGGTGTCGTTAGATTCGTGTTTAGTGGGAGTGACACTGGGTATATCAAAGTAAAAAAACAAAAAGGTGAATTTTTGGCGCCATATTAAATTATTAGTTTTTTGTTTTATACTAACACACTGTAGGTAATAGTAATAAATGTTACGTACAATATAAAACAATATTCTTTGTAACAATATTATTAAGTTATATAGGTTACTATACAGACTCATCTATACTAATATTATAAAGCTGAAGAGTTTGTTTAAACCACACACCTAATGTGAAACAAATTGATACGAATGTGCAAATAAATGGTATCCGGTTGGAGCCAGTGGAGTCAACTGTCTTTTTGGGAATAACTATTGACTCCAAATTGCAATGGGGCCCACATATTGCGAAACTATCAGGAAAACTTAGCTCTGCGGCCTATGCTGTTAAAACTATGAGACGACTCACTGATTTGGATACTGCTAGAATGGTTTACTTTAGTTATTTTCATAGCGTAATGTCTTATGGAATTCTTCTGTGGGGAAACTGTGCGGACATTGACACCATTTTTGTACTACAGAAACGAGCTGTAAGGTCTATATATAAACTTGGTCCGCGGGTTTCCCTACGGGAGAAATTCAAATAGACTAATATTCTTACAGTCGCATCACAATATGTCTATGAAAACCTTTTATATGTTTATAAGAATATAGATAGTTTTAAGAAAAAAAGCGACACTCATAATGTTAATACTAGATCTAAGCATCATCTCGTTTTACATGCTACACGTCTCCACAAAATTAGCAATTCTTTTATGGAGCAATGTATAAGCTTCTACAACAAACTTCCTAATAAGAGATCATTCAACAAACAAGTTTAAACGATATGTCAAAGATAAATTATGTAAAAAGGCTTATTATAAAATTTCTGATTATGTTAATGACAAAACTGCTTGGGAGTGAGTTGCTCTGAAACAATACTGCTTTATTAATCATTGTAAAATATAATTTATTTAAAAAAAAGGATTCCTCTGAGTTTCTTGCCAGTTCTTCTCAGAGTTGCCACGTCCAGAACTGGTGGTAGTAAAAGAATGGGACGCATCATAAGAACATGATTTAAAATATTTTAAATGTGTCTATTTGAATAAAGAATTTTTGACTTTGACTTTGACTTTGAAACGCGCTAAACTCAGTTACTACTACGAATAGCCCATTTAATGAGAAAGGCTGTAAGCGCCACATCGACAAATTTCCACGGGATCGGGAAAAATTACCCGGGTGAAACTGTGCGGGGCGGCTAGTTTTCAATAATAAAATAAAAAAAATCGTAATTAAAAAAACTAAAAAACCCGACAGCATTTTTGTGTAATTTTTTAAAATAAATACATACTAAAACAAGAAAAAAATACCGGGTTGACCGGGGTTGTTTGCATGGTGGTAACTATGCAAAATTTCCTTTAAATCGGTTCAACAGTTTCGGAGATTCGCCCGTACAGAAAGACAAAAAGATAGGGAAACAAAAAAAAAAACTGTGTTCTATTTTACTTCTAACATCCCCCTGACTCAGTTTATTGCGTTTTTAGTCGATGTACATACATTCGACCTCTACAGTTATACCTATTATGTCTTGAGCTCAGAAACATAACGTCGGATGTGCCGTTATAAAATATGTCAAAAACATTCGTAGTAGGTACTGAGTTTAGCATTCAAGAAAACAAACAAAGTGTTCAGCTTTATATGTACCTAAGTGTAGATGTTAATTGTTTTTGTCCGTTACGGTCTCCAACCTGATTTATTACAGATAGTTCGGTTTTATCCACAACTTCATTAGTATTTTAAATTAGTTATGGGATTTATATTACGCGTCTCATTCACCGCAGCGGTGGATTATGGAGGCTTCCCTTTCTATCGCAATGGTATGATTTTCATACCACGAGGAGAAAAGTTTCACACAAAATCCCCTGGATGCTTCTTCTAAATCTGGTGTAATATTGTATCTACCTCATAAATGAATTAATGATTTGAATGAATTAATAAATCGAAAAGCTAAATAATTACACCCAAGAACATATAATCAGACATTATTACAAACAAAGTATTGAGCGCAAAGAGGTTTAATCTGCATGCAACATTTTATGTGTAGCCCATAAATTGCGGAAAGCAAACCTTCACTTAGCCAATTGTGATAATAACTATGATCTGTACCAATTTTCAAGTTGTTTTCTTTACAACGTTTTTCGCATCGACACCTCACGGTAATTAAGTACGTCACGCGAGTGCAGTGTAGGTACACCAACGGACGAAGCTTAATCGATTTACACAACTACGGACTTACACAATGCAGCCACAGATTACTGGAATTAAACAGACAAGAGTTTACCTTAAAATATACGGTTGACTTAGTTAGGGAACCGATATTGAGTTACGATTATAATGAACATATTTATAAGGAAGTTGTTGGTAATAAAAAAAAACCGTTACCTATAAATAGAAAAATTTTGACACGAATTAAACACTATACGGAATTGATTTATACCTTATTATTACCGTATATACCCAACACTATATGTATGGATGTTATATATTGGATAAGCAGTTTAACCGTGTGGTTTCCGGCTTAGAATAGATCACTCCATGTTTAACTACGGGTGTGGTAAGTAGACATACAGATCAGACTCGCCTCTCGCAGAAGGGCAGCAGCAGCTATCACCTCAAGGATACTTATCATCTGCGATTACCAATTTGCCTGTCAAGCATGGTGATTATGGCAATAGCCCACAACGACCCTGGCTAGCCAAAGTCTGTTAAGAGGAGGTCCATGTTCAGCAGTGGGCTAAAAAGGGCTGATAATGTAACAGTTTAGAAATAAGCATTACGAAAATTTACACATTACCTATATTCTATGTAGTATTAGGTAATTGTATGTATGGAGGTCACCTCCATTCATACGAGTAGGTACCTAATACTGGTCACTGGTCAGAAGCCAAATTTTAGTCATCGTAGGTAATAAAGACATTGAGAATTTGTAAAATAACCTCCAATTATCTTACTGTTAGTTACGTGTACTGTAACCCGGCGAACAGAGCCGTCATTTCTCTGCGCCCTCGGCGACACGACATCAACGTTCGCGCTGACATTCCATTTCGCTCGATGTGCTCACATTCGCTTGCTATTTTTTTTATCGTGTTGCATTAAAGGTTTATCGTATCCTTGCTTTAATTTTTCGGCGACGTGGAATAATTACTGACGGCATCTTGAAACTGTTCACGCGGCAAGCCGCCGATGACAGCTGCGCCGCCGCTGCCTATCTGATATTATTACAGGGCTGCAGCGGCTGGACGCAACGAATTATATTATAGCCATCTGTAAGAAGAACTCCCGTGCACCTTATTATAAGCTATTATATGGATGTAGTCCTTAATAGTAACATCTTGTGCTCAAGTAACTGAACGGAACAAAAAAAAGTCAAAGGTGACATAAAATATTAATTATAATAAAAAGTATACAGAATTAAATACATTTAATGACTACTAATGGCACGATCCATTAACACGATCTTAAATATCATATAAAACGGTTCATGCGAGAGAAAAAAAGGATACTTTACCCTATGTCAGGACACGAATATCGAATCCACAAAAAAGTATTATGAGTACCTAGTTGCGACTGATGGAATCATGTTCATACAAGACAAGCTCACCAGTCACCACTAAGATTTAAAAAAACATACTACTATATTCTATACTACATGGGTAGGTAATAATTAAGGAAAAGCGTGTAAGTATTGCAAATTTATTAGTCTTGTTCAACAACAAAAAAAAAGACGCTATAAGTGAAAGACTAGCTGGTGAAAAGGTTTTTATATTATTATGCTTAAATGATTAACTATCTGTGATGATAAAGGCAGATAAAGATTAAAAAAGTAAATTCAATATAAGCTGCGTGCGCTGTATGAGATTTTAAAAGCAAATTTCTTTGTATATCTTTTATAGTATAATAATAATAATAATATCTAGGGACAATGTCACACAGATCACCCTAGCCCCAAACTAAGCAAAGCTTGTACTATGGGTACCAGGCGACGATATACATACTTATATAGATAGATAAATACTTAAATACATAGAAAACATCCATGACTCAGAAACAAATATTCGTGCACATCACACAAATATTTGCACTTACCGGGACTCGAACCCTGTATAAATAGTATAAACTCCTACTCAACTATACTTTTTTATATAAGTAACATGAAACATTTACATTGGACTGCAGAATTTGGAATATTTCTCAGATCGATCAATTGAAAGGTTTTTCTCTATAAATTATAAAAAATGTTTGTCTTTTTCATTTTAAAATTGAAGGGAACTCTCGTAGTTACTTTCATCCATTCAAAACATGAACAGAATCTTTTGTATTTAATAAGAAAAATGCTTAGTCCTGCTATTTCCGAGACGTATTCATTTATGAGCGTTAAAAAGCGTCGCGCCGGTAGTCCACCTGCCACATACTTATTATTACAAAAGATCGAATCAAGTGCCTCGTTAAAAATTACCAGTAAGTATATACTCGCAGAACTTATATCAAGCACATAGTAATATCAATCAATCCTTTAATCTCGAAGTACTCGTGCTACTTTATTAAAAACTTTTACACACGCCGTAGTAAGTAATTGTGGGCTTCAGTGGAAGTAATGACACGCTTAGCATGCGGAACGTGTGAAGACTTTGATAACCTCTAAAAGTTTAATTTGTAAAACGTTTCAGAAATGGAATGTGGAGTAAAAATCACGCACAGTGATTGCAAGGGGCGTGTTCTGTCATAATATTGTCGGGTAGCTCGTTAGCGAATGCCGAGTACCGACGCGTGATACCAGCCATGTCTAATTCAGTTTTATGAGAGGCTACATGTAGATAAGTGGTGTCATTTCGGAAATTGCTATTTGTACAAATAAATAGAACAGTAATTAGCATGTGCCTACAAAATGTACCTAGCTATTTCCGCAGAATTGTTACAGAATGGTATAGTTAAGACAATTTTGGTAAGTAAACGTAACCGTTTGGCTTTGATACGAAATTTTTGCTAAAGGTACACTCTAAATTAAACTCTTAATATTTTGAAGACTCACATTAGTAGACACGTTACAGTAGTAGAGTAGATGTATTGGTTGATTTCAATATCAATAAACATTGCAAACATACAAGTTGTATATGGATAATATATATTTGAAATCATACTATAATTTAATTTGCTATGAAGAATAAAAACGGAGAACTTAATATGTTCTTCGAATATTGAGCTCTTCGTAGAGCTTCCAATCTGAAGTTTATATAGTTGTTTAAAATATTGTTAATGAACTGTTTGGTAAAGAAGTCAATAAAGTTTTATTTGCAGCTGTAATACTTAAACTGAAACTGACACACCCAATAAAGTATTTCGTCAATTTTAATTGTTTAACACTTAAGTGTAATTTTTTTTCTGTAGTCCATGTCAAATATTTAAATATCAGTTAACGTTGTTTACAGCAAATTATATAGCAGTGCTGAAGCAATTACGGTCAACACCTTGGAGCAAGAGGTCAAAAAGAAATTCACTTAAATCTGTAACACGCCCTTCACAAGAACCGACCGCAGCTAATTTATAAAGTCGGGTCATTTTCGAAAACCAGTGTCCGAAAGTGAAACTACCCGCACATTTATTACCGAGTAAAATATGTAGATTGCTGGCGAGATAATAATGATATGTGCTGGTGGTAATGAAATTTCCCGCCGTCAAACGGTGCCAAAGTAATTTGCGTTGCTTGTCTCTGCCAACGAGTGCCCAAGGGCCGCTTTCGAGGTTGCGCAAGGCGTTAATGAGACGCACTCAATTTTTTATCGGAAGTAACGCACAGCTAGGATGACCTGAGCTATTGTTGCTTAACCTTGTCTATCAACATAGTGGGTAATTTGGGCTATTACTTATATTTTGTTATTATATTTACCAAATTAAATGTAAAAGAATTAACATGTTTTTATATCTTCATATTCGTACGAAAAAAATGATAAATTTTCTCATCTTCTTCTCTAAATATTATTAGGAAAAAAGGATACCTATATTTTCTCAATCTTCTGACCCTGATTGTTGCTGGAGAATAATGACCACGAAGAAACCTCCATTCAGGAGAGTCCTTTATCTAAACTAGACTTTGGTGGGCTAAATAGGTGGTAGTAGACATGTCCTAAGAATTAGCATGACCGTTCCGAAAAGCTAAACTACATAGGTCTAATATTATAAATTATTATATTTGTGTTGTCCATAAAAATGTGTACTAGACGGTTTGTTAATTATAGTAATGGTTTTAAAACCGAATTATGTATTAATATTAGAAGTGTTAAGTAATCTGAAAAATCATTAGGTATTAAATTAACGACCTTGTGAGAAATTCGTAATTCTAAATCAATCATTATGATGAAACACATATTATTACAGAACTAATAACATCTGTTTTGCTTTAAAAGAAGGGCCGTCAGTATACTACGTATTTTAATGGAAAATCAAGTCAATACACTTACTGCTTAATTCAGTTGTAATTAATGAAATTGGTGCAGCTCTTCGAGGGTAAACTAAATTGTTGTTAAGCGCCATAACTTCACAATTTCACGGAAGAGCCACTTGGCCACCCTGCGAGTGCGCGCAGTCGATCCACTCATATTTGTTAAATCATCGGAACCCTGTAATTTTGATCGATATCTTTATTGACGGCACAAATTTATTGATCATTTATTTGCAAACATACGTTCCTGTGAATACAATATGGCTGCCTTAGCGCTGTCGCAAGTCGCCGCGAGATTCGGCCTTCCCGCGCTGTTCTTGCTGCTATAGTTTGGTTTTTCAATAGCCATTTTATATCAGATCGACCCACTTAATTTTGTTTGTGAAAATTGTGTTCTGCTTCATGCATAATATCTGTTAACTGGTCGTTAACGTGAAGTGCTTAATTATTTTACCCTCTTGAGAGAGTAAGATTTCCAAGTAATCAACTGAAACTCAAGTACCCAATGTCACTGATTATTGGGTTGCAAAACAGTTATTAATATCAACGATGTCGGGGTTAATGTAACAACCGGATTAATTCATAGGGCTCTTTCGACAGGTCACAGATGTTTCGCAGTTCACTACCTACTTACTCCGCAATCAAAAAGCTTTACGGTTGTTGATGTTATCTGAAATGAAATGAGTTAAAAATTTCCAATAAGTACGTTTGGTCTTTCGCGATGATTGATTACTTGAGATTTGAAGTAATTGCAGAAATGAGAGAATATCAATTAATTGTAATGTATTATTTTGATCGGCGACATTTTATAATAAAAGTCAATAAAACCAGTCACATACTGTGTTGTAACTTTATAGTGAGTTTTGTAGCTGAAATCATATACATATACCTAAGTTAACTCTTGTCCAATATAAAACTACAATAATAATCTTCTATCTTCTATATCTATATCTATCTATATCTATATATCTATATATATAAAACAAAGACGGGTTTGTTACAACACTTATGACTCGAGATCGGCTGGATCAATTTTCATGGTTTTTGTTTCGTTGGATTTGTCTCCGCCCTGAATAGCAGAATACATTTTAAAAACAAAAGAAAGTCGTGTTAGTTACACTATTTATAACTCAAGAACGGCTGAACCGATTTGGCTGAAAATTGGTAGGGAGGTAGCTAAGAACTGGGAGAAGGACATAGGATACTTATGGGTAGGGGTAGGGTAGGGTAGGGTAGGTAGGGTAGGGTAGGGGTAGGGTAGGGTAGGGGTAGGGGTAGGGTAGGGGTGGGGTCGGGGTAGGGTAGGGTAGGGGTAGAATAGGGGTAGGGTAGGGGTAGGGTAGAGTAGGGGTAGGGGTAGGGTAGGGGTAGGATAGGGTTAGGGTAGGGGTAGGGTAGGGCAGGGGTAGGGTATAAAAGTCCACCCGTGCGAAGCCGGGGCGGGCCGCTAGTATATATATAAAAGAAAGTCGTGTTAGTTACACTATTTATAACTCAAGAACGGCTGAACCGATTTGGCTGAAAATTGGTAGGGAGGTAGCTAAAAACTGGGAGAAGGACATAGGATACTTTTTTATGCCGTTCCCGTCATTCCCGTGTGACGTGACATAAAACGTGGTATAACAAAACGCAACTGACATGAAATAACAAAACAACTCAGTCAAAATATAAGTCAGCGGTTCATTTGTTAAAAATGGTATAACAAAACGCAACTGACAGCTGAGCATATTAAAAAAAAGTCTTATTTTATTTTCCCATACAAATTATTATCACTGTCAAACGTTACAGTTTTGTTCCGTCATAGATTGATTGAGCAACCAAAAAGTGACAGATAGGCGATAGTATTTTAAAATCAGAAGAAGTACATTTCTAGACGAAGTTGATCTGTCACCATTATCAAATATTTATAGGTGGGTTCAGAATTTTATTTTGAAAAGAGTAACGATATACTTAGTACCTACACTGTTCATGTTGTAATTCTAGCTTCTTTCGGTCATTTACAATTGCTTAAAC
Source organism: Nycteola revayana (assembly GCA_947037095.2). Taxonomy (NCBI): domain Eukaryota; kingdom Metazoa; phylum Arthropoda; class Insecta; order Lepidoptera; family Nolidae; genus Nycteola; species Nycteola revayana. The sequence goes on along the minus strand of OX344846.2, from coordinate 15,389,568 downwards.
TCTTCCGCGGTGATATAGAAATCTAGAAAACTTAAGTACTCTATTCATAATCGATGGCGTTAATGAAATTACGAATTTATAATTCTAATTTGTGTGTGAATTGTTTTTTTGTTCGACGTGAACTGTGACCATATTTTGAACAAAATATAAACTGCTGCAGTTCATCATCTGTTGACGTCCACTGCTGAATATGAGCCTCCTCTTAACAGACCTTGGCAAGCCAGGATCGTAGAGGGACATTGCCATAATCACCACGCTTGGCAGACGGATTGGTGATCGCAGTAAGATGCAAATGTTGAGCTAATAGATGCTGCTGCCCATCCATCAGCCATATGTCCCTTAGTCGCCTTTTACGACACCCATGGAAAGACATGGGGTGGTCTATTCTAAGTCGGAAACCACACGGCAACTGCTGCAGCTATTGATTTGAATTCGTCAAAACGTAAAAAAAATTTGCTACTATAAGAAATTCGTCGCTGTCGTTCAATGTCCATTTTTTTCCCGGTTGAAAATGCATTAGGCATCCACGGCCACAGTGGTGGTATGTAGTATGTAGAACTCCCCTGTTTATAGCGATGATATGCTTATTATATCACTAGAAGATGGTTTACCTACTTAACTTAACCCAGGATGTTCCTATACATGCCAGTAAATTGAGCACCAGGAATAGCTAATGTATATTATTATACATCCGGTACCGTGGCGATGCCTATGACCTAGCAGTCATGGACTCTGCGCACGGAGCACAACTACAACTCTACGCATCATGGGTCGGCCTCTAAAAGAAATTAGGACTATGTTCCCTACTCCTCGAAGCCGAGGCTCGGGGGACAGCCTGCTGTCTGTGCGCCTTCGGTGAAATGGGTAGAAGAGACCTTTCTCCTGAAAACACTCCGCGGACTTCTACTGAATGGTCGGTAGCAAGAGGACGGATCCCATCACTCTCGCTCCACCGTCCAAGCCGGAAACTCCTCGCACCAATGTACCGTGTGCTGTCGCTGTGATGACTGATGACATTAAGTTTCCGGATTACCCTCGCTCTTTTCTTTCAGTATATTCTAGCATTTTGGGCAAGATCGCTTGAACCGTAAATGACCGTAATAGTAGGTAGGTTAAAGATGGGCGATTGTGAATGACATTATTCGAATGATTCGATTGTAGTAGTCATTCAAATGATTCGAATAACCTTACAACTCATTCGAATTTGAAAAGAAGCGAGAAGTAAATAAGAATGTATTGCGTCGTCTCATTCCTTCCGATTCAAATTTCATTATTACTAGTTTATATTCGAACATCCGTAACCTCATCTAAAAGTAAACTCTATGGTCTGAGAAAAAATACCCAATTTCGTGTGGCAAATTGAATCATCAAACATTCGAATATTCGTAGTTTTTATGAATGAAGTAGCGGTTCGCAAATCAGTAACTATTAACGTATTACTACGAATATCAATGAAAAGTAGACTTTATCATAGTATGGAACAGACCAATTTTGTATGGCAAACTAAATGAATGAACTAGCGGTTTGCTTCGAATTTGCGAACTAGCGATCGATTGTTTTTGTATTCGAATGTTAATATTAGTAGTATCAAACCATTCGATTATTGGAATAAGTAACAATCGCCCTTCGCTAAGGTAGGTGATACGAGTTGCATCGATGAACTTCGTATCACCCTACTTAACATTAGTTATCAAAAATCATTGGCATATCATCGATCATGGATAGAGTATTTTTATTTTTATTTTTATTGTAATCTTATGTCGTTTGACATAACATTGACCCAATGCGTGCTACTCTTTCGTTCATTGCTATCACGCGTTATATTAAAAGTTCAATTCAATTTATAGTTTTAGCTAAGACAGTACAACGTCTGTCGGGTCAGCTATTACAGTATATATAAAAAAAAACTTTATTATGCTATTAATTAATAAGGGAAAAAATTTAACCTGTGTAATGTGTATAAGGGTTTACTCTTGTATCTATTTCGCTGCCATAGCTTACTGAGTGGCATGCAGGCGGATAACGTTTTTAAGTCGAGAAACAACGTTTTCAGAGTCCACGTCATAATGCCGTGCCAACTTAGTTTTACATTCTATATTGTACTACAATTTTATGACATGTAAAATAGGTATCTCTTTTGTGTCATACGATTATTATGTCAACATTGTTAACAAACCTAGGTTGGAAAGATTGAGTACTGTCATCATCAGCCCGTATAACGTCCACTGCTGAACATGGGCCTCCTCCCGAGGGAGGGTATTGCCATAGTCACCACGTTTGGCAGGCGGGTTGATGATCGCAGTATTATGTTGTAACACACAAGGAAACGCTGCTGCCTGTTCCTTGATATAATATATGATTATTATAGATGATGTTATAACAATCGGGACCAACGGCTTAACGTGCTTTCCAATGCACGGAGGGTGGCCCTCAACCAACCAGACCCGGAAATTAGAATTTACACAAAGATATCTTGTCCGGTGTGGGTATCGAACCCATGACCTCCGAGATTTAAAGCAAGCCAATTACCGCTAAGCTACGGAGGTAGCATTGTAATATTTTAGATTTTTGACATCTTTACTTTATCGGCCCATTTACGTCCACTGCAGCTGAACGTGGAACTCCTCTTTAACATGCCTTGGCAAGCTGGAGTCGGAGCCGGGATATTGCCGTAAATACCATTGTGCCTATGTAACTATGAATGATATCATCGATTTAGTATACGGCAACATTTCCCTAATTCGTAATAACTTGTCATCAACGTATGATCTAATGAGGCTCTAATAATAATTACTATCCCCATATTGTATACTAATTTTGGATATTCATTTAATACACGAGTTACTGAAACTACGTCTTCTTATTTTACCCATCAACAAGTCTACTCTGTTTTTTATTTTTATTTTTTGCCCGTGGGGAAATAAATTTACGCATTCCCACCGCTGCTGCAGCGTATCCGCGCTCTAGCGGCGGGATATGTGGGACTCGCTATCTCCATAGCGGTGGTAAGCTTACTTATATCACGAGGAGAGGACCCTACACCACTAAAACGCCCCTTACACTTGTTCGATCCGCCGTTGGCGGGGGCCGGGTACGCACGAGCAATCCAGCCCCCCGACGGCACCCGCGGCCAATATGGTACCGCGGGATCTCCTGGGCCACACTATCAACAAGTCTATGTATGTGTCTAACACACATACAACCTCAGAGGGTAAACTATGCTTGGCTGGCGGATTGGTGATCGCAGTAACATGGGAGTATCTTTAAACTGATAGATGCTGCTGCCCATCGGTCAGGTGTATGTTCCTTAGTCGCCTCTTATGACACCCATAGGAAGATATAGGTTGGTTTATTCTAAGCTAGAAACCACTTTTTTTTCCGATGGACTTACTTAGGTAGCCACGAGGCTTTTGCTATTTCACCGGGCATAAAGGCGAGCAGAGCTCCAGCCTAAATAACTGGTTTAAAAACTACAAATTCAGCAACTTGCGCCAGAGAGCGCCCCCTGTGGGGCTTGGACCTCGATGAGATTGAGGGATTATGACTTTTAGTATTTTAGGGGAGTTTTGTGGAACTGTCGATCTACTTTACAGTTCGCGGACCTCTCGGACTTCGGGTCTACGAGGGCATCGGATGGTTCTTTGCAAACAAAAGGTCAGGAGGACGAGGGGGGACGCGTCGCGTTCGCGGGCGCACTCTTCTCCGGCGTGTCGGATAGAGTGGTCTCTGTGTAGTGGTGCTAGTTTCTCGCAGTCTTTTTATTGCTAGTTGGTAAGTTGTTATCTCGTCGTCCGGGTCATCTAAGAGGCCCCGAGGCCGACGGTGTTTACGACGCTTTGTGGGCAAAGGCCTTTAGTCGGATGCTGCTGGAAACCACACGGCATTTGAAATCTAACTGCGAATAATATTTTTTTCACTTGAAATATATCTTGTAGCCAATCATCAACCGTCACTATATTCTCGATGAGTTCTCAACGTTATCATAGTGCAATGCTTTTTCTAGTAAGTGGCTGTCCATAGTATCTTAAAAAAAAATGCTTCACTGAAAAATTCCTGAAAAGAGCAAATAAACATCACGTATATTGGAGAAGACTGTAGAGCACAATTCCATTACAGATACTATTAAAACTGCGGTAGGAAATATAGAAACAATTCTACATCTATTTTATGAATACAAAGAGAAATACGTTAAATATTATATTAGAATCATGAATAACAATTTCATACCATGTAAAATACATCTTGAAGCCGATTGTGAGCGTAGCAAGCTGAACAGACGTACAAACGTATGACCACCTCGTCTCATCGTTGTGTTCGCTCCAATCGTCGCTATTTCATCGATGTGTTTATCTCAACGTTGTCGCCATGCGTTGCTGTTCCAGATGATTTATGACTATCCACACGCCCTGTACTTTCTCCCTTCGAGGAAATATTGTCGTTAGTATTTGTGACCACTATAACCATAATTATACGTGGTTTATGTGCGATAATTGCGCGGATGATGTCGTTAATGGTTTGTTAACAATAGTGCTATCAATTTGTGTAATATCTTTATATTATGAAATTCGTGTGTTTGTATTCTGGGTGTGATTCAGGTACAATAATGATGACGAAATTTAAAAAAAGAAAATCTAATTAATTTCTTTGGGCACTTGACCATTTAATATAGCCTATTGTAACTCCTGGATAATGTAAGGTGAAAGAAGTTTTGAATTGGGTACACTATTAAAATTTTTCCTCATTATATTTTTGTGTATCATCATTATCATCAGCCCGTAGAACGTCCACTGCTGAACATGGGCCTCCACCCGAGGGAGGGTATTTGCCATAGTCACCACGCTTGGCAGGCGGATACGATTATTATAGATGATGTTAAAACAATCGGGACCAACGGCTTAACGTGCTTTCCGAGGCACGAAGGTTATGTTAACGTTTCTTAACGATTGATTTATCGATTATATGAAATAAAAGATACTTTCGTAATATTATTGTATTCAGTGACAGTTATAAGACAACCGCCGTACTTTACTTTTTATTTAAAATACAGTTCTACCATCGATGATTAATATATTGACACGATGGTAACCGGCCAGTAGGAACCATAGCTTCACATTACATACAAACTCTAATATCTTCTCTTGAAGCTCATGGTCATCAGCATAACTTTCTTAGAATCAAGCATTAAGTCCAATCTGCCGACATAGTAGCAACAGCCTTGGTTTATACAGTGCCTTTGTGAGCATATCTGCAATTTGGTCTTCAGTGCCAATCTTTGCTACCTCCATGTCCCCATCAGCTATGGCTTCTCTAACAAAGTAATGTCTTATTTTTATGTGCTTTGTTCTATTGTGGAACTCATATGGCGGATTCTGTGCCAGCTTGATAGCGGACTCGTTATCTATATATAGCACAGGAATCTTCTCTGATTGCTCTATGTTTCCAATTAATCGTTTAAGCCATATAATTTCTCTAGCTGTTTCACTGGCAGCTACAATTTCAGCTTCAGTGCTTGAGATCGCGACTGATGTTTGCAGTTGGCTTCTCCATAATATCAGGCCTCCATAAATACAAATTAGACCTGAAGTTGACCTTGCAGAGTCTGGATCTCCACCATGGTCAGCATCGCTGTAGCAAACTAGTTGTTTGTTTGTACCTTTTCTGTAGGTGATGCAATAGTCCCGCGTTCCACTTAAATAGCGAAATATTCGCTTCACTTTTGCAATATCTGCCTTTGTAGGTGTTTCCAAGTGTCTGGATGCAACACCGACGGCGTATGCTGTATCGGGTCTTGTTTCCACCATTAAATACGCAAGTGCTCCAACTGCCTCTCTGTATGGAAACGCATTGTCTCCTCCAGCTTCTTCTCTCAGTTCAGAGTCCTTTACTATCGGGGTAGCGACAGCCTTACTATTTTGCATACCAAATCTCTCTAGTACCTTTTTGATATAGGCACCCTGATGAATCTTTATACAGTCTTCCTCTTTCTGTATCTCCAGGCCTAGAAAATAATAGGACTTCTTGTTACGTTGAGTTTTTATTTTAAATCGCTTCTCCAGCTTTTCGAGGAAGTCATCTATCAGCTGTTGTGATGTTCCAGATAGTAACCCATCATCTACATAGAGGGCTAGTAGTAGCCTATCTCCCCCCATCTTCATTGAGAAGAAACAAGGATCTTCTCCTACCTTGAAACCTTGTTCCAGAAGATAGTCTTTAATGCAATTATTCCAGCATAATGGCGCCTGTTTTAGCCCATATAAACTGCGTTTCAGTTTGCATACTTTACTTGTTCCATCACTGTATCCTACAGGCTGTTTGACATAGATTTCCTCATTCAAGCTTCCATAAAGAAATGCGGTAGAGACGTCAAATTGAGCGAGAATCATACTATCTCGAGCGGTAATACTTAGTAAGATTCTGATTGAGCTCATTTTTGCAACTGGACTAAATGTCTTATCGTAGTCAACGCCTTTCTTTTGTGAATAGCCTACTGCAACGAGTCTGGCTTTGTACTTATCAATAGACCCATCTGAATGTCTCTTAATTTTGTAAATCCATTTACTCGATATAGATTTACGTCCCTTGGGTAATGGCACTAAGTCCCATGTTTGATTTTCTTTTAAGGAACTTATTTCATCATTCATGGCTTTGCACCATTTGTCTCTATCTGTAGACTTCATAGCATCTTTAAATGTCTTCGGTTCTTCATCATGGTTGTAGACCTTTTCCACACAATTGAGAACAAACTCGTCAAATCTGTCTGGAGGTTTCAATGTAGAGCGTTCTCTCAGCGTCATTCTGGTAGGAGCTGTTTGTTCATTCTGAACGTCTTCTAGAGATTGTTCTGCATTGTCATCATCTCTTAATGACTCATTCTCTTGCTCCGTAAATGACTCATACTCTGGCTCTGAGTCTATAGTTTGTTCTGCCTCTGCTACATTTGGTAGAATTTCTGTCTCAATCTCTTGTGCATCGGTAAATCGCATTACTTTTTGAAGATTTTCATCAGATAAATTTGTGGTAATTAGTAAAAGAGCTGCGCTTTCAATAGCGCAGCTCTTTTACTAATTACCACAAATCTTTGATAATTTCTTAAATCAGTTTCATATTTGACGATATCTTTAGGATCTGACAGTATTGGCTTACTGTCTCTTCCCTCGACTATGTCTAGCAGTCCTAATCCTCTCATCGCTGCCATAATTTTGAATTTCCAAGTCGCCCAGTTCGAATTGTCTAAGAGACCAACCTTTACTTTTGTCGCCTCATGAATCACTTGCTCCATTTTGCGGACAAAAAAGTATTGTTTTTTTTTTTTTTCTTGACTTTCGATTTTTTGACTTTTTCCGAATTCTATAATGATTACGTTTTCAATGCGTCCTATTTAAAACGTTTCTTAATGCTCTGCTACCATGTTAACGTTTCTTAACGATTGATTTATCGATTATAAAATATGAAATAAAAGATACTTTCGTAATATTATTGTATTCAGTGACAGTTATAAGACAACCGCCGTACTTTACTTTTTATTTAAAATACAGTTCTACCATCGATGATTAATATATTGACACGATGGTAACCGGCCAGTAGGAACCATAGCTTCACATTACATACAAACTCTAATAGGTTAGTCCCTCAACCAACCAGACCCAGAAAGAAATCTAAGAATGTACACAAAGACTTTCTGTCCGGCGTGGGGATCGAACCCACTACCTCCGAGATTTAAAGCGAGCCAAATATCGCTACGCTACGGTGGTTGTATATATTTTGTGTACCTATATGCCTACTTAATTTTTGGATTTATAATAAAAATATTCGTTATTCTTTTCTTTAAAAAGACAACTCCCGCACTAGGGAAATAAATCCCTGTGTCGCGGGGGACTTTACAAACATTAATTTCACGGACACAAAGAACACCCAGACTCAGAACAACTATTTGTGGTTCACACAAATAATTGTCCCGGGTGGGAATCGAACCCAGAACACCAGGTCTCAGAAGCAACTTCCGTAACCACTGAGCCACCGGTGCAGTCAATATATTTTACATCGAAAATCCTCGTTATATATTTCTCTCTGCTATTAGTATAATAAATATGTAGTAAGACACGTTTAACGCATAAACATTAAAATTAAAAGCGGTCGAAACTGTATGAGGTCGATACTTTTTCATAAAAACAAATAAATATTTTGGTATAGTTGATATCTCAAATTAAAAAGCGTGTTAAAGTTTATTGAAATATTTGTACCATTAAAGTACACCTGAATTGGCTGGTTACTTATTTATGGTACAAAAACAGGTATCGGGCATTAACACTACTGAGATGTATAAGGTAAGTAGACTCATTCAGAACCGGCGTCAAATAACTTTATATTATTAACAATTTCAGTAAAATTTTGCGTATAAACTTTTAACACTGAAATGTATTGAAAGTTGCATTAACAAAAGTATTAGTAATAATCATAGAGATAAATATGGAGTTGTTTTGCTTTAAATGTAGTTTTTGTTGCTGAGCATTGAAAAAAAAATATTTTTTTTACTTTCTATATAGACTGTTTCTTTTTTAAATACATCTCCCGCACTAGTGAAATTAATTCTTGTGACGTGAGGGATTTTACAAACACTCTATTAACGGACTCAAAATACTAGTGTCCGACCAAAACTGATTTTTCAGCCGAAACCGAAACCGAAATCGAACTTTCGGACTTGCTCTTTGTTTCGGCCGAAACCGAAACTTATTAAAACATTTAAAATTAAGATTATTTACTGAAATTTACTGTTTTTTTTAACATTTATTGACACATAAGAAAAAGTGTTATATATTTATTTATACGCTTCAGTTAAGTAGTGTTATAAAAATAAAAACATAATCAGTAACGTACGTAAAAAATATATATTTTTTATGACATGAATATACAAGACTTACTCTTGGAAGTAAACTTAAAAAAAACAACAATTCAGTTTACGAAATGCTTCGCCTTCCGCCAATGCATAGGGCAGCATATCCACAATTATAAGATCCATTATTGCTTATCAACCCTTTTTGAAATTTCATGATCATCAGGCCATTGTAAAAGTTTAGATTTAGTGGTAAGTAATAAGACTTGGGATCGTCGACTGCACAAGATTTGGTTGATCTGAACTCAATAATTATGTGATTTTTGTAAACTAAGGCGAACCCTTAGTTTAGTTTCTTTTTTCAATTCTACAATTTCTGACTGTCTTTTTAACACTTGTTCGTGCTCCTCGACGTGAACCTTTGATAAATGTAGCTTTATTCCGTGCAATGTTTGATTTTTAGGTTCATGGCTACAGAATATGACCTGTTACAAAGTTTACAAATAGCTTTAGATGAATCGCTAATGCTTTTCTCAAAAAACTGCCAAATCGGTTTTTTTTTCTTTTTGTGACATTTTTTTTTAACCTGAAATAAATGAAATAAAAATTATTATTAGATTAATAAATAATATCACATAGGTCACATATAAAATAAAATAATACTATTAATAATAGTTGTACCAATAGGCACAAAGCATTCAATCTTAATTAGGGAAAGTTTATTGGGGTAAACAAACACAAATTTAATTTTAAACATAAAAAAACGCACGGTAAAAGGAAAAGAATGAGTCGAGATGATTGACTAGATAATTCTCGCGAGCTCTATCCTCTTATTGTCTCATAGCCAAACAAAATTATTAAGTAAATAAAGATCGCACACAATATAATCAATTGATCATAGCATTTACTTAATCGTTTGTTTGGGAAACATTGTTAAAATAAGGATATAGCACATAATTCACCAACAGATACAATGTACTGCACAAATCGAAGTACTAATAAAAAAAAATTAAATACTTACCCAATCACCCAATTGCAAAACATAACCTCAACTCACGATTAAATGGACAGTGGCGAACTAAGCCGGGGCCCCGCCGGCGAGCAAGCACGAGTTAGCTGCGAAGTTTACCGTACGACCCACGAAAATTTACGAACACTCCAGTTTCGGCGGGGTCGAAAGTTTCGGCTTTATTTTGGCTAAAACTGAAACTAAGGCCGAAACTAGATTTCTTGGCCGAAACTGGCCGAAACTGAAACCGAAACCGAAATTTCGGTCGGTCACTACAAAATACACCCACACTCAGAAAATCTATCGGTGGTTCCTACAAATAGTTGCCCCATGTCGCAATCGAACCCAGAACCTTGACCACTGAGCAGTGTCAGTGTTGAGAGGGGCGCAATGGGGCGACGGCCCAGGGCGCCAAATTAAGGGGGCGTTTGGTGGGGGTTGGATACTTCCCCCGCCAAACTAGAACGCGTATCGGATGATGGAGATAACAAAACCTTCGAGCGAGGCGCGAGGTCACCGATTTGTGTACATGGTCTTTCGTCTCGACCGTCTCGATCAAGCAACTACTGGTTGCTTGAATCGTCTACTCGCGCTAGACCGCTTACAATGTTTTAACTGCTACAAAGGGCAGAATTATTTGTGTGATTAGCTTTCTAATATCGCTCTTCAAATATCCCAAATATTTTATTCCTATTTTTCTGTATTCAAACACACTTTTGGATTTATCTTCTGATTTATTATTTACGTTCACAATGGTTCAGCAAAAACACACTGAACACTCGATTTTGATTTCCTTAAATGGGCAGCATAATATTCTTGCACGGCGCGGCGTGTCAGTCCTTCTAGCACCGGCACTGCTACAGAGCCACCGATGCAGTAATTTAAGAAATGAAATCGATTTAAAACTAAATAATAACCAAGATTCTATATAAGATACTTTAGTTTGTATTTATATTATTATAAGCACAATGTGTTCTTAATAATCTGCAAAGTTATGGAGTCTCAGAGGCCCAAATGCCTGTCAGCCAGTTCTATAGCCTACTCTTCTACTGAATGGGAAACAGTGAATTTAATGTTTATGTTAATAATATTTACCTTCAATGTATTTAGCTACTCATTGACATTATCTTTTAAGATGAAAAAAATCTATAGAAAACATAAAGTTTTTTTTCCGGCTCGGGTATTATACCACGAACTCTGAAATACCAAGGAGTTTATATCACAAAACAAACTCTCGCTTCATGGTCTTTAAAAAAATATTGTTTATTTTTTTAAAGACCATGTTTTACTTAATTATCGAATATAAATTATTCTTTAAAAATAGCTACGGTTTTATATCACTCTCGATTTTTATAATACTGCTATTTATACTTTAAATCGATTAGCATTGACTTATGGCGTGTGGCGAGCTAACGGCTCGCTTGTTTATTATAGAATGAAATATTATAGATGATGACCAACGATATCCATGACCACACGATGGTTACAAAACTTATATCATAGTGGTATAACAGAGTATCATAAGTAATTATAATTATTATTGGGAGGTGGCCATTATAAATGTCAAGCCATCGATCATCTGTTTCTCTACTTAATGCTTCGAACTTAATGTTATAAATGCGAAATTAATTCTAAGTGTCAGACAGACAGACAGACATCTGTGACGCGTACTTACACACTTCAAGCACTGAATCGATTTTCATGAATGGATTTTGTGATAGGACAAAGGCTCGGTTTTATTCCTAAAAATGCCTAAACGGATTGGAAAAGAAAGATTTTTTATAGAAGTTCGTCACACGGATAAGTTGGAGATAAAAGATAATAATATAGAACTAAAAAAAGTACACCGAGTGACCAACTGATTTAAGGGTTATCCCTAAATCAGTAACTCAATTGCGTAGCTACATAGACAAAACCGTTACACTTATAAAACATGCAGAAAGCTTATATTCTTCTGGCTCAAAACAATCACTAATTATGGAGTTTTCAAAATCAATCTCTATAGAGGTGTAAAACTTGGTATAGGTATATAGAGGAATGATATGCGGATAAAGTCGTGGTCGAAAGCTAGTCCTTTTTATAAAATTACCGATTAATTGTGAGTCGGTAAATAAAGCAAAAATTTGTCAGTTTTATTTATTTATATCTCCGTGTAGGTGCGGTGAGACAAATAAAGAAACTAAACGTGATTTCGTACGAGGTCGCTTTTGTGCTGACGGTCTCGGTGGCGATCGCGCCATTTTACACGTAAACGGCAAAGCTGCGTCAACACCTCTGCATACATATTAAAAAAAACGGTCTCTTTAATATCGGATAATAAACCAACACGCATGTTTTTTCATGAATGAGTAATTAAGCTTGAAGTATACCGTAATTATTTACTTATTTGGATTATGTCTGTAGGTAATGACGAAGAGTTTTTACCCTCTGGGTTTTCATTAATATGAGCTGTTATCAAAATATATGCCCTCCCTTTAACAGTGCATGTAAACTGATCTATTACTGTAACTGAAATATTAGTGAAATAATAAATTTTATTTTTAGGAGATGTATAGAGATGCTTTAAGTAAAGTGATATTGAAATACATGTATTACTATGCGTAAAGTGAGCCTCCCTCACTCTGCCATACGCCAGTGCAGCCAGCACAGTTAGTATTAGCGAACAACTTATCAGAAGAAATATACCTACATATTTATAGGTATTTTATTTGTATAAAAAGTAAAATTATTTTGTTCGCAGACTTTTCTTAATTATCATGTTTACTTTACATGATAGATAAGTACTATCAAGTGTTAAAAGGAGTGCACACCTATAATTTTAAGCATCTTAAATGGAAAAAAACTTCTGGATTGGTTTTCATTATGCCGTTTCTTATGTTTTTGTTCAAGGTCCAAGCTATCAAAAAATGTACAAACGAGCTGTTCTCAGTCGTTCACCAATATATTGTTCTACTTCACTTGGGCAAACAATGTAGAGTGATATTGAATACCAAGCCCCACAGGGTGCGCCCACTTGAGCAGTTTGTTTAGCTTGTATTTTTAATATTACTGGATCCTTGCTCGTTTTTATGCTCGTTGAAGTAGCAATCGCCTCGTGGCAGCTTAACACATACATCACACTTCAATCACCAGTTCATCACGAATAAAACTGGAAGGTGAAATAACGAAAACGTTTTGCAGCTATTATGTGAAGATCGTTAGAATCGTAAGAAAACTTTTTATTGCTGTCATGTGTTAAAATGTGTTAATTATAAATATATTGGTCTGCTGGCAAACATGAATATTGAACTGAACATTGAATTGAATTCTTAGAGGTTAGTGAAATACTCTATTAAATCTTAAACGTACTGCAATTCACTTAAAAGACATGCCATCTTAATTAAATAGTCTTAACGGACGTTGCTGCTTATTGAACATGTCTTTCATGTTCAACAATTAATCGATATATCGTGGAACTCGCTAACAGAACATTGCTATACTAGAAATTGATCTCTGATGATTCAACACATAACCGCGGTCCACTTCCTCCTGATACCAATTTTACTGTTTACTACGAGCCCGTTAACGTCCACTGCTAAACATGGACCTCCTCTTAACAGACCTTGGCAAGCCATAGCTGTTAAGGGATATTGAGATTGCCATAATCACCACACTTGGCAGGCGGATTGGTGATCGCAGTGAGATGGTAACTAATCTAGAACTGATAGTTGCTGCTGTCCATCCATCAACTGTATATACCTTAGTCGCCTCTTACGACACACATGGGTAGACATAAGGTGGTCTATTCTACGCCAGAAACCACACGGCATACCAATAGTCATAAAAGATACCAATTACTCTTTAAGAGAAAATGCAATGGTCATTTTATATAAACGTCTATTTAAATCACTCAGTGGTTTCAATGATTCAAAATAAATGACATAATAAATTACACTAATAAATATGTATAAGCCGAGACATTGATGTCATTACAGAAAAATGTAAATTAAAGTATTCAGATGCCAAAAATATACATTTTGTAACCGCGCATTTAAATATATGCGTTTCTATGAATCAATTACAACTTGTGTGACTATCCGTCAAATGTACCAGTTGAACAGATTGGACCATATAATACAGACCAAATTGCGTAACTCAAGATAAAAATATTAAAATTCTTGGACGTCCATTAAAATCGTTAATAAATTCACCCGTAGTAATTTTTTTCCAGCGATGCAATTGAATGGAACAAAAATGTCAGTTGACTTATGAAAGCGATCGATAATGAAAATGTTGGTACGCATGCAGGCCAGTAGAAAGTATCTCGACCTGCGTGAGCTTTCGTTAATTTGGCAACCGTCGGGTCACTTGAACCTCGGGTCACATAAATATGTCTGCACCCCGCCCCCGGCACCACTTTGTTTGTTAATATACTGCCAATTATAATCAAAGTACGTGCACTTGCCAGCCTGTAACGATATCGATGTTTTTATCTTTAAATTGACCAGATTTCCTCGTTTTTGTATATATTGGACGACATTTTATGTAAGCGCAGCATGTGTTTTAAAACAAGCAATCATATTATGGTAAATATGCACTATGAATGTGTTTAAAACAGCCCATAATAACTTGAAATCTATACTTATATTATAAGGAGGAAATATTTGCTTTTTGTATGTATGTTAGTTGTGAATAAATTCAAATACCACTGGATTTCGATAATTCTTTTACCATTAGACTGCTATAATATCCCTCAGTAACATAGCGTCGGTGATACTGCAATATTGCGTAAGTCACAATAGTTAATATGGTTGAAAATCTAATGTAGAAAATGGATTATGTGCCCTTTAATACGTGTGTAGAAAAAATGTTTCTTGATAGATGAAATTACACCTTATTACCCACTGTTACTTACGCGGTATTACAGTATCACCGACGATAGGCTATCTTTAATTATGAAGTTCCCACGAAAGCGGGAGCTACGCGGGTGAAACGACGCGCGGGATACTACCCGTTTCATTCTTTCCCATAACCTGATCAGTCCTTTTCAATCCGGTTTCAGGCCAGGCCACAGCACCACTACCGCTCTCCTAAAAGTGACTGGCGATATAAGAAGGGGTATGGAGGATACTGAACTCACTGTGCTGGTTTTGCTAGATTTCTCCAACGCCTTCAATACTGTCAGTCACGATATCCTACTATCAATCCTTTCACACTGTATGGTCTCTAACGAAGCTCTGGAGTGGTTTTCCTCATATTTTCAGGGTCGTCAGCCATCTGTCCGCTTAGGTGATATATTATCTAAGTGGTGTAATTTGGATGCTGGAGTCCCTCAAGGCCGTATTCTCCACTTCTTTTCTCAATTTTTATAAATCTTGTCACTCACAATCTTCAATGTGCTTACCATCTTTATGCCGATGACTTGCAACTGTATGCTCAAGGAAGCATTGATAGTTTGCCTGGAGTCATTGATAAACTAAACCGAGATCTTATGGCGCTAAATGACTGGTCTAATAGGCTTGGCTTGGTCGTTAATCCTATTAAATGCCAGGCCATGCTTGTGGGTAGCTCTAGATTGTTGGCCAGAGTTGACACAGATTCATTACCACAACTCATCTTAGACAAGACGGTCATTCCTATCAGCTCTAGCGTTAAGGATCTCGGTTTGTTTATCGACTCGACACTGAATTGGCACAAACAGATGGCATCGGTCAGTAATAAAGTGACAGGTATTCTGCGTTCACTCTATCGCCTTAAAAACTTTCTTCCTTGCTAAACTAAAATAACGCTGGTGCAGGCTTTGATACTTCCCATCATCGACTATGGTGATGTGTGCTACTTTGACCTGAATGCAGATCACCTCAATAAACTTGATCGACTTCTGAATAACTGCATACGGTTCGTTTTCAATCTCCGTAAGTACCATGTTTCTCCATATCGTACGCAACTCAAGTGGCTGACTATCCGGCAACGCAGAAACTTGAGAGCACTTACGACACTATTCTCCCTATTAGACTCCCCACATTCTCCTTCTTACTTATCAACAAATTTTCAATATCGTTTTACTAATTATAATAAATCTGTACGTTCCATTCACAACCGTCTTCTTCACTGTCCCCCCATCGCTCCGACTTTTTACATTCGTCTTGCTTCGTCCAATCTATACTTCTCTGGAATGCGCTACCTCTTGGAATCAGGATGGCCAAAACTCGCTTTTCTTTTAAGAGAAAAGTACTTGAGCATATCTTGGGGGATCTGGCGGGTTCATCACAGCAGTGAATTATTTGTATGTAATATAGTATTATATCTTATAATATTCTATTGTATATAGTTTATATAGTATTGTTATATATTAATGTATGTAGGTTTTATAAGTATAGTAAATATAGCACCCATGTAATATTATATGTAATTTATTGTATTCTTTTGCTTACCTTAGTGGTATGTGTCTCCTCAGATACAGTCTCTTTTATAAATAGTGCACCTATTACTTTATCTCTGCACCACCCTATGGTAGACTGGTAGATAATCCCTCTGGCATTAAGTCCGCCTATGTACTTTTATAGTGCTGAAGTTTTAAATAAATAAATACTATAGTTATATATATATATATAAAAGAAACCTTTCATTACTATAGATTGACCCCATAACAAGTAGGTATACAGCAACCTAATTACTTATAATAGCATGAATTATATTCCATGTAACGTAGCCTATTGTAAGTCACACGCACTTATCCTATTTTCGACATTCTATAATACAGTTATTTTAACAACATCTAGTTAAACCTTAAAGCTATTTGTTTACATTTACTATAAGAAAGTCCGAACAGAATTATTATATTGAGTTATTGCAAAACATAGAGAACGTAGAGCCCAAATATTGTTCCCACGGTGCGCGAGGCCTATGGCGGGGCGCTGTCGTCCATCAACATCATTATCTATTAAAAATATCACGTCATATTGTTCGCTATTTTGTATAAAGTTACTTTCCGCGTCTTGTTATCGGGGACTATCTCGAAACACCTATAAATCATAACAATAGTAATTATGAAACTCGGCTCTCACGTGCTCACTAAATTGCGAAACGATTCGAGCGTTGCTGTATTGATCTTTGCGTAAACAAATATCTTTATTTTTATACAAACCTTACTATATATAAAACTTACCTTGTCTTCGAAACGGGTCATCAGTTAATTTTCTAAGTATACTTGTGTTTCGTTTATTAGTTTGAACATCTAAATAGATTACGACATTATGATACGAAGAGAAATTCTGCACATTTTAGTCTAATTAAAGCTAGATCGTGCTCTTTAGAGTCGTTGAAAAATATGTGAGAAATTGATTGAATAGAGAACGGATCGTGACCAGCGAGTTAATATGAATGGGACCTGGCACTATTGTACAATGCAGTATTGCTACGGTAAGACTATGTAGTAAGTACCCGCTGCCGCTTTATTGTGTACGGATAGTGCATGTTAAGCTTGTTTTGAGTACACTTAAAGCATTCATATGCTTAAATCTATCTACCAACTGTATGTATGCTGCTGCATCGGTGGCTCAGTGGTTACGGAAGTTGCTTCTGAGACCTGGTGTTCTGGGTTCGATTCCCACCCGGGGCAATTATTTGTGTGAACCACAAATAGTTGTTCTGAGTCTGGGTGTTCTTTGTGTCCGTGAAATGAATGTTTGTAAAGTCCCCCGCGACACAGGGATTTATTTCCCTAGTGCGGGAGTTGTCTTTTTTTTTTAAACAAAAAACAAAAAAAAAAATGTATACTTGTAAATACTTTTCAATGAACCACTTAGACAATTTTTTCATAACAAAACGATGAAGCTTTCATTCTCACATAAAGAGTTTAGGTAACATTAGGGTATAGTGGGCCATAAATATATTATTATATTGTGGGTTATAAATAACTAAGTTATAGGTAAACTTGGACTGGTGACGTAAATATTAACAAAAATATGAGATTTTTTTTTCTTTTAATAAGTTTTATTAAGAAAAATGCCCAGAACTTTGGTTTAAAAGTCGTGGTTCGATATAATAATAAAATAAAATACTATACACTCATAAATGTATTTGTAATCATTTGCCCAAAACTTACAATGAGATGCTGAAAGTTAATAAGCGGTCATATTATAAGAGAACAATTGGACCGGTCGCGGGCATGACACATTATCGAACGGCTATATCCGTACACAGTTAATTTTATTACTACTTTTTATTCGTATCTGCCTACTTGTTACGTGAGGCAAGTAATTTAGGTGGACGTAGGAAGGTATAAGTAAACTTTTTATGGTATGCGCGAGGCTATGCGTCGGGCGAACGGGGCGGCGCAGTAATTGCGCCTTACTCCTGCCTCGTCCTAGAAAGCTCACTGCGACTGCTTCGTTACGGCCCTTAAGACTGATTTATGTCCGCAATAAATATTTTTTGAAAGTTCTTGTGCGATAATAACTCCATTAATTTTGATTAATGACAATTTCTTAAAAGTGAATTTTTGAATCGCTATCCGTGCCCACGACCTGTCTCGCTGACGGCCGAACCTTCCACATTTTAATTAACTCCTTGCTCTCTGACCGATTGTTCTCGTTTTGATAGTGAGTTAAAAAAACCAGTCGTCGTTAAGCGCTAACGTTTATCATATTTCATTAATTTTGCCATTTTTGAATTTCATGACTCGATTCGCGAAGTACCTACGTCGAGAAATATAAATGAATTTAATTTGTAAGCCCGGCTGCTGTTTGTTTCTCGGAAATATAGGTTGTACGGTGTGAAGTATTTCTCCCGAAACATGGTTATTTTCCTTGGAGAAATACATTCCGAACGGTGCTTATCGCTCGCGGCAGCTTCGGGTGGCGACACATTCAGCGCATTTGCAATGCGAGATATCCCGCATTACCATAAACAGTACAAGGCGGAGGGCACGCCGTCTATCGCGCTACGACATATAAATTATTCAAAATAAAGTATCGCTTAACCCATGACCCGCGCCCGCGCCGCCCGGGAGCTCTGCGCCCGCGCCTCTCACTCAGATACTTCACTGTACTGACACTCGCTTCTTGCCCTCGGCGACACCTCTCCTATTTCACCTTCCATAGACTAGAGAGGCGGGGATAAATGGCCACCTTACTATATTACCGTCTTCTTTAGTTTCACTGTTTAGTTTACGACTTTATAAAATATGGATTACCATGCAAGGTTCACAGGCATTATAAGATGGAAACTTTACAGTTGGGCATTTTTTCAGGTAGATTATATCATATGAATTTATCGGAAAGCATTTGAAGTGAGGGGCTGAAATCTTCCGCAAAGAGCTTGTATGGCTATGGCATATTCCTATGGGCGTGATATTCCTTACGAATTTGATAATGTACGTAATCAATTAAAAATTAAAAAAAATTGTTAATATCTATCAAATGTTAATGCTAAAGTTCAACATATCTATAAATCACAGCCAGTTCTGTGATTTGTTGAGATATTGTACTTCTAAAGAGCTATAAGCAATCCATTGGTCTAACGAACCTAACAGACTAACCTGACTATATCAATATTTTTATTTTGTAATGTTTTTGACAGAATTATTGAAACGCAAAGCTCATGCTTGTAAGTACATTCTGGTGTTTAAATTATTCTCCTACAAGTAATGAAAAAGTAGACTGCTATTAGAAAACATTTTTATATGCTATAATGAAACATACAACCGGTTAGTTTTTATAAAAAAACAAAGAATAAGAAAAGTCATGGAACGTGGGCTAGTTAAGTTTAAATGAGCCGCTTAACGTACGGAATTCTTATTATGAAGCATTTGCGATTAATGTGGAGCGCACGCGTATACGGCGGCGCGCGCGCACCCGGCAGGAACCGCAGGACGCTGCTTATTTACTTAACAGCTTTCGCAAAACGGCCCATTACGGATAACTGTACTAAATAATTACTGCAATGTGCCTTTCTATTTCTATGCGCGCGCGTGCGCCTCCACCTGCCGCTGATCACTGTAATTATTTACTATGCATGAATGCGGCACACGGCGGCTGTCTAGGACGACTCGGACAAAGAACGGTCACTCCTGCAACGGACTGCCGTGGACAGGTTCCGATATCAACATGGGTGTGCTGCATAGCAATTTTAAAACAACCTCATTAATTCACATTTGAACGAAACAACTCCTAGACAAGGACATGACTCAGCGACGCTAAATTTAATTTTATTGATTTCAATGAAAAAATAAGTCTTTTTTATATTATTTTAACAAAAGAACTTTATATGTGTATACTTTTGTCTTTAGAATCGTTTTTATAGTTTTGTATAATCAATCCAAAATTAACATTCATTAAAATATTATTCTTTATAACTATTTTTTTTCAATATCTATATTAAATGACCGTCAACATTTTAACATTATTTGGTAGTTTTATCACTCCTTCTATACATTAAAATTTAAATTAAAAAAATATGAAGAATTTTAGCAAACACGACACTAAAAATACCAAAGACATCAACGCCGTTGAAACGTTATAACCCTTATTATCCTACTAATATTATAAATGCGAAAGTTTGTATGTGTGGATGTATGTATGTTTGTAACTTTTACACGCAAAAACTATTGAATGCATTTGGCTGACAGTTCACGCGGATAGTTCATACGCTGGATTAACATATAAGCTACAAAACATCACGCTCCGACCCACTGGAGCAGAGGGATGCGGATAAAACCACGGGGCGCAGCTAGTTAAAAATATAATTGCTAGTACCTACACATAAATTTCCAGTGAAATATATAACTTTCCGATGCCCTCGTAGACTTAAAGTCCGAAAGGTCCGCGAACTGTGACGTAGAGCTACTAACTGTAGCTCAACGTAAGACAAACTGAATTGTCTTAACTGAACTGATAGATGCTGCTGCCCACCGACCAGCTATATGTTCCTTAGTTAAACTAAGTATTTAACTTTACATATTATAACGTTTCCATTGACTAAACATAATAACTCTATAACCATTTACTCTGAACAGATACATTATGAAAAATGACAATGAATAAAATAGTACAATTGGCCTTATCGGGATCCTGCCAACAATTGAATGAATGGGGTTGAGACAAATAACAAGGGACTTTTTGGAGACACATCTGCTTCACGTATTTTTTTTTTGTTTAACATGCAGGAATCGCGCTTAAATATCTACGTTTATACAATTAACATTCGTAACCTTAAAGGGGAAAATTTATAATGTTGTTTAATTCAAATGTTTTTTTTTGTGTCTCAACTGTTGTTTTACAAGATGTTCTGTAATAAAAGTTTAATATAACTATTTACTTATTTATGTATTTTAATTTGATGCGAGATTCAAGACTTTCAGGTGTCCCGGGACCAGCCTAAGCCTAACAGCTAAGAGCCTCTTTCGTGTTTGCCGCTGTTGATCCTAGCTTACAGGAGTTACAGTGGCGGGGGTGTGTATATCGAAAATATTTAATTAGTGAAAGTTACACAAAAATCAAATTAAAAATAAACTGAAATCCAACAATTTTGTGGTGTAAGAATGAAAACTACATTACAATGTTTTGTCATATGTGCACATTTGTCATAAAAAAGGTAAAATAGGTAAGGTGACTTTTGCATGTACGTAAAATACCTACTTTACTTAAAATTTCCGGATCGGGTACAGTTGTTTTTTATTTAACTTTATGCTACAGGTCTGGACATAATATGTATAATGGCTTTTTATAAATAATATAATAATCGTTTACGTTAGTAAAAATATTGAGTAAAAACAATACTTGCCTTAAATATATAATCTCTAATTTGATAAAATTTTATAGATTTTTTTGAGCCGGCTTTTGATTTATGAGTAAAACATTTTTTTGTGTTAACTTTATTGTTTAACTAAATTGTGTCTAATAGCTTATTCTGTCGACATTACATATCATATCATACATGTCATTTGTTTGAACATGTGTCATTAATTGATAAGACGATGAGTACCTACATAACGATGGATGATGGGCGCGCTTTCACTGAAAATACTGGACCGATTTCAAAACAGATTTCACCATTAGAATGCTACGTTATCGAGACTAACAAACACTTATATTTTATTATAAAGTTCCCACGGGGACTGGAGCTACTGGTTAAACTATGCTTGGGAAGCTAGTCAGTTATAAGGCTATAGTAGTCAATATTTTCATGGTCGTGGTACTTATTCAAAATGGGCAATATAATTTAGTGTATCCTTGATCTCATAAATCTAATTTTCTAGTATAAACTTGATTACTCAATAGAGCTATCAAATAATAATCGCACAATTGACGAGTACCTCACTTTAATAATTGGTAACTGTATGCATTATTCAAGATAGTATTGTTTGATTTTAATAGGCATTTATAAAAGGTGTAACAGATTTGGTAGTTATATGAATAGAAAATATTATCGGCAATACTTGATTGTCATTTGAGTTTTGTGGTTAACAAAACTTGCCATACAAATTCTTCGCATTTTTTAGCGTTTCCAAAATGTGAAAACGAAACCCTAAGAAAATGTTTCGTATACCACAATAAAATCAATGGTTTACTTTCTAAGTAAAAAATAAACTATCTAAGACGACTAATCCCACACACACCTCTACTACTCACGAATCAACAGTGGCCCAAGTCCCGGGAAAAAGTTAAACTGCCTTAGATCCGCAACGAATTTAATCAGAACTAAATAAGAAGAACAACAGCTTGCTCTTTATTCTCTGCGACAAATCGTAAGTTTGAGTTCTAGAATAGCAACACGTTAAATATATTATTATTTATATCTACCGTTACAACCTCCGTAGTCAATATCTACCGTAGTCAGCCTGACAAATATATGTTACACATAGTACTGCGACCTCGTAATTTTTAGCCTTGTCGTTTAGACATCATGTAGCGGCATCTTTGACAGGACCTTGAATTACCGATGACTAGCAGGATATAACAATATGCATTGTTTTGTTATGAACGAAACTACTAGCGAAGTTCAGGCCTGACACCGAAATTCAAAGTTGTTCCTTAATCTTAAATCGTTTCTCACGAGAAAAGAAAAGAGTTTCTTCATGCAGAGCGAAATGTATTTGTTATACACTATGAAAAGAGTACAAAATTAAATAAATAAATGTCATTCAACATTTAGTTATTTACCTACACTTGTACTCGTCTGAGTCACCATGTAGAACAAGTATAAGTTAATTGTTATTATACTATTCAATTATTATTAGATTCATGTGTTTTTAATACAAAATAATAATGAAAATATAAGGCAAAAAAGTATCAAAGGCTTTTATTTTATTTT
This sequence comes from Nycteola revayana, assembly GCA_947037095.2. Classification (NCBI taxonomy): domain Eukaryota; kingdom Metazoa; phylum Arthropoda; class Insecta; order Lepidoptera; family Nolidae; genus Nycteola; species Nycteola revayana. The sequence continues at coordinate 15,366,436 of OX344846.2, read as the reverse complement.
TGACAGATTTTATATGGTAATCTCTCAAAATTTATTGAAATAGTAAACACAGTAGTAAGCAACTACAGATCTTACGTAGATATGTAAGGAATTACCTACACTTTCCGTTGCGAGTTGCGACGTCTACGCTAGGTATACCAAACAAGGAACTCTAGTGAGAGAGACACTTTTTTTGTTCTATATAATAAAAGTTACACATAACGTAATGAGCAGATGAGTGCTCATTAGGACCTACTTAAAAATGGATACCATGAATTAACTATATACGTTCAGCTTTAATAAACAAGCTATAAACACCGAGTAACACCTGTCACGGGAAAATGTTCATGGGTTTATTTTATTTCCATCGCAAAGCACTTTCATGCAGTTCAGTTTACACTTAAATTTTATATATATTTAAATTTTATTATTTTACGTTTTATATATAATATTTTAATAAAATTAATTCAGGCTATTTAGTTGTTAATTCTTCTTCTTAAAATATTAAATGTAAGTTAGGTAGTATAGGTAATGATAAAGAAATATAGAAGATAAATTATAGAATAAAGAATGAATTACGAATATGTAAATATCATTACATGTTGCAATCAGCTAATCTTTTATTTATGTATTTTATTTTATTTTAAATATTTTTTCTGGTGATACATCTGTAAGGTAATTATAAGAACTCCCGTTTGAATTCGGCTACGGCGCGGTCAATCTAGAAGAAGATAATGTAGGCAGAACATATTACAAGTGTGCACTCTATATGTATTTTCTCTCAATTTACAATAGGGCCTAACATAAAAGATTGTAAAAAAAATTCCCTCTTCAAAAAACGAATAAAGGAACATTATTTAAGTATGTCATGATAGAATTCATTTATATATTTGTATTTATGTATTTGATGCCTAATATGTACATGTATTTGTTTATGTTATTTTTTTATCTCTATTATTTCATGTTTATATCTCGATTTCCTTAACCTACACATTATTCGTGTGCCCTTTTTGATTTTGCATTTAAGGGACAGTTGAAAAAAAAAATTAGCAGTACCTTTGTACTATCTTTATTTTATTTTTATAAATTACTTTCTTAAATGCGTGTACATAAATATATATATAAGAAAATAGGAAGGTTCTACGATACGACCGGTGAGAGATCAGGATCAGGACCGACAACTGAACGATTTACCGAAGTACGTAGTAGCCGATTTACAATATAAGAGCAAGTTGTGGGACCGGATATTAGTGGCATTATTTCGAATGCCTATAAGATTGGGATCTCTTTCTCAGAAATGATTGGTACTAAGAAATAATATGTTGGAATATCTTATTGTGAAATAAGTAGGTAGGTAGTACCTATTCGTCACCCTTCCAAGAGCTATACAATGTGGAGTAGGTAAGTAAAGTAGAACTTACTAGACTTGTTGCACAAACCATATAATTAATTTATACTGGGCGACTTTTTTTACCGTCTTGAAAATAATAGGGCGTGATAAGTATATGAAATAGATGTCTAATGCATAATTATTTGATCTTTGTTTTTACTGACATAGAGTGAAAATCGTAACGGTAAAAATGCGTACCTAAGTAGTAGTAAGTTACGCTATTTCGCTCACTCTTTTCATTTATGTGTGATCGCCGCCTAGGTTTTATACACACCTATTTTATTTTTATGCAGGTGCTGTGTAGGGTGTATTTCTTTTCAGTAATGTATGAAATTTCAGAATCCCTAATTACCGAAATACTAGAACAAATACACTGTGGTCTAAAGCTTCTATTCCACTTACACAACACACCATATTATTATCAAGACGGTAGAAAATGTCACCCTGTATATTGTGTGTCCATGGTAAGATTAGGTTATGTAATAATATTTTTTGAGGGTTCTAAGGGGTTTCAATACACATATCCCAATGCATAAAAAATTGATATTCATGACTAACTAATTACTATAACTTAATTTTAATGTTCCTTCTAAATATATTCGATATATTTGTACGAGCAAGCCGTAATGTAAAAGTTTTTCATTTGACCCATCTTTAACCAAAAGCAGCTCGGCAAGAAATTTACTAAGCCCTAATTTTACTTAAAGATAAATGAATGAAGGTATAGAATACAATTTAGATTGATTGTTCGTAAAATATCTAAAATTTTAATCTTTTACTACTCATGAAAACCTATAATTGGCTTAGTGCTTATTTGTTTACCTACTAATTTTTATTAGCTTTAGGTTTCCTATATTAATAAATAAATAAATAATTTGCACCGTATTGCGCAAATATTTGCGCCATGAAGTTGCAAATTATCATGAAGATTCAAATTATCAGTGCTCTATATATTTTTCTGAATTTATTATGCTAAGGTACAAAGTACTTAAAGGAGTTAGATTAAAGGCAAAAATATATTATTTAGCTTTCTATGCACTGAACAACTACACATAACGGCCCGATTGATCAGAAAATACTTACTTACAGTTCAGAAATGACAACCATGATTAATTCTTTGAATACAATCATGAAATAGATTACTAATTTATAATTATTGACGGTTGCATATAACTACACTTAACTTTTACGAAACATGTCAACTTGTCACGATTTTACTTAATGGAGATTAGTGCACTGCGAATAAATTAAACTAAAATCAATCTTACATTCAAAAATTTCATCTTTATGAATCATTTGAAAGTTACCGTTACTGACAAGGCTCTCCAGTTAATATTTTAGTATTAGTAATACAGGCCAAATAAAAAGTAAAGACGGAGGACTGCGAGTAACGCAGTGCAGCCGGGACTGCAGTGATACTCTTCTTGGCGTGTATTGCTTACGCACAAACGCGTTACAAAAACTATGCCTTACCTTGTCTGTACTAGTCGATCTGTCGCAGCGTCAGGTGATTAATGTTTAAACAAGCTTCATTATTTGCTAAAAACAATGCCGAATTATGTCAAAAGGGCAACGTTATTTTTATAACATTAGGGTACTGTAAAAAATCATAGCAACAATTTGACTCACACAAATGCACAAAAAACGGGCTTCAGTGCATTGTTCGCAGCGTTCCGTCTTTAACAATTAATGAATAAAAAACATTTTTTCTACGGAACCCTAAGAGTAGAAGTATTACGGCTAAAGGCGTTTCAATTTATCGACACAATGAGATGGGCTTGAGTCGGCGAGGACGGGCGGGGCTAGACAATTGAATTGATAAGCGACTTTCTACCCAACGTGGAACATTGTAACGGTCGCTCAGACTACCCACGAGATTGCTAAAAGAAAAGGAGTTTTTGCCAAGAAATTCTTTTGGATTGATTGTTTATTTTTTATTATAATTTGTTTGAAATACATACCTAATATTACCTAATAACTTTACTTTAAAAAGCCATCAAACCCATCATTAATTTACTATCAAAATTTTTAGACCTATCTTACGATTCGCTTTTTAAAACGAATCGTAAGATCAAACTTTGTAAGGCAATTTTAAAACTGTATTTTATATATTGTTTATTTTATCAGTAACTCATCTCCATGGGGTAAACTCTAGAGCTTTATTAAGATGTTATCAATTACAGTCTAGTGAGCTTACCCTTATCTTTTACAGGTGTAGAGCCATCACCAACGGTAGTTGCAACGGTATAAGTATTTTAATTATAAACATTTTTCATTCTTTTTTTTTTGCACGACATGTGGTAAGCTCAAACAAAGCCTAAACTTAATTACAAATGAAAAAAACTGTTAGATAACTAGATACCTACTGCGTATGATACGTAAATTACCTAATCTCTTGGTCACAATAAATTCTAAGACATATCGTTACACTGATCTCGATTACATCTAAATAATTATATAAATTCATCATCACAATCAGCCCGTATAACCTCCACTGCTGAATTTAGGCTTCCTACAGTAGAAATTTCGCCATCGTCACCACGCATGGCAGGTGGGCTGGTGATCGCAACATTATATTTTATCTCACAGGGAGATACGTTTATGTTATAAAAATACCAACCAACGGTGTCTCAACTAAGCAGATCTGCGGAAATGAAAGATGTTTGGCGATAACTAATTCAGCACGTTGTTCAATGCGTCTTTTTTGTGCTCCAGTCGTTGTGATGAGAATACAAAAACTCGATGGACGGTGCGCAATTCTCAAATTATGTACGGATTACAGGTCCCGAAGCATGAGTAAATACCACAGCCATCAGGAATTTTAGATTTCAATCAAAATCATCGTTTTCTGTCAATTTCTCTAGGCGGACTTAGGTAATAATGAAATAATGAATTCTATTCAGCACTTAGGTATTTACATACACTTGCACTTGTCAGAATTACAATGTTAGAAGATAAATTTATTAAAAAAAAAAAAAACAAACCTATAACTAACTGATAATTCTTACTCTATAAAATATCCGACTAGGTAACTTACAGTAGAAGGTAGGCAATAGCAAATCTACAGATTGCGTAGTCCGTCCGTCTGTCCTATGGCATTTTTTGCAATTAACCAATCATTATTATTATAAGAAGAAATTAAAACCGCATCCAAATTGCAAGTGGTCACATTATATCTAAGTGGCACACACCTGAGGGCACCCTTATGGGGTTTAGGACCACGACCCAGGGTGCCACTGAAGTAAAAAAAAGGTAGATATAAAGAGGATATGATCACAGGCACCGACTTCAGGCGCTCAATTACAGGGCAGGGGTAGGGGCGCAACGCGGTCCTCGCCGGCGAGAATCCTACCCTAGCTAACCTGCAACCTTTCACTAGCTACCTAAGTGGACGACCCGGAAAAGAAAGGAAGAAAGAAACTCCGGGGTTGTTCTTTTTCGTCATCTTTTGTTGTGTTTTAGTATCTTCAATTTTTTTTTTTTTTTATTCTAACTTGTTAACAAAATCTCATTGAATACATTGCAATTTTACTATGTGCGCTGATGTACGCTCTGAAACGTTTTCATCAGTATAGGCGAAGTATTTACTAGATATCCTCAAGCAAAAGAAAAATAACCTCTTGCACATGAAAACAGAGGAAACATCCACGCACATTTTTAAGGAACAAACTACACGAGGTAAATCTCTCGTCATGGAGGACACAAAAATTATCACCTCAAATACATCCATCAGCAAGACGACCAGCCACCGCAAGCAGCACCCGTTCACGAGTATGACGTGTGAGCACACAGCCATCGCCTCCCTCGCCATATTAGAGGGAAGGAAGCGACCCGACTTACATCGCCACCGCAAGCAATGACAAACAAAGGGAGCATGACGAACTCACTGAAGTAGCATTTGTGGAGTCAATAATAATAAAAAAATATCTAATCTTTAACTCAGCATAGCATGTTCCAATACAAGTGAGTTTATACAAATTAAAATATGTAACCATTTTATGAATACTTTTAAAACACAATTATAGGTACAAGCTATAGGTAATGATAGCTGGTGCTTATTGTGAGAATGATTTTGCTTTACTGCCTGTACCATGCAGTTTTATCATTAATATAGTCATTGATTGTGTAATAACCCTTTTTCATTAGGGTATTCTTAACCTCGATTTTAAATTTATTAAGAGGTAAATCCTGCACATATTCTGGGATCTTATTATACATGCGCACACTAAGCCCCACAAAAGAAGAATGAACTCTCTGTAAACGGTGGTATTCAGCACACAATTTATGTTTATTTCTAGTATTTATTGTGTGCAAAGCACTTCTCTTAAGATATTTATTTAAATTATGTCTAACATGCATTATAATTTCGTAAATGTATTGAGAAGTTACCGTTAATATATTTATATCTTTAAATAAACCTTTTAGAGAGGATCTGGCACTTAGCTGATAAATAGATCTTATTGCCCGTTTTTGTAAGATAAAGATGTTTTGAATATCGGCCGATTTTCCCCAAAGTAGAATTCCATAAGAAGAAATAACTAAAATACATGAGCATTCCATTTCAAATTGTTATCTAATGTTATTCCGAGGAACACTGTGGAGTTAACAGTTTCAAGCACTTCATTATTTATTATCAAATTGGGTCCAGTATTTCTTACATTGGGTGTAGTGAATTTTATACATTTTGTTTTTTTCGCGTTAAGAACTAAATTATTAACTGTAAACCAACGAGTTTTCGTAACCAACTCGGAAATAGACTATTACCTGTCTAGCGGTCAATAACAAACATCATATTGATAGATTTTTCACACACACGTAATATTTTTATGACAACTTGTGCCACGACGAATCGATAAAACCTTGCCAAATTTTTAATCAGTTAAAAGTTACTACCGATAGTTAAATCATAATTCTATTATTCAAAAAAGAAAGCTAACTATTGTTGATTGTTTAAGTATATATGATTGGGTGACGGTAATCAAGGAAAATTATAAACGCTACTAGCTTTCTTGTGAATGACGTAACACGCTTTCGGTTCACACAGACTTACTGTCGCTATCGAACTTTAATTGATTTAACCATTTGTAACGTAGGCGACAATTAAGTTTTGTCACAGTTTTAGATTCCATAAAGAACCATCAAGTTTGGGCTACCCAAAGTTACGCAAGGGTTTAATGCTGGCGTATTATTCAGACGAACATTCCTCTTGAATCACTCTATCTATTAAAAAACCTCATCAAAATCCGTTGCGTAGTTTTAAAGATCTAAGCAAACATAGGGACAGACAAACAGCGGTATGCGATTTCTATAGGCACTTTGTAGTGATTAACATGTGATTGTTGCGATCGACCAAGCTTTTTTATGAATACCTACTAATATTTTAAACATATTTTAAGACAAAACTAACTAACAACTAAATATGCTGTGCTTATTTCTTAAATGCTAGCTGCTATACATATATATTTCTAACTACCCAAGTTTATAATCTATAAATGTGTTATTTGTATACGACTAGCTTTGTGAAAAAGACGGGCAAGACTATGACCCATAGAGTAGTTCTAACGTCATATTGAACTATATTCTAACTAGGCCAGCAATTTATACGTTCTAAAACCACATACTAATACATTTTGCAGCTAAGCTACACCACATACAATTTTATCGTCTAACAAAGCTGAAGCATTACAAACCAATTTACATATTCTCAATTGTACGAAGACACAAAGCTGCATCGTATCTTAAAACGCATAAAAGTTTATTTGCAGAGTTCGGGTTACAAAACAGTGCCACAACCGTTCATATTAATTGCTTCGGTCTAGCAATACCGATGTTTAACAAAGTTGCCATAGTATATTGCAAATAAGTGTAAACAGTAACTGAAATGACTGTTATATTTACAACCAGTGTTTTTTTTAATTAAACAATACAAAAAAATGACCTTTCTTACATACATACAGTATCTTTTTGTAATATGAAAATAACAGGTTTCATTAAATTTTAATGTATATGTAAGTATATATGTAACAAAATAAAAAACGAATTCAATATAATTCAAATAAAATTTTTGTAAGTATGTTTCTTTCGACCGAAAAAGCGGGACAGATTTTATCATCCGCCCGCCCCATATCATCCCATGGGTGGCTAAGGGACATACAGCGTATAATAGGTATATCATCTTACTGCGATCATAAATGCACCTGCCATACATGGTGATTATGGAAATATCCCTCAACGATCCTAACTTACCAAGGACTGTTAAGAGGAAGCCCATGTTCAGCTGTGGACGTAATGGGGCTGTCAAAGTGAAAAAGTTGAAGAGGCAATTTTCATTTTAGAAAAAGAGTTATGACCTAACATATAAACATATAGGAAGCTATTACGCATATAAACCGTGCGTAATAGCTTCCTATAGTTACCTAGTTTATTATTAAATGTGTTCAACGAGAAATTCTGATTAGTAAGATTTATTAATCTACACTAATATTATAAAGAGGAAAGATTTGTACCTATTTTTGTATGTTTGTAATGAATAGGCTCAAAAAGTACTGGGCCGATTTAAAAAATTCTTTCACCAATAGAATGCTACATTTTTCCAATTAGACATAGGCTACATTTCATTTTGAAAAAAATTAGGGATCCTTGGTAAAATTTGAACAATGAACCCGAAGGTGTAGAAAAATGAGTCTTAAAATGTGTTTCGTCGAATGCGCTGCCGAAACTATTAGCGATAGAACAAAATAATGTACAACAATATTGAAGAACATCATAATGTCTACAAAAAACTCCGCGGTAGCATATGTCCAACTGTTGTAGTTATGTCACTACAACAACTTTTTTCATTTTAAACATTAATGAAAATGCTAACCATCTATATATATATATATAAAACAAAGACGGGTTTGTTACAACACTTATAACTCGAGATCGGCTGGATCAATTTTCATGGTTTTTGTTTCGTTGGATTTGTCTACGCCCTGAATAGCAGAATACATTTTAAAAACAAAAGAAAGTCGTGTTAGTTACACTATTTATAACTCAAGAACGGCTGAACCGATTTGGCTGAAAATTGGTAGGGAGGTAGCTAAGAACTGGGAGAAGGACATAGGATTTTGGGTAGGGGTAGGGTAGGGTAGGGTAGGGTACGGTAGGGTAGGGTAGGGTAGGGTAGGGGTAGGGGTAGGGTAGGGGTAGGGTAGGGGTAGGGTAGGGTAGGGTAGGGGTAGGGTAGGGGTAGGGTAGGGGTAGGGTAGGGTTAGGGTAGGGGTTGTGTAGGGTATAAAAGTCCACCCGTGCGAAGCCGGGGCGGGCCGCTAGTGTAAAATAATATAAGTACTATCTGTATGCTTGCATTCGCAATGATCTTTGACGATAATAACTGCAAACTTTTCTGTAATTGCAATGCATAAATACAAGAGTTTTTTTTTTATAGTTAGAGTTTGTTGTTGTGAGTTTTAATACTAAATTTATGATTTAACTACACATTGTTGTTACCTTCTCGATTACGTTTAAACATACACTAGTAATTAAATAACTACTGTAAGCATATTTAATCTCAAAATATTATTCTCAAGCAAAGTTGGCGATGAATAATTCAATTTCTGGGTAAAATATTCGTGAACCTACGAAAATGGGTATAATTTAGCACAATTAGCGTACTATTTATAGCGGTATGCGTAATGTTCGTTCGAAACATGAGTAAATAATTGCAATGACGCTCAATAAAGCTGACAGACATGTGACACACAAAATAATAATTTGGAAATCCTTAATCAGCCAATAATGTTGTCCATCTCTAGATACGCGCTTCTCTTTCCATTGCTTTATAAGTAAAAACGAATCCTCAAAGTATAATGAGGTCTCTTGATTGATAGACTGCTACCGTAAAACGTCTAGGAAGTACAGGTTTTACTAAAATTAATTATGTTTGTTTCTTTAGAATGTTTCCAGACAGTCAGCTACAAAACAAGTTATCGTTATAAAAAGCGGTTTGTGGAAGTTAATATGATTTGCAAGCACCGCAAAAAGTGGATGCCAGTGAAAAGGACCGCAAAATCAGTGTTAAACAAAGGCAGGCACGCAGTCGACCCGAGTGGCGCGGGCGCTTCAACTCGCTTCTCCACTGATCATCGTTTTAATAGCTCCGATTTATCACACTTGTTGTTTTTTACTAACTGTGTATCACAATCAGTAAGCCACTCAGCTGCAAGGTCGCCGGGTACAAAAAATCTTGCGGCTTGGCTTTTTGCTCTATTTTTATTCGCGAAGGAAAAGAATATCACCTATTTGGAAGTGGCGAGCTCGCCGAGACTGGTCGAAACAGGAAGTTAAACCGATTGAACAACAATAAGATTTATGTGTTTTTCGAATACATTTTAAAAGTTCTACATTAATATAGCTGCGAGTAGGTATTGGTGCATACATAGTGGTTATTTTTAGTACCTGAGTGACCGTTTACATAATTATTTTCATCATGTTATTAGGTAGGTATATTATTAATGTTTGATTGCAAGTAATTTCAGCCTTTCCTTCACTGAGAAATATGTTTAATACTTTCCATTAAGGCAGTATAAAACGCAATATGAAATTAATATCTACGATTAATCTTTGGTTTTGTGCCCTACGATATAATAAATGTTTAAATATTAATTCACTGGTGCATAATCTAGCATTTCCTAAGAGCCACGAACGGTAACAGAGGCGGCAGTGTTAGAAGCGTATGCGAACACTTAGTGGATTGGTCGCCGTAATAATACTTGTAAGCTATTGGGTTATTGTGCTCTACAACTTAACATTATGCAAAATACGAAGCGCCTTTCGATTCTGCGATATCTATAAATTGAGACGAGCGATCGTGGGACAGCACAGGCGAACGGTTATTTTGGTAAATCTCTTTAGTTTCGCGCTGAAATATTAAAAGAACATTAAATTACTATTATAGGTATATTACTACTGACTATTATTTTAATGTTTTACTTAATAGACTAATTCATAACGTTTAAAGTCGTAGCAGGTTTTAAACTTATTATTACTGTATTGCATTGACCACTTGTAATATTATCTGTTATGTGTGGTCCCTTGATTAACGCTTTAGCATGCTATAATCATAATGTAGGTAGGCGGCTGCGCCACTGCCTACAAGAATAGTATCTTCTTCTACAATACAGCTAAATGATTGGATAAGTAAGCTTTTCTGAAATAACATTTTACTACCAGCTGCGGCCCGCGACTGCGTCCGCGTAAAGTTTTTACGTAAATTCCCCCCATCTGTCAGAGCGACCGGGAGCCGGTCGCGCGTTTGGTATCATGTTTCACTAATAATGACGGGTATGTGTTTATATTAAACCAACTTTTACTTATATCAACATGTAGGTGAAGAAACAGGCAAGCTAGTGAATTAAATGTTTTGGTTGTATTTGTAGCACAGTTTGAGTTGAAACTTGCTGAAACTTAAATGGCGACCGTGCTCGTTTGCGCGTTGCGTGTGCGTATGACACTGATAATAATGCGTTTGTCTTTATGTTAAAAACACCAATATTTATATCAAAGTGTAGCTGAAGAAACAGGAAACTAAGAAAAGAAAATGTGGCTATTTTTTAAGCGGTTTTTTAGTAACGGCTGAAATTCATAAAAGTCACGGGAAAATTTCGTGCGCAAACACCTTTATTTTCCAGTTTTACCTGTTACTACACACAAAACAATTTATTTACTAAGTTGCCTGTTTCTTTACCTAAATGTTGATATGTGTTTATGTGGGTTAAATATAAACTAAAACGCACAATTATCAATAAAAATACTAATGAAAACCCCAAATTCGTGACAGACGACTGACAAATGAAGGAAAGCTATCTAACAATTAAAGTCCCGTCTAAATCGGTACTAACATTTTGCAGATAACGTGGAATACATAGACGAACAAAGAAACAAAATAAAAAGTAGCCTATATTATACCATAAAAAATTGCTTTTTAGATCTGACGTTATCGTTACTGAGATTATCTGGACCCGGTGCGTCATCGTTTTCATCTAAACGGCAACTATTCCATAGTTATATGAAACGGCAGTAAACAGGTAAGTAACAAAAAACGCAATCTATTAAAAATAGGTGTTGATGTACCCCACAGTATTATATTCTTTTGTGTTTGGATGATTAATAGTGTAGTTTAGTTTTGCTTTAATACAGATATTACTTTCAAAAATCCATTTGCAATGCCATAAAAATAACAGATAACAATCGTTAAAACGCATTAAAACGTTTATAAGTGTATAATATGACGACACCTTATCTTTATAATGCATCTCGCGTTTAGCTGCTTTAATCCAGAACTGCTGACCTGTTGCTATTAAAAATATTATTATTAAATACAATAGCTATGCAATAGGCATAAAGACTAAAAAGAAATATTTAGTCCGTCAGCTAGATTACTAAAAAATATTTGACACGTATTTTTTTATTTATAAAAAAATGTTAAAGATAAGCAACTACAAACTATATATTTCAGGAGAGGGGGCTTGTGACCAAGTTAAAATTGTAAAGTTAAAATTGTACCTAGAAGTGACGTCACACAAAATTTCAACGCAATGTATCTTCGTTATTTTTTGTTTGAGGAACGGAAAAAAAACACGTCTCCAATATTTTTTGGTAATCTAACTGACGGACTAAATGTAATTTTTTAGTTTTCATGCCTCTTCTACACAGTATACAAACTGTAAACTTAATATGGTGACAAAATTTGGCCTTGTAACACCACAATCATTCAATAAGATGTCTTATTTTTTATTGGGAATAAATACTTCCCAATATTATTAACGCGAAAGTATGGATGGAAGTTATACAAACATAACAAATTTATTTTAATATCAACAAAAAACAAAATTACCAATTGCACCATATCAAAGTCATGATGTATGCCGGAAAAGTGCGTATTCGTTGCGCATTCATCATTTTACTTGTTTATTTTTTTATTAAGGAAATTACTTTAAGCTGTAAAGCGGAGCTAATAACTGACATATATACTAAAAACTAATATTGAAAATGAACCCTAAGGAACCTTATACATTTTGGAATTCTTACCTTAATTATTTATGAGCTGAGAATCAGCGCAAATAAGATTAGTTTTCGGCTAAATTTAATATTATTAATTATGTTATCTGAATCTAAATCATACTTAGACACAAATGAAATAAATTTAAACACCTGCAAATAGTTATAATTTAAAGGATTGTCTCATGTAAAGAACCTTTATAAATTAATTGACTATCCCAATACAATATTTAACACTACATTCTGAATTACCGATTATAGGTACCTAATTAAATACGTGTGCATAATGGTTCGTTTAATGTACAGATTAATTTTATGCTACAGCACCTAGCTTCTTTCTTTTACATTAACAAAATGTCGAGTTTACAAGAAGAAATGTTGTGCTGATTAATTGTTTATTTATTTTAAAGCCTCGAGGCTTTTGCTGGTTTCACCGTAAATAAAGGCGAGCTGGACTCCAGCCTTATTAAATGGTTTATAAACTAAGCAACTTGCGCAAGAACTTGGCCCCTCCAGTGGGACTAGTACCTCGTCTCAGGGTGGTCGCGGACGGAGGAACTCAAGCATTTCGACTTTTAGATTTAAAAGTTGTACTACCAATATCACATAAACAATTCCTAATTTCACAAGTCTGTATTCCTCGACATCAGTAGTTTATTGACTAGGTCTTTGAAATTATATTGCTAATTCTATTGTAATTTCGTACCCTTAAATTTATGTGGATTTCAATTGCCCTCAAATTTAATACAGCTAACAAGAACGCTATGCAGTGTAATGGATCGAAGGCGTGGGATATACTCGTAAAATCGCTCATTAACTAAACAACACAGGCCTGAGAATAGTGAAACGTTTCATAACTTATGCTTTAAACCTAAGACTTATTATCTTATTACATCAGATGACCCGTGAGTTTGTAACAGTTCTTATATATTCAGTATCAATATAAATGAAGACGAAAGAAAAGAAGATCATCTCTTTTATCCTCTTCATATAATATAGCATATTGTCTTCTGGATGGAGTAGCTTTCTAATGGTGAACTGTATATCTACTAAAGCTGAAAAGATTGTTTGTTTTTTTGAAAGCGGTAATCTCAGGAACTACTGGACCGATAAAAAAAATCACTATTAGAGTACTATAAAATCCACGTAACATAGTAGGTAATCACTACACAGAGACCACTCTATCCGACCCGCCGGAGAAGAGTGCGCTCGCGAACTCGACGCGGCTCTCCTCGCCCTCCTGACCCTTAGTTTGCTAAAAACCTTCTGATGCCCTCGTAGACCCCTTTACAGTTCGCTGGTCCGAGAGACCCGCGAACTGTAAAGTAGAGCGACAGTTGCACAAAACTCCCCTAAAAAAAACTAAAAGCGACCGGCCTGAGCCGAAGTCCAAGTCCCACAGGGGACGCCCTCTTGCGCAGGTTGCTTCGTTTTTAGTGTTTAAACCATTTAAGGCAGGAGCTCTGCTCGCCTCTATTCCCGGTGAAGTAGCAAAAGGATGGGGGCGAATTAAATTATGTCCGTCCGAAAAAAAAAGTAGTAATGATGATGTTGCTTCGGTAACGATTGATCGATTTGATAAAAATGGGCGTGCCCCAAGGATCTATTCTGGGTCCTTTTCTGTTCTTAGTCTACATAAATGATTTGCCATACATTTTAAATAAACTGTTAGATATAATTTTCTGTCAGATTGCTGACGATACCTCATTAATATTTAAAGTCAGTAGAAAAGATACTAACCTTATTGAACAGAATAAAACACTTAGTATACTTTCACATTGGTTTTCTTCAAATAATCTTTTATTAAACGCGGGTAAAACTAAATGCGTCAGATTTGTGCTCCCAAATGTAACTAACGCTAAACCAATTGCTTCATTAAATGGAGAACCGTTCGACCTAGTTCAATCAACTGTTTTTCTAGGTATAACATTAGATTCAAAACTGCAATGGGGCCCTCATATTGAAAAATTAATCGGTAGACTTAGCTCCGCATCTTATGCTGTCTGGAAAATTAGGCAATTGTCAGACGAAGCAACTGCTAGACTAGTGTATTTCGCGTACTTTCATAGCATTATTTCCTATGAAATACTGCTTTGGGGGTCAGCCGCTGATGTCAATAGTATTTTTATATTACAAAAAAGAGCAGTTAGGGCTATTTACGGTTTAGGTAGTCGCGACTCCTTGCGTACCAGGTTTAAAGAGATTAATATTCTTACCGTTGCCTCTGAATACATATACCAAAATATAATTTTTGTTAAAAAAAATATAGATCAATATAGCAAAAAAAGTGATATTCATAATGTTAACACGAGAAATAAACATAAAATTGCCATACCCGGTTTTAGAGTTAGTAGAACCAATAAATCATTTATGGGAAATTGCATTAGGTTTTATAACAAACTCCCTAGTCATTTAACTGATTTGCCTGATCCAACTTTTAAATTGGATTTAAGATTAAGGGGGTCCTCATATCTAAAGGCTATTATAGCATTAAGGAATATATTGAGGATAAAGACGTTTGGCTTCATAAACCTACTTGCGTAACACTTCCTAGAGACCCTGTACCCAAATAAAATAGTAGTACGCATAATAGTGTGACGTTCTGTGAACTATCTGTAATTGACCTACTTACATAATAATATATTATATTCATAGACCGCTAGTTCTGTCTCAAATTCTTTTAAACAAATATTTCAAAGACAACCGTTTGGGCAAAAAATGTGTATGCCAATAAATAGTTAAAGTAACTGGACCAAAACCTACGTTCTGCCCATTTGAGTATGTTTCGCCGGACCGTCTCATGTGGGTCGTGTTAAAACCGGCAGTAGAATAACCCACTGAGTTTGTTTCGCCGGATCTTCTCAGTTGGGGCGTATTGGATCCGGTGGTAGCATTAAAGCGCGCATTATTATACTAAATACTAAATTATTGTTTTGACTATTTGCAAGTGCCTATAATAGGTTTACGTAAATAAAAATGTTTTTTTTTGTTTTTTTAACGGGTGTTACGCGAGTGAAACCGCGGTGGGGAGCTGGTAGTTTATAATGTTAATTAATTTTGAAATTAATGGATTCAATTAAATATTTTCTGGTTAAAATATTAAGTCCCGTGTTTCTTGGTGAGCACATAAAGATGATTTCTCACCGTTTGTGTCGGTAGGACCGTCGCACCAGATTTTAAGAGTATAGGGATATAGAGTGCACCTTTTTTGCATTTTGACAATAGTACGCTATAATTGCTATTATCACTAGAGATTGGTCGCCGTGGTCGAAATTGATCGTGAGGAGATATAAATAAATAATATATTAAGTATAGAATATAATCATATCTTCCGCCATAGATAATTTGCTTAAATTTTTATTTCTTGCTTATTTACTGCTCATTTTTAGCCCTTAAGCTACCTATCAGAGTTTTAAATTAATTTAAATAATTTTCTAGGATGTGGTAAAATTTTCAAGAATCTTTACAAAGCCGCTGCTGGTGAATTGTATGAATACTTGTCAAATTGTTGTATTACATTAAAATCTAACACTATGTTAGGCAAAAATAAGGTATGTAGGAACGTAAAACAGTCTTACCTTCACATAAAAAAAGCTTGATTTTCATTTAAATTATAATATTCAAACAATGATGGAATACACGAATTCCATTGTTGGTATTTCGTAATTGGTTTTATTGTCGTCATGCAAAATTGGAGGAATTACGCTATAGCAAATGTACACGGCATAAAATTTATGGAATTTCTTTATATGAGCTTTCCATGAAATTTTAAGTTGATTTTGCCTAACGGTAATAGAAATAACAAAACATTACAAATATTAATTTTATGGTAAAAAACATCTAACAATGATATTACACATGTACCTATATAAATAAAAAAAATATTATGTCGGTAAGTAACAACCACCCGAGTTGAGCTATTTTTTCTATAGTATAGAAATAATGTAGGTAGGTATGTATCTACATAAAAATAAAATCAAAAAAGGTAATTGAAGATTTTATTAGTGGCGGCCGCAGAGGGGCGTCTTACATACGTAAGTCAACTAAATAATTAGTGTCAACTAAAAAAGTTTTTGCCAAATTTAGCCGAGTTATCTCCTGCCTTCTACTATGAAGTAGAAGGCATGAGATAACTTTGATATGATTAACAAGAATCAAATATGAATTTGATTCTTATTAATAGAAAAATATATATATATGTAGGTACCGAAAAAAATTCTATTCCAATACGCTAGATGTTTCTTTTATCGCACAACTGAAATTCTACAATTATTTAATTTCTACCTTTCAACACATTACGATCAATTTATTCAATAATTGTCTATTAATTTTAATTATGAACAACTAAACATATTTTTAAGAATCCATTTATTTATTAATTTATTTATTTTAATGATACAGAACATGTTAATATACTTTTATAGGCCCTCGTTATGTTTTTGTTACCGTGAGCTCTAATTGGAAACACAATAGTGGTAATTTCATTACCGGAATAGGAGCAAGCTATAAAATGGAATTTCTCAATAAATCTATTGTTGTAACTTGAATCCGAGTGTTTACTATTGGGTAGCTCTAAACAAACTGTGAGTCATATACTTATCATTATTTTATAAGCTTTAAATTCATCCGAGCGAAGACGATTAGAACACTATCTTTAAAACAATACAGATTACACGTTTTGTGAAAATTAACAAAACATGCATCCGGATTCTTAAAAGTCAATTAAAGCAACAATAATTTACATAATTTTAACATTATGTATACGTAGGACAGACAGTCCAATTAACTTCCAACTTAGGTCCAACTTTTTGGTCGAAAATTTTAGGTCCAACTTCGAGAAGGAGGTCAATCGCCGAATCCAATTCGGATGGGCAGCGTTCGGGAAACTTCGCAACATCTTTTCCTCCAATATACCTCAGTGCCTGAATACGAAAGTCTTTAAGCAGTGTGTGTTGCCAGTTTATTTAATGGATTACACTACGGATGACATTACCTATGGATGACATTACCTATGTATCCGAAACGTGGTCCTTCACTATAGGCCTTATGAACTTCAGAAGTTCAGAAGTTTCAGAAGGCTCAGAGTCGCTCAACGAGCTATGAAGAGGGCTATGCTCGGGGTTTCTCTACGAGATCGAATCAGAAATGAGGAGATACGTAAAAGAACACGGGTTATCGACATAGCCCAACGGATTAGTTCGTTGAAGTGGCAATGGGCAGGCCATATAGCACGGAGAACAGATGGCCGTTGGGGCCGAAAAGTTCTCGAATGGAGACCGCGGATCGGCAAGCGAAGCGTAGGACGTCCACCTACTAGATGGACGGATGATCTGGCTAAGGCCGCGGGATCACGGTGGATGCAGCCCGCTTCTAAACGCAACAACTGGAGATCTATGAGGGAGGCCTATGTCCAGCAGTGGACGTCCTACGGCTGAAATGATGAATGATGAATTAACATAACTGTTAACTTAACTTTGCGGTCTAATTACAATTAGTTTAAGTTACGAACTTGCGATTCATCTAGAAAATAGATGTTTTTTCAAACGAAAATCATATATTTCAGACACACATTTGATTGACAATTGACTAGTGTTGAGAACTGAGTAGTTAACGTTAGTAGTCTTTTTTTTTCAGAATCTGGGTTTGAGGTATATTCGGTTATAAGACTTGTTGGTTCGCCAAATTCACCGCTATAATAATATTTAGGTAAGATTACATCATGTAAGTACCTCTATATTTTATAGTCTTACATTATGTGTATGTAAACGGCAATATACGCAAATATTTTAAATCTTACACTTAGTGCCGATTGATACAAAAATAGTATAAAATAAAGCCAAACACGACGAGTCAAATTCTCATTGTAAATATTCCACAGGGAATATTATTCAGAGAAATATTAACATTATTTTACTATGCTCCAAACATCTGAAATCCGATGCTTAATTATTGCATAAGCGCAGAGCTTCGAAACATACTATCTATTTTTTTCTTAAGACAGTTACATGATGTCAATACTGACACACATGACGGCCGGTGCATTGCCTCACAGTCATTTGTAATTCGCAGATTCACTGCAATTTACTGGAAGGAACACAACAAAGCGCAAATTTACTGTCGATAGCTATTTGATTCAAATTACGTCGTTGTAAAATCGTAATTGCACAGATAAATAACCAGTTTCGTTCTTAAAAGTGTAAACCAGTCATTTTATTTTTACAACTATATTAGGTAGACTTGTCTGCTAAACCTAATTGAGTTGGTTATGTGGCGTCTAGCTCAATATATTATTTAGCTATTAATTAAATGTAAAAACATGACTTTCAATGTTATTCAACTAGGCAGCTGCTGTTCGTAATTCAAGTTTTAATGCACTACTTCTTAGTATCCATGTTCTTGTGAATAAGTTTCAATTAATTTTACATTATTTTTCTACAGCTTTGCTTTTGTGGTAAGAGTTGGAGTAAAGCGTGTTGTTTTATGAGAAAATGAGATGTTTTCCAAGATTAACTACCATGCATGGCGTTCCGTCATTGTAAGCAATGTTTCATTGCTCATCGTCTATTTGACATAGGTATAGTTCAAAAGTCATTTTATTACTCTAGAACAGAGGTCTCCAAACTACGGCCCGCGGGCCAAAACCGGCCCGCCAGTGCCAACAATCTGGCCCGCGACACCCAATGTCTTATTGTTGTTACTATTGCTGTGATAAGTAGAAAAAGACAGCACAAAATGATAATTACTCGGTCGCACACTTTGCGACTAGTCCAGAAATAAGAGTATAATTAAGTATAGAAAAAATAAAATTGTTTCGGCCCATCGAACATATTAAAAAATCGTTATGGCCCTAAGGCTTCAAAGTTTGGAGACCCCTGCTCTAGAAGATCGTAGTATCTTTTAATTTATTATAATATGTATTAATTTGAGTATAAATTAAATGGAACTCTACCTACGCAACCCGTGTTGATTATCTACGTAAAATAAGCTAATGATTCAACGGTTACTGGTTGTGGATAGATAACTCGGTGTTCTGGACAGTCATCAAGAAGGCTACAATCAGTTTTGTTTCTTCTTCCCTAATATAGTGTGTACCGAATGTTATGCTGTCGCTCCCGGTACCCTATCAAATTACATTGGTCAAGTAGATAGGTTTCATCCTCGTTGTATGAATAGCATGCTATGCATGGAGATACATATACATTTAGTATTACGCAACCTTTCAGCCGTCGCGTCGCGGGGAGACAGAGGTTACCCAAAAACAAGAACTCTAATACAGTGTACCTAGGTAGTTAAAAGAGAAGTGGCGACGTGTGACAGATCATGTGAGATCTGTTACGTTGATAAAGTGATAATTTTACATATTGGCTGGGTGCACCTTGTACCTGAGAATTACACAACTAGGTATACATAATATAGTAATAGTTTTATTCCATAGACGTTTTGTTACATCGTTTAATTCATATGTCTGCATGTGTATCAATCTGTTTATGTCCACTACTGAACATGGCCCTTCTCTTAACACACCAAGAGAAACTAGGGTCGTTGAGGACATATTATTGCCATAATCACCACGCTTGGCAGGAGGATTGGTGATCGCAAAAAGATAGTAAGTATCCTTGAGCTGATAGTTGCTGCTGCTGCCTAAGCCATCACCCATGGTAAGATATGGGGTGGTTTATTCTATTCATTCAATATTATGTAATAAAATGAGCACTGATACGTATACCAAGTGCTTGGTATCTTTCAATATCCATCTAAGTAATAATATTTTTATTTTATTTATTATAATAGATACGATCTCTAAATGCTTAATATAAGAGCTAAAATAATATCAAACCAGTCTAATATTACATTATTTTTAATGACTTGTTTGATAATCAGCTCTCATTTGGGCATAACACGTTATTTAATGGACATAAAACATACACATTATTCAAATATATGCGAGATTTCCTTTATAACAATTCGTTGCAGTGAATATGAATTGATTTTAAATTCACAACGCATTTGTAGCGGGGACAATATTGTTCGCGAGTCTCAGCGGGGTCCCAGATGACATCTCACAGCATGCAACCTTACTCCTCTACGCTCCATTCTAATCGGCAAATAACGATTGCCCTTCGGCTTTCGTCAATAGAGCTCACTTTGGAACGTTCCGCGCTCAAACCAGTCTTCTTTAAATACTTTAGACATTATTTCTATTACAGTTATAGAAAATAAAAGCGTAGATAAAAATAAAGATAGACGTCCCTCGTTACGGAATTAAGCAACCGATTTCGATATGAGTCGAGTTCATTGTTTGATTCACGTTGTTTTGATGTGTTTAGGCGGGCGCGTTTGTGCACGGCTCGGGCGAGCGGCGCGCGGCGCAGGTTATCGCAGTTCGGGCGCCCGTCACGGTTCCCACGCCGAGCGGTATTTTAAATACCTATTTATCTACGTACGGCGACAGGACTGAGATGCATTCTGTTTGAGTAGCCTCTTCTGGATGGGTCAAGGATTTGCAGGTGAGTGCAGATCCGTGCTCGTTACACGATGCGACGTCGACCTGGCCTTGCTATATGTTGTCTTGCCATGTTCTATTATACAATTCGATTGTAGACATGATTTAAATTTAATTGTTGGATGTTATATCGAAGCAACCTTCATTGGATTTACGAGTCGGTTATTACAAGTGAAAACATACTTTCATATTCAAAGATTCACGTCTGAATATAAATTTATTCAAATGAATTGAAATTTTGTTCCTAATTTTAATCGTATCATTTATCATCACGTCCCTGGTACGTATCAAACTTCATGTTTGGTATTGCTACATAGTAATTTTGTCTAAAGCTATTGAGCAACGCAAATTACTAAGTATATTATTTCTTAAATAATTTATTTTTTTGTATGAAAACTTAAAATCGTTGAATTACTACACATTACACGATCACTATTATGGCATATACTGGTTAAGCACATGATATGTATGTCTAAACTACTAGCACTAGCTTTTTCATCTAAACCGTGATTATTTAGTCACTGCTAATACCTACGTAGCGATTTTTTTTTGGTATTAGTACAATCGATCTATGTAACCTACATGGATCGATTGTACATACTTTTTCAATAGCATTGAAAATTACAGACTGACTTTGAATCTCTATTACGAGCGTTCATTCGTACAACCAAATTATTTTGTATTGCATGACACTAGAGCTCATTTAACCACGTGTCTACATTAATCAGTAGTTACCGTCTCCTTGAGGGATTTTTGTATAAAACGAATACTCATGGCAAATTATCATGTCTGCAGTTTATAGATTACTTTCTTATGATTATTATTAAGTACAATCTATACTAATATTATAAATAGAAAAGATTTGATTGTTTGTTTGTAATAGGCTCCGAAACAACGGGACCGATTTGAAAAATTATTTTACCGATGGAAAGCTCCCCCCGGATGACACAGCTATATTTAATAATGAAGTTCCCACGGGAACGGGAGTTACGTGGGTTAAACCGCGCGCGGGAAGCTAGTTAACTATTATATTTTATAACAGTAATACATTTTTGCTGTACCTTGTACTGACGCCAAATAATTCTCTTTTCTTTACGAATGTCTGATTCATTTGTATGTTAAAAGCTGTACAATTTCATTGAGCTTCTACGTTATACAAATTATAAACGGAAGGGTATTAAGTTACCCGACAATTAAGTAGATGACAGAGTATGAACAACTTTTTGGTATGTGTTCATAAATTTTAGAGAGAAAGTATGTTCAGTATGCAGCAGCTGAAATATGATCAAGCGGCAAAATAAAGCGTCTCTTTACGCAAACGAAGCCGACGATTTCTTTAGCAGTCCATTTATTAATGTTTGTCTTTACGTCTATTACACCATAGCGCCATATATATTACGCCATAACTATTCATTAGATTTTGGTGAATAAAGTGTCACTCGATTGGTGCATTGATGCACCAGAGTATTGCTATTGGCCACACCATTGTAACCACCAGGAATACCCAATTTTATGCATTCCGCGAGGCTGTTCCAATAGTTACCCTGGTCTCGAGGAATGCATCAATTGTCTCGTTATTATGGCTCGTGTCAAATAGACTGCATTATTAGGTTCAAACCTACTTTATAGAAAGACAGCTTGGTATTTTAAAACATTTGCTGTAAAATGCTATTAATAAACAGCTACATTACTTATTCTAAAGAATCGAATTGATGACAGAATCTCTTTATGCATAAAGTAATAAAAATATTATAAAATATTTGAGATATAATACTTACTTGATTTCAAGTTTGGGTTTTATTATATAAATTAAGTTTGTAATAGAGAATGGAAACATTGCTACATTTGGACCGAAAGCTGTTTGATACAGAGATTACGCAAAAATGATTTATGACTGTGTATACCAATTCACACGAATACACTAAGTATTAGAAAACCTATAAAACTAATTTAAAATTATTTATTTAACTAAATAAATCATTTAAAATTTAGTTAGTTCACAAAATAATTACCTTGTTAATTAATTAAATTTATTAATTATGAATAAACACCATATGAGTAAAAAAATAATGAAAAGTTCAATTTAATTGTAAGTAGGTAAGTATATTGCAGGTATAGATTACCTATAGGTATATAGTATTAATATAAGTTTATGATACTTATACGTGTTAGTTAATTAACTAACCACTACTAACGATATGCTAGCTGAAGTTAGAAAGGTTGTTTTTTCGCAGCCATTATTCGATTACAACAATTACAATATTGTTTGTTTCTAGATACTATAATACGCATTTTTTATTTAAGTACAAACCTGTTTTTATCATAAGATGTTACAAAAAATTTATGAGCTGCGGAATTTTTCCTCTATCTCTACTATAGACGTTGCTTCGTACCAAATTTCAAGATTCTGAGTTCACGGGAAGTACCCTGTAGGTTTTGATTCCCTTGCAAATGTCGTAAATTCGCGGCATAAACGGCTGTATCTTTTGATTGCGTTGGCTTAGAAGATGGATTTTTTCACAACTCGAAGGGACAGTAGACCTGAGTATTTGATATAAATTTCAGCTTGATACCTTCACGCGTTCCTGAGAATAAGGGTCTTGACAGACAGACAGACGCAGGGACGGACAACAAGTGATCAAGTCATAAAAGGGTTTCGTTTTTTCCTTTCGAGGTACGGAACCATAAATACACTGAATTATGGCAAATTAGCGTAGCAAAACTTCACTTCCAAACTACACACGTAAACTTATTTTATTCTAAAACAATAGTGAACGACTTCACATTGTGCGATGTTTAAATGACGACTTATTTTTTGGGTGACATAATTTAGCCACAAGGCTATTGTTTGTTACTTCATTAGATATAGAGGTGACGTCTATGTGAGTTAAATACAATTCATTCTAACAAGAAGACATATTTTGTAATCGTAGAAAAACCTGTTTTGATTTTTAATTTCTAAAAAGGATAAAAATAAAAGGTAGGTCAAGGAATTTGTTTAGATATTTGAGGTTTTTTTCCAAAGTCAAGAACTCCGTAAACGTCGTTGATGTTGCGTGCCGCTTGTGCCGCGTTGCTGCCACGACGGTACTCATATTCCATTATTATTCGAATTTTTTACGTATCCATGATGACGAAAAAGATTGAAATGCGATGAAAATGTAACACTAATCAATAAACAAATGACTACTTTTGGAAAAAAAATCCATGTTTTTAAAATAAAATTAATTTGAAATTAGAATTCTTAGCCAAACAAAAATTATTTTGATTTGAAATGGTCAGTACTGCAGAACGGCAATTTCATAGGGAAAGACCTAATATAATAGACATATTCAACTTAAAGTAGCTAATTCTTTTTAATTAAATTAGCTCTCTACTTTTAGTTTAGTTTGCATTGTCATTAAATGGGACAATGCTGCCAGCATTCAGGGATCATTTCCAAGTAGCATAGATTAAGAACAGTAAGTATATTATAAGTTAGTTTTAACTTATCATATTATATGTCCTGTGTATTTACTTTATCAAATAACCGGACACGTGCCGTATTAACGAGAACCTTTCCAAGATTTTTATAAATATATTTGTGGTCCCAATGTTTTGACGCCAAGAGGGACAATTAAATATTTAAGGTAATAAATACAAAATATGGTAATTCAAAGCATATTTATTTTTTAAACATAAAGATAACTTTAAACATCAGTATAGTATACAGTAAATAGTTCTAGAGTTCCTATTAGCGGTGACACATTATACATTCGAGATACGGTCTCATTCAATGGTACATTTAATTTTCTATTCAATTTCTTATCTGTAAATGTATGGCACAGTTATATTTGAAACGTGGGAATCGACATTGATTCACTCCGGATTACTTTGATGGCTATCTGCAAGAAAAATAAATTAATAATAACGTCGATATTGGCCGATGTAATCTCTGCGCTACCGAATAGAGATTGCTTATACGAAATTATCTGAAGTGATGGTACACTACATATATAAGCTAATAGATCGTAGCCGTGATCTATTATTGTAATGTAATTGACTCAAGTATACAATCATTATTGAAAAA
Organism: Nycteola revayana; assembly: GCA_947037095.2. Taxonomy (NCBI): domain Eukaryota; kingdom Metazoa; phylum Arthropoda; class Insecta; order Lepidoptera; family Nolidae; genus Nycteola; species Nycteola revayana. Next base: position 15,341,455 of record OX344846.2, on the reverse strand, counting down.
AAAAACTGTTCTTGACCTAAAATAGTCTAGAAAAATATTTAATACATCGCTTTGAAAATCGCTACATTGCAAACATGACCTATTAAAAGCGAGCATAATTCAATAATACATAAGTACTGTTTATCTTATTACCTTGTTACTCTGCAATAATCCTTCCTTTCTCTTTCGCTAACAGCACAAGACTCATAAAATGAATACTTTATTTGCTTACAGAAGTACAAAAATCACTTCTTACAATGATTACGGACAACGTGTCGGAGAGTTCAATCTGCCTGTCTCGCTTTTAAACCGAACACTTTATGATTACTTGTCTAATAAAACAAAACAATGTTTCATTTATTTTAATTTTATATGAGGTGTTTTTGTCAACTTAAATCTTATTCTAGATCATAATGTTCTCTCATTTATCAGTTATTTATTGACACGTTTGCCGTTTAACATCTGAATTTAAATCAATTCCTTTATCTCAAGAGATTTAAAGATAGTTTTACGGAAAAATATAACACGGAAAAGCTTTTATTTTTCTTTTAAGTTCATTGTCGTGGTAATAAAGAGCAGTGCGAGTTGTACAAGCGATAATACTCGTGCTTAAGATAGAATACGTCCGTGCGGCCTCGCTGCAGAATAAATGCTGTAATTAAGTGAAATTATTATAATTCTGTTCAGAATTAAATGGATGTCACAATATCACGCCCTTAAGTAACCGTAAATTCATTAAATATTTGGTAGGTATCTTGATTGTCTACATAAATGGTGCTGCGTGTTTATTATGTTCGTATAATTTCCCTTGTAAATAATTGGACTCGCATTTCTTTGTCGAGAAAATTATATGTGACGGAAAGTTTTGCCTTTATGACAACTGGTACAATAAATCATGACAAGTTAAAAATCATGTCATACATTTATTACTTCTTAGATTGACCCCACATTAACCGTTCCTTGAGCGTGTGTCAAATGCGGAAGACGTGACGGCGAGGGTAACACGGGTGACTTGCGTCGATCACACGTTCCATGAACGCACATGTCCAATATGGGGTAAACCTTAGTTATCTCAAAACTTGAGACTTCGTTTTTCTTTTAAGGGTAACAAAATACTTAAGAGACACAGAATATAAGAAATTCTCGTATTTAACATCGGAATTTGTTAACATGAAAATGTTTTCACCTTTACTCGATACGATGCGTTTTCGGGTGTAAGTGTCGTTATCGAAAACGACAAGCCTATTTGTTATCAGTCCATTATGTTCGCAAACAAATGACACAGCTTAAAGTCTTAAAGCTTTTTAAATGGGTGAGAGTCGTGAGTCCTCGGTCGAGTAATTAGCAGCCGTGGAGGTAGTTTGTGAGCATACGGTCACAGATCAAGTGATGTAAGATGTACCAAGAGTTATTAGGCTATATACGTAGATTGAGTACATTTATTTTGCGTCAAGAACAAGTAATGCCAAACGTTTCAGAGCTTTTAAGTTAATCAGTATTTTTTGGATTATTCTCTCTATTCGTAATAATTAATCTTGATTTTTGTCCTATATTTTATCCAAAGGCTATATTTGCATAATATGTATGTTTTTTCTCTGTATCTATTCGCTGTCTATCCATCGTTTTATTTTTATTGTAGTTTATTATGTATCACTACATAAATAGCCATTATGCCTTTTCCGATATTGTTTTACTCTTTGCCGACATTTAACGAAATATTGATATACCTATAGCATTGTGACAAATTATGCGATAAGTGCGAGTGAGATAAATATATCGGTCATGAGTTACCAAATGCAATTGACGTCACATGCATCTGTCTCATGTGTTGACTACATTAATAGTTTAAGTATTCTAGTTTAAGTACTTTCAAATAAAAACACACTATAACAATGCAAAAATATGGGTGTGTAACGGTTGATATAATAACAAAAAATCACTTGACCTAATTTCAGTTAATATACTTGTGTTTAATATAACGATCAGTTGAGAGAATGAATTGTTCACGTCATTTCATTTTACCTAATTTCTTATGATATAATGAACATTTTGTATAATGCACATTTGACATAATATTCATTAAATATATTATTTATTTCATAATATCTAGGAAGTTCGAATACCTATCAGTCCTCCCGGCGATCGAAGTGGCGCACATCGCGCTGGTAGATGTGCATCCCAATGTAGTGTACTGTTTGTTTTGATTAACATAAATTATAATCATTAATATAAATGTTATATTTGACTGACACTTGTGTCATCAAGTAGTGCGGTGATTTAAAGTTTATAAAAATATTAATTGAACATTGTGTCGTGGGCCAATTATATAAAAGAGTGCAGAATCTTTTAAGTGACTATTATAATTATTGGATTAAAAAAGAAATAGAGACTAAAATTGGTGCTGGACTAAAAAAGTGAAACCGAGGTTTTTATTTTTCTACCCTCATCAACACCATTATCAATAAGTTCGGGCGCGTTCCAGCTTCATCAACTTTGATTTTAAGCATTGTCATAAAGTGACATCCACACGAGCGCTTTTTTAACGTGCACTTAAAAAGCGTTGCGTTTTATCGCGGCGGTTACGACCTGCTCGTTTTACATTATCGGAACAATATTAATACTCTATATCACTAGTTGCTCCAGTTTATACAAAGGAAATGTCATACTCAGATGAGTATGACATTTCCTTTGTATAAACTGGAGCAACTATACATATCTATACTATACAATATCAGATGATAATGATAATAATACTCCAACACTAGTGGAAACAAATATTACTACCAGGCCAACAAAAAGACAGGCCCGGTCGTCTCCTCCACTTAACTCACCAGTTTCGCGTCATGAACTACGAGAGATAATGAATGAACTATTGACGGAGCGTTTGGATAAGTTGGCAGACCACTTTAACACTAAAATTCAAATGATTTTCGATAATGAACTTAAAAATCTTACCCAGGAGGTTCATGATATGAGACAGAGTATGGATTTTATGAATAAGCAATACGAAATTATGAATGAAGAATACATTAATAATTTAACATTTATGAGAGAAATTAAACAGGAAAACACCGAACTGCAGGTGACTATAGTCGACCTACAGTCCCGCCTTAACCAGCTTGAGCAAAAACATAGAAATTCAATGTGTTCCGGAAAAGCAAACAGAAAACCTAAATAGAATAGTAAAAGATATTGGTAACGTGATTAAATATGAAGTAAAAGAAGAAAGCATAATGCGAACCACCCGAACTGCCAAAATCAACCCTGAAAATTCAAGACCACGCTCTATCATAGTAGAGTTTAACAGCCCCCTAATCCGTGATTCATTTCTCACATTTATAAAATTTTGTACATTAAATAACTAGGTACTATCAAAATGTTAGGGGTTTGAGAACTAAAACTCATACTTTTTCTAGAAACCTAATACTAAGCAATTATGATGTTATTGTTCTTTGTGAAACTTGGTTAAACTCTAGTGTGCTAAGTTCAGAATTATTTAATGATAGCTACATGGTATTTAGAAGAGACAGAGAACATTCAGGTTTTCACTGTGGAAAAGAGGGTGGAGGAGTATTAATTGCTGTCTCATAAAAGTTATCAGCAACACGTATACTATTTGGGAGAGTAATTGTGAGGAAGTTTGGGTTTTACTCAATATACCACAGTTTAAGACAATAAAACAATAAGCAATATGTTCAATTTACATTCCGCCCCCGGTACGTAGTCATATTCTAGATCATTTTATTCAAAATTTCAATTCTGTGTCTGAAAAGTATGATGGCTATACATGTATTATGGAGATTTCAATCTGAGCAGCATAGACTGGGCCGATACCTCAGTTAGTGGTGCATTAAATCTAAATCAGACATTAATTGATTTTACATATTTAAATAATTTAAAACAATATAATCATATAAAAAATTACAAACAGAAAATTCTTGATCTGGTGCTTACTGATTTACCACAGTGTATGGTGACATCTAGCGATGATGTGTTGTGTTGTATTGATTCTTTGCATCCACCGTTAACCATCGAGCTCCTGGATATGATGGATATGGATTATCTTGAAAATAACTCTCAAAACCGCAGACTGAATTTCCATAAGGCCAACTACGAATTGATAAATAACGATTTAACAAAAGTTAACTGGTGTGTTCTTGTTGTTGATGTAAACAAAATGCTTTCTATTTTTTATGCCCAACTTAAGGAAATTATCATTCGAAGGGTCCCATTTATAAAACATACAAAAAATCAATATCCACCCTGGTTTAATAAAAATATTATACGTACACTAAGGGAAAAAAATAATATACGTACGAGGTATAAGAAGTATCGAAATCCAATGGATAAATTAGAATTGTCGCTATTAAGTAAAAGATGTTCTAATCTAGCTGTCACCTGTTATAACCGATATATTAATGTTATTGAAGAAAGAATTAAAAAAAATTCTAAATACTTCTGGTCTTACATAAAGACTAAAAGAGGAGGAACAGGTTCTTATCCCAGTAGCATGACGGATGGGATGCAGAATTGTAATGAAGGACCCGGAATTTGTAATTTGTTCGCAAATACTTTTTCTAAAGTATACAGTAAAACGGTAACAAACAACCAAATTAATTCAAATTACTTGCTGGAAATTAATCATAACAGCTCATGTTTTAGTAAGTTAATAATTTCTCATGATACTATATTGAAGCATCTGCAAGCTCTTGATCCTACCAAGGGAGCGGGCCCCGATGAAATACCACCAGTTTTTGTTAAAAAATGCGCCACTAACCTTGTCACACCTCTTTACCATATATTTAATGAATCACTAACATCAGGTATGTTTCCGGACGAGTGGAAATTTGCTAAGGTGGTTCCTGTCTATAAATCAGGCGTTAAAAATAATGTTAATAACTATAGGCCCATATCGATTCTTTCAACACTTGCAAAAGTATTTGAATCTGTTGTCTCTCCATTCGTACATAATCATTTCAAACAGTATATAACTAATGACCAGTATGGTTTTGTTAAGTCAAGATCGACGTCAACAAACCTCGTGGCTTTCACTCAGCTACTAACTGAAGCTTTAGATGATCACAGGCAAGTTGATGTCATTTACACCGACTTCAGTAAAGCCTTCGATAAAGTTCCACACATATTACTTGCAGAAAAAATGTCGACTTACGGTTTTTCGGGCGGTTTCCTTAAATGGCTTTTATCATACCTGTCTAATAGATTTCAATTTATTGTAATGAATGGGTTTAGGTCAGACTTATTTCCCACATCTTCAGGAGTACCGCAAGGCTCCATATTTGGTCCCCTATTTTTCAACATTTACATCAACGACATCACCACATGCTTTGTATATTCAAAACCATATTTGTTTGCTGATGACCTAAAATTTTCCCGTATAATCAACAACACATCAGACGTTAGCTTACTACAAAGCGATTTGAACCGTTTGTACGAATGGACTACCAGCAATGGAATGGAACTTAATATACAAAAATGTGCCTTTATGAGATATACACGAAAAATTAGTAATTATATAAATTCGTCATATGTTTTTTCTGGAACTATAATAAATAACGTTAAAATAATTAAGGATCTTGCCGTCAAAATGGATGAAAAGTTGACTTTCGTACCACACATCGACGATATCACAAAAAGAACATCACAACTTTTGGGATTTATAATTAGAAATGGAAAAGTATTTCGAAGACCAAAAACCAAAATACTATTATAACCAAAATAATATTTTCACTTGAAAAAAGGCGTACGATTACAGACTTAATTTTTCTTTATAAATTAATTAAAATGAAATAGATTCACCTGATCTACTAAGTTCGCTGAAATTTAAAGTCCCAAGGCGCTCAGTCCGAAATCCTATACTCACATTCGTTCCACCGCTGTGTAAAACAGTTTTAGGCTACAATTCTCCAATCCCAAGATTATGCAGGACTTTCAATAAATATTGTGTAGAGACCCTTGATATCTCTCATAAAGGAATACATTATTTTCGTCAGTATCTTTACAAATCAGTTTCAAACTAACGACCACTGTACGATACCGTTATATTTAATATTTCATCCTTTATATGTTTTGTACAAAATAGTTAATAATATGCATTAGCACTAAGTACCAATTCTCAATAAAACTAAATATTTGATTCTATGTAAACATTAAGCATGCGGTGTTTGCCTTTAATTAGTTGTACTTTTAACATGTAAGTAGATTATGTTCTGTATTCATTTTTACCATGTAACATTGTAACAACTGTTGGCAAACCTTTAAATAAAATAAAAATAAAAAAAAATATTTATTTCCTATAATATGCATAATCTCTAAGTAACTTTAATATAATTTAGAAAATCTGATACGATTTTAAATTTATGTGTTGCTATGTTATGATTAAATAAATATTGTATTAAGTTTTTTTTTCTTCGCTTTATACCCCTATACACTTGCCACCCTCAACTATTGTAACTAGGAGAAACTGGATGCAATCTGGACTTTAGGGCATCCCGACTCTGACAGGTTAGTTTACAAGGGGATGGAGGGGTCATGTGAGCGAGCGAAGCGAGCGAATAGATCCCCCCCTTCTGAGAGATGGTGTTCTGAGTTCTTGTCCAACATCTATGGTTTTTACATACTTCTAAAGGATATTTAAATTAAAAATAGATAGATTTTCTACAGGATATTCTAATTAAAATATAATTTATTACTTACTCACTTTTGAATAAGTTTATCCATACCTAGTACCTACTAAAAAGAGGAAAAGTTTGTAAGTGTGTAAGGTTGTAGGGGGTGATCTTGGATCTACAAAAAAAGGTACACTGTGAGTGTCATAAGCTATTTTATTGTCTTAAAATATACCTACATTAACCTAAATTTACTTACGTGCGTGAAACCGCGCGGCACACCTAGTCTGCACCCAAAAAACAATCTTTTGATTGCGAAATGCTTTGTAGGTAATATGTCAGTACAAAAAAGGATTATTTCCGTGTCTGGCTGGTTGACAAAACATCGTCCGTGCCTCTGAAAGCACGTTAGGCCGTTGGTTCTGATTTCCATTACATCATCTATGCAAAGCTATATACCAAAGTTTACTTGATTACAACATACTTAATACAGTGGTTATCAACCCTCCTATCATATGGTAACTATGGCAAAAGCCTCCTCAAGGGAGGCCCACGTTCAGCGGTGGACGTTATGTATAAGGGCTAATGATATGTCGAAACACCACATTTACAACATTAAATGATTGTATACAACGGAAATTTAATTTTAAAAATAGCCATTGCAGTACTTATCTGCAAACCAAACATAATAAAAAGAACAAAGCTATTAACACGATGTAACAGGACTGCGGTATGTGGTAATTAAAAAGCGACGACGCATGTTCAAGGTCGTTGAATATTTGTAACAAGTTATTCTTCCCCTTAGACAATATTATTAGCATATCGAAACCGCCTCATGAATGTTTCCGTTGAAGGCACCGCATATTAATGCAAAGACATTCCCAGCTCTTAGGCTTGGAGCGCAAAACAAAATCAATGTACCTAGGCAAGAATATCAAATTTCGAAAAGGGTATAACTCCATGGAGTTAGGCCCTTTTCGAAATTGGTCATTCAATTATGTATACTCACAGAACTGGTAATCGAGATAAGTTAAACTATAGCAAATCGTGTACTGGTTCTATATACCTTTGCAATATTAAGAAAAATAACGTACTATGAAACTTGGCAAAAGCCAGGGTTATTGATGGATATTACCATAATCCCCACGCTTGGCAGTTTGGTGATCGCAGCAAGATGATAAGTATCCTAGCGCTGATAGATGCTGCTGCCCATCCATCAAGTTTATGTCCCTAAGTCACATCTTACGACACCGATGGCAAAACATCGGGTGGTCTATTCGAAACTGAACACTACACACGGTATATGTGAAATACCTTTGTGTGTGATTTCTATAAATGAAACTAAATTACAATCTTATCTTAACTTAGTAACTACTCTTTATAAATGTTATTATCCTATTGATACTTCGCATGATTCTTACTTCACTACAAAGTAATAAAAACCTTGGTACTTTCTTATTCTCTTCATGTTGCAATTACTTTTTGTACAATAAACAATATTTTAACCTTATCTTTGTGTTATCCAACTCTAGGTAATCCACTTCCTCTCAGACCAATTAACCGCAAGTACTTACTATTAATATTTTTCCAATTCATTTTTTAATGACAAAAACGAAAATGGGCAAATAAAAATTGTAATCTTCTTCACTGACGTTATAAACACCTGGAAGGATAAAAAGGTTGAAAAAGAAATATTATAACGTCTCACTAACTGTAACGTATTAATTGGGACGTTGGTCATGATCGTGAAAAAAAAAAAGAAATAGCTCCTACAACGTTTCTCTATTACTACCTAGCGTTAATGTTGCTTTTATCTAGTTAAAACGGATGAGTGAACACGATTTACATTATACATTACACGGATTATACTATGACAATGTGACTATACTCATTGGAAATTAAACTTTGCTTACTGATAATAAGGCTCACAGCTAACATTATAGACAATAATAGAAAATAGCACATGGTACTTATTACAATTGATTAAAGTTCAATATTCTACGACAGTTACACCTGTCACATGAAATGCTATATACTACAGCGAAATATTGAATGCTAGCTAGGAACATATATTTCACAATGCAAATGTTATTACAATTTAATTGACAATTTATAACTTGTGAGAATAGCTTACTGTAATTTCGTTATGTTAGTTTGACGGCAACAACAGTAAATTTTGTTATTTTATTCGTCTACATGTTGCCATTTTGTTCTAAATTAGATACACGACAAGAAGTATAAACAATTTAGTAAAGTAATAGCTTTAATCTATTTATCCTCAAATAGGACATGAGTCTCTTAGCAGGTAACCACAGCCTAATTAACTCAAAAATAAGTAATTGCTTAAGGCGAAGAGCAACGGAATCAGCAACAAAAGTAAGCGCTGTTGTAAAATATTATACAATCTTTTTATCTTTTCTTACAATATATTTCTTTATTTACAATATTAGAAGGTTGAAAGCCATATTTAATAATATATCGGCTTTCAACGACTATTATCCTTATTATTAATTTAGGGCTCAAAAATGGTTATCTAATAGAAATTATTATATCGGTTAGGTACTTTTTATAAAATAATATACTTTTAAAATAATATACTTATACCCAAACGTTCGAGGAAAATAACATTTTATTCAATTTTACCAATATGATAAAACTATTATAATATTAATTATTATTAATATTGTGTTTAATATATATTTGTACGCAGTAGTAGGTACCTACTACCTCGAAGATGGAACTTGTGCCACAGGCACTAACGTCCATATTACATCAATTATGTAATTTACATCATAACTACTTGCTGCATACATAAGTGCGTTAGTATTGCACTCACAAAGCTTCTACTGATGTCTATAATCAGCATTACGGGCTGAGGCAAGTACCTACTCTGAGTAAGCATTAGCCTAAGTTTTCCGTAGTCGAATGCATACAAAGGAGTAGTATGTAGCTGTGTCATACTTCCCTGTAGGAGAATTACCAGCGCGGCATCTGCGCATTGAACTGCACCTACCTTCTCTTGATCTGTTTAATTTTGCAATAATTTCTTTTATCAGCGGCTAGATTTCCTGAGTGCGCGGGCGCAATGTGCACGAGGTTGGCGACGTGGCGCGATGAACGTGTGCGATACCATTCATTAGGCGCGGTGCAGGGCGCTCACGCGTCAAATTAGCCCAAGCCGCGCTTAATTAGACAGTGCAACGTCGCCTGCCGACCGCCGAGCACCCCACGCTGCCTACACACACGTCGCCGACTGCTCTTTCAAGCATTATCTCGGAACACACTATCTAACCTCGTATTTAAAGATGAAACTCACGTAAGCGCCGTGGTACAGAACAAAATTGAGAAGCAGCTTATCCAATCAGCTTAACACATCGGCTATATGTTTGAGCATGTAGGACTCTGTGTTTAAATAAGAGTTAGAATTATGTGTGACTGTTTTAATACTTATTAATAATACAAGTTAGTAGAGTAAGAAATAATTATACATTGTAAATGTTATGTCTACGTATCAAAAAATAAATAAATAAATAAACATGTAAATAAAAGTGAATACCTATTAACGGTCTGCAGATGTGCGTAGATACATTAGTCTAAACAAAAACAGGCATTTTCTGTTTACAAATACCTGTATGTAATTCTGTTTCATTTTTAATAATAGTCAAGTACTGTAGCGTTATATAAATAACAGAAATTATTTGCAAAGCTACGCTATTGAGTTTAATTAAAGGACAATGTGAGGATCAGCTGCTAGGACCGTTACGCGGTAGCACGCGATGCAAGCGGCGGCGGGCGGCGCATGCGCAGCTCCGTCGCCTGCGCACCCGCCCGCCTTGTGTCTTAGGTCAAGATCGGCTCGCGATGATGCCAATTACCTACTTGACACACAATAATTGTAACGCCTCGTCTGTCGTCAATTAGTTACGACTAGCTGACAGCATCTTGCCGGTATTAACAAACCAGTTCGACCACTGCGCACGCGATAACGATGCTATTAAAGATGAATATCGTAATTACTATCGAAGTTATTATTTTGTAGTATGAAATTATTTAAAATTCATATAAATACCTATAGTCAACTAATTGATAAGCGGATGCGATAATCCACTGCACCGAAAGACAATCCTTTTTGTAGGTATAATTGTCGAGACTTTAATTGCCTAAATCCTGGTCGGGTACTCGTAATAAAGCTATGTTCATTTTTTTTATAACCACCACGGAGAGTTTCGACGCGACGAGTCTGTGTTATTCGCATTGCAATGCTCACAAAAAACAACAACTAGGCAGGTTCTAATAAGCATTTTAAGTAATTAACCGTATACAGCTACCAACAGACAAAACCTTCTCATTATGTAGGGTTGATTCCACCTAGTTGTATGTTCTATACCTAATATTCTTACAAATGCAGCATAAAGAGGAACAATTAACGTAATTACAAGAACGGTTTCTGTGGGCAGGTGTAAAACACCAACCACTCATAATTCCTAGTAACGGAATTGGCTTAAGGCGATACTAGGGAAACGTGCTAGTAGGCAGCGAAATTACTAGTTCACCATAATAGATCCCTGTGTAATTCTAAGCACCTTACCTCGGTTATTTTACATGCAAAAATTATACGTCGTGCATTAGAAAAAAAATTGTGATTATATTTAAGTGGCATCTTCAAGCAAGGTGGATTTTATAATCTTGGTTGAATGAAAAATTAAAATGAATCACAATTTATGACGACGATGGTGTTAACATAAAACTTTAAATTCATGTTAAGTTTCGTCGAAAACTATAAAAGTTTAGATATAGTACCTACTTGTCAGTCAAAAGTAATGGTAATCTATACAAAATCTGTTTGTAATGGCAAAACAAGAAGTTTTATACTGTTTGAATGTGCCTGTATTCCGCCTAATCTTAAAAAAAATGGGACTTCACATGTAGAAAGCTGAGGCATAATTAATAAGCTCAGGCTTTATTTTTGTTAAGACAATTTTTTCCGTGGGTTACGGTGGCAGCTAGTAATTAATATGTTTCATTGTAATGAATGGTCAATCATTAAGTAAATTTACGATAACCTATTAGCCGACTGTCATCGTAAGGTGACTCTTATATTGACAAATGTAATTCGAAAGAGAGAACTCATATTACAGTTCTATAAATAAACATAAATAACACTTCAAATAGGTACCTACCGGCTTAATATCGCAACACTGCCTGTGCCAGTCTGACAGATCGTAGCTTTATGACAAATAAGATGGAGATAAGTAATTAATAGTGCTGTCGCTGCACTAAGACAGCTAAGAGCGTGTCGTCGTGTTGTTAACGTGTTATAAACAAGTTGAGACAGAGCCCGATTGTGGTAATGCTTTGTTCTCGTGATCCGTTCGAACTCACTATTGGCAAAATCTCGCGGCACATAAATTTGCCAGGTTCCGTTGTGAAAGCCAATATTCTTTGTGGCGCTCGCGAGGTATATTTCTAACATTAAATAAATTACACCGATATTACAAGAACGAATCGGTAGAACTTGTTTTAGTCGGACGTGTCTGGTCCAGACGTTGCATCGCAAACATCAATTTCGTGTTGCCTACTTTTAGAGTTATTAACAGAAATACATTTTATTTTATAGGTAGATACATATTCCTTTGTATTGTACCGTATGTAAAACTATGTGGTGATTTATTGTATAGTTTTAATGTCTGAATTATACAGCTGAATAGTAAAAAGGTAGATACGAAATGCGTATTTAAGTCAATTGCGAAGTTTTATAAATATGTTAAATATTCAAAAACAAGTGCCGTCATTAATCATGTTATGTTTGAAATGATAAATGAAAAAATACATTAACGTTTTGAAATCAAAACGAAGTTGGTATTTAATAATAATATTTTTTTTAATAGTATATGATCGCAGGTTCCTCTTACAAGCAATTTTGTAGTGAGTAGGTATATAAAAAAAAACTAGACACAATTAGAAATTGTGTAATGAATGTCATGCCGTTGTCATGTTAGTTAAACTATACGATTGGTCAGACCTTTCCCCACCCGACCCTCAATTTGCAAAGAACTTTCCGATGCCCTCGTAAACCCTATTGTAAGTCCGAGCGACCCGCGGACATAGGGTGACAGTTGCACAAAACTCCACTAAAAACCTAACAATTATAATCGTCAGCGACCGTCGCCGTCGTGAGCCGAGGTGCAAGTCCCACAGGGTCCCTCATGTGCCCTCATGTTCAGGTTGCTTAGTTTGTAGTTTATTAAACTGTTAACAAGGCTGGAGCCCTGCCTCGTCACTGACTACATAATCCGTCATCAGCATCCGTCCAAAAAAAGTCAGTCTTTTCAATATATCGGAAAGAAAGGACGAAAAAATAACATTTATATGAAATTACTATTTATATGGTGATTATATAAATAATAATTGAATATAAAAACATCATTCATTTCAATATCTAAAGCTATCAAAGCTACCAAAACATTGGGGGCAACAGATTGTTGAAACAAATTAAAGAATAAATTTGTATCGTACTGAGGCAGTATCTCAACGAAATGTAGGTACATACCTAGAATAATCATCTGCTATAACAGTTTGCGATTTTATATAATAGTTTGTGGTTTAAACGGAAATTGAGTTATAATTTGTAATTGTCGGAGCCAGCGGCATCCTGTTATGGCGGTACGCCAAAATAAAATATGAAATGTATCTTTATTTAGCACATTCCAAGGAATCTTAGTCAAGGATAAAGCGAAGATGGAAGATAATTATGTGGGTAAACTTTATTACATCATCATCATCAGCCCATATAACGTCCACACTGCTGAACATGGGTCCCCTCCAAGGAAGGGTATTTGCCATAGTCACCACGCTTGGCAGGCGCAGTATTATCTTGTACCACACGAGGAAACACTGCTGCCCGTTCCTTGATATACGATTATTATATAATAGATCATGTTATAATAATCGCGACCAATCCCAGAACGTGCTTTCCGAGGCACGGCGGGGTCAACTAACCAGACCCGGAAAGAAATCTTAGAATTTACACTAAGATTTCCTATCCGGAGTCGAACCCACGACCTCCGAGATTTAAAGCAAGCCAAATACCGCAACGCTACGGTGATTGTCATTGTCATTATTGATTGAAATAAATTAAAAAGACTCCGTACCTTGTGCTATTATAAATTATTAACTATGGCGATGCCTATTCGATTTGACGTATATTTTCTAGAGTAACACTTTAATTAATTATTCCAATGCTGAAATCGTCAGTTTTAGTAATGTTTGGTTTTTACTTTTCACTAGCTTACTGCGCACGGTTTCACTTGCGTAGCTTACGTTATTTTATTGTACATATATGTTCCTATTGAATCACTCTATCTATTAAAAAAACCGTATCAAAATCCGTTTCGTAGTTTTAAAGATAAGCATACATAGGGATAGACAGATGGCGGGAAGCGACTTTGTTTTATACTATGTAGTGACTAGCTGCGCCTGTGGTTTCACTCGCGTCGGGTTAACTTTGCTCCAGTAAGTCGTAGCATTATGTTTTATATGAAGCCTGTACATTAATCTAGCTTATAATCTAACCTGTGCAACACGTCAGCCAAATCTGTTGTGTCAATCAAACATCCATACTAAGTTTCGTATTTATAATTATTATTCTACAAATGCAGAATAAGAACTAACCGAACTATTAAAAAAATTCATAAGCTTTTAATTTTTTTAAGAATAACATATTGAAACAAAAATCAATGGTTGCCAAAACTGCCTATTTCAAAATTGGAATAATTAATTAAGTTTTACTTCTAAAATTCCAATTCGATTGTGTATCGATTCCACTCGATTATTTCGCAATATCTTCTCCTATTATTAGTCCTCGTTTATGACCCCTAAACGAATGATTTATAATATTATGGATAGATATGTGAAAGGATTTTTATTTATCGGCAAGGTTTTTGAAACTATTAATTAATAGTTTCAAAAACCTATTAATTAATATATTAACGTTTCCAATATCCGGAATCGTAAATGTTAACACCATCACAAATTTGGATCGCATACTCTCGTAATATTTTAATAGAAAGCACTTTTTTTTTCGAAATAACATATGACGATAGCCACGAGGCTTTTTCTATTCTACCGCCTACCGGGCATAAAGGCGAACAGAGCTTCAGCATTAATAGGTAAATGGTTTCATCCTCAGCAGCCTGTATAACGTCCACTGCTGAACCTGGGCCTTCTCCCGGGGAGGATATTTGCCATAGTCACCACGCTTGGCAGGCGGGTTGGTGACCGCATTATTACATTTATTGTCCACTACAACAACATGGACATTCCCGAGGTTGGTTTTGCTATGGTCACCACGCTTACGGGATGTCGGGATGGTGAGCTGCTGCCCGTTCCCTGGTATTCCATTTTATTGTTATAAATTATCTTTTAACGATCAGGACCAATTGCTGAACCAGACACGAAAAAAAAGATTTTACACAATGATTGCTTGTCCTACGTAGGAATAGAACTCCCGACCTCCGAGCCTT
The DNA here is from genome assembly GCA_947037095.2 of Nycteola revayana. Classification (NCBI taxonomy): domain Eukaryota; kingdom Metazoa; phylum Arthropoda; class Insecta; order Lepidoptera; family Nolidae; genus Nycteola; species Nycteola revayana. The sequence continues at coordinate 15,326,328 of OX344846.2, read as the reverse complement.
AAAGCGACACTTATACTCCTAAGCCAATTCAATAATCCTAAAACGAAAAAATAGATGGAGACACAGACAGAACAACAATCCAACAACCTATATCAATGCAACCGTAGCTATACGTATACTAATAAAATATTAACTCGAAGTCAAAGGAAAAATGTATTATATTCTTGTTTGTTTTCACCATCACCACTATATTTTCTAAGTATGAACGATACGAGTTTATTTTCTTAAAGAGATTTCCATTAAAATTAAAATACGCAGGACAACTCCACATGCTCTCGTGTAATACATTGATCCTGGTATGAAATACGTTGTTTTTTTTTCAAATTCCTAAGAAATATTCAAAAACGTTTTATGTTGCAATTATTTCTATAATCTTCAAATAGTTTAAGCGTTAAGATACCACTAAATATAGGTACCGTTTATTATGTCATATTGCTCATAAAAGTTTTTGTTGCAAATGAATACATTATATCGGGCATAAATAACGATAAAAGCCCAAATCTGTTAACAATAAAATCTAAAGTTGCTAAACTCATCATTCAAATATTTGATATTGCGTTGGCGGGCGACGCGGCTATTAGCACTCTTCTATTTGATTATATACCACATTTATCGCTATACTAAACGTTGCATCAAATTAAAAATATTCTGTAACACGGTGCTTAAACTACTGACATACTTAGTACTTACTTACTTCATCAGCCGGTTAACGACCACTGAACATGGTGAACATGGTCCTCCTCTTTACATAGCATGGCGCCAGAGTCATTCAGGAATTTTGCCATAATCGCCTTGGACGGCGGATGGGTGATCACAGAAAGGTGGTAACTAATCTTGAGCTGATACATATGGGAAGACATAGGGTTGTGTAGCGGAAACTGCGGAGTAACCGACATACAGATACATAATAATACAGCGCCAATTTTGGTATTCCTCTCAGCCCACATTCGCATTGAATCTCAGGGAATTATACCGCATATCCAACTAATTTATAGCTCAATTCGGAAAGCTATTATGTTTAGATAGTGTATTAGTACAAACAGTGCGCTTCCAATTATTTACGACAGGCTTGCAGCGCCCTCAGGCGCAATTTCACAACACTTTATGGACGAGCGTCATTATGCCGACGTTGCTCAACTATGACGCCTTTGATTATTCGATAATAACACAAACTTAATTATAATGTCTATAGATATATTACTTGGAGATTAAAAAACAATTTCAGTGTGGTGACGTAATTTGTTAATGATAGAATAAGAAGCGACCAGTTCCTGTTTTGTATGTGTTTTATCAACGCAAAACTGATGTCACAGTGCAAAAAAGTTTTGGTTGAGGCATCTAAAACTACCTACCTATATTTAAAGATGACACTCACATCTAAGCGATACCGCATCAGTATTAAGTAATGATTATATTAAAATTATTTATATAATCAATTAAACTAGTTTTGATTAAAGTATCTCCCTAAATCATCACCTTTGTGTTTTACGATCGTACGTTTATTGAGTATCCCGAGAAGAAAGTGATATATTTTATAATATTAGATAAACTGGTTATATAAAACTGTTAAGAGGAGGCCATATACGATGGGTCTAAAGCTTATTTCCCTAGTCTAGGAAGTTCTTTAAAAAAACTTATTTTGTTTAGCTATAGCCATACATAGAACAATAGATTTACACAGCATATAAGATTTATGGCAGTCTTTGTTATAATATGTAAAGATATAAAAACAGTTACCAATAGGTGCATACTTACACCATTAATAAAAAACCCGCAGTAATATTTGCATCATATACGCATATAAGCATTTGTAACAATTAAACGTCTTTACTACCTATATTTTTAAGATTTAAGAATAAGAAGATCTTGTTAATGTTTTCCATGAAACTCCCCGTCGATAAATACTCCAAGACACTCGTTTAAACAATACGAGACTAAGACTAAGAACTATACTAAGAACTATCACAAGAAAAGAAGAAGAGAGATCGCCTTGTAGCAAAGCAAAGACTAGTGTTTGCTACAATACAAATCTTGAATAATGTTTTTGAACTTAAATAATTTCAGTTAATGTTAATGGCTGCCGGTGCTTTCATATTATGTACCTATGATATACGTAACTTGTTATGTTCCTTTATGAATCCTATACGAAACAAATGTAAATAAAGCGATGTTCGCAACTTTTGAACTTTGCCTTTGTTAATAACAAACGTTATTTTAAAGTTACTTATCTATATTGGCTCTAAAGACAAGAAGCTCTAAAGACAGCATTTATAGTAGTATTGCGCTTAATTCATAAACATTTAACTTTTTATTTTAATAATTAATCAATCTTATAGTTGATGATTGGAACTAGCTCTATCTAAGTAGGATAACTACTTTAGTGTCTTTTTTTCGACATATGTACTTAGCCACGAGGCTTTTGCTACTTCATCGAATAAAAGCATGCACTGCTCCTGCCTCAATAAATAGCGATACTGATAATAGAACATTGAGAATAGTGTAATATAATTATAGTTATAACCAAATCCAATTAAATGCCTTGATGTACCTACTTAAGATTGCAATTAAATTATGCATTCGCAATATCTGATTTTTTTAATTAGACGCAAAATTTCCCTGTATTTAAGAATTACTCTTAATACACTATTAATGATTGTTTTTTTTTCAATGTATGATAGTGGAAGCTGCATATAGGTAAACTACCTATATTCTATATAGTTTCCTATTTTTTATAAGCGCTTCTGTTATAACCACAGTTACTGTTTTGTGAGTACATAGTTCATGCTAGACAAGGTACCTAAATAATAAAATAAAGGCATATGACAATGAGTAGTTAAATAAACAACAAAAAAAATACAGACAGAAGTGTCACGGTCATTACATATATTTTTCATTAACCGTATTCACTCGATCATACCGACGCGGTCCGCGCCCCCGGCCTCATATCGATCTGTATTCTATCTATCACCACTATTATTTATTGTGCCAATTATATCGGCATCAGTATCTAATGTTTCATTTCTTATTTATCGCCCACCTAATCAATATATTCACGCTTTATTGTCGTTGTAAAATTAACTAGTATATATACCTCGACACTTTTATTTTGTGGGCGTGTGGCCTAATAAAGTTTTATGCCTAAACAAGTTGGTGAATTCGAGCTGAATACAACACGCCATATCAGATAGACTGTAAATATGTCAAAGATGGAGGCCACATCAACAAAGTTTAATCATGAGACGAGCAAAATGGATGTGAATATCCACTTATGCCTTGTACCCCACATAACCCCACATTACATAATTATATAAAAAATATTAAGAGATTGATAAGGTTACCATTTATTCTTCGTTCTCTTCTAGCTAAATAAGACAGGGAACTGCCCGTTTCCTACTGCTCGTTCCGTGATATACAATTGCTGTACCTACTTCTTAACATGCTTTCCGAGACACGGAGGGTAGTCCCTCAACCAACTAAACCAGGAAAAAATCTTAGATGTGACATAAAGATTTCATGGTCGGATTGGTAGGGATCAAACTAACGACCTCCGCGGCTTATCATGCTATACCAGCGAGGTTGTCGTACCTATATGTAACCTTTGTATGAAAAAGTCACAAAAAGTTTATTGTTTTAACCAAGTCGACATGTCATTAAAAGAGTAGACGCTGCGAAATTCGCTGCGCACTAAAACGTGATATCGGTTAACAAAGCCGCCATTATTGAAGCAAATGATAGGCGTTTAATTAACATACCCACCTCGTGTCGAACAAGGCATTGAACGCGAAGTCCGATAGCGGACTGCATCCCAAACCATGGCTATTTGTAGCAAAGTTGATAATTAAGGATTAAAAGTTAGTTTCTGCCATTGAATAGGTTTATTGGTATAGAAAAGCGCCTAGGAACAAAAATAAATAAAGCTTTAATTTTGTTCGTCAATGTGAACATCAACATGGGCCTACTCCCGAGGGAAAGTATTGCCGTAGTTACCACGCTTGGCAGGTGGGATGGCGACCGCAGTTTTACGTTGTAACACACTAGAAAACACTGCTGCCCGTTTCCTAGTATACGCTTGTTACAGATGATGTTATAATAATCAGTACCGACGGCTAAACGTGCTTTCCAAGGCACGAAGGGTAGTCCATCAACCAATCAGCCCTGAAAAGAAATCTGAGAATTAATGTTAGGCGCAGCGATCGAACCCCCGAACTCCGAGACTAATAACGAGATGCATTCCACTTAGCCACAGATATTGTCGGGATTGCAGGAGTACTAGGAAAAAGAAGAGATTTCTTGAGGAATAAGTACCTATAGATAATACCTTTGTACACAGTTGTTTGTCTATCTTATTTTCAAAACTTGGTGACAAAAGACTACACTATGAATTAATAACTAGTATTATTATAGGTAATAAAATGTACCACTAAGTTCCTTTAAAGTGAAACGTCTTTACAGAGTGTTTCACTATCACTACATAGTATAAAACAAAGTCGCTTCTTGCTGTCTGCCCGTCCCTATGTTTGCTTAGATCTTTAAAACTACGCAACAGATTTTGATGCGGTTTTTTTTAATAGATAGAGTAATTGAAGAGGATAGTTATATGTATGATACATCAGCATGGCACCCATGCGAAGCCGGGGCTAGTGGTAAATAAAAGAAGATGTGTACAGTAGATACAAAACTTATCGAATAACTGAATAACAGTCGTGAGTCTTAATTGTTAATAGCATTATGAGATAATTGGCGAGTTGTAAAGTAGCGTATGGTTGCGAATTCGCATATTTAGAATTCATAAAATTCAAATGTTTGTCGACTAGACCGAGAGTTTGTTTATGATATGTTTAAGTATATTATTATGTTTTACGGCCGAAGTTTTACGCATACATCTTAATTGGCTATAGATCTATTAATAGTTGAAAATATACTAAAATTATCTACACTTGAGAGCAATAAAATCGCACACGTTGACTTTTTGTTGTTAAAGCAGTTTTTTTCATGAATGTGAATACATATTAAAATAAAACTTACACTATTTGAATGTTTACTTCAGTACCTTTCTAATGATATCAAATACAGTGTAAAAAAAGTACCCATAGGGAGTTTTAGGGCACAAAACCCAACATACGGATAAAATTACCCAATTTAGCTTAAGAAAGAATAAAAATAAAACTCAAAATGCTTGATCAAATTGTTTTTTAATAAGGTGTATTCCCTCCCCTAGCCTTGATTACAGCTTTTAATCGGTTTTTCATGGACCGTATTAATTTCACCATGAAATCTTGTGGTATGGCGTTCCACTCCTCTTCAATGGCAAGTTGAAGCTCTTGGAGGCGCGTAGGAGCAGGGCTTCTTGCTCGAACTCTTCTTTTTAGCTCATCCCAGACATGCTCAATCGGATTGAGATCAGGACTACGAGCTGGCCACTCCATCGCGGTGATTCCAACGTCTTCCATGTAGTCGCAAACTGTTCTAGCGACATGTGGTCTGGCGTTGTCGTGCATTAAGAGAAAATCTTCTCCCATAAGCCACGCAAGCGGCCTCACATATTCTTCGAGCACTTCTTCGACGTATCGTGCAGCCGTCAAACTTCTCGATCTCGGGCCGGTATTCGCCGTAGTGATGAATACAATGTCAGTTTTAGTGTCCAACATTATGCCACCCCAAAACATACACGATCCACCTCCAAAAGCCACACGTTCGCTTATGCAGCATTGTGAAAATCGCTCTGATGACCTTCTGTAGACCCTAGAGCGTCCATCATGACCATGTAAAGTCATTCTGCACTCATCAGAGAACATAACAGCCCGCCATTGGTCATACGTCCAATTTAAATGTTCCCTAGCAAATTGTAGCCGGGCTTGTCGGTGAGCTGTGGTCAATTTGGGACCATTTGCTGGGCGATGTGAAGTCATTCCTGCTTCACCTAGTCTTCTTCGAACTGTCCACCGACTTATACTGACATTGCGAACTTCTCGAAGCTGTTGTCCCAGTTGAACCGCGTTCAGTTGCCGATTTCTCAAAGACCTTGTCACAAGAAAGCGGTCATCACGCTCTGATGTTGTGCGTCGCCGGCCAGATCCTGGTCGCCGAATGTAGCCACCGGTCTCTTGGAACCTCTGGTATACACGACGAACAGAGTAGCGGCTCAAATTTAGCCGTCGAGCAACTTCACTTTGGTTATGGCCTGCTTCGAGCAAGGCAATAACTTGAGCGGCTTCTGCGGGCGTGGTATCCATATTTTTCCAGTAAATCCGTATGCTTCCAGTAGAGATGTTATCACGTTGACCTTCGGTATGCAACTGATTAAAAATTCCAATAAACCGACCTTTTTATACCTGCGGCTAAGGGTGCAAGTAGTGACAACGCAAACGCGTGAATTTGGGGAATTCGGTGTACGGTCGGTTTTTGTAAGTTACGTAAAGGTCAATGATTTTAATTTTATGTTTTTGTAAAGCTAAGCTTGTATGCTTTAATTTTGTCTAATGATTTTTACTCAATATCTTTAGATTTTAGAAAACAATCAGTAATAAACCAAATTACAAGGGGTGTGCGATTTTATTGCTCTCAAGTGTAGTAGCTTGTTCTTTAATAGGTATGGCCTAAATGTTTTAGGGGCATTTGTTTGTGACAAAATCAAGGTGCGCCATATTCGTTTATTACTCATTGTTAAAATTAATATTATCTCAATATATGACAAACGCTACGGAAGCGTAGCGGTATTTGGCTCGCTTTAAATATCGAAGGTCGGCGGTTCGATCCCCACGCCGGACAGGAAATTTTTGGGTAAATTCTAATATTTCTTTCCGTGTCTGGGTAGTTGAGATACTACCCTCCGTGTCTCGGAAAGCACGTTAAGCCGTTGGTCCCGATTATTATAACATTATCTATAATCATTGTATATAAAGAACGGGCAGCAGCGTTTCCTTGTATGTACAAAACATAATACTGCAGTCACCAACCCGCCTGCCAAGCGTGGTGACTATGGCAAATACCCTCCCTCGAGAGGAGACCCATGTTCAGCAGATGGATGTTTAAATTACCGTGTGGTTTCCGGCTTAGAATAGACCACTCCATGTCTGCCCATAGATGTCGTAGGAGCCGACTAAGGGACAGCTTATGAATGGGCAGCAGCATTTATCAATTCAATGTGCTTAAGTATAGTGATTATGGCAATACACCTCAATATTTTTTTTTTATTTGCTCTACCAACAACTGTTTACACCAATACATTTTACAAATACATAAAATTTTAACAAACAGTAACCAGTGCAACAGTTACTTAAAGGTTAACACCACATGCATAAGCGATTGAGAGCAACAAACAATAATTTAATTAGGTCTAGTTAAAAACAATATAAATTAGAAAAAATAAGACATTATTAAGTAGTATGTAAAATTAAATTGAGTAATGAATCAATGAATGTCAAGGTCTGAAAAGAGGGTGCACATATTCAGCAGTGGACGTAAACGGACTGTTAAAGTAAATAAGTAAAGTTTTTGTGTATCTGAATCAATTAGATCAATATACATTAATGTTCTGTATATTATATTTTATGATAATGTTACATCGCTGATGTATTGAACAATACTGAATTTTAATTTTGTCTTTACCGTAAAAGACTAACAGACCTTATTTTCCATGCAAATCCCTTTTATCACAATAGCATACATTCATGAATACATTTTTACGATACATTCATGATCGAAATTGGTCATTTCGAAACATTTAATCCTCGTATTTATGTGATGCACAGAGAAAAATAAGTTTGGTCTTGGTTTGAATGGGAATGAATTCGTTCTTATTACCTACTTAACAGTCTTTATTAAGAAAGTAATAAGAACGAATGATTCATTAAATACATTTTATACTATCAAAGGCAATGAATTTAACGTAAGTAAAAATATATACCTACTTATAGCACATACTGTGTGAGTGATATAATTACATTGCATCACACAGCCTGAACCAAATCTTTTATTTATTTGTAAGTAACTTTAAATCCGTCTTTAATATTATTACGCTCTGAAAAGCTTATTAGATTCGGCATAGTTAAGTAAGTCAATGAGTTTTTACTTTAAATCTACACTAATATTATAAAGAGGAAAGATTTGTACCTATTTTTGTATGTTTGTATGTTTGTAATGAATAGGCTCAAAAATTATTGGGCCGATTTAAAAAATTCTTTCACCAATAGAATGCTACATTTTTCCAATTTGACATAGGCTACATTTCATTTTAATAAAAATTAGGGATTCTTGGTAAAATTTGAACAATGTAACCGAAGGTGTAGAAAAATGAGTCTTAAAATGTCTTTCGTCGAATGCGCTGCCGAAACTATTAGCGATAGAACAAAATAATGTACAACAATATTGAAGAACATCATAATGTCTACAAAAAACTCCGCTGTAGCATATGTCCAACTATTGTAGTTATGTCACTACAACAACTTTTTTCATTTTAAACATTAATGAAAATGCTAACCAAATTCAAACCATGCTATTTATGTGTTTATATTAATCCTTATCCAAATAAATTATTTTATGGTCAAGACCATTGAACTACCTATAAAATAGTTTTTAATCTTTAATCTATCTATATATATAAAAGAAAGTCGTGTTTGTTACAACACTTATAACTCGAGAACGGCTGGACCGATTGCCATGGTTTTTGTTTTGTTGGATTTGTTACCGTCCCGAATAGCAGAATACATTTTAAAAACAAAAGAAAGTCGTGTTTGTTACACTATTTATAACTCAAGAACGGCTGAACCGATTTGGCTGAAAATTGGTAGGGAGGTAGCTAAGAACTGGGAGAAGGACATAGGATACTTTTGGGTAGGGGTAGGGTAGGGTAGGGTAGGGTAGGGGTAGGGTAGGGTAGGGGTAGGGTAGGGGTAGGGTAGGGGTAGGGTAGGGGTAGGGGTAGGGTAGGGGTAGGTGTAGGGTAGGGGTAGGGGTAGGGTAGGGGTAGGGTAGGAGTAGGGTAGGGTTAGGGTAGGGGTAGGGTAGGGCAGGGGTAGGGTAGGTTTAGGGTACGGGCAGGGTAGGGCAGGGTAGGGTATAAAAGTCCACCCGTGCGAAGCCGGGGCGGGCCGCTAGTATATAATACAATTCAATATAGTTACTAGACGATTTTACCACTCGACAAAATATACCTTACCGACTATGTAGGTATTTGATGACATACATATGTAATGTCATGTTTCAAATGCAACTAACTATTACTAATATATAGGTACTAAATATATACTATTATTAATATATAAAGAGATTTTTTGTTCGTTTGGTTGTACGCGCTAATCTCAGGAACTACTGATCCGATTTGAAAAATCTTTCTCCATTGGAAAGCTACGTTATCCCGGAGTGACATAGATATATATACATATATATTAATATATATTAAATGACGAGTTTCCTAAGGAAGTGAGAGTTACGTGGGCAGCTAGTGTAAGCGGTATAAAACAAAACACTGCACTTTAAAAAAAATCATGGGAACATAATAATATATTTCGTAATTCGACCAAAGGTTGCACCTGACTGCACAATGCGGCGCAGAGGAACCACAGAATCAATGGCGATAATTGAACGCGGAAACTGCCATGCCCCACTTGAACACACGTGCTTAATGACCATTAAAATAATTGTGATGCGGTTTTATATACGGTTAATTATGATAATAAGACCGAAACATGGAGCCCATGTAACTGCGCGTTACGCACCACTGCTTTCAACTAATTTGTGAAGTCCTGTGAAATATTTTGAAGTACACCCATTTTTTTGGGCTGAGACGCCGCCGACACAATTTAACTGCATTTAAAAAAATGTAATTTGTTTATATTATGTTTCGACTTTTAAATCGAAAACATGTTTCTTGTAGCATTCTCTGTAATTTTTAACGCTTTTGAAAAAGTATATACCTACAAAAATCAATTGCACTACCAAAACCATTTCGCGGCATATTAACAACGACAAACAAATCAAGGTGTATTTTTAAATATTTATAAATAATTATACATTGTATGAGATACTTTATGCTAGAGACATTCAATCGATGTGATCCACCCGCGTCTTCTTTTGGGTTAAATAAGTATTTTATAAGCTATCTAACAATGAAAACCTCTTCTGATTCCGTAGCGTAAGTACCATTGTTTTGGAGATTAGGCGTACTGCGGAATGCATAGACATACTTACAAACAAACAGACGAAAGAGTTATTAATTGTATTTTTGTTGATAATAACTATCCGTTCAATCGTAATTTTATTTAAGTCATACCTACAAATAAATAAAATTTAAGTGTCGGTTTTGATTGGAAAAAATATTTACTTGTACTCAAATATAACTTATGGAAAACAAACTAATTTCAAACTAGCAGCCGCCATTTGTATACGCCACCGAACATTATTATCGTTTTAATCATCGTTTCAGTAATGTATCAGTCATTCTTGACGTGTATTCGATGCCACAGATGATTTTAATTTGGTTTTAACAGTGTCAGTATTCAAATTCATACAATCAATCAACGGATTGTTATGAAAGTGTGCGATACGAGACGATTTCTCGACATCTCAAATTTTCATCATCTGTGCAATGAGGACATCGATCGCCGCACTAGAGCAGACTGCCTTCTTTTTCGGACGGTCATTTATATAGTCAGCAACGTGGTTTTTGATGAAGGCGAACAGAGCTCCTTCTTAAAGGGTTTATAAACTACAAACTAAGCAACCTGCGCAAGACGGCGCCCCCCGTACTGCCTTGGAGTTGGACCTCGACTCAGGACGGTCGCTGACGGAGGAAGTATGACTTTAAATTTTTAGGGGAGTTTTGTGCAACTTTTGCTCTACGTTACAGTTTGTGGGCCTCGCGGACCGTTTGTTTACGAGGGCATCGGAAAGTTGTTTGTAGATTAAACAATGTCAGTATTCAACCAATCAACGGATTATTTTAAAATCTCAAATTTGCATCATCTGTGGAATGAGGACACCGATCGTAGCACTAGAGTAGAGTGCCCACACAAGTAGATTGTTGGTTAAAGTGCCCATATAAACCCGATAACCATCTATTATCACCTCGAGTATTTCCATCTCGATGCTATAAAATGTACCAACCTGAATCGATTTTTATACCTCTTAATGGTGTTGCTTTAAAAATAAGGCTGATATATGATCTAGAAACTGCCTTCCTTATGGTTTTCGCTGTTCAATTAAGTGCGAATTTTATTAGTCGTGTTTTATCAGGCTTATGTGACAATGTTAACATATCAGGATGTTGTAAAAAATATCGGAAATTCATTGGCAATACTATGCTTACATGCGACTTACAAAAATTAATAAGAGTTTTATTTCCATCAATATGTAAGACACAAAATTAATAATTACATCATTGATGTGTATTTACATATTTTCCAAACCTTATGCCGTTGCTATATATTATGTGGCTAATGATCGAAGACGTCGGTGAGTGTTTAATTTGAGTGCAACATTTCGCTTTATGAGACCAGTAACAGTGTCCTTAATTATAGATTTATGCAAATATAACAACATATTATTATGTGGGTATAACAAAAAATTAATTGGAGTTTACGAAACTTTAAGTTACGTAGCTATGTGTAGGTATTTATTAATTTTATGCTCATGTCTGGAAGGAGATACAATAATCTAAAGTTCTAAATAATCGTGTATTATGTTATATAACCTAGTATTAAAAAGTAGACTTGTAACATATAACCAAATAGCAAAAACATGCCACCAAAATTAACCGGAATAAAAAAATTAAGGGAATTTTTATTGTGCGTTTTTTTATAAGATTACTAGCAGAGTTTTGCAGTCTTCTTGTATTCTTATTAGCCCCCGAATACGCTAAAAATACTTGTATTACGAGTGGGTTCACGTCGGTAGTGCAATTGATGGGGATCGCACCGGCGACCACAAGATCACAAGTCCGACGCCCCTAGACATTGGGCTACGGCGGCTTACTTATTTGAAAACATGAAAGATTATTTTCTATGTAATTAAATATAGAAAATTTGTTGATTCTAGTTTCTCAATCTAAACGATGCAGTCAATACTTATGTTTTGTAATAAACGCTTTACTAATTTCATTCGATATTGACATGTGGTCGGTAACGGTCGCCTAAGTGACAGTAGCTAGTAAGTTGTAATTTCATCTTTCAAGAAATATTTTCGTTATAAATATTTTAAAGAGAAAAAAATTACTAGCTACATTTGATTTTAAACCTTATTAGCTATTGTCATTTACCGGTATTGCAGTATCACCGACGATGTGCCCATTGAGGATTCCATCAACTTTATTAAAGCGTTACCTACTTGGCCGATTCCTTATTACCTCTGCATGTAGGTTTAATGATGATTGTCTGTTACATTAAGTAGTTGTAATACTTTACGACGTTGTAATGAACTTATAATGAATAGGCATGTCCATCTCGATGAAATATTTGTGCTTATACTGTAACTAAGTTAGATATTGCGCAATGCTTAATTTTGAATGAGTCGAATTGATTCGAATTCCTTCCATCAACAAGTAAAATACAAACCCTACATCATACCTCTGTCGCATCACGTTTTAAATTCCGTGAGTACAATTACCGCCTAAAAAAAATAGAACATTGATCTCCGGGTCTAGTTGTTTGAAGGATCCTCCGTGACTAGGAGAGCACGTTAAACCGTTGGTCCCGATTGCTATTACATCATCTATAACAATAGTATACCAGATAACTGGTAGCAGTGTTTACCGGGGTAAATGCTGTACTGTGCACCCGCCAAGCGTGGTGACTATGGAAACACCCCTTCGAAGGAGACCCATTTTGAGTCGTGGATGCTATAGGTAGGGTTGATGATAAACATCCGTATAACATTCACTGCCTCGAGACGGACATATGTAGTTAGCTGTAAGTGTTTGTACTAATGTTAATGTGTAGTTACCCATTTTCAATTTTCAAAAATGTTAATAATTATAACACTGGATTTCTAAATCAAAAATTGTTTATTAACTCGTTTGGGTCTTTCTCACCAGACTTAAATTTTTTTTCTTGCTGTTCGAAACTTAACACATTTTTATATTTATAGGTAAATATGTCATACCTATAGAGAAATACAAAAAAGTAGGACTTAACCAGCTATTGCCACATAGACACGACACAATATCTAGCTGATCAGATTAGCATGACTATATAAATCTCATAAATACAAAATGTTGTGTGACATATTCGTACACACATGAGAAATAACAGCTACGTTTTTTTCGGACTGGCGTAGGTATATTTGGGCGGACCCGACTTTTGCTACTTCACCAGGCATAAAGGCGAACATTATAAACGCTACAAATTAAGCAACCTGCTCAAGAAAGCGACCCCTGATAACAGCTTCAACACCAAAACGTGCTAAGAGCAATTGAAATTCCCCTGTTATTTTACTTTTATAACCTTTCACTTACTTCCAACATTTAGTCTAACTACCAACGCCATTATTTTTCGCTTTACTTACTGACAATGTCCATTGCTATCCAATAAAGTTGCAAACATAATCTCGTATGCAATTTTGCATTGATTTTCGATCATCAAACAGAATTAACCTCGCTGATCAATCAATTTGTCATATTCGACACAGACAACGCAGCCTCCCAAAGTGATTATTGCGTTATAAATATTTTGTCAGGAGTACTAGACCGACTCTTTTCTCCGAAACGAAATGAAGCTAACATTGACACTTATCTCTATAAATGAGCTATTATTCGAGGCTGGTAGATACATTTTAAACTGCAGCTGATCTATTACATATTGTCCTACGCATCAGTCATTCGCAATCTTATCTGTGTATCGTGGGAGCCGACAGATCTAATGCTTAGTCCGTGCGCTGCATTAGTGTGCGCTCGAAACTGATTCTATAGCGACGCGACGGTGACGACATCTCAAAACCTATTACCATATTTTATACGTCGTTTGGTAACTATATGCAGGACAAGCTTTGATAAAAACCTGATGAGTAATTTTCGTAATAAATGTATCTGCGTAAATCCGTCTAGCTACAAGTGATACCTACGATAATAGCAAAACAGTAGGTTACTTTATAAGTATTAAGTACGAAGATTTCTACAAGACTTTTTTGTAAAACTGTCAAATTTTGGTTATAGTTAAAACATAGCAGCTAAGTTGGTAACTGTATAGATGAGCATCAAAATAAATTATTTAAAACGAAAGTGATCCTCATATTTACCTATATGGTAACAGTTATTGTAGGTTCCCCGTGGGGTTTCCGGCTTATAAAAGACCACGTGTCGTAAGAAGGTAGATCTTCCATCATCACTCTTAGAGTGATGATGGAAGATCTATCCGCTAAAAGATACTTCTATCTTACTGAAAACCGATCCACCTGCCATGTGTGCTTATTACGGCAATATCCCTCAAAAATTAAAGGGGAGGCCCATGTTCAACAGTCGATGTAATCGGGCTGGTAAAGTAAAAAGTAAAGTTATTTAAAAGTATATTGATTCGAGAAAGGATTCTAAAATCTGATATAATGGATTACTATCCAATCACCTTACTAGGTGATTTATGTCCAGGTCTGGTTCGTTGAGGCCGGATTGCTTATGCGTCCCCGGCCCCCGCCAACGGCGGATCGAAGGAGTGTCTGGGGGGTTTTAGTGGTATAGGGTACTCTCCTCGTGGTATGAGTTAGCATACCACGCTATGGAGAGGGCGAGTCCCACATATCCCACGCCAGCGCACGAATTCGCTGCAGTGGCTGTGGGAATGCGTAAATGCATTTCCCCTGGTTCGTTAAAGCCCTCCCTCCGTGCCTCGGTCACCAACCAGCCTGTGAAAGCGTAATGACTAAGGCAAAACTCTGCCTTAGGACATGTTCAGCGGTGGACGTTATACGGGATGATGATGATAATGATGAACGTAATATCTTTAGCCTATATTAATCAGGTAAGTAGTTGTGCCTATTTTAACCAAATCAGTTCACCGGTTTTACCTCATTAAATAACAAATAAACACCTCCCGATAGTGACCGCCCTGAGCCGAGGTCAAAGTCCCAAAGGGGACGCCCTATTGCGCAGGTTGCTTAGTTTGTAGTATTTAAACCATTTATTTATTGAGGTTGGAGCTCTGCTCGCCGCTATGTCCGGTGAGGTAGAAAAAGCGTACTGATACGACAGCTAAATTAGTCTTATTTAATGCGATATAAAAGTATAACACTTTGTCGCCGTACAAAAGACTTCAACGACAACTATAGATACTAGCAGGCATTTTCTTTGCTTTGCACTTAAATTTACCCATACTTAATACGATTAATGCGATCATATCGCATTAGTCGTATTAAGTATGGGTAAATTCCTTTATTATTTCGAATGCTATATTACAATATGTTCAAGACATGCTACTACCAAACACTATATTTCATTTCATTGGCTACTTATCTTTATTTACGGGTACTAGTGGTGGCCCAGTAGTTGAAATTTAACCATAATTAAAAATATATTAGGATTATGCACTCGTTCTCTCTATAAACTATAAGTGTGCAAAATTTCATACTCTTCCGTCCGCGCAATTTTTATAAAAAAGGGTACAAAGTATTTGCTTCACGTATTAATATTATAGATAATGTTCCTAGCTAATAATGTACCATTTTAATATGGCTATTAAAAAACGATACACATCTATCATTTGACAATAGTATTGAGAGCTTTCGGTAGAAGAGAGCGCGACGACCGACCGGTAGCACTGCGCGCTGCGCCCGTGAGAACTGTATAATTGATTTTACTAATCTCATTTATCGTACCGCTAATACGCGTCTAGACTTCGCATTAACTATCTGACCCACTTACTCCATAGCTTATACTTAAGATGTTATTACAAGTCCATTAAATTAATCAACTCATTATTTTGGTTTTACTATCTTTTAATTGGGAAATATATAAACCATAAATGGTGAGCATTTTGAAACTATGTTTACCTATTCAATGTTCTTAGTATCAGTGCATTAAGTTACTACTTAAATCATGTTGAACATCAGCCATAAAATCAAAGAGAATTAATGATGTAGACATAGTATCGTATATAAATATAACTGGTACTCACGGCTTCTAGGAAAACAGCTTGATAACGTATTAGGTACTTGACATGGACTAAGCTATTGCAAATTAGCAAACGAATAATTCAATTCCATACTGTCAATTAAGTGGAGTGAAATTGCAATGATAATTAATATTAAAAATATAAAATACATTTTGTCTTTGCGGTATGGTTTACACCATTTCTTTCCATGGTTGTCATAAGTGACATATTACTGGTAGATGGTCAGCAGCATCTCAAGGTTACTTAAAATCTTGGTGCAATCACCAATCCGTATGCCAAGCGTGGTGATAAAGGCAATATCCCTATGATTATGATTCTGGCAAGCCAAGGTCTGTTTAGAGGTGTGGATGTAAACGGGCTGTTGAAGATAAAAATATATGTTTATTAGTTATTCTAATTTCATATAAGTAATAAAACCAATATAGTAATATACTACAAAGTACCTATCTAATAACTTAGATCGAAAAGGAGCCTTAGAAATAATCCTATTTAGATATAGTATCTTAAACTCTCTCACGGAATCCACATTCAAGTTACAGATGTTTGTTTTCACTTATTGCGCCTCCACTTACATATTCGCAATTCGTCGTTGATTAATTGCAAAATATTAATATTAATTATTTATAACAACTATAACAGTCTGGCGATGTCTTAATTGCTTTTTTTACTAAGCTTTATAAATCTAAATAAAATGACTGTGAGATAAGTATTTGGATCAGTAGGTACGCTTGTCTAGTCCACAATCTCATGATTACAGAGTTAGTCACCTCCGAGTGTTCAGTGAGGGATTACGATCGTTGAGTTACTATTCACCTGATAAGTTTTTTCTCACACAACTAATAGATAAATACTTAAGATAACTCAAAGACGATGACTAACGAGATATGATTGTAATAATATGTACCTACTTTATTTATTTAATGAAATGCTATTTTGCTGTAGAATAGTCATACACGTAAGCACATATTAATTATGGTTATTTCGATATACAAACCGCATTGTTGTTAAATTGTAGGCGGAAATATAAACCGCAGTATTCACTGACTTCTAAAAAGTAGCGACCGCATGTGCAGGACGCTGTGGCCGCGCTGACCTGACCTTGTTGCGTTAATGCACCCTAATTTCACCACAGCTCGCCGTGAGTGCACTAAAAAACTGGCACGTCATACTGTTTGCACGACTTGCCGATAAATTAATACTGTTCGAGTGCTCCCGCGAGTGAGACACGCACGATCCTCGCACAAGTCATCTTGTCCTGCCATGCCGCCTGCCATGCCATTACGTCGTCGCGCGGCGACAGATGCAAAGCGGCAATCTTTCATGCTCTCGACAAAAACTTACTACCGAGAATTCACTATACCTCGGCCGCGTTATCTTCGATTAAATCAAAGTAACTTATGGAACGAATCTCTCATAATTTCGTGAAAGTTTCGCGACTTCGCCGAGTGTCACAAATACAGATTTGGCCCGATTTATCTCCGCCGAGTTGATGTTCCATGTAATGCGGATGGGGAGCTGATTAGAAAACGATCGGATCTCGGGCCGAAGGGCAGATGTGTGATAAGCCGCCGACGTTGGCAGCGCATGCGTAATTAGAGATAAACAGAAAATAATTGGCCGCAATCACGCGCTATGAACGAACGTGCTGGGGCGGGTCTCACCACTCAGTGCTACGAGCGACCGCTTAGCGGAAGCTCCGGGACTTCGAAGCCGTTGGCGTTTTGAATAATGATTTTCTCTATCTTATCTTTAACCATTGTATAGATAACTCTGAAGAGTAGGTTGTAAGTAACTGTAATTGTTTCTTAGCGATCTAAAATTAGCAATGTTGAATTGTACTGACTAAGACATTCACATTTGGACCATTATGTGCCAACACCTTTTAATTAACATTTTTACTAAACTATAGCTTTTTACGTCATTTGATATCGTTATCGTAAATATGACTGATTATCCAAACTCTCAAAACACTTTTCTTTTCCAAATACCTACTGTTTCCGAAGAAATCGTTTTGAAGGGAAATTATTTTGGAATATTTTCTTATTACAAATATTAGGCTGACGTAATTAATGAACTTGAATTTTGGGTTCATAAATATGTATAATTTGTAATTCCTTATATTATTAGTTTTTTGGTCATCTATAGACTCAAATCACTTAGTAGGAGGCCACGATCGATTTGTCACTTTTATAATTAGAAGTAAAGATTAAATCTATACTAATATTTAAAGCTGAAGAGTTTGTCTGTTTGTTTGTTTGAACGCGCTAATTTCAGGAACTCTTAAAGTTTGATTTTAAAAAATATCTTGATATTGATTTGATTGTATGTTTGCTTGAAAAATTCTTAAAGATAGATAGCCCATTTATCCAGAACGGCTATATTTTCTTATGAAGTTCCTACGGGAACGGGAGTTAAGCGAGTGCAACCGCGCGCGGATAGCTAGTTATGTTTATAGATAATGCTATTGCGTGCAATTTTCACATAAGTCCACACTCATTTATGATGGTTTGTGAACGTGTTGTTTCGGTAAGTGCGTAGTATAATTTGTTTGCTATATCTACTTAACAAAGCAATTTGGCCACAGATAAAACTTAATAGAAAAAACGTAAAACTTACATAGAGCGTATACTTAAAACATAATGTGCTCAATTAGGGCAAACTGCAACAGGCACAAGACTGTGTTTATATCGTAGCAGATTAGAGTGTATCATTATGATTACACGTCGTTAGGTTGAGTGCGAGACGTGAGGTGAGCCTTCAGTGTTGGCTCTCACCTCGGGGACGCAGCCTCAGATTAACGACACGAAATCGATGTTTGTACACGTCCGACCCCTTCCAATAATAGGAGCTGATCGATCTCTGAAGCAGTAAATTGCCAACTACAGACACACTTGGGAAATAAGTAAACAGCTGTATATCATTGTAGCTCTCGCGGCTAACACGCGTATTTTGTGCAACAAACACTGTAATTGTCAGTTTGTCCATGCAAATTACAGATGAGCATCATCTGTTTTACCACATTTACTTGTTGGCAGGCTATTCACTTTTATGGTTTATTTGTACATTTTCAATAAAATAGTCACTTTATATAGTCGGTGACTCTTAATTATAAAATGAATGAGTAACACATTACGCGTATTTACTAATGTTCGATACGTAAGGCAGTAAATTTTATTCTATACACATAGTAATGAATCAATCTGAGCTTTGAAGGTTTCCACAAACATGTCCAAGCACTCAATCGGCGCCTCAAGGCGGTGAGCCCCTTAATTGACACGTGTCAGAATGTGCGACTGACCCCAGGGTCATGCGAGAACATAGTTTGTGGCATCCCGCAGTTACTTTCGCCAACACTACGCTGTAAAAGACGATCTCGTTTATTTCTACTATGCCGACCTACTAACCCGGACATTCCCTTATTTATTGTCAATTATGTTAAACAAAGAACTATAATCATTCATATTCCGTTATGAACTTACAAACGGATCTATGTTGTTTTTCATTTGACCAATAAATACTGCTCAGAAACAGTTTTGGTACGATTTATTTCAAATCCGTTTACCCCTTTTTCTTATTCTGCAGCAAAATAAATTTATTCAACTTGGTTCGTAATTTAGATAAACAACGCTTAAAGCCGTGGGAGGAACTTATACTAATACAGGTGTTTCCATGATACAGCTAAGGTTACAGTGTTGCTCAAACACTATAGTATTAGGTGCTTAATATTGTTTGATACAGGTATAAGTATTTTAGAAATGTCGATATAAATAGTGCCTAATCGTGATTTTGTAGAGAGGTACCGCAGCACCTTCGCAAGCGTTGCCCCGCGCCTCCGCGCCCCCACATTCCTCTCGAGTCCTGAACCGCGCTGAACTTTGCTCTTATTGTCAATTCGTGCTCACCGGTGCGTCGCGCTCCTAAACATTATACCCATTTAAGAAGTCTCCCAGAGATAAACGTCTTTGTTCCAAGGGTGATTGTCGCCGACCGATACTTTAGAGAAATACGAGACACGGGAACAATGCTATCCGCCTTGTCGGATCATATTGTTTTGTCTAGTCTAGCGAATCAACAGATTCTTGCCTCACGTAAAACACTGAGAAATAAATAATTGCGAGGTGTAATTATGCTGCCCATAAATAATGTCGACTGCCACCCAGAGCTAAAGATAGTGTATTTTCTTGGTTGACATCAGCGAAATACTAGTTGTCAGGGATTTAACTACAGAGTTTTGAAGTTGGTGGAATTGAGAGCGCTAAGCGCCATGACTAAGGTAGATATGCGTTTACGTTTTATTTTATATTTTGCAGGAAAAGACCACTGTTTATTATTTATTTTTTTCAGAATTTGCGTAAAATTATAAACGCTTTTATCAAATTATAATGAAATACTTTTGGATACAACTACGGCATCGGATTCAAAAGTAAGGTGCCCGGTCTTTTCATGTTAATTGTAGTATCATAGCGATTTGGAGGATTTGCTTACGTTACCAATGGACCTACGTACGTCCTATAACGATTACTGCAGACTTATGAGGATTTTTTTACGTCAAATTTAATTGAATATAATGAAAACTTTCTAAGACGGGCATATTGAAAGTTTAATATTAGGATTATAATAATTAACTTTCACCTTTGACATCGTTGAACTGCTTTTACTTGTATGAGTCATGTTTATTGTTTCGTTCATAGCTCTAAGTAAACGTGGTATTATGAACTATTAATGTGAAGCGCAATCCGGTTACCGAGGTCTTCAGGATTATTATGGTGAAAGGATCATTAAACACGCATAAAATTAAATGCATGATTTATTGCCTACACG
Organism: Nycteola revayana; assembly: GCA_947037095.2. NCBI lineage: Eukaryota > Metazoa > Arthropoda > Insecta > Lepidoptera > Nolidae > Nycteola > Nycteola revayana. The sequence continues at coordinate 15,305,416 of OX344846.2, read as the reverse complement.
TTATTGAAGTGGTTTTTTTTAATACAGATTTTTTTTTACTATTTAGTTATATGTGTTTGTCGGTGTTAAACACGCGCTTACATAATACTATTATGTTAGACAATAAGCTTAGATTTGAAATAGGTTAGGTGACTCGTATTATAATTATTATTCAAAAAATATATATTATTTGTGATCGTTTTGAGAAATTAAAATCAATCAATTACTTGAGTTCATAAAGTAAAAGTGAAAAATGCTTTTGTAAAATTTCATTAGAAAATATATATTTTTGCGCCGTTATGGCTCTTATAACAAAAAACCCTAACTGCGTTATTCCGAGCTCCAAACCCTATTGATGATTTAAGTAAATAAAACTATGTTACTCATTCATCAACATTATTTATTATATAATTTATCAGTTGTTTTTTTAATAAGATATTATTGCTACGAAATAAAAATAACATGTTCAATAGCACCTATCTATTACGGGTCCCACAACACATTGCTGACAATAATACGGTACAAATTCAATTGAATACCTCGAGGCAGACGATACGTTGACGCAACATAAAACAATGGGGTTTCGGTTCACCGACCTTTTGGGTCTGTGACATCGCTGCGAAAATATGGGCACATACAGGGCCGAAACGAAGTGATAATAAGAAAATTATTTGAAATATTACGTACATACAGTGCCTCGTCTCGCGCCTGATCCCTTACCGGTCGTGGCATTCATCGAAATTAACCAGGTATATACTATATATGCAAAATTATTGAAATTCGTGAATTCCGTTAAGATTTTCACTAAGGTGCAAACCACAATTTAAACACATCTTTGGACTGTGCCGAAACTTTAATCGATTTATTCGATTATTCTAGGTTTATCCTTGATTGTGCTTCAAAATATATAAATAAAAGGTTTCAGAATTATTAGGCGATTTATAAATTATCATTAAATTTTTTCCCGGACTAGAATATTTTTATTTTATGAAACAAAATCTACAAACATTGTTATTCGTATTGATTTTTAATTGGCAATCCTGTTTAAGACAAATTTCATTTACCTACTGCACACACAATACAAACTGCTTTAAGCACGAGCAGCGTAACGAACGCTAAAAAGAATGTTGTCTTTTTATGACCCACACACATTGCGTACCTATGGATTGTCGAGTGCGTCTTCCGCAGCGTTTGACGCCAAAAAAAACGCAATTAAAACAAACTTCAGTACATTCTTCATCTCGTGCTTTTCCAACTTCTTAAAGTGTAAAAGACGTAAGCCTTAAGATATTTATTACTCGAAAAACTTTTAACCTACATTCAATGTAACACAATTATGCCAATAATTCTTCTATTCATCAGTTATTATAAACAGAAATATACTTCCCTACCGATTACTTTTAAATTGCATAGTGGAAAGCTCTGCTCCTCCTAGCAACGGCCCTGGGCATGCAGTTTCATACCATTGCAGAGCTATACTCCGCTTGCGTACGCGCAGTTTCGAGCAGATGACGCGATCAATGCGCGCCGCTCGTGCCAAGCTACGCCCCTTTAGATTAATGGGCAATAGTGCTGAATTTCTAATGAGAGTCATAACTTGTGAAATTGAAATGACGTTATACATTAGTCATTATCTAAGATAATAGCAATTGGAACTGCAGTCACTTAAATGCTTTATTGGTTGTAATTAAATAAGGCCTATAATTTAGCAATTAATAATACATAATTACTAAATGTGGTTGTTGATGAATTATATTCCATGGCTATTAAAAGCACATATTCAACGGCAATAATATGTTGTACCTACCAATAATAACGAACGTCTGGTATTTCATGATTTCAATTAACTTCAAATGTTGGTTACGGCGTTTATGTTCGACAAGTACCTATTAGGTAGATACTGTTAGGCAGACACTAAAGTTAAATGTATTTTACAGGTCGGCTATGCGTCGTGCGGACGTCGAAGCCGCCTTCGGCGAGCAGATAATGTGGGCTCCAGGCCTCAATAAGAGTAATGCGGCCTCTTTACCACTCGGTTCAAAGACGTCTTATTTAGACCCAAACGCGGCGCAAACGCGCCTCAAATTGAAGCCTTTCAGCGCAATTACCTCCGCGAGCAACAGTGTACGCTTACCAGTCGACTATCAAATCAAGTATGGACTTCCTTAGTCGCTAACCCGTAAGTTACTCACATTAACATAACGCTCGCAACGATTGCACCGGCCAAATATACCATTAACGTAAATCATAAGGCAGTTTGAGCGAATTTGGTAGATGATTGTATTAGGATGTAATTTCTTCGAAATAAAATCAAGCGAACTCTTGATATGCCTGACTGAGATTCAAACTTTGCACGGCAGTGCCCTCGTCAAGTCAGAAGTCAAGCAAAAAAGCGGCAACCCAACAAGCCACGCGTCGTCCGTACCATTATTTTTTTGAAGCATTTCGCACTTTATTTTCGAACTCTCCTTTTTATTGCTTTAAAGTTGCAATTGTAGTTTCTTTGCATTCATTCACAGACTTATTAACAAAAAATAAAGTTATGTCAATTTGGACAAGAGCATTATATAAACCTAAGTCCTAGAGCAAATAAAAGCGCGAGGACCAAAACAATTTGATTTCTACTGTCTTGTTGCTATTTAATTACGTATCGATTATAAATTGTGTTAACCGTGGGTAAATAAATAACCAACATTATTCAAATAATTAAATACGCATAAACTTCAAAATAAATTGGGTTGTACATATGATTTAGCTTAACCATTTCTGACCAGACCTGTTGCGCTGGTGACTGTAACATAATATAGTGATGTCCACCAGTTCTAAAACTTGTGTAACATCACACATTTAAAACCTGTGTATAAGGAAATCTTCAGATTTTCAACGAGTCTGCGCCGGTTCAGATGTCAGGCAACATTTGCTGTACCTTTACTTTCAATTGCTAATCTTTATATATCGGTGTACCTGCGACCTGTTTGGATGCAAGTTTAGTCCAGACGTCTAAAATTGATAAACAGTCTGTTGTAACTGTAATATATTATAAGGATACAAACTGTATGTCATACTACTGAGATGATACATAGTTTACGTACATGCAATGCTTACATGGACCCTAGTATAGTAACATGATTTGAGCATTGAATTATTCAAAATTTCTCCATAAATAGCCAAACATTCATTATATTATCAACAATAGGTGTATAAGGAAATGATGTTACAACAACACTCCAAATATGTTTCACTAATCTCCAGTTAGAGTTGAATTAACAAACTTAAATTACGTGCCGCGGGGATGTTATCTAAAAGTTTCACAATAGTATTGTTCACAGAGGTAGTCGGTTGGCACACAATGGAACACCAAGAGCGAATTTGTGAGAGATGTAGGGCGCGCGCGTCGCCGCGGTGGTGAAATGTTCGGTGGGCGGCGCCGCGCACGCCGCTCCGCCCAGCCCTTTCACCGCCCGCCGCCCGCCGCCCTCCGCCCTCCTACCCTCAACCATCATCCACTTCCATACTGCCACATGTCGTAACCATATCGAGCTGTTCCCAGAATATAGCCATTTGCCTCAGGCCTCGCCTCGGCGTACGTAATGAAAACGATTGTTACGACAGACCCTATTGCCTCTAATTCGATATCTGTTAATTCCGCTTTGGGTTTAATTGTATACCTAACTTAACTACGGTACCTTCGTGAGTAAGCTAAACGGGTAATATTGACAATAATTTAAATAACAGCTCCTGTTTAATTATTTACTTATTTAATAATAAAATTCAAGTATCAGCGTTAAACTATTTCATGAAGAAAATTTTACTTAAAATTCAAAGTATACCAGGTTAGAATAAAGTACCTACATAGTATAGTCATATAATAAAACATGGTGATCACAATATCATGTCAATAAATCACCTATCACACATCTATTATATCTTTAAGTTTCATAAGTCAAAGTCTGTTGTTCAATAGCTATGTCATTAAAGTGTTGTAAAAAATATGAATTGCGTTATATACATTTAAATTGGTAAGTAAAAAGATATTCACTGACAGAAAATAAAATTTATGAGCTTAATTATCTGTTTATAACTTAAATACTAAAATTAAGATAATTACTTCAAGTTTAACAGCCCGTTTTCGTCCACTGCTGAACATGGGCCTTCTCTTTACAGACCTTAGCAAGCCAGGATCGTTGAGGGATATTGCCATACTCTACGCTTGGCAGGCGGATTGATGAGCGCAATAAGATGTTAAGTAACCTTGAGTTGACAGATGCTGCTCTCCATCCTTCAGGAGTATGTCCCTTAAGTCACCTCTTACGACACCCATGGAAATATATTACGGGGTGATCTATTCTAAACCAGAAACTACACGGCTCAATTACATATGTATATATCTATGTAATTGAGCCGTGTAGTTTCCACACGAGATAATTACACCAACGATAGTTAAGTGTTCCATATTATTAAAGGAGCATTCTTTGGTAATATGGAAACAAAGAAGCGTAAATACATTGATAGTATATCAATCAAAATGTACCAAAAAAAATTTGTTGAACTTCGTATATATTTCATTAACAAGAATGTATAAGCTACTTTTTCAACGAGGCCAAATACTTCATTAAACAAACCTCAAACTTTTACGATACTTTAATTTCAAGTATTGTATTAAAGTTAAACTATCCTTGTTAACATTTTAAGCTCGAGGTAAGTACTCTTTGCTACGTTCACTGAATAGTTATGTACCGTAACTACATCAGCTAACTCCTCCAGCATCGTGTTTATTGTCCCTCAATGTTTAAACCCAACAACAGATGAAAGGTTAAAAAGCTCAAATAAGCGTGCATTAGGAAAGAGGTGGCCCGCCGGGTCGCGGTTAGAATGCAAACTGCCGCCCATACATTAAATCTGCTGCATTGGAATTGCAAAGTCGTGATTTGTCAAAGCATAATCTAAGGAACCGCAATATTCGCACATCGTAATTATTATCAATAGTAAAATGGCAGCCAAATCTTTAACTTTATCATAGATTTATCAATTTACTGTAATAATGGAGTGTGTGTAATTTATGGGTACGTAGCACAGAATGCGAGAGTACCTACAATACATTAATGTAGAAGCACTTCATTAAGCCCACGAAACATAAGCCTGCGCCCGCGCATCCGACACCCCTATCAGTTTCATTAAATTATATTCCTGGAGCGTGTGCGATGTAACCGTTACCAGACAAGTTCCGATAAAGCTTTGATTTATAACCTCGAATATTTAATGACAACACACAATTGAAATTTATTTATAAGGCGCACCGTTTAACGTTGTGTGTTACAAATAAATTTTACAGTTAGTATCGAGTTTACCATATTGTTGGCGGTTTACAATGAGACTGTCGTCTAGTGCTCTTTTGTATTCCACGCGACGATCTTTATTGGGGAATAAGGTGTAGGATGCTCGGCATAAGCAGAATAGTGTGCCCATATATGACCTTTAAGATTGCAGAGCGAATAATTCAAAGAGAAAATTCATGCAATTGTTCTTGTTAGCCGTGTTCAGGAATGGAGGAGATTTTAGAGATGACACTAGACTGTTTTATATTTATTTAACTCAACAAACATAACGGTTATAACTACCTAAAGCTTAATCTGTACTATTATAAAGAGAGATTTGTATTTTGGATTTATGTTTTTTTTATAGGTGTATGTAACGAATGAACTCAAAAACTAGTAGACCGATTTCAAAAATTCTTTCACCATTAGAAATCTACGGTATCCAAAAATAATAAGGCTTTATTTAATAATGAAGTATTTACGACAATGGGAGCTATGCGAGTAAAACCACGCGCAGTAACGTAGAGTGTAACAAAAATACGAAATACATTGAATACTGTCTAAGTCATTATTATAGCTATTATTATAGATTAAGTTTTGTTCAATCGTATAATTCAAGTAACTTGCAGTTTTTAATCGTAATTGAAATCTTAACCAATGTATAATATTTAATTACACTTTAAACATATCTTTTTTTTTCGGATGGACATACGTAGGTAACCGCGAGGCTTTTGCTACTTCACCGGGCATAAAGGCGAGCAGAACTCCAGCCTTAATAAATGGTTTAAAAACTACAAACTAAGCAACCTGCGCAAGATGGCGCCCCCTGTGGGGCTTGGACCTCGGCTCAGGGCGGTCGCTGGCGATGAGATTGAGGGATTATGACTTTTAGTATTTTAGGGTTAGTTTTGTGCAACTGTCGCTCTACTTTACAGTTCGCGGGCCTCTCGGACTTCGGGTCTACGAGGGCATCGGATGGTTTATTAATATATGACCTAATATACATTTATTAAGAGTATTTAAATCTCTTTAACAGAGCAATCTTAACTCTATACTGATTATGTATTTTTCCAGTACTCAGTATTAAGAAATATTTTTTTATTGTGTGAAGGTAAATAACTAAAGGCTACATATCGTGCAAAAATAAATAGATATTGGTTTTCTGTTCGTTGATACAAAATTAAAAATAATTTGATACAATGAAATTAATACCTACCGGTTATTATAAATCTACGATGAATTGTGGGGGTTTTGTCGAAGGAATATCATAATGTTTCATATTATTTTTTCAGTCAATTTTGCTCATTTCTGTTAATAACGGTCTATTGGGAGTTCGTGATTTTCCTAACCACCCAGAGTCGAAATCTAATCGACTGCCAATTAGTTAACAAACAAGAAAGAGTACACCTCTGTGTTTGTGACGATATTCAGCATAATGTTATCTTAGATGGTATTTAAGCTGCAAGCAATTAGAGTTTCGGCTAATGCTATAGACGGCTAAACTAATTCAACAACACGTCGCATAAAACGATTACACTAGTCATTGGAAGCGTGAGAGCGAACTACCCTCGACGGACCATTCTAATCGAAATTACAACGAGCACGAAGCACGATCGCAGTATCGCACCACAACACCGCGCCGACGACCGCTTGACGATTTATTGGCCGGACCAAACGACGCTCTCCTTCAATTATTAAGCATTTAATTACAGTCACTACCACGAAGATAAATCGCAAACAATTATTTCTAACTCCTAACGACGCAGCGGGTTGCCCAATGGCCGATATTTCGCGCGAGCGGCTTCCACGAACTAATAATTGAATTTCCCCGGAGAACAATTGCTCGATTACAGCAGAGCCCGACACGGATCGACGCCTAATGAATCTCCCCGCTGTCTAGTTATTTACTGAGATAAACTCTGTGTTTACTGGGTACATGCGCATGATTGCACGAGCTTCCAATAAATTAGATTTATCAGCGACCCCTGTACTTTGTTTGAAATAGATTTTACAGTATTTATGTCAACACTGTCAGATAATTATGTTCTTTAAAAAAAGAAAATTACTTAAGAAATAAGCGTTGCAATATAAAAATGTAGCTTGAGGTCATGGAATTATGTTTTTACAACTATTAATGACATGGTAATCTATAAAAAAAGTGATAGAATGCATCATAATAAAGTAAGTAATTTTAAAGTATATTTTATAAGAATACTAACTTCCGCGCGTGGATTTTCCCGTGGGAATCTCATAATAAAATATAGCCTATCGCTTTTCTAGATAAAAGGGCTGTTTAACACTGAAATAATTTTTAAATCGGACCAATAGTTCCTGATTAGTGCGTTCAAGCAAACAAACAAACTCTTCAGCTTTATATATTAGTATAAGACTTGTAAATAGTAAATGGCTACCTAGGTACTTACGTGTAGATACTCGCAACACTTGTGATTTTCCTTTGTGAGCATAATACAGTGGTCGCCAAGCTACCTCCTCACAATAGCACCACGTAGGGTCATTAAGTATAATAATCTGTTTCGAAACACGAAGCAAATCAATAAGATATTGACCGACGCACGCGCCAGTTCACCGCTTCCATGGATGCAAGCTCCATTTCACGATTTCAATATATTTTAATGAAATGTCAGCACTTACTGAAATCCATATTGTGTAAGTTGATCTGAGTTACCGTCCTGCCCTCCTAAAGCAATCTGTTTACGAACTATAGAAAACAATACCATTGTACATAATAGCGCAATAATGGAAACTCAGTGCCCTATAATCCTGAATATATTTTGATTAGATATTTAAGAGTTACGACATTAATCGACAGGAATCGAAAGTCATCTAATAAAAATAAGCAACATTAAATATTCCTTTACTCGGTGGTTGGAAAGACGACGAGGTCTAGCGATGCTCAATATCTATTAGCGGTAATATCTTAGTGGAGAGATGGCTCTGGCCCAGATCTGGAGCCGGTTGGACCAGTTCTCCGAGCATCCTTGCGTAACATCGCCGCGCCCGTTCTGCTTGCAAAAATTGCATTACAAAGCTTCCAAATAACACACAACACTTAAAAGCTTCTCAAGTTTTGCGCGTAACACTTGTAACGAATTTACTACTTGTGACGAATTTACGCGTCGCTCGGCAGTCGAATACTGTTGCTTTTAAGTTCATTGTAATTACTTATTACGCACTGATTTGCAGGTACAAAGTTCATATACCAACGTAAATTAAAATTAATTTTATCAATGTTACGTAAAATTTATTGGTTTTTTTAATATCACGACTTAGAACCGGCATTTAATTTTGTTTCGGAAATGTGTAGCTATAATATTAAATTTATTTCACTTATTTTTAATATTTTTGCATAACCACATCATTTAAGTAGAAGGCGACCTCCAAACTGAATTTTAAACAGATGTGCATTCAACGTGGAGACATTCTAAAACAAATTCTACTCGATCACTATAGATAAAACACCTTGGAAAATCTGCTCGGCCAAAATATACTACCAAATTATATAACAATTTACCTTATAATTAAGAACTATATTTAAGCTATTAAATGTAGCTAAGAGCGTAGCAAGTCACATAAATAATAGCAAAGGTATGTTTATATGCAATTATGGAGTACATAAATTATCGTTTACATTAAGGATTGAGCTCTAAGTCCAGGCAAGCAAGTGCTACAATAGCAGCTACTGTGCCCGAGAGCTTATCTGGTGTTAGGTTCCCATGCTACTTAGACGCCGACACAACGCTACAACGCTGAACATGATCTTCGTGATAATTTATTATTAAGCACGATGAAAGCGTGCGCTCAGCCTGCTCCTATTAAGCGATCCATACATCAGAACATCTGTGTTCCTTTCGATTAATATTGGCCAAGATTAACGGTAACGACGCTATCTCACCGCAACTCTGCATGTGAGAGCCACTGTAGAAAATGTAAATAGCTATTTAAGCTAAGATTGTCGTAATATTGTAGCGGAAAGTCTTTTTATCTGCCAGAATGAGACCAGTAGCTTTGATGTTTGGACCATGTTTCGATTAGTGTTCATATAACAAGGATAACCGACCAACTGAGTACGCCAAACGAATTATAAAAATGTTATATAATTAATATTTTTTGTACTAATATAGTGATATAAATAAATGAGTGATATGCTAGTAGCAATTAAATCTTGTCTAATGTTAATCTCGATTATACCTTAAGTATTTAGCAGTATTGAGGGGCCTACCTACTTCCTACAAATTTTTTTTTTTTTGAGTGACTGAATTCTCTCCACTAAGGCATGCTTAACAACTTTCACCCCTCAACCAAAGAGAGTTAGAAATAGATAAAATGATTAAATCATTTCATGAGAAAATTTTGGAATTTCACCATTATTTAACTTATTGATTATGTCGCTTAAATTAGTTCATTTAAGTGAAACTATTAAAATGCAATGGATACTTTCCTTAATGTACCCGGTTCTTTGAATCCCAGAGTTTCATCTAATACATGGACGTTAAATTTTGTTTATAACTAGCTCTAAAGGCTAATATTAAGACATCCGCGCCTTCATTACCGTTCACGACACCTGTTTATAAACAGCCAAGTGCCAATGATAGACAGGGTTGGCACTTAGAAAATTGCTAAGTATTTATCTACAAATTTCTATAATTTAAAAGGTGTGAATTTAATATCCAACTATAATTTGTTCTTGACTGTTATTAAATAATGACTGCTTAGATATTTATTCATGAGCAATGAACATACAAGTATATGAAACTTTGTCGTGTTCTTAATTCCGAGCTGCGGTTACAAACGTCCAACCAGTCGTTTATGTAAATAAAGTTGGTTTTGGCTCAATAGGAGACAGGCTGTGGGGTCAGCAGAGCACTCGTGACCGAAGCCCGGCGCTGGCAACGAATCGTCACGAACGCCCTCGCCCTCGTCGCCTCAAATAACATGATATTACTCACTAACTGGCCATTTCACGCCACGTTTGTTGCTATCACTATGAAAATATTGTTTGTAACCAATATGTCCCTGATTTTAAAGTAGGTACTGGATTATAATAAAACTTACAACAATAAAACATTTATGGTTTTTAGAAAATATGCTAATGTTATACACAGCTAACACTCGCAAACAAATATATGAATAATTTAAGACCATTATAGTAAATATAATATTTACCAGGATTTAAAGAACCTAACTATGAGAATGGGGCGCTCCGTGCGTTCTTAAGCCGGCCTGTTAAACGGGCCCAATAATAAAGGGCCCAGGAGATGCCGCGATCGATTCCGGTGCCCTCATCACGTGTGACGGAAAAGCACTCAGGAGGATTTTAGTGCGTAAACCATATTATCATGGCATGATTGTCATACCATCGCCACCAAGGTGAAGTTCTACACCAAACATGGGGATTCCTAAATGAATTACCCCCGGAGATAAACACTGGCTTTAATAGGTATAACTAAGCAGCTTAACCGTTGGAAATAATTACACGAAGTATTGCTACATAAGCTTAACTTTGTAATTTGTGTAAATGCTAATTTGCAAAGGATCATCTACCATGCTCCTACGTACCTATTACTAAATCATAATATTCAAAACGACATGGATTTTTACACAAGTTTGCATGAATATATTCAAGAATCTCCAGCGTATTAAAGATTAAGTTAATTCTGCATTACACTTAAATTGCGGATTAAAATATTATGAAACTTAATTTACGAGATATAAGCAGTGATGTGCTGACGCGCATCGATCCATCATGCTTTGAATCCACCGATGACACACATGCAATATCTTTAATATTCTTGATATTAAAGACAGGCTAACCGATTCTCATGGATCAGAAAGTACCTACTCACGCAGCTTTTTTGTCCTTGCAATATTAAATAATAGCTACGCCTTGCGGTTTTACCCGCGTCACTCTGCTCCAGTGGGTCAGAGCGTGATATTTTGTACCCTATATAACATAAAGGCTACAAAATGTCACGCTATACATCCAGCCTATAAACTATCCGCGTCTATCAGTAGTTTTGCGAGAAAGAGTAAAAACAAAAGAAAAAGAAAATGTGGATGCATGTAAATAGTACATGCATCCAAACATACAAACTTTCGCATTTATAATATTAATAGGATATTTTAATTTTCTTTTGATTTTACATCTTCCATTATCCTTTACCTTGCTGCATAACGTCATCAGAATACCGGGTACTTGTACTTGTCTAATTTTAGTTAATAAATATATTTTATTTGAAGTGTTTATTTTTTGCAAACGGATTCTAACATAAATAATTGGATCTATTTGCCATTTTTGAAAAACAAGTTTTATAGTGCACAAACTATTGGAATTAAACGAGGATACTATAACCAGGTACGACAACCTCAGTAGCGTAGCGGTAATGGCTCGCTTTAAATCTCGGAGGTCGCGGGTGCGATCCCCACGCTGGACAAGAAATCTTTGTGTAGATTCTAAGATATATTTTCGGGTCTGGATAGATGAGGGACTACCCTCCGTGCCTCGGAAAGCAAGTTAAGCCGTTGGTCCTGATTGTTATAACATCATCTATAACAATCGTATACCAGGGAACGGGCAGCAGCGTTTACTTGTGTGTTACAACATAATTCTACGGTCACCATATCGCCTACCAAGCGTGGTGACTATGGCAAAAACCTTCCGACGTACCCGGCATGGGCTGATGATGATGATAAATCATTTACATTTCATTGATTTATTTGTAATATGATTTATTTGTAACCACGAGGTACAATCAATCATTTTATGTGGTTTCCGACTTGAAATATACCACCTCAGGAGTTTCGTAAGAGAACCTGTCATGAGTCCTAAGAGACAGGCAGCTGATTGCAGCTGAAAGATGGGCAGCAGATTCTGTCAGCTCTAGGATACTCACCATTTATTGCGATCACCAATCCGCTGCCAAGTAGTGACTACAGCAATTTCCTTCACCTACCCAGGCGTGCCAAGGTCTGCTAAAAGGAGGCTCATGTTCAGCGGTGGTCGGGCTGATGTATACATGAAAAATTAGCATTGTTAATTATCGAAGAATAAAAAGCTCGGTTGTAAGCAATGGCATATAATAACAATGTATAGCAAAAACAATTCAAATAAATCACAATTTCACTACAATTTGCAATGTAATGCTTACAAGATAAAATAGTAGACTGAGGTCCGTACACGACCACCCGTAACAATTGTAACACAACGTTCCTCTTAGAGACGTGTTATGAATGAGATTGATAAACGATGACCGGTTGGGTTCCACCGTAGTCTAATTGGTTCAGGCATTAGGGGCTGAACCTAAGATGCAGGTTTGAGTCCTGCCGGTGGTCAAATTATTAATCTCAATTTTGTTTTTTTTTTACACAAGTTTGTTACTAAAATATGACACTTAATTACTTGTATGATAAATAAAATAATAATTATAATACATTTAGTGATTACTTTTTTTTTCAAACGGGCATTATGTAGTGAGGCTTTTGCTGCTTCGCCGGACATAAAGGCGAGCAGAGCTCCAGCCTTGATAATAGGTTTAAATACTACAAACTAAGCAACTTGCTAAAGAGAGCACCTGTGACTTGGACCTCGGCTCAGGGCGGTCGCTGATGGCGGGGATGATGAATGATGAATTTAGATGTTTAGTGGAATTTTGACTGCTGTCACTCTACTTTTCTAACAGTTCGCGGGCCGGGCAGCACGAGGACATCGGAAGGTTTTTGCAAACGAAGGGTCGGGAGGGCGAGGAGGAACAGGTCGCGTACGCGGGCACACTCTTCTCCGGCGGGTCGGATAGAGTATATAGAGTATACTCTGTATAGTAGTGTTAGTTTCTTGCATTGTGATCATACATATCTAGTGATTACGTTGGTAACAAATTATCTGTGCAATACAGTTTAAGTTTGAAGCACCTTAAATTATCGTTTTGTGTTAAATAACAAAGCTAAATACACCTTAAGCATGAGAATATGAAATAACTGTTTCATATAATTATCTGCAAAGATAATATTCGCTTTATTACTTAAAGTATCTGAACACTTGTTCCACCTAAGCCAACCATAAATTCCGCTAGAATTTCATAGATAATTACAATTTACACGATGCTCCTTTTACCCAGCGACGTCTAAGCATGTATATATTGACAAGTAATGTACGATAAATAACCTTTTGTGATATCGAGTGGAAACATTAATTTTGAAATCGCCACACAAATTGCTTTTAACATTAAATGCATGTGAACTTATAGGTGCAGCGATATAATCGATGTGAAATTCTGAATTCGCATTTTTTCTTCTGCCCCGGAACATTAATCGATTAAATGAACTCGAATGATCGTAAATAAAGTTAATGAGGTAACATCTGGCGTAAGTAGGTATTGGTGAAATCTACGTAAAAAATGTAAATAACGGCAAAATATGTAATTTTTTAGGAACTATGTTATTTATTTATTATAGCTTTTCTCGCTCCCACTCCTTAGGAAACTTCGTAATTAAATATAGCGCAAAGAATTTTGGAAATGAGTCCATAGTTCCGGAACATATACAGTGCAAACAAACAATCAAATCTTTCCTCTTTATAATTATATATAATAGATAAATAAGCTGACGGTGCGGTCCTTAAAAAAACGGCCCCGTGGGAACCTCGGCTTAGTAAAATAACACTTATAAATAATATACTTTAATATTGGCAACGTCGTCGGTTCGATCCCCACTCCAGACAGGAAATCTTTGTGTAAATTCTAAGATTTTTTTCCGGGTCTTGAGGGATGTCTTTGAGGGACTACCCTCCGTGCCTCGGAAAGCACTTTAAGTCTTTGGTCCCGATTATTATAACATCATCTATAATAATCGTATAACAAAGAACGGTCAGCAGCGTTTCCTTGTGTGGCACAACATAATACTGCGGTCACCAACCCGCCTGCCAAGCGTAGTGGCTATGGCAAATACCCTCCCTCGGGAGGGTATTTGCGAGCCCATGTTTAGCAGTGGACGTTAGGTATACGGGCTGATGATGATGATGATGATATTGGCAAAAGATTTTTCAAAATTGTTCCAGTAGATCCAAAGATTATCCTCTACAATTTCACAAACTTTACCTCTTAATAATATAATATAATTTTGTACGACTTCGCATATAACAACCAACCAATTTAGCGATAGGCAGCTCAAAAAAAACCTCCTTTTATTAGAACTCATGAGCACAGTCTATTTCAATCTTGCTACAATTTTAGACTATTTCTCATAAACACGACAAAAATATAGTGAGGAATTCCAATTGGCGTACCAACTCGAAGTTTTAAACCACAAGCGACCTTTTTGATCCCAATAACGTAAATAATACCTAACTCAAAGAATATCGTGCTTTAAGCCCACGATATTTGATATCATTATACCTAATACTGTAACTAATATCATTATATTATCATAACACATCCGAGCACATTTTCTGTGATGAGGCTGAGTGTCAAAGAGACTGTAATTTACAAGTTTTGTAGTCAGTCCCTACTTACTATGAGCGCTTACATATATTTATAAGAAAATCTATATCTAACAATTTTGATACATACAGCTTAATTTGGTAAAGATAAAGAAAACGTCTGAACGAATGTCAATCATCAATTCATCACCTAGAAACGTCCAATGTTGAAAATGGGCCACCCCTAGAGGGCCATAGTTGCTACGCTTGATAGGCAGATTGGTCTGTCAGCGTGGTAACCTGATTGCAATATTATGTATTCATACACAGGTATAAGGTACCCGTTTCTTGGTATACAATTGACACATACGATGCCAGATGAGACAATCGGGCAACGGCTTAAAGTGCTTTCGGCTAACGGCTTAAAGTGCTTTTCACGGCACGAAGTTCAATACCAGACGCGATTTTTGTCCGGCGCGAAAATTGAACCTTTGACCTCCGAGACTTATGTCGTTGGGCTACGGAAGTCGTTGAAATATAGGATGGACCCTACGGCTTACATGATATTTTGTTTTACTCAACTCTACAGAGGTCGGACCCAAAGTTTAATTAAAGCTTTTGCATTAAATATGTATTTTTTTAAATGATATGTTGTAATTATAATTCCATAAAATAATCGCACACTAGGTACTTAAAACCTATTTTTTAACACGTAATTAACTTAATCTCTCAAATCGGATATGGTACATTAACAGCACAAAAAAAAACAATTAGAATCCATTTTGTTGAGATCAACGATAGTGCGATGGCCATTGTTTTGTGACAATAGCAGCGCGGAGGAAGCTGCGGCGATCGCTCATCAACTGTCAGGTGCTAATGACCGGACCTACCCAGTATGCCTACCAGGATTTTATGCTAAACGTAAATCTGGAGTGAATCGTTTTAGCACAGAAAAATTAACTACGTCTCTAGTGGTAGCTATCGAAACGATATCTAATGTTTTCCAAATCGTAAGTAAACATTACCTCAATGCAGAAATAGAAAGTGCACCTGAGTTTAGGCACACATTTTTGCACGACGTATACCTACCTAATATTTATTTATTTATTGAATCATCTCTTAGTCCGTCATCCATATGCTCGAAAAACGCGCCCGCACTAAACGGCCTTAGCCCAATGGCTACCGTCGGACTTGTGCTCTTGTGATCGCCGTTTCGATCCCCTCCCATTGCACCACCGATGTGAACCCACTCTTAACACTAGCATTTTAGTTTAGCACGGAGGGTTAACAAGAATAGTAGTAGCCAGAAAAACTCTGCAAGTACCTAAACATAAAAAAAATGTGGGGTCACTCTTACAACTATTATTATACATAGTTACAACCCAATGCAATACTTATTTTCTAAGTTTTAATGCTTAGAATGTTATATTAGTGTACCTACAAGTTAAAATATCTATACCTATCGTCTGCTGTAAGGTTAAGAGTGAGATATATTTAGGTATATGTCCTGCCCAGGTGGATAATCTCCTTAGAAATTGGGCGCCGTTTCTGCCATGACGCATACTTAAAGTAAAATAAATATCAAGTCTACTTGTCTACTCGTGGTCGCGCTACAGACCCTTGGCACGTTTTCTGTTACCACTCCATCATATGTACTCATTTTGTTAAATGTTTGCTGATAAGAGCGCGTGCGGTAATCACAGTTTCCGTTGCGACATTTTGTTCACTCTAAATACAAACACTTTGCTACTACACTGTCACTACTGTATATCATGGTAAACTGATTTGAGTTCTTCTATTAATCTTGTGAGACATCTAAATAGTAATATTTAACAATGTTCGTATCGTTCTATATTGTCTATACTATAAGAATTAAGAGACAAAGTAAGTGAGTTGGGAGGTTTTAGGGGGTATTCTCTGGATCTATTTAAACCAATTTAAAAAATTATTTTACGAAAAAAAAACCATTTTTTGAGAGTGTCATAGCCTATATTAATAGGTTCAAAGTTCCCACGGGAACAAGATCTACGCAGGTGGAACATAATTGGACAGCTGGTAAGTATAATACAATACATTTGGGCCAGTTAGAGAACCAGTTACAACATCAAGAAGATTTTTCTACCAAATTCCATTACGTTACAATTTACTAGGTGCTAACTTAACCATACGCGTATATAGCTTTTTATATTACCAATTATGTCGTAATACAATTTATCAAAAATGCTAAGTTTGAAGTAGCATGTATGTTAATTAAAATATTAAATCTTTACAACAACATATAAGATTAATTTAATTTCTGTTTGAACCCGACCGGCACGCGGCGCCTGACCCGGCCAAACTCATAGGTTTGTATATATTTAATTAAACCATTTACATGCTTTTGCAACGGTAGGCATGCAAACTAGATAAGTACATAGATATGGTAGATTAGCACTATGTACAAAGAGATACCTGTTCAACTGCAAGCAAGCAATGAACGTATACAGATAAGGCTGACAGCTGCAGACAATTCATTCTCATTAGCGTATTCATAGCAAAATTATAAAATTATTCCCAAATTAGTGTTACAATATTCAAAGAGGCGAACAAACGGGTATTTTACAATGTAAGCTAAACGACTTTCGGTACAAGATGTCGCAGACCTTGAATCACAAAGTTTACAAAATACACAAGTGAAGCGGCGAATCGGCTAATGCTTTGAAATTTTGCTTAAATAAATAGATAAACCACCATTAAGTAAATTCATTTATAATGTATGTTTTTATTGAATACTATATTAAATATGTATTTTTATAAGGAACAAGCTAATTATCATTTTTTAAATATAAATATATTGAATTACCGCGCGCGGTGTCACCCGCGTTAGGTATCTACTTCTATTGTTGTCCGGCTATCTATCACTGAAATATTTTTTTCAAATCAGACCAGCTGGTCCTGTCGTTCAATGAAACAAACAAACAAACTCTTCAGCTTTATTTAATCAATATGAATACAAATAAAAAATATTAAGTGTCTATAAATTTATTTTATGATCGCAATTGACACAAACTATTTAATTAATGTTGTTTTTCGAAGTACAGGAGAATTGACGTAAACTTCTTTGTTTGTAAATATTCGTATCGATCTATTATACAGGGTGTCCAAGAACCTGGCGTCCAACTGGATTCCCACGATGCCCCAAGTTCTAACAGTACTCAGAAAAATATTTTAAATAATCCACCCCATGTACTTACAGAATTATACTGATTTAAAAAAAAAAGGGGAAATGAGCACCCTGTGACATACTTTTGAATGCTGTGACTGCTAATGCTGATAATTTCGATATTTCTTGGAGGTTTTGTAATCTAGGGTATTGCTGTGTCTAAATAGAATGTAAAAATAAAGTACTTATTGTACCATTTTAAAATAAAATATTATTTTAACTAAAGGTGATATGGAAAACTATTGAATTTCGCAACTTTGACCGACTGTAGTGTAAAAAAAATGTACCAAAATAGTATGGCAAGTGACGTCAAATTTTGACGCGTTTATTCCTCTTTTTAAAAAGGTATAATACTTACACATTAATTTGAAAAAAAAATTTTGATAATATTTTTACTCAACAACCCAATTTTTACGAAGTGCCTACCTACTAACGGTAACTGTCGGACCCTTTCTTATCTTAGAAACTGTTATGTTACTACTATTATTTACTTCGGTTCCAAGAGTGAGCAAGAAGGAAATACACACAGGTAGATGGGTTCCCAGTAGAATAAAAGCAAAGAATGTTAGTTTAAAGATATTTTATTACAATAAATGTTCAAAATGTTGACCACCCGCGGCAATACAAGCTCTCACTCTCCTTAAAAAGGACCGCTTTATGTTTCGCGAGTAACTTTTTTGACGTATCACCTGCACTGCTTGTGTTATCTTCTCACGAAGGTCAGCGATGTCATTAATGGGCTTCGCATAAACGAGCTCCTTCATAGTTCCCCAGAAAAAAAAATCCAGCGGATTTAAGTCAGGTGAGCGGGCTGGCCACGGGATTGTTCCTGATCGCCCAATCCACCTGTTCGGGTATTGCTCGTCCAAAAACTCTCTAACGGATACGCGAAAATGTGCTGGACAGCCGTCGTGTTGGAACCACATATTTGGTGGGGTCTCTTCTAGTAAGTTTGGCAAATCATTTTGAAGAAAATTTAAATATGATTCGCCAGTCAAATTCTCGGGCATCTCAAATGGACCAATAATATTCCCACAGAGAATACCGGTCCACATGTTCACTTTGAACCGGTACTGGGATCTATCTTCTCGCATCAAGTGCGGATTTTCCACATGCCACTCGTGCAAGTTGTGTAGGTTCATGTAGCCATCCTTCTTAAATGTTGATTCATCTGACCACAAAATTTTGTCGATAAAGTTTTCGTCTTCTCGATGTTTTTGCAGGATTGTTTCACAAAACGCGACTCGGCTCGGATAGTCTCGAGGTAAAAGACTTTGCACTCGCTGTACGTGGTACGGATGATATTCTTCTTTTTGGAGAATACTGTGTGCTGTGCTCTTCGGTATCCCCGTATCAGCTTCTATTCCTCGCACAGAGATGCTTGGATTTGCCGACACCGCCTCTAAAACTTCATCGCGTATGAAGTCATTTACGGGTCGTCCTTCACCAGCTACTTGATTGGGGAACCGCCCGTCACATAGTGATCTGTGCACATTAATGAAAACTCGATGGTCGGGATATCGCGTAGCCCTCGGATACCTTTCTCTGTAAAGTCTCGCTGCAGCTCGTCCATTACCTCTACATTCTCCATAAATGTAGTGCATATTTGCGTATTCTTGCGGAGTGTAGGTCGCCATGGTAGCACACACAAAACACAAACTGTCCAAACACAGGCAAAGGTCGTCGTAAAGAGTTCGTTTCAAAGTCCAGAGCACAAAGAGTAATCGAGTCCAATAAACAAAGCTTTAAATCGTAGTACGTGATCAATGGTAACAATAAGAGAGAGGTGCGTAGTAACGGCAGGAGGCAGTGACGCGTACTGACCGTACTGTTATCCTAAATAGCACGATCCCAGATAGCGTCACTATCTATCTCACTCGCACCTCTAACCTTTTTCTCCCTCACTCTTACCTGAATAATGGGGTACCATAAAGAAGAACCAGCAAATCGCAAAGATAGTTTCTGTCTTGCTCCCTCCTGTTGTAATAACGAATCACTATGGTGAGATGCATGCACATACCGTCCCTTACGGTCTAACCTGTTTTTTGAGAGGCCTGTTGTTATTTTTATGAGCATACAATAGTAATTCTTTAGAGGTTAGATTCAATTCGTCGTAAATTTTTCTTTCTAAGAATTCTGTAAGACATCGTAAAAATTGGGTTGTTGAGTAAAAATATTATCAAATTTTTTTTTTTCAAATTAATGTGTAAGTATTATACCTTTTTAAAAAGAGGAATAAACGCGTCAAAATTTGACGTCACTTGCCATACTATTTTGGTACATTTTTTTTACACTACAGTCGGTCAAAGTTGCGAAATTCAATAGTTTTCCATATCACCTTTAGTTAAAATAATATTTTATTTTAAAATGGTACAATAAGTACTTTATTTTTACATTCTATTTAGACACAGCAATACCCTAGATTACAAAACCTCCAAGAAATATCGAAATTATCAGCATTAGCAGTCACAGCATTCAAAAGTATGTCACAGGGTGCTCATTTCCCCTTTTTTTTTAAATCAGTATAATTCTGTAAGTACATGGGGTGGATTTTTTAAAATATTTTTCTGAGTACTGTTAGAACTTGGGGCATCGTGGGAATCCAGTTGGACGCCAGGTTCTTGGACACCCTGTATAAGACTACTTCTGATTATTATTTTTCTGACTTAATTACAGTAATAATTCAATCTGGGCTTCATAACTATTTTAAGACGGATCCTAACAAAGAGTTGTGGCGCAGTAAAAGACATGGAACATCCTAGTCAACATATTTTTTGCATTCTTCAAAATGGTACTTAATAACCTACTACTATGAACACTCATAGTGAGATGTAGGTAGTCAAAAGCAGAAAACATTGTTGCGACAGTATATTTTATGATGGACCACCACAGGAAACTTATGCATATTCAAAGCTTCATGTCAAACTCTTAGAAAAAGTTTATTTTATTATATAACAACAATTTATATAAACTGTAAAAGACCCGGTTTCAAAATTATGCAACTGCGATGTAGTTCACCGCAGTGCATAATAACCAAAAATATAAGTGAAAACTATAAAGTCGTACCTACCTCAGCGGCGGTCGAGAGAAAACAAGGGCATTTATACGATTAAGTGGAAATGTTCTGATTAATGGTTTCTCCCGTGACCCCTCTGGGAATCAAGGTAGTGATTAAGTTTTTATAAATATTCATTATCAATTTTATATACTGTTCGTAATACTCGAGCAAACTGGTTCGTTTTCTCTTTCGTCGAAAACTCGCAAGTGCACGACAATAAATCAGAAGTGTAAAGTTGCCTCAATTTACGCTCATTATTTCAGTGTTTACGTGCAATTTGCCGTGGGCTAATTGTATTATTTAATGTCCATTAATTTGGATGCGTTAAAGTCGTTGTCGTTTAATTTCTTTCTTGATTTTGACCTCGTGCCATTTGAATTCGGGCAAATAGGTCTACAACTACATAGATATTCTGAAAGGTTATTACTGAACATTATACTTACCTGTGGGAAATTTAAGTTTAGTTTTTGGATGGTGATTAAGGGTTTGTTCTGATATGCTGACATATGATTACAATATGATAAAGGCGGCCAGATCTTTTTTCTTTTAACTTTGAAAGCTTGTAATAAGAAAGAAAGAAAAACACTTCACACTCAGTTAGTACACGACAGCCCACGACTAATCTTTTCTGGTACTTAACTAAGATATTATTTTCCAAAACCCTGATATGTATATGAAATAAACAGTGTGCTAATTAGAAGTTAACAAAAATACAATTTAGCATTTACCCTAAATTAGAGATGCAAAAAAATATAAAGACAAGAAATTGAACTAAACGCATGGTAAAAAAGAAAATAGTCAATTCTCGTGAGTCTGATCAGGGTACCTATTGAGCCATCAATGCCCTGATCGATCTCTTGAATAATGTGTTACCTTAACAGAAACAATTTTATCTACTCGTACCGATGTTCGACATGATATTATGAATGTAAAAGAACTCAACGCGCTGAACACAGGCACTATTCGAATAATTGCCATGTCATATTCGCAACGATCGAATATTAACATAGCACATATTTTATATCGTTAAGTATAATATATTTTTGTGTTAATGTCGTGTTAGCCTTATTATCTATATATACTAACTAGCGACCCGCCCCGGCTTCGCACGGGTACAATACTGATACTTATACTACAGAATGTCTTTAAACCTCTAACAAACGGGCGAAATTTGGTCAAAACAAACAGAAACAAATTAATATAGGTACCTACTAAAACTCAGTGAAATAAGTAGGTGGGTATACTTTTATCGTATGAAATACCTATACTCTTCAGGACTAACAATACAACAAACACTAAATAAATAGGTATTCAAGTATTTATCCATCATAACGTACACACAACGTAACGAACACAAAACAAAAAATTTACCCAATAATTCTTAAGGATCAAGCGCGCATAATCGCATTCGGCCTAACTCACTCGCTGCGCTGCGAAAACACGCGCTGTTATTTTGTGATAACTTCTAAGTTATTCATTTAAAGTATATAGTGTAGGGGTAAAATAATCTGCATGGAATGCTTAAGAATATTAGCTCATTTAAAACGATAAGGATAAATACTGAATCCGTCTGATTGGCTTTACAATTACCACATTAGAAATGATCATTTTTCTAAAAGATATAATGGATGTAGCAAGTTAACCTTGAAAGATAGACATATGCTATGGCAACATTTTTTGTAGATCTAAAAGAGAAGAATATTTCCGCCATACATTGTTTTGTTATATCTCATAGGGTTTAGGCAGCGTTCATTTTCATTGAAAGCTCCCAAATGGCTTAATTTTTTCCGATACCTCTGACAAATATCAATATATATTAGACAAATGTACACATAAACTAAACAATTCATATACGTAAACCTTCCGGAAGAATTGTTCTATCGATTGGTGAAAATCCATGTTTTTGAGTTTATCGCGAACAGACAGACAGACAGACAGACGCGGCCGGGGACTTTGTTTTATAATATGTAGTGATGTAGTGATAGCGGTCGCCCGCGGCTCCGTGGGGATGTCGGTTACCGCTGCAAAAAGCCTACACAGGAAAGACACGGTCAGCAAAATGATTCCCAGGTCAATTAACAGGCACCGACACAAACATCGACGACGCAGTCATTATCCGCAGGCTGCACAGATTATCTTTCTGTGGATGTTAAAGTTGTTAATGATGAAAATATTTAAATGTAATTAATAGGCATTTTAGGCATTTTCAAATGTTAAAGAAAATATTAATAGCGTGTAATATTCTAGCTCTGAAAAGAACTGTTGTTTAGCCCTGAAAAGAACTGTTGGTTAGCCCTGAAAAGAACTGTTGTTTAGCTCTGAGAAGAACTGTTGATTAGCTCTGGGAAGAACTTTTTTGCGAAGGTGTAGTTTTAAGAAAGAAATCTAAAAAAAATCGCACGAAAATTATTAGACTTCGCAACGGGCCGTGCAGCAGAAATCGTAATATTTTAATTTCGCCATAACTTCAAAACCAAACGTCCAATTTCATTCAAAGACCAAATATTATCTACATAAACTGTTCTTAGTGATGAAATAATTTATTTTGATAAGGATTAACAGCATGAGTAAAATAAACGCGTTTAAATGTAGTCAAAACAAAATTAAAGATTTCTAAATAAAAAAATGGTTGTTGTGCCTCAGTCGACATAGATAGGTATAGTGTGTCGCCGACTTTTTCGTAGATATTTATAAGATCTACAATTAATTAGAACATTTTATGGTTCTATCTTTTATAGTTTAGGCAGCGCACGCAAAATAAGTAACTTTTCTGATTGATTTTTTACACCTTGTGTCCGAAATACCCAAATATCTTACGGAACCCTATTTTTTCCAAAATAAAATTTACCCTATGTTACTCGTGGATAATGTAGCTTTCGAATGGAGAAAGAATTTTTGAAATCGGTCCAGTACTTTTTGAGCCTATTCATTACAACCAAACAAACAAACAAAGTTCTCCTCTTTTTAGGGTTCCGTAGCCAAATGGCAAAAAACGGAACCCTTATAGATTCGTCATGTCTGTCTGTCTGTCTGTCTGTCTGTCCGTCCGTATGTCACAGCCACTTTTTTCCAAAACTATAAGGACTATAATGTTGAAACTTGGCAAGTAGATGTATGTTGTGAACCGCATTAAGATTTTTACACAAAAATATAAAAGAAACAAATAATTTTGGAGTTCCCCATAAATAGAAACGAAACGCAAAAAAAAAATCATCGAACCCATACGTGTCTAGGATAGGTCTATCTATGGATAGGTCTTCAAAAATGATATTGAGGTTTCTAATGTCATTTTTTCTAAACTGAATAGTTTGCGCAAGAGACACATCCAAAGTGGTAAAATGTGTCCCCCCCCCCCCTGTAACTTCTAAAATAAGAGAATGATAAAACTAAAAAAAATATATGATGTACATAACCATGCAAACTTCACCGAAAATTGGTTTGAACGAGATCAAGCAAGTAGTTTTTTTTAATAAATAAAATAAAAATAAAATAAATAAAATAAAAATCATTTTTATTTACGTAAACCTATTACAGGCACTTGCAAATAGTCAAAACAATAATTTAGTATTAAGTATTATTTAGATAATATCATATTTTATAATATTATTATTATTAATTATCATATTTTATAAATTTTCAAATTAAACAAGTATTTAAGTTATTATTTTAATAATATTTTAGTCTTAACGTCTTAGTTTATTATTTAACTATATTGTGTCAAATAGCTTGTTCTGTCTATAGTAGGTTAGAACAATTGTCATTATTTAGGTGGACCATGAGTATATAACGACGGACGCGCTTTAATGCTACCACCGGATCCAATACGCCCCAACTGAGAAGATCCGGCGAAACAAACTCAGTGGGTTATTCTACTGCCGGTTTTAACACGACCCACATGAGACGGTCCGGCGAAACATACTCAAATGGGCAGAACGTAGGTTTTGGTCCAGTTACTTTAACTATTTATTGGCATACACATTTTTTGCCCAAACGGTTGTCTTTGAAATATTTGTTTATTGTGTTTTTATACTAATAGAAAAATAAAAGAATTTGAGACAGAACTAGCGGTCTATGAATATAATATATTATAATGTAAGTAGGTCAATTACAGATAGTTCACAGAACATCACACTATTATGCGTACTACTATTTTATTTGGGTACAGGGTCTCTAGGAAGTGTTACGCACGTAGGTTTATGAAGCCAAACGTCTTTATCCTCAATATAGTCCTTAATGCTATAATAGCCTTTAGATATGAGGACCCGTTTAATATATACTTTAAAAGTTGGATCAGGCAAATCAGTTACATGACTAGGGAGTTTGTTATAAAACCTAATGCAATTTCCCATAAATGATTTATTGGTTCTACTAACTCTAAAACCGGGTATGGCAATTTTATGTTTATTTCTCGTGTTAACATTATGAATATCACTTTTTTTGCTATATTGATCTATATTTTTTTTAACAAAAATGATATTTTGGTATATGTATTCAGAGGGAACGGTAAGAATATTAATCTCTTTAAACCTGGTACGCAAGGAGTCGCGACTACCTAAACCGTAAATAGCCCTAACTGCTCTTTTTTGTAATATAAAAATACTATTGACATCAGCGGCTGACCCCCAAAGCAGTATTCCATAGGACATAATGCTATGAAAGTACGCGAAATACACTAGTCTAGCAGTTGCTTCGTCTGACAATTGCCTAATTTTCCAGACAGCATAAGATGCGGAGCTAAGTCTACCGGTTAATTTTTCAATATGAGGGCCCCATTGCAGTTTTGAATCTAATGTTATACCTAGAAAAACTGTTGATTGAACTAGGTCTAACGGTTCTCCATTTAATGAAGCAATTGGTTTAGCGTTAGTTACATTTGGGAGCACAAATCTGACGCATTTAGTTTTACCCGCGTTTAATAAAAGATTATTTGAAGAAAACCAATGTGAAAGTATACTAAGTGTTTTATTCTGTTCAATAAGGTTAGTATCTTTTCTACTGACTTTAAATATTAATGAGGTATCGTCAGCAAAAAGAACTATATCTGACAGTTTATTTAAAATGTATGGCAAATCATTTATGTAGACTAAGAACAGAAAAGGACCCAGAATAGATCCTTGGGGCACGCCCATTTTTATCAAATGCTCTTTCGAAGCAACGCCGTCTACGTATACTATTTGTTTCCTATCAGATAAATAGGATACAACAAGATCAAGCGATTTTTCAGTCATTCCATAATATTTTAACTTCAGAACGAGCGTCTCATGATTTACACAGTCGAATGCCTTGGAAAGGTCACAGAAGACTCCAAGAGCATCTTGCGACCCCTCCCAAGCCTCTAGTATGGATTTAATCAGAGTGCATCCCGCGTCCTGAGTTGACCGGCCTTTAGTGAATCCAAATTGCCTATCGTGCAATATCCCATTTAGATTAAAATGTGTCAACATTTGATTAAGCATAATCTTTTCAAATACTTTACTTAGAGTTGGTAATATCGAGATAGGTCTATAGTTAGTCGCGTTATTTGAGCAACCTGATTTAAATATCGGCACTATTTTACTAATCTTCATTAAGTCAGGGAATACTCCATCAGTTATGGATGTATTAAAGATAGCCGCTAGAATAGGAGCGATATTTTGTATTACTGTGTCAATAGCTTTAACAGAAAGTCCCCACAAGTCTTCTGTGCCTTTCATTTTAATTGTTCGGAATGCCTTTACAATATCAACATCATTTATCGTCCGGAAGCCGAATTTAGACACGTCTGATTTAATGTTCGCTTTTAATAGTCTTTCAGCTTCCTGAGGGGAAGATGATAGGTATCTAGTGGTATCCATTGGTATATTAGTAAAAAAATTAGCAAAAAAATTAGCAATAATATTTTTATCTGAGACTAACTTATCACTGATATTTAAGTTTATAGTTTTATCTTTAATTTTGTTTTTACCAGTCTCAGTATTAATTATTTTCCACGTTGACTTTATTTTGTTATCCGATTTTCTTATTAATTCACTCATATACAGTGACTTTGCCTGAATACAAACTTGTTTAAAAATTTTAGAATATGTCCTAACAGTATTTATAAAATTGTCATCAGTTGTGTAGGACCTTACATTATATAATTCATACAAAACATCTCGGCTCCGTCTTATACCTTTGGTAGCCCAAGTATTAAATTTTAATTTATTAGGATCGATTTCTAACCGTTTAATTTTACAAACTCTCTCAAATTCCTCATGAATTGATTGAGCTAATGTATTATACATAGCATATAATACGTCATAAACCGTAAACCGCAATTTACCTTTCATTCATTCAACTATTATTAACATCGATCAAAGTTACAACGAACTTCAAGAACTTTTATACTATGTTACTTGTTGTATTCTTGATATCAAAAATAGGTAGGCACTTGCAACTAGTACGGAACCCTTCGTGCGAGAGTCCGACTCGCACTTGGCCGGTTTTTTAATATTAGTATAGATATATAAAGATTTGTTTGTTTAATTGAACCCGCTAATCTGAGGAACTACTATTGACGATTTGCAAAATGATTTCAGTGCCAGATAGCCCATTTATCGAGGATGGCTATATCTATTTAATTATGAAGTTCTTACAAAAGCGCTCGGAAAGCTAGTCAATGATATTTTACCTCTTTTTTTTATTCTAAGTCATATTTTGAACTCTATAGACTTGCAATAAAGTTAAAAAACAATGAACTCTCAACATACCTACCGTCTGGCTAAACCTGAATCACGTAGGGGAAAGGTGTACAAAACGATCCCTCTAAGGGAAGATGTATGCTGTAGCCAAAATATTGAAGTTATCTGTAATATAAAAGTAGTTTTGGTTAATTTATTTATCTGGTTTCGTAATGGCGTACCCTATTTTTTAGATTTATGTGTCTTTTTTAAGTTATTTAACGTTTCTCAGAAGTTTACTAAAGGATCATTTTGAACACATAGGTGTCCAAAATGATCCCAAGGGGCGGGATAAAATGATCCCAGGGATCATTTTACACTTTTATACTAAAATACTTATGTTGTATTAAAAATCATTTTTATTTTAATAATATTTATTACCAAAAATAACAAAAACAGTCTTCTTAATAACAATTAAATCCTAAATTAGTCGGAGATCAATATTATCTTAGTGTTAATCAACAGTCTGCTATATTATAAACATTCAACAGTCTTTTATGGCAATTCTTTTAAAAATAATAAGTATAACATAATACAAAGTCTTCTAATATAATTTTTGAGATCAAGTTTTTGTAGAATCAACACAGTTTTTATATCCTTTAAAATGCTTAATTAAAACTCTAATTGCTTCTTTGTGTTACTGCAACGGTCAGCAATGCAAAAATCGCAAGTGAAATCATCAGAATCGTCACTTTCGATCCCTGCACATGCTTCATGACCCCATTTTGAACAGCGTACGCATAGTACCCAACCTTCTCCCATATTATCCCTCGAAAAAGGCTCAGTGCAGAACATACACTCTGTATCATCTTCATCTGCAGAAGATTCTGATTGATTCTTCTTTTGTTTCTTTTTACCTTTCCCAACTCTTTGGTTTTTATCCTCTCCTTTATTAACTCTTGTGTTTTGTTATTTCCTTTTCCAACTCCCTTTCCTTTTGTTTTCTTGTATGATACATATTTTTTAGCTTTATTTTCTTTTCGTGTAGTTTGTTTTTCTTCTTTAAGTATTTTCTTTTTCATTTCTCCTTCTAAATAATTTTTATATGGTGTACTAGTTAATATTGATGTCTCGACTTTCTTTCGTTGTCTATTACTTCTTTTTCCATCTATTTTTGGCAACGGTTGGATGTCACGCGGTGCACAAACTCCGAAAGATGTGGAAGGTAAATCAATTAGGAAAACTGACGAGGAGGTTGTATTTATTGGCTCATGTGATATTGTCGGTGTTGTAAAAGGAAAAACTTCTTGGGATTGCATAGTTATTGTAGATGGTATCGGGTTTGAAAGCAAACCAGAGTCCTGATCAGAAGGAGACTTGTCCAATAGTGGTGGTGTAACATCATTGTGTACTTGATCAGAGGTTGGTGTCGCTCGTTCATTTGGAGGCATAGCTGGAGACTCATCTGTTTCCATATGAATAAGCTGTTGTGAATAGGACATTGGTCCCATATTTATAGATTCCTGTATGGTGGCACTAACCTGCATAGTTTCAACGGGTTCTGTCTGTAGTAATATAGAAACTGATTCAGTGGAGTCTTCACCCTGATAGTCCACTGGCATTTCAGTCGTTTCAGCTGCAACATAGTCTAAACCGGAGAAAATATCTTGGTTTAAAGGATATATCCCGCATTTCGAAAATCCATTAATAGCATTTAATGGTACTGCTGACTTTAGGTAAGCTTCTGCGAAAATTCTTGCAATTTGAAAGACTGTTACCACTCTACCAGGGTTGTTATTCATCCATTTTTCTAGAGCTTGGTTATGATAGACGCTCAGAGGGTACATTACTCCAACGTCTAGTGGTTGGAGTTTGTGGGTGCAATGTGGTGGCAGGCACAAAATAAGGACGTGATTTTCTCGTGCTTTTAACACCACATTCAAATTTTTCGTATGTGAAAGGTGTCCATCTAAAATCAGAAGGGTTGGGTCATCTACTGACGGTTTTGAGTGTGCTAAAAAATGATCAAACCATTGATCAAATACTTCCAACTTCATCCAGCCCGTAGAATTGCATGCATAAACAGAACCTGGCGGGGCACCGTCCATAAGTTCGATCTTCATTCGGATTCTGCGAAATATAAACATCGGCGGTATAAAACTTCCAGAAGCAGAGCAACATATAACTGCTGTGGTCGTGTCACCTCGTTCGGCCGAAGTAACCCTTGCCACCTGTTTACGACCAGTTTGAGCGAACACTTTTGTGTTTTTAGTCGGGACAGTACATAGACTGGTCTCGTCAACATTAAATATTCTATGCGGCGGAATAAAATGTTTCTCCTGAATATCCTTTAAAATAGTGAAAAAATTATCAACGACAGGTTTATTAAAAGCGCGTGCTCGAGCTGCTGATGTTGATTCAGGAGTACGCAGGGTTATATCAGGATTTCGTTTCCGAAACCCTTTCAGCCAATCTACACCTGCTTTTTCTTTCTGGGCTGAAAAAGTGTGCCGGATATTGTTTTTCACAGCCAATTGGTAAGCCAAAGAAAGAATATCTTGCTTTGTAAGACCATGCATCCTTGATTCCATATCTTTTATGTGCTGGACGAGTTCTCTTTCTTGGTCGGGCGAAGACTGTTTGTTTGCTACCCAACAACTTAACTGCACCAACAGCAAACTTATTTTTGCCTTTGATTCTTCTTTTTAATGTCATCACTGGAACAGAAAACTGTTTACTGGCCGTTTTAAAGGGCATTCCCTCTTTCACAGCGTCTAGTGCCTTCAGCATGGCATCCTCACTCCAGTTTTGGCGAGTTGTTTTCCGAATGTAACCACGCGGCATGATCTGCAATAAAAAAAAGTAGTGGGTAAAATGATCCCTGGGCTCATTTTATACACAATGAAAGGGATCGTTTGACCCCAAGTGCAATATTTGCACACATCGCTCAAAAACTAACCTAAAACATCACTATACGAATAACAAAATATACTTAAAAACGTTATCAAACGTCTATAGAAACCATGAGTAAGACCGTCATTTAAAAATAGTTAGTAAAAAGGAAATAATCTTACACTGAAAAGTTACTTACCGTAGATAAAAAGCACCGATTTTATATTTTTGATCATGGAACAATGCACTGCACTCACACCGCCATGACACTTCACTGGGCGACTGATCGGGTGTCGGGAGGGACATTTACAAGTAAATCCGATAGATGGTTCTAGTAGTTCTTTGAGAACTGCGGGGAATCATTTTACCTCGAGGGATCATTATGTACACCTTTTCCCTACCTACTGTTCATATTGATTATTTTTTTTTAATTAAATTAATAGTTATTTGTTATTATTACACCGACGATTGGTATATAAACCCTCTAGAAAGGCAATGGCAATAAATATTCTGCCATAACTATCAGCAGAATGTGGTATGTACCTGAGTAATATTGTCTGCTAGTAAGTAGTTACTAGCAGACAATATTACTTACATACACGAAAGCACCTAATTGTAAGTAGTTAGAAGAGAAGTAAAGAACAACTAACATAGGTGTAAGCAACATAAATACTACAAGTTTATTTAACAAACAACAATGTTGCAATTTTATCGCAACTAGGTACTTAAATAAAGCTAAGCAATTTACTGTAAAGTTAATAAAGAAATAGTAATTAAGCAAGCGCTCAATTCGATTATAGTTTGTAGGTGCTTAGTTTAACGAAGTTGTTTGGGATTTAATGTTATTAACAATTTGGCACAGCGCTGTCGGCTGTGGGTTGGTCGACCTCTTGCCGGTCACCGTGTCGGACCAAGCCGACTGTGGTTGCACCACATGCACTACGCTCAAACATTGGTACCTCGTGTAGAACCTACTACAAATACATTATAACTGCATATATACTAACTATATATAACTATACATTACTTACTTTCAGATTAATTTATAGCAATAAAGAATACAAAAATTTCACATGTCATTCTCAAGTAACTACTTAGGTTAGGGTAATAATAATTGTTAATAAAAAAAACTGAAAAAATATTTGTATCTAAGTATGTTTATAAGAGTAGGTTTACTTTGTTGAACACACATATACAGAACATTAAATAATTTGTTGTTTGTTTAACGAAAATAATAAAGATAAATAAAATAATTACTCCATCGTCATTCTCTAAAATTATTTGACTATTAGTATAGGCCAGTATTAAAACAAAAAAGATTTTTATATTTACTTATGTACTGGAAACCATTTAGTTTTGCATAACCATATATATCCAATATAATACTTACAACCGGTTTTACCCTTCATACAATTGATGCCTAGTGGCAGCCGAAAACACGAACGTAGTCGTTTCATTGTAATACCAGAGATGGAAGAGCGGAACTCTTAACACACTACACATAACAACACAGGCAGTATCTGTTTAAAGGAGATCCAATCACAAATTGATGTAAGACTTAGATTTTTAATTTAATGTATTTTTTTCTTGAATAAGGTAGATAAAGCCTCAACAAATAAAGTTGAAAACAATAAGAAAGTAAATCATATTTTCTCTTTATAATAGGTAGTTCAGGCTTCGAGGCACACTTCATGAGAATTTTCCATTTTGGAAGCACTAAAGCGGAAAGCTCATTTAATAACAATTGTTCAACGTTATGTTGATGCCTTATAACAACCAATATTTAATATTGCCCGAGGTAAATGTTAGTATTAATAACCTTTGTAATCACCGAGAGCATTTGAGCATAGGGCTGATTATCATTCATCAACTTATGTATCGTACCTAAAATTATGGCCGCAGTAGGTATAATGCACAGGATAAAAACAGGTGAACACTGCTGCCCGTTACCTGATATACGAATGTCATAGATGACGTTGATCCCAATTGTCATACAATTGTTTCCCGATTACGGACAGTATTTTCTCAAACAACCGAATCCAGAAAGATCAATTTCAGACAAAGAACTTTTATTTTTTCAGCTTCACTTGAACTTATGAATTAAATAATAATAAGTAGATGAGTTAGATGACTTCGACTCGTATTCAATTAGTTTTTAGTTTCCATCAGAGATTTACGAAACTAACTATCTTAAAATGTTGAGTTGAATTTCAACTCATTTAATTGTGGAAAATAAACCAGTCATGGTTATGAAAATGTATGACTTGTTATTTAGAGAATATATTTATAGATATAAGCAAAGCTTCATAAAAGTACAACACAAAACCTTACAAATAAGAATGATTATAAACTTACTCATGCATTGATATTTCCTTAGTTAAACAAGAACAACAAACATACACAGTAGTAAAATTTTCAAAGTTATGTTTCTTTGCCTTGTTCAAAAGTATATGCACCGTCGTTGTCGTCTTATTACAAAACTTCAACAGTTAAAACATGGATAAAGCAACCTTATTGGTCGGTAGACTTCAGTTAGACTTCTTTTGGTAGTTTTCTCTATATTAATTAACTATCTATGTTAATTAGTATCTATAACTCTATATTAATTATCTTCATTCTGTAAATGGAATTCAGATTTAAAAAATGTTTTGAATAGATAGATATTCATGATACTTGACACGACCGAAAGAAGTAGATTCTTCAAATATAGGAAATTGTTCAGGTACACGAGATAGAGATACATGTGAATTATTGAGAGTCTTATGAACGATTAGCTGAGTCCAGGTACCTACTATAAACAGTTTCTACGTCTGATTACCTAATTTTAATAATCGTGACAACCCTATTACTAAACGTGGGAGAGGGCACCACCAATCGACCTAGTGCATAAATATAAAACAACTTCATTGCGCACACATAACACCAATATTTATGGACAGGACTGGAGTCAGGTCACCGGAGTGCACACTACCATCGCGTATTAAAATGTTGATACCTACTTTCCTAAGGTAGTGAGGTTAGTTGATTTAAATATTGCACTGATCGTGAGAGGATTCGTATATCAAGTGAGTACTTCTTTGAGGTTGTTTATCTAGCATCGTGGGACAAAAGCATTGTTGTGGACATCTGGGCTGGGGCCGCAGCACACGCCTCTGCATCGAGGCGGGGCTGTGAGCATACCCATTGGTTACCGTCGCCAGAGCGTGACAAGTTTCATTGGACAATCCAACCAGCAGTGAAAGTGATGAAACGCTCCTGCACGAAGCACCTTGCGCAAAATTACCTACTTATTAGGAATTAGGTCATTTGGTACAACCTTAATCATAGCGTAGGTACTAAAATCTATTTATGATAATTATCTACGGGTCGTAAAGTTAAACTATAATGGGGCTCGTAACGTAAGTATAAGTAGAAATGACGTTTCTTTATGTTTACTTACAAAGTTTATAATAGACTGAAACAAAGTTCAAAACTATAAAATGAGCAGATAATTTTTTAGTGTAGACTTAGAAATTACATGAAACTTGTTTTAGGAAATTAATATTACGTAGGTACCGAGTATTTAGTATTTGAAACATTAATTTCCAAAGATTGGTTTTGTGCAAGTTGTTATAAATACAGAGTCAAAAAATATTTAAATATACCTGAGTAATATGTTACTAAACTATATACATAACTAATTGTAGGTAGATATAGATAGTGTTGTAGATTTAGAGTGTAGGTTTGTAAAATTGTCTTTTCTACCTACATACTTACTTACTTTTACGATTTTTCATGAAATTAATTTGCAATATCTACAGGACATTATTTTTGCACTTTTTTGCATGCTCTAACCGAAGCTGTGTAACTCCAGTTACCGTCAGAATATTTTGGTAAAATCATTAGTTATAATATCCAAAGGTTAGATATACCCAGGATGGATCGATCGAAGATAGGATGTATCGATAGTAATTACCCAATAAATCAAAAGTCCTCAATCCCCAGCCAAGCAACTGCCCTGAGCTCTTTGGGCTCCAAAAAAGTTGTAAGTACCTAGTATCCAAAAGTTATGCTATGGAATAACACTTTGTATTGAATCGTACGGCTATTAAATATTCATTTTTATAGGTTCAGTAGTTTATGAGTTAACAAGTGATTTACTTACGTAGTTAAAAAAATACAAAGAATTTCAACCCTCCGATGCCCTCGTAGACCCGAAATCCGAGAGGCGCGCGTAAAATAGAGCGACAGTTGCACAAAACTCCCCTGAAAAATGTAAAAGTCATAATCCCTTAATCTCACCGCCAGCGACCGCCTTGAGTCGAGGTCCATGGCCCACAGGGGGCGCCCTTACAGGGGTTGCTTAGACTGCAGTTTTTAAACCATTTATTAAGGCTGGAGCTCTGCTCGCCTTAATGCTCGGTGAAGTATCAAAAGTTAGGTACGTCCGTCCCAAACAAATACACAAAGAATTTCGTCGATGCCTAACTACGAACTTTATTTAAAGCACACCGTTACCAAATCTGATAACTGTTAAACAATATAAACAAATAAGACCGCGATTCTTAACAACAAAAAGCATTAAGATGCAAATTGATACAAGCATAACTAGAAAATTAGCATTGTATGCGACAATTTTGAAGGGTGACTCAGCGACTCAGTCCATCAGCTCCGGTTCTATTCACCGTCCTATTGTGACGCAACGTTAGCAAGCGAGCAGACAAGTCGACCAGCAAGCCCGCCCAAGCCCTCAATCAATAGCCGTGAAATTCGATTATCAAAATTGGGGCCATGGTGCTTATAAAATCAATGTGGCAGCAAGAAAAGTTTACTACCCACACCAGAATGTACTTACTTACTAGAAGAGTACCTAGTCTCGTAAGCAGGAATTCTATTTATATAAATATATAGGTAGGTATATAAGTATAACACTTCAATAAATATAGCAAGTAGTAGTGGCGTAGTTTAATAGGACGATCTTCTTTGCCGAGCGAGGTGGTATGCCCGGCGGCCGAAAACCATTTGTTACTGACTTCAATAAAAATGTTTATGCTATTCAGGGTTATTACAAAAATACATTATATAGCTATCAAAATTTATTAAGTTCATTACTAAGATAATGTTGTTTGAATATAAATTCGAATATGTATTACTTTAAAGCCCTTCATGTATAGGTTAATAATACATTTTCTATGGAAGTCATAGTCATATCGCGACATAATTAACCGGGTCTTGTTGGTTGAGATACTACCCGTACCTCGGAAAGCACTTTAAGCTATTGGTCCCGATTTTTTATTACCTATAGTTAACAATCATATAGGTACCAAGGTACCAAGGAACGGGCCGCAGCGTTTTTCAGTGTGATACGGCATATTTTAATACTGTGTTTAACACAGAGAGAAATGCTGATTAAGGTCACCAACCCGCCTGTCAAACCCGTCTTCTCATAGGAGCAGGCAAGTGTTTAGCAATGGACGTTATACATATGTTTGTTGGGGTTATTTGTCCAGGCTGCCAACCGTATTTTTTGTACCGTACCGTTTCGTACTGGGCCACGAATTTGTGGTGACTTGGGTACGAGCCAACTTCATTAATTTAACCAATTGTGACTTTTTTATGAGGACTACAACTGACTACAAGTCATCCATGTCCTTGGGGCCCTGGGCTTTAGCCAAAAGTAAGTCTTACGACAAAAGTAACACTTACGACCCGCACCTGGGTAGGTTTATTAGGTTAGATTCTTTTAGAAGACGCTATAGAGGAACGGTTGGTGGTGTTCCTCTGTAGAAAAGGAAGATCTTCTTTGCCAGGCGAGGCGGTCGACGGCGACGGCCAATTTGTTATTCTTTGGCTTTGAATAAATTGCTACGAATTGCCTTGCACACTTGTATAGCGCGATACAGGTTAGTTGGGATGCTAGGTGGAAGATGGCACTGCTCGTCTACTTGAAGTTAGTGCGGCTATTTGTAGATGTCGATACAACGTCAACCGGAACCAATCAAGGAAAAGAGATAGGCCCCTCATGCAACCAAAAAGAATCCAACGATACCCTCATCCTTCAATCCCATCGCAAGCTAGCCCTGGTTTGAGACAAAAGAACCATCAATTGAGCAACATTTTGTATCAAAATGTTTAGAGTAAGATTTCACTTAGTAATCACGAAACTCTCTTACAAATTTAATTGTCTAGTTTAAAGGTACCCAACTCCATAATTTTATGCTCCAAGTCAAGTCCCATAATATGTAGGTAGGTAGGTAGGTACTAATATAATAACTTTGTGGAACTGCAGAGAGTAGTGGTTCAATGACGACGTCGCAATTTTTGAAAATTTTATAAGTTCAATATTAGCATCACATCTTGAAAATTTGATTTAAGTATCTGGTTATAGAATTACCAGATTCTTAAATCAAATTTTGATAACAAACAATCAAATCATGATTATTCAAAAAAACGACAAAGCCCTTATAAAAGACCTAGGTACTGCCTTTGCACTTCGCTATACTAATCTAGGCAAGGGCACTACCGCGTCTTCAGATGATAATTATAATTTATTATTTAGTGGCTGTTAAGGTTTCCTCTTAGTATTCAGTTTACGGACTTAAGCATATTTGATCTTTTGAGTCTCTTTGTCAAGTAATTGTATTATAATAAGTTGCCAGAATTAAAATACGTCAAAATAAGATAAAGTTGCGATATCAATTGATACTAGAGTTATTAATAAAAATTGTTATACCGATAGTTTCTACAGAATTATGATTTTGTTTCGTTTTAACAATTAAACATTGTTTTATGCACAAAATCAAACATTATAACGTCTTATATTAATAATTAAGATGCATTTAAAAATAAAGCATGGCAACAACGGCATTAGGAATGTCTAAATAAATTGACATTCTAAAAACGTCTTTTTGGTAGACAGTTTGACTGTCAAAATAAGTTGTGCTGAGTTGTTTACCCGTACGTTTAGCTGATTTTTTACATTATTCCAATACCAGTATGTTAACAAATTTCGATAAACTGTGTGGGGAGTTAGAAAAACAAGAATTAGAGGTATATAACATCTAAAGTTTTTCTTATCATACTTATAGGTTATATATGACGAAGCCCTTTACTATTCATTTATTTTTATAATATTTCAGGCTCCGACCGGTATAGCTTCGCCTGCAACTTACGCTCAATTACTGGCTATATATTTATATCAAAATGACTTGTAAGTATAAACTCTTGTTATAACAATAAGGCCAATATATATTACTTAAAAGTTATTTTAATAGAAATAACGAATACCTCCATTAAAATAGCTAACATTGACATTTACTATCAATATATATATCGTATGGTGAAATGCTAACTAAGCTAAGCTACACCATGGACAATATTAAATTGTATGTTTTATGTAATCCCATCATAAAGTATATATTTCAATATTGCTCATAGTGTCATTTAGCTCAATTATTAGCCTTTTACCGGTCAATTTGTAGAGTAATAAAATCTTGAGTACTCATTCTTAGTGTCAAATAATAATTATTAACTAAAACAAAATGAAATATAGCCACGGAATCGTTTATCATTCCACAATGTCAATAAAGAGAAAAAGATCTTACTACTTTTTGAGAACATGCTTTGTTAAATTGCTATGTTTGCTCCTACAAGAAGGTTATAACCTTCGGGTAAGCTATCTTGTTGTTTTCCCCCCTCGTCCTCCTGACCCTTAGTTTGCAAAGAATCATCCGATGCCCTTGTAGACTTGAAGTCCGAGTGGCCCATGAACTGTAATGTAGAGCAAAAACAAAAAATTGTTGTTAATTTGTCTCTACATTGTAATATTCTGCATCTAGATGTCTTTTGTGTAGACAGACTGTAATAGGGACATAAATACCTGTGATGAAAAGTATCTAAAGCAAATCTACTTTACAAAAAATGCTTTTCAATGTTTTGTTTGTTATAGACTGTTTTATTCTATAGAGGACAACATCAGCCCATGTAACGTCTTCTGCTGTACATGGGGCTCATACAGAGGGAGAAATTTTCCATAGTCACCATGCATGCTTAATGTGATTGCAGTATTAAGACTTGGAAATGCTGCTTCCAATGGCTTAATGTGCTTTCTGAGGCATGGAGGGTAGTCCCCCAACCAACCAAACCTAGAAAGGAACCATAGATTTAACACAAATACTTATTCTCTACATCATACAGATCCAATAAAATTTCATAAATAATATTACAAAGACATACTTATAGAATACTATTCATAATTTAATTGGTTTAACTAAATATAAGACACATCTACGTACACCCAACAGGAGTCAAGTTGAAGTTAAGTTGCTATAAAAGCCTAATTCAAATGTTACAGGTGTAATGCTAAATTCTTATGGAAAAGAATTCCTCAAAATATTACAAGTAGCAATCCAGAAATACCAGCAATATGGCTAGTGGGACAAAAGTTATGGAAAAAGGATCTACCTGGAACTTACCAAGCTTTGGCTGCACATAACTGGACAGAGCCAGTGTCAAACATCATCAGGGCCTTAGAAGGTATTTACATTTTACTTTACATGCTTAGTGTACTTTTACCATATATCAGGGGCCTGAGTCTAATATTGTAATGGTGTGTCTTGGAACTGTCACTGACGTCTCTATGGTCAGTTTTTTGCACATTTGGTAATCTACTAATCCATAAGACAAAGAAAACCGACCATTGAGTTGTCAGTCACAACACACCATTGCAATAGTAGACTCAGGCCTCTGAAATTTAACACATTGCATGCTGAAAAATATAGTGGCCTAATTGAAAATACCTAAAGGGAAAAGGCGAAAAAAGATTCTAAGGTCCATACATTTGTAGAAAATATTAAAAATTTAGCTGTTTTAAATAGATGTGTATTTTATTAGTATTATTTTATATCAAACTTTTAATATGGGTTAATACAAATGTTGAATTAAAGTTGTTTTATAAATAAAAGTCACACATAAGAAATTTTGAATTGGATCCCTATATTTCTAAGTGTGCAATATTAGCTGCACCAACACCCCTGATTTATCCTTAATTTTTTTAACCTGTGCAGTATAACCTATGTCCCTCCCATACTCATTGGCTTATCATTACAATAACTATATGGCAGAGTATTTTGTCATAGTCTTAGAACAAAGAGGTTCTGCAAAACAGTAACTTTACAGTACTCCACATAACAGTTTAACAATCGGGCTTTAGATGTCATTTTAGGAAAAAGTAAAAAAAAAACAAAAATTATCAAAACCATCATTGTTCTATGACTATGACGACTGAGGCTAGGCTATAGCCTATACATTGTATACGACTTCGTAATTTATATATATATTTAATTATAAAGTTCCCATGGGAACGAGAGTGACATGGGTGAAAGTAAGCTAGTTTATATATAAAAATGAAAATTTATATTTTATTTATACAAGAACATGTGGAGTTGGCTAGCTACACTAAAACTAGTAGGTAACAGTAGGGAGTATTATAATTTATTTTATATATTACTAGCTTCCCGCGCGCGGTTTCACCCGCGTTACTCCTGTTCCCGTGGGTCAGGGTCAGGTCATCACTTAGGGTTAATGTAGCTTTCCAATGGTGAAATAATTTTTGAACTCGTCACAGTAATTTTGAGTTTATTTATTACAAAAATACAAATCTTTCCTCTTTTTTAATATTAGTATAGATTCTCTCCAATATTGTAGTTATACTAATAGCTAACTTTGTTTTTTTTAATATAAGCATTATATGAGCATTAATTTACATTATTTATATATGAGTTATAATCAAAATATTCAAATAATCTAGATTTTTATCTAACATTAACTGTTATTAATGGCTTTGGGCAATAGTAGTTTACCTTGTAATAAAAACAATATTTAATATTTTTTGTTACAAAATAATTTAATCCAAGCATTAGTATATTTTAGGACTCACTCATAATTTTTTTTCATAATTATGATTTTGTTATTTTGCTAAATATTGAATTACACACATAAAAAAGATAGATGGACTTTGTGAAAGATGACATGTATAAGAAAGGTGTGAGTATGGAAGAGAGAGAAGTCTTATAGGGAAAAATGGAAGAGGATGACATATTGCGCCAACCCTGGCGCAATATGTCATCTGAGGCTGTTTCTGAGGTGATATGCCAGGCTATGGAATATTTCATTCCATTTTCTGACGTCTCACTCCAAGACAAAGCCCGTCCATGGTTCAACGCTGAGTGCGATAGTGCTGAAGCACATAAGCACTCTGCTTACCAAGCGTGGGCGGATGCTCGAGCCCACAAAGCGCCAAATGTCCGGAAACTGAAGAGAGCCTTCAATAGTGCTGCCAAGTCTTGCAAACGTGCCCTACGCAAGGCCCGCTTTGACCATATTGGCCGCATTGCAGCCAGACTAGCATCTTACCCATCTGGGAGTAAAGCTTTTTGGTCTCTTGCCAAATCGGTCGAAGCCAATTTCTGTCGGTCCTCTTTTCCGCCACTGCAGAAGAACGGTTCATTAGCTCACACCGCCAAAGAGAAAGCAGACTTGTTTGCATCTCTATTTGCGAAGAATTCACAACTAGATGCTGCTGGTAAAAGTCCACCCAGGCTACCTCATTGCACTTTCACTATGCCTGAGGTGCACATTCAGCAAAAGGTGGTACTTAAAATTCTTAGCACTCTAGATGTGAATAAGGCTAATGGGCCTGACGGCATTCCTGCCATTGTCTTGCGGTCATGTGCCCCTGAGTTGTCTCCTGTTTTGACTCGCCTCTATCGCTTGTCCCTGACGACTGGTCAAGTTCCAGTACCCTGGAAGATTGCCAATGTTCAACCGGTTCCCAAGAAAGGTAGTCGTGCCGACCCTGCCAACTACCGACCAATCGCAATCACCTCAATACTCTGTAAGGTTATGGAGCGTGTGTTAAACAACCGTCTCCTAGCATACCTGGAAGACAACGACCTCCTCAGTGACCGTCAATTCGGATTCCGTCGAGGCCGGTCTACTGGGGATCTTCTTGTTTATGCTACTCACTTCTGGAGCGAAGCCATTGAGAGACACGGTGAGGCTCTTGCCGTGTCTCTTGATATCTCTAAGGCTTTTGACAGGGTTTGGCACGCAAGTCTCATTAGTAAGCTTCCGGTTTAAGGTATTGCTTCCGAACTTTGTACTTGGATTCAGGATTTCTTGAGGGGAAGGTCGATTCGAGTTGTCATTGATGGCGCCTCGTCCGATCTTCTTGGTATTAATGCCGGTGTCCCTCAGGGATCTGTTCTCTCCGCGACTCTTTTTTTGCTACACATAAACGACATGCTAGTTACTCCCGGTATCTTTGGGTATGCAGACGACAGCACAGTCTCGGTGAGATACTTGTCTGATGCGAAGTCTAGGTCAAAGGTCCAGTCGTTCAGGGAGTCGA
Source organism: Nycteola revayana (assembly GCA_947037095.2). Classification (NCBI taxonomy): domain Eukaryota; kingdom Metazoa; phylum Arthropoda; class Insecta; order Lepidoptera; family Nolidae; genus Nycteola; species Nycteola revayana. The sequence goes on along the minus strand of OX344846.2, from coordinate 15,263,513 downwards.
TGATTGAGGGGGTGAACTCGATCTTGGAGGCTGTCTCCTTATGGGGTGATGCCAACCTGGTTGGGTTTAACCCCTCAAAAACACAGGCGTGTCTTTTTTCGGCGGAATGGAGTCCATTCCAACTGACTCCGACTTTCCGGAATGTCTCCGTTCCGATCAGTGACCATCTTGAGCTGTTAGGGCTTGACCTCTCTTCTAATCTAAACTTCGGTCACTACATCGAGTCCATTGCAAACACTGCAGCCAAAAAACTTGGCATTCTCTCCAATGTGAGGCGGTACTTCACATCGGAGCAGCTCTTAAGTCTTTACAGAGCTCAAGTTCGCTCCTCAATGGAATACTGTTCTCATCTTTGGGATGGGTCTGCTAGATATCAGCTGGATGCTCTGGACTCATTGGAGCGCCGAGCGAAGAGAGTCATAGGCAATAACTCACTGGTGGAGGCAAGTCTTCAGAGCCTCGAACACCGTAGACGAGTAGCCTGCCTATCGGTTTTTTATCGGTTACATTTCGGGGAGTGTGCGGAGGTTCTACATAACCTGATACCCTCTTCACCCTTCCATCACCGGACGACTAGGCGCGGCGAGCGATTTCACCCTTTTATTGTAGACATTCCTTCAATACGCACGAAGCGATTTGCTTCTTCCTTCATAATGCGGACGGCTAAGGCGTGGAATTCTCTGCCCGGGTCGGTTTTTCCGGAACGCTATAATCTGGACATCTTTAAGGCTAAAGTGAACAGACACTTTCTAGGCAAGCGTGTATCATCTTAGGCCTTATCTTCGCCTTCCATCAAGCGAGATTATGGTCAAACGTAAGCCTATATATAGTAAAAAAAAAAAAAAACCCCAAATAATGGGAGCAGGGCAGGAAGATGATGATTGAATTACACACGTTTTCATATCTGTAATACTGTTTGAAGGTGAACCTCCGTAGCGTAGCGTTATTTGGCTCGCTTTAAATCTCGGAGGTCGTGGGTTCGATCCCCATGCCGGACAGAAAATCTTTGTGTAATTTCTAAGATTTCTTACCGGGTCTGGTTGGTTGAGGGACTACCCTCCGTGCCTCGGAAAGCACGTTAAGCCATTGGTCTCGATAGTTATAATTTCATCTATAATAATCGTATATCAAGAAACGGGCAGCAGCGTTTCCTTGTGTGGTACAACATAATACTGCGGTCACTAACCCGCCTGCCAAGCGTGGTGACTATGGCAACTACCCTCTCTCGGAAGGAGGCCCATGTTCAGCAGTGGACGTTACACGGGCTGATGATGATGAAGCATTTTGTGTGTATAAAAAGTGATTGTATGATTTCCTTGATCTGTTGTGAAAAACGGAAACTCTGCCCAATCATTATATATCGTATATCTATACTAATGTACAAAGCTGAAGAGTTTGTTTGATCTCAGTAACTTTAACATAAAATCGGGAACTACTGGTCCGATTTCAAAAATTCTTTCAGTATTAGGTACAGTCAGCATCAAAAGTTGATGACCACATTTAGATTTCCAAAACCGCTTAACACCGTATTATACCTAAATCGCTCAACATGACAAGCGCCAGAAATGAATGATTATCATAAAAGGCCATAAGTAGGTGACCACCACTTTTCAAAAGTCGCTAAACAAAGTTATAGTAAAAATAGCACAACATTCTTCGTCTCTAAAGTCTCTGAACAACTTTTTGACAAAAATAGCATACCATCGTTTATCTCATAAATCCCTGAACAAACTGAAAAAAAAATTGGGTTTAATATGTGTGTGTATTTTACAAGCTTTTATTTAACTTGCAATGTATGTATGTAATTTGTTCGGGTGGAATCTTGCAAGCATGTGTATATTGCGTGACAATGCAATAATATGGTACCTTGAGCTTATCTGATGATGGAGTCGGAAGATGGTCATAGGAACTCACTTCTGTACTGAATAAAATAGTCCAGTTTGGGCTCGTTTGTTTTGTGTTTATGAGTACCTACTTTCCATTGCATATGATGACCGGATGGCATCGACCGTGCGTGACCCGCTGTAAATAGGGTTACAAGGTTAAGTCTAAAAAGTCAAAAATTAAATAAAAATTAAAAAAAATATTTTTTTAAACAGTCTTTTATTAAAAAATAATGTGTACTCATAGTACAATTTCAAATATCAAAATATATAAATTGTAATAGCTTGAGGCACTGAAATATAGTAATGAACGCCTCAAGCTTTTATAATTTATATATATCTATACATATAATAAAACAGTAAAACACTGTGTCTATACATTGAATGTATTAAAAAAAAATTGAGGGGGGTTTAGAAAAAGTAATTGAGCACGAATCCAAAAAAAAACTGTCTGTTTGTTTGTACACGCTAATCTTCGGAACTACTCGACGGATTTTAATGATTTTTTTGTTGTATAGGTATTAATTCTGGGTATCATATAGGCTATAATTTATCTTGGAAACTTGAACACCTGATGCAGAACCGCAACTAACCAGCCATACTATAAGAGATACAAAAATGGTACATAGCAAAAATTGTTCCACGTGATGAGCATTTTCTGCTGAGACAATAAATTTGAAGATCTGGAACACCTGATGTGGAACTCCAAGAGTCCAGCTACACCATAACATATATAGGAATTACGTCTTTGCAAGAGTTGTTCAGACTGATGAGTACTCTCTGTTGACGTATTAAAATTGAAGATCTGGAACACTTGCTGTGGAACTCCAAGAGTCCAGCTACATTATAACATATATAGGAATGACGTCTTAGCAAGAGTTGTTCAGACTGATGAGCACTCTCTGTTGACGTATTAAAATTGAAGATCTGGAACACTTGCTGTGGAACTCCAAGAGCCCAGCTACACTATAACATATATAGGAATGACGTCTTAGCAAGTTGTTCAGCATTTTTTTTTGTTATCCGTTGGAAGTGCATTTACGCATATACATATACACATACACTATAAAACATATAGGAATGACGTCTTAGCAAAAGTTTTTCGGTCTGATGGGCATTTCCTGTTGACTTATAGAAATCGAAGATCAAAAACATCTGATTTGGAAATCAAAGCTATCACTAATTTCACGATATAATTATAAAATAACATAAGCTGGGTGAACGTCCACGCGGTGACAGTTTAGGACTAATTTTCGATGAAAATGAATCAATGAAAACTATACTGGCCAAAACTCCCTTTTTTTTATCGAATAAATATGCCTTCGGACTTATGTGTTTAATTTCCTTTTCCATTTATCTTAGTGACACGCACATCTTAGTAAAGCACTTAAGCTCAGTCAACTACATTGTCTTCTAAATACACGCAGCAAACTTTCACATGATAACAAGGTTAAGATTTACACCACGTGTGTACGACCGATTACGACGTACGCAACCCCCTCATCATGTGCAATAGACAATACTTACTAACACAAAACAAACGATCCTGAACTCTATCTTAGCGCTTGCATTAAGGGTGTACCAGTGGTAATGTTCCTGCTCCTCATCAGACCCTCGTCATCATGTGCAATGGAAAGTACTCCTAAACACAAAACAAACGAGCCCAAACTCGACTATCTTAGCGCTTGCATTAAGGGCGTACCAGTGGTGATGTTCCTGCTCCTCATCAAACCCCCGTCATCATGTACAATGGAAAATACTCAAACAAACGAGCCCAAACCCGAACATCTTAGCGCTTGCATTAAGGGCGTACCAGTTGTAATGTTCCTGCTCCTCATCAGACCCTCGTCATCATGTGCAATGGAAAGTGCTCATAAACCCAAAACAAACGAGCCCAAACTCGACTATCTTATTCAGTAGGTACAGGAGTTCCTATTCCGACTCCATCATCAGATCAGCTCCATGGTACTATTGCATTGTCACGCGATATACATATGCTTGCAAAATTTCAGCTCAATCGGTTGAGGGTATGTGCTTCAAAATTTAACACAAAAGCAAGTTAAATAAAAAAGTTCAGTAACTTTTGTTATTTTATTATGTTAAGTTATTTTTGGACATTGCCGTGATTATACTAGATAACTAAAACAAGCATTTTATATTGTTCAGTGACTTTTGTAAAACTGAATGTTATGATATTTTCGGGTATTATAACGATCAGCGATTTTTGACAAAATGGTGTTCAGTGACCTTTGACGAGTAGTGTTCAGTTAATTTTGAACTTTAATGATGTTCATTCTATACTGGCGCCTATTTCGTTCAGCGATTTATGGGTGTAAAGTGTTCAGCGGTTTTGGAAATGTGGTCATCAACTTTTGATGCTGACTGTACCTAGCTCATTTTTCGAGGAAGGCTATGTTTATTTATTTATGAAGTTTCTATGGAAACGGGAGTTGCGCGGGTGAAACCGTGTGCGGGAAGCTAGTTTGCTATAAACTAAAGTTATTACGGCCATAGGAGTTCACGGTGCCGCGGCAGCGGCGGGCCAGCGCTACTTCCCTAAGGCCCTAAGCCCCGCAAAGCATGGCCGTCTACGCTATTTAGGCAACTTTACAGTATTAATAATCTGTAGGCGAGTCGTCCGTTACTTCAATCAACCTTAGGTTAATTAATTGTAGTTAAATAAACCGTAGGTGAACTGTCCATTATGGATTACATCCATTAGTTGTCATAACAATCTGTGAAGCGACCTTTAGGTATTCTAAACAGTAGGTCTTATGATCGTAGTTATTTCAAAAATAGTTAGAATACAGTTAGATATTATAATACGTAACCTAAACTACCACACAGAGCAATTTATGGTGCGTCCACATCGGGCAAATTATGAGCCGTCCGCGTGCTTATTTACAATCGAACAATTTCAATTGTGCAAAAAATAATTAATAACTACTATGTATTCAATAAGATCAACCTCCGCAGCGTAGCGGTATTCGGCTCGCTTTCAATCTCGGAGGTCGTGGGTTCGATCCCCACGCCGGACAGTAAATCTTTGTGTAAATTTAAAATGTAAAAAAAAAGAACGGGCAGCAGCGTTTCCTGTGGTAAAACATAGTGCTACTACAGTCACCAACCGGCCTGCCAAGCGTGGTGACTATGGCAAATACCCTCCCCCGAGGAAGGCCCATGTTCAGCAGTGGACGTTGTACGGGCTGATGATGATTCAATAAGAATATTTTAAATTGGTTTATTCTCTATAATATAATATAGATTTGTTTGATGGAATGCTTCAGATAATATTTTGTTTTTATATTTATAGAACAAATCAGAGAAAGAACATTGAACTTGATAGGCCGATCATACAATTCCATATCACTGGATGCAGTTGTCTCTATGACTGGTCTTAGCAAAGACGCAGTGTTACATGTGTGCAGAGACCGAAAGTGGAATCTTGATGAGGATGGTGTCACCGTGAAACCCGTGCCACCAAATCAACCAGCCCCGCTACACACATCCAGTGAAGACCAACTCTTTAAACTTACAGAATTTGTTTCCTTCTTAGAAAATTAAGTAAGTTCACTTTTGGTGTGAATACCTATTTATTCTATTATGAGATTTATTAACTATCCAAAACTGTAATGTACCGTCTAAAGTGTTGTCGCAGGAAAAATAAACACATAAAACAAAATAAACATTAATTTAATCTCATTTAATTTAAAACTAATTTGAAAGTCTATATTCATTAAAGTAAAATAAAAAAAATCTTTAATACAAAGATATTATTTTAATAGGTATAAAAGAAATAAGTATAGTTAAGTGGCAGTGTAAATTCGTACGTTTTATCTTACAATAAAGCTGTAAATTGTCCAATATTGATTTTCAATGACTGTACATGCTGCAGTCACAGACCTAAAATAGTTTATATCACAAGCAATACATTACTCATACAAATTCGTTGAGTCGTATTATGTAAAAATAACTAGACTTTATACTAGTATCTACAAATTATTTATATCTAGGCACTTGTTTAATAGCTTGGCAACTTGGTCTTTTATCTCCAGGAAACTTGGTTTTGTCTTGGTTGTAATCTCATAGAGTTGCTGTCATCATCATCACCGAGTGTGGTCTCGTAGCCCCTGTTTATTTGGCCACCGTTCGGCTCAGCAAAGACATCCTTCACCGATATGTTCGCGGTTGAAGTTCTATGACGAGGTGCGACACCGTGGTTATTATTGAGCTGGAAAAAACATGATAAGCTTTACTCCCAACTACGAGTGCAGCTAGAATAAGAAAACCTTTTAACAGCTAGCGTTTAAATGACACTAGTCAATAGAATAAAAATGAAAGACACTGGCAAATATACAGAATCCGATCTACACAAACAAATAAATTAGACTTTTGACGCACTCTGCATAAGTATTGTAAACCTTAACTGCATGCTAACAGTTTGTTACATTTATACATGTACCTACATATTGAATTTGGTTAGAAAAACATTCTATAAATAATTTTATAAAACAAAAATATATAAAAAAAAACATGTTCACTGTGATATATATATACAACAGCTAATAAGTATTTGACAACTTACTATTCCAGTAACTCCATATTCGTTATTAGCTCCTAACGTTTGCATCTGCGACTTTCTTCTTTCTGCCATAACAGAGTTCCTTCTCGTTTCCAAGGCCTTGAGTGTTTCTCTACGCAATGTCATCTTGCGATTAAGAACTGGCGTACCTACAATAAAAAACAAATATAAGTGCATATCGAACATAGAATTAAGTTTAAGTTGGAAATACTTTCATTGTTATTTCTACTTCCATATTATATTATTGCCAGTAATTCACTGCACTTAATGGTAATAGTTGCTTACGTGTCCTAGTATTGTGGATTTAATCACACATTATACAAATTATTGGACAGATAATTTTATGGACTCCAATTTCTTGAGGTGACAATATATGACATGAGGGTACAGATAGTTCACTTCATCTGTGAGACGCTTGTTAAAAACCTTGTGTATATGTAAGCAAAGTACAACACATTGAACTATCTAAGCCCTATTATTTTTCATTTTTACACCAATATTTACCCGGTCCATCGTTTGCATTCATATTAAAGAATCGTTTCTTGAATGCAACGTCCAGCGTGCCAATATTCCTCTTCTTCTGTCTAGCCTTCTCCAGGTTATGAATGGTCTTTCTTCTGCCTACATTGTGTGGGCCGGATCCTGAATCATTGTCGTAGTCATCATCCAACCCATTTAACTTCTGCAGATCTTTCACTATTGCTATTGCATTCTTATCCAATAAAGCGTCTTGAGATAAATCTTCGGACTGAAAGAAGATATTGTATTAATAGTTGTTGCAATATCAATTAATAATTTATTATAGGTACAACATAAAAGTATGTGCCGCGTTATAATACTGCTGAGATTTTTTTTTTCATAGTATTTTTCGCTATAGACTATGGCAATAGCCCTCCCTTGAGAGGAGGTCCATGATCAGCTGTAGACATTATACGGGCTGATGATAAGCCTAGGAGGTTAGGTATGCCGGAGTGATCCGCTCCATGGCGCTCTACGGTGCCCCCATTTGGGTCGGCGCCCTGAAGAGGCGAAACATGGCCCTGCTGCGACGTCCGCAGCGGGTCATGGCCATCAGGGCGTCCCGCGCCTACCGCACGGTCGCGTTTGACGCGACCGACGCGCTCCGTGGGACCTGGAGGCCGGAGGTTTTAGCCGCCGCGTACCGGCGGAGGTGTGAGGGGGCGCGTTGTGGCCGTGACCCCTTCCCGGAGGGTGTTGCACGGTGGCGGACTGAGGTCCGTCGCGAAACCCTCCGGAAATGGCAGGAGCGGCTAGAGGCCGCGCCGCGGAGCGGATTACGTACGGTGGAGGCGATTCGGCCCCATCTAAAAAAGTGGGCCGGTCGCCGTCACGGCGACGTCACCTTCCACGTTGCCCAGGTAACAGGCCATGGCTGCTTCGGCCACTACCTGTGCAACGTGGCGCAGAGAGAGCCGGACACTCGCTGTCACCACTGTGACTGTGCCGACGATACGGCGCAGCACACGGTGGTGGAGTGTCCGGCGTGGGCCAACGAGCGGGAGGAGCTCGTTGGCGTGGTGGGAGATGACCTCTCGCTGCCGACCATCATTTCGAAGATGGTCCAAAGCGAGAGGTCGGGGGAGGCGGTTGCCTCCTTCTGTAGACAAGTAATGTCACAGAAGGAGGCCGCGGAGCGGGAGAGGGAAGTAGATCCCTCCGCCCACCCGCTTCGCAGACGGCGTGTTGGCCGTCGGCGGCGTGCTGAAACCCGCCGCCTACCACCCTAGGCTCGGCCTCGGGGAGTGGGGGGCATGGGCCCCGCTCCCTTCGAGGCTGACCCATGAAGAGTAGGGACGCCTCTACACTCCGGGCGTCCCTATAATTGGGCAAATGGGCCACAGTAAGTGTGGCCCTGGAGATCCCGCGGTACCATATTGGCCGTGGGTGCCGTCGGGGGGCCGGATTGCTCATGCGTACCCGGCCCCCACCAACGGCGGATCGAAGGAGTGTCCCGGAGGTTTTAGTGGTTGGTAGGGTCCTCTCCTCGTGGTATGAGTTTAGCATACCACCTATGGAGAGGGCGAGTCCCACATATCCCACCGCCAGCGCGCGAATACGCTGCAGTGGCGGTGGGAATGCGTAAAAGCATTTCCGCCCGGACAAGAAAAAAAAAAAAATGTGTTAGGTATATTTTTAAGAAGGCCAATTATCTTTATCATATAAATCTGATGTTTATGCATTTAAATCTTTTTTGTTTGCTTTCACTTATCCGTTGCCATAAATATGTGTTTTAAAATATCTGTTGCCGACGTAGAGAGCATTACTTGGAGACATATCCCAATAATAACGATTACATCATATGAGTGATGAAACAGTACGATGCGATAATTTACATGCCGAATGTGGCTTCAAAAGGCAATCGCATTTATTGCGTCGCTTCGCTCTGAACGTCGACATAGGATATGGACAATTTGGACATGTTATAAAAATAGTTTAAGTATGTCAAAATATGGTTCTTACCTTCTTTGAACAGAACCAGTTCAGTTCTGTAGACGCTAAGATGTGTGATAGAGTTCCAAATCGATGGAACAACATAGCAGAAAATTGTATCACCAAAATCAAAGCGAAGAAGAATACAAATACGAGACCTATAGGTTCCAGCTGCAGATACTCTTTAGAGATTAACACCTGTAAATTTAATGTATGTTTTAGATCTGTCTACGTGTTTAACAAATAAAAATAGAAAAGTCACATTAATAAATTCGTTACAATAAAATGAGTAAAATGTAAGGCGTATTTCAAGATATTTTTGTTTTACCTTTGAATAAGGTAATATTTAAAATCCATTCAAACAATCTATACTAATATATAAGGCTGAAGAGTTTGTTTACTTGAACGCGCTAATCTCAGGATCTATTGGTCTGATATGAAAAATTATTTCAGCGTTGGATAGCTCATTTATAGGCTATAGGCATATTTTATTGTGAAATTCCCACGGGAACGACAGGGGTCCCTCTCGTTGGGGTGAAACCGCGCGCGGGCATCTAGTAATAAGTGAAGTCTTAAATTGAAATACGCCTTTAATAGACAATTATAATGTTTTTTTGAACACTTTACGGAAAAGGTTACCGCTTACTAAATTTCAAAATTGAGATTAATCATTACCGATAGATGGCACTTACATTCCCCTTAGAGACGTTTTAAAAAAATATATTAATAAATTTCGCTGATTGGTTGGGTTCCACCGTAGCCGAATTGGTTATGGCATTAGGGGCTATAACTAAGATGCAGGTTCGAGTCCTGCCGGTGGTCTAATTTTATTAAACTCAATTTTGAAAAAAAAATAATGAAATTATAAACAATTATTATGTACAAGAATTCAAAAAAGTTGTTGTTATATACAAGTGCATTTTATAGGATTGTTGCCTTACATACACTTAAGTACCTCGTTAAGTATAGACACAATTAAACAAAACAAGTCACAAGTCAAGGTCATATTTGACTGGAGTGGTAGGTGTTTGCCCTCTGTTATACGGAAATTGTAAATCGTGTTAAGAAAATAACCACACCCTTTGAGGTGTACATTTACAAAGGAAACCGATGTCCCTGTTACTAGTGTTTAATAGAAGAAATTCCTCCACCTTAATAGACAGAACAGTATCATTATTTCCTCAGTGAATTGGAATGGAAAAGTGCACATAGGGAGTTTTAATGGTCGTCACATCAAATTCCATTCATTACGACTACGGTTTGGAATATCTTTCTTTTCTTAATATCCTTGGGCTGGATTGGAATTTGGGAGGTGGCTGGATCAGTCAGTACATCCAGTAGGGTTGATGGAAACGGAATGCAACATTGGATTTAGAAATTTAACAACCGAAATATTGGTTACAAAATATTGTTGCATTTATTTGGTGCACCGTAGTCTTTGCAATGTTATTCTTTTTCTTTTTGTGAATAACAAGGAATAGGGACATTAATTTTGGACATTGATTAGACGCAAAACCATCAGAGTTATTTAGTCTTCTGTGTATCCAGAAGTCCATGCTGGTGTGCCCAAGACCGACCGGTTAGAAGAAGGTCGTTAGACTGGTGTAGACACACGATCAGTGGTAACATTTGGCTATACCTCGCCTGTCTCCTCGATGTACGATATATTTGTCTTAATTCCCAAAGGCCAATCCACGTGGAGTTGATCTTTGTTCAGTTGTAATAAAAACACTATCAATATGAATAAAGCATTGAACATTACGAATGCAAAAACTGACTTATTGCGTAGTTCGAGCAAGTCCTTTGCAATGCGAGCCTGTAAAATTCCATAAAACAAATTTTGTATAAAATAATTGGATGCAACTTTCAAGGGTGACTGGGGTGGCTCGTATCAAGGAGTTACTTTGTACTGTTTGGTTCGTGGCTCGTGATCCCAAGTCATCGTTGAAGGCCGATCGCTTCTGTTATGGAGTCTGACGTTACCTCTTGAGAAACCTCATCGTATGTAATGTTAGTTTTTACTCCGAAGGGCCATTTAATGTGAATGTTGTCCTTGTTCAGTTGTAGCAAGAATACAATCAGTACAAAGAGAGCATTAACCATAAAGAAAGAAAAAACAGACGAGTCTCTTAATTCTTTCAGATCCTTGGATATACGAGCCTAAAATTGGGGGAAGATTATATGATGAAAACATTATTTTAGCAATTGAGCAAATTGAAAAGCTGAAATAAAATGTTATTAATGCAATTAAGCAAAATCAATATTTTGGAATGCCAGCTTATACCGTAAAAAAAAATACGGTACGGATAATACAGATAAAATATCTGTTAATTCTAATTTATGTGCAAAAATGACGATATATATCAGAATGCCACTAATTTTGGCACACGAGTGCAAAGCATAAATATAATCTTTATTACCTCTTCCTCTTTGTTAGCATCAATGGGATACAAATATTTATCAATCAAATCTTTCCAGAAAGAAAGTTCAGTGGGGCTCATAAATTCTGCTTCGCCATTTTTCAAGTCTGGATCCTCAATCCAGTAAGGGTTAACGAGATCATCTCTCTTTTCCTGAAAATATGGATCAGTTAACAAATCTCTCTATATAATTTTGTTATGGTCTTCACTTGTTTCATTATTATTTTAACTTACTTTAGGAGAAGTGGAAAGGGTATCGGTCTCAGAATCTGAATCGTGTTCTTCTTCTGGCCCTTCAGCTAAAGCATCTAGTCCATGGTCGCCACTATTGCTACCTCTTGGTCCAACTGATAACTTGCGACCTCGGCTCAAACCATGTGGATCGACCGCCCTAAAATCAGTCAAACATTGCTTTAATTGTGCATTACACTGTTTGGGCTATTTGTTTATGGTATTAATATTAAAGTATTTTTTTTAAAGAAACATCTTGTAAAATCGTCCGACTTCAAATACAGAATTACAAATGTATAACGGAATATCGTCTTATTTAAATTTTAACCGCTATTCATAAATAAAATGTGAAAGCGATACTCTTGTGTACAATATTCACCTTTCAACCGTTTCCAATTTCTTTTCTAATTTCTCAAGAGTAGACGCAATATGTAAAAGTTGCACTTTCTCCTCATTTCCTTTGGGATGCGTACATAACAGACATTTAAATAGACCAGCAAACGAGAACTCAATTGATCCTTCCTCTTCATTGCTATTTACTCCTTGAAGAAAACCTAACAGAGACTTCTGTTTAGCTTTCTTCTTGGCCTCTTCTGCTTCCTTCTTCTCTTGTTCAATTTCCTACAAGTACAATATAAATATTGAATATAAATTCGTTTGCATTCTCAACAGCAATAAATTAAAACGAGATGAAAAATAGAATTACCTTTTTAGTTTTCTTTACTGCGACTTCACGAGTACCCCAAGATACGACGTTAAGATTGATAATAGAATACAATATCAAAAGCAAGTACATAGAGGGTATAGACAACAAATAAATTATGCCAGGTACAATACACCAGAACTCCTGCGGATGTAAACAAGCGGCTATGAAGAAGGAACTGGACAGTGATATCAAGAAGATGGCCGAGGGTGATCCGATGCCGTCCTCGCCTAACTGAAGCGCTGTACCGACGATTACAGCCATCATTATCATAGCGTACGCCGTTGATAATATTTGAGCCACCAGTAACTGAAAATAATATAATGTTTTGTTAAAATCCCGGTAGTTGCACAAAGAAAACTTAAAATGCAAGACTAATGATAATGAGGCCGGACAATCTTCGTAGGTATCAGAAATACGGGGATTGGCTGGACTCATTGTTAAAATAAATTTTATGTTTATTGAAAATTGTTAGAATTAATTTTGATCAGTAGTTTCCATGAGCTGTACATAATGAGTATAGCTCAGGTAAAATATCTTTGAGTAGGTACTAATCTCATATAATAAGGCCATACGCAATGCATATAAAATATGCAATTATTTGTTTTATAGATACCATGGCAATATTAAATTGAAAACTTATTCTATGGTTACTTACTTGAATCTCGGATTTCATAGTGAAGCAGACTAACATGAATAGCGCGATAGGATACAGATTGTATTCGAAGGAAGTCCAATTGTCGATTCGGAAAGCAGCCACGAAGGCACCCACCAACATAAGGAATATAGTTCCGGGACCCAAAATAGTACCACCCATCAACATCATCTGGAAGAAAAATGACGATCATTTGATGTTTATAGAATTTTGCTTAAGAAAAATGTAACATCCTCATCTACTTATAGTTGAAGTATAATATAATATATGATATGGTCTGAATTGAAACAGCAGAGTATTGCTAATCTTTGAGTTGACAAATATACAATTAAAATTAAATAAAGTAAACATAAAAGTCGTGTCATTTATAAATATCAAATAATTTGTACGTAAAAATTCGGTGTCTTTCCGTGTCAAACTGTTAATACGATGTATAGCGTTGAAGATCAATAATAAAATCAAAATACCGGCATGACTCGAAATAGAATCCTGAATAAAATTTCCAATGTTTAATCATTCGACTTTAAAAATTCAGTACGGTAAGTTTCATCAATAATTACAGTTATTTTCATATTTCAGTGACGAAAACGAACCATATACTACTATATAATACACTATTATTTTCAAAGACATTCTTACCTGATAAGCGATGTAAGGACTGGAGATGTTGTCGTTGATCTTGATCGTGTGTTTGTAGTCAGCCAGCAAGTCCATAATGTTAGCGATAGTGGAAGGTACCCAACGACGACGTTGGTTGTAAAACTCGTTGAAACCTTCGGGGCAGTGAGTGTAGGCATCCGATGCAGCTGAGTATTCGACACGGTAACCACGTTGGAGCAGTAGGGTACACAACCAACGATCTTCTCCTGGAAATGTGTGAAAAGTAAGTTTAGTGGTTTTAATAGGTTTATCATGCTTAGCTTACATAATATTAGCATTAATATTGTTATGGGCTTTAAAGCTGGTCTTTTATTTCTTTACCAGTTTTGCGCTATAATATATGTAGTAGATAATATTATACTGCATAAAATATATTATATAAATAATTAACTTTGTTTTTTTTAACAATTTTTAATCGTCAAGGATTAAAAATTTACGTACTTTTTAAAGCTTTTAACTTCAATAAAAGCATTGTATTTGTTTTTTTTTTGACAGAATATAATATAGCATCTTAAATAAAGTAATTTCTTTATAAAACCCGCATAATAAAAAACTGACTTCAGTTTTTTTTTTGTACTTGCGGTCAATGTTTATTACTCTTTTGCTTGTACAAACGCAATTGACACTACCTTGATCGTACTGCACGTAATGCCGAGCCTCATCAGATCGCAAAGTGTACTTCTTCATAACGTTGTCGTCCATCAAAGCCTTTCCTCTGAACAGAGAGAAGCATCCCGGACTACAGAGTACGCAGCCGATCATGTGTTCCGTCGCCTTCTGCAGCCAATGACCAATCGCGTATTCGAACAACTGATACCACACCATAGGACCTGTAAAAGTAAATTTATTGTATTGTATAATGCGTCCAATCGATGTAGGAACTGAAATACATATTTATCATCTTCTTCTAAATAATACTTATGTACATTCAACATTCACCTGGAAGGAATATACTCAATACTTTATTGCATTTCATTGTGTTTACATATGTTTTAACATTATAATAAAATGTGGTACCAATTATGAACCCTGTCGGGCACAGCAAAATGGTTACAAATTAATCTAAATTAATGTAAGTATTTCAAAAATTTTACTGCGTCATTATCGAGGTCACAAAGGGCACTTTTAGTAAAGAAAGCAAAGCGACATTGGCCGAAACATGATTAACCGTTATCAATATAATCACTTAAGAGCACTCACAAAAAATGTGGCTTTCTATTGGTAAAAGAATTTGCAAAATCGGTTCAGTACATCCAGAGACTACAGCCTCAATTCACAAACCACCTCTCTATAATATTACGAGTAAAGATGTATTCTGACTTACCGGAACCCACAGGATGAATACGACCACAAGCTGCTCCCAGATTCTTGTTTTTCTTCATCAAATCGATAAGCAGACGTACAGCGTGGGGCTGGAAATCGATATCTCCGTCCAGGGTCAGTAGGTAGGTGTTCTCTGCCATTACTTCTTTACGGTCCACAGATATAGGCAACTCCATTAGACGATGGCCGAGTAAGTAGTACATATACATCACCTGAAATCGAAAAATACTTAGCCTTAAACTAACTACAAATACTTGATAAGTATAGTATTCGAATTAGTAAATTTTTCAATTAGTGATTTATTATTATATATTAGTCTAATTTACAAAATAGTACTTTTACGAGGCAAAAAAAGATTAAATACCTATTAAAAACAAAACTTAGGTTAATAATTATATGTTAAGTATTGGTACATCAATTCCATTATTGAGATTAAAAATAAACTATTTAGTAGGAATTTTGTTATTTTTGCTATCCTTTTGGTTAAGTTCCCCATATAATGGCACTTAACAAGAGAATAGTAACCACTACCCAAAGATGCAAGGAAAAAATAATTTGTTCTTACAAATGTTGTGACTGTACCTGAGACCAACGTTTCCTGTGACGAATCTTAGCTTTGTCTTTCAAGTGACAGATCATTTTAGTCTTTCCGGGTAGAACCCACGTTAGTCTTCCTCCATAAGGCGCTGGGAATTTCTTCGGTGGTCGGATTCGAATGTTCGTCTGATGTACTTCGGAAGCCGCTTCGTCGATTGTGTCCACGAGTAGTTTCACGAAACGATTAACTTGAGAATCATCGTCGCTGTGATCTGAGATTTCGAATGCGTCGTCCAAGAAAATGTGTGCTGTAATAGATGTAAAAAGTGTTACTGTAATTAGAGTTCAAAAAATTTAAGGAAGCGTTGTAAGTTAACTTTATGTTTCTGATTGCGTTACTTTTTCTGTTAGATATATATTTCCTGTGATAAATGGAGTGAAAGATAATGAAATAATATGATTGATGAACTACAATATAGAAACTCATACTGAATGTATTTAATGGATTATCTCGATTAACGGATTATTTGAGTTATATTTTCTTCATTTAATAAATTGACAACTTCGATCTATGTACCAATACTATTTACACCGTGCTGCTATTTATAAAAAAAACAAAGGAACCTTACTCTCAAATTCGTAATAATCGGGATCCACGACTCTTAAATATTTTTGGGCGACTCTTCTAGCGCACTGATCTTCGTCAAGCCTCAGGATAGACTTCAAGAACTCCATCATCTCGTCTTTAGTTTCGTGCCACATAGTAGCGCATGCGTATATCCTGGTAATCTGGTCTGAGGATTTGATTGCTTTTGGAGAGGAACCAGTATTGTCCGTGTGAACTGAAATCGTTTCGTAGTACTCGTCACCTTTCTCCTTTTCTATTTCTGCTAGATCCTGCAATTGTAGGCAAGAAATAATGTTAGTATTTCTTACTTCTACATTTTATTGGCTGTTGTTTTTTCTAATTGTAATATTGATAAAACGTTACATTTAATAAATTATACTTCTTCTATGAACACGGAAACATTGAACAATCTGTATTTAATACGTTTTACGTAGGTAGGTATATAACAAAAAGTATAAGCAAAGTTGCATTATAAGTGCTAAAACGTGTAGAACGTTTTAGCACCTACAATGCTCCTTTGTTTTTATAGATTGAGAAAACAATTCCGACACCACCGTAGCCCAATGGCTAGAGTGAGGGCCGGTTCGGTCTCCACCCATTGCACTTGCACGACGTGAATCCACTCGTAACACAAGCATTTTAGCTTAGCACGAGGGGTTAACAAGAATACTAGTAAACTGCAAAACACTGCTAGTAATCGTTTAAAAAACAATGTTATGAAAAGTTCAATTAGTACTTACTTCAGTCTTAACATCTCTCTGCTCATTTCTCTTTCTATTGAGAGCCATACTCTGGTCTATAAGTAAACCATTGTACATGGGAACTACGAACAACTTTTCAGTTGAGGCCAAACGTTCTGCTTTAGGTGTCCAAATATGTATAGTAATCCACGTCTGTGACAACAGCCATAGCAACCAAATCCAAGCCATTTGACGAGATATAAAATCACTTAAAGTAAACACTGAAAACAAAAATAAAACATGTAATTATTCATCGATGGACTCAAAAATATCACTACATAGTATAAAACAAAGTCGCTTTCTCTGTCCCTATATACCTAAGTCCCTATGTATGCTTAAATCTTTAAAACTACGCAACGAATTCTGATGCGGTTTTTTTTAATAGATAGAGGGATTCAAAAGGAATGTTTATATGTATAATACATCAGCATTGTACCCGTGCGGAGCCAGGGCGCTAGTCAACAATAAAAATGTTTTAAACATAAATACTTATTCTAAAACGTAAAGCACTTTTTAAACAGGCACCAGGCAATGTTAATCACATTGCCTGGTATCATGTTACTAATTACATTGCCTTTTCTTGTTGTTGTTCTTCTTAACATAACAAACAAATTAATTTTCAAAGTAAACTTATAGAATGTGAAACATGAGATAAAAATTAAGTTAAAGATCGTGCAATATTACCTGGTGGACTTTCGAAGTAGAGATAATCCGGCACTGTTCCATGGAAGAAACAATTATCACCATTCCTGATACCGCACGCTGCTATCAACAAGTTGACTACCAAAGGAATCACCAGGTTAATAGGGAACGCATAACTGAAGCCTTGAATGAGGATCTTGCAGGCGAACTTGCCGAATATGTAACAGATATATGCCGCGAATACTTGGATCAAAAGCACGTAGACAGCAGATTTGTAAGCTGCTACAACTTCAACGGAATCACCGGTTAAGGTGACATTAGCGAGATCGGGGATTACTGTACCGCCTAGTTGCATTTGTACCTGAAATACATCAAAAACGTTAACAAACATAATCTTTACTAATATAATAAACGCGAGAATTCGTCAGTATGGATGGATGGATGGATGTTTATTACTCTGTCACGCAAAAACTACTGGACGAATTTGGCTGAAACGTTTGCACGCTGATAATTTATAAGCTGGATTAACGTATAGGCTATAAAACATAACGCTCCGATCCACTGAGGCTGAGTAATGCAGTTATAACCGCGGGGCTTGTTGATAATATGTTTATCGTAGGTTTCAAACGTTCCTTCCATTATTTAAGATATGTTTAACATGATCGTTGGATTGTTTCGTTTTTAAGTAATAACGTAGATAAAATTGAATATTGATTCAACTTGTAGTTAGTATATAAACAACGATCAGCTATTTCACCGGGTCACTACATGATACTAATAACTCAAATATACATTGCATTTTATCATCGCCTATATTACCCGTGTGTATCGTTCATACAAAAAATACAACAACAAAAATACGATATGTGAAATCAATTTTGACCAAACAGCGTATTAAAGTAATAATACGCTGTTTGGTCAAATATCTACATAATAATAATAATCATATTAATTTTGGGCCATATATAAGGGGCCTTTTTCTTTTCGTCCAGGGGAAAACTACACATTTCCACTGCCGCAGCGGGCCGCTTTCTCCATCGCATCCGTCTACCATGAGGACGTTTTACAGATGTTCCTCCAAACAACAGGGACGCCGGGAACTACATAAAATGGGCCTAAGCCTAACACACTAAATTTCAAATTCAAGATTATGGCTCCACTTACCTCTTCAACCACAATGTTATGTGGCCCGAAACCAGCGTTGAAGAGTTGGAAGAACATCGCAGGTTCGTCACCGTCAATCCAAATACTGAACAGGATGCACACTAGAAACACTAGAATCTTCCACAGAGATATGAATCTATAGATGTAGTATCGGCTGACTTGTAACTCGTCCTTCAATCTTCCTAGACTTTTTATTACACCTGAAAAAAAAACATTAACAATTAAGTAGTTAGCCTTGGAAAGAAATTTGGTTCAAGATGGAAACAGCTGTCAATTATACAATACTCAATACTCAATTTTTTATTGCATTCCATAATGTAGTACAGGTTATACAAGTTAGGTAGTATCAATTATGGACCCTGTCGGGCACAACAACATGGTTTAGTAGAGATAGAGAGGAAGACGTGCGTTTGTTGTACATTTAAAATTTAAAATATATATAAAATGTTTTACACATAAAATACCTATAACCATATGTATATATACATATGTTTATAGGTTGTCTTGTACACAACAACCTATAAAACATCTGTGTTTATTTTAGTATTATTAAATATTAATTACTTTTCATTAATTTAAAATTAAAAATTATATTGTATGATTATATTGTATTATATTAATTATATAATTATATTGTATTATATTTATTTATTTATTATATAATTATATTGTATCGGATTTACTTACTATACAAGTTGGTATATGGCAGAAAGACCAGTTTTTACGCAAAGGTCCATATAAAGGAACGCAGAAAGAAAGCAAATTTGCTTTTCTTTTCTCATAAAAGTTAAGTATATCATTGATCGACATAAAATATGACTTACTATGTACATATGTACATCTTATTATCTAAATTAGATAATGGTACTTTATACTCGAGCATGTGTCACATGCGGACGACGGGGCCATGAACTTGGAGCTCACATTAATAAGACTGCAGGTCAGCTCGCTTTTATGCCCGACGAAGTAGCAAAAGCCTCGTGGCTATTTAAATGATCGACCGAAAAAAAGTTGAGCCTCGGGTCTTTCACAAGCTTAAGGACCGCGCACGCCCAGTGTGAGGTTAGTCGTAATTTTAATTAATAAAAACATGAATCTCCTTAGTACTTTTTAATTACAACACTATCTAGGATAGCAATAAAAAGACGGAGCTAATAATCATTAAATAGGACAAAATAAAAATACTTACCTATAGGACTTTGCCTTGTTACATAATTTTCCCACCATCCGAGTGATATACATAACGCTGAGATCGGTATCAACCAGAGCACCGGTTTGTTCTCTAGCAGCGGCCATACAATGAAACCAGTGACTTGCGCAACTATAGCCGCCATGTCCACTACCACTTTCATAAAGCGCTTCGAATCCCGCGAGTTGCGGGACAGTAGACCGAGTATTGCAGGAATGATGCACAGACAGTTGGTGATCATGGCTCCTTTGACCACGTCGAGCTCCGGCAGGATCAGGAAAAATAGCATTCCCATTCCTATCGTGTGTAATGTTTCAGCTATTAGCACCTGGAATTGAACAGCGTCTTGTTAGACATATTAGATTTTAGGTAGGTATAATTGTCATCATCATCAGCTTGTATAGCTTTCCACTGCTGAACAAGGACCTCCCTCGAAGGGGGTGTTGCTATAGTTGGCAAGCTTGGTAGGTGGATTGGTGACCGCAGTATTGTGTACAGCATAAACACAGGTAAATGTTTTGTTCGATAATATGACAATCGGGACCAACGCAACGGCTTAACGTGCATTCTGAGGCACGAAGGGTCGTTGAAGTTACACTAAGACTTTTGTCGGGTGCGCGAAACGAACTCACTACCTCCGAGACAAGCCTTATACCGCGAAGGTTGCTACACTACGGAGGTTGTATAATAACGTAACAATTTTAAATGAATGATTGAATGTCGTCCATAATTCCAATTTAACTGTCTCTGGGTGTTCAACTTTATTATTCAAAATCGATATTTCAGTATGTAGTATGATAGGTAAAAACAGACAACCCCATACAATTTAATTATTATGAATACTTGTGCTATATTATTTATAGATTTATTGATGAAATATTATATTATTTACTTGATGGAAGTCGCCAGTGTGCAGTGGCGCCATTCACATGCGGAACTTAGGAACTTCGCTACGTTTCTAGAATACCTATTGTATTTCTCAAGTGGATCATTTTTTATTTATTTAAATATATTTCAAGAATATGACTTACTACAATAAGATGAGCGCTATGCGGCCTTTTCGATGACTTGAAGAAACATATCCTGACTGAACGAATGAATGTGCCGATCTCCGGTATAGCGAACGCGGCCATGATGGCCCACATCCACGCCACTCGTTCTTCATCTGGAAGACTTACTATAAATTGTTTATCCCTACCTGTAATGGGAAAATGAGTATTAATTAATAAAAAATCCTTTCATTTTACAAATAACTAAATCATTTGGTACATGTAGTGAGATTAGGTACAGGCATTTAATTAACCATGATATTGAATCACAAAGATAAGTTAAACGCATATTTACTGAATTATTCTGCGTTTTGCCTAATACTTTTAGGCCCGCTAATTTAAAAAAAAAGTATATTTTGCGATTACAAAACATACAAAGATTAAAAGAATAAATATTTAGTAAAAAAATATATGGTCATTAATTTTAAAGCGAAAGCGTAACCTTGGCAAAGCTATTTCGGTCGGTTTTTATGAATAATACTACTAGACTACATAATAATAATAATAATAATTTTTATTGTTTATCCACAAAGGTAGTTACAATTTGTACTTATAGCTAATTAATTAAACATTAACCCTTTGTGAGAGCTGGTGTCTGTACTAGATTTCATACGAAACCTGTATTACGGATCACCAGGCCCTCAGTTACCACGGAACGGACAAGATGTTACATATGTTACATATAAGTTACACGTGTTACGATTGATTATTAACTACATAAGAGAGAAGACATTTTATTTATTCTATATATAAACATTTTTTTTTTTTAAGATTCTCTGTGTATGTTTATGTGTGTGTGTGTATGTGTACAGATGCGTGTGTATGTCGTAGTATGTGTGTAGCGAGCATGAGTGAATGTGTTTGTTTAGTGAGAGACTCTAAGTTAGAGCCTTAGCAATAATAGTTTCCGTATTTTCATAATCTTGTTCCAGGAGCCAGTTGGTGACTTTGGTTCTACATAAATATAATGATTGCATGTACATACGGTACCTACGATATTTCATTAGTAATTAATGATTTGACACATTGCATTTTTCCGTAGACAATATGTATTGAATAAAATAAAACATTAATATTTGATAGCTATTTTAATATAGGTACAGATTATAAATATGTATTCTCATTATTAGTATAATTAAGAATGCTTACGATTAAATGAGATTTTTTTCATTTAATAAAGGTTCATTATTTTATTTCCAGGACATTTTATGTTTTTTTTACGTTGTAATATTATAAAATAATTTGGCAATGTTTGCACAGCCTTTTAAGCTCAAGCTTGTTTATTTATTAACAAAAAGTTAAGCAACATTATGTTGGCAAGACATTTAAAGTTAACTGCTGTTTCTGTGTCTAACAAATAAAATAAAAATGTAATTAAAATTTAACACGTGAAACAAATATATTATAAATAAAATAAATGTTTTTGCCTTGACCTGCAGTCCACGGACTATTGAAAATGGACCATTGAAATAAAATAACCCAACATTCACAACTTGAAAAGCATAGGTTTGTAAATCGTTTCGCATCACGGATAGGAAATTCGTGGTTAATATTTATTATATATAGTTTAATCCTAACTTCAATTCAATATTTTCAAGTAAGTAACAATATCAAACGGACGTTAATGATTGTTATATTTTAATGTTAGAGCTATATTTCATAAAATACAAAGCCATAAAATATAGAACAACTTACCTAAATTTCTATTACAATACGCAAGCCGCCTATCTTTTTTGAGCTGCGATGTCATGAAAAGCGTAGCGCCTTTTGCGACGACACCCGATCCTAGGACTGCGATGAAAACGACTAAATATGCCACTATTTTAAACAGGCGAACTGTGATTTCCAGGCATTTCTGACTTTCCATGGACCCACTGTCCTGTTTTGGCGGGAACTCCCGGAAAACGTCCCATCCTTTCGTTTCTTGTACTGTCCGTTGACTGAAATAGAAAAAAAAAATAGTTGAAAAAATGGTTAATGGTAGTAAAACTACGTCTATAATATTTAGTTTTTGTCAGATCTCTGATACGATAATGATCGAAATCATTTTCAAACAGGTACCTATTTAGTTAACATTTACTAAACAAATCATAATTATCTGTTTACAATCACTCGAATAAGTAAATGTATCTGATTTCAAACCAGATTAACGCCGCAAAGAATTGACGCAAACGTAAGAAAACTTTCACACGCTATTCATGACAGCAGAGAGAGAAATCTCTAACAACGGTGCGGCTTGCAGCTTCCTTCCGATCAGCAATATTCGCGATGATGACCTTCGCGTGTGGTGCATACTAATACGGATAGAAACCGTTATACGTAAGTTTCGACATAGTGCAATAGGTACTAAGTTGTGACAGTCGAGTTTACGTAAGCTAAGGTGGTAGCTGACCCAATTATAGGTAGCGACCTAATGCAGTGGCGTGACGCGATTTTGATTTCATTTATATACAGCTATCGAAATTTCGTATTAAATATGTATGTAGCTATAACTTGGTGTGCATCGAAGTAAAACAAACAATTAACTGAAGAATGTGTTTGATTTTTATTGCAATAAATGTAGCGCGAAATTTAAAGTAAATTCCATTTTCTCGTATTTGCCACTACTTTTTTTTCATCTGGCGTAATGGCAGAGCTAGTCGGGTAGACAATTGGATAATTGCGTTTTATGAGTATGTGGTTGTTTCCAAACAATGTAACATTAAATATGTTGTTCTTCCTTTTGCCCAATACTCCAAAAATTACACAACTGCAATGATTCATATTTGTAAAGGTGGGAGAAATTTGCATTCTAATCCGTAACATTTTCAGTAGAGAACAGTATAGGTACGTATATTCAGGTACATTTAGAGATACAATCAATATAAAAATTCTACTAACGATCAGTGGCGTAGCTATCGTAGGGCGAGGTGGTGCAGTGCACCAGGGCCCACGACCTAAGGGGGCCCTCTACCCTAAGGTTTGGAAACAGCGGGTGAGCCAACTCGCCAGCTCTTGAAGCTATGCACTGGGGCCCGTGTCCACCTAGCTACGCCACTGCTAACGATTATTGACAAGCCTTCTATTATCTACCATTTTAATTTGGTAGGCATTCGACTAAGGAAATGGGCTAACACGTTTATATGTCCACGTTTATGAGAAAAAATCACTGTTGTGTATTTGTACACAACTAGTAGCGATCTCTTTCCTACAAAGAATAACTAAACATACATAAACAAATTTATTTATCATTAAGTAATAAATTTATACATCTATATTATCTAATATATAAAGCTGAAGAGTTTGTTTGTTTGTTTGAACGCACTCATCTCAGGAATTACTGGTCTGATTTGAAAAAATATTTTAGTGTTAGATAGTCGATTTATCGAGGAAGTTTAAAGGTTATGTTTAATTATGAAATTCCTACGGTAACGGGAGTTACGCGGGTGAAACCGCACGCGGGAAGCTAGTTATTGATACAGAAGGTGTTGAAACCTGGGTTCTGGGTACATAGTTTATGAGCAAAATTGTGTCTAGATACTATTGTAATAGCACTAAACTTTGAAATATAAATTGAACTAATTTCTTTCAATCAAATAGTCTTAGTTAAGAATTCAATACCACCATACTTTACAATATACGATATAATAATAATTAATGTTGCTTAATTTGAATATAGCACATTTCTAAAAACTTTCTAAGTGGTATGCACTAGTTATACTTCTGCTATTGCGAGAGAAAATATTTAAAAGAATACTTTTCGAAAAAGATGTGTTATATGCATCATAAAACAACCAAATATATGTAAAAAAAATTGCTGTTCATTAGTCTCAATAAATCACAAAATCTCAAGATCGATTTGACCGAATATCTTTTATTGCGTTTATTTTTGCGGTAAGGTTTGTATAATAAAAAAAGTGGTCTGGTGAAGACGGGTACGAAAAGCTGAAATATGAAATGGAACCTGTTATATACACGCACTGTGTACTAAGACATTATCAACGGATCTGTTGTCTATGTAAGGCAATAGAAAGTTGTTGATTGAACAATTTAATTATGCGTAACGCCGCCATTACGTACACGACACGGATAACAACCTGATACTGACGGTCCTTATTTACTATACCTTCGGTTTGGGCTCAATATTTAACTATAAATTATTTTATTAAAGGAAATCACTAATAACATATAATTGTTATAAAAAAAACCTAGTGAAAACCATTTTTAATACTGATAATAAAATCAAAGTTAAATTCATTACTACACTAATACTTAACTATAATTAATAAAAATATTAATTTCATAACTTAAATATATTCATCGAAGTCAAAATATTGCGAACATTTCATACATTGCACTACAAAATGTTGACTTGGAATTATTTATTTTAGTCAATATTTTTCATATTTATAATAAGTATTACCTGTAAATGCTACAGTAATGTAGGGTCCCATTGCTATAAATCGAGTTATTATTATTCGCAATGTACACGGGTTCCTCCTCGTCATTCCTTTCGTAATGACTTTTTCTGTCGTATTCACTCATATTTACACATCACTGGGTCATAGTCTATTAAAAACTTGTTCACATCACTAGTGTAGAAAGTTGGAGGGAAATTTGTATATTTTTGACAAGATGTCCAATCAGTCCGATTGTCATAGAAGAACTCATCGGCTATGAGGACAGCAAACGGTGCGATCGCAATAGTGACTGCGCACGCGCCCATAGCCGCACAGTGATACGCTATTGTCTTTTGCTGGACAAAGTATGAATATTGATTTACGATATGTGAATGGGTTTTTGAATTTACCGGTTTGTGTGTTTGTTTGGAAATATGGAATATAGATATAGGACCGCATATTAACATAATAAAATGTGACATACCATTAAAATAAGTGTGTATAAAATATATATCTCATACGTTTCCGTTTGTTTGTCGTTCGAAGTTGAAACGAAGTGACTTATTAATGTAATTTTTTTATGTATATGGCCCAAACTAGACAATTCCATTGCAAAATTCAGTCTACGTAATACAACCTCCACAGGCATATACCTATTATAATATTCTTACAAACACATGAAAAGCTACGCCTTAAAGGTCCCGTTTTTTGTCGCTCATTCCGTCGCTTCTGATATAGCAAAACACTTATGGTATAATTTATATATATTTGTAAGTAAAAAGACATAATGAGAGTCAAAAACATCGAAATCGAGTTATTTAAAATTTTTCAATTTACTACATAGTTTCACGTTTGTTGCTCAGGTACAAAAGAATTCAACGCGAGCTTCGTGCTTTGTCGAACAAAATTTTTTCACCTAAATTTATATACCAATATCTCTACGGTAGTTTTACTAATGCCACTATTTTCTTTTTATAATAAAACTCATGTATGATCTTAGTAATTATATTCTTAATTTATGATCTTAGTAATTATATTGGTAATTACTTTTCACAAAGCAGAGTTAGTTTTCGTTATTTAGGCAAACGTGTCAAAAATGTTTATCAATTCAAAAATATACCAAAAGGGCAAGCTAAAGGCCAAAAATATTAACGTTGTTGCCATGTACCTACTAGTAACTGTAGTCTGTTCTTGCCATCAATTTTTTTTACTCAAAAAGGATCACTCACTCATCGGATTCTATTATAAGTCAGTTGACAGTTTATAGATTCCATAGTTACGAGTAGAATCGACTGCATCAGCGCCCCTTAGCGACAATTATTGGTATAAACCACAGATAGTTGTACTAATTCAAGGTGTGCTTGGTATCCGTGAATGGAGTGTTTCTAAGGTCCCCCTGATACAGAGCATAATTTCCATAGTGCGAGAGCAGCCTTTAAAAAAAGACAAAGTTTCCAAAAAATAACGAACCGCGGATGTCACAGATGAAAAAACATCACCACTTAAATCCTCTCAATTTATGGGTGAAATAGTCATTCGGTTGGTCGACTAATAAAATTGTGTCTTGCCTCCTGAATTTTGTGTTAGTTGTCCAAAAAAATACTATATTTTATTAGCAAACTCATTATTAGATTTTGTTCTCAACACACGTTATCGAAACACTATGTGATGAGTTCTTCGTTCAGCGGTAATGAGCACGTGAAATTACACCGGCCGCACACTAATTGATACGATCGCGACGGCGGCACCTCGCCAGCCTGTCATAACATAACTCACTCGATCACTTTCCAATTATCCAACACTAGCTTCAATTCCCTAGAAATACATTATCCGGAAAAAAAATGAGAAAGTGAAAGACAATATTGCGAGAATACATTGTGATTCCATGAAGTTGAAAGACTTATGTAGTGTTTCACTTTTCACAGTGAAGGTTCAGCAATTTTCGCAAAAATATAACTCAAAAAAAGTGTAGATGTAGGACCCGAAGTCCGAGAGGTCCGCGAACTGTAAAATAGAGCGACAGTTGCACAAAACTCCCCTAAAATACTAAAAGTCATAATCCCTCAATCTCATCGCCAGCGACCGCCCTGAGCCGAGGTCCAAGCCCCACAGGGGGCGCCCTGTTGCGTAGGTTGCTTAGTTTGTAGTTTTTAAACCATTTATTAAGGCTGGAGCTCTGCTCGCCGTTATGCCCGGTGAAGTAGCAAAAGCCTCGTGGCTACCAAAGTCCATCCGAAAAAAAATAACTAGGGAAATTAATCCCTGAATCGCGGTTGACTTTACAAAGACTCAATTCAAAGACACAAAGCACACCAAAACTCAGAACAACTATCTGTAGTTCATATAAATAATTTCATTCATTGACATTATTTGTTCATTGTCCCGGGTGGGATTTGAACACAGAACACGAGGTCTCAGAAGCAACTACCGTAACCACTGAGCCATCGGTGCAGTGATTTATAGGTTCTTAGTTATTCTTTATTAAAAGTACTCAAGACAATATTTGATTAATTTGACTGAAATTTTGCTAATATTTGAAATGTGAAAACATTGTAAAACGTGTTAAAATTACTCTTATCTAAATTATACCTACTTGTTTATTGGATGCCGTACACAAAGTCCCACAATCAACCCAGAAAGAAATCTTTGATTTAACACGTAGCTCTCTTGTTCGGCTTGAGGATCGAACTTATGGCCTCCGAGAATACAAGCACTTTTACCGCTACGCCACGGAGCTTAAATTTGTACCTAGTCATAATCGCTAGCATTTAGGTACATATCATAAGCGAGGTCAGAATCAAATCTATGACCTTCCGTTACATACGATCCTGACTGCCAAATAGATCTTGAAGAATTAGACACAGATTCAGTTTGTTGAGTTATTACTAATTAAATTTATAAATGTGAGCCTTACATCCGAATCCACTTGTAATTTCCACCTAAACACGTTTTATGGTGCTAACTGTCATTAGTTATTATGATTCGGACGATCAGTATCATCAGCCCGTATAACGTCCACTGATCAATATGGGCCTACTCCCGAGGGAGGGTGTTTGCCATAGTCACCTTGCTTAGCAGGCGGATTGATGACCGGAATATTATGTTCTAATGTACAGGGATACGCTGTTGCCCGTTCCCTCTCATTCGATGGTTATAGATGATATTATAAAAATCGAGATAAAATGCTTAACCTGCTTTCCGAGGCACGGAGGGTAGTCCCTCAACCTCCAACCAGACCTGGGCGGAAGCCTTACATCGTACACAAAGATTTTATGTCCGTCGTGGGGATCGAACCCACGACCTCCAAGATTTAAAGCGAGACTTAAACCGCTACGCCACGGAGGCAGCGATGACCATTACTTTTTAATTATCACGCCCATCTAATCTTTATGAGGTTACTTTAACTGTAGTTTTATTGAACCTTTTGATAGAGGTAATTAACTTAAATACAATAAATGCATAAGTATAATAATAATATATAACCAAGTAATAATTTTGCTATTAAAAGAAAACTTGTTGTTGGCTGTATACAAAAATACAAATCTAAATTATTAACAATTGCTTAATTTAATTTGACGCGATATGTAATTTCTCATTGAAAGTGAATAAAAAATACATATTTAAGCGTATACCTACATTAATTAAAATTGAAAAATTAAATAAATTATGCTATTAAATATTAATTGTTCAGTCATATTTTAATTAACTAGGTACTCTATATTTTTATTAAAAGACAATCTATTACAAGAAATTTAACGAGTTACAATAAATATTGTAAGTGCAACACAATGCGAGATTGCATTTCTTAAGCTAATTGATAATTACGTAACTAGATTTAATATATAACAATTGCTTTACTTAGCATAAGTAGGTATACTTGTATAGCATAAGAGCCAATTTTTCTGATAATAAACTAACGTTTACCTTATTGGTTGCAACAGATCTGCCATCTGCTCTGAGAGTCTAGACAATACATTACTGTAAAACGATAGCTTGCTTTTCGCAAACGCTTTAGAGGCCGAATCGTTTTTGCTGGTAATAAATGATATTTAGCACAAATTATACGAAACGATCGCTTTTTCTATGCGATCAATAAATTACGGTAATCTATACTAATATTATAAAGCTGGAGAGTTTGTTTTCTTGAATCCCAGGAACTACTGGTCTAGTTTGAAAAATATTTCACCATTTGAAAGCTACGTTAGCTAGAAGTAACATAGGCTACGGGAACGGGAAGTACGCGGGTGAAACCGCGCACAGGAGCTTAATAACTTATAATACTCAGTTCTAAAACTGTGTACAATAAAATTGAACTTAAAGGTTTGATTCAGTGCATATATTTAAGAAACCACTTCACTATGCTAAGTCTGGAGCACTGCTCATCTATATGCCCGGTGAAGAATCTAAAGCCTCGTGGCTAATTAAAAACAGTGAAACCTGGTTAATTGGGTTCTCAAGGGACCAAGGATTTTGTACCATTTAAAGAGGTTTTCATTTAACCAATTTTCCAATTAGACAGGTTTAAAATTTAGTTGTCTCTTTACAGAGGTAAGAATTTGAGATAGTATCTACTGACAAACAAAGCATGTGCAAAAGAAATTCAAATGTTTGTTAACAATCGTGTCCCTGTCCCTGGGACAGGTTTGTCCCAACCTGATAGATTATCTCACTTTTAAAGAGAATTGAGCTCCAGGGTCCGAATTATAGAGGTAAACATCGAAAAAATCTTAAAAATCAAATCTCATTTAACCAGGTTCAGAAACTCTCGTTAACGGAGGTAAATCGATGATAAAGTGCCGGGACCTCATTGTTGTTCTCAATATTTCTCACTTATTCAGGTCCCACTTAAAAAGGTTTCACTGTATGTTCATCCGAAAAAAAAATGTCTAGACCCTCTGAATCTAAAACTCCAGCGCTGCTAAACAAGAACAATAGACGCATAGACACTTCAATGTCGGCCGAACTCACGAAAACTTACGAAAGCCTCCGTGCACGTGTAGTCATGTCGTAATACTAACAGTAACCCGTAATACCATTAATATAAAACAACTATTTCTTTGACGCTATGATTGTTACACAAAGTAATAGCCGTAATGTCGCTGGTTAGATCAGGCAGCTGATAGAATTATTTTTGCAGGTATCGCATTTTATACTTGGGTATGGCACGTTAATGGAGAACAAAAGCATTAATTCATGTCGATTTTTTGGACGGATACCTTCTAGTCAGTCGTAGATCACGAGGCTTTTGCTACTTCACTACATTCAGCCTTATTAAATTGTGTAAAAACTACAAAATGCATGCCGTATATTACCGTCTAAGTAATCTTTTTGCGATTTTGATGTTTTAATTTTGGAATTTGACATTTTGGCGGTTTTGTGGTGTGGTAGCCGAACTAGTGGTAGTAATAAGGAACGCATCATAAGAACATGTTTTAAGATAAGTATTTTAAACGTGTCCATATGTATAAAGGATATTTTGATTTGATTTGATGCCATATGGTACACAATTTTCTCTTTTTTTATTAGCAGGTAATAATTATCAACTTTTTTAATCTTCATTTTTATATTATCGTTAAGTTAACGTTGTCTCTTATAAGTATTTCTACTACATGAAAACAGTTTCTTAAATTCAGAATATTCCAAATGTATAAAATAATCACAAGTAGACTAGATCATTCACATTCATATAAAGAAAAAAATGCGTACCTACTGATTTATTTTTCTTCTTTCTCTACTCCGCATAAATACTCGATACTTTCCAATACTGTGTGTTGACAAAGGCGATGTTTGTTTTATTATGCGAGCCGCTACCCCAGACTGATGCCCAACATGAGGTCATCGACATGTCGGGACCATGTGCTAGTCACATCCACATTCGTAGTAAATCTGAGAGAAGCCTTTGTTGATTACGTCATGTCAACTAAAATGTCTTGAAACACGGGTCTGCAACGCCTAACTGTTATAGTTATAACAAAACATATTTACACATAGTGTGTGCACATAGCCTAGCACTGTAGCAAGAGTCATAGTTTTTAAATGTTGTTGAATACTTTACGGAAAAGTTTACCCATATACTATGTTTCAAAATTGAGATTAATAAAAATCGACCACCGGCAGGATTCGAACCTGAATTTTAGTTTAAGCCCCTAATGCCTTAGCCAATTAGGCTACGGTGGAAAGGGTCCCACCGTAGCGATGACCGGTAGGGAGCGGTCATCGAAATTTAACAATCTTTTTTATATTACGTTTCTAAGGGGGACGTAAGTGTTAAGGCATTAGTGGCTTAACCTAAAATGCAGGTCCGAATCCTGCCGGTTGTCGAATTTTATTAAGTTTAATTTTGAAACAAAGTTAGTCATAGTCTAAAACAAAATATTGTTTACTAGTTTCTCGCGCGCAGTTTTACCAGCGTAGCTCCATTTTCTGTGGGATCTTCATAATAAAATATAGCCTTCCTCTATAAAAAAAGCTATCTAACACCACCAATGGTTCCTGAGCTTAGCGCGTTGAAGCAAACAAACAAACTCTTCAGCATTATATATGTATTAATATAGATCTAAATTCGGTTCATTAAATACATTATATATCTAATTAAAAGGTGAGTTACATATTATTTTCTATGTATAATTTTAGTATAGCAATGTATATCCGCTGTGGTTTCCGGGTTAGAATAGACCTCCCCATGTCTTCCCATGGGTGTTCTAAGAGACGACTAAGAGGCATACAGCTGATGGATGGGCAGCAGCATTTATCATCTCAAGGATACTTAACATCATATTGCGATCACTGAACACCGCCTGTCAGGCGTGGTGATTATAGGAATATCCCTCAACTACCCTGGTTTGCTAAGGACTGAGGAGATCAATGGTTATCACGAGAAGTAAGCGAATTAATGAAATGATTTCTATCCGCGCCTTGCACCCTGATTAATTGAGTACTACTCTAACACTACTGGTTGTACAACTACTGGAGTAATACGTGACTACGGCGCGCGGCATGACAATAGGGTGACCATACGGGCGAAATGCCTCGGGTCCTTTGCCTGTAGACACCTTAACCTATAAGCGGACGCACAATTATTGAGAATTAGACAACGTATTACCTGGTATTGTAATTTGTAACGGGCCTCAAACTATGTAGTTACCCCACTGTTAACCAAACTAATTAATAACTAGTATTTTACAATTATTTATACACGATATAGCTTGTTAAATATAATTATTAACATGCTTGTGGAATAGAACATAAAATGCGAACTAAATTTAAGGTTTTACTTTTATTATGAAAAGATAATTTGCACCTACACTGAAGTAGATGTTGCATAAAACATGTCGATGTTGTGTTATTCATGCAACTTAACCTTTAGTAGACAAATGTTCGAGTATAATAGACTCATATTTGTCATCCTTGCCCAATTAACTAAAAACTTTACGTTATTAACCTCTTCAATATTATAAGACAAGGCAAATTAATATAACCTACTTACTTGAATAAAGTTTCGTTAACATATTTTTTCTAATACGGCCGTCCAACAAGTAATATATGTATTGATATAAATTTGTCACCACAACCAATTGAAATTAACAGTCGACCAAAGTAAACATCTTTGATGATACCTACTAACTTTTTTTATGTGCTGTTTTTTTACTTGATGTTTATTTTAATAAGTGAATTACATAATTCTCTCTTTCTGATAATCAAATACGTTGTATTCGGAATATTAACGTCATACGGCCCGGAATGTTCTTTGATGGATAAAACGATACAGTACTATTCCCTATTCTAATACTACCTTTGTCCTTGATAGATGAACAACGACAGCAAATAACATAACAAATATTGAACCGACCAATCACGGACAAAGACCAACTAAGTCACGACTTTGACAAAGTAGGTAGATACAGAATATTTAAAATAACCGTGTCTCAACTGCAATCTCAACAAATGATTAAGTCTTAATACTTAGCTATGATTGAAAACCGAAAAAAACACGTATACCTTAATAAATAAAATAATCGACAGTATCTAAGTTAGGAAGAGAAGGGTATTTTCTGCTTTTGTTAGAGTTTCAAGTACCTACTGTTAGTTCAAAAACTAGAATTTACATCGTGTTTTTGAGTAATTGCAGTAAATATAAGTAATAAACTTTGATCTATGAATAAACTTTCTCAATAGCATTATATTTTACAGATTTAAATTAAATAAACTTGTTAGATGTTAGAGGCGCCCGTTCGTACAACGTAGATTAGCTTGTACCGCAAGGCACTAGAGGTCATTTTTCATTTCAGTCTTCTGAGGGAAACTATTTTGTAAAAAACATATATAAGCGGCCGTAGCCCAATGGCTAGGGCGTCGGACGATTTGTTCCTCGAACGGCCCACTGCGTTCTGTCCCACCAAAAAAAATACCCGATTGTCCCGGTCTGTATGCCTCGATTGTCCCTAAATTTATATTTCTATTACTTTTCCTAGTTTGTCCCGATCGCTATTCCTGCTACGGCCTGGTCTTCGTAAGTATAATTTTTTTTAATGCATTTTAGTACAGTCAACCAAAAAGAGTTATGTAAAATTAAGTTAAATATATTATATCTTGTTAATGGAGAAAGCCGAGTCTACATATGAAACTGTAATCGCTTTAATCAAATAGCATATTCCTGATATTCCTATTTGCTCCCATCTGTAGTCAAATGTGATGGTTGATTGTACAAGATTGTCCAAAAAATTAGAATATTGAAAAATTTAATAACTGAATGATTGGGTATGTCAAAGGAAAATGGGATGTTTTTGAAGACATTATTGAACAATAAATAACCCTTATAAAATATCCTTTTGATGAACATTGTCGTATGAACAACATGAACAACATAAAGTTCATGTTATTTTTTTCTAGAATCGATAAGATTAAATTAATTTAATATTTGTAATAACCATAGATGTATACTGAACTGTGATTATGGTAAGTTAATACGACAGTACTGTAATTTTGAGAATTATTTTTTATAAAGGTAATACTAATATTTTATTTATCATGGTAAATTTACAAAACAAAAAAAATACACATAAAAATAAATAGAGTTGAACTGAGAACCTTATTAGAAAAAAATATAAAATAAATAGTTCTACAAAATTTTGAAAGTTCTATAAATTGTTGACTGTACATAAACGTCAGTAGTTGATCGGGACGTTCGGGGAATGAAATTACCCAGAGGGACGTAGGAGGATTTTTTTGGAATGTGGGACAATATATCGGGACAATCAAGGAACAAACCCGTCGGACTTGTGAACTCGTGGTCGCCGGTTCGAGCCCCACCCATTGCACTACCGACGTGAACCCACTCGTAGCACAAGCATTTTAGCTTAGCACGAGGGGCTAACAAGAATACTACTAGTAGACTGCAAAACTATGCTAGGAACATTAAAAAAAAAAACAAAAAAAAACTATATTAACTGGCAATTTTTAGCAACGATTAAAAAATCTCGGTATATACCTATTATAGTTTTTGAAGTAACTTTACACGTAGTTATGATATTAGTTTACACATTTTTTTAAACGGGTTCGCCGTATTGGTTTACCAATATTGATAGCAACTGTTCTTTAATTAAATAATATTAATAATAAAAGGCTGACCCAACCAACACAAAAACAAAAAAACAAACTAGTAATGTAACTAACTGATTTTAAGCGGAGTTGTGTTTCGGTAGCAAGTTCTAAAGAACCGGTAACTGGTCGGTAGCATTCAGATCACGAATGACCCCGCCAGCTCCGCAGCTACTCCCACATCCTTTGAAAGCGTTTAACTGACAGATAACGTCACTTACTACCTTCTATCTAGATTGAAATATTGCGGACTAACAGGTCTTTCTTAATATCAAGAGATATCTTTATTGCATTCAGTTCTTCTCTATCTATAGTCACGACTTACCGATTTATATTCTTATTTTTCAGTCCTTTTTAAATGCGACCAGTTATATGATTGTATGTATGACAAGTAGTTCTAATAATATAGATTCTAGATATTTAAAGAAAAGAAACTAAAATATCAAGTTTTGATTGACAAAAAAGATGATTTAACAAGTTCCTAAAAGGTCAAGATAAATATTTACATTTAATTTTATTTGCAAACACACACCGCAGACAACATCATATCGATGATATGTATAATGTATCTAACATTTTAGTAAAGGCCGATAATGACCTCTTTAACGACAAGATTTAATAATGTTGTGTACCAAAAAATTTAAGTTAAGTATATTTAATCAATCTACGATCAATATTGTTGCATTATTCAAATATAAAAAAGAATGTTCTAGAATCATAGACAAAACATTCTAATTTTAACTTGAAATCTGAATTATTATTATTTATAAACACATTGATTAGTTATAGGTAAATTGTATTGGCATACGTACTTTGTTAAATGTTAGAAACATAACTCGTTACAACTAATATTATAAACGCGAAAGTGTGTTTGTTACTTTTTCACGCAAAACTATTAAATTAGTTTTGACTGAAATTTTGCACGAGGATTATTTATAAGCTGGATTAACATAAAGGCTACAAAACATAACGCTTCATACAGTTAAACGCGGTTAAAATTGCAGCGAAGCTAGTGTTGTGCTAATAATAGTTAGGTTTTACATAAACTGTATGTAACGAACACTACTAAGCCTAGCTAAAATGCATATTCGGCGTATACTTAAA
Organism: Nycteola revayana; assembly: GCA_947037095.2. NCBI lineage: Eukaryota > Metazoa > Arthropoda > Insecta > Lepidoptera > Nolidae > Nycteola > Nycteola revayana. Next base: position 15,227,576 of record OX344846.2, on the reverse strand, counting down.
TTCCCTACCAATTCTTAATTTAGTCGAAAATAAATACCTACCCACCTGATATTTACGTTATTTCATACGAACCTTGAACAAAATGCGGCAATAAATAAAATTTTATTAACAAAACAAAATAGTACAAGTGACACTTATACTTTTTGTTCGGTGCTGAGGCCGTGAAGTGGGGCGCAAAAATGTGGCGCACTCGATCGAAAGTTGTGTCGTCAGAGTCGTCAGCCTTGGCATTTGAGCGGGTTCCGGGCCGACTGACCGATCGCTGTGACTCGACCTCTAGCTAAATAAAGCTTACTAAGCAATACTCTGTTACACTCTAGATACGATATTCAACTAATATTTTTTGTAAAACAATATTTATAATTAAATTTAACTCATTGGCGACTTATTTGTTGATGCTATATAATGTATGAAAAAAAAACGAAAATCTATATATAGGGTCAGCTGAAAATATATTTTTTATAATTATGTCGTATGTTACTTTTACTAAGCTAAAATATTTATTTTTACTTGAGTAAAGAAGCATACCAGAAGTAGTTTTGAAATTCGACCAAATTAAAAAAAAATATAGTATTCTGCACTCTTTCTGTAAATAAACTATAAGTCTGCAAAATTTTATACTCCGCGCAAATTTCGTAAAACTTTTGGCTTCACGTTTAATACTTGATAATTTACGTTTGGATACGTAGGTAAATAGATTAAACAATGCATTGAGTTTCAGCCAAGTATACATAGAGTGTTTACATAGCGCTCAAAGAAAAGCAGAATGTATTGAATTTTTATCGTACTTATCTCACTGCGATTCATATGCCCGGTGAAGTAGCAAAAGCCTCGTGTCTAATGACATATGTTCGTACGAAAAAAAAAGGATTTTGTTCAACATGGACGTTACTGTGTTCGACAGTTTCGTTTTCGTAGGAAACTCATCATATGGTTGTTTTTTCTGCATAACACAGCTTGCGAATTGTGAAGGACTTTTAATAATCAGTCTAGTAGTTTATGCGTAACAGTCTCACAGGGGACGCCCTCTTGCGCAGGTTGGTTTGTAGTATTTAAACCATTTATTGAAGCTGGAACACTGCTCGTATTTATGACCGTGGAAGAAGCAAAGGCCTCCTAGCTAACTACATAATGTACGTCCGAAAAAATAAAAAAGTTAAGAAACACGCATTATGAAATGGTAAAAAGAGTTAACTGCATATCATATTTTAACCAACGGCAGTGTTACTACTATAACTATCACGTTTTTGAAAGTTTACCTTCACTGTAATTAACAGCTGAACAAAAACTTAACAAAGTAAACATACTTAGGACACCTTGATAGAAAAACTTACAGTCGTACAGTCGGCAACATAAAACGGTGTACACTTATTATATTAGGTATATTACTACAGATTATTATGAAAGGTACTATCGATGGAGTTTCAGATATGTGTTGTAATTAAGGGGTCTTATTAGTTGTGTCATTGATCTACTATCTTTTGCTGACCCGCAGCTGGCAAATTTAAATCTGTATTTCAGTGCACTTTTCAAAAAAATAAATCAAGTACCCAATGGAGATTTACACTCAGAACAAACATCCGTAGTTCACACAAATAATTGTTTCGAATAGGAAACAAGCGAGCACAAAAACCAGAACATCAGCTATAAGAAGCAGCTACTGTTGCCTCTGAGTTAGTATGAAGCGATTTACTCTGTGAACCATACCTATCTAAGAAAACTCATGACTCACATAATTTTTCTACATTGTTAAATAGTGACGTAAGCGACGTGAAATTACCAGTTTGTCTGATGATGTGTTTACACTACAATTTTTCTAATTGCCTATAAGTATGTACTTGTTTAATGGAATCCACTTAGTGTGGCTATAGTTGTGTAGGTGTGTAGCTGACATCTTATTATGAGTCTATACGTAATTATATTACCCTTACATCGTAATTAGCTTGATCATATTTAATTCATTATTGGGCTATTAGGTCATCATTGTAATGATATAGCTGATATTCAAAATCCAGTTTCTAATATAATACCACATAGGAACATTGCATTATAAGAGTATTTGTATGACTCGCCTGATATGAGCTACATTGGTTGTTAGAAGAAAATATAAGGATACTGAGAATCGTTCATGTAAGTTATCCAGATACATCCAGACATCTAATACAGAAGTGAGTGTGCCGCAGGGTGGCGTGCTGTCTCCTCTACTCTTCAAATTTTCAATAAATTCAATTTCTAATAAACTCACTTCTTTCTACCACCTTTATGCAGATGATTTACAAATTTACAGTCAGGCCCAACTAGATCATATACCAGCAGCTATCAATAACATTAATAGGGATTTGATAGAAATATCTAATTGGAGTATACGGTACGGACTAAAAGTAAACCCTGCTAAGACACAAGTCATCATTATTGGTAGCTCCAGGATGATCTCTCGCGTCAATTGGTCACTCCTTCCTCCAGTGATGCTTAACGGTGCGACAATTCCCTACAGTGATCATGTTAAAAATTTGGGAGTCTATATTGATAGGAACCTATCCTGGTGCTTCCAGCTACAAGAAGTCGGTAGAAAGATATTTGCCACAGGTGGTGCCTTGCGTAGGCTTCGCAACTTTCTCCCTACTACCACTAAAATTACGCTCGCACAATCTCTCCTCCTTCCCATTCTCGACTATGCCGATGTCAGCTATCTTGATTTATCTGAAGCACAATTAGATAAACTTGAGCGACTTCAAAATTATTGTATACGGTTCATATTTGGTTTACGTAAATATGACCACATTTCTAAATATCGCACTAAGCTCAAGTGGCTTCCTTTTCGCCTTCGCCGGAATATTCACATATTATCTTTACTTTACAATGTACTTTTCAATCATACTTCCCCTTCTTATCTTAAAGAGCGTTTTGAGTTCCTCCATGACACACACTTGAGATGTTTGCGTTCATCGGAGAACGTGAGACTTAAAGTGCCGGTACAGAACTCCAACGCATACAGCAATTCATTTACCGCTGAAGCAGTACGTCTTTGGAATGCTTTGCCGCTTACTATTAGACGTGCTCAATCAAATCATACTTTTAAAAGGCTGTTATTTAATCATTATTTGGGCGTATCTGGGAATCCGTACCACGTTTAATTGCTATGCTAGACATGTCATTTAAAGTAAATATACCTATTGATACATATTTATAGTGTAATATGTATATATTTATATATATATATATATATATATATATATATATATATATATATATATATATATATATATATATATATATTTATATAGGTATGTGATTATATAGTTAGTATTTATAGTTAGGTGTGTTATTACCTAGTTTTTTTAAGTTATATCGCTACACCCATACTACCCAGCTCTGATTTCTCTCTAACAAGTTCGTGCTGAGGTTGTCTGGAAGAAATCGCAGCAGCGATAAGACCGCCACTTGTACTTTGTCATTATTATGCATAATTTATTTTGTATAATTCCTGGTGTACAATAAAGAGTATTTTACTTTACTTTTACTTTATCCATACTTTTTACATGACCGAACTACCGAACCCTGTTAATCTTCCGTTAGTGTACAGGAATAAAGAACAAGGCGAAGACGTTAAAAACGAGGGGCTGGGTACGAGTAATCGGGCTAAAGAATTACAAAATGACTAACCCGTTGTAGACAGTATACTTTTTTGTTTGTTTTTAATAAAAGGGAGGGAGGGTTTACCATTTTTGCCTTTGCCACTACGCTTGGCGGGCGGTATTATCGAATAATACACATAGGCAATCGTCACGTGTCCGTTCCCACATATACAATTGATTTAAATGATGTTATAACAATCGGCACCATTGGCTTATTCTGTTTCCCAAGGCACGGAGGTTAGTCCTTCAAACAAAAAGACCCGAAACGAAATCATAGATTTTACGAAGATTACTTGTACCACGTGGGACCGAACCCACGATCTCCAAAACTTACACCGCTACGACACCGAGATTTTGAAAACATTATTTATGTTTCGTCTTCACCCTGCGGCATTCCGACCTGAATACGCATGTTCCTAAACTTTCTTTGATTGCAATTTGTTTCCCAACTTCATTTTTTTATTGCAGAAATTGAAAGGTTAAATATAATTTTACTTCATGGTTACAATCGATTTAGCACTTTTAGGTACCAAGCATCGCCAATTTGACTGCTGCAATAACCTTCAATTGTAATGGGACATAATAGTTATAGCAAATCGAAATTATTCTTAACTAGCTTCCCACGCGCGGTTTCACCCGCGTAACTCCCGTTCCCGTGGGAAATTCATAATAAAATATAGCCTATGTTCTTTCTCAGGCTCTAGACTATATCTGTACCAAATTTCATTTAAATCGCTTCAGAAGTTAAGGCGTGATTGCGTAACAGACAGACAGACAGACAGTTACTTTCACATTTATAATATTAGTAAGGAAGTAAGGATGAATACAGTATTTTTTCGAAGAGATATGAATTAGGTATCCCCTCTGCCACAGCAGCAGGTTAAGTAGGACCCACCTCTCTATAGCGATGATATGCTTATCATACTACGAGGAGAGGTTCCCCCCCCCATGCACCTCCGAACGTTAATAATGGGGGCAACGGGAACTGCTAATGTGTATCTTATTATAGAAGGATTGATGCGTAACGTTCAAGTGTACAATCATAAAATATATTAAAAAAACCCATGTGTCTGTTACAAATGCTGACAATAAGACTTGCTTCTCATTTACGTACGCCTTATTTTAATGTAAAATAAAAGATAATGTAATCGCCTTATTATTATATTAATATAATTCCAATACTGCACAATTCAATATTCTTATGTCTATACCCTAAATCTTTATGAACCCTTTGTTCACTTTGATAAAAACACGTATAGACTGTTCGATAGATTTTAAGTTCCGTTACAGGGAAACGCATTAAGGAGTTTATGTTTATCATTTATGTAATTTTAATAAGACATCAAATACTTTTATTATTAAGTTTTAATGATAAAGTTTAGTGAAAGTACCTACTATTCAAGGTAATTACATTGTGCGGTTATAGATTTAATTTTACGCACTGGTAGAGCCGATGACGTATGTATTGGGTCGAATGATATCATATGTTACGCAGGTTCCGTCTCATAACATTTGGGTATTTTGATGTAATAACACTTCTTTTTTTTTCGATCGGATATAAGTTAGCCACGAGGCTTTTGTTACTTTACCGGGCCTAATGGCGAGCACAGCTTAAGCCTTTATCCCTTCATCTCCCCGTCAGCGACCGCCCTGAGCTGAGGTCCAAGTCCCACAGGGGACGCCCTTGTTAGTTACTTGCTAGTTTGTAGTGTTTAAACCATTTATATAGGCTGGAGCTCTGCTCGCCTTTATGCCCGGTGAAGTAGCAAAAGCATCGGCTGGGGCTCACTACATATGTCCGTCCGAAAAAAAAAGTGTTTTTAATGGAATGTTTATCGCGTAGTTTCTACCAACACTTATAAATCGAAATGTAGATTAACATTTTGCAATTTTTTTACATGATACAGTAATTTGGGTAATAAAACTTTTCTAAAAATATTCTGTGAAAAGACAAAGATACGTATGCATACATACCTATATAATTTATAATAGGTAGAATAGCTAAAACCTATAAAACATTAACGAACGTTTTTATTATAAAAACTACATACTAAGGCTATCTGATCTGATTCCTACCTAACAAATTCAGCCAGAATATGTTGTGCAAATAATATAAATTTTAATTAACAATATAATAAATTATAATATAATACATGTTAATTGTGAATTATTGCGTGTTAATTTCCGTTTTTGATGTACTATAAACAGCTTGCTATTATTTTTAATTAAGTTAATCATAAGCCGCTACTAAATTATAAATAGATATTGCATTAAATTTAGTTTCCTTAATTTTTATAAATATAATTTAAATTAAAATACTTTTTAATCCAGAAAAAGATTTTTTTAATTTATTCGTTGAGTATTATAATTTTATTTTTCGCGTATGCTATGAATAATTCTAAATACAAATCTTTCGCTGGAACATTATTAATTACAATGTCTTAATGAAGACTATACCTTAATCTGTTTTTTATTTCACAGACAAATTTTATTATACACTAGTATACCACACAAATCAAGTACCTATGGTTTAATAGTGTTATATCAGCCATTGATATCTCGGTACATACAACTTATTTAGGAAAATATTTCAACAGTGTGTTTTTTAATTATTTTTTTTAAACATTTATTTAGGTTATCGAAGACATCGACAGGCGGGCAGGCGGATTTAAAGATAATAAAGTTGTTTTGTTACTTAGTGTGAAATTTGTTTGAGTCGCCCATATGGCCTCTGACATTGGCTTAAAGACTGCTGTCTTAATATAAACGCCTATTGTAAACTCGTACATGCATTATGAGCTAACTTATTTTTTACCGAGCGAATATTAAAGCGATCTAAAAGACTATTCATTATATGCAGTAATTTGAATCTAATGCCGATAGAATAGAGTTGCAATTCACATGATACACGTAACAGCTTTATAAAACAGGGAAGTTGTTACCTTCCGCCATAGATATCGTTGGCGAGTGGTGTGAGCTCGTCGTCGGAGTTGTCGCTGCCCTCCTCACGGCGCTTCCCTCCCGTCGTCGCCATTTTTTGTTAAAATAATTAATCTGTAACAAACAATAAAAAATGACTATCGCATATATTTCCGCGCGCAGTTTACCCGCGTACCTCCCGTTCTCGTTGGAACCTATTCGTAGAACAGTTATAGCCTTCCTCGATAAATGGGCTATCGAACACAAAAATATTTTTTCAAATCGGACCAGTAGTACTTGGTAGGAACGTTAATAAGTAGCCAAAAAGTAATTGCTCAGGCAGTTAACTTTTCATTAAATAATTGTCGTAAACAGTTTTTTCTCTTTATAATTGACCCTATATTATAATTTGGACACGAGTAATGTCAATGCGTACTTACTACCTCTTCTAGCGGTGAAATTGACGACCTCACGACTTTCTTTTGGACGGTTGTGTCTCCTGTCACGCTTTTACTGACTCGTGGGGCTCATTCGTGAATCTACAAATTAATTGTTGGGTTTGTTTTCATGGCGTGTTGGTTTGGGTATATTTGAATGATTATTAAATAACATAGACCAACTTAAGGAAAACTACAGAAGATATAGATAACAAGAATGCTATAATATGCTAAAATAATATATATAACTAGCTTTCCGCGTGCGGCCTATACATAATATAAATAGCATTTTTTATTTTTTTTATTTTACTAAAATAGCCTTCCGAGCTATCTAACACTGAAAGTACTTTTCAAATCGGTCCAGTAGTTCCTGATATTAGGGCGTTCAAGCAAACAAACAGACAAACAAACTCTTCAGCTTTATATATTACTAGCGACCCGCCCCGGCTCCGCACGGGTACAATGCTGATGTATTATACAAATGAACCTTCCTCTTGAATCCCTCTATCTATTAAAAAAAACCTCATCAAAATCCGTTGCGTAGTTTTAAAGATTTAAGCATACAGGCACAGATGGATATAGGGACAGAGAAAGCGACTTTGTTTTATACTATGTAGTGATTAGTAGGTATCGTTTGTAGTAAGAAAAATCTTAAGATAAGAGTATAATATATGTTATGGCTTAGGATAAAGTTACCAATATAGTAATACTGGAGATAGTCCATGGATACACCTGTACAACCCAGCTTTGATTCTTGTCAATAAGCCCATTCTGAAGTTGTCTGGATAAGTGCGCAGCAGCGATAAGACCGTGCTTTGGACTAATAATTAGTAGTAGTGTATTCTTGGTGTAAAATATCTTTCTTTAGGTACTTTACTTCTACTATGTAATAAACAGATAAAAACTAAGTTCACTATGAATACGTTGAACGTTGTCACTTAAACTAGGATGTCCTGTGCCTTAAGTAACAGAGTTTGGTTACTTAAATGTTTAATTTTTTAGGCTAGATAGGTTCTGTATTATATAAGAGACCTTGCGTGTATCATCATCTGCCCGTATAACGTCCACTGCTAAACATGGGCCTCCTCCCGAGAGAGGGTAGTTGCCATAGTCACCACGCTTGGCAGGCGGGTAATAGGTACTGCGGTCACCGACCGCAGTATTATGTTGTACCACACAAGAAAACGCTGCTGCCCGTTGATAAACGATTATTATAGATTATGTTATAACAATCGAGACCAACGGCTTAACGTGCTTTCTGAGGCACGGAGGGTAGTCCCTCAATCAATCAGACCCGGAAAGAAATCTTAGAATTTACACAAAGATTTTCTGACCGGCGTGGGGATCGAACCCACGACCTCCGAGATTTAAAGCGAGCCAAATACCGCTACGCTACTATAGCAGTATATTTCAAATACATATTTTTCTTACTACAAACGAAACTGAGACTCCTGAGCTTTAATCATCTTCGAAAATCATAATTATAGACAGAATGTTTAGTAGAATACAAACCGAAACAAAGCCTCGCAAAATACCTATTACCTATGCCCTGACCTTTATACAGATTATAACTTGATCCTTATTTACCGAACGCCCAACTAACGCTCGAATGACCTTTTCAGCTAAAGGTTAAACATTCAGATTATATAAAATTCTTTGTGAGTTAACATGTACATTAAAAAATGAAGGAAATCCTTGTGTTACAACAAGAAATACCGGCCATTCTATGATAAAATCTAGGTCGCTTTTACATACGTTGTTATAAACAACTTGTATTACACATATGGTAATGAAATAAACGTAAATTGCGAAAATAGGTAATGGTCAATTAATTTGTAAAAAATATAAAAAAACTTGGTTACGACGGAGTGTTGAAATACAGTATTTTAACGGGCGTGAATACAGAAATTGGTTATATCTATACCTACTCTGTACAAGTCTACAGAGCTGTAGAATTTGTTTATTTGCTTGAACTTTCTAACCTCAGGGCCTACTGGTCCGAACTGAAAACATATTTCAGTGCTAGATAGCCCATTTATCGAGGAAGGCTATAGGCTAAAATTTTATTATGATTTTTTACGGGAACGGGAGTTACTTTATTATAATTAAGTGCCAACCAAATCTACGAGTCAGGGGCGTAGCTACCATCATATCAGCTGTATTAATGACACAGAGCCGCGGGCTACAAGCGCCTCGAAAATGACTAGCAGGGCTTCAACAAGTCTTGATATGGGGCCCGTTTAGGGCTAAGCAACTGCTATAAGTACTAACCTAAACCTCTTTAGAAAAGTTTTGTACAGTTTAGGTACCCCTCGTAAACGTTTTCACATGTTAAATTAACTTAATCGATTGTCACTAAAACCCAAGGTACCTACCACGTAATCGGCAATTTAACCGCCTAAAACGTATGAAATACCTACTGAGTCAGTTTAAGCTTTAGTGAGTCGTGATCAACATTCACTTTTTGATTAGCGCTACGCTATTATGTGACGTTGTATTCGGCCTTTTGAAGGTGAAATCATACAACTATTCGTCGTATTGTATACCTATTTCATATGAATCACAATTATCAGAAAAAAACTCGCGCATTCCTCGCAAAGCCCTCAACCTTGCCGGTCATTCATCCCTGGCTGAGTTATGGACCTTTGCCACTGATTTATCGCTCATTGGAATGCACCTATAGATGTACTTTTTACTTGCATTCGAAATACATTTCTAAAGTTTAAAAATGTTTTTCGCTTAAAATGTAAGAAGAATACCTAATAAGCAAGTATTAATGCTTATAGGCAATGCTTTTGTTTGCATTATTAGTGTAGTACATTTACAGATATATTGTACTACTGATGCAATCGCTAAGAGGAAGTGCAGGTCGATATCCTTTCAAGGAAATTCATGTAGATGTTACGCAAAATAACGGTTATTGCTTATTACGAACTTCACCTGGTACACATACCTACTTTTAAAGAATTGTTAAATTAACTTAACGTTTACATGAAGTTGCAACGATATAGTATTTTTGATTATATAATAGGTATCAAACAATAGGCCTGACACGTATTGGTGTATGTAATAGTTTCAAGGTATCAACACAAAGAAGGCGTAATGTTAGGCTATTGAACAGGCTTTGTCCGCTGTTTCCAGGGCTGCCAAATAACTAAAATAAACGACTAAGAGCAAATGAAATTGAACTCTATGCTAGAGGTTAAATGACCGATTCAATTTCTTCACCGTCCAAAAGGTGCCGGTCATAATCGTCACTGTTTATAATGACCATCGTTTTTATAAAGCTGCCTGGCTGGCAACCCTGAGTGACTGTATCAGGTCGTACGACTGTAGGCAGGGTAGAGCGCGGCGCCTGCGCAAGGTCACCGACTCCGAATGGACAATGGACTGGACCCTGCATCAACTATTGTAGAGCAATAATGGCAATACGATGTTCTGAAAGCTTTGTAGATATAAAGATAGCGAGGAGCATGTTCTACGTGTAATACTATCTGCGAATGTAACTCTATGGTTTGCACTTGTAGCACTAAAATTGGCTTTGTTTCTATTCGAAATTTATAAGGGGTTTGTTTTAACTATTAGGTTGAAGCAGCCATGCAATCTGTATGACAAAATAGGTTCTGTTTCCAAAATCTATGAATCCGTATCATACGATTTTAGAACAAAACTGTCACGCTTAAGCTAAGGAAGCCACGCTTTAATCAACCAATGACTGCTAATTTTACTCATTGAGCATTACCAACAAATATTGTTCTCAACTTTTAAGACACGCGGAATAAATTATTTTGTTTGAATGTGTCAAACATAACAAATTCATTGTTGATAGAAACGACATAACACGTTGATATTCATGAATCTGTGTGCGATGACGTGTTAAACGACTACTAAAATATTTTCTAACATATTATTTCGTATAAGTTTTAGATAGAGATACTAAGATAGGATACTAGAATAGGATACTAAGAGCAATTAATATTAGGTAGGTTGGTATTAGGCAGGAAATAAAGTGTCGTAACTGTAATATCGGAAAGAAACGATGATTATAAGTTGTTTCCGTTTTGTTTAGTGTTGTTTTAACCTTTAGATAAGGTTAACAACCACAACCTGTGTAGGAAAAGTTTTTGAAGGTAGATACATATTAAAAACTTATTGTATTTGCTACTTTATTATTATTTTTATTTTAAAACGAGTTATATGCAGTAGACACGTTCGAAAAAACGTTGCAATTATCTCATAAAGTAACTTAAGAAAAACATTGAATGGATTGATTGTTACCATACAATGTTCAATGCACATTGTAAACGACATCCAACCAATGCAATAAATCATAATTTAAATCGTATTACAAGCAGCAAGCAGTAGTGAGGGCCGCAGGTTTACTTTCACTGCTAGAGGCCGCAAGCTGTCCCCCCTGCCCCTCCACACCCCTCCGTGGTCCACACCGACACTGCGCAACAGTGCCTTATATTCGTAGCTCAAAGTTAACATGGTGTCGCTCAGTAAGCCTTGCACAAGACGATGAGTTAACGATCAGGAATGCTTTACCTAACCCGACTTAATTCACAAGCAAGTCGAGTAATCTTTATTCAGAGGGAGTGACGTCAAAGTTAATTACTGAATTTATGAAACAAGATTCCTAGTTTGATTACTTTTGGATTGCACACGAAAGTTACACGTCCTGAATTATATTTATAAGTACAACAATACTATCTACCCACCTAGGTAGTATTGAATACATATTTAATATATTATACAGCAGAGCATAAGAAAATACAATAGGTATATAAATAATAAATGTATATCAAAGCACGGAAACCAAAATAAATTAAATTAATTTGACGACCACCAACAGAATTGTAAGTGCAGCTGGCTATGACTACCGTAATTACCACCGACAATATGCATATCTACCATGCGTTTCAAATGAGAAATACTCCATCTTGTCCGACTTCTCTCTTTTACTTTAACAAGATGGATATATACAAAAGAAAATAGATGGGGTATTTGGAGGTAGGAACTGGTATTAATAATATTGTTATTTGAAACGCATTATCTATAATAATATTATAAAGCGGAAAGATTTGCATTTTTCTATACGAATATTATAAAGAGCATTCATCAGCCCGTTAACGTCCACTGCTGAATGGGCGTGCTCTTAACAGACCTTGGAAAGCCACAATCACCAAGCTTGGCAGACGGATTGGTGATGGCAGTAAGATAGTTAGTATCTTTGAGCTGATACATGCTGCTCCCTATCCATCATCTGTATGTATCTTAGTCACCTCTTAAGATACCCATCCGAACATGGGGTGGATTATTCTAAGCCGGAAACCACACGGCAAACGGTTTATGACGTAAATGTGTCATAAAGTCATAACGTAATCGTTTCACAAGTAGTTATTAGGAAACAAATCATTATCGAATAATGATAATGATTTCTGTCTTAATAAATCCATAGGAAACGAGTAGCCAATAAATTACAACATTTTATAATCAAGTTAATTAATCTGTTTTAGATGATATCATAAAGTTTATAAATAAAACCACAATATATATATATATATACCTACCCGTAAAAGATATGGAAATATTGTTTTTATATTTAACATTTTTCACAAGTCATGTGTTTTTTTTTTTTTTTACTAAATTTAGGCTTACATTTGACCATAATCTCGCTTGATGGAAGGCGAAGATAAGGCCTAAGATGATACACGCTTGCCTAGAAAGTGTCTGTTCACTTTATGCTTAAAGATTTCCAGATTATAGCGTTCCGGAAAAACTGACCCCGGCAGAGAATTCCACTCCTTAGCCGCGCATTACGAAAGAAGAAGCAAATCGCTTCGTGAGTATTGAAGGTATGTCTACAACAAAAGGGTGAAACCGCTCGCCGCGCCAAGTCATCCGGTGATGGAAGGGTGAAGGGGGTATCAGGTTATGTAGAACCTCCGCACACTCCCCGAAAAAACCGTAACCGATAAAAAACCGATAGGCAGGCTACTCGTCTACGGTGTTCGAGGCTCTGAAGACTTGCCTCTACCAGTGAGTTATTGCCTATGACTCTCTCCGCTCGGCGCTCCAATGAGTCCAGAGCATCCAGCTGATATCTAGCAGACCCATCCCAAATATGAGAATAGTATTCCATTGAGGAGCGAACTTGAGCTCTGTAAAGACTTAAGAGCTGCTCCGATGTGAAGAACCGCCTCACCTTGGAGAGAATACCAAGTTTTTTGGCTGCAGTGTTTGCAATGGACTCGATGTAGTAAGCCCTAAGAGCTCAAGATGGTCGCTGATCGGAACGGAGACATTCCAGAAAGTCAGAGTCAGTTGGAATGGACTCCGTTTCGCCGAAAAAAGACACGCCTGTGTTTTTGAGGGGTTAAACCCATCCAGGTGGGCATCACTCCATAAGGAGACAGCCTCCAAGATCGAGTTCACCCCCTCAAACATCGACTCCCTGAACGACTGGACCTTTGACCCAGACTTCGCATCAGACAAGTATCTCACCGAGACTGTGCTGTCGTCTGCATACCCAAAGATACCGGGAGTAACTAGCAGGTCGTTTATGTGCAGCAAAAAAAGAGTCGCGGAGAGAACAGATCCCTGAGGGACACCGGCATTAATACCAAGAAGATCGGACGAGGCGCCGTCAATGACAACTCAAATCGATCTTCCCCCCAAGAAATCCTGAATCCAGGTACAATGTTCGGGAGCAATACCGTAAACCGGAAACTTAAAATTACCAATGAGACTTGCGTGCCAAACCCTGTCAAAAGCCTTAGATTTATCAAGAGACACGGCAAGAGCCTCACCGTGTCTCTCAATGGCTTCGCTCCAGAAGTGAGTAGCATAAACAAGAAGATCCCCAGTAGACCGGCCTCGACGGAATCCGAATTGACGGTCACTGAGGAGGTCGTTGTCTTCCAGGTATGCTAGGAGACGGTTGTTTAAAACACGCTCCATAACCTTACAGAGTATGGAGGTGATTGCGATTGGTCAGTAGTTGGCAGGGTCGGCACGACTACCTTTCTTGGGAACCGGTTGAACATTGGCAATCTTCCAGGATACTGGAATTCGACCAGTCGTCAGGGACAAGCGATAGAGGCGAGTCAAAACAGGAGACAACTCAGGCGCACATGACCGTAAGACAATGGCAGGAATGCCGTCAGGCCCACTAGCCTTATTCACATCTAGAGTGCTAAGAATTTTAAGTACCACCTTTTGCCGAATGTGCACCTCAGGCATAGTGGAAGTGCAATGAGGTAGCCTGGGTGGACTTTTACCAGCAGCATCTAGTTGTGAATTCTTCGCAAATAGAGATGCAAACAAGTCTGCTTTCTCTTTGGCGGTGTGAGCTAATGAACCGTTCGGCTTCTGCAGTGGCGGCAAAGAGGACCGACAGAAATTGGCTTCGACCGATTTGGCAAGAGACCAAAAAGCTTTACTCCCAGATGGGTAAGATGCTAGTCTGGCTCCAATGCGGCCAATATGGTCAAAGCGGGCCTAGCGTAGGGCACGTTTGCAAAACTTGGCAGCACTATTGAAGGCTCTCTTCAGTTTCCGAACATTTGGCGCTTTGCGGGCTCGAGCATCCGCCCACGCTTGGTAAACAGAGTGCTTATGTGCTTCAGCACTATCACACTCAGCGTAAATTCAAGGCAAACTCCAAGGCAAAGCCCGTCTATGGTTCAACCATGGACGGGCTTTGCCTTGGAGTCATCATGTCACTTAGCATTTTAATATGACAGTATTTAAGCTATGTGCTTAACTACTCTTATATGTTTGATGAAAGATACAATAATAAATTGTTCGAATCTTAGGCAAATGCAAAAAATGTGAAATGAGAGTAAATTCAATATTATGTTATATGTCTTGGTTGTTGATTTCAACGACAAAAGAAGTGAGATCTAAATGGGTGCCAAGTTCAATGGTCAGTCCTGAAATTTATTTATAACAACATAAAATATCATTTCTCCTTATAACTTAGGATAATATATTGTAACCTACGGTCTGACTTGGCTAGTTCTCATATGGTCAGTAATTGGTTATTATTTTAGGACGGCCTTTTGGTAGCCACGACGCTTTTTCTACTTCGTTGGCCATACGGCCATATAGTCATACGTATTCCTAAATATTTTGATCTTTTCTTAATTATAGAAAGTTCCACATGCTATCAGTATTTATATTCTTACTACATAACAGCTATTATTTTTTGTTCGTACTGTGTCGCATCAGGTAGGAGGAAAAAAAGCGTGTGGCCCACTTAATGATGGTGTTTACTACCATCTAATAGACGTTTCAACAGCCTAGCCAGTGTATTACGTGTGCGTTGTTGACCATTTCCTTGCTGAAGGATACTTTATTTCTTGGTATGAAGTGCTATATTTTTCTTTTTCCATTGTATATTCAGTTTTATTACGTACTTTTTATGCAATGCCTCAAAATGGAATGTAAACTTTTATAGACTATAATATGAAACTATACCTTCCTACGTGTATCCGAATAACTAAAATATAGCAAACATTTGATAAGGCCGTTTCATTTAATTGTTAACTAATAAGCTAAAATCGGAGGTCGTGGGTTCGATCCCCACGCCGGACAAGATTTTATTGTGTAAATTCTAAGATTTCTTACCGGGTCTGGTTGGTTGAGGAACTACCCTACGTACCTCGGAAAGCACGTTAAGCCGTTGGTCCTGATTGTAATAACATCATCTATAACAATTATTACCCAGCAAATATGTTATGTTCAGCAGTGACGTTATATGGGCCGATGATGATGATAAAGTTAAACTACTTAATATGGTGAGAATCGAACCCAGAACATCAGTTATCAGAAGCAACTAACATAACTACTGAGCCACCGTTTCAGTCAATTAATATAATATTATGGTGGTACTAAGGGAATATGTTTAATGAGTTGTTAACTAATAAGTATAACTACATAATAATATTATCAATTCTCAATGCTGCTAACAGACTCCTAGAAACTTATCAACTATGCCTAAGTCCTCCGTCAGCGCGCTGGAGCGTGGAGCACATTGACGTGCCGACGGCCTCGAGCCTGTTTTAATACAGCGAACATATGGAATCAATTCTAATATAATTGAAGAAACCAAACTACATTCCTAGAAAACTTATAAATATGTAGGTGAAGCGAAATCTTGGATCACTTAAGAAGTTTGAGGGCACGGACGAGCGTGAGAACTGACACAGTTGAAGTTTGAATGTAGAAAAGTTTGAAAACATTCGACTATAGTGAGGTAATTATAACTTCAACTGTGGTAATTCCACGCTACTCTGCTCAAGGGGAGCAGGGGAGCTCGATTCGAGTAGTAAAACCGTTAAAATTTACTAAGTTTGTCTTAGTATCTACTTATACTACTACACAAAATGTTATTTTTTTATCGGACTGCTAGACTCTAGACCTCGGAAGTATAAGTATGAAATATACTAGTATACTTCAGAAGTATTTGGTCGTAAGTGCCAGTTTACGATAAAGGCACATACGACGAATGTTTCTGACGTATAATGGCACATCCAACCTTATCCTTCTGAGCTCTAGAAATCCTTTTTTATATTAATATAAATTCATCTACAATTACTTAAGCGCGCGATGATTCAACCGCCTTTGCATATTTTGTTTTTTTTGTGAGAATAATAACAAATTTATTCTTTTCTGTAAACTTTATATTCGCAACGCCTATTTTGATACATCTTTGTTATTGCAACCAACCCAAACAACTTTATAATGCTGCACAACTACATAATAATATGTCCGTCCGAAAAAAAAGCTTTGGAGATAACGCGAAGTAACTACTGAAAATTATATAATTTTTAAATTTGTGTTTTGTTACTGAGATAAATTACTGTTAAAAATATAACGGATTTCTCTGAGTATCAAAACAAAGACACATAAGTATGTAGGTAATAAGCGCAACAGTTGCGAAATCAAGCGCCACCTGGCCAACGACAACTACTTATTTGGTCTTTATGAACTATTTCTTCTCGTAGCTGAGATAACTATATCTGTCCTACTTACCTGACTCGAATTTAAACTAGCGCCTTTACTTGTAATCTTCGCATACATTTAGGTATATAGGTACTTTATATTGGTGGCTTGGCGAGAGAAAGATATAGCATGACTTTAAAATATATTGTAAACAGATGAAATAAGTTAACAAAGATACAAACGCTAAAAATACATCAGAAATCCACAAGGCTTTACTTTTAGATTGAAACTTATACTTACTGTTTTATAAACGAATAAATTGGTATGCAAACGCTTAGGACAAAAAACAACCAAAAACTTGAATACCACCCGTATAGTGTAGGTATAAAACATGTAGATTTATGTTTGAACATAATTATAAAAGGACACAAACGTTAATACCAATGTCTTGATTATATGAGACTGAGCAGCAGTGGTAAGCTTTGCTATATATGCACGCTTAAATTCTAACACCACGTATTTCAAAAAGAGTAACCGTTCCGAAGGTTGAAAAAACTATATAATTTTACATAAACATCAAACGCCAATTCGTCCGACAGCGATCGCCCTGAGCTGAGGTCCAAGCTCCACAGGGGGCGCCCACTTGCGCAGGATGTAGTTTACAAATCATCTAATAAGGCTGTTGCACTGCCTTTATTGCCGGTAGCAAAAGCTTCGTGGCTGACTACATGAGAAACCTTAATGTGCATCAGAAAACCAAAACACGACCAACGTTGACTAAAAGTACATTTTGCCAATTCTAATAATCAGAACTCCTACAGTGACCAACATTTGTAGGCCAAATCGAATGGCAATATTGGTACCAACAATGACAGTAAGCGTATTAAAAAAAGCTTATACCAGCCCCATATTATCGAATGACTTCAAACATTATCCAACGTCAGCGTTCTTAGAAAAATGGAGTTCTATAACGTTCACTACATTATTCAGTAACCAATATTGCCATTGTAGTTGGCTTACCAACCACAATGGCAATATTGGTTCCAAATATGAAAGTAAACGTATTAAAAAAAGTGAATACCAGCCCAATATTATCGGATGATTTCGAATATTATCCAATGACTGCATTCATAACAAAAAGGTGTTCTATTACGTTCACTACATCATTGAGTTACAGTGTTTGATGCTATTGATAGATGCGCGAGAAATTCTACACAAAAAAGAGAAAGTGGGCCTTATTAGCGCAATTGTTATTATGTACGTGGTGCGTGTTTCTTTCTTGTTCTAGAGTTTTTAACATCCTAATAGTAAAAGTACTAGACGTATCGTGACCTTTTAATACATAACTTGAAAGTATTGACTGTCATCTGAATAAGAGGAAGTTAAAATGTGTGCGGAAAAAGAGTAAAAACTATTATCTATACTAATGTATAAAGCAGAAGAGTTTCATTGTTGGTTTGTTTGCTACTGGTCCGATTTAAAAAAAATATTCAGTGTTAGATAGCCTAATTATCGAGCAAGGCTATGTCATGATGAAGTTTCTAAGGTAGCGGAAGTTACACGGATGAAACTGTGCGCAAAAGCTAGTTTATAATATTTGATTTTAAGACTGATTGGTATTTGCCTACCAAGTGTATTGGAATGCTACTTGGAAATAGGCAGGTAATTTCAGCTGGTAATACGTTAATAATTATATTTAGGGTCCCTATTTTAGTAAATATTTTCTCTGCCCCGCTTTGATCAAAACATAAACTAATTTCAATAACATACATGTTAGTGAAATGATTTAGTGGTTTGAGTAAACGAAAGAAAAGAAAGAACTGAATGAATTTTTCAAATCGGCCAAGTAGTTCCTGAGATTAGCGCGTTCAAGTAAACGAACGAACAAACTCTTCAGCTTTATATATTAGTAAGTATAAGATTCATAAACAGACAATAACATGATAATTTATAAATATAACCCAATCAAATGTTATTGACATTCGCTGTTCGCGGATCAGTGTCCGAGCGCAGTGGGCGTGCGTTGATGTCTTTTGTACAGCGCAAACTGCACATACCTCCGTGTTCTACCTATATAGCATTTAACTTTATGGCTATATTTTGCTTGTTAACTTGAGACTTCCGAAGTCTTTTGGACACAGTCATATGTTTTAATGTGTTGAAAAAAATCGTAAATTACGTATTCAAATTTAGTCGGATGGGAACAAAGAGATTTGAAAACCGTATCGAAATCGATTGTGTGTTTTACTCAAAATCAGCAGATAAATAGAAGGCCAAAAAACCATGAATTTATTTTATATTTTTTTTATTAAATTTAATATGTTATATTAGCTGCGCCCCGCAATTTTGCACGTTGGACTGCTACTCTGACCATAGGGTCGCAGGGTAATGTATTTATAGCCTATAATATGTTAATCCAGTTTATAAACTATCCCCGTGTAAAATTTCTGCGAAATCCGTTCAGTGTTTACGTGAAAGAGTAACAAAAATCCATCTATCCATCCACCCCTCCATCCATCCACCCATCCATCCATCCATCGACCCATCCATCCATCCATCCATCCCTCCATCCACCCATCCATCCACACATACACCACAAATTGTCGCGTTTATAATATAAGCAAGGATTCCTTTCACAGAATATTAATTTTGTCGTACCTAATACAACTCCCAGACGAAAACATCCTAATAATGGAACCCACCAGATAGCAAGCTTAACATAAAATCTCGTACGTTTCCAGAATTTTATTAATATTGATTCACATAGGTACTCGATCACCGTTAGCTACATACACATTAACATAGGAATAAATACACGAGACGTAGGACACATACTAATCGCACTCCACTTTCTTCCGGTCAAAGCAGTCAAGGTCTGGGTACCTGCTATAGCATTTTATTTTGGACTAGCTTCCCACCCGCGGTTTTACTCGCGTAACTTTCGTTCCCGTGGGAACTTCATAATTAAATATAGCATATAGGCTTCCTCGATAAATGGGCTATCTAACACTGAAATAATATTTCAAATAGGCCTGTTTAAAAGTTCCTGAGATTAGCCTTCAAGCAAACACGATGATATTATAAGGATCGGGACCGACGGCTTAACGTGCTTTCCGTGGCACGGGGGGTTCCTCTACCAACTAAACCCGGAAATAAATATTAGAACTTCCACAAAGAGTACTTGTACAGCGTAAAGAGAGACTTACGAGCTCAAAGACTTAAAGCGAGACGAGAAATGAAGCCGGTGTATTGTCTGTACGCCAGAAGGTTATCACTACATCATCATCGTACAACGTCCACTGCTGAACGTGGGCCTCAGCCTCCCGAGGGAGGGTATTGCCATATTCACCACGCTTGGCAGGCGGGTTGGTGACCACAGTATTATGTAGTAACATACAAGGAAACGCTGCTGCCTGTTCCCTGTTATAAGATTGTTATAGATGATGTTATAACAATCGGGACCAACGGCTTAACGTGCTATCCGATGCACGGAGGGTAGTCCCTTAACCATCCAGACCCGGAAAGAATTTACATGAATTTTCAAACATTTCTTGTCCGGTGTGGGTATCGAACCCACGACCTCCGAGATTTAAAACGAGCCAAATACCGCTACGCTACGGACGCTATCACTACATTAATATATAATTCCCTTAATATAAATACTTTGTGCGTGTTTTTTTTTAAGGTGAGACACAATTGAATCTTGGTGAAAGTATAGGCAACCTTGAAATATTAAAATTGACTTCAGACCTTCTTGTAAACTTACATTCTATTCGTTTATAGCTGTGAGACTTTTAATATTATTTTTAAATGTCATGTTTATTATTCATGTAAACTTTTAATTAATAATGCCCTCGGCTATTTAAGATCTTATCTAATAAATATTTGAGGATGTATTTATGTATAAGTATACATATAACATTGTTAGGCAAATATCTCTAAATATTTTCGTAATATATATATATATATACCTACTTATATTATAAAGAAAAAAATTGTTTGCATTGAATAGGCTTCGATAGAAATGGACTGATTTCAAAAATTATTTCACCTTTAGAAAGCTGCGTTATTCAAGAGTAACATAGGCTATATTTAATGATGAAGTTCCGATAGGAACGGTAGCAAAACGGATTTTCTGGTATTTTAAGTAGAGATGAGAAATTTCGGGAGTCGTGACAGTTTTGGAAAATTATTGTCATTTTACGTAGACAAGCTGTAGTCCACCTACCAAGCAATTAATTGTAGACAAATATTGTTCTTCAGGGAATTTGTAGATTGTCTCGACAGCTTAACCACTATGCTACAGCGGCATGTGATTTATTAGAAAGAACATAATACATAAAACTTGCTTACCTCAGACATCGATAAAGATATACTTTTGGTACAACTTTTAAAACTAATACGGATATAAGCTCAAGGATTAATATGCACTAACATTTAAAGTGTTATTGTAACATGATTAGTGTTACATTGCGTTTCTTATCCATTTGTCACTAACGTCAATAAAAGAAACAGCGCAATGTATGATGTGATATTCAATGCGTCATATAAGATTTATAATGTGAGTGAGCTTTGAGTGGTTACATATTACAAGGTATCGTTTGAAAGCGAGTTGGATTGCGAAACTTGTCTCGACCGACTAGTTCAACATGTTCTAATGTTCATTTTATAGCTGAATTATTACTTTATATGTTTGTCTTTAAATAAATCTATAGTTCATTAATATTCTTAAAATTTTAGTGGTTATTGAGTGAGATTTTCTTGTTTATGCGTCAAACAATGCTATGGAATTGCCCTTAAGTTTTAATCAGTTTTATTTTAAACTTATACAACATATACCTACAATGGAATTCTAGTAAAGAAAAAGAATTGTTCAGCCAGTGTTTTGAGCGGACGGTGTTTTTTTTTGTTTATTACTATTACAAAAACCATGAGTCATATAATATAAGTCAACCTCGATTGAAAGATCTTTTTTTTATCTTTTTTAAGGACTTACGTAGTTAGCCACGAGGCTTTTGCTACTTCACCGGGCATACATTGAAAGATCAACCATCTACCAATAAAACAGAAATATTAAATTTTAAATAAAATACTAACATAAATAAATAATAAGATTTGATTTGATTTAATTTATTTTGTGAAACATATTATGTTGTAACGTTGGTACAACAGCATATTTTATAATCGAAAGCGTTCCTATTGTAGGATTTTTTAATGATAGATCGTGATATTGCTACTTTAATTTGAAAGTGACGCAAAATAAGGTTATAATTCAACGCGAATCGATATGTAATATCATGTGACTAAAACTCATTATCGTAAAGTTACGCATTTGGTTTTGTGTCACTGTGAAATTAAAGCAGTGAATTATTGAACGCTTAAATGTACTAATATTATTGATTTTATGCAATGTTCCTATTGCAAAGTCACAAACGTAGTAAGTACATATATTTGAAACATGTGTAACTTACAAATTTGACTAAGTGAAACCAGTTTAAAAGTACGTTATACTCTGGAGCTTATTCCAACGTTTGAGCGTTTACTTTGGCCGGACTATTCCTTGCAGTACTAAATATTTTTTTTGCAATATTAATCAATTTTCATCGCATATTAAAGGTTCATCGGTTGTTAAGCTCTAATCTGAAATAACAAATCGCTGCTTTAATATTATAGTGACACACATGCAAATGTGTAACTAATGATAATGAGTTTTAGTTTCACGATATTATAGATCAATTTCTGTTGAATAATAACCTTATTTTGTGTCACTATTATAAGCAGCGAAATTATAACCTGCAAATCGCGTGCGACTTTTTCATCAATAATTTGTGTAACCCCAAACATTTTCTTTGCAAACTCACCAAATTCTCGTCAATCCACTCTTATACGACCAATGCAAAAACAAAAATTCCTTGAATGTACATATGTATTGTTAATGACTCGTTTGTATTGCAGCTAGTACGCAACAAAGATTATTATTAATTAGTTAATTGCACTGAGCTAATGTCTGTTGCGGAAACCATCAAATTGTTCTTGTTCCACTGAGAACGACCCTCTGTGAACGGATGTGAGTGAGGCCGAATAATTCTTTAAACATTCTATGGAATATTTTATCGATAATATGTTATAGGAAGTGTTTTTATTATATGTGAATCGTTTTGCTGTAAATTTATAGTTTAATCAATCAACAGCCCGAATATTTCCACAGCTGAACATGTCTTACCAGAGCTTGGGAAGCCAGGATTGTTGACGCATATTGCCGTTATCAGGACGCTAGGCAGATGGATTGGTAATCGCTGTCGATACTAAACATTGGAGCCGATGTATACTTCTGCCTATCCATCAGCTGTATATCCCTTATTCGCCTTTTACAACACTCATGGGAAGACATAGGGTGGTCCACAGCATTTTCGTAGTTAAATACTATTTAATGTATATTTTATGTTGTGTTATATGTATAGGGATAATATTCCCAATACAAAGAAAATTGATCCATACTTGAATGTTAAGCCTGATTTTCATAGGAAGAGTCATCCTTTTTCGTAGGAAAAACCTTTTTTTTGGTGAGAAAAAGGTACAGTTGTACCTTTCGCTAAAAACGATATTAATTTTGAATTAATTTGAAATAAATATTGTAGGTAGGTTTTTTTTCATGGAAATAAGTATAGGGCAATATTGGATAGTAAAACATATAACCATATTTAATGGTACTCTTGTATAATTATAGTAACTGCAATCGTGTCCATATTTTTCGAAGGTGCGATATGTAATGAGCCGCAAGTGTTTTGCTACTTCACCGGACTCCAGCAGCAGGTGAATATAGCTACTTTATTTGGGGTGAAAGTGATTTTCTGTAGTCGTTTACATAAATTTTAAAATCTAGGTACTTTATGACCCCGACATTGTTTTGGATGAATTCAATAGTTATTACGCATCATTGTATACATATTATTTATCGGCCTGTAATTACCTGCCGTTAATTTCTCCTAATTGTTTCAACTATTAAAATTCCAAAATCGATGCACCAATTAGATTCTTATAATAAGTTACGAAATGTCACGCTAACGTTGTATCAATTAAACCATTCACGATTCGAGTTACGTGAAAGATCGCCATTACAACTAAAGTACGTAATGTATGAAGGTATAAGACCTTATAATTATGAAATTTAATTATGTATCAGTTGAGCATATCTAATAGTTAGGTAGTTTTTAGAGGTCGCTCAGTAACGCGAAGGAAATGACGCTGACTCTACAGAGCCTTTGTTAGTTATCCCGACTCCGCCTACATTCACTTTTGTTTACTAGATGCTCTCAACATGTGTTACGCGAATTTCTTGAATAAATATTACATTATGAATCACTAAAATCTTTTCATAAACGGAACACACTTTACATAAATATAGTTACGAAACTTTCGAAAGAGAAACCATTTGAGATATGTATGTTTTTCAACACTAGTATAAGATATTCGCTTTTCGGGAAATGTATTGAAAAACTTACAACAATTAAGTTGTTATTTCTATATTAGGTTATACTTACATGTCTAAAATATTCTGCAAGGATGTAGGAGCTAAATTAACTGCTGCCCAAACGCTTCGCAGCTGATCGGTGTTTAACTTTATAAACTTAGTTTAAGTTATGAACTAAAGCAAGGTGACTTACCGTTTTCTAGATCCTATATAAGGCGGGAACAATCCTTAGTGTACTGTATCACTTCACAATGTTTGGATAAAGCGGGAAGTGCACTCGCGGGTTGTCGCAGCGCATGGTGCGTGCGGTCAGGTCGAGAGCCGCGCGCTCACTGCACGTACCAACGTCCGTCTAACATTCACTGACATTATTTTAGGGGTTTCCCAATTATTTTCTTTAAACTTTAAAACAATTACTCGAACGGTTTTATACTATGTGCCAGTGTTGCTAAGGTACACAATATTGGTTTAAATGATTTAAACTATGAATCTAGCTGTAGGAAGAAATTATCGGTATATTTTATATACAAGGTGGGTAGGATTATAGAGTGCCTGTGAAAACCTTCACAGTTTCACTTCGCTTTACTCTAGGAGATAAAATACTTCAGGTGTTAGGCACATGTTCAAGGTGACATATTTCGTGAGTTATGAAATAAACAATCTGTGAAATTGTTACTTACTATTAAAATTAAGACACTACCATTTCTTCACGGCTGTGTAGAACTGCGTCTATTAGTTCTTTCTATGTCTGGTGAAAAACTTTACAAAATTAGGACTTATTTTGGTTGTTCCTTTATTATATTTTTTCGGATAGACATATGTCACCCACGACGCACCACCATAAAACTATCAGGCTTTAAGACAAGGGTTGTCTTATTAATTTTTTCAAAATACAAACTAAGCAACTAACGTAACAGGGCGCCTGTGGGGCTTGGACCTCATCTAAGGGGATCGTTGATAAGAAGATTGAGGACTGAGGGTCGTTCATAAGAAGATTGAGGACTGATGGTTTTTTTTAGTTTTAGGAGAATTTTGTGCAACTGTCACTCTGCACTCCGTGGACCTCACGGACTTCTGGCCAACGAGGGCATCGGAAGATACTTTGTATATTAAGAGTAAGGCGGGCGAGGGGCGATGTTTCTTAAATTATTGACTAATTTTTCATGCTTTCAAGAAAAAAATATAGTTAATAACTTCTTGTAACTGCTTATTTTTCTGTGAACCACGTATTGTTGACTCGGCGTGAGCTTTGTGTCCGCGATCCGTTAATATACCTACTTCTGTTTACATACTAATATTTTGAATGAATAAATATTTTGTTAATGGTTTTCTAAACTGACTCATGAACCTCCAGCAATTAGGAATACGAATGCAATCATTTATATTAATAAAATATAATTATGCGTTTAATAATGTAAGTTATTAAGATACTATCAAAAAACCTGGTTTGCATGGAAGTTAACCGAGGAAAGAGGTGATGAATGACACCTTCTCTATTAATAAATGTAAATAAATATACCTATGTTAATGTCAGTTTGACAGTCGATAAGTCTTGACGGATGAAAAGATTGGTGTTTATTAGAAATAGGGAATATACACAACCGTATGTTTGGAAATAGGTCAAGAGGGGTATCAAATTAAAGGAGATGATTCGTACATTACAAAAACTGACCAGAAAATATTTAAATAATAATGTGTATACTTAAAGGTGAGGAGGGAATGGTGGTGAACAACCGGATTTATTTCATTTTAATAGTTGTTTTTGTATTATATTATTATGTATTATTGTTATAGTGTATAATAAAAAAAAAAATCATATTCAAATTGTATATTAAAAAATAATAAACGTACAATACATTAATGTATAATTATTTATTACTTAAAAATATAAATGCAAGTGTATAGGTACTTAAAGTCTAAAGCGATATTTGATATCAATGAGCTATGCTCGTCCTTCACTTACAAAGGTCACTAAGATAGGTTGTATAATAAAAGCTCTCAAAGGTGAATTACGACATTAAGAATGAATGAAGTCTAATAAATGACAACTCGCTTTAAGTCTCGGAAATTGTGAGTTCAATCACCACGCCAGTCAAGAAATCTTTGCGTTAATTCTAAGATTTATTTTCGGATTTGGTTGGTGGAGAGACTAACCTCCGTGCCTCTCCTCTCGTGGGTCTGCTGGCAGAAATTTCTAATAGAAAGTAGTACCTACCCTTGTGCCATGGTTTTTCATGTATTGATATATAAATTTGTTACTTCGTGTGTACACAAATAAGAAATTAAAATAAATAATTAAATAGATCAGTCGAAGTGCACATCTCTGAAGCGAACAGTAGATCGTCGTGGTCGGGGCGTGTCTTCCTCGTCGCTGTCGAATGCGGGCTCGTAGCCGCGGTTTATGTACGATCCTGTTGTCGACGGACGGGCCATGTCGTTTAACTGCAGAATACAGAATGAAAATAGATTTAGTATTTTTTTTATGTAGTCAGGTAACTAAATTAAATCCATCAGATGTTATGAGAGGCCAAATGCAATGACAGCGGATGTGTGGAATGTTTAGCGGATATATAAGAACAAGTACCATCAACTTGGACAGTAACAAGTATAAACAATATTATCACTACATAGTACATAGTATGTAACAAAGTCGCTTTCTCTGTCCCTATATCCCTATGTATGCTAAAATCTTTAAAACTACGCAACGGATTTTGATGCGGTTTTTTAAATAGATAGAGGGTTTCAAGAGGATTTTTTATACATAATTATGTATAATACATAAGCATTGTACCCGTGCGGAGCCGGGGCGGGTCGCTAGTATAAGTATAAATAACAGTACCTATTGTCAAAGGAGCAAGTTTTTTATTTTTATTTTATAAATTTCTGTTTGTAGTTCTGTTTGTGTCTGTAGTTTTCTGCTATTGAAAAGTTAAAAATTATTATAATACATGCCAGAAAAGATATAATATATGCTCTCGATAAAGTACATATATTATTATACGATTTGTAATATAATTGGCACTTAACTTCACCACACTTCGAAACAATAATGCTGCACGCGATAGATTACATCATTGAGCTTACAAAGATAACGTGTTAATATTGTTTTCTATTAAGTACAACTTCGATTATATCTGCATTGTTACAATATTAAATTAAAAGGAAATTACAACATTGTACCGCATCGCGATAAAATTTGCCTAAAAAAGACTGAAACGCCGAAGCTAAACATTATATCGATGAGTAAACGGATTAGTGACTATGGCAACACTCCCTTCGAGGGAGGCCCATGGTCAACAGTGCTCATTATACGGGTCGGTGATGAAAGAAAGAAGGAAAATGCATTAATTTACGGCATAATAAACATACAGTCAAAGAGATCAATAAAATTGACAAAGAAAAAATAAATATTGATGATGACTACGATTATATGCACTATAAATGGGCACTTGCTTCAGCATAAAGCTACATCAATTATCTAAAAGGTTATTGCGGCAGTCCTAGGCAGCCCCAGTTTTGAGGCCACGCATGCCAATCGTCAAATATAAAAATGCCAATAAATATTTCAAAATTTAAAAACAAACAAATTGCATCATAAAATTTTAGTTTCTTTTGTATTGGTTAGTAAATAAAATAAGAAATAAATAATAATGATTACAATAATAGTACATTACGAAATTAGTGCGTTATAATGGTTATAATATGCGAGGCGGAATTTCAGCCCGAGCCGAAGGCGAGGGCGTAATTGTGCCGAGCATATTATAACCAATACGCACATATATCGTACGACGTTTTTTAACACATTTGCGAGGAAGCAGAAAAAAAATCATTTTTCACATAAATGGCGCGAGGATTATTTTCTGCTGTAGCTGCGTGAAAATGTTGGCAAAGACCTTAGAGCATGCAGCCAAGTTTTTAAATTACCGAATAAACTGATTTTTTTTATTTTAAATAAACTGAATCTGTGAATGCACCTGTTGCTTTCCCGCCATTTTAACAGCGCGCCAGCGCTGCCTACTGACTGGCGCCGCGCGGTGATTAATTCGAAATTTGAATAGCAACAGCGCGCGAAATGGCAAATAATACTGTTATGGAATTTGTATGGACTATAACTTAACTATTTGCTTTGGTAACACACGCGTTTTTTATGACCCGCTTTACATATTTAAAACCGGCGGAATTACATCAGCTTTACGAGCAACGGTGTTAAAAATACAATTAATTTCTTACCCCACTTCCTCCGGGATAGTACATATCTGCAGTAGAATCGCGGCCTAACATCTGAGAGCGACGTCGTTCAGCGAGCACTGAGTCGCGGCGTGTTTTCAACGCGCGCAACGTTGCACGACGCGTTGCAGGGTTAGCACCGAGGGAAGGAATACGGGACGCTATATCTAGAACATTGGAGAACAGAAGACATATTAAGAAGTACGTAAATTAAGGATAAATATATTAAAATAGCTGCTCCTCGTGTTTTTACCAGCTATTCTGCTCCAGTGGGTCGTAGCGTTAATGTTTGTAGCCTATTATGTTAATCCAGCTTATAACCTATCGCCGTAAAAAAGTCTTCATGTGTTTGGGTAACTAATATTAGGTACATTTACTAAATAAACGATATTTATTCAGCACTTGTATTTGTGAAAGAAATCACATTGTATATAAAGTTAATCATAAATAGGTTAAATTTAATATTAAATTATTTTTTAATATATTACACGCTGCACTAAAGCCGGGGCCGTGGACTTAGTGATCTGTAATAATCTGTATTACAGGTTAATAATTATTAACTTAATAATATAATATACCTCAGTCACCAGCTCCTCACATAGAGTTTAAGATTCTAAAAATAGATAATGTATCTGATGTATATTTTGTTTATGTGAGCAGAAATATCTAAATAATTATTAAATTCAAGAAAAACTCCCGCACTAGGGAAATAAATCCCTGTGTCGCGGGGGACTTTACAAACATTCATTTCACGGACACAAAGAACACCCAGACTCAGAACAACTATTTGTGGTTCACACAAATAATTGTCGTGGGTGGGAATCGAACCCAGAACACCAGGTCTCAGAAGCAACTTCCGTAACCACTGAGCCACCGGTGCAGTCATTACCGATTAAAATTGAATAACTTCCACGTCTCCATCCATCTACATTCTTATTCAAATGTAGATGGATGGAGAGGTAGAGCCCAAAGAAGAAGTGGATGAGTTGTGTGAGAAGAGGACTTCTTACACAATTCATCCATCTCTTCGTTGGCCTCTGGGTTTCATAGGAATTAGGGAAAGGAAAGTTAGTGCTAGCATGACGGGAAGAGAAAAACATGATGCGCCGACCCTAAACAAATTGGGATACGGGCAGGGATATGCTGATTCAAATAGAAGATTTAATGGTATTATAAAGTATGGTGTGTTATAAAATTATTTCAAGTATGACGATGCCGAATAAATCAATATGATTGGTCGACATACATACATTCTGTATGAAGACGGCGAATCGATCATGAACTAAAGTAATTTACCTTGATTTCCATTCTGTAGTATAGTCAATCGCCTCTTAAAATTAGCGTCCAAGTTGACCGCGTTCTGCTTAATGTCCTTAGTCTTCTCTAGATCGTGTATAGTTTTCCTTCGAGACACGTGATCGTTATTGATACCGTGACGTTCCAAATCGTCAGTGTTGAGACGTTGCAGGTCTTTAGCTATTTCTACTGCGTGCTTCTCAATGAGAGCATTGTCGGACATTTCATCGGGCTGTGGACAAAATTGATTTAAATACGTATCTAGAACTTGCCTTTAAAATTTTACCGTAGGTTATAATGTCGGCAAAAAAGCCCGCAGTGTAAACGGGTACAGCAGCAGATTAGACTTAAGAAGATTATATGGTGATTTTGGCAATAGGCTAGTTGACACTATTTTGAAATTATTTTTATATGGTTAAGAATGGTTTATCTAGATCAAGAAAAAATATGGCATTTATTTGAGATCTAAAAGGCACTAAAATAAAAATTGGCTTGACATTTAGAGATGAAAACGATGTCAGTCATGTTGGTCTATATTATTCATTATCTGTGTTCGAGATCAATCTCGAACACGTTCTGAGTCATGACGTCATTGATGACGTCATGACTCAGATGACTCAGATGACTCAGATGTTTTGAACAAGATGTATGACGTCACAAAATGGCTGATAGCGTTTTCGGAAATTAAATGTCTTTAACTTCCAAAACTGAAACAAGAAATAATTTTCATATTGAATTTATACAAACATATTCAAGTTTTTTGAACAGAATTATTATATTTAGGTTCCATATGGCAAATACTTTTAGAAATAAACATCATAGTAACATAATTTCATATGTGTCAACTAGTCTATTCCATTATTCACAAGCTGTACTGTGCTGTATAAGCCTGTTTACGTCCACTGTTCAACATGAGCCTCCTCTTAACAGACCTTGGCAATGAAGGGTCGTTGAGGGATATTGCCATAATCACCACGCTTGGTAGGCGTATTCGTGATTATGGTAAGGTGGTGAGTATCTTTGAGATACTGCTGCCTATCCATTAGCTGTATGTCCTTTAGTCTCATATTACTCAACCCATGGGAAGACATGAATTGGTCTATTCTTAGCCGGACACCACACAGTTATTCACAAGACATAGTAACAATTTGATTGAACCATAACTACGGTATTAACATTTGGTAAAATATCTCAGGTATTTATGGCTGCACATTTTTTTCTTTTCGTTACATTACACACTACATAATATAATAAATCACAACTACCACGAAGCATTTTCTAATCTCTCGCATGTTCAGCTTTATTTCTAACTCGCGGCCCGCCCGATATAGCACTGCTTAATTAACACAAAACCCAGACAAAAAATGTCTAAACCTTCCTCAAGGATCAGTCTAAATATTGGTGAAAACGCGTAGAAAATCCGTGCAGCATTTTTTGAGTTTAGCAGACAGCCGCGGCGGAGGACTTTGTTTTATAATATGTAGCGTTATTATGTAGATGTATAGTTTTAGTACTGTGTATGAAATATATATTCAACTTAAACACATACCTTCTTAGTAAAGTACCAGTTGAGGTTGACAGTAGACAGTAGATGCGTGAGGGTGCCAAGCCTATGGAACAGCATAGCAGTGAACTGTACCACCATGACAGTGCCGAAGAATATCAGGAACACTGACCCAATCGGTTCTAGCGTTAAGAAATCTTGGTGTAGAATAACCTGTAATAGTTTGAGTTGAAGCTTGTAGGTATAAAAAAGTATGTACGCAAGAAAATTCAATTCCGGTCAACCGGGGTTTCTTTGACATTCAGGGTAACGTTGGCCGTGTAAATGTACTCGTATTTGTAGGAGGTAGGAGGTAGGAGGATCTCTTTACTAAATTCACCAGCTTTAGTTTCTGGAGCACATTTCCTCATGCCATTTTGGCGTTTTGTCTCCCTTCAAATTTCGTTACACCATCACGGTCAAAGTTACCCAGAATGTCAAATTAACCAAAAGTTTACGGACAAAAGGTCATATCAATCGCTTCGTGCATCGTATTGTTTTTTAATGTATCCATTCATATTACAACCTACGTAGCCCAGCGGTATTTGGCTCGCCGGTTTGATCCCCACCCATTGCATTATCGACGTGAACCCACTTGTAACACAAGCATTTCAGCTTAGCACGATGGGTTAACAAGAATACTAATAGACTGCAAAACTGTGCTAGTAATCTATTTAAAAAATAATATATATTTTCTTTCTTCTTTCTATCTCCCTCACACATGAAGACATATTATCTACATCAGCTATGCGAATAAAACCACATAGAAAGAATAACGAGACTATAATATACTCACAATATTACTATCAGAATCGTAAGAAATGCTGACTTTCTGTCCTAGAGGCCACTTGAAATGCATTTGGTCTTGTTGTAGCTGCAGCAAGAAGATCAGTAAAACGAACAACGCGTTCAGCATTATAAACGCGAACACCATCATGTCCCGTAGGTTCTTCAAGTCCGTTTTTATGCGTTCCTGTGTATTCAAAGTATTGTTGTTGTTATAGGTATATTAACTTAAGTTAACGATGGTAATTATATCACAATGTATAATTTAATCTAAATAAATCTAAACTAAAATTGCGGAAAGATTGGTATTTATATTTTTAACGAATAAACTCAAAAAACACTGTGCTGATTTCAAAAATTCTTTCGCCATTGCACAGCTACATTTACCCTGAGTGACATAGGCTATAGTTAATTATGAAGTTCCCACGGGAACGGGAGTTACGCGGGTTAAACCGCGCGCGGAAAGCTAGTAACAAATATAATAAAAAAGCCTTAAATTTCCATGCAAATAAATGTTACAGTATTTAAATATTACACAGTATATTTAAAATATAATTAATGGGTTTACGAGATTCTTTTATATAAATTTATATACTAATATATAAAACTGAAGAGTTTGTTTGTTTGCTTCAACTCGCTAATCTCGGGTCCTACTGGTCCGATTCGAAAAAAAATTCATTTATCGAGGAAGGTTACGATTATGATGATGTGATATTTTATTATGAAGTTACCACGCAAACGGGAGCTACAGGGTCAATCCGCGCGCGGGAGGCTACCCAACAAACAAACTAAGCTTATAAAATTAAGTTAATAAGGTCTAAACTCTGATACTTGTTATAAAAGAGCATTTATTATATCCATGTTACTTATAGTGGCACATTATTGGAAGATTTGGCAAATATTAACTTTATTTTTATAATTTGGCTGGGTAAACGTTAATAAATCCAATTAATACGGCTACAATAAGAGTTCGAAATGTGTTCTTCTTATAGAGGCCAGTTACATTGCTTTTTAGCCATATAATATTCAAAGCCATATAAAGGCTTTTAATATGGTCAATTATTCTTAGAAAAGTAATGCACAAGGTAACTATGATGCTTTTTAACTTATAGGAGCATTTGATAAGACGTCTATCTAACAAACGATTTCTAACTTTGTATATGATCTTTACAAGGATGAAAGCAATTCGTATTTCCTTATACAGTGATTATAAAGATATTATTCTCTACGTGGTTACATTAAAATGTTTTACATAACTAGATCCACCATTTTGAAAGTACAGCAGATTGTGTGAATTTATTACGGAGTGGAATTTAGATTTAAAAATGGATTCAAAAGACTGGAAGAAGTTTAAAAGGAGCGGTAGTTACAGAAGAAAAGTTAAAGACGTCTACGAAAACATGGTTGGGAGCATTACACCCACCACCTCTACTCCTATGATGCTACAAAATGACCAAGCCGATACCAACGAATCAGCCAGTGGTTCCGCAAAGGATTATTTTATAAAAAATGAAAATGAAAAGGAAACCAGGGAGGAAGAATATAATTAATGCGATAGCGATAATGATATAGACCTATTTTTAAAGTTGAAGTTAAAGTTGACGCCTTTTACTACCCCTTAAAGTCTTCATTA
Organism: Nycteola revayana; assembly: GCA_947037095.2. Classification (NCBI taxonomy): domain Eukaryota; kingdom Metazoa; phylum Arthropoda; class Insecta; order Lepidoptera; family Nolidae; genus Nycteola; species Nycteola revayana. Next base: position 15,193,678 of record OX344846.2, on the reverse strand, counting down.
ATTAATATTTAGAAACGTGAAGATTACATCTCCAGTAAATCAAAAAATATATATAACTTTTCATGCGCTGACATTAAATGTAAATTATTAAATGTATAATATAATTCGGTATTGTATTTAACACCATTAATCCATACTTTGTAAAATAAAACAACTAATTTGAAAATCACATATTTTTATTAAAGTCATCATTTTTTATAGGCTATCATGCCGCCGTATATCAAAAACCAAAGGAAGAGTGGCTCTCAAATCAGGCATTGTCTAAAGGAAGGCTAATTTTGTATTTGTTGGTTTAAGAACTGACCTCAATGCACTGGTAGGTTCACTATCGCTATTTGAAAATAACCTGTGAATGATGCCTGATTTGGGAGCTTTCTCTTGGTATTTTACTATAAAAGCTCGTTTCTTAAACCTTATTTAATGCAGGACTTCAATCATCAGTCTTTCTAACAACAATTTAAAAATGAAAGATTAGCAATTAACGTAAGCAATAAAATGTGTCCACTTCCATGGCCATCGTATATTATGTAAATTAAAATCTTTACTTTGTAGGAATTTGTCAACATCTGCCAATATGTATACTACCATTGCAATATCTGCGAACAAACATATAATACATATATATATTTTATACTTTATGTTTACAATTATAATTATATTTCAAATTTAAAATTATTGCACAAAAGCAAACTTATCCCTATAAAAAGATGTCTTCCAACCAACCCAACCGTAGTGAATCATAAATTTTATACATATGGGAACAAGACTAGCTAGGGACAGGATTTTGTTCGTGAGAAAGGAACCCTAACAGTATGTAAAATGGCGATAGCATAAGCCACAAATGTTGCCATTATAAAGTCTTCAGTCTCATAGACTCCTTGTAGACGATGTGCGAATCGTTTTGCTCTATTTATAACATGACTAAATAATTAATAACGTTTGTAGACCAAAAACAGCTTTAATTCTAGGGCGGGTTGTTACTACAACACACAGCGTACCACATTTTATCATGCATTTGAATTCCCATAAACTTTTCACTATAAACGAGCACGTAAATCAGGTAAATAAACAACATAAAATAATAACTTACCGTTCACTTTTCAGTAAAATGGTTGACGTTTCTCTTTATTTGCCAAACTGTTGCGAAAATATAAATCACTAAGAAAAAAACTTATTGCAGAATCATAAACAGACGGCTATAAGGGCCTACGGCATTTTAAGAGCCTTTGATTGGCCACAATGAGTTTAACTACCTTGTATCGGAACATAATAAAACACGTATAAGGGTGATCGCCCGTATTAACGTTTTCTATATGTTTCTTACAAGTGTGTTGGCTTTTAAATACATTTTTCTTGCCATTATAAGTTTAACTTCCTTGTTCCTTGTCATAATATAACACTTATAAAGAAAAAAAGTCGACAATATAGCAACTATAAGGGGGGTTTAAGGTTATTGTCTTTATAAAACGTGCCCAAATGCATCCTTATTAGCGATAATGCGGCTCCTATAAGAATATTATTTTTGGCAATATAAGCCACTACAAGAGCAATTTTTGTTTGTTGGGTAATATATATTTACAACTAAAAGTAGAAAATGTAAGCTAATACTAACTATTCTAAATCGATGCTACTTGGTAAAGTTCTAAGAATACTGGCAGAATTGCGCCGTTAAATGACAATGTTTATGCATTGCGGAGCAAAGTATATTTATCAGTTTGTCGTCCATTACTGGACATGTTTTTTTTCGGACGGACGTATTTTGTTAGCCCCGAGGCTTTTGCTATTTTGCAGAGCTCCAGCCTAGATAAATGGTTTAAACACTACAAACTAGGCAACCTGCGCCAGAGGGCGTCCTCTGTGGGACTAGGACCTTGGCTCAGGGCGGTCGCTTGCGAAGAGATTGAGGGATTATGACTTTAAGTATTAGGGGGATTTGTGCAACTGTCACTCTACTTTACAGTTCGCGGGCCTCTCGGACTTCGGGTCTATGAGGGCATCGGAAGGTTCTTAGCAAACTTAGGGTCGGAAGTGAGTTTGTCGTCCATTACTGGACATGGCGCTAACCACATATAAAGAATTAAAATAACAATAAATAGTAAATATGTATTTAAAGACCTCATCAATAAACACATACCAACTCTTCTTTGTTTTCGTCGATAGGTCTGAGGTACACATCGATGAGATCCTTCCAGAACTCGGTCTCAGCTGTAGTTAGGAAGTCCACCTCACCTTTCTGAATGTCGGGGTCTTCTATCCAATACGGGTTGATAAGGTCGTCTCTTTCTTCCTACAAGAACATAATAATAATTAGTAGTACGCTCCGATTTAAAACAATTTTTTTGAAAAAAATTTTTTTTATTAAAAATAAAAAAAACATTTTAAAAAAAATATTTAAGAATAAAATTAATCCACTGTAGTATCTCAATCTGCTTCTTTTGGCCATTAATCGGCCTAAGCAAGAAATGCCAGCATTTAGTAATATGTCTCGCATATCATGCTCTGATATAATTCTAAGTAAGTAGTGGTGCATGTTAGTAAATATGCAACTGCACTTTACCCAAAACAAGCTCCTCCTAAATTATAGTTGCCCGTTACGTTTACGTGTACGTCCACTGCTGAACACGAGCCTTTTCTTAACAGTCCATCGCAAACTAGACAAAACAAAAATAAAGAAAAGAAAAAGATCGTTGCGGGATTTTGCCATAATCACCACGCTTCGCAGGAGAATTGGTGATCGCAGTCTGATGGTAAATATCTTTGACATGATAGATGCCCATTCATCAGCTCTATGTCCCTTTGTCGCCTCTTACGACACCCATGGGTAGACGGGGTAGTCTTTTCTATCCCAAACACCACACAGCTGAGGAAAATTAACTTATAGTTAAATCTGCAGAACTGATATTACACAGTTTCAATATATGTTAAGATATTCAATCTCTACGTTATAGATACCGTGTAAATTATACTAAAGTATGAATTTACCCTTGGAATATCAGTAGAGAGCTCGCTTCCTTCATCAAACTCCGGCAACATGGTAATGGGATCTACTGATTGCTTACGGATGGCCACTGAAGAACGACGACGGTTTGGTGGTAGGACATCGTCCATGGGAGCTCCCCTGGTTTATCATGAAAGAGAAATACATTAAGAGACCAAGCAGAACAAAATATGGTAGTCGTAATGAAGAATTTTAATAAGAAGGTGATAAAATATAAATTTAGTTGTAGCATGTAATCATACTAAGCACAAATTGGAACTTTGATATATGCTCCAATTTATGCTCACTAAATACCTAATTTATATTATCTGCTCTTGAAAGTAAAGGAACAATAAGAAACACATAATAAATATTATACATAAGCGCAATGAAATAATGTTCGATTTCGTAGACAGATATAATAATTCTCAATCGTTTTTTATTAAGTAGATACATTAAGAGCGGTGTTACATGCTGGTTCACCTATCATGGATTATTACCCTATTATGTTTAGTACATGCTATAAAATATAATAAGACAGTGTAAATAATTGTTGGTGAATCTTTATAATAAATAAGTTTGTTTGTTTTTTTTGAAAAATTATTTCCGTATTAGATAGCCCATTTATCTAGGAAAGCTATAGGCTATATTTAATAGTGAAATTCCCGCGGGAACGGGATTTACGTGGGTGTAATGCGGAAGCTAAAAGTAAATAAATAAAATGAGGATACACTTACAAGACTTCTAATCGTTTCTCTATCTTGTCAATAGAATTAGCAATTTGTAGTAAGTGTAAATCCTCTTTATAATCCTTAGGATTGGTGCAGCACATACATCGAAATAGTCCTGACATACTGCACTCCATTGAACCGCTCTCTTCCTCTGATTTACCGAACCATTTCCTTATACTTTGAGTTTCCAACTGTTTCTTCGCCTCTTCTGCATCTTTCCTTTCTTGTTCTAATTCCTAAAATACCATAATGTGAAAACGTTGATGGATGTTTGTAACAGAATGGGTGAACAATTCGCTGCTTCAATGTGATAGCTACACAAAACCAAATGTTTAACTTTACGATAATGAGTTTTAGTCACATGATATTACATATCGATTCGCGTTGAATCATAACCTTATTTTATGTCACTATTTGATTAAAGTTGCGCAATATGATTTAAAATTAGCACACAGAGATTGACTGAAGCTGGAATCGATTTTTTTGTAGATAAAAAGTAGCCCATATTAATTTTTATCTACAAAAAAGCACATCGTATCTGCGCTACTCTAAGGTCGACTGGCAGATAATGCCTATGGCATTAAGTCCACGTTGGCACGTTATATTGTGTGCTAAAGTTTAAATAAAAATTTAAAAAACCGGCCTAGTGTGTGCCGGGCACGCACATGAAAGGATTCCTTAGCCCACTTTTTACTTATTGCCAGATAGGATTATAGGAAAATAATAAAGATACATTTCATTTTGCAGTCGACTCCATACATTTTGTTAGGACTACTGTAACAACATTAGTTGGTCGAGATGTATAAAAATAACTTTCTATGATACCGAGTCCGCTATAGTTTTACTACAAAGTATACTTACTTAGAGGTATATATCACATTTTTTTCAGAATTATTTTAGTAAAATTTCAAAAGTTAAGGAGGGGATGGGCTCTTATTTTAACTATGTATATAACATAGTTTCAAGGCTGTTTTTGTTAAATTTCAAGAAGCATTTCTAACGATACCCTACACGATGGGGTTAGTCGAATTATTTTTTTTAATTCACTTTTCGTTGCATTTGAAAATACATAAAATAATAATAATATATAAAATATATATTTTTCCATAATTTTCAAAACCAAGTTTTGGATCTTCAATATAGATCTCTTCACCAATTTTCGTAACAATCGGTGCAGTAACGTACTAGCCCGGACGGACATGACGAAACTATCAGGGTTCCTTATGGACTACAGAACTCTAAAAATGTGCGTGGAAGATAGTAGACGCCGCATGAAAAACTAATGTTTAATAATTACAACCACTCTATTGAAGTTTTTATAATACATAAAATACTTAGTCATTGGAAAGCAACGATGCAATTGCATTTTGCCGTGCTGATACAAATTTATTATATACATATCGCATTTTACATGGTAATTAGAATTACATACCGCAATTTAAGTGTATTGATTAATTTCTTGTTGCCACTATAATTTAAGGCATATTAAATGAGTACTTGCTAAGAAATATCGATAGACAGTGCCAAGTACTATGTGGCGTGGCGGTATAAGTCACAGAGGTCGTGTGCTCAATCCCCACGCCGCGCAAGAAATCTTTATGTTAATTCATTATAACAATCGGGACCATCGGCTTGACGTGCTATCCAAGGCACGGAGGGCAGGCCCCCAACCAACCAGACCCGGAAAGAAATCTCAGAATTTACACAACGATGTCTTGTCCGGCGTGGGAATCGAATTCACGACCTCCGATATTTAAAACGTGCCAAATACCGCTACGTCACTGAGGTTGTTGTTGTTGTGGTGGTGTGTTAGATATTGCGAATTCAATTATATATAAATATTTAAACAAAGTTAAGCATACCTTAGCACTCTTCTTCTGGGCGACCTCTCGAGTACCCCACGAGACGTTATTCAAATTGCACAGGGAGTAAATAATCAACAACATGTACATACTAGGGATAGTTATGTAGTATATAACCAGGTACAGCAAACATATGAATTCTTGAGGATGCAAGGCCGCAGTTATGAAGAATATTCCAAACGTTAGGACAGTGAACATGCTGGAAGGGGCAAGCCAGCCATCCTCTATGATTTGTAACGCCATACCCACTATCACTACTAACATTACCATCACGTATGCACATGTGATTATATTTGCGAGAAATAGCTGGAACAAAATATAAATATTAGTAAACTACTGTGTATAAAAGACAAAGGTCGTGGGTTCGATCCCTACGCAGTACAAGCAATCTTTGTAAAAATTCTAAGATTTCTTTCCGGGTCTGGATGGTTGAGAGACTACCTTCCGTGCCTCGGAAAGCACCTTAAGCCGTTGGTCCCGATTGTTATAATCATCTATAACAATCCTACACTAGGGAACAGGGCAGCAGCGTTTCCTTGTGTGTTACTACATAATACTGCGGTCACCAACCCGCCTGCCAAGCGTGGTGACTATGGCAAAAACCCTCCCTCGGAAGGAAGCCCATGTTCAGCAGTGGACGTTGTACGGGCTGATGATGGTGATGATGATGTGTATAAATGAATATGAATTTCGAAAAGCGCACATCTTATACGGCTTGTCTAATGGAGTTTTGCCCTTTTCGAAATTGGACGTTCAAATAAGTTCCTATCTTCTTATGCATATAAACACAAGCGTGGCTGCATGATGATAATTGCTTTTATATAATAAACTATTTGATAATAAAAAGTGGAAGGCGCTTATAAATGTTTTTTATCGGCATAACGACTTTTTGAAAACTAATTTTAATAATTAAAACATGTTTAGTAAAAGTATTAAACAACATTATCCATATAACTTCAAGCTTAATTTCACATTACATAATTAGACAAACTTTTTGAAAATTACATTATAATATATGCAGCTAAAATAAAACAACACATATCGAAGAAGCTCTAAGCTTTGAGGCTCAAGGTTTCAATTCTACATACTACTTCAACTTCAACAGCACTTTTACGTCCACTGCAAAACATGGGCCTCTTCTTAACAGACCTAGACAAACCAGGGTCGTTGAGGGATATTGTCATAATCACCACGCTTGGCAGGCGAATTGGTCCAAGTCCCACAGGGGATGCCCTCTTGCGCAGGTTGCTTAGTTTGTAGTGTTTAAACCATTTATCTAGGCTGGAGTTCTGCTCACCTTTATGCCCGGTGAAGTAGCAAAAGCCTCGAGGCTAAATATATAAAAAAAGGCGAATTGGTGCTGATAGATATTGCTTTCCATCCAACAGCTGCATATCCTTTTGTCACCTCTTACGACACCCATGTTAAGACATGATGTTGTATATTAGATTCAAACTAAAATTATGCTAATTATTATCAATTACTCACCTGTGTCTCAGACTTGCAAGTCATGCAAACCACAATGAAGATAGAAATAGGAACCAAGTTAATCATAAGCGCCTGGGCGTTGCTCACTTGTATGATAGCGTTCATGGCACCAATCATCATCAAGAATATTGTACCGGGACCCAGGATAGTACCGATCATAAGCAATGACTGAAACAAATAGAAAATAAGCGATGATTTTACCAATAAGGCAACTACAGAAATAGGTTCTTAAATAGTCAATAAATGATTAGTCTCACAAGCTCGACTTGATACCGGCATCGTACTATAAAATTGCGGCAAAAAATACTATGCCGAAATCGATGTACCCGAGCCAATCACGCTGCAACCTCCGTGCGAGGTATACATGTCGAAAGTTCTGTATGCCAAGCTCATAAATCGGTATGTAATCATTTGGTTTTATATCAACAAATATTTGAATAACTGTTGTGTATCTTTGTTTGCTGAGCATTATAAGGTAATAATAGGAGATTCACTTTTTGAGTTCAAGTATCAATAAAACACATAAAATTATACTATATTATATAATATGCTGGTAGTCGCACAGTGGCCGAAATTCATCCATAATAAAAAAATAGCATTCTGCACACTATACACCGTGAAATTTTAATGGTTGTTTTCCCGAAGCAGAACAACTTGCCGTCGGTAGTACTATCGAAACATTTTTTTTTTTTTTTTATACATGTTTTGGATTTAAAATTATTAAAAAAAATATTAGACAACTCGAAAGCGTGATAAACAGTAGTAACACTAGACGGAGTGGTGAACGGACCTTGTAGGTACTACTCGAATCGCACGCGCTGCTGACAAAGTAAAGAACGATCCATAAACGTTCAAAGCAAAATAAGAGCTCAATGGTAGTTATACGGCATAAAATAGCCTGCACGCAAGAATCACAAACGAGCCGACTTCCTTTGTCATTCGCCGCGCGTCGCCGACGCCGGAACGCCCCGCGCTCTTCTTCGACTCCCTCCTTCCTTAGTTGTCCCGTGAACGTCGGAAGCGCAGCACGCGTTATCTTATTACTTTATTAGTATTATGGATCGACATTACAGTTTTAGTAATTTAGAGTACGTCGCTATGGTGCAACTGTACGCTAGGGCTAATTATAATTCCCATACTGCCTGGCGTCTTTACGCCGAGCTGCAACACTTGGCGTCACTCCGTCTTCGCGGAGTTCTGAACCCTCAAGTCATACAGGACCGGACGATCGTAGCGGCGACGGCTACTCGATCACGGGCAGTTCCAAGTGCCAGCACATGCACAGGGCAAAGGTCGATCGGCCGTTCTTTCGCCAGAGCTCGACGAGGAGATCATCGAGTACTTCGAACGCGATCCTCGCCGAAGTACGCGAATGGCGGCGAAAGTTTGGCGTAAGCCAATACTACGTCTGGAAACTACTCAACTCAGAAGGACTGCATCCATATCATTTCCGCGGAGTTCATTTAATTTTTCATTTTTGTTAAATACGCCTTAAATACTTTATTAGGTATCTAATTCAGAAAATTATTGTTCTTAGATAATAAATTTGTTTTAAGTTACGTTTTCTGTAAGTTATAGCTAAAAAGGTATTGGATAAAGCTTATTATTATGATTGGGTACTGTGTTACATTACCTAAGGTGTAGGTATCAGCTGATTGACTAACACCCGGGTCAACGAACGCGCGCCCGATCGACGCGAGCGCTAGGTATCGCGAGGTATTACTATCGGTTCGATGTCACTTTCGAGTTCGGTTTTTCACGATTGTTAATCGGCCATTTTTGGTTTATAATATTTAGTTTTTGTATAAATTGAATGTTTAACTAAGACCAAACCTTTTCGCTGCGGGAAAACAACCATTTAAATTTCAGCGTGTATTATTATATCCTTTAATATCATAAATGTGAATGATAAAGGTTTGATATGATTTCACGTGAATATTATTGTTGGATGTATTAGATGTAACATAGGGACATTGCGAGCGAAGCTGCGGGTAATAGCTAGGTAAATTTGAAGGCGAAATTTCATACTGCTACATAATTTTGGTACAAAGTTTTTGCTTCACGTAATAATATACAAGGTGTTACGGAAAGGGTATATACATAGAAAGAGCAAGGCTTTTTTGGATGATAACAAACGATATTGCAAAGGTTATTTAGTCCTATCTCTACAAGTCCGGAAGTAATGATTTTAAATTCATAGATACCGAAACCAAACTTTTCAAATTGAAATAAATTCATCATTAGCACTCAATCAGCTGATCGATGTCAACAAACTATTTGCAAGTAAAAATAAACCTCTTACTCCTGGTATTTCTGAATAAAGGGTTCCGCATTTTTTATTTTTTGTTTGCAAAATAAAAAAATCTTGGAGTATTTTATTTTGAGTTAAAACCCTTGTTATGATCCAAAGAAGCCTTGCTCATTCTATGTATATACCCTTTCCGTTACACCTTGTATAGATAATATTTTGTGTTTAACTTTTCATTCCAAACATCCTATTGCATTGAGATTTTTTTGACTCGACTCATTTACCACTTTATACTACTAGAGCGTAAACTTTCGTGTATCTTCTGTACAGGTGCATCACGAGCTTTGTTCGGACCACAGGCCCGTCATCATAGATCTACTGTCTCCCAGTAGTCACTCAGATCCTTCTCAGACCAAGACTGTTACTGACTGGAAAAAGCTCGGGTCCCGACTCGAGTCTGCTTCCTCAGAATATCTTGACTCCATACCCTCTCATATTCAAACCCCCGAGCAAACACTTAACGCTATCGACACTCTCACAGCTCACGTACATTGTCAGGTGAATGAATGTTCACGGGAGGTACCAACAATCGATAACCTCGATCGATGGAAGCTCCCTGATGATGTGCGTGCGCTGATGACCGAGAATAATGCGGCCATCAGAGCCTACAACTCGTATCACACCGAGGAAAACCGCTTACGCATGCGATCTCTTCAGCGCGCTGTAAGAGATCGTATCAACGAAATGCGAAACTCCAGATGGGATACAACCCAAGTAACAAAGAGTCATGTAATTTTAAATTATATCATTAAACAGCCGTATATACGCTCTATAAGAAGCTGTTTGTCACCTAACTATGATGTAATGGAATTTCTGTCACTATTTAGCTCTATATGCTAATTAGTCATATTAACCAATCATATAATGCCGTATATTATAAATGATAACACAGCTTTAACACTGCGCTATAACAGCTTTCAATGCCAATGTTATATGACAACTTATCTTGTATAAATGTTGTCTTAAACTTGGTTATAGGCCTAAATAGTGCTATTAGTTAAAAAAAGACACTTTTATAGTTTAGTGATGTAATGAATGCGGTCTCTACGTCTATAGATCAAGTTAGCGTTATAACAATTCTTCACATAACTTATTATTTCTAATTGGTCACATAAAAGATTCGCGGTAACTGTTATATCTCTGTTGTTGTATAACAGCTTTGTAAATCATTTTACATCACTAAGTAGCTTCCAGATTGCGGGCCTTGTTCACTTATAGTTCTAAATATGTGTTGTGTTATAAATGTATTAATTGCTGCTGTTATAGTGCTAAACTTTGACATTTTGGCAGCGAGTGCGACACTATATCTCTAATACGTGTTATAACAGTTGCATTGGTACTTTTACACAGTCGATGTTTCTCAGAGTCACATCACAGTAAAATTATTAAAATTAATAGAGTTAATTATGGATTACAAAGATTGGAAACGTTTTAAAAGAAGTGGTAATTATCGGAGGAAAGTATTGAAACGATGCAATGAAAACAGTTTAGCTTCGACTATCAGTTTCAAAAACTCCGACATAAACAAAGCACGTACCTACGAAAGCAGTGAGGGTTCCGTAGGAGCTTCGATTTTTTTAGAACCCAATAAACTAGAAAGCGATACATTTAGTTCTGAAGGGAGTTATTCCGATGACGAGGGCGCCGACAAATAGGGTAGGGGTAGGGTAGGGGTAGGGGTAGGGGTAGGGTAGGGGTAGTGTAGGGTAGGGGTAGGGTAGGGGTAGGGTAGGAGTAGGGTAGGGTAGGGGTAGGGTAGGGTAGGGCAGGGGTAGGGTAGGGTAGCGGTAGGGTAGGGTAGATGTAGGACACCGTGTAGATTTTGAGGCGGTACGAAGTTTGTCGGGCCAGCTAGTAGTAAATAAAACAAAATTCTAACCTTGATGTTCTTGCCCGACAAACGTATTCACTCTTTCAATTATTTGTCTCTTGAATTGAAGACGGTTCGTAGGTAGGTAGTAGGTATTAATAATGTAATCAGTTTATTGATGTATGTAGTATGTAATCAGAGTTGACGGCGGCGCGGCGGGCGGCGGCAGCGACTTTATTGAAGATGTGCACAAAATTCACATTCGTCAATCATATAATGGTCGTATGCTGCTGCATAATTACAAAATTGACACCGAAAAAAAATTCAACAATGGTAAAAAGTAAATATTAGTATTTTCTAATTTGAAGTGTTCTGGCAATATTTCACTATTAACGTGCCCACACCCGATACAATGTTTAGATAATATGAAATGGGTTTCTTTCCAAGGCCACTCCAGCAAAGAAAGGGTAAAATGATCCTTCGTCAGAAAGCAGTCAACATCCATATACATATTTATTACTATGGCACCCTAAAACAAAGACAGATTTATGTTTTAAAAAGTTTAGGAAATCGTGATAGGTAAGTAAATAAAATTGAAATGTGGTTTTCGTATTTCTGTAAGGAACCCTAATTTATCAACCCAAATCAACCTCCATTTATTCTTCAATCCTTACATTACTAACTAGTCATATAAGAGATGCAAGATGGCAAATCACATTTTTTTGCATAATTTAACTAGTAAATCGACGTCAAAATGAAGGCGCATTTAAAAATAAACACACACATCGTACTAGTTACTCGGTAAAATTTGCACCGCACTTTCTATGACTGTACAATTACACCACAACACCTATATTCGATACGCAACAATACCTAGCTACGCCATTACGGTATCGTAGAAATATAAAAGTAGAATCCTTTTATTTTTTCCAGAGGAATAATTAAACTTATCGTGCGATGCGCTGTTTTCATCTTGTTATATAAAGTGTTGTATAAAAGTGTTTTGCGCACTGTTATAGGTCTAAGTTGTGATGTAATGTGATCTTTGTAACCATTATAACGCTAAGGAGTGATGTAAAGACGTTTTGATCACTATTATAGGACTTATGAGTGACAAGCTGCGACTTTACATGACTGTTAAAGAAGTTATATGAAATTCAATAGAGCTATTACAAAGCTACTACGTCACTCTTTAGTCATGTAAAGTGCGCCTTTTCCTGGGCGTATAAGCGCTTATAGTACTGTTATAGGCCTGATTTCATACATTAAAAGAGGCGAAAACTCGCTTATAGAGCTCTTATATGACGCCTTTATGTTACTTGGGAATGTTGAGTGACCTTAAACCGTCACATTTGGCCTTTTGGGATATTTGTAAGAAGCTCAAAGCCATTACCTGTTCCTCCATGCCCCCTCTCAATTGCCCAAATCAACGCCCCGCGTTTGACGACGATGAGAAGGCCGAATGCCTAGCTAATAGTCTAGCAACCCAATGTACGCCTAGTACTCTACCTGTAGACCCAGTCCACCTCGCAGAGGTCGACGCCGAGGTTAAACGTAGATCAGCAATTCCCTTACCCGCGATACCCATCCGTTCCGCCGACGGCCCCCCCGCAAATGGGGAGGACGACGACAATGACGTGCTACCGGCAGTTACCGTAGACGAAGTGAAATTTTTGATCAAAGACTTACATCCTAGAAAGGCCCCAGGTCCCGACGGGATTACCAATCGAGTGCTTAAGCAATTCTCGATCCCTCTGCTGTGCCTCTTGACCGAAATTTTTAATGCGGCTCTAGCAAATAACATATTTCCACACCAGTGGAAAGAAGCCACCGTGATTGGTATTCCGAAGCCTGGCAAGCCAAAGCAGGATCCTACTTCTTATCGCCCTATAAGTCTTCTCAAATCATTGGGAAAACTTTACGAGCGCATAATATATGCCCGACTACTAACATTCACTATGAATAATAACCTTCTTCCAGATGAGCAGTTTGGTTTTCGAGCCAAACACTCTTGTGTTCACCAAGTGCACCGCATTGTTGAACACATCCTTGTTAAATCAGGTAAACACACATGTCATACTGGAGCACTCTTCTTTGACGTAGCTAAAGCGTTCGACAAAGTTTGGCACAATGGCTTAATTTATAAGCTCTACCAACTCAAAGTGCCGGACCGTCTCGTGCACTTCATACGAGACTACCTCACGGGGAGAACCTTTAGGTATCGTGTAGAAGAAGATTACTCTTCTCCTCACCCGATCCAAGCAGGGGTGCCACAAGGCTCAGTACTTTCGCTACTCCTGTTCTCGCTTTACACAAGTGACATCCCGAAACCCAAGCCCATCTGGCACTCTTTCCGGACGATACCGCTTTATACTACGCGGGCCGCAGTCCTACTGCAATTCACGACGCTCTACAATGCGCATCAAATGCCTTAGGCAAATGGTTCAGAAAGTGGAGAATCAAAGTCAATCCGACAAAGAGTACCGCTGTAGTCTTCTCGAGATTCAACAGCCCACCGGTCATTCCACCGGTCAAGATGTTTGGCGAACCAATCCCTTGGGAACGGCAAGCCAAGTACTTAGGCGTAATCCTTGACCGAAAGCTAAACTTTAGAGCGCATGTAGAAACCGTTCGTGCACGGGCTTCACTTACGCTCAGTCGACTACACTGTCTCTTAAATTCACGCAGTAATCTATCACTTGATAACAAGTTTAGGATTTATACCACGTGTATACGGCCGATTATGACGTACGCGAGCACTGTATTCGCTCATACAGCGTCTAGTAGTTTGTACCGCTTACAAACTGTCCAAAGTAGATTCACTCGACGCGCCACCGGGGCACCGTGGTTCATTCGTAATCGCAACCTGCATTCTGATCTCCAACTGCCTTCCATCAAGCAGTGGATGAAAGAGGCGTCGGAACGCTTCTTTGAATCCGCGGCTCAACATCCAAACCCGTTGGTTGTTGCAGCATCCGACTACAAGCCTTTGCCTACAAAGCGTCGTAAACACCGTCGGCCTCGGGGCGTCCTAGACGACCCGGACGACGAGATCACAACTTACCAATTAGCAGTACAGAGACTGCAAGAAACTAGCACCACTACACAGAGACCACTCTATCCGACCCGCCGGAGAAGAGTGCGCCCGCGAACGCGACGCGTCCCCCATCGCCCTCCCGACCCTTAGTTTGCTAAGAACCTTCCGATGCCCTCGTAGACCCGAAGTCCGAGAGGCCCGCGAACTGTACAGTAGATCGACAGTTGCACAAAACTCCCCTAAATAAACTAAAAGCCATAATCCCTCTATCTCCCCGTCAGCGACCACTCTGAGCCGAGGTCCAAGTCCCACAGGGGACGCCCTCTTGCGCAGGTTGCCTAGTTTTTAGTGTTTAAGAGCGTATACGCGGCCCGAGCGCTGTTTGGCTCAAAAACGTGATGTTTCAAACCAGATTGTCCATGAACCACTTATCTTACAAACATATCAATTACTAATAATTTTAGGAAATGTTTTCGTTTATAAAGTTAATTAGATACTTTTTTCGATTAATACCATCGAGATAACCGAACAGAGGTTTTCTTGATTTCACTTTCAGTGTCAATTTCGAAGCTAAAATATCTGAAATTACTGACAGATCTAACAAACAATTTTTTTAACTAATTGCTAAGATCCTTAAGAAAATAGTTAGTTAAAAGGATTTTTTGTTTTAGGCTACTTACCTACGAAATTAAAATAAAAACAATGTATAATTTTACAGAAATTATAGTCGATAAAATGATTATTTTCACCAATATATCTTACTTAATTTAATATAATTAATACTTACTGTAATAGAAGAGCATCTTCTTTATAATTTACAGTTTAAAAATTCAACTGAATTATCTCTATTATTTTTCTATAAATATTTAAAAACTACTATAAAACTCTGCGCGCGAATCGATTCAAATCAGTCGGCCGCGAGCCCTTCCGGAGAGAGGACACGTCGCGTCGCTGCGCGCTCTGGCTGACGTTTTCGTAGTTTTCGAGGGTGCTAAAGCCGATAGTGAAGTCAAAATGTAATTCCAAGATGGCGTTTGCGAATTTTTCTTTAAATTATACGTGAGAAGGAACTTCGTTTCTGACGAGGGTTTCCCGACCGCAGTTTTATTTTTATGACCGACATTATTAAAATTTTATTGTGATGCTGATGACAAATTATGTTTCAGACGCAATGGGAAATAAAACGAAGCTATATTTAGTAAACAGAAAACGCAAAAATTTAGAAAATATGGCTAAGGCAAGAGCTAAAAGGTTGGTATATTATGTTATATTAGCTTCCCACCCGCGGCTTCCGCCCGCCTGAAATGTACTTTTTTTCGACTATTTAAAAGCACCAGTACTTAGGTACATGAATAAAAAGCATATTGAATTAGAATTTACGAGTAGGTTTATTCCTTCAGACAAGAAAGAATCAAATTGAACAGTTGAGAACAGAACAGTCGAGTAAAACCAATGATGATGAATTAAACCGTGATAATACAGGTCATGTAAGTATTTTAATTAGTATCGTTATTTGCCACGTCAAATACAAAAAAGGCAGTCATAAATTTAACAAAAAAATAACAAACTAATAAACCCCAACCCCAAAAAGCTTTAAGTTAGAAAATACTACCGCAAATTTACCTATTTCTAAGTTTTTATTTATTGTGAGGTTATTTATAGTGATGTGCCATTGCGGATAGTATTTGTCATTAATTATTTTATAAGTGGCAATATAATATTGAGTTCCCCGCCCTAACCTTACATTTTTTTTTAGGATGTCTTTTCATCATTAATAGATGATCTCGTAATACCGGAAAATAGAATTCAAAGTACTGTAGAGGAATCGAACGATATTGAAGAATTCCAAATTGTAAGTATCATTTGTTGTTAATAATGTTGGAATTGTTGTTTAACAATATGACACCTATCTCTTTTCCTTTTAATCCTTATGTATACTTAACCATATTTGTTTTAGAGTGTGGAATCAAATGTTTCAACCAATTCACCATTTCGAATTGAAGGTCGAAGAATTGTTGACTTCAATCACTTTTTTGACCAAATGAAAACATTATCTGATCACAATCCGGGTTTAGGTTGTTCAATAAGCAACATACAAATTATAAGAGAGAAGCTTATTGGTTTGGATTTAGTCATCTTCTTCCAATGTAACATGTGCAACCAAAAATTTGAAATACATTCTTGTGAAAATTCACCCGATGAGTCCAATGATATGACTATAAATCATGCTGCGTTGACTGGCGCAATGTTAATTGGCTGTGGACGAACTAACTTAAATGAGTTATTAACAGCTATGGTCCTACCAAAATTAAATCCAAATACCTACAATAAGTGTCATAGAGACGTATCCAATTGGTGGGCAGTTGCTGCAGAAACCAGTATGAAAGAGGCAGCTAAAGAAGAAGGTGAACTAGCAATTGAAAGTGGAGATATTATTGACGGAATTCCTGCGATCGTAGTTGTGGCTGATGCGTGCTGGTCTAAAAGGTCCTATGGAAATAATTATGCTGCAGCATCGGGAGCAGCTGCAATTATTGGATTTAAAACTGGGGAAAGTCTTATATATGAAGGTAAAGAATAAATACTGTATAGTATGCGCCCGATCTGTATCAAAAAACCAATCGCCACCCACCCATCAGTGCACTAGAAATCATGTAGGATCTTCTACAAGTATGGAACAGACAAGCATAGTCGAGGGATTTAAAAGTTCAGTCACCACTCATAACTTGATATATAAAACTCTTATAGCAGATGGAGATGCAAGCACTTATAAAAAAATATTGGAAAGCAGGCCATATCCTAATGTGCAAGTGCAAAAAATTGAATGTTCAAACCACCTGCTTAGAAACTACAGTAGTAAACTTATGCACCTACAAAAAGATACATCCATTCCACTTTCCGAAAGAAAACTACTTACGAATGAAAGAATCACTCGACTTCGTACAGCCGTAAGAGCTGCAGCTCGCTTTCGCAATGCTCAAAATACCAGCAGTTCCGATAAAATAATTAAATTAAAGGATGATATTATTAACAGCCCAAAGCATATTTTAGGTGACCATAGTAAATGCGAAGCCTATTATTGTACAGAAGAAAAGAAAACAGAGGAAGACTTGGTTCCCTTGGCGACAACTCTGCTTACAAAACTAATGGTCCACACAGTATAAATAGCATTAAACTCTAAAAGCTTGCTGTATAATGTAAATAATAATAGAGCCGAACAATTTAACAGTATTGTTGCAAAGCACGTAGGTGGCAAACGTGTTAATTTTTCATTGAAAAATTCGTATACAGCTCGGTGTCACGCTGCAGTTGTAGCTTTCAATACTGGCAAAGCGCAGTACAGTTTGTACAAAACCAACTTTGAAAAAAGCCCCAGGAGATCAATTAAGCTCCTGGAGTTGAGACGTTGCAAGAGTAACCGCAACCGTAATCATCGACCGGGCTCCAAAAAAAAATAGTCTTTCAGAATAACAGGAACGACTACGGCGAGGCGTGCCAAAAACCGGATTTAACGCCAGAACAGTATGAAACTGCAAAAAAATTGTTTTTGCAAAACTTGAAAGGCCTGGTAGAAAAACGGCATGGTAGAACGAGACACAGTATTGCAAGCTGAAAGCGCATTGTGGCTGGAGCTACGAAGATGCCTGTTAACAGCCTCATCTTTTAGCAAGGTACGTTTCTATTATGAAATATGAAAATCATCCTTGAAGATGATGTTGATGTTATTTACAATAATTTATTTTTTAGGTTTGCAAAAGGCGATGTAATATTAGCTCTGCGCCACTCGTGAAGTCCCTCGTCTATTCCTATTCTTTGAACAGCGTGACAGCCATTGAATATGGGAAAACAAATGAAAAAACCGCTATCAAGCAACTGGAGCAGCAAGAGGGTATCGTCATGCAAAAATGCGGACTCTTCATTGACCAAAAATTTTTTTTCTTGGGAGCGTCTCCGGATGATCTATTCGAAGAAGGGATCGTCGAAATGAAATGTCCATATTCGGCTCGTAACATGACTGCTGAACAGGCCATAATGCAAAAAAAAATTAAGTTTTGGAAAATTGATGGTTCAGTTAATACCAACCACGACGAGAATCACTATCACTTATAGGCGATTTTCATAGTTCAAGTGTAACGACTGACGTTCGGTTAACCGTGCGTATTACATACATTTATGGTACATTTTAGTTTAGCCGACAGGCATTTCATTTTTTTCAAATAAAATAAAATTTGTTTTCAGTCAAAAAAATGTTTGCCTGTTTGCGGTGTGGACAGGACAAGAATTCGAAGTAAAGACCACAAAAATAACTAGAGACGACGTATTTTGGACGACAAAAATGGAACCCAAATTATTGGACTTCTATAAAAATGTCTTTTGCCAGAGATGATCGACCCGAGAAAAAGTCGGTCAATGCCAATTAGAGATGTGCGATTTTAAAATTAAATACCTACTTGGTTTACTACGCTTGTTTTAATTTATTTTATTTTTAACAATTTCGTAGATCCAAAAAATATAAAAAAGTAAGTTTAAAAACTAAAATGGACTACTGAAAAATTAGGCCCTAAAAAGTATGAAACAAGAAAATATTGTCATCTGAAATTAGAAAAAGACAGATAAATTAAAAATCCGGAGTCACGCGTAATCTGTTCGATTTATGCCCTAACATAACGTTTTCAGTAGTCGGGTTTTAGTTTTTAAACTTACTTTTCATTTTAATTATTTTGGGGTTATAATTTCATGATTAAGTTAACTTTACGTCCTCTAGAGGGCGCCATATTCAATGTAATGTGACGTCAAGCGTATAACCAGCGGACGATCAAGACACTTCTAACGATACCTCATTTGTCAAATTATGATTAGTAGTTTAGAAGTTAAGTGGGAACAGATGAACATACATACATTCATACATACATACCAGTCAAAATCATAACCCTCCTATTTGTTTCGCCGTAGTCGGGTAAAAATAAAAATATAGGTCCTAAATAAATAAAAGTATCAAAATGATTCGTACTAACTATCAACGGTTCAGCGCTCACGCACACAGAGAAATCGTTGTAGTGTGAGGCAGTGAGTATGCCATTCGATAGATCGCGTAGATTTTGACTTGCGCTAAATCGAACACGCGCTCTTAAACCATTTATCTAGGCTAGAGATCCGCTCGCCTATGCCCGGTGTGAAGTAGCAAAAGCCACGGGGCTAATTACACATGTCCGTACTAGTGATGTAACGGATATTCGCATTCGCATTCGCAAAAATTATGCGAATATTTAGCGAATGTTTTTAATAATCAAAAAGGAAATTATTATATGCATGTATATTTTATGAAATAATAATACAATAGATAACACTTAGATATTTTTATTTAATCATACTTCTACATTTTACATTATGCCACTTTGTCTCTTAAATATCAGTTAAATTTAAAAAATAACATAAAACTAACCTCAAAACAAAACTTTTAGAATGAACTTTCTGTGACTAAATTCATTCAATTAACCAATATCGGCTCGGCTATGTTCAATTTAAACATGGTTGACACGAAACGTCAAACATGTTAAATATTTTACGCGCGCTTTTTTTTTAATTTTAAAATATTCGCATTCGCGAATGTTATAGATAAATATTCGCAATCGCATTCGCATTCGCGAATGTGAAAAATCTAGCATTCGCTGCATCACTAGTCCGTACAATAAAAAAAAAACTGAATCTTTATTTAATATTTTACTATGTCAGCTGTTGCTCTTCGTGTGTGAGTGTTTATCTACTTACACATCTTAAATATTATAATATAAATACTCAATGTTTTCAAAGAATAAAATATTCTGATATTGACTCCGAACGCGCAATCGTAGTTTCACTACACGGTTAATCTTACATACCTGATACACAATATAAAGCGTAGATATATTGTCATTAACGCTGACTGTTCGCTTTGAGTCGGCCAACAAGTCGAAGATGTTGGCCATAGTGGAGGGGACCCATCTTCTGCGCTGGTTATAGAACTCATCGAACCTTTCCGGACAGTGCGTGTATGCGTCGGACGCGGCTGAGTATTCCACCCGATAACCACGTTGGAGTAGTAATGTGCACAACCAACGATCTTCGCCTGATGAATAAGGTAAAATAGAAGTGCTATTTAAATAACAGAGGGTATTTTTTCGGAAATCGAAGAGCTTAAGGCAGCAAATAAGGAATGTACATAATATGGTACAATATGGGTCAAGTATGTTTTAGATAATTTATGTATTACTTTATAATCATGTCTGCCTACCACATTCAAAATTTAATGTAATAGAATACCTACTTTATTTTATCACTTGATTTTCACAATTTTTTTTCTCTAATATTATCTATACAAATATATAAAAGTGAAAGTTTGTTTGTTTGTTTGCTTGCTTGCGAACCTCCTTTGAGAACGGGAATTACTCGGATAAAACCGCGCGTGGGAAGCTAGTTACTTTTGTAAACTGTGTACTTATAATCACCTTGATCGTACTGTACATAATGTCTTGCCTCGTGTGACGTCAGCGTGTACTTCTTCATAACGTTGTCGTCCATCAAAGCCTTTCCTCTGAACAGAGAGAAGCATCCCGGACTACAGAGTACGCAGCCGATCATATGTTCCGTCGCCTTCTGCAGCCAATGACCAATCGCGTATTCGAACATTTGATACCATGCCATGAAACCTAAAAATGCAGAAATATATAAGCTAAATATAGTATGTCCTATGACCCGATTAAATACTTTTGTATAAAGTGGAAGTTTATAAAAGTCCATACCTTTGTATGATATACTTAAATAGACGAAAATACGTTTCAAACAAGAGTTCTTTTAAACTACTCGTACTACTTTTGCAATATAACGCTGTTATATCAAACCATAATAAGTTATTAAAGATGCACGAAAACTTCTCAGAGCGAAGTTTTTAATCCTGATATAAAAATTATTAGAGGAATAAATTTATTTTATATGGAAATTCTGTCAACATATAAATTTATTCTTGTTTAGATAGAAAAATCGGCTCCTAGATGGATTTTTTATAACTTGTATAGCTGGCTTTTTCTTTTAGAGTATCTTAGACAAGTTATAAGTATACATGTTATTATTCTCTAATTAAATGACCATAGAGGAACCAAACACAACAGTTTAAAATGTCTTCTGAAAATAGTGGGAGTATAATAATAATAATAAAAAGTTGTGCTTAATTTTGTTATGAGCTCACCTGATCCTACAGGATGGATGCGTCCACAGGCAGCGCCCAAGTTCTTATCCTTCTTCATCAGATCTATCAGCAGAGTGACAGCAGTCGGCCTAAAGTCAATGTCTCCGTCCAAAGCCAGGAGGTATGTGTTCTCTGCCATCTGCTCCTTACGATCCACCGAGATAGGCAAGTCCATCAGACGGTGACCCAAGAAGTAGTACATGTACATTACCTATAATGAATATATTGGAGAAATGTTAGTTTATTGTATACTAGATCCTTGCGCGTGGTCTTACCCACATAACTTTCGTTCCTTGGAGAACTTCATAATTAAATATAGCCAATGTTACTCCTGAATAACGTAGCTTTCTAATGAGAAAAAGAAAAAACTAAATCATTTCTCTTTATAATATAAGTACAGATAGTTAACAAAACAGAAGGAAAGGTGAGAAAATTCAATAATATATGCTTATCTTCCAATAGGTACTATCTTTAAGAAACAAATTCGGCAGATACACAAACCATGTAGGTACCTTATTAAGTAACGATATTGCCTAGATTGTCAATTACATAATTATTCAATAGGTATATGGGTATGCAAGATTGCACTACATTTTGGTATTTTATCCGTTAAATATAGTCTATAGCCTTCCTCGATAAATTGTTTAACACTGGAAGAATTTTTCAAATCGGACCCGTAGTTTTCTGAGATTAAGACGCAGTAGTTCAAGAAAATAAACTCTTTAGCTTTATATATCAGTAGGTACATATAGATATGTTCATTTATTAAGTTCATCTAGATAAAACAATAAAAAGCAGTAACAATAACATACGAACCGAATGACTTGTAGCACCTAAGACATTTTTATCAATTTATAAATCATATTGTTAAGTTATTACCGGCTAAGGATCCACTTAACCTAGTTATTAATCAATACCTATAATAAAACTAAAGCCATTCGATCCTTCAATAATGTATAAGATAAGCATCATAAATGCAGCAGTTATAATTAAAATGTTTCAGTGAAACATAAATATTTATCGGGAAGGGATTTCCCCTCTGATTTATCAAGTAAATAGATAATGAAAGTTAATGCGGTTTAGTAGGCATTGAGACTTCAAAAATCTATTAAATCCGTCAGTTAGATAACTAAAAAATATTGAACATGTATTTTTTTGTTTATCAAATCAGTAAAAAGTTACAAAGATACAGAGCAACAACACACTATAAAGTTCAGGAGAGGGGCGCTTGTGATGTCACTACTAGGTACAATTGTACCTAAAGTGACGTCGTCACATGAAATTTCAACGCGTTGTATCATCGTCATTTTTTGTTTGAGGAACGAAAATAATTACAAGTCCAATATTTTTTGGTAAACTAACTGACGGAGTAAATATAATTTTAGTCTTAATGCCAAAAATATGGAAGCACTAGGAAGTACCAGAATAGGTACATTTATGAATCACAGTATCGTTATTTGTAGGTATAATCTTATCATAAGAAAATATTCGATGAAAAAATAACGCAGATCTTATTTGATAACAAATTATTAATAACAAGATATGACGAATATTTAAGTTATTACGTAGTAAACTGCACTTGTAGCCGTGTGGCTTCCGGCTTACAATAGACCACCCCAGGTTTTCCTATGTGTCTCGTAAGAGGCGACGAAGGGATCTTCAACTGATGCATGGACAGCAGCATCTATCAACTCAAAGTCCAATTTGCATGCATGAAGCATGATGATTGTGGCAATATCCCTCAACGACTTTGGTTTGCCAAGGTCTGTTATGTACTGCTACGCACTACATTACACTGCTGAACATGGGCCTACTCATAAGGAAGCCCATGTTCAGCAGTGTACATAAACTGGCTGGTGAAGAAAAGTACTTTGTTTTTTTTGTTAATTTATAAAAAACTCTCGCCAATGAAAAGCCGCCAGAATAAATGCACTAATAACTATGGACTTCAAAAATAGTGTTTACCTGAGACCATCGTTTCCTGTGTCGTATTTTTGACTTGTCTTTCAGATGACATATCATTTTATTTTTGCCAGGCAAAGTCCACACCAGGCGGCCACCGTACGGAGTTGGGAACTTCTTAGGAGGTCGAAGTCTCACGTTGGTTAAGTGTACTTCAGAAGCTGCCTCGTCTATGGTTTCAACGAGACATTTGACGAATCTATTGACTTGGGAATCATCGGCGCTGTGGTCAGATATTTCGAAGGCATCGTCCATGAAAATATGCACTGAAAAAGTTATTAATAATATTCAGGTCATCAACCCGTCTAACTTCCACTACTGAATATGGGACTGCTCCCGAGGAAGAATTTTTCCATAGTTACCACGCTTTGCTTGTATAACATACAAGGGAACGCTGTTGCCCATCGACTGGCCTACAATTGCTATAGATTATGTTATTACAATCGGAATCAACGGCTTATGTGCTTTCATAGGCACGAAGGGTAATACCTCAACTAACCAGACCCGGAAAGAAATCATAGAATAGGCATGAGGCAACATTTTGAAATCCTCTTGCGCAACGTGGGTAGTCATTTTCTTAGTACGAAAAACACAATATTTCGGTAATAAATTTAAATTTAACGAAGTTTAAGCCATATTTCTATTAAATTTTAAATAGCGCGCGAAAAAGGCCTCAAGTGTCATGGCGTCGGCTATGACGTCACGCTATTGTAAAAAATGTCATTGAGTCCGCCAAACCTAACGTAGTGGTTAAATTCTCTTTGATGGTTACAATATCGTGACGTCATGCGCCGTGATTGGTGTTTCAGTCAAAATGGCCGATTGCAGTATTTTAATCTTTTATTTTATTAAAAATCACATTAATCTCAAGGTTATATATAAAAATAAATAAGTGTAATAATTTCTTTTTATATGTACTTTCCCCTAAAAACATTAAATCTTTAATTTTTTGGTACTGTCGTCACGCCTATTGACACCAAGATTTGTTGTCCGACGTGGGGATCGTACGTCAACACGACCTTCGAGACTTATATCGGTACGCCACAGAGGTAAAATAATCATGAAATAGATGTTTATTAAGAAAACCATTAAAACATTATATTGTTCTTGGTAATAACTTGTAATTATAGAAGTAATTATAGAAGTGCTTATAAATAAATATGTTTATCATTATCATAGCAGTGGTTGAATTAAAGGTACCTAAGCTTTAAACTTTACATGTTTTAATTTAAAGCTTTGAGAGTCTGGAATGTGTATGCGACATTAATCTATAACAGATGACATTTAGCTATGAACTAAATTGACAGCCAGTTAAAGTTTACTAATTCCTTTCATTTATAAAGCGTTTAAAGTATAAGTTAACATATTATAAGTGAACGCTGTCCCGGTATTAACAGCAGCTAATAGCGGGACAGCGTTAATTTATAATATGTTAATTTTTTTTATATTTTGCAGCATTTACTTATTTAGCAAAGGGCAACATTCTTGCGATCCTAATTGCGTACGTCAAGCATTATCTACATGCGAAACATTGTTTCGGGAGGTGCCACCTTTTTTTTTGTTTTATATACATTTATGTAGATCGTTTTACAAAAAGTTGCTAAATATATAGTAGGTAGGTACTTTTGGAAAATTCAGGAAAAAATTGTACACGTGTACGTGACGTGATCCATACAGTGGGCCTCCACCTAATAGCATTTTTCATTGTTTTGTTAATGCCGCGCTGAGGGTGCGGTCAAAATTATTTAAATGGGGTGAATTTTAGTTTAGCAAAAAATATAGTACTTTTTGTACTATATTATTTTTGTATAATATATAGTACATTTGACTGAAATATAGTACGATACTATATAATGTAGTACGGGTGGCAACCCTACCTATGTCTCACAATTTACGTAGAGCCTGATTATTCCTAATTTTAGGCTTATAAACTACAATTTATAGGTACTCTTCTACGTACCTTCAAGTTCATAAAAGTCAGGATCAACTATTCCCAAATATTTTTGTGCAACGCGTCTCGCACTTTGGTCTTCGTCCATTCGGAAGATAGACTTCAAAAATTCTATCATTTCTTCTTTTGTTTCGTGCCACATGGTAGCACACACGTAAATCCTGCTCAAACAAGACATCGAATCAACACTTTGAAGCGCATTATCTGTTGGTTGATGTAATTTTACGAGTAAACCACGATACAAGAACACACATGACTAAATTACATAACAAAATAATATGTATATAAAGTATTATATAGGGTGACTGGTAATTAGTGACCGATACCTAAACACATGATTGTGCTCATGATAACAAACAACTTTTACTATGGCAGCAACCCTGAAATCGCGAAAAAAAATCAGCTGTTCCATACATTCATGTTCACATAACTCGTCAACATGATAGGGAGCAGCTGTTTTTTTTTTCGCGATTTCACGTTTTGTGCCATAGTAAAAGTTGTTTGTTATCATGAGCACAATCATGTGTTTAGGTATCGGTCACTAATTACCAGTCACCCTATATATGTATAGTTATGTACTTAATATATAGCTAGTTAGTATAAAGAATCTTTGAGCGATGCCGCGCAAAGGCAAATATATGGACGAGATAAAACTATAGGGAACACTCGCTATAGTTTTATCTCGAATATTGAAAGGAGGTACTCAACGGAAGAGTAAAAAAGATAATATGCCTACACATAGTAGATATATTAAGAATGTCATGCATCCACAGTCCCCGTACAGTTACTGGCATTTAGAAGAACCCCGAGGGGTTTAGTACATATTGAACCCCTCTGTAGAGTAGTTTTAAATAGACCACAACTGCGGCCATTGTTAGGTTAGGTTATGTTAGGTATGTCTAATGTTATTTTCTCAAATATAAAGGTATAATATAATGTTTAAATGCATAATGTATGGTATTCCTTTTAAGTACAAAACTAACATAAATCTTACCTTGTGATGCTGTCTGTTTGCCTGACATCTTTTTTATCAGTACTTGTAATGGACATATTGTCACTCATAGATTTGAGATCCTGCAAGAATGTTAAAATAAAATTGGAGGTACCAACATTAAGTTAATTAGTATAAATGAAGGTTATATGGGCAATTCACCTACTGAGACTTATCACAATCACCTTCAACGTTTGTTAGTTAAAGTTATCTTCCTGAATTTTATAATTAATACCTGACGAATAAAATAAAAAAATAAATGTACCTATTCATTACTACTTATAATATAGTCTTAACTTAAAGCGGCCATAGCCCAATGGCTAGGGCGTCGGCCTTGTGAGCCTGTGGTCGCCTGTTCGATCCCCACCCATTGAACTACCGAAGTGAACCCACTCGAAACACAAGCATTAAACGTAGCACGAGGGGTTACAAGAATACTAGTAAGTAGACTTTAAAACTGTGCTAGAAATCTTAAAAAAAAGAAAAATAAACATATCACGATATGATGTTTCTTTTTCTTTTCTAACTAGCCTAACTATAAAATCAAACAACCTTCTATACACTACATAACAAAATGCATAATTACATCGATCGCGATATCATTGTCTTCATCCTTCGTTCTATTCAAGAGCAGAGACTGATCAATGAGCGTGCCATTATACCAAGGCTTAGCAAACAATTTGTCGGTAGCAGCTAAGCGTTCACAACGAGGCTGCCACGCGTGAAGTGTGATCCAGCCTTGAGATATCAACCACAGCAGCCAGACCCACGCCATGTCCCGGGCTATGAAGTCTTTTAAAAAATACACTGAAAAACGAATATTATATCAAGCAGGATATAAATAGTATAAGATAATAAAACCCTTCTCTTCCTGCTTACACTTAAGAGTACAGCATTGGAATGTGAACTTTATTGATACCTATAATATATCACCACTAGATTCCCGCGCGCGGTTTCACCCGCGTAGATCCCATTTTCGTGGGAACTCAATCATTTAATATAGCTTTTGTTACTCCTGGATAACATAGCATTCTAATCGTAAAAGAATTATCGAAATCCGTCCAGTAGTTTATAAGTTTTTCGTAACAAACAGGTACAAATAAAAATACAAATGAATGACAGCTTTCTGATGGTTCAAGATATTACTACAGGATCTGGACAGTATAATATCTTTAAAAAAAACAAATATTATGAAAAATATAATAATATAGATAAAGCATCGATAGTTATCGAAGCACCTCTTACCTGGATGTATATGGAAGAACAGATAATCCGGTATGGTTCCATAAAATGCGCAAGGGTTGGAATTTCTGAGACCACAGAAGACGATTAGCAGATTGACAGTGACTGGTCCAACCAAGCTCAAAGCAAAGGTGAAACTAAAGCTTTGTATCAGGATCTTACAAGCAGCCTTGCCTGCTGCATAGCAGATATACCCGGATACCACTTGTATGAGAACAACCCATAAAGCTGACGCCCATTTAGCTTTCAGTTCTACGATACCGCCCGTGAGCGCATAGCCGATTAGGCCCTCGTACGCATTTTGAATTACTTGCACCTGACACATACAAAAATAAGTGAGTAGGTAGATACAATCGACAAAAGTGATAGGTTTACACCTTCCGTATCAAATAATATAAATAAATAATCTTCTTTATTTCTTTCTAATCCTTTATGGGCGAAGAGTTAACTGCTTGCTGTGTACAAATAAACATAACAGTGAACTATTCTCCTAAAAGTGGACACATCATTTTAAAATGCGTTTCACGATGACCTATCTCTTTTGTTGACTGTACATATGTATTAATAAACCTATTGGTAAACCGCTTTCTTGATTCGCAAGTGGTTTTTATAAAATGTTATATATACACATAAGTACACAGGTCAAATGGCGAGATCGGACTTCCTCAGAAAACTTTAATTTGAGTATAAATGCCACTCGCCAAGAGAACACATAGACGCTCAATCCAAAATCGTCAGGTTAATCAATTTTAGTATAGTAAAGTCCAAAATGTAGTGCAATATATTCCTGTACTTTGCCACGTGTTTCGATTAATACAATTTAAAGCAATTGAGCTTTTAAAGTTTAAAAATAAATAAGAATTGTATAAATACCTCTTGTACGGTATAATTACGTTCACCAAATGCTTCCTGTACATGTGTAAAGAAATTCAAAGGTCGCTCATCTTGTTTTAGCAGGTGGACCATGATGCAACACATAAATAAGAATATCTTCCATAAAGACAGTATCCGCTGGGTATGATAGCGAGATCTCTTGAGACCATCTCGGAGTTCTTCTAAACGGTTCAGAACTGGAATGCAATAGTTTTAAGGATCAGCAATGAAATTAGTCAAGGATATTTGTCTCCATTTTTTAACTTACAAACTTTATCGCTATATTTATTGTTTATAACTTATCATTTTATAAAAATAGCTAATCTAGATATAATAACGATTACTTATTGTAAGATTAAATTTACCTGAGTTAGATTTTTCTGGACATCCAACAAAATTTTCCCACCAACCCAACGAAATCAAAACAATCGATAGCGGTATAAGCCATAATACTGGGTCACCATTTACTAAAGGCCAAACTACAAACGCTGTTGCTTGCGCTGATATTGAGAACACGTCGAAAGCTATCTTCGTATAAAAACGGGGATCAGTGCGATCTCTACTAACAGCGTTTAAAATCCCAGGTACAAAGCACATAGCATTCATCAACATTGCCCCTTTGACCACGTCCAACTCTGGTAAAATAAATAGCACTAGAATTCCAATGCCGATAGTTTGTAGCGTTTCGATCATGAAAGCCTGGAATCGGAATAAAAAATCTTGAGAAAGATAATAAAGTTTATTTAATATACTTAACAAAATGTTAAAATCACAGAATTAAAGTTTATGTATACTTCAGATACTAGGATTAGATATAATTCTAGCCATAGGTATATTGTTTGAAAGAAATAAAGTTCTTACCACCGCAAATTGTATGAACGTAGATTTTCTGACGGTCTTGAAGAAACATATCCTTACAGATCTTAGAAACAATCCCAACTCAGGTAAACTGAAAGCTATGAGTGCAGCCCAAAGCCATGTTATTCTTTCTTCTAACGAATGGACTGTCAAAAATTGCTGATCCAACGCTAATAACAAAATAAATAAGGAAATTATAACATAAATATTCGTGCCAGTAAAACTTTTACGTGGAGTCAAATAAAGCCACTTACCCAGTTGTTTGTTACAATGGCTGATCTGTTTATCCTTTTTTAACTGTGATGTAATAAAAAGCAACGTTCCTTTTGACACGACAGCTGAGCCAAGGACGACGCAGAAAATAATTATGTACGCTAATAACTTGAGAACTTTCACACATGTTTCTACCCAGACGGTGGATACCATGGATCCACTCTCCTTCTTCACTGGCAGCTCTCTGAATAAGTTCCATCCTTTCGTTTCTTGGGCAGTTCTTTGGCTGGTTAAAACAAAATAAATACAATTTATAGAACATGCTGTGTAAGTTCTATAAATACTGTAAAACTATGTTTCAACTTTAACCGTACTTTATTTTTAATTAGACACTTTTAATTTAAGTGTCGTCATTCTTTTATCGGCGTCTAAAGTGATCTCTTCTCGTGTCGTCACAACTTGCCAATACTGATCAATCAGTTTCCAATCAAAGCATATGAGATATACATGTCATTCAAAAAAGTGGCTAGCGCGAGTACTGCTTTTTTTAAATTAAGTAGGCATTGAAAAATTTAAATAATTTTGTTAGCTTAAACTTACGAAATTAAACCCTAAACCGACCTGCCTCGAAGATGAATAGAGGTCCTTCTTATTATTTACTTAAATTAAAATAGCTGATCATACTTTCCTAGACGATAACCGACTGCCCCGGGGCCTCCACAATAGAGGGGCCCCCACAATAGAGATATAAAATCTTTCGAATTCTGACAAGTAAACTCTACAACATTTTTTTTATTTATTTTTTCGGTGTTGTACCTTCACCTTCAGTGCTTTGTAGAATCATGATTAATGTAATATTTAAGAGAAGTTCATAAATATTGTAATAACATTTATTCATCTATACTTGTTCATTTAAATTAGCTTCAGTAGAATATCAGACTTTAAATCGGCCTGAAAAGCAGGTACATTCTTAAAATTTTCTGCACATTTAGAGGGAAACTAATTTGTAGCCAGGAGGCCTCTTCTCCTTTGTTGCCTCGGGGCCTCCGAACTTTTAAATCCGGCCCTGAAGATAACTTACAGTCTTTGCTGCCCTGATCAATAAGTGCCACATATTAGTGGCCAAGGAAACTAAGTACGTTACCGTATGAGCTGATTAATTTAATAAGGTTTGTATTTTTTGCATCATGTTTATCTACTTGATCTACACGGTTCGTCATTATTTTATACCGCTACCAAACTATTATACTGATTACCTATATCAAGTAAGGTCTAACCCCGAATAATTAAAATATCTTCCTTTTTCTTTTAATAATACATATTTTGACTTCTAAATTAACCCAATAAGACTAAGTGCAATTATGACACATCATCATCATGTTACTACAGATTTACCCATATGGGAATGTTTTGGTGATAGGCCTGACTGCCATAGGAAATTAATCTTTGTTCTTAGATAAAATGATTGGTCTCGCGCGCTCAACTATATAAGCGCTAGTATGTATACAGAATTGTACTGATGGTATGCCGTTATCCTCCTTATTTGTAGCGTTATTTTTACACAGTTTATTATATACACGTGTTACTTCGATATTAGTACCTACGACGCGACGGCAGTATCTAGTCTAGATCGCGAGACCAATCATTATCTATGTCTTTGTTCAATTGCATTAATTTACATGAGCATTTTCTATTATTGCAAGTTATTTTAGTAGTCGATCTTATTCTCATTCGATAATGTTTAATTTTCAGTTACACCTATCATTGTACCATTGTTATATTAAATGAAATTTAAAGAAAATATTTACTCATCATCGCCGTCATCGTACAGTGGTGTGTACTCAGTGTCGGAATCATCGATGTCCTCTCCTAGGCCCTGGAATCCTGGTGTTCTAGGTTTTGTAGCCATAGCCTATAATTCTGTAACAATTTTTACAATATTATCTCTACTCTAAATGTGTATTAACTTCACGAACTAGTTACAATTTAGTTAAAGTTACAATTAAGAAAAAATAAATTTTACAATGGCGACTAAAGATTAATATATATTAATATTTTTATATTTGTGGTTACCTTCAGATCTGATAAAAATTAAATGCACAAATCTAATTTTCACACACGTATCATCATTTGGTTGGATTTGTGACCTAGCATAAGCAGTACCTTTGTATTACCTTTCCTGTATTTTAATATTTTACTTTGTAATGTTATATGTGTATCTAATAAATAAAAACTCTTCAAGATTCCCCCCGATCTACCCCGAAGGTTTTTTTGATATTAAAATGTTGTTTTCGTCCTGTATCTAACCGAAAAAATTGAAGCCTATTCCTAGACCTAGTCTATTTTTTAAATTGCATATATTGTACCTTAGGTTAAATCATTACGGGGGGCAATACTTAACGTTATGTGTTTCTTTGAAGTTATACAAGCTATTTAAATGCCGATGCTTTACAAATTACAGTAGTTAAGAATCATTTGAATTAAAAAGCCTACATAAATTAATACATCAAATCATAACATTGAATTTTATACCATCTAACTCACTGGTTCCCAACCGGTGGTCCGCCGACCACTGATGGTCCATGGTAGCACAGGAAATGGACTTGAAGCTGCCCAAAAGATATTGCTACGCAGCAAAATATCTATTCTCTCAACATAGTATTTTATAACACAGATAATTTATTGTAATAGTGTTAATTTTAGTGTGATTACGCAGAACAGGTGGTCCATAACGAGATAATTTTTTTGTAAAATGGTCTTCATCGCTTAAAGGTTGGGAACCACTGATCTAACTAGACTGACATAGAAACATAAGATATTTATTAGGTACTAACTTTTATTTAAATAAAAAATACTTAACAAATATAATACTTACGTATATTTTCAAAAATTTCCAAGAAGCACTCACATATTCACAAGTCACAATCACAAAAAGTTTTCAGCAAACAAACAATAACAGCTGAGTTGTATCACCGGAAACTGACACAAAACTAAATGAATTAATTAATACACTGAATTAGTAATGGTCTGTAGGGAAATAATCCTTGCCGATAATAATCGATATGACCGTCGTTCTGGTATCTTGACTGATTAAAACCTTATCAGTGATACAGATCAGACCTGTAGTGATTTCAGATTATTCTAATTGTTATCATATTTGTATTCATACGATCATAATTACATTTTTACATATGATTCCTTTGTTGTATCCGCTTTATATAGGCTGAAGTTTATTAAATGCTTAAAAATCGGATACCGACACATCATTGCTTTGAAGCATTTTTAAGCTCATATCAAATAATTATCCTGTTGTTTTCCCGCAGTAAAACTATTTACTCTTAATATTACCTACCTACTATGAGTATCGTTGTGCCGTGTGGTGTGCGGCTTAGAATAGACCACCCCATTTCTTCTTGTGGGTGTCGTAAGTGTCGACGAAGGGACATACACCTGATGGACTAGCAGCTGCATTTATCAGCTCAAAAGATAATCCCATCTTACAACGATCACTAATCTGCCTGACAAGCTTGGTGATTACGAATATCCTTCAACGATCCTGTTTTGGTCTGTCATCCAAGGTCTGTTAAAGGGGAGGCCCATGTTCAGGTATGGACGTAAACGGGCGGAAAGTGAAAAGTAAAGTGAAAGTAGCTACTATGGTCTCACAATTATTAAGAACGACAGATCTCGCCAACGGAATCTCTATGGACATAAGCCATCTGCGCAGGAAATATTACAATGATGTGTACAATATGTCTGCGCAGATTGCACTTCGCACTTTTTTTTAGCTTTTCTTTTACTACTTACTCTTAGAGTCAGACGGCTCGTCCGACACTACAAGTTTGGGATCAATCAGAAAAAAAAACCAACACGTGATAAACAATAATACGTCGCGTCCAATATTCACTAACTGAAAAGTGAGTGACGACAATTCTAACGCTGAGAGTAAACTTAAGTCTAAATCCCATAGTTATTTAATGACTAAATGAAGCATATAATACAAAACGACCTACAGTCGACCAAGGAGATGGGGTTACACCTTTTGTATCAGTTGATGTAAGTAAATAGGTTTATGTCAGTACACATAGTCACCACAGTCACACACAGACAGTCTGTAATTCTTTATGCGTTAAGAATTCGTTCTTTATACGTTAAGAATTCGCTGCTAACTCTGTACAAATACACATAACACTGAGAGCTTTTTATAAGTAGACATTTTAAATGCGTTTGACAATGTGTAAACCTATCTCTTTGGTCGACTGTACCAGCATAACAAAATTATTTCGGTACAAAAAACATATAAGTGTCAGCCTGTATACTGACAACATTTTTAATTGATAATAAATTGCAGTGGTATGGTGCAATTCTATTCAAAAATATTACATCCAAAATGTCGTATTTAACTTTATTAAAAACAATAACAATTCTATACATACATAATATAAAATATTTGTTTTGCTAATTCAAGGAAAACGTAAGACAAATGCCAGACTTATTAATAAAGGTTTATGCACTTGTTTTTAGAAAGATAACAGACCACCGATAAAATTTTAATCTAAGTATTTTACTGGGTTCAAAGAAAACAATGTCAGACACATCACTATCAAAATTTTATTCGATAAAAAATAAATTATTATTGTAATAAAATTATAGTATAAAATACTGGCACTAATACAAGATACATACTTTAATAGTCTTATACATATAAGAATAAGAAGAATTGTTTGAAGTTCTAAATACTCACTCTTTAAGTCATAAGTCGTAGACTAAGACTCGCAAACATAAAAATATTTAATCGCAAATGGAAAATCAATGCGTTGTGCCTTTTCTACACCCTACATTTCTTTTCGCCCCGATTGCACTTCGTTAAAAATATTCTTTGCCTGATTATATTTTCTATATACATATGCATTAGGTGCAGCTGTCACTTCAGATCAATGGCACACATTTTTTTCAAATTGCTATGAGCCTCGCAGGATTGGTTTTTGTCATGATTAATTTACCGAGACGCATTTTTTTATCATTCTAACGTTTATATTTTCAAAATTCTACATGTAGCTCGATAGCATATATTATACATAATATATAATGCTTATGTTAAAGACGTATAATATATATATTTCTTAAATAAATTCAAATAGTTACAAACGGCATTATATTGTGAAAGATAAAGACATAGGGGTACATAGTTACTTTCACATTGATATTATTAATACCTGCAAATTATATTAACCAGTTATCAATTACAATATAAATACAATTGATTTCAAAAATATTATGAGCGCCTTGAATTTAGTTATTAGCCAAACATGGAAAATCAGATCACATTAAGAATCCTTTATTTTGTATTATCTCTCAGCTATTAAGAAAAAATGTATTACTAATTGTAATACATACTATAAAAGTTGTATGAGATTTGCTTGAAGTTTAATAACATTCTCTTCGTCTCTTTCTCGTAATAAAATATCAAATTACTAATAAAATCACAGGAAAATGGGATGCACACAGTTCATATTTCAACTGACTGCAAAAATCAGTCTCAGTATTACTAATTATAAACTACTTCCAAGGAGAATGATTAGAACCATACAAATAAATCTTACTGTTTCTCCCATTAATGTTATAATAATTAATTGTCACTTTCACTTACTTTACTGGAGCTATAATCGGATGAGTCTTTACTATAATCCTTGAGTTCATCGTGTTTGGAAAAATTCCCCATCGCCACCTGAGCAATGGTATCTACGATACTAGAAGTGTTCATGTATGAATGACTAGACGGTGGAACAGAAGTCGACAGATCTTCTGGAGCTGTTAACTTTAGAGGTTGATTGTAATCAGCCATATAATCTGGCATAGTTGTCTTTTTAGTCAATTCTAACATTTGATTCAAAAACGATTCGCCGCCCACCCGCGAAGGCATGCTAAAATCTGTTGCCTGGGTTTCAAGCTTATCAGATTTTGATGTTTCCATCTTTGAGCTACTTTCACTCATCTTCATCGGATCCAATGGAATATCAGATTTCCCTTTTCCGATGCTACCAAAATCGGGGGGTAAATAATCTTTGTTACCTTTTAGTAAGTCATGAGGAGATTTCATCAACATACTCTGATCTAAGCCTGCTTTAGAAGATATGGGACTGCTACTGGACAGAGGTTTCATGAGAGATTCTTGCATTTTTATTAACGAAGGGGATAAAAACATGTTATTTGCTGCTAATGTTGACTTGGACATCGGGTCAGGAATACCTAAAATGCCTGCACTAGAGTATTTACTGGCTGAAAATAAAGCATTCGCTATATCAGCAGAGCTCATCATAAGGTTGGAGGCGAGACTAGCAGGTATTGGAGTAGAAGATGTCGTGTTCGTGACTGCACTGCTCGGTTTAGTGTCATAACTTCCAATACTGTTAGTCAGATTTTGCAAAGATGCCGCATATGATGGCGGATCAGGCATTTTACTGCTTGATAAACTTGCAGCCAAACTAGAAGGCATACCAGGCGTAAGGCTTGAGAGCATGCTGTTAGCTGCCGCTAAACTATCCAGTCCAGAAGTACCCATTGGTAAAGGCATGTTAGGCGATCCTAACCCTAAAGCCATACTCGTTAACATATCCAAACCTGTTGGATATGCCGACGGAAGAGTAGGAGTAGCAGTCTTAGATGATGATTTAGAAGATGTGGGTAAAACAGGAATGTTTAATTGTGGAGATTCGAATTTATGAGGTGAACCTGAACCGATACCAGAAGATACATTTATCGGTGGCACGCCCGCCGGTCGACTCACCATCTGTTGCAAAGTGCTCACAGAAGGGAAATTTGGTACAGATGTAGCTGGAGGAGGAGGTTTGGTGACAGGTATCGGTTGAGGCACCGCCAACAAAGCATCTAAATCCATCTTATCATCTTGTTCCGAAGAGCAACCTAGTTCATCCCTAATGAAGTGCCACAATAATCCATCACTCTGCTCTCGCGGAAATTTAGCCGTCAATGTGCATTTCAACTTATCCAAATAAGTGATATCAGGTTTGAAATTGTCTTTAAAATCAATTAATGTATCATCAGGAAATGACAAGTAGTACTTGATGCTTTTTCTTATTTGTTCCATGGCGGGTGTTGACAAATGACTATCATGTACCATATTGTACTGCAGCAGTAGTGGTCGAGGATATTCGGTGGGTCTCTGCTCAGGTGGAGGTGTTACCCAGAAGAAAGTTAATGAGGACTCCAATACAGGGCTCTCTGGGTTATAAGGTGCTGAAAAACAAATATTTAATTTTAATTAACTTTACTGAACGTAATTATGTTACAATTTTTTTAAATATCCATAAAATCTATAGATGTAATTAAAGAATATATATTTTAATATGTAGTTGCAGTGCTTTTGTCAAAGGTATGCTAAACACCAATACCACCTGTTTCTTTAATCAATTGGCGGCACTTGTAACACCCCGTCGTCTATACGAATATTATAAAGTGGTAAGTTTGGTTGCTTGTTTGTTTGAATAGACTCCGGAATTACTGGACCAATTTCATAAATTCTTTCACCATTACAAAGCTTTGTTATGTAGGAGAAACGTAGGCTATAAAACAATATTTTTTTAACTTACAGCAAATAACACCAATGCATGGAATGTAGGATATTTCGGTAGGACCGCGCATTTTGATTTGATATTCAAGCTGATTATCACAGTCCCTTAAACTCGGCATGGCAGGATTTGTTGGGTGCGAATGATACCAGCCCAATAATGTAAGCCCAAGTTTCTCTATCTCCATTTGAATCTCTAATTCGACAATAACTCGCGGTTTGCTATCATTTTTGCTTATCAGACATGGAAATGTATGAGTTATCATTAAATCTGAAAACAAAAACAAAACAAGGTCAGTGATTTAATTTCAAGACATGTGACAATAACAATATTGACAAGTAAATAAC
The DNA here is from genome assembly GCA_947037095.2 of Nycteola revayana. Classification (NCBI taxonomy): domain Eukaryota; kingdom Metazoa; phylum Arthropoda; class Insecta; order Lepidoptera; family Nolidae; genus Nycteola; species Nycteola revayana. The sequence goes on along the minus strand of OX344846.2, from coordinate 15,156,217 downwards.
CCGAAGGCAGTGGGTATGTATTGATTCTGAACTCCATTACAAAGTCATACAGTTTCCAAATACTGCATTATCATCATCAGCCCATATAACATCTACTGCTGAACTTCGGGACTTTTCTGAGGTAGAGTTTTGGCATAGCCACTATGCTTGGCATGCAGGTTTATGTGAAATACCACAGTATTATGTAAAATAAACACACAGGGAATACACATTTCCTGGTATACAATTGTTATAGACATGGCTTAGCATGCTTTCCTAGGCACGGAGGGTAGACCCTCAAGGAAACAGACCTATATCTTCTTAGATTTTATACAAAGATTTCTTGTCCAGTATGGGGATCGCACCAAAACCTCCAATACTTTAAGCGAGACTTATTCTGCTTCGCCACGGAGGCTGTCATGAAGTAACTATTCTACATATTTTTACCTGATAGATAAATAATAAAAATCTCTTACTATGATTATTAAGATCCCAGGTGCCTGCAAGATACCCATAGACCTCTTCTTTCTTTAGGTGGCAATGTACATCTAGGACTAGACTGGCATTGGAACTGACTGACACTAAGAATGGTTGCACTTTGCCTGCTGACGAAAATGATACTGCTTCTATCAAAATGTTGGCATCACTGTAAAAGAGAAAATATAAATACCCCGGATAGGGTTTTTTTGTTGTATATTGTTGCTTAAATTCTAACAAGTGTCAGAAATAGTAGCTTTTCAGTAGATTATATATTCATTAAGCATAGACACCAAAAAAATATAATATTACTTTTTGCATTAGTTTACGGGTTTCTATTGGACAATGTGTGTCTCTATTAGATTAGATTAGTCTTCCAATTCTATATTCTATTGCAAACTAGTTAATTAATTAAATGTCAGTTGGCGAAAACTCGGAGAAATATTTTTATCGTCAATAACGCGAAATACGCGAATACCCAGCGCCCGTCCCACACTCTACCCCAGCATGTGTCATATGCTAAGGAATGTGGGGTCAAGCATAAATAAGTAAATTAAAATTTACCAAACAATCACAACAAAAGTAATAAAAAATTGTCATATCAGTTTTTGTGCAGTTTTATACTTACTGCTGCATCATTCTGTTTGGAATGGTGTTGTGCTTCATAACTGTCCTTTGTGGTGGAGGTTCTGGAGGAGTTTCCACTTCCATTTCAATCTCCTCTGTAACAAAATATTTCGCATGGCAATATAAACTCAAATTATACCATAGACAGTAGTCTCCCTACAAAGTAAAATCCCTGCAAAGACCTACCTAGAGTAGTAGCTCTAGGTAGGTCTTTGCAGGGATTAATGGAAGGAGCGTAGGGAGGCCTTTGCCTTGCAGTGGGAAAGAATAGGCTAATGATAATGATGATGATGTTGATACAACAGATATCATTTATCATAACATTTTATTATGTTTTGGTGTTTGTTTTGTCATGTTCTATTTCATTTTATGGATTGAGATATATAACAACTTCAGTCTCTATGGCTGAGTTAGCCTCAAAAGATGTATGTCAGAAAAAAACATATTTACATAAGTAGCAATAGAAAAAAATCATACCATCAGAATGCATATTTTCTCTCTGCAATTGCTTCTTTCGAAGATATGTGGCTTTGATAGTATCAAGTTTCTTTCCTCTATACTTGACGGAAGCCCAGCCACATCCAGACCTCTTGTCTGGATTGATTATGCGCTTACAATGAATAGCCCAAGCCGATGGAGAGCAGAATATTGTTTCAGTTTCATGAGACTTTATTTTACCATCTGCTTGAAGATCTCCAACAAACTTTTGTCCCTAAAATAACAAATAAGAGATGTAAAGGTGAACGGCAGGCTTGTATGGGAATTTCGTACCGCTAATAAAATGTCATGTTTTGGGATACTTTTTGTTTTAATTGGTACTTATTATGATAGACAAGCCCTTTTTAAATTCTAAGATTTTTAGAAGTTGGGATATAAAAGTTAAAACCAGTTTTGTTTTTTGAGGTTATGTACTAGTTTACCAATGTAGATTGTTACTTTATAGGCACATAAACATTGTTTTGACAGATTTTCTTAACCTGTCAATAAATAATTGCCATATAAACGAAAAAAGTATTGACAACGAAAATCATTCCTATCATTAAATCGTTAATTATTATGAATATATGTAACAATTATACATTTTTAGATATAGTGTAAAAGTGTTTAATTATAATTAATGTCATTTCATTTTCTAAATAATTAATATGATTACGATATTTGTGTTATTTTGAAATAAATGCATTTAGTTGATTGTATTACGTTTAATTTTTTATTTTTTTTATTCATATTATTATTTATTCCAAAGTTCTAAAAATAGTACACCTACATGAAATTAAGTGGCTTAGTTGCCCTAATATGTGGTACAAATTCTATAACAGAACAACAAAAAAAATATGCGGTACGAAATCTGCCGTTCACCTTTACCTTTGAAGTGTTTAGCAAATGACAAACAATATTTATACACTTAAAAAAACCACCCCAAGAGTGTTTTTAAACTAATTTGCAATGTTAGGATAGTCAAAATTAAATTACATATATCAGGTTTTAACCAAATACTCACAATATTTTTCATAGCCCCTATTTATCTTTAGCAAACAAAAATGTTCAAACAATTATTTGAAATCTAATTTTACTTTGAGTTATATGGTTTTAACATACACAACAGAACAATTTATTACATTTTGTTACAACCAGTATTTTTGTGAAGCCCCTAGCTACTTTGTATGAAGTATTTAGTACAACCTATCAAGACCTCATTTATGGAGATGCAGGGCGTTTCTTGTCACGGTGGAGTGTAAAGCGGGCCTTTTCATTTAGTAGTACAATTTCATATAAAAATAAGAGACATGTGGAAAATTTGAATTCAGTGTGGACCGCAGTGTCAAATATTACGAGTTTCTCTCTAGGGTAACATCATATATTAAATAAAAAGAATATATCTGAAGATACAGAACTAAATAATTTTTGAGTTAATATTTATGACCATGACTTTACCAACCAGGTACTCAATTGTCATGGCAGCTATTCCTGGTTCAAGCATTTTCTCTTCTAGAAGCATCTGCAGAGTCACTCCTCGCCCTGGCATAGACTTACTGCCTCCCACTTGTGCTTCAGACTCCTGAAACAGTAACCAATTTATTTAAAATGATAGGGCAGCAACATACTCGATGTATTGCAATATGTTAATCCAGGTAAGTTATAATCTGTCCAATTTTACTTAAGTATGCCCCACAATAAAGTTTACACTTGCGAATCAAATGTAAGTTCATTAATTTATTTAAATAATTCTATTGTAATAGAAATGTTTTATATTTTTATGTCTAACTTAATATTAATAATATGTTATACTTTAAAAGCCAGTTTACATCCACTGTTGGCCTTCTCTTAAAAAGCCTTGACAAGTCAGGGTGGATTGTTAATTGCAGTAAGATGGTGAGTATCCGTAGCCAATAGATGTTGCTGCCCATTCATCAGCCCTTTGTTGTGTCTTACAACACCCAAGGAAGACCTCAGGTTGTATAGCATTTTAAGCCGAAAACCAAACAGAAAATGAATATACACCATTGCTCAAAACACCACCACAGCTTGAATAATGTCTTCAATTTCTAACACTTAGAAAACATATTATAAATATATCACTACATAGTATAAAACAAAGTCGCTTTCTCTGGCCCTATATCTTTATGTATGCTTAAATCTTTAAAACTACGCAACGGATTTTGATGCGGTTTTTTTTAATAGATAGAGGCATTCAAAAGGATGGTTTATATGTATCATACATCATATCATCAGCATTGTGCCCGTGCGGAGCCGGGGCGGGTCGCTAGTTAATAATTAAAAAAAATAAGTACATTAATAATTTTACTCTTTTTGTTTTTTATACAGGCAAGTTATATTTATATATTCAATAAATAAAAGTTTAATTTTTACACAGTGATTAAAAATGAAATACTGTATTGGTCCCACCTCATCGGAATATTCTTCTCCACTAGCCGCTTCCTCTTTCTCGTCTTCGGCTGCATCTTTTGGGGGTTCTGCCGGTTTTTCAATCTTAACTTCTTCGTGCGGAATACTAGGAGGCGGTGCCAGTGCTTGTGCCTTAGCTACCGGGCTGGTGTATTGCGGACCAGACATCAACGCGGCAGCCAATTGAGAAGTTTGCAGATCCATATTTGTATTGAATTTCAAATTAGTTCTCTTACAAACATCACTAAAATTGACACTATTTTGCACTTTTCTTAGTGTAAAATATGTCTTTAAATTCAAGAAACAGCTTCAATTTACTAATTCCATGTAAACAGTGTTGCCACCAGCCAAACTAATATGTCACTAGAACAAGATTCAAAACTCGCTAGATTTCAGACATTTTGTATCCAAAAAAACCGCTAGAAATCGCTGACGATATTATCAAATTTATAAGTGTTTATTTATATTTTCGGGATCGAAAAACAAGTAATTTTATCATACCCGTTGTAGATGTGTCGTATCTACAGTTGTCATACAAGCTACTAGAAGACGTGCAGCGCCATCTTTCCCCTAGCATCCCAACTAACCTGTATCGTGCAATACAAGTTCGCAAGCCAATTCAATCAGACACAAGCTCTGAATATCAAAAAATTTGCCGTCGGCCGTTGGGCATACCACCTTGCCCATAAAAGAAGATTTTCATTTTCTGTGGAGGAACACCACCAACCGTTCCTCTAAACAGTTATTTATAAATTTCTTTTATTTTGCGAATACCTTATATTTTTATGAAACGGGTAGGTATATCAAAAGAAAATATGTATATTTCTAGTCTTCTTTGTAGAAAAATATAATTTATGTAATTAAAAAAAAGGGAGTACCTACCTATATTGTATATCATATGCCGTAATTTCACGCAAAAGTCACATCCAATTTTAGGTTTAGGTCGGCGATGAAATCAGTCGCCACCGATCAAAAACTGCAATGAAAAATTTACAGGTCAATTAACGTTGCCACTTACTTTGCACTACAACTGTAACTATTCATACAGCTCAAACAGTTTTGCTGGACCTGTAATCTTGTAATAATATATAATATTTGTTGTAAGCCTATTAAATAAATAATAATATGGGAAGTATTGTTGCGGTTTAATTGTTAAATCCCCAATATATTGCGATATATCCTAAATTACCACTAAAAGTCGCTAAAATAATTTTTAGCGAGCAAAAATATCAGAAAATCGCTAGATCTGGCGACAAAGTCGCTGAGGTGGTAGCACTGCATGTAAATTTGGATATACACAATAATTATTCTGTCAATTATGCATTATTTTTTTTGTATGGTATCACATAGTTATTATGTAAAAAAGCGAGAAGGATAATGAAATGGCGATATAATGTTGCCACAGGTTAATGCCGTACGCTATTTTATTTTAACATTAAATAGTGCATTCAATTCCTCCTAATTTTTTTATTGTGATAAAAAATGATATATATTATTATTTAATGTTTTTAATATGTTAATAATTAAGTGAACTCCCTGCATTGATTACTTATTTATATAGAATGTAGTAGTTATGTTACAGTTATTGTGATTAAATGGATATTATATAATGACTGGTCATTATACAGCTTGTGGCGGAAATAATGGATAACCCTGTAACTGCCGGTAGGCCTCTATCATATAAATGGGCCACTGTAAGTGTGGCTCAGGAGATCCCGCGGTGTCATACTGGCCGCGGGTGCCGTCGGGGCGCCGGATTGCTTATGCTTACCCGGCCCCCGCCAACGGCGGATTGAAAGCATGGCCGGGGGGTTTTAGTGGTGTAGGGTCCTCTCCTCGTGGTATGAGTTTAGCATACCACGCTATGGAGAGGGCGAGCCCCACATATCCCACCGCCATGCGCCAGCGCGCGATTACGCTGCAGCGGCGCGGCGGTGATACGTGAATGCATTTCCCCCAAGACAACAAAAAATAAAAAAATAAAAGCCTTTTATCATATATCCCAATTTCAAACTCAGGTGGTCATGCATTTCAAAGTTATTATTATTATTATTTATATTTAAAAATATTGTACCCATTTTTACAAATTCAGCTGCTGTTTCAACATTTAACGGAGGATTTTTATTCTGTTTTTTTGCATTCTTCTTCTGAATTTATGTAATCAAACGCGTATGAACATTTTTTGTTACACTCTAAGATGATTTCAGAAAAAACACAAAATAAATGAAGCGGCCGTAGCCCAATGGCTAGGGCGTCGGACATGTGATCTTGAGGTCGCCGGTTCGAACCTCTCCCATTGCAATACCGACGTGAACCCACTCATAACACAAGCATTTTAGCTTAGCACGAGGGGTTAACAAGAATACTAGTAGATTGCAATAATTCTGTGAGTTGTTTTTTTTTTTAAACCTACTGTGATGGAAGAATACCTGGCACAGGTGTCGATGGCGCGAGTGAAGGACGACCACGAGTCTACAATAACGAAGAAGAAGTTAAAAAGAAAGAAGTTAAAAAAATATATACCGATAAATAATACCGGACTTATTGGAGTTGACATTTTTTTGTTTTGTTTCCATAGTCTTTACCTGTACCTACTATTTTTATTACTTTATCCAAGTCTACGAAGATTACCTACATAAAATTGCTAGTTAATGTGATTAATTCTGTCTTATTGATTACTTTGTCTAAATTGAGAAGACATTATAAATAATAGCTGGATAGTATATATAATATCCGGATTTACTACTTTGGCTGTGGCTGTGACAGTTACATACTATAGGTATTTCCTTTTATTTACTATGGCTACTTATTAGTAATTGTCAAAATTAGTGACGCCAGATATTTTTATCGATATTTTTTTGGTTTTTCACTATGTTTGGTATACATTTTTGATAGAGTAATCGAGCTTGCGTGTTGTGCTATTATTTAATTATTCCTGTCTATGATTATTTCTGTAAATTTGGTATTATCTCTTTAATGCTTTAAATTTTCATATTTTTTCATTAAGTAATAACAACTATTATTTGTATTAGTTTGATTTTCGTACAATTAATGTATTTTTTTAAACTTGTAATATCCGAATCGCGAATACATTCTTGTTTCTTTCGCCTTTCAAAATAAAAGTCTCAGAATATCAAATCAACCTAATCAAACCATATTGAAATAAGATTACTCCCCCCTCGACCTCCTGACCCTTAGTTTGCAATGAACCACCCGATGCCCTCGTAGACCTGAAGTCCGAGAGGCCCGCGAACTGTAAAGTAGAGCGACAGTTGCACAAAACTCCCCTAAAATACTAAAAGTCAGAATCCCTCGATCTCATCGCCAGCGACCCTCTTACGCAGGTTGCTTAGTTTGTAGTTTTTAACGCTGGAGCTCTGCTCACCTTTATGCCCGGTGAAGTAGTAGAAGCCTCGTGGCTACCTACGTTAGTCAAACCGAAAAAAAAAAATGCAATAAGATAAAAAGTAGTTGACTCCTAAAGTTGCAGATTTATTGTTTAGAATTGGAGTAATGGTCTTACTGGTTCTCTTAGATTTCTAGGAAGTGTGTGGCGTACCAAATCCATAGTAATAAGTTAGTGTAACGCTCGTTGTTAGTATCATGTAATTTTGTTTGTGGAAATATCGATATATCATAAACGTCAATATCCCGTCACTAACGGTTTATATTTTGGCGATGAGTGACTGGGTGTGTGTTATGCATTGCAAGTGAATTAATTAATTAATTGAACATATTTAAGGACAAACTGATAATGATAGTAATGTTTTATTTGCTATAAGGATATCATCAACGAACGAAAACATGGCCATGGTTAAAACCCCTGTTTTGAAAGTGATATTATGCGGAGAATACGGTGTTGGGAAAAGTTCTTTATTCCGTCGATTTATTAACAATACATTTGTTCCAAATGCAGACAGAAGGTCAACTTTAGGATTAGACCACTTCGAGAAATCATACGAACTTGCAGACAAGGACGTCAAGGTAAATATAAATAAAAATAAAAAAAACATTTTGTTTAGATCTTATTGAATTGAGCTATTTTTCGATAGTCCAATTAATATTATAATTGGATTTAGTGATACATGATACTAATTTTTATTTCAGTTACAACTATGGGACACTGGTGGCATGGAGCGTATTGCTTCAGTCACTTCAAGTTACTACAAGTTTGCTGAAGCTGCAATCCTTGTGTTTTCACTTGATAATGCATCCTCATTTCATGTGCTGAGCCAACATTTGTTAGACATTGTGACATATGCTGAAAATGCCAAAATATTTTTGTGTGGGAATAAATCTGACTTGGAAGGTTCATCTCCCCAAGTTACTGATGCAGATATTGAGACATTTTGGTGAGTAATTTCATGATATACTCTATAATATCGTAAGTGTGTATAGTCCCTTGAATGGGGTGGTGACTGGTTTGGTTACATTGACATTTCAAAATGTAATAGGGTCATTTCGCCTGTTCGCGTCCATTTAGCGCAGTTGGCAAGTTTGACGGCGATAATAAAAATGTTCCAGCACTAATTTCTATGAAAAATTTATGTAATCTGTTCATTATATTAGTCTATTTTAAGATAAACTTTCAGTTTTGCTCCACCCGTGGACCATTTAGCATCAGAATTAAGCGTTTTACCCAGTTTGCATCCAAAAAATCCAAATTGCGTCCACCCTTGGACCATTTAGCGTCCACCAGCTTAGAAAAGGAATATAGAGGTGATATTTTTAAGAATTTGTAAAGAAAGTTTGTAATTTAACAATTCTTTTAATTTAGAATATAAAAATTAAAAATCAACATTATTTTCATTAAAAAAACATATTGATTGATATTAAAATTACGTAAGTAAAAAATATTTCAAACACCTACGTTTGATATTTTTGTCTCCCCGTCTCGAATTATTTTCTGAACAATATCCAACAATTCTTTGTTTTTTCACTAGAAATCATCAGCCTGTTGTAGTCCACTGCTGAACATGGGCCTCCCCCATCGATTTCCAGCCGGAACGATCGCTAGCGGCTTGCATCCACCGACTCCCCGCGACCTTTATGAGGTCGTCGGTACATCGTGCAGGTCGTCCTACGCTGCGCTAGCCAGTTCGTGGTCTCCACTTGAGAACCTTTCTGCTCCATCGGCCGTCAGTTCTTCGAGCTATGTGTCCTGCCCATTGCCACTTCATTTTGCTAATCCGTTGAGCTATGTCAGTAACCTTCGTTCTCCTGCGGATCTCTTCATTTCTGATTTGAACACGCAGGGAACCGCCGAGCATAGCTCTTTCCATAGCTCGCTGAGCGACTTTGGGCTTTCTTATGAGGCACACAGTAAGAGACCACGTCTTCGATCTCTGTCTCGATATGTCATCACACATTGATTGAAGACTTTGTCTTCAGGCACTGAGGTATTTTGGACGAGAAGATCTCCCGAAGCTTCCCAAACGCTGCCCAGCCGAGTCGAATTCGACGATTGACCTCTTTCTCTAAGTTGGTCCTACCTAGTTGGATCGTTTGACCTAGGTATACGTATCCGGTCACAACTCCGAGAATGGAGTTCCCAACGGCTATAGAGTTGGGCACTACATGGGCGTTATGCATGACTTTCGTCTTGCCCATGTTCATTCTAAGCCCAACTTGTTGGGAAACTCCATCGAGGCCATTGAGCATTTGTCCAAGGCCCTCCGGCGATTCTGCCATGATCACTATGTCGTCGGCAAATCGAAGGTGAGTGATGTACTCACCATTTATGTTGATGCCGTGTCCTTGCCATTCCAGGCGCTTGACGGCGTCCTCCAGACCAGCCGTAAAAAGTTTGGGAGATATAACATCTCCCTGTCTTACGCCTCTCCGTATTGGGATTGCCTTCGTACATTGGCCCTGTGTTGAACCGACATTGTGGCGTTTTGTACAAGCACTTCAGCACTTCAATGTAGCGATAGTCGATACGACACCGCTGAATAGACCTTAGAACCGCCCAAATTTCGACCACATACAATTTTATGTCAAAGTGCAGTTCATTGCCACCAAACAATGTCTGGTAGACAATGTAATTTTATGCTTAAATGAACCTCTCTTGAAGTGGAACTCTTTCGGAAAATGTTGAATGGCAATTTGGTGCGAGTCTATGGCGAACACCTTTGTGTTTTTGCTTGAATTGCAGTTATGCTTTATATAACAATAGGGGCGTGACAACTTTCCAGTGTCGTCTTCTCATTTGAATGAAAATACCGTCTCTAACATATATTTTGTAATAACAAATTTAGAACTTAACTTTCAAATATCTGAAACGTTTTGTGTCCTTAATTTTTAATTTAATCATATAATTAGTAATATTTCAAACAAATAGTTCTTGTAATCCGCCATTTTATAACAAAAAATCAATATGAAATTGTATTTACTTTTCTGTAGGCATATCTTTCGACTGCACCAGTTGTTCAGTGGTTACGGCAGTGGCCTTCTCATAGTCCACAAACACCAAGCATAAGGACTGATTATACTCCTCGGTCTGCTGTTTAATCTGCAGCAGCGTATGTATGTGATCTATGGAACTAAAGCCTTTTCGGAAGCCGGCTTGTTCGGGAGGCTAGAAGTCATCGAGCCTGTGTTCGAGACGATTTATGACTACTCTCGAGAACAGCTTAAAAACATGGCTCAGCAATGTGATGGGTCTATAATTCTTCAACATGGTTTTGTCACCTTACATTTTTAATTATTTTTACAACTAAGTCGTTTGTATCTAACGAAAATAGTGGACGCAATTTGGTTTATCATATCCCCTGTATGCGTCCATTGCGGACGCAAAGTGGAAGTTTTGTAAATTCGATGTAGGAATTCGCGCCCACCTTATTTTAAGCTTTAAATATAAAAGACATAATCAAATTAATAATAAATATTATTCCTTTTTTCATTATAAAAGTCTAAAATTAGCTATGTAGCCAAAAATTCACATAAAACAATAAAAAAATTACCATCAATCATCTTGAGGGAAATCTGTAAAATGGACGCGAATTGGGCGATGGACGCGAACAGGCGAACTTACCCTATATTTAAGTATTAAATTGATAAATTGAGGAGTTCATACTTATTCTACTAGGGCGCCAACTGCCTATGAGTCTTACATTTTGGAACTGCTCTTTTAGTTGTAATCATTTTTATATGTAAGATGGCTAAACATATGACATTACTCTAAGGAGTCCCTTGTTCTGGAGCTATAGATTTCGCAATGCCTCCTAGTGGAGTATAGTATAGTATAGTGAAGAATAACCAATTGTAGTGAAAGAGTGATTCAGTGTAACTGTGGCTAATAAGGTATAATTTGGTCCGCCAAGAATCATCTTCTTTATTTGTAAAGTACAAAATATTAAATTGCTACATTTAATATTCAACCTTATTTGCTTCTGGTTGGTGATTGTGATACCGCGTAGTGACTACGCGGTATCACAATCACCAACAATCTACTTTTCAATTTAGAAAAAAAATATGTTCAGATAAAATGCAAGTAAAATTTTGCAGATATGAAAGTTTGGATGTAAAATCACTTGTTTATTTCAGCTTATTTGTTTAATTTTGCAGTGAACAGTGCCACAATCTGATCAGTACTACATACAAAACATCTTGCAAGTCTGGTAAAGGAGTTGAAGAAATGTTTACTGACATTGCTATGCAACTTGTTGAGTCCAACAGATCAAGAATTGAACTGCAAACTTTAGATCACAATAGTTTCAAAATATCAAACCCAGAAGCACTGGACGAACCTTCATGTAGTTGTTAAGTTTATGGCTTAATAACTTATCTATTTGTTAAGCATTCATTGACCTCTTTGTAATATAATTTGAGTATGTTTGTTTTTGTCAATTAAAAAGTAGTATATGATCTGATGTAAATAGACTTATATGTTGCTAATTTGTTTTGTGTGCCAGATCTCATGCTGGTTTTATATATACCCAAGTGGATTTTGAAGTAGGCACAGTATATTTTTTTTTGTATTATGCATTTGTACTTGTGACACACAATTATTGTTATGGCCTAACAGTATTAGTTATAGAATTTATTATTGTATAAATATAACTGTTTTTTTTTGTACGAAAATATATGTGTGTTTACCTTTCTACTATTTAGCACAGTAATTTGCAGTTAGTTTTACACTACTGCTAATTTATTTTCCACTTTAATTATATGTATAAATCATGTGTGTTTATAACAGATTTATATTTATGATATATAAATGCAAATATCAAAGTTATGTTGTAGTTTTTTAAGTGTTTGAGTGGCATAATCGCAGTATTTGTTTGGTTTGATTCCTGAATTGGGAAAGTTATATTCAATGTTTCTGTTAAGAAATGCGGTTGAAGACTGGAATTGTGGTGTAAGTCAAAAGGCTGGCTTTATGTTAAGTTAGTACATAAAATTGCTAGCGATATACAAGTAATATACTCCTCTGCCTATCCCTTCTGTTATAAGGCGTAATGCTATCTCTGTACTATGCCAATTTTTCTTTTTGGCTTATTATTAAACCAGTATATTTAGTGTTCTCCCCTTATAAAGATGATAATGAGTAAAACCAGGTATTGACCTGTACATATGGTTAATTGGAATAATGAAATAACTTACATTTTATTATGTTAATCCCTTGGAACCAAAGTAATTCCCATTTTTCATAATATTATTGTTTTCTCATATAAATCGCACTAAGGCTGTATACAGAAAGTAAGCTGGCAGCCTACCAGCGCTTATAGGAACCGGTCCATGCAGGTAACAAGCGTTGGCATTTATATCAACAAGCGCCGAACGTCGCCGCCAAGTTCCGAAAATCTTCGACACACCGGTCAGCGCTTGCGCCACCCCCAAATCATAGTCCGACGAGTACGAAATTTTGCTCGATCTGCAACAATCTGCTTGCTTTATGTAACTGTTACCAGAATGGACCAGCGTAGATCGGCCCCGCGCGCCGGCTACCAGCTTTCTTTCTGTATACGGCCTAAGAACTGATTTCATACTAAACTTTCTGTTTAGTACATAAATGAATATGTATATGAATACATACAATAATTAAGAAAATATGTATTTGTCAGTTTAAATTATTTACATTTTACTATTGACTAAATTAATGGTGATTATACTTTGATGATAGATATTTTTTTTTATTCGGCGTAATAGGACTCAAAACTAGACACTGCATTTCTTTTAATTATAATATACATTGACGACCAACATCCGCAATAGACTAAAGCCGGTAACAATTACCTGATTAAATAATTTAATCCACCTGTAAAAATGAAAATAAAACCATAACAATTTTAACAAATATACTTTGTTTTTTATTTGCAGATTACATTATAATTAAAACAACATCATCATCTCGTTTGAAATCAATTTTCTATTCGTTTACATAACTTCGTATGTTCATTAAATAACACACAAAAAATACGGTGCGCAAATTATTCGCATTCTAGAAAGCGTAATTAGAGTAGTCGAAAGTAAAAATGAGCATTTCGGTGTTCAGTTACGTAAATTATACATTATGTAAGTAGCTCTATAATTGATATACAGATCTATTTTTGACAAGACGATAGTCAAATATTATCAAATAAATTCTATGGAATTTGCTCACTACTATAATATTTAATGTTGCGACCATTGAATAGATTTAATATCTACACCTTCTTGTACCATTTCCCATAGCGGGCTCATTTCCCTTAAGCGTAATACGTTTTTAATCGTTTTTTCGGCTGTATAGTCTACTTCTTCAATTGTTGTGAATCTTCCAAATCCAAATCTGAAAAGAAAAAAAATATATTCATTTTTTTTGTTTCAGTTAAAATGTCTTGTATTACTAACATGTCATTGTGACTAAATAAAATAACTGTTAAAAGTATATTTGTAGTCAAATCGCAATTATTATAAATCATTTAAATTTTGGAAGAAGACTTTTCTTCTAAACAGGTTAATGGACCGTCCTTTCTTTGAAAAATAACATTCAGTAATTTGTTGAAGCGACGACATATCATGCTGAGTGTGCCTTCTAGTGTGAAGAACCTACTTCAATAGTTGAAGACTTGATTTAGTTTGCTACATAGAGCAGAGCATAGTGGCGCATTCGTTTGCAAAATCGTTTTACTACGTATTTTTTTTTTTAAATGTCCGGGAGGTTCTCCTGATTCTAAAAGTGTAAGTGGACACTTGGTATCTGTTGCAGTTATTGTTTAAACAACGAAAAATTAAAAATGCTGCAAAACAAGGTTTTTTGCAATAAATTTTTTTTTATATATATTTTTTAGACTATTTTGAATCAAAAAAGTCCTTACACTTTTTACCGTATCTCCAACCCATGAATTTTTATTAATTTTTAAAAATTAAAACTCGTCGAAAATCGTGATTTTCTTCAATTAAATAGTGCACCTGAAAAAAAGATATATCGTGATTTATATTTTTTTTATCAAATATTTAAACTATAATAAACAATATGGCGTAACCAGATATCGAATATTTTATTAATTATTATGTTTTTTATCCTTAACAACAATATGCTCTTTACGCGCATGCACTTTAAGGAGAGTAGTGTTGCCATCTCACTCCCAGTCCTATTTATGACATTAGTAACAGAGAGGCAGAGGGTACGCTTCGACAAATTTTTGCTGCTTTTAAGCAAAAAATCGATTAAAATTTTTTTTTTTACAATTTATTATTAAAATCTAATAATTTTTTTTCGTAGTACTTTTGCAATTTATGATTTTTATTCACTTTTTAGATACTTATAATAACTTTTTCATTTATTGGACTCGCCACGATCATTTTAATTCAACAGTTTCTTCTATCTATGAAAAAATTATTTAAAATGATTGTTTATAACATTATTTTTCAACAACATAAAAAAGAACGAATGCACTTGTCTCAATCCATGAAAAATTTCTACCTGTTACGATGAACGCTATAGGCTTAGCTGGGTTATAAAATTTTATGATGTCGATAATATCGATGCAGTTTCACTAGTTAACAAAAATTTCTTAGTTGAGAAAAAAAGTTAAGAAAAGACTTTTTTTTTTAATCCTAAGAGTACACGTACTATATATAATATATATATATAAAACTATACACTATAATATAATAATATATATACTATAATACTATACACTACACTACTACACGTAAAGGGCATATTGTTGTTAAGGATAAAAAACATAATAATTAATAAAATATTCGATATCTGGTTACGCCATATTGTTTATTATAGTTTAAATATTTGATAAAAAAATATAAATCACGATATATCTTTTTTTCAGGTGCACTATTTAATTCAAGAAAATGACGATTTTCGACGAGTTTTAATTTTTAAAAATTAATAAAAATTCATGGATTGAAGATACGGTAAAAAGTGTAAGGACTTTTTTGATTCAAAATAGTCTAAAAAATATATATATAAAAAAAAATATTGCAAAAAACCTTGTTTTGCAGCATTTTTAATTTTTCGTTGTTTAAACAATAACTGCAACAGATACCAAGTGTCCACTTACACTTTTAGAATCAGGAGAACCTCCCGGACATAAAAAAAAACCGGCCAAGTGCGAGTCGGACTCTCGCACGAAGGGTTCCGTACCTACTA
Organism: Nycteola revayana; assembly: GCA_947037095.2. Lineage (NCBI taxonomy): Eukaryota > Metazoa > Arthropoda > Insecta > Lepidoptera > Nolidae > Nycteola > Nycteola revayana. Next base: position 15,140,634 of record OX344846.2, on the reverse strand, counting down.
GTTGCAAGTGCCTACCTATTTTTGATATCAAGAATACAACAAGTAACATAGTATAAACGTTCTTGTAGCTCGTTGTAACTCTGATCGATGTTAATAAAAGTTGATTGAATGAAAGGTAAATTGCGGTTTACGGTTTATGACGTATTAAAAAAAAACTACTTACTTGATCTCGTTCAAACCAATTTTCGTTGGAAGTTTGCATGGTTATGTATATCATATATTTTTTTTAGATTTATCATTCTCTTATTTTAGAAGATACAGGGGGGGGACACACATTTTACCACTTTGGAAGTGTCTATCGCGCAAACTATTCAGTTTAGAAAAAAATGACATTAGAAACCTCAACATCATTTTTGAACACCTTTTCATAGATACCCAAAATGTATGGGTTCGATGAAAAAAAAATTTTTGAGTTTCAGTTCTATGTATGGGGAACCCCAAAACTTATTGTTTTTTTTTCTATTTTTGTGTGAAAATCTTAATGCGGTTCACAAAATACACCTACTAACCAAGTTTCACCATTATAGTTCATATAGTTTCGGAAAAAAGTGGCTGTGACATACGGACGGACAGACAGACAGACAGACAGACAGACAGACAGACAGATAGACAGACAGACAGACAGACAGACATGACGAATCTATAAGGGTTCCGTTTTTTGCCATTTGGCTACGGAACCCTAAAAATTACGTCGTAAAACGATTTTGCAAACGAATGCGCCACTATGCCCTGCACTAACATGTAACTCTGTAGTATGTCCTTCCTTCTTAATCTTTTGACTTTGTAGTGTCAGTTGAGTGACAAGATCGATTTTTCAGCTGAGCTTGATATTTTGTAGCAGTAGTTAACATTTCTTCCTTTACAATGTTGATTTGAAGGTTTTGGTGTTACCTTGTTAGTAGCCTGGGATATTATTCGTGAAATATTGTTCCACATTCTTTGCAATTTTGAAATTTTTGATTTATATGTACTGCCCCAGAGTTGTAAATATATCGAAATTGGTTAGCATTTGTATTACAAAATGTATTGGAATCACCAACACACCTGTCAATTTCGGTGACAAAGGCAAACCATTACGAGGCTTTTGAACCAGCAGTGCTTGCAGACTGATAATGATTTCAATTTGGTTTTTTATTTAATTAATAAAGAAAATAAATCTCTTTTGTTTAGTAGTCAAAAGGTAATAAAATATGTTACCTGATTGAACTGTGTGCCAAATCTTCATCTGCTCCAATGGCTCTCAATACATATGAGGGTTCTAACGAAGCTGATGTACATGCTGATCCACTTGATAATGCAATGTCCTTCAAAGCCATTAGTAATGATTCACCTAAATAAAAATGTATATTAAAATCCACACAAGAAACATTTCTCACTAGAACTACATTCGGCGGAGAAAGAGCCTGGCATATTTTAGTTTACTATTTTAAATTGAATTAAACAAATATTTGTCCTATATAGAAGGTTGATACGACAGAGGGGCATTAAATTACGCTACGTTTACTATACGTGTTTTTTATTAATCCGATACGGTATAAAAATAAAAAACAACCAAATTGAGTTTTTTTTTTCTTTCAAACAAACTAAATAGCTTACAAATCAGAGTAAAACGTAACCACCCTTTGTAAATAAATTTCACTGAGCTAGCAAAGCGGCAACGTCGCGCGCGCGCCGGTGCGGGATGTTTTGTAATGATTTGCGTCAGAGCGGCAACAACGCATTGTAAGGAAAGATACATCGTGTTCAAACGGCGCAAAAACTTAAAAAAATCATTTGCGACTAAACTACTGCTCCGATTTAATTGATTTTTGGTACAGAGCTTGGAAATGGTACCTAGTATAGGCAGTTTAAAGGAAAGCCCCTCTGTCGTATCAACCCTGTATAAATTGATATGAGACTACATAAACATTTACAATTATAACATTAGTAGTATTTGCTTTTTTTAAGTTTGAGTTATTCTTCTCGCTTTATGGATTTACACGTATTGGACAGCTACCTACTTTATTGCACATCATAGCAAAATGTTTTATAACCAAACCACTCCTCAACAAATAATCTATCAAATGCAATATTTATTATTGTTATATGACTGGTCATTCTAAACTATACCAGGTACCTATTCATTATATCCTAAGATTTCCTTTAATTTGTTTAACTTCTTATATGCACTAAAAAAAATCGCCGCGCTACGCAAAGGTCGATTGGTAGGTAGTTGTAGTACTTGAACATAAGTCTGCCAAGGTGTGTTTGTTGATCATGAAGTTTAATCTTATAGACTAATATTATAGAAATGTACACGCTACGATCCACTGGCGCAGAGTAGCCGTCCAACGCGCGTAAAAGCGCACGGCGCAGCTAGGTAGTAAAGATTATGAGGAGTAGGGACACCCTGGTGCTCCGGGCGTCCCTGTAACTGGCCATAAGTATGGCCCAGGAGAGCCCGCGGAGCCAATCTGGCCGCGGGTGCCGCCAGAGGGTGTCCCGGATTGTACCCCGGTCCCTCACCAACGGCGGACGGAGGAGTACCCGGGGGGTTTTAGAGGTGTAGGGTCCTCTCTAGCGACGGAGGAGATGCGTTAAGGCATTTCCTCCCGGGAAAAAAAAAGTAGTAAAGGTTACCTTCAACATAGGCAAAAGACAAATTAATACAGCCAGGGTATGTTTGTTCTGCATCTCCATTCCTGATTACATGTGTCAACTTTGAATATATCTTGTCTAGAAATCTTTGTGATAATGTTTCCATCCATGCATGATCATAGGCCATTTCTTTGTTAGCTATGTCACAGGCTGAACCTGAAGAAAAAGTTATGAACTTTTAAAAATTATACTTAACTTTTAATCATCATCAGTGTTTTGGTTTGCATACTCAAACAAAATAGTTTTACTCAGATAAATATGTTATTTATTTAATGGTACAATTGAGATTAGAATAGCTATATATAACTAAACATTAGGTCAAGTTCAAATCTCTCAAAAACCCCTTGATTTACTAGATATTTTTTTGTCTGTACTTGTGCAATGTGTTCCACCTCTACCCTAAAATCTGTTGCTGCAACTGTAGTAGTTGAAACCTTCGTTTCGTTTTTGATATATTTATATTATGAATATGTAAATGTTTACCTAAACCAACAGCTAGAGCAGTAGGCACTGTTCCACTTCTCATTCCTCTCTCCTGTCCTCCACCACTCTGAATAGGTTCCACCCTTACTCTTGGTCGACGCCTTATATATAAAGCTCCAACACCTTTGGGTCCATATATCTTGTGTCCAGATATAGACATTACATCAATGTTCATTTTGTTTACATCTATAGGTATTTTTCCTATAGCTTGTGCAGCATCAGTGTGGAAGAAAACCTTCTTACTTTTACATATTGCACCAATCTCAGAAATGGGTTGTTGGACACCTGAAATACAATGTTGTGTTGGAATCAAATATGATTGAAATGGATAAATTTTATAAATCCCTACTAATATTATAAATTTGAATACAAGTTTTGTGTAAGTAAGGAGTGAAGCCATGGGTAAAAGCTAGTTGAATATAAAGTTAAACAGTTAACATGCACTGCTGAACATGGGCTTCTTAACAGACTTTTGAAGTCAGGATCATTGAGGGTCATATTGCTATAATCACAGTGCTTGTCAGGCGGATTGCTGATTGCAGTAAGATGAAGGTAACCTTGAGCTGATAGATGCTGCAACCCTATGAGCTATTTAAAGCTGAAACACTACAGACAACACAAGTGGTCTATGTGATGCATAGTGATAACCAGTCATTGGTTTGGGATACCTGTACAAACTAGCGTTATTGGTTTTATTTTCTTATATATAAAGTAGCTTCCTAATTATATGGTAAATTGATATGATTGGTCGATTTAATACAAAAAAAAATGGTTTAGCTTGCAGTTGCTTAGTGTTAATTTATTAGGATTAAAATGCATATTACCTATTTCATTATTAATTGCCATGATAGATACCAAGCTTGTTTCAGGAGTTAGAGCTTTCTCCAAATCTTGTAAGTCTATAATACCATTTTCTTTTACAGGTAAATATGTTATCTTAAAACCTTCTCCCTCCAGAGCTCTGCATGAGTCCAACACACACTTGTGTTCCTAAAGAAAAAATATATTAAGTATTTAACAGAATGTCATATAAATAAATCATAATACAATGTCCACATTGAACTTAATTGATAGGAATATCACAACTTTAAACATCATACATACAAGCATAAAACAAATTAAACCTAACTTAAACTATTTAATAAAATAAAAAATATTCTAAATCTATGCTACTGGACATGATTATCATATGATGGCAGCATAGCCTGATTGTATAACAGTATCTTACTTACTGTACAAAGTATATACTGACATGCTTATCATCATCTTCCTGCTTGGCTCATTACACCAACCCCAAATAATGGTATTTGGGGTTGGTGTAATATGTCATCTCTTTAATACTTTTAGCTTTCTTACATGCTTATTTGTTAGTTATAAATAAGTACTGGAGAGCTTTACAAGTAAATTCTCAAAAAATAAATATAAACAATGAATTATCTTACTGGAACAGAAGAAAAAAAAATTATAATTAATACTAACAATTTGCGTAGTAACAACATGCTTCTTCCTTGGAGCATAAAACCTCGCAACTCCCTTAACGGAAATATTATTTGACTCAGTGGCTCCAGACGTAAAAATAATTTCTTTTGGCTCTGCTCCAATAAGATTGGCCACTTGTTCCCTGGCTTTTTCTACGGCTGCTTCACTCTCCCATCCGTAAGCATGTGTGCGGGAATGAGGATTGCCATGGTAACTTACAAGATATGGTAACATTGCATCAAGAACCCTTGGATCCTGGAAACAAAAGCATATAGATCAATTATAATTTGATTAGATTTTCAAAGAATTAGAATAATTAAAAGAAGTATAATAACTCACAACAGGGGTTGTAGCTTGAGCATCAAAATACAAAGGACGCCCTTGTCCTTCATGTTTCAAAGCAAATTTACCGGCTTCATCTGAAATACATTAAATATCAGCCTGAATCTAACACACAGCTTAATAACCTTGCAATTTTAGCATTAGCATTACAATTTTGAGATTATCATTATGCAAATAATAAAAATTGCAATTGAGATCATGGAAATATTCTATAATCTATAATTAATAAAGCTGAAGAGTTTGTTTGCTTGGACACACTAATCAGGTTCCCACCTGATTAGTGTGCTTAAGCAAACAACAAATCTTAGGGTGCGTTTCCACAGAAGCGGAGTTGCGCGGAGTTCAGCGGAGCAGAGCCGTGTAAATAGGTAGGTGTTTCCACTAAAGCTGCGCAGAGATGAGCGGTGCAGGGCTGGGTGAAGTGGAACCGAGCGGAGCTGAGACGACTGGAGCGGACTAGAGCTGAGATTAGCGGAGCAGAGCTGGAGATGAGCTGAACAGGGCTGTGAATACATTTTGTTTTCAGTCAGTATGGTGTAGTGTGTGTGTGTGTGTGTGTGTCAGGTCAAACTGCAACAAACAAACTCCCGCGCCTGACGTCGCGTTACCTCTTTCAGCCCTGCTCCACCCCGCGCAACGTCGCTCAACCACGCACATCCCCACTCTACACCGCACAGCCCCGCTCTACACTGCACAGCCCCGCTCTACACCGCACAGCCCCGCTCTACACCGCACAGCCCCGCTCCACCCGCACCCGCACAGCACAGCTCCACTAAGCTCGACACCGCTGTGCTCCGCTTATCTCCGCGCACCATACATTTTAATGTAAATCCTCTCAACTCCGCTAACAGTGTTTCCACTGAATCGGAGCGGAGATGACATGTGTATTTTGAGCAATATGATTGGTCAATTTTTAAAAGTCTCTGCTCGACTCCGCGCAGCTCAGCTTCTGTGGCAGCCTAGGTGTTTTAATGGTTGAAGCAATGCAAAAAAGGAATGATTCTGTTTACCATGTTAAGTTGTGCCATGAAATTGTTGTAAAGAAGACTACTCATAAGTATAATAAATCACTAATAAGAAAATAACTACGACCCTGAACTTAGCGGACAGCAGACAAAATAAAATTTCAGATAGGGATATCTACTAGCGAAATTAAGTTCTCTAAGTTTACCAAATTGGAAAAATTGTTTGTTGCTGATTTACCTACAGGTAAATCATAAACAATAATTTTTTTTTACATATAAATTTTTTTTTAAATTCAAAATTAAATTTTGGGAAACTCTCACTGTGGTGCCCATCGTTTTAAAAATCTGAAACTTTCAATTTTAGTTTATTTTGGGATTCAAAAAAAGTAGGGATGGGCCGAAATTCGTTTTACATTCGGTTTAACTGAACTTTGGCAGCTTGAACCGAACTTCATCATTCGGTCGAATTTCGGTTAAAATGCCGAACATTCTGCACTATACTTGCACTATCATAATAGAAATTAATGAAAAAAACATATCTGTAGTAACAGTGAAATAAAATAAGTCTGATATACTCATAGTCATTTATTTGAATTAGAAAAAGTAATCATACATGATAAACAAAAAACTTAAATTGGTCTTTTTAACTACCAGTCTCAAAAATCTTTGGTTACTTAATCAAACAAAACACAAAATTAAACCGTTCTTCTTTATAACCAAACCAGCCTTAGAAACCTTTCTTACTTAATCAAAAAACAAAATTTTACTGCTCTTCTCAACAAGTCTTAGAAATCTCTCTTACTCTCTTACAATAATAACCAACCATTAGAAATCTCTCTTACATCAGAACACACAATGAAACTGGAAGATCTTAATAATGAGTTTTAGAAATCTTTGCATAGGTACTTAACTTAATAAAAATACTAAATTATATTGGTCTCCTTAATAGTTGGTCTAAAAAAATCTTTACATGATCTGTAACAAAAATTAAATAAACTTTGCATTCTTCTGACACACATCTCACTCATCAAAAGATAAGTATATTCAATAAACTAGCGGCCCGCCCCGGCTTCGCACGGGTGTACTTTTATACCCTACCCCTACCCTAACCCTACCCTACCCTACCCCTACCCTACCCTACCCCTACCCCTACCCAAAAGTATCCTATGTCCTTCACCCAGTTCTTAGCTACCTCCCTACCAATTTTCAGCCAAATCGGTTCAGCCGTTCTTGAGTTATAAATAGTGTAACTAACACGACTTTCTTTTGTTTTTAAAATGTATTCTGCTATTCAGGGCGGAGACAAATCCAACGAAACAAAAACCATGAAAATTTGAAATTGATCCAGCCGATCTCGAGTTATAAGTGTTGTAACAAACCCGTCTTTATTTTATATATATAGATATGAATGTTTTAATTCGTAATATCTTTTGAATGGAAAGTCCAATTTAAATAATTTAAAAACTATTTTATAGGTAGTTAAATAGTCTTGACCATAAAATAATTTATTTGGATAAGGATTAATATAAACACATAAATAACATGGTTTGAATTTGGTTAGCATTTTCATTAATGTTTAAAATGAAAAAAGTTGTTGTAGTGACATAACTACAATAGTTGGACATATGCTACCGCGAAGTTTTTTGTAGACATTATGATGTTCTTCAATATTGTTGTACATTATTTTGTTCTATCGCTAATAGTTTCGGCAGCGCATTCGACGAAAGACATTTTAAGACTCATTTTTCTACACCTTCGGTTACATTGTTCAAATTTTACCAAGGATCCCTAATTATTTTCAAAATGAAATGTAGCCTATGTCAAATTGGAAAAATGTAGCATTCTATTGGTGAAAGAATTTTTTTAATCGGCCCAGTACTTTTTGAGCCTATTCATTACAAACATACAAAAATAGGTACAAATCTTTCCTCTTTATAATATTAGTGTAGATTATAATATTAGGGTAGATAAATAAGAAAATAAAAAATCCGAGACAAATAATCTTTAGACTTTCGAAAAATTAAGACATGACATTTTTTTGATTTTGGTTTTGATTATTTTTAACTTTGATAACTGGCATCAAAATTTAAAAAAAATCAAAAATTTAAAATAAAAAAATATCATCTTTAAATTGTTTAAAGACCAAAAAAATGTTTTTTTTTTTTTTTTTCAATTATAATATTTTTCTCTTAGATATATGTCCCAGTATGCCCTACGCCAAAATTAAAAAAACAAACTGAAATCACTTTTTTTGAATCCCAAAATAAACTAAATTTGAAAGTTTCAGATTTTTAAAACGATGGGCACCACAGTGAGAGTTTCCCAAAATTTAATTTTGAATTAAAAAAAATATTTATAAGTAAAAAAAAATATTGTTTATCACCTGTAGGTAAATCAACGACAAACAATTTTTCCAATTTGGTAAACTTAGAGAACTTAATTTTGCTAATAGATATCCCTATCTGAAATTTTATTTTGTCTGCTGTCCGCTAAGTTCAGGGTCATAAATAACTATACCCATAATTTTAGCTAAGATTCATAAACAATATTTTATATAAGTCATGTATTCATTATATACTTATAATTATAGCTTTCTGCAGTATAATAACATGTCATATAAACTAACTAAACTACCGAAATTTTTTACACAAGTGTTTCCCATTTGTTGGGTCACATTCAACCATCAAAATAAAATACCAGGGCACAACATTCCGGCCTTGTTTAAGTGGACCCAGACAAAAAAAAGAGACCAAATAAGCAATACCAAAAATCATTCAGTGGGTAGTCATACTTATGTATTACTAATGAAACATATTTCTATTAATACGAGTATTATATTACCCGAAAAAAAAACAGCTTGGGTTTATTATTATTAAATATAACTAAAAGCATTAAGTGGGTCTCGAAAAGTCTGTTAAAACTACCGGGAAATGGCAGATTTTTTTTTGGAAAACAGTGGTTTTCACAATATTTTTTTTTATAACGTTGTAGTCGGCATGATATTTTTATGTTACGTATTAAAATTAAATGATGCTTTTATCATAAATTTAAGAGTCTGTTTACATAGTAGAGAAGTAATTACAGATAATTACTGCCATTTGGATGATAACACATTGTAGTTTTCATTCGGTAAACGCACTTACCTGAAAATAAACGTTGTCCTTCGATGAGTACTAGAATACCATCGTCTTTGACAACATTTGTTTTATTTAAAATACTTTTGGAAAGAGCCGGTATAACATTTTTACAGAGACGAAACATTGCGCAGTGTTAAAGTCTTATACGCTATATCCAATAAATTTTCTTTTCGGATTTTTTAACAATGTCACATGTCCTGTCAAGTATCCGTCGACCGTCAGTTTAGTATCACTGTCAACCTCACTGTCAACTAACTAAACTGACTTCGGACTAAGAATGACAGATCATGTCAGACAGAGATCGCAGATTTGGTCTTAGAGTCGTAACTATTTAGAGCTAACTAAAAAGGTAAAAATGAGCACCTAATATTTAAATATGTATAGGCTTGTTAATTCGTATCTATGTAATATAAAATCAAAAATGTTGAGTTATTAAATTTATTTGTCATATTAGTCAGTGCTGAACACTCACAGAAAATTCTGTTCTGTGGTGACACTACAATACTGCGTCACTTGCGCGGTAATACACACTGTATAACAGTATCAGTCTAGTCAACAAGCCATATTATTTTTTAAGGATTAAGTTCTTATTTTTATTAGGTTTAAAAACAAAAAAAAATGGGTTGTCGAAATTTATCATTTTCTTGGCAAAAAATAAAAACACTGTTTGAGGGCTCAAGAACATCGAAATACTATGAAATATTTTATACAGAATTTTAATGTTCCGGTTTGCAAAAATAAATCATAAGGACTATTAATAAAATTAGGAACTCGTATTATTTTAAGTCCGAAAAAGTTAATACGTGACATTACGATTTTTATTATTCCAAATAAACTTATTGTATATTGTTTATATAAAATTATACATATTTTATGTGTATTTAAAAACTATATGTAACGCTTAAAGTAATTATTTCTGCCTTTTGAGGGTGTATTATTTGGGTTGGGTTAGGAATCAGGATAGAATAGAATCTTCGGGGCCCATGTCCAACGACTAGCCCCGAAGCTGGTGGTCTTGGCGGGCTTTTGACGAATCTTGGCAGAGAGGCAGGAGCACCTGCCGCAAGCTGTACGCCGGAGTGATCCGCTCCATGCCGCTCTACAGCGCCCCCATTAGGGTCGACGCGTTGAATACGTGGAACATGGCCCTGCAGCTCACCACTGTTATTGCGCCGACGATACGGCACACGGTGTTGGACTGTCCGGCGTGGACCAACGAGTAGGAGGAGCTCATTGGCGTGGTGGGAGACGACCTCTCTCTGCCGAACATAATCTTAAAGTAGGTTAGAGGTCGTGGGAGGCGGTTGCCTCCTTCTGTAGGCAGGTAATGTCACAGAAGGAGGCCGCCGAAGCGGGAGAGAGAAGAAGATCGCGGCGAAGAGTCGGCGGGCTGGCCGTCAGTGGCAGGCTGAAACCCGCCGCCTACCACCCTAGGCTCGGCCTCGGGGAGTGGCGCACATGGGCCCCACTCCCTTCGAGGCTTTCCTTCCGACCTATGAGGAGTAGGGACGCTTCACACTCCGGGCGTCCCTATAATTCGGACAAATGAGTCACAGTAAGTGTGGCCCAGGAGATCCCGCGGCGCCATATTGGCCGCGGGTGCCGTCGGGGGCTGGATTGCTTGTGCGTACCCGGCCCCCGTTTACGGTGGATAGAAGGACTGTCCGGGGGGTTTTAGTGGTGTAGGGTCCTCTCCTCGTGGTATGAGTAGCATACCATATAGAATGCTTAAATGCATTTCCCCCGGACAAAAAAGAAATATGATAGAATAGAATCTAATTATTCGGTACCTATTTTAATCATCAGAATTTGTATTTTTGATATCTAGAATTATCATTAAGTCGGACATATTATTATTCGATGTATTGAAAGTCGGTATTATAAGAATAGAATGATATTTATGATAAGTGTATGTTAAGATTTATGATAAATTTGATTTCTGGTTTTCGGTGTAGCGAATCATTCGGAATTATAAAAATTGGCGGTATTGAAATGTTTAAATTCGTGATTTTTACTATAGGTAGTGGTAGTAGCTAGTAGCTCAGCAGAACAATATCGCAATCACATAATGTATAAGCTCTAGCTGAAAGTATACTCTAGGTATATTTTCATTCTATGGTGTTAGTTATTTTATTTGCTTTGTTTGTCAGTGTCAGTAAAGTGTCATTGTCATCAGGTCAAGTTTGTTTCGGTTCGGCGAAATAAATTAAATCTCCAATTTGTGTTATAAAAAATGGTTTATTTACATTTTCCTTCAAATTTAACAGAAGAAGAGTTAATGCTTCAAGCCAAATATCAAAAATTAAAAAAGAAAAAGAAGGCATTACAGGCACTAAAAGCTCCAAAGCAGGAGCCGGAGAAGCCAATATTACCAAAGCGACCGACAGAAGCACGAGACGCTCGTGAGATCGCTCGAAAACTCATTAAAAGTGGAGCCATCCAAGCTATCAAAAGCCCACCACCTCAACCACAGAATGCTACTTTCAAGCGTCCAAGAGCAGGTACTAAATAACTTAGTATTTATTAACTTACGTAGTCTACTATCATATGGAGTTTTAGGAAGACTATGAGATAGGAGTAATTTTATGGAGTAAGAGAAAAAAGGAAGCGCAAAGTGATCCCTCTTACATTCATCTTTCCAAAGAAAAATAAATGAAAAAAATAAAAATAATTGTTCTACTTTCACCAAACTACAAATAATAATTACAATAAAAACATCTTTATGTTTGCTAAAATTATACAGTTTACAAGGTGATGAAACTTATCAGTTTGTAAAGCACAATACATTTCCTTGTGTATAGACAAATGTATTGTGCTTTACAAACTGATAAGTTTCATCACCTTGTAAACTGTATAATTTTAGAAAGGAAATGTATTGTGCTTTACAAACTGATAAGTTTCTCCAAAACTAAGTGAATCCTTTTTTTATTTTTAATGATTTTATATTAATGTATATTTGTGATTTAATATTAGGTAATGCTTGTATTTTGGGTACGTCACCCAAAATACAAGCATTCACTTAATTTCGGTGACCCTTATTCTGTTCATTTGAGTAATGTATTACAATTTATTATTTTTCTTGACCTACAAGTATCTATTAATGTCTTTTAATAAGTGTATTGTATTGTCAAAAGTATATAGAAATATGTGAATACTTTGTCTTTGATTAATAACCCATAATAATATAAATCGAGCGCAGCATGCTGAAATTGAAAAGGTTAGATAAGGTCAACCACAAAAAATCAGAGAAAGAACAAAAATTAAAGATGCTCTAAAGCATGCTCTCAGACTTAAGTGGAAATGGGCAGGACATGTTTCTTGCTTGCAAAATGACAGATGGACAATTTCCGCCACTGAATGGCCAGGTCCACTAGGATAAAGAGTTGGTAGACCTCAGAGACGATGGGCTGATGACATTGTACAAGCTGCTGGGAAGAAATGGACTGTGGAATGTCTGGTGAGGACAGAGAAGATTGAAAACGGCTGGAGGAGGCCTATACCCAAAAAGGGATTCATACCAACAAAAATAAAAATAAAACTTACTAACTATACTAACAAAGTTTATTCAAATATTAAATTAAAACATACACATTGTTCTACTAACCATACTAACACAAAGTTTAGCTTCATTTAGTTTAGTTGACTTAAACTAACATTCATGTAAATTGGTATGAAATCAAATAAAGGCTTTATTATTATTATTATTAATAATAATAATATTGTAAAGACTTTGTTTTAATTAAACTTTTAATTATACCGAAAAAAAATGATACTAGGTCTTCTTCCTACAATCCATTATGATGCCCATGGTATTCTAATATTTCCAGATGACCAGGATATTTTTAAATTATAGTAATTTTTAACATCACAAAGTTCTGTAATGTTAAATAGCTTCAGGAATATCTAACTTAAAGCAGTACTAGTATTCAAAAACCTCTATATTCTTAAATACCCATAGCTTACAATGTGCCAATATTAATATGATTTTGTACTTTGAGCTACAATCATGAAACTATACAGAGAGACTTAAACATAAAGAATTTAATTAATTAAACCATTTTCTAATTGCAGGCAGAGAGAGGAAACTGAGTGGTTCTGCCAGTGCCACTGGTGGAGTGGCTTCATACCAGCCGTTCAGTGCTTCACAGGAGCCACCACCTCCTGAAGAGAAAGCAGCTCCCAGAGTCAAGTATTTATATGACTCATTTGTCACAGCTAGAGAAAAGTAAGTTTAACTATTCAAAGATACTAGTATTATTAAGAGGTATAGTTTGTGATGTTGTAGGGAGTAATCTTTCGATCTACTGAAGTGATTTTGAAAATTCATTTACCTATAGAAAGCCACGTCATTTGTGTGAGTGTCATAGGCTATATATTTTAGATTCAAGTTTTCGTGGAAACCAGAATAACGCGGGTGAACGTGAAAAAATGCCGAATTTTCAATTGCCAATAACTTGAAAAGTATTGGGTTTTTTTTTAAACTTTATAGAACATTTTTTTCTTATCATTCTTATTATATATCTATGGATATCAAAGGTTATTCTGAAAAAAAATTACACCACCGAGAAGATGTGGCAACCTCCCCCAGGGTGGGTGCGGAGTTCAGATCATTTTCACTTTTGAAGTTAAGGGTAAGATGATCCTAATTCCAAATTTTAATGCATATCGGTTTACAGTAAAAAAATTCGGAGCAATAACGCTTCAATGACTGCACTAATAGCTCATTTATCGAGAATGGTTATAGGCCTAATAAATAAAACATTAATTATTCCAGAGAAGAGAAAGGTGCTCGCAACCAACCTCCAGCTCCAACTGGAGTTCCCGCAGGGATTGGAAGTGAGTCACCAGCGCCAACACCTGCGGCTGGTCCTAGAAGTTCGGTCATTCAAGTGACAGGCGCTCGCATATCAGAAGAGACAATCAGAAGACGCCTAGCCTCCTATGAACCATTTGCATTCACACAAGAACCAGATGATGACAAGTATGCATTGTATTTTTTTAATTGCATAAAAACTAGTACAAGATGATTGTAGAAAGTCATACCTTTATGATATTCATTGATGCGGAAGTAGTTTATATTATCTATACTAATATTATAAAGCTGCAGAGTTTGTTTGTTTGTTTGTTTGTTTGTTTGTTTGTTTGAACGCGCTAATCTCAGGAGCTACTGGTCCGATTTCAAAAATTCTTTCAGTGTTGGATAGTCCATTTATCGAGGGAGGTTATAGGCTATATTTTATTTTCAAAAAAGTTAGGGATCCGTAAAAAATTGCGATTTTGTAACCCAAGGTGTAAAAGCGAAAACCTATTTATGCGTGCGCTGCAAAAACTATTGACAATAGAACAAAATGATGTACTACGGGTTTGTAGGTCTTATTAAGATCTACAAAAAAGCCCGCGAGAGCATATATCTAACTATCATAGTTTAGTCACAATTACCGCTTTTATGTTTATAAAAAAATATTAAATCGTCTGAAGAAAGAAACTACGTTAAATGTATATCGTAATATTAATCCTTATCCAAATTAAGCATTATGTTATCAAGGGTATTTATGTAGGAGTAAAATACTTTTTGTTTTATTCCAATCGGACATTTCGTTGAGAAATTATCACGAGTATAAAACGCAAAAAAAATGTTCCTAATAATGAGTTATTTGCCATAATAGATAAAGCTGAAGAGTTTGTTTACTTGAACGCGCTAAGCTCAGCAACTACTGGTCCGATTTGAAAATTTTTTTCAGTGTTAGATAGCCCATTTATTGAGGAAGCTATAAGCTATATTTTTTTTTAAGTTTCTACGGGAACGGGAATTACGCGGGTGAAACCGCGCGCGGAAGCTAGTCTATATATATAAAAGAAAGTCGTGTTTGTTACAACACTTATAACTCGAGAACGGCTGGACCGATTGCCATGGTTTTTGATTTGTTGGATTTGTTTCCGTCCCGAATAGCAGAATACATTTTAAAAACAAAAGAAAGTCGTGTTAGTTACACTATTTATAACTCAAGAACGGCTGAACCGATTTGGCTGAAAATTGGTAGGGAGGTAGTTAAGAACTGGGAGAAGGACATAGGATACTTTTGGGTAGGGGTAGGGTAGGGTAGGGTAGGGTAGGGTAGGGTAGGGTAGGGTAGGGTAGGGTAGGGTAGGGTAGGGTAGGGTAGGGTAGGGTAGGGTAGGGTAGGGTAGGGTAGGGTAGGGTAGGGTAGGGTAGGGTAGGGTAGGGTAGGGTAGGGTAGGGTAGGGTAGGGTAGGGTAGGGTAGGGTAGGGTAGGGTAGGGTAGGGTAGGGTAGGGTAGGGTAGGGTAGGGTAGGGTAGGGTAGGGTAGGGTAGGGTAGGGTAGGGTAGGGTAGGGTAGGGTAGGGTAGGGTAGGGTAGGGTAGGGTAGGGTAGGGTAGGGTAGGGTTGGGTAGGGTAGGGTAGGGTAGGGTAGGGTAGGGTAGGGTAGGGTAGGGTAGGGTAGGGTAGGGTAGGGTAGGGTAGGGTAGGGGTAGGGTAGGGGTATGGTAGGGGAGGGGTATGGTAGGGGTAGGGTAGGGGTAGGGTAGGGTAGGGGTATTGAGGGTAGGTGTAGGGTAGGGGTAGGGTAGGGGTAGGGGTAGGGTAGGGCAGGGGTAGGGTAGGGCAGGGGTAGGGTATAAAAGTCCACCCGTGCGAAGCCGGGGCAGGCCGCTAGTTAGCTAATAAAGAAGAGATAATCGTACTAGCTATATTAAACATAATTGTCAATACGACCTCAAAGTAGTAATCTATTATCGTTATGCATTATTATTATTTATTATCACATATAGACAAAGCTTTCACTAGAAAAAAAACTCAGTTTGATGTTTTTCACCTATTGACAATTTAACATTCATCTATCTATCTTCTATATAAATAAAGATGGATAACCAAAATGTATGTATGCGCATAAATTGAGAAAGACTTTATCTATCGGGCTGGTTATTTTCATTGCGTTCGTAATGATAAAGGGATAAAATTACGGGAAAAAGCACGAACATCTTATAATAAATTAATATCATATCGTTTTTCGGTTGCAGAGCTTTCCTAACATTCGAGACTGCGGACATAGCAGCACTTGCGCAGGGCTCGCTCGAAGGCTTGGAGGATGGTTGGCGCATTACTATGGCTCGTCCGCGGCCCCCGCCCCCGCCCGGCTCCTGGACTCCTGCCCCGGCAACACCACGAAACCCCCCGCCGAAGGACGCTAAGCGCACTCTCTTGACATACGACGATATATTTGATTAAATGTAAATATAGTTATTCAATTGTATTTTTTTATTTCATAACTATTATTATTATTAAATTCTGGAATGAAAGGAAAAATCCTGGAAAATCGCGTTCGCGAACACGACGCGTCCCCCTTCGCAGGAGGGCGAAGGTTAGTGCAAAAACATTTAGTTTGCAAAAAACTTTCCGATGCCCTAGTAGACCCGAAGTCTGAGAGTCTCGTGAACTGTAAAGTAAAACGCCAGTTGCACAATATTCCCCTTGAAAATCGCATGTCATCATTCCACCAGCGACCGCCCTGTGCTGAGGTCCAAGTCGGACAGGGGTGGCTTAGTCTGTAGTTTTTAAACCATTTATTGAGCCTGGAGCTCTGCTCGCCTTTATACCCCGTGAAGTAGCAAAAGCCTTATGGCTAACTACATAAATGTCCATCCTCAAAAAAAACTGTTGTGTAGTGCGGTGGATGTCCGTCATAATGCTCTGTGCATCGAGGAAGTAATATAATATTTATTTATTTTCCTACATGCATGTATTTTACAGTCAAATATGTTACCGGAAAATGATAAGAATCGTAAGTTGATCAACTTACAAGTTGAACAAAATAAAATTATTATAAACGTATTTTTTAGCGATGTCTTTTTATAGAATAATTGAGTTAGATGACACAACAAATCGTTTCTTGTACTTATGTTTCGGTCAAAATAAATTCGTATTTAAATAGTGTTTTTAACGGTATGTAGGTACCTACATGCAATTTGGTGAATCATTACAATTATGGAGGAAATGTAACTTCTTAGAAATTACATTTGTTGGAAAATGAGTAATTTTTACTAACAATGAACTAATTAACCACAACTAGCTCAGCTCTGTGGTTTCCGGCTTAGAATAGACCTCTCTTTCCTTAGAAAGAGATGCAGCATCTATCAGCTCAAAGATACTCTCATCTTACTGCGATCACCAATTCGACTGCCAAGCGTGGTGATTACATATCCTGGCTTGCCAATGGCTTGCATAGGTTCAGTAGTGAACCTAAAAGGGGCGATAAAGTAAACTTAGGTAAGGATGATTTTGCCAAGATATTTCATAGGTTTTGCCAAGAATGTAAAGGTAATAGTAAAGTAATAGACGTATGATAAAATAAATAATCAGTTAATTTAGGAGATAAGAACGGCCGTATTAAGTTAAATTGTCAGTTTAGTAAATTACTGGTATTTTAAGTAAATAATTAATTAAGATTGCAGCAGAATTTTAGCTAAAATCGTCATACGTTACACGTCAATAAGCGAATGAGCCAGCATGCGTCATTCATTGATTACCAACATAATGCCAAGTATATAAATAGTGCAATAGAAGTCCGTTATGTGGAAGGAATAACCCGGCCAAATAAAGATGCTAACATTATGTAAACATGTTAACAGTAATTAGGCAAGTAAGTTCTGTAAGAAAGTATAGGTAGTTTTATTTTTATCATCAGGCCTAACGTCCATTACTGATTCATGCACGTTCTTCGAAGGGGGTGCAGCCATCCCCACGATTGTCAGGCGGATTGGTTACCGTAGTATTGTATACAGCATACACATAGGTAAGTTTCACGTTTTCAGATTGTCTCAGGAACTACGGGACCGATTTTGAAGATTTTCAGTGCTAGGTAGCCCATTTATCGAGGAAGGTCATACCTATGCTATTTATCATCACGTTAAGATCAATAGAAGTGGAGCACCAATGAAGAATGTTTCCAAAAAACAGGGTTAGCCCAAAGTAACTATTCCACGCGGACGAAGTCGCAGTCACAAGCTAGATAAATGATAATGTTTGAACTATAATGACAAAGACATAACATTAGATGGCCAGAATTAATCATAAGGATCTTTACGTTAACTCCAGGCGATGGTACCTAGTATCTTAAGCTAGCTAGATATTTATCAACATACTGGTACATATACCTACTGCTACTTACTTATTACAATCAAGCTGTGTGATCCGAAAACTTGATTTTGTAGTATAGATAAGTCAAATTTGGGGTCAGTCCACCTTTACACTTTTTAGTAACGTTATTAGCCTCCAAAGATTCTTCTAAGAAACTACCTTCTTTGTTTTTCAACTTGCCCACCTTCTTATTATAGCCGTGTTACTTTATTGGTTATTGTACTATAAATACCCACTCACAATGTAATACACCCACTATAAATACACGCTTAGTGTTGACCTCACTCATTGTTTAGACTTTGGGAAGTGACATAATTGAATCCCAGATAATTAAAAGACAATAACTAATTTATTTTCCTTGTGTGAAGTGAATCAATATAAAGGAAAATATAAAAAATGGCAAAAATAAATCCCGTCAATGTATTTCTATTACTGAATATTGTCTTGTGTGCTGTAATACATGTCTCAGCGAAGCCGAGGGATATAACTGCGTTACAGGCAAATGACAAATTGCAGGATGTTGAAGATGGCACAGCGTTACAGGCTAAAGACCCTTTGTCTGCTGAACATGGAAAACCTACCAAAGATCTTGCCTTGGAAAATGCCACTAAAGATGAAGCAAATCCAGGTATGTTCGTTTGAAGTATTTTATTACATTTTATACTAAGTAGGTACCTAGTTTATTTCCATTTATTAGTTAATTTAAATTTACAATAAACTATTTATTCATGAATGCAAAGTAGAAAGGGTTATGTGTTAAATAATGAAAATTTACAATGGTTATTCTGATTCAGAATTACCTAAATATCGTGGAAATAAAAATATTTTAACATGGAAGGTGACACACCTTCCTATTCCTCGTAAAAATTTGGTAGCTTTAACACATAAGATAATCTATTAGATTCCAGAACTATTCAGTCTCATAATTAAAACGGTCTCACTCCTACCTACCTAGATACCTAACTCACGGCACAGATAGAACAATTGAACTGAATCACAACTTTCTAAAAACAAATCTCAAGGACTGCTAAAGCTAATTTACCTATAGCATACGCAAACGATTACATTTTTACATCATTTTTTATGTAAAATTCCACGTAAAAGTCAATGCAAATGAAAAATTGCTAACGGAAAATTATTTAAATCTCTGAAAAAACACTAAGGTCAATATTTTTTTTTATAATCATATACCTACCGAATCCAAAACCCTTTTCTAAAGAACAGTAGGTGGTCTGATAATGATTCCTTCATCAATGATTACAGTTTATTCTACGATGAGTAATCATAAGTAATAAGTTAAATTTATATTTCAGGAGGCATCTACCATGGCCCAGTAGCTTGTGACACTGAAGAGGACGCCGAAGATCCAGTATGTCAGGAGCACTGTCTACCAAAGGGTTACACTTATGGACTGTGCATTAGCAAGAAATGCACTTGCGTATAGTAATTAATTTGATGATTCTTTAATTTTAGGCGCGTGTAATATTCTTGTTAAAATTATTATCGACACTCTTTTCGCTAATTAGTCAGGCATAGGTAACTATCAAATAAAAGTACTTAACGTTAATAATATAAACAAAGTGATTGTACCTTTTCTCTGGAGGGAAATACATAAGGCAATATTAGATATACAGGGTTATTTGTAAAACACCGGTAACCTCTCAGGACTATATTACTAACATCATAAACATCAACTTTTGTTCTACGACTTTTTACAAAACAATACATTTACCAAAAACAAACCTTCAATATTTCGTTGTCCTATCTAACACATTTCAACTCTGTATTCCCCGCTCCCTTCGCTATTGTCGGTACTATCGCTTTCTTTTGCTTCGCATAGACTTCGTAACATTTAGAGCGTTGAATTTAAATATTTTAATTTTTGTGTGTAAATCTGATGAATTAAAATATGATGAATTTTTAAAAGCCATAGAACAAAAGTTGATGATTATGATGTTAGTAACGTAGTCCTGAGAGGTTACCGGTGTTTTACAAATAACCCTGTATATAGAAAGACATTATAGAAGCGGCCGTAGCCCAATGGCTAAGGCGTCGGACTTGCGGTCATGTGGTCGCCGGTTCATTCCTCACTCATTGCACTACCGACATGAAGCCACTCGTAACAGGCATTTTAGCTTAGCACGAGGGGTTAACACTAGTATTCGTGTTAACCCATCGTGCTAAGCTAAAATAATTTGTAATAAAAAAAGGCATGTTTATGTATTTTCCCCTTTGCTGTATTTTCAGTGCACCGGTGTGTCAGTGGTTACGGTAGTTGCTTCTGAGACCTAGTGTTCTGGGTTTGATTCCCACTCGGGAAACTTATTTGTGTGAAATACGGGTAACCACGGGTATAAATCTTGTGACCTGTAATACAGGCATTCTGTCTACATCAGGCACCAGTCTCTCACAAAGATTTCTTATTTACCATTTTAACATAATTATAATTGTAAACCAATTGTAAACTTTGTGAAAGATAATAAATATATTTTTATTATTATTATTATGATTGTTATGAGTCCTTGTATTTGTGTATTTGTGTCCTTGAATTATGTGTAATTGCAAAGTCCCTCACGACATAGGGATTTACTTCCCTAGTGCGGGAGTGGTCATCATGGCTATGAAGAGGGCCAGTGCGATGATATTTTATGCTAATCATAGTACCACGAGGAGAGGTTAATGAGCTGAAAGCTAATCACGTAACGATATATTACTATGAATTTAATAAAAATTCTTCATTACTATCGGTTTATTGTAACGCTATTCCTATGTTATTGTTATTGTATTATTTAAGGAGCGTTAACCTAGAAAATTGACTTATTGAAATCTTTTTTTCTAGAATAGTAAACACTAAGTAGCGAAGACGTTTTTATCAAAGTCAGTAGTAGTAATATCGTTGCGTTATTGGCCTCTTGGCCCATTAGCGTAGCAACTTCTTACAGAATAAATACAGCCAAATAACATTGGTTAGTATTTGTTATTGGGGATGAGTAAGGTCGCCAGAGCTAACGAGGGGGAAAGAGGAAGACATATCTACTGTACTGGCATTTGCTGCTGTCCATAGGCACTAGCTTATGCCGGGAACATATGCCTAATTAGACATTAAAAAAAACACACGTGATTGACATATTATAATTGTACTAGTTAAAAAATAAAAATGAAACCACTAGTTAATTGGTATTTGTAATTAAAGTTTTAAAATAATTTTACAATAATATTTGTCTTTTTATGTAAATGCTATATTTATATACTAAAATATAATTCCTGTATACTTTATTTATGTTATTATTACTTACTTACTTATTTCGCTGGCTCAGCGACCCGAAGTGGATCTTGGCCTCCGACATTAAAGTGCGCCATTCTTCTCTATTCTGTGCCAAATCTGACCAGTCGGGCACTTCCAGCTCTTTCAGGTCTTTGGCGTCTTCATCCTTCCAGCGATATCTCGGACGACCCACCGGGCGCCGCCCGGAAGATTGACCGAGATAAGCTTTCTTTGCTGCTCGATCCTCTCCACATGTCCTAGCCAGCGAAGTCGGGAAGATTTTATTTCTCCAATAATGTTCGGCTCGGACACTAGCTCTTCTATCTCCCGGTTGTATCTCCGTCTCCATTCCCCATCCTCTCCTTTGTTGGACCCAGAATTTTCCGCAATATCTTTCGTTCCGCCACTAAGAGTTTATTTTCCTCCTTCAAAGTTAGCGTCCAAGTTTCGCACTCGTACATTAAAATCGGTCTGATGACAGTTTTGTAGGTCCGGATTTTAGTGGTTCTGTTTAGCAATTTGGACACTAACACCTTGTGAAGGGCTGCGGTACACGTTGACGATGTGGATGTCGATTTCGTCCTCCCTCTGATTGGTGTCAGTGATCGTGCACCCGAGATATTTAAACTTGTCGACCCTTGTAGGTTGTGCCATTCACATGAAGGTCTTTTCGCTTGGCTCTGGGGTCTTTGTATCTTTTCATGTGAAGGTATTCCGTCTTCTCACGGCTGATTCTGAGACCCACATGTTTTCCCTCTTCCTCCAGTATCTCCGTCATATTAATAACCTCCCTTTCACATTGCCCCAGGATCGCAAGGTCATCGGCATACCCTACAATTTTGTGATCCCGTGTCCGTGTCCGTGTCCGTTCAATTCTACTCCCCCATCTATCAGTAGAACTTTGCGGATGATGAGTTCGAGATCCAAGTTGAACAAAATAGGCGAAAGGGCGTCCCCCTGCTTGAGTCCGGTCACCACTTCAAACTCCTCTGTCAGTCCCCCTCCAACTCTAACCCGCATTTTACTTGTTCCAGTAGCTATCTTGATCATTTTAACCAGCTTCGTCGGTACTTGGAATGATGTTATTATTTGATAGAGAGTCTCTCGGTCGATACTATCATATGCCTTGGTGAAGTCCACAAACAGGCAATGGACACTTTGGGCGTACTCCCACCGTTTTTCCATAATTTGTTTCAGAAGAAACATTTGGTCCACTGTACTGTGGTTTTTGCGGAAGCCACATTGGTAGTCGCCGAGTATTTTCTCTGCATAAGGTTCTAAACGGGCGAGTACAACGTATGAGAGCACTTTATATGCCGTCGGAAGCAACGCAATCCCTCTGTAGTTTCCGCATTTCTTCCTGCATCCCTTTTTATGTATCGGGCAAATTATACCCACATTCTACTCCATCGGCTGTTGCTCTTCTTCCCAGATTCTGCGTATTATTTCATACAGTCGAGATTGCATCGCTCCCCCGCCATATTTCCATAGCTCTCCCACTATATTATCTATACCAGGGGCTTTATGATTCTTGAGCCTCATTATAGCTTTGCGAACCTCTTCGAAGTCCGGTGGTTCCTCATGATGGTCGTGGTCTTGATGAGTATCTACGTGTATTGATGTCTGGTTGGTGACCGGTGGGCAATTAAGGAGTTGCTGAAAATACTGGCGCCACATAGTTTTCTGTTTTTCAGGATCCGAGACAAGGTTTCCTTCTTCATCTTCAAGGAGTTGAGTGACGGGTTGGTATACCTTTTTAGCTGTTCTTACCTCCTGGTAGAACTTTCGTGATTCGTTCGATCTTATTAACGTTTCCATACCCTCTAATATTCCTGTCAGATGATCCCTCCTTGCTCTTCTCACTAGTCTCCTGAGATCTTTCCTTGCTAATTGGTGTTTTTCGTCCCATCTGCTGTCCTGTTCAGCTAGCACCTTATACTCTCTTTTTCGCTCCATTGCCGTTTCGCAATCTTCATTCCACCATTTCCTTCTTTTCTGTCGCTTCCTCTTGCCTAGTACTCGGATCCCTACGTTTTTAACTATCTGTTTAGTTTGTTCCCAGTCTGTGTGTATGTCCACTGTTTTATCCAGCTGCGCAAATCTATTGTTTAGTTCCAGGTTAAAT
The DNA here is from genome assembly GCA_947037095.2 of Nycteola revayana. Classification (NCBI taxonomy): domain Eukaryota; kingdom Metazoa; phylum Arthropoda; class Insecta; order Lepidoptera; family Nolidae; genus Nycteola; species Nycteola revayana. Next base: position 15,117,044 of record OX344846.2, on the reverse strand, counting down.
GCGAGACATGTGGGTTTATCTTTAAGACTATCTGTATTGATTATGGGTTCTCTCACAGTTTGTTTATAACTTGTGATTTTGATTTTGGCCTTTACTTTAACGCCCACCAGATAATGATCACTGTCGCAGTCAGCTCCACGGTACGACCGTACATCCTAAACCATACTCTTGTGTCTCTCGTCAATCAGCACATGATCAATTTGGTTCACCGTTCTTCCGTCATGTGATTTCCAAGTTCCTTGGTGAATGTCTTTGTGCGGGAACATTGTGCTTTTAATGACCATTGATTTTAAAGAAGCAAAGGATATTAATCTCAGGCCGTTCTCATTTGAATTTGAATGTTTACTGTACAGACCTATTGTGGGCAAGTATGCCTGTTCGCGTCCGACTTTAGCATTAAAATCCTCTAGCAGTATTTTGGTATCGTAGTCCGGGATCTGATCGAATGCAGCTTCGAGGTCTTCATAGAAGCTATCCTTAACTTCATCATCAGCTAGTTCTGTCGGTGCGTAGGCGTTAAGTATGGATATGTTATTAAATTTACTTTATATTCTTAGTAGACATATTTTTTCTGATACTGGTGCGAATTTGAGAACGCTGCCTACTGCTTTCTTGCTCACCAGGAATCCAGTACCATATTCGTGTTTTCCGTAGTCAGGTCCACTATACAGAAACAATGACCCGTTTTCTACAACACACTTTCCTTGTCCAGGCCATCTGACTTCCTGTAGAGCTGCCATGTGGATATTATATCGCTACAGTTCCTTATTTGTTTGGTACAGCGCTCCCGGCCTATACAAACTTAATACGTTCCATGTTGCTAATCGGAGGTCCAAATTTCCATGCCTTAAGTCGTCGTCGGGATCGGATCGTTTATTCTTCTTTTTCGGTTTCATAACAATGTCTTTTTTCCGTGAGAGGGCTGTTAACCCGCCGCACAACTCCCGAAATGCTGGAGGGCCACACCCGTCGTTGGTCAGCGAGTCCATCGGACTTAGCCGGTTAGCGTATCTAGGCTGTACTACCGACCGTTCCCCTATCCGCCACCCAGGGGACGCTTAGTTTCCCTTTTTTATTCCTGCTTTTTCTTGAAGTATCTTTGTCACCTCCCCAGGGTAACTCCCTAAAAATAAGTTTACCACACTATTATATGTAGGCACTTGCCAATAGGCATGAAGAACAAAAATATCTATTTAGCCCATCAGTTAGATTTGCAAAAAATATTGGACACTTTTTTTTAAACAAAAATTTCATGTGACGTCACTTCTAGGTACAATTTTACCTAGTAGTGACGTCACAAGTCACCTCTCCTGCACTTTCTAGTTTGTTGTTGCTCTGTATTTTTTTTATTGATTTGATAAATAAAAAAATACGAGTCTAATATTTTTTAGTAATCTAACTGACGGATTAATTATAAATATTTAGCCTTCATACCATGAAGTATTATATACCAAAGCTAAGCATTACATGTATAGCTTATACACATCTCTGACTCAGACTACTTAGTACGTGTAGGTATTATGATATAGTTTTATTTCGGTCGGACATACGAAGTTAGCCACGTGGCTTTTGCTACTTCACCTCTAGTTCTCCCAGAGTTTATTTCATAATGATCATTCTTCATGAAATTATTTAACATAAATTATCGAAATTCATAAATATCGGAATTACTTTGAAGTCGTATGATAAATTCATAGACTCTGACAAACTATGCTCGTTTACGATATAGTCGGCGTCAAATATTCTATGAATTTTTAGCGACATCTACATTAGCCGCACAAAAATTACAAATGGACGAGTGGCGCCATCTACCACCTAGCATTCCAACTAACCTGTATCGCGCTATACAAGTTCGCAAGCCAATTCGCACATACACAAGTTGCGAACAGTAACAAACGGCGGTCGGCTGCCGGGCATATCACCTCGCCCGGCAAAGTTATATTTCTTATTAAATTTTAAACGATGACACCACCCGTATTCCATATTTCAATTTTATGGCTTTTTATTCGGTGGTCGAATTTTATGAATCTCAATTTTAAAGTATAATATATGGTAAGCATTTTCGTGAAGTGTTCAAAACATAAAAAAAAATGTATTCCATATAAAGGTAATTAAATCATTTTAATTATTGTATGAAATATAATATGTAGCTACGTAGGCACCTAGCTCCAAAAATTTTTGATCTCATTATGACCAAACATGCATAAAAATCTAGTCATTTAGAGCTACTATTATTGCCTATTACATTCGCAAAATAAATAATATTTGATAGAAATAATTCAAATTAATATAATAATAAAAACATTAATTCAAATAGACATATTTCAAATTATCCGTTAAGTACTTAAAAGTGCTAATTTTCATTTCATGATTTCAAAGTTGCATTTCATCTCAAGGCAAAGAATTTCTGTGTGTCTTTCTCCCATATTCTTGTCTTGTTGTTTGATAGGTAATACTAATTTCATGTTCATCCCGTTAATACAAAGAGCGTCTGCCTCGTCCTGTATTTTTTTCCAGCTGTACTCAATATCTTCTTTTTTGGTCATTCTGGAACAGATTACGAATCGAATAACATATCTTTCTTGATAATTACCTGCTACCATAAATATCTTCTTCTTTTCCGTTATACGTTTCAACAGCTTCTTCGTTTTGATGTCTCCCTCTTTTAGTCTAAAGCAAACTAATCCCATAGATGGTTCTGGTTCAATTAGGAACCTATCTTCTGCTCTCACTAATGTTGAAAAGTAGTTAGCCAGGCTTATCTGTTTTCTTATGTGTTTTCGCAATCCTTCTGCACCATATATTCTTAAAACTGTCCATAATTTTAAAGACCTAAATCGACGGCCCAATGATATCTGCCAGTGTCGATAATCTGGTATATTTTCATTTTTATTGTCTTCTAAATATGTTCTTTGTACATTAAACGCTTTGACTAAATCGTATCCATTTTTCACCCACATCGCAGAACAATCTGCATTGACAAGCATCCATTTGTGAGCGTTCACGTCAATAGAGTCTGAATATTCGATTCCTTTCATTAAGTGCCTATACTCTGGGCAAATGAATGCTGCACCTGCGTATGCTGCATCTACATGTAACCAAACATCATTTTCATTACAGATTGGTCCTAATTCGTATAAAGGGTCGAATGCACAAGTGACAGTAGTGCCCAAATTAGCAACTACAAAGCAAGGTATTAAACCCGAAGCGCGATCTTTTTCCAATGCCTGTTTGAGTGTTTCTCCACGCAATTGTCCTTGAGAGTCTGATTTCAGTATCCGCATTTTTATCGACCCGAGCAAGCCAGCTTTTTCAACTGAGGAGTTACATTGATCGGACGTGTACGCTACAAGCTTAGCCTTTAAATGGTCTTCGTCTAAACTGAAGTCATTTACAGTAAGCCTTCGAATTGCCTTATCTTTAGCAACCAACAATGCCAACAATGTTGCTTCACTAGCTGAACTCTGTAAAAATATAATTATCATTACAATATTTAACAGATTAAACAAATTCATTATTTCAAGTAATTATGTATAGTATGTACTTCAATTTAATTTAAGTGAGTATTGTCCCTGCAATATATAAAATAGTCATATAGCCTCTGTTAGCGAATAAATGCCTGGAATTTTAGTTCAGTGATAATCTCAACTACTGATATCCATGGGGTGATATTTTTTTATTATTAGAATTTTTGTGGCCATATAGGTTACCTGAATGACACCTCCTCCGGGACCATTTGAACTATTTAGGAACTGTTCAGGTATCCCCAGCAGCTTACCCAACCAGTTCATCGTTACTATCTCCAGTTCTGTGCATGCAGGACTTGAAAGCTGGAAACAATAAAATGTTATAGACATAAAAGTCCGAAAAGCAAGAGCGGTAATAAAAAGCTATAGAAAGTTTAAAAAAAAAATGAGAAAATAAAAATACAAAAGCAGAGAGAATTTATTTGATTCGAAACTTTGTATTTATTCAGTCATGATATACCATAGGCCGGTCGCCACTTATAAATATTGTAATTTAAAAGGTCGGAGATACCTACAGATTTTAGGCAAAAGGCAGAAATATTCTCGTTATAAATAACTTATATTACTACTAGCTTCCCTAGCGCGGTTTAAGGACTTCATCATTAAATACTCCTGGATAATGAAGCTGCTTTCTAATTATGAAAAATTAGCGCGTTCAAGCTAATAAATAATGCGCTATTGCTGTGAGATTTCAGTATAGATTCATTTTGTCGTACGCATGTTTGCCGGTGCAACCGTTATTATGATAATACGGAAGCAAAGCATATTTATCTAATAAAGTAATTTATATAACATGTAAGGAATTTAATATTGGTAAAGGAATAGAACTATAGAAATAGTCACCCAGTTAAGTCCTACGACAGAAAGTCCATCACACAGCATTCCTCCGATAACACTCGCATATGAATGGCCGGTCGGGTAAAAAGCGTGGAACCGCGGTGAGTACCAATGTGTTAGCTGAAAAAATAATAAGATAACATTTTCAGTATTGCCTATGTCAAATTATAAATATTTTGATTTGTTAATAAATTAAATAGAAATGGTGGCATATCATATATTAGTTGAGAGTCTTATCTATAGCGTTTGCATGTAATATACCTACTAGACGTAGGCGCATCGACCATTTGAATTACGGTTTAGTGGCCTGTGTCCTATCTTGTAGATACAATAACGAAATAGTTGTGGAATCTAGTTGTTTAAGTTCTCATGTAAGTGACGTATGTCTTAATGAGAATAAATGTCTTTAAACCTGAAACCTGAATAAGCATAAGATACTCCGAATCCTGGACAGTCCAGCGATGCAATTTTAATACTTACACCAGGCACTATAGTTTCGTTAAAGTCTTTAAGGATCTCTTTCCAGTCCTCCGGTTGTTCCGGAGCTTCCTCTGGGAGCGCGTTTATTAGTTGGCCAGGTTCCGTGGTCGCTAAGACGTCACTGTAAGTTTAACAATAGTAATTTAAATTACACTTTTCTTTAATTAAAATGAAAGGTAAAGGTTAATAGAGGTATAAGTTACTATTTAATTATTCTCCAGTAGGTAGATATAATAATTGATTTCATCTGTTCTGTCTGTAATTAACAACGCGCTAAAATGGTAAACATTTGTGCCAATTTGACAACAAAAACAAAAAGAAAAGGGTGGCCCAGAGCGTTTATTTGTGTGACATAATACGGGCTGATGATGATTTATATATAAAAAAACTAACCGAACCGAGGGGTGTTAGGCAAATTTAAAAAAAAATATCAACGCCATCTTCAAATTTAAATTTGCCCACAAGACTCGATCAATAAAATTACAAAATAATTTAATGCGTCATCGAAAATGAAACAGATTTATAAATCCATATGTGCATAAATTTGGTCTTACTATTGAATGACCTTACACATTTGTTGATTCTTAGTTCCTCAATATAATTATTAGTCATTAATTATAATATATACTTACCTATCATAAATGTATATATATTTAATCTAACATTTATTTTAAAATTAATTAATGGGTTATTGTTTGGGATATGTTGTTGGGCTAATATATTTTGAGTCGTAGGATCTATCTAATTACACATCAAAATCGCTTCGAAACTGTGTTAATGGTGTCGAACAATCTAGATTATCTTGTAGGTATTGTTAGGCGCTTAGCCTTGAAGGAGGCTGAATTTTAATTGTCTTGTATTAGTAACCATAGCAAAATCACTTTGCAATGCTAAAGAAAGTATATAAATTTGATCGATTTTGATAAACTAATGTCTAACTAGATTATTTTTAGCAAATGTTTTGAGTACCTAGCGCCGTAGACAATTCTACCGACGCGAAGTAGTAAATAATTTCCAGTCATTGTTTTATTTGTAATTTTAACGGTAGGTATCCGAATATTTGGTATCATCGCTGCAAGTTTAGATTCTTTTATAATTATACGTATAATAATAGTTTGAAATAGTAGTAAAAGTTTGTTTGTTAGATTCTTGTGTAATTTGTAATATAGGTTAGTATAGAGTTTTGATCCTTTTTTTCGGGCGGACATTTAGTAGTTAGAGAAGCCTTGTAGTACGAGGCTTTTGCTCCTTCACCGGGCGTAAAGGTGATCAGAGCTCCAGGCATATTAAATGGTTTTATACCTCAAATTAAGAAACCTGCGCACGAGACCGCCTTTTAAACCTCGACTCAGGGCGGTCGCTGACGGAGGGATTGTGGCATTATGACTTTTTAGTTGTTTAGGGGAGTTTTGTGCAACTGTCGCTCTACGTTACATTGAGCGGGCCTCTCGGACTTAGCGTCTACGAGGTCATTGGAAAGTTTTGTGCAAACCAAGGGTCGAAAGGGCAAGGTTTCTTTGTTTGCATTTGCGGATGCTGTCATCTCCATATCTTCTAGACATAGCGCCCGATAGATTGGTCTCTGTTTAGTGGTGTTAGTTTCTTGCAGTTTCTATACTGGTAGTTGGTAAGGTGTGATCTCATCGTCCGGGAGGCCGACAGCGCTTACGACGCTTTGTGAGCCAAGGCCTATAGTTGGACGTTGCAACCACCAAAGGGTGCTGAGCCGCGGTGCCCCGGTGGCAAGTCGACTGAATCTACATTGAATAGTTCGTAAGCGGAACAAACTGCTAGACGCGGTTTGAGCGAATACGGCCCCCGCGTACGTCATTATCCGACGTGCGTCGTACGCCCGCGGTATAAATCCTAATCTGTTCATCAAATAAGAATTTAAAAGACAGTGTAGTCGATTGAGAGTAAATGAACATGCACGAATGGTTTCCACATTTTTTTTATTTATTTGGACTTGGAATTTTTAATAAAGTAGTAGTTACTTTGTAACTAAACATCGCGAATATATTGCTTTATAGAGTTATAGCGCATGATATTTTATGAGGATAGACTACTTTGTAACAGGGCCGAGTTGCAAGTAAAATAAATGGGCTCCCACGATAAAGTCTCAAAAAAAACCGACGAGTAAACAACTTATCTTTTGCTCTTTATCCCTACAGTGTTTTGTAGAAACAATGGTAATTCTAATATTTATTTACTCCAATAATGGAATCATAAAAATACCAAAATTCCAATTGTCAGTCAAGGGAAAATCATTTGTGACCTACACTCATTTGTTGCCCTGAGGCTTCCAGACCTTACCTATATCCGACCCTGCTTTGTAATTTTCATGGTAATTTTATTAGGCATGAAAATTTCTTACACATTATTCTTAATTGAATTCTTAACTATTATATGTAATTATAATAAAATAGTAACTAAGTGTATAAATGGAATGACTATTTCAGGAGTTTAATATGTACTTAAACTTTTACGTACCACAATTGAAAAATGGCTTTTCTGTTGTTTCGTATACCTATGATGTGATGTGTGACACAGGCATCGCTTCCCTTTTCATATTTGAGAGAAAAAAGCGACACACAAAAATGAAAAACCAAATTTAACACGTTTACACTTATTTCTGGTCTAGACACGTAATCTAGTTAGGATTATGTGAACTTAGGGTATTTATGTCACAAATAAACATCCGATTATGTATAATGATTTTGAATTAAAATTTATTCGTGTACAGGTACACTTCAATATACCTACTTACCGGTCTCTAATATTTTCCACATAGTCGATCAGGGTTTCAATTACAGCTTTTCCAAAATCACGAAATTGCTCAGCGTCCATTATGTTTCTAAAACACAGTTCACCGTGTTTTTAATATTAATACAGTCTCCGGAAAATAATACGAATCGTAAGTTGATGAACTTTCGTGCCACTCATATTGTTAAATTTAGTAACTAGTTTCAGTGAAGGTTAATACTAATTATTATATTAATTACTCAATTATTATGACACTTAACCAAACGATATTCTACTGTTGTAACAAAACAAAAAAACATCATCTTCAGGAAGTCCTGTTGAACTCCATTGGTTTAGGTTTAGGTTCTTTTTTACCACCCGAAACCTTGTTAATTTATCAAATAACAAGAAAGTTGATACCGGAGACAATATCATAGGTATAAAACGAATAGTTACTTTTGGACGGTTACAGCGAGACTGGTTAAAAAGACGCACGGTCCAGATATGATATTTATAATAATGACGAAGTATATTTATAGCAACAGTAATTTTTAGGTATAGTGAAAAAAACAAACTGCATGTTATTATGTTATAGTATATCATATATTAGGTATGGTTATTTCTAGTATTACATAATATTATATAATTATTATTACGTAATTTTCGTAAAAAATTATACTGAGTGTTTGATACACTCAGTACAATTTTTTACGAAAATTGGGCGGACGGAAAAGTAGGTATATGAATATTCACAAACTTACATTTAATACAGCGAATGAGTGCAGAATGCTTATACCTATATATTTAAACTCGTAAAATTTTGACCACTGGGCGACCACCAGTAATATAATAGGTATTGTTTGACACCTGATAAGTAAGAAGTATATTATTATGTAAAATTACGTATATTTTATTATATAAGTAGCAGCCGTTAAAACTTGGTTCACTTGGGCATTAAGTACCAATGTACAAATTATAATTTACTAAACTATTAATAAATAAAACGACCAAGTGCGACTCGCGCACCGAGGGTTCCGTACAAGCCTGTAGGAATATTAGTAAAAGTCATATTTATAACTAAAACTTAAGGTTTTCGGAATTTTTACTGTATGTGTGGTATAAATCGTTGATTCATGCCAAATTCCAAGATACTAGGTCGACCGAAAGCACTCTTTAGGCTTTGATTCCATTCCGAATAGTTGCGAGTTTTAAGATATGCTGCTTAAATTGCTGACAAGTTTGGTTTTGTTACAGCTTAAAGGTATTATAGATCTGATTTGATTTATAATTTCAATTTAATACCTTTACGCGTTCATGAGGAAAGGGGTAGTAAGTTTAAAATGATGGTTTTCGCAATTATTCCTTTATCTGTGCTATAAGACGTAGCTTCGTACCAAATTTCATGGTTCTTAATTCACGGGAAGTACCCTGTTGGTTTTGATTCCCTTGCAAGTGTCGAAAATTTGCGGCGTATATTTGCTTTTGAATGCGTTTGCTTAGAAGTTTGATTTTTTCACAGCTCCTAGGGACAGTAGAACTCCGCCGCCTACCACCCTAGGCTCGGCCTCGGGGAGTGGGGCACATGGGCCCCGCTCCCTTCGAGGCTGACCCATGAGGAGTAGGGACGCCTCTACACTCCGAGCGTCCCTATAATTGGGCAAATGGGCCACTATAAGTGTGGCCCAGGAGATCCCGCGGTTCCACACCCGGCCCCCGCCAACGGCGGATCGAAGGAGTGTCCGGGGGGTTTTAGTGGTGTAGGCTCATGGTATGAGTTTAGCATACAACGCTATAGAGAGGGCGAATCCCACATATCCCACCGCCAGCGCGCGAATACGCTGCAGCGACCTAGCAAATGCGTAAATGAATTTCCCCACGGACAACCAAAAAAAATGGACAATATAACTGAGTACCTATTTAATATTAATTTCAGCTTGATACTTCACGCGTTCCTGAGAAAATGGGGACAAAAAGGTATAAGAGTTTAGTTTTTTTGCTTTTGTGGTACAGAACCCAATAAAACCGGCCAGCGCATGTTGGAATATCGTACCGCAACATAACAAATATTTTAAAATTTAATTTGCATTATTGCAGACACTTTTTCTATTATTTAAACGTCAGATTGTTTGAACAAAATTATATAATTACACAGTCGTGATAATCGCGAATAAACGTTTGGGTAAGTAAAACTGATAACATGTTTTGTTAATTGGTATAATTTGAACCAAACCCGTTCAGCAGTTTTTGTTTGAGAGATTTTTTTTTGTTTGATGTTTTTCTTGTTAGAATGTATAAATCGTTTATACTAAAATACCCACATTTCTAATGTAAAAGAAAAATATGAATTATATTCGTCACCGGAAAATAAAAAGCATCGTTAGTTAACTTTCTAGTGAGGTGAAAAATAAAGGAGGTTTCGGGTACTTAGTTCAAAAAAAAAAACCTAAACTAACCTCACCTAAACCAATGGAGTTCAACAGGACAGTTGAAGTTTTTTTGTTTTGTTACAACAGTAGCATAGTCCCGTTGGGTGAAGTGTCATAATAATTAAGTAAATAATATAATAATAATGCGCGTTCACAGAAACTGGCAACTAAATTTAATAATATGAGTGGCACGTCGCACGAAACTTGATCAACTAATGATTCGTATTATTTTCCGGCGACATATATATTTTAAGATAAGTAACAATTTGTCAGAAATTGTTGCGCTGTACTAACTATGCGAAGCCGGGTTACTCGTTATCTACAAAAATAAAAAAGAATCGCCAAAATGTTTTTTTCGCATAACTTGATTACCAATTTGGTTCAGCCTTGGAATGGAAGTAGTTATTATGGGGACAAGGTTTGTATGAAAGAAAATTTCGGAAAATGTACAGGAAATGTGAATACGACCGGAGGGCACAGGCGTGGGGCATGAACGCGTTATAGGACAGGACTGTAAGGAGGGCGACCCAATACTTTGACCGGTGTGGTATCCAGAAAGTCGTTTTGAGCGTATGCGCGGGCGTGTTGCCATAGTAAAGAATTAGCCTGTGGAGCCCGGTGTTTAGTTGCTTGTTGCTTATTGCAGTAAAAACTTCTGGTAAGCATTTTAATGTATACCATTCGGCGTTAATGCCGCTTTGGTTTCGTAATGGTATTGATGTCAGATATTTTGATCGCTAGTTTCTTTACTTCACTAGAATTTCTCTGAGCTTTTCGATCGCTTCACTTTCGTAGGCATTGGTTCGTTTTGAAACAGCCAAACTGTTGACTGACACTTTGTTTCTGGATCGTATTGATAGATACAGGATTAATCACCTGTCATAACGTCCTAAAGGCGTCGAGATGAGCCTGCTTCTGAACTTCATTGACGTTGTGCACCTAGAGCTAAGATAGTTTCATCTTTTAAATCCTTTCCGAACCAATCTGAAGAGTATGCTGAATATTTTCGTATGTAATGCGCCTATTGTCTTGAATGAAACTTTTCACTACTAGCACGTTTCCTTCGGTAACAGCCGTCGTAGGACGACCGTTTCTTTCTATATGCCCCAAAGTTAGACCACCGCGCTTGAATTCGTTGGTATAATGAATTCAAGCGCGATCGTCTAAAATAGTTGCTTTAGAAGGTCCTTCATCCATAAAAACTATTTGAAGACGAACAAACGACTCGTCCGGTTTTAGGTCACATTTAAAATGATTAAAAAAACATCGCACGAAAATGTTCCCGCCGCAGATCCATTTTTCAATGAGACATGATATTTTAATTTAGTTGTCCAAAAAATTTTCGAGGGAAATTCGAATTCAAACGATAGTTTTTTACTTTTAAATAATCATATTTTATTACATAATTATTATCGGCCAGGTTCTCATACAAAAAAACTTTGTTTCGCATTTTTTTCTGAGTTGCCTGGTATATCGATATAATATTTTTATTACAAAAAATCTTAAAAGTAATTATAATAACATATTATTATAATAATTATCTTCTATTGTTGGCGAAATTTTCTTCTTGTAAACTATTAACAAGTATCACATAATAATATTTAATCTATCCTGATCACGCCATAACCTGAGAATTACTTAATCGATATAGCCGATTTCTTGTTTTGATGAACTTGTAATTAAAGGGTTAGGTTTTTATAAAATAAAACATAATTTTGGTAAAATCCACGGAAAATTACATAGTTATTTAAGCGTTTGGCAGCGACGCTGGGCACGAACAGCTAGTAAGAAATAAAAGTGTTTATTTACGTAGGTATATAAAAAATAAGAGTGCGCCGAATTTTGAAATAAATCTCTTAATTTTATCTAACTGTGCCCAATATTTGCTTAATATATACTAATTTCTTTCCTTCCTCAGGTTCCCTTTCTCAAAGTCCGGCGATGTTGGAATTAATCCTAAATGAGTAGAAATAGGTTTAGTGCGTAATAAATCGTTAGAATACAGTAATTCTGTTTCATCCTTAATTTGTTTCCAACTGAAATCAATGTCATCTTTTCTAGTCAATCTAGAACATACCACGAATCTGATTACATACATATCCCGATACATACATGGTACCATAAATATCTTCTTGTTTGCCGTTATGTGGTCCAAAAGCTTTTTTGTAATAGCGTTGCCTGATTTTAATCTGAAAAAAACTAATCCCATACTTGGTTCTGGTTCAACTATAAACCTGTTGTCAGCTCTCACCAACGTAGCAAAGTAGTTGGCAAGGCTTATTTGTTTTCTAATGTGACTTCGCAAACCTTCAGCGCCATACACTCTCATAACCGTCCATAATTTAAGAGATCTAAATCTACGACTCAAAGGTAATTGCCAGTGGCGATAATCAGGCATATTGTTATCTGTATCGATGTCGTCTAAATAAATTCTTTGTACGTTGAATGCTCTAATAACATCGTATCCATTTTTCACCCCATCGCAGAACAGTCTAAATTAACGAGCATCCATTTGTGAGTATTCACGACGATTGAATCTGAATATTCAATAACTTTCATCAAATATCTATATTCTGGACACATAAATGCAGCATCAATATGTAACCATACACCGTTTTCATTACATATCGGCCCCAATTCGTGCAAAGGATCAAAAGCACAAATACCGGTAGTGCCAAGATTTGCAACTACGAAACAAGGTTTAGGCCTAATCTTTCTCGAAGGCTTGTTTGAGTGTAGCTCCGCGCAGCCTTCCATCAGAGTCTGCTTTAAATAATCTCATTTTCATTGAACCGAGTAAGCCAGCTTTCTCAACTGAAGAGTTGCTTTGATCAGAAGTGTATGCGACAAGCTTGGGTTTTATTTCGTCTTCATCAAGAATACTATCTTCTTGAGTCAACTTGCGGACAGTTTTATCTTTAGCAACCAGAAGCCCCACAAGAGTAGCTTCACTGGCCGAAACCTGCAAACATGACATATTTTTATGATACTGTGTATAATCATAAAAATATATTATATGTAGTCGAATCATATAAGATCAATAAGATTTAAGGATACAGGACACCTAAAAGTTAAATTTTAGAGTTTTGTACTCAAAGAACTTATAGAATTCTACCTATATCCCACGACAGAAAATAAAATTATGTTTTAAATCAACGGATGTATCAATACACGAAGAATGTGTATGTATTCACGTTATTTAATTGACGAGCTTATTACCTTTTTATATAGATAGTAGGGATCTAACTAAAGATATACGAACAGTTTAAAAGTTTCAAGCATATACCATACCTTTGCTAGGTTAACTAGACTTTAGATTTCTACTTGTATAAATGTAATAATTGACCTAAAAAACACGCCGAAAACTGAAGTCATTAACACATTTGTTAGCTCCCAAATAAATATTTTTTTATAATATGTATGTAAAAAAATACTTTATATAATTTACCTGAATGACGCCTCTCCCGGGTCCATCGGAACTGTTTAAGAACTCCTTAGGTATCCCCAGTAGCTGACCCAACCAGTTCATCGTTACCACCTCCAGTTCTGTGCTCGCGGGGCTGGACAACTGCAAAAGTTGTTTTAATAAACTGTGCATTTCCGTAAATAATACTAGACACGTTGAATTATGGCATAAATTGCAATTGGGAATGTATACGGCAGAGTTATTATAGTGCATGTAGGTATTTAATCCATGTGTGGATAGAGAAAGTCAAACGAATTAAATGATATTTATTCAGCACTTAGGTATTTACATACACTTCAATTATACACAATGAAATATGATTAAAATAATTAAATACAAAATATCGCAAATAAAATCTATTGCGGATTAGCTAATAGTCTTTCTGCCAGTCTAGTATCATGTCATATGTATAGTAATAACAATAATTAATTCTATAATTAAAATCTTAATACAATTTAGCTCTATAGAAAGAGGCACGTCTTTAAACAGTATTTTTCCGTATAAGTGACACACGTCTGAGGGCACTCTTAATGGGCTAGGACCACGGCTCAGGGCATCGCTAATGCTATGAGAAATATTACTGTGACAACAATTATATTAAAAAAAAAAAAAAGGCGGTGATCACTGGCACGGACTACAGGCACTTGATAATCGGATTAGGACAGGGGGCCAACGCGTCCTCGGTCTGTCCGGCGAGGATCCTAGCCTAGCTAACCTGCAGATTTCTCTAGCTACCTAAGTGGACGGCCCGGAGAAGAAACTCAGAAAGAAACTCCGGTTTTCTTCTTTCCGTCTTTTTTTGCTTGGTTTAGCTCTTTTTTTTCCTATTTATTATTTATAACATTTAATCATTTATTTATTTTAAAGGTTGTGGGCTTATGCATGCTCAAAACCGTTAGTCACTAGTTACAACGATCTTATTTTTTCTACACCTATACTGACCTATAGGTATATCATCCAGCGCCTTCAAAATGACAATAACTCAATTTAATAATAAGTTTGTCATTTGCAATCAGTATCTAAATATTAGAAAACGGATAACGGGAATACATCCTGTCAATCAGTAATGTGTACTGTCAACATATTATTATGTAGGAAATATTAAAATAACGCCTGTCTTTATAAACATCTTTGGAGTATAGGGACAGGTTTTTTTTTTTTTTTTTTTTTTTTTTTTTTTTTTTCGGACGGACATATGTAGTTAGCCCTGAGGCTTTTGCTACTTCACCGGGCACAAAGGCGAGCAGAGCTCCAGCCTAGATAAATGGTTTAAACACTACAAACTAAGCAACCTGCGCAAGAGGGCGACCCCTGTGGGACTTGGACCTCGGCTCAGGGCGGTCGCTGACGGGGAGATTGAGGGATTATGGCTTTTAGTTTAGGGGAGTTTTGTGCAACTGTCGCTCTACTTTACAGTTCGCGGGCCTCTCGGACTTCGGGTCTACGAGGGCATCGGAAGGTTCTTAGCAAACTAAGGGTCGGGAGGGCGAGGGGGGACGCGTCGCGTTCGCGGGCGCACTCTTCTCCGGCGGGTCGGATAGAGTGGTCTCTGTGTAGTGGTGCTAGTTTCTTGCAGTCTCTGTACTGCTAGTTGGTAAGTTGTGATTTCGTCGTCCGGGTCGTCAAGGACGCCCCGAGGCCGACGGTGTTTACGACGCTTTGTGGGCAAAGGCCTATAGTCAGATGCTGCAACAACCAACGGGTTTGGGTGCTGAGCCGCGGATTCAAAGAAGCGCTCCGACGCCTCTTTCATCCACTGCTTGATGGAGGGCAGTTGGAGATCAGAATGCAAGTTGCGATTTCGAATGAACCACGGTGCCCCGGTGGCACGTCGAGTGAATCTACTTTGAACAGTTTGTAAGCGGTACAAACTGCTAGACGCTGTATGAGCAAATACGGTGCTCGCGTACGTCATAATCGGCCTTATACACGTGGTATAAATCCTAACCTTGTTATCAAGTGATAGTTTACTGCGTGAATTTAAAAGACAGTGTAGCCGACTAAGCGTAAGTAAAGCCCGTGCACGAACGGTTTCTACATGCGCTCTGAAGTTTAGCTTTCGGTCAAGGATTACGCCTAAATATTTGGCTTGCCGTTCCCAAGGGATTGGTTCGCCGAACATTTTGACCGGTGGAATGACCGGTGGACTGTTGAATCGCGAGAAGAGTACAGCGGCACTCTTTGTCGGATTGACTTCGATTCTCCATTTTCTGAACCATTTGCCTAGGGCATTTGATGCGGATTGTAGAGCGTCGTGAATTGCGGTAGGACTGCGGCCCGAGTAGTATAAAGCGGTATCGTCCGCGAAGAGTGCCAGATGGGCTTTCTTGGGTTTCGGGATGTCACTTGTGTAAAGCGAGAACAGGAGTGGCGAAAGTACTGAGCCTTGTGGCACTCCTGCTTGGATCGGATGAGGGGAAGAGTAATCTCCTTCTACACGATACCTAAAGGTTCTCCCCGAGAGGTAGTCTCGTATGATGTGCACGAGACGGTCCGGTACTTTGAGTTGGTAGAGCTTATAAATTAAGCCATTGTGCCAGACTTTGTCGAACGCTTTAGCTACGTCAAAGAAGAGTGCTCCCGTATGACATTTGTGTTTGCCAGATTTAACAAGGATGTGTTCGACAATGCGGTGCACTTGGTGAACACAGGAGTGTTTGGCTCGAAAGCCAAACTGCTCATCTGGAAGAAGGTTATTATTCATTGTGAATGTTAGTAGTCGGGCATATATTATGCGCTCGTAAAGTTTTCCCAATGATTTGAGAAGACTTATCGGGCGATAAGAAGTGGGATCCTGCTTTGGCTTGCCAGGCTTCGGAATACCAATCACGGTGGCTTCTTTCCACTGGTGTGGAAATATGTTATTTGCTAGAGCCGCGTTAAAAATTGCGGTCAAGAGGCACAGCAGAGGGATCGAGAATTGCTGAAGCACTCGATTGGTAATTCCGTCGGGACCTGGGGCCTTTCTAGGATGTAAGTCCTTGATTAAAGATTTAACTTCGTCTAGGGTAACTGCCGGTAGCGCGTCATTGTCGTCGTCCTCCCTATTGTCGGGGGGCTCGTCGGCGGCACGGACACAAATCGCGGGTATGGGCATTGCTGCTCTACGTTCGACCTCGGCGTCGACCTCTGCGAGGTGGACTGGGTCTACAGGTAGAGTACTAGGCGTACATTGGGTTTCTAGACTATTAGCTAGGCATTCGGCCTTCTCATCGTCGTCAAACGCAGGGCGTTGATTTGGGCGATTGAGAGGGGGCATGGAGGAACAGGTAATGGATTTGAGCTTCTTACAAAGATCCCAAAAGGCCAAATGTGACGGTTTAAGGTCACTCAACATTGTATCCCATCTGGAGTTTCGCATTTCGTTGATACGATCTCTTACAGCGCGCTGAAGGGATCGCATGCGCAAGCGGTTTTCCTCGGTGTGATACGAGTCGTAGGCTCTGATGGCCGCATTCTTCTCGGTCATCAGCGCACGCACATCATCAGGGAGTTTCCATCGATCAAGGTTATCGATTGTTGGTACCTCCCGTGAACATTCATTCACCTGACAATGGACGTGAGCTGTGAGAGAGTCGATAGCGTTAAGCGTTTGCTCGGGAGTTTGAATATGAGAGGGTATGGAGTCAAGATATTCTGAGGAAGCAGACTCGAGTCGGGACTCGAGCTTTTTCCAGTCAGTAACAGTCTTGGTCTGAGAAGGATCTGAGTGACCACTGGGAGACAGTAGTTCTATGATGACGGGCCTGTGGTCCGAATATAGCTCGTGGTGCACCTGTACAGATAGGGACAGGGTTATCCTATAGTCCAATAGAGATTAGGTAGTGCAGAGGTTCAGGTGAAATAATACTCTTGATTGTGTAGCGATGTGTAATAAAATGTAAAAAGTGGCTCAAATATATACAATCTTATCATAGTGCAAGTAGTAGTATTTACAATGCGTTCTTAAATCTAGCTAAAACTATAATACAGAGTTAGTCCGCGAGGTGTCGCATTATTCGCCGTCGACCCGCGCGATCGCTGTTAGTTTAACGCGCGTATAAATATACCCGGTAGACATGCGCAAAATGTGTCAGTAAAAAGAAATGAATGAAGTATATCTTTTGGCTCAATGAAGTAGTCCACTGATTTAGTTCAGTACTTCATTTAGTTCAGCAAATCACAACGAATCAAGAGAGAGAATCGAGATATTGACATGCGCAAAATGTGTCATTGAAGTATACTTCTCATTTACTTCACTAGTTCAGCTTATGAACAAGATTCATTTGAATTAGTTTTCGCATGTCCTTCAAACGATCATCGAATTCATTTACTTCACTAGTTCAGTTTATGAACTATATTCATTTGAATCAATTTTCGCAGGTCTTTCAAACGATCATCGATCGTGCAATGAACTAATAACGAGAATGATTATATTGTTTTGTATTAGTTCTTTATCTTTTTTTTTTAATTATAAGTACCTATAGCTTTTATTTAAAAGCATTAAGTTATATTGTGTACGTATTATATTGAATATAAGAATTTTAACACTGTGAACTAAATGGACTAAACTGAACTATTGAAGTATATGAATCTGCACTGAACGAAAGAGATACAGAGTGATTCCAACTGAAGTATTTCAATTGAAGGATTCATTCGCGAACTACACATCTCTAATTACCCGGCCAGTCGTTGACGAACTCTATATATATAAGTTCGCCCGTAGCGGCCGTTGTGTGTGGACGTGTTTCGCGCGCTCGCTCCCGCCGACCGTTAACGATCGCGATCTTTTTCCCGCGCTCACGCGCCCGAGTGCTCACACAGTTTTGTGTATTCCAATGTTTGTTGTGCTGTATTAGTGTGCAGTGTAGACAACTGATCGCGACGTAGCCCCCGTTTGGAGTGCCGCGACTCACCCGTATCACCCTGTGGTGTACCCGGGTCGAGTTGCGGGGGAACGCGGGCTCTATCTAATTCTATTTTCACAGACATGTCGTCAGCCGACGACATGGAAATCGCCTCGCCGCCGCCGCCTTCGCCCACCGCATCGGAGTCCTCTCTCTGTCTCGAACAGAGAGAGTACCTACAGATGCGGAAGTACGGGATACTATCGAAGGAACAGGAAGAGTGGCTCACCGTGCTGGAGGAGCTGCAGTACGCTGCCGGCGCCGGTGTCACTATATCCCCGGACGTTTGTAACCGCATGGTTACACTCTCCCGGGGGTACGCCCGCCCATCGGTAGTAGCCGACCCAGAGCCGCCATCGCTCTCGCTCCCGCTACTACCACCTTTGAAGACCCAACCGTCCCAGGTACTACGTATATCTAGGGACATCGCCAGCAGGAGGGCGCGAAAGGGCTCACGGTCCGCATCGCCGCCGAGTGGTAAACGGCCGCGATCGCGATCACCTGTGGGCCCTCCGCGCCCGTCTTTCGCAGATGTAGCCGCCGCTGTGCCGGCGCCCTCTCCCCGCTCACCGACGCCGCCGAGGCCGCAGCCTAAATTGGTTGGTGGCCCGCAGCCCACCACTCCCAAGGAGCGAGGCGCCCCCATAGTGGTGGATCGCCTCCCAAACTGGGAGAAACATTTCAAGGCCATCAAGGCCTTGTTAGGTAAGAACTCCAATGCCCGCCCCCTCGGGGAGGGCATAAAATTCAACCCGCAGGACCCGGCTGAGTACCGCGTCATACAAAAGTATCTCGCGGATTTAGCAAAGACCGAGAACGGTTACACGCTGCCGCAGGAGCGCAGCGTAAAGATCGCCATCCGCGGGTTGCCTAGCAACACCACGCCGGAGGCGATCAAAGAAGATCTCCAAGGGCGCGGCTACGAGGTGTAGGCCACGAGGCGCATCCGCCCCAAGGCAGGCCGCTCGGGCCTATTCTTGCCCTCCTTAAAAGGACCCCGGGCGTACTACCGGCGGTGTATAGCATCACAGAGATGTTGTGCATGTCCGGTGTGCGAGTGGAGGCCTGGAGGGGGCGTAAAGGACCGGCGCAGTGCCACCGGTGCCAGGGCTTCCGCCACTCTTCGCACAACTGCCACAGACCAGTGGCATGTGTGAAGTGCGGAGGCTCCCACAGGGCACACGAGTGCCCACGCCCCCGCGAGCAAGGCGCCACGTGCGCTAACTGTGGGGGCGACCACCCAGCTAGCCACACATCGTGCCCCCTTTTCAAAAAGGAGGCGCGAAACAGGAGGGCGGGTCCCTCCGCCTCCACCACCGGCGGTAAGGCTGCACCAGCTGTGGTGCAGCACACTGTCATTACAGAAGCGGCGCAAGGGTCACTCATGGCCCCTGCAAACAACCCGACGCCCCGAGGAGCCCTGCTGAAGAAGAAACAGAAGGGGCCTAAGAAGGCCGCCGCGCAGCCCCCAAGCCCGCCTCTACCGAAAAGGTAAGTGCACCCCCTAAAAAGGGTGATATCGCTTTGGCTTTAAAGCTGCTAGTAGATAATCTAGCTTCGACCACCCCGGGATCGGCTGCTCACAAGTCGATCCTCAACGCGATTGTCGCAGTGTCTAGTCAAAATGTCTAGTACACTCCGGGTAGTTCACTGGAACGCCCAGGGCATCAGGGGGAAGCGCCGTCTTGTCATCCACTTCCTTAGGGAAAGGAATGTGGATGTACTCCTGGTAAGTGAGACTTAAGGACGGGGAACCATTTGGAATTCCTAATTATATTTCTTACAGAAAGGAAGAAGTATCCAGTGAAGGCCGCGCTTACAGAGGGCTGGCGGTGTTCGTGAAGCGGAACATCGTGCACCAAGCCATCCCGCACTTCGAGCTAAACGCCATGTATGTACTGGGTACTCTAGTGAGTGTCGCCGTTGAGTTGAGAGTATGAGGCTGTTTGCGGTGTACCGCCCGCCTCAAAACACTCTAGACACTAGCGACATTCGCAAAATTTTCGGTGCGGACACCCCGACGGTGGTCGCTGGCGACCTTAACGCTAAGCACCCCGTTTGGAACTGCGATAGGTCGAACGCTGCGGGCGTCGCACTATTGGTAGACTCCGACAACCACGGTTATTATATCGATGGCCCCGACGAACCTACCCATCACCACACTACACCCGGTGGTGTTCACGGTAGCACGGTCATTGATATAGTACTACACCAAGGTTTGAGGACGACCATCGGCCAGGAGGTACTGATGGACTTGCCCTCCGACCACCGCCCAGTCTTGCTGACCATCAGCGAGCCGCCCACCAGAGTCACCCGCCCCTCGACGCACACAAACGTCGATTGGGGCAAATACATCGAGATAGTCGACAACACCATCGCTTCGGGTCCCGTGTCGACCCCCGATGATGTTGATAAGGTAGCCCTCGACATTTCCCTATGTCTTAGGTCTGCATTAGAGGAGTCCTCGAGCGTTGAGCTGAGGACCCACGACCCCGAGCCGCTCCCGACCCGAATTCGTGTTCTTATAGAATACAAACGTCGGGTGAGGAAGCGGTGGCAGCTCACGAGAGACCCCGGGCTGAAGACAGCTCTCAACAGAGCGGTGGCGAGAGTGAAATTAGCACTCAACGACCACGCTGAGAAGTCCTGGGAGCAACACATTGTGGAGGTAAGTGACCACGTCCCTTCAGTCCACAGGTTGTGCCGCCAGCTATCAGGAAAGCGCCCCCCGGTCCGCCCGCTCCTCGATGCCGACGGATTGCTTCGGTACGAGGCCGCGGACCGTGCGGAGATACTCGCAGCGTCACTCGAGAAACAGTTCAGCCCGTTTCCGAGCTGCGACCCCGAACACACAGCGAGAGTGGAGCAGCATGTGAGTGCTTACTTAGCTACCCCTGTGACTCCCGAGGATGACCCAGTCGTATTCTCACCGAAGCAGGTTAGACGTATGTTACTATACGTCAACCCGCGGAAAGCGCCGGGTCCGGACCGCATACCGAACAACGCCCTACGACGGTTACCGCCCCGGGCGGTAGCCGCTGTCACGCGGCTGTTCAACGGTATCACGCGGACCGGACACTTCCCGACTGCCTGGCGTAACGGCCGGGTCATCGTGCTTCCTAAGTCCGGTAAGGATTTACGGAAGCCCGAGAGTTACAGGCCCATCACTCTGCTCAACACTATCTCGAAAGTGTTCGAGCGCCTCTTCCTACAGCGCCTCAACGAGTGTTTCACTCCGAGACCCGAACAATTCGGGTTCCGTCGTGACCTCTCGACCACCCTGCAGCTGACGCGAGTGTTACACCATGTAACAACCACGCTCAACCGCCGAGAGTACACAGCAGCCGCCTTCCTAGACATGGAGAAGGCCTTCGACAAGGTATGGCATGATGGTCTTATTTATAAGTTCATCACTTCCCCCTCCCCTCTACCTGTGAGGTTAGCCCGAGTGCTCGCTTCCTTCCTGAGCGGGAGGTCGTTTCATGTTGCGGTCGAAGACTGTACATCGAGCGACCGCCCCATCAGATCGGGAGTACCACAAGGTAGTTGCCTTTCTCCTGCGTGTTACAACGTATATACCGACGACATCCCGGTGTCGGGGCCGGCGCAGTTGGCACTATTCGCCGACGACGCCGCGATCTACACCACCTCTCGAGATAAGTAGAGAGCGGCGCGGTTAATACAAACCGCGCTCGATGACATACCACCATGGCTCGACAGATGGAGGATGCGGATGAACGTGAGTAAGACGCAGGCTATCCTATTCGGATCGTCGCATCTACCCCCTCCCATCCAGATACAGGGACAAGCAGTACCTTGGCTGACCACAGTCAAGTACCTGGGAGTCACCATCGACCGCCGAGTGAGGATGAACATTCACATCAAGGACACAATCTCCAAAGCAAGCCCGAGGCAAACTCGGCGCCTTGTTTCGCTCGAAGCTGCCCACGCGCACCAAACTAGGTTTGTACAAAACTTATGTTAGGTCCAGGCTTACCTATGCAGCACCGGCATGGATACCGTTCACATCGAACGCCAACCGTGCACGACTGCAGGCGCAGGAGAATTTAACGTTACGTACCATTGTAGGCGCTCCGTACTACGTACGTAACAAAACCATCGCCGACGGACTGAAACACGAGGGACTCGACGATTTCGTTCGACGTCTCGCGACAAGTATGTTCGATCGGGCCGACAGAACAAGTCACCCGCTTGCCAAAGGTATAGGGCCACAGCCACCCACCGGAAGCCTGGGCCCCCAAGCTCGCTCACCATCATCATCGGGAGTACTTCGAGGTCAGTGATCCACCCGGATCAGCTGACACTACGACTAACTAGTGCAGTCATAGTACGAGGTCAGTGATCCGCCCGGATCAGCTGACGCAACAACATCGAGTCCGCCACATTAACGGTAAGTTAACAATCCAATGACCTATTTGTATTTACAGATAGCGTTGCACATCATGGCCATGGGGCTCTGACCCTGAAGCCATTCACCCGCGCCCTTCGGGCGCGTGCGAATAGCACGATGGACGAACTCTTTCGCTTCCGCGCGTCGCGCCGAGAGGACGTGTCGCCGCGCCGTACGCTTCAGCTGTTCGTGTGACGTCGTGGTACTATTCGTATCAGTCTTTGTTAAGACTGCATACGTTTTTCACTACATTAGTGGTGGAGTTTCTTTAGACAAAAGTCTTTTTCAAGACTACAAACGCATTTGTCAATGCGATCTTCGTTTCTTGACAGTTGTCCCGTTTCTTAATAGACACGCGTCAACGTACTTGTGGTAACGGTATTGTTATAACGGTGGAATGGCAAAGGTACATTTGTTGGTCGTTTTGATGGAGGTAAGGTAACAGGTAAGTATTATAGTGGCCTGGTGAGCGGCCGCTATACATCCAAGACGGTATGTGATTCGCTGCTATTGGTTTTCATTGGCTTTGTTTATTGTTATTTGTGCTGTCACTTTGTAATATTGTAGCAATATCTTACTTCTTATTTATTCAGAAAAACGATTTCTATACAGGCATATAATTTATAATTAGGCATATGCTATACCTAATGATAAATTGTCTGACAAAATTAGTATAAAATTGAATATTAGCATGCTGTCACAATGGCGAAACATGCTGAACTAGTTTATAATTGAAACATCCTGTACCTACCTATAACCATGTTTTGCAAGCACATAAATATTACTATTATTGTTATTATTATTAATGGCAACTGAGCGAGAGGGTTAGTCACTATCTGGACATACGAGGCTGGACATGAGTGTGTCGAGTTGGTGAAACTTGGAATTAGGATCACTTATTATTTCGTCATCTGGACACGCTAATATTTATAAGTGTGTCCACTTAGTGAAACTTAAATTAAATCTTTTTATGGTTTCGTCAACTGGACATTCCTAGTACTTTTGCGAAAAAGAAGTACAGTCGGGTTAATAATCGTTTTCGATTTATGTAAGATTTTTTTTGAAATAAAACCATTGTTTGACGATCAAACATGTTTATTATTTAGATGATTTATTAATATAAATAAAAGCTCTGTCGCAATCATTTAAATTTATTAGAATCTCGTTATTTGTTGTATCACCCTCATGATTATGATTAGTTGTTTTTAATATAATGGTGTTAGTTAAATTTAATTTGATTACAGCTGTACAAGTTAACTTTTTCAAACAACGCCACATTGAAGATTTATCTTTATTTGTACTTAGGTGTATATATTTGTATCCATCTTTTAATAAAACTAGACGATTTCTTTGTGAATTGATAAATGAAAATGTATTTATGTTAGCCATTGACGGGCCTGCGACTTTTTCTATAGACATATTTGTCTTTACATGAAACAATGAAAAAGATTTTTTTTAATAAAAATAACATAATAATAAAAATTACATTTTTTTTAATAAAAGTGCCATTGCTAAAAGAAAAAAAAGGTACTTAATCTTAAATTGACTGAGTACTTACCTATATTAAAATCCACGTCACTTTTAAATGGCACAAATACTGCACTTAACGCACACACAAAATAAAGTAAACTGATAACTAATAAAAAGCGTTTTCGGGTTGGGATTTATTACCTGAGTCAACCAATTAGCGCAGACTATGACATTTTTAGTCACCTGCCACCTCGGGAATACAAAAGAGTGTAATAAAACTAGTTCCGCGATGACGATTATAGACAAGCATAGTGAAATGGTGACTTTCGATCACTATCGGTGTAATATTTTAGCAAATTCACAAATGGTGAATAATTTTACCATGACATACAAAATGATCAGTGCCTCATCACATTTATCATTGGCCACTATTAGCCAATGATGAATGTGATTCAAAAAAAATATCTGCGTGACTGTACTTTGTCATGAAATCGGGTAAAATGTGTGTGTGTGTCCAGTTGACGAAAATATAAAAAGATTTAATTTAAGTTTCACTAAGTGGACACACATATAAATATTGGCGTGTCCAGATGACGAACTAACAAGTGATCCTAATTCCGAGTTTCACCAACTCGACACACTCATGTCCAGTCTCGTATGTCCAGATAGTGACTAACCCGAGCGAGAAGAAGTTGTGTCATTTGATTTTTCTGTTACGGTTTTTTGAAAGACTCCAAAGTCAGTTTACTATGTAAACAGCTACAGACTTAGCATCTATGTGAGTATTTGAGTACATACATGATTTGAATTTGCTCTTTATATTACTAATTACATTATGTATAGATAGTTAATACATACCCAACTAAATCCAGCGACTGAAAGTCCATCGCACAGCATGCTTCCAGTCACATTTGCATACGAATGACCGACCGGGTAATAAGCATGGAACCACGGTGAATACCAATGAGTTATCTGAAAAAAATAATGAAGATGGCTAAAATTAGTACCTAAATAAATGCTTAATTACATTACGGTTAGTAATTTTAAGAAACAGAAACGGCCCTTTTTTATTTTGGCGTTTTAACGAAAACCCGAATTGTATTCCGACTGAGCGAAACTCCACCGCATTATATTCTCGACTTAACATTTTAAAATATTTACCATAATGTAAGTGGCGAGTATTTTATATAGTGTTTTGACTTACATTGGGTACAATAGTTTCGTTAAAGTCTTTAATAATTTATCTCCAATCCTCGGGTTGATCTGGTGCTTCTCGAGGCAAAGTTTTGACAAGATCTCCAGGTTCTATACATGGCAGGACATCTCTGAAACACGAATAGTTCTTTTCATCTAAGGACCGAGATTGGTGACTGCAATGGAATTATTTCAGTAGGCAGCATACTCATTTGAATAAGCACTCCACCGACGATTATACAGAATGTAACAAGATAGACTAATGGTACAGAAGGGACTCTACGTCCCTATTGTGCCATTAGTCCATTAGTGCTTACCTATCCAACAGTAATCATGCAATACCTCTGTATTGCAGGATATCAGCACTGACAATTCTATGTGATATACTGTATGTACTTTTGGCAGTGGTCATAACACACTATTCAAGAGCCACAACATTTTATGACAATGTGAAAGTGAAATATGGGAAATGTGATGAACGGTGCTTTGCACACCTTTATGAGCAGCCAAAGCCAGTTTAAAAAGGCTCGGCTGGCTGTGCATAGAGAAGTGCTTATACCAACCCTATTGTATGGAAGTCAGAGCTGGTTATGGCAGAAGAAGCACGAAAATAGAATAAATGCTGTGGAAATGAGAGCACTGAGGAGCATGATTGGAGTAAAAGGGAGTGATAGAATTAAGAACAG
The DNA here is from genome assembly GCA_947037095.2 of Nycteola revayana. NCBI lineage: Eukaryota > Metazoa > Arthropoda > Insecta > Lepidoptera > Nolidae > Nycteola > Nycteola revayana. The sequence continues at coordinate 15,090,919 of OX344846.2, read as the reverse complement.
ACTGATTAGGGAGCGTTGTAGTATGAAAGTGATAGTGAAGTAGATGTAGTATGAAAATCAACTAAAATCAACCAAAACATTCCAGGATAATTTGAAATTATACCTACTTTCTCAACAAAAACCTGCATAGATAGTCAAACTTACCTGGAATTATGTATCTATGGACTAGGAAGGTGGCAGTATGCTTTTAATTATTTTAGACTGGCGGCGAAGGATGAGACACTTTGTATAGCAGTAACTTTAGAACTGTAGATAAATTCACCACAAAATGTACACTACGGGATGTTTATACAAATATACACTCCAATTCAGAACAAACACACATTACACTCACAACTACTTATTATTATAACACATCAAAATCATTTTAAATAAGTATTCTTAATTATTAATTCCATACAACTAAAAAGTTAGTGCATTGCGTGACATAGTTTGTCGTGACATTTTGAATTTTTGAATTCCCGCCGTGCGCCGTAGGGACGCTTCTTCGAGTAGCCGGGGTGCACAGACTAAAATTCTTTTTTTTACCCATTTAGAATGGAACGTTAGGATGCGTCCGGCTTCCGGCCGAAATCTAATTTCGCTTAATCTTAGTTAATTATATTAATTCATAAATTTATTCAATTACCCTAATTTTATCATTATTTCAATTCTTAATTTTATGTTTTTTGTATTGATTGTAATTAAGTCGCTGTTATCTTTCTGATTGTTGTTATTAGTTATTTGGTTTTTTATTTTATTTAATTTTTGGTTTATTTTAGTTATTTGGTTATCAAAATTAGAATGAAATATTGAATCAATCATAATTAGGTAAATATAATTTTTGCATGAATTACTGCCAACTTTTTTATCTATCTATATATTTTTATTTGACGTTTGGCATGCGTGGCGTCAAAACTGGGGCTGGCTAGAATACCAGCGCTGCGCAATGATCTTTTAGATTTTTGTTGTGGCTTAATGCTGAAGCCAGTTCCCATTTATGGTGCATATAACTGTAATAGTGTTAATCAATTTTTATGTTTTATTTCCTTGTATGTGCCTTAAATAAAATTATTTTCTTTCTTTCTTTTTCTTATGTAGTGACAAGAATTGAGAAAGCTATGCTCCGACGAATTGGTTCCGACATATGAGAGAATGAATAAAAGGAGACTAACAAGTAGCTGCCTACCCCTATGGGAAATGCGGCGTGAACGTATGTACGTATAAGATATCAATGCGGGTCAAAAATGTATTGCTTCGTACATAAGGTTGCATTATAGCAGCCGTAAACATGTATACAAATATCGTTCAAGAGCCGCAGTTTCACCATTTTATTTAAAAATTAAACAAAACCTGTCTCGCGCCTCTGATGCAGAACAATTTCTCGTAAATGAGGTAAGTATTTTAACATTGATTTTACTTTTCTCTAAATAGTTTTTTTTATACCTATATAAATAAAGAGTAATTTCACAATAAAGCATATTAAAAACAGAACGGATGACAAAGATACATGCATGTGTAATGGCTACAACTAAAGTGTGACTTGTTAAGATGATGACTTTTCAGACAATGCTAACTGCTTCCCTAACAAGGTTCATGTTGGTAACATAATATACCTACCTATAACACCTTTTGTAAACCCATAAAGGAGGCTATAAATTAATTTAATTGAACTAACCGAACATTTATGTTATATTATATACTTATGTATAATTATTAATATACTAGCATCCCGCCCCGGCTTCGCACGGGTATTAAACAAACATTTCAAAAGTTATAATATTTTTTCACACACACACACACACTCCCATGCATACGTACTTTCTCGTTTTTGCGTGGGGTCATTAAAAAAGAGTAAAATAAAGAAAATTCGAACATGAATTTTTCTTGATGGTATTTTTTTTTTGTTTTTGTTTGTATGCCTTAACTTTTTACTTACTTTACTTTCTCTGCTCCTGAAAATCAATTAATTGACCTCCGACCTGCGATAGACTAACATACAGTTGGCCATGAGTAAAACATTCTTTTCGTAGGTCGATCCCTACTAATTCGAAAGTTTGGCCTTGGGACTTGTTGATAGTTAGGGCGAAAGATGTTTTCACCGGAAATTGAAGCCGTTTAAATGGAATTGGCAGATCACTTGGGATCATCGGAATCCTCGGTATATGAGCTAGTTGACCAGCTGCTGGGCCGGTGATAGTTAAATTGTCCTTCAATTTCTTAATAAGCAGCCTCGTCCCGTTGCACATGCTTGCAGGGCTTAAATTACTCAAAATATTCCGCATAATTGGAATTACAATTTTTAAAGTCAATTCATGTGGTGGCAATCCAGAAGGGCTTAATGAATTTAAAAACTCCTGGGGATAATGGACTGCGTCTTCGATATTTGTCCGGGAACTTTTTGAATAATTAGATTGTTTATTTCGTTGACACTATCATTCCTGGGTGATACTATTGCTCTAGAACACAACCAATGAAAGACCTTTTCGTGCAAATTATCGACATCAGGGTATACTGCATCTATTAAAATTTCTAAATTATGGGCTATTTGGCCTAGAGACTCATCCAGAAGGTTGTAACATCCTTCTGGATGAGTCTCTAGGCCAAATTACTGCTTAAATTTGGAGAGGGAAAAATTCCTTCCCCAAGCTTAAGCAGTTGCTGTGGAAAATCACCATTGGTGATTCCATGAAGATTAGCTCTCATATTCATCCGTAACTTTATATTTTCAATCGAAGTGCATAAGGGCGACGATTTTAAGCATGCTTTGATGATATCTGCGCGCGTACCTCTGTTAATGACAGGAAGAGTCTGTCGGAAATCTCCAGCAAATACAATCCCGCCCATGAGAGGAGCGGCGACCAAGCGACATTTTTTCAAATAACTTACATTTTTAAACTTGTGATATCTTTCGAATGGAATGTCCAAATTGAATAATTCAAAAAGTTATACAATGGTTTTGAAGCAGACTTAAATATGAAGTCTTTTATTTTGATAAGGATTAATTCCAAAATATAAATAAAAGAGCTTTTATAGCGGTGGCATTCATATATATATTTTGAAATGACAAAAACACTTATTGTGACATAACTATAATAATAAGACATAATAATATGCTGTCGCGATATTTTTTGTAGATAATTTTAACATTATTTTGTTCTATAATCAATAGTTTTCGCAGCGCACGCGATGTAAGAAAGTTTTTTGGCAATTTTTTCACACCTTGGATTACAATATTGGAGTTTTAGTATGGATCCCTAACTTTTTTGAAAATTTAATATAGCCTTTGTTCACCGGAGATAGTGTAGCTTCCCAACAGTGAAATAATTTTTCAAACCGGTCAAGTAGTTTCGGAGCCTATTCAATGCAAACAAATAAACAAAAAAACAATCAAATCTTTCCTCTTTATAATATAAGTGTAGATTATTAATTACTAGCTTCGGCCCGCGACTTCGTACGCGGATCCTGTTGCTTATGCCAGCGACAACGGGGTTGTCAAAATCCGAAGATCTGAAACGTCTGATGTCGAATTCAAAGGCCCGGGACAGCTATTCAGAGAATGTCGAAGTCGATCAGAATTCAAACATTCGTTGCGCTCTTCTTCTGTCTCTTCATGCCGTACTCCAGAAATTCTTTCTCTCTCACTTTCAAACGGATAATGAATATTTTGTTGTGTGCGTGTTCGGGACAATGTATGATAATTTCTATCAGCAGTTAGTCGCCTGAAGACTAAAGACCTGTTAGTAGATGTGCAAATACGCTAAGAACTCAAGCGTGATTCCGTATCGGTAAACATTTCCGACTCGCGAGACTATGCGTGACGTTCACGATCAGCGGACAGTCGCGCATCATATTCCGCACTTGTCTCTAGAGACCTAGAAGCAGAAGCGTAGATACGCTGAGAACTCAAGCGCAATTCTCTATCAATGAATGTCCCCGACTCGTGAGACAATGCGTGACGTTCACGATCAGCAGTCAGTCGCCCGTCATATTCTTCACTGGTCTCTAGAAACCTGGATGAAGATACGTAAATACGCTGAGAACGCAGACATGCTTCGCGATCCGAAGAGGTTTCCACGGAGCGAGTTGCAGCCTGATGTTCTCGAACAGCATCAAGTCTCTCCTGACGCTCTTCGGTAGATTCTTGGGATCTTATGATCCTCAATCTTTTAGCTTCTTTGGAACATTGGGGAAGATTTGACCTTTCTAGGTATGGTTATAGTTTTATTCTGAAGATAACTGATCAATTAAAATCTAAGTGACTGCTCCCCTGCGTTGCCAGGTAGGCTACCGTGTCACGAAGATAAATGGAAAAGGAAATTAAACACTCAAATAACATAAGCCCGAAGGCATATTTATTCGGTAAAATAAAAATATAAATGGGAGTTTTGACCAGTAGAGTCAAATTTTCAATGATTAATCGAAAATCAGTCCTAAACTGTTACCGCCTTCACCGCGTCGAGTTACTCCCAGCTTGTGTCATTTTATAATTATACAGTGAAATTAGTGATAGCTTTGATTTCCTGATGTGGGAATCATGTTCCTGATCTTCGATTTTTATAAGTCAACAGGAAATGCCCTTCAGACCGAACAACTTTTGCTAAGACGTCATTCCTATGTGTTATGGTGTAGCTGGGCGCTTGGAATTCCACAACAAGTGTTCCAGATCTTCAATTTTTATACGTCTGCAGAGAGTGCTCATCAGACTGAACAACTCTTGCTAAGACATCATTCCTATATATGTTATAGAGTAGCTGGGCGCTTGGAATTCCACAGCAGGTGTTCCAGATCTTCAATTTTTATGCGTCAACAGAGAGTGCTCATCAGGCTGATCGACTCTTGCTAAGACGTCATTGTTATACATGTTATAGTGTAGCTGAGCTCTTGGTGTTCCACATCAGGAGTTCCAGATCTTCAAATTTATTCTCTCAGCAGCAAATGCTAATCACGTGGTACAATTTTTGCTATGGTACCATTTTTAAGGTTAGTTTTAGAATTATTCTGTGGTATTAATTTATTTTGTGTAAGTATTAAAATGCTCTTAAACTGTTTTTGAACAATAAATTATACTTTTATAAGAATATTCATGCAAGTGTAAATATCGTAGTTTGCACCAACTTTATCAAGACATACATTTACATTTTTGAGAAGCCCTCCATAAAATATGTTTAGTTTGTAACAAAATAAACGATTACATTATTAATATAATATATATATAATTATTTTATATTAATATACAACCTCCGTAGCGTAGCGGTATTTGGCTCACTTTAAATCTCGGAGTTCGTGGGTTCCATCCCCACGCCGGACAAAAATTCTTTGTGTAAATTCTAAGATTTCTTTCCGGGTCTGGATGGTTGAGGGACTGCCCTCCGTGCCTCGGAAAGCACGTAAAGCCGTTGGTCCCGATTGCTATAACATCATCTATATAATCGTTTACCAGGGAACGGGCAGCAGCGTTTCCCTGTGTACTAAATAAATAATAATACGTCTGCACTGTTAGTGACTACACTCTATCAGTTATTTAATAGAATGGTGAAATCAGCTGTTTTCACCTTAAATATCCGTCTAGCTCTAAAAGAAGTACCTACTTTGAAATAGGCAGACATAAGGGCTTTCAACCGTTTTTTTACGGATCGAAATCGAAAACGACGGAACAAAACACTGAATGCGCAGAGTAAGCATCTATTTTTGTTCAAATAAATGTAGTTTATGTGTAACTAATTACAGTCATGTTTCATGTCTTTTAGTCTTGTTATTTTTATACATACTTACTTATCATGACAAAAAGACGCGCTAAGGTTTTCATAGGGGTGTGGAGCCGCAGGCATAATACAAACTTTTAACCAAACTAAATTAACATCATTCTGTTCAAAGTTTAGTGTCTATTATTACATTATTTACAATTATTATAACTTATTGCCAGCAATGAAAGACTGTGAATATGTTTCCAACAAATGTTAACGCGCAGTTCACTTATGGCTGGGTCATTAGGTACTCAATGTTTTTTTCTTTTTTTATGTAGGTAGGTATATTATATACTTCGATTTTTAGATAAATATCGTAGCCCTTGGTGCAATGTCACGGGCTTAATAGGTATCCAGTCTTCATCGGATGGAGGGAAAAAAGATGGAGTATTCCTCACAACCTCCGTAGCGTAGCGGTATTTGTCTCGCTTTAAATCTAGGAGATCGTGGGCTCGATCCCCACGCCGGACAGGAAATCTTTGTGTAAAAAGAAAAGTGTTTAGGTAAAGAGTGACCTGCAAAGATTTCATGATCATGATGAAGGAACGGGCAGCAGCGTTTCCTTGTGTGGTACAACATAATACTGCGGTCACCAACACGCCTGCCAAGCGTGATGACCAAATATTCTCCCTCGGCAGGAGGCCCATGTTCAGCAGTGGACGTTATACGGGCAGATAATGATGATGATTCCTCAATTCTTATATCTATACTTTACTCACCAATATCGTATTTTTATTATTTCTAAAAAGTTAACCAATTTTAAATCTTTTCCTTTTTTAGGAAACGAAAAATTTATTCCTTTTACCCTTAGTAAGAGGAGAGGAGAGGTCACAAAGTTTCCAAACGAAGTACAACCTACCCCGGGTTGTACTTAGTTAGGCAATTTGAGATGTAACAATGTTTGTTTTGTTGCTAAAAATTATAGATCTTTTTCATAGTCAATCTAAATATTTTAGGTCTTAAATAAAAGTGATATATTTAATATTAGGCCCCGATACTCGTGAGATTAGAGGAATAGCTCAGGCTATATTAGTTTTGAAGACATTAAAGGAATATTCAATTTAGTATATCTAAATTGACTTCATGATTATTTGATTATTGTAAAAGAAACGTTTTTCAAAAAAGAGTGCCAAATTCCTGCTCTTCGCTTTAATTAGGCAACTTTCCACGTTTTATAAGTAGTTAAAAGGCAAAACAATCAGTATAGACAAAGGCTGTAGTCGAATAGCCCTATATATATATGTCAAGAATTAACTATATGAGATAAGATACATACGCAAATTCAAGTAAAATTCATAATTTACTAATATAGTACAAAATGTGCGTAAATAATGTACAATAAAACAATTATCTAAAGCGATCTACCGATTAATCAACCCAATGTAATTACTTAAGTATTAGGTCTTTACCTATGAAATTGGCGTTCTGCAGTACTGGCCATTTCAAATCAAAATATTTTTTGTTTGGCTAAGAATTCTAATTTTAAATTAATTTTATTTTAAAAACATGGTTTTTTTTTCCAAAATTAGTCATTTGTTTATTGATTAGTGTTACATTTTCATCGCATTTCAATCTTTTTCGTCATCATGGATACGTTAAAAACTCGAGTAATTATGGAATATGAGTACCGTCGTGGCAGCAACACGGCACAAGCGGCACGCAAAATCAACGACGTTTACGGAGCTAACACTACAAACCAACGCACCACCTGTTATTGGTTTGCTCGCTTCCGTTCTGGAAATTTCGACCTGAAAAATGAAGCTCGCGGTCGTCCGAAGAATTTGGTCGACAATGACGAATTAAAGGCGATTGTGGAAGCTGATAATACACACATCTACGGCTGAATTAGCAGCAACTTTCGACGTTAGCGTCAAAACAATATTGGTCCATTTGCGTCAAATTGGCAAGGTAAAAAAGCTTGACAAATGGGTGCCCCACGAACTCAATGATCGCTAGCGCAAAGTACGCGTCGAGACGTGCCTTGCACTGCTCAACAGATGAAGGAATTTTGAACCGCATTGATACCTGCGATGAAAAATGGATTCTGTTTGATAACCGCAAGCGCTCAGCAAGTTGGTTGGATCCTGGTTCAGCACCTAAACAATGCCCTAAACGAAAGCTTACCCCTAGAAAAGTGATGGTCACTGTTTGGTGGTCTCGCGCCGGTGTGATTCATCACAGCTTCTTACCAAACGGGGTGAGCATTACTGCATATGTGAACTGTGAAGAACTGAACACAATGATGGAGAAGCTGGCACATCTCCAACCAGCATTGGTCAATCGCTCGTCTCCGCTGCTCCTGCACGACAACGCGCGACCTCATACTGCACAGCAGACGGTCTCCAAGTTGCAAGAACTGGGGTTGGAAGCTCACCGACATCCGCTCTACTCACCAGACCTTGCGCCTACAGACTACTTCTTTTTCCAGAATTTGGATAATTTCTTGGTGGGAAAAAAATTCAATACCTGAGAGGCAGTACAAAATGCCTTTGAAGAATTTGTTGCCTCCCGTCCAGCTGATTGCTTTAAGAAGGGCATCAATAAACCGCCACTGCGTTGGCAAAGATGCATTGATTGCATGAGTGATTACTTCGATTAAAACAAATAAAAAATACATGAAAAAAAATAGTTTAAATTTTTTCATACGAAACGGCAATTTCACATGTAAAGACCTATTATTTCTTGTCTAGTTAACTATTTTTAATGAAATGAAACATATTACCTATAACAAAAGATCTTTATTCAATAAAAAGCTAATCTTATAACTTAAAATATTGATCACAATGACTTAAGTACATAATAATAAGCTACTCCATGCGAGACATGTTCACATGAATTAAACCCAATTTAAATGTGTAAAAAGATTACTTGTTATTTCATGCAACAGAAACTGTATCCCAGCATACATATTTCCTGTTATATTACTTAAACATACTAAGAATGTGTGAAAACGTAAACGTAAAAAGTCCGAACAGACTTTTTTATATTTTATTGATTCGGCTACTTTATTTCGATTTTTCACACAACTCTCTAACCACAATTTGATCTATGGCTGGTATTGAAGATTTTGTGTGGATTTCGGCAGGACAAAGTAAATCAGCTTCGACTTTAATTTGTTTCCAACTGTAATCAATGTCTTCTCTCTTAGTCAATCTTGAACAGATAACGAATCGAATAATATACCTCTCTCTGTAGGTGCCTGCCACCATAAATATCTTTTTCTTTTCTGTAATGTTTTCTAACAGTTTTCTCGATATAATGTCACCACCTTTTAGTCTAAAACACACTAAGCCCATTGTTGGCTCTGGCTCAACTATGAACCTGTCGTCTGCTCTCACTAGTTTAGCAAAGTATTGTGCGAGACTAATCTGTTCTCTAATATGACTTCGTAGTCCTTCGGCGCCATATATTCTCATGACTGTCCATAATTTCAAGGATCTAAATCTGCGCCCTAGTGGTATCTGCCAATGACGGTAATCAGGTATCTTTGTATCAGTTTTGATATCGTCTAAGTAAATTCTTTGTACGTCAAATGCTCTAACTAAATCGTATCCGTTTTTCACCCACATTGCAGAACAATCGAAATTTACTGGCATCCATTTGTGTGCGTTCACATCAATTGAATCTGAATATTCGATACCTTTCATTAAGTGTCGGTACTCTGGACAAATGAATGCCGCTCCGGCGTACGCAGCATCGACATGTAGCCACACACCATTTTCATTACATACCGGTCCCAACTCATATAAAGGATCAAAAGCGCAAGTTCCGGTGGTTCCCAGATTTGCAATCACATAGCAAGGGATTAAACCTTGAGCCCGATCTTCTTCAAATGCTTGTTTCAGTGTTTCTCCGCGCAACCTTCCGTCATGATCAGTTTTGAGTAATCGCATTTTCATCGAACCTAGTAAACCTGCTTTTTCAACTGAAGAGTTACATTGATCTGATGTGTAAGCGACAAGCTTGGGTTTTATTTTGTCTTCATCAAGAGTGGGATCATTTCGAATAAGCTTGCGGACAGTTTTATCTTTAGCAACCATGAGTCCTACTAATGTGGCTTCACTTGCTGAACCCTGTCAAAGAAAAAAAACAATGAAAGGCTATTAGATATTTCATTAAATTTCATAAGTGTAAGGCCCCTCGCCCACGGCGACTTTTTGCAGCGATGCAATCGCGCGTTTCGTAAACGCGCAACAGCATCGCGACTAAATCGTGGTTATGTGGGCGACAGCACACAGCTAGTGACCGCATCGCGACTGTATCGATGCAAACGCGCGACAGCATCGCTACTGCAGCGCTGCAAAAAGTCGCCGTGGGCGAGGGGCCTTATGCAAGAGATTCTAACGTTTACTTTTCTGGGCATAATAACTTTTCACAATTACACATTAGCTTTTATAAAACAAAGTTTAATGTCGCGTTTGTTTGTATTTAATATGCTGTGAGGAAAAATTTCTTCTTGTTTAAGTAATTTTGGTACATAAATACAATATTTATTAATATTGTATTTATGTCAAATTTAACTGTCGAATTTTATAAATAAGATAATCTCATATATCACCTGAATGATGCCCCCACCAGGTCCATCGGAACTATTTAGAAACTCTTCGGGTATGCCCAGCAGCTTACCCAACCAGTTCATCGTTACTACTTCTAGTTCTGTGCACGCGGGGCTTGCTAACTAAAAGTATTAAAAATATTCATTAATACATAATCGTCGGTGATACAACAATTACGCGTAAGTGACAGGTGATAATAAGGTGTAATTTCATCTGTCAATCAATATCTTCGTTATGAATGTATTAAAGGGCAAATAATCAATTTGCTACATTTGATTTTCAATCTTATTAGCTGTTGTCACTTCCGCGGTATAGCAATATCACTGTCGATATGTTAAGTGCTTAAATTGTTGATAAACCGGGTGCGGAGATTCAATAACTATGCCTTTAATAGGTTTTTGGTGTAGTCCTGTTCTGGTTACTCGCACCGCTGGCACCGACCCAGATATGGCACTGCCAATAGTAATGAGAGTGAGAGTGAGACAACATCAATGTTGATGATCATGTTTCCTTTGCTATACTGCTAGTATTTTATGGGCTTTCCCAACTTCCTGTCTACTATCAGGTTTATGGCGCGTTACATTATAGGTTAAAAACAAATGTTGTCCCCAATTCTTCGCATTCCGTTCAAACACTTTATATCATGAAATGTTAATGTAAATTGCAAATGCTACTTATAGCATTGACTGTCCTTGACTGGGAAAGTACTATACTACACAGAATACCACACCTACATAAAAAGCTAGCAAAAGAAAAAGCATTGTTTAATAATGTTGTGTTCTTGTTCGTGAGTCAGGTCGCCAGAGCTCATGGGGGGAATGGGAAAAGGGCGTCAGAATAAGGGTCGCAAGTGATGTGTTATTTGCCTGGCCCGGTAAAACTGTGTAGACAGAGAAATGGTTCGGCTCTATGATGTTCATTTGTTGGACTTTTACTTACCCAACTAAACCCCATGACCGACAGGCCATCACATAGGATGCCACCAATTATACTGGCATATGAGTTGCCGGTCGGGTAAAATGCATGGAACCGAGGAGAATGCCAGTGAGTTATCTGAAATATAATATAACCAAATAAGTTTTGAGTTAACCTAGTGACAAAAAAAAAAAAAATTAACTGTATACTCAGATGCTTATGTTTAAACAAACACAGAAAGCAATTTATTTCGTTATTGAATGGATGAAAATACTACATATTATTTAACTACTCTTTTTTGTATCTACATTTAAACATACACGTAAATATAAATCACTTGAACAATTATTTATAGCGATTATTTATGACGCACAACTTTAAATAACATATTTGTAGTGGCGGAATTATCTCTGGGTTAAGAAAACGATAATCACCGTTATGGATAACCTCCAGATTGGGTGCCAGGGGGCTAATCACATAACGATTAATATCGTTACGGCTCCTGGCACCCAATCTGACATAGTAATCTATAGCTACTCAGCTTAATATACATGCAAAAAAAAAAGTCAATTTATTAAGTTAATGTAGCTTCAATAATACTGAAACAATAACACATGAAATGCTTTACAATAAAACCATTTTTATAAATCGTAACACTGTGGTGGAGAATATATTTCTAAAATATTTAAAAAATAATATCTCTTTATGATGCGGGAAACTTCTCAGCGAGTTCTTAAGTTCAAAATGTTTTAATAAATCTTGGGTGCACTACTTTACAAGAATTTGGGGATGGTCGAACAATCTTTTAAAAGTAATGCCAAAGTATTACTTTTAAAAGATAAACTTAATATTATTAATGTGAATGTCCGTTTGTTTGTTACGCTTTCACGCGAAAACTACTCAACCGATCATCATGAAACTTTGTACTCATATTCTTGGAGGTATCAGAAATAACATAGGATACTTTTTATTAAATAAGCATAGCGAGCGAAGCCGCGTATAAAAGCTAGTTTGTTAATAAATTCATTAGGATATTATTTATATTATATTTTATGTAAACAACAGTTCGGTCAGTTTCAGTTCGAGGCTTTTTTCTATTCTCACTAGACATAACGGCGAGCTACAGCTTAATTTTAGTTATTTTATTAATATTATAATGTTAAGTTTATCCATATGTAACTTTTGGTCATATTTATGGCTTCAACATATTTACGTTAAGTTACTTAAACTCCTTTTTTTAATTCGAAAGTTGTAATGTTAGACTTACACCAGGGACTATAGTTTCGTTGAAATCTTTTAATATGTCTTGCCAGTCTTCAGGTTGTTCCGGCGCGTCTTCAGGGAGAGCTTCAAGAAGATATCCCGGTTCAACAGATGGTAGAACATCACTGAAATATAAATAATTACTTTCTTAAATTTTTTGACTTGTGATGAAAATGTTAAGACTATCTGCAGGTTTCGAACCAATCATTTTAGGGCGACTGTATCGATTTAACTAGGTTCAAAAAATGTCACTCTTGCCAGTGTATTAATTTATTAACATGTAATTTAATCTGGTTGATGTTCTTGTATGCTTCATTCAAGAACAAAAGATTATATTATTATTCGATGTAAATTTTAACCTAATCAGTTGACCAGCCATAATTTTTGTTTTCATTTACCCTACGCAAGTTTTTTCATGTGTTTTTAACATAAACGCATATAACAATTTCTATAAAATCTAGTTGAGACGAAAAATCTGTCGAATTGATTCTTTGTCCAGAAAACTTTGCTTTGGAGTATAACTTGTGAGAAAAACCTTTACCTATACTTATCTTTAAACGATATGTCATCCCTTAAATAAGAAATAGGAACGTGAAGATATTTAGTGAAAAGTTTTTTTACATGTACTATATATACATTCAAATAGGTAGATGTTTATTTTCAATTAATAAGTAACAAAATACTTTATTAACCGCACCCCCAGTGTATCGCGGTATGAGGTATACAATCGTGAGGACCCCGCGCTTGTATTCGAATAATATATTTTCTTTAAATACAAAAAGTTTTCTATTTCACAGATATTTCTTCGCTAACGAAATCAAGATACACGGTTCTGTTAAAGGAATGGCATATATTTTAGAACCACCTTATATCACTGAGAATTATCCGGGATGCGATTGTGTGGTGTGTTTATACTGACAACGACCTATTCACTGGCAATTTAATCAAAGATTCGAAACAATAGGAGGAAAATTACCACAACTATGATGTAAGCACTTTGTTAGTTTATTCATAATCAGTAGAATAATTTGTATAATTATTACTGATGGCTTGTTAGTATCGTGTCTATAATTCAGTTTTTGTGTGATTATTTTGAATTAAGCAACTATCGTGTGTTGATGCACACCTAAGTAGTATGCACCTACTTTGACAATCTACCCGTATATCTAAGTCTCGTCTTAAGTTACGAAGGTCGCAAGTTCGATTCCTGCGTCCGAAAAATAAGCTGCGATAAAAAAAGAAAGTTCCGGGTCTGGTTGGTTAAGAGACTGCCCTCCGTGCCTCGGAAAGGTGCACACTAAGCCTTTGGTCCCGATTGTCGACTGAGAGTTCTTTTGTTCATGAATGCCTTATAATAATACAAAACCATTATATTATAATGGTGTTCGAAAATTATACGAATAAGGCCACAATTTTACAATAAATAATAAATATAAAATTAAATACGAGGGATATATGGAGGAAATATTTTTTTTACAAAATATTTTTTATTTGGAAAATTGGAAAAATCTATATTATAAAAAAACTATATATATTACGTCGATGTTTTTGAGTAGGTACATTTGTTTATGTATTTATGTGGATTTATTATAGAGACTATTGGCGGGCAAAACTGAATTTAAATTTGGATATAAATGCTCATAATTAAATTTGTTCGAAATAAAAAGGCTTTTCGCAGATTTACTAGTAAAAAAAACCAACCCAATAGCTATGATTAGGCTGTATGCCTGGATTAATAAGATATTATAATTATGAAAACGCTATTTCTTTTTTGAGACAATATATAAAATAGTTGAATACCTTTATTGACATATAATTATAGTTATTTGGAGTTAGGATACAGTATTTTTACATCTATTCCCAAAATATTTTGTCAGGTAAGGACTACTTATAAGTTAAATATAATATTAAACTGAAATATCAGCCTGGAAATGTTATGAAATGTATATTATAATATCATATTTGAATGTTTCTTCCACCGAGTTTTAATCGTCACTTAAAAAATATTCAAGGAACATAGTTTATTTTTGATAGAATTTTCATAGAAAATCAAAAGAAAAAAGCTTACATTCTCAATTATAAAAAAAAAGAAGAAACAGTTAAAACTAGCAACGTTTAGCAATTCTGTAGATTTTTCTTATGGACATATGCAAATACTGCCAGGCACTTTTGTAAAGTTGGTATTTCTAATATTATATTAAATAAATACTTACCAGTCTCTAATATTCTCTACATAGTCCACCACCGTATCAATCGCAGCTCTCCCGAATTTTCGAAATTGCTCCGCATCCATTTTTCACTTCACTTCACCAACGATTAAATTAAATAAATCAATTTAACTAACTATGAAACTGTGTTAAAGAAATTATTATAATTTAAAACAATAGTGCGAACGTATTCTTAAGAGTTAAGATGACACCGGTAAAGGGAACGATCAGGCAGACAATGGTAGCTCGTTCAGGGCAGAGGTAGATTTATAGGCGCAGTTCAGCTTTCTACACTGCACAAGCTGCTCGCGTACTCAATATAATACTGGGAATTACGAGATAGGATTAAGTATCTTGCATTAAAAAACTACAATAACATTGTGTAACATTTCATGCACTAATACTAAGCATCTATTGACAAGAATTATAGTTCTGTAAGTGTTATAATGTAAGTGTGATAATGTAAGGTGTAGTTGGTATATTTAAAGGTAACGCTGAAGTAATTATAGTTAGATACATATAATTATATGAGTACAGTTATCATCATCAACCTCAGTATAACGTCTACAGCATACCATGAGCTTCTCTTGTAAGTTGTTTGTCAAAGTCTACAGGCTTGGCACGTTGGTGACCACAATGTTGGTGAACACAGGTAAACTCTGCTGCCAGCAACCCGGTATACGGTTATCATACCCGTGTACCGGGATCTTATTACAATCTGGACCAACGTTTGTCGTGATTTTCGAGGCAGGCTCCGGTCTTATATTTTACGCAAAGATTTTTTAACGGGGATCCATGACTTAAGACATGATTATAGGTAGGTATATCGCTAAGCCACGAACGTTACCAGTTAAAATACAAATATAATTACTTTAATTTCTGTAGTTCACACAAGTTGTTGCACGCAGCTACTAATAACGCTCCTATAAATATTTTCCATAGTGTAGTAACACTCATTATGGCAGTGAAAGCTATTGAGTAATGTTAACGACAGTAGCCAGTGGTAAATAAGTAGGTACTCAAAGCTCTTATTATTTAGGAGCTGTGTTTAAATCAATTACATCAACTATAGAAAATGTCTAAATACTTAGTGATTTTTTTTATATTCGTTGCTAATAATTGACAGGACAATTTGCCATCAATATTATTATAAAACGAAACATTAACATTTTAAAATAGAATTTTCCTCAAGGAGACGGCAATAGGCATATACATTTTTGAGCAGATACTTAGATATTTTGTGTTATTAATTAAGAATACTATGGATTTTAATAAAGTAGCGCCTAATTCTATTAATTTACGTAAGTAATGTTTGTATAAAGTCATGTGCTTTGCAAGGATCACTGTTTGTGGTACAAGGTGTACCGTAAGAGAGAAACAGGTTGGCTTTTTAGGTAAACAACTTTGACTGCGAAAACTGCGACGAAAGTTTTAAGTAATTGTATGAGACAGCCACTCAGTCATGGCCAAGGATTTATTTATTGTATACTTATATCATGAAGATATAAAGATATTACATGCAATACACATTGGTCTTGTTGTGTTTAAAGAAAGAAATATAGTATTTCTATCTTTCAAAATACCTTCTAATTAATATTCCAACTTTTTCCTTTCATTCAGCTTTTCCTTCCAACTACAGTTACAAAGTTGGTCCCATATTAAAAGTTGTTCGTATCAATGAGCACAATCACCACCAAAGAGGTTTTGCGTGATTTAATTAACACGTTGTATACGAGTAGGTACACTATATGTTTTACGAAAGCTGGTGAAAAACAGTTCTTTCTATAGCCATGATTGAGGGGAAGCATATATTTACAGAGTTGCATGATTGAACTCCATACAATGTGTGTCTCAACTGACTTCCCGCGCGCGGTTTCACCCGCGTAGCCCCCGTTCCCATGGAAACTTCATAATAAAATATATCAATCCCAACGGTTGAAGATCTTTTCAAATCCTTCAAGTGTTTTCGGAACCTATTTAATTCAAACAAATAAATAAACCAACAAATAGTCAAAACTTTCCTCTTTATAATATTAGTTTAGATTATTTGAGGCGACCAGGGTAGCAGGAGTTCACCCTTAACTGACCCATCCATAAGTCAAACGTAGCCGCGGCTGAGTCAACGCGACCATACATGTGCAGGTATAACTAAAAAAAAATTGTTTTCAATTTGAATTTTTGAAACTTTTACATTGTTGAATTGCAAACAC
The DNA here is from genome assembly GCA_947037095.2 of Nycteola revayana. Lineage (NCBI taxonomy): Eukaryota > Metazoa > Arthropoda > Insecta > Lepidoptera > Nolidae > Nycteola > Nycteola revayana. The sequence goes on along the minus strand of OX344846.2, from coordinate 15,074,042 downwards.
CGGCAAATTTGTTCTCGCTCCAACCTAAATCTGAATTCAAGCCGGCGGCGCAGCGGCGTGGCACTGGGAATGAGCCTTATTAAAGGTTTGTTTTTTCAACGTACAAAACATACCGACATATTGAAATAAAAACCTATAGAAAATACTTTGAAATATTTTGCAATTTGTATTTTCGTTATGAGACATATTTTATTTACTAACAGAAATATCAGAACAAGCAATGGAGTGTTTTATCGTAATACGTAATACTTTTTACATTTAGACACTTGCTTACACATTTTGGCTTTATCTAACTTTAAATTTTCTAGAAATCCCTTCCAGGGCCATTGTTAGGTGCCGTGAGACAATATAATTAAATCTACATGGACAATTAATGTTTTTGCTTACTTACTAATAAAATGACAACTTCGTGTAGAATCACTCCATAAATCAATCAGTCTTTGTAACATCATAGTCCAATTATTATTTTTTATTTAATGTAGACGTAGATAATATAGAAAAAACTTAATTACAATAAAAATTGCACAAGGGTGCCGCTTTTTAACAGAAATTTCTTCCAGCTGACTCACGACAGTAAACAGAAATAATAAAAAAAAGAACTGAAATATTGAATTATAAAGATGCTGTTTTTATTTATTTGGCCCAATGAGGTAATATATTGTCATTAGCATTCATAATCCGCGACAAATAGTGCTAAAGGTCTCTAAGGGCAGAAGTTAATTTCAAAATAATATTAATATTAACTAAGCACAATTTATTTTCATCATAAAATACGTCTTCCACAATAGACAAATGTATCTTGTTGAGAAATGAATGTTTGGACTTCACTCTATTAAGGCTGGAGCACTGGTCGGTGAAATAAAAACGCCTCGTAGTGGGTAACTTTAAACCGAAAAAGGGGACTTCACAAACACATACGAAACTTTTTAAAATGTGAAATGGAGCACTACTACCCCCGAAGAGTTTGATCGGGTGCCGAAATTTGATCAGAACCTCAATCTGATTTGAAACCTCCGCTTGTTAAATGTTTTTAAACTACGTAGCTACCAGCCCAAGTTTGGACTTCACCCTATTGCGGCTGAAGCACTGTTCCTCTCCCTCAAGGAAGAATCAAAAGGCTCATCGTGGTCAATTATTTATGACCGTCCGAAAAAAAAGGCAAATTACTAATTAAAGAATACGATGCAAATTGACTAATAAACCTAAAAGATTGATTACAAGGTGTCTGAGATAGCCTTAGACCATCAGATGCATGTAATTCTCTGACACACATATTTTTATTGCATAGTTTTTTTTTTCGGATGAACATACGTACTTAGCTACGAAGGCTTTTGCTACTTAACCGGGCATAAAGGCGAGCAGAGCTCCAGCCTTAATAAATGGATTAAAAACTACAAACTAAGCAACCTGCGCAAGAGGGCGCTCCCTGTGGGGCTTGGACCTTGGGGGCGGTCGCTGGCGATGAGATTGAGGGATTATGACTTTTAGTATTTTAGGGGAGTTTTGTGCAACTATCGCTCTACTTTACAGTTAGCGGGCCTCTCGGACTTCGGGTCTACGAGAAACCGATTGTTCTTTATTGCATAGTCTATACTAATACTAATATTATAAAGCTGCAGAGTTTGTTTGTTTGTTTGTATGTTTGTTTGTTTGAACGCGCTAATCTTGGGAACTACTGGTCCGATTTCAAAGGGATCCGAAAGAAAATTGCGATTTTGTAACCCAAGGTGTAAAATCGAAAACCTATTTATGCGTGCGCTGCAAAAACTATTGACATAGAACAAAATGATGTAGTACGGGTTTGTAGGTCTTATTAAGATCTACAAAAGAGTCCGCGAGAGCATATATCTAACTATCATAGTTTAGTCACAATAACCGCTTTTATGTTCATGAAAAATATTAAATCGTCTGAAAAAACAAACTACGTTAAATGTGTATCGTAATATTAATTCTTATCCAAATTAAGCATTATGTTATCAAGGGTATTTATGTAGAAGTAAAAAACTTTTTGTTTTATTCCAATCGGACATTTCGTTGAGAAATTATCACGAGTATAAAAAAGGAAAGAATTGGTACCTGATAATGAGTTATTTGCCTTAATAGATATAGTTGAAGAGTTTGTTTGCTTGAACGCGCTAATCTCAGCAACTACTGGTCCGATTTGAAAAATTATTTCAGTGTTAGATAGCCCATTTATCGAGGAAGGCTATAAGCTATATTTTATTATAAAGTTTTTACGAGAACGGGAGTTACGCGGGTGAAACCGCGCGCGGGAGGCTAGTCTGAAATAAGTTCCATGATGATATTACCTTATATAAATTATTATTAAGTAAAAAGTTGTTTACTACCGACGACACCGACGACATTATTATTTGCTTCCATAATATCTGTAGACCATTAAATGTTAACGAACTCGGAAAATTCCCATTGATGATGTAACAGATTACTTATTATTTTCCTTAGTAATGTTTCCGTGTGTATAGCAAGTCATCGGTGCCGGGTGAGCGATGCGGTCAAGGCAGCAGATGACCCGGCGCAAGCGCAGCGCTGCACGCAATATAGTTTTCTGATAAATTATCACATCATCGACTGGGAGGTTATACTCAATGTTTTTGAATGTAAAGTAAATGGGACCTACAGTCCCAGTTCATAGATAGCTTTAAATGTTATTTATATTTTAATAAGTTTTTACCAGCATAGAACTGTTACACTGCTCCATTAGTGTGCTTGTTGTGTATGTGTGACTGTTGCTCTATGGCGTATATGTTAAACCAGGTACTTCAGTAATTAATGCATCTATGATATTCTTTCGAAACGTTTTGCGTGAAAGATTGCCCAATATCGATTCATAAACTTATTGATATTGGTGGAGTTAATACCCTAACTAAGAAGGTTTTACTTAAAATAATAATAATAATGTATTTAGTAAGTTTCAAAAGTTAATTTAATTAAAAAAAGTATATATACAATTATGTTTAATTGATCAAACAAATGTACAATAAACATACAAAAGAGCTGTAGCATATCAAAGTTTATAATAGCATATTAGAGATATGAAATTAACGATATCAAATGTATGCGAACGGCAACTAAGAACGCAAATCATTTTATGTGATCTTCAAAAATAAGTTCGTAAGTGCAACGTAACTAGTACTTAACTATTTTAAATTCATATTTTGATTAAATTTCTGTAAAGATTCATTCAGACGACTTCTCAGATTCGACAAAGAAAATTTTGTAATTTCGTATGTCCATACCGCATTCTGAAGTCAACACAAGTGTGCATTTGTCATGGTTATTATCAGCAATGATGGTAACGGGCAATGTGACAAATGAGTCAGTATGTTGTGCTAAGGTGACCCGATCTTGTTCGGGAAGCAACCCACGTGATGAGACTCTGAACGTGGTCTCACTTCGTAAAATATGTCTTAAGTCATTCATTTTGGTTCCTCCTTCTTCCAATAACATACTCAGTATTGCTTTTCCTGTAGTAGAATCTGCAATTTATAACATAAAGCAATTTTTAACAATAAGCATCAAAATAATCAAACAAAGCAAAGGCTTAATAATGAGCAAACATACCAATTAAACGATCGAATACAGCCATCATTGTATCAGAAGCATGTTCCAGTAACGCATTTCGTAAAGCTTTCAGCATAAGTTCATTCCGATGAGGAATTATGAGGACAGTCATTCTGTAACACTCACAATCATCTTCGCAGGAACAACGATCTAAGGGCCAGGACTTTACTTTTGCCTGCAAACTATCTATCACTATGTCCCAACGTGAATGTGAAGTTACTTTTATAAAAAAATGCCCAACTTCGCTAAGGAACCAAACCCACGTATTTTCTACTTGAGTACTTAGACATATTAATTGTAAGTATAATTTATGTTCCACTGAGTCTGGTCCAACATCCTTTGGATTACCAGATAACCTTATTTCTTTGTCAATAAGATTAAGACGACGAATATAAAACTTAGGGTTTTTAATGTCATCAAAAATCATGGGGTAGGTAGGTTCGCTGTCTGTAATATAAAGTTTAAATGTGGCGGAAACTTGAAAAGGCGATGATATTAGAACGTCGACTCTACTAGGCCGATATAATGATCCCATCACTTTGCATTTACGGAATGGGTTTAAAACACCAACTTTCCCATGAAGGATGAAGACAACATATGTATCAAATATTCTTGTTTTGTTGATGGCACAAACAAGGAGTACGGCCGTTTCTTCGTCTACAAAATTGGAAAAATATTTAACATTCAAAATAATTTTCTTTCCATTTTCTACTGATGAAGATTTTTCAACAAGAAAGCTATTTCGGTTATTATAAAAAATTATATATGTGTATGTCAAAGACTCTTGATTGGATGGTGAGATTGATAATTGTCTCGAAGAACTCTTGAGAAGTGGAGGAATGAAATGTATCGTTTCTTTGGGTTGAAGCATGGGCAATGTGACGTACAAATGAATGGACAAAAAAAGAGTCTGTATAAAGTTTGGTTTAAGAAAGTCTTTGCTCGTTAATGGGAAATTTAGTTTGAGTACATTCATAGCTTCAATAATAAGGCACGCATTATTTACAATATCACCGTCCTTACTATTCTCTTGTACTTCGCAAAATATAGAAAAACTGTCACATAAGTATGGACAGTAGCTCATTATTACTGATGCTAAAGCAATGCCGTCGGATAAATCTGTGGTAATATTATTGATGACTTTTACTGGTTTATTTGGTCCTCTTAATTTGAGATGTTGCTTCAATGTATGCTCATTGTACCAATCCACTAAAACTTTTATTACATCTCTTGATTGGGTATTTATGCATACACATTCAAAAAAACAAGTATCCATAACAAAAACTTTGTACGTTTGTAAAATGAAGTCAATCCAACTTTGCTTATTTAAGCGGTTAAATAAATGATTATCAGCCAATAGTTCTTTTGTCAATATTATATCAGCATTGCACTTAGGTGTAACGTTTTCTGAATAAGTTTGAAATTGTGTAAAACTCAACAGGAACTTTGCTTGCAATCCCAATAGATTAGCTCCACGTGTTCGAAGCAAAGATAAAACGTCCTTGTAAGTGTCATGGATTTCTTTTACCGGTTTGAAGGAATCATCACAACTCTGAATTCTGAAAAAAAAGTGAACATTTCTTTAAGTAAAAGATGATGAATGTACATATAATATGCGTTCAAGTGCAAACTACCTACCTATGTTCCCCTTGTAGGCATACAACAGGCATAATACTGAATTCAGCGAAATCAACTTGGAAGTTCGGTAAAATTTAAATATATATATATGTTAACGGAAATGTATGTAATCCGTCATTGTATACAATTCCTAGGAAATGTATGTAATTCCTAAAATCGCCCGGAAATGTGTGAAATAAATTATATTAGACATATTTCCTAGGAAATCTATACATTTCCTAAATAGCAATCGGAAATATCAATGGGTAGGTTTAGGTTATTTTTTTTTTATAACCACCCGAAACCTCGTTTATCCACTAACTAGGTTGATCAACATTATGATTCTTATTAATTTCTGCACCTTAAAAGTTAATAGATACCTAGTTGATTTTTGAAGCTTTAATTGGTAAGATAACATTAATCATATTTTACGGTATGATTGTTACCTATTTGTATTAATAAAAAATATTATTCTCGTTGAAGCAACATGTTTTATTACAGAAAGCATTCTTTTTATACATTTCCTGATACGATATTGGAATTATATACAATTCCTAGGAAATACATACATTTCACAGGAAATGTGTGTATTAAGGAATCTTTGAAACATTATTTTACACATTTCCTAAGTAGGCTCGGAAGGGTATATATTTCCTAGGAATTGTGTACAATTCCTAGATTTCATACATATCCGGTAACATATATATATAAACACCTTTGTATAAGACCGTTATCCTTGAAACCAGTGGTTTGGTTTCACTTACAGAACGCAAATTCAATGAAAAAAAAAACGTTTTTAAGTTTGTCAAGATTAAGAAAATATTGCATAAAATATTTTGTATACGAAATAGTCAACAAACATACATAATTGTATATCTATGCACCTAATTGTAAGTAGTTACAATAGCGTGGGCTATGGACGGATCAGTTTGATCTTGCGGGTTCATCCTTGACGCCGTCGGCAATCGTTATCTTTCCTGTAAAAAATATTCCCTATCTATTTCCAGACTAATTTCATTGATATACCCTTCTGTCGTTTTGACTTGATTGATCGGCAAAATATCTTTAACCAAACGCACGCAATGCTATATTGGTGTGGATAAAATATATCTAGATCTCAGGAGCATAAGGACGGATGTAGGTACTAATCTTCAAGAAGCATTTGGTCTTCAGTGCCAGTTTACGATAAAGGCACAAACGATGAATTTTTCTGATGTATAATCTTAAGATCTTAAGATACAGTCATTCATTGTGAGAGTTGCATGCGTGTTTTACCGCGAGGGTACATCTGACACATCCGACCTTGTGCTTGTGGCGCAATATGTCATCCTCTCCATTTTTCCCTTTTATAAGTCTCTTCCATACTCACACCTTTCTTATATTATACATGTCAACTTTCGCACAGTCGATCAATCTGTTTTTTGGCCTTCCTCTTCCAACATATCCATCCATCTTCATATTCAGCATTCTTTTCGTCACATGCATGTCATTCTTCTCATAACATACCCATACTCCCATATTCTTCTCATTGGCGGGACTTTCAGACTTGTATCGTGTATTTTATATAACTATTACTACACTAACTTACTCACTGCTCACGATACTATCTACTGTTAAAAGGATGGCACATATTTTGGATGCACCTTGTATAAAGATATGATGTGAATGTAATGTTCTTATGATGCATCGGTATGAAATATAAGTAACAGTCCGACTCAGTTGATAAAATTTCTGTTATACATATATGCAAATATATGTATAACAGAAATGTATGTAGTCATACTACATGGATTTTATAGAAATACTCACGGCAATTTCTTTATGTGCTTCATAAGAGGCCCTGCAATTCTTCGAATAAAGTTTAAATAAGATACATTGATTCCCTTCGATTTAGAACCAGATTGAGTCGTTAGAGCTGAAGATATGGCGTGAAAGGTTTCTGGTATATCAGGAAATAAATCTCTACGAAATCCTTGCTGAAACATCCATTTCTCCAAAAATGAGGTACAAGTTTCATAGTATTTATAAAGTTTGGTTTCACTGTTAGGTGGATAATAAGGATATGGATTGTCTTTGGACTCCATAAATTTATTGGCATGTAAAGTGAGTTGACAATCAGTAACACAAAAATGTATTTCCACGTCGCAACATGCCCCAGTCTCATGACTAAAGAATAGCAACAAATTTCCAGTGTAAGGAGTACTGCTAGAAATAGACAACTCTGTTGTTACTCTAGTATGTATTATTTCATCTTCATCAATAATTTCATGGTCTATAAATTGAACTAATAAGTTTGATTCTTCTTTTGAAACACATGAAAATGCCTCTAAATTAGATGAGCATTGCAAATCGATAGTTATCTTCTTTTTAGGTATTGATCCAACTGAACACGGAGGAAATATTATACGATATTCACTGGGTGTCATTGCTGGCATTTGCCTTCTTCCGATAAAATTTAAATTGTAATATGGTATACTCATGTTTTTGTCTAAAAATAAAATGGCAGTGGTGACAAATTTTCCATGACCTTTCGGATGAAATTTCAAAGAAAATCCTGATGTCGTTCCTTGCTCCTGTTCAAATTTAATAGTCATGTCATTGACATTTAATTCTTTTTCGTCACTTAATAATTCTAAACTAAAATTTGGCATTAATTTCGATATCAATAAAGTTATATGTAGATAATATTTTGAAATATTGGTCATTGTAAATTCTATTATGTTGTTTTTATTGGGCCTATAGTCAAATTCAAAATTTTCGGTTGAAAATTCAATCCAAGGCCCGGTTATAACGCCAACCATACGACAATAGCCAATTTCTTTATTCACAGTTTTCAATTTTACTTTTGGATTATTTTCGTAACCCCTGTAATGTAGAATAAGTTTAGTAGCTATAATGGAATCCTTAAAATAATAATATATTTTAATACAGGGTGTCCCAAAAGGTTAAGTAGCTGGGAAAGGGGGTGACAGGGGTGGACACAATGGTCACTAGAAAAATAAAAAAAAAATCCGCTCTGGGCATTTAAAAAAAAAATGGATTTTTTTTTAAAACTTAAAATTTTACACCTTGTTATTTTTGATGATGATGTTGATGACCTTGTTGTTATTGAAGATTACATAACAGCATTTTTTTTTTAATACAGCCATATTTGTAGGTACAGTTAGCACAAGGTGTAAAATTTTTAGTCTTTTAAAAAATGCCATTTATTTTTTTAAACACCCAGAGGGAATTTTTTATATTTTTCTGGTGACCCTTGTGACCATCCCTATCACCCCCCTTCCCAGCTACGTAATCTTTTGGGACACCCTGTATAATGTTCATAGGTTAAACTTACTGTTCATATGGTCTTATAAAATGATTGGATTCAGTGGTACCAGAGTCGTTAGTAGGTGGACCCAAAAGTCCATTAATTTTAAACGGTACAAACATATCGTATTCTCTTCTATGTACATCATATACCTTAATGTAAATAGTTTTCGACTGCCCTCCGTTAATATCAAATTGATGAATTCTTTCTTTGTCATTTCCAAGACCTATATATGCATTGAATATATTTTCATCTCCAGTGTCATAAATTTCCACCATAGTTCTTACATGACCAACATTTTGAAAAGTTACAGGAACGTATGTAATCATCTTAGATGGTATTCGTGCCATATAAACATGCTTGGGATTTACATTAATTTTAGGGTCAAGAACGTTACCACTAACAGGTAGTATTATATTTTCTTTATTATTGATTTTAACATAAATGTCAAAACTAAATTCAAGCACGCATGGAATTTGTACAATAATATTGAAATTCAGTATCATTTTTGGTTTAATAGTGCCTGACATGGGTTCAATTGTTATGCCTGGGATCAACGGTTCCAGTACTTGAAAGAATACAATTTCTCTTGAAGAATTCTCCATTTTTACTTTTTCTGTAATTCGCAAGTTTAAAGGAATATCTTTAAATATAACGACTGGCCGCAAAAACTTTATAGAAAGTTTTCGAGTTATGATATTTAACTCCACTGGTATTATTCGTGTAGTCGCACTTTCCGACACAAAATCAACCTCATACGTTTTTGTTTTAGTGAGCTTAGATAAGTGTGTAATGTCGCAAATTTTACAGCCATGCATTGGCACAGTCCCGAAATTAGGTGTAATTTCAAAAGGTGTGTCAGAATTTAGGTTGTTCCATTTGAAGTCAACATTCACATTAAAATTATTATAAATTCTCACAGGTACAGAGGTAACAAATCCTTCATTGTTAATCATTCCAAATTTTAAATTATTTTCTGATAAAATTAATCTAACATCGCTTACTTGCAGCATGTAAGGATGTTTTCGTGTATAACAATTGTCTATAACATATTCAAAGGTTTTTTCATATTTTCCTTCAGGTAAACCGAGGCAAAAAACTGTTATACTTTTTTCTGATAATGGATCCAACTTCACAATTAATATGGACAATAATTTATCTGTGTACACGATGGATTCATCTTTAAAAAACTTTACAGTGACTATGTGTTTTGTTTTATTTTTAATTAATACTTGCTTCTTGGCGTGTGTAGAAGTAGCAACATTTCCAAAGTCAAGAACAAAAGGAAGAAATAATATATCCATGAGATCATAGGTTGTTATCTTATCATGCAATGCAAATATGTTATTTCGCTCGTTAAGTATTATAGACGAATCATCATAACACTTATCACGCCCAGTAGTGTAACTGTTCATTAGTCTTGGTTTCGCAGGAGAAATTTTACAATAATTTAGATATTTATGAGCTATAGTTTGACGTTTTTTGTATATAATTAATTCTTCATCTATGTAAGTGTATGCAGGATTTGGTTCATGCAATTTATGTAATGACTCTACAACTGCTGTTTTAGGTATTCTGTTGTTATATATATTTGACCTGGTCTTTATAGTGTAATTAATATAATTTTGGTCTTCAGTTTCGTTGTTGTAAAATTTTTCGTGAGGGTTTCTTACTTCAAATCTTAAAATATTTGGCGCTTTTAAGCAAGTTGGTTTCACAGAGACTGACAAACGTATTATAGACTTAGGCTGTATAGTGAATTGGCTCGGTGTTACATCTAGGCCCACTACTTTCACATATTGCACTTTAGCAGCTAAATTAGATTCGTTTTTTAGACATACGTACTTAACGACTTTATTATTAATGGTTACATCTCCAAAATCGATTACTTTAGGATAATGTGACATTATGCAGAATTCATAACTGCCACTTACATAATATCTACCAATTTCTGCATGAAGTTCATTACTACAACATCTTACACCGCTTACTTCAATTAGGCGTAAGTCGATAACGAATTTCTTATCAGTCATTTTATCAAGCTTTGCTTTGGAAATACATTCATTATTGGGTAGAAATGTTATTTGTAAAGTTGTATTGTTAATTAATTTAATATCAAAAGATCTATGCGGTGCAGAAACTGCACGGGCATCGTCAAATTTCTACAAGAAAATGAAACACACTATATAGTCTACTATTATTGACTAGGTCATTATGTAAGACAGTTTTAACAGTCATAACTATCATACCAATAAACGGCTTCCGCAGATTGTTTTGACATAAGCAGAATTGGTTAGGTCAACTTGCACATCCAAATCTTGCTTAGTCCATAATTCTACAAAAGACTTCGGAAAGTACAGCAATTGAAACCTTTTGAAGACTTTATCAGGATCATAGCTATTACAATCAACCATCGTGGAATTATGGTTTTATATACGAAACTGTTGTAAAATAATAATAAAAATGTTAAATAAATTCATCGAATACAATACTTGTTACATGAAATGTCATTTTATTGCCAGTGGAAATATGACAAGCATTAGCACTTTATGGACAAAATTATCACTGTAACTATGGAGTACCGATATAAATAAAATCTATCCTTTTCAGTATTAGCATTATAGATCGTCGAGATGTCGACTTATTAATAAAATATTATGTATAATATATGGTGCATAGTATCTAAGTTTACTTTTCAACTCTTAACATGTAGGTACTGAAATATTATTATTAATTTTCTTAAAGACAACTCCCGCACTAGTGGAAATAAATTACTGTACCTGTGTTGGGACGTTTACAGATACGAATTATGATTTGAAGCGGCCGTAGCCCAATTGTTAGGGTGTCGGACTTGTAATCTTGTGGTCGACGTTAACCCACTCGTAATTTAAGCTTACAAGGTGAATTAACAAGAATACTAGTAGACTGCAAAAACTATGCTAGTAAACATAAAAAAAGTAAATCCAGACTCAGAACAACTATCATTGTTTCTTACAAATAATTGTCCCGGGTGGGAATCAAAACCAGAACCTACTAGCTCTCATAAATAACTATCGTAACCACTAAGCCACCAGTGCAGTCATAGTTGTCACATTATTAGCTGTTGCACGCGTCTTCGTCGGTATAGATTTCGATATTTCCTTTTAAACTTTGCCAACTATTTTATACTTTTGGGTTTTTTAAAAAATCCTTCCATTTTAGGATGCCTACGTTATATACCTATAGAGAATAAACTCTCGAAGTTTCAGGTCTGTATGATCAGTGGTGTAGGTTGTGTGTTGCTTCAGATTGTCAGTCATTTAAGAGAAAGCGTTTTATTAGTGTCTTAGAATACAACTGAATATTTGTTTACATATTTGCAATTTTAAATATTAGGTGAAATTTTGAGACGTGTAGCTTTCATCTAGACTTCTAAACTAACATAAGAAATAAGAAAAATATATTCTTAGTCTTTTTTGCAAAGAAATAACTCAAAGCTTCCTACTGTATCGATTTTAGCAACTTTAATCAGAAGTAGGTACACAGCAAACTGCGAGGTTTGATAATAATTAATAATTTTCTGAGTGTTATTGGGGGATGCCGCTGTGAAAACTTATTGTAATTTTTTTTTGTATTAGTGTTGTAGTTAAGCAGACAAGCTACAAATAAAAATTACATCGTAAGATATTTAGCTTTAACTCAAAAGTAATACTTGTATAGAACGCAGGTTGTGATTAGTAACATTTTTCTAAATTATTTACCAAATAAGAAAAATTACATAAAAATAACATGAGTTTGGTATTATTTAATTTTTGAATTTCTTTTCTTCACCGTGACTAGACGACTAGAAACGAAATACCCTCGCGAACGGGATAACGTGCTAGAGTAATATTGTAGATGGATGTAAGTACCCGGGGTGTGTCGTACGACTCCGGTAAATTAGTTCGGGGCGGGGGAGCACCACGTCCCCGGCCGCCCTTCCCCGCTCGCCCCAGGGTTTATCAGATTCAGGGGGTAAAAAATGACTTCTCAATGGGAGGCAGGAAGGCGGCGCGGCGGCGCGGCGGCGAGGGCGGGCGTGGGCGGCGCCGCCACGTGGCTCCGCTCTCGGCGCGACACCCGGTGCACCCGCGCGCCCTGCATCACGCACACCATGCACAGGTGTTCGTCTAGCCGCGGTGTGAGCCAGCTCGTGCGGGATGCTAAGCTGTGACGTGGACGTTGGATGCTTACAGTGCGTGTGTCGTAGGTAGTGACGATTGATGGAAGATTACGGGACGGTGGCGGAGTGCGAAGCGCGGCGCGAGGACGTCCCCATGGCAGCGCTGGACGCCATGCATCCCCTCGACCCGCCGCCACCAGACGTGCTGCTTGCACTCTTAGCAAGAAATAAAGCACTTGAAGGTAAAATTTTAGGCTTTTCAAGACAGATTCAAAATAATGATAATGAAAAGTTCAAGTACCTACATACCGAATATTTTGTACCTAACCTAACCTACCTTTTGCATTTCGATATGATACTTTGAGTATATAAACAGACAGATGTTAAATCATTTATCATTAACGGTACTAAACAATTATGAGCAAGTTTTATTTTTGCACCTGCATACATTTGTTTACAAATTAGGTAGGTGCAAAAATAACCTACCTTTAAATTCTCAAATAAATAAATGGTTAATGGGAACTTATCTATTTCACTACTTGAGTTGACGTAAATTTTAAGCATATTGAATTCATAATCGTCAATCATCGTGTTATAGTCGAAAAAATATTGTATCTCTTATAATATTGTTTATTCAGAAAAAATATTCCTTTGAGTTTCTTGTCAGTTCTTAGATTTATATTGTGTCAATATGAATAACAAATTATGACTATATAAATCCTTTCCATCTCTTACTTTGCTTACCATATTGCTGTGCCGCCAGGGTTCATTGAAAAAATATTTTTAATAACATAAAATCGGTAAAAACTGCAATGGAACCTAATTAAATATTAAGTGCTTCAAAAAATGGCGGCCTCCTCGATTACCAATGATTTCACCAATGTCAATTATAAAATGTCTAGTAAATTCATGCCTGCTAACTAGCAGGCTTTGCATTATGTGTTGTTCGTCATTGTTTATGTGTTGTACATTTAATGTTAAAACTCGAATTTTGGTTTATTTACAAATTCTAATATTATTATTTTGAAGGTAATAATAGATTAGTTGCTTATTTGTTTAAAACACAAAGTATTGCTTAGAGATTATTTTGAGATTGTTTTAGTACTTATTAAAACAAATATTCTGACGGAATATTACACGAGGCATCAAATATACCTAGGTATATTATTATGTCTAGTTTCTACAATATCTAGTAAGGAGGGTTTAACTTAAATCTGAGCTCGTCCTCAATTTAACTCTTTCTATAAAATTTAATACGGCACTGCATATATTTAGATGCAAATGCGACATAAAAATCGTTTAAAGATAATTTAATAGTCATTATTATTATTCAACCTTCAAATATTATGATTTATTCATTATACAATCTGTTTTTATTGTTCATCATTTAGGCTGAAGGTTTACTATGAATGATGCATTAGTATTTTTTTTTTCGTTAAAACCTAAATTTAATAATATACACTTTTCCAACAAGAACCTTGTTTTATTATTCTAAATATAAATATATAAATACGTGATACAAAATCTTTGTACCCCTTTTTGCGAAATATCGCCGCGGCCGTCGTACTTGACAAATGCGGCAAAAAATTGAACGCCAAAATCAAATCGTACCTCTCTGTGCGAGAAATGGATGTCGACATTTTATTATACATTTTGTTATTATCGAAGTGTGTAAGAAACAACACAAGTAATAAGAAGGACATCGGCATCACATACCATCGGTACAGTGTCTTATACACACTACATTAGAGAGTTGCCGCATGTGCGTAGCTATATTTTTAAGGTAGCGCGGTAACTATTCGAGCGTTTATTTAAGGACCAAACTACCACACATAACCATACCATATATATGACTAAATGACACATATGACCATACCATACCACACTTACACAAGTGCTAAAGGAAAAACTACGTATCCATATGATGTGTGAGTAGGTAGAGTTAATTAATTATATAGCTCCCGCGCGCGGTTTTGTGCGCGTGCCTCCCGTTCCCGTAGGAACTTCGTAACTAAATATAAACTATGTAACTACTAACTCCTGGTTAACGTAGCTTTCTAATGTTGGAGGATTTTTAAAAATCGGTGCAGTAGTTCCGGAGCCTTTTCAATGCAAACAAACAATTAAATCTTTCCTCTTTATAATATAAGTATAGATTTACTGCCAGTTATTATTAGTATAATACTATACTACAATTTTTGTAATTATAATACGGCCAGAAATTTATGTTGGCTGGAAATTCTATACGAATTCGAAGAAACGCGTTAGGCGTATCTTCGACTTCATATAGAATCTCTTTCATATTGGATACGTACATTATGCAACAGTTTCTTCAGAATTGGAATAACATGTAGCCATCACTCTGCATGTATCGTACTGGCGAAAGATTATTTTTTATTAACGAACTCACAAACCTTACTTCTGTATTATATAGTAACCGTAATCCTAAGCCAAGGCTCATGTCGCGTTTCCCCAAAGATTAACTAAGTAATCGTTGAACGACACTGTCGTCTCTTGCTGTTGCTATTATATCATATTTAAACATTTCTTGACAATCTGGCACAGCAAAAAGTGATGGACGACAATACGCATGAAGACAAAAAATATATAATTACTCCGACAGTTAGAATACTAAAAAAATTTGGACACGTATTTTTATATTTATCAAATCAATAAAAAATGACAAAGATACAGCGCAACAACTAAATGTAAATATCAGGAGAGGGGGGTTTGTGACGTCTTTACTAGGTAAAATTGTAGGTACCTAGAAGTGACGTCACACGAAATTTCAACGCGCTGTATCTTCGTCATTTTTTGTTTGAGGAACGAAAAAAATACGTGTCCAATATTTTTAGTAATCTAACTGACGGACTAAAATCGAATGATATGTGAATACACGATACGATAATCTGTCCTCATGATATAGTGAAAACACGCCCTAAGCTTACGATCCTTACCAACATGGTTGTTATGACAACAATCTTTTAATTTTGGAAGGCGGCAGAGTTATAAAATATAACCTTTATTGAAATGTTTATTGCAAATAGAAGGCCCTGTAGCTTTTGCGTTAAACAAAAAAATAAATGTAAGATTTACATAATGTCAAATATGCTTTAATGAGGTTTTTTAAATTTCCCATTGAAGCTAAATACTTTAATAATGTTATAATGGTTTCATTAAAGATGTCTTTGTTTTTTAATACATTTTCTATGTATAATTGTTGGTTGAATCTATTTAAAATATATTGATTTATTTAAAACTTGAGTAGCAAATACATTTTTATCAAAGTCCTAAAACTATCGTTACATAATTAGCTATCTGCCTGTATTGGAATTATATTCGTAAGTAATTAATTTTATAATTAACGGTAAACCTTAATATTTAGCCAAGGATATCATAATAATATTGCTTAACTTTCGAAAATAGAGTTTTGTAGCAGTTGTAATGGTTTAACGTTTAAAGTCTTAAAATCAAATGAGACAGTGTTTTTGTTTAAATATATGTTTGTTTCGGTGCCATTGTAAGATCAATTATTTTAGCCAATTAGAAACACACTTCGTCCAATAGAAATTCGTAAAAATCAAGTTAATCATCAAATAACATGGTATGATACTATAATTTTACAGAAATCATGATATATATATATATATATATATATATATATATATATATATATATATATGGCATAATACATGTAATATGTTATTTCTTTCATACGTGGTAGGAATTCAGTGACGATATTATATAGTAAAATCTAACCTATAACTCCTAATAATAAATTTACTCTAAACGTAAGAAGTTATCGTAAAACAATATCTAATACGTTAAAAGTAAAAAGACAATACATTTTTGTACCATGCATTTTAGCATTTGTATGGATATGAAGCGAAGGCTACAATTAAGGGGCGATCGACGCGTGCCAGAGTTTTGCTAAAGGACGGTGCCACGCGATGCTTCCTATGGGTTTACAGGGGAACACCCACGCCATACGGCTTCATATAATCAAGTTAAGTGCTCTTTACATGTAGGTACCTATGCAGGAGTGGCGATGAGTTTTTTTGATTTTAACACCAGACAAGAGCCGTCATTGGGCGATTTATTTCCGATAACACTTCTATTAGTAAATTGAAGCTACGTGCCCTGAATTTGAACAAGTACCTACCTTTGTAGGTGTTTGAAACAATTCAACAGCGACTTAAGTAAGTAAGATAATAGTTTGATAATTTCCGCAGTGTGGTTTACAGCTTAGAAGAAACACCACCTCATGTCCTCTCATTGGTGTCATACAGCTGATGAATGGGCAGTAGCATAAATCATCTCAAGTAAATTTACCATTTTACTGCGATCTAGGTGGATCGCAGTAAAATGGTAAATTTACTTGAGCTGATTTGGCAGGTGCCAAGCGTGCTAATTATGGCAATAGCCTTCCACGACTCTAACTCTGCTTGCCAAGGTCTTTAAAAAGCCAAGAAGTAAACGGGCTTACGTCCACTGCGGAACATGTGAAGTATTGTGAAGTTAATTGAAAACTATTTTACACAAAACACGCGTTGTTATTTTGTGGAGATATTTTGTTAGTGGTACATAAGTTAGAGACATAGTCCTCAGATTTCTTGCAGTTTTGAAACTGTAACGATAACAGTACCTATGCGTAATTCAAAATTAATTGTTTGCATCTTTATGCAACGATCAATAATTATGTACCTACTAGCGTACTACCTATATCTCACAGTCTTTATGTTCTGAAATAAATCAATAATTTTGTTCATATACCTACCTACTGTTCACGATGACATTTATCATCATTGACAGCAATCTCATAAAAAGTATGATCAGTTAGATTTCCTAATTTACTCATTTTTTTCGTTTACAATACTTACCTACTTTACTATATTTTATTAAGATCTATTACAATATCTCATTTATTCATTCATCTATTAAACCAATATTTATCTTCATAAATGTACTTACAAAATTCATCAAATTATTATCAGTTGTCATTTATATAACCTCAAATTATGATTTAATATTTAGGTAATAGATTATCAATAGCTGTTATTGTATCAGTCCCCTGTAATACATCCGAGTCTGTGATTATCTTGGAGCCGGCGGCGAGGACCGTGGCGAGGCAGCCGTCGGCCCTCGTTTCTATGATTATTATAACTCCACTAATCTGCGGCTTTTATCAATATTCCATTGTTGGTACAATTCAAGAAAATATAGTGTATATTTTCTAAACATAGACGGTCGTGGGAATCTGTAGTCATAAGCTTTCACTTATGTCCACACATTACACTGCTGGATGTGAGAACCTACGTATATTTTTGTAAATAAGCAAATAGGTATGATAGCATGAAAGATTTTTATCGTACTTTATAAGTAAAATAATTAATTTATTTTCTAACAATAAACAGTGTAAGTACTGATTATAACTAGAAAATAAATTAATTCTTTGATTGATAATATTATGATGATGCTATTAATGCAATATTTTATATTTTCCTTTGGGTCATAAAATAATAGGATAAATACACTTTTTACGCTTTTGATATTTTTTATTTCGGTTCAGCGAGAATAGAAACAATTATTTTTACGATTTTTCCCAAATGACTTGACTCAAACTTAATGAATTAAAAAATGTGAGAATTTACCGCAGCAAATATTTACACAGTATTTTGACTCGATAGGGGAAGGTATGGAGATGTCTCCTATTATATTATAGCATTAGCACCGGAAGTGGACACGTGGCGGCGCGTGCGCGGCGAATCATCTCCTTCCGGTTTCCATTGGTCTATTGTCTGTGGGACATTTATGGTAAAACGAGTTAGGTACCTGATTTAATTTCAATGTAATTATCTTATTAGATCAAGTGGAATCCAATAACTATGTAATCATTATTTAAATAGTTGGAAACATACATGGATAATGTGAATATTTATATTTAATGGGTTATTTGCACATTAATATGTGTTTATGTACATACTTTTAGACTTTAATATACATTATACCATAATATATCATACCTATAATATAAAATATCATATTTAAATGAAAATCTCATATTGGGTATTAACGCGAACAAAATTACGAAATAACTAGGAAGACCAAATATGAAGGGTATATTTTTTCGCGTTAATATCCAATAATACAATAAGAATTGTTAATAGATTTTGTCATACGTTGAAATAAAACAATGTACATGTATGTATTTTTTATTGTTCAATTTTAAGGTTTTTCTTAACAATAAGTCGATTTATCAATTGAAATATAACTTTTGGAACAATTCTTACACCAATTTTCTTGCTTCACTCTCTTTATTATTCAGATTTATATAATGTAATACATACGCAATGAATATATTGGGTCGGTACCATGAAACTTAGGACGACGTCAACAATCACTCTGTATTAAAAAAAACAGATACCATATCACAGATGAAACATAATTGGCGTCAGAAATAATTCATAACAACAAAAGTTTATGGTGCGTATTTAGTATGGGGCCGGATCATCATCCGCACTGCGGGGGGCAACATCTGTCAGCCCTGCGCCCCTCGACTCACCGACTCACTCACTCACCTCTCCACTCACCTGATTTACTCCGGCCATGATATGCTACGGGCTACGGGCCAGGGAATTGGGATTAACCTTTTTGTAGGTAACCATTACATAAGTAGAGAAAATTGCTGGGATTTAAGGCAAAATAACTTGCTTCACAGAAGCATTAATTGGAAAAGCATTAAAATTCTTTCAAGATATATTTTACGTATTAATAAAACAAAACAATATACGTACTACCTATATATACTCTATACTAATAAATAAAGCTGACGAGTTTGTTTGTTTAAACGCGCAGATCTCAGGATCTTCGGTCATTCGGTTTGAAGAGTTATCTGTGTTAAATTACCTATTTATCTTCCTCGATAAATTGGTAATTTAACACAGATAATTTTTATATGCTATAGTTTATTATGCAATTCTCTCGGGAAGAGTTTCTATTAACTTGTGTGTTGTGCTGAAATCAATGTATTTTCTTTCTTTTCTTTATATTTTCTAAGTACTCGAAATACCAATGTATTAAATATGTAAAAGCCCAGACAAAACATTAAGCATCGTTCTACAATATAAGTAAAACCTTTAAATAATATATAACCTAATCAATTGAAAAGTAGAATTAAATCATGATTCCATTTTGCAGGAACTTATATAATATAGATATTTATTCATACTAATGGTCGCCAGGGGTCGAAATTCGACCATAATTAAAAAAATATTAGCATTCTGCATTCCTTATTTATGTACCTAAACAATAAATGTTTCAAATTTCATATCCCTCCGTCTGCGCGATTATTGTAAAAAAGGGGCAAAAAAGTTTTCGCTTTAAGTATCGTGTAGATATACATATACTAGGGGCATGATAATGAAAATATGGGCGTTCCGTCATACAATCTAAATATCAGAAATTAATCAAACCATGTCAAAGCACCCATAATCATAATTCCAGGACAGACAAAACCTCAATACATCTTTCATTTCACATAATATTTTCACCGCACAAAAGAGCGGTGAAAAGTTATAATTTTCGTGGGTGATTTTTATAGAGGGATCCTTTGATTACTCGGTACATAAAGGGCTTCAGTACAAAGCTCAGTGATCAGCATTATCCCTTTGTTAGAGTTTTAATCAATCAGAGAAATGCTGCGCTACTCTATGGTATCAGACGACTTTATCCGAGGGCTCAGCGATGTATTCGATAATGGTTAAGACGCGCAAATTATCCACAATTTTTTTGTATCGAAAGTGTTCGTTTTTAACAAATTGTGATCATCATCGATTCACTATCTCGCTGTATTTTGGTGATTTTCCTTGATGCCATTAAAATTGATATATAAAAAAGCAGTCAATGTACCTATTTAAAAAATGAGTACAATTAGAACGCATACGTATAATTAGAAAAATTATACTTGATGAAATTGGATGAAATATTCTTTTATAAAGAAAGCTTCGCGTGATTTCACACACGTAACTCTCGTTCCCGTAGGAACTTAATAATTAAAAATAGCCTGAAGCCTTACTCGATAAATGGGCTATCTTACACTGAAATATTTTTTCAAATCGGACCCATAGTTCGTGAGACTAGCGCGGTCAAGAAAGCAAACAAACAAACTCGTCAGATTTATATATTAGGTACTTAGTACCTATAGATTTTTATTATAGCTTTTGGCTATCTAAAGGAGGATTATTTATTAAGTACGAAGGACATTTTTTATTCTTAGTTTATAACTTCTATAACCCTTCAAAGTATTTCCCTACGTACTTCCATCGGTAGTAAAAAAAACAAAACGGGTGCAGCATATGGGGCACCGGTGGTGAGGGGATTTATGACTTACGTGTAATTATGAGGTAGCTGCCTTTTGATTCCCATTTATTGTAAATTGGATGTAGAACAATTAACAAGAAATACTCGTAAACTTGTGTTCGAAATAACTGCAATGAATCAGTGCTCAGCTTATAATATAAATCGTAGGTACGTTAATGAATTGCAAATGAAAGTATATAACTTTCCGTTAACAAAATTTACGAACATCTAATTAGGCACTTAAGATGTAATTAGCGAACCGTCATGTCTTTCAAAAGGACCCCAATCATAAATTTTGATGAGGATCCGCCTTTCTGCTATAAAACGATTAATAAAGTCTAACAATTCACCTGAATGGGACGGTAAAGAGAAAATTAAGGAGACTACCGACCTCCGCTGCTCATTACGCAGTAGTATTAAAAGCATCCGGCCCTTCTGCTAGAATATGCATTTTTACGAGCGCGCAGGGCAAACGTTCGTGCATCTTTGATGCGGACAATCTCGGCGGAGCCCACCTGCTACCCTAAAACCTCTTCACTTTCAACATAAGATTTTCTTTAGCTCTGCAGTTGGAGAAGTTTAGTAGATGCTATTTGTAGATATACTTACCATTGCATTTCGTTTTTTGTATCGTACCTATGCCCTGAATCTATAGGTAGTTATATTATATTTTATGTATTAAGTTTAGAAAATATATTTTATACAGTCAGCTTATCCGTGGATTCATCTTGGCTGTCGTTATACCAATAGCCTAGTATCATCATCATCAGCCCGTATAACGTCCTCTGCTGAACATGGGCCTCCTCCCAAGGGAGGGTATTTGCCTAGTATACTATATTTATATATAAAGCTGAAGAGTTTGTTTGTTTTCTTGAACGCGCTAATCTCAGGAACTACTAGTCCTATTTGAAAAATGATTTCAGTGCTAGATAGCCATTTATAGCTTTTAATTATAAAGTTCCTACGGAACACGAGAGTTAACCGCGCGCTGAAGCTACTCGTAGTAGGTTATATAGCAACGTCAACGACAGATTATCGGGTCGTTCAAAGCGTCCGCGTCCGCGTCGTGGCTAGAGTTGATAAAATAAATAAATAAAGATAAGAAAAGTTTTTATTATGATATGATTAATTGTCACCCACGATTTTTTTGCATTGACTGTAGATAGTCAAGCAATTTAAAAACATGGGATATAGGAAACAACTAGAGACGACAATTATTCGTTGGACGATAAATAATCGTCACGACATAGTGTGAACGCGCCCTCATAACGTTTTTTTATATAGTAAGAGATAAATTATATTTATTTACAATTGGCATGTTATATCTACTTTATTCTAATGCATTAGGGAGACAGTTACCATATACTGGGCACCAATCTATAGGTACTTTCTGTTACTATTAATCGCCAAAATATATGTATGTGTATGACTTGAGAGCGACTTCGTAGATTATTTTCTTATTGTCTTCAAAATTATGAGAACAAGGTTTAAATATAACAAAAAAGGAGAAATTCGTGGGAAATATCAAAATTGAAAGATGGGCGATGCCGGGCACCTACAACTAATTGAATTTAAATTCAGAAGGTTGTTAACTACGAGCGGGCATACCTACCTAAGAAATGTTTGATTGTAAAAATTATGTATCTACTACTGTGCTGTGTAGTATTAGAACGAATAGGTTTAAATGATTTGAGAACCTAAATTATGTCAGTATTATTTATATACCTACACTTCGTCTTTCTTTTTTATAACATAAAAAATATTTAGACGGAAATCTTATTATAAAGACCTTAACTGATT
This sequence comes from Nycteola revayana, assembly GCA_947037095.2. Lineage (NCBI taxonomy): Eukaryota > Metazoa > Arthropoda > Insecta > Lepidoptera > Nolidae > Nycteola > Nycteola revayana. The sequence continues at coordinate 15,051,234 of OX344846.2, read as the reverse complement.
TGTTTTATAACTAAATATCTTTTTAAATAATGATTTAACAGATGCATCATCAAAACGGTGGACTAAATTCATTTCATTTTGTGCTACATAGACTAATAAGTTACAATTCGTAACTTGTGAAAATTTAAATTAAATATTGTCTGTAACCCTGAATAATGAAAGTTATACACGACTGTCATTGTGTAGGCTTATGTGTATTGCAGCAAGGCGGGGTGTAATATAGGGTGTAGGGAGGGGGGAGGGTGTGCTGTAATCAAGAAGAGTACCCCCGTCCCCAGGCGCAGGCTGCGCGTAACTCCCCGCTTCCCGCACCCCGCGCTCCCCTAGCGCCCGCTCCAACCACCTCGAGGGCAATGCCTCAAACCTCTATTGACTTACCGTCCAGTAAAGATATATTTTCATGTTTTCTTTGTTGATATGAAAAGTCAATAACACAGTCAGTTTTATGAAACAGGGCAAAAATATAAATACATATTGGGAATATTTAAAATTGTCTACGTACTTATTAATATTATTTTGAGATAATCGAGTTCGGTTCGGAAAAGTTACTCTAGTTCATCGAAAATTGAAACGAATTCAAAATATACTAAGTAGTACTTTTCTTTAGAGAATTACGTTATTTTTTTACCATTGACGCATTTGAAATTACAATTTAGGACAGGGACAAATAGGTTTCAAGTTATTAACTAGAAGTACAAGAGGTCAAATTATGTAAAGCAACAAGCGAAACTTCCACAAAAAGTGAGTACGAGTACCTACTCGTACTGACTTTTTGTGGAAGTTTCGCTAGTAAATGTTTTGTACCTAAAAAAGTTAGTACGAGTACCTACTAGTTCTGACATTTTTAGGTACAAAACATTTGGTACAAATGTAGCTTGATCAAACTATTCATAGGTTAAAGTGATCTGTAATTAGGATAGGTATCTATATCCTTAACCTGTTTATATAGAATACAATAATGTATATGATGTTTTGAAGTAGTTACCTAGTTAGTTAGGTAGTAGCAACGGATTTTAATTTCCCTCTCTATATGTATTTTTCGTATGTCTTAATTTTGGGCACCAAAGCTAAACCGAATCACACCGAGCGCACCTAAGTGTGATTCGGTCACAGTTTAAAACTTGGGAATGGTTTTGATATAAATAACTAAAATACGTTTATTAGGCACATAGAAAAAAAATTGGTATCAATAAATAATGGAATACCAAATTCACCGACAATTTAGATGATTTAATGTGGTCGTATGTATCTAAATGGTTATAGTTCAGCGTTATGCCACATTAAAATTGAATTTATTAGTATTGGTTTTATAGTATACACTACTACTGGTATAACCACAGCCTTAATAAACCCACAGATAAGCTCACCGTAAAAATATATTTTAAAAACTTAATACACGAAATACAAAATATATAATAATATATAAAATTATATTACAATTTAGCTTGCAGAGTTAAGCTTATACTAATTTAGTAAAGGACATTAATTATGTTGCACTATAATTGAAAGGCAAAGGCAAAGAACAGAATTTTCAAATAAATAGATTTTAAGAAATATGCAATTAAGTAATTTTTGTTGTGATTACCGTTTCGGATATAAACAAAAAAAAATTTTTCCACGCCAACTATTTACTTTTCTTAAAAGTTCGTTTTGCGCATACGGAGTACGACAAGCGATGGCGTGGGGTACGGCATGAAAAAAAAACCGAAAAGTAAGTTTTTATCACTATTTTGATTCTGTGTATAGGTATCGTAATCTATTGCATTAACGTAGCTATGCTATTTTTTCTACATTATGCGGTTTGTTTAGTTTCAAGGCATTGTTTTGCAGTGTTTGTCCTTTTTTTAGAAATTACGAATTATTATTCAGACTAGGTCGCGATATTTGTCACATAGGAGAGTTGTGACTACTTGTGACAGCGTGTCACAATTCTCCTATTTTAGTATATTTTCTAGTGAGTTTATTTGACATGCTTTTAGCCAGTTTTAAGCTTAGTTTCAATACACGTGTCATAATTGTTAATCCGATTAGATTGAGATTTTTAATTGATTTCAAAACGATTGATCTCATAATAATGGTATTATTAATTACAAAATTATATAAGATCAAAAAGTGATGTTAAGGTTAAATATTATTTTTGTTTCTAAAATGGTATACTAAAATTGATGATTAAAGTACTTTTATGCAAAGCAACGTGGTTTTGTTTATAATTCCTATGAAAGTATGTTTATATATATATTAAAAATACTCAAGATACAAGGCTGTCACAACTTACCTTGGTACCTGCACAATTTACCTCGGTGTTTCACAACTCTCCTAACTCGGTGTAAAGAGAGTTGTGAAAAAGGAGTGCTTTCAGTTTACGTGGAATTTCTCAGTAGGCTTGTAATTTTTATTGATTTTGATGACTGTTTTTAAAAGAGTAAGAATTGACCTATAATATGGTATAGAGTTCAAAATTGTGGTATAATTGTACATTGAGATATGTCCGTTTAAGTAAAAATTGTCACAACTCTCCTAGGTCTCCCCTACTCAAAATATCAAGTCTAGAATAAAATAAGTAAATCAAAAGTTTGACTATAATAATAAGGTACTGTACAGTAATAATTATTTATGTAGAACAAATGCTAGCGGCTTCATGTACTTTTTGAGGCACGGAGAGACTATATATACATCACTCAATAAAGAAGTTAGCCATGAGGCTTTTGCTACTTTACCGGGCATAAAGGCGAGTAGAACTACAGCCCATAGTAGCCAATATTAAATGGTTTACAAACTACAAACTAAGCAACTTCCGCAAGAGGATGTCCCCTGTAGGACTGTACAGGGGACTTGGAACAAGTCTGCGCAGAAGTGCGACAAAAAAATGAAAATCTTTGCCCGCATAGGAATCGAATTGCTATGATACCTATTTTTTTATATATAATAGATACCTAGTTATCCTTTTTACGTTGACCAAAACTGACTAGGATTAATTGAATAAAACAATGATAAGCATTTTTACTTGAATACTCTTCAAATCCTTGTTAGGGAACCGAAATGCCTTATAATATCCGACATTTGTGCCAACAATTGGAGTGTAATGCATGGCTTTTGTAGAATAACAAAAGTTAACCTGTCGGCTCGTCCGGTGGTAGAATGAAATCATTTTAGGGTTGCGAGGGTAGCAATGACAAGCGAGGCCCGCAATGCACTCAATACAACAACACCCTATTACATACAACGAATAAACTTTACTTTAAAAATGAACTTTATTACTAAAACGTTAAGGTATGCGTGTTTCGAAATGAGTCGTAGAAAGTATTGGGTGTTTGAACAAAAGTCGCCATGTGCTTTGCTTGCCGCATGGCGCGCTGACAACTCCGTGCGATCATTATGTTCGCAGACATTGACTTACTGATTTATTTCAATAGATTTTGTTCGCCAAGTGCACCGGATTCTATCATTAATTAAGTTGATGGATTTAAACAATGAGACCCACACCTGGCGAGTGGGCTCTGATTGTGGCATTTTGTTATGCTATTATTTGTGTTATTATAGCGTGACTGTCGAGTTGATATAGATGTTATAATGTTCAACCACAGGAGGTCTAAGTTCCGAATAAAATAAAGGGAGTGACTTGTTTTTATGAAATACTGCTAAACTTATATATCTAAAATATATATTTAAAAAAACGATTGAAATGAGTGAGAAGGACCTAATATTCTTAGATAGGTAGTTATACCTTATAGGCATTTCATGTATTAGAGAAGGCCATCAAACCTGATATTAATCTATACATATAAAAGAGAAAGTATGTATGTATGTTCCGTATAGACTCCGAAACGGCTAAACCGATTTCAACAAAATTTTCAGACTATCTTTAAATTGACCCAGTGGATAATCCTGTGTGGTTTGGTAGCGATCGGAGCATTTTTAGTCCACTCGAGCGAAGCCGAGGCGCGGCGGGGCGCTAGTTTTCTATAATTTGGAAGATTTTTTAAATCTATTCTTATTTTATAAGCCTGAAGAGTTTATATGTTTGAACACGCTAATCACAGGAACTACTAGTCCAATTTGTTTTTTTTTCACCATTAGAAATCGACATTATCTAGGAGTAACATTGGCATATTTAATGATGAAGTTCTTACAGGAACGGGAGTTACGCCGGTGAAACGGTGCGCGGGAAGCTAGTAGATAAGGCATACATTTATTTGTGCATAAAACAATGTATAAATTTAATTTATATTGTTATCTATTTTATTCATAACAAGATTTTGTTTATCAGTTAAATTCAGCAGTAAAGTCGCAAATTGAGCGATTAAACAGTCTAATAGCTAATACCATTAAGTGATAAATGCAACGGGTCGCTTATGAATAATTCCACTGGATGGATACAATGTACGGCTTTCGCTAAACGGCTCCATATTTTCAAAATCCCCATGGAGCAATAATATTCAATGAGCAGCGTGAAATAGATTTATCGTATAAAGTGTTGTGTGAGCGAGAGAGGGGAGACCATGTAGCGAGGGACATCGGATGGCAAATCCAGGAGATTAGCAGGACGAAAGCGACATGTGGCCTCCCGGCACTTAGCACTCCCCAGCACCCTTCACACCCCTCGCGCATCCGCTATACACCTATGACTCTCTACACTAAATCCAAACCCATAAATATTTATTGCGGACATTACATAAAGTTAATCGAAGACATAATTTTTATGGTACTTCACGTTATTGTACCTAGAATTAATATCAATACTTTGTTCAATAATTGCGTCATAGAAACATTATTTTTTACATTATTTTGAATATAACTTTACAAATAAAGCTAGAACAGACAACATGGATATTAGGCGCGTAGTCCCATTATGTGTAATAAATATATGTATGGTATGCAAACATATAATATAAGCTACATTAACTGTAATATAAAGGAAGTATGAAATTGGTGGGAATAACATTTAGTATACTTAAATTATATTTAAAGATGGAATGATTTATTTTTCTTACCCACGATACTGATGTCTGTTGTTTAATAGAACAGTTTTTTAGTTATAGATAGCTCTTGTTGGCTCTGATTGGTTTAATTTTATTGTTATAAAAACATGATTATAGAACTGTTTTTATTTTATTTTTGAATATTCGAGCTCACATCGATCTCTAACAAATGCACTTGTTTGTAACATCGCATAAAAAGATTACACAGATTAACATGCGGGTAATTTGCAAATGGACGTATAACAGCTATTGAATCCGTTTCAATGTAACATTTATCATTGACGTGTAGTTTACAAAGGGTGGTTACAATAGGTGCTTTAGGCTAGCGTCCACTTGTGTGATCGGATCTGTATATCTAAGGTCGGTCCGGGTCACTTGGCCGGACTCATTCGGGGCCAGCGGAGCGGAACGAGTAGCTACGATCCGCCCGGTGACGCCATGAGGCCATATGTTGTGCGCATTATCGTTCGCTAGTGCTCGTCGCCACCCCTTCAAGATTGATGACGATTTTCTCCATTGAAACGTATCAGGGCATGTAAATGTTATACGATCACTTAGTCTAATAGCTTGCGAAATTTTATTTGGAAACTGTATAGACTTTTTTATGGGTGACGGTAATAAATAAAATATCGATGCGTTATGCTGCGGGGTGTGGTGTTATTTATTGAAATTGATCGCGTAAATCATATTTGTCGCTTTTAATTTCAAGTATCATAATATCTTTTATGATCGTATGAATCTAACTTTCAATATTATTTTCGATTTATCAGTGTTTTGTGAAATTATTCGTGATTCGCGTGATATTTTCTTATGTCATTCAGATTTGGTCTGTTTTTTTGTGTTCCGAAGCCAAATGGCAAAAAACGGATGGATTCGTCATGTCTGTCTGTCTGCCCGTCCGTATGTCACAGCCACTTTTTTCCGAAACTATACTGTTGAAACTTGGTAAGCCGATGTACTGGGAACCGCATTATGATTTTCACACTAAAATAGAAAAAACAAAAAGAAATGTCTTTAAAAATGATATTGAGGATTCTAATATATTTTTTTCTAAACTGTCTAGTTTGCGCGAGAGACACTTTTAATGTGGTAAAATGTGTGTAACTTCTGAAATAAGAGAATGATAAAACTAAAAAATATATATGATGTACATTACCATGCAAACTTCTTCCGAAAATTGATTTGAACGAGATCTAGTAAGTAGTTTTTTTTAATACTTCATAAATCATAAACCGCAATTTACCTTTCATTCAATCAACTATTATTAAAACTTCGATCAAAGTAGCAACGAACAAGAACTTTTATATTATGTTACTTGTTGTTTGCGGAACCCCTAATGGGCAAGTCCGAATCGCAATTGGCTGCTTTTTTTTCTGGCATGCTTTTTGTCTAAGCCTATTTACCGGTAGGTAGGTACTATCCTTAATGCGTCAATGTGCAGTTAATTCATAAATTAAGTCTTTGTTTTCTAAGAACGCCTCTTTATCATCGTCTTTATCATTTATAATCATATCAGAACCAATGTATTTAAAAAAATGTTACTTTGTAATTATATCTGATTCAGGTTAATTAACTTGAATTATATATTAATAATTTTAACAAGTAACATAATATAAAAGTTCTTGTTCGTTGCTACTTTGATCGAAGTTTTAATAATACATAGTTGATTGAATGAAAGGTAAATTGCGGATAACGATTTATGACGTATTAAAAAAACTACTTACTAGATCTCGGAAACTACTTTGCTTTGTAACTTAAAGTAATTAGGTACTTTAAGTAACAAAGCAAAGTAGTTTCCGTACATATTATATGAGCCTCCGTCGCCTCTTCTTGAGATGGTTCCACAAAGAGTCATTAAATGATTCTCACTGTCTTAATGGCTGATGGAGACATTATCAGGTCATTGAGCCCCCATTAGAAGCCCGCACCTCATCATTTTACTCTCAATCAAATATTACCGCGGCAGTTAAAATTAAGAGTAAGCAAAACGGATTGAAACAAAGGAGGTTTTTAATTAATTAGCGGCCGCTCAATGATGGTTAAGTATACAATCCTGATTGTTTCGTTTGCAAACTACGAACTTATTTTCAAACCAGATTGCAGCCATATATACCTTTTAATTTATTAATAAACTTTAATGGTAATTTCATAACTTGTAATAAGTATATATTTATTACCTGAATGACACTAATTTCGAAGCAAAACCATTATCATACAACATATGCAGGTCATAGATACCTTTTTGTTTTTTGCATTAACAACTATTGGTTATAACTACACAGTGTTTTTTTGATGTTCTCAGCGAAATGATTTAATTTTGGTAGGAAAATCAATGTTTATTCTTTTTTAATATCCTTAAAAAATATCTATCCGTATTATCTTGTACTGGTAGCGGCCCGACCCGGCTTCGCACGGATGAACTTTTATTTTAATCATTTTGGGATAAACATATATGGATTAGCTCAAGCTGATTATAGTCTTGAAAGTCTTGTGGCCACGATTCGAAATCGTACAGAAAAAAAATGTCTTTTATTGCAGTGTCACGGCTTATATTAATATTCGAATATATTTTTAATGCAATCACCGATTTTAATAATTCAATAATTATAAAAGTAATCTACAGGTACTAAATGGTCTTAAATAAGAACAAATTTGGTATATAATTTATTTTTATAGTCTTAAATAAGATATAATTATTAGTTTCTTTAAAAAAAGTATGTATAGTGACATAACAACTATAGTTAAACAGATGGTACCATGAAGTTATTTTATTTTATTTTATTCATTAGGCACAGATACAAATAACAGATTAATATAATATAACTAATAGTTTTGACAATACACAATAAGTAAACCATCAGGTTTACAGCTGTATCTACACAACTTTTATAATAAACAGTGCTTTGTATATATTGATGTGTTATTTAATATTGTAAAATATTGTTTTTGTTTCATCGTTCGTAGTTTCCGCAGCGCATGCGATGAAAGACATCTAATGGCATTTTTTTCATACCTCGGCTTACATTATTGAAGTTTTAGTAGGGATCCGTATGTTTTTTAGGAACTCACAAATGACGTGGCTATCTATTGGTAAAATAATTTTCAAAATCGGTTAAATCGATCTAGAGATTACCTCCTACAACGTCACCAACTCACAAACTTTACCTCTTTATAATATTAGTATAGAAGTACAGAAAAATAGCAAGGCAATTATAGCTCATTTTATTTTGCCATGCACATATAACATTGCTGTCTCCTTGATGGATATTTTTGTAAAAATCAGGTAATACTGATGGTAAATAGACTTGTCCATTATTCATCATCATCGTCAGCCCGTATAACGTCCACTGCTGAACATGGGCCTCCTGCCGAGGGAGAGTATATGGTCACCACGCTTGGCAGGCCGGTTGGTGACCGCAGTATTATGTTGTACCACACAAGGAAACGCTGCTGCCCGTTCCTTGATATACGATTATTATAGATGATGTTATAACAATCGGGACCAACGGCTTAACGTGCTTTCCGAGGGTAGTCCCTCAACTAACCAGACACTGAAAGAAAACAGAATTTACACAAAGATCGAACCCACGACCTCTGAGATTCAAAGCGGGCCAGATAACGCTACGCTACGAAAGTTGTATTAGCAACGATTAAAATATCACTGTATACCTATGTCACATAGTTGAAGGACACCAATCGTGTATGAGAGCGTATCAGGATCAGGCAGATACAAACTGATGTGTAAAAATTCCAAGCCCTAACTTGTCTAGTAAAAATGTAGGTATTATGTATATAGGTATATGTTTATTCTATTGGAATTTAATTATAATTAGTAGAAACCCAAACAAAATAGAGCAATACTGAAAGGTTTAAATAAAACTATTGTTGTAATATATAGTATGAAATCAAATGAATATTAATGAAGCACAAAATCCAACTCCCCAGATAAACAACCGTAAAGTTTTCCGCGCAAAAAGTTCAAAACAAAATATATTCGTATCACAAACGATAAAAAACATTGAGAGCATGTCATTCGTTTTGTAGGGTCGTTCTCACCCTTGTTATACCACCAAAACACTTGGCGCAAAAAGTGTAATGGAGTTTAGTAATGACCCCCTAACCGGAGATAGCAAACAAACTGCACGACCCGCTGAGATGCCGCTGTTGTTTTATGACTATTGTGAACAGAAACAAGTGAAGTACCCATCGATATTTGTTCAATCGACTCAGTACTTAACTCGGTTAGACTTAACCAAACCATATGGGTTTGGTTAAGTCGAGGAATCGTTAATAAGTTCTTCACTTCAGTATAATATTTTTAAACTCATCAATATAACCATTTTTGCTGCAAGAAAATATGCTTGAAAATTAAATCAAGATCTGGATATTTGCATGTATCTTTGTCCAATATTTCTTACTATTATTACAAACTCGTAAGTTTGTAGTTGTTAGTATGTTCGATCTATGTATTTATTATTTCTCAAATGTATAAAAATATACACATTAAAATTAAATCGAACCTGTATTAGCGGCACCCGTTCGTACAACTTAGATTATCTCGTATTGTTAGGCACTAGAGCTCATTTTTCAGCGTACATTTTTCATTGTAGTCTCCTTAACGGCAACTATTTTTTTTTGTAAACAAATATATGCTAATTTTAATGTTACGTACTGATGCAATTATATTGCCAATTATAACCAACGACTAAAAATCTAGGCGTAGATAAATGGATGTACGGATGTTCTCTTTCTTTCTCGTAATAACTACTGGATCAATATTTTGCACGGCTATCAATTTATAAGATGGTTTAAAATATAGGCTATAAAACATCAGAGAAGTGATTGATAAGTGACACCTAAATATCAAGATTTGTAGAAAAACAAATGAAAGCGGTGTTTCTTGTAGTACCTAGGAACGACAATAGCCGTGGGTCATATGAATCAAATGTAACACTAATGTGAGCCGTGGGGTCGGACGGACCCTTGCGATTCAATTATCACGCGTACACTCTCAATTGTCTGGTGAAAACGATACTTGTGAGAGATTGCTTTATTGTTTTTTCTCGTGGTTAAAAAGTTAGTCACGTGCCCCTGTTTTGTGATGCAGTTTGATGAATCCCATTAAATTGTACAAAAATATTTGTTTTATATGAATCAAAAGATATCAAAGTTATTTTTTGTATGTAGAACTCGAGATCTAAACTAAATCATTATTATTAAATAGTTGTATTGATCATTGGATTAAGTTTTTTTGTTAAATTTAATCTTGCGTTAATGTTTTTATTAGTTTAAAATCGATACAAAGCATTTAAAAAAATTAAATGAAAAGCGAGTCATCCATGGCATTGATTAAATTCTCCTTAGCCAGCAACGTAGGTAGGTACCTCAAGGCCGAGTTACAACATAATTTAATTAATAAAACAATGAAAAATGCTTCCAGAAATACTATCTCCAACGGATTTCGATGCTTCTGCTAATGCCAATTTGAAACTTATTTTGTAAGTATTGTGTGTAAATGTTAATGTGTGTGTGTGTGTGTGTAATGTTTTTGATGAACTGCAAAAATGTCGTTATCAGTCCACTGCTGATGTACCTGATGACTATTGGGCCCAACCGCTTTCTTGGCTTTCTGAGGCACGGAGGGTAGTCCCTCAACCAACCAGATCCGAAAACAAATCTTTGATTTGACACATAGACATTTTGTCCGGACCGGGAATCGAACTCTCCGAGATTTAAGGCGCGAGATTTATACCGCTACGCCACAAATAAACCAAGTATTTCAAAAGATTAACAATACAAGTCTTTTTTTTCATCCGGAGCAATATACTACAAGTAAAGTACAGTCAATCTAATAATATAGTGAACAGGTGTAGGTTGCGTGTTGCGTACGAATGTAGGAAAACGGATTGTTCACCAAATTCAATTACAACTCCACCGCAGACTTCTCCGCTTTGATTCACATTTCACCAATAAGCTTCACTAAATCAACCTGACTCTTATCCATGTGAAAGTTCATTGTTTTTACGTGAAACAACGTTTTTATTTTGCAGTTATAAAATAATGTTGTTTGTAGAATGTGTGGGGAATGTAGTTTCGTGATGCTGGGACTTTCTATATTGTCTTTGAGAATTAGTGTAGGATATTTTATACTCTAAATACATTAGTTTGTTTTGTTTTTGTTTTTTTTAAATTAATGTCATTATTCATTTTAGTCCAGTCCGGTTGAGTTGAAAAATAAATAAATATATTTATGATAGACAATAAGTTCGTGTATTTAATCGATTTAAAATCAATAGATATAGGAAAATAAATTGATTATTACCTACTTATTGTATTTTTAGTTATTTAATATCATTTTACTTATGCATTTTTTTGTCCTAAAGGTCTCATAGAAAAAAGGAAAGGTACGTATAGTACAATAGTGTTAAAAATTACATCCATAGACAACACACCTCCATAAAAATCTGAAACAAAAGACGACTGAACCCTTAATGTCAAAATACATAAGGAAAATAATAAATAAAAATGTTTACTTTTTTATTTGACGCAGTTGTAAAGCGACTCAATGACTTTTGTCAATTAAGTAATGGAAGTCTCGAGACGATCGATAGAAAGTGAGGCGGAATGGTGTTTGAGCCGATGTAACAACACCACAGAAAGTTTAATATAATAAACTGAACAATTGTATGATTTTACATAAGTATAAATATTATTTATAACAATATATTATGTATGTTATTAATAATAATGAGGCTTTTAAAACATTCTGATATGTTTATATTTTTAGGATGCCGTAATTAATAAGGATGATCAGAATAAATCACTTTGATTAGGATTAGGAACCCGTACGCTACGCAAATATGAATGCTTGTTTCACGGAATGGGAACATATATTATAAATTTTATTAAAAACTAGTTATACCGCGCGTTTTCCCCGGCATAGATCCCGTTCCCGTGGAAACCTTGACTTAAAATAGCATATGACACTCACTAATAATGTTGTTTTCTATTGGTAAAGAATTTACAAAATGGTTCAGTAAATAGATCCAGAGATTACCCCCTACAACCTTACAAACAATTCAAAAACTTTACCTCTTTATAATATTAATAAAGCTGAAGAGTTTGTTTATTAGCTTGAACACGCCAATCTCAGGAACTACTGATCGAATTTGAAAAAATATTTTAGTGTGAGATAGGTTATTTATCGAGGAAAGCCTATCGTTCTTACGGGAATGGGAGCTACGCGGGTGAAATCGCGTGCGGGAAGCTAGTTTATTATTAATGAAAAGTTTATTTGAGAGTCTTACATACACTAATTGTGAGTCTATTAATTGTAGAAAAATTCTATGGAAAACCTATATTAAACAAACTATTACTTCCAACAGCGTTCTAACATTACAAGTAAGTAGCAAATACCTTGTGGCAGATTATTCAAATATTCGTCGGAAAAATAATCTTATATTGCAATCTAAAGGTGAGAGTCAAAAACTATAGGTACCTACAGATTTAAAAAAAACACAACTAGATGTTGGGCTTTTTGCATTTATATTTAATACTTACTTTTCATAATAAATCCCCTCGGGTAGAGGTGGTGCGGTATTTACATGGCTCACCATCAACACACCGGTAGCGGAGGGAGCCTCTATTTGCCTTTATTATGCCAAGTGCCAATCATACCTACTTACTATCCACTGGCTGGTTTTTGTAGAATAATCCGTGATAGACTACAGACATTTTTTTTATCAGACCATTTATAAATACCTTGTTATTTTGCTGTTTATTTTCTTACTAAGAAATATGTACTAGTTTTTTATTAAATTAATGAATAAAATTATTATGAAGCAATTATTTTAAATTCAAATGGGGGTTTCTCCGTTTCACTTTATTTTAACATTGATTGGTGAAATTGCGATATGCTATCTACAAGGTTAATGAAACCGAAATCTGAACGATCGAATCCCTTGTTTCAAAGAAAAATCAAGCAATGAATGCCCGTCATATTTTCCCGCGCCCGTTTAATTACGTGACAACTGTCAAGTATCCATACCTACATTTGCGTTGGCGATTATCTGCTAGCGATCACTCCGCTGTATTGGCATTTTGTCTAGGCCCACTAGACGTCATACAGTCGGTTGATGAATATAGTTTAAATTTATATTAACCTTGCAATCCTTTTCCGTCACTCTTGCATTGTAATTATATATTCATGATGAAATGATCAAGTACTTAATTAGTTCATTACGTTAACACAATAATGGATGTAATACAACGCATATGGCGTCCCTGCGTGACTTAAAATCACTTAGCATGATGATGATGCCATAGGTAATTACCTACTATATTACTATACCATGAAACAATGGGGTTGATATCGCAATAGAATACATGTGATGGACAATAGATTAAATGACGTCGTAAATAACCATATTTTATGTTTTATTAATAAAAAGATAAATGCGATTAATCCTTACCTAACTCGCCTGTAAGGCTGTCCCCATATGGGACGTGCGCGGTCCTTGAGCGTGTGTCACTTGCGGACGACGGCGGGGGTTATGGGCAGCTCGGCACTCGCGTGATTTCAGCCTTATATAAGAAGATGGAGAATCATAAAGAGGACGTAAATCACATCTGTTTTCGTAATTGCTTGAATTTAACTATGGTAATTTTGCGTTTGGTTTGAATACATTAGTGAGAGGTGTTGTATTTAACAACTGGTATAAACTTTGCTTCTATTACTTGAAACTATGTATAGTTGTTCTGATTCTGGTTGTGATTTCTTTAGACGTACACTTATGAGTTTGTAAAGTACCTATCTTGAGATAAGCAGGGGTATATAGTTCTTAGCATGGACTCTGGACCACTTCTGTAGGCTGACGTCACTTCTGGACGTAGGCTTCCCACTACTGCTTCCGCGACAACCCGTCCTTAGCAACCAGTGATAACTGAATTTCGGTGGTCGTTGGCTAGGGGCAGCCCATGCTACCTCTACCAACGGTTATCTTTCGATTCTATTTATATTTATAAACTTGCCAATATTTCACGGATTTCCTCGTTTCAGAATTCATCGAACATTGATCAGAAACTCATTGGAGATACCTAGTCAGGTCATAAGTATTGTCACACAGTAAAAACTTTTCTTTTAGAATGCTGGCCACAAAAAAGTTTATAGAATTCGAATTTCGAATTGTTCATGAAAATAAAAATGTATAGGTACTTTTTAGAATTTTACTCATTTTTAATTATGGAGTGGACGCTTAAAGAAGACCGTGTTGCAGTTCGCAACGATGCGGTTACGCGCCAATTAAAATTTTTGACATACTGAAAGATTTGAATATAACCAAAAGATTCGTTTATCGCACCATCAAACGATACAATGAAGACTCTAGTGTAGATGACAGGTCAAGAAGTGGTCGCCCTCGGTCTGTTAGGACTCCAGCAGTGATAAAAGCTGTGAAGGCGCGAATTCAAAGAAATCCCAAACGTAAGCAGAAACTGTTGGCCCTTCAGATGGGGTTAAGCAGAACCTCGGTGAAAAGGGTGTTAAATGAAGACTTAGGGCTTCGGGCATATCGAAGAAAAACAGGACATCGTTTGAATGCTCGTCTAATGGACCTGAGACTGAAGAGATGCCGCGCTGTGTTGAAGCGGTAAGCGGGAAAAAAATATCGGGAAATTCTTATATCGAATGGAAAAAAATTTACCGTAGAAGAGAGCTACAACAAACAAAATGATAAGGTGTACGCACACAGTAATGAAGAAGCGAGCAACCGTATTCCGCGTGTCCAACGAGGTCATTTTCCATCCTCGCTCATGGTATGGTTGGGAGTTTCTTATTGGGGCTTAACAGAGGTACATTTTTGTAAGAAAGGTGTAAGAACGAATGCAGTTGTGTATCAAAATACAGTCCTGACGAACCTTGTGGAACCTGTTTCTCATACCATGTTCAATAACAGGCACTGGGTATTCCAACAAGATTCGGCGCCAGCTCATAGAGCGAAGAGCACACAAGACTGGCTGGCGGCGCGTGAAATCGACTTCATCCGGCACGAAAACTGGCCCTCCTCCAGTACAGATTTGAATCCGTTAGATTACAAGATATGGCAACACTTGAAGGAAAAGGCGTGCTCAAAGCCTCATCCCAATTTGGAGTCACTCAAGACATCCTTGATTAAGGCCGCCGCCGATATTGACATGGACCACGTTCGTGCTGCGATAGACAACTGGCCGCGCAGATTGAAGGCCTGTATTCAAAATCACGGAGGTCATTTTGAATAAACTTTAGTGTCATAAGATCATCTTTGTTTTGTATGCCAGTTTTATAACATTATTAAAAATCAAATTAAGTTTTTATTAATGAATAGAACAATTACTTCCGCCTGCGTCGTTTTAATGCATAAACACGGGTAGACAATAAATCTTACATAATTTTAAAGACATCTTAATTCTCTTGGCGAAGATCTGCAACAAATCACAGTAGGTACCTACACCATAATGAAATACTACACTACACGTTGGTCACCAGACCTTCGTAGCTACTAACATGAAGGTATCATACCTTAATTTTAGAAGCTAAGAAGTCACAAGTTTAGTTTATTCAAGTCAATTCACATTTTTCTTTGTAAAATGATGAACTAATAGAATTTTGGTAGGAAAAAGGAATCTACAATGTACTTTAGTGCTAGGTGTTAGAAGTTAGTTTCCCCATAGGTGGAGTAAATGCAATGCGTGTGCGATATTATCTTCAGCGGCAGGGCGCGGCGCCATCTGGCGGGCAGAGGCGCTGACGTCACGCGAAGCCCCGTAGCCGCAGGGGCTTCGTCGCACGCGCCACATCTCCCCAACAGCTGACTTTTACTGATTTACTGACTGCGTTCTTCCTGACCGGTAGTCCTGTTTAATATGTGGTCATCATTTAGGGGAAAAAAGGTTAGTACGAGTAGTAAGTAAACTCAGATTATTTATCAGTACTGTTGCTGGTAGTTCAACCTACTATTTTACAGTACGAGGGTAAATCAGTGAAACCTATTTAAATATATTTATACAAATATTAATTGTTATAAATATCTGTTGATCCTCAAGTTAACTGCAAAGAAATGAGATATTTTTGAGAAATAATCCGGTCCTTATTTTAGAGAAATTGGTATCTACTTGTCGTTGTTTAGACCACAAAAAAACAACCTAAAAGTGTTTGAGGTGATTTTCCGCGGGTGAAACCACGTTGCACAGCTATTTTTTTTTCTTTTTTTATGGGACTAATCCCACCCACACTCTTACCACTGCAACTCCTGTAATCCAGGATGAACAGTGGCACACACAGGAAATGGAAATGAGCACCGAGGCTCACCAAGTCCCAGGAAAAAGTTAAACTGCCATGGGACCCGTAACGAATTTAATCAAAATGACAATAGGAGGAGTAATAAATACTTTAGTTTTCACTTCCCTTTATTACAAAGCGGAGACAGAACGAAAAAAAAGAAAATATAAAAAAGACATAGCTAGTATATTATACGCGTACACAAACAATGTCCTCTTCTGCCTCTAAACGAGGCAGATTTTAGAAGATGCCTTATTTTTTCAAGGTTTTATATAAATAATTCTTTAGTGTCTGTAAGAAGCCGGAGCAGTTGCTTGTACTCAATATAATAATTATAAGATAACTATATTTTGACATGCATTTAGCATGAAGATGAGTTCGACTTAGATACCTTTTAATAATTAAATTGAATTGCAGACATGCAAGGTTAATATTTAAATTATATAAGTATTTAATATTCAATTGACAGGTTTATTGTTTTCAGATAATTTGCAATTATATTAAAATCACTCCTAATTATTATGGCGTAAATTATATTCAAAGTTAAAGTTACTTAGTCTATAAAATTAAAAAAAAAAAAACGTTATGAAGTAAAGCAATAAAAAAAAATTGTTTATTCAAAAATCAAACACGTATAATTTTGTTACATTATTTCATTTGTTCATATTATTATTTATTTCGGAAGTTATTATTTCTACTATAAAGTAGAGCGATAGTGAACTAAATTCCCCTAAAAACGTAAAGTTGTTCATCAATACCCCCGCCACCTCCAGGTCCAAGTCCCATAGCAGGTTTCTACGTTTGTAGTTTTTAAACCATTCGCAGCTGTGCTTCGCCTTTATGGCCGGTGAAGTAGTAAAACCTCCTGGCCAACTACATAATGTCCACCTGAAAAAAAAGGATGTTGTTATTATTTATTGGCAAAACAAGTATGTACCCATAAGTCGTCTTCTTGAATACCATTAGGGAATAAAGTGTAGGTACCTATTTAATTCCTTTATTATTTCCAAAGGCTTAGAAATAAAAAAAATATGATTTTAATTACGATAGACGATGATACTTAAGTAATGTATCTACTATACACCAATGAGAAAAAGTATAGAATGGGTAGATAATAATTATTCATAATTACAGATGAAATCTTGGCTGACAGACGTTTATTTAAATAATAATCGAACAATTGATAGCAATTTGTGGTTAAGAATAATTAACAAGAAAAATTTAATAAATATTTAACACTCATAATTACTGTTTTATCGTTCTTAACTAGGGTTGAGTTATTTCTAAGCAACGTTGTAACGGGGTTTGGGTAATTTTGTTCAAAGATTAGCTTGATTTTTGAAAACGTTTTCTATAATAAAATTAACAAGTTAGCTAACTAGTGACTGACTGGAAAGATTGTAACTTTCCGACCTGAATATCGTACAATTATGAAATATGAAATAATACCTACAAAACATAGACTGATGTATTGAAAAGGGTAAACGGAGTGGACCGGATGCGAAAGGCGGAGGACTGAGTGTCATAGCGCAAATTAGAAGAGACCAATGTTCAGCAGTAGGTAGACAGAGATAGGATGGGTTTCTTGGAAGGGTAGAAACCCATCCTATCTCGATCTGTCGACTCTCTATCTACACACAAATATTTAGAACTTGGTACTCATATAGGAGTATATGTGTTTTGTTTTTTAATGGATCAAATAATAAGAATAAAACATAAATGATAAACGTATTTATACATAAACTGGGTGACTTATTTACCGTATGAAATAGCTTTCTAAGGCATAGTTATTTTATCTTATTTTTACTGGCATAGAGTGCAAATTGTAACCATAAAAATGTAAGTAGTTCCGCTATTTCTCTCACTCTTTTCATTCAATTTTTATTGCAGCCTAGCTATTATAGTCACCTATTTAAACTAACGTAACGTAAATACCTAATTAGGTAGGAATGTATTTTTATCGTTATGATTTTCACTCTATGCTAGTACAAAAAAAGATAAAATTACTATGTCTCAGACATCTATTTCATATACACATCACGCCCTATTATTTTCAAGAAGGTAAAAAAGTCACCCAGTATATATATTAAAAAAAATCTTGTACACGTCAAATACAATATACCTACTACGCAGTTAAAAAAAACATGTAGGTATTCTATTGTATTATTGATCAATATTTTTATTTCATTATTTAAAGGCATACACGCAATAATTTTATTGAAATTTCACTTTGATAAATATATAACATATGAAATGCAACTATAGAACTTAGCTACTTTTAGTTGTATATATGTATAGTTAAATATTGTGAGTAAAAAGATGTAACATTTGGTCAACCAATAGCAAAAAAAGAGAATATATAAAATGTGTATGAAACAATTTTAATTCATTAGACCTACATAGAATATAGGTAAATCGCACATATGACTCAGCAATTTTGTAAATTACGTAACCAGTCCTTTACATATAGGTATACATGGTAAATTATCCTTTGGAATCTAGAAGGTCGTAATTACTGTATGATTAGATGGATTACTCTTATTGTTAGTTGTTATCATAGACGATATCTGTAGCGTTAACCTTAGTTCTTAATAGTTCGGTGTTACGTCAGGGCAGCACGCGACGTCGCAACAGGCACAAGGGCACGACGATCATAGTAATTGTGCACTGAACCCATGGACGCATCCAATAACCTAGCTCTAGGTTTTACGTTTATATTACAATTATTTTATATGATACTGTGAAAATATTAGAAATTACTTCGAGTATAGGTATGTAAATTTTCAAACTAAGCTTACCTTACCTTAACTTCAATTTAATACGATCCGTAGGGAAATGCTTTTACACATTTCCACTGCCGCTGCAGGGTATTCGCGCGCTGGCGGTGGGATACGTGGGACTCGCCCTTTCCATAGCGTGGTATGCTAAACTCATACCACGAGGAGAGGACCCTACTACCACTAAAACCTCCCGGACACTTCTTCGATCCGCCGTTGGCGGGGGCCGGGTACGTATGAGTAATCCGGCCCCCCGACGGCACCCGCAGCCAAAATGGGGCCACACTTACAGTGGCCCATTTGCCCAATTATAGGGACGCCCGGAGTGTAGAGGCGTCCCTACTCCTCATGGGTCGGCCTCGAAGGGAGTGGGGCCCATGTCCCCCAAGCTGGACATAGGCCTCCCTCATAGATTCCCAGTTAAGTACTACGGTTGGAAGCGGCCTGCATCTACCGTTTACCAAGTCATCCGTTCATCCTGTTAGTGCACTTCCTACGCTACGCTTGCTGATCCGCGGTCTACATTCGAGAACTTTGCAGCCCCAACGGCCATCTGTTCTCCGTGCTATATGGCTTTCCCATTGTCACTTCAACGAACTAAACCGTTGGGCTATGACGTTCTTCTGTATCACCTCGTTTCTGGTTCGATCTCGTAGAGAAGCCCCGAGCATAGCCCTCTCCATAGCTCGTTGGGCGACTCTGAGTATGTTCATAAGGCCTATAGTAAAGGAATTATATAATTGATCGTATCGAAATATATAGCTGTTGATATGTTTGTATATCATTAGTTAAATTATTTCTAGCATTGTTAAATCATTGTATACAATACTCTTTATTGCACACCTAAAGTAAAAAAAATATACACAAAAAATAGTAAAGATATACTTTCCTACATGTACAGGCGGTCTTATCGCAGTCAGCGATCTCTTCCAGACAACCTTAGGATAGAAATCATACTAATATTATAAATGCGAAAGTATGTATGTGTGGATGAATGTATGTTTGTAACTCTTTCACGCATATAGTTTATAAGCAGGATTAACATAATATAGGCTATAAACATCACGCTCCATCCCACTGAAGCAAAATAACGAGGGTAAACCCGCGGGGCGCAGCTAGTATCTAATATTTCGGAGTAGATTGGGTACAAATACATACGTACGCTTATAAAAACAATTGTATAGTTTTGATGTTAGGCATACTTAAGTCAGTCCTTTTCACATCACTTAGACTTAATGAAATGGAAAATATTTGTGTTCGATGACTATATTAGTCGTAATGAACTAACACATTATCAGTTACTATGTATTTACTTAGGTGTGTGTGTGTGTGTGTGTGTGTGTAGGTACCTATGTATATTGTAGTCTGCGCTCTAGTCAGGTTTTAGTTTCGGAGAAGAGATTTTCTATAAGCTAGTATAATGGTAGTTCAGTAGTTGTTAAGCTAAAATTTGAGTAGTTTAATTAGTAACCTCGTAGAACAAAGTGCAGTTTCGTTCTTCTTGAACTGGGGCATGGGAATGCGCCTTCAACTTCTAATATTCAATATGCATAGTCAGTAAGTAATATTTGGGCAACACTGAAACTACAGTAGCCTTTAGAAAGTTTAACGATGAACAATAACTCTATAACAAGACTAGGCACAACTGTTACAACATAGAGTTAGTACGCTCACAGAATATATATATTAGAGATGAAACGGATATTCGCTAATTATCCGGTATCCGGCCTATCCGGCCTTGTTTTTACTATCCGGCCGGAAACCGGATACTAAAACTCACAATACTACACAAGGCAAACATACCAAAAAAAATTATGGACACCGTTTATTTTTATTATCCCACGTTAAAAATTGTTGTTTTTTTTAATTAATTTAGTATTCCAAATTAAAAAGTGGCAAATTGTGGCGAATTCAATCCCTATTTCCGCATTTGTTGGTAAGAGGCGACTCCGCTTGTCCCCGTATACCAGACCAGCCTGTGAAAATGGCCGATCGCTGTAAACGCTACTGTTATGTGCTGATAGATAAATTCTAGTAAGCCTTGACAAGTGCCTATAACATGTCAAAGTAACTGACCACCACATATATGGACCGGTTTTTTTTTTCGGTTTTACTTACGTATGTAGCCATGAGGCTTTTGCTACTTCACCGGGCATAAAGGCGAGCAGAGCTCCAGCCTTAATAAATGGTTTAAAAACTACAAACTGCGCAAGAGGGCGCCCCCTGTGAGGCTTGGATCTCGGCTCAGGGCGGTCGCTGGCGATGAGATTTAGGCGTTATGACTTTTAGTATTTAAGGGGAGTTTTGTGCAACTGTCGCTCTACTTTACAGTTCGCGGGCCCCTCGGATTTCGGGTCTACGAGGGCATCGGATGGTTCTTTACAAACTAAGGGTCAGGAGGACGAGGGGGGACACGTCACGTTCACGGGCGCACTCTTCTCCGGCGGGTTGGATAGAGTGGTCTCTGTGTAGTGGTGCTAGTTTCTTGCAGCATCTAGGACGCCCCGAGGCCGATGGTGTTTACGACGCTTTGTGGGCAAAGACTATCACTACTTTCAATATTATTATTGAAAATGTCCCAAAGAGGGCCGAATATTCGGTAGTCGGATATCCGGCGCTCCGGCCTCGTAGCTTGCCGAATATCTGGTATCCGGTATCCGGCCAAACTACTATCCGTTTCATCTCTTATATATATATCTACAAAACATCCTACTTATAATTTCACTATGAGTAGAGTTCCTGAGGTTGTTTATTGTTTGGGCCGGATTGCTTATGCGTACCCGGCCCCCGCTAACGGCGTATCGAAGGAGTGTCTGGGAGGTTTTAGTGGTGTAAGTCCTCTCCTCGTGGTATGAGCTAGCATACCACGCTATGGAGAGGGCGAGTCCCACATATCCCACCGCCAGCGCGCGAATATTCTGCAGCGGCTGCGCCGCGGCGGTGAGAATGCGTAAATGCATTACCACCGAAAAGAAAAGGTGTTTATTGTTTATGTATCATACTTTTTCTCACAATTAATATATGGACTTGGCGGCCATTTTGCACAACAATACTTTTAATAGCTGAATAAACACATAGGTATTAGCAATGTAACACGCGTGTAACCGCGAGCACAGCTTGTCTATACTAATATTATAAAGAGGAAAGAAAGAAAGAAAAATCTTTTATTGAACACACAACAGTAATAAACATAAAATAATAATAACAAAAGTAGGATATAAAAGATGAATTAAATAATAAGAATAATAATAATATAATAAGGACACACGGACGCCATTCATATGAAACCAACATGAAAAAAAACAAAAGAAAAAGTACATAAAAAGTCAGAGCGACAAACAGTGACATACAATCATCAATACAGCAGGCAGAGAGATTTAATTGCTTGTTTATTTGCATTGAATAGGCTCTGTAACTACAGGACGGATTTCAAAAACTCTTTCACAAATCGAAAGCTGCTTTATTCAGGAGTAACATAGGTTATATATAATGATAAAGTTCCCACAGGATCGGGAGCTACGTGGCTGAAACCGCACGCGCAAATCTAGTAATAAATAAATCTTTAAAGAGTGTTTGTGTGGAAGCATGACTAAATGCGTGTCGCGGCAGTAAGCATGCACCAAGATTCAATTTCTGTCATCGGAGTCGACTTGCCTCGCTACCACCATTGTGGGTTAATGAGGTTGCGTTAAAATAACACTTTTTTTTTTTTAATCTTACATCATTAATGGACAGAATTACAGGCAAGCTTCTGTTTGTACCTTGGTACTTAGTACTTGCAATCTGATTCTCATAGCTTAATAGTGTGTACCTACACAATAAATACACACTAAGATTGTTAGCAATGTACTTTCAATCAACAAAACGCTATTTGCAAGAAGCTACTGTTAAAATTTTAAAGTGCCTGAAAGGTTTTATATACTATTCTATCTAGGGCCGAATCTACTTAAGGGCTTTTAGGGCTGCGGACCAGGGTCCCGTAGAAACATAGGGCCCCCAGTCCCTACTGAAAAAAATAGGCGATATTCTGAATTGTGATTGTGAGCGTTTTTTGTCACAAGGCAATTAGTTGAGGAGTCAGGTGGGCCACTAAGACTCAGTAAGTAGTATTAGCCCAGGGCTAAAATTCGCGATCCGCCCATGATACTATCCGTTATATTACTCCCTGGATAGCGTAGTTTGATAGCCTTGCGATGGCCGCACATCCCGGTGTGTCACAGGGTTAAAGGGCTTTGAGCTTGTATGATGTATTTTAATAACATTTTAGTTTAATTTTTGATAAATCTAAATCATAGATTACTAGATATTTTTCTAACGTAGGCACTACAACATACGCTACGATCTTCTTTTAAAAGGATGGCCTGTATTTTGGAAGTATATAGTAGGATATTTATGTATTTATCCGCGAGGCTTTTGCTACTTCACCGGGAATAACGTCGAGCAGGACTCCTTATTAAATTTAGGAATATTTCTCATTCTGTTTAAACTTAAATCCACGTGCATCTATCTCTATAAAACATCATCATAAAACCAGACAGCCTTGATTATAATAATTAATTAATTAATTTCTGTTAAAATCACAAATACTGTCATAATTAATTATTAGCTCAATAACGCAAGTGCGTTTATTAAAAATATTTGTTTAGCAAACACCAGACCCTCGGTGCGTCTGAGGGGTCGACAGTGGTTAGCAAACAAAGATGAAAGTCTTCGAGTGCGCTTCACTTTAAAGCACTCATTTAAGCGGACATTTTGATACTGAGATATTTTATTTTTGTCTTTGATTTATGCCTGTTATATCGGATTATTTACTTTGCGGGATTTTTATTTGTAAAATGTGTCTTTGTTATGTGTTCGTCCACATCTGAACATAGGCGTAACCTTAACAGACCATAGAAAACCAAGGTCTGTTAAAGAGAAGATCCATGTTAAGCAGTGTATGAAAATTAGCTAATAAAGTAAATTAAAAATAAGACAATCGGGGATTAGAATAATTTGTAGATTTTTCATATTAATGAAAAGGTCGAGACAGATGGTTCGTCCAGACTTGTTCCTTTAATAGAAACGTCATAGAGAAATAGATAAGCTCTCAAACCAAACGTTGACCACGATCTGGTATGCGTTGTTTGCTAAATATATTACATCTTTATTGACATAAGCCATCATTAATACAAGCAAAGGGCCCACTTATTAATTTTAATAAGTGGGGTGAAACCCATGAGGGGACCGCAAACCGGAAAGTTTATTCCATAAGTTATGATTCTATGATTTTTTGTTGACTTGTTTGTATTCCGATATGTTCTCTAATTCATGTTTACTAACATGATTCATTGATTAGTGGGAGATAATTTATGAACCTAAATACTAATAGGTATACATAATATAAAAAACTTTGGACAACCAGATACTTAATAATAGATAGATAAAGGTAAATTGTAATTTACAATATAATCGTTAAAATGTAAACTAATATTAGAAAATAATTTCTGTTGTTATCTAACATATTTAAAATATTTATTATTTAAATCGTAAAAAAAATATTTAATATCATACGATATTAAATATGTTTTTACGATTTAAATGAATTGACTGTTAATAAGTAGGTACTATCGATTCGTGTACTTTATCAATAAACGTTTTTACGTTAATTCCAATTATTCACAGATTTGTTTATTTCAAATATCAAATTCAGAGATAATAATTAATTATCTCTGAATTTGATATTATATATTATTTATTATTATATATTTGAAAGACCTCCGTCGAAGTCGGTTTTAACATAGTCACCACGCTTGGCATGCGGTTTGGTGACCGCAGTATAATATGCAGAATGTATATAGGTAAACCTTGCTGTTCGTTACCTGTATACGATTGTCATGGTTCGATTAGTATTTTTTTATAACAATCGCAACCAACGGCTAAAGGTGCTTTCAGAGGCAAGAAGACCCGTAACCTAAAAAAAGCAATGATAGCCAGGTCCAGAGCCGGCAGATTTTATATTAAAAATATGAATGCGCCTGCGATAAATATTTTGCAGCAAACTTATGCAGTATACTTGCGGCTAAAATTCAATATAAAGTTTCGCAAAGGAAATAGTTACATGACAATTGTTAACTACCTATTGACTAACTTCAGACAGTATACTAGTTACTTTAAAAAAAATACTTATAACAAGACCCGCCAGTCCCCAGCTGCTAAAGTACCATAAAAGTGTTACGGCACGTGCCGCCCGCGGCGCATCTCTAAATTGCATTTTAACCTAATTACGGAACGATATAATTTTTCGGGTTCCGTCATAATCAGATCAAGCAGACATTATCAAATTAAAGCGCCGGTTTGTAGGCGGGATACATTGTGTCACGTCGATGCTATTATTCATGCTTATGCTGTTATGAATCCATGTGTCCTTTCACTTTAAAATTCATGCAAGAGATTTTTTTTTCATTCTGGGATGGTTAAAGCTGCAAAAGCGGTAAAAAAGATGGAATAAAGCAACTAACAATAATTTCCAATTACTTACTGAGTCAGACTCAACTGCATGTTATAAATTCCTTATTAATAATTATCTAATTTGTCAGTTCACTGGGTAAAGCTTGATTTACTAATTATGTTCCTACCTATGTATTGTATTGACTTTGTTTTAGATCCATAGACAATAGAATTTCGCTATGATTTGGTTGTCTATACAGTATACACCTACCAATCTACACATAGACTTTCGATTTAGTTATTTACGTCATTTTGAGTAATACTTGTCCTCAATATTTATACAAATTGTCTACATTATATTTAGGTAGTCAATATTTGTCACAAAGCATGGGAACGTCGATTGTAGAGTGGTTTCCCATAGTAACTAGACACCACTCAAGGGCACGCGCCCGTAATACAATTAGGGACACAAATTTATATCGTATGAATGTGTTAGATAAAAATCTCTTTGATAATAGGTATTGAGTTATATTCATCGTAGATAAATAAAGTAATTTTTGAAGTTTCTAAGATATTCTTGAATCATTAGCAATCAAACGGTATTTGCTCATACAAATAACTTTTGACAGCCTTTGAATGATTTGAATATTCTGAATGATTAGGCCCGTCAAACCAAATTAGCAGGAATATTTTTAGGTTTGCTATAATTTTGTTTTTCTTGCTTTTATCTTGCTTGACATAAAAACAAAATTATTTTAGAAGGTATAATTCGCATTCATCAAACGCCATGGTATCGGTTTTTTATCTACCTGGTTTATCCAGTTGAACCAATCTGCCGAAAATATAAAGAGAATAGAGTAATTTCAGCAAGAAAGGATAATATATAATACATATAGAGTTATCATCAAATTCTAATTTTCGTAAATAATGCAATTTTATTGCCTATTAAAAGATACGATCGGGGCATTCTACAGATCGCATTTAAATAGTTTTATGCAAAAGATAAGTGTGGGTGTATACCTAGTATACAATTTCTTTAATAGGGGAATAATCTCAACTACCTTCATAGCTTAAAATATGCACACACCAGCAATGGCAGCGTAATTGTGTTTAACCTGCGCCAATTAACAAAGCCTAACCAAATTGATGGCTCTAATGCTCTCCAATCTTTCCAAACGAGTTGCTTACCATATCCTATGTGAGGATTGAAGGGAAAGAAGCTCGACGAGTGCGGCGCAACCGTCAATTACGTATCAGACTAGGCACGCGCCTGTGCCCAAGGGACTCCCACGTCGTACAGTCTCATGCCGCGCGGTACACGCGACCGCCCCTAACAATTTATGGAACAAAGTCCATATCGCTCCCCGCAATTTTAAAATTCATAAACAATATTTTGGGTGTCGAATGAGTTTGAACGGGTGAATAGAAACAGTCGTATTCATTCCAAGGATGTATGTTTACTTACCGCTTACAGTAAGTCGATATTGGTTGAAATATGAAATTTCACAAAAGATATAAGCTTAAAAAATATCTTAAGGGATTGGTATTATATTATATATTGTATTATAAGGTATAAGCTAAAAAAATACGTTATGGCATTGGTATTATAGAAATTAATTCTTACAAAATAGTTTAAGAGGAATTACCGTAACTGAAATTGGAAGGAAGCCAGAATTGTAGAAATATATTTTATTTTTGAAATCTATTTAAAGTTCATATAATCAGCCGCCGTAGCCCAATGGCTAGGGCGTCGGACTTGTGATCTTATGGTCGCCGGTTCGATCCCTACCCATTGCACTACCGACGTGTACCCACTCGTAACACACGCATTTTAGCTTAGCACGAGGGGTTAACAAGAATACTAGTAGACAGCAAAATTCTGCTAGAAATTTAAAATAAAAAAAAACCATATTCTGTTTTAAACTAACCATTCAAATTTCTAAATACCTACCTAAAACTTTTAAGGATAATATCTAGCTATATTTTCATGTTTTAAAAAAGTACATCCTTCACACTTGTTGTATTTTATATTAAAAAAGACTATTTTTTATTTTAACCCAGTAAAAAAAATCATTACTGCGTTTTTTGAAGTTGGAACAACTTTTTTTCAAACGCCTTCGATTTTCATTCTAACATCATTCTATTATACGAGTATTTACTAGAGGTGTAAAAGTAACGAAAAAATGCGTACCCGTATGTATTCGTTACTATAACAATAAGTACTCGTTACTTTCGTATCGTTACGTTACTCGTTACTTCTGATACCTCACAACATGATATGTTATGTTAGAACAACGAATCGAGCCGTGTTACGTACGCGTACAATGTACTCTATAGAAAACTTACTTAATTATAAATTACACACCAAGCTACGTAAGGTGCATTTTTCGCATTTTAGTAATTTTTTTTTGTATTTGTAGTTTGATAAAAATACTTTCTTACTTAGTTTCTGTTACAATTTCAAACGTTGTCTACACATACAATACCTTTGTATAAACAGTAAAAAACTTTAACGAATTATTTCCAAATTATACTTTATTTAATTAACGGACATCGTTCCTTATTACGAACGTTTTCAAAAAATACACCGAATAAGCGCGCAAGTACTTAAAACATACGATCAACCAGCAAACGTTTCAATAAACGCATCAACGGTACTCGCATTTTTGTATATTGGGTACCTATATTGTATAGGTACCAAATATACGAAAGATGCGAGTAACGAAATTCATTACTTAATTCATCACTAGGAGGCGCACCCGTTACTCAGTAACGAATACATACAGTTTGCTTCAGCTCTAACCTACATTGTATAGGTTCCGAATATACGAAAGATGCGAGTAACGAAATTCATTCGTGTGTAACGTTTCGTTACTCAGTACTAGACGGCGCACCCGTTACTCAGTAACCCGTTACTCAGTAACATACGGTTTGCTTCAGCTCTAGTATTTACATTTTATCGTAGGTAATATAAAATAAATCTTTGGAAATTGCCGCGGTTTTGGTGTGTTTTCATAATTATTAAGAATTAATAATTTTATAATAGTGTTCGGAGAAGAGTCGTGAAAAAGCGACAAAATAAAATGTTGCATAACAAAATCTTTTAGTAGACATATGTGGCAGTGGACAAATTGAGTGGGTAATTTTGGTTTCAAGGTAGGTAAATCTTTTCTATTTTTGCCACCTTTACAACCTAGATTAATTTGTAATATGTACCAAGCGTAATTGCTACTTACATTCAGTCGTGGGCCTCCATTTTAATTACACATTAAATAGCAATGGTAATTAATTGTTGCGAATGAATAAGTTCAACACTATATGTTCCGTTTTTTCTCTAGTTAGTCGAAAAATAAATCTCTAGAACGAAGACATAGTTACAATACCTAAGCCATAACGGCTCATATGAATGGTGCTATTTATCGATCGTGTTGACCCACTGGCCGTAGGCATCCACGTCTCAAAATTGAATTAAGCCGAGCGCACGTTTCATAATGTATAACCTTGCAACCTGGGCATGCAGTCGTTTAGGGTGTAGTAGTGACGCTAACCCGTGATTTATGAAGTCGTAAACTTGCACACGCCCGTGCCTCGCGTTCACTTGGATAATTTATTGTTCCCCGCTATGCGCAGGTCACGCTTGACCACTGCTAGACTGGAGACGACGATTCATTTTGAGTATTTATAGGACTGTCGCGCCATTAATAACTAGAAATGACTAACAAGACTTATATAAAAGGTACCAACATTTTGATTACCAGCTTTACCAGGTAGGTAAGTGAGATTGCTCGTATATTCCGTAATATGCTTAACTTATCTATGTCTCCTTATTTCAAAATTAGAATTACTATTTTGAACTTAAGTAGATTACATTATTAAATGTAATAGTCCATTGCCGTAATGCCAATCAATAATCCGTCTCGAAGAATATTAGCTATCTACGCAGGACATGTTATGATGTACAAGTGTTTGCGCAAACAGTGCTCCACTCTGTCTTTCCTTACTTTGTGGGACATCAATTTGACTCAAGCGGTGAGATAAAAGGTGCAGGAATGATAGCTTTAGATACGTGCAGACATAGGTTTTTACCTAAGTCTTAGACAACATGTCATTGTATACTTCCTAATTTATATTTACTACCAATTTTTTCCTACTTAACTTGTCCCTCGAAACCGAGATAACGCTAATTAAGGTTTCGCATAGATTAACATTGCCTCCGTAGCGAACCTCCGTAGCGTAGCGGTATTTGGCTCGCCTTGAATCTCGGAGGTCGTGGGTTCGATTCACCGGACATGAAATCTTTGTGTATTTTCTAAGATTTCTTTCCGGGTCTAGTAGGTTGAGGGACTACCCTCCGTGCCTCGGAAAGCACGTTAAGCCGTTGGTCCCGATTCTTATAACATCATCTATAACAATCGTATATCAAGGAACGGGCAGCAGCGTTTCCTTGTGTGGTACAACATAATACTGCGGTCACCAACCCGCCTGCCAAGCGTGGTGACTATGGCAGATACCCTCCCTCGGGAGGAGGCCCATGTTCAGCAGTGGACGTTATACGGGCTGATGATGATAGATTAACGTTACAACAAAATATAGTAAATATCTCACTAAACGTTATTTTTTAATAAAAATAGAAGTCTTAATACAACGGTGTACATATTACGTTGTAAGCTACAACGTTATACTTTGTTTTAAGATTGAAAAGCCATAAGGAAACCGATAAGTTTCCGTGATTTAGGCGCAGACAGATTTTTTTATTCGCATGTTTCACTTGTACACTTGGATAAAGCTTTTATGAAAAAAAAAAAACATAAGTAAATTTACTGTAAGCTAACATGTACGGAATTCTTAAAGTCAACCTCTTTTTTTTTGTCCGGGGGGAAATGCATTTACGCATTCCCACCGCCGCTGCAGCGTATTCGCGCGCTGGCGGCGGGATATGTGGGGTTCGGCTCTCCAGCTGTTGTGATGAAATGGGATAGATTTTAGCTTTATGTGTTCTTTATGAAGAAGTCACTAGCTTCTGCTCACAAAAAATATTTGTGTAATGTTCCCTCAAATTTATAAAATCACACAAATATCTCGGTTTCGATCCGTTTTGCATGGAAAATGGACCACACTAGAAGATAAAATGGAACGAAGACATCATTTTTCATAAATTAAATCAGAAAGGTTTTCTGTTATGTGTGGTTATTACTTGGTATTAAAAAATGAATTTTCCATAAGATCACAACGTACTACACATCATTGATGGTGTATCTTACAACTAACACTATTGCGAGATTATTCATTTCAGTTCGATGGTTCTACTTTTTGGGAAACTCACTAGTCAATGCAAACGTCACACTAATGAGAAGTGACTATCTTGCACTAATCTAGAAATGCTGACATGCAATTTAGTAATCTAAGCACATTGAATTTAGTATATTGTAATGCGTCTCGCTCAATTTACCCATTATTAAACATCTGTGATTCAACCTTGAATACTAAATTGCTAGCACCAGAGAAACCAACTCTACTAATACATGCCGTACCGTACAATACACCTACATGAGTATTGTATAAGGGATTTTTTATCAGGTGCAACATTGGGCATGAAGACTAAAAAAATCTATTAAGTCCGGCAGTTCGATTACCAAAAAATATAGGACACATGTTTTTGTTTTTGTTCCTCAACCAAATTAATTTTGGTCTGACGTCTATTATTGTCTCGTTATTTTTTATTATAAGCAACAATTACTTAAAGGTAAACACTGCTTACATAATAATAATAACGGAAAAAATATGTAAAAAACGGAAGAATCGTTAAATAATAATTAGCGTACCTGACAAAATAATCAATAATAATATCCATTATTTATAATCTTACATTCCATTTTAAAATTTTATTTGACACAGCAACAGAAAAGATTGTCTCACTTTCCAGCATATGTCTCCCACGTACCCAATGGCTAACTCTAGGCCTGTGAGTACGGTTTTGTTCCTGCCTTCTCCATGTCTTGCCAGTTATTCTTCTCATGTCATCCTCTGATCTGCGACGCTGTCTTCCTTGTTTTCTTTTGTGCTACCTTGCACACCACTCTTATATTCTCAGACAATTTTTCTTTCTTGCTCCTCATCGTATGGCCACCATTCATTTCCATTTTGAATTCCTAACACGGTAAGTAATGTGTCTAATTTTAGTTCAGCTTCTTATAGTGTTGATTATGCGCGGTCTATTGAATAAATAAAAGCCCATGAACCCTACCTAATTATGTTAATTAAAGGTACACTGGCTTCCAGACTGGTAAATAACCATTTTGATAAAGAAAAACCGGCCAAGTGCGAGTCGGACTCTCGCACGAAGGGTTCCGTACCTACTAGTTGCAAGTGCCTGCCTATTTTTGATATCAAGAATACAACAAGTAACATAGTATAAACGTTCTTGTAGCTCGTTGTAACTCAGATCGATGTTAATAATAGTTGATTGAATGAAAGGTAAATTGCGGTTTACGGTTTATGACATATTAAAAAAAAACTACTTACTTGATCTCGTTCAAACCAATTTTCAGTGGAAGTTTGCATGGTTATGTACGTCATATATTTTTTTCAGATTTATCATTCTCTTATTTTAGAAGATACAGGGGGGGGGACACACATTTTACCACTTTGGAAGTGTCTCTCGCGCAAACTATTTAGTTTAGAAAAAAATGACATTAGAAACCTCAACATCATTTTTGAAGACCTATTCATAGATACCCCACACGAATGGGTTCGATGAAAAAAATTTTTTGGGTTTCAGTTCTATGTAGGTATGGGGAACCCCAAAATTTATTGTTTTTTTTCTATTTTTGTGTGAAAATCTTAATGCGGTTCACGAAATACATCTACTAACCAAGTTTCACCATTATAGTTCATATAGTTTCGGAAAAAAGTGGCTGTGACATACGGACGGACAGACAGACAGACAGACAGACATGACGAATCTATAAGGGTTCCGTTTTTTGCCATTTGGCTACGGAACCCTAAAAAGCTGGGTCACAACAATTTTTTTAAGTTTGCTTAGATGTTAAAAGTGAAAAGGAATCGTTATGGTAAATAATACTTAGATTACTTTATTTTTATTATAATATTTAAATACATATTATATATATAATATCGTATGTATAATTAGTTTACAACAAACTGAGCTTACGTAAAACAAGGAATAATAATTTATTGAGAGTAAGTACGACATTTTTCTTAGAGTATGGTGTCTACAATAAATTTAATCTATTTTCGACCATATAATCCAAATTTTGGAGAATCCTCGATTTCGAGAATCGTCCACCACTCTGTCTAGTAATCACGCTGAACGACATAACTTTGCGCACAGATTATGGCATAATATCTCTTTATATGACCAGTAGATACGGATCATAAAAACATAAGAGTACCGTGACCTAATTAGCCTTGCTTGTTATTTACGTTCTTAAGGGAAAAACAGGGATACATTGTGAATCGATATAATTATATAGAATGAGATACTTAAATGTTCCACGTCTAGAGATGCTACGCGACGTTTGTCTCAAGCGTAGCACCACAATCACTAAGTACTATGTAGCATTTCCATACGTAGTCAAATTTTCAGTATAAGCTTCTCAAGCTCAGCAAAATTCTATCTTACATAAAACTCTTTCAAATAAAATGCAGATGCTGCATTTTATGAAAACAAATGTCTACAGCTATTCCGCTTTACCTTTAATCCTTTATCCATACAGAAGAATGGTACATAAAAAGTGAAGCGGTTTTGCGGCGTTCATCTGTAAACACTTGAACGTTGTAAAGCGTTCAATATCGGTGGAAAATGCTGCGAAAATTCTTTTTAAAATCGATCGGTGGGTGTAGTCTGCATAGTAGGTAGGATAAGCATATTTATATCGTTGTCAGTATGGATTGGTAAGCGAAGCTGGAGGGCGTGGCGTGTGTTATCAGGGTGGCCAATGACGTTCGTTGGTTGATAAGAGGGTTGGGGTAGCGTGGTAGGGTGGCGGCAGTGTGCCGGTAGGAGCGGGCCGGGACGGCCGCGCGAACATGTTGGGGACCATGATGTACCCTGGCGCTGAGGACGCAACCTTGGAAGATATGAGAGTGCCTCCGATACAGCTGGAACACTTGCCCGAAGTATTCCTTTGTACGTAAAGTTGTGTGTCAGTGCTAAGCGTGATGTGTAGTTTGTGATATGTTATTTAAAAAAAATCGTCACATGATTTATGTTATATGACAGTGTTTTTACGATTTTAAGTGATATCTACGTCAAATTATATTAGTACTAACTAAGTTACATTGAAACTTGGTTAATTTGTCTTAGAAACATATTTATATTTGTTTGTTTCTGCGATCAGTATAACAATGGATGAATTTTAATAACGTGGCTATCTTGATGCTCTATAGGCATTTACTGTACCTATGCGTAGGCGGTTATTTACACCTAAATACCTATATGGGTAAAAGATTTACTAAAATTTTAGAACTCTAATCCAGATATTACCTAAATTCAGACTTACATTAAATTCTTTAGCTGGAAGGTAAACATTTCCTTATTTGCATATGCCCAGAATGACTATTATTATTTAGCCTGAATGAATGGGACAAGTCTTTTAAGAAAACCTGCATAAACGTTCGTTAAGTTCCGTTTATGATATTACTTTCATCTTATTTATTCTATTATTTGATTTATTCTTATATTTTTTTCGGTACAACATCTAATGTTCCATACTAGTTATTGTTAGTAGTTAGTAGGTATACCTACTGTTTTATAAAATTAAAAATACTATAGCAAAGTTGTGTTTTTAATTTTATAATCAGAGGTTCGATAACAAAGCTAAAGAAAAATTAAATTATGGTTCTTTTTTGGTGCTTTGTAGAAAAAAAAGTATTTATCCTTGATTATTTGATTCAGTTTATTGAAAAGTTAAACATCAATCGCTCACATGTATTGTTGTTAACATAAACATAATATTAAAACCTAAGATTTAAATATACTAACTACCAACTTAATAATAAATAATCTGTTTATAAAAAAGCTACTAGCCAAATTATATGTAAACGATATATGTACCTTCTATACTATTGTTAAGAAGTGTATAAGAGGTCTATAATATTTTAGGATTGTGAGGTTGTAGGGACCGATTTAGAAAATTCTTATACCAATAGAAAGCCACATTTTTGTGAGTGTCATAGGGTGAAACCACGCGGGGCAGCTAGTATAATAATAAATTAAAATATAAAAAGGTACCTACACTATATGACGATATATATTGATAATTTTAAGGTTGTTAGTGAAGGGGCATAATATTAAATCGTTAAGATTTAATAATAAAACTAAACTATGAAACTGTTAAAGATATTTCTTTATAGTGCTCTAATGTTAAGGTATATAAAATATTAATAAAATTAGTTTGTGCACCATACATAGTAATTAGTTTCAGCTTAATGATATATCAATACATTTTAATATGAATGTTACGCTGGTATTATCGCTGGCTAATAATTGGCATTGGTTTTTGAAAATTACTATTATCACAAAAAAAAAACATTTGGAATAAAAAAAGAACGTATTTTGTTCAAGTAGTTTGCCGGTTGCTATTATTTTTAATATTTACTAATAATAAAAATAATAGCAACCGGCAGTTTATTTCTTAACCTGAAAAATCCAACAATGTTTAAAATACAAAAAGATAAACTTAAACGTACTTACCTAATAGATTGTCACAGTTAATATAATTTTATTATTAAACTGTAACAAATGATTTAAAATCCTTGAAGCATCTAGTACATATGACACTGTTATGGTTAACACGAATTATTCTCAAACTGGTAATAAGTTGATGTTAGAGTACAGTCACAGATTTTTACAGCCCCTTTTAACTGGGTTTAGCAGTAATTATAAAAAGTTTTTAAAATAGGATTTTAATGAAATTCGCTATTACACGGCTCCTGACGTAATTATAGATCTTAATAACAACGCCATCTACCGGATTGAATCTAACCCACCCATAGGCCTCTTTTTTTGTTGTTCTGCGCCGGCGGTGGTATTCGTGGGACTCGCCCTCTCCATAGCGGTGGTATTTTAATCATACCACGAGGAGAGGACCCTACACCACTTAAACCCCCCGTTGGTGAGGGCCGGGTACGGTACGTTGGGCAATCCGGCCCAAACCATCCATAGGCCTGCTAAAAGAATAAAATCGTGAAAATCAGTCAGGTCTTATTAAAAATAGCGACATACACACTTATGGAAACTTTTTTTTATATAAGAAAATAATAACTGTTACAAATTTCGCATCGCAGTTAAGTTATCTAGTAAGAGCGACAGTTTACTACTTTTGAAGTATTCCGACGACGTTGTTAGAGTTACTCATTTTATAATAGATGATAATTTAAAAGTCTAGAATAAAGAAATGCCTATTATAAAAATAATTTTCACAACTTACAATGTGGAATGGATAAAAATGAAGAACTTTTTTTTATTTAATGGCAATATGCCGACTTATTCAGCAATTTCTGCCAGTGTAAGGAAGAACTTTAAACATTATTAAAAAAAAAGATCGACATTTGAGAGAACTTTTATTTTACTGTAGGTAAGGTACCTACAGTAAAATAAAAGTTTTATTTACTTTAATTCAGTCCAATGTAACAAGAAGTGATTCCTGATCCGCTCATTGAAATCTTACTATCCATTTATCAACTTAATATAATGAAACATATTATTAAATATCTAGATTATTCATATGTTTTATTAGCTGTGCCCGTGACATCGTCCGCGTGCATTAATGACTTTGAGTAGCAATTTTAAATTAGACCCTTTTTTCGCTATTAAAAGTCATTACTTTTAATAATAAAATTAAATTTGGTACACGGATAGTGAAGAACCTGAGGAAAGACATTTCCTTTCTTCACTATCTGTGTTCCAAATTAAATTAAAACGGTTCGGTGTTTTTGGCCTGAAAGGCCGTCAGACAGAGTTATTTTCGCATTTATAATATTAGTAAGGATAATTTAATATGTTTGAATAAGTCACAATTTTGCACAATCCTTGCCACATACCAGATCCTTACCAGACAAATGTTTAGCATGAGTAAATTTTGCAGCTAGTATCCCGAAATGCGGTGGCTGTCACGAGATGATAGTAGACCGCTATGTGCTGAAGGTGTCCGACAGAACATGGCACGCCGGTTGTCTTCGGTGCGTGGAGTGCCGCGCCATGCTTTCTGGCAAATGCTTCGCGAGAAATAACCAGTTGTATTGCACAGATGACTTTTTCAAGTAAGCCTCTTTGACTTAACCTGTACATACATAGCGCTACCGTGCCAACCCAAAAGACTTTAACTCGACTTAGAAGAATGTTTTAGCTTAACAACGCCAAATAACTTTCTATAAGTCTAGAACTCAGCAGGTATAATGGAACATCCGACCTTATGTCGGATGTTCCATTATGGGTCAGAAACATTCGTCGGGTGGCTCTTTATCGTAAACTAGGACTTACGACCAAACGCTTCTGAAGTATTATAGTAGTTCTGAGGTCTATAAGTCTATTTAATAGAGGTCTATAATCTTTTCAACTGAATGTAAATTTTGCAAGATAAGGCAAAGTAAAAAGACTGTATTACGTTCAAATTTAGGTTAAAAAACATAAAAAGTCAAATATCTCACAATTATTTTTCAAAAATTACGGTGTAATGGGTTGGCAGGACGGAGCGATAAGTATTTGGGTTTATATCCTACTGTATCTAAAGTAATTTACGCGTAGTATTTGTGTAGCGAATTCACATTTAGTTGTTTTCACCTTTCGATGTACGAGTATGAGCAAATGGCTTAGTAAATTTAGCCCGTAGTTTTCCTGAAACTCAACATTTACAAGTTATAATTTGTTTATATATACGATGAATTTATTAAGACTACGGGAGCAATTTTACGAAAAAACAATATCGTTATTTCATTCCTTTAAAGTCATATTTAGAGACCAAATTCCGATACCAAGAGCGATTACGGAAGATGGACCTATTTTAAAACAACAATTCTTTATTTCGTCTTTGTGAAAAAATCGGTATCTTCGGAGTTCTGGACAAAACAAAAACCGAGCTTTCTTCTATAAATGTTATAGGTAAATAGATAAACAAAAGATATACATCATGGGCTGCTCTCTCTCTCTGAAATACCCTCGTCTCCTTGCTATGAGTCCACATAGATTTCCATTAGTTTTCTATTCTTTATATTATACGTAATAGTATCTACAAATCACGTTGATAATGTTGTTGTGATTGCGGCTGTTGTCCTAGGCGGTTCGGTACAAAGTGCGCTGGCTGCGGGCAGGGCATTCCACCGACGCAGGTGGTGCGGCGAGCACAGTCACATGTTTACCACTTGAGGTGCTTCGCTTGCGCCGCCTGCGCAAGGACGCTTAACACGGGCGATGAGTTCTACCTCATGGAGGATGGGAAGCTAGTGTGTAAGCCTGATTATGAAGCGGCGAGAGCAAAAGGTATGTCTCATATGCTTAACCTTAGTATGCAATTTGTCATTATGGAAGAGTGTGTTTGTGGCATTGAAATTCAATGAGTCTGGAATTTTTGAATTTATGAATTGATGACTTAATTATTATGAATTTCGTAATTCATTGGCTGACGTAATCCTCGATTCTGATTCCTCGATCGTGTGTTACATGCCGACGGTGGCAGGGGTAGCGGGTGACTCCCCCCGTCACCGTAATCTAAGTTTTTTAAATAACTTACGAAATCAAAAATAGAGAAGCCATCAAGTTTAATTCTAGAACTCCATGCCCAATGTGGGGTCAGCCTTACTGTTGAAAATTTTAGAGTAAGTAAATGAGGATGTGCCCTGTGATGTGTCATCTCCATCTACCTATTCCGAAAATTAATATAGTAGAATTTTAAATTCAAGTCTGTTTTTAATATTATGGTACTCTTATGGAAACCTTTTGTATTTATTTATACGGAGTAAGTATCGAAAAAACCTGATATGTATATGCACAGACAAATAATCAACGCATTTCTTCAGGTGGTGAAGGTTCCTTAGACGGTGACGCGGCGAGTAAAAGGCCACGAACCACGATAACGGCGAAGCAGTTAGAAACTTTAAAGAATGCATATAGTAGTAGTCCTAAGCCCGCGAGGCATGTTCGGGAACAGCTGGCACATGATACAGGCCTAGACATGAGGGTGGTGCAAGTCTGGTTTCAAAACAGGTTAGTTTATATTACTTTTCATTTTATCTGCCCGTTGGTGTCTGAACATGGGCATCCCCTTTAACAGACCTTGGCAAGCCAGGTTCGTTGAGGGATATTGCCGTAATCACCACAAAATAGGCAGGTGGTCAATTGGTAATCGCAGTAAGATGGGAGTATCTTTGAATTGAGAGATGCTGCTGCCCATCAATCAGGTGTATATCCCTTAGTCAACTATGGGCAAATATGGGGTGGTTTACTTTTAGCCGGAAATCACACGGCATTATAAAACTATTGTACTCAAATAGGTTTACAGAATGTATAAGCACTGTTACGTTTATCCATTATCATATTTTTAAAGTTATAGGAATCAGCATCAATATTAACAATGTATTGAGCGAAAAATGACATTAGGTACCTACTTGTACCTTAATTATTATTGTAGATTGAATTGGTATTGTAAAACTAAAGTTATATTTTTAATATCACAACATCTGTAATTGGTTTAATTAGAAACGAGGAAAATGAATAAAACTGTTTTTTATATTTTACAACGTAAGTATAAAATATACACTTTTACGTCTAATTTTCTTTTATCATGTGTAAAAATTAGACACACATGTTAAGTAACGCCTCCTTAACCGTGCCAAAACAAACCGCATCGATATATCTAAATCAATCTTGCTTGGTTAGTAGCACTTTCTATCAAACTGTAACTTAACGAAATAATTTTGAAATGGTCAAATGACTTAACAAGACGTAAAGCAAAGATAAGAGGTTTATCGCTTCAGCACGGAACATGAAAATATACGCTTAATTAATGTTACAGCACAAATCAGATTGTTTGTAGTTCTTACCTATTGTTTTGAATTAGGTATAGGGCTGTTGACACTCAATGATTTTCATGTCTGTTTGTAACTTCTAATCTTATGATGACACTAGCTTTGTGCGATTTCACAGGCGTAGCTCCCGATTCTGAGGGAACTTCATAATAAATGGCTTCCTCGATAAATGGGCGGTATAGTAATTCTTGTGACAAGCACATTCATGTAAACTAACAAACCAGCTTTTCAGCCTTATTATTTATTAGTATAGATAAGGCGTTTGCACTTAATGATAACTTCTAGTCGAGTATTACGATATTATAAATCGGTCCATCTACTTTTCTGAAAGTTTTGTACATTAGTAGATTTGTAGACATAATCTCGAACTTTGTACATTCACGTTCAATGACTCATTGACGTCTCCATCAAAAGATAACCGATTGAAGTGACTGTTTGACCTTAAATGCAGATATTTCTATTGTAAAGCTCAATGAACTATTATAAATTTGTATATATCCTCATAAAAGCGATTTTACAAAGGATTGGCCTTCGACGTCGCTTATAACGAGTATAGGTATTTTAGTATTGTGTATGGTTTAGTATGGGTTCTCTATGTTCGCGGAAGTAGCTATGTAGTGTTGTGTTTCGCGCGAATGGCCGCAGTCACGGCAGCCGTCACGCCCTGTACGACGGCCTCGCCTCGTAAACTTGCGATAGCACAATAAGAGACTTCTTTACTTCACGTTCGTTAAACTGAAATGTTAGTACTTTAGGTTTTTAATGGAATGCTTTGCTGTAGCCCTCATTAATTTTCTTTATTCTTTATTACATTTGTAAAATATTATAAAATTACGTATAAAAATCTTAGAAGGTCTAGCTTAATAATGTCTTGCTGTTATCAGTGGAGCTTTCGCCATTCATCTCGTTTTAGGCTAGCCCATTGTCTTTTTGATGCTTAATACATAACATTTACATTCTAGTTAAATTCGTCTACTGAGTCTGTATCAGTCTGAGTATGTTTTTAAACTTCAAGCTTAGGGGCCGACAAACAGACGAATAGACATGAAGCTAGTTATATGAGTTAATACTTATGGACGAATCCTAATTATTGATATGTAGACCTAGACACAACATAAAGTTGACCCTTCTAATACAGATTATACAGTTACCATAGTACGCATAAGAACAATTCAGGACAATCCCATGCATCGATAATCCGAGCGAGGGATATCGCAACACGCGTGCGCTCCCGACGGACTGGGCGGAGGCACTTTAATTAATCAACCTCTTTGTTGAAAGCGCCCCGCTGCTCGCTAATAACAACACGCAGAACATACTAGGGGTGTTTTGTTTATACATCATATAATTTATTTGTTTTAATCGAAATGGATCGAAGCGTTATAACTTTGCCTGATGGTAGGAATCAAACGTTAGCGGTGGTATTTTTCAGAGCGCAGTTTGCGGAATAAAATGTTGTTATTGTTACAACATGCGCATCTTCAAATTCACCTAAAGATTGTTTGGCTTATAGACTATGATTTGCTATAACGTCAATACTTTGCTGACGTCATGTTTCAAAGCTTTAGAATGATTTTAATAATGATTGGTATGGTCTTACTGACCGATTTCGGCATCGGCGACAAAACTTAGGT
This sequence comes from Nycteola revayana, assembly GCA_947037095.2. Taxonomy (NCBI): domain Eukaryota; kingdom Metazoa; phylum Arthropoda; class Insecta; order Lepidoptera; family Nolidae; genus Nycteola; species Nycteola revayana. Next base: position 15,010,058 of record OX344846.2, on the reverse strand, counting down.
AGGTATTATAGAAGTTATTACTGACGCCGGAGATCTATCGTAATGCGCCTTCTGAAAGCATTAAATGCATTTTCTACGTGTGTAGTTTATGATGGCTATTTTGATTAGTATCGGTTTACTTAATATTATCTATGTTTTTCAACAGACGGGCAAAAGAGAAGCGGCTCAAGAAAGATGCGGGCCGTACGCGCTGGTCACAATACTTCAGATCAATGAAGGGTGGCAATGGATCGCCACGGCACGACCGTCTATTAGACAAAGACGAACTCAAGATCGACTTGGATTCGTTTAGCCACCATGGTAATATTTCCTAACTGTATTTATTTTAAACATACATGATGTCTCCGCACCTAACTAGCAATCAATATCTATATATATAAAACAAAGACGGGTTTGTTACAACACTTATAACTCGAGATCGGCTGGATCAATTTTCATGGTTTTTGTTTCGTTGGATTTGTCTACGCCCTGAATAGCAGAATACATTTTTAAAACAAAAGAAAGTCGTGTTAGTTACACTATTTATAACTCAAGAACGGCTGAACCGATTTGGCTGAAAATTGGTAGGGAGGTAGCTAAGAACTGGGAGTAGGACATAGGATACTTTTGGGTAGGGGTAGGGTAGGGTAGAGGGGTAGGGTAGGGGTATGGTAGGGGTAGGGTAGGGGTAGGGTAGGGTAGGGTAGGGGTAGGGTAGGGGTAGGGTAGGGGTATGGTAGGGGTAGGGTAGGGGTAGGGGTAGGGTAGGGGTAGGGTAGGGTAGGGTAGGGGTAGGGTAGGGTTAGGGTATGGGTAGGGTAGGGCAGGGGTAGGGTATAAAAGTCCACCCGTGCGAAGCCGGGGCGGGCCGCTAGTAATTTAATAAATATATGTAATACATCAATATATGTGTGCAATTTCATACATCTTTTATTGCCATTGAGAGTAAATTTGTGAAATTGACGTCTTCAAATACAAAAAATTGTTATAATACCATAAAATCATACAGTTTGCTCTTTCTCTACTATAAAAAATATGGAGTCATACTCCATATTTTTTATAGTAGATAACTAACATGTAAAATAAATAAAAACTGATGATATGACTTAAAAATGACATGTAAAATAAAAATATGTTTCTAACTTCAAAATGTACTATTTCCAACAGAACTAAGCAATGACAGCTACAGCACAGTGGCTCTCGGCGGCGAGGAAGGGTCGCCGGCGGGCAGCGGCGCGGCGGCAGGCGGAGCGCGGTATGCCGCCACGCCGCCGTACCTCCGCGCGCATTCGCCTCCACACCCGCACTACCATTACCCACCCGACCACCTCGTGTATACCAATATAGGTAAGCATAAAGATAGAATATGTAACTATTTATATTGGTAATTTTAATAAGTACCAATCTTTGCGTATAGAACTACAGCCAAAAATAAAACTATTTTAATTTGTCACCAAATTTAAGGCAGTGGTAGCTTCTATTCGCGATTTTAAATAAATCAATTAGTCTTCATTTTCTTGGTTATAAAAGCTACGTCAAATAAAATTTATTTTGAAATAGGATTTAATATATATATGGCTATACTAGCTTCCTGTGCGCGGTGTCATACGCGTCACTCCCGTTCCCGTAGAAACTTCATCATCATAATATGTTACTCCTGGATATTTTTTTTATTTTCGTTCAAGCAAACAAACAAACTCTTCAGTCTTATGTATATTAGTAGGTATAGATAAGGGGTAGTATATTTTAATAAGTCAACCAATACTTTTCTTACTAATAATAATTTGAACGAGGAATTCTCCTGTTATTGTTTTCTTATTGAAATCTAAGGATTTGAAGAACAATTCATTCAATAACTAAATCATTGCTATTTGCGAAAGCAATGATTCCTATTAGTATAGGAAGACATAACGAAATGTAAACAAACATTTTGTCCATTGCAGGCCAAGCCATGAGTGGTGCCGGGATCGGCGGCGCGGGCGGGGCGGGCGGCGCGTCGGACCTCAGCAGCTCGTCGTCGCCGGCGGCGGGCGGGTACCCCGACTTCCCGCCGTCGCCCGACTCGTGGCTCGGCGAGGCGCACCACTACTCGCCGCGAGCGTTCCCCTAGCGCAGGCCGCCGCCGGCGCACGCGCCCGCGCCACCAGCCTTCCCGCACCAGCTCGTGCAACCGCTGGAGCTGGTGGTCAAACGTGAGCTGTGAACGAACTATTAGTACGAACGTACGAAAATCTAGTTTAGAAAGACCTGAGTGAAACTTGACTCAACTTAATGAAACCCGCAGGAATAATTATTTACGAAATATTTATTTAAGACTACATTTGTGTACAGATTCCTAAATTCCAAATACTTACTGAACTTCAAAATATTTAATACTAGCCGCTCAGAGCGTTACTCTAGCCCAGGCCGCCGGAGCCAGCGCCCACGTCGCCTTAACCGAACTGTTAACAGTATATATACACAAAACTGAAACACAGACTGGTTAACCTGTATTCGAATAATAAGAGTTAAGTCTACGTCATTGGATGGGTTAAATTACTAAACATAATCGTAGTGCACGTAGTTCAACTGTCGCGAACTCGTCGAGAGCGTTTACCTGGGTGTACTACGCCAAATCGAATGCCAAATAATCGAATATCAATTGATCGACCACTATAAATCGAACAACTAAATACTCGAACGTTCATAACATCGAATGGTTATTAAATCGAACATTCAATACATCGCACACTCAAGACGTCGAGTATTCAGAATATCGAATGTTTGTTTGATCGAGTGATCAAAATATCGAATGTTTGTTTGATCGATTGCATTGAAAAGGCAAACGCAAGATTGGGAAGACCTTCTTCACAAAAAAGAGGCAAAAGAGATGTTAATGCAATTAAAATTTAGTTTTTTTTGTATTCTTAAAAAAATATTTGTATTGATCTTTGTATAGAATGAATATGCGATGCGTTGAACGCTCCATCAAACAAACATTCGATATTTTGATCACTCGATCAAACAAACATTCGATATTTTGATCACTCGATGTATTGAGTGTGCGATGTATTGAATGTTCGATTTAATAACCATTCGATGTTATGAACGTTCGAGTATTTAGTCGTTCGATTTATAGTGTTCGATCAATTGATATTCGATTATTTGGCATTCGATTCGGCGTAGTACACCCCGTTTACCTAGCACAAGCGATCCCTGCAACCGCTGTAGCTCGTTGTGAAACGTGAGCTGTGACCAAACTACTAGTACCTCATACACATACAGTTATGATATTGATTTGACAGACCCGTAAGAACCGTAATCGACATAAAAAGTCCTTCATTTGTTTTTCACAAAATCAAATTATAATTGATATTCTTTATTAGTATTAGACACTATAGCTGGAGACATTTCTACATACACTAAAATATACGATAATCTCCTAATTCTATGGAATCTGGAAATGGCTTTTAACGGGCAAGATTAATCAGTTTACCAAAAGCTGCTTGGAATACCTATTTCTTATTTTACATGTATTTTGGTTTGACCCATGATAAAAATTGCATACCTACTACAGTTACTACAAAGTGATTATGAAATTGATAATACATTTTATTGAATTAAAATCATCCTATGTCGCATTTCATCTTACCTAGTCATACTAATAAATTTCCTGTTAATAAACAAAAATCTGTAACTAATATTTCTAAGCCGTCAAGAAAATTGCGGCTAATAATACTAAACCTAATTAAACTTGGACATCAGTATTTTATCATCAAGTTAATTGTTGATTGAACCAATTTACACGAAGAAAACGCTGAACAATGTATATAAAAAAGCGTATACATTCCCAAAATCACTGACTTATCCTCGTAAAACTATCGAGAGAGTTGTTTGTATTGTAATTATTTTAATAACACTGTGTTTGCTACTTTGATTGTCAACGTGTGCCACATTTCCAATATCTAAATGTTATTTTGCTGTCAAGATCGTTTCCTATAGATAATTTATAAAGTAAATCATTTGTTTGTAAATATTTAGAACGTAAGTGGACGTTTGAGCACAAAATAGTTTTAAACGCCTTATACTAGCAAGGTACATTAATGTATGTGTATATATCTTATGTATATGAATAGAAGTAATTAATTGATAAATTTTAAGATAACATGTAAGAATACCAAAATTGTTACTTATGTACTATAATAATGATAGGAATGAAACTTTGTGTTACGTAGATCCAATTCGATATTTATTTACGTTTCAGTAACATTCGACAGGAATTATCACAATATTGTACATACAATTATTGTAAATTTATTAACATTAGCTGATATAGGAAGTCCATAGTGATTATAATATTTGTGAAAAAAATCTAGTCGACAGATGAATGGTATCTATATAAATAATTGTACATGTAATTACAATAAAATTTTATTTACAACTTAAAATAGTGTAGTATGCTTATCATTTACAACTCCGTTGTCGCCACACCCCAGTACTGTTGCATGCGACCTTCTAAGTCTAAAGAATCTTGTGTAGATTTTTCTTGTATCACAGCAAAATCATATTCCAAATGGTACGGCATAAGCCTTTGCAGGGAGCCAAAATAAGCGGCGTTAGGCCCTCCGTTCGGCAATCTTCCAGAGCCGAATCGAAAATCAGGTTTGAGAGCAGTCCCAAAGGATCGAGCGCTGCCAAAGTGTTTCGACAAAAAGGGTACCTTAGACGGTTTTCCTGCTAAATGTAACTGAGGACTACTGCCTGATAAGCCTTTCAAATTTCGTAAACTACTAACATTAGACCGTATTCCCTTTGACAAGTTGTCTAATTCCTTGTCGAACAACAATTGAGTGTTCTGCTCTAGCATATACTCCCAGCACTTGAATTGTTCTTCAGGGTTGGATATTTCCTCATTCCTTTGATCGTCCTCTTTGTCTTCTTCTACACGGACTCGTATGGCACGCGCAACTCCACCGCGGCAACTCCTACGCTCTGATGCTTTGGCTTGAGATCGTACGCTGGCGTAATGTTGATGGCTGATAGCTTCACTCGATGGACGGTCGCTTTGGCCACTTGGAGACGATCGATCGCTATTGGGCTTTGGTGATGTTCCTGAGTGACAGCATGGTTCTAACCGTGAACAACAACAATCAGATCTGCACACCGACTTGTTACTGTTGATAGTCTGCCGCAGTTCCCGCATTAATAAGTCTACGTCGGAGCGATTCGTTTGTGTGGCGTCAAAGCGAATTATTAACACAGATATACATTCCTCAACCCCATAGCTTTGTGCCAAATCTTGTAATCTTTTAGCAGCCAGGATGGGATTACGTTCAGCTCTCACCTCTGACACAGCAGCTTCCATACTAACGGCGTTCCAAAATTTACCGTTACCTAATATTAGAAATTCATCATCCTCCTTTATAACCGTTTGTATAACATCGGGATCTGGTATTGTATTAGGATATCGAGTTGAATAACCTAATCGCTTATTATTTTCTATTCCCAAACTCAACGGACCATTACGTCTACTCAAAACTGCTTTTGTATCGCCGACATTGGCTAATTTTAAACTATATTTGCGAGCAGTATGACCGAAACCATTATCATTTGGTGTTATAGGAGATAAGTGGCATAGTATCAAACAGGCACCTTTTCTCTGGCCCTTTTCTTTTAGCTCTCTATGAGCAGATAGAACAACGTACTTCATGTACTCATTTACCGTCTCTTTTATGGATTTTTCTTCCAATAAAAGGCCAGGTATACAAGTTTGTAACATTTTTGGTACTTCGATATCAGTTTCACCATCTATTATGGCAAAAAGTCCCTCTCTATTACAAAACGATGGAAGACGAATTTGAGCGCAACATAATTGCAATGATTTATTAGGACATTCTGAAAATCCCGTACTCCAAGGTGTGGAACCAGGCATTTCTTCATGGTACCCACTTCTTTGTGTCCAGGGAAGAGATTGTCGACCGGTTACATCAACCAAACTAAGAGGCCTTTGACATCTATAAGCACTGAATTGTGAGGGATCTACTTGTAATTTTTTGTTACAAGATATGTCCAAAAATTTCAATTGTTTTGGGGCAAGAAGTCTCAAGTCAATACTGTCAAGTTCATTATGAGCAAAATCCAATATCTTCACAGACGCACTGCAGGCGAACATAGGTACCGATCGAAGTCTGTTAGAATGAGCTCTAACAACTCTAATGTTATTAAACTGCGGCAAATTCTCGGGAAGTTTGGTGAGGCAATTGCCAGATAAAACTAGTTCTTCGATGTCAGGCCAAAAATTCATACATGAATCTGGTAGATTAGTTAAACAGTTGTAAGCAATGTGCAAGATCTTTAATCCTCTAAAAGCTATTATAACGTCAGATACATCATCAGTTAGGCAATTAGCAGTTAGGTATAGGCGTTCTAAACAATGTGATGAAGGTCCTCTAGTATTTGGTAGTCTGCTCAATCTATTGTTGGTAAGATTGAGAATAAAAAGTCTGTCGCACGCTGAGAAAAAGTTTTCCGGTAGAGATTGTATGCAGTTATCGTGAAGAAGAAGTTCTCTGAGCGGTGATCGTAATCTTGGCATAGATGGAATGGTGGATATTTTGTTATGTGCAAGATGTAGGCTAGTGAGACTGGAGAGTTCACTGCAGAATAGATGGTCGGGCAGGGACGTTAGTTGGTTGTTGTTGGCATGGAGAGTCGTGAGGTCTGAACATCCGCTGAGCCACTGCGGTAATGAAGTCAATTTGTTGAATGACACGTCGATTTCTACTAGGTTAATCGGTGGTACTGTCGTTATTAGGGATTCCAGTTCTGAAATAGACAAAAGCATTATACAACCTCCGTTCTTGAAAAATTTTCATATAATAAAAAAAGGTTATTTCTGAAGGCTTATCCTTCAAGCCAACAAAAAATTATTGAAAAGTTGGTCTTCGACATCTTAATGACCGTCACAGGAATGCTCGAAACGTTTCGTCGGTTTCGTCTTTTTCCCGCGGCACAAGGATTTACTAGCAATGACTAATAATCAAGGCCCATAATGTGATACCGACAGTATAACACCAGAAAATTTTGCTTATACAGGGTGTCCCAAAAGGTTAAGTAGCTGGGAAAGGGGGTGACAGGGATGGACACAATGGTCACTAGAAAAATAAAAAAAAAATCCGCTCTGGGTATTTAAAAAAAAATGGCATTTTTTTAAAAACTTAAAATTTTACACCTTGTTATTTTTGATGTTGATGTTGATGACCTTGTTGTTATTGAAGATTACATAACAGCATTTCTTTTAAATACAGCCATATTTGTAGGTACAGTTAGCACAAGGTGTAACATTTTTAGTCTTTTAAAAAATGCCATTTATTTTTTTAAACACCCAGAGGGAATTTTTTATATTTTTCTGGTGACCCTTGTGACCATCCCTATCACCCCCCTTTCCAGCTACGTAATCTTTTGGGACACCCTGTAGATCGATCCTCCCATTTATTGTGATAATTGGGTATACTAACGATTATGCGATGCTTTCAACGTCCTCAGCATGGCTCCGTGCAGCGCCAGATGTTGCAGCACGTTGTGAGTTGCGTACAACTCGCGCAAACCACGGAGTGCTGACACTGCCAACACGTCTATTTGGTTGTGAGACACGTCTAGGGAGACTAGGTGCTGAAACGAATGAGTAAGTAGTTAAAGTAAGTGTTATGTTGCTTGAAATGAATACAAAGTATGTAGTTATAATTTAAGTAATTAGGTATAAAATTATTTATAACTAAACGAAGGGAGCGACTCGTTCTGTAATCTTATTCTATGTTAAAAAGACCTGGTATTTTACTTGTGATTTTCAGTATTAACAACAAATTAGTTGTAGTTGAATAGTAATACCAACATAATTATAGACTTGTAAGTTTATAGATAAAGGCGAATGCCCATTTGGGGCCCTCAGTGGACATTAGACTAGAAAAAAAATACTTTATGCATTAATTTTGTATTAATAATATTAATACTATCATAATATCAATAAACAAGCATTGAAAAACAAATTGTTCCTAAATTATCTCAGTTCTACACTTTTTCAGTTAGAAAATTAACATCAAAACAGTTATTTTTTTTATATATTTCTAAAATAGTGGCGTCAATTTGAATATATTTTTTAGATATCCAAAACTATCAAGATTTAAAATAGCTCCATATTTATAGTAATATTAGATGTCCATTTTGGGCCTGGGATACTATGGAGACTGGGCATTCCCCTTTGCCCATCTAAGACAATCAATTACATACAACGATTTTTCACGTTTCTGGAATTAAACAAATTCTTCAGTTTTGTAAGCATCAAAGTCTGAATTTGTATCTACCGTGGCTTGACTTTTATTGCATATTGGATATAGCAAAAGCATCTGGGTAAACGTAGAATAAAAAACAAAAAAATATTCGTAAGTATGAGATTTTTATAATAGCTTTATGCTTTGCCAACCTCAAGCATATCAATAAAGTTGTTGGAAATAATAAGGATTCTTTTACAACGGAAACATGTAATTTTAACATTATTTGTGAATTTTATCGGTATCAAATATTTTAATTGCTCATAATGTGTTAATAATTCGCTAATTGCTACCAATATTGATATAATCTTCTATGGAATTTTGGCCGTGGCCTCTGCCCGGAACGGACATCCGAGGTATCTAAATTAGTTCAAGATCAACAAAAATGAAGTGATGTGTGCGGTTGAATGGCTCATCGAAGTAGATATATATTTAAAGTACAATTTATTAGGAAACCTTTTAATATATTTGTAACAATGATTTTTTTTAGTGTTAACACTGAAGTAGAGCTTGGTGGAGATGGAGATCAATGGAGACGGAATAAGTTTTGGAAATGGAACAGATTTGATAGATAGGAGAAGAGTGGGACAGAATGGAGTGGAGCGGAATGGAGTGGAGTATAATGGAATAAGGTTTTAACAATGTGACTCAGCCCAAAATGATTTCGTCCTTCGCGTCAAGCCACTTAAGCTATATTATTGTCTTTAGCTAAAAAGAAAAATCACTGCGCCTAAGATAGATAAGATTCTATTTGCGATAACCAATCATACGATATAGTAGTACAAAATTCATATCATATAATTTATATATACCTCTGTTTATGGAGAAAACTGAAACTTACTTCATAATTACCCAATATAATGCTGCCTTTCAACTTGTTATATCGAAGATCGACGGTGGTAAGAGGTGCGCGATATTCAGATTTTGATTCGTCGTCGGGTGCCATTGGCGTTTTGGTGGTACCCTGAAATTTATAAATAGGTGTTGCACGCATTATATTACTATACCAGATCATAGTCAATAATTAGAAATAAAGATGATTTTAATAAGTATTTTTGTTATTATTCGGGGTGGAATACTATTTGACAAAGCACACTCGAGATATTATGATATCCTGTTGCACATACTAGGGCTACGATTAAAAGTAAAAACGCGATTGCGTTTCCAATTTAAAATTATGTCATCATCATCATCAACAGCCCGTTTACGTCCACTGCTGAACATGGGCCTCCTGTTAACAGACCCCGGCAAGGCAGGATCGCAGAGGGATATTGCCATAATCACCACGCCTGGCAGACGGATTGATGATCGCAGTAAGATGTAAACCTTGGGCTAATAGACGCTGCTGCTCATCTATCAACCATTGTCCCTTAGTCGCCTTTTACGACACCCATGGGAAGACATGGGGTGGTCTATTCTAAGCCGGAAACCACTCCAAAAATATGTATTTAATTTTTTTTAAGGATCTGTTTGTGCATGACATGTAAATGACTAACATAAATAAACATATGGGTGATATAATGGATACATAAAATTAAAAGTAGCAAATCTATATATATAGATTTGTGTCGTGTTAGTTACACTATTTATAACTCAAGAACGGCTGAACCGATTTGGCTGAAAATTAGTAGGGAGGTAGCTAAGCACTGGGAGAAGGACATAGGATACTTTTTATGCCGTTCCTGTCGTTCCCGTGTGACGTGACATAAAACGTGGTATAACAAAACGCAACTGAACATGAAATAACAAAACAACTCAGTCAAAATATAAATATGCGGTTCATTTGTTAAAAATGGTATAACAAAACGCAACTGACAGCTGAGCATATTTAAAAAAAAGTCTTATTTTATTTTCCTATACAAATAATTATAACTGTCAAACGTTACAGTTTTGTTCCGTCATAGATTGATTGAGCAACCAAAAAGTGATAGATAGTCGATAGAATATTTAAATCAGAAGAAATAAAAGAAAAAGAAATTTATTTTGAAAAGAGTAACGATATACTTAGTACACTGTTCATGTTGTGATTCTGGCTTCTTTCGGTCATTTCCAATTGCTTAAACTCTTCCGCGGTGATATTGAAGTCTAGAAAACTTATTCTATCCATAATCGATGGCGTTAATGAAATTACGAATTTATAATTCTAATTTGTGGGTGAATTGTTTTTTGTTTTATTAATTCTTTTTGTTCGACGTGAACTGTGACCACATTTTGAACAAAATATAAACTGCTGCAGTTATTGCTTTGAATTCGTCAAAACGTAAAACAAATTTGCTACTATAAGAAATTCGTCGCTGTCGTTCAATGTCCATTTTTTCCCCGGTTGAAAATGCATTAGGCATCCACGGCCACAGTGGTGGTATGTAGTATGTAGAACTCCCCTGTTTTTAGCGCTGATATGCTTATTATATCACTAGAAGATGGTTTACCTACTTAACTTAACCCAGGATATTCCTCTAAATGCCAGTAAATTGAGCACCAGGAATAGCTAATGCATATTATTATACATCCAGTACCGTGGCGATGCCTATGACCTAGCAGTCATGGACTCTCCTGGGTCCATTCAATGCACCTTTTGGGGGCGCACGGAGCACAACTACAACTCTAAGCATCATGGGTCGGCCTCTTAAAGAAATTAGGACTATGTTCCCTACTCCTCGAAGCCGAGGCTCGGGGGACAGCCTGCTGTCTGTGCGCCTTCGGTGAAATGGGTAGGAGAGATTTTTCTCCTGAAAACACTCCGCGGACTTCTACTGAATGGGCAATGGTCGGTAGCAAGAGGACGAATCCCATCACTCTCGCTCCACCGTCCAAGCCGAAAACTCCTCGCACCAATGTACCGTGTGCTGTCGCTGTGATGACTGATGACATTAAGTTTCCGGATCACCCTCCCTCTTTTCTTTCAGAACATTCTAGCATTTTGGGCTAGATCGCTTGAACCAGTTTTTGAAGTTTTTTTTCATAACTAGTAGGTAGGTGATACGAAGTGCATCGATGAACTTCGTGTCACCCTACTTAACATTAGTTATTAAAAATCATTGGCATATCATCGATCATGGATAGAGTAAATTTATTTTTATTTTTTATTGTAATCTTATGGCGTTTGACATAACATTGACCCAATGCGTGCTACTCTTAGTGCTGCACATCACGGTTAGTTCATTGCTATCACGCCTTATATTAAAAGTTCAATTAAATTTATAGTTTTAGCTAAGACAGTACAACGTCTGTCGGGTCAGCTAATAACTACTAAAAACTAAAAAACTAACTCATAAAATACTTATTATTCTAAATCTATGTTCTTCTTGGATATAAATGTTGTCGAAAGATTGTGAGGAATGTTTATATGTAAAAAGGAAATTCAGTTAACTTACAGCAAAACTTGTGATAAGATTTCGTGTAGCAATGACGGTCCTCAGTCTGGGTAGTCGAAGCACACAGTCCAGTGAACGAAGCTCGTTGTCGCTGACTTGCAGCTCTTCTAGTCTGTAATTAAATCATTGTATTGTTAATATTATTGCCTTTTTGTTTATAAAAAAATGCCTAATAAGTATCAAATTTAAATTAGGTAGGTAGACCATTTTTTTACCAATTTTTAAATTAATGGCAAATGGCACATTTAATTTAATTAAGTATAATTAAATAAAGATTTATAAAAAAGAGACTTGTATCGAAGGTCATAGATTCGAGTCCCGTGCCGGATAATAAATGTTTGTGTAAAATCAAAGATAGGTTCAACATGTAGTCTTATCGCAGTTAGCGATCTCTTTCAAACCTCAGGATGGAAAATCTTCAAGAGAAAAAGTGTAAAATAACGAAGTGACATTAGAGGCTTATTTATTAAAATATCTTTTATAAAGGAAATGAAAGGAAACATAATATTACGGCGGTTGCCAACCCGCCTACCAAGCGTGGTGACTGTGCAAATGACCCTTTGACGGTGTCCCCATATTCGGCAATAGACTTTTAAACGCAAAGGTTACAAATTAATTCTATTGAGGATAATAATTATTTCACTAATAACTTGTGCAATTGTTTCCTTTCTATGTAGCAAGTGCATAATATTAATAAAAGGCCACGGGTGAAAGGCGAATTTTCATAATTATCTAGGCTTCTAAAGAGGTAAAGTTTGTGAGGTTGTAGAGGGGGTAATCCCTAGATCTTGCATGCGATTGCGATTTTGCAACTTCTTTGAACAATAGAAAGCCATAGTGAGCGTCATATTATTTATTATTTTAAATTAAAGTTTCCTCGGGAACGGGATCAATGCGGGTGAATCCGTGCGGGACAGCTAGTGAAATATAAAATAAAGATTAATATTGTGTATTTAGATCATATTTTAGACTCAGGGTTTTGAAAACTAGGTATGAGTACAACAGTTCAAAAGGCGAGTAGAGATCGAATGAGAGTCCGGGGGGGTTTTAATGGTGTAGGGACCTCTCCTTGTGGTATGAGTTTAGCATACCACGCTATGGAGAGGGCGACTCCCACATATCCCACCGCTAGCGCGCGAATACGCTGCAGCGGCGGTGGGAAGCGTAAATGAATTTCCCCCCGGACAACAAAAAAAAAAGGCCTCCAACCATAAATAAGTATCAACAGGCGGCTAATCACGTAATGATATTGCTGAGATTGTGATAAAAATATATTCGCTACTCAGCGTTTAATATGCAAACATATTTGAAATATGTTAATTTTTTAAGTTAGTGTAGATTCAATTGTACCGCATTTCCAATGCTCTCGTAACTGTATATTAATAATAACATAGGAAATGCATTCCAATAATCCTACAGTAGGTAATGAAAACATTTTTACCGAAGTCAAAATCATATTGTTACATGATTAGCCTCCTGAACTAGTCATGAAACAGTAAATAAAAATGATATCGGTAACTTTATGATCTAACAAAATATACCGTTAAGATTATAAGCATCAAAGTGTATCTTAAGATCTTCTTGTTATATAAATAAGTGTTGAAACCCTATTCCAAATACATTAACTATATCCTGACTTACCGGATCCTGATAATTACTTAAGAACGTCTCATTTAAGTTGTTTCATGTAGTTTATACATTAAAATACCTATTGTTTTATGTCTATGATATCTATAAATGACATATTGAACATTGAAAACCTGGCAGTTTTTAAACCTGACTGTTTTGCCTCAATCGCAGTTCTTTTAAGAGTATCTATAAAAAAATAAAAAAAAACTTATCGATGGTTTTACTTTTGTTATGATTTTGTCTGCCTACTTTATATTCCATTGTATTTTATGCTACTAACGATGTTTACAATTTCAAAAATTATAGTGCCTTAACACATTCACGGCGTATGACCCACTCGATCGGCCACCGTGACCAACACAATTAAAAGCTTGTTATTAAAACAATCTTATTAATATATTTCAAATGTAGGTAGAGTTTCCTTTGGAAAGTTATAGCCCATCGTACTCATCATACGTTAAGAGCAATGCTCCGAATGACGTCTTACTATTTCTTCTGTAATTAGGAGTCAGCTTCCAAATCAGCGTAATTTTTTATTGAGCCAACATTTTATTAAGAGAGAGAGAGATCCGAACGTGATAATCTCCTATGAAGTTTAGAAAATAAACCTCTATGTGACGGGGGACTTTACAAATAAGTACATATTTCTCGGACACAGAGTACACCCACACTCAAGACAAATATCTGTAATTTCCACAAGTCATTGCCCCGGGTGGGAATTGAACCCAGAACACCGGGTCTCCGAAGCAACTACCGTAACCACTGAACCACCAGTGCAGTAGTCACGATTGACGCAAAGATAACGAAAATTTTATAAAAATCTCTTTACATATGTCTTATTACTTAATTAAAGAAATCGTTAAAACATCAACGCTTCACGGGAGAATAAGTTACTATTATCAAAGAAAGCAAAAATGGCTAATAGAAGGTTCATTAATAAAGTACTTTGAGCATGACGGCAGAACTACTAGGTATATACTCGTAGTACCTAGCTTATGGTTCTGCAAGATTCGAGGTACAAGGTACCCTAAGCACCATTTATTTGACCACTTAATAAGAAAAATATTAGTATCGAAACCGAGTTTCATCAAACAAATCAAACTTTAAAGACGGCATTACAAACACCGGACTGTACCTTTTATTAAGTGTATACCTACCTATTACTTAATTTAAAAATTGCAACGTATTTAATTGGACGTTATTAAATTATTATATAAAGTGGAACCACTAATTTTATCTAGAATTCTAGATTAACACTGACTGCTTTAACGCTCAAATACTATTTTGATGTCTATTTACACAAATATAATAAAAAAAAGATACAGAAGGTATCGAATAAATTAATTATTTTGATGTTTATTTACACCAACATAATGATAAAGAAGATACAGAAAGTATCGAATAAATTCATAAACGACATAATATGATTTTTATTTTATTTTTTTATTATATACAAACAGAAAAGGGTCCTACGGGACTTACGTGAAAACAATGTTTCAATGTCATTTATGTGTTAAATACTAGGTACCTATATCTCACACATAAACGAATTGTACTACTTATATTTATTTCAATTATATATAAATAATAAGAGAAGTAAAGAAATAAATTAACTAAACTAAATGAGGTAATTTAGAACGCAGGATAGCCATGTTACCTATATAAATTAACAAAAGATTAGAAGAGTATTTCGTCTGTAGGTGTCCCTAAGCTGTCTTATACCTAGTAAGTCAGCTTTATTAGTGACGTCAAGTGACCTTTGTATACTATTTACAGGGGAAAATTTATAACTGATCAACTAACATTTATATTTATTGCAAATTATTACCGGAAAATTGTTTAATTAATAAATAACATTAGGCACGGCATAATTTTTACCTATGAAGCAATTCAACACACAGGATAAAACAGCCGCGCCTAGTAGGAAATGCAATAACCGTAGGATCATTCATGCGTTACCGCTGCGACCCTAACAAAATTAATTTTAAATGGCTCTTATTTGAGAGCCATTTAAAATGCTCAATAGCTACTGGGTACGACTAAAACTAACAATTCGCTACTAGGTATGTGATAAGATTAAGCTTCAGTTTTAGAACCCTGCTAACATTTACTACATATGTCAGACCGAAAAAAAGTTACTTAGCTCTTTCAGCCATTCGAGCAAAGTAAAAACAAAAATAAAGGTTCGAACTCTGAATACCACCTACCCGTCGCTATTGAGAAACCAGTGTAGACTTAAAAGTACAAATAGCTTTTAACCTTGCAAAAAAATGATTCCATAACCCAGTCATGAATCTCCGATATCTCAAACTACTGAAATATTACAAACTTAATCAAATAAATCCCGAATAATCTAGAATAATCTATCACAATAAAATGTAATAAACTCTACTTTCAAAATAAATATTATATATTATTAAAGTAGAAGTCAGGTAACATGCCTATTAACTCGAAGACAGTTCATATTAAATGTTTAGCACGCTATGATTGTCATCTTGCGGTATACAACATATGGGGCAACGAGAGCGATATGATGGGCTAATTGTTAGTAAACAATTATTATACAAGTTCATAACTGTTGGCCGACATAAAAAGGACTTTGTTGCGGCAGTTCGTAACGGTAACAAGAAATGATTGACGCTACAACAAAGTCTTTGCTAGAGCTGGGTAATAATTTTGACTTCACTGGCATAGTGTTTGTGTAGCTGTAGGCTGAGATCTGATGTTTTGGGTGCGAGTCCCACCGGGGACAAATATCAGTGTGAACTAGAGATAGTTGTTCTAGGTTTGTTTTGTTTACGAACACGTTATTCACGCGGACAATTATGTATTACTAAAGTTATCTGCGACACAGGGATCAATTCGAGTAATGCGGGGGTTGTATTTAAAAAAAATGCGAATGCTGCAACTCATAGCATTAAAATAATTATCAATGAATGCTAATTTGATTCTTTTGATTATCTATGCATTGTATTGTTTATTCGCGTATCTACTGACTGGGAAATATCTATTCTGGATGTCAACTTATAAACTAATACATTATAGTATTTTTTTAAGAAAACCATTTGAAAATAGCATTTCTATGAAAATCTAATTCTTTAAAATTTGAGTAACAATAAGTAAAATTATGGAACACTCAGTTTCGACCTTACAGTAACGTGCATAACTACAGCTCCCAATCCTTCGTTTGACTCAAAAATATAAATAAGGCTCAAAGATATAATGACAGTAACAGCTTAAAGTCCGGAAAATAATAAAGTTACATCCTTCAGAAAGTTTTGTAAGTATTGTCCTTGACCTACATATTTTGGGATGTATTGTATAACTGTTTCATTAGATTATAGGTACTAATAGTCGTATTAGTGTAACTGTCCTAGAATTTTAAAGAGGACACGCAATTTTCTCATGGTGTATAAGTACCTAAAAAGCAATGAGCTTTTAATATAAAACTTACATAATTATTCACTCACATTTGATTTCTTTTGCAATTTGTTGTTGCAATTGTTAAATTTCAGAAGTTGAATATTCGAGATTAGTAATATTATCATAATAATTAACACACTCACCAGTGAAGCAACAATGTTGGAATACTGACTTTTCACCGCTACACAAGAAACAAAATCCAATCAGAACATCACGACCACAATAACACCAAAACATCGTATGAACAGTGTCCTTACATTTATTAATATATGTTTATAACAGAAAATTGTTGAAAGTTTTACAAATAAATGTAAAAATACTTGTAAAGTAACGTGAGCGTGTGCTAAGACTGACCGCGGTGCGCCGGCGCCGCCCCACTGGCCACTCGGCTGAAGCAACAGCAACAAGGCGCGGTGGGCAGTGGTCGTACCATCGATGTTACATGCAAGCATTGTTGTGGCCCTATCTAGCAATAGATCTGTGCAATACTAGAACAGTATCTTAACGCTATGAAACATGCATGAGGTACGAGTAAACACCTCTTATGTAGTAAGATGGTAGGTACTTACATAGTTATTTCCATTCATCCCGCTCGATTATTCAAATTTATTATGCAATTTGTTATACTAACCTACTTATGGGTAAACATAAGCAGGTCTAAAGTAACTCTGACTTGTTACATCATTTATTTAGAAATATAAACTATTGAACTATTGTTAAAATATATGTCATATTATGATAAGAAAAGAAAATTCCTATTTAATACAATGATTAAAGATTTTTTACAGTAACTTTAGGTTGTTCGTCAATAAGACCTCCAGAAATTAAGTTTACATTAAATTTGACTGATTTCATTCAAACTATCCGTAATCATACGACAAGGCTAGGAATAACATTACATAGGTACTACTAACGCCGGTAGATAGGAAATAAATAAATGAAAACCTTTTAAAATTAAAATGGTGTTTAAGCTCAATTTCATTCAAGAATGTTACTGTGGTAGGAAATTCAACTGAATGCAGTAACCATAAGGTGTAAAACACAACAACAAATAATAGACCATCAGAAATAGATCATAATATCTACACCTTAGCGACTTTAAATGAGTTTGAATTTGCTGTCACAGCTGTTACTATGAATATTGTATAATATACGTAACCCTAATTCCCATGTTACGTTATAAGTTTCATGGAAACCACTATTTCAGTAAATAAACAAAATTAGGTACCTACCTGTAAGTACCGCTGAATTATTTAACTATGAAACGATCAACGCATAAAACAATATTTGAATATGAATATTGCGGACACTAAAATATTCAATTATTACTAGATATCAATAGTTTTTTCTGCATATGAACTTGATACGTGCCCGATTGTACTCGCGACAATTATCTTCTAAGAGTACCGAAGGTTCCGAAGAAATGTTATTTTGTATAGGCAATAGAAAAATAAATGTAGAACACAATATTCGTGTGCTCTGTCGCTCGGGATAGAAACTAATGCGTATGAAGCCACAGGACATTGCTAGAACACTATTTAATAAGCGAAAGCAATTCTTGACAAGCTATATCAATCTCCAATCTTATCCGCAAACAAATAACATAGTCACGGAACACCAATTAACAAATAAGACTTGACTAGATATTCAAAGTATCCATATTTTTATTGCAGGAAACATCATTTTTAACTCTTCCAACTAAGATTTAATTTAGATTCACAGCATATAATTATTGGCCACTAGAAATACAAATAAACATAAATCTTTATAATATTAGAATGTACGGAAACGGTAAAGGACGCATGAAAACATAGAGTGACTCACTAACGTAGCTGTAATTAACTAATAAATTATGTAAATTATAATTATTATGTTCTTGACTTAACTTGACCTTTTTTGTTTTCATTCTTCGATGACCTAAATGATAACATTTACATTTTAAATACAAGTTGAACTTTTAAATAAACTTACTTATGTAAAAGTTTAGCCTAAGCCCACGTCCATTAAGGTCCACCCAGCTATGTGTACCGCAAGTTACGGAAGCTGCATGCTATAATTTTCTTTTTAGTCCTGCATTTACTGAACACCGATAATTTGTATTAAAAAAAAAATAGGTTACTGACAAAAACTGGCATATACTTAGTTAACGTCTTTTACAACTACCTAATTGAGTAATATTGTCTATATTACTCATTAGAAAAAAAGAAATGACTAAGTACATTGCTCATAGATAAAAAGAAATAAATGGCGATATTAGATGTATTTTTTTCAAAAGTCATTTTTAACAATGTCAATAATAAACATCAATTTATTTTGTGATTTATTTACTAAGCGAATATAATATGTTTATAGATTAGCTCACAGGGGTTGCGTATGGCGCGGCAAAGTGAACGTAACGTGCACGGTCCGACGCTCAGATGTAGATACGACGGGCCGGCGCATACGCAAGCACTCGCTTAAAAAATTAGCACACAACGGAAACACTCCGTCTCAAACATTTATTATAATGGCCAGTTACTTAGACATAAAGTATATGAGAAAACGTAATTGTCCTTCCTTTGTGATAAAATCAGAATCTATGTGTTAATTTGACGAGGTGAAGATTTAGTAGTGCATTCAATTTACATATGATATGTTTATTTTTGTACCAAAGTAACAATGTTATACTTTCGCAGTATAAACCCAATGAGTGGTTACCCGATGTTGTTTCAGGATTTTTTATGTATGCGACTAGCGCACCGCGTTCAATAGAGGGTGAGTCCCACATACCCCTCGCTGGCGCAGGGATCACGCATTTTGGGATCCTTGCGCCAGCGAGTGGATGCGTAATGCATTTACACCGGACAAAAAAAAAAGGAATTTGGATGTAGGCCTCATTAAAGTAAAAGAAGCATTTCTTTTTCTATGTATACAGATTCAATTTACTTTTTGCATAATTGTTTAGTCTCAGATATTTATCACGGGAGAATTTGGATACCTTAAAGGTATAAAATTTATGTTCTTGTTCTGTCAGGAGCAGTAAGCAAATTTTGGCGGTCTTATAATGTTTTTATAGATCTTCCTACTAGGCAACACCATTGCTTTACATTGCATTGTTATCGATTGTCACTCTTTGATCTGGAAGCTTCTATATCCATCTAGCATTTACACATAAAAGCTGCCAAGTACATACATGTATATCGAAACCACAGGCCGAAGGCTAAGATTCAGTGGAGAGGTGCCGCCACGCTTCGTCAGCCGAGCGTTACTGAATGGGAATAGTAATCACATACCCGTACGTACTCTCGTGTGCTAGTGACTCAAAAATGGTTATTTAGAAGGTACAAACTTTGTAATTACTCACTCACCAGCTGAGGGTATATATTATAAACTAATGCTAAATTTCTCAATACAAACTTTGCCGTCTCTTTTCATCCTCTTAGGAGTGGAAGTCTTCAAAATATTTTCTTATCGGACGCTTACGTCATATAGAGAATATACCCTAAAAAATTCAGGTCTTTACGATCAGTGGTTTAAGGTCAGTCAGTCAGGACAAAACGTTTTATTAACATCTTGTACTAATATATAAAGCTGAAGAGTTTGTTTGTTTACTTGAACGCGCTAATCTGAGGAACTACTGGACCGATTACAAAAATTCTATCAGTGTTAGAGAGAACCGCGTATTTTACATACATACATATAATCACGCAACTGCAGAACGCCACCTGCTACGACCCTTACACACTCCCTTTGCCTCGTCCACGTTCATACATATTTCGTCCGCGTATTTTATTCTACTTAATATTTTTTAGTATTAATAAAATAGCAACCTAAATTAAAATAGTAATCAATGCGGAAAAGTAGTTTGTATAACCTAGTAAACTTCTGTTCCAGTTGAAATCTTATGAAATAAATACTATGTTGGCACTGATAAAAAAATCTATCACCATTAGAAATTTACCTATTTTCACAATTATACATTATTAGATTATAAATAAAAAAATAGTTCATTCTGAAACATTCACACCACATATTTAGCAACGAGCTTTTTGCCTTTGACAACCTCCGTAGCGTAGCGGTATTTGGCTCGCTTTAAATCTCGGAGGTCGTGGGTTCGATCCCCACACCGGACAGGAAATCTTTTGTAAATTATAAGATTTCTTTCCGTGTCTGGTAGGTTGAGGGACTACCCTCCGTGCCTCGGAAAGCACGTTAAGCCGTTGGTCCCGATTGTTATAACATCATCTATAATAATATCGTATATCAAGGAACGGGCAGCAGCGTTTCCTTGTGTGGTACAACATATGACTGCGGTCACCAACCCGCCTGCACCACGCTTGGGTGACTATGGCAAATACCTTCCCTCGGGAGGAGGCCCATGTTCAGCAGTGGACGTTATACGGGCTGATGATGAACGAACTTATTGCTACTTCTTATGTGGGCACACCGTGTGGGACATGGGCGTCGGCTCAGGGCGGTCACTGAAGAGGCCATTGAAGAATGACAATTTTAATGGGATATTTTGTGCTACAGTATAGTTTACTTGACTGACGTGCTTTACGAGTCTTAGTAATTCAAATTTACGATTTTAATCTACACAACCACTTGGAAGAAGAAAACTGGTTTATCTCTTATTATCTATAATAATCGATAAACCAGTTTTCTTCTTCTTAAATTCATTGAGATGACATGCTTTTAGCCTTTCATGCGATTTTCCCAATATCAGATTATTTTAATATTTAAATATCTTATTAATTATCAAAAATGTTGAAGAGCTAAAGGTGTCACGCCAACTTGAATAATATTTTTGGTTGCCCGAAACGAGTGTTCTCTAGTTCATCCCGTTTACGTCCACTGCTGAACATGGGCCTCCTCTTAACAGACGATGGCAAGCCAGGATCGTTGAGAGATATTGCCATAATTATCACGCTTGGCAGGCGGATTGGTGATCGCAGTATGTTGCCCATCTATCAGCTGAATATCCCTTAGTTGCGTTTTACGACACCCATGGGTAGTCTATTTAAAGACGGAAACCACTATAATTGTTTGTAGTTATTGCTTTGCCTTTGGCAAGAGCCCTGACTAGTTATAATATATCAGATATATGTAATCTTGCTTTCTATATAAATAACATAGAAAGCTAGATAAGAGCAAAACACTTGTATAAATAAATTACTTTCCTCATATATTATAAATCATATTGTTTATCTATATCGAAGTAACTAACTCAGATTTAGATAAACATTATGATTTATTTAAAACGCAGTAGCTACAACACATACAACAATACATTTTACGTGTATGTGTATCTGATTATATGTCTCGCATTCCCGTGAGCGGTACTACATAAAATATAGCGAATGTTATTGGCGGACAATATTGCTTACTTTGGCCGGGACCGCATTGGTACGTAGACTGCGACGCTACGGCGTTTTAATTTTTTCCGCACCCATTTTTATGTAGTCAGCCAAGAAACTATTGCTACATTACTGGACATAAAGGCGAACTGGGCTCCACAGCCAAGATGCCACTGCCATAGTAAATGGTTCATAATAAACTACACACTGAGAAACCATAAACTTAATAACAATCTGCGCAGAGTTCTGTGAGACTAGGATCTCGTTTCAGAGTAGTCGCTGACGGAGGGATTAAGGGATTATGGCTTTTACTGCAGTTTTGTGCAACTGTTACAGTCACATTACAGTTCGCGGGTGCAAATTAATGAAGGGAAGAGGCGACGGCAATTTCGTGAAAACAAACTCATATAACGTATGTCGGCGGCCACCCTCAAGGACCAGTGTTTTTTTTCTGTGCGTAGCATTGCCGCCACGTCCCAGTCACCATACCAATGCAGACCTTGCCTGAATTGAAATAATATTAAAGCCCGATCCAGTAGTTTCTGACTTCAATTATTATCAAAAAACAAATCTATGTTTAGATTTGTGTACATTTTGCTACAGGAAAACGTACCTTTATTCCTGGGGAAGTAGCTAAAGCCTCGTGATTTATTACGTAAATGTTCGCAAAAAAACTAACGTACTCGTAAAAAATTGTGGTTAAGTCTCAGATTATAATTACCGTTCCGTATTTACTCTTACAAATCATAAGTGTCGTATGCATCGTTATTGACTGTCTACGATACCATGACTAATTACGAACACGTCTCTATATAACTTTTATAATAAGAGTAGGTAAGTCCATATTACATCTTCAGCATCAAGCCTATAATGTCCACTGCTAAACATAGGCCTGCTCATGAGGGAAGGTTTTGCCATAAACACCACGCTTTGCAGGCGGGTTGGTAAAAATAAAAAGGTAAACACTGATGCCCGTTTCCATAACAATGGGGATCAATATCTTAACGTGCTTTCCGAGGCAAGGGGGGTAGTCCGTCAACCTACTAGATCTGGAATTATTTCTAGTTTTAATCTTAGAATCTACACAATTTTTTTTTGTCCGGCGTGGGGATCTCAAACACTTAAAGCGAAACTTATACATTAAAGAAAGTGCTTATAGTCCACCATAGAAAATGTCAAATAAGTAGTTCATTTCTGAAATAATTTATTTTTATATAACACAGCACAGTCACTGAAAGCAAAATCTGTAGTTTGAAGTTAGAATCTATTATATACTAGGTTCCAGCGCGCGGTTTCACTCGTTCCCGTTCCCGTAGGAACTTCATCATTAAACGTATTACTATAATATTATTCCTTTCTAATAGTAAAATAAATTTTCATATAGGACCAGTAGTTCTTAAGATTAGCACCTTCAAGCAAATTAACAAACTCTTCAGCTTAATAATTATTATTAAGTATACATATTTCGTAATTACCAACATTATTCAATTGTCAACTAATTAGCCGGTATATCAATTTCCAAAACACATGAATTTCTAAAGAAAGGAGATGGGTAAATTACTTTTTCTATGTTGCGTAGGAGAAAGTACACATATATTATAATAATTTGGTAAAAAGTAAGTAAAAGAAACAATGGAATAGCGTGCTAAAGTTTATAATATTAAGATATTTCAGGTTTTTTACTGAAATTGTAAATTACCGAAACACTGAGCTCGTTTTTTCTCTAGGTCCATAATGGTACTTTGGTATGGATATTTCCCCGGAAAATAATACGAATCGTAAGTTGATCAAGTTTCGTGCCACCC
This sequence comes from Nycteola revayana, assembly GCA_947037095.2. NCBI lineage: Eukaryota > Metazoa > Arthropoda > Insecta > Lepidoptera > Nolidae > Nycteola > Nycteola revayana. Next base: position 14,986,206 of record OX344846.2, on the reverse strand, counting down.
ATATTGTTAAAGTTATTAGCCAGTTTCAGTGCACGCGCATTATTATGATATTATTTACATATTATTATATCACTTGACCTTATCTACCCAAACGAGACAATGCTATTGTTGTAACAAAACACAAAAACTTCAACTTCAATAAGTCCCGTTGAACCCCATTGGTTTAGGTTTAGGTTTTTTTTAAACCACCCGAAACCTCTTTAGTTTATCAACTAACTAGTAAGTTGATCAACTATCTAGAAAGTTGATCAACTAACTTGTAAATTGATCAACTAACTAGAGGGTTGATCAACTAACTAGAGAATTGATCAACTAACTAGAAGTTGATCAACTAACTAGAAGTTGATCAACTAACTAGTAAGTTGATCAACGTAGAATTCTTATTATTTTTCGTTGACATAAATACCGTGATTGCTAATGCTTAGCGAAATGATTTATTGTTACTAGTTCAATCGATATATGTTTATACATTGCAATAGTATTAAAAATTTCAGATTAAAATGGCAACGAACTTGTGTTAGGGTCGTCGCGCCGGTTTACAGCCTACATTATCTCGTATTAGCATTAGGGCTCATTTTACCATGTAGGTACATCATTGTCTCCTTGTCGGCAACTTTTTTTTTTATTTGACATTTGTGTCTTTTTTTTTGTTACGAAATCAATAATTTAGCAAATTGTCGTGCCAATTATTATTAGTTTAAATAAAAAATCACGGCAAATACACTTAAAATTTTGAATAAATAAATTACATGGACTAAGTCTAGTTGTAAATAACATATTAATATATCTATGCGTATGTTAGGGAACTTTGCGCGCGTTGAAATCTTTTATAAGGCATTCAAATATTGCATACTTTTGAAGGTTATAAGGCTGAGGAATATTAAATGCCCACAATAATTTATTTTTATGCTTAGTGAAGTAGCCAATTCCTCGTGGATAATCGCATGCAACGCATATTAACTCGAGCAAAAGTATTAGCCAATCACAGATAAGTATGGTCACCACACACACACAACCCCCGTGGCGTAGCGTATACAGTGGCGGATTTACCAGCAGGCTGAGTAGGCTGGAGCCTATGGCGGCAGAATTTATGGGGCGGCAAATTTGGCCAACAATTCATTTTCTTACAGAAAAACTAAACTTAATGTCTAAAATCTTCAGTTGTTCAATAGCAGTGGCGGCAAAATTTGAATAGCCTCCTGGCGGCAAATGTGTAAGTCTGCCACTGAGCGTATAAGCGATGGTCCCGATTGTTATAACACCATTTTATAACAAGCGTATAGTAGGGTACGGGCAGCAGCGTTTCCTCGTGTGTTACAACATAAACTGAAGGCCCGCCTTGTGATATTAACCTTAGACGCTACCTGATACTTACGTACCACCTATTCTACTACTTTACCACTTTTCAAATAAGGATATTTTTTTTTTAACCTTATTTGGTCAATTGCGGACAGAGCAAAGCGCATACTTAAAGCTAGATCCCCACTATTTGGTCGATCATGATTCGTTTATGCATTTATTTTGATATTTATAAATTATTTACAAAACATTCATGGGCCGCGTGTTTCCGACCGCTGTTATAGACTATTCTACATATAATAATACTCACTGCGTCAACTGGCATATTTCTGCAGGCAACTCTGTGATCCTATTATCACTGATATCGAGATGTGTCAGTGACTGCAGTGTCCAAGTTTGCGGCGGCAAGGCAGTTAGGGCATTCGCGCATAAACGTAGTTTCCGGACGGTGAAGGCACCTGAAGCATGCTGGATGAGGGCAGCACCGAGCGATGCTCTGCCTCCTCCACTCAGGTCTAAGATGTTGGGTGGCTGCGCGCTTTTGGTACCCTGGAATTGTAATGATATCAGTAGTATATTACATACATTTGTAGTTATAGCATCCAGAATAGAAGCTTGTATGAAATATCCTTAGATTAATGAAGCGGCCGTCGGACTTGTTATATTGAGGTCGCCGCACCGGTTCGAACCCCACCCATTGGTCAAGTATGACGGCGGTGTCTAGTCGAACGCGTGAGACTAATCATTTATCTAAGGAAATATCTTTATATTTCGCGCTCCTTAATGGACCATTTTTAGGGTTCCGTAGCCAAATGGCAAAAAACGGAACCCTTATAGATTCGTCATGTCTGTCTGTCTGTCTGTCTGTCTGTCCGTATGTCACAGCCACTTTTTTCTGAAACTATAAGAACTATAATGTTGAAATTTGGCAAGTAGATGTATGCTGTGAACCGCATTAAGATTTTCACACAAGAATAGAAAAAAGCCAAAAAAAATTGGGGTTCCCCATAGTTAGAACAGAAAGTCAAAAAAAAAAATTCATCCTACCCATACGCGGATAGGTCCATCTATGGATAGGTCTTCAAAAATGATATTGAGGTTTCTAATGTCATTTTTTTCTTAACTGAATAGTTTGCGCAAGAGACACTTCCAAAGTGGTAAAATGTGTGTCCCCCCCCTGTAACTTCTAAAATAAGAGAATGATAAAACTAAAAAAAATATATGATGTGCATGCAAACTTCCACCGAAAATTGGTTTGAACGAGATCAAGTAAGTAGTTTTTTTTTAATACGTCATAAACCGTAAACCACAATTTACCTTTCATTCAATCAACTATTATTAACATCGATCAAAGTTGCAACTAGTACGGACGGAACCCTTCGTGCGAGAGTCCGACTCGCACTTGGCCGGTTTTTATTTAGCAGCGCTCAAGTAGGTTGATATTTAACATTACAAATTACGAATAAGATGTCAAAGTTACTAAAGTTTTACCTGTATGGTAAAACTTATAACAAGCGATAATAATGGGACAAGCTTCCAGCGTGCGGTTTCACCCGCGTAAATCCCGATTCATTAACACTGGTTTTTTTTTCAAATCAGTCCAGTACTTCCTGATACGCGTTATAGCGCGTTTAAGCAAAGATACAAACTCTTCAGCTTTATATATTAGTATAGATTTTGATAACAAGCTGCTGTCCGTGAATTCGACCGCGTAAAATAAGGGTTTTATAAGATAACTACCCGCGAAAGTCCCCTCAAAATCGGTTTAGCCATTACTGAGATTAGCCGGAACAAACAGACAAACGAAAAGTGTTTATTTTATCTTGTGTTTTTGTTATTTTATACATTCATACGCATTTAGTAAAAATCTGTTATTTTTCTATTACTAACAAATTTATTGGTATAACACTAACCAAATGTTCACATTTTTCTTTAAACGCACTAGGCTCCAAGCTGTCCAAGAAATTGTCCTCAGTATTCGGTTGCATGAATACATCCAGACTATCAGCCTCCCCGTCGTCACACTGCATTGTTTTTCCTTCCACCATCACAATACACTAACACATACACTTCACACTCAAAACTGTTAGACTAATTCATAATAAAATGTGTTCTTAAGCCAGTTGAAGTTCCTTCAAATGACACTTTAAGAGTAATCGCAGTATGACAATGTTTGTACTTGGCTGGTCTCGGTTCGTAACCACGGTGGGGCCGACGAACTTCTTAAGCATTGTTATTCCCAAAGACTACACTCCTGCATATTTCATTATTCCGATCACGGTGTTGTAGCTCGCATAAACATCGTTCGTCCTTGTTTCCAGAAACTATGCGATTCGCAGAATTACTAAATATAGATTTATATATTTGAGATTAGAAGTGTTCAATACTCATTGGAATTTCAAACATGTTTACAAATTATTGTAAAGTGTTTCTAAGCAATGCTATTCGGGCACGAGACAATATTCTGAGTGCGACTGCTTCGAATGACTTTTAACTTCTGAATCGGTACCGTTCGCGCCGTTCGCTATTACCGGCGCAAGCGCATGGGTATCCACCAACTCTGGACATCTCGACCGTGACATGTCTTTCAGGGCGGTGCGCTCACTATGATTTTCAATTAACTTTCCAAAATTGATTTTTTTTGCTACATTTATAAAACTCTTACTATTGTGGCATTTATTTCAGGGAATAGACAGCTTTAAGCTCCTTGTGTTAGCTCCATTTTTTTTTTCTTCGGGATCATGCGGAATTGACCGGTACGTGTATAATGCACATGGAATTCTCGGTGTTCCCATTATTGGTATTCGGAGGAGTACCCAGGGATTGCAGGGGGTAAAACCCCTTCTCAAGTATTATCAGCATATGATGACTATATGAAGAGGGAAGTCCTATATATCCCGTCGCTGCAGTGGTGAGGATACCCACCTGACACCACCGGGTTAAAAACCCACCCCTAATGACCTGCCTGTTGTTACAGGCAGCGAAGGACACTTCGATCAGGGGGCCAACCAGCCCCAATACCGATTCCTCGGCGCCCTTGCGGGCGCCTGAGAAGACTACCAAGTGAGGATACCTAATGCATATTCCCCCGGTATAAGGTTAGGATATGGAAGCAATAATTATCGACCAGGCTACTTGTTTACATTATCTATATATTAATACGTGAAGCATAAACGGAGGAATAGGAAATTTCACACACTTATAGTTTATATACATAGAGAAGGATATCTTTTTTATGGACGGATTTCGACCTCTCTAACGTAAGTATGATTATAACGATGGTTAGCCTATATTTTAAATACATAGTTAGGTACCTTGAGGTACCTAACCACATACACACTGACAAATTATTTATTTATATTAACCTCTGCATATAAGTAAGCAAGTACACGTGCTTAATCTTACATTAACGATCTAGGAAAATACATTTATGAAATAGATAAATTGTTTTGTATAACATTTTAATGAAATTATAAGATATACTCGTAATATAATCTTATAAATAAAATGGTAATTCATGATTTCATATGAGTCGCCGTGTTGACTTTTTATAAAGTGTCAATATATTTTATTCATATAAATTCCAGTTTCGCAACATAAACTCAATTCATAGTAGGTATACATTATCTAGTTAATGTATTTATCAAGTTAAGATTATACTTTGAATTGAAAAACACAAAGAACAATACGATGTTACAACATAGGTAGGTACGTGTAATTGCATGCTATTATTTTTACGTAACACAACCCTACAATGTTCCTTAACAAATAGTTCATTCAAACGTCAAAAACTTAATAAGCTTTGCGCATTTTCTAAGAATTAACTACATCTAAGTTGCCGGTTCGTTAGTTTGAGAAGTGTACCGGAATCAAATTCTCAATCATCTGCTAAGAGTATAATGTCGGTACGCTGTAGAGCGCGCGACGGAACTAAACATTTAACTACGTCAGATTTGCTCCAATTACACCGATTATGGGCACATGTTCACTAATATTCTTTCAAAGAGACAACAGACTTATTCGTACAATAAACCTTCATTTAGTGCTTTAGGTAGTCGTATAAATAACGAACGGTACAAACCTCTTTCAACCAGCAGAACCACATGTTTCGTTCCCAAATAGTGCTGAAGCCAAGGAAGAGATGATTCATGGTGTTGTCTCCAGACGCAGAGTTGCCATGACAACGCGGCTTCACGCAGAGCACAAGTCTTTGAGCCTTGGGCTGACATAGCTCTATGCTACCGCTACTTAACTCCAACATTTCCCACGAAGTCCCTAGAAATGTATAACCGAATATTGATATTATGTACAGTACCGGTTTCAAAAAAAAAGGTTTATTTATCTTAACTTCAAAAAAATATAAAGAACGAGAACAAAATACTTGCACCGCCGTGCAGATCCATTAGGTAGGTATATGTAGATCATACTAATATCAGTCTAGTGTGAAGGTCAGAACCACAACACTACTACAGTACAGACCTACGACCGTAACCGCTAATATAGTCAGTAATCTTCAACCAAACAATAAGCACTTTATTTTTACTTATTGAACTGATATAATATAATGTATCTCACCGTAAGAATACAGCCTGGAGCCAATAACATGAGCTGTTCTTGGTTTCCATTGCGGGAACACATGTCCTTTTAACACATACACAGTACCGGAGCGTAGCACTCCGCCAGAGCGTGGCGCCGGGCCTGCGCACCATCGCAACGTGCGACGTAACTCAGGGTCCACCGCCAGCCTCAATCTACGAGGTTCAGACTTCCAACCGCACGTTGCCAAAAACTGCTCCTGGATCCGTAACGGGAACTCGTCCGGTTCCAACCGTCGCGAATTCTCTCCACCAATTTGCAGCCACAAGGTGAGCTCATCACTGAAGCCCAAAGACTTGTTTACTTCTTCGACGGTCGTGTTCAGTGTGACCTTAACGAGTTTACTCGGCGCGTCAACGGCGAAAGGTTCTAGGCCCTCGAAAACGCGTATCCAGCCATATTCGTTGAGAGGTCGGGGTTTGAAACCGCGCGTAGAAGCGAGTCTGCGGAGAGACTTGCGAGGGACGTGGGGCGATGAGGCGTGCAGCGCGTCGTCACAGACCATGGCGCGGCGGCAGGTGGTCGCGGCCGCGGTAGCTCGCCACACAATGCCCGCGCGCCGGACCCGCGCCCGACGCTGCATTACAATTGGGTCGGACACCTGGTGGGGGTGGGAAACATGTCGCTCGTTCAGTCAGGAACGGCACTGAATACTAATCGTAGCTGATAATATTCATGATACATGCTCTACTACACTTTGGTACCAACAAAAACATACATTGGTTATCTCTTAATCGCCGTATTTGTAAGATCTATTTAACTTACATTTCTCAGCTATGACTTAGGTAAGATAGATAGTACCTACCTAGTGTGATTTTAGACAGTACCTACCTAATGATTTCTTTGCAATTAAATAATTTATGACGGCTAAATAATTATAATATCGCAGAACTTTTAAACAACATTTGTATAAACAAACGGTAAAGCTATCATAAAATTCCCTTTAATATGCAAAGGAAAGGGTCGATCGTAGGTTCCGCATCGCCAACCACCCCACCTGTTGACTCACCTGCCGCACAAAAGTATTGTAAACCTTCATCCTATAGGTTTCTTTAATAGTTACAGTTAAATATTTTTAATGTACTTTATAGAAAACAATTATTTTGATCCTAAGGGTCTTAACTAATACAATTCGAATACAATTACAAACCATAAAAACCACTATAAAGTATGCATCGGTAGATATTAAATAAAATCCCATAAATTGTGAATGTCTCAATCAATTTATTAGGTTATTTTATTATTGTTCCAGTTTATGAGGGCATTCTATATAGAAAACCATTAAAAGAAAGACAGACAGAGCTGGACACCATCAGTTAATATTTGAATACAAAAATACTCCGTTTTACTTTCAGAGCAATATGTAGTGGCTTTCTATAAGTTCTATTGTAAGTGCACCTGCGTTTATACACCACTTGTGTGCTATAATATGTCCTACACAGGTGGCAAATCTCCTGCCGTGGTCGAAATCGGGAGAACTATATAGTCCTCCCGATCGGGACCGGGAGACATACAGCGACTTAACCTTACTACTTAAATATAATAAGTCCTTAGCCACTTACTATACTATGCTTTGTACTAGTGCGGTTAATTGTTAATTCTATTGGAGGCTAATCACGTAACGATATTACTAATATGACATTAATAAAAATGTCTTCGCTAGTATGCATGAAAAAAATATTTTAAATATATCAATTTATTATGTTAATGTGGTATCATCGATTATACAGTAACAATAACGTTAGAAATGTGTTAGAATAACCCTACAGTATTGAAGATTTTCATCGAAGTCATAGTCATGTCGTTCCGTGATTATCCTCCAGATTAACGTGCTGAGACTTAGTATTCTCTATTTCAATAAAAAAACTGCATTATTTGTTAAGAGTAACTAAGTAGGGACTTAACCTTCTTAGTAATAAGGAACAAAATAGGAAACAAAATAAAAAAATGTTGGACTGTCATGTATTAATTAGGAAAGAAACATCTGTCGCCAATTAGTGTGTACCTTACATAGGAAAGGAATTTCGGTAAGGTTTTCAGGTTAAAAAAGAAAGTCAATAAAAAATTAAATTATTTATTTACAATTTAATCTAGAAACCTAATAAACTTAAAAACAAACTGCTATCCCTAAATTAGCTCTGGTAACATCTTAAAGAACACAAGAAACAATTAAACAACTAAATTAAATGCTATAAATTTCGATAAAAATATAATTTGTGATACTGCAATACCGCGTAAGTAACAATAGCTAATAAGTTGAAGATTAAATGTTGTAAATTGATATTTTGCCCTTTACGACATAAACTAAGATGAATTCGATGATGAGTTCGTGACAGATGAATGTATACCTTATAAGCAACTGTCAGTTGCGCTTTATGGGAGTAACGATTTCTCATTCGAATTTGTAAATTTAATAGAGACATTGTATCATTATAGTACCTGCATCTTTTTTTTTGTAGCTTAGTTATAGGAACGTATTAATTAAAATAATCAGTAATATGTAATCCTTTCCAATGGACCGATCCATTGGGTTTATTACTGGCCTAAATCATGGTGACAATATTAAGTGATCATTAACGATGTATTAACTTCTAATTTCTTAGATATAAACATTGCAGCCTATAGTTCGATTTATCAGATTTGGGTACATTTTACTACTTGCCAGAGCAAACTAGACTTTAGCTTTAATAAACGGTGTTTTTACGATTTTAGGGGCAACTGTTGCACTACTTTACAATTTGCGGGCCTCGTAAACTTCGGGCAAGCGCGTTGTGAGCATAGCATAAACGAATAAGCATAAGACGTTCTAATGTGGATTTTGTTTTGGGGCTTATTAAACAAAAAATATATAAATTGTATAGTTTTGTTACATAGCTACAACAAAATACGGACTCGACTGTGCTGGGATTCTATAAATATGCTAGAGTTGCGTACGCATTCAATTCAACACTTTTAAAATTAAACTACCTATACCTACTAATAATGCGCACAAAATGCTTTTAAGAGCGATCGTTAACTCAACATAATTATTTTAAATGTATTTCTAAATTAGGCAATCATTGGTTTCTTTGTTGTGAGAAATAAAACTATGTTAACTTAAGGAAAAAAAATTGCTACGTAGGTGTGTACCTGAATAATCAATTTTTCGCTCCAAAATAGTTCAAAAACATCCAATAGATAACACAACAACAGATTTTAGACGAACATATCGTCTAAAATCTGTAGCTATTAGTAGTACTTACTGAAAATGCTTCAATACTAATTTATATCAGACATTGTATAGATTTAGTATTTAAATTTATTATTTGTACATAACAAGTTTAAATTTAGTATTAAAAGCCTTGTAGGTGGATGTTCTAACACTTCTAATATCCTATCACCAAGCACTTTTGATACACTGGGTGTGAATATAAATTGTAAGTATATACATATGTGTGAATAGTGAAAAAGGCGAAAGCTAATTGTCAAAAATGTCGGGATATTCCTAGTCGCTCGTGGTCGACTATAGCTAGATATTTTTTGCGGTAATACCGTATTATAGCGTTTTACGAATTGCCTTTCAGCTGTTCTATGCTTAATGACGCTTTTTTATGTAGGTAATTCCAATACCGGATTCTCAAACGTCAATAAAAATGTCACCTAATATATAATACCTAATATGTTAACTTAACTGCTCTATCAATACTAATTCAGCTTTTCAAACTTAAAACACTACCAGCACAACCAAAATAACGTTTGTCATTCGATTCTGAACGAAAATGTATATCAAATTCTTATTCAATTAGTAAACTGTCACCACGATCAGCGGTGATTTTGCCAATATCAGTGTTCAAAATGTTTTTATTTTATATAAGTACGGCAATCGCCAAAAATGTTGAATATCAAGCCATCTATCTAGAAGCATAAAATTTATTGTTCTTCACTGTTCATCCAATCAAATTAGCAAATCAAGCATTTGAAAACACATTTTGACACTTAACAAGACTTTTGACAGCCATTGACTTTTGAGTTAATTTCAACTTTGCAGCATTAAACAAACTTTCAGAAGCTGTAAATTCCTAAGTTACTTAATTAACGTTGTGTTACGAACCTTATATTTCTATTCGACATATGCTTTATTATAACTTATCTTACTTTTAAATCCAAGGATGGTTTTTATGTATCTCGCCGGAGTTACATTGGCAGGTTGCATTGCAAACTCCTTGATTGCATACAGATTGGCTGACCTTCACTAATTCGTTACAATTCGAGTAGTAATCCTTCTTAGTACAAATGTTAGTGCACAGTGATCCTGATAAGCAGTGGTTGGGGCAATCTCCACATTGCTTCCCTATTTTGTAGGGATATTGTACAATGCCGTCGAAGTTCCCGCTGAAAATAAATGCTTTGATTAATTGTTGCGATAACTATAAATGAAAACTATAAAAATGGAATGACATTTTGATTTTACACAAAGAATATTGACGGGCTCGGGAATTGAACCCACGGCCTCCGAGATTTAAGGTGAGACTTTTAAATACTACATAGTATAAAAAAGTCGCTTCCCACCGACTGTCTGTAACTATGTATCTTTAGAACTACGCAACGGATTTTGATGCGGTTTTTTAATAGATAGAGGATTCGAAGGTAAGGTTTATATGTATAATCCATCAGCATTACACCCGTGCGAGGCCGGGGCGGGGCGCTAGTTTATCATAAACAAGCTTGCCGTGTGTGGTTTCACCCACGGGACTCCCGTTCCTGTGGGAACTTCATAATTAAATATAGCCTATAGCCTACCTCGATAAATGAACTAAGTATGTGACACTGAAAGAATTTTCAAATTAGTCCAGTTCCTGAGATTAGCGCATTCAAGCAAACAAACAAGCTTTATATATCAGTAATTATTAGACATTAAAGATACCTACTTTACCATGTTATCAACATTTAATTGCATTTAAATCAGAACCATTGAGTACAAGAAATTTCAATTCGTTAACGTGGATACCATTTTACCGTTTAAGCCGTTTAAAAACTTCGACTTGTCACCTATACAATTATATCTACCAACCAATTAACTCCATAGTCATTAAAGTCTGTGTAACATAATAATAATTTCTATAGCAAATCTTCTTCTTCTTTTTCCTGCCCTTATCCCATATTAGTTGGGGTGGGCAACACGTTTGTTTATTCCATTCTGTCCTGTCACCCGTCACACTATCACTAAGTCCTTTTTTTTTATATCACTCTTCACACAATCCATCCATCTTTTCTTTGGCCTTCCTCTCCCTCTCCATCCATCTACATGTATACTTAAAACTCTTTTAGTAAGATGTGTTTCCTCCCTCCTCTTCACACGACCATACCAAGATAAACGATTCCCTTTCAACTTTTCAGTACTAATTTCTCACTTTATCCTTCCTCCTTTTATTAATTTCTATAGCAAATAAACTCAATTAATTCTAAATGCGTTGAAGTGAAAAGTACTCTCGAATCTTTGCTTGCTAAACTAGCCTATACCTACCTACATTTTTGATAATAATAAACAGAGAAGACTAGATTACGGTTTTAGACTTATAGATTTAAAGACAATTGAAACGGTGTTAACAATTCATTCACAATTAGAAAAGTAGGTACGTTTACAGAAATAACATGTAGATAAGGGCACATTTTATGATGAGGTTTCTACGGTACTGGAAGATACGCGATAGGAGAAAACATTTATAACTTTTTTATAATTAAGTTTCTAACTCCACTCCGCACGCAAGCTTCTTGATGGATTGATGGGAATTTTAATTAGATATGTCTGATATCGTAATATCAGATTATATTATTTAAAGAATTAGCGTTCCGCAACACAAATAAAAAACACTTTACGCGGGTGAAACAGCGTGGGACAGCTATTATAAGGAGGAAGTAATTGATTGTTTGTAAAAAAATTGTCACCCTTAGGAAGCTCCTGGATATCATTATTCAGGAGTAACATAAGCTATATTTAATGTGTAAATTTCCACGGGAACCGCGTGAGGGAATCCAGTTTTCCATATTTTCGTTCAAACTGATGTCTACCTAGACTAAATAGGCAAATTTATATAGCTATATATGGACTCATATGAAAACCTATAAATTATACAGTCCACTTACGCGTAACATCACATAGACCGAAAATACGCAAAGCAATTTAAATGATAAAGTCTGATTGAAATTGATGGAACATTGTCTATACTGGTAGTTACCATCAGTTTATGAAACATATAAAGGTGCATTTAATTGTTTGTCATGGCTATGGAAAATATCAATAAATGTGTGCAAGTATATTCATTTGTTGTTTTGATTGAATTTATACTTATATACACACAAACGACATGGGACTGAGATAAATGAGTATTTTAGACATTTCTTCCAGCTGACCCGCGATAGGAAACAGTTAATTGAAGAAAAATATATGCAGACTACACAGCATATACATACATAAGGTACACAAATATAATATTATACATAATATACATACACCAATATAATAAGAATATGTACATATATAAAAGCGTTTCCAATAGGAAACGGTCGAGACTCGGTACCAAGCTATCAACACAAAATACCACATCACCACCTTGTTTTAAAATGTACTATCGATTGACGCATAGTATTTTTTTAGTTTTCTAAAAGACTACAAGCTAGATACTAATAACTGTGTCGCGGGTGACTTTACAAACACTAAATTATACGAACAAACAGCAAAGAGCACCCAGACTCAAAATAACTATCGATGATTCACACAAATAATTGTCCAATCGGTGAAAATCAAACTCAGAACACCAGGTCTCAAAGGCAACTACCGCAACCACTGAGTCACCGATGCACTCAATAACGTTCGTAAATAACTTTTTTTTTTATATTAATCAATATCAACTGATATCAAAAAATTCAAGAAGTCTTTGTGAAAATTCTAAAATTTATTTCCGGGTCTGGTTGGTTGAGGGACTAGCCTCCGTGCCTCGGAAAGCACGTTAAGTCGTTGGTCCCGTTATTACATCATCTATAATAATCGTATATCAAGGAACGGGCAGCAGCGTTTCCTTGTGTGGTACAACATAACAATGCGGTCACCTATCCGCCTGGCAAGCGTGGTGACTATGGCAAATACCCTCCCTCAGGACGAGGCCCATGATCAACAGTGGACGTAATACGGGCTGATGATGATGATTATGATCAAAAAATTATTATTACCGTGCCGGGCAAAACAATGTTTGGGACACACTGCAAAAAAGTGATCAAATCATGAAACGGTAGCAATTACTAAAGAATAAGCGTTCTAAATACCTATTACATTTATTTATTTACTAGCGGCCCGCCCCGGCTTCGCACGGGTGGACTTTTATACCCTGCCCCTGCCCTACCCTACCCTACTCCTACCCTACCCCTACCCTACCCCTACCCCTACCCTACCCTACCTCTACCCTACCCCTACCCCTACCCTACACCTACCCTACCCTACACCTACCCTACCCTACCCCTACCCTACCCTACCCCTACCCTACCCTACCCTACCCTACCCTACCCTACCCCTACCCAAAAGTTCGTTCGTTCTTGAGTTATAAATAGTGTCACTAACACGACTTTCTTTTGTTTTTAAATGTATTCTGCTATTCGGGACGGAAACAAATCCAACAAATCAAAAACCACGGCAATCGGTCCAGCCGTTCTCGAGTTATAAGTGTTGTAACAAGCACGACTTTCTTTTATATATATAGATTTATTTATGGCACTTCAACGACATGTTTACAAATAATTTACAGTAATTATAAAATTAACAGTGGTTCTTACTTTATGGTAAACACATCACTTAAAGAAATGCACAGCACTTACAGTTAAGCTCATTATTGTTACTAAAAATATCATATTACATTAAAGAATTAGATTATATAAAATAAAATAAAATAGAAATAAGACAATAAAGACGATTAGATTAAATTAATAACAATACAGTCAGATTAATTGAACAAAACATTCAGATCACTAATGTACATTTTTAGTATATCACAGCGGGTCATGAGAACCCGGATCAAACATATTGGAAATTTGTCTGCGGTACTCCGACATGTTGTTTGAGAAGATGTCAATGCCACTGGTGCGTTTAACAAGCAAATTATACGATCCTGCCATCCTGTTAAGTGGTGCTGATTTTCCAAGGTTGGTCCGGATTGTAGAAGTCTTAAAGGTTACGGTGTTTCGAGAATTTCTTATTAAAGTTTGTCGAGGTATCGCTATTTTAATTTTGCTTAGTAACTGTCGGGAATCTATGAAACCATTAATAATTTTATATAGTAAAGTCAGATCTAACAAAGTGCGTCGTTGTTCAAGTGATTGCATTCGAAAGTGGGCTAGTCTCTGGAAGTAATCTGCGTTATGTGCACAGCTGTCGCTCCTGTAACGTAAGAATCTTGTAAAGCCTCTTTGAATGTTTTCTATTCTATTAATGTGGACGTGATAGTACGGGTTCCAAACAGGTGTAGCATATTCTAAAATGCTCCTAATGAATGTGTTAAAAACTAATTTTAAGGTATATATTTTCCGGTAGTCACGACATGCCCTCCTCACGAATCCCATCATTTTCGCTGCTTTGGTTACAATAATATCAATATGCTTAATAAATGTTAGCTTGCTATCGAGATGAATACCTAGATCACGTATAGTCTACTTTTTGAACAGATTTACCCTCAATCACGTACGACGATGCAGTTGGTGTGCGATTTCTGGTAAATGTGATATGATAGCACTTACTAACATTCAAAGACATCAAGTTATCCCTCCACCATTTTACCACTGCGTTAAGATCCTCCTGAAGTAAATGAGCGTCATGGGTTGTTTTAATTTCCCTATATAGTTTTAAATCATCTGCATAAAGCGAACATTCACCGTGTTTTACTGATTCAACTATATCGTTCACGAATACAGCGAAGAGAAGAGGACCTAAATGCGAACCCTGGGGAACCCCGGATTCTACAGGATATGGTAGTGATTCGTATCCTTTAGCCACAACTTTCTGTTTCCGCTGTGATAAATACGATTTGACCCACATCAGCAATTTACCAAATATACCCATAAATTCTAATTTTTTAATCAGTAGCTCGTGATTCACTTTGTCGAAAGCACTGCTGAAATCAGTGTATATAGTGTCAATTTGAATACGTGTATCTACTGATTGAGCAATATCATCAACATATTGCACGAGATTTGTCGTAGTTGATTTAGACGCACAAAATCCGTGTTGCTGGGAGGCCATAAAAGTCTTTAGATGTGAAGTTAGAATAGGATGGACCAAACTTTCGAACACCTTTGAGAAAACAGACAGTAATGATATTGGTCGGTAATTTTTTATGTTATTTGTTTCTCCTTTTTTATATATCGGTATCACATTTGCAACCTTCCATTCCGATGGAAAACAAGATGATGAAATTGATGTGTTAAGTATTATTTTCAGAGGTAGAGCTAAGCTTTTGGCACATTTCTTAACGAACAAGGGCGGCAAACCATCAGGCCCAGGACCCTTCGTCATATCAAGCTTTAACATTGTTCTGCATAAATCTTTTTCAGTGAAAACAATATTACTAATACCTATTTGTGGAAAAGGAGTACTGTTGGTGATCAATGTATTTGGATTGTTTCTCGAATCAGTCAGCAAGGATGAGAAATGGGCTGCAAATAAGTTACATATATCTACACCGGTACATGCAACTTTTTCATCTAAACACATTTCGCAGGGAATTGCTTTGAAATCCGCATTTTTAGCCTTGACAAATGACCAAAAGATTTTCGGATTGTATTTTATATTTCTCTCTGTAAAATGTGTATAGCTCGTGTAGCAAGTATAGTAGTTCATAATAATCGCGAGGATTTTGAATTTTTTTATAACGTACTCGTAATTTTTCTTTCTCGTTTAGGGTTCTTATAAGTGGCTTAGAAAACCATACGGGATAATTATTGTTACGGATGCTTGTTTTTGGAACCGATTCATCTATGATCGTTTTTAACGAAGTGTAGAGAAATGACACCATAGCATTAACATCTTCGCAGTTTGCAAGCCTCTCAACCCAGTTAATTTCACTCAGTTTGTAATTAATGGTTGCATAATCTGCTTTTCTAAAATTATATCTTACTGATTTTAGGATCTTTAACTGACTGTGATTGATAGAATTTACTGTAATTTCAAGAGGAGGGTGATGAGCGTCGACAATTGAAGACGTGAGTGGATGAAGGTGATAAGTCACATAATTTAAATTTGGAGTAAATCGAAGTTAAAGTTTCACTTTTACTTTTTGAGATAAGTCGCTACAAAACTAATGTTTGCATTTAACTATGATGCCAAGTTGTGTAAATAACCTGAAATATTAATGGTATGAACGCAACCAAACCAATTTATATTTTTTATTATTTAATTTGAAAAAAAATCTTGACATTACTCCTTTTTTCTTAAACAAAAGTAAACTTTTCGGCAAGTTTAGATATTGACAATGAGGTACTAATATGAATGTAGTTGTCTCGTAAAGCTTTAAATGGACGGTTTAAGATCTGTAGTCGTATTGTATTGACATATCACCTTCATCTATGCAAAAAAACACAAAAACTCGAAAATGCGACATATCACCTTCATCCACTCACGTCTTAAATTGACATTGGTTGTTTACATTCATTTACCGAAATATTATGAAAGTTACACAATACTAAATCAAGAGATTTGCTATTATGATTTATTACTGGATTAATTTGTTGCAGATCATTAGCGGACATAAAATCTATTAAAATATGGCCAAGTGTAGTATTATAATTACTTGGAGTTGTGCTGGATGTACTTGGAATTCCATTGTGAGGTGTCCATTGTATGAATCCAAGATTGAAATCTCCAATGATCAAAATATCATCTCCAGAGTTGTCCGTTACTGTGGTAACCTTATCCAAAAACGCTTCGAGAATGACTGGATTCACAGGAGGTGGAAGATATACGGCGCACAAATTAATTGCTCTTAAGCGTTGTCCCATGTGTAGTTTTAATTTAATCCAAAGATTTTCTGCTTCAGTTTCCCACTTTGATATTCTTACGGCTTCCACTAATTTCAGTATCGCGATCAAAACTCCTCCACCTTTCTTTTTGCCCAGGGCCGTTGAGTTTCTATCTCTGCGATATATGTTATATCTGTTATCAAGTATTTCACCGTTACTAATGGTATCATCCAACCATGTTTCTGTTAGTATTATAATATCATAGTTTCTTGTGAGCACTTGAAGTCTAATATTATCTAACTTTGTCTTCATTCCTCTCAAGTTTTGGTAGTAAATATTGATTTTTTTTTAAATAGTCGTATGTACTATAGCATGTATGTTCTGGGTTTATAGTAAAGCCACTGCTTCCAAAGATCTCATATGTTTAGTAGGCAGACCTTCAGCTTTTCGGATAAGCACGCGACCATCTCGAACCCAAACATACTTGTAACCTTTGTCCTTTGCTGCTTTTCTGGTTGCTGCGTGAATTTCTTTGTTGAGAGGCGAGAGATGCTCGTTAACAAAAACAGGTTTTATGGGACCGCCATAACCAAGACATTGTGTGTTTAGCTTGTCGTCCTTATGCGCTTTGTTGTATTTCAATACTGAGGCAATAACTTCGTCACGTGTCCGGACAGTACGCAACTTTACTACAACAGCTCGGGGATTATTGTTGTCAGGGTCCAATTTTCTTACTCGTACAGCGTCGGCTGTACGTCTTCTTCTTTTATTGGGCTAGAAACTGCATTTCCCAGTTGTAAAACAGTTGCAATTAAATTTTCTGACTTGTTTTCAGGTATGCCGTTAATTTCAATGTTCTTTTGACGAACATTTTGTTCCATCAAATTAACTCGGGCCGAAACATCTTTCAGAGATTGCTTGAGGAACTCATTTTCTTTCATTAGTTGTGAGTTACTACTGATACAGGCATCGATATTGTTTTTCATAAGATCGAATTGATCACTTAGAAATTCCACCGAGTTCTTAAGATCGTTCAGATGAGATAGGTTTTCCTTAATATCCTTGAGTTCTTCGGCAATAATGTTTCTCACAGAGGTATTTATCGCCGCTTCCACAGCATTTTTTATCTCCTTTCGGAATAAGTCAAGTGGCATAGATAATGGCTGGTCGTCAGTAAGCGTTGAGGTATATCCAAGTATTGATCCTTCCTCATTCTGCGTTTTTTTTGAAAACTTATCGTTAGGGGATTCTCCCGTAGTAGGTGAGTTACCATTATGCGAACGGTCCACCCGCTGGCGTTTAGCATTAGATGTATCAGGTGGAGTGCGTCTAGTTCGCTGCATTTTAGGTGTTGAGGTGATTACAAGGACATATAATTAATAAAAATAAATTAGACCACTATGGTTATTACATCAATCGATGTTTTGATAGTTCCACTTTTCGAAATACTGTGAAGGTCTTCAATATTTATTTTTTTGTACCAAATGTATATATATTTTTAAAGTGGCAACATTACCCAATTTGTCGAACTCGAATATTGCTTGTCAGATGATGGTGACAGTTTCGTGACGTTGTCAAAGTGACTTTGACAAAGAATTGTCGATGTAATTGAGGGTAATTTTTTCTACTCTGATTTTATAGATAATTAGTGGGTACAGAATTCTGACTTATCTTTATACTTTTTGCAGCATTTCGGTTGAGATGTTTGATGAAAACAAACAGTTTTTCACTGCGATAAACTTCACTTTAAAAGCACTTCGGGATTATTATTCGTGATATATACTTTAATTTAAGAATAACATTAATAGCGTGATATGATTAGTACAACGTGGTGTTGCCATTATTATTACATCTCGCAAGATATTGACAAAACATAAATTAGATGGATGGATTAGAAGATAATTCTGTGAATTTTATTACTTATTTACAATAATGAAAACGACAAAATAATCAGATAAGAATTTTATATAATTATCAATTGACTTAAACATATACCTACTAATAATTTCCCACTTGCGGTTTCTTCCGCATACCTCCCGTTCTCGTGGGAATTACATCGTTATATGTCGTATCTCGTATGTCGTCTAGATAACGTAGCATTCTAATGGTGAACGAATTATCGAAATCCGTTCAGTAGTTTTTGAGTTTATTCATAACAAACAAACGTTAAGGGGAGGAGTGTGTAATCTGGCAGAGATAAACTGTTTAAGGAATGAAAACTAAAAAAACGGTCAAGTGCGAGTCGGACTCGCGCACGAAGGGTTCCGTACCAGTTTCAAGTGCCTACCTTTTTTTATTACCTATATCAAGAATAAAAAAGCGTATGTTTATTTCTTTTTTTTTTAATATTTGAGTTGATTGCGTAACGGTAAATTGCGGTTTACGATTTATGACGTATTAAAAAAAACTACTTACTAGATCTCGTTCAAACCAATTTTCGGTGGAAGTTTGCAAGGTAATGTATATCATATATATTTTTTTAGATTTATCATACCCTTATTTTAGAAGTTACAGGGGGGACACACATTTTACCACGTTGGAAGTGTCTCTCGCGAAAACTATTCAGTTTAGAAAAAAAAAATATTAGAAACCTCAATATCATTTTTGGAAGACTTATCCATAGAAACTCTACACGTATGGGTTTGATGAAAAAAAAAGTTCTAAGTATGGGAAACCCCCAAAGTTTATTTCTATTTTTGTGTGAAAATCTTAAAGGTGATTTTCCACCAGAGTGGCGAGACGAGACGAGGCGAAAAGAGAATTGAAATCGCACCCTTTTCCACTAAAAATAGCCATCGCGAGCTCGCGCGTGACCGCCGCCGCGCCGCCCGTAGGCTTGTACTATCATGACGGTATTCTCAGGTAAAAACACGGTAATAAGAAGCAACGAACATCAATAAGCCTCTCGCGAGAAGCGTGTTTCTGTTGCAAAGTTTATTTATACTCTATATTGGAAGCAATACGGTTCATTTTAACACAAACAAATATTTCAATTCACGCCTCGCATATTCTCGTCAATCCCCACTGTTTCCACCAAAGATGCGCTGGGAGAGGATTGAAAATTTGCCGTACAAATTTCTATTCTCTCCTCACCTCGCTTCGCCTAGCCACTCTGGTGGTAAATCACCTTCATGCGGTCCACAGACTACATCTACTTACCAAGTTTTAACAGCATAGTTCTTATAGTTTCGGAAAAAAAGTGGCTGTGACATGCGGACGGACAGACAAACATGACGAATCCATAAGGGTTCCGTTTTTTGCCATTTGGCTACGGAACCCTAAAATACATCCCAAAGTTCCTTCTAAAACTTAGGGGCTACAATATGAAGTAGCTATATACCTATTACATATATTGAAGATAACATGCTTACCCAGGGCAGTAATGACACACGTAGTTATAAAAGTGCCCCCAAGGACCCCCTCTGCAGTGGGCGACACCGCAGCCAACTTTATGACTAGTAGCCCACACCATTTGTGTATAGTGTCCGATCGCCTTCAAGTTATAAATGGGATTTCCATAAGTAAAGTTCTGATATTCTAGGAACCATGTTTTTGCAGCGAAGAACCTGTAATTTAATGAACCATTATAGAAAAATGGAAGGAAAATAACATAAGTAGGGTAGGGTGGTACAAGATTGCGCGGGCGATAAAATTGCGCACTCGTCATAACAGAAGAACGGAGTAAAGTTCACGCCTAACTTCACTCGTGTTTTGATTGCCATTGAAACCGGTTTACGCTCCCGGAAAAAAATCAAATACAGTGGAAAACATAAGAAATATGTAAATACAAAGTTTTTATTGGCTTTTGATCTTATTTTTCGAAAAAGTAAATGTGTTATTGTAAAATAAATATGAAGAATTCTAACGGGTTGTTAATGTTCTTACCTGTCACTACTATACATGTTTCGGGATGGAACAAAGTAGTTCGTAGATTTGTTAAGAGATTTCAGTGGTGTTATCTTTAGTATATCACCCAAGTGTGCAAAATTGCGCACGTTTGATGCGTGTAATATTGCGCGCGGTATTTAGGAGGAGGAAACTAGGAATTCTATTCGAAAGCGCAAGAAATCTGAAGTAATTAGTAGTTTGCCATATGAGCTCGGACTAGAGAAAGAAAACGCACAAAAAAAGAAACATATCAATTATCCAAAGTCAAAAAAGAATATAAGAAACCAAAGATTAATATCAATAAGAAAATTTGGGTGTTTGTTGGGATGTAATGAAGAATATAAAGACCCTATTATAGAAGAGGACTGGATTGAATGTAATACATGTAGGAGCTGGCATGAAAACGGTTCTGATTACTGTGAGTATGTGATACGTGCAAATAAGGTAGTCGCGCTATTTTACACACTAGGGTGTATAAAACGAGGCAAATTCCAATTTATGATTTTCATTTAATTACTAAGAAGATTATTTATGTTTCATTAAAATAAGTATGCCTTTTTTTACTATAATAATAAATTTAAATAAATAAAAAAAAATGTCAGATAATCTTTGTATTTTTTAATTTATATGCCTTTGAATGCGGACTGCGCAATCTTATACCACCCTACTCTACATAAAAGAGTTAGATGCAATAAAAATGTACAGTCAACAAAAGAGATACGTTTACACCGTAAGTATGAAATAATGTAAATAAATATGTCACTACAACAGCCAGTAATTCTTGATGGGTAACGAGTTCGCCACTTGCTGTGTACAAATTCACATAATAGTACACATAAATTTAAAATGCGTTTCACAATATGCAAACCTATCTTATTTGTTGACTGTACATTCGAGTAGAGATACGATTTTTTGGAATTAAGAAACACTTTCTATAATCTCGAGTTGTCAAACAAGTTGCCAATGTGACAGTGGTGTATATTATTTAAAGTTTAACTCGGATATTTATCAAAAGCTTCCACCATACTTCATGGCTTCAGTGAGAAATATTTTAATTCGTTGTTACTTAATGATCGGACCAGATCAATGAACAAGGGTGTGGCTACGGTGGCAACGGTGTGGCCGACCGTCTAAGACGCATCAATGATACGGGAGCCCTTGCTCTGAAACTGTATGGAGGTGTCTAAAACAAATTCTACTAACCAAACCCAACTATTCAACGTTTCTATAAATTTCAAGCCAGGGGAATCAGTTTGCTCGAATGGAAGCTCAACAACAAAAGTCCTAAGCTAATTATCAATTTAAACCACGTTGCATACAACATTAAACGGTAGAATGTCTGTAACAACAGTGCTTCATGTCTTAAGTTTATTTACATAAGAATCTTATAATAAAACACGAACAAGTCGTAATCACGTCTGCGCAATTTATTTATATCACAAGTGTGCTCAGATAATTTACCCATCAAGTCAATTTAGAGACGGATAGTTTAAATTATTATTTCATTTAAAGACAAGATAATTAAGATTGTTCGCAACTAAAAGGGCTTTGATTTTAAATGAACTGTAACTCGATTATCTATAATTATACGTTCACGATTCGACTATTAAAGAAAACAAAGACATGCGTGAGTAGGCTCTGCTCGTAGATTTGGAAATCGAGACTTTAAAAATGTATTATAAGAAGACCGGTATTTAATTTAAGTAACATAAAGTAATAAATATTACATATTTAAAAAATGTAATAAAACTTCATTAAAGCACGATCGAGGAAGTCGTTCGTGGGAAAGATGAGATGTTTTTTTTTGATGAGATGAATAGTTTGCTTTAAATAATAATATAGTTTCTAATTTTTAGAACATATTTATATACCTACCTTTAATTCTTCACATTGTTATCGAGTATTATTATTAGTCTGTCTGAAACGGTTTTATAATATTTTTTTCATACAACAAAAATACAAGTATTGTAAAAAAGTGAAACTGAAAATTAGATACTTGATTCATAGCAAATGTTTAGAACGTCACTTCCTATTAGGTAATTGCATTATACCATAGATTTCGTATTAGGTAATTGCATTTTTCATTTAAATACCATAGATTCACAAAGCTTAGCCTGCAATAGTATTTTGTTTACAGAGTTTACAGACAATATTATACTTCAAGTATTAACTTGGGTACCAACTCGCTAGTCGTGTATATAAAAAATTTAAATAATCAAAACATTACTTGAAATTCACAAGTTCTTTTTCTTTCTCAGCAAGTAGGGCTCCAGCCTCATTAAATTGTTTAAAACTTTTACAGTAAGACTTCGACGAATTATGTGTAACTCGCTATACAGTTGCAGTTCGCGAGACTCACGGACTCTTGTCACACTCACTTGTCATTTCGGGACTTCGAGGACATCAGAAGACATTAGAAAATAAATTTATAATCTTACTTTTGAGTACAACAGTTAAGCTCATATTCAAGAATAACTTGGCACTGTACTACTTAATATGAGAGTAAGTCGAAATTCGACCCTGAAAAAAATATCTATTCTGTATATAAACTATAAATACTCCTCCGTCCTGGCAATTTTCGTAAAAGGGGATACAAAGTTTTAGCTATTGTAGTAATCTAGCTAAGATCAATATCGGCATTTAACAAAAGGTAGACCTGTACAATAGCAACATTTACACTTGTTCTCAACTATTCAAAGCTATTTAAAAAGTTATATTGGTATCTATTAGCTAGTTATTGTTTCTTCACGTGGTAAATAAAAACAATAAAGCGAAGAATAAATGTTTATTTTAAATGGTGATCGGTTAAGATTAAGAGTCGACGTTTGATTGCTCACTTATGAACGTTGAATTGCTCTGACTTTTTGTATGGTGCTGTCTCGTTAACTTAATTCCACTGCCACAAACCAATTTATAATATACATTTTTTTTATTATTACTAACCCCACCAATGCAACTCCTGTAAGCCTTACACTGGAAATGTAAGCGGCACACACTGGAAATGGCAATGAGCACCGAGGCTCACCAAGTCCCGGCAAAAATGTTAACTGCCTTGGGACCCGCAACGAATTTCATAATAGAAAATATACCGCTTTGTACTTTTTTGGATGCCAATAAAACATTATTATTATTATTTAATCAGAACGATAATAGGGTGAGTAAGAAAGACTTATGTTTTCACTTCCCTACATTACAAACCAGGGACAGTAAAAAAAGGGAATAAAACATAAGACATCAGTAGTCTTGATGTGTTTAGTAGGCACTAAGCTTCATATACCTAGTATGCACCTAGAATATAATAAGTCTTGCTTTTCGGTTTATATCTATTTTCTTTTTTTATGTTATTTTATCATTGTTAACATTTCGAATGTTTTAATTGTCTTTAAATAATGTTATTGGAATTTATCAACCGTTATCATTAAAGTAAAATCAATATATATATTTTTTTTTAAATAAAAATTGTCTTGGTTTTTTTTCTTTTCTTAGTTAGGTTTATTTTCTTACCAGGGTGTCTTCTGCGCAGCGACGAATAAGTTTTGTCCACATACGCCAAGATTGGACACCGTGTTCTCCCGGGGATCATTGTGTTTTAAGAATAAACACTTCTCGGCATACGCTTGAGCCTGTGAAGCAGCCTCTGAATGCCACGACTGAAAATACGGACGGACATTTTTCATTATAATACTTATGTATTCATTATAGTGACATATGGCGCATAAAGAAAAATCAAGCATTTATATTAAATATTTACTAATTTTGCTTGTGATCACTCAAAGGTTAAAACTATCATACGGAAATATAACAAAATGCGTCTGACACTAGGTATCTGTTTTATATGTTTGGCCAGTATGGCTATAGCTGATATTCAATCACAGTTACCAGCAGCCGAGTACCTGTCCCCTGATCCAACACCTCAAATGTATATTAGTAAGGAGTACTACATAAAAATATTAGTAAAACAGAATTTTTTTTTTTTTTTGTTTCTCTTGTTTAGTTATTTTTTAAGTGAAATCTTTATTTATTTGGTACGCATTTCATACGGTAGGTAACGTCTCATACTATAGTCTTGGCTATCAGTAAATTTTAAGTATGTACCTAATATAAATTTACGATTCATATTAAACGTTGTAGTTATCATAGCCTCATCATCAGCCCGTAAAACGTCCACTGCTGAACATGGGCCTCCTTCCGAGGGAGGGTCTTTGCCATAGTCACCACGCTTGGCAGGCGGGTTGGTGACCGCAGTATTATGTTGTGCCACACTAGGAAACGCTGCTGCCCGTTTCTTGCTATACGATTATTATAGATGATGTTATAATAATCGGGACCAACGGCTTAACGTGCTTTCCGAGGCACGGAGGGTAGTTCCTCAAGACCCGGACCCGGACCCGGAACTCCAGACCCGAACCTGGAACTCCGGACTCCAGACCCGGAAAGAAATCTTAAATTTAACACAAAGATTTCCTGTCCGGTGTGGGGATCGAACCCACGACCTCCAATATTTAAAGCGAGCCAAATACCGCTACGCTACGGAGATTGTCACATAGCCCCATATAGGTAATATTCTTAAAAAAGCATGTGAAATGTACAAATTTTATTGATTTAAAAATATCCAAGCAAGTGAAAATGTTACTATGTCCTTATTATAATCAGAAGCGATACACACCATTAGCAGCATATTTGAGGCAGTCGGTCGTACTTTGGTACGGAAAAAATTGTGATAGAGAACAATTTTTCGTCGCACCACTGTCCGTTGAGGGCTTAAAGCATTGTCTGGTATTAAGTTTGGTGGATACAACTCTGTAATGAAAACTGGCTTGTAAAAATACTTAATCCTATTTAATACTAAGTATACTTGCATACTGGCCACGTAGAAAAATCTATGTACCAGCCCGAAGTCTGAAAATTGGTGGTATATCACCCGTGCCTCGGATAGCACGTTAAGCTGTCAGTCACGTGGGGGCCGAGTCTGTTATTTTTTTTGGGTCGAGGGGCTTTTAGGACCGGGACCGCGGTCCCGGATTCCACCTATAAATTAAATATTTATTTTTCAGTAGTATTTTGGGACCACAAATATAGATTAAAATATGTCTTACGAAAGTACAGTCAACCAAAAAATTTTGAGTAAGTATAAACAAAACTATTTTTATTAAATGATAAATTGTCTTTTATTGCTAAAATCACAGCTTACTATTGCAATGAAAAAATATGTAGGTACTTATTAAGAAATATAATTACTATAGATATGATAATAATGTTCAAAAATGAAATACAACAGTTCAATAATTAAAAACATATGTTTTTATCCCTTACATCTACACATTGCACATAACAATCTCTTGCCTAAATAGTTTTTTTATACTTATTCAAAATTTTTTGGTTGACCGTACTTTCGTAAGACATACTTTACTTTTTTTATTTGTGGTCCCAAAATACTACTGAAAAATAAATATTTCATTTATAAGTGGAATCCGGGACCGCGGTCC
Source organism: Nycteola revayana (assembly GCA_947037095.2). Taxonomy (NCBI): domain Eukaryota; kingdom Metazoa; phylum Arthropoda; class Insecta; order Lepidoptera; family Nolidae; genus Nycteola; species Nycteola revayana. Next base: position 14,959,960 of record OX344846.2, on the reverse strand, counting down.
CGGTCCCAAGAGCCCCACGACCCATTTTTTTAAGTATTGTGCCACCGTAGTGCCATCGTGATATCATTTTGCCAAAAACAGTAATCTACTAATCTCACTATGGTTTCGGTACTGGAATGGCAGTCGGTGTTGCTGCCGCAGAAAAAGGCCGTCAACCGAAGTAGAAGGGGAGACGGTTAGGGAGATTGTAATGTTTATTTAGGCGATTTCAAAACATATAAATGTATCATTTGTTATTACATTCAACTACGCTAATGTCATCGTGGCATCATAGTGACACTATTATGACGTAATTTGGATTAGTAGATTACCAAATGGGGAAAAAACCAACCATTGAACTGTCATGGACACGCCATTACAATAGCAGACTCGGGGCCCTGATCTCTCATAAGTCGTGTCGGTAGAACCGTCCCACCAGATAATGAGAGTAAAGGAATAACGAGCGTACACTCTTTTATGCACTATAATATGTCCTGCGCAAGTGGCTAATCTCCTTAGAGGCTGAACGCCGCCGCCACCGTGCTGAAATCGTTCGGGATTTACCGGGAAATACCACCACTGTACTTGCTTACGTTGTTGATTTTCTCTTTTTTTTATATAGGTAGCAAATATTAATAGGCTTGCTAACAGGCAAGCCGTATATTTACCGTCTCATGGTAAGGAATTCCATTTGGGGCATCCCATTACAAGTGTCTATTGGCTAGGATAACCGCCAAAACTATTTTACCAGTTTAGCTAGGTTCATGTGAGCCGCTACCCGTTTAATTAATAAGGAGCAAGGTTTTGTAGCTATAACAATTAGCTAGTGTGCGAAAAAGTATGATTGTTTTACTTAATGTGTTATAATCAGTGGGAAAGTACTTTCGCTCTTCTTCACATAAAATTGTATACAAATCCATAATCAACCTACCTACTTTAGCATGTAGAAAGTAACGTAAAATGCCAATCATAATGAACCGTAATATATAGTTGACAATTATATTCGCAGAAATTTAATTAGTGATAGAAATGTCATAGGTACTAACATAGGAACATTTTCTATAAAAACATGACATTATTACTATAAAATAAAAGGAATATGATTAAGTACCTACTTATAATTACTTTATTTTAACACATAGTTTTTAGTATTTAAATTAGAAAGCAAAAATACTCACGCCTGTTAGTCCATGTTGAGTTATAATAACACTCGAGTTCTAAACCAATATTTAGTATAACTATCACTTGTATCCACAACGCTAAACGTCCGAGCATGCTGCAAATCAATATGTTATGGTCAGATTTCAATTAAATCATGAAAATATTAAAATCAACAAGATAACACTTTTAGTGAAATTGTTTTTGCACATTGAGAGTTAATCTGAGTACTGGATGACTTTTTTTACCGTCTTGATAATAATATGGTGTGTTCAGTGTTGTGTAAGTGGAATAGAATCTATAGATCACAGTATATATGTACTAGTATTTAGGTAATTAGATTTTCGAAAATCTCATAAATCACTTAAAAGACTACCAGACACCCTACATAGCGAGTGTATAATGATAAAATAGGTGCCTATAAAACCTAGGCCCCAATTACACATGAATGAAAAGAGTGAGCGAAATAGCGTAACTAGGTAGTTCCGCTATAAATGCGTACCTAAGTAGGTACTTAGGTACGCATTTTTACTGTTACGATTTTCACTCTATGTCAGTAAAAAAATAAAATGATTAAATAACTATGCCTTAGACATCTATTTCATATACATATCACGCCCTATTACTTTCAAGACAGTAAAAAAGTCACCCAGTATATGAGGGGTAGCATTTTGTCTTTGTTCTCGTCATTTTAAAGCTTGAATAACATGGGAAATGTATTACAATAACCTCACAGTAATAAAGACATTTTTATCGAAGTTTTTAATCATATCGTTACGTGATATGAAATGTGTGTTGGCAAAAAAAAAAAATCTGAGATATAAATATATTTGTATTAATAACCAAATTGGAAAGATGACAGACCGGCTAGGGGTCCTGAAGTTTAAATCAACTGAAGAAACTAAAAGTCTTATTTTTTTTAAGTCAGAACTTTAAATTTCGTTTCTTGCCTTCAACTCCGACACCTCCATCTTTAAGACTAACCGGTGTTACCGAAATTCGGAAGTAATACAAAATTATAATTTATTATCTATGAAAATTGCATGAACATATTTTTTATCAAGCCACGATTTCTATGAGGTAGTTGAAAAAAAATGAGAAGGTCATCTACACACAGTCGGCTTCAATTCCTCAGAAATAATTAAGTACTTAATTATATAGCAGTATTACATTCTGATTTACTCAGTGGCACTTTAACGTATCATTGTCACATTAATTTAGGTATGGTGGACGATTCTGCCAAGTAGAGCAAACTAATTGTGCTGATATTCAACGAAATTATTTAGCAATCGTATCATGTTCTAGTGTTCTCCAACTATTCAGTTACAATTGACGATTATAGTAAATTATATTTTCATATGTATTATATTTTCGTCTTATATTTCTATTAAATTTAGAATATCAGTAAAACATAGCAAAAGGTAGAGCAGAAAATTTACTTTTCAATAAATTACTAGAATTTTATAAATGAATTTGTTTTTGCAGTTTTGTTTTTGCAGTATTTAAATGAAGTAAATAAAACGTAGATTGCGCTGAAATTTTTATCTACATACGTTAGTTAGTCAACGTTTATTCCTATGGGAAAATATATATATGATATTATGATCGGGTTTAGTTATTAAGAACACTATTAGGATATAATGTAAACATATAAAATATTAAAAATAAGTTAAAAACGATATTATTATGTAAAGTTCACTTACTTTCTTAAATAAATTGCACCTGTATTAATAGTGTCGTACTATTAATGTGAAAACCAACTTCATGTAACGTACATCACTCTCCGAGAATTGATCACACACGACTATTTAATATAACAAAAGCAATGGAAAACATTCACACAGCTCTTATTGCCGTGGTGTCAATCTGAAATGATTTTATAGTGAATGCCAATAACAGCCGCGCGTCGCCAATGTTTCAGTGGGAATGAATACTTGAGCAGACTAACATCTACTGACCTCTCAGAGAGCCACAATATAATGATCCTTGATAAACGATTCGCCGCTACTGCTTGTTATTATAAAAAATGACTGACAAGCTATTCACGATTATAATTCAATGCGTGCAGTGCATCCGAGCCTTATTGATATATTACTTATTTTTACATAATATGCTAAATTCCTACGCATACGTAATTTCAGTCAATTAAACGATTTTACATCAATCAGCTCAAGCTTAATTAAGTACCATGATTAAATTATATTAATATGGACGTTTTGATTAGCTGTAGAATAGGTATGTGTGTATGTAGGTATTATTGTTTCACGGTACCTATATATTTTTTTACTTATATTTTACTTAATAATATGTTTGTACAAACAACACACTACATAAATTATTACTAGTATCACCCGCGTATCTCCCATTGCTAATTTAAAGAATTTTCCATAAAACCTTATGATTTTTCCATACATACGTATCTTTAGGGGGTGAATTCCAATAAACCATGAAGCACTTATTCAATTACATGTTTTTATGATCATAATAATATAATAATTATAATTCAATTATTTATTCAAGCAACATAACTCATAGTGTTAGTAACAATTTCACTTATATCTATGTTAGTAAATAATAATATTTATTTTTGCACAACAAAAAATACAGCGAAAAACACAGGTATTTTTACAGAAAATCATGAACCTTAAGTTTTATTAAGATCACACTTGAGACCCCTTTTTCATCCCTTTAGGGTAATTTGTTTTAAATCCCTTCTTAGTGTGCGTCCGCATTTTGACTTAAAATAACTGTCCAACTTTCTACCATTAGCGTCTATATGTCGTCAGTAGGAACTTCTCTTTCTTATATTTTTGTGGAATCCTCAATAAATGGGCTATTAACACTGCTAAGGACCGGTAGTTCCTTAAACTAGCGCATTCAAGCAAAAAACAAACTCGTCAGCTTTATATACCTATAAGCATAGATATAGATAGGTACATCAAATGCAGCAATTTATCATAAGTAGGTATAAGAGCAATAAAACAAATTAAGTTCATGGCTAGACGAACTGAAAATGCTTTACAGTTAGGTATATTATCAATTAGTGTATTGTTAGCACATCCACTATAGATAACAATCGTTAGAAGAAACATTCCTGTAGTGGCGTAGCTATAGGGTGACAGAGGTGGTACTGCTATATGCTGATATAGTTTCCCACTTCTAGATGGCATCAGAGGGGCACCTTGGTGGTTTTAGTGGGTAGGCCCGTGGTATGAATTGTTGAATAGCATACCATTTCCAATAGTCGTAGCCCCACATAGGTACCCCGTCGCCGTCCTGGATACGCTACTCTCCCCGCGACAGCGAAGGGGATACGTAATGCATATCCCCCGGTAAAAAACACGTAAGTAATTATAATTGAAGGCCACGACCTTTTAATTTAATTAATATACAACATGGGTACTATTATTACCAAAATAAGATAAAATAGGCACAATACTTATTTTTCCGACGTAATTATGTAATTATCCAGGAAGCTTTTGCTACTTCAACGGACATAAAGGAGAGCAGAGCTTCAGCCAATATAAGGCCCCATCCGTGCAACGATTTAGCCAATTGCTTTAGACGGTACTATAGTTACGCCACTGCATTCTTCTAAACATGGCGGAAGCATATTTGACCGTTATTAAGAATGCAACGCGAGAATCTTGTCAGTGGCCTTCCCATGATCACCAATTATTTTAATACACAACATGAAAATCATTATCTATACTTACCTACTACCTAATATTATTTAATTCTAGTACCTAGTACTGCATGTGCAGTACTAGGTACTAGAATTAAATAATATCGTTTTTTAATTAAATAATCACTGTTTTTTTATATAATTAATTCATTAATGCGCAACGTGCGCACTTCGGGTATTTAACGGAGAAAATGTCGGAAAGTGGCATTTTTTATCTTTTATATTTAAAGATTATTTATTTTGCGAAAGTAAGTGGCAATAACAGACCTATGTTAAGTCATCTCTAGGTCAAAAACATGGAAAAAGCCTTGTGAATATCTGTTATCTAAATTATATGTTGTGATCATTGTATTGAAATACCTCGGTCTACTGATGCTATTAACTTTTAAGGATTATTAACAAAAGACCAGTTGTTGCTTTTTTGTATTCGCATAATAAACAATTATTTTAGTATAACAGTTAAAAATGCCATATTCCGACATGTTCATCGATAAATACTTAAATTGCGAACGTTGCGCCTTAAATTGTTTCAGTAATAAATAGTTGCAGTCCTACTATAAGCGTGCCGGACATGAGCTCTCTAGTATCGCTATCAGCCGTCAAGGGCAGATCCACCGTTGTGGGAATGAACCTATAATCCTAATAGACTTGTGACATCTTGCCATGATGCCCTAAAAAAAGAAAATAATTAAGCTAATTTAAAAAGACAAAATATCTAGTATTAATTCAGCTAAAAATGTGTCTATATGCTATAATGCATATATGCACATTTTTAGCGCAATGCAAAAATACAATCATCAGCCGAAGACCCGACACGTGTTTCGCTCCTCCACGGAGCATCATCAGGGTGATTTTTACTACTCGAACGCCGTTCCGTGGATGAGCGAAACACGTGTCGGGTCTTCGGCTGGTGATTATATTTTTGCACGTTTTATTTTTCCTTCCTGCATGTGCATAGTTTTTGCGGGCGGGAGGGCGGTGCAAAAATAGCATTATAGCATATAGACACATTATTAGCGGAATTAACACTAGATATTTTGTGTTTTTAAATTAGATTAATATTGATTTCCGCAAAGTATTTGATTCTATTAATGAAATAATTAAGGTCAAGTCGATCATGAGAGAGTTCATACTCCGACTCGCACTTGCTCGATTTTCGGGTGGTTGTATCCACAACCTTCTCGAGAACTGGATCGGTGCCTGTCAGTCGTATCAATTGTATGAGTCCTGAGCTACAAGGGCCCCGAAAGTGAGTGGCAGAGGGCCCTTCTTCCTCTTTTTCGGACAGACATATGTAGTTGGCCACCAAGGTTTAACTTCTTCACCAGCACGAGCATCGCTTCAGCCTTATTAAATGGTTTAAAAACTACAAACTAAGCAACCTGCGCGGTAGTGCGTCCCCTGTAGGACTTGGACGTCGACTTATGGCGGATGGCGAGAGAATTGAGTTTGGGTCTACGATCGAGGGCTCGTATCGGTAATCCCAAACCTTAGTTAGCAAAGGCTGACTAAGGTTTGGGAAAAACCTCTTTTTTTACCGCGTAGGTACGTTCCCTAGGATTTCCGTCATAAAATATAACTGACTACTTTATAGGTAGTATAGATTAGGATCCTACCTATAAACGTGAAAGTTTAAACGGATACTCAATACTCTTTCATGAAAAATATTCTAAAGGGACTTGACATATGTTAGGTACCAGTGTTTATTCAGCTTATAAACAACCTTGTAGGCAATAACAACGCTACGACCAACTGGAGCAGAGTTATACAACGCGGGTAAAATTGCGTGACGCAGCTAGTACTATTCCAATCATCATCATCAGTCCGTAAAACCTCCACTGCTGAAGAAGTGTGAAGCAGGGTCCTCCTCTCGAAGCAGGGTTTTTGCCATAGTCAACACGCAGGTTTTGGCAGGCGGGTTGGTGACCGCAGTATTGTGTTGTAACACAAAAGGAAACGCTGCTGCCCGTTCCCTATTGATCGATGATCGATGTTATAACAATCAGGACCAACGGATTAACGTGCTTTCCGAGGCACGGAGGGTAGTCCCTCAACCAACCAGATCCAAAAATAAATCTTCTATTTTACACAAAGATTTCTGTCCAGCGTTAGGATCGAACCCATGGCCTGCGAGTCCTAAAACGAATCCTATACCGCTACCCCACGGAGGTTCTCAATTAGGATGTCGAATTTTATTTATGAAACCCTGAAAGAAACGTTTCCGATTCGGAATGTGCATTGTTTCGAACAAAATGCCTGCAGCTCAGATTAATAAAGCGCCTGACAGATTATTAGCAATTAATAGCAATATCTAGATAGGTCGGTATTTGGTTTTGTTATTGCTAAATATAACGGCCAGGCATCTAAACCTACGGCTTTATTTTCAAAATTAACTATAACCAGCGGACTAAACCAGCCAGGGCACGGTGATAAGCTTTAATTGATAATTGACACATTCAAGTACTTACTCAGTAATTATTTGGCGTCCTGAAACAATCAATGAGGCAATATAATGTATTTAGTAGTGTCAGGGCCGGATTTAGGAGTCCGGAGGTCCCGGGGCAGCAAAGGAGAAGAGGCCCCCTGGCCACAAATTAGTTTCTCTCTAAATGTGTAGAAAATTTGAAGTAGGTATGTAGGTACCTACTATTTAGGACGATTTGAATTCTGATATTTTGACTACTGATTGTCTAATTTAAGTGAACAAGTACAATAGATGAATAACCGTAATTACCAATTTATTTAATAACGATTACATTAATCAAATCGTTTCTACAAAGTAGGTACTGCATGTAAAGGCACAACACCGAACAAAATAAATATAAGAAAAGTTGTAGAGTTTACACGTCAGAATTTGAAAGATTTTAAATCTATTGTGGAGGCCCCGAATAATTTGATTGCGGTTATCGGTTCTTTGTTTAGTTTTAGCGACTGTTACGTTTGTTTTTAAGATGCCATTGTATTGTTGAAATGTTACGATTTTAAATAGCCTATCATTATATTATTCCGGACGGAGACAAAATTAAATTAAATTTATTTGAGCTAGGTGTCCGGTGTTGATTAATTACCGCGTGGCAAAGATCACACGATAAATTCTAGGTAAGTGTGTTCTTATTTATTTGCATCGGCCTCACGGAGGGGAGGTTCCAGATAGTCCTCTCCGAAATCCGTTTCTCCCTCTAAATTAAGCTTTTCAAATAGAGGAAAAGTATGGAATATTCTGCTCTAAATTTCAAAATTTGGTTTCCCTTCAAACCCAAAAGTATAAATAATCTCTCTTGTATAAAAGTATAAATAATTTCGTTCTCTACTGAGTAATAATTTCTTTATTAACCGTTGGACATAAAATGAACACCTAAAGAAGTGCGTAAATACATTGTAAACCTAAAAATTTACAAAGTCAAACTCTCGGTCTAATTTTAGAGTTAATGTCAATGTTTCTAGATCAGAATCCCAACAGGCGCTGGAACGGTCAGGATTGATTTCATGGGGAAGAACCAGCTTAAGTAAATGTTGCGACGAAGACACTGTCACGGAGGTCTTGTCGACAGACAGTTCAACGTTTTCCTTTTTGTCCCCAGGCAGCTTAATGCGCACTATTAGATTTTCGCAACTGGCAGAACCAGGTGTCTTAGGACCGATCTGAAACAACAATTTAGGTAGTTGTAAGTTATAATGATCAGACTGGCATAGGAAAACGAAATGTTTACCTTCCTAACATTTCCTTTACGGTAAAATGGCTTTATGATCATTGGCATAGCGAGCCCTAGACGAGCCCCGTATCAAAACTTAATGGAGACCACCACATACCTTATGGTATCATTAATAACGCTAATACAGTTGTAGCTACGCTCCTGTTTATGATGAGACATGAATGATTTAGGAGCGGAGTCACAAGAAAACATCGGAAAGAAATCGTGGATATTAAGCAAACACTTTTTTTTTAATAAACAATAATGGTTTAGGGACACGCAATTCTGCGGTTCCCACAGTACAAAATCCACAAATAGAAACGCACATTTTGGTTGTAGATTTTGTCGGAAGGTTCTAATACGCGTTTACTTATATTCCGTTATTTTTCAATAGATGGCGTTGTAACGTTCTCCGCAGGTCTTATCCTGTTAAAATGTTACAAAGGCAATTTAAAGTTAGATAGGTATTATTGCAACCTAGATACCTGGAGAAAAACATCTTCTGCGGAAACAGACTGTTGATAGTTCATGGTATAATCTGGAGTTTTACGGTCACCAAGCCCTGCGCCAACTTTTCCAAACTCTTCCAATTCTTTAGCCTCTTGTTCTTCATACTCTTCAATTGTTCTCGGCACTTTTGGCTGTTCAATCAGTGGATCTTGCCCTCTATTGGAACTTATTTCAAACTCTGTAATTAATAAATTATACAATAGTTTTATTACCTAAAGACATCTTTTATCTGATTGTGTATCACATTTTTGCAACTTACAATATCGAATCGATAGTAATAAAAAAATGAGTCGTATTTTCGAAGCTGGTTGACGTTTTGAGAATAAAAAGAAGTCGTTCTTAATCCCACCATTGCAGATTAGCTACGGACATTTAAAGTAGCCGGTAGGTAGGTATAAAGTTACCTATAATTAATTCTTAGATTTTTATTACAAGATTTACCTACCTGACGAAAGCAAGTCCTCCCCCTGTAGAACATCAGGTTCGGGTGGCCTTAATAGATCGGCTAGTTTTTCCATAGTAGATGGCCCGAACTCCATTTTTGTAAGTAGAACACCTTCACTATACCTATGAAACTATGACATATATATTAATAGAAACAGGCGTATCTACTACCGTGTCATTGATCCTGTATCAAAATTAGTGGAAGAGGGCCTCTGCCACACACCTTCAGGGCTCTTAAGTATAAATACAAGGTTCGTAGGTACCAACTGTATTAAGTATACGGACATTTCAATAAACGGCCTTCTTTTTCAATTGTTTGCCTACCATATTGTAAATTGGGAACAAGATAGTACCTACCTAATTCAAATTTATCACAACACCTCGCGCAAGTCAATGTGGTGATAGTTTTGTATAATCAATTTTTACCTGTTGCTATGACACATTACCAAAGACTGCATTAAGCTCAATTCGGAACTTTATACTGCAGTTTTGTCTATGACATTATTTAATTCAAGTGGTTGGCTACCAAAATTAGGTACATGACCACTAAGCTAAAAACTTAAATATTAATAACCACTATAGTTAATACATTTTACATAATAAAGACTCACATTGAAGCATCTGCCATAATACAAATATTACAATTTTATTGCTATGTTAGGTTAAAAAAATATGTAGGTACCTAGTTGATTTTACACAATGACTTCCACTACAGAAATTACTCTTGCAACCTCCTAGACAACTGCTTATATTTAAATTTTATTAGTCAACAGCAATACATAGGTAATGTACCTTAATAATTTTCATTCATTAATAAATTGTTTGTTAGTGAAAGATTCTGCATTTTCAATAAAACATGTGATTCTATTTTTGTTTTTTATTGCCATTTTGGAATAAATTAGTATGGGTACCTATTTATGTTATGAATAAAATTTTAATGTAGGTAATCTAAGGGCGAATATAGATAATAATATGTCAAATTCATCTTATTACACCTAAACAAAAATCATTTTTATTTTCGTAAACCAATTACAGGCACTTAGTAAATAGTAAATAAATAGTCAAACATTATTTAGAAAATTTATTAATTATATTTGTTATTTATATCTATAAATTTAATTATTTATTTATATTATTATTATTTATTTCAATTCAATTTGACAACCTCCGTAGCGTAGCGTTATTTGGCTTGCTTTAAATCTTGTAGGTCGTGGGTTCGATCCCCACGCCGGACAGAAAATCTTTGTGTAAATTCTAAGATTTCTTTCCGGGTCTGGTTGGTTGAGGAACTACCCTCCGTGCCTCGGAAAGCACGTTAAGCCGTTGTTCCCGATTGTTATAACATTATCTATAATAATCGTATCGCGTTTCCTTGTGTGTTACAACATAATTCTGCGGTCACCAATCCGCATGCCAAGCGTGGTGACTATAGCAAATACCCTCCCTCGGGAGGAGACCCATGTTCAGCAGTGGACGTTATACGGGGTGATGATGATGATGATGATAATTTATTTCTATTGTTCATGCCAAATCAATTGTCATTATTTGGGTGGACCCACTGATATAGTACTAACATAGATGGAGGGTTAAAAAGCAACCAAAAACGGTTATTTCACGCTGTTCTTACATATGACCTTCATAGAATACCAGAAAAGGATGCATATATGGCGCCCCATTCGTAAATTTGTAGGTCGTCACAAGTTTAAGGATGCGATAGTCGATAATTTATATATCGATAGAACTAGAACTCGATTTCAAAGATTAATCGATCCAAGTATCAATCGATCACTTATTTGAATTAAATGTTAATTTATAATTTTTTAATACCATATTTGACTAATAATCGGTCTATATTAATAATGAAAGATTTCGTTTTATTTCAATTTTTTATCGTTAACCTGCCTTTGTTTCAAAACAACTCTTATGATTTACAGAGATATCTCATCGGTACAATAAAAGGTACATTATATTTAGATGAGGTATATTTTAGTTAAAAGATCCCAAAGGGTTCCCTGTTACACAGATATAAATAAGAAAAACTATTTAAACGACATAAATGTTTTTATTCAGCGCTTAGTTATTTAACTTGTCAGAATCACAATGTTAAAACTATAGCTTAGATTATTTTTCTATTCATTCTTACTCTAGACGCGATATGAGCAAATGCGATGCTCGCGTACGTCATAATCGAAAATATAAAATCATTTTAACAATCATATTAAAATCAATCATAGAAAATATTATTAAAATGACTACGGTTACCTACAATACTGATATGTACATATAAAAAAAATCTAACTAAAACTAGCTACTACTATACCTAGTATAATGAAAACTATTCTAAGCGTATGCCGCTAAGGATAACATACCTAATTAATTATTTTGATGGTGTATTTTTTTTATTAAAAGGTCCCCAGATTTATACCCCAGACTACCTTCACATAATTATTTTTTAAATAGTATTTGGGCATTTTCGATCCTCAACCAATTGTATGTCACTACGGTTATCTAATATAGGTACATACTTATATATTTACAATTCTAATAATTCTATCAAGTGTACTATTATTTTACCCTTGAATTTAAAATTGGCAAGTGTAATGTCGGCAAAGCATTATGTTTTAATCGCCTCCATTTAACATTCGTGTTAGGCATAAATGAATTAGATGTAAAATGCTTTGAACAAATTCGACTGTGTTTACTCAATTTCCAATCTTGTTTGGCAACGCGTCGTATCCATTCATTTTTAAAATTTTCATTCGAGGGAAATCTGCATTAAAACATAAACTCATTATAAATTCTCTATATATTTAGACAACTTTTCCAACTTACTGCCTGTTAAATGCTAAAGTGGCAAAATCTTAACGGAGAAGAATGTCTACTATTATCCTTAGAATAAATCAAAATGGCGGTTACCGTTATTTTATTTTTATTAAATTATTCAACATTTATTCTATTTATCGATTTTCAACATTTATTCTATTTATCGATACTTTCGATCCAACACTATGGTAAACATAACCTTAAAAACATTTTTGATTTTTCGAATGAAAATATACGTAAATAGTGCTTAAATCCCATCTTAACTATGTTTTACATGTTTAAACTTTAAATTTCCATATTAAAAATAAAATTTTGGGACTTTATATCATATATTTACCAAATAATAAAGATAAAAACTCACCGATGAAATGTTACACAAACAGGATCATTTTCCTTCTTACCCGAATGTGAAACGCATCCATTAATAATACACGACATTTTATTAGTTATGCTCAGCAAAATATACCTAAAATAATTGTTATTTAATATATTTTCGTCGCAATATCGTAAAACTTATTCACTTCTGCCGCGAATACACAAATGTAAACAATGTACATAAATAATGCGACTAAAATCAGTTGAAGTCACCTTGTATGACGTTTATATGCCAAGTTACTACTTTTATGCACATCAGTATAATAAGGAGTCACAAATGTCAAAAAAGAGGTCACTTGAAATTTGGCGTGGACAACCTTGCATCAATGTAAGCTATTAAAATAGTCACTGACTCTTTCGCTCTTATGTAAAATATGTATTAATTAGAGCGAGACCAAAAGATGATTTTTGCTGTTGCTTCAACCCAAAATTAGCCTGGTTTCTATGCTTATACTTATTCTGAGGGTGGACCATGAGCATATAACAATGGCAGCGCTTTAATGCTACCACCGGATCCAATGCGCACCAACTGAGAAGATACGGCGAAACAAACTCAGTGGGTTACTTTACCACCGGTTTCACACGGCCCACATGAGTGTCCGACGACATACACAAATGGACAAATACGCGTGGTTTTGGTCCAATTATTATCATTTATTTTAAGTAGGCATAAACGTTTATTGCCCAAACGGTTGTCTTGTTATTATTTATTTTATTTTTACTCAATAAGATTGAATGATATTGAGACAGAACTAGCTGTATTTTTAATTGAAGTATAGGTACAATGAAATCTACCTACCTAGACAGTTCACAGAATAAGATACAGTTCTAATTACAACTGTACTTGGCTGTATTGTTGCTTGGCTGCATGATCCTCAGGAGCATATTTATGTAGGTACACACAAAATGACAAATGTATGTATGTATATTATTATATCAATCCATAGAAAGTCATGAAATATGATTTATATTATAATTAATATGTTGATGCACAGTAATACCCCTAGACAAAGGTAGTCCAAAGAGATATGATCTGAGAATGTACTGTCATATAATTGCATACAGTGATGGGCGTAACTAGTTACTAATGTAATCTAATTAATAATTGAATTACATAATAATTTGATTAAAATGTAATCTAATTACAAAATATTCAATTACATTGTAATTAGATTACTTTGGATGTGCTATGAAATTAATGACAATGTATTTGATTACAAAATAATTTGATTACAATGTAATTTAATGACAAAGTAATCAATTATATTGTAATTATAATAACGTTGAATATGAAAAAGTCCGAGAGCTGGCACCAATTTTTGGGTAGGTATTTGAGGCAAGCTTAAAAGCTGACACAAACCTCTCCTATTGTACCACAACACGGAATTGTAGACCTGGCTGGTGAGTAGAGGTAATTCAAAAATGACAAAATATCTAGTGTTAACTCCGCAAAAAATGTGTCTTTATGCTGTAATGCTGTATTTGCACCGCCCTCCCGCCCGTAAAAATAAAACGTGCAAAAATACAATCACTAGCCATTCCCTCAGCTCACTCGCACCTATATACAATTTGTCACCTCACCTGGCAGGTAGAAAGTCCCAACCAAATGATCTGTTTTTTTGAGAATAAAAAAAATTTTGTTATACCCTATTAAAATTTCAAGTTGTCAATATACAGTTTTAAACTTTTTTTGCAAAATGCTTTTGCACTCGCCTGACAATAATAAAACCCCGATTGAATCTTCTGGCTTATTTTTTTTAAATTATTTAAACATTAAACTATAACATATAAAAAATATATTGCTTAAAATACATTTTTGAAAAACAAAAAAAAAATGTGTTTGATTTATCCCCACTACTCAATAGTCAGGTCGGGAGTTCCGTGTTGGGGTATAATATGAGAGGTTTGTGAAAACTTTTCAGCTTGCCTCAATTACCTACCCAAAAATTGGTGCCAGCTCTCCTGCTAGTTAGACCCGTACGGCGTCATCGGGAAGTAGTAAGGATAATGTGCGGGGGTGCGGGGAGGTTCTACGCATTGTACTCGTGCTGGTGCTGCCATTTCTCATCCAAAATATTTAAAGTTTAAGTGGACATCATTAATTGGCCAGTCAAAATATGGTATAGTCAAGAATTTATTAGTAAAATAATTACATTTTATCAGATTACTTATGTAATCTGTTATAATGTAATCAGATTAACTTGCAATTAAATTACTCTGTATTTAATTACAGTAAGTACTCAATGTAATTGGTTACTAAAGTAATCTGTTCCAAAGTATTTTAATTACAAATTACAATGTAACTGTAATTTGTAATTATTAATCTAATTACTTTTTGCCCATCACTGATTGCATATAATTACTTTATGTGACAGTAAACAACACAATAATGTTATGTCTACAGCCTTTCTATCATATTATACATTATTATGAACCATGTGTTGTGGTGTTACATCCATAGACAATGTATGAAAAAATCCATCAATATATTAAGGTCTTAAAATATAACTAGAAAAAAAAGAAACAACATTTTATTAGTATGTTAAGTTTTAATGCACAATTATATATCTAATGCATCAAAAATTCAAAAAACATGACAAATATAAGATATTTAAGGGAAACCATCATCATCTTCCTCTGCCATTTCCTTGGCCAGTTCCAAATCTTGTTGTTCCCTTTCTCTGCGCTCCTCAGCACTCTCCAGTTCTTTGCCATAAGACTTTGGTGGATACCTCATAGCCTTAACACTCTGGTTATGTAACTCCAAGCAGAATGATATACGTTGATGGAAAGCCAGCTGTGGCTCCCGAGTGCAATAAAGATCAGAGCTCTCTTTATTGCTCATATATCCCTTTTCGGGGTCAAGAGTAGCCTCAATGACTCCGTCGCGTATAGCTTTAGCTACTATGAATTCTGCATCTTCAGCTGAATCCAAGCCCAGCTTCCTTGCAATATCTTTAGGTGATATGCGAGAGTATGAAATTCCAATAGAGCGAATGGCAGTTTTGATGACATTTTGCCTGAGTCTCAGAATGAGTGTGAAAGTATGATCAGTGCGGAACTGTGGTCCAAAGTTCTCAAGCACTTCTCCAAATCTCTGCAGGTTTCCAAGGCGAACAGCTTGGGTAAGTTGAAAGTAAGGTGCTAGAGCTCTCCTGAGTGGAGCATATCTAAATATAGACCTTTCAGGTATATCACCCAACAATAACTCCACCACTATGGCCAATTTTTGTACAGTTTGACGGAATCCAACCGCTGCAGTTTGAGGTGCCTTCCTCAGTGCTTGCACCAAGTGCTTATGAGCATCACTGTACTCAAGACGAGCAGCCTTAATTCTTCCCAAATAATACAAGAATCTGGCCCATTCATTGTTACTTGCATTTTCTGGGAAAACTGATTTACTAACCAATTTGTCAGCTTGATCATACAATGAGTAATGTAAATAATTACGTAGCAAACAATTTATAAGAACAGCTTGCCCTTCATAATCATTACGGAGGGTTGAGGTGCGAAGGCGACCATGGAGTAGACCTCTAATAACATCTAACTTGTTAGTAAGTTCAAATACTCTTGAATGGTAGAAATAGCATTTAGCTGCAATAAGATCCAGAGTCCTTCTGTTTTGCGCTAAGACTTTGGTGATAAGCTGTTGTGAACATTCTGTTGCTTCCTCTAATTTATTTGTGTCCAGCAAGCGCAGTAGCACCAAGAGATGTAAATAAACATCCACTTCTGGAGCAGGTTGTTTAGGCGCACTCCTAGATCTCGGGGCTTCGATTTCTACGGCACCAGGTAAGGGTGTTTCCACGAAGGCGAGCAATCCTTCTTTGTCTGCACTCGATGGATAGAGTTGGTTGATGATAGCACGTAAAACATTTCCGTTTAACTTCCTTCTAGTGCTAGGAAGCAATCTTAGAACACGCATAGCAAACCTGGGTTCTTTAGATGTTACTGCTTTATCAATTTGTCTAACATGTTCCCTCAAATCCTGGACGCTTAGCACGTCTGCATCTTTCTTTACCTCCGGACTTTCAACATCGCTGGCGGCTGCCGGACTTTCGACGTTTTTCATTTCCACATCTTCTGCGGGAGCCATTATGATGATAGTAATACAATTAGGTTTTGATTTTTACTATATTTTACTTCAACAACAGTTAAATGGGTCGATCACTAAATAACTTCAATGAAATATATTTTTCGATTTACGTCAAAAAATGCCGAGTAACTTGATTGCGGTTCATATCAAAATGTAGTTACATATTTAGCCATTCATATACTTGTCTTTTTCTATTCAGTGTATTATATTTTTTGTTTCACTTTAATACACATGTCATGTAATGATAAAAATCGTGAGCTTGCTTTATGGAGTATTAAAATGTATATAGTTTTAGTGGGCTTATTCCTTTTGCTTTTCTGGCTTTTTGCCCTGTTAGGGGTTAAGACAAAACTTGCATATTTTATGTAGCCAAAAAAGCTTACTATTAATAATAATGTTTTTTGCGAATGCGAATATTGGTGACTTTAGGCACATTGATGTTATTATTTCACGTAAAATTAAAGATTTTGTCGATTAGATTAGATTTATTTTCATGTTTTTATGTTAAATAAACACTATCATGCCTAAACCAGTAAACCAATTTTGATAACAAAAATTACAGATATATTAAACTTTGGGAAAGGAAACAGACTGTTGAAAATAACTATTCCAAGAGAGTCTTTAGCGAAACTATAAAAATATTACAGAAGAAGAGGCTTAAAAAATATTACACTAACAGCTAGATTTAAATGAAATGATGTCATAACATAATAACTACATATAACATTTCTTTTATTTCAATTATTTAGTCATAAGCTTAAATGCTCTATATAAAGTAATTGGGTTACCAAAAATCATTTAGGTATTTTATGCGTATATTAAAATACGGTGCTGTCCATTGTCTTTGTCTTGTCTCTATTGCATGCGTATTGTCGTTGCCTTCCGTAAGCCATAGACTATAGAAGAGTCAAAACTACTAGCATTGCCTGTGCCTAGTTGCTTAACCAATACTGTTCTTGTAAAAATACGGATTAAAAACTCATAATTACTAATGTTACACTTCAATATTTTTGGATTACCACCATCACATTGTTGCGAGAAATCCGTGTGCCAAAAAATATAAGCAACGGACGCGCTTCGGCTGCAGGGGACCGGTTGATTCTTTACATAAAATTTCAATGTGTTCTGGAAATGGTTTGCAAAGAGGACGTGGTATCATGGTTTAAAGAATTGGAAAGCTATAAACGCATAGACGCGATGTGTACGTTGTTAAATATGTGTTTGCCATTTGAACTTCGTTTCATAGGCACCTACCTAGAGGAGCTCGGTAAGCGGGACTTTCAGGAGTTGCGTGGTGCCGAACTGAGAGCAAACAACCCCACAGACCTGGCTGCTGATATCGGAGGAGCTAACACAGACCCCAGGACAAGACGAAAAATGGCATTATATGTGTCGTTATTGCGCTCGTGTAATTTCGCGTGTGCTACCACATTGTATAACGCTATGGTCAGTCTGGAACAGAGCGGTCTACTGAAGGGCTTGTACGGTGATCTGCTGGAAGAAATTTTACTCCTATACACAATGGCGTTACATCATCCTGCGTTTACGTTTGATCAAAAGTCGCATTTTGGTGAAATATTAGAAAAACTTAAAATGGAAGACCAAAGGATACTGTTTCCCGAGCCTCAAGACCATATAAATGTAGTGCCTGTGAGTGCATGCCATACACCATCTAGTATCACCGCCAACATGTCAGTCCCTCCACCTAGCTTGTCTAGCATGGGGCCACCTCCAGGCCTTGTGTTTGTTAAAACACCTGGGGTGCAGGTCAGTGTTGTCATACATTTATCAACTTCATACATAATATTAATATTGTTTGTTTGTCACTACAAACATCATAAAATTTAACATTGTACAAAGGTATTCTGATCAAAGTATGTTAGTTTATTAGTTCTATTGCTAATATTATTTATTGTTATAAATATGGTTTGAGCATAGCATGTGTAGTATTTTATTGGTAAAGGTTTTATTTTGCTATGAAACTTTTTTTTTTTAATTCCTAGCTTTGAAGCTTCTTATCTTTTGAGGAATTGAAATAATATAATTTGTTTATTCTATTACCCTTACATATTAGATTTAAATAATCGTATTACTTATCTACTTATTACATTGTTACACCAATAATGTGCTTAACATAAATATTGAATGTAATTAAGAATGGTATGAATATAATTAGTATATCTGTCTTATAGCTTGACATCAATGACAAAGGTTTTTACATGTAACACAGAAACCACAATTACATATAGGTAATTTAAGCATTTGATGTATAAAAAGGGTTGCTTTTTGCATGTATTTGCATATTATACAAATATTTTATTGGAACAAAAAAAAAAAAAAAAACCGTTTAAAAAAAATATTCTAGGTCTTATTTTCTGTTTATCATGATATATTGTCATTCTGTAGTCTCATTTATCATTTGAATGGATATTTTTACATCAATTTTAAATGCATTAAGAGCTTTAAACAGGGTAAATAAACAATATAATATCTCCAAATTTATTCCAAATTGATCTGCAACACATACCTATGCTAAGTTGCTTGAATAAAAAAAAAAAACATAAATTAGGAATATATTATACCAGTAAAGAGAAAGTATTTTGCACAGGTTAAGTCTAAATCACATTGACCAAAGATGCTTTAGGCATTATTTATCTTTTCTTCATCAATTCATTAATAATGCAACAGAATCTTATTTTTTGAATTATGAAGCAGATTATGAGAATGAAAGAACAGTCACTTGAAATTTAACTCATTAAGGTTTTTTTAAGAGAACTATTCCTTTATAGAAATAAATTCAATTGTGTTGCGAGAGGCTTAAACACATAACTTCAGCACACAAAGCATAAACAAGCTCAGAACAACTCTCAATGATGCACAAAAGTAGTTGTCCTGGGTGGTAATCAAAACCAGAACATCAGCACTCTAAGGCAAATACTGCATTACTGCATCACTCAATAAATATTATGAAGGAGAGTACTACAAAGAAAAGTTATGTAAAATCTGTCATTATAAACACATGAATTTTAATATCAGTAATATTTATACATTTATGTAGATTTTTTGTGTTATATTACCTAAAAATATAAGCTGTTATTAATGTTTGAATGTTAATTTATTAAATTTATGAAGAAACAAGTTTAATAACATCTTAGTTCTTTGTTATTTATACTGAATTTGAGCAAAAGGTATATTTCTCTTTCATTGTAAAGATTGAAGATCTTTATTGATGCAATAAACATTATCTTGAATCATTGACAGGAATTAATTATTAATAAGTTATGTGAATACCAAAATATTTAAAATGGCTGCCCTGGTTACCACAATTATAATAATTATAATTGTTTTTGTGATTACTATAGTGCTACCAATTTCTGAATTAGCAATCCAACGTTCAAAGTGAATGGTAACCATTAACCCTTAGCAACACAGTAGTTTTGTTAAGAATTCATTTGTTTTCATTTTTATTACAAGGTTAGCCCATAGATTTAAAAACTAGCAGTGGCTTTCTGATCACTGCTACCGGTTATAGCTAAGGGTTAAGACCCTAGAGTATAAATAAAACAATAGAGTGCTCATATTACTGCAGCACTTTATAGCATCTTTATAGTAATTAAAAATACCTCAGTTTCTCTATTTTGGTTGCAGTACTTTTGCATCATAGTACTATAAATTTAATCATTATAATCACAAAACACAAAACATAGGTTGTCAACTTAATATAACAATTCTTTTTAGGTCAATACACCATGGTGTTGTTCATAGTCTGTAATGAGTGCTCTATAGCTTATAGGTTGAGACCAATTTCTCAATAAGATTGGTTATTCAGTATTTGATCTTAACAGTTGCCATTTGTGCTATGTTCATAATAAAAAAAGTTTCATAAACATACTGCCTGTGTGTAATCTTAAGTCTAATTCTTATTAGATATAAGATTTTAGAAGAGATTAGATAAAAATTAAAAAATCTGATTTCATGTACACACAATATTAAATACTAATATCATATTTCTCAATATAATAGTGTGAATCCATAAAGAAATATAAAATTAGTATTATTCTTAGAAGACTAATCTGTTTTTTTTAATTATTAAGATTAATGACTACAAATTCATTTAAAATATCAAAATTAAAGGCATTCGATTATTTTATTACAGCCTCCAAATCCAGATTCAGTAGTGCCTGAACTAAACTCTCCACCTGTGCTGACCGGTTCAGGTGGGGTGGTGCCCATACTAAGTGAAGTGCCCCATCCTCCGCCTGGCCTGCCTTTGCCACAGTACAACATGGCAGAGTACATCAGCCATAATGCATGGCCAGCCAATATTATAGTGTCACCAATAAATCCGCCTCTTGAGGTAATGTGTCAAAATACATATATTTTTGTATGGAATGAGTGTTTTTTTTAATGTAGCTCTTCTGTTTCTTCATTATAAATATCAGGTATTAGTGATCTTTCAAAGATAGAACTTATGTGTCTGAAGACACATTGTGAGTGGCTTCTGTATCATATGTATAATTTGTTATATAGGCATAATATTCTCATAGAGACATTAATATATCTTAGAGTTATTCTATATCTTTGGCAAACGGCCATACCCATGGTATATCTTTTTGTACCATTATGTTCCATAGTTAAACAGTCTGTATTTTTTTTTATGTGTGGATTTTAGTTAATTGATCAGTGCTTTTTTAATTTTATATTGGGAATTAAATAGATCTAATATTTAACAGAAATAAATGGTGAATTTTAGGTAATAAATTATCCACCGGCTAGTGCTCCGCCTACTTCGCCTCTAGTGTCTTCGCCGGGTGACAGTCGGGCCGCGTCGCCTCGCTCTCGCCGCCGGTTGTCGCGCGACCGATCCCCTCCGCCCGCCGCAATCGGCCCGCCCGACCAACCTCCGCTTCCACACCAACTAGCCGCCAACTTTGAAAATTTAACAGTCGCAGAGGTAAACTTACGAACTTTATTTTTAAACATCACACTGTTTAGTTATCTTTCGACACGTCGTTATAATTAAATCGTATTGATATATCGATTGCGATTTCAGATGCGGCATAACATTGGAGAGGAGAGGTTACGCGAGCTGAGCGTCGCGCATCAGCACCAGTACCGGTCGTTGGAGAAGCTGAACGGCGTGCGGCGACTGCCGGGTGCGTATGCGCCGCGCTCGTCGTCGGACTCCGGCTCGAGCGCGGCGTCCTCCCCGCCGGGCACGCCTGCGCCCGTGCCTCGACGCGGGGCCGCTCCTCCTGTGCCGTTCCTGCAGTACCCGCGGCCGTTCGCGTACCCCGCGCCGCCGCCGGCGTATCGCCAACCGCCGCCGCCTTTCGCCAACGGAGAGCCGCCTCCGTACCCCGCGCCCGCGCCGTACGCCGGTTTCGTATCCGTGCTGTACGCGCCACCGAAGCTGTCGTGCTGGAACTGCGGTGCGGGGGGGCACGCCGGCCACGAGTGCAAGGAGCCCAGCATGGAGGAGATGACCCGCGCGGGCGGGTATCAGCTCGACTTCGGTGGCGCGCCGCCCGACCCGCAGGACAAGTAGGGCGGTGCGCCCGTGCGATCTGTCTGGATTGGTACCAAAGTGTGAGGTCAAAAATTGTATATGTCGACCGCCCGGTCGCGCGCCCGTGGCCCGGCGCGAAGCCTCAGAACGTGATCCCGGTATATATAATTGACGCGAGACGAGATGTCTATGATGTTGACGTTGCGTGCACTTATCGGATTAATTTGTTAGAAATCCTTTGTAATGTTTAAGAGTAATTGCACTTTCGATGTATTTTATGGGATTCGATGACATTCCAATGAATATTTATTTGTTATTTTAGAGGTCTTGTACATATTATACGAATTTTCACAGTATCCGTAAAGAAATGATGCAACATTCTTTAAAAACAGAAATTGCCGCTTTGAGCATTTCTATTATAAGTTTTGTGTCATAAGAGTTATGGAAAAACGGATAGTCAAAGTGAATATTAAATCTAGGTGAAAGTTCCGTTTAAATCGAAAGTTCTTTTTATGTAATGAATGCCATATTTAAATATTTAATGACTCAAGTTATTGACGAGTAGGAATTATATATATCAACCGTTTGATGCTAACCATTCTAAACATTTATACGCCAAACTTGAATAATTTATAATGGATTTATTTAATCGTGTTCATCTAATGTAAAAAAAAAATCATTTAATATGGTCACTATGATCATATAATTTAAAATTGCGGTGATAATCACTTAATATGTTTTGTCACAACAATGGTATAAATTTATACTAAGATCCATGAAATGTATTAATCCGGAAGTTTGCTGGCCAGTGATATAATATTCAGTGTAAATAAATTAAATTAAATCAAAAGTATCACTTGTCCTGTGTCTAAGAATATTTAAAAGTGCATGAAGAACAAACACTTGAAAATACATTATCTGTCAATTGGTGGTCAAACCTAGATTTGACAAATTTATTAGTATGATTGGTCCTCATAGTTCCTCCACGCGAGGTTGCTTTCAAGGGTATTGCGAATATACGTAAAATCGTTATTATATTTTGAAGGAAAAACTGTGTTTTCTGACTGTAAAATTTTTATATAACTTATTTAATTTTGTTAGTAAAAAGATTTAAAAATAAATTATATTTGATTAAGGTCCGAACATCGTTAGGATAACATAAGGAAACTTTATCAATCCTTCTTGTAACATTACATAGCTCCAATACAACCTTTTATAATCACAAGTTTAATAACATAACATTTTAACAAATCTATATAATACTATAAACCTATATATATATATATTAATAACATTAGTGTTCATGTAAAATGCCAAAATGTTCACCTTGGTATCGCTGGGCGATCTGTCATCTCTCGAGAGTAACTTAATATGGTGGAATCATAGATTGAAAGTGCAATTATTTTATGAACAATGTTAAGCAACTTATTGTATTGAATTTTAAGGGAATTCCAATTAGATAGCAGCATTTTTAATAGGTACGGTGTATACGGCAGCTTAATGTAATTATTATTAAAATGTTTCTTTGTATTTTCAGAGTGTAACAAAATAGTAATTTTTGAGGCATCAATGTGATAGCTTTATTATATGGACACTGGTCTCGCGGTACAATGTTATGTTAAATAATTCACTTTATTATTATCCGAGATCCGATACATCCGATTTAAGCGAGTTTCAGTTTCACTATAATAAATGAATCCATGGTTTTTAATATAGATAAAAATTAGCAAATACTCGAGACAATTGTGTTTTTATTCTAAATATTGTAAAACATATTTTTAGTTACTTAGACTTTAAAAATATAACTAAATATGTATATTTTTAAAGTCAATTAAATATTCAAGTATACAGTATTTATTGAATCAGTATATAATTACATATTTTAACACTATTGAATAAGCATTTTTTTTTAATATTTGCTAATCAGTGTCTTTAATTAGATTGGACACAATGAAAAAAAATGCTAAGATTGATGTAGATTGATGGACCTTTAAAATATCCAATTTTGTTACACTTGCCAAATACTGTACTACAATAATATGTGAAGACATGGAACAATATAGTATGAAACAACAAATTCACCGATTTTAACGGTTTAAATAGCCTTAAATATGTTAAAGACTTATTATTATTTATGTTTTCTGCAATATACTTAATACATGTTAAAAGAAAACATAAATGTAAACATTTTTAACTATATACCAAAATCTAAAGTAACTTTTAACAAATCGTATTACGTATTTTAAAGATAAACAAAAAATAATAACATTACCCTTAGTTCACACTTTTAATATTATTTATGCCCATAATATTTGTTTTATTTTCTGTGCCATACACACACATATTGGTGTGGAAAGCGTAATTTGTTTCAAGTAGGTGTAAGGGCGTAGTCTTCTGGCTTGGTCCGCTGTTCCAATGAATTTAAGCATCAAATTGACAACTTTAAAATAGACTTCATTTAGTTCATCGTCAGTGACTGGTTTGCGCGAATTCACCCTTCACCTTTCATAGAATGAGTTGAAAATCTTTCTTATCTATAACTCGCAGATATCATGAAAAAGAAAGTGTATTATACAAAGTCTGTTGCCAATTGTTGTTGAGTTGATTTGTAATACGAATTCACTTCAATCCTGAGATGTCGTAGCAAAAAAACATGCTTTAAATTTGCGCCACTTCAATGTTGACAATGATCAACAACCCTTATTAAAAAATAAATGGTTTAGTAATAAAATAGTACATACAGTATATTAGTACAAATTGATTATGATATGAGTTAATGAATTATGTAAGGATATTTAGTTAAGAAGAAATTTTATCAAGTGACATGGTTTTATGAACTATTAGAATAATGTAATAATAGAACTACTATAGTGTTTGTTTTAATTTTTAATTATTTTTCAAAAATAAGTGTGTATAATACAAATTTATCTAATATTGATAACGGAATGGCTGTGTTGCTAGTTCTTTCTCGCCCTGAATTAGTGTGAGATGCTGTGGAATTCCCTAAAATTCTTGGTTCAAATTCTGTTTACTACATTGTATTTAATATGTTATTGTGTCTTAGACATAATAACTTGTAAATAAGACGCTCACTTCTAAACTATTTAATGCCCAGTTCAAGTATGCAATATGACGAATATTGTACAAAAGCACTGATTTTGTTTCCTTAGTCCCAAGACTGATCTCTACTACTACTAGCTGATTTGGGCTTCTAAATCCGAATGTTTGACGATGTTGACTGTAAGTTATGCGTCCGACACTTGAATCAGGACTGATTGTTCAATGGTTGAGAAGGAGCTCTGTTAAATTGTGACTGGCCACATGTTGATGTGAATGTACCTATTAATGACTAACCGTGTTATACAATATGAGTTGAACAAGGGATTATTTTGATCAAGCTCACGAAAATGCAATGCTCTTAATTAATGTTTATAATAATAGTCATTGTAAATAGTTACAAATATGTAAGAGAGGTCGCACGTCGAATCCGATGTGTTCATATTTTGTAAATAATTCAGTTTATATAAATTAGTTCATAATTTAGAGATTGACTATATTTGTAAAATACGTTGTAATAATTTGAGTGTCCCTATAGAGTATATTCGATTGTTTCTCTATGATCACTGTCACAAATCACAATTTGCATTTTTAAAGTCCCAGTTTTTGAAAAGTTCAAATTAGAAGGGTTGTATAATTGTTTTTGCATAATTATAAAAAAATACATGTTTTTTTATTGATTCAGATGAATCACGCGCATAGGTGGGTGCTGGTGGTAGCTGTGGCCGAGTGTTTTAAGTTTTATGTTGTTGATTGATCACTTGCCCTGGCTACTGTATTATTGCATTGTGACGCACCTATCGTTCACAGAGCTTTTGTGTCTATTGCTAATAAAAATGACAAAAAGTGTTTTTGTGCTTTTAGTGGTTTGAATTTAATACATAGTGTTACTATAAAGAGACCGTAAGGGACTATTATTTGTAAGATACATGTTATGTCACTCCTTGTGAAGGTTGTAAGTCCACATACCGTAACTTTGTGTTATTTATATCTTAACAATTTTAATATGATAGTTAAAATATAGAGAGAGTAACTTAAACTTCATAACTAAGTATGCGTGTAGCCGAGCCCCAGTACCATTGATACATTACAATGATGGTGTTACATACTGCATATCATTATAGGTTATGCTATTGAGTGTGATAT
Source organism: Nycteola revayana (assembly GCA_947037095.2). NCBI lineage: Eukaryota > Metazoa > Arthropoda > Insecta > Lepidoptera > Nolidae > Nycteola > Nycteola revayana. The sequence goes on along the minus strand of OX344846.2, from coordinate 14,933,486 downwards.
TAATGTTGAACCTTGCCGGTCTACTCAATTGTTTTCAAACAAGTACATTATCAATGAATCAGTAAGCATGTATTGTAAAGTTGTTTTTACATAGGCAATAATAGTCGAATGTCTATGCAGCTTTACTTTGTACTAGTGGAGTATGAAAATATTTTTTTACTTTGTACAGAATGTTATAAATGTGATAAATAATTTTTGACATAATTAGAAATTGTGATTTAGTAAGGTGTGTAGTTTATAAAAACAAGATAAAACTCGCTTTACTGAATAATAAATTATACTATCTTAACTACAGCTATTTAACATTGTTTTTCCACATTTTTTTTATTTGGGTACCTATATATTCTAAGCTGTTGTACCTAATTATTAAAAAATTAGAAATTTCAGGAAAATGAATGTTTCGGCCCAGTGTTGCCAGACCTCTGTATCCCACCAATGCTGTGAATCATTTGCTTCCTGAAAATAAACAACCAAAATCTATACTTTGTGTTTTTATTGTATAATTATAATTAATTTGTGACATTAAACTTACCCAAAAACAAAGCGCTTTTAAATTACCTAAAAAGTAGGATCTCATAAGTTACCCACGAAATACGTGTCTTGCGGCGCATTCTTGCCCCAGTATTTTTTTTGTTCCAGATATGCCAGTGAATAATGTATTGATATATTACTGCTCTGCCAGTACATTCATTATTCGCAGGCATAGCTATATGACCACACAAAGTTTGAAAAGATTTTGTATTTTGAGTAAGAGTCAATTTTATTGAAATGAGGATAATTATATTTTTTGTCCTTTTTAAGTAGGTACATTTTGATAAGACTACTTGTGTAGCCTTTGTGTTCCTTATTTCGTTAAGATGTTGATTGATTGAATGATTATGGATATGAAAAAAATCCGAATTCTTGCCAAATTTTGCTTTCGCGTGGACGCATTAGTAATTTAGTGACACACTGCTCATCGTGTTTTGAATAGTATGAGCAGTGTTATGTAAGTGCACTGTCGAAACAACGTTAATTCATTCCACATACAATAACAGAAGAGCGATTGTTCTTCTGTTTGTCTTTTTTTTCACTTTTATACTATAAACCATAAGTTAGTAGGTAATGGACAAATATATAAGGTTGCCTGGAAGAGATCGCTTTTAGCGATAAGGCCGATAATATATTTTATGATTGGTCATTAGATACGCTAAAATAGCTATACTAGCTGAAGCCTTTATTGTAAAAATTACGGACAGTAGATACCTAGTTATGTAAATGATTGATAATTCCACTCGGAAGTATGAGTTCCGCTAACGATAAAAATTATTCGTTCCCAATTTTCGTTCGGAATAATATTTTTGTTCCGGAGCGATACTCCGATGGAAGCAGGCAGCAAAAATGACAAAAATTTTAAGATAATAATGCGTCGTGCAGTATCTACGTGGCGCTCTCACGTAATATTTCATCGCTATAGGCTTTTTAACGAAGAGTTATGTTCCTGTAGCAATTGGAATGTGAAAAACGTTTTTGCTATGCCTACCATTCATTGTAGTTTTATGCCAAAATTAAATAATTAAAATACGTAGCTATATTGTTTTGCGTCCCTATTTAGGGCAGGAAAAATACATTGCTTTTATTACATAGTTTGCAGTGCAACCGTAAAAGTTGAAAAGCCACATTGACATGTAAGTAGGTACAAACACATAATGTTTTATAGGAAGAAATACTAATAAAGTCCATTAATATGGTTTTTTTCAGAAGTATGAGAAAATTTCATCATAATATTTTTAATTCCAAAGATAATAGTAAGCCTTGACACCTATGTAAGTGTTTAAACATTTTCATTTTTAAACCATTTAATAAGGCTGAAACGTATTCGCCTTTATGTCCGGTGAAGTAGAAAAAAGCGTTCTGGCTAACTACATACCTACCTAATATCCGTCCGAAAAACAGAAAGGTAAATTTGCGAGTGTTTGAAAGTCTAAAACCTGCCTGGTCTCCCGAAAAACGAACACCGTATTGTATTATTTTTATAACAAGATCAAAATCACCGCGATATGACCAGTCTGTACTTATTGTATGTACCTATGATAATAATAAAACGTAAGAGCCCCCACAACTACCTACTTCCCAACCACTGTTTAAAAGTTTGACACGAAGGTTGCGATAAAATACGAAGTGCGTGACTAGTCCTTGAATAGCGGATTTAAAATGTATGTGGGTGAATCTCCAAAATATAGAGATTTGAATTATGATGTTGGTAGATAGATATGTCGTTTTCTACACTAATATTATAAAGAGGAAAACTTTGTTTGTTTGTTTGGTTGTAATGAATAGGCTCAAAAAGTACTGGACCGATTTCAAAAATTCTTGCACCATTCGTAAGCTACATTATCCACGAGTAACATAGACTAAATTTTATTTTGGAAAAGAATAGGGTTCCGTAAGATATTTGGGTTTTTCGGACACAAGGTGTAAAAAATCAACCAAAAAAGTTATTTATTTTGCGTACGCTGCCTAAACTATAAAAGATAGAACCATAAAATGTTCTAATTAATTGTAGATCTTATAAATATCTACAAAAAAGTCCGCGACACACTATACCTATCTATGTCGAGTGAGGCACAACAACCATTTTTTTATTTAGAAATCTTGAATTTTTTTTGGACTACATTTAAACGCGTTTATTTTACTCATTCTATTAATCCTTATCAAAATAAATTATTTCATCTCCAAGTACAGTTTATGTAGATAATATTTGGTCTTTGAATGATTAAAATAAGACGTTGGGTTTTGAAGTTATGGCGAAATTAAAATATTACGATTTCTGCTGCACGGCCCGTTGCGAAGTCTAATAATTTTCGTGCAATTTTTTTTAGATTTCGTTCTTAAAACTACACCTACGCAAAAGTTCTTCTCAGAGCTAATCAACAATTATTCTCAGAGCTAAACAACAGTTCTTTTCAGGGCTAACCAACAGTTCTTTTCAGGGCTAACCAACAGTTCTTTTCAGGGCTAAACAACAGTTCTTTTCAGAGCTAGAATATTACACGCTATTAATATTTTCTTGCACATTTGAAAATGCCTAAAATGCCTAATGCCTAAAATGCTTATTAATTACATTATAATATTTTCATCATTAACAACTTTAACATCCACATAAAGACAATCTGTGCAGCCTGCGGATAATGACTGCGTCGTCGATGATTGTGTCGGTTTCTGTGAATTGACCTGGGAATCATTTTGCTGACCGTCTTTCCTGGGTAGGCTTTTTGCAGCGGTAACTGACATCCGCACGGAGCCGCGGGCGACCGCTATCACTACATCACTACATATTATAAAACAAAGTCCCCGGCCGCGTCTGTCTGTCTGTCTGTCTGTTCGCGATAAACTCAAAAACATCTACATGGATTTTCAAGCGGTTGTTACCAATCGATAGAACGATTCTTTCGGAAGGTTTACGTATATGATTTGTTTGGTTTACCTATGTGTACATTTGACTAATATATATATTGACATTTGTCAGAGGTGTCGGAAAAAATTAAGCCATTTGGGAGCTTTCAACGAAAACGCTGCCTAAACCCTATGAGATATAACAAAACAATGTATGGCAGAAATATTCTTCTCTTTTAGACTACAAAAAAGTCTGGGATAGCATGTCTATCTTTCAAGGTTAACTTGCTATATCCATTATATCTTTTAGAAAAATGAGCATTCTAATGCGGTAATTGTAAAGCTAATCAGACGGATTCAGTATTTATCCTTATCATTTTAAATGAGTTAATATTCTTAAGCATTTCATGCAGATTATTTTACCCCTACACTATATACTTTAAATGAATAACTTAGAAGTTATCGCAAAATAACAGCGCGTGTTTTCTCAGCGCAGCGAGTGAGGTAGGCCGAATGCGATTATGCGCGCTCTATCCATAAGAATTATAGGGCATTTTTTTTTTTGTGTTCGTTGTAACTATAATGGATAGATACTTGAATAGCTATTTATTTAGTGTTTGTTGTATTGTTAGTCCTGAAGAGTATAGGTATTTCATACGATAAAAGTATACCCACCTACTTATTTCACTAAGTTTTAGTAGGTACCTATATTAATTTGTTTCTGTTTGTTTTGACCAAATTTCGCCCGTTTGTTAGAGGTTTAAAGACATTCTGTAGTATAAGTATCAGTATTGTACCGCTAGTATTTAATATACTAAGTAAATACTCCTGTAAATTTGGAAGTTGAAGTTAAAGCACTATTATTGGAATTAGGAAAATTACACAAATAAAGCATTGCATTTTGATTTATTTATGTAGGTAGATACTAGAAACGATGAAATTTATGAATATTTTGTAAGAAATTTAATACAATATTTTGTTATAATAAGTTGTATGTATGTGTAAAAGATGCAATATTTCAACGAATAACAGAACAACAACACAATCCACTCATACAAACGTGCTTTGTTATAATCCAATCCATTTGTGAAACAAACTGTATTACAGTTCATATTTTTCATTCAATCATCTTTTTTTAATAAACAAATATTTTGGCAGTGTCACCTCTGGTGTCACATACCTACAGCAACATATCAATATACTTACCTATTATTTACATAACTCAAATCCTTCGAAATTAAATCTACCTACATGTTACGCAAAAACCTTGTTTTTTATAAACAAAAGACGCTGTTGAGACTGGCCGACTAATTAGATTTGGATGATTTTACGAGCCTTAAATTAACTTTTATTTTATTTAATCAGGTTTTTAAAAGTGTGCCTTTGACGAAGAAGTGCTTTTAAGTTATTTGGGGCGAAACATTTAGGTATAGCCTTGTAGCTTTTCATAGTAGGTACCTACCTAGATATTTTTTGTTAGGGAAAAATATAACAACGGCCTTGTTTTTTTAGAAACATCCAAACCTGCAGGATTTTATCAACTCAGATTTTCCCCCATTAAAACCTTGATAAAATTGTTAAAATATTCCAAATCAATTTGAATTACATTTTAATATTACCTACATATTTCAAATTTAGTATAATTCAAATTATTAAGCTTAGAGTTTGATAAAAAATAGAGGATATACATACCTTGTAACTTCAGGCTTCAGCAGCCCTTTTACTTCCACTGCTGAACTTTCTCTATACCTACAGACTTTGGTGAGCGAGGGATGTTGAGAGTTATTTCCATAATCACCAAGCTGGGCAGGCGGATTGGTGATAGAAGTGAAATGGATATGAACCTTGAGCTGATAGTTGCTGTTTTTAACTTAACCAATTTTAATTAAGGATTTGAGGCGGCCCATAGACCTTCAATAACATTGTGTAATTCATTTGATTGTACAATAAGATTGAAAGGTGCTTTGCATCCAAACAATCAATTAATGTTATTGTTGGTCTAGGGGCAACCTAAGGTTCCTTTAGAAGTTTTAATAGTCATGATTATAAGCTATTTGAGTATGTTGGTACCAGCCACTAGGCAAATACTGAATATATTTTTTTTTCACTTACGTCAATTGTTTAGAAAACATATCTACTAGTTCCATTTATTGAAACACGGAAAGCAGTGTAGTATAAAAACAGCTAAGTAGATATTTACCTAATTACAGGCTAACTGTAAATCAAGAGCTCCTAGTATCTTATTTTAAATAATACCTACAATATAAAGCACAAAGTTTTCTTATATTCGCTTTTCCCATATTTCCAAGATCGAGTTCAAAAATTATTTCTTATAGTATGCTCCAAGTAGTGACCTAGCCAAGTTAAAGAGGCATACCCCAAAGACCCTTATACCTAAGTATCTGTGAAATTGCATAGCTCAATAAATGTTCTGCTGGTTGCTTGATACCCAAAAGATTTCCTAAAAGGCCTCCACGAGATCAGTAAGTCGTTTGCGTAGGTAGTACCTATTCTTGTTTACTTTTCTTAGTTCACTCGGAAAATAATATATACCTAGAAAGTGTAGATATGTCACAAATCAGTCTAACGCTTTGGCATAGATAAGGGTCGTTTAATTGACAACATTTCATTTTTTTAACATGATTTTTTTTTATGAAACTAAAGATAAAAAAATAAAACCTTATTATTTTCTTCATTCAAAATTCAAGGACTGCAAAAAAAAAATGGCACATTTTAAATAGACATAAAGCGCCGGATGACGTCATTATTACGGTTGTTTGACGAAATTTCTTGGTAAGATTTGAAAATTAAATAAATTGATAATTAAAAATAATAAAACAAACTGACATTAGCTAATTATGGCCAATTTAAAATACTTGTGATTAGAGTTGCCAACTTACGAATGTCTTAATAGTTTTTAATTTTAAATAGGCAAAGGTAATATTTCAGTCCGTAATAGTCCGGTAACGATGACGTCAACATGCATTTTTCAGTTTTTATTTATTGTCATAAAAAGCCGGCCAAAAAAACTGTTTTGGGATCAGAATTCGAAAATAAAGAAACGGTATTTTGGTTTTAAGGTTTTACGAATTTTGAAATGTTGTCAATTGTCTAAACAAGAACTGAAAGAAATTTAATGGTTTCCTCCCGTATTTAGACACACAGTAGTTATATACCTAGCCATTTTTCTGAAAGAATTCCTGTATTGCATGTTTCACTATTTATTGAACCGAGTGTCGCGAAACCTTGATAACTTCGCGTGGTGGAGATGATTATGTGTGTATAAATCACATACCTGGGTTCATTCTTTATACTGTTATTTTCCTGGATTTATCTGCTTCGCTTAGATTGTATGACTGCCCTGAATGCTGTATTTATTCTCCGTTCTCCTCCTGTACATAATATAGCCAGATATGAGTAACCCTGTTCACTCATCTGGCTTTGTAGACCACAGTAAGCCCGTGGTGATCTCCGGTGTCTTTTACAACTGGAAAACATTACTCGTATCAGATTTACACGGTAGAATTTCTATGTCACGCACCTCGGACATAGACCTAAAATACAGCTCAAAACAAAACAACGAGGACACACCAGACTTCTCCGGCTGCCACAACGTCCGACAAGTTCCCCGCCAACTCGGGTCACAAAAAAGCCTTCAACAAGGCCGCAATAAATGCTCCGCGCGCGCGCATCCTGGCTGACAACCTAGATTCAGAAGCTCCGCTCTGAGTTCTGTGTTTGCAATCTAGGTCGTCCCTGTAGCTGTAAAGATAGGCTCGCTACGTCGTCCGGATCTCAGCCCGACATAGCGACGCCTTAAAGGAAATCAATCATGGAACATTTAGACTAAACATGCGCCCATCACGTCGACATGGTGTTATCCCACACGTTATGTGTACGATGCACCAAACCGACCGCGATGTCGCCGAAATAGAATATGAAGATTAACACGTAAGGTAAGACACAGAAAGCCACACACGAACAATCACAGATTATTCAAGGTTACTCAAAGATCACTCAAAGTTACTCAACTTTAGATGATGCAGGTTCTGCTGGGGCTCCGCCTTTTCTCACTAGATCAGTACAGTTGTTCCACAACACAGAAAAGTTTAACAATAAACTTAAAGTTGATAATGTTTGGCGGCAATCTTGGTAAAAACCATAAACAACATTGTACTTCCATCCATAGACTAGATATATTTTTTATCTTTGGTATTGCCAACTATAATGACAATATTTACCTAGAAATTCGCGCCTGCCGCGACACCGCGGGCATTCTCTGTTTTTTTTTGTTATTTCTAGTTCGTTTAGGAGCATAACGTCAAAAGCGCAAAATGACAAACGATCGCAAATTGTCAAAAAGCGCACAAAGTCAAAGGCGCAGATTGTCAAAAGCGTAGAATTTCAAAAGCGCACATAGTCAAAAGTGCAGAACGTCAAAGGCGCACTATGTCAAAAACCTACTTAAACTGGGAAATTGCTTGAAATTGTTATTTTTGTTGGTCACAATAGGAAATGAAATACTAACTTGATATTTTTAGGAAACATATATATACTTTTAATTTTAACTAAATATAAATCAGCATAGCAATAGTCAACTTTCTGAATATAATTGTTTTTTTATAATATAATTCGATATCACATTGCTTTCTTTTATTTTTTGGAACTGATTTAAAAAGTGCATTTGTTATATTTCTATCCCAATATTTACTTCTCGTCGCAGTTTATGAATGAATAAATATAAATTAGGTTTTTTTGGAATTCTTTTATTAAGGCGGTCGTGCCAGCCCTCTAGAGCATTAATTTTATTGTCCTATGCCGTTGTTTAGCAACGCTAATTGTACTTGCCGATTGTTTAAGAGTACCAGGTATTTTCTAAATAAACCCGAAAAAAAAAATCACAAGTTAGTATTTCATTTCCTATTGTGACCAACAAAAATTACAATATCAAGCAATTTCCCAGTTTAAGTAGGTTTTTGACATTGTGCGCCTTTGACGTTCTGCGCTTTTGACTATGTGCGCTTTTGACTATGTGCGCTTTTGACATTCTGCGCTTTTGACAATCTGCGCCTTTGACTTTGTGCGCTTTTGACATTGTGCTCTTTTGACAATTTGCGATCGTTTGTCATTTTGCGCTTTTGACGTTATGCTCCTAAACGTTTCTAGTTATTATCGTTTTAGAAGGATATCTAGTTGGCCTACACAAACGATAAAAAAAAAGTAGGTACCTTACTTATCCCCTCATTCTTTAGTCGTCTGTCAGGAATTTGGGCATTTCGTTGGTAGGTATTTATTGATAATTGTGCGTTTGTGTTTATATTTAACCCACCTAAACTTATATCAACATGTAGGTAAAGAAACAGGCAAACGAGTGAATAAATTTCACTCACTTACTTACATACTTTTGTATGTATTTTTTGCTTAGTTTGTAACAAGTATCTAAAACTGAAAAAAGGTTATTGCGCGTGAAAATTTCCCGCGTTATTTTCACGTGCGCCATTTTTTTATTTCAGCCGTTACTAAATAAAATGAGTTACATGTTTTTTCAGCGACACTATGATATTTTTTTATGGGTTTAACATAAAGGCAAACGCTTTATTATCAATGTAATGTTACACAACGCACAAACGGGCACGGTCATTACGTTTCAGCAAGTTTTAACACAAACTGCGCCAAAAATACAATCGAAACATTAAGCTCACTACATTGCCTGTTTCTTCACTTACATGTATAAGTAGGTTAATTATGTTAACATACGCGTCATTTTCAGTCAAACACGACACTAAACGCGCGACCGGGCCCCGGTTCTGTTATTTTATTGTTTTTTAAATCTGCATTTTCGGTTTATGTGAGGTTAATTGGGCGAGCGGGATCTTGAGACGTACCCCTAGGCAGCAGCCTAAAACCAATCTTGTCTTTGTGCCACGAAGAAAATTATACATAGACATTTCTATTCCGCAATGCTGTGCCAAATAGATAGTTACGTAAAAGGTTATAAGTTCTCATTTAGAAGTAATTATTGGATATCAGTGCTTGCAGATTTAAATAAACATACCTAACTAGAAAAAATCTCTGCTCACATAATAAATGGGCAGGTGTGCCGAATTTATGCCTATACATATAAATACTTATTATTGGGTAAAGGTACTATTACAATAAAGGTTTTTTAGTGATAATATGGCATGTTTTCGATGCCTAATTTAATTGCGATTTACTTTTCGATATTTCGATAGCGTCAACACTTACCTAGCACAAAGCAATTGATAGCTTGATTTCTGCCAAGTATGGATTTTGTGTGCGCTTAAAAGCGACCGCAGAATTTAGAATGTACCTAGGTGCCAAATTGGTCGTGACAGATAGACTAACAGTCGAACTAAAGTTTTGTAGAATACTGACCTACTAAATAGATACGGTTACTCTTTTTAAAAGGCAATCGAGTTGGTACTCTTTTTTAAGCTGTTATCAGCTTCTGAATTATTATCAAAGGTTAGTGATTAGGTAAAAATAAAACATTTTAGTAGGTGAGTGGCACACATTAAATTTTATGACTTACATTTTATGAGCTAATTGATGTACCATTATTTTTCACCAACATTTTAATGACACGGTTTTTTTTACTGAATGATAACTCTCCGAGATATTTACTATCAAGTACCTAAGTACTTTCGTGCCATATTTTTTTTGAAGCGTTAATGAGATCATATGGATGAGTTAGTTAAATATGTGTATATGCTTTACATGATTAGGTCAATAATATATACCTACTGTACCTGTAGATAGATTTTTAATAAAAACATATTACAGACATACTCAAAAGTTTACAAGTTAGTAAAAAAAAATTAAGGAAAACTATCTCAGCTTATACTCATTATTCTCATATGAGGTAGGTATATACTCCATATTATTGTCACGTAGTAATACATGTATAATATGGAACAACTTACGTCTAAGAAGCTTACTTATGTAACGTAGATTTTACGTAACGAACGTTACGTTTTTACGTAATAAAAAGTCTATTTTGTATACATAAAAAAATAATATAAAGTTTAACGTTAAGCTCTGTTCCCTCTCAGTTTTAACACAGTGGGTGCCTTGGAACGATAAATGATATCCTGTCATCACATCGCAACTGTTATCTGAACACAGATATAAAGAGAAAAGTGGTTGAAAATGTCGTTACCCACGCTATTTGTTTTTGTAGAACTGACTGCAAGTTTTCTCACCGCTACAAAGTACCTATATTTTTTACTGTCCAGTGAACAAACAGGACAAGGACTCCACAGAAAATACTTGTGAATGTCTAGTTGGAGCTTTGTATCTGGATGCATAAACAATACTCACCAAACATTTCTTTTTAATTCTACTTTCCGTACGCCTATTGAAAGTTTACAGTTTAAAATTAGACCTGTTGGTTTATACTCGCTGTTGTGTTGATTGTTTCAAATTAAAATTTGTTTTGCTGATTGTTTTCTAGTTACCTACAATTGTTTTGTTTCTTTACCCATATAACATTAATGTTCTGTTCTTAATAAGTATGGCTAATGATGTAGGTAGGTATATAGGTACCTACATAACTATCTTTGGACTCGACTGCCACGTTGTAGATATTCGGTGGATTGAGGACATTTGCTTGCGCTTATGATTAAAAAAATAAAATAACACAGACATCGTTTAAAATTCATAAGTTTTGTCTTTTATAAAATGTACAAACGCTAAGCTAAGGAAGTGATTAGACAGACCGGGCGAAATCTTCTAGAGAAAACGAATACAGAGTTTATAAAATATTTAATTACAGAATCTGAGTCGGTTACGTAATTATACTGGTTGATTTTTTACGTCTTGGTATGGTGTGTTGTATGTAAACGGAATAGAATCTATAGACCACAGATTAGAGTTTCGAAAATCTCATAAATTACTTAAAAGAAATACATCCTACGTAGTGTGTGCAAATAATAAAATAGGTACCTATAATACCTAGAATGCAATGACACGAATGAAAATAATGAGCAAAATAGTGTAACTACCTATTACGGTACGCATTTTTACCGTTACGATTTTCAGTCAGTACAAAAAAAATATTATAAAATAACCATGCCATCTATTTCATATAGATACATATCACGCCCTATTATTTTCTAGACGGTAAAATAGTCACCTAGTATATAAGTAGACCATAATATTATAGCTGTGTGTAGGGTGTCTATACCCAGCGATTGACGGTAATAATCTATATCTTCTTACTTAATATATAAAGCTGAAGAATTTGTTTGTTTGTTTGCTTGAACGCGCTAATCACAGGAATTACTGGTCCGTTTTCAAAAATATTATTTGAATGTTAGATAGCATATATATCGAGGAAGGATATAAACTATATCTTATCATGAGGTTCCTACAGGAACAGCTACCTAGTCATGGCTGCAGGAAAAGACGACATTAAGAAGTCTTAAACAAGCGTAAAGGGGAGGTAGATATATAAGTTTTTTAAATATACATATTGTTGAAATTAAACATTTTCTTGGCATGTTTTTGCCAAGAATTTTTTTAATTACACAGTCTGACAACCCCGCATAATATAACGCTATCTCAAAAGGTGTAAGCTAGCACTTCTTCTAGTTATATAGGTACTTATTATATAAAATCGAAATCTTAAATACTAAATGGAAACACTTAGGTACTTAGTGCGCATTCATAATGAGAAGGTTAAGGCATAGACCTATGAGTAATAGTTTCTTATTTATGCCTAGTAGAAATGGAAGTAGCCGATATAATGATCAGATAGATAGAGTAATGACTTTTGTGCCGTGTGCCGTGCTCATTACATTAGTAAATATAATACAATACAATAATTTCATGATTTTAAAATATTTACATGTTGCTTTATGGATACTTGGTATAGAGGTCGAACTTTCAACAAACAAATTGATACGAATGTGCAAGTAAATGGTATTCGGTTGGAGTCAGTGGAGTCAACTGTCTTTTTGGGAATAATTATTGACTCCAAATTGCAATGGGGCCCACATATTGCGAAACTATCGGGAAAACTTAGCTCTGCGGCCTATGCTGTTAAAACTACTTATGAGACGACTCACTGATTTGGATATTGCTAGAATGGTTTACTTTAGTTATTTTCATAGCGTAATGTCTTATGGGATTCTTCTGTGAGGAAACTGTGCGGACATTGATAGCATTTTTGTACTACAGAAACGAGCAGTAAGGTCCATATATAAACTTAGTTCGCGAGTTTCCTTACGGGAGAAATTCAAAGAGACTAATATTCTTACAGTCGCATCATAATATGTCTATGAAAACCTTTTATATGTTCATAAGAAAAAAAGCGACACTCATAATGTTAATACTAGATCTAAGCATAATCTCGTTTTACATGCTACTCGTCTCCACAAAATTTGCAATTCTTTTATGGGGCAATGTATACGATTCTACAACAAACTTCCTAATAATGTAAGAGATTTTTCAACAAACCAGTTTAAACGATATGTCAAAGATAAATTATGTAAAAAGGCTTATTATAAAATTTCTGATTATGTTAATGACAAAACTGCTTGGGAGTGAGTTGCTCTGAAACAATACTGCTTTATTAATAGGTAATTGTAAAGAAAAAAATATTTAAAAAAAAAGGTTCCTTCGAGTTTCTTGCCAGTTCTTCTCAGAGTTGCCACGTCCAGAACTGGTGGTAGAAAAAGAAAGGGACGCATCATAAGAACATGATTTAAAATATTTAAAATGTATCTATATGAATAAAGAATTTTTGACATTTGACTTTTTTTGACTTTTTGCCTACTTGAACCTTCGCACAAAGGTGTAGTGGGAGGGGAGGGGCAATCATTGCCCCTCCCAAGAGGCAGAAACGGTGACGCACGGCGGTGGTCATGGTTGTCGATCTAATCGAGTGTCATCGTCGTCAGCGCCGAGACAGGCTACTGTGGTGGTTTTAGTGGGTAACCGGATGCCCTGGTGCGCTAGCTAGATAGAGCCGCGAGCAAGGGAAGGAGTCCCACACGCCCCCATCGTCATTCACCAAGGCGGTGGGAAGTCTTTAAAAGACTACCACAAGGTTAAAAAAAGGCTGCCTCGCTGCGCTGGTACCAATCTGCTAAACAGATTTTACGCTTCAAATACAGACACTTGTTTAAATGTAGATTTTCGAATCAATCTCTTTGGTTTGAAATTGCAAACTGTACAAAAGCATACTTATAACACTCATGACCTCGTGTCAGCGCCCGTACTCACTACACATAGGGACGTATATTGGTTTTTTGACATCAAAGGCTCGCTAGAAACGTTGAGCTCTATGGGAAACATCAGGCAAATACGGGACTCCGCGAACTCTTGATAAAACAAGGGACTTTGACAATAGTTCAACTTCAGAGTTTATATCAAAATTACCAAGTAGCTTTGTCTAAATTTAGGAATAAAATATAAATAAACAATTCAAAGGAACTTTCTATTATAGCATGGTTTATTAAAAGTGTTAAGCTGCGTCGACGAATTCTGTGTAGGTAATGCAGGCGTCGGGGGCCGACCTGGCGAGAACACAAAATGAATCGTTTAACGCGTTGATAATACATATATTTCTCCTAATTTAATTAAGTGTCAATAATAATTATACCTACATTTAAATTTTAAGTACACTATGTTTTATTAAATTCTATTTGTTGTAGTACCTCAAATAAACGTTATTTAATTTTAATAGCTAAGCAAAAAGATATCGATAAATATTTTGATAACAATATCATTATTATTAATAATTTTGCAAATTTTACTTAAAATATATGCTTTTTAAATAAATGAGGATTCTATTAGAAAATTGAGTAGTTGCAAAATAATAGCATTCCTACATTAATTTAAATCGCGAATCGCTATCGTGCTTTCGCTTCTATTTACTTATACCCTCAGGTACTTAATTACAAAGCTTGAAATCTCATTATGTATTTCAGCCCAAAACTCTAATTCAAATTTATGTGGCCTCTGTTAGCAAACGCAATAATTATTTTTGAAGGAAAAATTAAAATATAATTTGAGGTGAAAGAACCACAATTATAACAATGTTAAATTAAGCTCTTACAAACCAATTGTTTGGTGCTAAAGCAGTCTTTGCAAGCCTATAACGTTTTCTGTATGTCTTTACAAACGATTATTATAATTAATATGTCCCTACTAAAATATATTTTGAAATAAGCAACTGAGTATCTATGTTTTAGCGTAATAGTAAATAAATATCCTGAAAATGTAGAGCAGCTGCTATTGAAAATAAAAGTTAAGTTAAAATTATAATTGTCTAAGTTATTTTTTGTCTTTCGACTGCTTTAAAAATACTTCTTGATGTAGATTTGCTGGCCTATTAAAAAATTATATCATTGTCTGATTTTCTTACTATCAAATTATTACATACGTAGGTGCGTCTTTCCATTCTATACAAGGCCAGAATGCAACCATAGGAAACTGCTCGTGTATATATTGTAATGCTGTTTTGAAGTCTGTGATTACAATATTATATACACGAATTTTGCGTACTAATCGTGTATAGTTTGTACCGTGGATTTATTTATTTATTCATTTGTGGATGTGTGGTGGACGCAGTGGTTGCTTGCGTCTTCGTTCCAGACTATACTACACAACTTACTTACGATTCGCGAAGCGGGGCTCCGTCGAGCTTAGTTAGTAGACGCCATATGAGGTTTATTTTAGGTTTAATTGTGAATAAAAAATCTGTGTCTGCTAACTAAGCTCGATGGAGCCCCGCTACGCGGGGCTCCTATTTCTGAGTGGTTTAAAAAAAAAACCACGAAGACTAAGGCGGGAGCGAAGCGAAGTGGAGCTCCCGCCTTAGTCTTCTTACCTAACTTATCCGAGTCGGGTTGCACTGACAACAAACACAACGTTTACAACGTTTCTTTTCTACACTATTGGTCCACATGCTTACTGGCGCTGTACGTTTTGGAGCGCTGTACTTACTTACATCACTACAAAGTATACGCGAGTATTTGCGTACTGCTCTTGTATATATTGGAAGAATTTAGTAAAAAAGTTATTTCCAATCTGTACGTGATTAGTTTCACACCCTTGCGTTCTGGCCTTGTATAGAATGGAAAAACGCTACGTAGGTATGTTGCAATTGAGAATTACTATTAAGTTTATATAATCATCTTTGGTCCGTATTACATCCGAACGTACGAACTTGGACCTCCATGGAAGGGGTTATAGTCAGTCGCAATCGCTGGAGAGTTAATTAAATATGCTGCTGTATAGGAACTGCTGCAACCCATTACCTAGTACATACCTACTAGTATACAATTGTCATAGATGACACTATGAGAGTTGGGACCAATGTCAAAATGTGCTTTTCGAGGAACGGAGGATAATTGTTAAACTAAACATACCTGGAAATCTGTAACTTTACAAAATTATTTTTATCTGGCGCGAGAATCGAACATTTATCTATACCGATAGGCCACTAAAGTTGAAAAAGTTAATTCATCATTATTTTTTTCAATATACAATTAGCTACTAGAGCTGTGATCTTATAAATATACTTTAATTGGTCTTGTAGGCTGGAATAGACTTAATAAACGACATGGTACCACATTTTACTACAACAACAACTTCTAGAATTAATATCGTACTACTATTTGGCGTTATAGCCTTTTTACGAGTCTTGAAATCCTTTTAGACACCTTTTCACTGTTATTTTTATACATCTTGGGTCTTTAAGTTACTAATAAAAGTAATCTGCAAAACATGCGGCTGGAACATTTTATGTATTTTACCTTGACTTTTAAAGTCATGTGCCGATTTTACAAAATATCAACGGAAATGAAATTCAGATCTTTCATATTTGAGTTACAGCTTTAATTTATAAAATTAATCCTAATTACTTTTTTTTCGAAGAAAAACGAATTCTATAAGAAACCTCTTTTTCTGTTTCTATTTACTAAAGAAATATTGTTTTTAGTTTTGTAGTTAGTTGACCAACAAAACTAAGCTATGCTATGTTAAGCTATGAAGATCAAAATTGCTGCACAGGAAGGAGCGTTCGCGTTCAAGAAGGTAGGTACTTACTTTAATTTCAGTGAAGTTTATTTAACTTTGCATAGCTTAATTTGTAAGATCAGGGAACGACGACATACAGTATTGTATTTAGTCTATGTATTTATAAGTTCTTTAGTAGTAGGGTAAGTAAATGGTTCTGTTTCAGTTGTTAATTATGTATTTACAATTTAGTCAAACGTGTGTGCTAAAGACGACCAGTCATTTAATTACATGAACATTTAAGTACATATTTTCTATTATTTAAGTATGAGTATATACCGTGTCTTATTTTTACTTATAAACACTAACAAAAATGATATGCAAGCGATATAATTAATTGTGCGCCGTCAATATATAGGTGGAGCGTATAAAAAACAAATCTATTTAAAAACGCTTTTTCCTGAAATATAAGTTTACTGCTTTTAGTTACTTAACAAACTTAATTATACAAAGTGTGCATAAACCCCCGTAGCGTAGCGGTATTTGGCTCCCTTTACATCTTGGAGGTCGTGGGTTCGATCCCCACGCCGGACAAGAAATCTTTGTGTAAATTATAAGATTACTTACCGGGTCTGGTTGGTTGAGGGACTATCCTCCGTGCCTCGTAAAGCACGTTAAGCTGTTGGTCCCGATTGTTATAACATCATCTATATGTATCGTATACAAGGGAACAGCAGCGTTTCCTTGTGTGTTATATCATAATACTGCGGTCACCAACTCGCCTGCAAAGCGTTGTGACTATGGCAAATACCCTCCCTCGGGATGAGGCCCATGTTCAGCAGTGGACGTTATACGGGTTGATGATGATGATGATGTGCATAAACTAATTGCTCAATCAATTTAATTATTATTTATGAACAAAACCAAATGGAAGTTGATTCAACTCGAATGAAGTGCAGGCGTTAGAATTAGAGTAGGTAGACTGTCCCCCGAAAAGAAGAAGTCCGCGAGCTTAAAAAGTGTAAAATTGGAAGGCGGCAGGGTATTCCCTGACAGAAGACGTTATACGCTAAAGAAACGCTGAAAACGAGAGCGGATCACGTGATCGACAATAGATAACTGAAAAACAATGTTGTCGCATGACATAAACACAGCGCGGGGCAGCCATTTAGCGCTGTAGTGTCCAAATAAATTTTCTGATATTTTTTGTACTCACGGAGGCACAATGCAAATATTCCGCCCAACTCTAAGCTGGCACTTATTGAAATATTTGTATATGAAAAATCCCAAGATTAAATTCGGTTTCACGAATACGAGATAAAAGTCAATTGGACATGTCAATATAGATAGTTTTCTATTGATTTTAACAATCGTTGTATCTAGTAAGTAGGCCTTTTCATTTTATACAAATGCAATATTAAAGTTCCGAGTAGAGTATCAGCCATTCATACCCGAAGTAGTGGTTTGATGTATCTTTTGTTAAATGTAATCCATATCGTACTGCTCTAAATCATCTCAGACTCTATACTACAGAGAAATATTCAGTCGAATTAAAACGTAGGCGAGGTTTTATTCAACATGACTATTTTACTACGAAATATTCAATATTATACAGTTTTTTTTTTATTTCGGTCCATAGCCCTAATTATTTGGTGTCCGATTTAAATTAATAATTTTGCAATCAACACTCCATAGAAGTAAATGGCATTAAAATATTTAGTTCAGTTCTTTTGTTGTGGAATGTCAGAGTTTTAGATTAAAATATTAACAATCAACGGATCTAGTTTTAACATTACTGTGACAGTAAACATTAAGGATACAATTACCTATCTTAGTATGAGGTAGGCCATTAAAAATTTTCATTGGATCTTATCTGCTATAGTTCGCAATGCTATTACCATTTTCACTAAAAAATAAACTAAAAACTTTTAAGAGCACATCTGTGTTGAGCACCGCTGACTGAGCAACAAATTGTGAAGCGATATTTAAGTAGGTTATTAAAGTAACAAACACTTAAAGAGGTTCGATAAGTATCAGCGATCTGAGCCACAGTCCGAAAAAAATTATAGATCTCTTAGGCCCTTAAGGGCTTATGTCATTTGGTCGTACTTATCCTTTTTAAATTTGATTTATTCGTGATTGGTAGAATGCTCGAAAATTGTAAAGAGTATACGAGTTATGTACCTATTATTTCAAAGACTTATGTTGTTCAATCATCCGCAGTTCGTATATGTATCAACGTCCTCAGTTGATCATGGGCCTTCCATGTTATGGAGCCGTAAATTACGGAACCCAACGTTGAGATGTTTGTCTGACTGAAGGAATCAATGGGACGCAGAACTTTGGCATTTACATGTATATTTACAGTGCCATGTATTTAGTAAAAGTTAAACATATTTATAAACGCGAAGAAAATAAAATTACAATGTCAAAACGAGCATAAAAAAAATTTAACAATGAAGTGAAAAATATTTTCTAATCTGTCATGTGATCATCTGGTAAAGAGGTTGCCACAAAACATTTTCCTTTTTTTTTGTGAGGAAATCCATTCTAATACCACAGCGCAAAAGGCGCCAGAGTTATGTGGTGGTGCCACTAAAACCTCACGATTTTCTATGACTATCTGTTCCGCGCGTTCACCCAAAAGTGAATTTCTGTCTAACTTGTTCCAGCCATCCCAGAGATTAGGCACCCGTAACAAAGAGACGAATAAAAAAAGGGTTTTGTCACATTTCTTTACTTTCATACTGAGATTAATAAAGAATTGTTAATTTCATAGAACAAAGCTGAATTCTATTATATTAATTTATTTTCCATATCTTTATGTAGGTACAGCTGATATTTTAAAGTGCTATGAGCGTGTTTAACATTATAAAAGGATACTTAGAATGTAAGAGCTTAAGCAGAATATTAATAAATATTACGTAGTATTGTGTGGTTTGTTTGCAACCATTAAGCGTGTTCCTTCATAAAATATGCGCATTTTATGTAGAATGTATATTAGCTATTTTATTTTCTTTGTTTGTGCTATATCTCTTAGAAATACTTATTTGAATAGAAATTATTATTTATATATTATCTTATGATTTTCTTATTTTAATAGATCATCAGACATTAGACCAGACCATTAGACTTAAAATAATATTTGTGCCCTCATTTATTACTTAAAGGTAAAGTAACCTTTTGTCATCATCCCAGACACGGTTCGAGACTTCAAAAACGGTTGTGGTCACAGCCACTTGAAAATCGGTGTTTGAATCATAGTAAGAGCTTGCTCATTAATTGAATTTGATAATTTGCTTTTTACCGCGCACTAAGTTCGTCTCGTCAACACTACCCTGCTGATGCTCTGTAGATAGGAGAAGTCTTCGGCTGGTGATTGTTTTAATGTTTTTTAATATCCATTTTGCGCGTTATTTTTGCGGACGGGAAGGTGCAAATGTGCATCCTAGATTTAATACTTGTCCGAATGAGCGACATTAATACTAAGTAGATATTTTGTGTTTTTAATTAAGATGTCACAAGAGACAAGACTATTTATGGTTGTGACCGACCCACACTCTACAACAGTGGATCTATCCTTGCTTCGTCCATGTATATTATTATAGGTATTTACAACCATTTTTAGGGTTCCGTAGCCAAATGGCAAAAAACGGAAACCTTATAGATTCGTCATGTCTGTCCGTCCCTATGTCACAGCCACTTTTTTCCGAAACTATAATAACGATAATGTTGAAACTTGGCAAGTAGATGTATGTTGTAAACCGCATTAAGATTTTCACACAAAAATAGAAAAAAAAAACAAAAAAATTGGGGTTCCCCATACTTAGAACTGAAACACAAAAAAAAATGTTCATTGAACCCATACGTGTGGGGTATCTATGGATAGGTCTTTAAAAATGATATTGAGGTTTCTAATGTCATTTTTTTCTAAACTGAATACTTTGCGCGAGAGACACTTCCAAAGTGGTAAAACTTGTGTCCCCCCCCTGTAACTTCTAAAATAAGAGAATGATAAAACTAAAAAAAATATATGATGTACATAACCATGCAAACTTCCACCGAAAATTGTTTTGAACGAGATCAAGTAAGCAGTTATTTTTTTAATACGTCATAAACCGTAAACTGCAATTTACCTTTCATTCATTCAACTATTATTAACATCGATCAAAGTTACAACGAACTACAAGAACTTCTATACTATGTTACTTGTTGTATTCTTGATATCAAAAATAGGTAGGCACTTGCAACTAGTACCGAACCCTTCGTGCGAGAGTCCGACTCGCACTTGGCCGGTTTTATACTTTGCATTTGCGACAGATTATTATTAGCAACATCTGAAACCCTAATAACGAAAATAAAATAGCTTGAATTAATTTTAATGATACGACCACCCAAAAATGTAGATATCGTATACTTTTATTTGCTTTTGTACAATTACTTTTGATATTAAAATCTTATTCACATAATACGTACCTACTGTTATATTATACCTTAAAAATTGTATGTTAATTAAATTTGGAAAAATTATGATAAAATTACGATTTAAATAACAAAAATGTTTTTGTTAGTTGCGTAAATGTGGTCAACGACTTTGCCTTTATTTTCCTTTGTTATACATGGAGTGGGTAGGTATTTAACAAAACAATAGGTTATTATTATTAAGCAGCACAGACTATTTTTTATTAATAGATTTACCTAGTGTTTAATGAATTATAAAACCACATATTGGTACAATAGTACCAATAAAATATGGGTAAGTAGATACTGTTGTACCAATATGTGATCTAATTTTACTAAAAACGCTTTGATATCTTTTAACTTATTTTGTTTAAAATGACAACATCCATTCTTAAGGATGTTTGTTGATGACATATTCATTTAATTTATTCTTTATTGTACACATAAATATCAGTTCCATAACATTTAAAGATGGTGAAGAAATATAGGTACCTACAATGGCAAGCTTAGCTACCTCATTCATGAATTTTACTGCCAGCAAATTATATTTAAAGTGAGATTTATTTTACCTTTCAACCAATACATTGACTATTATTTGTGTATTTAATTCCTATGTACAGCTATGCTACAGCGACCTTTTGAATTTACATAACAACGATATTAAATATTAAGAATGCCTGACTTTGACGTCACGTCTTATCAAAGGCAATTGTTTCGTATAATTAAATTCACGATGTTATTTTACTAAATCTATACTTCTACCTAAATTAATATTATAAAAGGAGAAGATTTATATTTTTGCATGTAACGGATAAACTCAAAAACAAAAGGACCAATTTCAAAAATTGTTACCTTAAAGGTACCTATGTTATGCTATCGACTACTACAACGACAACGGGTATATTTTTTGGTTTCACTATAACGGAATAGAATTAAGAACGGGGTGAAAACGCACGTACTTTTTATTGTTACTTTTAAAATATACAGGATTTGTCATAATTATTTTTGTAGGGAATTTCACTACGAGATAGCAAACATTACAATTAATAAAGAATTAGGGTTTAAGTATCAAGGAAAATAAAAAACCGGCCAAGTACGAGTCGGATTCGTGCACGAAGGGTTCCGTACCATTTTCAAGTGCCTACCAGTTGCCGTTATTGATATCGAGCAAAAAAACGAACGTTTGTTGTATGGGAGCCCCGCCTAAATATTTTTATTTTTAGTATTTGTTGTTATAGCGGCAACAGAAATACATTATTTGTGAAAATTTCACCTGTCTCT
Organism: Nycteola revayana; assembly: GCA_947037095.2. Lineage (NCBI taxonomy): Eukaryota > Metazoa > Arthropoda > Insecta > Lepidoptera > Nolidae > Nycteola > Nycteola revayana. The sequence goes on along the minus strand of OX344846.2, from coordinate 14,911,382 downwards.
ATCGCGGTTCTTGAGATACCACCTGGTGACCGACAGACAGCGTAGTCTTAGTAATAGGGTCCCGTGTATACAAGCTTTTTTGTGATGATGACTAAGTGAAATCTAATCTTTAAGAACAATTAAATGTCCGTGCTTCATACCAGTAGAATTTATATAACCTAGGTATAATTTGATGCACTTTTAGTTAGCGTAAATGCTAATTAGCATGGATAATGCCAGATTTTGTCAGTTGCAAGTAAATAAGTTTTGCATGTTCTCCAGATAAAGCTAGAAATTGTATTTAGATAGTTAAGATAAGTCTTTACTGTTTCAAAACAAGTTTACTTTATGTAAGTACAAGATTTGTTGCCCGCCCAGACTTTTAGGCACAAGTTTAATTTTATTATAAGAATTATTAAACATAATGCATCATTTTATGTTATCTTTGTTTTGTTGAATGGTTTTTAAAATCAAGTGTGTATGCTTAAAATTTTAGCCGAGCAACAAAAAGATAAAATTGAAAGAATAGGCATCAATACATACTTAGTATAAAACAAAGTCGCCCCCCACTGCCTCTCTGTACATACGCTTAAATTTTTTAAACTACGCAACGAATTTTGATGCGAATTTTTTTAATCGATAGAGTGAAAGAGTGTTTATATATACAACATTCTGAATTGCACCCGTACGAACTCGGGGCGGGTCTATAGTAGTTAAAAAATGTTTATTTTTTTTATCTTTTGAGATATGACAGATATACATGTAATAAATTAATTAAATCACATACAAGGTGATTGTGGGGAAATCTTAGAAGAAGATCCTGTAAAACAAATAATATTTCGTCGGTAATAGTGTGATACCGCGTAAGTGACCGTGGCTTATAAAGTAACATTTCTTCCACCAAGAAATAAATAAAGTTTTTTGCTAGTTCTTCTCAGAGTGGCCACGTCCAGAAATGGTGGTAGCAAAAAATAACAAAAAGGACACATCATAGGAACCCAGGTTGGCCGAAGCAAGGAAAACCTGTTCAGGTGGAAATTCATAGACGACTCCGCCTTGGAGTGTAAGTGTGGTGCTGTGCCACAAACGATGGGACACTTAATATCGTGTCCTGCGCGTCCTGTCAGCTGCACGTTACAGGAACTGATGGACGCTGGTGATGATGCCAAACAAGTGGCCGAATTCTGGGCCGAGTCCATTTTGATTGCTATCGACACGCTAAGAAGAAGAAGAAGATAGGAACATTATTCCAAAATATTTTTAAATATGTCCATGTAAATAAAGATAATATATTGACTAATACATATTGTACAAAATTATCGTATAAAATCTTTAATCTAATTCTATTTTAACGATAAATTACAATCCTATTATTTCAATTTTATAAACTACATACATAGGTACGTACCAAAGATGTCAACTCCAGAAGTTAGATATCTTTTTAACATTAAAGAAAGTTATGGCAGATGAAAAATTGAAAAAATAATAATTTTGTTTTCTAACTTTGTACTTAAGTACTCGTATAATGATCAACTGGGGTCGATGTTACGCCAAGTGAACCCATTTAAAAATATTATTAGCTATTCTTGGCTATTTACTGATAAGGTCAAAGCTCCGAACGGGAGACATGTTTCTATTTTGGCCAAATGGAATAGTTAAAACTAAAACATTGGTTTCGAATCCTTTTTTTATTTATACTACTTCCCGCGTGTGGTTTCAACCGCGTTGTTCCCGTTTCCATGGGCACTTTATAATTAAATATAGTCTATGCTACTCCCGGATAAAGTAGCTTTCTAATGGTTAAAGCATTATTATTGAAATCGGTCCAGTAGTTTTGGAACATATTCAATTAAGACTCTTCTCTTTAGAAATATTAGTATAGACTCTATCTTCGAGCTTCGAGTACCTACGTTAATCATTAAACGTGTTTAACCAATAATCATTAAAATATATGCCTTTATGCGATATACAGTAAATTGATTCCTCCTAAAGTATACGACAACCTCCGTAGCGTAGCGGTATTTGGCTCGCTTTAAATCTAGGAGGTCGTGGGTTCGGTCCCCACGGCGGACAAGAAATCTTTGTGTAAATTCAAAGATTTCTTTCCGGGTCTGGTTGGTTGAGGGACTACCCTCCGTGCCTCGGAAAGCACGTTAAGCCGTTGGTCCCGATTGTTATAACATCATTTATAATAATCGTATATCAAGGAACGGGCAGCAGCGTTTCCTTGTGTGGTACAACATAGTACTGCGGTCACCAATCCGCCTGCCAAGCGTGGTGACTATGGCAAATATCCTCCCTCGGGAGGAGGCCCATGTCCTGCAGTGGACGTTATACGGGCAGATGATGAAAGTATATGGGACTTCCCTCTTCATTCCGATGGTATGCTACTCATACAACAAGGAGCGGGATTTACCTACGAAGTGGTCAGTATTGAAAAAACCGAAAAAACCATCAGTTCAGAAACCTTATAAAAATAGATACTGCATAATGAAGTCCTTAACTTATTGGTTTAGGAATTTTATTTATGTTATAAATATGATAATTACATATGCCATTTTACAGAGGTCGAGCTGGGCGGGTCACATCCTTAATTAGCATTATTAGACCACAATTCTCAAACTTCATTTAAAATCGGGCTTAAAGTATTGCGGCACTGATTTATATATAAAAATATATAAGCACGCAAAGTACGATGAAAATCACACAAAATAAAAAACATTTTTGTTCTTGGTGTCACCGTTTTAAGATGGAAGATGTTGGCTTGACACCAGGTACAAAAAAGGTTTTTTTTTCAGCCGTAGGTTTACCTACCTACTTAGTAGGTAAGCCAAAATGCTTTTGCTACCTCCCCGGGCATAAAACTGAGAGCAAGGTATCACCTTTATTAAATGTATAAAGAATGCAAAAAAAATCTGTTTTGTTACCTAAACAAATGTGTCTGATTTTGTGAAAATTACCTTTTAATGCCATTTGGTGGGTTTTAGGTTTGTTATTTTTATACAATAATATGAAAAAAGTATACCCTTTCTGTCCTTTAATGTTAGCTTAAATTATATCCGATACCTATATGAAAATCTGTTTATCATAATAATCATAATGAATGTACTAAGACTTTTACTCAATTTTTCTTACCTATATAAACTACCTACTAAACTACCTATATAAACTAGATTCTAATAATTAAAGTAAAATGACATACAATCGACACTATGTTGAGATTCCGTTACGATTGTGTCATATTTGGTATTCAGCTTAAACTTTAGCAAATTATATCATACGGATAAAGATGGTTATGTCTTGGAATTGTGGCGTGAGACAAATAGCACTTAAGAAATATCAATGTGCTGATAGTTATTTGACAGCATCAGTGGGATGAGACTTTACTCACTAAATGATATCAAGCATTGGCAAAATCGGAGTCCAGGAGTTGTGTTATGTAGCGGTGGACTGTAGATCCATAGGTCACTGGTTCAGATCCGGCTTGAAGGACCAAAATGTTATGTAACTGTGAACTGTATATTAAATAAATAAGAATGCTATATGAATAAATAAATGTATTTTATGATAAAGGATAAAAGGCTAGTTGACACTTTTTTGTAATTATTTTTATATGGTTAAGAATGGTTTTAATAGGTCAAGAAAAAAATATGGCATTTATTTCAGATCTAGAAAGCACTAAAATAAATATTTTAATATTGGCTTGACATTTAGAGATGAAAACGATGTCAGCCATGTTAATCTATATTTTATACATTATCTGTGTTCAAGATCGATGACGTCAAGACTCAGAAAGTGTAATAGTAAAGGATCGTGTTCATGTTTTTTAACGAGACGTTTGACGTCACAAAATGGCTGATCAGCCATTTTGTGACGTCAAATGTCTTTTTCGTAAGTTAAAGACATAGACAAAATAAATTTTCATATTGAGTTTATACAAACATATTCAAGTTTTTTGAACAGAAATTATTATATTTAGGTTTCATATGACAAATACTTTTAGAAATAAACATAATTGTAACATAATTTCATATGTGTCAACTAGTCTATTGTGTGTACAATGTATAACTGACAGCACTAATAAAAATTGTTTGTTGTAATAGGAAAGAGATAAATAAAGGGAATTGCAAAAGAATAATAATTAAAAAAAGGATAAACGATTTATATAAAAAAAGCGTTGAACATCAGACATCATCACTACAGTTAGCTGCTCATGAATTGAAATTCATGCGATCCGTATAAATAATATCTGATACCTACACGGATTTCATAAAAATATGGAGTCGCGTTTTGTTTTAACTTGTCCTTTTGTTGTAGCTATTGTAATAAAAAACGAAACGATGTGCTTCTATTGTTTTGCTGCCTCATTTCCTGCAAATTTTCCTGGAAAGAGTAAATAATAAAAAAAATTAATTAACTATGCTTTCTGTAAATTAAAACACGAAGACGTTACACAAGTACGTGAATGATAGACAAAAAAGTTATCAACGTTGGAAAAAATCATCGAAATAAGATACTTCATATATTATTTACTAATAAAAACTTGTTATTTAGGTAAGTTATAAAAAATGTATTACCTTAATTATTATTGGAAACCATGAAGGCATGTTTGCATTTTTAACTAAGTATAGAAATTGGCAGATATTATCTATACCTGCCTATTGGTATAGTTTAAGAAATAGACGGAAACATTGTATTCCATTTCTCTGAATATACTTGGTTTGTTATACATAGTGCCATTGATATCCAAACTTTACCTTATAAATTTATTAATAAATTGGAAAAGCTATTGGTGGTGCTCGTTTTTCGAGCCTGTGCTGGCGACGCAGCGGAGGTAACGGATGAGACTTGCGGGTCAGCTCGGCGCTGGAGTCTTTCTCGAGGAATGTGCACACCTAATGTGGTTCGGAAGATTGTTGTTAAACGTATATATCTACTAATATCATATATATATCTACTAATATAAATCTATAAAAATTATAAAGCTAAACAGTTTGTTTGCTTGAACACGCTAATCTCAGGAACTACTGGTCCGATTTAAAAAATCTTTGAGTGTTAGTTAGTGTGTTGTTAAAGCACATTTATTGAAAAAGGCTATAGAAAGTATGACAATAGTATTTAAAAATAAATAATTTGAAATGTATTATTAAATAATATTGGCTTTATTTAAGCCTGTTCAATAAGAATGTATTTTAATTTATAAACTGTAATCTTCTTCTGTAGTCAAACGATAGTTTTAAAGTCAAATTCCTATAAAAACCGCGGGAAGCTAGGTTATTAAATATTCCTAGTCCTTTACCACAAGTACCAAAATAAAGAATTTTGTTATTTGAACTGGGGGGACCAGGAGCCAAATTATTTAAAAACTCGAATTGGCTCTCGTTATTACGAAACGTTCTCGAGTGCTAATCAACGGGGTAATGCTAGTAAGTTACATAGTGTAGGAAAATCTACAGTAGCTGCAAAAACGACAAAAAGGCTAGCAGCGCCATCTCGCACCTAGCATCCCAACTAACCTGTATCGCGAAATACGAGTTTGCAAGCCAATTTGTACACATACAAGTCCTGAACATTATCAAAAGACAATGGCCGTCGGCCGCCGGGCATAGGTACCATCTCGTCCGGTGGAGGAACAACTCCAACTGTTTCTCTTTAATAGATTTAGAATAGTTTATAAGTTAGTTTTTTTTGTATTAGATTGTATTTTGATAAACAAAGGTGTCTGACGGTTTTAGACCTTTAAAGTTGTAAGCGTATTTTTATATTATCACACCTATATTATTAATAGGTTATCTAATTAACAAATCCTAAAGTTAAAATTGTTTGTCTATTTCCAGATTCTAGAATACAATTTGATTGATTTATACTTTTTGTAGTCACTATCATAACATACCCTATTATAGCAGTCAGAAGGTTGAGTTTTAATTATTTAAAATGTCAATAGTGGGTAGGTAAAGGTCTTTTCCAGAAAAGTTAATTTTCGGACCAATAATGAAATAAAAACTCATGCGGTTTTGTATTGAAAAGTGGTAATATATAAACTATTATTTTTATAATAAAAGTGTTAAGTTAATCGCTTGAAATCCAATTCATAGCTTCAATGAAAACAAACAATAGATGGTTGGTACTCAACGTATTTTGAAGTTTCTGGAAAATTAAATACCTATATAAAATAAAAACATATATTAGGTATGACAAATATTTGGGTTAAAACCATTAATAAAGGAATTTTACAGTAATACTATAAAATTGTTTATAAAACGTGGTATTCCAATAGCACAGTGAAATAAAGACTAGGTAGGTAAGTAGGTATATAATCTATATATATAAAAGAAAGTCGTGTTTGTTACAACACTTATAACTCGAGAACGGCTGGACCGATTGCCATTGTTTTTGATTTGTTGGATTTGTTTCCGTCCCGAATAGCAGAATACATTTTAAAAACAAAAGAAAGTCGGCTGAACCGATTTGGCTGAAAATTGGTAGGGAGGTAGCTAAGAACTGGGAGAAGGACATAGGATACTTTTGGGTAGGGGTAGGGTAGGGTAGGGTAGGGGTAGGGTAGGGGTAGGGTAGGGGTAGGGAAGGGTAGGGGTAGGGTAGGGGTATGGTAGGGGTAGGGTAGGGTAGGTGTAGGGTAGGGGTAGGGTAGGGGTAGGGGTAGGGTAGGGTAGGGGTAGGGGTAGGGTAGGGGTAGGGTAGGGGTAGGGTAGGGGTAGGGTAGGGGTAGGGTAGGGGTAGGGTAGGGGTAGGGTAGGGGTAGGGTAGGGGTAGGGTAGGGGTAGGGTATAAAAGTCTACCCGTGCGAAGCCGGGGCGGGCCGCTAGTTATTTATAATCAGGCAAATTACCCCTATCCCCTTTTGGACCCCTATGCCACTCAACTTCATGTTGTTAAATGGCATAGGGGTCCAAATACAAGGACTGCTAGTTCCAGCACAATAGATGATTATTAACTCTACTCTAGTTTACTAACAAAATGCTTACCTCTCTTAAAATGAATAAACTGATATATTGTATCAGGGCCGCATATAGAGGTCAAGCTCATGGCACCAAATGAGTGAAGGTTCTTTGGTCACAAATTATTTTCCAAATAAAATGGTATATTTTTTTGTCGTGATTTTCATTTAACAATTTATTGTGAAACCAAGTAGATTCTTTGAATTTGACACATATATAACCTAAATATAACCTAAAATAAAAATTATGTTTCTACAAAGTATTGTAGGTAAGGTGAAACAGTAAAAAAAGGCCATAATTGTTACTCGAAATTTTAAACTTTTTTTTCGAAGCTGCCTTCTCTTAATGCGGCCCTACATTGGACGTAAAGTTTTGGCCAGATTGTTCAGTTTTACGGGTTCATTTGGATCCTTCCACGTTATTTATAATACATATTATATACCCACTTACTAACATACTCTCATGAAATAAAAACGAATAGCCTCTTCAACCCGCTTTTGATCCTTACGTTTCCACTTCGTCTTAACTTCACTTGAGTAATCTGTGAGCTCGTATATGTTGCTGAATTAAATGTTAACCTACAGTTGAACAAGGATATACGGCATACAAATTGAGAATGTTTTTTTATATAAAAAAAGAAAATATGAATATAATATGATAAATTAAATATTAGTTTTACAACGCGATTTTTTTTTCGATTTCTTCCTCCTTCAATGTAGTGGTTTAACACACAAGGTTTTAAAAGCCGATAACAATAAGTTACTCTCTTAATTTTACTTAATTTCTTGACAGAGGCGGTTTACCCACTGTACCGCGCTCCGTCGCGTAATCTATACTACCTATATGTATAAAGCTGAAGAGTTTGTTTGTTTGTTTGAATACTTGAACGCTCTAATCTCAGGAACTAATGGTTCGATTTGAAAAAAAATCAATGTTAAATAGCCCATTTATCGATGAAGGTTAAATGTCATATTTTATTTTGAAGTACCCACGGGAACGGAAGCTACGCGTATATATATCACATAAAATTTTAAATTTTGAGAAAAATATATGTTAAGTCATTATGGAATCATTCATTATTTTCCTGTTTTTCTCTTATCTCTATAAATGTTACGAAGCAACGCGTTTTTATTTTTTCACTACCTACTGTCAGTCAAGTTGATGTACCTACATTTTTGGAGCAGGTAACAATTAAAAAGATGGCCAATTAAAAATTGCTTTCTTAAAAGTAAAACTCGTTTTGTAGTTAGAGGTACTGGTACCTTTTTAATCAATATGTTATTGTATATTGTATTGTATTAGTAAATCTACATATACATAACTTAATTAAAAACAAAATTAAAATTAAATAAAATTAAAAACTACTTCATGTACATAATTAAATATTCATTCCGAAGTTCGGTTCAAAAACATTGAAACTAATTACATTCATATGTATGTTTTAATAAACATTCATATTGTAACAATAATTGTAATTATGAATGTTTGTGGTTCCATAGTTTAGTCCTAATAATATGAATAAAGTTTAACATATAATATACCTTGCTGCACTCCGCGGCTTTGTTTGTGTTGGACTGCTGTAAATCAACGACCCGGTGAGCAATAATGATTTCTATGTAATTGTAGTTTCTAAACAACATTTGCACCTGCAAATTTTCTAGAAAATTTGCGTTAAGTGTTTTTGGGTCATTGATTTATCAACTCTCATTCTTCTTAGGTATTCTTGATTTTAATGTTTAGATGATTGTATATATTAATTGTATATATTAATCTGTAGGTAGGTACTAGTTTGTAACGAATAGACTTAAAATCTGCACCAATTTTTACAATAACCAAACGCATAAAGAAGTATAGCATAACGTTAATACAGTACACGGTTCTACTGGGGAAGTTCTTCCACTTTACCCTATAATACTACAGCCAATATCGCCAGTGTCTGCAGAAAGTAGACGCGTCTCGCTTTTTTTTGGACTAAGCCCACCCACGCTCCTACAACTCCAACTCTTCTAAGCCACACCAAGCCAGGCCAAGGAACCATAGTGGCATACACTAGAAATGGCAATGAGCATCGAGGCTCATCAATGCCCGCGAAAAGTTAAACGAGCCTCGTAATACATCATGTATGCCATCCGCCGGCAAGATGGACCTACGGTTTGTAAAGGATAGCCCGAGTAGAATGGTGCGGAAGGTGGAGGCCCGGGTATTATGGCGCATATTAGTAAACCAAGTTAGGCTGATTGAGGTTCTATCAATTAACTAGGTGTATAATCAGCCCCTATGCTTGGCGTTTGTTGACTATGAAATAGCCTTTGATTCGGTCGAAATTTGGGCGGTTCTAAGGTCTCTTCAGCGGTGTCGTATCGACTATTGGTACATTGAAGTGCTGAAGTGCTTGTACAAAAACGCCACCATGTCGGTCCGAGTACAGGGCCAATGTACGAAGGCAATCCCGCTATGGAGAGGCGTAAGACAGGGAGATGTTATATCTCCCAAACTTTTTACGACTGCTCTGAAGGACGCCTTCAAGCTCCTGGAATGGCAAGGACACGGCATCAACATAAATGGCGAGTACATCACTCACCTTCGATTTGCCGACGACATAGTGATCATGGCAGAATCGCTGGAGGACCTTGGACAGATGCTCAATGACCTCGATGGAGTTTCTCAACAAGTTGGGATTAGAATGAACATGGGCAAGACGAAAGTCATGCATAACGCCCATGTAGTGCCCAACTCTACAGCCGTTGGGAACTCCATTCTCGAAGTTGTGACCGAATACATATATCTAGGTCAAACGATCCAACTAGGTAGGACCAACTTAGAGAAAGAGGTCAATCGTCGAGTCCGACTCGGCTGGGCAGCGTTTGGGAAGCTTCGAGAGATCTTCTCGTCCAAAATACCTCAATGCCTGAAGACCAAAGTCTTCAATCAATGTGTGTTACCAGTGATGACATATGGATCTGAGACGTGGTCTCTTACTGTGTGCCTCATAAGAAAGCTCAAAGTCGCTCAGCGAGCTATGGAAAGAGCTATGCTCGGCGTTTCCCTGCGTGATCGAATCAGAAATGAAGAGATCCGCAGGAGAACGAAGGTCACTGACATAGCTCAACGGATAAGCAAGCTAAAGTGGCAATGGGCAGGACACATAGCTCGAAGAACTCACGGCCGATGGAGCAAAAAGGTTCTCGAGTGGAGACCACGTACTGGCAAGCGCAGCGTAGGACGACCGCCTGCACGATGGACCGACGACCTCATAAAGGTCGCAGGAAGTCGGTGGATGCAGGCCGCTAGCGATCGTTCCCGCTGGAAATCGATGGGGGAGGCCTATGTTCAGCAGTGGACTACAACAGGCTGGTGATGATGATGATGATGATGATCAATTAACTAGGTACTTGAAGTTTTTTTTAAATACCAAGATTTAAAAGAAAATTCTTATCCCTCTTAAATGATAAGAGATTTATTGTAAACTTTTGTGATGATGATTATCAGTCATTATCAATTCCCGTGGCATACCAGAAGTTTTGTGTAAAATTCAAAATTTCTTCCCGGGTTCGTTAAGTAGAGCGACGTGCCGTTAGTCCCAATTGTCTTAACATTTAAATACGACTATTAAAATTTTAAACCAGGTTGTAGCTTATTATACATACGCTATACACATGCTAATCAGGCGTGGTGACTGTGCCAAAACTGTGTTGAACATTTAACATCAAATCTCTTTTCGTTGAACGAAAATAAATCTTTTATTTCCAATAAAACATTAAAAACAATATAAAACACTGTTACTGCTTGTAATGTAAACCTTTTATTGCAAATAGTGTGGAACTGAAAAAGGCGCTTTCCCCATATGTTTATCCGCAACAATAAACTACTGGGACACTGCCGGTTAATAAAATACGTAGAAACAACTATATCTACTTACGGGGTTTATGAGTATTTTGTTTTATATGTGTCCCGCTGTTTTAACCTGCGTAGCACTACTTTGGACTCTGTACGATATGAATTAATAGACTACATATAATACTCGTATCGTAGCGTGACATTTTAGTCAATTAGCCTAAATCTAGTGACAGCATGTTTTTTTTTGTAAACCTGGTGGTATGTATATTGTTTTAACAATATCGATGTCCATTGCTTTACATAATATACACTGAACTGTGTGTGTGTGTTTTGATATAGGTATATCTATACTAATATTATAAAGCTGCTGAGTTTTGTTTGTTTGTATGTTTGTTTGTTTGTTTGAACGTGCTAATCTCAGGAACTACTGGTCCAATTTGAAAAAATATTTCAGTGTTAGATAGCCCATTTCTCGAGGAAGGCTATAAGCTATATTTGATTATAAAGTTTCTACGGGAACGGGAGCTACACGGGTGAAACCGCGCGCGGGAAGCTAGTACTTGATAAAAAAAGAGACGAAAAAAAGAAGCTCAGAATTTCTTTCTTCTACGGATCATCCTCTTAGGTAATTTGGGTAGAATCCTTGACGGATTGACTGATGACTTCGCGGCCTCGATTCTACTCCTCTCCTGACCTGTCATCCCGTGCCTTTGCCAGCGATTAGTTCCACTTTTCATAAATCGACTTTAAACTCCAGTGTAGGGTTAATTGAATATGTATTTATATTGTTTATAACTTTAGCACTAAGATCTTAGGTGGACATAATGCCTGAGGCTTTTCTCCCAGTCTACCATTGGGTGATGCAGGGTGAGACAGTGTGATAGCTGCACTAAGGTGAAATTTTGATGGAGAATAGATACCACTGTAGTAAATATATAGTTATAATACGTTTAAAACATAGAAATACATTCTAATATATTATACATACATAACTACATACAATAAATAAATATATACACATAATAGTTATACATAATTTATAAAAGTGTAGTGATATGTTCAAGAACTTTTTTCTTAAATATAAAGCGATTCTTAGCCATTCTGATATCAAAAGGAAGCGCGTTCCAAAGTCATATGGACTAGACAAAGAAAAAAGAATGTAAAATGTCAGAGCGGTGAGGAGGACAGTGAAGAAGAAGGTTGTGAGAGGAACGTAAAGTTTTGTTGTGATTGGTGAAGCAAAAACTGAAATTGAGAAGTTAGGTAAGAGGAAGGGGAATCAAGTATAGAAAAGAGAGTTGTAAGCGCCCTCATGTGTCTATGCTGTCGTATGGACAGCCACTTAAGTTCGACACGATATGAAGAGACATGATCGTACTTGCGCAGATTGAAAATGAATCGAATGCAGTTATTCAGAAGTCTGTCCAGTTTATTGAGAAGATCTGCATTCAGGTCAAAATAGCACACATTACCATAGTCGATTAAGGGAAATATTAAAGCCTGCACCAGTATTACTTTCGTTTTGGATAGTAGAAATGTTTAAGCCGATAAAGAGATCGTAATATGCCTGTAACCCGGTTCCAGATGGTGCTGACATGTTTTTTCCAACTCAAAGTAGAGTCCACAAATAATCCGAGATCTTTAACGCTAGACCAAATGGGAATTTATGTTTTTTTCGGAAAAATTGGAGTGAAGTGAAGTCTACTCTCGACAGCATTCGCGAACTACCTATAACTTTGGCCTGGCACTTGTGCCAGTATGTGTGTATATAAACAGTATAAATGTGCATTTTGGAAAACCTAGTTATAGGTACCTATAGGTAGTATATTTAAGAAGTTAATACTTTTTTAAACCTGCTTAGACGAGCGGTGCAGCGGAGGTACCATAGGGCAAATAGCAAAGGGTCGGATTGCTTATGCGTACCCGGCCCCCGGCGGGTCGAAGGAGTGTCCTGGGGGTTTTAGTGGTGTAGGGTCCTCTCCTCGTGGTATGAGTTTAGCCTTCCACGCTATGGAGAGGGCGAGTCCCACATATCCCGAATACGTTGCAGAGGCGGTGGGAATGCGTAAATGCATTTCCACCCAAAAAAAAAAAAAAAAAAAAGGCAAATAGCGAAGCGCGCGAAATGAAAATTAAAACAAAAAAGAAAAAACAAAAGAGAAGCGTCCGTCACCTACATATACGCTTTATGTTTTTTTATTGCTTACTGTGGCATAAGTGCTGATATTTAGCATAAACAATTACTGTTAGCAATAAACCTACTGCCTTTATATAGTCTACTTAAATACATAATATTAATATAAAATTTTTGTCAATGATTCGTTTACATAAAGTAAAAATACTCAGCCTTATTCGAATTTCTGGTTGATAGCTGGTGTAAGTGACAATCACCTATACTACTTGCGGTCAGAGCTATTTATGGGCTAGGTAGCCGCGGATTCTTTGCGAGTTGATGATACACTCATCCAGGCCCGGATTTAGAAGTCCGGAGACCCCGGGGCAACTAAGGAGAAGAGGCCCCCTGGCCACAAATTAGTTTCCCTCTAAATGTGTAGAAAATTTTAAGTATGTAGGTACCTACTTTTCTAGAAGTATGTAGGTCTAATTTAAGTGAACAAATACAGATGAATAACCGTTATTACAATTAAGAACTATTACGTTAATCATGATTCTACAGTACTTTGTAGAATCATGATTAACGTAATAGTAATTGTATGTAAAGGTACAAGACCGAAAACATTAATAAAAGAAAAGTTATTGAGTTTACTTGTCAGAATTTTAATCTTTATTGTGGGGGCCCCGGGGCAGTTGCCCTGGTTGCCCTCCCTTAAATCCGGCCTTGCACGCATCCGAATGAGTAGGGGCTATTATAGTATTAAAGATTACCTATATAGACGATAAAGATGTATGGCAGGCTATACCCTCGTCCCGCCACCTACCGACCTGGGCTCGGCCTCGGGGAGTGGGGGACATGGGCCCCGCTTCCTTCGAGGCTGACCCATGAGGAGTAGGGACGCCACTACACTCCGGGCGTCCCTATAATTGGGCAAATGGGCCACTGTAAGTGTGGCCCCGGAGATCCCGCGGTACCAAATTGGCCGCGGGAACGGTCGGGGGGCCAGATTGCTCATGCGTACCCGGCCCCCGCCAACGGCGGATCTAAGGAGTGTCCGGGAGGTTTTAGTGGTAGTAGGATCCTTTCCTCGTGGTATTAGTTTAGCATACCACGCTATGGAGAGGGCGAGTCCCACAGATCCCACCACCAGCGCGCGAATACGCAGCAGCGGCGGTGGATCTAAATAATAACATACTCAAAGGACAGAACTTTAGACTATTAAATTAGAGATAAAAAATAAAATTATATTTTCATACCTGACAGCTTTTATGCTAAAGCTATAAATAAATAAAACAAACTATTTATTATTACTTATTATAACAATAATAACTAAACTAAATTAATTAATTAAATATATTATATTAATGAGCCAAACATGTTTTGACTATTTGCAAATGCCTGTAATAGGTTTACGTAAATAAAAACTTTTTATATTGTATTTTATTTTACTTATAATATAACCAGCAATTTGCATCTGTAGTAGTGAAAGTCTTTCGATGGGAATGAGGTATGAATACTGAATCATGGGGGCTTAACTGCAGGTAGGTAAATAAAATAAATAAAAATATTTAAACCAATTATAATTTAATAAACAGAAGATTAAACCTCTATCTACTCTTGTACTGAACCGCTTAAAGTCCTTAGAGTATTTTCGGGAGTGTGAATACTCAAACTAAAACAAACAAATAAGCCTTTATTTTAATACGAATTATAACTAAATTATAAAGGAAGATTAATATACAAATTAAACCACTCTCGTGTAAGCGAAAAAGAATTTCGACGCTTATATTCTGCTTAAAGAAAAATTTATGTGAAAATAACTCACATTCATGATGATAGAATAAATGACGTGTAAGCAATATATGTATATCTTGAACTTACACGACGTCATATGAAGATCTACTGTAGAATTTCATAAAAATGTTTGATGCTTTTTGATGAGCTATTCAAATAAATTAGTAAGAAATAATAATAATAAGAAATAATATTAACCGGTATCTTAAACTATCTTTCCGCGCGCGATTTCATCCGCGTAGCTCCGTTCCCGTAGAAACTTAAAAACAAATTAAGTAATATAATCGATATATATCGTGCTTCGGACCTAATTAACCATAACTTGGATTATACTTTGGAATAATTGAAATAAACTTGCAACCCCTATTTGACCACTTAATAAGGATAGTTTCTAAATATAAAATAATAGGTATCTCTAATTATTTTTATTTAAGAATAATACATGAATGAATGACATTTCGCTTATAAATATATGTAGGAATATAGATTTAGAACCAGAATTCATCATAAACAAGGAAGAAACTACTGAATTGGAAAAATACTCATAAATTAGAACACTGTAGTAACAAGATAGTATATAATAAAGCTTAGAATCTAGAAGTTCGAATATAAAATTATATTGAACTAGCTTCCGCGCGCGGTTTTACCTGTGTAACTACCGTTCCCGTGAAAACTTCCTAAGTTAATATAGCCTTTAGCCTTCCTAGCTAGGTCTGCAGTTCCGTGTTGGGGTATAGTAGGAGAGGTATGTGACAAGTTTTCAGCTTGCCTCAAATACCAACCCAAAAATTGGTACCAGCTCTCCTACTAATAAATCGGCTATCTAACACTGAAACATTTTTTCAAATCGGACCACTAGTTTCTGAGATTAGTGCGTCCAAGCAAGAAAACAAACAAACTTTTCAGCTTTACATATTATAGGTACCTACTATAGATTCTGCGTGACTCTTACTTAAATTGTTTTAGTAGGACTTTGTTGAACTTCACATTGTGCCACCATCCACCTCCGTATATAGGCTAGTTGACACTTTATTGAAATTATTTTTATATGGTTCAGAATGGTTTTACTAGAACAAGATAAAGATATGGCATTTATTTGAGATCTAGAAGTTATACCATGGTATAACCAACATTATTTATTTATTTATGTACACATACACACAGAAGATATAAATACAACAAGACAGCAATGTACAAAGATAGGTACTACTTATTTCTTAAGAAATCTCATCCAGTAGACCTGCGAGAGGAGAAGCAAGAAGTAGAAAAATTTAAAAGCCATTATTGCGGTACCAGCGATTGGTTATAGCCGAGGGCTCTCTGGGGCTCTTTCCAACTATTAAATCCTTTCCTCATAATTACATAGGTAACAAAAATGACAAAACCATATCGTTCATGTTTTTAACAAGATGTATGATGCACAAAATGGCTGATAGCGTTTTTGGAAGTAAAAGACATAGACAAAATAAATAATTGTCATATTGAGTTTATACAAACATATTTATGTTTTATGAACAGAAATTATTATATTTAGGTTCCTGACAAATATTTTTAAAAATAAACATCATTGTAACATAATTTCATAAGTGTTAACTAGCCTATTATAGAACTATTAGGTAAGTCCATTAAACTTATTGACTTGAGCTTCATATTGTTTACCCAATGTTGTTATTGGTTATTACAATACAATGTACTACAATACACTTACTAAAACATACGTATAACATAACTTCAACAACATAAATTAATTCATTTGCATAATTTATTAACGTAACATGAACGGTTGAAACACTAAATAAGCCAATAAGCATGTTTGCGCATATCTTGAGAACGGTATGATATGAACGATATGGTTTTGCCATTTTTGTTACCTATGTAATTATGAGGAAAGGATTTAATAGTTGGAAGGAGCCCCAGAGAGCCCTCGGCTATAACCAATCGCTGGTACCGCAATAATGGCTTTTAAATTTTTCTACTTCTTGCTTCTCCTCTCGCAGGTCTACTGGATGAGATTTCTTAAGAAATAAGTAGTACCTATCTTTGTACATTGCTGTCTTGTTGTATTTATATCTTCTGTGTGTATGTGTACATAAATAAATAAATAATGTTGGTTATACCATGGTATAACTTCATTGAAGTTCTAACATTACGTAAGTAATTTCCTACAACCTCCATATCGTAGCGGTATTCAACTCGATTTAAATCTCGGAGGTAGTGGGTGGGTTACCTACTGTGGACAGGAAATTTTCGTGTAAATTCCAAGATTTCTTTCCGGGTCTGGTTGGTTGAGGGACTATCCTCCGTGCCTCGGAAAGCACGTCATGCCCTTGGGCCCAATTATTATAACATCATCTATAATAATCGTATATCAGGGAACGGGCAGCAGCGATTCCTTGTGTGGTACTACATAATACTGACATACCTTGATCTGTTTCAGACCATCGTCGCTAAATTAGTTACGCGTACTTAGCAGTAGATTATTTTAAATTCTATAATTGACATCTCTTTTCTTTGTGTAAAATGTATTATGATTACATTAAATATATTGTTGTATGATTTATCGCTAGATATGTACTGACACTTTTTGTCTGTGACAACTTGTAATTGGCCATATTCCAATATAAATATAAGCCATAGAACTGTTCGAGCTCTAAGTTGTCCTATATCCGTAAGAACTTTATAATTAAATTATGGTCTTCAGACTTCTATTAACATAGATAAATGGGCTTATAGTATTATTCAAATCGCACCAGTAGCTACTGAGATTAGCGCGTTCAAGCAAACAGACAAACTCTTCAGCTTTATATAGATATTTGTATAAGCATAGAGACGTTTAAATAATTTTAAATCATGTACTTAACTTGTACTTATTTACGGCCACCTAATCAGGATTTAATTGTATTTATCTCCAACCAATTCCTTTCGAATATATCATATTGGTAGAACCTATGGATAATAATAAGAAAAATGTAAGGTTCGCCGCGTTGCTCATGTATTAATCTCAATGATATATTAAGGGATAGACCCCACAGATGCGACCGCCTCACTTTTTATATTAAAAGGTACTAAAGGCTTTTTAAACATAGCTTCAGTTCCATGAAAGCTTTTCATATGATCGGTGGGCCAATTATGTAACTTGCCATTGCAACGCGTCAGCAGTATTTTTTTCATAATTTAGCAGATTCATCGCAAAACGTCAAAAAAGTAAGTAATGAACGCAAAACTGCATTTTAAACTATAAGGTACATAGACAGCGAGTTGTATGAGGTTTATGAAGAGGTTCTGAGACTGGATTAAAGGGGTTAAATCCTCTAGGAGTTTATTTAGCTGCCGGCACATATATTACATTTTAATAAGTAAGACAGAACAATGAATACGTAATCATACTAGACCAGAAATTACCTAATTCAATGACAACTCATATAGTAAACAATTTAATTAAATATCAAATTACCATAATAACAATAATTTGCGTTTATATTTTTATTATTGAAATTTGTATTAATATTTGATGCTGATTAATAAATTCTCATTTGATTTAATTCAATTACGCATTGATTGCACACGTCAGATACATTTAACAGTAGCAAGCCACTTTTATGGCAGGAATTTTTAACTATATAAATTACCTGGAACATTGTCATGCTACATGCAGTTGATTTCTGTGTATATACTAGGGTTGCCCCCTTTTTTTATCCTTACTCATCACATTTAAAATGTTACTTTCACATTATTATAAATGTGAAACTAACTCTGTCTGTCTCTCTGTCTGTTACGCAATCACGCCTTAACTACTGAAGCGATTTAAATGAAATTTGGTACAGATATAGTCTAGAGCCTGAGAAAGGACATAGGCTATATTTTATTATGAATTTCCCACGGGAACGGGAGTTACGCGGGTGAAACCGCGCGCGGGAAGCTGGTGTTTTATATACAGTGCTTTTTACAAAAAAGTGCTAAATATACAGTGCTTTTTACAAAAAAGTGCTAAATATACTTTTGGGATATTCAGGAAAAAAGTGCTATTTTTTTACAAAAAAGTGCTAAATATACTTTTGGGATATTCAGGAAAAAAAATAGCACGCATTTATTTAAAATAATTTTTAACGTGTATTTGTTATTAGGTTATTACATACTCTTTGCTTCGGCCATCAAGGTTAAACCCTTTTTTTTTTGGCCTTTACATATTGCGAAGTATCATTTTTCCTTGTTTTCATATCTCGTATCATGGCTTGAGGGTGCGGTCTAAATTTTTAAATGTCATCAATTTTAGTCAAGGATAAAAGTAAGTATAGAACTTTTTGTACTATAATATTATTTGTGTTATAGTACATTTGACTGAAATATAATACGATACTATATAATATAGTACTGGTGGCAACCCTAGACAGCCTACATACAGAAACCACAGTATACCTATACCTAATATGGAAAAGGCTTAAACTAATCCTTTATTGAAAGATAGATGAATATAGGTACTATTTTAAATCTCTTATTTTGATTCACTAGGCTACGCTTACCAATCCCTTCTTGTAATATTATAAATGTGAATGTCCGTTTGTTTGTTACGCTTGCACGCGAAAACCACTCAACCGATCATTATGAAACTTTGTACACATTTTCTTGGGGGTATCAGAAATAATAGGATACCTACTTTTTATTATTAAAAAAATGTGAGCGAAGCCGCGGGTAAAAGCTAGTAGGTGTATATTAATAATAAATCCACCCGATCGATTTTAGCCACGGCGCCCAATCTGTAAGGTTATTAACCATCTGCTCAGGACGTATCATAGTGCACAAGTGAGCCCGCGGCGCAAATCTCGTCGCGGGTGCCGCCGAAGGGTGTCCCGGATTGCCACAGTGTACCCAGGTCCCTCACTAATGGCGGACGTAGGACTACCCAGGTGGTTTTAGTGGTGAAGGGTCCTCTCCTTGTGGTATAATCAGCATCCCGACGCTATGGAGAGGACGAGTCGCACATAGGTACCCTTTCGCCGACGCGGGAACGCTGCAAACACCGTTTGAAGGTGTTGAATTTTAATAAAGTGTTAAATGCCCTACTATAATTTTATAAATATATAATAATAAAACACAGGCTGTAAGTGAAATAATTTTAAATGCAACTCAAAGTAATAAACCTAATCAATGTTTTTAATTATGAGGAGGTTTTACTTGTTATAAAGTCAGGGATCTTTGCTAAGTTATCGCGTGCGCTCTAGTTACATTTAAGCAGGAACTGTATAATACTAAGCATAGCCTACATTTTAACTTGGCAACTTAAAGTAAAACTATTTGTTTTGACAAGGTTTTAACGATTTCTATGGTGATGTTTAGGCTATAAGACTAAAAACTCGGATGAAAACTGATGAACCAATGTGGATACATACGACGATGATGTACGATGTACGATTGTAGCTTTTACTCGTAACACAAGCATTTCTGCTTAGCACGAGGGGTTAACAAGAATTAATGATGTAATTTTTAGACTTGCTATCAGGCCTAAATTTACTTTATCCATGTTTAATGACAAGCTGTTGTCCGCTAATTGATTCGCGAGATTATATTTTGCCATACAATTTTGCCACTCATCTTAGGGTCGTTAGAATTTATATCACGTGTATTCGACCGATTATGACGTACGCCAGCACCGTATTCGCTCACATAGCACAGCGTCTAGCAGTTTGTATCGCTTATAAACCGCAATTCACTCGACGTGCCAGCGTGGTTTATTCGTAATCGCAACTTACATGCTGATCTCCAACTAACTTCCATCAAGCAGAGGATGAAAGAGGCGTCGGAACGCTTCTTCGAATCCGCGACTCAACACCCAAACCCGTTGGTTATAGCAGCATCCAACTAAAGGCCTTTGCCCACAAAGCGTTGTAAACACCGTCGGCCTCAGAGCGTCCTAGACGACCCGGACAACAAGATGCAACGAGAAAGTGCGCCATAAACTGCAAGAAACTAGCACCATTGCGCAGAGACAACTTTTTCCGACCCGCCGGAGAAGAGTACGCTCGCGACGCGTCACCCCTGGCCCTCCCGACCATTAGTTTGCAAAGATCCATCCGATGCCCTCGTAAACCCGAAGTACGGGAGGCTCGCGAACTGTAAAGTAGACCGACAGTTGCACAAAACTCCCATAAAAAAACTAACCGCCGCGCCCTGAGCCGAGGTCCAAGACCGTCAGGGGACGCCCTCTTGATCTAGGCTGGAGCTCTGCTCGCATTTGTGCCCGGTGAAGTAGCAAAAGCCTTGGGGCTAACCAAACCACATATGTTAGTACAAAATAATAAAAAAAACGGTTCGAATTTAAGAATATTTTCTTATAAAATGTATATGTTATTTAAACAATACACCCTCGAAGTTTCAGGTCTTTACGATCAGCGGTATAGATTGTGAACTGATCCACTAGTAAAGAAAGACTTAGTGTTTTATTAATACACCTTATTTGTACTGAACTCCTCAGGTTTTCCGATATTTGGTAAATTCGATATTTATATCTTACATCCTTGAAGAGAACCTACTTCACAAATCATAATCAGAAAGGCTAATGAACTAGTTAAATGTTGGACGTTTCCACGCATCACTAAACAAAAAAATAACATTGAAAATCCTCTGAAAAATAAACAAAACAAAATAAAACGTTTTCAGGTGTAAAGGAAAACTTTCAAATATTTCTACGTGATACGATTTCAAAGAAAAATTGTTAAGCGGTGTGGTTTTACTGTAGTTGGTGGTTACGTACGACAACAGTATGGTGTTCGGCACAAGTAGTCATTGTGCAATGGTATTCGAGTGACGGATGATGCTTTAACCCTTATTGGTAATCTGAGATACAAGGTGAATAAGGCCGAGGCCGCACTGAAATGGCGACAGCGACGCGGCGGCGACCCTTCGATAGAATCAATTTCGTTCATAGTTTCTGGAGTGCGGTTTCCTACATATTTTTGTGACTGTGTTTTCACATGCAGCCTCGGCCTAAATCTGAATTTCGTCAGTATGAGTCCGCTGCATGTTTTTTATTTTTTGATGGACCGTTACAGTGCTTAATTTATTAATTTAGTTAGACGAAACAAATAAACACAAAAAAGTTTAGGTTCATACCTTCATTTCTAATTGTGTGACAACAAAGTTTTCATTTTATTTAATTCAGAAAGATAGTAGTATGCTCTTTGCCTCCTTTCCCTAATCTTATGCGAATTTCAGATACCTTACACAAACAAAACTGCCAGTAAGACTGAAATCTCTCTGTCATTAAGCTATATCTAAACCGCGTTAGTATAAGTGATAAAGATAGAGCAACTCCATCTGTGTTTACGGCCGCTACCAATCTCTTCTATTACAAATATCTGTAACATTTATATTCTGTACGATCCGTAGATACTTTGTAGGATAGCGCGAAGCGGTGCGGACAGTTATTTGTTAATAAAGAATCAGGAAGAAATCAGGAATTATTAAATTACTTTCTAGTTGATGCCTGCGAGTTCATACGCGTTAAAGTCATCAGATTTTTCTAAAACGAAATAACTTCCGTATCCCTCATCATTATCTTTAGCCCGCATAATGTGCTCAGTTGAACATTGGCTTCCTTTCGAGGAAGGGTTTTGTTTGGCAGGTGGGTTAGTGACCGCAGTATCACTACATAGTTTAAAACAAAGTCGCTTGCCACTGCCTTTCCGTCCCTATGTATGCTTAGATTTAAAAAATTACGGTATTTTGAATAGATAGTGATTCTAGAGGAAGGTTTATAATGTATAATACACGGCTGCAATTCTAATAATTGCAGCCGTGCGAAGCCGGGGCGGGTCGCTAGTTATATAATAACTCACACGGGGTAACACTACTGCCCTGGTATTTTTTTTTTTTTTTTTTTTACTTCATATAGGCTTACGTTTGACCATAGTCTCGCTTGATGGAAGGCGAAGATAAGGCCTAAGATGATACACGCTTGCCTAGAAAGTGTCTGTTCACTTAAGCCTTAAAGATGTCCAGATTATAGCGTTCCGGAAAAACGGACGCCGGCAGAGAATTCCACTCCTTAGCCGTCCGCATTATGAAAGAAGAAGCAAATCGCTTCGTGCGTATTGAAGGAATGTCTACAACAAAAGGGTGAAACCACTCGCCGCGCCTAGTCGTCCGGTGATGGAAGGGTGAAGGGGGTATCAGGTTATGTAGAACCTCCGCACCGCACACTCCCCGAAATGCAACCGATAAAAAACTGATAGGCAGGCCACTCATCTACGGTGTTCGAGGCTCTGAAGACTTGCCTCCACCAGTGAGTTATTGCCTATGACTCTCTTCGCTCGGCGCTCCAACGAGTCCAGAGCATCCAGCTGATATCCAGCAGACCCATCCCAAAGATGAGAACAGTATTCCATTGAGGAGCGAACTTGAGCTCTGTAAAGACTTAAGAGCTGCTCCGATGTGAAGTACCGCCTCACCTTGGAGAGAATGCCAAGTTTTTTGGCTGCAGTGTTTGCAATGGACTCGATGTAGTGACCGAAGTTTAGATTAGAAGAGAGGTCAAGCCCTAGGAGCTCAAGATGGTCGCTGATCGGCACGGAGACATTCCGGAAAGTCGGAGTCAGTTGGAATGGACTCCATTTCGCCGAAAAAAGACACGCCTGTGTTTTTGAGGGGTTAAACCCAACCAGGTTGGCATCACCCCATAAGGAAACAGCCTCCAAGATCGAGTTCACCCCCTCAATCATTGACTCCCTGAACGACTGGACCATTGACCCCGACTTCGCATCGGACAAGTATCTCACCGAGACTGTGCTGTCGTCTGCATACCCAAAGATACCGGGAGTAACTAGCAGGTCGTTTATGTGCAGCAAAAAAAGAGTCGCGGAGAGCCCAGAACAGATCCCTGAGGGACACCGGCATTAATACCAAGAAGATCGGACGAGGCGCCATCAATGACAACTCGAATCGACCTTCCCCTCAAGAAATCCTGAATCCAGGTACAAAGTACGGGAGCAATACCGTAAACCGGAAGCTTACCAATGAGACTTGCGTGCCAAACCCTGTCAAAAGCCTTAGAGATATCAAGAGACACGGCAAGAGCCTCACCGTGTCTCTCAATGGCTTCGCTCCAGAAGTGAGTAGCATATACAAGAAGATCCCCAGTAGACCGACCTCGACGGAATCCGAATTGACGGTCACTGAGGAGGTCGTTGTCTTCCAGGTATGCCAGGAGACGGTTGTTTAAAACACGCTCCATAACCTTACAGAGTATGGAGGTGATTGTGATTGGCCGGTAGTTGGCAGGGTCGGCACGACTACCTTTCTTGGGGATCGGTTGAACATTGGCAATCTTCTAGGATGCTGGAACAAGACCAGTCTTCAGGGATAAACGATAGAGGCGAGTCAAAACAGGAGACAACTCAGGCGCACATGACCGCAAGACAATGGCAGGAATGCCGTCAGGCCCACTAGCCTTATTCACATCTAGAGTGCTGAGAATTTTAATTACCACTTTTTGCCGAATGTGCACCTCAGGCATAGTGGAAGTGCAATGTGGTAGCCTGGGTGGACTTTTACCAGCAGCATCTAGTTGTGAATTCTTCGCAAATAGAGACGCAAACAAGTCTGCTTTCTCTTTGGCGGTGTGAGCTAATGAACCGTTCGGCTTCTGCAGTGGCGGCAAAGAGGACCGACAGAAATTGGCTTCGACCGATTTGGCAAGAGACCAAAAAGCTTTACTCCCAGATGGGTAAGATGCTAGTCTGGCTCCAATGCGGCCAATATGGTCAAAGCGGGCCTTGCGTAGGGCACGTTTGCAAGACTTGGCAGCACTATTGTAAGCTTTCTTCAGTTTCCGAATATTTGGCGCTTTGCGGGCTCGAGCATCCGCCCACGCTTAGTAAGCAGAGTGCTTATGTGCTTCAGCACTATCACACTCAGCGTTGAACCATGGACGGGCTTTGTCTTGGAGTGAGATGTCAGAAAATGGAATGAAATATTCCATAGCCTGACATATCACCTCAGAAACAGCCTCCGCGCAGCGAGTCGGGTCGTCTGAAGAGAAGCATAAGCGCAGCCAAGGGTAAGACGCGAAGAAATGCCGCATCTCATCCCAATCTGCTGACTTGTATCGCCATACTCGCCTAGTCCCTTTGAGATCGGGATCGGGTGACGAGTAGACAGACACAGATTTCACCAGACAGTGGTCGGAGCTACCCAACGGTGAGGGAACCGCGACTTGATATCGGTCTGGATCGGTTGTCAGCAGAAGGTCTAAGCAATTGGCCGTATGGCCATCAATGTCAGGCACCCGTGTCGGCCCAGTCACCAGTTGGGAGAGACCAAGCGTCAGTGCAGATGCATACGCTAATCTCCCAGCATGGTCGGTGTTCTGGTATGGGTACAGCCACTCCTGGTGGTGGGCATTGAAGTCCCCCAGAAAAACTAGCTGCGCCGATGGGTACCTGAGCTGAGCTAATTCAGCCGAGTCCGAAAGGTACTGTAACAACCTGGTTGTCTCCATGTTGTCGGTGTGCGACCGATAGACACTGGCATAGAGTATCTGCTCCAAGCCAGTGTCCACCAGAACCCATAATACGGAGAAACTGGAATCCTCAATGTTACGGAGACGTCGAAAACAGATGTCATCGCGAGCATACACGCAGGTGCCAGCGCGTTGCTTAAAATTGTGCTCCAGGGTGTACCCTGGGTAGCGCAAGTATGCTGCGTCAGTTGGACATCTGATTTGCGTCTCCGTGAGGAACAACAGATGTGGTTTTTCGGTCTCAAGGTGGTGATGGACCGGGATGAGATTGGAGTGCAGACCTCGGATGTTAGAGAGGTGCACTTTTAGTGCGAGGGAGTGCAACCGCTGTTTTACCAGTTTCCTATTTTAAAAAAATATTATAATCAAGTTTAAATAGTTTTTCATAATCGTATTAAATCCAAGTCATAATTTTTAAAGCAGAGTCATTTTGTGGAATATCATGTATTACTCCAACTTTAATTCCGTCTTTTATCATACTTACACATCAGGTTACAGTAGTTCAGGCAGGACCCTTTTCAAGAGTATTTCCAACTTAATCACAGAACATTTTTATCGGAAAACGTTTATGTATAAAGTATAAAGTTATGCTGTAATGTGTAACTTTCTCCAAGTTATTGAGCTCGAATGCTACCAACTGATACATATATTAGAATAATGATATGTCAAAATGTGTACCTTCATACTAAAGGTCCCATACCATTACCCATACTTTGCGTATGTCAGTGATATCAAAAGTACATTGACCCAAAGTAAATAATTAGCGTAGCGTAGCGGTATTTGGCTCGCCTTGAATCTCGAAGGTCGTGGGTTCGATCCCCACACCGGACATGAAATCTTTGTGTAATTTCTAAGATTTATTTCCGGGTCTGGTTGGTTGAGGGACTACCCTCCGTGCCTCGGAAAGCACGTTAAGCCGTTGGTCCCGATTGTTATAACATCATCTGTAACAATCGTATATCAGGGAACGGGCAGCAGCGTTTCCTTGTGTGGTACAACATTATACTGCGGTCACCAACCCGCCTGCCAAGCGTGGTGACTATGGCAAATACCCTCCCTCGGGAGGAGGCCCATGTTCAGCAGTGGACGTTATACGGGCTGATGATGATGATGATGAAATAATTATAATTTATGCCTAAATATTTAAGATCCGTGTGGCTTAGAATAGACCTTTTTCTCTGCATCACCCAATGGTTGACTGGTAGAAAATGCCTTTGGCATTAAGTCCGCCACTGTACAATTTTGTGCAAGAAGTTTTAAAATAAAAAATAAAAAAATAACCTTCCCATAGGTGCTGTTAGTTAGTGTTGTTATGGCAATACCACTTATCTACCCTGACTTGCCAAGGTATTTTAAGATCAGACCCATGTTCAACAATGGAGTTAAACAGGTTGCCTACCTAATTATTTTAGTATTCGAAAAAAAAGACTGGCTAAAATGTAGATAAGATATGATTTATTAGATCGTAAATTACGTTATGATTTGTGTTTCTGGAGATAATGAAAAATACATTATATATAAGTACTTTTATAAGTTTGTATATTTTCACAAAAGTGTTATTACTGTCATTCAATGATCGTCCGATTGATTAATGTTATGTTTACGGGCTTGAGTAAGGGTAGTCTTTGTAAGTAGGTTGGTTGAGCGACGGTAATGCGTGAGATTAGGGCCAACCACCTTTCGGAGTTGTATTTAGCTGTGGGCATGATGGTTATGTAAGTATTCTGCAGTACTTTTCTACCGCTCGCCAGAGCTCATGCACGGGCGGAAGGCGAAGGGCCGGCAGGATAGTTGCTCGTGCTGTAAATCTACTGTGCTGACACTAGCTGCACCTACTTGTATTTGGACCCCTATGCCATTTAAAATCAGGTGGATGTTGGGCGTTTGCTTGGTCAGGAATAAAATAATTGTGTCATAAAAAGGGTATAGATTAGTGAAGAAATTTCTTAAATATATAAATTGTTATAATTCCATATAAAAATAAAACAAGTTATATAAAAATAAAGTCTAGTTTCAATAAATCTCGTTCCCGTATACTATATATATAATAGCTGTAACCTCCCAGTGTATCGCGGAATGAGACCTCACCTCGTGCTTGTATAATGAATTTTTATGTAATTAAGAAAATAGTTGATTCTTTTTTTTAATTCACTTACATAATCACTACACATGATACTATCTACTGTTAAAGCTCCCAAACTATTTTTCTTGTTGACCTGTTCAAAAAATTGACTGGTGTCGGTAGACCCCATGTACATTTTTAACATATAACACACTTACAACTCGTGAACCCGATCTCCCGTGGACAACTGAGGGCCACCTGAACCACTTTGGTAATCACTGTGTTAGAGAAATCGCGTATATTTTGGACGCAATTTATACAATATTCGTATGATAATCGCCATACGTTTCTTCAATTCTCGCCTCTATTATTTTGCAGGTTTATTGGGTTGCTTATTATATGTATGAAAGATAAATGTAGCCTACAATATTAATGGTGATTACATACCGCACGTATCAAAACGTTTCTATGAAATAAATCCAACGCGAGTGAAAATAACAGGCCGTGTTTACAATACTTGTTTTATTCTTTTTTGGATGGTGATCTGAATACAAAAAGTTTTTAAAAATAACAACCAACAAATTCTTGTTGACGAAAGCTTTCGAATAACGACGTAACGTTACGAAACTTGTTTATAAATAAGAAACAAAAAAAGTTCGAATAAAAAGATAAACATGTTCAAAATAATTAGGTAAGACGTAATAATGTACTTACATAGTTTCGGATTATACGAAGGGAACAAGGGAGTCCGTATAACATGTATCTGTAAAAAATAGAATTTTGTTACATTTTTTATGATAAAACTCATCCAGGTTTGCGTTCAAAATTTTATTACAGTGCAAACATACTGTTTCACCAGTATTAGATACGATCCCACAGGAACCTTCATCTTTTTGGAATAAAAATTAGCCTATCTGTTATTCAGGACTATATATAGGTACGGAATTTTATCCACATCTGTTCAACTATTAACATCAATTCAAACTTTCTCAGTTATAATATCAATAGCATAAAACTCGGCTCGGCAACTTGCGTTGGTATGCTACTCTTCTGCAGTGAGTTGAAACGTGATTTTTTAGGCTGCGACCATGAAAATTGCATTCTGCGGGGCGTCGTTAAGTCATACCCGAGGAAACATTTGATTGTTTGTTTGTTTGCATTGAGGAACGATCCGGATCTACTGGACCAATTTATTTTTTTGTAAAAGGAAACCTTAACTACAATAACATCGTCCATTATTTCATAAAAATAAGCAATTTCCACGGGGACTGAAGTTATACGGGTAAATTGGCGCGCAGGAAGATATTGCTTAAATATCTCGAGTGTGGCACTGGAAAGATGCGGACCGGCACAGATTAATAAATAGTTACGTACCTGTCGATTGCTGCTCGCGTGTCTGCATAGCTATAGTAAATTGTCTTCAGTACACTACATCGCTCCAGTGCCGCACGATTTGTCCATTCTGTTTTATTGTGTTATCAATATAACGAGTGGCATACGAAAATGTACTGAAAGATGAGTAACTGTCACTTTGCAATCGGACTGTTGGTACGTAACTAGACAGTGAGTCGGTGAGCGGTGGTGCCGCGCCGCTATCAACTTTGCCCCGCAGTTCGCGCCCGTGGCCTTATAGCCTATATGTTAATTTAGTGTTTTAACTTTCTCTGGGCTTCAATGAAAATCAACCCAATTTAATAGTTTGCATGATGAAGAGTGTAAACTCACCAACGGGTACACTACGTAATTACGAAAAAACTTCATTCCTATAGATAAAATCACGAATTTTAAAATACCAATGTTTAGAACCCCGAATAATTCTAAATTCCAAAAATCAGAAACCCAATTTATTACCTAATCCCAAATGTATAAATCATAAAATTAAGAATTCGCATTTACGATTTTTGGTTAAATAAATTTCAGCTATTATGAAATTCGGAATAAAACATATAGGAATTTGTATATGAGACTATGTAATTAATAGAATCAGGCGTTACTTTGCGGAAATCCATATTAATCTAATTTAAAAAAGACAAAATATCTAGTGTTAATTCCGCTAAAAATGTGTCTATATGCTGTAATGCAATTTTTGCACCACCCTCCCGCCCGCAAAAATTATGCACATGCAGGAAGGAAAAATAAAACGTGCAAAAATACAATCACCAGCCAAAGACCCGACACGTGTTACGCTCCTCCACGGAGCATCATCAGGGTGATGTTAACTACTCGAACGCTAGTGCGCAACTCAGTTGCGCACTGGTGATTGTATTTTTGCACGTTTTATTTTTCCTTCCTGCATGTGCATAATTTTTGCGGGCGGGAGGGTGGTGCAAAAATTGCATTACAGCATATAGACACATTTTTAGCGGAATTAACACTAGATATTTTGTCTTTTTTAAATTAGATTATGAGACTATGTTAAAACTAGCTTTATCGTGCGGTTTCCGTTTGATCGTTACTTTACTTGAGTGGGTTATATTGCATTGTTTTGCTGTTTTCTAAAAGGTATTCATTTTGTAGGACGGAAAGCGAGAATCCTTTCAATCCATACCAAAAACTTTTAGGCACTGAAGGCACATATCATCTCCATTCCATCCATACCGAAAACTTCAAACGTTCATAACTTAGAAGTAGTAGGCGATTTATAACTTTGTTTTTTGTTTGTTTCATACTAGCTTTGATTTCAGCGCCGTCTGCTGAAATTATTCATATCCGTGGACATGCCAAAAAATCGAGGCCCTGAAAATTAAAACAGATCATAACAATACTAGAGTTTTGCACTAAGCAGTGATATATTTACGTATGATAATTACTACTAATTATCTTTATTACTATAACCCACACACATACACTTAAACACAAACGTGCCTAATTACTTGATAATCTCAAATATAAAAATCATCTATACTTACCCGTGCACTCTGTTAAATATTTGTTATAAATTATCTACGACGGATGTATGGATGTCCCCCGTAACACAGGATTTTCTTTGCTCGGGGTTCATTTATCAAATTGTTATGACATGTATTATAAACAACTCCGTAGTAATTTGATGCCAACAGATGTATTATTACTACCTAACTTTATTTATTTATAGGTACTAACTTTATTACAAAACATATATGCTAAATACATAGCCTTATTGTGGTTTTACTAAATACGAGACTAGAGCAAACTGTTATTAAACGCTCGGTTTACACTTGAATTTGACGTTATAATTTGTATGCATAACAATTAGTGTAGCTAGGTGATATTATGCTTTTCTTCATGATATATTTTACTTTCGATAGGAGAGAGATATAAATGTAAAGATAGGGAGCAATTTGCGACGCTGCGGTGCTGCCACAAACGGGCGGCCTTCTTTACAATAAATTAAAAATTTAATTAAACTAGCGAGTGGTCACAACTGCTTGATAAACGTTTTTTACTTACTTTGCTCATCTTAATTACACAATGGAGGACGTAATGTCAGGAACCGTGATATTATGATTAAAATAAGTATCCAAATACTAATTATAAATAATAATATGAGTACATAGGTATATATACAAAAGTTACAAATAAAAAGGGACTCTATTGTGTGTGTGTTTGTTTAATAAACCGATTGGAAATAAACTGTCAAAAATTGAAAGTTACGTTATGCAGAATATAATGTGTATAGAAGAAGATATTTTTAAAATATTGTGTTATGACTATACGGAAACGCCAGTGAAATCCTGTAGGAAGAACCCAATTCTTAAAAATATAGCTTAATTAATATTAACAGTATATTATTGTATATTAAGGTTTGGGTCTCCAGGCGGGTAAAACCGTGTAGAAAGGACGCTATATGGTCCTTTCACCCGCGTTTCCGAAACTATAATACACTTCATAACGAAGTTTTCTAATGGTGAAAGACATACAATAGAATCCTTTTTCTTCATATAAATATGTAATCTTATCACCTTATTATGTAAGCATATAACCTTTTACAATCATCAATAACAGGGAAGCCTTTAATGAAATACATGTTAGTTCTCGACAGACAGAGCCGTGGTCGTCAAAATGCGGCCCGTGGGCGATATTAGTATGACTCGCGGACACATTAAACAATAAAAAAAATCCGGACCGTTTTGGTACCCCCCATGATGTGGCCCTTGAGCAAAATAGTTTGACAACCACTGAACTAGAGCATTTTTTTGGACGGTCATATTAGTTAGTCATGAGTTTTTTGCTTACTTCACCAGGCATAAAGGTGAGCAGAGCTCCAATCTTAATAAATGGTTTAAGCAACTGGACTATACCGTATTCATCGAGGCGTGAGATTAAATGTAAACAAACCATAAAAAGGGTACTTTAAGGGTCACGATTGATGAAGTGAATATATTTTATTACAGCTGTCAGTACAATCAAGCCTATGAAATTTTGAATTTAGTAGTACTGACAGACAGTACCTGCCAATGTTATATTTTATGGGCATGGCGACCTAATAAGTGATGGGCAATGAATCATCGTGGCCATCGACTATAAACTATCAATATTTTTATATAAAACTTAATTCAAAATAAATTAATTATTAAATTTTATGATATATTTTAGTATCATAATACAATTTACATATGTACGCGTACTTTATCTAAAATAATAGTGAGTAAATAAAATCCAATTTCTAAAAATAAACTTTAGATTTCAGAGAGTATAAATGTATCTTATATTAAAATATTTGTTTAATTTAGTAACGTTTGTAATTAAATTAATCCCAATTATTTGTTACATTATCGTAAATAATAGTAAGAAAAGTCGATAATTACTATCGACATTTGTTTAAATCTTAACAACCCTAGGAATGTCATCTTTTATGAAGTATAATGATTTATTAAATCGTTTACATGTAAAAACACCCAAAAAAGACTTGATTCCCAAACTTTGAATGCATTTTAATACGACTAAATTATAGACCACAGGTATATTTTTATGTAAAATGTTCGGATTTTACATAAAAATGTGACGTTTGGTTATCGGTCGGATTATATCCGCTATTTTTACTATAGATCAACTTGTTGATACGAGAGTTCTGCTTATTTATTATTATAGATATTTTCGTTGAATTTATATCTTTTATGAAGTTTAAAGTTATTTGTTGGTTGTTTTGTTTTTGTTATATTTACGTTTTCGAGCTTAAAACATGAGTGCACCTGGACCAAGCAACGCTGGCACTTTTTCTTCGCCAAAGAAAAAGCGATCAAAGAAAACTCCAACGCATTCAACGGAAAAGGTGGCTGTTATAAATGTTTTCAAACTCATAGAAGAAACGTGGTCGAAGGATTCGTATCCGTACAAAGGTATCAATTAAACCACTGAAATTATGGGAATATCGCAAGCCACAGTAAACAGGTTCTAAAAG
The DNA here is from genome assembly GCA_947037095.2 of Nycteola revayana. Classification (NCBI taxonomy): domain Eukaryota; kingdom Metazoa; phylum Arthropoda; class Insecta; order Lepidoptera; family Nolidae; genus Nycteola; species Nycteola revayana. Next base: position 14,878,742 of record OX344846.2, on the reverse strand, counting down.
GACATAGTGAATTAAATCCTATTGAGTTAATATGGGCCCAAGTTCAAGGATTTATTGCTGAGAATAACAAAAGCTTTAAGTTAAGTGAAGTTCAAATTTTACTAGCCGATGCAATTAAAAATATAACAGTAGAGGCTTGACAAAAGTTCATTGACAATGTGAAAAAGAAGAGCAAATTATGCTTAAAATTGATGGAATAATTGATAGTTGAATATAGTTGACCGCTTCGTTATTCCCGATGGCGACAGTTCTTCAGAATCCTTTTAATTCTCCGAATAATTAATTAAATAAGAGCGATTTATGATTTTATTATCTTCATAGTAAAGTACCTTATCTTAACCCGAGCTGCTAGACACACAAATAGGAAACCCTACATTAAATTAAATAGCAATAAAAAACATTGAAAAAAGTTTGAGAAACAATGTTTTCTTTGTTTACACTTTGTCTCAAGCCCCGATGAATAGGGTATAGGGTATTTACTTGTTGTTACAAGTAACATTGAGCATTCGTCGTTTTTACTTATTGAAGTAACCTTAGTATGTATATAAATGAAAATAACTTGTCAAACCAAAATTATTCTCGCACGTTTCCGCAAATTAATGTTATTAATTATAAGATACTTATTATGTGAAGTGTGAAAAGCAAATATAATTAATTGGTTATTATGATTTTGAAATGATTATAGAATGTCATCTTAATTGCTTGCGGATCGTCTAGTATGTATAAATACGATCCATCTCCTATTAATTAGGGTCTTTAACGTAGCAATTATCATGACGTAGCTAAATTAATATAATTATTCTATTAATACATTATATTTCAAAATTTGCTACGTCTGATATTATGATTATATATATTAGACATATAAATCAGTTAATTTACTCCGAAATTAAGGCATGATCGCAAGGGTTATAATATATCCCTTGCGATCATATAGTATTTTTTTAAACCTTATCTTTCCGGCTTAGAATACACCAACCCATGTCTTCCTGTGATAAAAGTGTGGTGTGGTGAAAGAGTCTAAGGGATATACAGCTGATTGATGTGCAGCAGCATCTGTTAACTTGAGGTCTTACTCCGATCACCTATTCTACAATGGCCCTGGCTTGCCATGGTCAGTTAAGACCCATGTTCAGCAGTGAATTTAAACGGGCTGTTGATGTTATATAGATCAACAAGGTATTAAGCTCGGTAAGCTCAATCAATCTAACAGAATAATAAGTATAGAGTATACACAGCAAGCGACTCATGTGAGCCTAAGATAAGACGAAAAATAGCGATTTCCAATATTACCATAACACAGCTCTACAAAATTTGAGAAGACACTTACAAAACCGACTAATGTACCGACGTAAGACCGACGCGCGACGTAAAATGAAAAAGTACCGACTACGAACACTAATCTTTTCAATATTCTTATACCCAGACGGAATAAACACTTATTATATTTAAGTTTGCATTAATGAGTACATACCAAAACATAAGTAAATTTAAGATCTGTAATGTTTAGTACATTACAGAACTTAACATAATATAATCATATTGTTTAATAACTATAGCTAATATAGCAATATCTCAAATACTTCGGCCACGTAGTGCGAAAGCAGCTCATCAACATAAAAAAAACCCAAAAGACTAGCAATCAGCTCGACCTATTCCAGAAGAGACAAACGACGTTCCAAGAAGCTTACCGACAGGCGAAGATCGTAACGCCTAGAGAAGGCTAACAAAAAGAAAAATGGACGGCCTTACGATCTTCAACTACAGAAAGATCGATTACATGAACATATTCAAGATAACAAGCTTCCTAACCGCGGTTCTACTTGCGTAACTCACGTTCCCATAAGAACTTTTTAATTAAATATAGCCTATAGCCTCCCTTAATACATGGGCAATACATAACACTTAAATAATTTTTCAAATCAACCAAGTTGTTCCTGAGGTTAGTGCGTTCAAGTAAACAACCTCTTCAGCTTTATATATGTAGCAGTATATAGATTTTTGAAACACTACTCCAATAATGAATTGTCGACCATTAATAGTCCATACGTTCAGTAGACTATGGCAAAAATCAGCAAAATCATGTAAGACGCAATTTTTTTGTTAAGATATGAAGTAAAATATTACGAATTTGATTATTCATAAACCCCCATTTTGAAACGAGACATTGAACATCTCACCCAAAAAGGATGAAGAAAGAAAACTTTTAAAAAGAATAAATACTTTTTATAACGGACGAAAATCAATGAAAACTTCAAAATGAAAGCTAAGCAGTAAACTTAAACTTTTTCATAACCAATAAAAGTCAATTCTACCAAATTACCATGGTTTTACAAGTTTTTGTCGGGTCAAGTTTTTGTAGGTCATGTTCCTAATTTAATATCATAGAGGATTGGTTAATAGGCTATTAATTTTAGAATATTAACTGATGTTTTGGATTACATATTGTTATTCTATATCGATGAGTTAATTTCATCTAATTATGTTTTAACATTTTATGTTTATTATTATGGGACATACGAGCAAGTAAACTATCTGCGTCGGCATGGAGGTACCGTAATAAGAATTATCGACTCGTCCTTTTGAGTTATTATATGATTGAAATTAGTTTATACAATATTACTAGCTTATGTTTGCGACTTCATCTGGGATCGGCTGGGCTTAGCCGGATTAAAAAAATCTTCATTGGTGCTTAATTCCATTCTTAGAGTAAGATATATAGCCTGAAGCCTTTCTCGATACTTCTATCTAACACTGATTTTTTTTTCAGAGCTTTCCAGTAGTTCCTAAGAAAAGCGCGTTAAAGCAAGCAAACAAACAAACTATTTAGCTTAATAATAGGAATAGCTTTGTGAGAATTACAAAAAAAATAAAGGCTAAGTTTTTAGCGGAAAAAAATGAATGAGTACAATTCATTTAGGTAGCTAAAAAAATGCATTCAATATTTAGGTAGCTAATAAAAAAGAAGAAAAGTTATGTATGTAACAATTTCTTGTTAAAAAACATTAAATAAACAACATTCTTAGAATGCTAATTTTTTGACGAGTATTATGAAAACTCGTGGGTCAGAGAACGAGCAGCACCAAATTTTTACCAGCACCCAAAGCACACCAAGGGATTTTGCCGTAGTTTCTACGCTTGGTAGCCGGATTGGCGACCTCAGTATTGCGATGTAACACATAGGGAAACGCTGCTGCCCGTTCTTAGTATATGAATGTTATTGACGATACAAATGTGGGACCAACGGCTTAATGTGCTTTCCAACGCACAAAAGGCAGTCCCTCAACCAACCAAACTCGAAAAAAAATCTTAATCCTCCGAGACGTAAAAGCGAGACTTATACCGGTTGTTTTTATCACATAGATTGTCACAATAAATTCTTACTACTAATTCTCATACACGTTATGCGAATTAATAGTTATTCAGTAATAAAATATGTCCCGAATATCGCGCATTTTGCTTCTGACAGAGTAACGACTATGCTAATAGTTTGTTTTACAAGCTTTTTAATAACTAGCAATGTATGTTTAGTATTATTAATAACTAAATAAGAGAATGTAATTATTAATTAACATTTGATAGATATTTATTCATCATTCATCATCATCAGCTCGTATAACGTCCACCGCTGAACAAGGGCCTCAACCCGAGGGAGGGTATTTGCCATAGTCACCGCGCTTGGCAGCCGGGTTGGTGACCGCAGTATTTTGTTGTACCATACAAGGAAACGCTGCTGCCCATTCCTTGATAAACGATTATAATACGTGATGTTATAACTGCTTTCCGAGGCATGGAGGGTAGTCAACCAACCAGATTCGGAAAGAAATCGTAGAATTTACACATAGATTTCCTGTCCGGCGTGGGGATCGAACCCACGACCCCCAAGATTTAAAGCGAGCTAAATACCGCTACGCTACGGAGGTTGTTGTTTGTTTTGTTTGTTTATTTGTTAATTATTGACATACATAATTGAATACAACAAGGTAAAATCATGCAAATGAATTTTAAATCAATTATTTATAGCCTATTCAGCTTAGTTAGTTGGAAATGCGGGATTAACTATATGTTATTTTGTTGTATTTATATGTCATTCTACACTACACATGCTTTTCATGACAAAGGTTGCGTTTTTTAAATTTAATGATTCACCAATGTGTTGCATCGTTATCACTCATAAGGATATCCAGTAACACTTTAAGCAACCAAGCTGTACTAACTGTTGACATTGTCGAGAAGTAAAAAAGGAAATAGTTTTATTTTCGATACATTGTTCAGGAGTTCAGGAAAATTGTATTGAAGTTAATGGCGTACAATGTGTGGAAATTGGATTTCATTTTAAATTTAGAAACACAAAATCTCTTTGCCTCGTTTGCCCAATGGTATTACGTTCGACTGTCGTCGAGAATAGCCTAGTAATAGCTAGAAGGTTGGATTTCTGCCCTGTGTGGGGTGTAGATTTGCTCTGTATTATGTCGGAATACAAGAAGCATGTTTTTATACCCTCTGTTCACCACTTCTGGGAATAAAGCGTAACGTGTTTATTGTGTAAATATAATATCTTTGCCCTACTATATAGAGAAAGCTTTAATTCGTATAGGCGCTACTTCGAGTTAGTCCATTAAAAGCCTTATTTAATTTTCGTATTCAACAAAGATCGAGGTATATAGGTATTCGCCGTAAGTGTATAGAAATTTCTCCAGTTCCCGTATCTGAGATTGAGTTGAGCTCGCTTTGGATACTATAGTTTCAGAGTTTCTTAAAAGTTTCAGATAATATCTTCACGAAGTCTGATACTGGTGTAAATGATCGGTAAGATTTATACTTCCCAAGAGTAAACTGATTTAGTTATTTGCTTGTAAAATTTTATAGATACGGTTGAATAAAATATAGATGTCTAAGGAGGGTGAATATGTGTGGGTGGCAAATCATAGGATATAATATAGTACACAAGTGTATGCAAACATTCCCGATTCTTTTACTCTCAAAGTGAGACAGTTTTACCGATACGACCGGTGAAAGATCAGGTGCAGAATTATTTAGGCAGCAGAACAAAAAGCACCTATACTGCTTCTACTTTTTTTTTTAAATATTTGTGTAATTTTGTTTTAAATGTGTTTTATTATATTTTTATCTATTTACAAAGTATGTAAAAGGGATGATATATATTTTGTAAGCACCATATACATATAATATATTAGATGTCTTGTGTTTAATCCGTTACGGGGGTAATTCCATTTATTTCAAGTTATTATCAAACTACGCACAATATGTAAAAAAAAGTCAATTAAATCAATAAAAACAGTAACTAAAAGTTAAACGTTACCTTTTTAAAAATTATATTTTAACTAAACGGGTTTACCCTTGGATTAATCCCAATATTCCATGTATTTTAGGTAACTACATTATTTTCGTAAATTAGAATGATGCATATCTACTACGTTAACGAGAAGATAACTACTATGGATTTCTGAAATATACTTTTATTAATGTTTATATATAGGGGAAAACGTCCAATTATTGGCACTTTAGGCGAAATCGGCAAAAGAAATAGGTATTGTTTGTAGAAACTATACTCCTTTTTAAGAGAAGAGAACAGTAATAAGTAATAATAGTGTAGTGTATGCGCCTGGGCGGCGCGCGGGTAGTCTGTGGCTAACCGTGAGCGAGAGCGGACGTGCGCTAGACGCATATACTACTTCACCTGTATGATCTGGTCAAAGTGTGTTTTATTAACTCAAGAGTACATTACAAGTGGCGACGAGGATAAAAGTAAGTACTGAAAACATTTACAAAAAAAAAAAAGGGGGAAGAATGCACGCTAAAAAATAATGCACTTTGAAAGTTGTTTACGATCAATTAAGCGACTATATTTAGATAAGGATCGTTAGTAGTTTGGATACTAAGGTGAAAACAGAACGTAGTCAAGCTGAACCTACCTACCTACACGTAAATAAATCGTTACCAAGGTAGATGGTTACATCTAATGACTGCTTTGTTGCCTCAGTTTCGTATGATTAAGTAAAAAAAAAAATAAGTTCTGCTTCGATTGAGGTAAACAACTGATAAGCGTAAATGTTACAAAGGCCATGCAGTTAATGTTGTTTACAACAAAACAAAGGGCCATGCCTGAATAGTACGCAATTATTTTAAATGTGTTGTTATGCAAACAGTAAATTGTTGATAATTATTATTATTGAGTAAGTGCTTTCATTTAAATATCAAGATAAAAGAGTTATTTGCACGCTACTCAGTTTAAATAAAAATAATAACTAATTATTATCATAAATGGACATAATTGGTTACTTGGACATACTTAACTTTTCTTCTGTGAATAACCTACATACCCACTTATTGTAAATATAAAACAAAATCAGTAGATAGTATTTTAATCAGGTAACTGGTTTTGCTATGATCAATTGTTTGCATTTCGACACAAAAATATCAAGGTCACGCAAACACTATTCGCACATACGACCATGCTTAAATAATAAATGTGAGAAAAGACCGGGAAACGTTAGTGTAAGCATCAATAATGGCTTAATTACTAGCATACCTATTTGTTGCTAACCAGTTAGTAAACCTAATTTGTTAATAGATAAAGGTTATTATCAGTCAATTTCCATAATAATAGTAAAGTAACGTTATTGAATAAAGTTATTTAGTATATTTAGTTAGTCATACTTACGCTTACGTCAAAGGTCATGCTTAATCCGAAATGCTCTAATGGGCACGCAAATACTAACAAGTATCCTAAGGCTATGCAGTAGTGTTAATGTTATCTTTATAAAAGATAAAAGGCCACGCATACGAGTCTCAAAATCCTGTTACAGGTCGCCCCAAAAAATGGCTCACGCAACTTCAATGTTGACAACTTTAGATCACTTTGATTGTGAGGGTGACACGACATCGGTTGGTACCCGATGGGAGAAATGGAAACGGGCCCTCGAAATTTATCTTTTAGCTGCTAATATTGATTCCCCTAATAAAAAGCGAGCTACTCTTCTCCATGTTGGTGGATTAGCACTACAGGAGATTTACTACAATTTGCCCGGGGCCCATGCAGAGGAAGGTAAAGATGATGATGGCAAAGACTTAGATGTGTATAAAATTGCACTGGGAAAACTTAACGATTATTTTTCCCCAAAGCAAAGCCATATTTATGAAAGATACCTTTTCCGGCTCATGCAGCAGGAAGAAGGTGAAAAATTCGAAAAGTTTCTATTGAGGTTAAGGAATCAGGCTGGAAAATGTAACTTCACAAATAAAGATGAACATTTGATAGACCAAATCACAGAAAAATGTAGACTTGTTGATTTGAGGAAAAATATTTTAGAAATTGGAGATTCAATTACATTAGATAAAATCACTTCTAAGGCAAATGCCTTAGAAGTTGTTACTAGACAACTTGAGCAGTTCGGTAACTCCAACAACCAAACTGACAGCAAAAAAATTGAAATAAATAAAATTGATTCCAAGAAACCCTTCAATAAAAACCTTAAACTAAATAAAGATCTCGGATGTAGCCGTTGTGGTAGCGTAAATCACCAATCAAATGATGCTAAGTGCCCAGCTAAAGACAAAAGATGTTTAAAATGCGACTTTGTTGGTCACTTCCGAGAATGTTGCCGAACTAGGCGGAAAAGACGATTTACAAATAATAAGACCACGGATCCAGCAAATAAAAAACAAAGATTAGACTCGACGCGAAACCAAAAATCTGAAATTGACTACATTTTCCATTTAGATGAAGACAGCGTAATTAATTGCAATATAGGCGGAGTAGACTTAGACATGTTGATAGACTCCGGGAGTAAATGCAACGTAATCACAGATAAGACCTGGCAGTTTTTAAAAGAAAGTAAGATTTATGTCACTAACCAAATCCGGAAACCAAACAAAATTTTAGTTCCTTATGGCAACAAGAAGCCTTTAGACGTCATAGGCTCATTCAACGCGATTATATCAGTGGGTGAAAGAAATAAAGAATCCACTGTCTACGTCATCAGAAATGGTTCGCGCGATCTGTTGGGTAAAGCTACCGCGATCGAATTGGGAGTGCTCCAGATAGGCCTCCACATTAACACAGTTGAAAACAAGACTCCAGCAGTCTTTCCCAAGTTCAAAGGGGTAACTGTCCAAATCCCAATCGACAAAACGATAAAGGCCGTAGTTCAACCGTATAGAAGGGTGCCTATTCCTTTAGAAGAAAAGGTTGCCAAGAAGTTAAACGAACTCAAGGAAGCCGACATCATAGAAGAAGTGGACGAGCCATCACCGTGGGTTTCACCCATGGTACCTGTACTTAAAGAAGATGATGAGGTACGTATCTGTATAGACATGCGGAGAGCCAATGAAGCTATTATAAGGGAAAATCACCCACTTCCAACGATGAACCAGATGCTTCCAAATTTTCGACAAGCTAAATGGTTCTCTAGGCTCGATATTAAACAAGCATTCCATCAGCTTGAAATTAATGAGGATTGTAGATACATAACTACTTTTAGTACTAGCAAGGGACTATTCCGTTATAAAAGATTAATGTTTGGTATATCTTGTGCTCCGGAAATGTTCCAAAAAATTCTTGAAAAAATGTTGTTGGGATGTGAAGGTACATTCAATTTTATTGATGATATTATTGTGTATGGGGCAACAGAGAAAGAACACGATGAGCGGTTGAGTAAGGTGCAAAGGGTTTTAAAAGAAAATGATGTTCTTTTAAACGGAAGGAAATGTATATATAAAACAAACAAAATCGAATTTCTCGGTCACGAACTTACAGAAGATGGAATAAAACCCCTTGCAAAATACTTAACCTCTATTAAAACTAGTAGACGCCCAAACACGATTGAAGAAGTACAAAGTTTTCTCGGTTTAGTCAATTTTGTGGGGAAATGGATTCCAAATTTGGCAACACTTACCGACCCCCTTAGACAGATGTTGAGATTAGGGCTTGGGAAATCGGCAACTGTCGACAAATTTTGGACTTCCAAACAAAATAAAGCTTTTGAAGCTCTAAAGCTTAGCTTAACCAATATCAAATGTCTTGGTTACTACAATCCCAGCGACCAAACGCAGGTTATTGCTGACGCATCACCGGTGGGACTGGGTGCTGTCCTTGTCCAAATTGATACGGAAGGTCCTAGAGTTATCGCTTATGGACACAAAGCTCTGACTGATTGTGAAAAAAGGTATTGCCAAACTGAAAAGGAAGCATTGGCATTAGTTTGGGCTGTTGAGCATTTTAAAATATACCTTTTTGGCAAGGACTTTGAGCTCATAAGCGATCACAAACCGTTAGAAACGATTTTCGGACGACATTCCAAACCTTGCGCGAGAATTGAACGGTGGGTACTCAGGCTTCAAGCATACAGATTCAAAGTTATCTACCGTCCTGGTAAGTCAAATATTGCCGACCCCATTTCTAGACTATGTCAAATAGTTCCAACGAAGCCATTTGATAGCGAAAATTATATAAACCAAATTGTGACATATTCTCGACCTGTCGCTGTGTCCCTAAATGAAATAGAGGCATCATCATCAAAAGATGACGAAGTCTCAAAGGTAAAAAGGGGTATTTTCAGTGATGATTGGCACGAATCCGTAAATTGTTTCAAAATCATAAGAAGCGAGCTTTGTTTTTGCGGAGATATTTTGCTGCGGGGTACTAGGATAGTCATACCAAAAGATCTACGCCAGAGGGTGTTAGAAGCTGCTCACGAAGGGCACCCTGGTATAGTCGCGATGAAAGGTCGCCTAAGGACAAAAGTGTGGTGGCCTAGGATCGATGGGGATGCTGAGCGTGTAGTGAAAGGTTGTCGCGGATGCACTCTTGTATCGGCTCCTAATCCACCACACCCGATGAAAAGGCGATCATTACCTAAAGAGCCATGGGTAGATGTGGCCGTTGACTTTCTAGGGCCACTTCCGAGTCGAGACTACATACTAATTCTTGTTGACTATTATAGCCGGTATAAAGAAATTAAGGTTATGAGAAGTATCACTGCACTTGACACTATTAAAGTCCTAAAAGAAATGTTTTCAAGGCTAGGTTATCCCGCAACTATAACATGTGACAACGGGAATCAATTTACGAGCGATGTGTTCCGCAACTTCTGCAAAGAATGCGGTATCGTTGTAAATAATACTATTCCCTATTGGCCACAAATGAATGGGGAAGTCGAAAGACAAAATCGAGATGTACTAAAGAGACTTAAAATTAGCCAAGCTGAAAATAAGGACTGGAAAGAGGATATTTTAAATTATTTAATGATGTATAATAGTACACCCCACTCTGTTACAGGTACATCGCCATCTGAGTTATTTTTTAAAAGACGCTTCCGAGATAAAGTTCCTTTCGCTCCAGATGTAGAACATAAACTCATAGATTCCGATGTGAGAGATAGGGATATGCTAATGAAAGAAAAAGGGAAAGAATATGGGGATAGAAAAAGAAGAGCTACTGATTCTAGTTTAGGAATAGGGGAAAAGGTAATGTTAAAAAATATAACTAAGGATAACAAATTGACACCTAACTATAACCCTACCTCTCACACAGTGACGGGAGTCACCGATGGTGACATTCATGTGCGGAACGACGAAACAGGTAAAGAGTATCGTCGGAATATAGTACATTTAAAGAAAATTAACGATTCTTGGCAAGTTGTGGACAATGATAATAAGGACACAGGGTCATTGAACAATGAGGACTAAATTATTGCAATATACCTTTATGCAATTAAAATGATTATCTGTCTATCACTTTGTTGATGTTAATCGTATAATGTTGTATGCCTGATCCACTAGTTTATATATTACTAAATCTATTCTGTTCTTTCATTGTTAATATTGTTGTTCAAGTTATTGTAACTTAATTATTTATAAAATAAAGAAGGGATGTAGTGTATGCGCCTGGGCGGCGCGCGGGTAGTCTGTGGCTAACCGTGAGCGAGAGCGGACGTGCGCTAGACGCATATACTACTTCACCTGTATGATCTGGTCAAAGTGTGTTTTATTAACTCAAGAGTACATTACAAATAGGAATATTTTTTCACGTTATTTTGTTCGTAAACATTAATTATTATTAATTGTACAAATAAAAAAATACTATTTTCTCCAATTTTAAATAGTTGGCCGGATTTAGAAGTCCGGACGCCCCGGGGCAACAAAGAAGAGGAGGCCACAAATAAGTTTCCCTCTAAATGTGTAGAAAATTTGAAGTGTGTACCTAATTTTCAAGACGATTTGAATTCTGATATTTTACTGATTGTCTAATTTAAGTAAATAAGAATAGATGATAAATCCGGCCTTGGTTAGCCTAATATGGGCATAGATAACTTTTGTCACCATTTCCATTTTAATATCACTTCAAGTGTTGCCCTTTTAAAAAGAATAACCATAGAAAAATCTATAGATTTTGTAGAAAAAGTTGATGGTTGTGACTTCTTGTTTTTTTTACATTTAACGAAGCTGCGCCAATAATTGGTGGAATGCCAAGGATAGGTAGTATTACCCTACACCGTGATTTTTTTTGTAGTTGCTAATAAAATAAATGACACTACCTATCAGTATTACTATCGAAAGGCAGCATATTTTTTTATCGCGACGGCAATGGAAATTGTACATTGCAAAATGAGTTCTAGTACCTTGCGATAAAATATAATCTAGGTTATACAAACGGACCCTAACATAAGTAATTTTTTATGTTATGGAAAAATATAGATCGATTGTACTACCATAAATGGTTTTGTTGAGTACTAGCGACTGAAATATCACGATGTAGGTACACTTGTATACCTATACCACAGACTTCTGTATGTTAGCAAACATAGAATATTTAAGATGGCGAACTTCCTTTTCGTTCTAAGTATTTTTCGTATCGCGATGGGAAATTCAACAGTTGTTCGATATGTATATTGCTAAGTCCCCTATTCTACGCTACGTACTTTTCTATCGACAAAAAAACCGGCCAAGTGCGTGTCGGATTCATGAAGCATGAAGGGTTCCGTACCAGTTTCAAATGCCTACCTATTTTTGATATCATGAATAAAAATGCGTATGTTTATGAAATTAAATGTTATTTTTTTATTTGAATTGATTGAATGAAAGGAAAATTGTGGTTCCCGATTCATAACGTATTAAAAAAAACTACTTTCTAGATCTCGTTCAAACCAATTTTCGGTGGAAGTTGGCATGTACATAATATATTTTTTTTAGTTCTATCATACTCTTATTTTAGAAGTTACAGGGGACACATTTTACCACTTTGGAAGTGCCTCTTGCGAAAAATATTCAGTTTTGAAGACCTATACATATATACCCTACACGTATGGGTTGTTATTGGATTGATTTATAATTTTTTTTAAGTTTCAGTTTTAAGTATATCCCCAAAATTTATTGTTTTTTTTTTATTTTTGTGTGAAAACCTTAATGCGGTTCACACAATACTTCTACTTACCAAGTTTCAACAGTAGGAATATAGTTCTTATAGTTTCGGAAAAAAGTGGCTGTGACATACGGACGGACAGACAGACAGACATGACGAATCCATAAGGGTTCCGCTATTTGCTATTTAGCTGCGGAACCCTTAAAATACTTACTATACAATGGATTACTTTACAATACATAAGGAGGATTATGTGTATGTTAGATTAATTTATTACATTTTATATACTAACAATTGCCAACATGTCTGGGTAAAGTGAATTCACAAACATATCAATTTGCAATGATACTGACAAGATTGGAAATACATTAAGAGAAGGCACTGAATTATTTTTTAACATGAAACTATCGTGTTTTTAATTATTTAACGGACATTTGACTGAATATGGCTTTTCTTATCTCTTATATGTTACAACATTATAACATTGCGAATGTAAAAGGCAATCATATTATTTGGTCAAACTTTATAGGCGTTGTGAGCATTTTCCGTCTTAATTTCTATACTGTTAGCATTGTAGGTACTAAAGTTCCTTGGAAATTAATTCTCGCTAAATAAATAATCTTTTATATTACGGATAAAAAATGCAATTCCCTTCAAATTGTTCATTAAATAACTGAAGTGTGAGCGTTGCAGTTTAATAGAATTTTAACAAAAAACTTCCACCAGGGATGAAATCATTATGTTACATTGTATATTGATTTAGATGTTACAAAATTGTTGATTTCATATTTATACCAAAAGCCTGGCTACAAGCATACGGCTTACCTGGTGGCACGCGGCTACAATAGCTTTTGAACACTTGCAATAGAAGTGCAAGTGTCCAACCTCATCCGTTGGCAAGCTTTGGTGACGTTATTTGCGAACAGAAACACACAGAGCTAATATGTTATTCTTTTTATTATTTATATTAGACTGTGGTATTCTAACCATGTAACTCATTCAGTGTACTAACACTAAGTTCTATATCTCTTGTTAAAATAATAAGTTTCTAATACATAAACTTAATAGGTACGGCTTACTAGCCGTACCTATTAAGTTTATATATTAGAAACTTGCTTAGTATGTTAAGCTAAAAGCTAAGATATATGCCTGGGTCTATACCAGGGTCGTAGTACATTTAACTCATAACAAATACATGATTGATAGAAAGAGAGCGGCAATAAAGGTGGTTTATGTTAAAATAGTCGGTCGTAAGTCGTAGCAAACTCAATAAACAGGACACGTATTAACCTCGCAGTAAAAGCATCTATCTTATTTTAGTGGTGCATTTAATTCGCAGTGCTACTACTTCAATGACTTTACCGCTAGCTTTGCTAAATTGAGCTTCGGTGATGTTAGTGAATTTAACCGCAGCTTAAGGTTCGTTTTGTTTTGTCAATGTTGTTGCTTGAGAATGTCGTATCGCAGTCTGCTTTACGTAGCTTTATTTTACGTTAAAACTTTTATGTAATGACCAACGAACGAACTTTTCGTTTAAGGGATATGTTTATTTATTTTATTTACGTAGCAGGTAAATCTGGTTGCGAAATACCAGGAGAATTGCGTTGACTTTGTTTAAAAAGCACATAGCAGATTGGAGCCGAGCGTGAAACGTGAATGTACTGAGGCGTAATGAAATACGAAAGCAGTAGAAAGGTAGTTCCGCTGTTACTAGAAAATAACACAAGAAACCATAATTATTAAAATACCGAGTTAATTATATGACAAATGTAAAATACTAATATTAATGTAAAATAATTGAAAATGAAAATTACTCTCTCTCAATCTCTCATACTACCCATTTTGGACTACGCCGATGTATGTTACTTAGATGCCAATGAGGAGCTATTGAATAAGCTTGAGCGCTTGCAAAACTTATGTTTACGTTTTATATTCAACCTTCGTAAATTTGATCATGTCTCTCAGTTTCGCAAGGATCTCAAGTGGCTCCCTATCCGCCTTCGCAGAAATACTCGAATATTATGTCTCCTCTTCAACATCCTGCACAATCCCTTATATCCTTCCTACCTGCGTGAACGTTTTTCCTTTGTACATTCTCCCGATGCTCATTACAGGTCACACCTTAAATCACTCCTTAGATTTCCTTCCCACAAAACTGATTTCTATTCCTACTCATTTACAGTCCATGCAGTCAGATTGTGGAATTCGCTACCCGCTAATATCCGTAACTGCCATACCCTTTCTCTTTTCAAAAAAAGAGTGAAAGAACACTATCTGTCCTCTTCGTAATAATAGATATTAATATTAGTGTATGTATTATAACTATTTATCATTGTATGTATGTATTTAAGTATATGTGTAGTTATTGTATGTATGTATATCTACCTACACACTATTATTTTTTTCTTTGTTTTCATATCTTCTTTCGCAGTTCTACTGGAAGAGATTTTGTTAGAAATAAGTAGTACCTTTGTACATTGCCTTTTCTTTGCATTTTATTTACTATATTTTTTGTGTGTACATAAATAAATAAATAAATAAATAAATAAATAAATAAAATACTTTCTTATATCTTTGTTTTATAAAAGTTAATATAACATGTAAGGCTTTACTCGGCGGCTATAATAGACATAATGTTATGAATAAGCCACCACGACAGAAGTAATTATATATTTAATATTATTAAATGTATCCGTATGAGATATCTTTTCACAAGTAATGATATGATTTCTGTTGATCTAGTATAATATAATATACTGATTTCCCAGAATTCGTCTTGTTTATATTGTTGAATTTTGAATCAGGATTCTGAAGAAGAAGAGTGGTTATGTTTAATTTTCGAAAAAAAAAAAACTGCAAATCAGACAGAGAAGGTTGAGTCGAGTGAAATCTTTACAGATTTAAGCGGCCGTAGCCCAATGGCTAGGGCGTCGGACTTGTGATCTTGAGGTCGCCGGTTCGAACCCCACCCATTGCACTACCGACGTGAACCCACTCGTAACACAAGCATTTAAGCTTGTTCTTGTTAACAAGAATACTAGTAGACAGCAAATTTCAGGGAGTAAAATAAAAAAAAAAAAACAAAAACTCGCGACTCAGCCTTCTCTTGAATCAAACTTTGGTCACACGTTAAATGTGTAAAAAGTGATCATATTTTGTACACCTGTATGAATCTGATGAAGACTAAATTAAGTGTTTGCATTAATATATATGTAGGTACATTCTATGGAAATGTTTATGACAACAGATACTTTTTTCTTTATTTTAGATTAAAACTATAAATGTTGAAACTCAGTTTCTGGGGAACTCAGTTACGACTATTATTAAGCAAATTTTTGGGTTTTTCATTGAGCAGAACGTTGAGTACCTATCGTATTAACTGAAAAATAAAATAATTAATCACGCAAAAAAGTTTGATTGTACCTATTTGGAATGTCCTTTATCACCTTTATCACCAATTCCAATAAAGAGGAAACAATGTATCTCTCAAAATCAAGATATAATAACACCGGAGTTCCTCAAGGGAGTATCTTAGGTCCATTGCTTTTCTTATTATATATCAATGACCTACCAAACGTAACAAAACATTTTTATTCACTCTTTGCTGATGACATTGCTGTAGTCATTACAGAGAGTAAAACACTTAACTTCAACACCGAAATTAACGAAACTGTTGGAGTTATAATAAAATGGTTAAGTAATAATAACTTGCAAGTTAATATAAACAAAACGTTGTATATGCAATTTTATAACAAGAAAACGTCATCGCCTTTGGAAGTAACATATAACGACCAAACGATTAAAAAAACAGACGAAACCACGTTTCTTGGTATTACTTTAGACAAAAACTGTTCTTGGAAACCTCAAGCAGAAAAAATTATAAAAAAAACAAATCGGTTTGTTTTTGTTTTGTGGCGACTTAGTAAAGTAGCCAATATTAAGACAGCCCTTCTGGCCTACCATGGATATGTTGCCTCAAATCTTAGATATGGCATTGTCTTGTGGGGTAACACGGTTCTTATTAATAGAGTTTTTATAGCCCAGAAACAGTGCCTCCGCGCTATTTGTGATGTATCACCGATGACGTCTTGTAGACCTCTTTTTAGAAAGTTGAAGATTTTGACAGTTCCATCTTTATACATTTATGAATGTTGTAAATTTGTTAAATTAAACTACCAATTATTTCAACGACTAGGCGATACTATTAAATTGAATACAAGATACCCTAACAAATTAGTCCTTCCAAAAATGAAAACTCATTTGTACCAGAGTAATTGTTACCCAATGGTAATTAAAATTTTTAATAAATTACCTGAAAATCTTAAAGAAACGCCAATTATTAAATTTAAGAGGTCGTTATTTAAATGGTTGTTAGAAAGAGGGTTTTATACACTAAAAGAATATTTTGATTACAAAGAACCCCGTTGACATTGACAAACATCATTTAAATTATTAAAAAACGAATGACATTATTAAAATATTGTAATTGAATTTTGACATGTTTATGATTTATATTTTTTATCAGTACTATGTAAATTGTAATATTAGACATGTAATTAATTAATAATCTTAATTATAAAACAATTATATTTTGCATGCTATCCTATAGTGAATTGTATAGAGACTTAAAACTAAAGTAAACAACTGTAACAACTACAATTCCTGCAAAATAAATATTCTTCTTCTTCTTCTTCTTCACCAATTGACTTCTAACTAAGTATGTTATGGTCTAAAACTAAAACGCTACTGGACCAGATAGTATTCGACCCGCGGGTTATAACGCGTATCGCAGCTTGTTACAAATATATATATATTATGAAAATTATACATAAAGTCCCACATCCACCGCGGACCGTTACCATGACAGTCCATGGGGTCGTATCTAATATGATATGTATGAGAACTACAAAAACGAAACGTGACACGACACTAAATTATGGGAATGATGTAAATAGAAAACATTGACGTGAATGTTTTCCAACCAAGAACCCATATCTTCCCATGGGTGTCGTAAAAGGCGACTAAGGGCAACACAATTGATAGATGGGCAGCATCTATCAAATCAATATTAATTACTATCTTACTACGTTCAGCCTCCTACCTATTGTGGTAATTAAAGCAACATCCTTCAACAACCCTGGCTTGCCATGGTTATGAGGAAGACCATGATGCGCGGTGGACGTAAACGGACCGTTGAAGTGAAATGAATTTAATATCTACTATCAACAAGTTCTAGCGAGTTCCGTACTGACCTTATTTCTACGAATATCAACTTTTTAGTACTTAAATAACAAACGAGATCAGAATCAAAATGTTATTACTGAGCACCGTAGCTACCTACACGTTAGTAAATCAAACTTTGCCTAGACACTAACATATGACGTACTTCATGAACACTAGGGGGGTGGGGACAAACTTTACTTGTGCATACTTCAGTTCAATGCCTAGGAAGTGCCGCGTAGTTGATGCGTGGACGTGGCGGGGATTCCGACACTTGCAACGTCCTCGAATGCTTGTTGTTCTACTAAGAATGATTTAGAGTTAAACTTCGAATCTCCTTTCCTGAAATAACGTGAAGTTAGTTTTGAAAACTGTGCCACGTAGACTGAACGTTTGTCTGATTTGTAGCTCGACGGTAACCTAATTTAGTAGTGGAACTGCATATGACGCCACATTCATCTCGCTTAAAGAGGTATATATAACGTGTAGGATAAAAGAACAGCTATGACTAACGATTTAGAACGTTCTATGTACCTATAATACATTGGAAGTCCAGTCAATAAAATAATAAGAAAAATAACACAGTTGCTACATTGTCGGGAACAATAAAAAGAACTGTTTTTGATTAAGTTTATTGTGGTTGTTAAAATATAAAGGTGGTGAAGAGTAAACATTTCTGCCTTGTTGGTCTAATGCAAAATGTTCGACCGTAACTAGCGAGGTCTCGGGTTTGAAACTCGGATCAGAAGAAAAATGTTTTATTAGCAAAGTTATATTTAGAAAAATCTTAGTAGGTATCACCCCGAAGTTTGGAACCGTTACCTCAGAGATCACGTTTAGCTGTCGGTCCTATGCCTGATCTGTCACCGATCGTGTCGGCAGAACCGTTCCACCGGATTCAGAGAGTAAAGGAATAGATAGTGCACCTGTGTTTGCACACACTTTTGCACTTTAATACGTCCTGTGGAAATGGCACCATACAGATTGGCCGCCGTCACCGAATTCGGTTGCGAGAACTATTAGATATTTTCTATAATTCCTAGTTCGAAGGTCTGTTGATGATGAAATGATATTTATCTTTAAATTCTACAAGCTCGCAATTCTCACTTTAATTAAGATGACTATGTATACAACAAGTATCTTAATCCCTACTAATATTATAAATGTGAATGTCCGTTTGTTTGTTACGCTTTCACGCGAAAACTACTCAACCGATGATCATGAAACTTTGTACCTACTCATATTATTCTTGGAAGTATCAGAAGTAACGTACTTTTATCAAAAATGTTATCCTGCTTTTCATTTAAAAAATGCGAGCGAAGCCGCGGGTTAAAGCTAGTTATACAATAAATTAAGAGGACCTATGAATTTAATAATTATTAAAAAAAAAGATCTTAGAAGTTTGTATGTCTATAATAACTATAGCAATCAATTTTTGAATTTTATGGCAGTGGTAGGTCGAATAACTAAAGCGATTGTTCTAAAAACGTTTTTAATAATATAATTTATTTGTAAAATTGTTCTCTACTATGTAATAGTTAAATAGGTACAAATAATTTTCAACTATAACCTCTTCCTCAATTCACAAGACAGTTCAAGCTTATTTAATCGTACATTGAGGAAAATGCTGGCACGAAAGAGATCGTGATACCGATAGGCACAGGTACCTAACAAGAAACGGAAGATTCGTGATTTCTTGCGCTCAAGTCCCAGTAGATGTATAATAGGAAGCCTCAATTACATTTGCCAGAACTGGGAATTGAAACCGACTTCTTCGTTGCCGAATTTAGACCTCGAAAATGCTACTGGATTGTATTTTATTTTACCTACTAGGAAAGAGATTGTTGGGATTCATAAATATTCAGAGGTTTTTTCAAATATTAAGAAGGTAGGGGAGGAGGGGGAATGGGAGCCACTTAAGCGAAACTTCATATTTTAATCACATAATGTCAACCTTTAATTTTGACAAATTAGTATAGTCATCAGACATTAGTTGTCTATCAAATAAAAAAATAAATTTTGGCTACTGCTGCCATTTAGAAAAATTTAAATTACAAAACCGAAACCGAAAAGTAGTTTTGGCTCCAAATACCTGCAAGTAAGGGCAATTGGAGCCAGTACATGGGGTAATTAGAACCAAATCTATAAAACAGTAATTCTTTTAATAAAATAAAATCAATTTTAAACAAAAAGTAATGAAATTCTAAATAACTAATTTTTAAGACAAAAATCACAATAATACCGACTTGGGTCATCACAATCTGTACATGCTTCATGTGCCCAGCCACGGCAACCACGACAACGGTACCAGATTTCATTAGGTTTTCCCACTTCCAAACATATCATGCATACAGATTCATCTTTACGCCCTTTTTTAGTGTTTGGCAGAAGTACAATGTCACTATCGCCACTTTCTCAATAAAACGATAGGCAGTGTCTTTATCTTGGTGTAACGGAAATCAATATGGGGTAATTAGAGCCACCCGACTCTCATTTCCCCAAAGACGGTTTTTTTCTTTTTATTATTTATCTGTTATTATTAAACTGGTCCATAAAATTGAGCATAACGCAGATCACGCCACACTACAGCGGGATATTAATAGCATAGTGAATTGGAGCTATCAAAATAGGCTTTATTTCAATGTTAGTAAGTGTTCCGTGCTGTCTTTCAGTCGCGCACGAACCCCGCGCCATTACCAATACCTTATGGACGGTGCGCCGGTACAGCGGGTGACAGAGACACGGGACTTAGGCGTACGCTTCACTGCTGATCTACAGTTTCGGCAGCATATCACTGATGTATGCAAGAAAGCTTATCGGAATCTGGGACTAATATTACGTCAAGCGAACAACTTCACAAACATAGGCGCTTTGAAAGCACTTTACGAGGCACTCGTGAAGAGTCACCTGGAATGCAATGCCGTAATATGGTCACCACACGAAGAGAAGTACAGGCTGATGTTGGAGCGCATCCAGAACAAGTTTGTTAGGTTCGTGTATTTGAAGCAATATGGGATATACCCGGGCTATCCGCTCCTTTACCCTACTCTATTCGTTCTGGGTATGGTGGGGTATTACAGACTTGAAGTGAGAAGGGAGGTCGCTCTCAGCGTCTACATATTTAAAGTGATGCGCGGAAAAATCCATAATCCGAACGTGTTGGAGGTGCTCATGCTACGCGTCCCGAATGAGTACGTAAGGCGACGGCGGCGGCCGGAGCTCCTAGCCGTCCCGCGCGCGCGCACCTGCCTGCTGCAGCGCGCGCCGCTCACGCGTGCTCTGCGGGCGCTCAACACGTTGGCTCACAGAATTGATCTCTTTTCGTGCACGCTGAGCGAATTCACACGGGCCGCTTATTGTGCAATTTGTTTAGTTTAAGTTACTATAGAGTTACCATTATTGTTTTAATTTATAAGGACATAGGCTATTGAATTAGGTATTAAGTACCTGTAATGATAGTTTTATGTGTGTTTAAATAAATAAATAAATAAATTATTTATAAATAATTAAAAGAAATAAAAAGATAAGATATAAAAATCTTGTGAAATAAGAGAAAATCAACACACTACCATTAAATACAGTCTACACACTAGCGATCTATTTTAAATAAAAAAATACTTTAGTTTTGATAATAATATTGCTGATAGAAATTTCGTGAAATTTACAACTCGGAGACCATTTGCACACCATTTGCCGGGCGGCGGATTTACCAATGCAGAAGGGATCCTATGCCACTAAGAAACGTCCCGTATCCTTCCTTCAAATTACTTTGAAAGAACTATGAAATGATATGAATTATTCCGGCCAAGTGCGAGTTGGACTCGCGTACGAAGGTTGCCGTACAGTTTCAATTGCCTACCTAATTTTGATATCAAGAATAAAAAAATGTTTGTTGTATGGGAGCCCTCCTTAAATATTTATTTTATTTTATTTTTAGTTATTGTAGTTATAGCGGCAACATAAATAGGTACATCATTTGTGTAAATTTCAACTGTCTAGCTATCGCGGTTCTTGAGATAGACAGACAGCGAAATCTTAGTAATAGGGTCCCGTTTTTACCCTTCAGGTACGGAGTCCTAAAAACGTTCATGTTGAAATATATTTCCAATTCCTTTCCAATTTATAAATTTCCCATACTCATAAGATCATCATTATCATCAGCCCGTATAACGTCCACTGCTGAACATGGACTACCTCCCAAGGGGGGGTTTTGCCATAGTCACCACGCTTGGCAGACGGTTTGGTGAACACATTATGCTGCCTGATCCCTTGTATACGATTGATATAGATGATGTTATAATAATCGGGACCAACGGCTCAACATGTTTTCCGAGGCACGGAGTATAGTCCCTCAACCAAACATACACATAAGATATGTTTATAATGTTTGATCTTTCGATCATTAAATACGCATTCGACTTCGAGCAAATGACACGCTTGATTTTAAATGGTTATTGTAGCCTATATCTAAACGTCGGCAAAACAATAAGTATTACTCAGGCTTGTCAAGCCTAACCCTCTCGCCCCTCTTATTTAAGCTCTGGCGACGTTACTCAAACATCAAAAAATTGGGCTTTGGTATTCGGTAATGTTTATTAGGTATTAACATTTAAAAAGTAATTTATCTATAAATCACCATATTCCCATTTTCTCTCATGGACATTCCCTCTCCTAAATCGAAAGAGGTGTTTAAAGTAAATAAACGGATCCGTCAGATAAATTACATAAAACCAAACCAGATTTTAATGATAAATCAATACGAAATGGATTACTCAAAAAGCTTTTTTCATTTATTGCTTTACAAACACAATTTTGATGTCATCAATCTAACAAAATAACTAATACCTTTTAAATTGGTGTCTATAAATTGAATACAAAGTGGAGTGCAGGTGACATTTTATGTACACAAGTTTAATTTGGACTAGTTTCCCGCGAATGTATTTGCATATATTTTGATTCTTCATAAAATCCTTTCTTAGCGGACCCGTACGTCATTATTATTTATAGTAAGTACACTACATTTTAACCCAGTCCGTTTACTGGTTGGCGCTGTATGTGTTGTTCGATAACTTAGAGACATATGATTTTAAGCGAAAATTAAGTTTAGTTATTTTCAATATTATAATGTTTACAGCACTAAAAAAGTTTCAAGTCAGGCGGTGTAGATAGACGTTCATAAATATTTCAAAAACGTGACGAATAAAATTGAGGATCCGTTCCGATTGTTCGCCAGTCCATGACTACACTCAATCAATACATAGCAGACAAACTAGAATTTGCAGTTGCATTGCAAAATACTAGTTTGTTTTTATTAATACATGTTTGCTCAGTTGCAGTACTAACGCTCCGGTAGTTCGCGAACAGAAATGTTAACCTGTAATAAATCAATCAATCAAAATCAGATTTGCAAGACTTCATCAGGCTTACATTCCAATTTTGTAATGCTCGTATATCGTCTAGACTGTGATTATTAAATTATTTTTTGCAAAAAATCAGTCACTAGTATTTTTTTAGATTTAGATTTATTATCATCAATCTATTTAGTGTTTAGAACTTTTTACCAGATGGAAGAAAGAACTTGATATAACTGTCGTACTACGCAATTTTATTTCATTCCATCAAAAGTTATAAATCCTCGCTTACCTAATAACTATTTAATAGTTTTGGTATCAATTCCAGAACGGATACAATAAAATCTTGAGCACATAATAACGCACTAAAGCAGAATTGTCTCAAAGTCAATATTTTAGTCGGTAGCTAAGCACATTTTTACTAACTTTTTTATTTCGTCTTTTGCTTATAAGCCATGCCAGTTTTTATTAGTAGGCAAGGTCTTGAGTAGGGTTGCATCCAGGGCTCGGTCTGTGGACCAACTCTATGGAACCTTACCATGGACGAGATTCTACAGATCCAATTGCCGTTTGGATGCCATCTCCAGGCCTTCGCCGATGGCGACTCCTAATCACCCATAACAACAGGGTGAAAAGACCAGAGGAAATCACCAAAAGTGTCTTGGAGACTATTTATCACTGGGGTACCAGCGTTAAACTTGATTTCGGCTCCTCTAATAGACCAGGGTCGATAATTTTAGAAACCAAAAAAAAAATATAGTAGATAATTTTTATCTACTATAATTATATAAAAATTATCTAATTATAGTAATTTTACCAAACCTATTGGAAAAGGAAGGGAATACCACTTAAATGAAAGGAAAATTAAATAACGGGCAATTTGAGGTTGGGAAGTTGTAGGGGGTAAGTTTTTAAGGGTAAAAATCGGTAAATCTCGATTTTCGTCAAAACTGCAAGTCCTATCGAAAATCGAAAAGATCTACAACTTTTATATTAAAACTTTTTCTCCTTAACCTCAAAATTAATGTGAAAAATGCGAAAAACACATTTTTTATATTTTACAAAAAAAAAACATGAAAACTTACTTCTTTATGTCTCAAACACTTGATTATTTTTAATTTAAAATATTAATTTTGTCACCTTATTTTGACTCGATATCGAAAAAGCACCGTAATTTTGGATAGAAAATTCTTACACCAAAATATCAGATTTTTTCAAAAAGTCGGTGGGCGTTTTGTACGTTAAAATTACCACTTTCAGATGGTGAAAAAAAAAAAAGATTATTATGGATCATCTTTTAAGAAAAGGCAAAAAAAAAAAAAAAACTTTTAATCTTTATGTACAATTTTGAGGTATTTATAAAAAAAATACTTTAATTACTCGAAAAACGTTAGATTTCATGTTACATTATAAAAAAAAATAACAAGTCCATCAAACATAATCACAAAAAAGCATAGTTGTTGTAAATATTAAAAATAGGATTTAAAAGGGATTATGTTAAAAACTACTGCTATTTTTCCAGTAAAAAACGTTGATTTATCAAACAAGCATTACATTTATGTAATAGAAAATCTCATTATATATAAATATACACGTAAATCGCACTATTGAATAGAAATATTTTTTATTTAAAAAATATTATAAATTTTTAAAAGCATCTGTGTAGTTATAAAAACATTATATTCAATTCGAATCACTTTATTCATCAGTTTCTGTCTTTTTGATGATATTTTTTTTATCGTTGGATTTGACAGGTTTTTTCTGTCTGTAACTCAGCCTGTCTGTCTGCTTTTCACGCCAAAAGCACTGTACCGATTTAAAATAAATTTAGTACACAGATAGTGTAGAACCTGAAAAGGAATAAGGACAAAGGTTATATTTTAGGGTCTAAGGGTCTTATTAAAAAAATTAAAACCTCTACTCAAAGTCACTATTGACACGCGGGCGATGTCGCGTGGGCGCAACTATTATAAACTAAAACTAACTTATAAATGTTGAATTAACTGTTTCATTGTAGCATCAAAACAGAAAGAGTTGCTGAAATTATACAATAATCTTCAAATCCATCAGTCGACACTTTCATTGGGTCATAATTATGAACAAAACATTTCTCAAATAGTAAAGCTACATAATCCTCTATGTTCACTACATGAAAACCACGTATGTATTGATATTTAAGGTAATATCGCATAAATTTAAACAAAGGTTTGCATTGTCTATAACAAATATAACGTAAGACTAATGGTCAAAATTCATATGTAATTACCGTCAGGTGGTATGTAGGTACAATGTCTGATTTAATTGAAGGTATGTTACACACATCAATGTATCCTCGCGGTCTGTTCGCAGTAATTGACGATCATCGATTAAACTAATGAATGTGGATTTATGTGTGTAATTTGTCTCTAAATGTTAACCAGATAGCTCTCACTCAATGAACATTAAGTTCTTATAATTAACTAAGTGCCTATATGTCGTATGGTAATAATAATATAGTTGGTTGATTTGGCTAGCTTAGATAAATATGTGCAAAGAGGCTGATGCCTTAACGTAGTTGAAAGTTATTATAAAGCTGTATTTACTAGCAACCCGCCTGCCAAGCATCTTGATTATAACAAAAACCCTCTATTTGAAGGAGGCCTGCGTTCAGCTGTGGACGTTATACGGACTGGTGATCATAATAATAATAAAACTGTATATTATGTAATGACAACCTCTGTAGCGTAGCGGTATTTGAATCACTTTAAGTCTCGGAGGTCGTGGGTTCAATCCCCACACCGGACAAGAAATCTTTGTGTTAATTCTAAGATTTCTTTCCGGGTCAGGTTGGTTGAGGGACTACTCGGAAAGCACGTTAAGCCGATGGTCCCGATTGTTATAACATCATCTATAACAAGCGTATATCAGGGAACGGGTAGCAGAGTTTCCCTGAGTATTACAAAATAATACTGCGGTCACCAATCCGTCTTCCAAGCGAGATGACTATGGAAAAACCCTCCCTCGGGAGGACGCTCAGTTCAGCAGTGGACTTTATACGGGCTGATGATGATGATGATATTATGTAAACCGAAACTTCAGCGAATGAATTGTTATACTTATGCAAAATATATTTTATCTCCGTTTTAATATATATCAGACCGTGAAGCAAGTGGTTGTCATTAATGGAATTATCAAGATTTTAAAAGGAGTCCCTCATTACTTAAAGCACATTTTTTGTAAATTAATGGAAAAGCTCTTTAGATTCGTCGCATTAGTAATAAGCTATCTTTTTTGCTTCCTCAATAGAACTCAAATAATTACTATGTTTTTTACTTTATTTTTACTACCATTACACATCAATCATTACCGTTTAAACATATCTAGTGTGTTAGTATACCGTAGTAGTGTACTGTGTGTAGCAACACCATTTATTATTAATGATGTTTTCCATCCATATTAACATCGATTTTCGTAATAAAACCTACGCGCTATAGGAATACACCGGGTCTGCCCCCTTCATGTTAGGCGTTTGGAAAGTCAAAGATCACTAATGTGGTAAGAAGATACTACTTGTATAATGGGATATTTAAGAAGTAAACATTTTAATTAGTAAATTATTTGATATTGTCACAGGGGTGATCTTTTGGAGCGGTGTAAACTTACATATTATATGTGTCGACTGATGTATATGAAGTTTATTCTATAAATTCAGCAATTCATTCTGTTTTAATGCTACAGTTAAACAATTAATTCAACATTTATAAGTTAGTTTTAGTTTATAATAGTTGTGCCCATAGTGTCTTTGAGCAGCGGTTTTAATTGTTTTAATTAGACAATTAGACCCTATAAAAAGCAGCCTATGTCCTTTCTCAGGTTCTACACTAGATGTGTACTAAATTTATTTTAAATCTGTTCAGTTATTTTGGCGTGAAAAGCCGACAGACAGACAGACAGAGTTACTATCGCATTTATAATATAAGAAGGTTTAGCTAACTTTATACCCGACGCAAGTTATACTCGAAACTAATATAAATATATAGTATTAGATTAAGAAAGTTTTTTGTCTTAAGTGTTATATTATAATATATGTATTATCATTTTTATGTTTCTTTCGACATTTTCTTATTTTTTGTATAAGTAAACAGTTAAGTCGTGACAGTGAACTAAGCAAGATGTTAAATTATAGGGACTTGGAATGGCCAAGGGTTAAATCTTTAAGATCTTTAGAATCAAATAAGAACTTATAAATAAGAAGGTCAAGTTGATCATAAACTTGTCAGAAAAACTCAGTTTATTCTGAACTTTATACCTAGTTCAATAATCAATTGTAACTCTCATAGTTTCCTAGACAATGCTTAGTGCAATAAACTTTGAAACACTATATTTGTTTGCTTGATAGCTGCGGTTGAGCTCACTCTGTTGGCTAAGGCCCATAAGATTGACCAACATTTCTTCGGTACTCATTGTGTTAGTTTTACAAAAAAAAAAATATAACATCATCACTATGCTAAATTGTTTCGTTGAGATAGAAATATATAGCAATTTGTAAATAGAAAATTTCGTTGAATAATACCAACTCGAGTCGTTGAAACCTTCAGTTGAATTCTTAAGAGCATCTGGATTCTAGAAGATATGTCTTTAGTTCCTGGAAACTAGATTAGCATACTTTGAAGAATTATTCGTAAAGATTCTACTCTTAACTTAACTTATTTAGTGATAGCTATTGGAAAACTGCATAGCCAAAGGTACAATCTAGCAAAAAGGCTTTTGTTGAATTGAAACATAGCGACTGTGAGCTAACTCCTAAAACGTGAAAGTACGTGTGAATGGATCACTGGTTTCGAAACACAGTAACTGTGACTGTCGCTGTCACAGAACTATGCTGTTACTGACGTTCATGGCTGTACATAGTCCGGTAGCCCGATGTAATCACACATCGATGATATTATAACTAACATTCATTCGGCTGCCTTTCTGCAAATGGAGATCGAAAAGTTGACAACCCTCTTTGTAATACATGTAGTAAGTACTTACGAAACGAATTTTCCATTTGTAGTTTATGAACTTGACGCATCATTTCATTATACTATATAAGTCCTGGTCATTAAGGGTATACCGAGAGGATTATAAACACTGGTATATACACTGGTAAACGTTTCGGCCGGTTCCTGGCTGTATATTCATAGATAATTTCATAATAGCTGGGAATTTTCCGGGAAATTGCACGCGCTACCTTGGACAAACTTAGTCCTAGCGGAAAATCATGCTGGACTATTAAGATATGTTTAAGATTAGTTATTACATAATGTTTACGTTCGTTATGGTAAAAGTCATTAATTCGGCATAATTTATAAAGCCCGGTTGTTAGCTTAGGTATATAATGACGCGGCACAGTCATTTATACGAAATAAATGAATGTAGGAAACGAACGAATATACATTTTATATACAAATTACGTACGCATCGTAATAATAGTAACTATATATGAACCCTAATGTATGGTGTTGACCCCAATAACTTGTGGGGGATCTTAGATAAATACGTAGTAGATGGGAACATATCAATAAGCTCCTCAAAACTTCCGCCCGAATGTGTGTTTAGCGAAATTCTGCGATATTTACTGGCCCCAAGGGACGTGTTATCGAGGAGGCAAGCCCTCCGGTGTAAGGATTCACGCATATTTACTATCGTTGTAGAAAATTTGAACACTTAGTCTAACCATCTTTAAAAGGTAAATCTAGAAGTGTAAGTAACAGTTATTCATCCGTATTAATATAACGGTTTTGTACTGACGCACGCACATCTGCTTAAATTGCTGGTCGATTTGAACCTGGGGGGGGGGTCATTAAAATTCAGTGTAAGACATCGGTTACTCCGAAGGAAGTAGTAGGGTTGTTAATAAGCTTAGAAAGCGGGTCGGTGACCTCAGTATTATATTTTAATACTAAGGTAAAAGTAGTTGGCCGTTCCCTTGTATACAATTTCATGGATGATGTTATACTAATTGAGACCGTCTCAACATGCACACACGGCACGTACACGATAATCGAGCACGGATAGCGAATCATCAACCAAACGTAGGAAAAACCGGCCAAGTGCGAGTCGGACTCTCGCACGAAGGGTTCCGTACAAGTGCGTACCTATTTTTGATATCAAGAATACAACAAGTAATATAGTATAAAAGTTCTTGTAGTTCGTTGTAACTTTGATCGATGTTGAATGAATGAAAGGTAAACTGCGGTTTACGGTTTATGACGTATTAAAAAAAAACTACTTACTTGATCTCGTTCAAACCAATTTTCGGTGGAAGTTTGCATGGTTATGTACATCATATATTTTTTTTAGTTTTATCATTCTCTTATTTTAGAAGTTACAGGGGGTGGGACACACATTTTACCACTTTGGAAGTGTCTCTCGCGAAAACTATTCAGTTTAGAAAAAAATGATATAAGAAACCTCAATATCATTTTTGAAGACCTATCCATAGATCCGTACGGGTTCGATGAAAAAAATTTTTTTGAGTTTCAGTTCTAAGTATGGGGAACCCCAATTTTTTTTGTTTTTTTTTCTATTTTTGTGTGAAAATCATAATGCGGTTCACAATATACATCTACTTGCCAAGTTTCAACATTATAGTTCTTATAGTTTCGGAAAAAAGTGGCTGTGACATACGGACGGACAGACAGACAGACATGACGAATCTATAAGGGTTCCGTTTTTTGCCATTTGGCTACGGAACCCTAAAAATCATTTAGTAACAAAGAAAAAAACCTTACTTCATTTATTCCTGCGCAGAAATCTAACTCAAGACCTCGGAGACCTCATATTGATAGTTTGGGATGAAATTATTGGTGAAATAATAAAAAACGAACATAAGTAGGTATAAACTGTGTGACGATTGGTAATTGGGTTGATTGTAGTTGTGGAGGATATAAAGGGAAGTTTACGGTTGTTTTGTGAAACATTAATTTTATATTAATTATGAACTGTAATTGGATTATTAACTATAATATTTTTTAGTATTATTATTATATTATATTTATTAGTAATATACATATTACGTAAACATTTACAGTTTTAACGTTATCTTATCATGATTTCCTGTTGGAAAACAAATGATAAAATGGACTTAATACTATGGCAATGACAGTTCAACGAGACGGAAAATTACTACGTGTATATGGTTGTATTCTCTAGTACAGACCAATAGAACAGTTTAAATTAAATTGGACATGCGCGTAATTGAAATGTTAGCATGATGGAAATTATTATATTGGCCTTTATCAAAGTAGTAACCTAGGTACCAGGCGTTTACTAATTACGTGCAAAAATTGTGCCCGTAAAAATCTTGCGCATAGTACCTACTTGCACGTTGACCCAGTGCATTGGCCCAAAAGTTAAGGTAACATGAACGAATAAATTTGGCCTGTTAACTTTGCAAAGGGGTGCTATAAATTAAATTCTCACTAGGTAATAAGTTTGTAAGTACTAACTACGACTAACTTACAAGACGACTTGAACCAACTCTTAATCGTCACATTAGAAATAATTTATAAAGAATATTTGTTTACATATAATTTGAAATTAGCGCAAATATATGTCATAAATATTGTTGCACATTTAATAATATAAATAAAGAACTGGGTATAATACCTATTGAAGTATGGTAACATACTTCAATAGGTAAAAATATAGTTCTAACTAATAATATTACAGTTCGTGCCGTGGGCAAAGTTAATGAATTCCAAACACTCTGGGACATAGCCCATTACCTGAGACAAATTGAATAGATTTTATTAACGTAAGGGTGCATCTGCACCTAACTAGCGTCTGAGATTAGAGTCGGTGAGGAAAGCAAAATGTAACTGAATGTAATCTAGGAAGAAATTCAGAGGATCTTGATTCTCCCAGCTTGTCTATTACTTCCACATGATTCACACATCCATTATTCCACAATTATTGAGAGTTTAACGGTATTCTGAACACATTTGAATTAAATATATAAAACCTTTTATTCTATCATGTGAATGAAACCATTGCGACTTCATCAACGTTGTCTTTATCAACATTTGAAATTAATATTAGTCGTAATTAATTCGTCACCATTTACGGTCTATGCATCTATTTTGTGTATTATATGTGTCTAATATGCCATATACCTAACATGTCCAATTTTAACAGCGCAAGCAAAATAATTTAGAAACAAGATTTTGACGTGAATATTTAACACAAATTGTCACCAAAAGTTTTTTCGTATACTTTTAATGGAAAATGTTGTTAAATACAAGTAAGTAGTTTATGTGCTTGAACATATATTTTTTATTTGACCACATTTTGTGATACAAATAGGTTATTCAGATCCGTTCAAACAGTTGCTGGGGCCCATTCACCTTCAGATCATTTTAATTTTTATAAATTAAGTAATTTTTATAAAAGGAATATATTAAGAAAGAAAATTTATTTTCAACGTATACAAAAGTTCAGTGCCTGGCAATTTTTGTTTGGTTATTTATGATATTAGCAACGTAAATTTTATGGTTGATCGGTAAATTTGGTAATTTCGTCTATTCAGCAAGAGCTACCAAGTTATCTGTCCTTTTAGTTTAAGCCTTTTTTCACTTGACTTTCGTAAATGGAGTGTAATGTTTAGTGTTGTGTTGTATTGATTATATACCTACATTAAGTTCTTTAGTGTGTACACGATATATTCTTTTGATGAAAAGTAACAAATGAAACATCGTAGAAAAAATCTTGATTTTTTCACTGTAGCAGGATATATTATCACAAATAAGTAATCTTTTTATTTAATAATAATAAGATATTTTTCTATAGGTAACTATATCAATCACTGGGAAGTCCTATTGACCCATTCTTCATCAGCTCGTTAACGACCACTGCTGAATATGGGCCGTTTATATTATTGAAATCGCAATAGAAAAAATAACTTGCTATTGCATATATATATATATTTTGTATATCTCCTCTAAACTTTCGTGAATAAAATAGAAGGAATCAACTTTTGTGTAGGTAATTGTGCAGTGCTGTGTGGCATCGTAATAAATCAAACTACAGGATTATACATTGAAATAATATTGCATTAATATTTGCTTTTCATAGTAAATATTTCGCATTGCAAATATGGATCGGCGTATACACATAAATTTCATAGAATCTATTACCCAGGTATCTGATAGATAATTGTTGACTGTACCTGTTTATTATTTGTTAGGAAATGTGTTCTACATTTTACTATGTACATATACATACTGATAAATGCTACGCGGTTTTACTAACCTGTGACTAATACGCAACAAGTATGAATTAACTATCGCCGCATGATCAATCTAAAATTGTTATAAATAAATATAAAATAAATGTTAATATGAGACAGTTAGTTTAGTGGTGGGCTCAATTCCCACCATTAGTTCAGTGTTGGGTTCACTTCCCGCAGTTGGTTCAGTTCAATTCCGACAGTTGGTTCAGTGTTGGGTTTTAATTTTCACTATGTAGGTACGCCCATAACGAGAGAGAACGACTTGAACAATTTGGCTGACTCTTTTTTATTTTCTTCGTAACTATAAGAACACGGTGTGTATTAAAGAAAATGTTGAAAAGGTATATTTTTAATTATTTTTATATTAAGATTATTAAGATAAATACTATGAGAAAATAGGTTTATTTTCCATGTTAATAACATGGAAAATATACCTATTATAGAAGAGCTAGAAATCACAGCTTTTGTTGGAAATCTTAACATAATATTATTTGATCCTATTAAGTTGAACTAAAAAGTTTTTATTACCTATTGTTGTTATACCTATACGATGGAAATATAGAGCTGCAGCAGTATTAACTTACTAATGTAAGTTGACTATATTATTAAAACCAATCTTTGTTTTTTTATCTTGATTAAATAAAATACATTTACTAATGAACATTCCATAAATATAATATAATATGTACCTTTCTCACAAAGTGTGCACAGGATGTCTATCGTATACTTAAATAACTAAAATGTCAGTATGATGTCATATACTGAAATATTTATCGCTTGTAAAAGGCAAGGATGTTTACATCACATACATATCTACATATACACTACACCCTTATACGTACTTATTATATAATAATAATAATATATTTATTTATTCAAGTAACAAAGACTCAATATGTATATGACTCAAGACTTAAGAACTATGTTAGTACTTAATTTTTTTACATTTACTTCATCCCATACGAGATGGCACTGCAGTGATTGATGTATATACAATCGAGCCTATTAGGAAAATAGGAAACTGATAAAACAGCGGTTGCACTCCCTCGCACTAAAAGTGCACCTCTCTAACATCCGAGGTCTGCACTCCAATCTCATCCCGGTCCATCACCACCTTGAGCCGAAAAACCACATCTGCTGTTCCTCACGGAGACGCAAATCAGATGTCCAGCTGACGCAGCATACTTGCGCTACCCAGGGTACACCCTGGAGCACAATTTTAAGCCACGCGCTGGCACCTGCGTGTATGCTCGCGATGACATCTGCTTTCGACGTCTCCGTAACATTGAGGATTCCAGTTTCTCCGTATTGTGGGTTCTGGTGGACACTGGCTTGGAGCAGATACTCTATGCCAGTGTCTATCGGTCGCACACCGACAACATGGAGACACCCAGGTTGTTTCAGTACCTTTCGGACTCGGCTGAATTAGCTCATCTCAGGTACCCATCGGCGCAGCTAGTTTTTCTGGGGGACTTCAATGCCCACCACCAGGAGTGGCTGTACCCATACCAGAACACCGACCATGCTGTGAGATTAGCGTATGCATCTGCACTGACGCTTGGTCTCTGGTGACTGGGCCGACACGGGTGCCTGACATTGATGGCCATACGGCCAATTGCTTAGACCTTCTGCTGACAACCGATCCAGACCGATATCAAGTCGCGGTTTCCTCACCGTTGGGTAGTTCCGACCACTGTCTGGTGAAATCTGTGTCTGTCTACTCGCCACCCGATCCCGATCTCAAGGGGACTAGGCGAGTATGGCGATACAAGTCAGCAGATTGGGATGAGATGCGGCATTTCTTCGCGTCTTACCCTTGGCTGCGCTTATGCTTCTCTTCAGACGACCCGACTCGCTGCCCGGAGGCTGTTTCTGAGGTGATATGCCAGGCTATGGAATATTTCATTTCATTTTCTGACGTCTCACTCCAAGACAAAGCCCGTCCATGGTTCAACGCTGAGTGTGATAGTGCTGAAGCACATAAGCACTCTGCTTACCAAGCGTGGGCGGATGCTCGAGCCCGCAAATCGCCAAATATTCGGAAACTGAAGAAAGCTTACAATAGTGCTGCCAAGTCTTGCAAACGTGCCCTACGCA
The DNA here is from genome assembly GCA_947037095.2 of Nycteola revayana. Classification (NCBI taxonomy): domain Eukaryota; kingdom Metazoa; phylum Arthropoda; class Insecta; order Lepidoptera; family Nolidae; genus Nycteola; species Nycteola revayana. The sequence goes on along the minus strand of OX344846.2, from coordinate 14,844,439 downwards.
AGGCCCACTTTGACCATATTGGCCGCATTGGAGCCAGACTAGCATCTTACCCATCTGGGAGTAAAGCTTTTTGGTCTCTTGCCAAATCGGTCGAAGCCAATTTCTGTCGGTCCTCTTTGCCGCCACTGCAGAAGCCGAACGGTTCATTAGCTCACACCGCCAAAGAGAAAGCAGACTTGTTTGCGTCTCTATTTGCGAAGAATTCACAACTAGATGCTGCTGGTAAAAGTCCACCCAGGCTACCACATTGCACTTCCACTATGCCTGAGGTGCACATTCGGCAAAAAGTGGTACTTAAAATTCTCAGCACTCTAGATGTGAATAAGGCTAGTGGACCTGACGGCATTCCTGCCATTGTCTTGCGGTCATGTGCGCCTGAGTTGTCTCCTGTTTTGACTCGCCTCTATCGTTTATCCCTGAAGACTGGTCTAGTTCCAGCATCCTGGAAGATTGCCAATGTTCAACCGATCCCTAAGAAAGGTAGTCGTGCCGACCCTGCCAACTACCGACTCCATACTCTGTAAGGTTATGGAGCGTGTTTTAAACAACCGTCTCCTGGCATACCTGGAAGACAACGACCTCCTCAGTGACTGTCAATTCGGATTCCGTCGAGGCCGGTCTACTGGGGATCTTCTTGTTTATGCTACTCACTTCTGGAGCGAATCCATTGAGAGACACGGTGAGGCTCTTGCCGTGTCTCTTGATATCTCTAAGGCTTTTGACAGGGTTTGGCACGCAAGTCTCATTGGTAAGCTTCCGGTTTACGGTATTGCTCCCGTACTTTGTACCTGGATTCAGGATTTCTTGAGGGGAAGGTCGATTCGAGTTGTCATTGATGGCGCCTCGTCCGATCTTCTTGGTATTAATGCCGGTGTCCCTCAGGGATCTGTTCTCTCCGCGACTCTTTTTTTGCTGCACATAAACGACCTGCTAGTTACTCCCGGTATCTTTGGGTATGCAGACGACAGCACAGTCTCGGTGAGATACTTGTCTGATGCAAAGTCTGGGTCAATGGTCCAGTCGTTCAGGGAGTCGATGATTGAGGGGGTGAACTCGATCTTGGAGGCTGTCTCCTTATGGGGTGATGCCAACCTGGTTGGGTTTAACCCCTCAAAAACACAGGCGTGTCTTTTTTCGGCGAAACGGAGTCCATTCCAACTGACTCCGACTTTCCGGAATGTCTCCGTTCCGATCAGCGACCATCTTGAGCTCCTAGGGCTTGACCTCTCTTCTAATCCAAACTTCGGTCACTACATCGAGTCCATTGCAAACACTGCAGCCAAAAAACTTGGCATTCTCTCCAAGGTGAGGCGGTACTTCACATCGGAGCAGCTCTTAAGTCTTTACAGAGCTCAAGTTCGCTCCTCAATGGAATACTGTTCTCATCTTTGGGATGGGTCTGCTGGATATCAGCTGGATGCTCTGGACTCATTGGAGCGCCGAGCGAAGAGAGTCATAGGCAATAACTCACTGGTGGAGGCAAGTCTTCAGAGCCTCGAACACCGTAGACGAGTGGCCTGCCTATCAGTTTTTTATCGGTTGCATTTCGGGGAGTGTGCGGAGGTTCTACATAACCTGATACCCCCTTCACCCTTCCATCACCGGACGACTAGGCGCGGCGAGCGGTTTCACCCTTTTGTTGTAGACATTCCTTCAATACGCACGAAGCGATTTGCTTCTTCTTTCATAATGCGGACGGCTAAGGAGTGGAATTCTCTGCCGGCGTCATTTTTTCCGGAACGCTATAATCTGGACATCTTTAAGGCTAACGTGAACAGACACTTTCTAGGCAAGCGTGTATCATCTTAGGCCCATCTTCGCCTTCCATCAAGCGAGATTATGGTCAAAGGTAAGCCTATACTTAGTAAAAAAAAAAAAAAAGCCTGCTAGCTATCATTTTCAAGATATTGTTGGAGCTGGCGCGCACCCTGCGCACCAAGGATGCACACCTTATTCGTATTGTTGCGTAAAAGCAATTTATATGTGCGTCCGCGAACATTCCCGACGCGCTACAGAAACGCGGCAACCCCACCAATACCCTGAAAGCGTTGTTGTATTTAACGCGGAGAGCGCTGTACGACCGTTGGGTATATCTAGCCCACAGGCTGCACGTGTAAAATGACGTGCAATAAGCTCTAAACAGAGTAATTTTCACCTTAAGTGAGCAGCGTGCAAACCTACGAGCCAGCATGTTTGCCCTTACCGACAACGCCCTCCGCTCCCGCTCAATATCGAGACCGTCATTGAGGTCAGGGGTCAGTATATGACCAAGATATTTAAATTTAAATACTCTTTGAAGCTCATTCCCATTGAGTAATACAGGTGGTACATGACCCAGTCCGCCCCCAGCCTCAAAGACCATGATCTCCGATTTATTGGAATTGTACCTTAAACCATGTGTTTTTGCATACTCTTCACATTTGGCAACCAACTTTCTGATACCACAGATTGACGCGCTCAGAAACACCATGTGATCGGCATAGCTGAAATTATTCACACAGATACGATCTAAATAGCACCCCACCCTAGTGCTGCTGGGCTCGTCAATTAGCCCGTTTACATACATTTTGAAAAGCGTGGGTGAGCTCAACCCTCCCTGCCTCACCCCGCATTCCAACCTGTATGGCCCAGAACAAGTACCAGCCCATCGTACATTATTGATCTGGTTGCCATACCAATACTTAAAGATGTTAATCAGCTCCATTGGCAACTTTTCCTTCTCCATCTTTCTCCACAGCACGTCATATGCCACCAGATCAAAAGCCTTGGATAGGTCGAGGACGTCAGCATAAATCGGCGTCCCACGTTGCGTATAATATTTGACAGTATGCTTAAGACACAATTCTGCACTTTCTGTAGATAAACCACGGCGAAACCCAAACTGGTTGTCATGAATATTTACAATTTTATTTAGTTGTGTGTTAAGCATACTGTCAAACACCTTCGATATTACAGTAGCCAGTTAGATGGGCCTATAGTTACTGCTGTCCGCGAGGTCGCCAGTCTTATTTTTAACAATGGGCACTACTACTGTCCGCATCATCTCACTAGGCAAGTAACTATGGCTCACACAAAAGCCATAAAACATCGTAAGAACTCTAGCCAAGTGAGGACTGGCATAACGCATATGCTCAATACTGAGCCCGTCATGGCCAGGAGATTTACCTCTAGACATACATCGTATTGTTTGAGTAACCTCCTTAAATTTAAATCGTATCCCTATACCCGATCCAGACTCAGCCTCGAGCACCATACTTGAGGGCCCTAATGGCGACTTTACAAAAAGTGCTGCTTGAAAAGATCAGCAATATCTTTTGGTTCAATCACTCCGTCGACGCTCACAGGAATTCCTGATCTATTTTGCAACTTACTGGTATGCTTCCAGTAACCTCGAAAATCATTTCTTGAGTGATGTGAGGCTAGTATGTCCATTTTAATTTGGTCTTCATGGTCTTGACACCACTTTAAACGTGACTTAAAGACTTTTCTAGCCTCACACATCTCATTATAATCCAGCCCGGACACTGGTTTTCCATACCACACCTATAGCATAAACTTTTGCTTAGCCTCCCTGTGTGCGTCGGCGATATGCATGTTCCAGCCCGTCACCACCCTTTTCAAGCGTCCCCTGCTGCCTCCGCAACCAACCACGGCTGCCTCACTTAAAGCATGTACGATCTCTGAGTAAAGTTTGTCAATAACTATTTTATGCTTGTTATTATTACACATCGCATCACACCACTTACTAGGATCGTGTGGAAAGTCGATTAATCTAAATTTTTTGTGACATTCATTCTCACACAAATCAATTTGATCTCGACTTCTCTCCCCCCACACAACCATACCACTTGATCGTGAATTAATGACATTCTTTGGTACAATTGCACTTAATTTGCATTCTATAACCAATGGATAGTGATCAGACCACAGCACATCATACAACACATATAACCCTCTAATAGAGCTTTTTGCTGCTTCTGTTACTAAACAGTGGTCGAGCCACCGTTTTGACCCATGCGCTTCAATTAGAAAAGTATATGTGTCGGACTTTATGCCTAACATTTTCGTATCGATACATGTCCATTTTTGCTCACTACAAAACTCGGAAAGTTCATGAAAGAATTGCTCTGATGGATGCGCATTGAAATCGAAATAAACACGCAAACCAAAGAGGACTTAAATTAAATGAAAATGGTGGTCGTTCGGTCGTCTATTTAGACAATAAAAAAATACCAAATAATAACTTGAATCGAAAATATATTGAATCATTAAAATATTATTTGTGCATCTCAACTCAGAAAAACCGACGCATCAAAATAAAATAAATCAGAAAGGTTTCATGACGAAGAGGATATAAAATACTTTTTATTAGGCACTAAAAATTTGGCGCACGCTGACTTCAGACTTAGTATATACAGTACAATCCAAGTAAATGGCGTCATGGTTCTACGGATAACTCTTAGTGAAATGACAATATTTCTACTAATATTGTAAATGGAATATAGTATTAGCTTGGAATTAAAGTTATGGAGGTACCAAAATACCTTATAATTGACGCTGTGCACACACAACTAGGTGCATATAATGAATGTAGATTCTGTACATTCGTCACAATTATTGTGATTAGGCGATCTAGCCATGTAAGATGTAACCGATATCATGTAGGTATAATTTCTACCGATATTTTAATAAATATGATGTAATAATATTCAACTTTTCAGTAACAGTATAATCTGAGTTAATGTCGACGAGGGCAACTCTAAGTGGTACCTTTAATATCTTATTAAATTGTGCACACACAACTACGTATAAACAATGTAGTTTTCAGTGTATGATATAATTGTGACTTTAAGCCATCTAGCCATGTAACCGACATCATGTAGGTATAGATAGATATTCTTAAAATAACATTCAACTTTGTTTGTATATTGCATATATTACTCTCAAAATATTTTTTAATTCACGATTGAATTCATGGTATATTATTTACCCAGTTCTTACTGTACATGAACAAAACAAATATATTTTACATAATCCGATCTATTACAAAATTATTAATTTCCTACATTTATTTGACTTCCCTTTATATTTGGGCGGAAATTAGGAAACAATTATATTTGATGTGGTATATTGTACACAAAAGAGATTAGTGCGACAGAACAAATAGATTGAAATTGAATTATGAATTCATTCAGTAGGAAAGTTTGTCAGTTGAACTGGCATCATGGCATGCCACACAACGAATAAGTTTTTATAACCAAAGATTACGAACACTTTACATAAACGACAATGTCGGCGATTGTATATTTACCTACTCCAAGGCAGCAATCATTAGCGCAGGACTTTATTACAACAGTGTGTAAGTTTATCTGAAAACGTAGATAATACACCGTTTTACCTAATCTCTTACTGCCATAATCCGGAGGCACGGTGATCCGTCAAGAGTCGGGAAATATCAAAGGTAAAACCAACGGTCTTACTTTACTCTGATATACCGCATCGGTGAGAAACCATTTTATTATGTATTCTAATATTACAAAGAGGAAATATTTAATTGTTAGTTTTTTTTGCATTGAATAGGTTCCGGATCTAGTGAACCAATTACTTACAAAAATCTTTCAAAATTAGAAAGCCTAGTTATCTAGGAGTTACTTAGATAATATTTTTGTATTATGAAGTTCCCACGAGAACGGGAGTTACATGGGTGAAACCGTGCAGTAAGCTAGTAAAATATATTCATAAATGTTAAAATTGATAAATATTTCCCGTAACTTCGTCATCGTTTCGAATCTGATTGACTATTGTTAAATAACACTTTATCGGTAAAACCTTTTCGATGAAATAACCTAGGATAATAACGTGCATCATAAAATACAATTTGATATAAAAGCCAAGAGCCATTCTGCAAAATTGTGCGTGAATATGGCTTACATGATGGATTTTATCACCATAATAGCAAAACTTGTATGCAATTGTGCCATCAGGCTCTTATTGCGTTTTAATGTCCATTATTTTATGTTAAAAGAATATAATAGACAAGATACTCAACTACATCGCCTTTAAGTTTCGCACATTAAGTTACCTAGCCTCGCTCCGTTGAAATTTCTTTAACTTTTTCTTGTTCAGTTAATTCAACGATATCAAGGAAATTTTAGTTTTTTTGTTCTATTTTCAGCATACAAAGAAGTAAAGAAAACTTTACAATTGAGTGATTCTTGTAAGGTGTATTGTGACTAAAGTTCAAGATACGTATTACATGGGATGTTTATTCAAGTGATTTTACTCATGTAGGTATAGTATTATACATGTCACCGAAAAAAAATACGAATCGTAAGTTGATAAACTTCCGTGCCACACATATTGTTAAATTTTGTTGCTAGTTTCAGTGAACGCGCAAAATTACTTTATTATTTACTTAATTGTTATGACACTTGACCTAACCTAACCACCGCGGCTATGCCACTGTTGTAAAAAAACAAAAAACTTCAACTTCAATAAGTCCTGTTGAACCCCTGTTGTTGGTTTATGTTTAGGATGTTTTTTATCACCTGAAACCTCGTTAGCTTATCAACTAACTAGAAAGTTACTTCATGTGATTTTATGTACTTAACGTATAATCAAATTTGTAGGATTTTGGCTTATTTATCTCGTTACCGTAGGAACTTCAAAATTAAATAAAACATTTGTTACTCCTGAATAACGGAGCTTTCTAATACGTTTAAGCAAACAAACACTTCGCATAGGATTGCGTTTGGTAGAAGAAATATAGACCTATTTCTATATGGTATACATCAACACCTGAAAAACTGCGAGTGATAATAAATACTTAAGTATTTTTAGTGGATTTTTTATAATTATCACATACAAAAATTGGGCTGTATAGGCATCGAGTGGTTGGATCGCATTTGAAAACATAGCATGTATTTGTAATATGAGGATTACTACTCATTTTAACATTTCAAATATATAACGTAACTTACTTACAGCCATCTTCTATTTTCCATACTTTTTTAGAAAGACGGCGAACTTTCTAAGGCAGCTGCCAAAGCTGCCATCTTTTATGACTTGAGTCTTTTTTATGAATTTTCACATCCGATAATAACTGAAAGTTAGGAGATAGTCAATATAAATCGATTTTTATTATAGAAAGATTGGGTCTAAACTAAATAATTTATTGAGTGTTAAAAACTCGTATGTGCTGGAGTCTTTATAAGTCAGTTCAAACTTTTGTAAGACTTAACAAAAGATTAGACGTTAGATTCCAAGTTAAGTAACAAAATATATAAAATCGGGATGGAAATATTATTGTGAAACATTATTGGCTTCGTTCTATAAAGCTTCTTATTGTACCTACTTAACGTAACTTAAGCCCCTATAAGATACGAGACAAACATTTGCATCGGTTTTATTTCAGCTTCACGGACAATTACTGCTGTCTTATGCTGAATAAATAGAAGAAAGAAGAACGGTTCGTGATTATATTGTGATTGTACAATTTCAATGTTTTTACAACACAGTGTTCTTAATAATAAATTTCTGATGGAAAATTATGAACTAATTATTATTTACAAATAAATGGTTTAACCAATGAATTTATGACATCATTGCTTTGTATACTTACTAAATTTCTGTCTGTACTTTATAACATATTTAGAGAATTCTCACATCTGAAACTGAAATCGTATATACAATCGTATAAGTAATTAATTTTAAAGATTTTTTTTAATACATACTTATTTAACTACCGCTCTATAGGGAACTTAAAGCATGAGTCGCGGGGCTCTTTACATACACATAAATCACGCACTGAATGAACACCTAGACTCAGAACAACTATCAGTGGCTCGTACAAACAGTTGTCCCGGGTACGAATTGAATCTAAAACACCGGGTGTCAGAAACAAGTATTTATCCGTGGTTACGGAACCACGGATCCACAAGTACAATCACCATCTGATAACTAAGATAACAAAAATAGGATTATAGGATAAAAAAAAACTTTAAAAATATCATAGTCATTATCTGCCTCGTTGATCTAGCGGTAATACGATCGACCGTTACTTGTCAGATCCCTAGTTATCGAACTGTCCCGGGGAGCGCCCCGGGACAGGCAAAAACTTGTGTTACATAAATTAAAACTTCCAGACCAAGATAAAACAAAGATTAAAAAAAAATCGTATGTCAACAATAGAATCATTTATGTAATTCTATTCTAGATTAAAACAAGATTATACTCATCAAATCCCAACCAATGAATTACGTAACTATGTAGCTTGATTCTTAGACTTTGTTATTTCCTTTGTTTGTTACTCTCTTAATAATAATTTAACTCCGGAGATTCAATTTGTTCGTTGACGCCAAAGCGTTGTTTGTAGCTCGTGCTGTTAAACTTTAACTGTAATAAAATTACTCGCTGACTAGGTAGGTACTTAATCATAGTCACAACTATGCTTTATGCTCCAATATCTTAGGCGCCTCAATACCTCATCAATCTTTGTCATCCAATAGTTTATTTTATTTGGGATCTCATTAAATCGACGAGGTTATGCTACTTACGAACGTATTTGCCGCCAAAAGCTGTTTGATGATATAATATAAAATCATTTTTCTGCAAATCGCCAGCTTTTGTTAATTTTCGTGAATCCAGGTTAGCAGCAGTGTAAAGTTATCACTTTTTATGTATTAATATTGATATTGCATGTTTCTTTTTGACAGATATTTATGTAGTTAGCCAAGAGGCTTTTGCTACTTCACCGGCATAAAGGCGACCAGAGCTCAAGCCTAATTAAATGGTTTTTAAATACAAACTAAGCAACTTGCGCAAGAGGGCGCTCCCTGTGGGACTTGGATCTCGGTTCAAGGCGGTCACTGACGGAAGGATTGAAGGATTATGAGGTTTTATTATTTAGGGGAGTTTTGTGCAACTGTTGCTTTACGTTACAGTTCGCGGGCTTCTCGGACTTCGGCTCTACGAGGGCATTAGAAAGTTCTTTGCAAACTAAGGGTCGGGAGGGCAAGAAGGGCGCACTTTAATCCGGCGGGTCGGATAGAGTGGTCTATGTGAGTATCGAGTGCGTGTGAGATATAGATTTAAAGGATGTATGGATGTTTAAATTTTAAATAAGAACGCCTATTTAAATTTTATTTTGGTATTTTTCTTCTTTTTTTTCTTTCAATTTTCAAATTATCTTAAAAGACAAATTGAATTTAATCGTTAATTAAACCATAAAGACTTTTTATATTAAAATTTGATTTTCTTCTCATAATTTAATTTACTACTGCTTGTTGTCTCCAAAAAAAAATTCAGACCTGCCATTAAAGGAAGTAGAAAGTCAGTAGAATAATTACCTACTCCTTGTTTCCGCAGATAGCACTTGTCAACAAAGATTTTTCGCAACGAAAGACGCGAGACGACCGCCTTAACGAGTACGCCACTTGTGTAGTTTTTGTTTGAACACTGAGAAATGTTGCGCTCAATAAAATAATAATAGTTAATTACTATAAAAAATGAACTACTACCAACTACTATATAACCTTCGTGATATAGCGATGTAAGTCTCGCCCTAAGCTCCAGAATTTGTGGGTTTGATCCCCACGCGGGACATAAAACCTTTGTGTTAAACCTGGGATTTCTTTATCGGTCAGGTTGGTTGAGAGGCTACCCTCCGTGCATCAGAAATCACGTTGAGCTGGTGGTCTCCATTGTTATACTATCATTATCGTATACTAGGGTACGGACAGCAGCATTTCGCTGTGTATTACTACATACTACTGCTGTTACCAACTCCCCTGTCCACCGCACCGTGACTATCTATGGCATAACCGTCCCCCCTCGGGACCCCCGGGCCCATGTTCTGCAGTGGACTTTATACGGGCAGTTGATGTTATTCATATGTTTATTATTTAGTTGGTATGTTATTATTATTTAGATGGTTGGTATTATTTCGTTATTCAATCCAAAAGTCTACGTGTATATTTTTAAAGGAATTTTATGGTCCAATTCGATAATAATTATCCTCATCCATTTAGTACTCTCTCACTGGAGTCCGGCTGACATGTAGGTACTCGTAGTTTAATAAAATAAGAATGAGTCGCACTGGTATGTGTATAGCAATTGACCCAGTTTCAATTCTGCTCAATTAGGTTCCGATCGGACTGGTAGGTATAAGCCCAGCCTATATTAAATCAAGTTAAGTATCCGGCAGTAGCTTTGGGACAAAAGGATGACAAAAATGGGAATAAGGTACCTTAAAAAATGTAAATTATCTTTCAAAAATTTGTTCACCGCTTATTAAAAGATAAATTCAGTCCTATTAAAGTCGATACATCAAATCTAGTCTGGTTGGTTTCAAGCTGTACTTCTTCGTTAAAAAAAACTACTTCACTGAATTATCCGATATAGAAAATTATTAGGATGAATGTTTGCTGTGCATGATTTAAGTAAATCTTGTTAAAATCACAAATCAGTACAAATAAGAGATTGGACAAATCGGACGGAGAATCGGAGTTTAATCTGTTATGTATTATTATTTGTATTCTCAATTCACCTAAAGCAATACGGTTTGCAATGCATCTACGTATTGTTTTGGAAACAAGAACAGTGCCTACTCGTTATAGTTTCCTATAAAGCAGTCAGCACATGTCGGGCGTAACGAAATTATTTCACTGAGCGTGTGGTGGCATTATATTGTAAAACATTCACTGGCTTTCGTAACACCAACCAAGTGCTACGGGTGTAATATACACGCTACGCCGTAGATTAACTATTCTATTAAATACACCGTAGTAAGTTGTTGGAATCAACCGTTTTCCCAAAATAGAAGCTGTTTAAAATACAGCTTTGTTTTGTAAAATCTTAACGAAGTTCAGAAATTTACATATTGGGATTCAAATCCTTTGAGACCATGTAAATTTAGAGATTGTTAAAGCATTTTACATAATTTGCAGATGGTCAACATTTTGTAAATAATTCGATGCATTTAAATTTTAGGTTTAGACTTTCTAGGTTCGATACAAAATAGACTGAACAAGAGACCTAAACTAATAAGTTTAGGTGTCTCGTTTTTTTGGTCTAGGTAAAAAGTTGGAGTGACTTCTTAAATAACTGACAATATGGCTGGCGTGATGTCACTGTTATATTGAAAAGACGACAATTTCTCAAGATCTGTTATCGTCTTATGTTATGCCGCAATAAGGAAATAATAAATGTGTGGCAGCTTAAACGTACCTTAATTGTCTTTACCGACAATTTCATTGTCTTGTCAATTTAAAGTAGTCCTCTCGATATAGTATTAGCAACACAATCATGTTTTAATAATAACATCTTACGGCATTTTGCATAGTGTAGAAAAAAATCGCTTAAATCAGAGTCAGGGGGAAATAATAAGAAAAAAGAACACATTCAGATTTAAAAAAAAAATTGTTTCTCTGAAACTGTTGTACCGATTTAAATGAAATTTTACGGTTTATATTTGGTGTTACCTTACATCCCCGGTCAACATTTAAATTACAGAAAATTTATGAGTTCCCGAGGGATAGTTCAAAAACCGAAGGAATAACAAGCACTACGTGGAAAAAGTCGCGGGCATCGGCTAGTTTCAAATATTTTAAATGTGTTTTGCTTCACGCCTTTTGTTGTTCTCTTTTAACACTAAAGGAATGAGACGGAGTCGAAATTACTGTGCTGTAAATGTTTAAAAGCTACGATCCTTTCTTTAAGAAATGCATTTTGAACACATGAAAAATCATTAAAAAACGGTTGTCAGTAACTTAAATACATTGCAATTCTAAGTTGACAAAATGACAAATTAATAGAGACCTAATCCTCAAAATTAGTTATGAATAAATTATGAACCTCATTTCTTTAAATAGGTATGGCAGTCATTTAAAAGATTTCTTTCAGATGAAAAATCATACAATTATTAAAGGTAATGCGTTGGAAAATTGGCCGTTACACGAATATTGGTTTATAAAGAAAATTGACTTGATCGTCATTCCAATAACGTACACGAATATTGATCACGGTGTACCTACCTTCATATAAACTATCGAGTATAGCTAAATGAGGGTAGAACTAAATATTCAACACACGATTGCTAAAGAAAGAATGAAAGGCGTTCGTGTAGCAGGAAAAAACAAAGCTTTATTTGAATACGCGTTTATTTAGAGCTGATTTCTTTCCTGAACCAGTACTAGGTATAAATACGTGTTAAGGACAAAGTAAGCATGACTTAGTTATCTTCTTTATCCTATATGACAGTAAATTTAGGTAGCAAGTATACATAACATTAGTTATATCCTTCGTATTATATTATTATAATCGCGAAAGTTTGTATGGGTGGATGGAAGTTATATATTTGATTATTTTACGCAAAAACTATCGAATTGAGTCTGATAGGACTCAAATTATCCAAATCAGGTAAAACCAGGAGCCGCAGCTTGTTAATATCATATTTTAGTAGGCCATACCTGTAGGCGCATCGGATAACATGTTGTTACAGTTCCCGGAGTCCCATAAACTCTGTTGAAGGACATTTTCCCCTGAAGAGACAAAACAAGGGTGAGTATAAGTAGGTACCCTTAAGTTATGATGTTTATTAACTAATAGCAAATGCAATTCATAAATATAAATTGCATTTGTTTCAAAAGTAAGGTCAAAAATATTAACTTAGTATAATGTTTTTAAAATACTACGTTAATATTTGTGATATTATTTTAACATTGAAAACCGATTAATAAATATTAGGCAAAATACTCACTGTGTGCCTTTGAGGCAAAAGTCAGTCAGCGAGCTATCGAAAAAGAGATATGTGTGATCGAATCAGAAATGAAGAGATTCGCAGGAGATGGAAGATTGCTGACTTATCTCAACGGATTATCAAACCGAAGTGGCAATGGACAAGACACATGGCTCGAATAACAGACGGTCGATGGAGCAGTGAGGTTCTCGAGTGGAGACCACGAACTGGCAAGTGCAGCGTGGGACGATCGAGTCGATGGATGCAGGCCGCTAGCAATCGTTTCTGCTGGAAATCGATTGGGAGGCCTGTGTTCATCTGTAGACGATAACAGGCTGATATGATGATGATGAGGCAAATTATATTAAACACTTTTATATTAAGCCCCAATTTAACTGATTTTTAGTCTTTAACAAATTATTATTTAAGTTCTGTCCTTTGAATAACACACTCTACGGACAGAGCTTAGATTTAATCATAGATATAAAGTAACAAAATAATATTGTATTTTCATACCTGACAGTTTTTAGGCTAAAGCTATATAAACTATTATAATAAGTAGCAATAATCAAATAAACTTAATTAATTTAACACCGTAAGTTGATAAGCCAAAACATATTTTGACTATTTACAAATAGCGGTTGACGTGATTAATTTTTTTTTATTTCATCATCATCATCGTCACATTTATGAGCCATACTAAAATATTGGTTATTTACAATAATAAGCACATTTCAATCGGTTGGTCTATTCGGGAGCTCCAAGTCTCCAAGGAGGTCCAAGTCCCACAGGGGACGCCCTCTTGCGCAGGTTGCTTAGTTTGTAGTGTTTAAACCATTTATATAGGCTGGAGTTCTGCTCGCCTTTATGCCCGGTGAAGTAGCATAAGCCTCAGGGCTAACTAAAAAAAAACTTTTAATATATGTATAAATATTAGGTATACTAGAATTTGAACGAAATGTAATAATTGGCAATTATTATCCCTTGGTCGCATAATATCGTCAGATAATATATGTTAATTTAGGGTTAGTATCTGTGTGCCAAATTCCATTCTAATCCATTTAACGATTTATGCGTGAAAGGATAACGAATATTCAACGGTCCATATATCTTCGTAAACATACCCATTTTTATTACATGTTACCATCGTGACAATAAAACTAAAATAAGATTCATTTGGTGACCTTAATAACAACAGATTGTACTTATTTGTTTCTTTATATTAGGTACTCAAAATAATTATTACTTTTGGTGAACAAAATACACATACACAACTAAAAGTAGCAAATTCAAAATAAAACTAACTTATTAAATATTACTATTCTAATCTATTCAAAACAATTTTTTTTGCATTCTTCAAAGTCTTTTAAATCTAAAAACATCTTTGTTTTATTACAACTGGTTTCAAGAAAATTCCTTACAAGCTTCCAAAGTTAATTTTTTTATTTAATTTCATTCATTTAATAAAAAAAATAACTTTGGAAGCTGATAGATGTCACTGGCACTAAAGTATCGACATGAAAACATGTAAAATGTTTGCTGTTTCAATCTTCTACAGAACTATGGCCAGAGCTCACAACCTAAACGACGCAGAATTTACCAAGACAGAAATGACTTGATCATCGAAGCCCAAGTGCAACTATTAACAGGCCAAATATCTGTAGGCCATTTTTTAGATAAAATACGTTGAGCTACTTATATAGATAATATGTGACGATTTTATTGAATAAAATTATTATAAAACCTAAGTGTTTCTACCTCTAGTGTTTTTACAATCTTAAAAAAATTCACATGTGCCTCAAATAATAGTGATAAAAAATTCAACATTAGTACCATTATTTTCAGATTCTTCTAAAATAGAACTAGTGATTAAAAAAACATCAATAGTTCCATCATGGAACTGTCAATAGTACTAGTGGCAACGAACGATAAAAAAATGGTCAGCATTAGTTCCATTATTTTCAGATTCTTTGAAAATGAAACTATTGATTAAAAAAATCATCAATAGTACCATCATGGTACTGTTGATGGTACTGAACTGTGACAACGAACCGCCAGAATACCAGTAATAAAAAAAAGTGTAATTAATATTTTTCTCGCATTTTTTACATATTTTATCACCGTTTAAACCTCCCCTGAACTTTTACAAATACTTACGCCAAGATCATAATTATCACTGTGAATTATTATCATTATTTGATTTTAACATTATTCGTGTAAGCGTTTCCTTGATTGTAACTCAAGCGATGTAATACAGGGTGATCGTTTGAAAGATGTGTACATTATCTATAAAGGTAGGTTGCTCCACAAAACATAATAATTTATTTGAAATCGCATTACTGTAGTTCAGAGCTTATAGTAACTGCGTCGCGTAGTTTCCACGTAAGAGCAGTCCAACGTGGCTAAAAGAACGCACGCACACGGCTCAAGGTTAGAACGATAGGTATGTAATACCTTATAATGTTACAAACAATCTCTGAACGAAATGCTTAAGGTCGTATTACATTATCATGCACGATTGCGGCACGGCAACGACACAGCTGTACCACAGCACAGCCTCAAATGTCGGCTACCGCTAGCCACCCGCGAGGTGCCAGCTCGTTGGCAGCGCGCCGTCCGCGAGGTGCCAGCTCGCTGGCAGGGAGCTATCCGCAAGGTGTGTAGCTTGCTATCACCGCGATCACATATTAGTGAATGAACACGACGGTGACGATGACGATGTTTAGCTGGCGGCCCACAGGCGGCGCGCAGTCGTCCCACAGTCGGCCCACTGCACGCAGTCTCCTCGCTTGCAGCGCGCGGGCTCCGTGACGAGTCGTATGGTAACTGTAAGCGCGCTGCCTGCCCGCCGGCGGATTTTTATATTGACATTACGAATTCATCATACGATACAGGGTTTAATGCTCTAATTTGAATGATCAGTAAATTGCTGGATTGGAGCCGTGCTGAATTAGTGTTATATGACCTTTAGTCTGTTTAGTACTTCCAAAACAATTTAGCAAAAATTGTTATTTGAGTATTTAACAAGAACTTATTGTAAATCCATGAAAAAAACAATAAATGAATTGAATTTAACTACATGGTAATAAACGATGTTTTTGTCCTGTTGCGTCGCGCGTTGCGGTTTAATGCGATTTTACCTTTATAGACACGGTTAACGCAAGCCCACATTTCAAATGATAAGTTGCTGGGTTCGCTAAAGTTAGTTTTAATAACAAGGTGACGACGACCTTTTGTCCCAAACATCGTATTGAAATGAGTTTCCAGTTGCGGTAGTTGTTTCCCGAATGAATAATTCGACCCTGAATTAATAGTTTCAATTCTAGCTTATTGTTATAATATTAATAACTGAGCAATGTTTTATACAAGTTAATTAATATATTTAACGTTTGATCCCAAAATACCTACAGATTTATGAGATCAAAGGAAAATATTATTCTGATTTATTTTCTTATAGAAATTAATGCTAAATTGGTACAGGGTTGGATGAGTTTTGGGACAAAGTACTGCTTTGAATCCTGCACTGATTTTAATAGAAATCTAACGCAACTATTTAATAAAAAAATAAATAAATAATTCTCAAAACATTATTGCATTTTCTATGTTTCATTTATTCATTTTCATTTTCATTACCCATGTTGTATTGCATACTGTAATTAACAATTACAGTCCATAACTTTTTTTTTTTTGTCCGTAGTGAAATGCTTTGACGCATTTCCACCGCCGCTGCAGCGTATTCGCGCGCTGGCGGTGGGATATGTGGGACTCGCCCTCTCCATAGCGTGGTATGCTAAACTCATACCACGAGGAGAGGACCCTACACCACTAAAACCTCCCGGACACTCCTTCGATCCGCCGTTGGCGCGGGCCGGGTACGCATGAGCAATCCGGCCCCCCGACGGCACCCGCGGCCAATATGGTACCGCGGGATCTCCAGGCCACACTTAAAGTGGCCCATTTGTCCAATTATAGGGACGCCCGGAGTGTAGAGGCGTCCCTACTCCTCATGGTTCAGCCTCGAAGGGAGCGGGGCACATGTGCCCCAGGGATCTACTTCCCTCTCCCGCTCCGCGGCGACCTTCTGTGACATTACTTGTCTACAGAAGGAGGCAACCGCCTACCACGACCTCTCGCTTTGGACCATCTTCGAAATGATGGTCGGCAGCGAGAGGTCGTCTCTCACCACGCCAACGAGCTCCTACCGCTCGTTGGCCCACGCCGGACAATCCACCACCGTGTGCTGTGCCGTATCGCCGGCAGACTCACAGTGGTGACAGCGAGTGTCCGGGTCTCTCTGCGCCATGTTGCACAGGTAGTGGCCGAAGCAGCCATGGCCTGTTACTACATGTGCAACGTGGTAGGTGACGTCGCCGTGACGGCGACCGGCCGACTTTATTAGATGGGGCCGAATCGCCTCCACCGTACGCAATCCGATCCGCGGCGCGGTCTCTAGCCGCTCCTGCCATTTCCGGAGGGTTTGGCGACGGACCTCAGTCCGCCACCATGCAACTTCGTGCGCGTTCTGGCCGCGACCCCTTCGGGAAGAGGTCGCGGCCAGAACGGGCCCCCTCACACCTCCACCGGTACGCGGCGGCCAAAACCTCCGCCTCCAGGTCCCACGGAGGGGACCCCGCAAGGAGGCAGGCCGCGTCAAACGCGACTGTGCGGTAGGCGTGGGACGCCCTGATAGCCATGACCCGCTGTGGACGTCGCAGCAGGGCCATGTTTCACCTCTTCAGGGCGTCGACCCATATGGGGGCGCCGTAGAGTGCCATGGAGCGGATCACTCCGGCGTACAGCTTGCGGCAGGTGCTCCCGGGTCCCCCGAGATTCGGCAAAAGCCGGCCAAGAGCACCCGCCGCCGCCACTAGCTTTGGGGCCAGCCGCTGGAAGTGGTTCCCGAAGCTCCATCTGCTGTTGAAGACTATGCCTAGATATCGCATAATGTCCCCGACAGCAACAGATTCGCCGCCCACTATGAGGTGGGCGCCTGCAGGTGGCGCTCGCCGAAGCCCATGAAAAGAAAGGGTGGTTTTACCGAGCGCATGTTGCACAGGAGCGGCCCCAATACCAACCCCTATGGAACACCGCGCGAGACCGCCCTCCGGCCAGTCTCGCCGCCGTACGTCGGGAACACTACCTCCCTGCTTTGGAGGTAGTGTGCCTGAGGCTTTCCCCAATGCACGCCCAGGGGAGGGTGTTGAACGCGTTGCGGACGTCCAACGACACCGCTAGCAACACTTCTCCCCGGCTGGTCGCCTCCTGCGCGAGTTCCCGCGATCGCGTCTATGGTCGAGCGATCCGGTCGGAACCCGTATTGGTCCGCGTACAGGTCGGGACCGACCCCACCATGATCTGTGGTGAGGCGAGACTCTCCATCAGCTTGCCCAACTCGTTCAAGAGAATGATTGGGTGGTAAGCCGATGGAGACTCCGGCGGTCGCCCGTCCTTACGGAGAAGGACGAGACGACCGGGCTTCCAGGGTGCGGGAAAGCGACCCTGCCGAAGGCATGCATTGAAGAGGTCGAGCTGCCCCAGCACCCACCGCCGACGCTCCATCCTAGGAGGCGGCGCAGGGCGGGCGGTCAGAACCGCGGAGAATGTGGAGAGTCCGAAACCGATATATCGGTGATCGGACAAAGTCTCCACATCCTCAAGGACACTCCAACCCTGGACACGGCGGGCCAGGGGTGGGGGGACGCAAGGGATACGTCCACAATCGGAGTCGCCGTTCAGAGCCGCCCAGTCCTCCAGCGTCCGCCCTTTGGGGTGCGGACGCGGGGCAGCCCCAGGCTGTGGATTTGGCGTTCAAGTCACCCACCACCAGGCAGGCAGGCGGCCGACCTCGTTGAGGAACTTCTCGAACTCGGCCAGCCCGCGATTCGGCGAGATGTAGACGCCGATGATGGTGACCGACCCCACCACAGCCTTCACAAAGCCCCGCCCTCTCACGACATTGGAGAAGGGCGGGGTGTCTACCAACGACGACAACCACAAAGCAACCAAGCCATCCCAGTGCCCGAACGTATTGGGCCGGTCAGGAACCATGTATGGCTCAGCAACAATACCGACATTAGTCAACCACTGCGCCATGGACTGCAAGAAAAGGTCCTGCGCCCTGGCGCAGTGGTTAACATTTGCTCGGAGAAGACAACACGGACCTATCCATTAAGGGCCGTGTCCATCTCCTCCACCACTGCCACCGGAGCCACTCGCCCCGGTAGATCCTCGGGCCTCCGCACACCCTTGCTGGGCGGCGCCCGGCAGAACTTAGAGCCGCCGTCGGCCTTTTTGCCCGCTACGTGGCATAGCACACATTTGGGCTGCGCTCTGCACTGCGCCGCCCTGTGCCCCGGCTCGGAGCACCGAAAGCATATATTGCTCCGGTCCACACCACCGTACCTGCAGCCAACATGCCCCCGGACGAGTCATGGCTCCAGCAAATGGACGCGAGCCGTGACTAACCCCACTAATATCCTCTTTGCGTTTTCCAGCCTGACGGCTGCAGGCACCGGGACGCTTAGCACGATTGTGCCGAGGCCCGTATGATCTCGCTGGACCTCACCTGGCCTTAAGGCCGCCGCCGAACAGTCCCCGACCTTGGCGACCGCGTCAACGTCCTCGACCGCAGTGGTACAGTCATCGAGGCTGGTAGGTCGGACGCGGACGCTATTTTCCGGCCGGGTGACTTTTGCGACCACCGGGTCGACACATTCAGCCAGTTTTGCAGCGAATGCGTCCGCCTTCTCCCTGGTATCTGCACCAGGGAGTTCAAAAATACGGCCACAAGTCACCGCTCTGCGTGCCCGCATATCGGTGATCGCCAGGTTAGCCACAATAATTGTTTGGGGAGCCCTGCGAATCACCTCTTCATAGGTGGTGCCCTTACTCTTTGCCTCCGGAGAGAGAGTGAGCACCACCACCGACGAGCGCGGGGCGCGCATCCGACCTCTGTGCTTTCCCCTACGACCTACCTACCTACCTAGGTAAGGTAGGTACCTTACCTATAACTGGAATTTCAATACAGATTATTTTCGAACTTTATTTAATTTTCTTACTTTTAA
This sequence comes from Nycteola revayana, assembly GCA_947037095.2. Classification (NCBI taxonomy): domain Eukaryota; kingdom Metazoa; phylum Arthropoda; class Insecta; order Lepidoptera; family Nolidae; genus Nycteola; species Nycteola revayana. Next base: position 14,824,639 of record OX344846.2, on the reverse strand, counting down.
TGTTAAATTGGATAACAGAAGAAACTAAATGATCGCAAATCCAAGACACATTTTTTAAATAAGTGTTTCCAGTTCAACAGTCCATATTTTACTTAAAAATCCCCTAGTAACATCAAACAGATTAAATAATGTCTTCGAAAAAAACAACCTTGAATTTGATGTTTATTCGATTATTCTAAAGAAAGATTTACGTCAAAATGTTAATTGACAAGATAAAGTAAATAAACAACAGAAACGTCAGACAGAATTAACCTTTCGTAATTATAAATGAACTAGCGGCCCGCCCCGGCTTCGCACGGGTGGACTTTTATACCCTACCCCTGCCCTACCCTACCCCTACCCTAACCCTACCCTACCCTACCCCTACCCTACCCCTACCCCTACCCCTACCCTACCCTACCCATACCCTACCCCTACCCCTACCCTACCCCTACCCTACCCCTACCCTATAATATTCTTTTATGAAAACATTTGAGTGCCATCAGTAAAAACTCCATGCAAAATGATTCTATTGAAATGTATGAGAAAAATAGAGACCAACAAAATCTTTAATATCTTTGCATTAAAAAATCATATAAACTTTTTGTAAACTGCATTAAAATCTCTGTTATTTGACTATCAATCTAATATATTGGAATAACAATATTATACTATTCTAAATAACGTTGCAAATTGCTAAATCAGCATATTTTTATATATTTACAAGCAAATATGTCAAAAATGTGACTTGATACCTAAATAAATTGTAATTATTGTTCAGATTTTAATTAGCACTGATTAATACAAAAATTAAAATAGAAGTTCTGCAACTTGAATAAATTAAAATTTTGTTGACCTGTGTAATAGTTATATCTTGTGCATGACGGCTACGTCATCATATGTTTTTGTAATATTATACATAAATGCCATATTTTGGGCGGGATTCTGTAGTACTTGTATAAAAATATACCATAGCAAATTCCCTTAAACAGCTCGTTTATGTCCACTGCTCACAGTCGTCACTTAACAGATCTTGGTAAGCCAGTCTTTGGAAATATTGCCTAAATTATCACGCTTGAAAGGCGTGTTGGTGATCGCAGTAATATGATAAAATTAAGCTTTGACATGCAACCATAACGAGTTAGGTTTTATGAAATAAATCAGTTTCATAATTTGTTAATAACAGTGGGCACCGAAGTAAAAATATTTACATGCAAACAGTAGATTTCATAGTGGATCATCGCCAAACAAAACTACTGTAAAATACTTTTATTGGAATTTTTATACCTTCTTAGATTTCTTCATAGTTTTAGGTATATAGGTGCGTTACCGCTACTAGAAATATTACTCAATCAGAATATCATCTGTTCCATTTTAATTATAAGATCTCAGATGTCTTTATTGAATTGACTGCACGTCCTCGATTTGAGTTAAGTGCCTCGTTTAAGCGACGAGTTCTCTTCTATTCATCTCACAATGATTTATTTCCATCAAATATTTTTTTACTTATACCTATATAAACATAATAAATTTATGATACACGAGGTTTTATAGCCCCTTTCGAAGCTTATAAAATTCTAACTCGCCAATCCAAGCAAACCAATTAGTTTATTACTTCCCGCAGGTGGTTTCACCCGCTGCAACTACCGTTACTGTAGGAATCTTAGTTAAATTGCCTATATCCGCGATAAATCGGCAATGTAACACTGAAATATTTTATCTAATCAGAGCAATAGTTCCTGAGATTAGCGCGCTCAAGCAAAGAAACAAACTCTTCAGTTTTATGTATTAGTACAGACTAATCACTTCTTAATAACGTATATCAGGACAAAGACCGGCGCCACTTAACATATCCCAGTATAGGTACTCCAAAGATGTATAAACCAGATTAGGTATACTGCTAACCTACCAATTGACAGTTACCTGAACTGTAAAAGCTAATCTCGGCTTAATAAATAATATTGGTAGGTTTAATCAATCCAAGTGCTTAGGACGACTTAGAATGAGTTGCCTGCACTGACAGAAGTGATTAAGGTAGATGCGCTGCTCAACTATTTGTGTTTCTATCTCTGGATAGTTTAATTGTTTGTAGGGTTTCTAACGATTTTCAAAGCAAATTGATCCTCAAAAGAGATACCTTTGAAGTAGGTATCCATGAAAACCAAAGCTATTCAAGATTACAAGTTGTAACATAAGAATTTCTATCCGATTATGTTTTACAACTCTCGTTTGTTTCGCACGTTGTGATTTTATAGCTTACACACAACTGAGTTTTTAAGATGTTTGTTTTGCACGTTGTGATTTTATAGCTTACACACAACTGAGTTTTTAAGATGAAAGGAACATGAATACACTCCGTAGCGTAGTGGTATTTGGCTCGCTTTAAATCTCGGGCAGGGAATCTTTGTGTAAATTCTAAGATTTTATTAAGCCGTTGGTCCCGATTATTATAACATCATCTATAATAATCGTATATCAAGGAACGGGCAGCAGCGTTTCCTTGTGTGGTACATTATATTACTGCGGTTACCAACCCGCCTGCTAAGTATGGTGACTATGGCAAATACCCTCCCTCGGGAGGAGGCCCATGTTCAGCATTGGACGTTATACCAGCTGATGATGGTATTGATGATGAAATACTATAGCGAGTTTTGTTATTCGAAATTAAATAAGTAAGCGAACGTAGCCCAATGACTAGCGGCGTCGGACTTGCAATCTTATGGTCGCCAGTTCGATCCCCGTCCATTGCACTACCGACGTGAACACACTCGTAACACAAGCATTTTAGCTTAGCACGAGGGGTTAACAAGAATACTAGTACACTGCAAAACTGCTGGTAATCTTCAAAAAAATTACTGAACCAAGTGCTTTAGTGAGTTTTTTAGCCTTTTAGGGAAATCCGTCCGTATTCTATGTGCTATGATATGGGTAGGCAGACTGCGCCGGGGCCGGATTGCCCAGCGTACTGCCCTCACTAACGGCGGAATTTCCGGGGGGTTTTAGTGGTGTAGGGTCCTATCCTCGTGGAATGACTAGCATACCACGCTATGGGGAGGGCGAGTCCCACACACCCGGCCCGGCACCCAGTGGCGGAGGGGATGCATAAATGCATTTCCCAACAAAAAAGAAATGCCAAACACCGCCCGCGCTTTGGCTCCGTGTGTGATGTCTAAAATCCCACGGTGTTTTGTCCGTCCACGGGATTCTCGTATTCGTGGCGAGCGAGCGTTTATGGCGAGGTTTGTTTTACATTGAGGAGAAACCCTGGCCACCTTTTCTCTAACCGGAACCAACTGACACGCTTAAATTTGAATCATTCCAAATAATTTGTAATCGATCAATTTAAATCAATAAACAAACTATTGCTTTCGATTATTCGTCTGTTTAAAATAAGAATTCGTCTGTTTAAATGTCTGTAACACATAAATATAATTTAAAGTACTGATGATTACAAGCAATCGCTAAAAGAAAATCAGCTGTTCCATACATTTTGTCGAGGTAAATGAACATAAATGTATGGAACAGCTCATTTCAGAGTTGGTCCCATAGTAAAAGTTGCTTATAATCATCAGTACTTTCACCCCCTGAAAGGTTGATAATGTTTTAAAAATAACCCTGTATAATTAAACTTAATTCCAGCTTAATTCTTCCAACACACGCAACATCAAGTCTTATACGTAATGAACTTACAAAAATGTTGTTACCAAATCCATCATCATTATAACTTGAGTACGTGTACTGGTTCAATATGTACTTCCTTCTTACTTTATACTCAGTTCAGCACTCTGTTTTTCCGCAGTAGCGCTTTCTCGTATATTATGGAAACCAAATCTAGAGCTCAGAAGCATAAGGTCGGATGTGCCATTACACGTCAGAAGCATTCGTCGTATGTGCCTTTATCGTAGCCTGGCAGTTATGACCAAATGCTTCTGGAGTATTATAGACATCCGTCCTAATGCTTCTGAGCACAATCACAATATCGTTAAATCTGAACGACTTGTCGATTGGCGTCATGTTTCCATTATCTATTTATCTTACTCGTATTTAGGCCTCTTCCCGGGGAAGGTATTTGCCATAGTCACCACGCTTGGCAGGCGGGTTGGTGACCGCAGTATTATGTTGTGCTACACAAGGAAACGCTGCTGCCCGTTCTTTGTTATACGATTATTATAGATGATGTTATAATAATCGGGACCAACGGCTAAACGTGCTTTCCGAGGCACGGAGGATAGTCCCTCAACCAACCAGACCCGGAAAGAAATCTTAAATTTACACAAAGATTTCCTATCCGGAGTGAAGATCGAACCCACGACCTCCAAGATTTCATCATCATCATCATCAGCCCGTATAACGTCCACTGCTGAACATGGGCCTCCTCCCGAAAGGGAGGGTATTTGCCATAGTCACCACGCTTGGCAGGCGGGTTGGTGACCGCAGTATTATGTTGTACCACACAAGGAAACGCTGCTGCCCGTTCCTTGACATACGATTATTATAGATGATGTTATAACAATCGGGACCAACGGCTTAACGTGCTTTCCGAGGCACGGAGGGTAGTCCCTCAACCAACCAGACCCGGAAAGAAATCTTAGAATTTACACAAAGATTTTCTGTCCGGTGTGGGGATCGAACCCACGACCTCAGAGATTTAAAGCAAGTCAAATACCGCTACGCTACGGAGGTTGTCAACTTTCTAATGATGAAAACAATTTTGAAGTCGTATCAGTAGTTTCGGAGCCTATGCAAAGTAAACAAACAATCAGTTCATTGCTCTTTATAATATTAGTACAGAAGCATGTTAATTCAAAGTGAGTCTATCATAATATTACCTACTGTGTAACTATGCTTTAACAACATAATTTTGCTTCTGTACTTCTACAATAGTTCAGTTAGTTATTAGTTTAGTATTAAAGTTATGTTTAATGGTACTGTAGCTATTATAACTAATTTAATGAAGCCAGCATTTTGAAGAAAATGGCGAATTAACGTTTTTCGTCGATAGTTATCGTCCACCATTATTTTTCATTTTCTTTAAAGATTACTAGCTTTCCGCGCACGGTTTCATCCGCGTAGCTCCCTTCCCGTGGGAACTTCATAATTAAATATAGCCAATGTTACTCCCGAATAACATAGCTTTCTAAAGAATGAAAGACAAAAGCAATTGAAATCGGTCCGGAGTAGTTTTAGAGCCTATTCAATACAGACAAACAATCAAATCAAATCTTTTCACTTTTTACTATTAGTATCTAAAGATAATATGTTTTGTTTTATTTAATAATAAGCTTCTGCGCGCGGTTTCACCCGCGTAACTCCCTTTCCCGCAGGACATTCATATTTAAATATAACCTTATAGCCTTTCTCGATAAATGGGCTATCTAAAACTAAAAGAATTTTACAAATCGGACCAGTAGTTTTTGCGATTAGCGTGTTCAAGAAAACAAACTAACTCTGCAGCTTTATATATTAGAATAGCCATATAAATATATGTTGCATCGGTCATTCAATGCGACGGATAGCCTGTTATTTGGACGCCTACATTCAATAAAGTGGCTAAAAGACAACTAGCCAAATCGTTGATTTTTGGTGGTAAAAAAGAAACCTAATCCTAAATTTAATATAATGCCTGATTTTACGTCAGCCAAACTCATAGTGGGGCTAGCTTACTATAAGCCAACTAGTTGTTATGTGATGTTAGTTCAATCAACGATTGGCCTCCCATTGAATAGCTGGTTTAACGAGATAGCTGCGATATATGCATAAAATCAGCTTCAAAATACTCTCCGAAATCAAAAATTAGTTTGTCGATAGACTAGAATAAATGTATAGAGTATTTATATAATTATTTACTTTTTCATCAAAATTTTTTTTCTGAAATATCTACACGAATTCCAAACTAGAATATAATTGGGTCTCGGAGCGGGCGGCAGTGCGTAGTTAATTTGAGACTTATTAATTATTACTACTTGTCTCCCTAATTGCATCCTTGGATGCAATTATGATCGTCCATTCGGTCGTTGTAGTGTGTTTGTGTAATCACTTTGAAATTATTTACCTTTGTAATATAAAGATCTATGAATTGTATAGTACATATAAATTGTGTCGTGGTTTACGATGATTACGTAATTCGTCATCGTCGTCAACAGCCCGTTTACGTCCACTGCTGAACATGGGCCTCCTCTTAACAGACCTTGGCAAGCCAGGATCGTAGAGGGATCGTAGGTATTGGTATTTTCTGCTGCCGTGAAGTTTCCAATCCAATAATCGAATTTATTGAATCTTCTTCTTCTTATCGTGTCGACCTGGCGTTCAAATTTGAGAAGACCAGTACTCGGCCACTAACACAGCATTATCAGCGGCGTTGCACAGGTCCTCGCGTGTACAGGTGTTGGGGCACGCAGGGCAGACTAGGAGGTGCGTCATTGTCTGGGGGGAGATACCACACGCACACGCAACCTCTGAGCTATACTTTAAGGACTTCCAAGTCTGCCAAGGAAGTTCATGACCAGGTGGAAGGTGCTCAGAAAGAGGAATAGGTAAAGTCGTTGGGAACCTCTCCTTCCAAAGACCTAATCGGGCTTGGCTTGCATTACCATCCAGAGGGGGCACTTCTTTTATGAAGTTGTGGCGGCTCCTTTGTAAAGTTGGTGTAAAGGGTGCCGGGGGTCGGTGTCTTTTTTAGCCCTTTCAATAGAGCTTGCCACATCTCTGCGGACGTCCGGGAGGGGCAATGCCAACCAATGGATACAGCATCCCAACCGGAGTTGGTTTAAGACAACCTGTAACAATCCGGCATGCATCATTTAGTGCTGTATCCACCATGTGCGTGTGTGCTGAACGGCTCCAAACAGGGCTGGCGTATTCGCCTGCCGAAAAAGAAAGGGCCAAACCGGTCGTCCGCAGCACCTGTAGTGAGGCTCCCCATTTAGAGGTCATGAGTCGGTGCAGGAGGTTGTTCCGAGTTCCCACTTTCTGCTTGGTGTTAATGCAGTGCTGTCTGTATGTAAGCGCCCTATCCAATGTGATACCGAGATATTTTGGAGTAGGGCAGTGAGAAATCGGCACACCCCTCCATCTAATATTTGAAGACCGCTTGGCCTCGCGGTTGCGCAGGTGGAAGGCGCAGGACTGAGTTTTTCCTGGATTCGGTCGCAAGGAATTTTGCTCGTAGTAGTAGCTTAGGGTATCGAGTGCTACGCTTAGATTTCTTTCGACCTCCTCAAAAGAAGGTGCCTGAGATGCCAGCGCTAGATCGTCGGCGTATAGAAAGCGATCGGTGTCTGGTGTTATGGGCTGGTCATTCGTGTAGATATTAAATAGCAGTGGAGCTAACACGCTACTCTGGGGAAGGCCATTTTTCAGTAATCTCCATCGACTTTTTTCTGTTTGAAGGTGAACTTGAAACCGCCTGTTCCGGAGAAGTTCACTTAGAATTTTTGTAAAGGCGTGATTGCCTGTTAGTTCAGTTACCTTCCACAGAAGCCGTTTTATGTTTACTGTGTCATAAGCCGCGAAAAGGTCCACAAACACAACACCAGTTACCTGACCAAGCTCATACCCGTCCTCTAGATGTTGTGTGAGGATTATATCCGCGCCTCCACCGGCCACTATTGAAAGAAGCCGGAAGCTTAGCGTTGTGAATCAGTGTCAGGCCATGTGCGTTAGCCCACTCTTAAACTGCCAGGCCATCTGTATCTGTCTCCCGATAGCCCCAGCTTGTACTGTGGCTGTTGAAGTTTCCTACAACAGTATTGATCTTTTGATCAGAATTGTTGGGTCTGTGGTACCGGAATGGAACGCCAGGTGGTTTATATATAGACATGATGGTAAAGTCTGCGGTGTGTACAGTAATTTGTTCAACTGAGTATTCGGAACAGCAGATAGTAGACACAACTTTGACGTTGGGGCCGACGAATACGGCGCTGCCGTGTTTTGGGTGTGGGATTTCGGCCACTAATGTAAGTCTGGCAATATATGGTCTTGCATGGTTAGAGCTGCGATGCGTTTCTTGCACGCAGATAAAATCCACTTTGTATTTGTGGCACATTTGCGATAGAATTTCAGATTTGTTGTCCGAGAATCCTTCGATGTTAACAGAAATCACGCTTAGCGCTGATTCTGAGAGCATAGGTTTTGGTACCTTAAGTAGATGTTGTTGTAGCCTTGACAAAGGCTTTTTGGGTGGCCCTGAGAAGGGCCTTTGGGAATGTGCCATTTGGTCGTGGTGGAAGGATCGGCCAGTCTGCGTTACCGACTTGCCGTCCGCAGACCACAGTCACCCGAGGAGGCTCCTCCTTCACATGCACCCCATTTATTGAATCGACAACTTGATATAGCCGAAAGGTTAATATTTTTTCTCAGCCCGGAAATATGTCCAAGAATCTATATTGCCGTGGTTCGTAAGAATATACTTCTTTTTCTGTTTATTTTATGTCCCGGCCGAATAGCTATGATTATGTGTTACGCATCCCCTCCACCGTTGCAGCGGTGGTGGTATGCTAATCACACCACGAGGAGAGGACCCACTAAAACACCCCGGTTACTTCTCCGTCCGCCGTTGGTGAGGGGCTCAGGAATCGTAAAAATATATCTATATGAATAATACTCAGGGAAGAAACATCAACAATTCAACTAGCTTTTGGCCTTACAACTCCAACTTACAATTCCTCAACCAATCCTGAGTACTATCTAACACTGAAAGAATTTACCAAATCGGACCAGTAGTTCCTGAGATTGCAAACAAACAAACAAATAAACTCTTCAGCTTATTAGTTGAGTTTTCAATTAAATTATCGTTATTACCATTAAAATACGATTATGATAAAAATGGATTTAACGTTAATTATAAACAACTAAGTAGGATTAATAAATTAAATATGCTACGGCAAAAATATCAGGCTATAAATGAACGGTGAATCGTGCATTCATTCGGAATTAATAGCTATTAATTAAACAACAAATAAATACAAAATTAAATAATGTAATTTATTTAAAATGTAGGTGTTGGTATTAAAATGTACTTTTGTTTATTTAAACTATTCTGTTGCCATAGTCACCACGCTTATCGGGCGGTTTGGTCACCGCAATATTATGTTGTACTACACAAGGAAACGCACGATTAACGAACTGAATTCTTTTATTAGGGTTCCGTAGCCAAATGGCAAAAAACGGAACCCTTATAGATTCGTCATGTCTGTCTGTCTGTCTGTCTGTCTGTCTGTCTGTCTGTCTGTCTGTCTGTCCGTCCGTATGTCACAGCCACTTTTTTCCGAAACTATAAGAACTATAATGTTGAAACTTGGCAAGTAGATGTATTTTGTGAACCGCATTAAGATTTTCACACAAAAATAGAAAAAAAACAATAAATTTTGGGGTTCACCATACATAGAACTGAAACTCAAAAAATTTTTTTTCATCGTACCCATACGTGTGGCGTATCTATGAATAGGTCTTCAAAAATGATGTTGAGGTTTCTAATGTCATTTTTTTCTAAACTGAATAGTTTGCGCGAGAGACACTTCCAAAGTGGTAAAATGTGTGTCCCCCCCCCTGTAACTTCTAAAATAAGAGAATGATAAATCTAAAAAAAATATATGATGTACATTACCATGTAAACTTCCACCGAAAATTGGTTTGAACGAGATCTTGTAAGAAGTTTTTTTTTAATACGTCAAAAATCGTAAACCGCAATTTAGCTTTCATTCAATGAACTCGAATATAAAAATATAAAATAACATTTCATTTCATAAACATACGCTTTTTTATTTATTCTTGATATCAAAAATAGGTACGCACTTGTAACCGAAACGGAACCCTTCGTGCGCGAGTCCGACTCGCACTTGGCCGGTTTTTTTTTACTAATATATAAAGCCCAAGAGTTGGTTTGTTTGTTTCCTAGATCGCCCTAATCTCAAGAAATACTGCAAAAAATATTTCAGTGTTAGATCGAGGAAGGCTATAGACTATATATTATTAAGAAATTCCCACGAGAACGGGATCTACGCGGGTAAAAACGCGCGTGGAACGTTGGTTTACTAATATTATAAGGAGTTTTCAAAATATATGATATCCTCTTTACAGTAGATAGAGTCATTTATAATAATAATGTTAGCGAAAAATTATTTGAGCAATTTATATTTCCAACCAAAACATTAATGATATTAAAATACACATTTATTCTTAAATAAATTCGTTCTTCCCTATTTAATTTGATGTTTTATATAAGTAAATATTTCATTAAAACATTGTTCGTTAATTAAAATGTATTATTTCACAGAGATCTCTTCTGTATCTGTGTACATGTGACCGTCAGTGCGCACTGCCCCGCGAGAAACTAGGGGTCATCGACAAAGCATGAGGGGACGCGTATAGGGAGGATATGCCATGCCACTAGAGACTCGCAATGACGGCTATGACAAGGACGGGAATAAATTAAAATCATGAAATTCAAGTGAAGTACTCGTACTTTATGGATGGCCCCTTACAAAGGATGATCCTTAATCTCACCGCGGGCTTTTCGCGCATATAGATAGCACTTACTGCCGGCTAGATGTGGCTGTATTCAAGATAAATCAGATCGACTTGGGATTAGCTGTAGTAAATCGATTAGGTGCGGCTGCTACTGGCTATACCTAACTCCTCCCCTCATAAGAGCTTTAGCTATCTTCTTGGTCAATTATATTATTTGGCTGTAATACTATGAAAGACGGATATAATTCGGCAGTAGTAGACATTTAGCGTACGAACGTTGGATAAATGATAGGTCTCGCGTACTCGGCTACTTGTCGAAGATACTGCAGTTGTTCTTGACAAATGCGGCAAAAAATAGTATTTGAGCTAGTTACGCTCTGTGCGTAGTACTTAGTTCGTGTCTAAAGGTGAATTTTGGTTATAATCGAAATAATGAGTGTTGTAAACTGTGTAAAAATAAACACTACAAGAAACAACGGGTTTTTTTTCGGGCGGACCTATGTAATTCGCTACGAGGCTTTTGCTACTTCACCGGGCATAAAGGAGAGCAGAGCTCCAGCCTAGATAAATTGAAGGACAATGGGATCACATAGTATGTGATCCCATTGTATGTGACACATACCAACGGTACAGTGTCTTATACACACTACAAAATTAAGTTGCCGTATTTAAGGGAGCGCAGTAACTAGTCGAGCGCCCGAGACCAATCATTTATCTAATAATACTATGTTCTCCTATCTCTATCCTTCTTTTAATTTAATAATTTAATAACCTTTATAGTTAACATACACATTAAGCTAGTAAAAGCGATTTTATCAATTGTGCACTCACACATATAACCCATTGGTTTACTGTAAATAACTTAGTGCTAAACGCAAATAAAACTAAATGTATAAAATTCACTACGCCCAATGTGAAAAATACTGGACCTAATTTAATTCTCAATAATGAAGTGCTGGAAACTGTTATCTCCACCAGTGTTCTTAGGTATAACGCTCGATACACATTTAAAATGGAATGCTCATGTGTCGAACTTGGCCAAAAAGTTGACCTCTGCTGCTTACGCTGTTAGGAAAGTTAGACAACTGACCAACGTAGAAACTGCACGTATGGTCTATTTTAGTTATTTCCACAGCATTTTATCATATGGAATTCTACTTTGGGGCAAATCAGCCGATATCCAAAGTATATTTATTTTACAGAAACGGGCGATTAGATCTATTTACCAACTAAATGCCCGAACTTCACTAAGAGATTTGTTTAAAAATATTAATATATTAACGGTTGCTTCTCAATACATTTATGAAAATTTAATTCATATTAGACAAAATTTAAATCAATATCAAAAGAGAAGCGACATGCACACAAAAAATACAAGAAATAAACACAAATTGTGTGCTGATTACCACCGTCTGCAGAGAGTCCATTCTTCGTTTATAGGGCTTAGTGTGCGTATGTATAACAAACTACCGGAATTAGTGCAAGAGTTACCACTTAATAAATTTAAAACTCATGTAAAGACTACCTTAATGAAAAAAGGTTATTACACAATAAATGAATATATTAATGATAAAACTGCCTGGTGCTAGCGGTGTAACACACGCATACTTACATTATTGGATGTTTTGTATTTTTTTATTATTTTATTGCCAATGTTATTATTGTATACTCTGATGTACTTCGGAACATGCTATGCTGAGTCTAACTTTTTGCCTCTCCTTTTAAACGTGATTCCTCAAATGTTGCTATCAGTGTGCTCGTGATGCTCCCATTGTTTGTCATTGCTTGCGGTGGCGATGTGAGTCGGGTCGCCTCCTTCCCTCTAATATGGCGAGGGAGACGATGGCTGTGTGCTCACACGTCATACTCGTGAACGGGTGCTGCTTGCGGTGGCTGGTCGGCTTGCTGGTGGTTGTATTTGAGATGGTTGTTAAAACATTAGTGTGTGACCGCTTAAGACGATAATTTTCTCACATGGCTTGTTCTTTGGTAAAGTGTGTGGATGCGCCCTCCGTTTTCAAGTGCTAGAGGTTTATGAGGCTTTAGCTTGCTTTTTGCTTGAGGATTTTTAATCAGTATTAAGCTATATCTATGAAAACGTCTAGAGCGTGCATTAGCGCACATGCTTCATATTATACTTTAAATGAAATATTGTAAAAAAAACATATATTAAAAAAAAAAAAAAAAAAAAAATGGTCACACTGTGATAAAAAAGATGACGAAAAAAAAAATCCCGGAGTTTCTTTCTCCCTTTCTTCTCTGGGTCGTCCACCTAGGTAGCTAGTGAAAGGTTGCAGGTTAGCTAGGGTAGGATTCTCCCCGCCGCCTACCGCCCTAGGCTCGGCCTTGGAGAGTGGGGAACATGGGCCCCGCTCCCTTCGAGGCTGACCCATGAGGAGTAGGGACGCCTCTACACTCCGGGCGTCCCTATAATTGGGCAAATGGGCCACTGTAAGTGTGGCCCTGGAGATCCCGCGGTACCATATTGGCCGCGGGTGCCGTCGGGGGGCCGGATTGCTCATACGTACCCGACCCCCGCCAACGGCGGATCGAAGGAGTGTCCGGGAGGTTTTAGTGGTGTAGGGTCCTCTCCTCGTGGTATGACTTTAGCATACCACGCTATGGAGAGGGCGAGTCCCACATATCCCACCGCCAGCGCGCAAATACGTTGCAACGGTGGTGGGAATGCGTCAATGCATTTCCCCCCGGACAACAAAAAAAAAAAAAAAAAGGGTAGGATTCTCGCCGGCGAGGACCGCGTTGTACCCCTTCCCCTACCCTGTGATCCAGCGCCTGTAGGCCGTGCCAGCGATCACTTCCTCTTATATCCACAAATCTGACTTTAATATCAGTGGCACCTCTGGGTTGTGGTCCTAACCCCATAAGGGTGCCCCCAAGTGTGTGTCACTTAATTGTATGCTTTCAATTTTTTTTTAATGTAAATTAGACTAATTATGATTAGAGGAATTAATGACACACGGACAGACGAAGTAAATTGTCTGTAATGTCCTACAATTAGCAGCACTCAGAGGTTGCATTTGCTAGTTATAGTTACCTAAGTAGTTTTATTCATAGAATAAGAATAATAACCTATTAATTATATTTCTTTTTTATTGTGATTTTGACAAGTACAAGTGTATGTAAATACCTAAGTGCTGAATAAATTCATTATTTCAAAGCTTGTTTAAAATATTTGGCTCTAGAATGCTGCGGCTTTTATTGGTGCCAACGAGTGCTTTCATGAATTGCTAGGATTTTTATATATTTTGGCATATTTCTTGAAATCCATTTTCATTGAAGAAATTGTTAATGTGAATTATTATTTACTGGTTGGCGTATCCGATATACGATCCGATAAAGCTACCGCACTGTCAACTAAAAAGAATTACATTTAATTAGTTAATAAAAACTTTTTTTTTTCTAATTAAAAAGCTAACTGATCTATATAAATGAAAATGGATCACCAAAATGTGTGTTCGCGCATAACTTGAGAACGAATTAACCGTTTTGGCTGCTTCGGTTTTTATAATGTTGATTTATAATGTTGATAATTCTGAAGACTAGGTTTGTATGAAAGATAATTTTGGAAAGATCACGAGAAGTGTCAGAAAATTTGATGGGCAACGCTTGGAACACACAGCTAGTTTTTATACTCGCGTCTTGTCCATTAAGATGCTTTTGAGATATGTGTTTTTGGGTTCGATTGCTACCCGGGACAATTATTTGTTTGAATCACGGATAATCGTTCTAAGTTTGGGTGAGGATTGTGCCTGTGAATTCGGTATTTGTAAAAACCCCAGACTAATTTTTTTTTCTGGTTTAATTTTAACTTGACTGTTACGCACTTGGCACTGTTACATTGGCTTACTTAAGGTCAGCGGCATTGTCTACAGCCATCGGGTAATGCAGAGATATTGCTGTTATGTAACAATTGCATCCAAACCCAAGTTTTACCAATAGTCAAAATGGCTACTCTCACAAAAAAAACTGTATTTGCATAAAGAAACATCGAGCATACTTTCATTCACGATATTTTCCCGTACACGTTTCACATGATACAATCTTCAGAAACCTCTTTCACATCCTCCAAATGCTTCTTTAATGCAGTTACTTCATTTAAAAAAAAACTCTTTAAGGAATATTACTACACAGAGCAATGCGAGTTGACGCGGCATGAAATAAAGCATAACAGCACGGTATTTAAATTGCCGTTGCAGCGATGCAGCCTGCAAATATGCCACTAATTTGGTAATGGTACATTTAATAACGATCCAAAATCACGCTTTAAGCCTGTCATTCATTTGAGTACTAAATTATCGATGGAGCCAGTATAATAGTTGAATATCGAACTTGATCCCTAATATTCAGTTTGTGGCTCTATTCAACATTGTGGTCCTCCAAAACAATAGTTTTAGTTGAACTCTCTGCTATGATATAATTGGATGACCCGCTGCTCATACTAAAACTTACTATCCAGGAGGCTAGTACACGTAACGATATGATTATGACTTCGATAAAAATGCCTTGATTATAGTGAGTTTATTGTAATACATTTCCTATGTTAGGTTATTGTATTATTGAAGCTACATTAACTTAATAAATTGACATATTTAAAGTAAAGGCATACGCATTCGGTGTGCTCGAGCACACCGAATGCGTATGCGTAGACGTGTACGTACCACTGAGTTGTAATGTATAGAACCGTATGAGACAGGACACACCGCATGTGCATGTCTACGCTTACGTCTAGGAATACTCATCCGTTGGAGAAGATATGTAATTAAAAACTTAAAAAAACCCAACCAGAAAAGCGAACATTTAAAAGTCAAAAATAAAAAGTGACACTTATATAATATTTGAATTATATACCTTTCAAACTAAATTTAAATCGGTTTATCCGTTCGGTAGCTACGTTGCCACAGACAGACACACACACACACACAGACACATCAAACTTATAACACCCCGTCGTTTTTGCGTCGGGGGTTAAAAATCATAGTAATATCGATACTTGATTAGCCTGCAGGAGTGTTTGGACATGAATTACGCCGACATCATTCATTCTTAACGTTGGTGCATCAGTAATCTACAAGTTCGTCTGCTGTAAAGTTCAATACTAATGTACTGACTGTGAATTCAAATACCATTAAGAAAATGGAATTAACTGTTAACAGTTGACAGTCTGATCACGAGTTGTCAGTCGAGTCGAAACGTATTCTACTTTAACTCGATGATTTATGATTTTTTCAAACGTTTTGGTTTGACACAAAATACGGGCAAATTTACGGGTTTAGTTTATAATAATACAATTATGTTGAGGCATAGTTCGAGTACATTTCCATACTAAAAAGAAATCATTTACTTCACATTTATTGACGTTACGGATGTTGTCATTGACAACCTCCGTAGCGTAGCGGTATGTGGCTCGCTTTAAATCTCGGAGGTAGTGAGTTCGATCCCCACACCAGTCTGGAAAACTTTGTGTAACTTTGTGATGAGGACCTACCCTCCGTGCCTCGGAAAGCACGTAAAGCCGTTGGTCCCGATTATTATAACATCGTCTGTACTTTAATAATAATAAGAAATATTTGATTGTTTGTTTTTTTGTTTGTATTGAATATGCTCCGAAACTATTGGACCGATTTGAAAAATCCTTTCACCGTTTAGATACTCTATCCCCTGGATGGCATAGGCTATATTTAATTATGAAGTTCCCACGGGATCTGGAGTCTATAATAATCGTTTATCAAGGAACGGGCAGCAGCGTTTCCTTGTGTGGTACAACATAATACTGCGGTCACCAACCCGCCTAGCAAGCGTGGTGACTATGGCAAATACCCTCCCTCGGGAGTAGGCCCATGTTCAGCAGTGGACGTTATACGGGTTGATGATGATTATGATGATGTTTCATTTATTATAAACTAATTATCTTCTATTAGAATGTCACATGCAAAGAACTTCATAAATGATTATGCAGAAGAGTAGTGCTTACGTATTTTATTTAAATTAAAACTCGCTGTTCGTACCCGGCATCACCCATCGAAAACATCTGACTTTTCCCGTGATTTCCTCTTTTCTTACTCTAGAATGTAATTTTATACAAACATTACGACTACAACAAAAATATCATCAATGAAATCGGTCATGTCGTTCTAAGAAATGTGCTTTCCTTCAAAGTTAATTATTTGCATTTATGTAAATATAGTAAGAATTATCACCATCATTTAAAGCCCGATTAAAGTCCATTGATGAACATGGGCCTCGACGGACGGCGTCAGCCATAGTCACCACGGTTGGCAGGCGGGCTGGTGACTGCAGTATTATAACGCTACGAACAGGGAAACGCTGTTGTCCCACATCCGGCATATGTTTGTTATAGATGATGTTATAACAATCAGGATGGAGGGTAGTCAAGCCGACCAGGAAAAGTCTTAGATTTTACTCTTTTTTTAAGCATTTTTGTTATGAGACATCCTTGCAAAAGGTCAAATAAGAACCACCCTAAACCGACGCGCTTGTATGAATAATGTTATGAGAGTGAAAGATATGTGTAGGGATCGTAGCAAGTGGAGGTCCATTGTCTCTGAATACCCCACTGTTACGTGTTGGGTCCAAGTCGGTAGAGCAATGGGCGGGGAGCAAACCGGTGACCACAAGATCACAAGTCGGACCACTCTTAAACAGAATAGTAGCAACAGTATTGGGCCACTTCCTATTGAATCCATCATGTGTTAGATCCCCACACCGCACTCGAAATCTTCTTTTCTCCGAGTTATAATTACAGGTAAGAGATAGATGTTAAATATATGTTTACAAAGCACTTTACAGTGTTGCATAATCTCTAAAATAACCAACGGAAGCATATTATGTTACTAATAATTAATTGGTCACCAATCCGTTTACCAGGATTATTTTAATCCTCTTAACTTGTTAGTTTATAAGCGCGTGTTATTATATGATGCTGGGTGTAAAGAATAGATAACACAGTTCTTCACCTGACATTGCGTTCTGTTGTATTCATTTTTTACTCTTTTATTCGCTTGGTATGAAGAAGCTAGTAGCTTTAAAGTCATTTCATTTTCTTTCAATGTGTCGGTAGATTATTCGCAAAATAAACTTTTAATATTTTGTACCAACTTCTACGACGATTCCAAAAATAAGCAATGTCGTTCACAATATTGATGAACTTAAACACCTAAATACAGGAAACTCATTTTAATTTAAACATAAAAAAATAGATAGTTTTATTCAGATATTCAGGCATCAGCTGAGGTACGATTGATGGGTAAAAATACAATACGAGTTTAATAGCCGAATTCGCAGTATCAATTTGTGTTAAGTCTATGTTTTATACGCGATATGGTCGCATATACATCTGACCTGAATAAGAAATGAAAGGAAGCTCATCACCGAAGCAACTATCTATCTTCAGACTACAAAGTCAGGTTAATAAAACTCCTATGTATATGGATGACTTGCGCCAAGTAACGTACGGTCTAGTTTTTACTGCACACACATACCTACTTACTCTATTTATATGTACACGTATTTCTTTTTTACTACTGTTTTGTTTTAACAGAAATTTTAACTAATTTATATATCATTATCATCAACCCGTATAATGACCACTGCTAAACAGATGTTTGCATAAGTCGCCACGCTTGGCAGGCAGGTTGGTGACCGCTGTTGTGATTATGTAGTAACTCACAGGGTACCACTGCCACCCGTTATAACAAAACGTGGATTAACAAGCTTCCCGGGGCACATTTTATATCTATTTATCGAGGATAGTTTTATATTTAGAGACGTTTTATTTCGTAATCTGAAATAGGTACAGTTCAAAAATATCTCTTTGTCGATTGGAATTATGTTTACGATAAACTATTGGTATTTAAAGTTAATTGAACCGAAAATTTTCTTATATGTCTTAAAAATATTAGCGAATAAAAAAGGTTTTTATAGACTTTAAAATAGACTAATGATGAGTTATCATTAGGTCCAAATCTTCGAAATCGTTTTTCCCGTCTAAATGTATACTGTTAGCATTGTTTTGAAATATACATGAACCTATCCTTTTTGCCTTCTACATTCGCAAAATAAATCTATTATAAAAGATTAGAATAAAGCATTAAACATTAAATTTTCTGTTTAAAACGGTTTTTTTTTAATTTAATTTTTTTAGTTGTACCCTTCGCGAGCACGTTTGACCAGTTATTTGAACGAACAAACGCTAGACATAAGCATTTTATTCACCATAATATTCCCTGAATCACATACAGGATTACAACTTCGTGACAGAAACTCATGTACATCAAAATGTTCGTACACGCCTGTAAATCTATAAATAGATACGTGATTCAAATGGACTAGATATTTCGCAGCGTCCCAATAAACTGTCTAGTTTTATGTCCATTTTAAAATTAAACGTAGTGAAATATATATAAATATAGATATATCTAAACGAAAAACATAAAAACACGATTTTCAGCATAATATTATATTAAACTACTTCCTTAGTGTAGTGCTACAAGTATCGGAGATCGTGGGTAAAGCTCTTTTTTACTGGATTTGGTTAGCTAAGGGACCCTCCGCGCATCTTAAAGCCCGTTAACCCGTTAGTCTAAGTCGTTGTTGTAACATCATCTATAACAACATGAGAGAACACGGGTAGCAGTATTTCTCTGTGTGTTACGACATAATGCTGTGGTCACCAACTCACCTGCCAAGCATGGTGCCGAAATGGTTATATAATGACTTTTCATCTGCGGTTTTGCCCGCGCAACTCTCCTTCCCGTAAGATTATAATAACATATTCCTTGATAAATGGGCTATCTAACACTAACATTATTTTTCTATTCGGACATTTAGTTCCTGATATTAGTGGGTTCTAGCAAATAAACTCTTCAGCTTTACATCTTTTCTAATACGTCGATATGTACGTCACATATGCTACCAATGTATTCAAGTGACCCGACATTGTGCAAACAATACCTATGGACAATACAGGCTTGGAAGTGTCGTGTAAATCTATCGAATTATAACAATACACAGGACGTAAACGTCTTAGGCTCGTGTGCCTTACAAATCGACGAGAAGCTCGGGATAACAACGAACTAGGCACACAAAGGTACCTTTAAACCTCCATGTTATCTCAGTATCTCCTATCAGTATAGGAAATCAGAGATATCGATGTCAAAGGATTTATATTAAAATTTAATTCATAATAACCAACATACATACATACATCAATGCCTCTTTCCTATAGGGGTAGGTAGAAACCACTTCCTTCCACTTCCTACGATCTTGATATTGGACATGCTTGAGGAGATTAATGAATGTTTGAATTCATTAATCTCCTCAAGCATGTTCTTCGGTTTAGGGGACTTTTAACATGACCTTTCTTAATATATAATTCACCTTTCACTAAAATGACATATGCATAGATT
This sequence comes from Nycteola revayana, assembly GCA_947037095.2. Classification (NCBI taxonomy): domain Eukaryota; kingdom Metazoa; phylum Arthropoda; class Insecta; order Lepidoptera; family Nolidae; genus Nycteola; species Nycteola revayana. The sequence goes on along the minus strand of OX344846.2, from coordinate 14,804,747 downwards.
AGACAAGTCTTCTAGCTCATGCAGATGACATTTAAAATTGACAATAGTAATACAATTGAATTATCTAAATGTACCGAGGCTAAGTAAGACTTTATGGTCTATCACATAAGATAAGACTAAAGCTAGAAAACTATTTGGTGCAAAGTTAATTACTAAAAGGAACGAACCACCTGGACGGTAAGGTAATGTTATAATAAAATAAGGCTAATAATAATTTTGCTTGAACTTTGGCGAACTCGCAGTGAAATAACTGGTCAAATGCGCTCGCGAAGGGTACAAGTAAAAAAATTAAATTAAAAAAAAAATTGCCATTTTATTATAGGAGACCCACTAAAATATTTTTTTTGTTTTACTTTTAGCATTTGTTGCTTTATTGGCAACAGAAACACATTTGCAAAAATTTCAGCTGTCTACCAGACTTTTTTTTCTTTTTTTTAAAAAGACAACTCCCGCACTAGGGAAATGTTTCTCATAAGGCGTGATAACTATCACGGTTCATGAAATTCAGCCAGACAGTGGGGTTTTAGTAATACGGAGCCGTTTTTAACTCTTTGGTTACCTTACCTAAATCAATAAAAAAATTACTGCAATATTAAACCTTGTTGGGTAGTAGGTACTTTTTTTTTAAATAACTTTTTATTAGGTCTATCGGAGAACCGCAAAGAGAAATAAAATTGAACATAGATGAAAAAGCTTATCCGATCTGTAAGCGCTGGAACGTTTATTTTATTTTTTTATCATTATGTTAATTGTTCCTACCGGGCCAAAAACGTTGTTCGACCATACTAACTATTTTACAAAAAACGTTGTGGTCATGATTGACGCCTTTCTCCGTTTTAGGGTTCCGTACCCGAAGGGTAAAAACGGGACCCTATTACTAAGACTTCGCTGTCTGTCTGTCTTTCTGTCTGTCTGTCTGTCACCAGGCCGCATCTCAAGAACCGCGATTAGACAGCTAGACAGGTGAAATTTTCACAAATGATGTATTTCTGTTGCAATTATTACATATTAGGCCTTTACCTATGAAATTGCCGTTCTGCAGTACTAGCCATTTCAAATCAAAATAATTTTTGTTTGGCTAAGAATTCTAATTTCAAATTAATTTTATTTTAAAAACATGGATTTCTTTTTCCACAATAGTCATTTGTTTATTGATAAGTGTTACATTTTCATCGCATTTAAATCTTTTTCGTCATCATGGATACGTTAAAAATTCGAGTAATTATGGAATATGAGTACCGTAGTGGCAGCAACGCGGCACAAGCGGCACGCAACATCAACGACGTTTACGGAGCTAATACTACAATCCAACGCACCACCTGTTATTGGTTTGCTCGCTTCCGTTCTGGAAATTTCGACCTGAAAAATGACTTTGGTCGACAATGACGAATTAAAGGCGATTGTGGAAGCTGATGATACACAATCTACGGCTGAATTAGCAACAGCTTTCGACGTTAGCATCAAAACAATAATGGTCCATTTGCGTAAAATTGGCAAGGTAAAAAAGCTTGACAAATGGGTGCCCCACGAACTTAATGACGATACCCGAGAGGCAATACAAAATGCCTGTAAAGAATTTGTTGCCTCCCGTCCAGATGATATCTTTAAGAAGGTCATCAATAAACTGCCACTGCGTTGGCAAAGATGCATTGATTGCATGGGTGATTACTTCGATTAATACAAATAAAAAATACATGAAAAAAACTTCGTTTAAATTTTTTCATACAAAACGGCAATTTCATAGTTAAAGACCTATTATTACAACAAATACTAAAAATAAAATAAAATAAATATTTAGGGGGACACTCCCATAGACGAAACTTTTTTTGTTTTTTGCTCGATATCAATAACTGCATCGGGTAGGAACTAGAAAATGGTACGGAACCCTTTGTGCGCAAGTCTGACCCGCACTTGGCCGGTTTTTTTTTATTTTACTTATCTTATCTACTAACTCTATAATGCCTCGCTGCACGTAGTATGTTGTTTATAGTTTTAGTACATAACTAGCTTCCTGCGTAGCTCCCGTGCCCGTGGGAACTTCGTAATAAAATATAGCCTATTTATTACCTTCCTCGATATTAGCGCGTTCAAACAAACAAACTCTTCAGCTTTATAATATTAGTAGATATAGATAAAGAACCGTAAAACTACAATTTTTCTACATTTAAAGCCAAAAAGCACGCAAATCATGGGAGAAAACATAATTTGATAACATTTTTGAGAGGTACGTCGAATGCATTTGTACGCTTAATGAGCTGCTCGACTAGGATAATAAATCTCTACCTAACAAAATACCATAGCAAAATAAAATTATTGAATTTGTTAAGGGTGTCTAGTTGTTGTACATTTTTTTTTTTTGTTTACCGGATTGCCCAACATACCCGACCCTCACCGTCGGCGGACGGAGGAGTATCTGACGGGTTTTAAAGGTGTGGGGTCATTTCCTCGTGGCATGACTAGTTTTTTTTTCCTGATGTACATACATATTTGGCCACGCGGCTTATGCTACTTCACCGGGCATGAAGGCGAGTAGAGCTCCAGCCTTAATAAATAAATATAGTTTAAAAACTACAAACTAAGCAAACTGCGCAAGAGGGCACCCCCTATGGGGCATGGGCCTCGCTTCAGCGGTCGCTGGCGATGAGGTTAAGGGATTATGACTTAGTATTTTAGGGGGGTTTTGTGCAACTGTCACTCTTCTACTTAACAGTTCGCGGGCCTCTCGGACTTCGGATCTACGAGGGCATCGGATGGTTCTTTGCATTCTAAGGGTAAGGACGAGGGGAAGGTATGACTAGCATACCACGCTATGGAGAGGGCGAATCCGACATACCCCTTAGCCGGCGTGGGAACACTGCAGCGGCAAAAAAAAGGACTGTTAAGTTGTTTGTGAGTGTTAGCAAGAAAAAATAATAGTATAACTATGTTTTTTCGACCTATCGTTAGAGTCGAATGTCATAAATGTTATGTCATGTTCACTCTTGGATAACGTAGCTTTCTCATAGGGAAAAAAAATTTGAAATCGGTCAATTAGTTCCAATGCCTATTCAGTGCAAAAAAAAATCAAATCATTCTTCTTTACTATTTATTATACCAATTAATAATGGGTAAATTATATATAATATAATGTGTAATTATTATAGTGAAACACAGTATATACCTTACTATATACTGTGTTTCACTAACTTTAAATTGAAATACCTAGTGGTTGATTGTAACTTTGACTGCCGCTACAAAGCTTTTTGATAAACAGTATGTAAACGACCGTGTAGAGCAGTGGTTCCCAACCGGTGGTCCCTGGACGCACTAGAAATGGACCTGAAGCTGCCCAAAAAACATTGCGACGCAGCTAAATATTTATTTACCGAACATAAGATTTTCTAACACACAGAAGTTATTGTAATAGTGTTCATTTTAGGGTGATTACGCAAAACAGGTGGTCCGTAGCGAGATAAACATTTTGTAAAATGGTCTTTCAGCGCTTAAAGGTTGGGAACCACTGGTGTAGAGCAAAGCAATCTACACTCATGTTTTTCTATTTCAGATGAGTTAGTATTATTTATATTTCTACCTAAAAATAAGTAGGTATTTTGCACGCTTTCAGACAATTTTCTACATAGCTAAGAGTAATCACGCAATATAGCGATCTCTTTGTACAATATATTTCTTTTCTACTATAACGTCATTGAAATGTATGTATGTCAATGTTACTTTGTTTGGTAACTTCTAGCGGGGCACAATTATCTACTACTATTTTTAGCATGTAGTATAAAGTAATTTCAGAATAGCTATAGCCCAAATCAATCGCATTTTAGTTACTCTTTAATAATATTTACTATGTAGGGTAGGTAGGGTAGTAGGTAAACAACGCGTGCACCCACCTTGTTATGTACTGTAAGTACTAAGTAGGGCCAAAGAGTCCCAGGAGATCCCGCGGCGCCATATTGGCCGCGGGTGCCGTCGAGTGGCTGGTTGCTTCGTGCGTACCCGGTCCCCACCAACGATGGATCGAAGGAGTGTCCGGGGGGTTTTAGTGGAGTAGGGTCCTCTACTCGTGATATGAGTAAGCACACCACTGCTATGGAGCGCGCGAGTCCAACATATCCCGCCGCCAGGCGGATACGCTGCAGCAGCGGTGGGAAAGCGTAAAAGCATTTCCCCACGGACAAAAAAAAAATACAACAACGGCCAAGGAGTGGCCTGCCGAGCTTCTTACCCCCAGTCGCGAGCTGACAGGCAGCCGCGGGCGTTACATTACCTACGCACATAATATATCCATTTAATATAATAAAACTGATGAATATTGAAGTTATATAGATTTTTTTACTATCAATTCAATACGATAAATAAAATGCTATTTAATTACTTTCAGTCTGCTTGTCTTCATCACTGATTTAGAACGAAAATCACGTTGAAACTACTGAATGAATTATTATGAAACTTTGTTTATGATTATAGTTAAGTTAAAGTCTCGATACTTCCAGACTTTATCTAAAACTCCAGTTAAAAATCTAGTTACCTTAGTACTATTATAGTAAAAATCGTAGAAACTATTTTAACTACATTTAGTAAGGTATCTATTTTAACGATAATACATTATATGTAGTAAAAATAGTACACCTAGCATGATATCTGCGCCGCTATAAGGTTGGCTGCTACGTAATGCTTAACGCCGCCTGGGTATTCTTCTTCACTTCACTTCAAAATCGTCTGTTGAACATGGGCCTCTTCTTTACGAACTTGATTGAATCACTCAGATAATTATCCATATACCCACCATGTTTTGCAGGCAGGTTGGTGATCGCAGTAGAGATGGTAAGTAACGTTAACCTGATACATCCTGCTGCCCATTCATTGTTCGTATGTTTCTTAGTCGCCTCTTACGACACCCATGGAAAGAAATGAGGAAGTTAAATAAATAATATGTTACAGTTCTACTACGGCACTGGCAATGACTGCTTTTCCAGCCCCGTTAACATTCGGTTTTCTACGCAAACTGGATTCAATGAAGCATGAAATGTCGCGAGCTTTCCCCTGTTACGTTGGATTGCTAATGCTATTGACACCTACTACGCTACTACGCCGGAGGCCGTACATGATAATTGCTTGCTTATTCGGTTGGGCTTAATATGTTAGGCAAGATCGTAATACCCGAGATCGTAAAAGTCGCGGACTGTTCATGTTTATAACAAGGTTGGGTTTGATATTCGTAGGTTTATGGTCGCTACGTTCTACCCGTGAGGGAGAGTATGTGTGTATTTACATTACATAATTGTGTAAATCTCGTTTTGATTATACATTTGTATAATTTAAAAAGGGTTAGTGTATATCTGGTCTTATTGTAGAATCGCAGGTAAAACAATCCCTATACATGAGTATACGTTTTATTAGGATATGTAAATATAGGGGAAATTATGCTTGGACAAGCAGGTTGTAGTTATTTCGTTTGCAGATATTTAAACAGACATATTTGTGGAAGTCAGTACCTAATGGTAAACATACTAGTATTCATAGAGCTTTAACCTAGTCACAGGTAAAATTATTGCTTTTGTTTGAAAGGATATTTTATTTATTTTGTGAGTCGGCAGGTTCTGTACTTATATACCTATACATATTTCATGTTATAATTATTATCATTTTTACATTAATGGAGATATAAAGGAAAACAAATCTTCATCTATAGCTCAGCGTGCTCGAGACTCGGTTTTTTTTGTTCGGAATTGCTTTAATGTTACGCAATTCCGCCCCGCGCCGGCGAAGAGTTGTGTGGGACTCATCCTTTTCATAGCATTGGTATGCTAGTCATACCACGAGGAGTAATCAACCAGACATAAACATTTAAATATTAATAAAAATAAATTTATGTGAATGCGACTTTTCAGACACACCGCAATGTTTTAAAGATAAGTTATATATATAATATATATAATAAATTTTAGTGTAATCCCCTTTACATATTTGTTATAATGACGATAACGTGACATTGAGGATAAATGAAATATTAAAAATGTTAAGCTGTTCGTGCCCTGCGTCACCCTTCTGTTAAGTGGTCTGGTACAGACATTATCCATGGTTTTTTTTAAATCTGTTTCATAGAAACCATAGTTCATTTACGAATATAATTTAAAAAAAAAACAAATTGGCCGTTATTTTCAAGTTACGATCACATACATTTAGGCGATTGATAATTTATTTGATATCCTATAGATCAGGGTTACTCAAAGTGGGGTACGCGAACCCCTAGGGGTTCGACGGTAGGGGGTTCGCGACAAGATTTACATAATGGTGGCTTGATAACGTTTTCTTCAACAGTCAGTTTTATTATTTTCTCTGTGGGGGGGGGGGGATTTCATTACTTAGCTAGGGGTTCGCTGTCACCTGGAAATTTTTACAGGGGTTCGTAGAGCCGAAAGTTTGAGAAACCCTGCTATAGATGAATGTCATTGTGTTGTGTTCGTCACAGGAAATCTTTCTGTAAAGTCTAAGATTTCTTTCCGGGTCCAGTTGGTTGAGGGACAACCCTACGTGCCTCGGAAAGCACGTTAAGCCGTTGGTCCCGGTTGTTATAACATCATCTATAAATATCGTATATAAGGGAACAGGAGTCAGCGTATCCTTGTGTGTTTCAACATAATACTGCGGTCACCAACCCACCTGCCAAGCGTGGTGACTATGGGAAATACCGTCCCTCAGGAAGAGGCCCATGTTAAGCAGTGGACGTTTCCACTGCTTAACATGGGCCTCCTCCTCCATCGTATAACGATAAGAGCTGATGATGAAATGTCATTGTTATCAAAATACCTAATAGCAATATTAATTATCGTGTGGCAGTCACCTCAGAATATATTTATTTTATTGTTTATTTCTATTAATAATTATAAAAATATTCATTTCAGCAAAATCAAAGTACCATTGTGGATAATAAATTCAGATTTATAATAAAGTCTATATAGTTTGTCTCGGTAGAAGACTTTGATCCTACACTCATCAACAAAAAGCGATAACTAACTACTATAACAAGACATACAATAACATAATATGAAGAGACCAACTTAATCAAAAGTCGATCGTCCCTCTAGGTTTCATAAGCAAGTTTTTTCTTTAGCATATTAGGGTTAGCTCCCAGCTGCGGTCAACGGTCAATATTTACGTAAACTAAGCCTATAAAATCACCAATATCCAAATACTTAAGTTGAGCCTCTGGAAAGTTAATGATATTCGGCTGTCAATTCGTTCGTATCTCACACTGCCCTTAACGAAAGTCATTGTGATATTTCCAACACAAGGGGACCAAAGACGTGAAAATGTCATGTTAGAAGAGGGTTTCCTTTTGTGAATAAATAAAAATATTGAAAAGCATTTCGTATTTCATGTATTTAGTTTGATTGTTTCTCATTTCTCTTGCTTCTCATTAATTACAATTTTGGTCAGTCAACCCAATATCAAACAAGGTTCTGTGGTTTGAACGCCGTCTCGGGGTCTGACACCAACCAAACCTCAAGGTGTGCCTGCGCCTGACGTTTCAACATTACACATTTATGCTTAAGAATCTATTTAATGTAAATTCTACCTTATGGTAATATAAACCTACTACTACCTTTACTTACACTGTACCAGGAAAAATCCGAAGAAAAATCGAACGTAAGAGAATTCTAACGAAATGGAATAATAATACACCGAGTGCCTGGAGTTACCTACATATTATTAGCTAGAGACCTATTGGCTTAATTTAGATTGCATAGTTACTAGGTATTAGTTCGGGTTACATTTGATTCGGGTGAGATTAGTGTAGTTGGATCTAAATACATTAATGGTAGATGCGGTAAATTCGATTTGGCAGGTATGTTAGGTACTAGTTTCAATTTCATAGTAGGTACACATCGACTAGTATCTAACTTCACTTTTAGTAAAAACTATTCAGCTATTTAACAACCTCCGTGGGGTGGTCGTAGAAATCTCTCATTACGTCTCGGAGGTCGTGGGTTTGATTCCAATTCCGGACAAGAAAGCTCTGCGTAGATTCTAAGTTTTCTCTCCGGGTCTGGTTAGTAGAGGGTGCCTCGGAAAGCACACTGACACCCGATTGTTAACAACATAATGTATAACAAGCGTTTACTAGGGAACAGGCCACAGCGTTGCCTTGTGTGTTACAACATAAACTGCGGCTACCAATCCACATGCCAAGCGTTGTGCCTAAGACCAAACCCTCCTTCGGGAGGAAGACCATGTGAAGTAGTTGACGTTATACGGGCTGATGATATAGGTATGCTGCATATAAAAATGTACACAGTGTTTATTAGCGATTTAATTCGTTAAGGCGCGGTGAATAGACGACTTTTACGTATTAGTTTTGTCACTGTTGCTCCGCGTAGAAATGAAAGAGAAGCGAAGAGACGCCGCGATGGCGCAAAGTTTCGTTCGACTCGTTCGAGTTATTAAATACATTAATTCTTGCAAATATCTTATATCAATCGATAAATAAAAACAACAGTTCACTTTATTATTATATATTACATCACTGTTATTAATATTATCAAGATTTGTTTATAATTAATACAGTTACAATTGCTACAATTTCAATTTAAATAATTATTTTATGGTTTTTTTTATCGCGAAATTTACCGGAAACGTGTTTTGAACACAATGGTCCCCCCATAAATATGATCAAGATTAACATATATTTTTTTAGCTGCTCTAAAATGTAAACATTTGGCTAAAAATCTGTTTTGTGAAGCCTATTTTGACTAAGTACAGCGCCTTAATAATTGTTGTTTAACAATCCACTATTATTGCTTTTAACTCATCCCGACTTTATGGGAGAACTTTTTATGTGGTTATATTATTTTGAATAACATTGGACGGTATAAATTTAATTTCGCAATTATCGTTTGGTAGTCCATCATTTAGCATATAACACAACTCATAATTTCGTAAGTCAGAAACATCTTTAGGCAAATCCATAATTATCGAAAAGTAGATCCATCATTTATTCTTCGCAGAATTATTAAACCTATTAAAGCTAAATATAATTTATTTAATAATTTAATGACATATATCACAATATAGAAAAGGCATAATTAAAATAATTGTGTGTTTAACCTACTATAATAACATCATTGATGTGTATTATTTTATTTCTACTTTTAATTCATTCTGAAACTTGAAAACGAATGTACAACGGAATTTGTATTTTTTTTCCTGACTAGGCAAATGAAGGGGTCATTCAGAAGATGTTTAGTGGTAGAGGGATACAGTAACAAGGAAAGCTAGTGCTAGTAGGCATAGTAGGTGTGCAGCACTAGCCTCCCTTATCCTGCGGCCCCTTTCCCTTTGCGACGGATTCAGAGTAGGCACGGCAAGTCTCTGTCTTCCATACTTCCCTATCCGAAGACGTCAAGTTACCAAGTTAGAAAGGTGGTATCTTGTGTCGGACGTCACCATCATCGTCCATAATATAACTTGCTTATATATATTTTTTTATAGTCCTGACCAGGCTATTAGCATTGTCCCCTCTAACACCAGGTGAATATTTCTTAATACATAAGAAATATTCACATGGTGTTAAGTGTTAGAGGGGTCTAAATAGAAGGTCAACTAGGGTCAAACCAGTAGATATACAGTACTAATCAATTTTGATTACACCCCGTGGGCTATGACATACGACATTACTCATGCACAGGAACACAAAATCAAAGTTATTTGGCTGTGGTATTATGTAAGGCGGATATACTTCCCCAATCGAGCTCATTGAGCGTCGTAGAGCGTAGTTTGCTGTACATTTTTACCTGTGTATAAGAGAGTATCATTCTTCTACATTTAGCGTCAATCATAAGGACTAAAATAAAAGCCCTTCTCGGAGCAGAAGACTTCTACTAGTCAATAACGAAGATCATTAGCTACTTGTGTAGGAAATACAGCGAAACTTTAGTGTGTAAGGAAATATATATATAGGTACCTACAAGGCTACAAATAAGTATATGTATATATGTATTACTCTTCAGAAGTTCTGTTTGAAGTGGCCGCTTGGAATGTCGATGTAAGTGAGACTGCATGGCCTGAATAAAACTGAGAATGTTATTTATATGTTTAATAAGATTATTTAGTTAAATAAGTGTAGTTTCTAAACGGTGAAAGAATTTTTCGAATTTTAATCGGTCATTTACGCATTCCCACCGCCGCTGCAGCGTATTCGCGCGCTGGCGGTGGGATATGAGGGACTCGCCCTCTCCATAGCGTGGTATGCTAAACTCATGTCATGAGGAGAGGACCCTACACCACTTAAACCCCCCGGACAACCGATCCGCCGTTGGCGGGGGCCGAGTACGTATGAGCAATCCGGCCCCTCGACGGCACCCGCGGCCGATATGGTACCGCGGGATCTCCTAAAGTACTTTTGGAGCCTATTCAATACAAACAAACGAACAATCAATCAAACCTTTCCTCTTTATAATATTAGTATAGATAAGCACAGATAAATACCAACAAGTGCATATAGATTATATATAATTCTCTTATCCCAGTACACGTGAAAGTTTTGATGTGTCTCTCAATCACGTGTAAACTTTTGAATGAAATAAAACAATGGTAGCTGGCTGTACCAAGCGGGCCACTGGGCGCAGCTACTGGTACTGACGCAAATTATTCGTGTCAATAAATCTATTCTATTTCAACGCTATAGCATCTAAAACAACGCTCCGATTGAATAAATAAAAAACTGATTTGCCATGTCCAAATAAAGCCGATTAATATGTTAATTCGCGTATCTGCTAAAATAGTAATGCAATATTTATTTACAGAAAACTAGATGTATGACCAACGATCTGTAAATGTTGTTACACCGCATAATTTCACTACCATTGTTATTGTGTTATTCTACAAATACATAAGGTAACTATGCGCGTGCCTAGCGGGTTAGTGGCGTTATACACTAGTTGCTATTTCGTGCAACTTCATTTCATATTTTAGGTGCTTTCAAAGTACAAAGTCAAGTATTCTTTTAATCGTTGTTAGTTAGAAATATTTTTTTAAATCGCTCCTTTAATGCCAGAGCTTATTCAATGCAAATAAACAATCTTTTTTAATAATTATATTACTACCTCTGGGGCCGTTTTTCAAAGAACCGGAAAACTCTTGTCCTGTTATTTGTATTTAGGAGCTCGGATAATAAATTTCATTGAAATTGGAGTAGATTTTGATTTTGATTTTTGAGTAGGTTTTCAATATAAACTTTTAAGCCCTAGGTATTTTACAATAAATAAATTTTCTAATAAACCATGAAACTCGTATTCAATTAAATGTTTTTAAGAGCATGAATCTTAAGTTTTATCAAAATCGTTGCTAATTTAAAGATTTTTCCAAACAAAATTGCAACCCCTATTTTAACCGATTAGGGATTTTTTTTTAATTCCCTTCTTAGAATTCGATTCATAGAATCGCATTTCGAATTAAAACAACTGCCCAAATTCCACGGTTCTACCATTAGCGGTTACGGCTGTAACCGCTAATGGTAGAACCTAATGGTAGAGAAATATGCATATAGGTGGCTATATGCATATCAGACAGATATATTATATGCATATCTGGCTGAAATGTATATAGTTGAAATTCATCATCATCATTATCATAATCGGCCCGTATAATTAATGTCCACGGCTGAACAGGGGCCGCATGTAATTTTTTTGATGTATCCCCCGTCCCGTTACTATAGGGGTCAACGACTTTACGTTCTTTCCGAATCACGGAGGGTAGTCCCTCAGCCAACTTGACACAATTTTTCTCGTCCGGTGTGTGGGTCGAACCCACCTCACTATGCTACGCCATGTAGTAAGGATATAGTGATGTCAGTCATAATAGAGAAGGCTTGTGCTCTGATAGTTTACCTGCTATTGTTAAGCCACGATCAGAGCTAACAATTTAAAATTTTGATCAATTCTCATACCGGTAAACACCGGTTATCGTAAGCGATTCTCATCCGTAGATATTTCACAGTGAAGTTACTGATAATTCTTGTACAAGCATAAATAATTTTATTTGTTGTATTCGTTGGCGGATAGAAGTAGAATAGATAGTCTTATTTATTTACCTCCTTTTTTTGTTAAATATTTATTATGATGTCTTTGAATTTTTATTGTTGCTGAAGATTATAATTTAATTTATGTGGATGTTTGCATTGCATCATATATGTCTACCAAAAACGTATTACAGAACGGTTTATTCGTTTGTTTGTACATGTATTTATGTACCTACGTTAGAAGCTATCTGATGTCATTTATTCCATAATTGGATTTCACAGTAATTCGATACAAGTAATTTGCTGAGTATTACAGAGTGATGGTGATACATGTTCCCGGCCTAACTCAATTTTAGAATATGATAACAAGCTTGACGTATCTATTTAATATACTGGTGAAGGTGAAACAGTGAGTCACGATGGATTACTACTAGCCAAGTCATTTACCATCAGGTATATCGGGGTTTATTTATTCTTTAAAAGAAAATTAAAATTATTGCTAATAATTTACATTTTCCTTTAAAATTAGACACACCTCCTGCGTTACAAAAAATAATCTCAGTATATATACCTATATATATTTTTTTATAAGATTACTAGCAGACTTTTTGCAGTCTACTATTATTCTAGTTAACCCCTCGTACTAAGCTAAATGCTTGTGTTACGAGTGGGTTCACGTCGGTAGTGCAATGGGTGGGGTTCGAACCGGCGACCTCAAGATCACAAGTCCGACGCCCTAGCCATTGGGCTACTTTACAAATACAAATTCCGTAAAATCGTATTAGTAAATTCAGACTCGTTACAAAACCCTGTGGTTCACACGAATAGTTGACCCGGTTGGAATCGATCCCAGAACACCATATCCCAAGACTCGGAACAACTATGTAACTGTGGATGAGACTAGCAGTAGTCCCGGTTGGGAATTGAACCCAGCCACCAATGTAGTTAGGTATATAGTCACTTTAGTATCTCTTAGGGGAAATGAAATTGCGGTATTATTTTACATAAGTAGACACCATTAAAATATCATTTTACTTAACTTAACGAGTGTCTATTGGACTATAGGGATTATGTATTTATAATAGTCAATAACATGTCTTCCGATTTTTTAGCAAATGTAAGCAACATTTCTCAACAGATTTTTTTTTAAATTATATGGCAATCTACCGACTTATTGAATTTCAATTCATTCAATTCAATTTCTGCCAGTGTAAAAAAGTACTCAGGTACTTAACTTTTAGTTTAACTGAGATTTGAGCACCACGTGCTCAAACCTAAACAACGATGTATGACTTAAGGGGTTGAAATATGTTAGTAAGATTTGTTTTTAAACGTAATATTCCCTTGTTGTTCAACATTTATGGGTATTTTGTAGTCGTTACGTACAAAATATAGTAGTTTGTATGATTTAAAATGCCAATGTTCTAGGTATTGTCAGTTGGCGCCGTTAAATTGCTTCACCTCAAACCCCACACAACCTTCCATTATTGTGTAACTATTTACTTAGGTATTTAGGATTTAGGTATTTATATTTTAGGATATTCTATGGACACAAATAAACACATTAATATATTTTAATATTATTTTATTCATTCTTTTATAATCGTCAGAGTTGTACAACTAAATAATCACAGTTGAAACAAAACATATCTATATATGTAGGTATAATAATTAATGTCTAAAGTAAACGCAATGTCGGTGTTCGCGAAATTTCGCACCATTATTATTTTGTACTGGGATTGTGTGCTCTGCTGTCAAATAACGTGTAACATAAATAAGTGGGCATTCATCATTTAATAGCTCAATCTATCCACGAATCTGAACATTGTGATTCCGATAGCAATTTAATAAGTTAGCAGCTGGTCTTCAATTAAGTAGTGTTTTTAGAAAATTGATTTGTTATAAGGTTATAATTTATTTATTGTTAATAATTCGGCAGTTTGTTTGGTTAGTAAACTCATAAATCATGATTACCCACTACTAATTTTGTTACCCGTTGTAAAAGTGTATCGTGTATGCAATCGTGAACGCAGTGAGAATTAGGCGCTTACATTACCTAGGTAGGCCTGGACACTATAGCTACCTAGCCAGTAATCTGTGCCGGCAATATATTAAACATTTAGGAAATTGAAACTAGTAAAATTTGCCTATTCATCGCAAACGTCATTGAGGTTTGTATCATCGTTGTAAGTACTTTCTTATTCTTATCTTATACACAATAACAATGTCTTACAGAAACATGGAGCTGCCGACACAGTAGTTAAAGATAAACGGGTTAATCCCGAGAAGTATTAACCGTAAAGGACACACTTAGAGACAGTGCAGAGCGCGAGGAGAACGTAAAATAGTGTAGGTAGGGCACCTCTTCGAAAATTAAATTATTGTTTTATAAAATAGTTCAAAAACTTACAATATACCGTTGTATAAGACAGAAATATAAAATCGGACCCAAATCTATAGTAATTCGTCTATATGTATGATTCTGGCAGTGTAATGATATCAATAAAACAATAATAACTATGAAATCCTACTTACATGAATAGTAATTAACGAGAATTGCTTTATAATATTGATGTAGGTACTTGAATATTAATTATTTGTCTTTAGTGCAAACTAGAGGGTGAACTTACATTAGGGTAAGTTATTTAAACCGAGTCTACAAAATCTTAGGCTCCAAACACATAATAAAATCAGTCATTTTAACACAAATTCAGTATTATTCTAAAATTTACACTGATTATAACTCGATATCGAAGTGAGACAGTCTGTGGGACCATTTAATTATTATTATATTTTACTATAAATTCTTAAAAATTAATTTATAAATTAATGACTTCTACAGGTTTCAACAACTATCTCACGTCGAGATCAATTGAAATAGTATTCTAGCACAACACTCTTAATAAGTTATTGATATTTTCCTAAGTGCGACTAAATTTATATGTAAACATATGAATAAATAAAGTGCAAACACTTAATTCTACCGTCATTAGCTGCATCGATAATGCTACGGAATTGGCACAGTCCCACTCATAACAGTACGCCGCGGGATACGAGCCGACCGAGCCCCCGCGCGGCGCACGCGCATTTCGACGCTCACACTTACCCATCGTTCTCGACGATTGTCACTCTCACTCACTCTCAGACACATATAGCTCACTTTCACTCGTAATACAGTAAATACAGTCTGGCACTCACACTCTCAAGACCATGACTACAATTATTTACCTAACGTTACGAGTAGACCGTAGTCGTTTCCGAATATTCTATTTAACTAACACTACACGGAGACATTAGGAGAGGAACACCGGTTACTGTACAGTTCGCCTTACAAGGTAAAGTTAAATTAATAGTTTCATGTTTAATTAAAATCGGGGCTCGTAGTTGCTAAGAGTGTGTTACCGTATTTACAACCCCGTCGTTTAAATTTCACATAATAATATCGAATGAGCATTAAGTTATTCAACGTCCGAGTGGACCGCTTCAAGTATTATGTTATCTATCATTAATAAAATATAACATATTATTCTTTTATTCTATAATGATTTCTGCAGGAAGGCCGTCATTTTAAGTGATATCACGTAAAGCTGTGGACTTACAAAATACTCGTATAAATTATTCACATTTATAGCACACTATCTACAAACACCAACCGGTCAGATTCACGTCCGGCCCTGCCGCAGAAATCTGTTCATCTCCGTAATTCCAATACAATAACATACTGACTCATAATATGGCTAATCGAATAAAAACTTATATCAAATATTTGGTGAAGTTGTATTATTTTAACTTTATAAAAAATGACGCAATTAAATAAGTAGGTACCTTAAACGATGACTTAAAAGCTAAACATATAGACTACAATAAATAAAGTCGTATAAAAATTGATAAGAATTACAAGTCATAAATGTAGGTCGGCTTCACGCAGCGGTGACGTCTTGGTGTTACAGGGGCCGAACATGGTTATATACAAAACGAAAGTCCGCAGTCGCGGGACATGAGTCGCGTCGAAACAGCAGGGTACAAAGGCTCAGCGGGTACAGTGGTGGGAGACAATTGACTAAGTGAGCGGCGGGGAGCGAGCCGCCTACAGCTGCTCGTCCATGTCGGGCCCATACAGGTCGGCCAGCTTGTTGAACCGTGGGCCCCACGCGCCCAAATACTCATACTCGTGCACCTCGTCGTCGGTACCTGGTAAACAAGCGCCGCATAAGATTTCATATGAATTATTTATTCCCACGGTAAGACACGAAGGCGGTGGCGCCTCGATTTTTCGCTTCATACATTGTAAATGAATCGCGGTGCCGCTATCATAAATTTTAAAATAGGATCGGAGGATCTAATTTACGAGAAACCATGATGAATGGTATTAAGTACTCACCGGAGGCGAGCGAAGAAAGCGAGCCAGCGGTGCTGCCGCCGCCTTCATAAGCATAGTTGCGCAGGTCGTCAAAAGGCGGCGCGTTTGGGTCGCTGTCGGCGCGCCGCTTGTGCTCCTCAATGAACATGCCCACATTGGTCTCGCCCGGCATAGGCACGCCCACACCTGGAGGAACGCCCACGCCCACGCCTACACCCATGGGGCCAACGCCGAGGCCGACACCCATCAGAGGATCTATATCAAAAATATGAAATTAATATGTTACTTGAGGATCTATATCGAGAAACTACAAAATGCACATGAAAATGCAAACGATATTCTTTGGTAAGTACGAGTATACCTATTCGATTCCTAGATCCGATATCAAAGAATCTCAAATGTGAAGATTCTACTATTGCTCGTACGTATATTTGCAACACTTCTTATACAATATTCGGAACTAAGTTAAATCTTTCTGGTACTTGTCAAGTGGTGAACTCACTTTAGACAATCTATTACATAATTACTCTCCATTAGAACGACATGGATGCTACTGGCCAAAAATTGAGTTTTGAACTCACATGGTAACTTAGCAGGTGCATGGTCAGGCAGTGGGCCACCGATGGGTATTTGTAGCGGAGTGATGTCGAAAGCAGTCATGTCATCTTCACCGCCTCCCTCATCATCGTAGTTGATAATGTTTTCACGCACGTCGTCATCGGGGCCTGGGTACTTGATGTGCGCCTCTCGACGCCGATTGTATACCACGAACACTAGCACCAATACTGGTGAACATAAGAAAATGATTAATATCTACAGAAGTGACACCTTATGATATTTTGTTGTGTGCCATTCTAACCGTTGCGTCCCTTCACTTTTCCTTCGCGATATTAAGATCGAAATATTTTTCAAATGAATAATAATTCCGATATGAATTGAAAAACTGTTACTAAGGCTAATTCAAAAAATATAACCTCTTTAAGTAATGTAGTACCTAACATTTTAATATTGAAGAAAAAAATACTATAAAAGAAATTATTTCGTTTAGTAGTAATAATAGAATCCGAGACGTTTTATACATTTGAAAAAACCCCTAAATGGGGTAGGTAAACCTATCGTTTACACTAGAAAAATCATCAAAGCTTCGACCGATTTGTGAAATCATACCATAAATCCTTGTAATGCAGAGTTAAAATAAAACTTTTAAAGTGAATATTGTGACTTCTTTATACAATTTCGAATGATAGAACATAACTTATTGTTTTAGCAATAATTAAGCACAAACAAAACAATTCTCCTTATCTATATTAAATTAATTTTAAAAGAATGAAAGCAAAGACTGTTCCTACATGTTGAATGTTAAATGAGTTAGGTATGAGTGGAGTAAGTTTTGCAATCCTGTTAGAAGTGTATTTCACTGTAGCTGTTCCTAATAGGTATGTTTTTACATAAGTTATGCAAAAACATACCTATTTGGAAAAGCTACAGTGATATAAAATCCAAATATTGACTTTGGGTAGTTTACCCAAAGTCAGTAGTTGAATTTAATATCACCAAGTAATATATTTTTACCCGTTACTGCCAGGTATCATACGAATTTAAAGATAAATCAACTTGCGAATCTCTTTAATTTATGACACCAAAGTAATAAAGTAAATTATATTATTTTAATTTCATTAAAATATAACGAAAAATAAAGAGACGACGCCGGGATCCATACATATTAATTTAACCAGAGATAAAAGCTTAATAAATAAGAGCATTTTTTATACAATAATGGCTTAATTTTCAGAATTGAATGATATGAGAAATTGACCAGTGTAAAAGAAAATTAAATTTCTCATTTAATAATCAACAGCAGAATATTTATTCAGTGATGGGCTGAAATGTATTAAATATTTTAAATTGATATTGATTGACATAATGTTTTTTTTATAATATCATCACTCAAAAAGTTACATAAAAGAAAACCTGATCATTGTAAGCATCCCTTTGAAGTTCTATATGTTCGTTTACGATAAGTAGGTACATAAATACCTAAGTAGGTATGTCTTTCGACGAAGCTTGAAAGTTCGTATAAGTATTGAAAATGAAGCTAAAGCTACTTAGATTTCCATTGTTACCATCCCCAATAAAAATGTATGCGAAAATAATATCAGAATTCAGTTTGAATACCCCGAAATCCCTGGGACACAGTAACTTTACGACTTTTCTAAGCATTAGTGTTTCGTAAAATAATTTCGTATTCCACTAAGTTTTCTATAGCAAATCAAGCCAACATTCAGTAAAGAGCCCAATAAAGTTAGGCAACATGATTTTTTTTAGGTATTAGAGTCCAAGAGTTTTGAAAGGGTTTCATAGTTACGAGTATATTTACTTTAACTTTCAATAAATCTGTTAAACATTTTATATCATATTATTTTTTTAAAGGATCACTTCAAGAACTAGAACATAATTACATTACTATATTTTCTCGTATGTACAGAAAAACGAAATGGAAACAAGAAGAAAAAATAAATAATACGAAAAATTAAAATGAATAGATACTTGAATTAAGCGTATTTCATTTATTACGTTGCGTTTACTCAAGTGTCATACTTAATATTTATTATTATTTGATAGAATATATTAGATAGAATCAGAATTAAACGTGGAACCAAAGGTCGCTAAGAACCTTCAAACAAACGTCTGTTCATAATTTAAAGCAATTTGTTATAGGCAAATTAACGATAAAAAATCTAATATAAGGGCTGAAAGGCTGTTTTAGTAATTTCAATTTCCGTGATAGCTATTTCATAAAGGTAAGGGATTGAGTGAGTAGGTATGGGCATTGTTAGGGTCCTCTCCTCGTGGTATGAGTTTAGCATACCACGCTATGGAGAGGGCGAGTCCCACATATCCCACCGCCAGCGCGCGAATACGCTGCAGCGGCGGTGGGAATGCGTAAATGCATCATATCTTGGAATAGGCTTAAGGTATTAAGAAAGTTAACTTAATAATTAATTGTGATCGCTGACAGTCATGGTAGGTATACCAGTTGTAATTACCGTTATTAATTGAATACAATTTTTTTATATTATTATCATTCTTAAGGGGTTGATTAAAAAATAATGTAAGTTAATAAAAAAACCATAAGGCACACAAAACATATCTATGGGTTGTTATATCTTGCGATAGTTAGATTATTGGGTTCATCAAAATGAAACTACTAAAAACCTTATTCAAAAATAGATTGAGCTATGGTGCAGCTATATATAACCTATTTCATTTATCACGATACACAGTACACACAAAGCATATTATTATAATATGAAATGATTAGACATTAATCTTTTAAATGTTTTCTATAAAACAGATCAAATGTAAATTATTTTGGAAAATTGATGAGTAACAGGAAAAAGCATGCAAATGAAATGGAACGATGTGCTCACCTAAAAGCATGAACAAACAAACAATGATAGCTATAATGAAATCCCTTGAGGGTGTGATGACCCCGGAGGCGAGCAGTTCTAGCTCGCAGTCGTGGCCGGTGTAGCCGAACGCGCACACGCAGTCGTAGCGTCGAGCCGGCTCGCGGTCCACGCACGTCCCGCCATGTCGGCAAGGGTTGTCCACGCACTCGTTCACGTTGGCGCACGTGCCGCCTGCGCGCACCGACCCTCCGGGACACCTACACACCGTGCGCTTTACCTCTCGTCTGACATCTTCACGCCGCGCACTGAGGCCCTCCCCATATAGCATGCACTACATATTACGATCTAATACAACAGCTACACATATATATACAGATAAATCTATATGAAGGATACAATGAGTGCGTTAGTGACAGTGCGTCGGGATGAGCGTCTAGTGGGACACGCGAAAGCGTGACTAGGCTATATTGCTCACTCATGATAATGAGGAGGCACACGAGGATGGCCGCGAGGGCGCCCATGCTGAGTTTGAGCGTGCGGCCCTCCTGCACGAGCTCGCAGTTCTCGCCCCAGAAACCTTCTGGGCAGTGGCAGCGGTATCCAGGCTCGCGGTTCACGCACGATCCGCCGTTCCGACATGGGAAGTAGAGACATTCGTTCTTGTCTACGCATCCCTTGCCGTCCGGTGACAATACCAAACCCTCACCGCAACTAAACACCATTTCATTGTAATGTTTAGATTTATAAGCGTTAGTACATACATATAGAATATATTTATTAAAGGTACATAAATTAGTATTAGGGTAGATAATATTATTAGTTATCAAATTGGTTAAAAGTATTTCTGTATATTAATAATAAAATAAAATGTTATTCAAAACGATTTATGTATAAACATATAATAATAATAATCAATCACAAAATAATATAGAAAGAAGAAACTCAGTGCGCGCCTTAAAATAAACATTATGTATAAACAATTAGGTCTCAGTCACAATCAGATCAATAACATTATAAAAATTAATAAATTTATTTAATTACATTTGCCAAGGATTAAAAAAATAAAGAATAATATTACAGTCGTTAACAACTTACGTGCATTCGTATTCATTCCAGAGGTCGACGCAGACAAAGGGTTCAGTGCAGTGTACGTTAATACAGGGACTATTCGACGGGCAGTTGCGATCAAGATTCCTGGCCATAGTCGCCTGGCCCCATTGTGTCCCATTCATAGCTGGCGGTAAAGGCAAATGTTTGCCTTCTAATCTGATATCGTCTAAACATCCCTTTTGGAAGTCGGCATATACTTCAAAAGTTCTTACGCCGGTATATTCAGCTTTCCCACCAGCGTAGACACCTTCCTGTTTATCGACTAAAAGCCATTGGTGTCCTTCAAAGGTAAAAGTCTCATTATATCTCCTTCCCTCCCCGCCATCTATTTCAAGCATTGCTGCGCTTCCATATCGGCTGACGCGAGCTATATGCCATTGGCCATCGTCTACAGCTACTGAGTTTAGCCAGACGTCCCGTTCTTCAGTACGTAGGGAATTGAGATTGTACCGGAAATGTAGTCGGGATTCTTTCACTTCGAGAATACCATATTCTCGGTTGTGTTGGTCGCTAACTCTGAATAGTTCACCATGAGGTTCACGGGTTCTAAATCTCAATTGAATTTGTGTACTAAATCGATCAGGTTCGAAACTCAAAGCGAATTTGACGTAACTTTGAGGCCTAAAACTGGTTGGTGTTGTTGGTAAATTACATGAAGGCCCGGTCCATCCAGGTTGACACTGGCATCTTGCTTCGGAGAAACTACCGACACAATTTCCGTGCTCCCAGCATCTAGAAGTAGTGTCTGCTTGATTGCAAATTTCATCAGTCTGAGGACATCCCGCTACAGAATTCCTTGAAAGGCCTGGATGAGCTAGATCATATAACTTGCTGTTATGGATCAAGTTTCGTATACAGCCATCAAATCCTTTACCAATAGGCATATATTGCCAGTGGTAATGTGTTGGATCAAAATGTTCTATGTACAAGCCGCCAATTTGAAGCGGTGAGTTTACATTTAAATATTCATTGAAAGGAGGTATCGTACCAGAAGCTTGACAACTAGAGTCGTCAAATTCTGGCGGTGTTCCGTCTTCCATTTCCTGTATTTCGGCAGATCTACAAAAATCAACGACCATTCTAACATTCTCAGTATCCCAGAAAATATCTATACGATGCCATTCACCATCGTCGAGTGATTTCTTAGTTTTAACTCTTAGTTCTAATGTACCAGAACCGAAATCGATGAGAAGTCTTGGATTCCCTCGTTCTAATTCTACGGATATAAAGTCCGATACCATAATCTCTTCTGGCTCTGGTGGTACGATCGGCCCATTATACAGCAGTACACCTTCTGATTTCCTCGTGATAAATTCAAAACTTAAATGAGAGCTATCACACATTTCTAAAGCGGGATACCACGCCCATCCTGTGCCTCTAAAGCTCCTCGACGTTTGTTGACACCTTGGTCCTGTATAACCAGGTGGACAAGAACAAGTTAAACCATATTTGCCTTCAATACATCTGCCTCCATTATAACAAGGCGAGTTTCTGCATGTTTCTGCTTGTGTAAAGTTACGAGCGCCACATGTACATTCTGCAATGACATCCACTCTCACACCCACTAAAGCAGTCTTATTAGCATTTACCATGTATGGTAAGTTACTTATATCCAAAACATTGGTACATGATCCTTCGCACATTTGGTTCTCATATAAGCATTCGTCTATTCCTACCATGGTTATATTAATTCCTACAGCTCTTTCAATTTCTTCTCGGTGCATTAAAACAATACCATTTAGTCGGATGGGTTTATAATAATGAGCCCCATGAGCAGAAAAACGGATGTCTGTTACAGGAGGGTGTTTCTTTCTAAGCTGAACACTAAACACATCAATGTTTTCACGTTCGGTATTCAGTAAATCAGCCAATTTGTCCTTGAATATATCCAGTTTGCTCCTTGATACACTAAGAGTTTTATAATTCCATACCCTTATGAAGTCTTCATCAGATATTCCTGAAATGCGAATAGATCCAGAATTTATAATTGCTTCGTGCGAAATTTCTTTAACGTAAACAGTAACATTAGCCGGGACATCGGTTTGGGTATGTTTACGGTCATACACCTTAAACTTAAGGTGATATCTGCCTTCTCTAGTCTTATGCCTCATTTGAATCATTCCAGTTTCTTCATTAAGGGTGAAATTAGGGTGTTCGGAGCTTTCCCAGAAGAACTTCTTGTCTGGTAGATCCCAATCATCAAGATCATACACATACACACGGCCAATTTCCGTATCTGGAGCTTGACCTTGATAGCTATAGACAAGGATTTCCTTTGAACCTGGCTGCATTTTATTATCATTAACATCACCTATTACTACAGTTAACGTGCTCGTTCCAGTCATTGCAGGATTCCCATGATCTTTAATAATGATAGGAATTAAGTATTCTTTTTGCTGTTCTCTGTCAAATGATCTCAAAGATGATACAATCGCCATTCCATCACCGTTAGCACCTTTCTGGTCTTGTTCTACTTTGAATGAAGCTCTAATTATATCATCTGCTCCTGGGTCAAGTCTAAATTGGAATGGTGGTCCATTACTTTTTGATCTGTCATCATCATCAGTAGCTAATATTTCTGCCACTTTTTTGGGCGTAATATGTTCTGTAAGAACAGGTCGGTAATCTTTCAAGAATGTTGGAGCATTGTCATTAATATCTTGAACTATAACTGTCAGTGTAGCCGTTGCTGTTCTTGGTGGTACACCATCGTCTATGGCTAATATCTTTACTTGATGTCTTGGTGTATCTTCCCTATCTAGTGCCCGTTGTATACTTACAGTACCTTCTTGATTAATCGAAAATTGTCTTTTTCTATCTGATGATCTATCAATGGCATACGAAACTTTACTTTTTCCTCCTTGATCTGGGTCAGTTGCTTTAAAAGTCTCCAAACTCTTTCCAACTTCTGCATTTTCATACACCGAAACTTCAATGTTAGCTCTGTCGAACTGAGGTTTATTGTCATTAATATCTCTAAGTTTCACAACTACCCATGAGTAAGCTACGTGATATTTATCGTTGTCATTATCTTCACCTTTATCGTTAACTTGTATTCTAAATCTGAAACCATTACTTTGTAATTGGTCTTCATAATCTAAAGGTTGTACAATTTTTAACGACCCAGTGCCGTCATTATTTCTAACCATAGTAAATTTGTCAGCACCATATCCGCTATTTTCAATAACTTTATATTGGAATTTATTTGTTTCGTCCTCATCATGAACCGTAACTGTCAAGATGGGCATTTCTGGTAAATTGGTTCCGTCGGTTTCATCTACTTCAGTAAACCATTCATCTTTAGTAAATTGTGGGGGCATATCGTTTATATCTTTGACTCTTATAGAAGCAGTCCCAGTACCTTTTAACCCGCCTCCATCGGATGCTACTATCTGTATAGAATAGTCTGGTGTTCTTTCCCGATCCAAACAACATACTGCCGTCTTTATCACGCCTGTTTCAGGTTCAATTTCAAAAATAGGGGAACCGGTTTCTTCTTCAATAACATTTTTCTCTATAGAATACCATAATTTTGCATTATTACTTTCTGCGGGATCATCATAGTCAATAGCTGTCATAGTCATAACGACCATACCGGCTGTACCATTTTCTGTAACATTACCGAAGTAGACTCCTTGTGGGAAAATTGGCGCATTATCATTAATGTCTTTAAGATTGACTTGAACATCTGCGTATCCAACGAGACCTTCACCCCCTTCATCTTGTGCGAAAACTGTGAACCGCCATTGCGGTCTTCCATTAGGTTGATCTCGATCTAATGGCTGTGGACAAATATCTAGTTGTACTATGTTCACTTGCGTTGAGTAGAAAACTTAATAATATAAAAAGAAATTATCTTTCATTGTTCAATTTGTTAGTAAATATTGGAATATTTTCCATCTATTAAACTGCACTACTTCTATTAGTCAATAAAAACTTATATCATAAAGATTTTTAAGCCGTTAATATAGTTTCAAACAATAATAGTAGTGTGTTTCAAAATGAAAGTCGTTATAACACTCTAGCATAATTGGTTAACAAACAAAAAAAAAAAAAAAGTCGCATGTTTCTAGCTATTCGGAACGTCCCGAAAAGTATTAGAATTTCTGAAACAGTATGTAATTAACATTCTGAAAACATTCTGTTTTCTTATTTTAGAAATTTTGTTTCGATGTTCAACGTACTGAGTAAAACGAACGCAATCATTTTGTGATTGCATTGAGCATGTAGATTGGGATCCTACTGCATTTGGTGTACCAATTATTGTTATTACATTATGTATGTATTGTATTTAATGAAGAGCAATACTTACTTTGAGAACAAAAATTTCACCAGAAGTTCGATTGATATCAAACTTGCTATTGGCAGGATTGTCGGGATCAATACCCTGACCAGTCAGGAAATAAACGATATTTTGCTGTCTGTCTTTGTCGCCGTCTGTGGCAGTAACCTGTTTACAGACAATGAATGTTAGGGTGGGTTCTTATCTAAAGTGTTACATAAGAATGTACTAAAATAGTAAAAGAAGTAACTTTGCAAAAGAACATCTTTACGTACGGTTAAAATTAATATTAATAGGTATACGCTATTGTACAAAATTTACTGCAACGCCCATACATTGCGGTTCAGATTAAACAATACTTGTTTTTTTTTTTCACGAATGCACATTATAACATTTTAAATAATTAATGTTTACTTTATGCATATATTAACAAACACAGTAAGCGCATTCATTATGTATAATTACATAGCCACAAAATAAAAAAAAACATTACGAATTTATGATCAAAGGCTAACAATATCAAATAAAAATATCAAAGCGAACCGCACGTACTACGTAACCGCGCTTTTTTATTCCATTCCCTAATGGAATAAAAAGCGATCGATGATGTGATTTTACTTTTCTATTTCAGAAATGCGTACTAAAGTGTAGTTGTCGAAGCTGTGGTTATTCAAGCATAGAGTAGCGAAATACATGCTATGGGTTAGGTACATTACTTACGTAATGTCAAGTGAACAGGCTCAATGTGAACTTGCCTTCGGCTATGTGTTGTGTTTGATTATCGACTCAGAAGTATAGTAGGTATATAGTTGGAAAGTTTTAGATACGCGATGGAAATATCCTACGGCGCCTACAAGCCGGGCTTTATTATAACAACTTGTCGATAGCAAAATGTTTTGTTATGCAATATAGGCAAAATATTTCTCTGTTTATTTATTAAAGGAGGTAATGCCAATGTTAAGGCGCAGAAAAGAAAAGTTATGAGGAAAGGTTCACATTTTATTCAACTTGTTGTATTTAATTTTCTTTTGTTTTCATTTACATAGCTATCTAACTTTATGTAAGTAACCTCGTAAAAACACCACGTAATCAATATAATTTATTGGGAGTTAACGATTTATGGCAAGAATAACTTTATCAAAATAACAAGAAGTATAAAAATGAACACAATAACATTGCCATAACAATTGATTCTCTTGAACAAGAATGAATAAATCCGCAAAATTATAGGATTTGATGAGAAATGGTAGATAGGTACGAAATTTTCCTCAACATTTCTGAAATATCTAAGAAACTTTAATCTCCGTCAGAATGTAAATTACTGTGTATTTTATAGTGGCGGTGCCAGTAAAGGAAGTACTACAAAGTTTATGAACCCCAACACCCCGGATTGTTTGCATCGGCGCTACAGCAGTTAACCATTGCCTCAACAGGAAGCTAAATAAACTTTGTTAGTTTTAGAAATACTGGGGAGAATAAGGAATTTTATCATATTAAAGCTTGAATTATAGCTTGAATAACTAATCCTTGGGTAACAAGAGTTTTACATTTACATGGAACAAAGGATAGAGTAAAATATATAAAATTTCTCCATGAGAGACCATTCAATTTAGTTAAAGACATTTTCGACAAAAGCAGATATAAATAGTATGTGACACTAAGAAGAATGAACGCGCATTCTACCGTTACATTAATGGAATAGATAACAAATAAGCAAAGAATGACTTCGCTTAATTGCCATGCCATCACATTGTCTTATATTCCAAATATACATTGAATTGATCTCTGTAAAATTGGGATACGTAAACTTATGGCAACTGGTATGTCCAATTACGACTGGCACGAGCGCCTGAAATGAAGAGGGTCGACGTTTGCGTAATTACTTGGATCATTTGCGAATCTCACTCCAATTTAAAAAAAAAGCTTGTCACTACAAGGGACTTAGGACAAGGGCTTCACTTTTAGTGAATGGTCGATTTTTATGATAGAGTATAAAATTCAAGACAAGTTGACATTAACACAGTTTCGTTACACCAATCCAAGGTGATGATAACTCGATTAAGTAGTTACGTTACTCGAGATTATTGTAATATATAGTTACTTAGCAAGTAGGTCGACTTTGAATAGGCAGTTCAAAAAGTACCTAGACTAAAATATTGCCCGTTAGAACTGTACTGAAGTAATTAGGAGCAGAATGTACAGTACAGCTCGTTAATTGGTAGGCTTTTAAGAGTTTGTAGTACTATTATAATTATTTGCCATATATTTAAGGAGCTACTTCAAGTAAACATCTCAGACACAACACATAAACGAAGTTTATAAGAAAAGCAATTTGAAATATTTTGCAACAATTTTCTCGTTGTTCGTGTTCTCATATGTTATTGACAGGACGGAAAGAAGTTACGCTACTGGCAAGCATCTAAAATATTATATAGATAGACACACTACACATTATACTGCTACCTACAGTTGGAATTCATTCTGACTGAATTTGGTATAAATTTCAGTGATGCATAACATTTTCCTAAAAGCTGAACACTCACCAAACCTATGGATTAACTAATACAAAAAGTTTAACAATACAATAATTTAAATGTTAGTTATTCAAATTGCAAAACTCTCAATAAACCACAAACAATAAATCAAAATAAAAAGCAAGGATAAACGAATTCAATTAACACACACGAATGGAAAAAAATATTGTAAATGTTGGGATAACTTAATTAAAACTGGCATTTTTATCGCTTCATTATAATCGAAACGACCTTTCCTAATGGTTTTTGAAGTGAAGAGAGGTGGAAGGCATACATTACTTTCAGTATTAATATGCTTCGTCGGCAGTTCTTATCTTTGTAATGGAATTATGCTATATATAATGCAAATTTACTTTGCACAGACAGAATGAACGAGAATAAAAATATTTGTAAGGTGAATACTATGAACTCCCGTGGTTTTCGTTTTCAGTTTGAAGCGAGTTAGTATTTCGTTAAAAATACACATGCTTAGTTAATTAATGTTAGTAAGGCATACATTTAACGATGTTAGAAAGTCATTATCTTCTGGGAAAGTGTAACCACAAAGTGCCCAAAACGTTGAGGTAGAAAAAAATAGCCAGTAGAAATAAATAGGATATAGGATATAAAATGAAATAGAATGCAACATAAAAAAACCTGAATAAGGGAGTGTGGGTACGGCCCAGTTTCTTCTAGAGCCTGCGTGAAGTAAGCGCTGCGCGAAAACTTGGGCGGTAGATCGTTGACGTCGAGCACTCGCACGATGACGCGCGTCGAATTCTCGTTGCGGCCGTCCGACGCCACCAACGTCAGCTCGTACTGCGACACGCATTGTATACACTACCATGCTCATGCATCACTCTACACACGATAATATATCTCGCTGGCTTCAACCAGTTTTATCAATCATAGTACGGAATGACAGTCTACAAATTCGGATCTATTCTGTAGGTGCATAGATACAATGGTAAATGTATAAAATGTTCCATCCACACAGAATACAAATAAAAACGAGCTAACTATAATAGTTACAGATAACTCGAAACATAAAAAGTAGTTATTTATGATTTATTATTTTTGGTCCTTTTCACGAAAGTTCGTTTTATGGCAGATAAGCCCTGTCACAATTCCAGAACCGCATTTTAACGGATGCCTCGACTACACATAATACATCAAACCGATGTAGAATTTTGTATGTACCAACACGTCGACACATTGCTATTATTAGATCTAACACAACACATATTTTGTTTGAATAAAACAATCGGAGAAAATATTACGTCAAAAGCCACCGAGAATTAATAGCTATGAAGAAGTTAATTTATGCCACGCGGAGAACTTTGCTTTCGGGCTTTGTGCAATAATTGAAAAGTACAAATTCCAAACGTTCACTCGCAGCAACTCGCACCCAGCTGCCAAACTTTTCATCATTATCGTTATAAAAATGAGAAAAGTCGCTTTCAACTCTGAAATAATATTTAAAAAGGCTTAGGCTCCAATGGCGGCGGTAAATAAATATTAACCGCAGGCTGGTTGTTTGAGCAACGTTATCGTGCCGGACGAGATATTACACGATTCACTGAGCTTCAGTCGTTCTAACTTAAAGCCCCACTTCGGTTAGTGTTCAATCAATTTCAATAACGTCGCATGGACTAAATGAACTTAGTTGTCAACTAGACTGAACGAATTATTTCGGTAACTACATTTTTTTGAAATTCCGTTTGTTATAGTCAGTTCTCTGTGATAAATGATCAAGTTGTAGATACCAAATATTTTTAAATTTACACGTTTTCGAACCGTAAAAAATCTGAAATAGGGAAACTCAAAAATAACATAATGCCTACAATATATTCTTCTGAAAGTCGAAATAAAAACAAATCCGATGCAAATAAAAACAACAACAAAGACACTAGCAACAAACCAAACTACGGAGTAGTAAGAACAGTGTCGCAAATGAAATCCCCATGCCATGCAAGCTCAAATGATCTAAGGGTCAAACTAGACAAAAGAGAAATAGCCTTTCGGCTGTATTCTTCGCGATTCGGACCTGAAGCACGCGTTTGGGTAGGTTGCGGTCGTCTTCTTCCGTGATTTGCGTGCGATAGGTCGGCCTCTCGAACACAGGAGGATTGTCGTTGACATCCTTCACGTGAATCACCACGGTCGTGTAGTTTTCCTTCAGATTGTCCGATGCGGCCAATTTCAGCTCGTACTGTAGTGGTTCAATTAACGTTAATTTATATTTCGCACCGCTTTAAACCTAATTATCAATAATTGAGGGAAACACCTAAGATCTTTTGTAGCTTGTATAAAAATCAAATGACTACGTCTATAGGAACTTTTACAATATCTGTTGAACTTGTGATTCACTTTACTTTTTCATCTGCTAATTTACGAAAACTCCTTTGACTTCTTTGATTACAATTTGACAAGGCAATTTAAAAAGTTACACAAAGTAATCTCCAGGCAGGTATAATTAGCTTTATTTACGTCTTATAAATAAAAAAAATGAAATATTTTTATGAAAATATTCAGAGTTTTTTCATAAATTCCTATTAAAGTGACGGTACCAATATTTAGTGACATAATCATATTTTACGTATTTCGCTGAAAAAAACCACGTAAGTGAGTTAGCCACTAACAATGAATTATTAACGAATAGCTAGTATAGATTGTCACCAAAAAATTTACTAAGTCCACACTTGGCTTCGAAAATAGAGTGAGCATGTTGCGACGCGGGGGAGTTATTGGTGTCATCTGTCAGCGTCGTTCAGTAATTTCCTCACTCGGGTGGGGAAATGTTTGTTTCAAAAGTCATCTCTCCAACTGTACGCAAGTAGGAATCTTGCAATCATTTGATTTATATATAATACTGATTATTTAATTAATGTAATTAAATTATATATTATATATTACTGTGTTTATCCGAAACTATACTGTTGAAACTTGGTAAGTAGATGTATTCTGTGAACCGCATTAGTATTTTCACACAAAAATATGAAAAAAAAATTGGGGTTCCCCATACCATATATATGTTCAAAAATGATATTGAGGTTTATAATATATTTTTTTTTCTTAACTGAATAGTTTGCGCGAGGGACACTTCCAAAGTGGTAAAACGAGTGTCCCCCTCCCCTGTAAGTTCTAAAATAAGAGAATGATAAAACTAAAAACAAATACGATGTACATTACTATGCAACCTTCCACCGAAAATTGGTTTGAACGAGATTTAGTAAGTAGTTTTTTTTAATACGTCATACTATTATTAAACCGTCGATCAAAGTTACAACGAACTACAAGAACTTTTATATTATGTTACTTGCTGCTACGGAACCCTCCATGGGCGAGTCCGACTCGCACTTGGCAGCTTTTTTGATAAAGGGACCATTTCTAGGCCGCAAAACAAAATGTCACTTGAAGCATTACGGGTAGAGCACAACTCGCAAATTCAATTTTCCTACGAGGTTTTCTATAGCTTTTATTCTACAAAGACGCGGTTATTTATTCCTAAATACATAACAATAAAATTTTCTTCCCCAACATTTAAAAAGGAGTCTCCACAGAACGGTTAAAAGCAAAATGTGTAGAGAGTAAACTGGTTTACATCCATAAAAGCTCCGTGAGAATCTGCAGTTTGATAGCCATACTGCCTTTGGTAACAAATACGCCGGCTCGCTTAAATGGGTATTAAACATTAAATTATTTATCTCATGAAAGTTCCACGAAACTTTCTCGAGGCTGTAACAAAGAGGGCTATTCTGATAGGCGAGTGAGGCTCCTCTACGTTGCGATGTTTTAAAATTGAAACTTGCCAAAGGGCAAAGAAAGTAAGCGAAACACTGTTGCCGTTTTTCGCCGTCGTTTATTTAACTACAAAATTATGTTTAAATTGATGAGATTAATTTCCTTTTAATCTACAGTTTTAGTAGTAAGTACAGTTAATGTTTACATAATATCAAACAACAGGTTTTACATTATTTGTCAGAATGAAGATATACTATAAATTATAAAGTGGAATATCTAAATTAATTTGTGTGTTGATATTGATTGTTTTGTTTATATCACTTTATTTTATCGACACTGCACATTATTTTAATACATATACAGCCAAGGAGATAGGTTTACACGTCGTAAAACGAAACTAAGTATTATATGCCCACGTTTATGATAAGCGTTCACAGTAATGTGTATTTGTACACAGCTAGCTGTCAATTCTTCACCCATATAAAAATTATATTATCATAATGTCGTCTTCGATCACTTTAAAGCGATGGAACGTTGTCGTACTCACATAAACATTCTTATTTACATTTGTTGATGTAGAAGGTGTAAACCGATGTTCTTGGTCGATCGTACCTAATAAGAAAAATCTTTCACCTTCACTGAGTAATGTTTTATATTACTTAATCTTAATAAAATAGTGTGATTCCTAATTTCTTTTTCCTGAAGCGTATGTGTTTTTCCCACACACTCAATATTTTTAATGTACCACTTACCCTTTTAAGTTTACCTACTTTATGAAATATATTTATTTTACACTTGCTAGTTTG
The DNA here is from genome assembly GCA_947037095.2 of Nycteola revayana. Lineage (NCBI taxonomy): Eukaryota > Metazoa > Arthropoda > Insecta > Lepidoptera > Nolidae > Nycteola > Nycteola revayana. The sequence goes on along the minus strand of OX344846.2, from coordinate 14,772,509 downwards.
TTTCCGCGGTTTATCTATAATTGTGTTGGCTTACCGTATCACCTTGTTTAATTTGAATTTTGTTGACGTGACATAATTGTTAATGATGAACTCAGTAAGTTTTCACCTAAGTTAATATTATTCTTATTATATTGAGCTTAATTTTCTTTGTCTGCTAAAGCCAATTAAGTTTATAATGAATATGACAAATATTTTTCGAGCAGATTAAAAACTGCGGTTACAAGTAGGTATAATCGAATGAAACTTACATTTATGCAAACTTAGACATATGAATTGATAATACATGATTACACGTTGTTTACGTATTGTAATTAGGAGCAATATATTATAAAATATTTGTTTTAGTTATTAAATTTGCTAGTTCTGTCAATTTTTAACTATCTTATTGCATTATTGATAAGCATATTATTTAATCCTTATTGATATTATAAACGCGAAAGTTATTATATATTAAAAGGATATTTGTTACTCTCTCACGCAAAAACTACAAAACGGATTCAGCTGAAATTTTTCACGGGGATAGTTTAAATACTGAAATAACATTTAGAATACAATACATCACCCACTACAGCAGAGCAGCAGTCCAGCGCGAGTAAAAGCGTTATTTCGCATTGCTTATTATATTAATGGCGTTATGCCTATTAGCAATAAAATATTGATTATTATGTATAATTAATCAGTCGTCTAATACCAAATGTCAATTCCGCTTAATTAGGCACATAATGTTGTGGTCTATAAATAAACTATAGGTATAAAAGCGAACCTAATGCTTATTGTATTGTTGTTCTGCTACCGATGTATTTATTTAACGGATTATCGTGAAAATTGTGCCTCCTGGGACCCATTTGTCACTATAATACACGAGATTGTTTAAAAACACCCATCTGAACTTTATTTTTTCTTTTCGATATGAATATTCATCACAGTTTTGTTATTATAAGCCTATCAGAAATTTAAAAAGAATATAAAATATGATAAATATGTTTACATGATATAAGCTTGTTGCTTTAAGATACAAAAACAGAACGAATTTAAATATTTACGCTACCTACGTTATGTAAAATTATTTGCGAAAGAGAGTATAGTTTCTTTTTTTCATGCAATATCAGAAAAAATATAATAGCTAAAATTATAGATAACTCGTGTTTTTAAAATGCAGAAATAATCTCAAGGAAATATTGAAAAATTGTCATTTTAATATTGAGATTCCTAATCAATTGACCATAACATTATGTATGGTTCGTTAAATGGAACTGTTAGAAATCCTTATTTTTTATCCTACAATATTCCTATGTAGAAGAATCTTGCCATAAAATAAATATTTTCGTCTAGCTCTCAAACGTATCTTATTTGCAAGTAGGAAGAAATAGAAAAGAGAAATGTATTTTTAATAACAAAAATGCAAATACGTACCCGTTTCCTAGTTTCGTAGTCAAGTGCTCCCGCCACGTAGATCGCTCCGGTCATGTTCTTGACGGCGAAAGCGCCGCCTATGTTCCCACTCGTGATCTCATATCGAATACGCGACGCTGTAACAAAATAAACATCATTATTATTTATGCTACCTCATCGTATCAAACGATTGCTTATTTAAGATACAGCTCAATAGTTCCTTAGCGTGCGATATAGGATGTTTTAGCATTGTATGATTTACAAAGGCGCCGCTGTACGACTCTTGAATATCTTCCACAAAATGTATGTTAAGATTGTAACGTATGTACGTGTATAATTTTTTTTTGTAAAACTTATTGGGCGTTAGTTTCGTGTTACTTGCACGAGCAAGTGCAGCTTTAGGTCAGGTATAAAAACTAGCGTTGTACTTACGAAAGTTCAACGCTCATTTCTAAACCTGACTGTATACTGTAATGAAACATAATACGTAAATTTTCAAATATACCTAATTTTTATTATACGAAAATTCAAACGATTGCTTATTTAAGATACAACTCAATACTTCCTAAGCGTGCGATATAAAGGATGTTTATCAATGGTATGATTTACAAAGGCAGCTGTACGACTCTTGAATATCTTCCACAAAATTTATGGTAAGATTGTAACGCGCAATAAGTATTCTTGGGTTAGAAGTTGCTCCTAAGTTCAACGCTAATTTCTAAACCTGACTGTATAATGTAATGAAACGTTATACGAAAATTTTGCGCGTACCTATGTATATTATATATCTTCATGGTTCATTTTATTTGACTGTTGGCGCGCAACCGAACAGTTGGTTGAAGAATAAATAAAAGGTGTATCAAACATGTTCACAACTAAATGTGGCAGTTGAATTGAGTGATTTACATCTAGAATTTAATTGAAACCTAACAAGTTATCAACTTAAGTACTTATAATTTTACAATCTTTTACGCGATTATTTATTATTGTACATTGTTATTATTTTTACGAATATATTATTAAATTCTAAATCTACTGTCATTAAAATAACCACCTAACCAGGAAGGCTTTTAAGTATAAAAGCAGTACTTATGTCATTGTGCACAAGTAGGTCATCATTTTAATCAATTAAGATCTAAGAATCTTAACAAACTCTTTCAAATATCAACATTAATTCCCTTTTGTTAATGTTTTGAGTAAATCGGTGGCTCTGAGTTCGATTCCCACCCGGGACAATTATTTGTGTAAGTCACGACTAACTGTTCTGAGTCTGGGTGTGCTTTCTGTCCGTGGATGGTGTGTCTCTAAACTTCCCCGCGACCCAGGGATTTAAATATCAAGTGCAGGAGTGGTGTTTAAAAAAAAAAATACGTCAAACCATATTTTGTGGATAAAGTACTCTAGAAAGACTGTACTCTAGAAATTTGTCACGTGGTGACAAGGTCTCCGTTTTACTTTTAATAAAGTCAAACTTCACGCTTCGTTTACCACGACAGTATGAAATATATATAAGCGATTTCAACAGGACGCGTACTTCATATTGGTCGGAAATACTGTTGGAAATAAAAAAAAATATTGGAAAACCTTAACAGATTTACGAGTTCGCTGTTTGACGCCGCGACGTGTTTTCTAGAGATCTCGCTTATTTTATTACGCGCTGATGTAAACAGCTTAAATATTGTATTTTGCTTTGGTATTTATTTAGCGAGATCTCCACATATTCATAATGACGTGGCATTTACTGTGTATTTCCTATTTATGTTGATTTGTATGTACTACATTTTTGTCATTTTTCTACATATAGCTGTTTTAATTTGACACAGGCACAAAATAATATTGTGATTCAACGCGCATCTAAATAATGTGACTAAATCTCAGTATCATAAAGAAACACGTTTGATTTTGTGTCTCTATAAAATCGAAGCAGCGATCTATAAATGCAATCGAAGGATTCATACCGCTACTACTATCGTAGGTTGTCCGTACCTCGGAAGGTAATGACAACCTCCGTGGCGTAGTCGTAGTGGCGTAGGCGTGGCGAGCCATGGCGCTTTCCGAAGCACGTTAACGTCCAGTTTAATACATTCATTCATAACATTCGTATACCAGGGAACGGGAAGCAGCGTTTCCCCGAGTGTTACGACATAATATCGCGGTCACCAACCCGCCTGTCAAGCGTGATGACTACGGCAAACGATGCCCTTTGGAGGAGGACCATGTCCAGCAGTGGGCGCCATACGGGGCTGATGATGATGATTAGTAGATATGTCGAAGAACACAAGGATTTAATATATTTTTCATATAATTCCTACTCTATGCAAGAAAGAAGAAGTCCGCATTAATTTTTATAAATATAAAATCAATTTTGCTCAGTGCCAGCCAAGAGTTCATTCAGAAATGTCTTCTGCCTGTCGTATTTCTTATGCCGACGCGAGTCTTAATTACAAAACGTATTTTTAAAATATAAAAGGAAAATGACATTTTCATTAAAATTAAATCATTTCAGGGTGGCGTCCGGTGTCCATCGTAACATTTCGCATTGTTTATTGCTCGTAAAGTCAAGGATTCGTGTGTAACTTCGGAGCTGGAACGATGACCGCTCAAACCGCACGTTTTCCGTTTATCTTGCTTAAACAGTAATTCAATTTCCATTACTACTAATGGTCGGGGTTAGGAGATAAGCGGCCGAGCAACTGGGAAAGGACGGACCTCAACCATGATTGTTACGACATTGCGTACATTTCGTCTGTAATCTGAGAGAATTTTTGTATGGCAGGTTGACTTCGTGTAGTTCGGTCGACTGATGCGTATTATCTCATTAACTCGAAGGTAATATCAGCAGTCTACCGAAGTAAAATGCTATTGAAGGAAGTGCTTCTTCCAGCTAAAAGTTTCTTTTCAGTAGCTTTGTTTTCTAATCAAAGAAATCAAAGCGAGGACTTTTATAGCGGGTGTTAAGTAAGTACTAGTACGTCGGGTATCAGATTAATGGCACAAAAAAGACCGAGATCTCTCCCCTGAGTGAAATTGGAGCGTATCAGATTGTCCAGTTAATGTAACAAGCTCATTATGTTTTTTTTGTAATTTATGATTGAAAAATGGTCTCTGAAGAGAAATTGTATATGTTTAAGTTCATTTAACTTGGCTTTGTCCGGCTTAACACCGCTAAAACCAACATTAATATGACAAAAATCTCTAACCATGATGTTATAGTAAATTTTTTGATGCGTTAAACGAGTTAAAAATACCTCCGTTAAATAATGTGTTGGAAAACTGAACGACAACTCGTACGCTCTTTTATGAAGTGGAACCGGCGTCACCGATGAACGAGCAGTTACTCTGACCATTCGCTTAATATTCATGGTGTTTGTGATCTGTTTTTGTTTTGTTTTCTCTCGACCCTTTTTATACAGCACCAGTGTTTTTCATTAAAACATTTATAAAACGAAGGACACTGGTTTTGTTCAATAGACATTTTCTCTATAGCAGAATTGAAAGATTCGTTATAAAATATAAATCAATTGTGTAACAAAATGCGGGTTCTCAAATAAGAAAATTATCAAACATAAAAATTACACACGATAAATTTGTAGTTCAAGCGTTTCTAAGAAAAAAATGAACATACTATATAATTCTATAACAAATTAAAATTTAAAATCGCATATTTTCTTTACGGCAACTGTTTAAGCAATAGGTACCTAAATAGTAGGTAGCTGGATGTTTTTATGTTTAAATATTAAACGGTGAGTCCAATTTTGTCCAATTAGGCATACTTGAGTTTTGTCAGTCTACCTTTGATTTTACAAATAAATTAATTTACTTTTACCATCATTTATTGTAAATTGATATCATGCCTTTGTAATATTTAAAAAAGAGAAAACAATTAATTTCGGCTACACATTCTCAAACTCAAACTCACTAAATATATTCCACAATTTAACAATATTAATCAGATATGTACCAAACATGTTACCAATACGAATTCTCATAGAAATTGCAGTTCAATCTCTTTGGATACTATGAGGTTGCCGTGATAAATAAACCTTAATGGTGTACCTATTAAGAGAGTTTATTGGCGAAGTGGGTTTTGTCTGCGAATCTTAATAGTATTAATTGTTAATGTGAAAGTCGTATCGCTACAGAACAGTCCTTAATGAATGTAATAAAGTTAATATACTTAAACTGCCTCATGTCACAACCGTAAAAAAAGTGCTGCTTTATGGTGAAAATCGTAACTAATTTTTAGTCCAACCATAAGCTCACTCAACAGTGAGGTTATGTTCGAACTGACATATGTAATTAATCCACTAAATCAAATCTGACTACACTTCCCAGCAGATTTTTCGCCTTAAAAACTGGACATATATAGTGTTATTATAGCATTCAACCAATAAAAAAATATTGAATCTGAGGGCGGATTTTGCTTTAGTAACCATGCTTGGCAGGCAAGTTGGTAATCGCAGTATTATGAAGTAACAACAAACACACACAGAAACGCTGCCGCCCGAATGTACGCTTATTATAGATGATGTTATAATAATCGGGACCAACGGCTGCACTTGGTTTCCGAGGAACTCTTCTTGGTTGAGGGACTATCCTCCGATAGTCCCTCACCCAACCAGACCTGGAAATAAACTTAGATTTTACACAAAGATTTCTTGTCCGGCATGGGGATGAAACCACAACCTCTGAGACTTAAACCGAGACAACACTCAATAAAGCGCGCCATTGAAAAGTGTTCGATTTTACTTGCCAACCTTTTTAGTCTAACTATAATCTGTAAGGCTAGCGTAATAATGTTTATAGCCCTTAGCAATAGTTAACTTAATTATGGAAACAATTTTGCTTTTAGCTCACGGTCTACTTCGAAAAGGTCTTCATTGACTCATGGTAAAAGGTGAAATTAGTGTTTATTATGATTACGTCCAATTTTATTTTGTTAACTGCTTAAGCCGTTTTGAGTCCCTATTTTAATAATCATAAATAATAACGTACCCGCGTATTTTACTCAAAAGGGTTTTGCGATCCTCACTTCCAGTATGGTCGTTTGTTTATATAACCAGTGTCCCCATGTGAAAATTATGCAGGCTAATGTCTTTTTTACCAGATACAATGTAATCAGCTTATTTTTAAAATGTTCAATGTATAAAAAATGCTGAAATGTAGCATTTAGCTTTTCGGGTTTTTTATGTCTATTATTCCAAAGGGATCTGCTTTAAAAGGTTATTCATAATCTTATTATATATTATGGCTATTATTTTTAATACAATTAATTTATAAACATGTTTTCCATCTTTACAAAGAAACAAAAATAATAATAATTAAAGTGCCAAACAAACTTTGTTGTTTTTACGTTTATTTTCACTTTATTTTATCTATTCTTCACCTACTTTATTAAGTCTACGATGTTCTGAGCCCAAGCTCACCTGCTTGGTAGTAAATGAAATAAACTTGCTATATCCACAAAAATGTTACGATTTTTCTCAGACATTTTATTTTCTTTCCAATGGCAAAACTTGAGGTCAAGAAAAAGTTATTTTCTACACCAGACTGTTCAGCTCTTTTCACTAAGTAAAACAGATAGCTAAAAGTTAGATTTAAGTGAATAGAATTTATTAATAGGTACTTTGAAATTTCTGACAAGCTTGAATGATGGTATCGACGTTCTTAGTTTTTTAAACGTTAGCATTTACTTACTAAACTTATTAGTCTAGTTAACATTACAAGAATTATGGGTATAATATTATTAAGATAGATTTTTTATCTTTTATATTTATTTAACGTAAGATTTGATTAATGAGAGTTATCCAACGATTTTTCCAAGATTCATTTGTTTTCATAGTTTCATAAAATGTTCATTTGGTTTATGGAATCTCTCACAATAACAATTGGAAGATAACAATTGAAAGTCCAACATAAAAACGTCACGAATCGGAAAAACGTTTAGAAAACCACTTTTAATTGTCATTTGTCATGGCGAATAAATGAAAGTCATAAATTTGCCTCGTGGCACGTCAAAATATACGATTTTTCTTTCACAGAACATAGTATTCAATAAGGCGAGAGCAGGCGACCGCGCGGTAAATCACCTACCGACGACGACTCGGACATCCTTATAGGAATTGGTTAGAGGAAGCCGCTTCTTACATTACCTATTTTGTTAAATAAAATTATTGGTTACGACACACTTATCGTTTCTAGCATTTTGTTTGATTTATAGTTTACAAAACTTCATTTTAATAGGGGTTACATGAAACATGAAAAAAATACATCGCAAACCTAATATTATATTTTGACTAATCATTTAATGATTAATTAAAAGCATTACTACTCGATTGACCCATATCATATATCAAACCGCATCGAGTTAAGCTACTATTCAATCCGCACAATAATACCTATCACCAGTACATGTAGATATATTATGTTTAGGCAATAAATAATACTTTGGGAACATTATGCGGTTTACAATTGATAATAAATCCTTAAGCAACTGTAAATTATGGCGCTACGAAGTTGATACTAGAAAGCTTTGGTTGGTGAAGCATTGAGCGGTTTTATTACTGTCTTCATAACTCATGGTTATACCTAAGATTTATTCAAAGATAAGAAGAGCTATGTTAAGAAGCAATTTATACAAAAAAACAAACATTTAAAAAAATACACTAATCACGCACCGTATAAAGTTGTCATGAGGTGGTATCGCTGTATTTTGTGCAACTATTAACATTAAAATAATTTCCAAGCACGAAATTACAATGAAACTAGCTATATTTTAACATAACTTCCGCTGTTAGCTGTTTCACCGACGTAACTCCCGTTCCCGTGGGAACTTCATAATTAAATATAGCCTATGTCATCCGGGATAGTGTAGCTTTCCAACGGTGAAAGAATTTTTCAAATCAGTCCAGTAGTTTCGGAACCTATTCAATACTAATACAGATCAAATCTTTCCTCTTTATAATATTGTTACTTATTACTGTGAAATGAACTATATCTATTGTAATGTTAATCATAATAAACAACATATTCGCGAAAAATTATTTGTTTTTTTTAAGAGTCGTGTGGCAGGAAGTACTATTTTGATCGGGTATTGTGGCTTCTCCAAAGCTCAACGATTGGAGCATAATATCTGACGTAAGTTGACAGTAGAAACGGGAAGAATATCCCTATTCTATTTGTTCAGTTGAAGCATATATTATGATTCAAACTCACTGTTAATGCCTTTGCCGATATAGATAATAATATCACTCACATTAATTGAATACTACATCATTCTATGTACATTTATTTTCAATAGAGTAGTGCCTCTCCACTTCAGCATTGCACGATGTCCTAAAAAATAATTTATGGCTTTTGTATTCCTATAATAAAGCAAATACGTAAATAATAAATCGTGCTCAGACTTGCAGCTCTACTGACATCCATGACACTCGCTTGTTTTTAAAATATAATATGATTGGAATGCTCAACAAAGAATGAAAGACAATTGTGTAATATATTTTAAAATAATTAAAAAAAAACACAACAGAAGAACTGAACTGAAAATAATATTGACAATTTGCCATGTGGATGCATGGTTTAGATAACAGAAAATGTTATTGTATTATTTTGTTTAAAACAGTGAATTTAGTTTCCATAGTTAAGTAATCGAAAACACAACAATGAGAATGACAATAAAGATAAAATATAAGTGTTTTACGATGGTAATTATATAAAGGAAAAATAGACAAAGGAAACACTCAATGTGACGCAAATATTGTTGATGTCACTAACCCTTGGAGTTATTTAGGTCCAAGGAAATTACCTATTTACTTATTTTACCACATTCACCTTTGCAAAACAAGGGTATTTTAATTTAAACAACCTTTCATTAACTTTCTTAATTGGTACACAAAATTATGCGGTTCACCCAGACAATAGTAAATAAACTGGTATGATTTCGCACAAGGTATGAAAACAAATTTTGAAACAACTGTATGAAAATGGTGCCTTGTCTACTTTGTTATGTATTCAGATAAGCAGGGAATATAAAAAAGTAAAGCGTCAGGATTTCTTGGCATGTTTTCAGGACCGACTCAGGGACCAAGGGTGTCGTTTGGAGGGCGGAAATGACAGGGAGTTGGTCGATGTAAGGTGTTTTAGCAGAAGTGAGAACTCGGTCAAATGTCGCCGACAATGAGTGACGTGACCTCGCCCGCTCCCAAGGGCCTCCTCATTTGTCTAAAGAAAACTGCTTAGCATTTTCACGATCAGCTTTACTACTGTTACTGCATACGCACGCAACATTGCCAAATGAGAATGATAACTCACTCGACGACAATAACAAAGTATTCGTGTCAGTGTTAATAACAATATAGCTGATATTTGTTTCGAACAACACACAGTTCTAAACCAGTCCTAGTCGTAAAGCTTACTCATGCACACCAACATAAAAGCAATATTGATATTTGACACGTCTGAATACGGGGCAGAATAGAATCGATATTCATTGTAGGATTGGATAATATTCTGTGGAATCAACATCAACACGTATATAACGTGAGCATATTTACATGTTTATTAGACGATATTGACCTGTTTGTTGTTACATGCTTTTTACCTCAACAGCGCAAGTCGATAAGTTCAAAGTGGCTTTCTCTGTAATATAAAACTTCGCAATGAGGTTATCCGACAGAGAGCTAAAGTTATATAGGAAAGCATAAGAAAATAAAGTGATAATAAGCTGGACACGTCTGCAGAATGGCCGACAGCTGTTGGAGCTGATACATTGTAGAAGCAAATGTAAGTAAAGACGCTTCCCTGCAAATGGCTCAATGTTGAGAAGAGTAGCCGGAGTGGACTACATGCGGGGACAGGGTGTTAAGGCGCAAACATTGGAGGCCTATGTTCAGCAGTGGACCGAGAAAGACTAATGGTTTAAATTTAAATTGGGTTTAAATTATTATTAGCATTTGATAACCTAGGATACATTTAATTAATTAAATAGATAGTTAATTATGACGTTGAAATTGGACACACATGAAATCAGTATTTAATAGGACACCTAGTGTCAGTTTGTTGTTAATTAAATTAAGATTTAACAGAACCCGCGCGACCTCATATTGGGTCATAGCCGTCTTCTAATGCTCTGTTTGTTAATTTAATCCCTGGAAATCGACAAGGGCAATCATGAATAATGTTTTTATCGTTGAGATAATTAAGTTAAGGCAACATTTATTAATAGTTACTAGCGGCCCGCCCCGGCTTCGCACGGGTGGACTTTTATACCCTACCCCTGCCCTACCCTACCCCTACCCTACTCCTCCTACCCTACCCCTACCCTACCCCTACCCCTACCCTACCCTACCCCTACCCTACCCCTACCCCTACCCTACCCCTACCTTACACCTACCCTACCCTACCCCTACCCTACCCTACCCTACCCCTACCCTACCCCTACCATACCCCTACCCTACCCCTACCCTACCCTACCCTACCCCTAACCTACCCTACCCTACCCTACCCTACCCCTACCCAAAAGTATCCTATGTCCTTCTCCCAGTTCTTAGCTACCTCCCTACCAATTTTCAGCCAAATCGGTTCAGCCGTTCTTGAGTTATAAATAGTGTAACTAACACGACTTTCTTTTGTTTTTAAAATGTATTCTGCTATTCGGGACGAAAACAAATCCAACAAATCAAAAACCATGGCAATCGGTCCAGCCGTTCTCGAGTTATAAGTGTTGTAACAAACACGACTTTCTTTTATATATATAGATTATTGGTATGGCTTATTGAGACACGATCAATGGCATGAATTAGAAATGAAAATACTGTAGTATGCTCGGCTTATATACTTTATTTATGCCGCTTATATTATACCTATTAATTCAATTATGTAATAACTATCTACTAACCCCAATTATAGCGATGGTTCCAAAATATATTAATTCCACCATTTAAACAGTTGATGGTATCATGACAATGTGTAGTGATTATGTCAGTGAAGAAATTTCTTTAAAATTGAAAAATATATTAAACAATTTTTTTTATTTAATTTAAATACATAATGTAGGCGTAAGGTGAGGCTCTTTTCACTGGCCTTCGGGGGGCAGGATTGCTTATGCGTACCCGGCCCCCGCCAACGGCGGATCGCAGGAGTGTCCGGTGAGTTTTAGCGGTGTAGGGTCCCTGCCCGATACACCAAGGAGATGCGGCCAGCTACGTATACTAATTACTATAGTGCCCTTTAACAATATATAGCTTTTGTTAAAGGAATGAATCTATTTTGGAAGCACTTTATGTATTAACTGTTTTAGATAGTTAGAAATTTGCATAGGGGTCATTCAATCGATTTAAAACAAAGATATAGGAATTTAACACATACAGTTTTCGACTTACCTACATATTATGTATAACAACATGCTTCGATCTATTTAAAGTTCTAGTATTAAATACAAAGACACGTTACCGTAAACTAGGATAGCATTAAGTACCTATGTTTACTTATTGTTTAACAAGGACCTACATCCCATTGTTTTAAATTACTGTATCGCAATCGGATGAAAAATACGAAAACTTAAACGAAAAGCTGGAAAATCAAGAAAAACTAATCTATTTCTTGGAAAAACAGACACGTATAAAAAATATCGTCTTTTTCGGCATTGAGGAAACTGAAACCTCATACCAAATGTTGAAAACCATTATAATCAACTTTGTAAAGAAATATTTTTCTCTGGACTTAAACCACAGAGATATCCAAGAAGTAAAGAAAATCGGTAAAAAAGGTGAGAGGCCCCGACCAATAATTACTACATTTATCACACTAGGCACAAAAATAAAAATATTTAAAGAGAGACGAGAGGCACTAAGAGAAACCATATATTACATAACGGAAGACTACCCGAAACAAATACTAGAAAAAAGAAAGGAGCTACAGGAGCAGGCAAAACTCGAGAGAGAGAAAGGAAATACGGTGAAGATTAAGTACGACAAACTTGTCATACAAGCTAAAAATAAAACAGCGGGTAACAGCAACAACAATAAGAGATTACTCACATTATCCCCTGAATCACCTACTGATGATGTAACAAAAAAACAGGCCAGCAAGAAAAACAAACAACAGACACAAATAAGAAGAACCTCTAGTATGTCTGAAGGAATGATTAAACCAAGCATGCTAAATTTCCTAGTAAATAAAAATCCAAACAACATGCCTAGCCCTCAAGGTAACATAACTGACAACTTGTAGCAACTACCGCCTCCCTCAAACACAGGTAACATAAATAAAACAACAAAAACAAAAACAAAATCCCATCTTCCAATCCGGCTGGTCACCGTGGAAGATCAAGACCAAAACCCTCTAAAGAAGAAACTGGAAACTTTTTCAAAAAATCAAGAAACGACACTACCACTCAAACCAATCAACTCAACTAATAAAACAAAAGACGAGCTCTACATAATAAGCTACAATGTTAGAACTTTGTCTACCCACGAACGTTTAATCGAACTGAACGAAGCAATAAAAGGAATTAAGTACGACGTAATAGGCCTATGCGAAGTAAGGCGTAGTGGAACCTTGATAGAAGAACATGCTGACTTTATTCTATGCCACACAGGCTACACACCCGGTAAATACGGAGTCGGTTTTATTATAAACAAAACCCGCAAGAAATGGATAGACAGCTTTACGAGCATTAGTGATAGAGTAGCTATATTAAACATAAACACCCAAGGACTGGACATGTCACTCATACAAGTATACGCACCGACGGAAGCGGCGTGCGAGGAAGACATTGATACTTTCTATTCTAATGTAAACAAGGCGATCGACCAGGCCCACAAAAATTACATAATAATGGGTGATTTAAATGCCAAAATAGGACAAACAAGAAAAGATGAATATTCAATAATGAAACCAAATGGCTACGGTGAAAGAAACCAAAGAGGTCAGCGGCTTATAAACTTCGCTCTTGAACATAAACTTGCAATTTTGAATACTTTCTTCCATAAAAACAATAAGCAAAGGTGGACCTGGCGATCACCTAACGGTAAACATAAGAACGAAATAGACTATATAATGTCAAATCATCCAAACCTCTTCCAAAATATAGAAGTCCTAAACATAAGATTTCCATCAGATCACAGACCAATCAGAGCAATCACAAAACAGAAGAAAAAACGGACGGGATACAAAAATAATAGTTATTCATCACTGAAAATAGAGCAAGAAATAATAAATTACAAACAGAATATCACATTTCATCTACAAGATATAACTAATCGCGAAGAAGAAACATCGCTACAGGCCCACTACGACAAATTAATAAAGGCTATATCCCAAAGTTTACAAGACGCACGAATACCAGAAGAAACACGAAAAGGTACTCATAAAATTTTAAGAGAGCGCACATTGGCACTCATTAGGAGGAGACAAGAGTTACACCATGCCGAGACTAAAACTAGAGCAACAAAAAATGAACTAACAGCACTATACAAACTAATAAGTAAATACATAAAACAGGATTATAAAACTTATAGATCGAAGAATATTGAAAGACATATGCATCACACGGGAAGCTCAAAAAAGGCACTCAAAGAACTAAAAATGAGTAAACTCTGGATAGATGGCTTAAACCGTGAAGACAAAACCTTAAGTAATCGTACAGAAATCATAGAAGTAGCAACCGATTTCTACAAAACTCCATACAGTGCACATCCAGAAGAGTGTACAGATTACAATAAGGTCGACTCTACAAAGATCAAAAATGTTACAACAATATCTGAAGAGGAAGTCATACATGAAATAAGACGATTAAAGACAGATAAATGCCCAGGACCCGGCGGCATCACCAATGAAGCCATCAAAGTAGCATGCCCGCTGCTGGCGCTACCTTTAACAGATATATATCTAACAGAAACTGCTGAAATACCATCACAGTGGATGGAGTCCGAAATAATTCTAATCTACAAAAAAGGAGACTCAAAAGACATTACAAACTACAAACCTATAAGTTTACTCTCTTGTATCTAAAAACTATTTTCTTCCATCATAAACAACAGAATAAGTGCGAAAATAGAAGCAAAACAACCAGTAGAACAAGCTGGTTTTCGTAAAGGATTTTCGACAATCGATCATATACATACACTAGAACTAATAATAGAAAAATACCAGGAAAGACAAAGAGATCTCTACATCGCTTTTATCGATTATAAAAAAGCTTTCGACACCGTCTCACACTCAAGTATATGGACGGCATTGAAAGACCAGGAAGTTAGAACAAGAATATATAGAAATAATTAGAAACGTTTACAAGAGAAGCACAGCCAAAATAAAACTGGAATCTACCGGCCCCACTTTCCCCATCCAACGAGGTGTGAAACAAGGAGACCCTTTGTCTCCAAAACTATTTATATCTATCCTAGAGTAAATAATAAAACCACTTAACTGGGAAAAATCAGGGATCACAATTAACGGCAAATACCTAAATCACTTGCGGTTCGCCGACGACCTGGTTATACTATCAGAATCCAGTATCCAACTGCAATCCATGCTAGATTCGCTAAACGCAGCTAGCAAACAAGTAGGACTCGAAATGAACCATTCAAAAACAATGATTATGACAAACAGTATTAACAAACAAATTACAGTAAACAATGAAATTTTGAAATATACAGAAAAATACATCTACCTTGGAAAACAAATTGGTTTTGACAGAAAACAAAATGAATTAGAAGTACAACGAAGAATACAAAATACTTGGAACAAATATTGGTCTCTAAGCGAAATATTTAAAAGCAACATGCCAGTTCGTATCAAAACCAAAACGATGACGTCATGCCTCCTACCCTGCTTGACCCACGCCTGTCAAACTTGGAAGTATACAACAAAAAAAAAAAAAAATTGTTACCTGCCAACGAGGGATGGAGCGTAGCATGCAAAATATTAGAAAAATAGAAAAAATTCGTCACACAAAAATTAGAGACACCACCAAAGCCACAGATGCATTAACCTACGCAAAAAAATTAAAATGGAAATGGGCGGGTCACGTCGCAAGGCTAAAAGACGACAGGTGGACTGGCAGAGTCACAAAATGGAAGGGTCCACGGCAAAAGGCTGAGAGGCAGACCCTACATGAGATGGGCAGACGAAATCGTAATAAAAAATAGCTGGCCCTTGCTGGCCAGAAACTGCCCATGATAGAGAAATATGGACTTCTTTAGAGGAGGCCTTCACCTCTACCTGAGGAGGGTTCTTGCAAATTAAATACATAGATTTAAAATATACATAGTACTGAGTTAACTTATTAAGATTTACTAACAAACTTTATTTTTATTATCTTTATCTTTACTTTTATGTTTATTTTCAAATGTATCTAACACTAAACATTAAGTATATTTTTTATTTTTTTCAAACTCTGTAACCTACCTAAAAACTTCGCAGGAAATAAAAGGCTTTTTAGTTTTATTTTATTTATCGCAAGAGTATCCACCCTCTTGTTATTATGATTGATATTATATAAAAGTACCGGTAAAATATAAATTTTATTTCCCAGATCAAGAATGTTATGTAATATATTTTCATACAATGTTTCTACAGGGTTTCTGTGACTTTTATATCTCAGATCTAGATATATTTGAGCTAAAAAGAAAAAACCTAGATCTAGATTGATTATACTAAATTTTAAAGTACAAATACAATTCAATACATTTAGTGATAACAATAGATGTGAGTACATGGATTTAAAATAAACCTTTCGAACAAGATATACAATAAAAAGTTACAGCATTCGCCATTTCATTAGACGAGGAATGAATGCGGAAAATGAGAAGTTTTTCTGCAACTGAAAACACTTTTCAGTATTGAGATAAACGTTCAATATATGCAAGCTCAACAACAGAGTCGTCGATACCAATAGGAAGACAGATGTAAACGTTTCCAAATCTGGAAGGCGCTGAAATCATTTATCACAATTTAGCCGAGTCCAAACAGACAATAAAATATAGATCTTCTTCCATGAGATCATTACAGGAGTGTTTTAAAGAGTAGTAGTGTAGTAAAGAGTTTTAAATCCCACTTAAAATTAGCATTTTATGTAAGTACCTAAGCCATATTTACCTACGTTTTTTTATAAGTAGGTTAAAACAACACCGACCCGCTAGACAAGCGCGGAGCCTATGGCATAACAGCCTTCTAGAGAGGCCAATGTTCAGTAGTGGGCATTTGACGTCCAATTATATATGAAACTATACGTACGTATGTGGAATAGGTATCGGTTTAGTTTAATAAAGTATTAATTTTCTAATTCTCTTTTTTAATAGCATCGTAACTTATGTTATTTATGGATTTTTATTAATTTAAAAGTTATTAGTTTACGACCGTAATTAACTTTTTAATAAAAATTCAATCGCAATCAGATATCGGAAAGTGATAATTTCTGGAACTTTTCTAAAGGTGGACTGAAATTTAATGTGTGAATTAACTTAAGGGACAGTCCTATTTCGACATTTTATTTAGGAAGGCATCAACTAACATATGTCGTCTAACATATGTGAGGGATATTACGGTCGCATTGACAAGCGATTTATTAATTATATAAATGAAGAAATATCTAGCGACTGACTACATATCTAAAGCTATTAAAGTCATCGTAGGTAATTCCTACATAATATAGATTGCTAGTAGTTTTTTTTTTAATCTTACTAAAAGACTTTTGTAATCTACTAGTACTAGTTTTGCAATCTTGTTAACCCCTCGTGCTAGGCTAAAATATGCTTGTACTACGAGTAGGTTCCCGTCGGTAGTGCATTGAGTGGGGATCGAACCGGCGATCACATGATCGCAAGTCCGACGCCTTAGCCAAAAGCTCTCGTAAAAGTTAGGAAATTAATAATTTGGGCCGATACAATATAAGCCACTTATTGCATTACAGAAATGCGCCAACATTTTCTCATTTTATTTTCAGAATTTCGATCAAGTAGCATTAATCGAAGTCATGGGCATTTGTCAAGTTAATGTCCAATAATTACATATTACCAGTATAATAACGAAACGCAAAAGTTTCAATGTAGTTATATAAATGTATAGTCATGTATCTTTAAACTCGTATTTTCAAAGCCCTGTCAAGCTCTTCTTGGCCTACAAAATGGTTCCTAGCTACAAGTAAATAGCTCTCAATGGGACCACAACAATATTGTTTGTCAAGTTTCACTCTTTCATCATAAATAATGCAAGCAGAAGCACACGTGACCATGACCGCACTCGCTTCTTGAATACTAAGTTTTGGATTGCCCTTCATAAGCTTGTCGTATTGTTATGAATTGTTTGTGTATGTACAATTATTATTGTTAATGTGTAGTTACCGGATAAAAAGTATGTTTTTTCTCTGATGACGAAAGTCGTATTGATATTCGCCCGGGCAGGGATCGAAGGAGATTATTCGGAAGCTGGGATTAGGCGAGGACGCCTAATCCCAGCCAAAATGTGAGTGCTTTCTATCATCAGTTCTAGTAGTCGATTCGATGAAACCTAATCTAGGGTAAAAATAAATACGATCTAACAAATGTATTTGTATACATTTGTTTTGTTGTATTTATTTATTATTATATATATTTTTTTTTTTTTTGAAAGTAACGCTTACTTATTATTCGTTCACAATACCCACTTATCTTTTTTTTTGTAAATGTTAATTTAGGCCATGAAACAGTGCACAGTAGGTAAAGCTAGTCAAATCAGTGCGTTGAGAATAAAATTCAGTTTCATTCTAACATTCACTTTAAATACATTTGGGAATTGTGCGTTATTCGTAGAGAAGTTACTTCGCACAGAGTAGTGACAGTTTACTAATCGAGCGGTATTTAATTAAGTTACCAAGTAACTCACTATCATTTATCTATGAAACAGAACTGGCACGAAAATTTCTGATTATTTTGTTTTTGAAAGGTAGCTTAATTCTCAAAAATGTTCAATGTGAATCGTAAGTTATGTCGGTATATTATAATTTGGCTTAGTTAAAGTGTGAATATATTCTCCATAAGTGCACATACGACTAACTTTAAATCTATACTGAAGTTTGTACAGGGACATAATAACAATATAGGTTATTAGTAGGCTTGCAACGAATAGTATATTCGGCAGTATACCGAATACCGAATATTCGGCGAGCCCACTGACCGAATAGCCGAATATTAGGCAAAAGTATTCAGCCGGATTTTAGCGCCAAAACTTGTACAGACGTGATTTTCTAATACAGAAGATGATTATGTACCTGTTTTATGTTCCAATAACTACTTAAATGATTATAAAATAAATGAAAACCTTACCCTTCTAAATGCTGATGACGAGAATAATTCAAATACATAGAATCCTTAACTTTTCCAATAAAGAAGATGATTATATACCAATAACTACTTAAATGATTACAAGAGAAATGAAAATATGAATATATACCTAAAGTAGCGATTTTTTGTTCATTTTACCAATTATATCCCCATAACAAAATATACAACTTAAGTCTTCGGTATTCGGCCGAATTTTATGTAGATATTCGCTATTCGGCCGAATAATATTCGCGGCCGAATAGGCCGAATACCGAATAGTAACCGAATATTCGTTGCAAGCAAGTTATTAGGTATTATTATTTGTTTATTCAAGTACCTAAACGGCGCTGGTTTACGAAGGACAATTGTGATGTGTATAGGTATTTTGATTGCAAAAAAACTGAAGGTATACTAACTTTATACCTTGGTTATTTACAACCAATTAAATAAAAAATGCTTCCTATGATTCTGCATCACAAAGCAGAAACAAAAAAAAACGACACACATTATACCTTCAGACGGACGAATAAGTAATAAAAATGCTTTCATTTTCTCATAGGTACACTTTCCTGGGAAAAGGAGAATAACATATTTCATACATCACATCACTATAACAATAAAACGATAATAGCAACTTTTATTTATTTTAGCAATATGAAGAATGTGTATATTGTACGGGGTTATAATGCCCTGTTCGACCATTATGTCACCTCTACAGCACACAGCGCATATCTCATAATTGAGAAAAACCCTAGATTGCCTCTAAGAATATCTTATAGAGATATTCTTAGAGGCAATCTAAGGGTTTTAAATAATATAAAAGGGTATTCGCTGCATTTTTTATTAACAAACATATTATTATATTATAGCAGTAGGTAGTTTCGCAAAAGGAGCTTGCATAGTTTACTCAAATTCAATTTTAAAGAAACAGCGAGGGGATTCTGCCATATAAAAGCTTTCACGGAAAGCAAGATAGCGTAAAGGTTTTTCAACTTTCAAAGCACTTGAAGCTGTTATTTCGAACGCAATGTAAACAAAATGGAATTGATTACGAAGGAGTTTTCTTTTAAGTTTATTTTAACAACTCGCGTGATATACGACTATTACCCACGAGTTATTACTGAAATTATCAACCGACTGATGAAGTATTTCGTTTCATAGCTCAAACTATCGTAATCACGCATTCCATAATGGGAAATATATTAAAAATAAGGAACAAATAGGTTCACTTGTGTAGTGAAACATCTCTGAAATTCTGTTAAAACTTGAAAGACACAATTAACGCATCCCATGTAAACAAGGCCAATGTTGTCGTATGATCTGATGGTTCGCTGGCGGGACCAGATGATACATTATTCATGAGTAAGTATTGTCTTTACTACCCGATACAAAAGAAGTATTCTGTTAAACTGGTTATTTTCTGGGACTAAAACTTCGATAGAATAAAACAATAGATCATAACTCGTACAAAGGCGTACTTTAGGATTTATGAAGATTGTGATATTGGTGATTTTTTATCTATAGTCGTATAAAATTTCTTGGAAACTTGCCTTGCACGACGGTCCTTATTTAGATTTAAAAAATCCGCAGATAAAAACATAAAAAATGTCACTTTGAAGTTAGATCGCTTTATTTGTACGTACGGATATAAAGTTTGCATAGACACATACATCATACCTGTCCATTGTGTCCTGTCCATCCAGGCTAGCTTTAGTACTCTTTTTCAGATAGATGGCGGTGTAAATAAATTGTGATTAATGTATTTTAGTTGTAGTAGAGTAGTGTAGAGTTTTATTTCAATTTACATTTACATCTAATAAGACTTTTAACTTATTCTGTTCATATTAAAACAAACAAAATGTAAACATATGAATACGCAAAATATGAAACCTCTTGTACGTACATGTTTATAATGAGTCTAAAAGTGAATACTAACTACATACAATTCACATTTTCTCATGTAAATCTCCGTAAAATCCCGGCGGAGTTGTAATAGTCCTCTAAATACCGCGGAGCCGGGGCAAGGTGGTTTCAACAGTCTTGTAATTTGCTCGTAAGCTCCACTTTGGAAAATATGCCTCCTCCAAAATAAAGCCACTAATATCATTTACATTCGAAAATAATATTACGAATTCAAAACATGAGAACAAATTTTCTGCCTACTTAAGACTCGGATATTTTGATATTCCACAAGGAATATTAACACAATCTCTGTAAGTACGTTCATATTATACCTACGTTAGTTATCCCTGTTTGCATCTACAAAGGTCGTTTCCACCGTGAAAAATAAAAGCATCAACAAGCTATTCACTCGTATGGATAACCCTCATGTTACATTCCATGGGGTTCTGTAAATAACCTATTATTGCGTTTTCTTTCTGTCTCCGTTTAGCTGGAACATGACATGTACAGTAATATAAATACCAAAGAGTACAGTGTGTATATTGTTTGAGACATGTTTCTCATTACTCTCAATACTAGGTGTCACAGGTTTCACTCGCAAAGTCCCGTTGCCGTGGGAACGTCGTTTTAAAATATATTCAAATTCAAATAAAAAAAAACGGTTCAGTGACCAGATACCTTTTTATAATATACGAGCGACCTATCTATTAAAAAACAGCATCAAAATCTGTTGCGTACTTTTAAAGACCTAAGCATACATAGGGACGGACAGACAGCAGAAAGCGACTTTGTTTTATACTATGTATTGAAGTATAGGTAGGAATCAATATTACTACGCCAAATAACTACCTATCTATTTTCTCTTAATTGTAATTGGAAACTGCTAATAGAAAAATGGTATATTATTGATATTAAAATTAAGTTTAAATGGCATGTGAGGATCGATTATATTAAATACAAGCGGCCCGTCCCGGCTTCGCACGGGTCAGCATTTCTAGTAAAAATATAGCCAATGTAACTTTGGGATAATGTAGCACTCTAATGGTGAAATCATTATAGAAATCCGTCCAGTAGTTTTAGAGTTTATTCGAAACAAACATACCAAAATATAAAAATACAAACTTTCTCTCTTTATAATATTCGTAAGTAAAGATATGTACATGCACTTCTATTCTAAATTTACATAATAATTTTAATAAAATTATTATTATATTATAAAATGTCATGAAGCTTTCGGATTTTATTAGCATGTATCAACCAGGATATTCATAGCGGTTATTACTAAACTAGCTATTAATTTAGAAATTTAAAAAAAAACCGAAGGAACAGTTCTGTTCCTTTCAAAAATATTAAATAAGACACGTTGCTATGTCAGTTTATCCCTATTTTACTATACATATTACGCCAAGTTTCCTCGGTTCGTTAACACACACTAGTGCTGCTATTTATTAAGTCGCTCATAAGTTTTTATGATGTAATAAAGTGCCAACGTTCGGTCAGCGGAAAGTATAAGTAGTTACCTAATTTGTACGAATCATATAGGGAATGTAAATGATATTACTTTTAGCCGTATTCCTCAAAGTACCTACCTAATCGAAACATAATATATACTTAAATATGTAGTAAAAACTAGTATGTATTTCCGACCAAGCTGTTTTCTCGCGATACAGAAGGAAGCGAGCGAATGTATGTTAATGTTACTCCGTAATTAAACCATGATCTATCTACTGTTAAATACCTCATATGTTTTATTTGTTAATCACTACATAGAATAAAACAAAGTCACTGCCGCTGTCTGTCTGTGCCTGCTTAGATCTTTACAACTACGCAACGGATTTTGATGTGGTTTTTTTTAATAGATAGAATGATGCAAAAGGAAGGGTTATATGTGTAATACATCTGCATTGCACCCGTGCACCCATGGCGTCGCGGGCGTCGCTAGTAATAATAAACAAATAACATAAACTCACATTATACAATAGCAATTGAGTGCAAAGTTATATTGTCGGTGATCGTGCAATACCGCGTAAGTGTAAGACTGATTGTGGCTAATAAGGTGTAATTTCGTCCATCGTGCAATTTCGCTTTATTTGTGTTGTAAAGGGTGAAATATCAATTTGCTGCATTTAATCTTCAATCTTCTTAGCTAGCAAAACCTGTTCCCGTAAGATCTTCATAATTAAATATTTAACATTTAAGACTCAAATATTTTTTTTATTCAGACCAGTAGTATCTGAGATGAGCGCGTTCAAGGAAACAAACCCATCAGCTTTATACATATATTAGTCACTTGCGCGGTATAATATATTAATAAAAATGAATTTTATCCACATTATTCCCTAATAAGTGGGAAATTATGTACATAAAATCGTTAATTCATCATCTTACAGTAATATTGATATTTTTACTAGTAATCATGTATTTAGTGTAATATTGACTTCAAGCTTGCAATTTCTTTTCGAAAGAACAAGCAATACTCCGATCAATCCGGAAAAAGCTTCTAGCTTTAATCCGACAAGGTAGTATAATCGTATAGATCCTAAATCACAAAAGCGCACGGGTTATTTAAATTCAGACGAGATATTGTGTGAAGGAAAACTGGTGTGATTTATGTAGGCGCTGGGACTGCTATTGTAAAAGTTTAAATGTGTCGGCTAACGGGTGGCTGTTGGCCCTGTCGTCCTACGCGTACTCAGCACGCCATGCCGACCTAACGCGCCACGCGCCTGCGACGTGACTCCATTAAACTTTTGGACTATCTGCCTTGAGAAAATCTACATAATATCAACAAAAAATTACAATTTCCGGGAGTTTTGTATGGTTAGTTGGTTTTATCGTCCTAGTTTGTCAGCTACGAGTAGTTGGTATGTGAGCATAGTTCTCTTTTTTTAAACTGTTGCTGGATAATGATTATAAGCTATTTAGCAATGAAAGTTGCGTCGAAGTCGGTACTACCATTTTTTAAAATAAACGGAACACACGGACAAGCACATAGAAAGACAACTTAAAAATAGCCAATTCCTTATAAGCTATCTACCAGTGAAAGACCCGAAGCTAAAATTCATCCAGCCGATATTGAGATTGGCAACAAAAAAACAGACGGACTTTCAACATTTTTCTAAATTCTGTTTTCGTTATGTGGTAAAGTCTTGTTATTTTTCCACTACAAAACTCAAATTTTATATTTATGTATATATACTAAGTTTATTTACGACATATATTTAAATATTTCATATGTTTTAATCCTAAAATATTTTATGTGCAAATGGACAGAACGCCAATCTTTGATTAAATCGTAGGCAATAAAAACTAAAAAAGTTATTTTTTATTCGTGAAATACACATGAATTTTAGCAACTCGTCAATATTTTAATGATATTGTATCATCAAAACCGTTTAAAAGAATTAAGTACGCGACCTACCATAGTAGCCTCTTAAATTTTAAGCATATGCATGTAAAACAGAAATCACTTAGCAGAATAAAAATCCATTTTAGGGTAATGCAGGCGATCGAATAAGCAATTGGCACATCTGTATGTATAATGTAAGGATGTATACATAAGAATGGCTCCGGGCCGCTGTGGCCGTTGGGTGCCTCGCGACTGCCACAGAGCCACTGAATAATTCAGGACTATTGAAGTGTTAAGGCGTGTGCGCAAACACCGTAATATTCTTTTAATATTTATGTTATTACCACACACTCGAAAAATAATCGTGCGGTAGATGGAAACATTGTTTTGCTCGACCTTGTAAACAAATGTCTGGTAATATTATGTCATATAATATTAATACAACAATTATGTTCATCCCGAAACGGAGTAAATTTATTTATAATTTTATCTAATTAAATGGCAAAGGGGGGTTGAAGAAAATATATTGTGCAAAAATAAACATTCCCATAAATGCTTTAATTTCTTATCCCATTCTGTTGTGGTACTTATGGCCCCACGGGTGTTTTGTAAGAGATTCATTAATACTCGTCTGCCCAAGAACAGAACGTTCAGCGTTCACTTCTATATACGTCTTAATACTTAATAGGAGCAAAAGAAAGGGTAAGCTATATGATGCTAAATTGTGGTTACATTTCAAACACACTGATAGGATAATTTATTATGCACAGTGAAGCTTAGCTTAGCTGTTGATACGGTCGCAAGGAAACCAAACATTTTACATATTCGATGAAGCGGTGGATACGTGTGTACCACGTAAAAGTAGATTGTATATATTATACTTTCCATGTCACTATGGATTAAATTTTATAAATAAAATTTGCGCTCACTCTAAACAAATCCTGTTAAAATATGTAAGATGAATGAGAAACTTCATAAAGCTGCCCATTTTTCTACCCCTCTCATCCTAAATTACATAACATTATTCTTTTCGAAACAAGTGTAGCGTGGAAATGTCGTCACACACTTTTTATCACGGTTGTGGCGCGGTAAAGGATTATGCACGGGACTTACCAAATATCTTGTTCACTACGGCCTGAATTTATGCGAATATAAATTTGTTGGCATGAAACAATGTGTGAGCGTTGTGAGCTGTATCGTATACCGACGCGCTTTACGCTTATCGGCTCGGAATCTGAGTGGATACAATCGTTCAGCCTCATACACGAATCATCTCGATGACCGACACCGAATTCCCATACCATGAAATCGCGCATCGAATCTGCATATAATACATTATATCGATGTTAATAACGTCCCCGTTGTTATGGACGATGCTCGGTCTCTATCAATATAATCAATGAAGAACATGTAGGTTTCCTCATAGGCATATTAATTTAGAGCATAAGATAAGATTTCGATCAGATTTTTCGAAATGGTTACGAATATTTAAGTTGTTTGTTAAGTTGTTTTATGTAATTAAACTCAGAGGAAAATGTATAGTTACAATATAACTATAACCAAAACTACAATATGTAAGGGCATAATATGTGTGTATACTAGATGACGTGGTTTTATACCTACTTTTTTTTTACACAGGCTGAGCCTGTTTATAGAATAATTCTCGATGGTAAAAATTATGTTTGTTTATTTGTTTAATTAACTACCACCACTATGTACAACTTAGATGTAAAATCTTTACACTGTAACAATGTTTTCCTTTTATTTAACACCACGCTTATTTATCAACAGCAAAATGAAGCCGCACATAAAAAAAATAACAAAAATCTAAAGAGAATGCGAAAGAAAACTTCAAAAACAAAGCTAATAAAACGATAAAACAGCGGGAAACTTCTAAGGGGCTAGAGCAAAGGTCTTCTGAAACAATGTAAGCAAGCCTCTCGCGAACCTTGATTGCGCTACGCAACAACAATTCAGACAGACCGAAAAACTTCGTTTCCAGTTTCTATTCGAAAATTTACTGCACAATGCATTGCTTGGAGATTTTTTTGTATTAAGTGTAGGTATGGCCGACTCGTAAGATGTAGGAAGCATCGGAAAACCCAGCTATTCATTTTCGTTAAATTATCATTACGTAAGTAAGCCGCTAAAGTGTTGACATATATTAGTGTGGAATTTAGATTGGAACTGATTTCAACTTTGTATGAATTATATATCATCACTTGCGTATTTCACACCTCCTGTTACTACAGAATTTCCTTGAAAACCTTAAATTTTAAACAGAAAGAACTTGTAAAATTCAAGGCGGGAACCGTTGTTGCGAATTCATATCATCATATTTCTTGCGAGGGGTTGGATGAATATACATTTATAAGCAAACAAGATTCCAAAATTACACATACCAACCAATCTGAGTAGTTTTGCATTCCAAATGCTACGCAATGCATGAAAAGAGCATTGCAGTTGAATATTTTTAAGGAATAGTAAGAACTTCGTTGTTTTTCTTTCATTGAGTATATTCAGAAGTGTTTGTGGAGACTCTTGTCGGTATGTTTGTTCAGAAAACGATGTGTATAAAACCTGGTATGTTGATGTAACGTCGATCTTACTTTTTAACTTGTGCATTTGATGTAGTAAGTGAACTAAAGCTACTAGGCATGTATGTAAGTAACTACTACTTAACTTTAAAAAATATGTAGGAACCTATTGTGCAGTTTATCCCTAGTAGTTATGTTATCTGTGGCTTCGACTCGTAATATTAATTATTTGACTGCTTATTACTATACAATTAGAATTATAAGTAATTACAATATTATAAATTGCCATATAAAACTCCGCCCAATTCCAGCCACTCAACCAATCTCAAAGGAGATTTGTAAAATAAGGAGTGCCGGATGGCTCCGTTGCCATCCGGCTAAACCGACACAACCGGTCAAAGATCAGGCGCAGGACCAACGGCTTAAAGAGTTCTCTTGCTTCTTCTTTTTTTCGATGTATATTTATAAGCTAAGAGACTTTTGCTACTTCATGCTAGTATGTTACGAGTTATGACCAGGAAAAATCGCAGCAATCGCTTTTCATAATAATATTCCTTGTCAATAATTGACGTTTTACTTTAAAGATTTCTAGACCCTATTTTTTCGGACGGTTCCCTTTTTTTCCCATTTATGTAGATAGCCAAGAGGCTTTTGCTACTTCACCGAGCATACAGGCGACCAGAGCTTCTGCCTTATAAAATGGTTAATAAACCACAAATAAAGCAAACTGCGCAAGAGGGCGCCCCCTGTGGGACTTGGACCTCGGCTCAGAGCGGTCGCTGTCGGAGGTATTGAGGGATTATGACTTAAGTAGTTTTGTGCGACTGTCGTTACAGTTCGTGGGAATCTCAGACTTCGGATCTACGAGAGTATTGGCAGGTTCTCTGCAAAGTAAGTTTCGGAAGGGCGAAATTTACTGTCCTTTTTTGTTATCATACTATTGAAAACAGCTGTATACATATTACAATAAATTGACTACAAACATAACAATTCAAATTGCATACACACGCGTTACGAAAAGGTAGAATTAATCACATAATCCATACCTTCTGCGTTTTCCGAAACAGATTAAAGTCCGTACCCATAATGGGGACACCGTACAATATATCCGATGCCACAATATGTAATATTATAATAACTTAAGCCAACCAGAATGTTGATTAACATAATGCTTGTTTTAGAACTTAACATAAGATTAATTTAAAAATAATATTATTCAATATAGCTACTCAGAATAAATGATATTCTCAGAGTATATAAAAAATAATTGCCAAAATTTATGTACACGCAACTTGAAAACACTTGACCGTTAAGCTGATTCTTGTTTATTGTGTTCGTTTTTATGAGAACGAAGTTGATATACATGAAAAATTCGAATAAAAAATGTAAAAATACAAGAGACCAGGCAAAAAATGTTGACAGACGACGTGGGCACCCACAGGTGGAATTAATATAATTCTCATTAAATAAGATTTTAATACGTAACTAACTTGTCGATTTCGCTCTCTTAGCTCCCGTTCCCGAAAGAACTTTATAGTTTAATATTTTACCGAACGTAGCTTCTATTGGTGAAATAATTTTTGAAATCGATCAAGCAGGTGCGGAGCTCATTCAGTAGGTAACTAAAAAAATCCATTCCACATACACCAAATTCATCAAAATGGACCTATCGTACAAAGATATAAAGTAAGTCGTGGTCTTAACTAACTAAGTGGTCCAGATCTAGTGTGCTACTAAACGATTTTAATCAATCCTAAGCAGTTAATCTTGAGGTAACTTTTATACTAAGAGATAAACTCAAAGTTGTAACAGACGTACCAACGCAATGTGAGCCTCTCAGAAGTTTAAACTTTACCTTACTTCACTTTTTATTATTCCTCAGCCCATATAACGTGGCTGAACCTACATAGTGACCGCAGTATTATGTTGTAACAAACAAGAAAATGCTGCTGCCCGTTGCTATACAATTATTAAAGATGATGTTTTATCAATCAGGACCAACGGCTTAAAGTGCTTTTCGAGGCACTGACAATAGTCCCTCAACCAACCAAACCTGGAAATAAATCTTAGAATTTACTCAAAGATTTCCTGTCCAGCGTCGGAATCGAACCCACGACCTTATACTGGGACGCTTAACATTGTTGTTGCTGTATTCAAATTAAATCAAATTTAAATGTTCAAGAAGTTAAACATACTTAAAAGATTCTTAATTAAACATTAAATGCAATACGGAAGATGATTTACATATTATTATTTCTTTTAGAAGATAACATTTCTTTAGCATAAATAATATTCAAAGTAATGTTCTACAAGCATCTGAAGATGAAACTCTATAATAATTAATCACGCCATTAAAGTTCCACGTTGTATATTTTGTGTAACTTTATTGTAATTTACGGACTGTTCTGTTCTTTGTAACTTATGCATTTTGCAAACTGTCCTCGAAAATTGTTTTAGTATTTGTGTGAGTTTGCCAGATTGTGCGATGTTCGCTTTTAATTAGTTTCTGTCGAAGTCTGTTCGGCAGCGCAGTGCCTCTCAAAGAAATTACCGAGCATCGGCGCGGACTGTTGAGTTCTACATTGAAAAATAGCTTACAAAGAAGAAAAACTGATTAGGTATCTTCAGCTACTAACCAAGTATTCAACACAAAAGCTTGTAAACCTCTATAAGACTAGTTTG
Organism: Nycteola revayana; assembly: GCA_947037095.2. NCBI lineage: Eukaryota > Metazoa > Arthropoda > Insecta > Lepidoptera > Nolidae > Nycteola > Nycteola revayana. The sequence continues at coordinate 14,743,347 of OX344846.2, read as the reverse complement.
GATACCTATAGCCAATTAGGAACAGTGAAACCATTTACCTACTGCATTTACGAACAATACAATTTTATTACTAAAAGTAATCGAGCAACAAACTAAAACTAATTTTGAACACGTAGTTACTTTATATGATTGAGCATACTACTATCTAACTATGACTTTGGAATATAAGAGAAAAAAACAAGGCAATATTTAAATTGGTTATTCATTGAATAATAAGAGACAAAATGGTCGACATATTTACGCAATCAAATAAATGGACGTTATTCGTAATCATTTATTGTTACTGAAAGTACATAGCTATTGGGTACACAATTTCGATAAACTGTCCGAATAAATGAATTATTGTAATATCTTTTGAGAGCATTCTATAGTGAGGTTATTCCATACAAAACAGATTTTAGTATATTTTTGTCAATAAATTGTTGTACATATTGAGTTACTTGTCTTTATTTATTTATTTATTTATTTATTTATTAGGACATCCAGTAGTTGTTACATTACACATACAAAATTAAAAAAAATATATAATAAATAGTTGATAAATGCACAACACGTTAAGGTGTCACAACATGCACACATATGGTAACATTAATGTAAACATAAAAGAAAAACAAAAACAAAAACATTGAAAAAAAGACTTATTCTAAACATTAATTACTTATTATAAAATTACTTAATAAAACAATAAATTAAACTAACCAAATTAACATAATGAGGAGACTATAATAATATAATAGAAAATAGAAAAAGGTTAGATATCTCGTCTACTTCTTAAAAATCCCAGCACTACGTTTCTAAATGTGGACAGTTTATCAGCAAAAACATCTGCCTCACCACAAATAGCATTATATGCTTTTGACAAGCGGGATATAGGAGAATTTTTTTTTAAGTTTGTTCTGGCAAACGGCTGGTGCAACAATCCCGCATTAGCAAGCGCACGTCTTGGCACGCGACGCGGCACTCGAATTTTGAATGATTCCAAGAGAGGTGGACAGTCGATCTCATTTGTTAATACTTTGTACAAAAAAGTCATGTCATGAAGTTGTCTACGACACAGCAGGGTATCCATTCCAAAGTGACGCAACCTATCACTAGAGGATGGCAGTTGTTTATGAAGTTTACATGAGAAGGCTAGATGTCTTAGGAATCTCTTCTGAATCCGCTCAATTCTCAATTTATGCACATTGTAATGGGGCGACCAAACTACAGAGCAATATTCTAGGTGACTCCTTACGTAAGTATTATAAATAGCGACTTTCGTTTCGGGATTCCGGAATTTTTTTCCATTACGTATAATAAAGCCCAACATCTTGAACGATTTTTTGATGACGTTATCTAGATGGGGTATGAAAGTCAGTTTGGAGTCAAAAATCACTCCCGAGTCCTTTAGCTCTGTTTTCTCCATAAGTACAGATCCATCAATGTGATACTGTGTCTTTACAAGGTGGTGGTTGCGTGAAAAAGTGATCTTGAAACATTTATTAATATTTAGTGACATATTATTCACAGTACACCAGCTGGATATAGCATCAAGGTCTCTCTGAAGCAGATGACAGTCCGTAGAGTCTTTTACAATTTTGCATATTTTTAAATCGTCAGCAAATAGGTAAGCGCTACTATATTTAATTGAAGAAAGAATATCATTTATAAATAAGTTAAAAAGCCAGGGACCTAAATGAGAGCCCTGAGGCACTCCTGAATTAACTACGTATGTGTTAGACTGAAATCCTTTTACTACAACATATTGCGTTCTACCAGATAAATAAGATTGAAACCACTTCAGAAGAAAACCATAGATACCATATGAATCCAACTTTTCTAATAACACTGTGTGACAAACTCGGTCGAACGCCTTAGCGAAATCCATATAGACAGCATCAATTTGAGAACCTGCATCAACCGCATTCATTAGCTCGTTATGATAAGCGATGAGATTAGTATTTGTGGATCGGGATTTGATAAAGCCATGCTGCTCGTTAACAAAAATCTGTCGGGTATGGTTTTCCAGGTATGGATATAATAGAGCTTCAAATGATTTAGCAAAGACAGATAAAATTGAAATAGGTCTATAGTTAGAGATATTATCCTTATTGCCCGACTTGTAAATGGGGACTACTTTAGCGGCTTTCCACATATTTGGGAATATTCCGGTTGATAGCGATTTCTTTATAATGAGGTATAGTGGGTAACTTAGAGATAAGGCACATTTTGAAACAAAATATGGTGGTATTCCATCTGGTCCCGCTCCTTTATGAACATCAAGCCGTTTCAAATGCTCAAAAATATGACTATGAGCAATATGTATTTCTCCAATAGCGTTAATGCATAAACTAGTTTCGTTAGACTTAGCAGCTTGATTAGAAGAGGAAACGAATGTAGAAGAGAAGTATGATGCAAACAGGTTGCATATTCCTGGACCATCCGAAATACTTATATTATTAAAGCTCATGGTATGAGGTACTTGGATTGCGTTACTACGTTTATCTTTAAGATATCTGTAAAAGAATTTAGGGTTAATTCTAATGCTGTCCTCAATTTTACTTATGTAAGCATTGTAGCAGATCGTTGCCAACTGTTTGCATCTTTTGTTTAAAATGTTCAATGATATTTCATCGAGGGGATTTTTAAAGACCCTGAATGTATGCAACAACTTGTGTTTCTCATTTGTTATCTTTATTAACTGTTTGTTAAACCAGGGTGGATGTTTTCCTTGAACATATTTAAATTTAGGTACGTGTTCATCAATCAATTTATTCAATATTATGTAAAGGGCCGATACCATATCATTAACACCCTGGCATTGAGCAAATTCACTATCCCAGTTCACTTTGTCTAGTTCAGAGTTAATAATATCAAAGTCCGCCTTGTGAAAGTTACGCCGTAAAATTAAATTACTTTTTAACGATCCGCTATATATGAATTTTATGGTTATTTCTAAGATATGTTTTATGTTTATGTTATATCAGTTTTCCTTTTATTCTTTATTTGAAAACAGAGTCATGCTTACTTAAATTAATTCTTTACTTATTCATTATTTCTAAAGACAAACCCTTTAGCTACTATGAATACCAACTACCGACTAACGGAGCAGCAGTCGAAATTGATAACATTTATCGTTACGGTGAAATTTACAGCACAATTCCCCAAAATATTGCAATTACCTTACATGTGTTATTCATAATATGAAAGTATATAGCATACGTTCGCGCTCCATCGGCACAGTTCCCTTAAGTACTTAATCCCCACCATTTAACAAACGCTATGTCGTTATAATAAAATAATGCGCGTTCATCGTAATGCGATTAACGCAATATCGCCGAATAAAAGAACCGGACGTTTTGTGATAAAATGTGCAAACGAATTTAATGTAGCCATATTAATAATACCAAATTTATAACAAAGGTGAATATGAGGCTCTTACGTAACATTACGAGATAAACATTGCTCGCCAAATATCATTACAGCGCTTGGCGTGATCTTGATTACGGTTCGCGGTTGACGCGGTCGCTTTATCTGTGCCTGTAACGTAATGATAGTGACTGTCTGCCTTACGCGACATGTCACTAAATGGCTATAACATGGCAGAATTATTACACTACGTTGTAGTCGCAACTACGTCCGCATTAAAGCAACTCATAACCAGGATAATTTTAAATAGGAATATAAAAGAGATTAATTGTACGCCTCCGGTGCACAGAATTGTGATATTCGGGGTTATATCTTTTTACAATGGTTGAAATAGGTAAAAAGTTTTGAAATGCTTTTTGCGTAGAAAATATGGTATGCAGGCCGGTATGCGTTATGAATGTGCAGAACGTTATAGCTGCGACTGTATTACAGTTACGACAATAAGCAGTAGCACTGGACAATTTGCGACACATGTTCCACTCGACAAGCGCACATCTACAATTTTTATGTGTTGCAATTTGCTAAAAAACGCGATACCTATTCTAACTAAAGTTCACAATGGTATTGCATACCAAGTTATATTATTTAGTAACTATTTAAAAAATATTCGATTATCCGAATTAGTTTTTTCGTATTCTAATTCAAAAGTTTATACAATAAGCTACCTAGTTATGATCGCTCTCCGGAACGAAACAGTATTAGATTAAGTATAATAGGATTATATAGGGTAGCTTACTTTCGTTACAGCAAGACACTTTAATTTAGATAGTTTTGAGGAAGCTGCTATAATAATTAGACTTTGAGACAAATTGTTTTAGAGTTTTTTGACAAATTCTAAGTTATATTATTCTTAATAAGTACTCCATAAGAATAGCTAATTATAATATAATTAGAAAACTCGCTTTTTTTCTGAAGTAAAATCTATTTATTTTCAAGCACGTAAAGTTATAAATAAAGTGCACACACAATTCACCCAATTTATAAGAAAATGTTACCGCAAATATTCGTAACCATAAAACCGTGTGGAATCGTGTCATTGAACAAAACAGAATTTTAAATCGCCTCATGCCAACTAGCAACTAATAAATAAAAAAAAAAAGTATTCAATTTCTTTAAAACCCATTTTTGCGTTAACAGGAAAACGTTTTGTGGAAAATGAATTTAAAATTGAGTTTACAAATTACTCAATGCGGACGATATGACCGTTCTGATTTCACGTTCCATTGAACAACCGCCGAGACTGGAGGACGGCTAGGGTTTATAGCAAAGAAACGAAAATGGACAATGTAACGAGGCCGGTGTCGGATCGAGATGCAAATTAATACGCGGCTCTGGATCGACCACATGAATATGCATGGGCAGTCCGCTCGTTGTGGAATAATATCCTAGTGGCCTCGGACAGGGTCCACCGCCCGCGACGCGCAAGACGACGCCCGCATCAGCATTTAGCGGTGCCCTCAAATTCTAAGCGTGAGATAAAAACATATATGATCATATCAAATTATTACAGAATTGATTTTTAAGCCGCGTGGGAACAATCCTTCATGGAATTGCTGCCTCCTTCGATCACTTATAAGTGATAAGCGAAGGTTGCTTTACTATATATTATGACAAATGTTGCGGGTCGATCACAAGAGAATTATTTGTGACAAATCTTGAGGAATCAGTCTTTTCGATCGTGTCCATGGATGTATTTTATAAAGACATTGCGAAATAGGACTGCTTTTTTAATTGTACTACGTAAAATACCACACAGTCATTCGTGTAACTAAATTATTATACTACATTAAAACATATAGTCTTGGGTTTAACTACAGTATAGTTAAGTGCCCACAAAAGATAATAGCACATTAATCATATTTACCCACTTTGATATGGAAATGCAATATAAGCATGAGCTTATGTGGTAACGCGCCGTAGCATTAATGTTTCATATTTACTAACACAATAAACTGCACTTAGCACACTCCACTTTATAGCTATATCACAATATATGATGAATATCGGAAAACTCATTTTCACAAAATCACATTATGTGCCGAAAGTCGTAAAGCACACAATAATGCTCGTAAATAAGAACACAGCTTCCTGCTTTCGGGATTCGCCGTATTCAGTGCAAAAAAATCAAACGCATTCAGACCCCGACAATCGTAAAAGTGATACTTATTATTGAAACTTGGCATACTTCCACTTTACCTAAATATTGCTGTCTTGGTACAGTAGTGAGCAATAACAATTTACAAAAAGTACAGCGTGCCAAAAAAACACGGCATATTTTTCTTTGAATCCCAAGGAGTTGTTAAAATTCATGAACATAACGAGCGAACAAGTTTGGAACAAGTAGAGTTAATTGGAGTTGAGACGTGATAGAACATTCGTACGCCGAGTGCGCGGCCCGGTGATTGAGCAATACGGGGCGCGGCGTGGCGCGTGTGAACGGTGCCCACCTTCAGATAATATACTATTTAAGCTGTTATCACGTCCACTCATTGCATCACAGGCGTTCAGCTGTCTCATGGATTCCTTCGAATTTACCATGACCGTTAACTGTACAGAACAGATGTCGAGTGTTGTATAAATTACTCTTAACATTCTATTTAAATTGAAATTAAATAGGAAACTTTTAATAAAAATTAGACTGAACTAAAGTTTGGATACTTTAGCGCAGTTTAGTTTTATATTATCATATCTCTTTGAGAAGTACCTAGATCTAACTATTGACCTACTTTCGTTTCACTATTTTTATATTGTCCATTTAACTAATAGTTAAACAAGTTGAAATAACAAAATTATTAAAAAGAAGTACTTAAACACTTGTATTAAAGTATACTTCTGTCTGTAGAATAATACTGTATATAACTGAAGTTGATGAAAGTTATAAAACAGAAACCATTTGGATAAACATCCTAGACAATAAAATGCTTTCGCTATATCGCAGGTAAAACTTTTCAATTTCAAATACATAGCTATAGTTATAGTAGAGGGTCGCCTCGTGAGCTGTTATTACTTTGCCAGGATCCGTAGCCGACTACGGAAATGAACTATTCGCCGTCGCCGGCGACTCAATTACCAACACCGGAGAAATTAATCATATCTCAATCAATTTTGCATCAATGATATTCTAATCGATGCTGTTTCTCCTGATTTAATATTTTCATGATACATATTTCAGTATCAAACGTTCTGAAATCACAACTCTCTGTTCAAAAAGGTATCATTTTAAATGTTATTACTTGCGTATTGAAGTCGATATGAAAGTAATTCAATTGGTGAATTAGATTTCCAGTAAAGCTTAATAACAAGTTCAACCCAACTGAATTAATAGTAGATATGCATTGATTAGGAAGGTACCCACTCTCTCCCAAATATCGATGTCCGGTTTAATTAGTTTTCGTTCGACAATCAACGACCTTACACATACGACCTTAAAGAGAATTGGTACCACAATCTATGAGCTTTCACGACGGTATATTTATACATTTTTTTATTTTAATGTTTTTACAGTTTTATATTGATCATGAGACGATAATTTTGCTCGGAAACCTAATAAGAATTTATAAAGAAATGCGTAGGTATAAAAAGCTTAAGTGTCCTCCACTTATTTCATATATAAATATATTCAAACCACAACACAGATTCATGAACCATCTGTTGCCTAATTAACCGTATAGTGTAATATCGTAGTCATAAATTTATTATTCCTATAAACTATTACAATTATTAGTACAATAAATATTTGCGAAAAACTGATGGTCGGTTTTTGTTCTGTTCTATTGTATTTGTGATCTTTTATATTTAACGTAGATACTACAGTTACATAAATGTACGTTTAGAACGTACAGCTATCCCACATTTTTGCATTATGTTGTTTCAAGCATTGCAGTATGAAAACAAGTACCTATCAGACTATGTTGCTAAATAATCTACCATTTAAAGTAGTCCAGCTGTAAAATCAGTGCATGGCCCAAAGTAGGCAAGAACAGCTTTACATGAATAATTAGGCGGCAAGTCGGACCCACTCGTCGCCGTTAAAAAGAATTATTTCGGCTAATGCTCGTCTCGACTGCTGGCGGGCAGCGTTGGTAATTTGTCACAGCCCACAACGCTAGAGATGTTTATTCAAACGAGGAGATTTTATTGCAACGACATAAATCTTCGGGGTAAAGAGAGATGGAAGTGACGTGGTTTCGTAATAGCGGTACAATGTGTTTCTCCTTCCGTACTTATCTCCCGACCTTTTATATTAGAGCCTGAATAGGCTATATACTTTAAGATATATAGGAGATCTAAAGTAGGCAGTCTCCATCATTTGCTCGGCCGCAAAAACATTATTTGTCAATGTTTATCGTATCGACAGTTGTGTTTGATAAAGCTCATATAATTGCATGTATATATATAATAATGAGATTTCAATATAAAAAATCCAAGTATGCTCCCATTAAAACCAATATGCAAATCCATAAAACAGATTTGAGCTTACATATTTCAGGATTGCGACCGTAAAATAAAATAAGATACATTTCCTGATAGTGTATGGGGAATACACACATAACGACTATTAAAATTACAAAACTTTCAGCGACAAGTCCATATAAAATTAAAATACGAGTTAAAATACATTTTGTGACGTCAGTTTGGGCAGTAAGCAAGTTATTTATTCAGTTGACCGCCTGTAATCGCTTCGGTTGCGCACGACTGCGGTACATGTCGTTATCATTTTGGACATTAATAAAACTCTATCCAACAGCATTTCTAACAAGCACGCCGCAAACTTTGTCCGTGGGGAATGGTGATCAGAGAGCGAGACCGGAATGAGCAAGGCGCATATTGACACATCCAACAAAATTTTATTATTTAATTTGTCCGAGAAATCTGCTCAATTGGAATTTACGCAGCAAATATTTGCGAAGAGGTCACTGCAAAAACATAATATACTTTTTATTTAAAATTGGTTTTGTGTAGTTCGTTTCTTAGTATCCTAACCTACATTAACGAGAGTAACGCGTAGTCTAAATTATACTTTACAAATATTATGGCTAATTAACAAAGCTATTATGTTGTCACAGCAAACACATATATTCCGCTAATTATGCAAGACGTCATACTATTATTGTATAACTGCGTGAATTTTCTGTGATATTGGTAAGATAAATATAGAATTGCAATGTTACAGTATGGTTAAGTAAAATTTATCCCTATACCATTGGATTATAGTTTTTTTTTCGTTAAAAAAAAGATTACTAGCAGAGTTAAGTTAGACCAGGAACTAAATCTTTAAAAAAGTGGTATGTAATCATTTAAGATTTTATTTTTGACTTATAATCATAAAGATAACAAAAAAGCATAAAAAATATGGGATCCCAATACTACGATTTTAACGATATCACATCCATAAGCAATTGGAAAGTAGATGTTGTAAACGACTGTCGGAAAAAAATCCAATAACTCAAGCTCGATTTTAATCAGAGAGTATTTGAATCTAAATTAGTTACGGACGCACCGGAGGTCCTTAAATTCGGGGTCTCCAATTAATGTACTGTTTCGTAAGGGTAATTACTGAGTCAACGGGCCCGAGGTTTCACCGTTTCAATAATAAATACTTGCAATGTTAAGGCACTCCAGAATAACATGGAAACTGATAAGCTTTTGCTGTAAGCGGTTACAGGTGTTCAAATTTATCAATGGGATTACGCAAACTGTAATACTTTGTTATGATAGTATGCAAACCATGTTTGTGTGCATTATAATATATAAAATAAAATATTATTTTGTTTAAGCGTAAATTTTTTATTTGTATACAACACTGACACCTGACTTAAAGTCACCCTTTTTATTTCAATAGGTACTTATATTCAAAAGGTACAGGATCGATTCCATAAATTCTTTCACCATTAGAAAGGTACGTTTTCCAGAAGTAACATATTAGGCTTTATTTTGTTACTAGATTGTCACGGGAGTGGGAACTACGTAGGTGAAAAGGAGACCCCATGTTTTTAATTTTTGTATTTAAAGGTTTGGAACTTCACCATCTTTCCGCCGGTGAGCTTAGACAGCTAAGACCTACATTAACAGGGTAAAACTGCGCGCCTCAGGTAGAATAATATGAATGCATCAAAAGCTAAGTTCACTTGACGTTGTTTTTAAATTCTTAGCGAAGTCAACTAGAAATGAATAATGTCGATAACGCTGGGGAATCTTTTTATAGCAATTTTTTTTTTTGGTAGTTCATCATCGGTGTTTCTTTCTATTTTTGTGGCTGCCGTTAAGATTAATGGTCGTTGCCTCGACGTTGGTGAAAAAACATTATGACGCTCACATAACAACCACATGACATAGCTGCAAATATCGTATTTAATTCCAAGAGCATAGAGGTATAAGTAATGTTTTTTTTTGTGTTTCTTGGTCACTTTACTAAATGTATTATTTTATTTGGTATGACTTTTATCATAAGCTGAAGCTTTAAGGAAGGAATACAGTTAGAAAATATAATATATGTATAAAACTAAAATAACTAGTAGAAATTAAAACTCACTTATAAAATACTGAATCAGATTATGAAAAAAAGAAGAAGAGAAAGTAGAAGATGAATAGTTTAAATTTAATGAAATTGTGAAAAACCCAACCATAGATTAGGTATATGAAATCATTTATATTGCGTATTCTAGTGTTGACATCGTCAAAATAACTACAAATGAAGAAATAAAAATAAATATAGGTATTAATACTAATAATAGGTATTTATTTATTTTAGTCGGATATTTTTGGCCGATTACCGCAAAACCAAAAGCAAGAGTTATAATTATTAATTACATAGAAGAATATATGAAGTATATGTAGTAAAACTACATTCAAATTTATGAATAGGTTAAGTATGTTATTGTTAGCAATAAAACAATACATATTTATTTCTCCGAAAACTTTAGCAGGCACACATTTGAATAGCAGAGCTCGAAAACAATAAGAACAACTTCAGCGTAAGCCGATTACGTAAAACAAACCGCGAATAATATATTATTTCTTATAATAACTCCCTCGGGCGGGAAAACATTACTTATTATGTCAATGCCAATAACATTTGTTTAACGCGATGAACAGTTTATCAACACAGTGTCAAAGAGATGTTTAAGCTTGGTTCCGGAGTAACGCGTCAACAAACACTGGGAACATAGATAAAGACATGACAAAATAAACATCACGTGCCACTATGAATGACTAAGTACAATGCTCAGACATTTTAAATAATTTTTTTTTATTTTTTTATTTATCTTTAACTTGCTTCTTGTTTTAAAATATATAAGAGATGTAACTGGGTTTCGCGTAAAATGTTTCCTATAAAATGTTTGCCTAGTTTTTACGGTAGAGGGAACGTTATTCATTATGTACAATGAAAATACGATATCAATATTGCACATTGGCCTATTTATATTTAAACCATTTATGTGAAAAACGTACCAATCCTAAATAATATGTATATATATTTGATGTGAGCACACTCACTGTTTTATTTTGGCTAGTGCATAATGATTATGGTATGTATTTTAAACGCAAAATGGATGATGAACACGAACACGAACGAGAACACATACAAACTTATACATAAATGTTGACAAGTGGAAATAAAAATGTGCGAAATATTACACTTCTTACAAAGTTTTATCTTCACGTATCCTATAAAGATAATACTTGGTTCTTAGAAATGACATACATTTTGTTGGTACCATTTTTTCAGATTAGATTTTGATTGTTAGCTCCGATAAGATCGTTATATAGCATTTGTGCATCCTCGGTCACCAAGTTTTATACCATTGTAAGAATTCTTTAAGAATAAACTTATCTGGTACGCGTAGCAAATAGGTAGGTAAGCATACTCGTAGTCTCGTAGCAACGTAGCTAACTAGACTCATAACTACGAAGTTCGTAGCAGTTTCGCATCTACTGTTATTTTACTTTATAATATTTAATTTATATAAGGCAACTGTAATGTGTATTTGAGTTCTATAAAGTAATGATGTCTTGCCAACGAAATGTTGCTTAATCAGACGGAAATGTATGAAGTTTAAGAAATAAAGTACCAACGTAAGTTGGGACAGCTTGACAGCCACCTTAGCAAAACCGGGCGCAGCCGGCGAGTCACCCGACGTTACAGCCGCAACTTGTTCATGAGCAAGTTCACCAACACACCAACTACTGAGTACGTTCCTAACATCAAGTATATTAGGAATGTACTGCAATAGAACTTTCTACTGGCTTTTACTACAAAAAAGTTCCATTCCATGTGAAAATGAACTACAGTACAATATTTTCTCAAAGCATGCGATAAAAACCTACGAGTTTATGTCAATTAACAGTAATTACGAAAAAGACGCAATTGAATAATTCGTGTTCCTAGCTCTTACTTGCAAACGTTCCTCGTTTTCCTAGCAAAAGAAATAAACTAACTAGCTGAACCCCTATTAGCTTTGACTTCCGCAGATTAATGTAGTATATGAGCATAATTTTGACTTTCTACAGCAATATTTTATATGCATCGATCCAAAATACTTGTATAATAAATAAGAATCAAAGTCCGGTAAACTCTTTCAAATTTTGAAACTTCATATCAGAACTAAAGTCGTTCAAAACTACCACTTCATACTAGATATCTATTTTGAAACTCCGCAGCTGAATCACAACATAATTTGTCAAATGTCACGCGTACACACCTCGTGGTTGCAAGAGTATTATGGTCATGTTCCTGGTTCATGTGTATTGTATCTGTATAGCGAAATTGCTTTTAACAAACCATTAAACTACGTTTTATTCAGAGCACGGTGTTATTACAGAAGTAATCTCTCAATAAATACCTTAAATCAATGACAAATGTTTTACCTCTTCACTATTTGTAGCACAAAATGTTATTTTTTATATTTTATAAAAATAAATACCTCCAACCAATCTTAACTTGCAAATATCGCTTTGCGACGGAGATGAGAAACTTTGGAATTTTTAAATATTCATACATAATTTAAATATAAATAACAACGTTATGTAGATTTGTTGGTTACTGTGATGCAAGACATATTTTGTAATACTATGTGTGTTACATTCATGTATCATTAAAGATGGTATCATTTCGTTTTGTTTTGATGATTATAAAAGCCACATCATAAAGTTTCGTGTAACAATGTATTACAAGAAATCAAAACTGCTTACCATTGTTCTTAGGAACACTTTCGTATAAGTTTGACGTAGGGCACTGTAGGATAAGTAGGTACAGGGGCGGTTGGGAGGGAGGCGGTGTGTCGGCGTCCGGTCATTTACGTCACAGCGAATTAGCGAGACAATCGCTCAACGTGACGCTATGGGTCGAGCGCCCTGCCGACGCAAATTGAGGACTCCACTCCAAACGAGTGATCCTCCAACGAAAGTTGACCCAAATGTACTCTGACTAGTGTTCGTGACATACGGGAAACGGCCAACACACGACCAACTATATTGTACCGAATAAACCCGCAAATTCATTACATTATATTTTATTTTATTATTTTCGTTTTGGATGTTGTATATTCTGAGTTTAATAAATTAAAGTCTTCATTTCATAAAATTTTATTCAAAAGTAATATTACATTACATCGTGAGAGAAAATCAGAACTTTTAAAATATAACGTATTTGAAAGGCTATGTAGATGTGGAGCTTTTAACGAGCGACTATTTAAACATACGAGTGGTTAGAAGCACAATGTAATTTATCAAGCACTTCAGAGGGTTTCCTTAATTTATTCCGTTGTTAGCTGCGTTGACGTTGGTTTTATCATCCATTAGCGTCGGTGCGGTCGGAGTGTCGGCTCTCGTTGAATGTAATCGCTCCCGTCAAAGATGAGTAGCAAAAGACGTCGCCAATTATACCGAGTTATTAATGCGTTGGGTGCAGAATTAATTAGTGCACCGTGCAAGCCTGATAGTGCACCCCGCGCCTTGATTTATGATGTCTACGAAAATATACAATCGTATACAGCAGTAGTCAACTCAAGATATACTTATGATTTATGCGTAGTTTAAAGTAGTATTAATGATAGTTGCACAGACGTATATTTAGTAATATGAGCCAAAATTACAATTGTATGAAATATATACGATGTTAAATGTAAATTTGACAATAATGAAAGTCCCAAATTAGATTCCGTCTTACTTGAATTTGGAATATAAATTGGGACTTGACTGTGATACCTATTGTTTTTGTGTTATTAGATATCTTTTTCAAATTAAATCTGAATACGTATATCAAATGTATAATTTATCAGACATTACGTTTAATAACGAACAGAAAATAACGAATACTAATAACGAAGCTTGCCAGAACTACTCAATCAGGCATGTTACAGTTAATTGATTAGTTCCAGCAATTGACGGTCAATCCGATTAAGAATAATTTTGCTTTATCGATGTGTTTATGACATACATATGTAGCAGTAACACAATAATAATACGTCACTACTCCTAGTTATATACGATACATAAACGATACCGCAATTCAAAATCATAAATTTATATCTAGCGTCAAATAATAATTAATCTGTCTCGATGAGATGTACCTACATGTTTATTACGGAGCAACTATTGTATTGTTGCTTGTGATTTCATGGAGAGAATTATTGTTGGTTTCTGATTGTTATGTTATAACTTATCATTTGTGACATGGCTCGCGTGCTCGCATCGCATCTAGGATATTTTCTCAGTATTATGACACATGCATTAATAAAATACGATTTAGTACGTGGTAGATCTTGAGGAATACGAGTGTTACACAAAAACAACTTATACGTCATTATAGGTTTAGGAAGGACTTCTAATTACTCATTGTTCGCTCTCTCCGACATGACGTAATTACTTCGCCTCCGGTTAGTAACATCTTGGAAAATTTTGGTTTTTGCCTAGGAAAAATAGATTTATACAGCTTATACCGTCATGATTGATAACTTTTTTATTTTACATTATTTATGTACGGTTTTTGATTTCAGCTATAAAAATGTAACATCAAATATCTAGTTGAAACCTTTATAGACTTTCGAGTAAATTTTATGCGGTAAATTCTGCGTAGTAAAAGTCCCACGCGCTGTAAAATCATAATCCTTTTACGACAGTTGCCCAAGAACATTGCGATGGACTAGTGATTCAACATCAGTTAAAAGACATTTTAAAGACATTATGGGAATATATAATTATATGAAAGTGCTTGTTAAGATTAAATTAACGTGGCAAGATGGAAGCCTATTTGAAGTAAACCAATACTAATTACCACATAAGTGTAACACTAAATATTCCCACTCAGCTGAAATTATAAGACGGATAGGTATATTTGGGGTAAATGGTTGAAATAGCTACAAGATGTAATCGGGTTAATAAGCAGTCTTAATGGATTATATATTGTGTAATTTCGTTTGTTTTAAGTAATCTGTAAATATGTATGAAGCAATAACTTGGGGGTGAGTAAAGTGTTTTATTAATTTTTATGTTATATTTAATTTCAGGTAAAACATTTTCAACCGACACGCTTTACATATAATTTAATAGTTTATTTCATAGTAATAACTGAATAAATTATCAATGCATATAAGGACAATATTGTAAGCTGCAACATTGTCTATAAAATGGGATTCGTTATCTCTAACTTTTCCCTTTTTTTAAATCAAAATCAGATTATAAAATATCAATTATATTATATATCAATGAAAATTAAAGAGCTTCGTGTATTCTCATTAATCTGTACCGTAATGTGTGTATTACACTGGTCCAACGGATAATGAATACCATTAATTTGCTAGTAATGCATTGTCATATCGAAACGGTAGAGATAACAACTGATTAACTATACATGGTATAAAGTAGGTTTAGGTATTCTTTGTTGGTATCGTTACTACATAGTTATTAATAATTTAATAATAATTAATCAAAGCTGAATAGAAATAACGACCTTTTAATCTCCACCATAACGATCTTTGCTTAATGTTTTAAAATTAAATACTCATTAGGATTATTGTCTAATCTACTACTATTATCATTTTAGAAGCAGAGGAGACGTTTCGCAATTTTGACTAACAAATTTTATATGTTATGTGGGCAATCTATTCGACATCGGACGTAATCTTCATTATTTAGTTTAATAGACCCAGTGTTACGAGCGTACAACTTCTATTTTGACCTAGACAACGGCACTTACTCCCAGACCCTAGTTTAATGATGCGGCTAATTGATACTCCTTGAGGAGACCATTTCTTATTAGATACTTAACTTGCATTGTTACACAAAAAATAACCCAGTCAGTTCAAATATTATTCATACTCGTAATTTAACAAAACACCGTATTTCCATAAGTATATCTTGGTATAATAAATTAAGAACAAGCATGTGTATAGAGTTATATTCATTTTATTTTTACCTAATGTTTTCTTTAAAAACATTTCATATAGACTACTATAAATATAGGCGTATCATTTTCTTGAATGTAATGAATTCGTAACATCATCATCATCAGCCCGTATAACGTCCACTGCTGAACATGGGCCTCCTCCCGAGGGAGGATATTTGTCATAGTCATCACGCTTGGCAGACGGGTTGGTGACCGCAGTATTATGTTGTGCCACACGAGGAAACGCTGCTGCCCGTTCCTTGATATACGATTATTATAGATTATGTTATAATAATCGGGACCAACGGCTTAAGGTGCTTTCCGAGGCACGGAGGGTAGTTCTTCAACCAACCAGACCCAGAATATGTAACTCCTTAAACTTATTAAGACCCTTCTCTGGCTGGAGACTACTCTGTTTCACAGCGGTATAAGTATCCCTTTTAGTCTCGGAGAACGTGGCTTGGAACCCCACGCTGGACTACAAATCTTTGTGAACATTCTTAGATTTCTTTCCGGGTGTGATAAGTGAGGCACTACTTTCCGTGCCTCGGAAAGCATGTTAAGCCCTTGGGCTCGATTGTTATTATATAATCTATAACAAGCGTATACCAGGGAACGGGCAGCAGTATTTCCCTGTGTGTGCACATAATACTGCGTGGTGACTATGGAAAATGCATCCTTTTGGAGGAGTCACAACTTCAGTAGTGGATGGGTTAAAGATATTTGGTTACATAAAAACTTAATAAGAAACTAACAATATTAAGAAGGCACGGCACCCTTCAAAAATGATTTCGCACGTCACCAAATGGTCAGTAAAACAGGATTTTTTTAGAAGCTTCTTATTTAGGTTCCGAGGGAATGAAGTGGAAAGTAATTGTATTGGCCGCCTTTACGATGTTACCAAACGAGAATCCCTTATATAGTCACATAATAAGGTAACCAACTGGAAAATAGCATGATTTAGTAAGTGGGATAAAATTCTAACCGGTTTGCGCAAACAAACTGTCAACTCAACCGTTGCCTTCAAAACTAGATTGTGACTGTTATGAATATTCGTGTTCGTGATAAAACTGACTTGCGAATTTCTAGAATTCGTAATCACAGGGCTAAGTAAGAAAGTATATGAACCGTATATAACCTGGTACTTATTTACTGCCAGTATTCGAGCAACGTTAATATTAAAAGACAGTAAACACAAGAGCCAACAAAAATGTTTTTACAAGCCAGCGATTAGGTGCTTTCGAACAAACTATGTTTGTGTTGTAGGAACGTACGAACGCAATAAACGTGACGTGCTATCTTTAAAAATATTTGCAGTTCTCTCGCGCTGACTCTATTCTGTTTAAATTGAGATCATATTTCAAGGCGAAACATGCGCAAAACGATTATAACTTGCTGCACTAAATAAAATTGTAATTTGTCACGAACGTAGCGGCAGTACTAGTACAAATGTTCGTAACTATAGTATGAGCGTTATATTGCTTACGCTTAATTTTCTCGAGAAAAAGAAACGGAGCGAGTATAAAAATGGGATTGAATTGGAACATTCCGACGACATCTGTCACTGGAGCGCCGAGATTTTAATACCGGAGACTGCAACAAAACAGACAGACCCTCCAGCGACACCGCGCCGCAAAAACGAACGCTCAATAGATTAAAAGATAAAAAAATTCCAGACATGCAGCTTTTAAAAATTGCATCATTTTAAATCTAATTTGAATTGAACCTTGCGTAGGAATGCATAAGGACTGTAGGTACGTTTTGTAGAACATTTATATTGACTTTATTATTATTTATATTGACAAAATAATATTTTACTCTGCCAAAGTTTTATTCCAAGCTTTAGCGAATCGTTAATTGACTTTTACTTTCGATCAGTAAAGAATATTTAAGTTAGTTGAAAACAAAGTCTAAAAAAGTTTTTCGATTTGTGCCACGCACGTCTAACCTATTTTTAATTGGCAGCGCCCTTTGTTTTCACTCACATTGGTTGTTGATTTCATAATAAAGATCTTTCAGTAGTTTTAGGAATAACTAACATCAAACTTTCACGTGAAATATGGACTAACATATGCATGCATGCAGCATATAATTGCATTTCCACACTGTAAAAGAGACTTATCCGTATGGTAACAAACTTAGTATCATATCTTCCTATGGATGTCGCAAGAGGCGACTGAGAGTTTGTCCCTTAGTCCCGACTTGATTAATGCTCACTGCAATCGAAAATCCAAAGCACCTGCAAAGGGTGATGATTGCGGCAATATACCCCACAGACCATGGCTTGCCAAAGTCTGTTAAAGAGGAGACCATTGTTCAGCAGTGGACGTAAAGCTATAACGTAACTAAATGGGACTACCACATATATATGGAAATACAAAGGTCATAAATGCAGACTTAGTTAATTTTAAACAGAGTTTATAGATTATGTTCCTTTTGTGTCCGGCAGAACCTGGATGAAATAATTTCATGTTCAAAGCTAGTCTGCAGAGTTTTTGCGCGTAGCGTAATGATTTCACAAGTGGATTCTCAGTTATAACTAAAAAAACATTCAAAAGCTGAGCATACTAACTACCGGGTTCGCAAAATTGGTTCCAGTTATAGAGAATGAGAACATTCGTTTAGTAAAAAAAAAAGACTTTTAAAAGTTAAATTTCAAATTTATGTTTCTAGAAAAATAAAAAAACGGTATTTTTTGTAGTATTAGGCCCGATTTTTCAATCGTCAGTTAAAAGTTGTCAGAGGAATAAATTTCAATTTTGTCAGATTTTGTATTGACGTTCTGTCAAAATTGAAATTTATTCCTCTGACAACTTTTAACTGACGATTGAAAAATCGGGCCTTAATAGAACAAATTTCCTAGAATAAGATTAGAGAAAGGAGGTTTTTAATCATTAAAAAGTTATAAATGATAAAATATAACGTAAAGTTTCGAATAAAATAAAATTTAATTTAAGTGCGTTTAAGCATAATTATGTTATAAACAACCACAAGCATAATGGCTAAAATAAATTTTGCCAATTTTGTAACTACAAACATATCAGTATTATTAATGTAAAAGATACAAATAATTTTCGTCACGCTGTAACATTATTTATATTCACAGACCGCGCGTCTGTCGGCATCAATTTAAATAAAAACAAAAAAATGGTAGCTGCATTTTTTTGATAGCGTAATATTCTCGAAGCAAAGAAAACATTGCTTGATAAGTACCTACTGTAAAATAAAAAAATGTAATAATACTTTCAAACAAAATGCTTTATCTTAAACATTTACGGAGTGATGCAACGACAATTTCTCGACGAAGGAATTTATTACTTGAACGTTGTACCTAAAAAAATATATCTACCTAGTAGTTTTGTATAGTATGTATGTACTTTTACTATTTTGGTATGGCAATAAGAAGTAGAAGAGTTTTAATAGCTTATCTAAACTCAAACTAACGTTTATATACTATTCTAGTACCTAGTTATCTTTTAATAAAAAAGTCTCTGACATTAAAATCACTTCCACGGATAATATTCGCGAGTACAAATTACTGGATATCAGCTCGCCCAAGAGATTTACGTTTGTCTAAGAAAATCTTATTACACCTTTAATTCTCGATAACCCCAAGTGTTTAATTGAATGATGCCGACTTTAATATAAAATACAGTTCTATCTCGACAACCTAGTCATCAACATTATTTTTATCACCTAGATAGGCAAAAAAATTAAGGCGAAATTCACCTTCAGTTAATTTTATTAGGGAATTCCCGAGAATTTGTTACAGTAATATCATTACGAAAAGGTATAGCAAAGATTGTAAGTTTTAATACGAACGAAATATCTTAGTGACTCCGAGAAATTTTGCTGAAATTGCAATATAATGTATCGTAGCAACTGTGCCAAACCATCGATCACAGTAAGCGTTACATTTCACACGACAAGTATTAAAGTGGTACGTACATATAATATTATGTAGGTACTGCGGATGCACTCGACGGTGCTAGATTGAAACTTTCTGATCGTGAACTAGCTTCAACGATCTGTGACACTGTCAATGCCAGTAATATTCATAACGTTGGATCTACTACGTACGTGGCACAACAAAATAATAAAGATAGCATCAAAGCTTGAATGAACGATATTATATGCGCTGCACTCAGAATATCATATTTTCTCGTTAAAATACTTCATACAGATCGAGCGAGCGAGCAAAATCACAGCTTATTACCAAACGGGGTGAGCATTACTGCAGATGTGTACTGTGAAGAACTGACCACAATGATGGGGAAGCTGGCACATCTCCAACCAGCAGTGGTCAATCGCTCGTCTCCGCTGCTCCTGCACGACAACGCGCGACCTAATACTGCACAGCAGACGGTCTCCAAGTTGCAAGAACTGGGGTTGGAAGCTTTCCGTCATCCGCCCCACTCACCAGACCTTGCGCCTACAGACTACTACTTTTTCCAGAATTTGGATAACTTCTTGGCGGGATAAAAAATTCAATACCCGAGAGGCAGTACAAAATGCCTTTGAAGAATTTGTTGCCTCCCGCCCAGCTGATTTCTTTAAGAAGGTCATCAATAAACTGCCACTGCATTGGCAAAGATGCATTGATTGCATGGGTGATTACTTCGATTAATACAAATAAAAATTACATGAAAAAAAAATCGTTAAATTTTTAGGGTTCCGTAGCCAAATGGCAAAAACGGAACCCTTATAGATTCGTCATGTCTGTCTGTCTGTCTGTCCGTCCGTATGTCACAGGCACTTTTTTCCGAAACTATAAGACCTATAATGTTGAAACTTGGCAAGTAGATGTATGTTGTGAACCGCATTAAGATTTTCACACAAAAACAGAAAAAAAAAACAAAAAAATTGGGGTTTCCCATACATAGAACTGAAACTCAAAAAAATTATTTTCGTCATACCCATACGTGTGGGGTATCTATGCATAGGTCTTTAAAAATGATATGGAGGTTTCTAATGTCATTTTTTTCTTAACTGAATAGTTTGCGCGAGAGACACTTCGAAAGTGGTAAAATGTGTTGCCCCCCCCCCTGTAACTTCTAAAATAAGAGAATGATAAAACTAAAAAAAATATATGATGTACATAGCCATGCAAACTTCCACCGAAAATTGGTTTGACCGAGATCAAGTAAGTAGTTTTTTTTAATACGTCATAAACCGTAAACCGCAATTTACCTTTCATTCAATCAACTATTATTAACATCGATCAAAGTTACAACGAACTACAAGAACTTTTATACTATATTACTTTGTGTGTTGTATTCTTGATATCAAAAATAGGTAAGCACTAGCAACTAGTACGGTACCCTTTATGCGAGAGTCTGACTCGCACTTGGCCGGTTTTTTCATACAAACCGGCAATTTCATAGGTAAAGCTAAACCTATTATAAAGAGATATAACATTTTACATGTGAAATAAGATTTCAGTGTTTTTGGACTATTATAATTGATAAAACATAATTTAACCCTTCATTTAGACAATATATCATGAAATATTAATAAACATGCAAAGTTTTTATTAATAAACACAAGACTAACAATTTTTCTTTATTTTGCTTATGTTTGTAAATATTTATTCTTTTGACAATCATTTCTTTATTTCTTAAATTTTTTCGTTAATCACATCTGTATATATCAGCAAAAGCTTGACGAAACAAAGCATTTTTGGAGTAAGTATGGTGATTTTAAATGAAACTGTTAAACAAATAGTATTTTGTTAATTTGTGTCAGCACAGCATTTATTTATCTGCTATTGCATTTATTATTTAAATCAATCTGCGAACTGTTTTATAACTATTGTAAGAGAACTGTCATTCTGTTTGATAAAAATAAAGTTCTTTAAACTGAATTCAAAAGTACAACGGACCACAATATTTTTTATGTGGGACCTTAACTGATGTCATTTTTATTCTTAAAAAGTTTAATCCATCAAATTCAAGACTTTTATATTATTTTACTAATACACAATGGTCTTATTAAATATTATAGCGAAACATACAATACACACGGATTGTAATAATATTTCTATACTGTTAGGCATGACTGTGATTTCACAACGGAACTACGAATGCTTATTTTTAAAGAACAACAATAACTACATCAACAATTTCTCAGAACTTAAAGGAAACGGACAAAGCTTCAGCAGAACAAAGCGTCTGAACAATAGCTCAAGAAAAATACATCCTAAGTACAAAATGCTTTGTCAATCCTGCTTTTAGCGAAATTTATTCAAAAAGATTGACTTCGATTATATTACGTTTAACATTTAATTTTCATGAATGGCTGAATGTACAAAACATAGCTTATCAATACATAAATTCAATGTAACCCCTTTATTCGGTAACCAAATTTATTATTATATTTATAGAAAATTTAATGCAAATCATGTTCGATTTATTTTAATTTTCATATCAGAAAAATTGCCCCTACGATTTTCATTTCTCATAAAATTTACAAGTCGTTACAAATATTCATTTTGTCTTGCGTCAAATACGCGAACCGTAAAATCAAACAAATCATTGTCGGAAGACGTTATGTCTTAGCTTCTAAAACGCGTTTTGTACGTTAATGACAATCTTGTATTAGGAAGTTACGGGACGATCAACGACTCAATTCAATTTCAATAAATGGCACGAGATTGAAAACCTTAATCCATGTACACAACGTTCAGGTGACATATATTATTGAAGACGTTCCTACATATATCTTACTGCGTTATGTACTAGAAGACATACTTTTCTTCCAGCTAATACCATTCGATTACAACCCATGTGTAGGGTGGAATATCTCCGAGACACAGCGAGTGATTTTCTTTGTACAAAGTTGAGCGGAACTTGATCCGATGGCATAAAATATAGCGACCATGTGTGAGACTTTTTGTTTTGTTTTGGTCCTCTTTTCTTGCGTTACGTGCTTTTGAATGGTATCAGAGATGTATTTTTTCGATAAAAATGTAATTTATAGGTTGTTGTTTTGCTCAAGATTTTTTTCTTTGCAGGATGTTAGTGAGCTTTAGTAGGAATGGCTAAAATTATTTTTTAAGAGCTATTACTTACATTCATCGTGATCTTTGGCAGTGACAGTGAGCACAGTGTGTTGTATATCCTCATTTTCGTCCACCTCCGCCTCGTAGAGCTCTTTGTCGAAATACGGCGGATTGTCATTCTTGTCGGCAATACCGATGCGGATGAATTTAGTCACTGAAACAAAAGGGAATCATAAAAAATCTGACTCAAAAGTCAATGAAAAAGCTAAAAATAGTTTTGCAAATAAATCTGGATAACACTAAAGACTTTGGTCAAACTAGCTCATAGTACAGATCGCCAAATAATTTGATATTCATTGCCAACAAATTAAAGTAAGTATACAATCAATATGTGAGTTTTATGTGGTGAATAGTAGTGCTTTTTGTGTCTACGTAACGTAAAAGCGGCAATTATTTATGTTAACCTCTAAGTATTAATAAAATTCAAATCAAACTTTCGCAAAAGTTTAATTTAAACAGAGATAAATCCTAAGATAACGCTATTCGTTCAAAATGTTAAAAATACTTTTAAACATTTCAAAAGAGTTTATTGCTCCTTTCCCAGTAGAAAGACCCGAGTGATCAATATCATAGATTTAATATTATTACACCAAAATAATTTTGTGTTAGCAAAAAAATAAAGCAAACGGCGAAAAGGAACTGTTTCACGAATCACTGGATATCATCTGAGGTCTTTCACTCTGATAGATAAGTAAAAGACAAAAAAACTTGACGAAAATTGTATACGTCAAAGTGAATTATGCACAGTTCTATGACTTTGTTTGTTAAATGTAGCCATTTTCATTTCATTGTTTCCTCGTCTTCATCGATTTTTTAACAGCCCGTACGGTCTATAAATGTTATTGTTACGTTAATATGTTCTTTCTAAGTACTTTGTTGAAGACGGACAACATGAAAATGAATTCTTAGCTAAAACCTCGGGAGACATCGTGTCCAAAAAATACGAATTCCAGACGGAAATTGCTTTCGTTTGAGGCACACTCTAACAATGATAAATTAGGACCCCTCTGGGCAAAATGTCCGGCTTCTTTATTAGCAAACATACGGAGACGCTTTTAAGCTCAGCTCCAGTGATTTAGCCCTTATCTACATTGACGTAATGCCACTGGCGAAATGAAAACAATAGAGATTTCTACCCAAGTGCCTTCGCAATGTCTGAATTCATCTGTAATGAAATTGAGGTCAAAGTTATATAAATTGTTATTACAAATTTTAATGCTATTTGTAAATTTATTGTAAATATCGGTCGGTGTTGAATAAATAATAAAATTGAATAACTGAAGTAATACATTTTTGAAAGGCCCACTGACTTGTTTATTTATGAAATTAAGTTTGTAATAGTTTTAATTAAGCATATAAAAGTTTAGAAGAGGAACAATACAGAAGCGAGCTTTTATTAAATATTATTGCGTATTACATATGGACTACATACATTCAATGAACTTAATAAATGTTGAAGCTGCAGCTTTCCGACGGAAAATATAGAGATTCTAAAATGTATTAATATTACAAAGTTGACGTTATTCCTCTTCATGTTGCAACTGAGCAAACGATTCAGTTATTTGCTTTGAAGCCAGAGACTGCAATTTTGTCTGTAAGTTAACAAAAAAAACTGGTCAGGTGCGCGTCGGACTTGCGCACGAAGGGTTCCGTACCATTTTCAAGCGTTGCCGTTATTGATATCAAAACAGGGCAAAACAATAATGTTTATAGTATGGGAGCCCTCCTTAAATATTTATTTTATTTTATTATTAGTATTTGTTGTTATAGCGGCAATAGAAATACATCATCTGTGAAAATTTCAACAGTCTAGCTATCGCGGTTCTTGATATACATCCTGGTGACAGACAGATATACAGCGAAGTCTTAGTAATAGGGTCCCGTTTTTTTTCGGAACCCTAAGAAAGGCTTAATATCGACTTCTATGTAACCTGGCCACACTAAATTTGCCCTTTTTAGAATTTATTTGTAAAATAAATTTAATATTTGTTGTACGGTTTTGTTAAAAAAACTTTTTTTTAAATATTGCAATATCGTAGTGGTAATTAACTTGGCTTTTTAAGTAGATACAGCAGTAAAACAGACAACGTACTATAAATAAGTAAGCTATGTTACTGGATGGGTAGCTGTATGTCGCAAGTCTTTGCCTATGTTTTCATTTTTTATTTATTCGTAACTCTCTATGGCACACAAAATATTTGTCACGGCTTCGTTGCTGCGGTGCCCTGATGGTCCTATGCGAGCTTTACTTCGCCGAATAATAATTAGGTAAAAAAAACAAATAAACTTAGGACGGAATAGAATTCTTCGGACTTACACTTGTGTTTAAATGATGATAAATAGCAGTGTAGTCATGGCTTTTTAATTATTTGGATTCCAAAACATAATACAAAGAATATTTTATTTGAAAATTTAATATGTATCAGGTGCTTACAAAGTACTTATATACCATCATTTTAACAATATATATCACTCATGGTAAAAATTTTTGAAATAATAAATTTTACATTTACCTACAAAAATAAAATCGACATCTTTAGCCGCATCTTCGTGTGCTTGTATTATGTATTACTTATTAGTAAAATATTTTTTGGGCAAACAATTTTTTTTTCATTAACTTAATGACATATATTTTGGTAGCACCCTATATTAAGATACATTAATATTTTCTCTTTCAAAGAATACTTTCAATACATAGACTAACATACTCCAAACTTATTACGAGACACAAAAATATCATTGACATTATGGTAATTAATGGTGTATAATTAAATAAATGCTACGAAATATATTTCGAGTACGGCAAGTGAGATCGCTATAGGCAAAATAAATTAATTGAATCAAACAAAGAAGATCTTTCTCATTTACGCATAAAAGTAAATATTACGTATGGTGAATCATATACCTACTTAATGAAACGAAAGGTATTGTTATATCTACACTAATATTATAAAGAGGAAAGATTTGATTGTGTTTTTGCATTTAATATGCTCCGAAACTACGTGACCGATTTGAAAAATTCTTTCACTGAGTTGGGAAGCTACACTATCTCCGGTGAACATAGGCTATATTACATTATGAAGTTTCTACAGGAACGGGAGTTACGCGGGTAAAACCGCGCGCGGGAAGCTAGTTATAGTTAAATTGGTAAGCACAAAAGAGAAAGGTAAGTCTATTTCACAATACAATTATGGTAAACAATCCTTATACTATACGCGTTGGTGTAATAATTTTTATTAATTAGGTAATTTATAAACTAAACTGTATTAGGCAAAGCGCCAGCAAAAGACATCACGTTAAATTTTGAATTGAATTCTAAATTAGAGTGGGTTGACTAACTTTGTAGAAGTGTCGTAACACTCGAGTGGACCAGTGTTGAATGTAAAATATACAAGGCACGATATCCCTTACTGCCGTTTAGAGAATAACCATGAACATTCCATTGTCCTCTTTCCATTTAAACCTGAGTCAAATTAGAAAAACTAATCAGGGACTCTAAAAGCGGTCTAACGGCTCCAGGAGAGACTTTTTGACAAACACGCGAGAGGCGTCTGTCCCTAACTTCGGTTGGAAAATTTTGGAACCAAACTTTCATCTGAACGTTCAAATAAACCGAAGCCAGTTATATCCCGTTATAGTAGAAATAACAAAATAAAACAATATCAATACTAATATTATAAAGAGAGAAGATTTGCATTTTGGTATATTTTTAATGTAACTACTAAACACTACTTGGTTTGGTTTCAACAATTATTTTACAATTACAAACGTGACTGAAAACGTAAGGCGAGCCTGCGCTTTTTAGTGTTTAATTGATAGGTGTCGAACACCGCCATTATTTAAAATTGACAGCCTACCACGCACGCTTCTAAAATTAATTACAGGAAATTAATTTTAGAAACGAGCAAAAACAATAACTATTTTTATTTTAGATTTATAAAAAAAAAATTGTATAGAAATGCGCAGTGATTGTCATGAAAAGCTTTGTACTTTTTCAAAATGCTTAGAGTTGACTTCTGATGTTTTAGTACTTTTGTTATAACGAACTTAAAATAACATAACGGTATGGTTAATGTAAACAAGTCACTACGCAGCTCACTAGAAACGTTCCATGATTTCATAAACATAATTACATACATAACAATTATGGCAACCAGTTTCGCCACATACGAAGTTTGGTTACCTTCGGTCTGGTGTAGTAAATAGGTATTAGATAGACTTTGCATTTTATAGCATACATTAAGTAGGTAGAAGTTTGTACTCTGGTATTAAATAAGGGAACCTACGTCATTAAACGGTATTTAATGTGCAAATTATATAGGTCAGAAATAATTGATGATGTTACAGCACAAAATAGTAAAAAAAAAGATTCGTTAAAATTGATTTATATAAAATTAGATTTTGGAAAAGTCACGATAAATTTCTGAGCCCGGCACTAACAGCTAGTAATAAATGCTCATAAGTAGTAGTATTTAATAGGCTAAATATTTATCATTTATGTATAGTATATATGTGTATATTATTTTTAGGTTCATTCCAAATTCAAAATCATGAATAAATGTGCACCTGTGCACTTATCTTTACTCTGCACCACCCTAAGGTTGACTGCAAGAAACTGCCTTTGGCATTACGTCCGCCTCTGTACGCCTCATAAAGTCTAAATAAATAAATTTAAATCATCAATAAATATGTTAAGTGTCCCCTACAAGCTTATGCTGCTGTAAAGCATGCTTGTTTTATTAATTTTTATCCCGGGACTCGTGCGTATCTTGTGTGTATTACAATCACCGAATGGCACACATATCGAAGGTATGCAGAAAGGTATTAACTACAAATCCCCTGCAGTACATGTAAATCCCAATACATTTGATAAGCTAAGTGGTACAGCATGTTAGCTACTAGCCAGATTTAGGTGTAAGTGGACTAAAATATATTTTTAAATCGTTCCCGTAATTTTGAATTACAAGCCTTTTCAATGCAAACAAATAAAATTATTATAAATCTACAAAAATCATCACATAAATTAATAAACGGTCCTGATACGTTGATCACGACCTTTTATTATTTTATGTGGTATTTTTCAATCCTCAGACAGAAATTATTTGACCAGTAAAATCGAATATGGGCACATTGTTTTCACAAATTTTCCGAGTTATATATGGTTTATTTTTATTTTAATAATTCAGTTTCACATGTTCAGTCCGCGATTGTAGTTTTACCTAAAGTATACCGCACAAAAATTTTGCGTAGTTGTCAAAATTTTATCTCGTTTAAGCGATAGAATCAAGTAAAGAGAATCTTAAAATAGTGCACTGGGAATACATAAGGGCGAATAAATTGGCATCCACCGCATTCGTTTGATCAATCGCTTAGGTTTCGGCATTAGTATTCCCCTTGCACAGCAATCAAACAGTGGTGGTACGTAACGAGCTCCAAATGAACTATATGTTGACGGAGGTACCGATAGACCTCAACCAACACATCCTGTAATAACCAATAACCAATTAATATGTTATCATTCAACCCGTGTTTCCACTCTGATTTGTGAGACCGAGCAAGATAATTATTATTGTCGGAACAGACTAACAATATGAGATATATATGTATGGTTGCAAATATAACGTATGTATCTTGTATTTGATTGTAATAAAAAGGCTTTGTTCTACGATTTACGCGAAAACTTTTAATTTCTTTAGGACGCTTTCACAATTAAATATTTCAAAATTGAGATCAATAAAATTCGACCACCCGACAGGATTCGAACTTGCATTTTAGGTAAAGCCCCTAATGCCTTAGCCAATTAGGCTACGTTGGAACCACAGTCGGTCATCGAAATTTATTAATTTTGTTGTAACACGTCTCTAAGGGGAACGTTAGTGCCCTATCGGTAATGATCCGCATTACTTTGACAAATATCTCCAAAAGTTACATTTGGCATTAAATATTAAACGATGACATCGCCCGTTTTTCACATTTTTAAATGTAACACTTTATGGAAAAGTTTACCTTGTACTATATCATCATCATCATCATCAACAGCCCGTTAACGTCCACTGCTGAACACGGGCCTCCTCTTAAAAGACCTTGGCAAGCCAGGATCGTTGAGGGATATTGCCATAATCACCACGCTTGGCAGACGGATTGGTGATCGCAGTAAGATGTAAACCTTTTTTTTGAGCTAATAGATGCTGCTGCCCATCCATCAGCCATATGTCCCTTAGTCGCCTTTTACGACACCCATGGGAAGACATGGGGTGGTCTATTCTAAGCCGGAAACCACACGGCACTTGTACTATATAGTAAAAGGTAAAATTGAATATTATTTCGTATTGCTTGTCTCAAATAGAATCAATGGAGACTTATATGTATATATAATCAGGATTTTCAATTTAAATTTTCGTATTTAATCCATTAAGATACAGACAGCGGCAAAAGTATTTTATGAGGTTTTACAAAAAGGTTTCTCTTTAAGTAGGTCGGGAGAGATTGTGGTATTACTGTCATGTGTATCTGAGTTTATAAAAAGCAATATTATATATTTTGTTTATTCTCATATAAAAACAGTATTCCCTTTCTATCTTAACGCTTGTATAAACATGGATTATAAAAATAATATAAGATTTCAGTTTGAACGTGTGTTAAATTAAAAAAGATTCACAGTTAGTATAAAAGTAAAACGTGTTGAATGCTTTACGCATGATAGGATTTCTATTGGATTCTGTGTTTCTATACATCTAGGCAGCTGTATTATGGCAATTCTACGTAGGTTCTACGATGATGTATTAAATCTACTACGGCGTAGTACTTAGCTTCTACGCCGTCCACAAACAATTATTTCCAAGTAATGACCTCTTTATCTTAACTCAAACATCAAGACAGG
Source organism: Nycteola revayana (assembly GCA_947037095.2). Taxonomy (NCBI): domain Eukaryota; kingdom Metazoa; phylum Arthropoda; class Insecta; order Lepidoptera; family Nolidae; genus Nycteola; species Nycteola revayana. The sequence goes on along the minus strand of OX344846.2, from coordinate 14,713,614 downwards.
TACTTTTTCGTCACGGGATCTCAATTTATTTTCATTGGATCATTAATCCAAATTCCACTTTTTGCATAAAGAGATCTCGTTTCTGTGTCGGCATGCGCACTCCAAACAATAAATGATTAATACAGCTACATATCTACCTAGCTTAAAGCAGGAATTTCTTAGATATTTTCGAACTAAATTATATTGTAGAAAATCAAGCTGTTTACAAGATACAGCAAGTTTTCGTGAAAAACCTTAAGGTAAATATTTATCAACAACAATTTCACAATTCCGAAGAATACCGGTAAAGATAGTTGCGGTTTGTTTATCCATTTTCATAAATCAGCAGTACTTTCAGATTATTGGGAAATATTTCAGTGCTTAAGCTTACGTTTACTTTATTCTATAGGGACCATTCATTCATGGTTTATGTGTTTTACTACTTATGTTATGGTACTATAATGCAATTGTCTAGATGTATTGATGACAGCCTTGTTAGCGTAGCGGTAAAGGACTCGCTTTAAATCTCGGATTTCATAGGTTTGATTCCTGTGCCGGACGAGATATAGTTCCCACGGGTGCTCACGTTGTAAGTGTGGTGTGTCAAACTACCGACAGATCCGTAGGTAGCAAAAATAAAAAAATATCACGACCAAGTGGGTGTAGTTGCCGAAACCTGCGCTGTTCGAAGACGCCGTTGCTGACACTCATCAGTCTATCCGTGACTACGACCGGTACCTATAACCCATGTCGACACGTCCGGTTATTATACTTTTAATGATGTGTTCGGTAAGTTATATTTCATGATATGTACAGATAATTTAATCAAAATCATTTAAACCAGTATCACTATCAATAAAAAGGTGACATTTATTCTGTAATCTTATAGCCAACATTTTGAAATAGGAACAATTTCGATAGAATAGGTTTATATCAGAGCATTCCATGTTCGCTGCTCAACCACCAGGCGAAGATAATCTGTATAGCACGACTTATCTGGAGTTAGAACTCCTAAACTGATTTTCAGTTGGAATACTACATTTGTTAAAGCAAAGTTTAGCCGTATTACAAAATGGTTGCATGAGAGAATTCAGTAAGTACTGTTAGCGCGTAATAAATGAAGTTATTTCGATTTAAATTGAATTTCTAAAAAGATCGAAAGCAGTAGTATATTCTCTTAAATTTATTGCTTTTTTAAACACAGTTTAGAACTTAAATTTACGTTAGTTTTTTTACTAGAAACATAAAATTGCATGACTTACCCTCATCTCGATATAAGTCTCCTAATTGTAACTTATAACAATAAACCTCAGTGTGATTTCTTTTAAGTGATGGTTCAAAGGCTAGTTGAGCTAGGCGACATCATAGGCGATTATGAAATATTTTTTTTATGTTATGCACATAAGGTATATAGTTGAATGTCACTCACGGTGTGACTTAGCTCTATTAGCCGTTTTACCCGTCGATTTTTATTATGGCCCTCCCGACCGATTTTAGTTCCTAGTCTATTTCTAAGGGGATTAGCTTTCAGCGACATATACAAGTGTGTGCGCACTAGGTGCACTCTCTTTTCTTCTACTCTCAAAATCCTGTGGGACGGTTCTAACGACACGATTAGCAAAAGATCAGGCACAGGACTGTCAACTTGACGTGCTGTCTGAGGTATGGGTTCAACACCACCAGCTTCCATACTTTGGACTGGTACTTATATATATCTAATCAGAAATTACCTAGTTTGGCTACGGCCGAACATATTACCGCTAGACCAACATGGCAGTTGTATTGAAGCGACTGTAGCTCTATGGCTAGGGTGTCGGACTTGTGATCTTGTGGTTGCCGGTTTGATCCTCACCGATTGCACTGCCGAAATGGACCCACTCGTAATACAACCTTTTAGTTTTTTTTTCGGACGTACATATGTATTTAGCCCTGAGGCTTTGCTACTTCACCGGGCAAAAGGTAATACAAGCATTTTAGCTTAGCACGGGCCGTTAACAAGAAAACTAGTAGACGGAAAAACACGACTAATAAACTTAAAACAAAATGTGCCATGTGTATCACAAAGTAATAAACACGTAAACCAAATGAACAACCAAAGTAAGTAACGAAAGTACTAAAGCGAGTATGTTACAAAACACTATTGCTAAAGCGGAGCAGTAAATATAAGGAATTTACATAATCAGAAAGTTGAGGCAAAAGGCAGAGAGGGAAAACTCGACGACAAATAAACTAATAACTTTTTAACGTCACGGGGGTCCATATAAATAAGATGAAAAAGTTGTCTTGAATTAATGAGAAAGGTATATTCGAGTTTACACAAGTTCAAAGGATACATTCTTCGTAAATAAACTTCTCCGGGCGTTTTGCACTAAATTGACTTAACCCATTTTCATAATTACGGCGGTTTGCTTTGGGATATGAATTTAGAATAAGAATATTTAAGCGTATTATCAAGTGTTCTTGAACCTAAGATAACGTTTAAATATTCTACGAGGCGAGCTTGTTCATTAAAAATAGCAAGCTACCGTTGTCCGAGGAGCTTATCTGCAGGACACATTCATATAGCGGTGTGCTGATAATGAAATTCTTTATCAAGAGGAGTTGAGTGGCGAGACGTGCCTTTGCGCCGTTAGGGCTGCGAAAGGTCGAGTACTAGATTTCGAAAATAAACTAGACATAGCATTTTCCATATTGGAAACAATGCGCGTAATTTTGTGTTTTGTGAATAAGATTGATGTTTGGTTTGTAGTTCACACGTATAATAATAAAATGTTAAATTTTATGTTTATTTTTTTATGAGTCCGTCACAGATAGATTTTCATAATACATAAGGTGCTTTCAAAACCTTTATTTAATAGAAACTAGTGTCATGTATACTAATTAGGTTAGTGAAAAAAAAAATGTTCAAAAAATATAAATTAATCTATATATATAAAAATGAAACCCGTTTTCCGTTATCACGACATAACATGAAAATGGCTGAACCGATTTGGCTGAAAATTGGTAGGGAGGTAGCTAAAAACTGGGAGAAGGACTTTAGGGTAGGGTAGGGGTAGGGTAGGGGTAAGGTAGGGGTAGGGTAGGGGTAGGGTAGGGGTAGGGTAGGGGTAGGGTAGGGGTAGGGTAGGGGTAGGGTAGGGTAGGGGTAGGGTAGGGGTAGGGTAGGGGTAGGGTAGGGGTAGGATAGGGGTAGTGTCGGGGTAGGGTAGGTGTAGGGAAGGGGTAGGGTAGGTGTAGGGTAGAGATAGGGGTAGGGTAGGGGTAGGGTAGAGGTAGAGTAGGGGTAGGGTAGGGTAGATTTTTTATTTTTTTTATTTAAATTACCACTTAAATTACATAGATAAAATAACATACAAAAAATAGCCACTAAAAACCACTAAGGTTTAAACCTGTGCTATTAAGAGGACACCGCGTAGATTTTGAGGCGGTACGAAGTTTGCCGGGCCAGCTAGTAAAAAATAAACAAAGAAAAAAAAAATGTTATTAAAACATCTGATAATATTAAATACTTCAATAAATTTGTTCCCTAATATTAGCTATGCTCACCGCACTTGCCAGTATCAGTTTTTTTTTTTCTTACCATCTTACTGCGATCACCAATCCGCATGCCAAGCGTAGTGATTGTGGCAATATCCCACAACTACCCTGGCTTACCAAGGTCTGTAAAGACCATGTTCAACAGTGGACGTAAGCTGTCTGTTGATGATGATGATGAAGAAAATTTCTTTTTTGAAAGACTGTTAAAGGGATGGCATATATTTTGGATGCACCTTGTTCGTGGTAAGTCCATCACAAACTACTAGAATATATAATTGTTAAAAAAAGATGTACTAAAACTATAATTCAGTCCATATATCTATTGAGTTATAAATAATATGTGAAGAAATATAATATTTGATATAACTTAATGTGTTAATTTTAGGCTCTGTTAAATACACATGTGTGATATTATGTAGTTTTTAATTCATAGAGTTAATGGATAACGGATACAAAATTGTTTACATAACATTCTTTGTTTTTGAAATTACCTTTTTTTCCCAAGAGGTTTTTTTAAAATATAACATATTAGTATATGTATTTTATTGTTCAAATCTTAAAAAGATACACCAAATGAATTATCCTTCTAAAGCAGGAAGTAAATTATTTCGGTAGTACAAAGTAAATTAGATACTAAATTAAACGAGCATTGTATTTCATTTTCGTAAACCAACTTAATTGTGTACAGAATATAATTAAAAAATATTATTACATTTTTAATTATAGAGATTGGCTTTCTTTATATAAAATCAGATAAGGCCGTAATTAAAAAGTACAACCATGTATGGAACCAAACATACGAGAAATATTATTAAATTTAATAAATAAACGAAAACTATGAAGACGATTATACCTACTATTTGTTTCATTCGATTTAAACAAATGCTTAAATTACAGTATTTAGCATACAAAAAAACCGGCCAAGTGCGAGTCGGACTCGCGCACGAAGGGTTCCGTTTCAGTTACAAGTGCGTACCTATTTTTGATATCAAGAATAAATAAAAAAGCGTATGTTTATGAAATGAAATGTTATTTTATATTTTTATATTCGAGTTCATTGAATGTAAGCTAAATTGCGGTTTACGATTTTTGACGTATTAAAAAAAAACTACTTACAAGATCTCGTTCAAACCAATTTTCGGTGAAAGTTTGCATGGTAATGTACATTATATATTTTTTTTAGATTTATCATTCTCTTATTTTAGAAGTTACAGGGGGGGGGACACACATTTTACCACTTTGGAAGTGTCTCTCGCGCAAACTATTCAGTTTAGAAAAAAATTACATTAGAAACCTCAACATCATTTTTGAAGACCTATTCATAGATACCCCACACGTATGGGTTCGACGAAAAAATGTTTTTTGAGTTTCAGTTCTATGTATGGGGAACCCCAAAATTTATTGTATTTTTTCTATTTTTGTGTGAAAATCTTAATGCGGTTCACAACATACATCTACTTGCCAAGTTTCAACATTATAGTTCTTATAGTTTCGGAAAAAAGTGGCTGTGACATACGGACGGACAGACAGACAGACAGACAGACAGACAGACAGACATGACGAATCTATAAGGGTTCCGTTTTTTGCCATTTGGCTACGGAACCCTAAAAAGTACATTAGTTTTTACATAAACTTCAACCGTTCGTAGTAATTAATTGATAATTCAAAATGGAAGCAAGCAAATCTCTAGTACTACAGCTTTAGCACAAAGCACAAAGCGTTTAGTTCAAATGCTAACAAGAACAACTTTGGTCCGCATCGTCCATCTTGCCCGATTACGAACAAGAACGTTGAGCTTTAACTTCGCGCCTCGAATCCATAAAAATCCAGCGTTCCCTCTGTGATTGTCTTATCTGATCTTCCTCGACTACTTTAGAAGATAAATGGGGATTGTTCTTTTTCGGTGAAAGCGATTGAAAAACCAGCACTTCAATTTTAAAAAGTACTGCGTTTACTGATAAAGTTTGAACGAATACTATACAACATAGCTGTTTTCATTGGACCCTGTGCTGCTTGATTATAATTACGAATATCTACCTAGCTACCGTTTGTTAAACCAATACTATCACTTTTGAACGTTAAATATAACTTGCCATACTAAATTTTCTAAGTCTCATCGATTTTATACAATAAAACAATATAAAAAACGAAGATCATCTTTTTTATACTTATGTCCCTGTATTTTATTCAGCTAAAGGGAACTTCTGTTATGTGAAGTTTTAAAATAATCTACAAATACAAATTGTATCACTTTAACTCACTATAACTTCCGCAGGTATTTTCTCCACTCGAATATATTACTAAATGTATTTCGTTTACTTACAGTCAACACAACGTTGTATGCAAAACATTGATTACACATATTCTGGTTTCAATTATTAGTAGAAGTGTACTGGATTTTTCGAAGCTTTGGAACGTTTCAGCGGTTCGCTTTTTGCGTTAAACGGTGAGTATCGTAATGGTCTCGGAAACAATAAACTACGAACGTGTAGCTTTGCGATTTTCACATAACGATGCCCTGTACACACATTCGCAAGTATTATATACCAGTACTCGAATAAATAATTTGGAATGTTAAAATAAATTCATACATTATTGTCGAGTGCCTACTATTTATTTAATTGAGAGTCAATACTGATTTTAATATAATTATCAAAGAATTCTATTGGGTTTTATAATTATATTAATTGCATATTTCACACAATGGAGGATGTACATTAACGACCTGCAATTTCCAAAGAGGACAAGTTTTATGCTGCAGTGTAAAATTCTCTAATTGGATTGATTGACGCGATGTTCGAAGACAGTTTGTCATTGTCTTTGAACTGTACTGCCGGTTAACCAAACTTCCCGAGAACACAAACTGTGTAATAGCTGAGACTTTGGACGACCTTCAAGATATATTAGTTTACAAGTCGAAACCGAAGGCATGATTTGAGTTTTCTATGTTTAATTATAAAAGTTTTATAACTTTTCTTGTGAAAACAAGTCTATAAAGAAAACAGAATATTACAAATCGAGTTTTGATTTCCCCAAGGAATGTTGGTGATCGTATGTGTATGATAGCGGTCATTTCAGATTTGCCTCAAGATAGCTTCAGACGAAGTCCCCGCAGAAGCGTGACAGGGGTCTCTATCTGTAGATTTGCCGATACAAAGGTAAATGGAAAAACAAGACAAATTTACGAGCGACCGTATTCTCACATTTTCACGACTGAAGTATTGAAAAAACCCAAATCGTTTGGAGACGCAATATTCGATTCAGGTCGATTTTACTTTATACATATGAAAACCTTAAGAATAATCTGCGAATGAGCGTGCGAGTAAATTTATATTAGGAGAGAGTTGGTAATATAGGAAATGTAATTCAGATGTTAATGGAGACGTTACATGTTTCAATTGAGTTTTACAGCAACTGTGCTTGTATTTAAACAATAAATTATATTATAAATTGCAATGTCAATCTCAAACAAGAAGAAAAAACGAAAAACATAGACGTACATCCGATTAACAGTTGCTTATATAAATAAACACATGGATTGATTTAAAAAAAATGAAATGTAAAATCGTAGCGAAGTGTGTAGAACAAATATTTGCTAACTCCTTAAACATTCAAACAACCCACATGTATTTTATGTAGCAATTCGAACCACACCGGTAAATGTATACAGGTTATATATCGGACGTAGTTCTTTTCAATTTATTGTTGACACGTGAAAAGATCGTAGCGACCGGTCGCCAACTGAATAATTCATATGAGTACTGATTCATAAGTGTTTACCTAATTTTACAGTTTCTCTAGAACTTGTAGTTAATATTTAATAAGTGAAACTCAATTTGTGAAAGTACTACTATTTAGTATACATATATGCATACACAATATTGTACTTAAATATGATTAAACGAAATACTTAACGGTTACCGGAAAATCCTTGAAGCGTAGCAAATACCCTACAGAGGGAATCAAGTTCAACAATAGATACAAATTAATCTCTGATCGTAATAATTATTAAGATGTGCGTATAATTACAAAGATCCATATTTAATAATAATTAAATGGGTTTATTATATATTACTAAATATTAATTACATTGTTAAAAATATGTATTATACGTGGCCTAGTCTACTGAAGTTAAACAATACGCAAGTAGCCGTCAAGAACTTCAAGTCTCAGACAAACATTCTAAGTTCAGATAGACCGATAAATCTAATTACCTGTTAAATACGCCAGTGGAACTGTAGCACGTATTAGTTATAAAATAAAAACACATTTGTATCGTAAGGAACTTAAAGAATCATACCGTGAGTTGGAATTGCTAACAGTGTTACCAGTGGAAATAAATTAAATAAACACAGTGTTGATTCACAATGAGTCTACGCTCTTACCCGTACCGCGCCAGTCGAGCCGTTAGACGGCTGGACTACATTAAAAATCTACTTGTAAGTACCATATGTACGGTGGCGCGTGCTACTGGCGGCCTCTTGACACGTTTTCATAATGATGATTCACTAGATTGCGTTTATTAGCGCCATTTATAGGATTTAATAGCGACTACGAGCATTGTTATAAGCCCTGGAGCTGAGTAATGCGGCAGTTTCTATTTATGATATCTAAACAAGAAGAAACGTTTATTCAGAGACACAAACAAAGCACAAATTCTCATAAAAGGTGTGAAATTTGAGATTATCGAAAAAGTAGTAAGTATCTTTGGTGGGGTACTACAAATCTAAGTTCTTCGAAGGCATATTTTCACATACGTTCTATAAGAAAACTAATTTCGCGTGTTTGCTTGGCAGGAGGCGCGGCAGCGGCATTCTTGAGAAATACGCGGATTGCTCGGGTACCTCGCTTATACGAGAGTATGTTACAAATAGATCGGTATATCTTTCTAGCTTTAATTGTACCTTCATCTATTATATTTTTCTTCGACTTTCTTTAAAATTCTCATTTATTTTTCCATAATTTGCTAGCTTATCAAACTCATTTTATACTTTGGTCGTAATACAATTTTAGTACATAAATGGGTCTATCCGATTAATTGATTTGACTAATAATGTGTTATTTTTGTTTCAGTGTGTGTATGTGTGTCTACTATAAATTAAACTGGTATTATACATGTATATAACTTTTTTTTGTTCGTTATTTCACTTACTGTAAACCTTAGTGGAAGCCTAAAACAATAGAACACTTTCTTTTATCAATAAATACGCAACGATGTATGTACTAACGCGTACTGGTCGTTACACATAGCATTTTTATAGCCACACAATTTTACGGCAGTGTTTTATTGCTGATATACAATGTAACTAATCTAGGTGACCATACCGGTATGGTTAATAATAGTACATCATAAACCTTAACTGGACAGACGAAACTTTATGAGAAACAGATATGACAGAATAAAGGGCGATGAGTTTATTACTATACTACCCAAAACATCAGTCCAACAATTCTGTAGTTTATGTTTGATTAAACTACAAGCATTAAAATAGTAAATTGATTCACAACTTGTTATCTAAATCACACAGTAAAAAAATATTTATAGTTCTAAACTTGGTAAAGCCCGATTTGTGGTCGCTTCATTGAATGGCATAAATGCTGAACTTTAACTAATTGATTTAACTCATCAGTAGGTACTTCTATCTGAGTCAGGTATTTGTAAAACAAAATATTCGATATATACTTTTTAATTGGATTGGGCGTTACTAGTACACTAGTACTACAAAAATGGTGAACAAATTTCTCTACGTTTAGTCTGAATTACTTTTAACCCTGAATAGAAATTGGTTTTCATATGTGCCTATCTGCATATTTTGCGGCATATCCAATTATGCACGAAAGCTTTGGATATGCAATTATTATAAAATCTTTTCATTGCAATATTTCTACTGCCCAATAGGGGCAGGGGGGGTTTACATAATTGTAAAATGTGCTCATGCGTTTACTAGTTTGCTTGATGTCTTTCGTTCGATCTACATACAAAATAAAGTGATATTACTTAATAATAAAAATGCCTAATATTTTTTTTATTTATACTTTATTGCACACAGAAAATTACATGAAATAAATTTTACAAATTGGAAAACAACATATACAAAGGCGATCTTCATTCAATTATGAATTATCTTCCAGCAAACCTTTAGAAAAGAGATACATGATAATGAGTGCATAGCAAGTGTACAACAGATTTAATATAATTTTTACCACATTCAATCTGTTAATACATATAAATAAACATACACACTAATAGTTACATATACAACTACATAAATATACATTTACATACTAATAAATATGCCTGCTATTTATATAAAAAATAATAGATAAAAGTTAGGTTAAGACTTCTGCCTCATAGCTAACTGGCGAAATATGAACGGAATACAACTGAGTCGCCCGTACATTTTCTAATTAACTGTTCTTAAGCTCTCAGGTAAAAAGTAAAGAGGCTATGTTTTTCAAACAATCCTACGTTATCAATAGAATGCAATTAGTATAAGTGGATTCTCGTGGTTACGTATTGGTGATTGTCCTCGCGTTGTGACGATACATTTGCGTGTACGGGTATATACAGATTGAGTTATTGTCCTATGTAAAGGCGCCAACCAGACCCGCCGGTCGGTCGCAGGTGTATTATACTCTATGACTAATGCATTTTTTACAATCAGATTTACATGAAGAAACTCTGCTATTTATTCTGAATCCTCTTTTACCTTATATACCTATCGTAAATTTAGCAAGGTTTTGCTTAATGATGCTGTGATATAATTATCATATTGTCTCTGCTTTTATAACACATTTTGCCATTTACTGGACCCGAGTCACCAATTTTGTATATAATTGGGAGGTTTCGACAATTTCACGTATAGGTTAATATAGTTGGGAAGCTTAACAAGAGGGTAGAGCAGTATATTTAATACGAAATTTGACCTTACCTATTGAAAGTGTATGGGATCGGATTTCGATAATGTGAATCGAGGTAGGTACTGTTTATTTGGTTAATGGGCCGTAGTGCTTCAAACACTTCAGATACATTAAAATCTCTTTCTGTTTACATTCTTACTAGCTGTTGGCTTCAGCTTCATCCATGCCATCGTTCTATATTTGCTTGGGTGTGGAGTTTTTGTTTGCACGTTACCAGCTAAAACTATTAGTGAATATACTAATATTATTTATAAAAGAATAGGTAACTCTAACACTGGGACTCTGAGTGGGGATTCTGAGTCGTGGTCTCTTACTGTGTGTTTTAAAAAAAATGCAATGTCGCTCAGCGAGATATGGAAAGAGGTATGCTCGGCGTTTCCCTGCGTGATCCAATCAGAAATGAAGAGATCCGCCGGAGAACGAGGTCGCTGATATAGCTCAACGGATTAGAAAGCTGAAGTGGCAATGGGCAGGACACATAGCTCGAAGAACTGACGGCCGATAGAGCAGAAAGGTTCTCGAGTGGAGACCACGAACTGGCAAGCGCAGCGTGGGACGACCGCCTGCACGATGGACCGACGACCTCATAAAGGTCGAAAGGAGTCAGTAGATGCAGTCCGCTACCAATCGTTCCCGCTGGAAATCGATGGGGAGGCCTATGATCAGCAGTGGATGACAACAGGCTGATGGTGATGAACTCTGACACACTGAACTGAACCAATATCTAATTACGTAAGTTTAATAATAATTTGTTTACAAAGGAAAGAACTAGGACATTGCATTTCACTTTGATATAGTGAATATATGCTGAGAATAATGTGTATGTGCTCTGTTCCTTCAAAAAAAATATTATTGTATTGCACAGAAAATATGTCTTAGGTAAAGGATGGATTTTATGTTTTCTCGTTATATTGGACTTCTTGCAAACCCCTCATCAAACATACAAACCTTTAAGCTAACACATTCGATTATATAAAATCATCTACTAATATTATTTAATTCACTTTCTTGTGAAACAATCTACAGCACTTGCAACAAGTTATCATTTCTAAATCAATACTAAAGTCGCAATAGACGCACAAAATTAATTAAGATTTATGTTTCGGAACATTCTAAGTTAAAATAATATCTTAAGAGTTATGCAACAAGAAGAGATCAAAATTGAGACTCCCAGTCGACTTACTCCGTTTAATAACTTTTACTCGCTTACCCTTTTAATAACTTATAGCTGCTTAAACTTAAACGCCGGTGTTCAATTATGTATAACACGTTGCAATATCTAGGTATAATTTTGTGCGGCAGTATATGGGAGGTAGATCAGTTGCTCAAGTTGGAAAGTATCTCTTAACTTATAGAATACAACAGCCAAAATAGAACTATAGATTGATGTTGTGTTCATGTGCGTGAGTAAGGACGCCATAGCACTGACACTAGCTGTCCTTGCGATTTGTCTGGACAGATTTAAAGACATATACTGAAATATGTTAAAACATATGCTTGAAATAATGTATGTATGTTTATGATGAATTTTAATAAGGGGGATTAACTAGCTCTTGCGTTATCTAGTGTATGTATGCGACGTAGTTGTGTCACTTAAATAGACCTATTTATATATTTAAACGGTTTCAACCTCAAATCTCCCATTCCCGTGGGAACTTCATAATAAAATATAATCTTCCGTTATGCCCGGTGAAGTAGCAAAAGCCTCAGGGCTAACTACATTATGTTAAAAAAAAAATGTATATAACCTTCCGCGATAAATGGGCTAAAGAATATTTCAAATCAGACCACTAGTTCCTGAGATTAGCGCGTTCAAGCAAACCAACTCTTCAGCTTCATTTATTAGTATAATATGATACGTTGCTTTACCTATGTGTACTTTAGAAGTTTTACCTAGAAATAACTTAATCTGTTTGCCAGCCGATTATTAATGGACTCTTTATGTAAGTATTTTTACGTACGCGCATGACCCAAAAAAATGCGTATCGTATTTTAATGGAATTTCAGTGTTGTAATCCTTGAGGTCTTGGTGATTGATAAGGGTATATTATAACCATATGTCCAGTTCGAGCCGAGATTTAATATCATTTTTATTAATAATTCTAAATGTTTTATCATCCCATATTCCAAAATATTAAGTTTGTAGTATGAGTGATGATTTGCATAGGCAAATCAAATATATTGTTCAATATATTAATATTTATGATGAGAATAGTCTCATCATAAATATTAAGATATTGAACAATATATTTTAATAATTTCCCCTACCTTCTTTAAATACTGATAGGTATATATTTTACCACAATTATTCTTTTTAAATTGTGTCGTTACTTTCATCAAGCAGCGATATGTATGTTCATTTCTAAGCAATTCGCAAACAGCGAAAATCTATTCACATAGCTATTACAAGTCCTGCACGAGTAGGTAATCGAACCTGACCTATCTCAACTAACCAAAATTCCATAATGAAAACTCGAAAAATATAATCTCAATAACACATCTATAGATATCTAAGACTAATTTCACTTTAATTTAATCTTTATAACTTTATAACGTTTTTGGCGAAGTTTTTCTTAATTTCATTCTCATCAACTGAATTAACATACATTCATATTTGGAATAATACGCAGATGTTTCATAAAACCACGGCTTGACATAATGCTAATACAGATTAAGATAATTATAATGAGTATAATTTATTTCTTCTAGCAGAATTATCGAAATGTTAGTAAATGAAATCTCTAGGTACTTAACATTTCAAATGTTAAAGTTCTGTTTGTATTGTTCTTCTCGTTTCTAAACTAATTGTAAGAATTTATATACATCGGCCCGTATAATGTACACGGCTGAGCATGGGCCCGTGTTCAGCAGTGGACATTATACATTATAATTATATTATATCTCTTAAATCAGATGTTGCTACAGTACAACACGCTTAGCAGGCGGATTGGGGACCGCAGTATTACGTACAGCATATATTTAACGCTGCTGCCCGTTACTTGGTATACGATTGTCACAGATGATGTTATGACAATCGGGACCAACGGCTCAACGTGCTTTCCGAGGTACGGAGGGTAGCACTTCAAACAACCAGAACCGGAAAGAATTTTAATTTACACAAATATTTTTGTCCAGATCAGGAATCGAACCTACAACCTTCACTATTTCGGACGAGCCTTATGCCGAAAAGCTGTTTATGCATTTATTATAATTTTTGAGGAAGCATAGTTACAGAACTTGCTATGTACTTACTTAATACTTTGCACAAAGTTATAAATAAACTCAATCATAAATGAAAGATAGCAGAGAAGTCACTTTATCTGCTTAAATAAGGTGTAATTTTACATAGGAACTGTGAGCGACAGACGTTTAACTTAAAATTTAATTAAACTGTTAGCTTTCGGAGCTCTTCGCGAAACAACTATCACTGTAAATCCGAACCTATGTCATTGTGAAAATTGCTTACTTCCTGGCTTTCCCGGAAACTTGTAAAATATCGCAAAATATAACGACGTGACTTTTCTCGGCATAAAAAACGCAGATCCCATAATTTTGCGCAATAAATCTGGAATATTATTTTCCTTATTAGGTAGTTATTTTGTGCAGCTTGGCTGAAAGAAAAATCCGTTAATAATTTCGCTTGTAATTCAGGTCTGAACATAGATAATGCTGACAATAGGCTTAATGACTAAATGCCGTTAGGAAACTGGTGGCATCGTCCGTATTAATGATCACAAAAACACTGCAATTAGATAGACTAGATACGTCATACTATTATATTAAAGAAGTATGTTTTTGCTCTTATTTCCGAATTGGCTATGATTCTGGAATATCTTTAGAAGTAGGCAGTGGCACCACTGGGTCGTGAATGTCGTGATCCGTGCCCCAGGTGTGTGTCACCTAATTGTATATTTTTACTATTGTTTAATATTAATCCACTAGATCCTATAATAATTAATGTGAATATAAACTAATTTAGAGTAGAGGAATAATAATAAACGGAAGGGCGAAGTACATTGTCTGTAATATCCTAAATTTATCTGTTAGTTACCTAGTCTAATTCATAGAATAAGAATAATAAATAATCTAAAATGTTGATTCTTACAAGTAGGTACAAGTGTATGTACTTAAGTACTGAATAAATTAATTATTTCATTAGTATAGCGTATCCCCACCGATTTTGTTTACGGCGGCCAATCTCTAAGGAGATTAGCCATCTGCGCAGTACATATTATAGTTCACAAGTGTATGCGCAAAGAAAGATGCTTTCACTATTCCTTTACTCTCAAAACCCGGTGCGACGGTCCTACCGACAAGACCGGTGAGAGATCAGGCGCAAGACCAGACCTATGTTTTTTCGGACGGACATACGTATTTTGCTACGAGTCTATTGCTACTTCACCAGGCATAAAAGCGAGCGGAGCTCAAGCCTAATTAAATGGCGCAAGACCTTAGACCAACAGCTTAAACGTGCTCTCTGAGGCACTCGTGAAAAGATTTTTCTAAATGTAAAATTTAGACTTGTGGATTGAATTTAGCACCTCGTTAGTAACGGTAACGGGCAAATATTACTGCTGGATTACCAAGGCATTCTTTGCAGGACAAAGCTAATAAGCGGACATAAAATATTGTAGCAATATCCATTATCAGCTTGTAGGAATCACGAGATGAGTTTAACTTGGCATTCATGTAATTAAGGATCTGAATCTGAAGGATAACCGCTTAAAGCCTTACGTAAAAGAGATGACCATAATGAAGAACTTTGACGATTACTTTTAAATGATCATAAAAAAATAAAAATCATGTTTTACAGTTTTAGCCACAAGTTATATTCATAGCATAATAATGAATGAATATAATTCTTAATCTTAAGTCAAAGTATGAATAAATGAAGTCTTTAATCTTTTTTACCAGTTATTTTATTCGTTTCATATTTGATATTGTTAAACATCATATAATAAAAATTATATTACTTTTACTAGACGAACTCTTTCACTTTGTTAATAAGTACTAGATTTTAATCGGGATTGATAAAATATTTAATACTGTGCATTGTGAAAATAGTATTATACACCTACCACAGATTTTTTCCTTTAAACTTAAAATTTCACTTACTCGTGTATTTCCTATAACTGAAAAAAAGTAATCCGACAAGGATTACCATTTTACTTGGAACATTAAAGTACCTTTTACCTCGAATTATTTGACTGTAAAATCTGTAAAACAAAACGTTTAGTATAATATAAATTTTAAATTCTGCAGCTTTACAAAATATATTAAACATTCGATTTTTTTTAATTGACAGGATGCGAACTGAAGTGCATTCGAGTTGAAATTAAATTGGGGAAGGCCACTATTTTTAATATATTGCCCGAGTTTGTGTCGTTAAAAATATTTATTGATACATGTATTAACTTTTAGTCAATGCGAATATAAAAATTAAACAAAGGAAACAAATAGATTAATATTTTACCAAACCTGTAGATTAGAAAAACATTTACAATTTAATCAATCTTACCTAGGTAAGTGCTATTAGTTAAAACCCAAAATATTTTCAGCGGGTCGACCATATCCGCAAGTGCATATAGCACCGACGGCGCTTCACCGCATGGCGCACTTTAACTGTCAACGATGATTATTATCACACACATACACTGCCTTATTAAAACATAAACAACAACTATTCATAATAATGAATCACTAAGCACATCTGGTTTAATTTCCGACGTAAATTGCACGAAATGTGTTATCATTGAAGAGAGCGAGTAAGGGAAGGATTGGTGCGCGGAACGGGCGGACGGCGAGGAGCCAAAGCTATACTGCCGCGCGATCCCGCCCCTAAGTACTACCCCGCCTAGTTGTCAGCCGCTGCGCTGCTCGCCTACACAACAACCATATTTTTGAAAGATAAAAACAGGTCTGTACTTATAGCTACAAATGGGCACCAAATCTTCATTAATGGCGACAGTGATGTAAAACTATAAAATATAGTCACGAAACCGAGGTCAACACTTCCGCCTCGCTAAGTAAAAATATCATTCATAAACACGGACAATATTATTATAAATTTAATTTACAATTTGAAATCTTGCGATTTGAATATGTAAACTAAGATATAGATTAATCTCTTAACAGTATTTTCTTAGGATCTCCTCATCGGCGTTCTTGCGTAAATTTCGATCACGAAATTAATTATGTTTAATAGAAGATTTAATCAAAGGGATCCCTGGAAATAATCAATTACGTACAAATTAATGTATTGGAGTGTTAAAGCTATCTATGTAATTAATTCGCACCTTTCGGACGGTAATAGGTCTGTCGATTAAGTCGTCTGTATTAGCCGTTAAATTAACGTAAACATAAAGTGCTGGCATTTGATAAGATTGCCATTAATCACGGAATGAATTCAGTCCAGATTGCGTGAAGTAGGTACGTCGTGACGTTCCATTAGTAACAAATCGAGTGGCTGCTTTTACTTATTAACAGGTATGTCAACAATCACTCTGACCATTGAAGGGCCATTTGGGTAATTTCGCATGCGTTTAACCTGGGTATTGTGAATAATTAGTAAGTCAACTATGCTTTTGTACATTAGCTTCGCTCGCATTCTTAGCGTATGTTTCTATAATGGATATTTTTATCCTACTTTTGCCCGCAAGGTCTTGATTTTGGGTTAATAACTCAGAGAGTAGGTTCGATTTCCAGCAAAAGTTTTTGTTTTTATATTTGAAGATTTTGAAAGGGTCCGGTATTTATAAACAAAGTAAATTTATTTATCAACTGCTATTCATTAACTGTTATGATCTGTAAAGTACAACATTCGATTTTTAATAAAATAATTGATTAGTAGATACATTACTTAGAACGTAGCAAAATGAATCACACAATTTTGATACTTGTATGTGTCAGATGAAACAAAAAAACGTCATGAGGATAAATAGTGGACGTCAGTGTCTGCATACAAAACGATTAATTAAGAAGGTTAACGAAACAGACTTGAAACAACAAACTCGCAGGATATAAACCGAAAGATAACATTGCTGTAGGTCCGAAGTGCGGCCGTGTTCATTATTGTGGCTAAAATTTAATATTATAACACTGTTCCCCAAGCGAGTTTGGAGATCTTTTATTTTGAGAATTGTTAACATGAACAAAGCATTCGATTCACATCTAGATTTGTAGACTTAAGCTATCTCTCTTAAAACTTTATGTTTTATTGGAATTGAATTGTATGCACACAATGAATATAATATGTATTATTTGTAAAATAATATTGTTTGTTTTTCAACAACAAATATCTTAAATTATATCAGACATTTTTATTAATCTCGACCATTTTGTTATTTAGCTCAACTTTCAGTCTTAAATTATTACCGTGATGAATCATACAGTTGATACACGTAAAACAAATATGTATTTCCCAAAAACATGTGTTTAGAATTGGAAATAAATAATACAATCGAAATAATAACGGTGTGTACCAACTGTGTGTAGACGGTATCTATACCTACCGTCTACACTTCAGTACCAAATAAAAGCTAAACGGTCAGAACATTGCTGCAGTAACAAAACAGTATAGCTAAGTAAATTGAAAAGTTAAGAAAATCGGTTCAAATGAGACCACTCGGAACTGCACACGCATAGGATAACAAATAAATCTAAGCACTTTTACAACTCGCATTCTGCAATTCTGCCTTTTTCTTATTCTTCGAGTTTCACCTCATTTCAAAGCATATTCCCTTTGGTATAGCTAAGTAAAAAATATTTTCAGTGAACAAGTAACATTGATCAAAGGACTCGTAGCAATGAGATTGTTAATATGGCGTTATTGTTGGCGTAGAATGAAAACATTTTCATGATATCAATTTTGCTATAGGCATTTTTCTTTTTAGATGTACTAGTGAGAGAAAAAATGATGTGGTATAATATATGCACATATTATTTATATTATACTTTTTTTACTTATATTACCTACTTGCTGTCCCGCGCGGCTTCATTCGCAAACATCCCCTTTCCGTGGAAACTTTAACTTAAAATATAGCATATGAAACTCACAAATGACGTGGCTTTCTATTGGTAAAAGAATTTTCAAAATTATTTCAGTAGATCGATAGATAACCGCGTACAGCGTCACAAACTCACAAACTTTACCTCTTTATTATATAAGCATAGATAAAGACGAAAAACTTCATTTTTTTTGTTTGTTGCAGACAAAAAAATATGAAATTTTACGTTTAGGCTAGAATAGGCACCGGAACTAGTAGAGCTAGAATTTAAAAACGAAACTAAGCTAACTAGCTTAACTAGATAACTATCTAGGTGTAATAAAAACTATATTTTAATTTTATTACGTCGCGCGGCTTGTAATCTTGTGGTCGCCGGTTCGATCCCCACCCATTGCACTACCGACGTGAACGCACTCCATTATAGCTTAGCACGAGGATTTAACATGAATAATAGGAGGCGGGAAACACTGCTGGCATTCTTTAAAAAAATCTTAAAAAATGATGTTCTCACGGGAAACCGCGTGCGGTAATTTAAATATTCATGTCAATATTAAGACAATATTAATTATTTGTCTAGATTCTCTATATATTGTATTAAGTTCCACAAGAGCTTTTCTCCGTCTCAAAATATACAAAGAATATTATAGTTAAAAACGCTGTTTGTCTTTCTTATTTATTTAAACATCAAAGTATCTAAGTACCTACTTGCCATATTTTCCTTTTATAATAATTTTCACCATTATAATTAAATGTATGCTAGAATGTAATTTTATAATGACAAATGTTATTTGAGGAAATTTTAAACAAATTTGACATTTCTAGAACCAACATTAATTTGGTCGTTTTTGACCCATTTACATTACAACATTGCAGCAATGCTCGCCTTTATGCCCGGGGAAGTAGTAAAACCTTCTTGGCTAATTATAAAGATCCATCCGAAAAAAAAAGAAATGTGCACGCCATAAACGATGAGGAAAATGAAATATACCAAGAAGTCTCCTTCTTAAACTAATAAATATAATTAATTACTAGCTTCACCTATGTCATTACAAGCTCTATATCAAATAGAGCTTGTAATTAAATATATTGGCACAATACGTTTGTACTTTTTTTAAGAAAACATTTTTTTTACTTAAAATACAGCTACACCCTTGAAAATAATTTATTTGGGACGTCATATAAATTTCAACATACTTTTAGTATTGAATACAAAATGGTTGGTTTATGTTAATATATACAACGTAAACCACACATTCTGGTAATGTTGCTTTTCAAAATACATGTTAAATAAATCACATGAATTATAAAAATAAAATTACACAAAAATGGAAATGATCCAAATTGTAAAAATCTATTTGCGAATCACGTATAAGGTATTTTTTTATTCGTCATTCAACTTACATGATGCATTTGTATGCAGCTTGTATGTGCAGTTTAGTTTTATGGTACGCTTAGCTGAAAAATATTAGGAACCAACTAAAATAACACATATTTTTATGGGAATTGGTTAGAGTATGGTGACAGCATTGCCTATTCTCTAAACGAATATTTTGTAAAATTTCTTTGTTTTTCGACTATAAATATCTCAAATTATTAAAAATCATAAATATTTCTGGGCGACTGAATTCTCCACCAACTACCAAAACCATCAAAACCGTTATAAAATATAGTATTGAGTAGCTACTTAAATTTGTTTTCGATGTGCAAATAAATTTCGAATGAAGCGTTGCTCTAAAGACACTCATGGAAATATTACGATATTTTTAAACTTATTTGAAAATGTATATTTGATATTTAAAACCGTTATCAAATGTTAACTTTACAAAGTTTATAGGTACCCATGTTTGATTTTATGATAATGAATTGGCTGTGAAAACGTTGGGATACATTTAACATGATTCGCTGTATCATTATCGGAAGTAGCGCCGTAATATGATGATTAATTAACCTTGATCTACTGAAGTCTAACGGCACATATAAAGAGGTAAGATAAGAGAGACGATACAGTCAATTTATATGATTTTGGATATTTTAAAAATAAACTTGAATGAATTTATCAAAGAATATTTCTAAACTAGCTTCCCGCGCGCGGTTTCACCCGCGTAACTCCCGTGGGAAATTCATAATAAAATATAGCCTATGTTCTTTCTCAGGCTCTAGACTATATCTGTACCAAATTTCATTTCAATCGCTTCAATAGTTAAGGCGTGATTGATTAACAGACAGACATACAGACAGACAGAGTTAGTAGAGACATATATAGTAAGGAAGTAAGGATATAGTAATTTGAAACTGATTATTTTTATACTCTAAGAGTCGGGGAGTCGAATTATATTAATATCAAAAAGCGAAGAGACGTTAAAAACAGACGAAGGAAGTTTGCTAATTATTAATTTTCACAGCATCCGTAAAACTTGCTATCCGTTAACAATGATTACTTTGTGAAGTTAAAGTACAGCGATGAATAGTAATATAGCTATTCAGGTCAAAGGTACGTGCCAGATCTATTTCCTAGTAAATATTTGTTATTTTGACAAACTCCGTGGTGTAAAAATAAGAAATATGAGCTAAATCAAACCTTTGCCTTTCGAAGTCGAGGGTTTGATGGCTGATGGTGATGATGACTTGTTTGTTATTTTTGTTGAGTAAATAAAGACGTCAACTATTGAGTGCCGACGATATAATGTCGCACGCCCACCGTGACTAGTCCGCACAAATTTCATTTTATGTAATGTTATATGAGTGTTCCATTTTCTCAATCTATCATTATCTTCAGCCCGTATAACGTCTACTACTAAACATGGGTTCCCGAGTGAGAGTTTTAGCCACAGTCACCTCGCTTGGTGACCGCAATATAATATTGTAACACACATGGAAACGCTGCTGCCATTTCCTAGAAAACGATTAATAGATGATGTTGCAACAATGAGAACTATCAGCTTTACGTGCTTTCCGAAGCACGGAGGGTAGTCTCTTAAAGATCCGGAGAGAAATCTTAGATCTTAGACAATTATTTCTGTTGATGTTTATGTGACACCTACACCACGGAGGTTTCCACTATATATAGAAAATAAATCCCGATTGAATTTATTTTGCTTTCTCATTTAAATGGATTGATGCCTGCACTGGCTCAGCGGTTATTGTACTTGGCTCTGTAAACCGGTGTTACATATTGGATACCGACATTTGAGAATTCTTTGTGTGCTCCACACTCAATACAATTGTATTGAGTCTAGCGGTGCTTTGTGTTCGTGAATTATACGTTTAAAGGACCCCGTGATATATATTTCTCTAGAGACAGATTAGGAGTGTGCCCATATATATTCATTATATATTCATTAGTGAGATTAACTCTTTTACAACAAAATGTATTGCTAGTTATAACATATTTAAGCTATTTATTTAATATTTCACAAAGGAATTTTAGTACACGATTATTCCGTGAAAAATTATGTTTTTATTATTTTAAAATATAAACTGCTTTTCGCTGAATATTTAAAATGTAGAATTAAAATGATACAGTTCGTATTTATTCATGTTTTCATCGATTAAATGTCCAGACCGGATATTTTATCGGCTGGAGTGGTAAACATCATATGTTACAGTACAAATAAAGTGTTTATAGTATTCTTTTATAATATAATATAATATATGAAATGGACAAGGCAATGACTAAAATGATGACTGTACAATAAATTATGAATGTATCATTGCTATTTTTATCCAATTACATAATTATCTGCCAGGGAAAAGTCTCGTTTAAATCGATCCAGCTGTTACTTACAGCTGGATCACCCTAACTTCCCTAAATAAATACATATGTACTTACTATAAACCAGTTGTTGTTTTCATTACAAATAGACACTTCTTTTCAATTTAATTGTATATATAGGTCATAGGGCAGTGGTAACATATGACGCTTTGTTACCATGGCCCTATGTTCACACTAACCACTAGTTAAAAATATTATCATATAAAACTAGGTTATAAACTGGTGTATACTTTTATAATATAATCTTACTAGAATCTCTATAGATTCCACGATTGTCACGAAATGACAATTATTTTCGTGATACAGTAAAAACAGCCCACTCGCATTAAAATGGATATGTTCTAGCTGCGCCCCGCGTTTTACCCGCGTTACTCTGCTCCAGTGGGTCCGAAGTGTAATTTTTTGTAGCCTATATATTAATCGAGCTTATTACCTTTCCAGGTCCAAGCGTTCAGCTAAATCTATTTAATAGTTTTTGCGTGAAAGAATAACAAACATACATCCATACATTCTTGCAAACGTACGCGCTTATAAGAATAGTAGAACACTAATAGTAGGTAGGTCAGCACGACTACGTTTAATTTTATAAGAAGCAACGGGTGCCATAAAATTAAACCATTAAAAATAACATTATTTACGTAGCTGAGACTGACTTTGTACCCGTATTGTATAAATAACAAAGTTTGTAGTTAATTTAGCAGGAGCTTTTCCTCAGTCTCGGGGCTTCTTGCCATTATTCTTGAGAAATAAAAGAGTAATCACGCAATAATACGGCAGGCCTATTATGAAACTCGCCCTAGCAACGCGACAGTAGTTACTTTTTTCATAATTTAGCATATTAATCAAAATTAAAGCGAAATGTCTAAAACATCGTTGTCATAGGAATTGGCTAGTTGTCAACTATATCTACAATTAATGTTAGTGGTTGCTATGGCAACGTTTCTATGACCATAAATTACAATGGTAGTATTTTGAACTCTACTTTTTTCCTCGTGTAGTTTCATAATGAACAGATTAACTCTTGTATTATTGATAACTGACGAAAAACTAGTAACGGAGTGAGTCATGCAAGAGGCCTTTTTACGTAGATACTGAAGTGGAAAACACCAACAAATTTCTAAATGTATGTATTGTAAAATCTTATACCGCTCAAATTTTCCTAGGATCATGCTCGAAGTCACATTTCTCTCACACAGGATGGCCTGATTACTTCGTATTAAGTGCATGTCTGTCGATCATACATATAACAGATATATAGAGTATAATCCTTCCTCCTATATAATGGTTGGGACACAAAGTATATTGTATTCACCGCATGCATTGTTCTCATTTATTAGAGGTAGTCGTTAATTGTTAAGAGACACTCCGATGGCCTTTCAATTGGAATGATCGCATTGGGTACAAAGATATAGAGCGGTTCGCTAGAATCGGAATAAACTCACATGGGACAGTCGATGTTAGTGCCTATATAAATTTATATAGCTGCTATTTCGACTACCAGGCCAAGCCGTTAACTACATATAACTAAAACGTTTTCTGTTATGAGAATGCAATGTGGGAATTGAAATGATATTGCGGTGTTTCTCAGTATTCATAGCACTAGCAGCTTCAAACTTTGACCTAAAGCAGAGACCTACATTGTCCCATGTAATACACGCCGTTAATTTATCCGCTCCATTATATTTGCACTATTTCAGCAATGTCCATAGAACATTGGGTCCGAGTATTATATACTATAAGCACGAAGGTTTAATAACGTGTATGTCCGCTAACATTACTGACATAATGTTATTAGCCTTATGATCCTTAGCGGCATAAGCATAATTACTATATCATAGAAGATAATACGCAACTGAGGAAGACGAAATTATAATATGGGCTATGTTGATTTTATTATATGGGAACTAAAGCGAACAGTAAGTGAAGCGACAATAATTAGTTTAAATAGGTAATGTTCGTAGATTCGCAACAGTAAATGATTTGATGAAAGATAATGTGTAGGTAATGAGTATAAATGTCAATATTGTAGATTAAGGAAGTATTTTAATAGATCGTGTATTGGGAATTTGTTTAAATAACTGAATCAACATTCTGAATCTCAGAAAACTAATCTGTTATTTTGTTTTTCTTTCGGATATGTCTCCGATTTTTTCGCATTAAATGTTGATGTAAAAATTTTACTTCTGAATTGTTAAGACTCATATGCGCAATTGACCAAGTCTCAAAATTCACGCAAGCCATATGTTTAAGCACTCGGCTACTACATATGTTTAAGCACCCGGCGCTCTGCTTTATGCATTATCTAGTTTAATTTAGACGGTGTGTTACTAAAATAATAATCAAGTGTTCGCGTTAACCAAATTGTTATTACAGTGCATCAATTACGTGCGGTGTATAATTACTATCGCATATTGCATATTTCCTCGTTCAAAACCTTCGTAACACAATATTTGTTAGCCTCCATAAAATTATATTATTATTATATTGATGATGTTGACAAACTGAAAGATAATTGTTGAGACGTGCTATGAATAATAATTTCATTACTGGATAATAAGCTTGGTACTGAGCTACCGAGTCGGCCGACAAGCCCGGCTGTAGTCCGCCACAATATTCAGCAAACAGACAGCTTAATAGGATTCAAAGGCATTAAATTAAATGCAAAAATTAATTTTTCACAAACTTAATTCTTTGTAACTCGACAAAAGAAAAATGTAATCTCAAATGGACCTAAGATAGAGAGTATTCATTCGTTAGAAAATATTTACATTGTTAGATTTTAGCTCTGGTACGTACCGAATTCAAAGTATGCTTGGACTGATTTAAAGAATTAAACCTTACTCGTCCTTTCACTTTGAAGCTTAAGTAAAACTTTGTGAAATTAAAACGTAGGTATAAAATAAATCAAACCAGTTTCTAATTATTTAAGCTGAAGGTTTTTACAGCAATGTGTAAATTAAATTTTAAGTCGAATTATGGATATTAAAATGATTGCGCATCAAATTGGAAAAGTCTCACGGTTTTTCATCGATATTAAAACCGGTTGAAAAATTTAGCCCCACGGTTTTAATTTGTGTAGCCTATATGTTAATTCTACTTATAAACAATCCGCGCCAAATTCTAATGAACGAATTTGGCTGAAAGTTTATTTAGTTGAAAGTTTAAGTTTCAGTTGAAAGAGTAACAAACATCCATCCATCCACACACACGTGCTTTCGCGTTTATAATACTAATATTATAAACGCGTTTATAATTCATTATAACTAAAACACATTTTTTTAAACATAAAATTTATTGTGTTATAGTCATTTCTTTACTAACTTAATCACTACACATTATATGATCTACTGTTAAAAAAGCATGGCATTTATTTGCATGCAATAAGAAAGTATGATACTTCCTATATCATACTTAATCTTTCCTTCCGAATAAAATTTGAAAATCAACCGATTCTTGTCGATGCACGAATCTCATGAACTATGAAGTAATATGTCGTAGAGGTGTAGTGTAGTAGCAGTAGGAAGCAATATTGAGTCTGTGCAACGCGAATATGGGTCGCTGACTAGGCGGTATCAATCCTACGTCTCCGGTCATATATTTTGACCCCACAAGACACTGCGTGCCACTTTCCACCGTCCACAACTGAATAACGACCGAATTAATTTTAATTTAGGACACGAGCAGTTAACTGGAAAATATTTGCGTCAGGAATAAAATATATAAGCGGGACCCCCAATAAACAGTAACCAAAAAAAAACTTGTACGAATTGCTTACCATTCCACCTAATAAAGCGACAATGGCCTAGTGGCTAATGGACCGCCGGACGTTCATAGGGCTTATATTGGTAAAACCGAGTATTTTCACGACCATGTAAAGACAATTTTCAACATTGTAATACTCTGAAAAGGTTTAATTTAGCTCGTGCGAAGTAAAATAAGTCTAGCTAAATTAGATACAGATTAGATTATTTTGTTAACGCCGATTATTTTGCAATGTTCAAATAAAGTTTAACTTTGTAACACAATATACACATGAATTAATTACTTATATTATTTATTACACTGGCTTGTATCGAGAATGCATTCGCATTGGTATACTGTTCTGTCGATTGATATTTTACCTACCTGCTACCAGGATGTAAATTTGACTTATATTATGCCCAAACTTATAAATATTTTAGAGAGTGTAAATAACACATGAATAATAATAAACTAGTAGCAGTAGTACCCTTGTTATACTTATATCAATAACATTTAACAAGGGTATGACGTAGGAGGCAAGGGAACAATTGAGGAAACATTATGCCTAATGTTAATTTATTCACTTATTGTTGAACCGGAATAACATAGGTAAATTATTCAATTTACGAAATGCAAATTACATCCGTACTAATACATAGTTTGCCAGACATATATGCGGGCTGATTGCAAACCAATGCGGGGTTGCGCATAGAACATCACAACTCCCATAGATAATACCTAGAGATTAATGACATCTCAGCCAAATTTCAACGTTTCCGATCCGAAAACGGTACTTAAGACTCTTCGCATACAAGCGTAGGTACTTTGAACTTAGAATTTACATAGAAATAAACGTCTATGTACCTCATAATAAACGAACTGTAAATCGGTACTACTGATTAACTTCTATGGTATGTACGGTTAAATGTTAAAGAAACATAATAAAAAAGCCGCATATTTTACGAACATTCTCGTAGATTGAGTTGAGTATGGGATATATAAGTTTGCGTATATTAATAAACGATTAGTATATTAATAAACGCAATTTAAGAGCAAACATCTATATGGGGCCTGAGTTGCATTTGGATATGGTAACTTCGCCAACTACTTACAAATTACTATGGAGGATGCGGGCATAGAAACCCTCCGCTTATTTCCTATCTTTTTAAATAAAGTTGGAAAATCTCGCTATAGAGATAGGCATGGTTATGCGGGCACGTTTTCAATTTCAGTACCTGTGTCTAAAATTAGTATGATGGTGTGCCAAATGTAGAATAAACCTCGGGAAAAGTTTTCTTAAAAATTGTTTAAAAAGAAGAAAACTTAACTGTTCACCTAACGAATCAGTAAGTACGATGCAAGAGGTATATAACGAAGCTTCTTTTTACTATGCTGTATAAATAAATGTTAAACGAGATAAACATTTTCTACAAAGGTACCTTTACAATATAAAAGAGTTTTCTATACATTATATATTAGGAACATCTCGAACGTCATCATCACACAAGTACTTACAATAATTTGATACAAAAGAGTTCTACCTCTCGTCGCTGAACATAACAACCAGTTCTCTCAAAGTCACAATTAAAACGTACAATCGAATTGTACATTAATTATTCCAGTCGTTGGTGTTACATTGTCCTAACTTAGTGTAAAATATACCCAGACAAAGACACCTTATAAGAATTATGTACAAGCTAAACAATCTTTGTAATGTCTTTCACCCACCTACGTAGTTACGTACTTTGTATGTGTTTCACTTAATTCTAAAGTAACAGAAGAATCGATAGCTAAATAGGAGTTTGTACGAAGTTAGATGCGGGGTAAGCACACGGCTCATTAAACTACAGCTATCCACATTTGCTTACGTCTGGATTAAGGTTCTCGAGAACGCAAGGACACTTGATCGTTTCATCTTCAACCTTAAGTTGTATTACTTAAAACACTTTTTCTTAAGAAAATTGCAAGAAATAAGTTTACGGATTACATTATCACGTGTATAAATTAATGTTCAATGCCATATTTATGAAGGTAAAATAAATGGTGTTTACTTTTTAAACTATTTTTTTTGTTTTATTAAAATGACAATTAAATGAAAAAATTAAATAAATGAAATGAAAATTTAAAAGTACTAAAATATATGATCGATACCTCCGCGTGATGCTTTAAGTCTTGTTAACAACGCACACGACAAAAAATCCTTGTATAAAATCAACGATTTCTAACCGGGTCTGGTTGTTTATTGAACCTTGGTGGTTGGGTATCGTGCCTCAAAAGCACGCATTTGGTCCCGAAAATGTATATAACATCAACTATGGATACCATCAATTGGATACCAGGAAGCAGCTTTTTAGCTGTTTAATAGTATAGTCACCAACCCGATGTAATGATTTTAAATTATTTTCTATATGCTGTAAGCGTTTAATTTTATGTCTTAATACCTCATTCAGGTTTAAATTTGAAATTCAAATCCTATCCTAACATCTTATTTTTTTTTATCACCGTTCATTAGATTGCAACTAAATAACTGTTCCTGTATATAATTACTACATTCTCAAACATAAATGGGAAAAGCAAAACTGAGTAAAATCTTTACTTAAATCTGGCACCTCTTTTATTTTATTCCGTCCCTTCATCAATTTCAATTGTGAGATATCGGAAGTAAGTAAATGGTAACCAATAGTATCTAGCTGACCTTCGGCCTCTCTGTCACCAGGACATATGTTAACAAAATCTACCACGATTTGATAATACACAGACCCTCACCTCAGCTGAATCAAACTGTGAAATTGATTTCTATAAACGACTTACTTCTCGTCAATAATAGTCATATAAAATATGTTTTGTTTACAACTGTTATTCGTATAAGTTGCTTCTGGTGTGATTTTCGGCTTATAATAGACTACCCTATTTTTTCCCCTTAGTATCGTCAGACGTGGGATACATTCCACTGATGGTTGGGCGGCAGCATCTATCAAGTCAAGTATCTTACTACGGTCACCATCAGCTTGCGACTGGGATTGATTATGGCAATATCCCTTAACGAACATGGTTAGCCAAGATCAGTAAAGAACAGGACCGTGTCCAACAAGGGACAGTCATGGGCTATTGAATTTAAGAAGTTCTACTTATATGGTTCGGTGCAGATTTAGTATTATTGAGGGCGGTGTTTAAAATGCTAAACCAATTTGACCACAACAAAAATTAAAACAGCAACCTAAAAATGTATGGTGGGTATAAACAATTAAAAAAAGGAAAACTAACTAAAGTAGTTTAAAAAAATGAGAATAAACTTGCACTGATGAAAATGTTGAGTCTATATAACTAGGTACCACAATAAGTTATGTATTTATGAGACACTATAAGCGTGTAAATGACATAAATTATGAATGATATTTTAAAACAGTACCCACAGCTAAACTAAATCCGTTGCTTCGTCTCCATTTAAATGTAAATTACTTGAAGCGCCCAAAGTAGTCCTCCGGTGGTCAAACGCCGTCAAAAGGCAAAGGCACTTCATGTTTATAAATTTGCCTTAAGACCAAAACACGATCGTACGACTCGCCACGATGTGAAGACCTATCAAAATCGTGATGCCTTGGGCATTGAACATTTTATTTTGTTTTTTTATGTTTATTTACATCCTTATCTCACTACGCAAAAATCCGCACGCTGTACCGTAAATAAATCCAGGCCACACTGATTGATAAAATCTAATGGTCCGCTTAGCAGGCGAACCCGTAAATGTAAATCCAATTTCAACATTACTGTGCTTTAGTACCTATAGAATTTGATTCAGTGTTGTAAAGCCTGGTATGCATTGAGGAACCGAATCAAAACCATATCTTTGGTTAAAGACTAAATTTTCAAATGAAATTCGAATTTAAAGTTAATCTAATGTGGAATGGAAACATTTACATATTTTCCAATATATTAAATGTGATGTTGCAATACCGTAACAGTTCTACTCGTAGTTTCACAAGTATTTTTATTCAGTTCTTATGGAATCGTTCAGACACTACGCTACGTGTTTAAAGGCTTTAGTAATAACTAAGTTTACAAATCTGTATAACGATCAGCTTGTTTCTTCTTAAAACGAAATAAAATTTTATTGAACATTTCCGAACCTTTTTAGATTTGGTCCCGCATACGAATAAGGCAATAAATGTTGATCAGGACAGCAAAAACAATTGACCGGAATCTATTGTCTGCTATATTAGTATCAGTAAATACCTACCGAGCCTCACCGGCACCTTTGTACAATAAAATTGAAATGAAAATGTGATTATGGGGTTTTTCGTCACGAATAAGCTGAATACGTGAATGCTTCAAGTTACGTTTATTAATGACCGCATGGATACGAACACCGATTTAATCGATATTGTAATTTATCAACAAGTTATAATAAAAGTTCATGAGAAAATAAATTGTATATAGGTATAACGTTATGTTACGTTACGATTCCACGTTAGTAATTTATAAGAAAGTTTGTTCACTATAAAGGTATTAAAGAAATTCGGAGCATTGCTTAAAGTGCCTACTACAAAAAGCTATAAATAAAGGCAGGTATAATAATTGTTAAATGTTTCTGGACTTCTCAAATCCGTCAAAATCCTATTGAGAGTAGCACAATGAACGTTGACTTCATCTTTGTGTTATTTTCTTGTTGCGTTGAGGGCCAAGGCACTTGAATAAAAGATTCGTGTATTATCCCGGGCTCGGCCGCACCACAATAGGACAACGACAACGCACCCACTGTAATTCAGTGAGCGGCCTAGCAACTGTATTGTATTATTATGTGGCTGGATCGTACCGGCAATCTAAGGTGAACTCGAAATATAACATTTGCTCTATCGACCGTATGCTGCCAATACTTTCTTAGGGCTTCGACGTCCATTTTAAAAGAGACGATAAAAACTATAAGGAACTATAAATTATATTTATAAACCCAAAATCCAAGTTTAAAAAATTCACATTGGTTTAAATGTAATAAGAAAATATTCAAATATTTTTTATTTCGGCTGTAGGTTTTTATTTTATATAGTTTCTATAGTAAATATAACTTGCCACATAAAGCTATCAAGATAAGATTATAAGATGGCGTGACAATCAATATTTTGATTAAAATATTGGCGGATTCATTCGATATCTAGTAGTATCACAAAGTTATACGTTCGGTGTCCTAATACGAATGTAAAGAAATTCAAATTTCGAATGTGGCGACATAGCAGCTGAAATAATTCCCTGGGTAGGTATCTCAATTTTCAAAGTAATGAAAAGAAGTGTCAAAATACATCGATTAATTTAAGTTCCAACAACAACAACGTGCAAAAGTTAATTCTGTAAGGTAAACTTTTTGCTATTCTCACCGTAAACTTTGCCGCTTTGAAGAAAGAATATTTTTCCTCTTCCACTTTTTAAGTACCTAGGTGGAGAATAGAGCAAATGAGGGACCGGACTCAACCACTATACGAATACACTAAATGTCATTCTATTCTTGATCCGGTAACTAAGTAGTTAGTTAGGTATCTATAGGCATATGTGACGTCACAAAATCGACTAAGGTTACGCATCAGTAGCCAGAGATTATTTGTCAGAGTGGATTAGAAAGCAATTTCACCTAACTCAAGACAATTTGTCACACATAAAACGTGATCTATGACCGTTTCACCGATACATTTTGGCAGTGGACCGGTGGCCGCCTTGACTAACATGAAATAACTAACCCTAATAAAGGACGTGTCCCCAAGATCAGACAGCATAGATTAGTTTTGTTTATTGTTATGTTGTACGTATTGTGGAAAATCATATACAAAAAATTGTGTTTTTCCTATTTTATAGCAAATTGTACAGTCAGATTATACATTATTTCTCGTAATAAGTTAATCAGACTGTGGGCTTATCGGCAGTTCTTTGGGTAGGTAAATTAGTCAGATTAACATGATAATGCCATTGATATATCAATACCATAAATATTTACAGTTTCCTTAACCAGAGAAACTAACATTCAGTTTGTCGTAACTTTTATGTTATGAACTAGAAGAAAAAACTGCTTAGTGAAATTTACAGTGGTATGCAAAAACAATACTTTATTTTAAGTATTGACTTCAGTCAGTATTTTCTCACTGTCATGGGGGCTATTACAATGGTAATGGAATCAGCAAAGTGACACATTCCCAAGTAAACTCTCTCACGTGTTGTTCTTACACACGGGAGTAATGTTCACATGGCACAAGTCACTTTTCTCAAATTAAGCAATTCTTAGACACTCATGTACTTCGGTACCTGGATTAGACAATTACATAATAACCCAATTGATTGTGTTCCTGAACCGTGTGTACCATCGTGTACAAATGGAAGTGCGCGAACACGAAATAACAAAGCAACAAGTCTATAGCGAGTAGTGCTGTCAGTATAATGTCAGCGAGAATGGAGGACGTACAATGCATGTCGGCTATGTTCGTAGTACTTCGTAGTGTCAGTCGGGCGTCGACGGGCAAAATAGTCCTTGTGCAGCGCGCCCGGGAATTTTGGTCGGAAATAGAAAATTGGATTGGCTCGTATTGGTCGCGGTAAAACACTGCCAGTAGTTTGGCATAGAAACTTATTCTAGACGACTTATAGCTTCGGTGATTCGATATTTTGTCACAGCGAATGTTATAAACAAAATCATTTTACTCAGAGGCGCGTTCAGTAAGACAGAAATACTCAGCATCTTTTGATACGGTGTAAGCGTCACTGGCTCCGAACTCTGAGACAAAATATTCATTTATGACAGAGCGATTCTACAAACAAAAAAATATTCAGCGACTACTCCGTGACAGCAGCTAAGCGGACTACGAATTGTAAAATTCCAAAGTAGATAGGTAGTCACTTGACGCGACCTCCTTGAATACTGGAGGTGAAAAGTTTTTGATTAATGAGCAAAAAGCCTGCGTCTGCTTATGCCTTTAATTAAAACTTAAAACTAAAAAGTTTGGGGCAGAGATTGTCGAGCGTTTCGGGATAGTCGTTAATAGAACCGTTTGTTTGAGTTGCGCCAACGAGTTGTATTCGTGTGTTATAGTGTTTTGTTAAAGCATAGTGGAAGCACTTAGTCATGTGCAGCGAGGCCCCTCTGTGGACCTCGTTCGCCAGACATTCTCCGCATCGCCGCTAAGTACTTAATTGTGTCACTGTCCCGAACACAGCCAAACTTGAATGAAATACCCGGGTTCCTTTAGAATAAACTTTGTCTAGCTAATACGATGAAAAACACGAAAAGCAAAATATAGCTAGTAAATAATCTTAAAAAAAGTAATAGTCTTTAAAAAAACCTACGTAATTTTTTATATTATTTCGTATGTTCCTACCAAGTAGAGAAACTTATAACCTATATAAGAATTTCTACTAAGTAAATAATTCCAAAAATATACCGAGTAGGTATCAAGTGTGCCAAAATGCTAGAAATAATTACTGGAGATGTGTTCAGATCGCGTGTCCTATTTCTTTGACAAACGTACATAATAAGCTCGTCGATATTGTAAGTAAGCAGCATGTATATATGTACCTACAAGCATGTATTTACGTAGATTCTCATTTCTTTGATATAACAAAAGGTTTTCATATTTGTTGGTCTTTGTGCTGTGAACCCCAATTTTAAGAGCATCATCATTTTACTTTTGTCTCAAATTTGTTTTTGAATGTCGATAATCAAATGTTCTACCTACACGAGACGACATTATAAGAACTTCTTAATGAAACGCTTAGTCCTGACTGACTGGTCACTGTATAGACTTAACCGCTGATGGTAGAGACCTAAGATCTAGACCATACAGAGAGAATACTGCCTTTAAGTTTCAGGCTGTATTCTCTATATGACGTTGGCATCCGATAAAAAGGTTTTAAAAAAAAAACTCCACTCCTAAGATCATGAATAAATGTAAAAGTTTGTGTGTAGGAATCAAAATATATGCGGATGACGTTGCAAGCAACAGCTAGTAAGTTATATAAATATGTATAAAGTGAAATATTAAACTCTTATCTTAAAACATTTATATTCAGTGTAGTTTATCAATTACCTCAAACAGATGCAACCATCGAAATAAATTAATAGAAGATGAGAATTTATAAATAAAAGGTCCCTTTGATGACAAATAAAGCATTCATTTAAGGGAATTAACCACGACGATTAAAGGTTTTCCTAAGTGAAACTGAGACATCACACTCAAACAAAATAGACAAGACAAAACCACTTTTGCTATGAACACGCCCTTCATTGTTTTAGCTTAGTAGTAACAATAAAGTTGAGCGCGTAATACAATTCCACATTCACACAAGTTTTAATTACAGTAACGAAAAAACTTTATTTGTTTATTTTTTAAATATTCCTCTCCATTTACGCGTTTGCTACGAATTAAAATGTGTGACAGTGATTAAAAATGCTTGAAATTTACGTTTTTACTTTATAATTGAAAATTAATATTTATAAGATATGTATATTCATACATTATTAACTTGCCAATTAGAGATAAATAAAAGGCTTTCTTGTATAATATTTTGGAATAACTTTTTAAGTAGGTACCGACCATGACATGTATTATATTATATCTAAATGTTGTGATTTTTGTACAGTTATGTATTAAAATCGAGAAAAAAGACCTTATAGCTCTGCAGATATTAATTAAAATAAGACGCGAAAGTTAAAAAAAAAGGTGTGTTTTCTTGATTTGTTGATGAATTCAGAACAAAACATGTATTTCTTTATTAAATGCCTAATTAATCTACCTATAGACGTAATAGTTTAATTCTCTATTATATTTATTCTTTAGGATTCTTATTATCCGCAACGAGTCTAGGAAGAAGCTTGTTAAATCCAATTTCCAGAATCCGCTAATCTACAATCAGCACATTGAATCAAGCTTAAATGGACAGATTACCGCACATTAACATAAAGTAAATGGTGACTTATAATTTATTTATTTACATAAAATTAACCTAGTTTCATTACACGTGGACTAGATTAATCATATTTTAAATACATCAATGTTTTTGCTGTCTGAACTAGAATTGCTTCTTTGTAATATATAGGTTACGTTCAGCATTATATACTAATTTTACTTAAACATTTATTTCACATTCTGTGCAAAATAAATGTGATCTAAATGAGCATTATGTCTCAGAGTTCTGCTGTCTTATTCATTTTATATAAACTAGAGCATAAACATTACGTTACGGCGGGTCGCTCTCTGTGCAATAAGCAAGTACCTACAACTCGAGAACTTTCCCACTACTATTTTACTGGAGTCCATTGGTTTTAATGGAACTCGTTAAAAAAACAGAACGCTCTTGCAATGGACGGATCCAAAGACTTACTTGTAATGATTTGGAACATCTGACTTACTTCATATACCCAATTAAACGTTAGCCATACATTGCTTGCTTGCACTAAGATACTTAAGTGTAGTACGCTACACTTAAGTGTAGCG
Organism: Nycteola revayana; assembly: GCA_947037095.2. Lineage (NCBI taxonomy): Eukaryota > Metazoa > Arthropoda > Insecta > Lepidoptera > Nolidae > Nycteola > Nycteola revayana. The sequence goes on along the minus strand of OX344846.2, from coordinate 14,678,191 downwards.
TACTACACTATACGCATTCATTCCGTAATGTTAAATGTCAGGTGCTATAATTATTATAGCATTTGGATCTATGTGTAATTTAATTACACCCAATACTAGTACTGCTAGTCTTGAGATATCGGTACATTTTATCACATTTAACAATAAAACAATACAGAATTAGATAAGAAACATTTGATACAATTCTCAAATTCTGTTTAAGTTCTAAAAGGCTTCAATAGTTACGAAAACAGTAAACGAGACACGCAAATTTAGCTGAAAATTATTGAATAGTTAAATTAACGTTAGGCACTAGTTAAGTTTGGTAAAAAAAACAAAAGGAAAATTTGGTATTATATTTTTAATTTATTAGTGAACGCGTCCGTTGATGATATTTATAAATGGAGTATTATCAAACTTTATACTTAGTCCCAACCTTTTTTGGTTTGTTGTTTGTTTTGTAAGCACGAGATAAGTAGATACGTTTAAATCAACTAAATAGACTTAGAGAAACATTTTACGACCAAACTTAGGTATTCGAAGTCTGATCAAAAACATACAACTTCGTTTAATTAGCCATATGTTTCAGTAATTAAATATCCTATTAGGAATGAAATATAATTATAACAGTGTACAGTAAATATATCTGTAATATACATCATTCCTAACCACAGTAATGGATACAACTGCAACTAATCTGTATATTTGTTAATGCAGTTGTAGAGTGATTGTTAACTCTAGTTACCGACTATGCATACGAATTAATATCGAATATTATATAATGTACTAATACGTGGTATATTATATAATGGTACAAGTCTTTCAATCATGGCAGCTAACATGAAAACATAGACTGCTCACAATGCTAACATTGCAGCATTGGTGTACTGTATAACGAACTATTGACGTAGGAAGACAAGATCTCTAGCAAGAGAATATACAATGACATGTAAAACATGTAAAGGTATTATACGACCTCTTAGGAGATTGAAATTGAGGAAGCTAGAAGAGCGAGGTTATCTGTGCCTCATTATGGATATGTATAAGTGAGATATATAAATCTACATGGATGAGAGTAATATAAAGAATACGCTCGGAAAAAAATAAGGATACTACCTCTATAATAATATGTGCTTTTATTTCTAGAATCGAATATAAAATCATTGAGCAAAACATATGTTCTGAAATTATGACAAATTTTTAAATTCTGCATATAATGAAATATCGATTAACAAAGAAGTTCAACAGGATTGTTAATTTATGTACGCTATCATTTATTACTTTATAAGAGATAAGCGTAAAAATAGTAGCTATGAAACATTCAGAGCTAATAAAGTGATAGAGATAAAGATGCATTTATTTGCATAAAGGATGTGTTACATGTTTTCATGTGGTGTTACAATAATAATAATTCCAACATGTTCTATGATACCATGAAATTATATAAAAATCGAGTATAATCAAAACCAACTCGTATGACGTCCACAGCTGATCATTGACCGCGCTTAAAAGGGTAGTTTGCTATAGTCAAACGACAAAGTATAATAGTAGCAAAATATGAAAAGTATTTTAAACCAAGTAATATTTTATTTAAATGCTCTATAAATCAAATATTTTCAAATATGTACGGTGCTGTCCTTTCTTAGACGTTCTAACTATTTTTTTTTATATTTTCTTTCGTGAGAAGCTTGACAGGTGTGCGAACAACAGCTCATAATAACGTAAATAAACAATATATTACTTTATTTTTAAATATTAGAATTACCTTTAATAGAAAATAACATAACAGGAACAGGCTTCTTGGCCCTGAAAGTAAACATGGGATGAGTATGCGTATGACGCTTCGATCAATAATAGGTATGACGGCATGGATTCGTAGGTACCTACGTTTACCAGTAAGGAGCCAAATCGTTTTGATTTCGGATTATTTCTTTCTAAATAAGTTACTGAAATGTTTTTGTGAACATTCCATGCTGCTTTGATTGTCTATTAAGAATAGGTACCTACACTATTTTATTTTCAAAGTATTATTACTATATCATACATGTTTAAAAGCTACTTGAAAAAAATACATTCAGTACGTATAACTGCGAATGAAGTATTGGTTCAGTTCAGTTTCCAGTTCCATTTATCATTTTATAAGTTTTTGATAGGTTGCCGAATGATCCCGCCGCGCATCTCATGCTTCACTTTTTTTATTTGTTGCAGCTTTTTATAAGCCAACAATATTGTTAGTTTTTGATACTTAACGGCAAAGTTAAGCACATACCAAATTGAAGTAAGTACCTACTACAACTTTCTCCTAAGAGACGTGCTATAAATTTAATTGTTAAATATAGGTATACGATGGTTTGGGAATCACCGAGGCCGGCATTGAGTTATACCTAAGATGCTGAAACCTACCTAAGATGATCAAATTTATTATTTTTTATTTTTATTCAACATGTTACCATACTACAGACACAGACAGAGTTGGAAGACATATCTATATTTACTGCAAAATCAATGTAGGTATATCATGCGTTGTCAACACCGTATCGCATGCCGTGCCGATCAAGATATTTTCTTACTTTTTCACCTTGCATGTGGGACGGCTATGTACGGCTATGTCAACAATCAATGCACGGTCTCGGCCATCCATCACTACGGTGTCAAGCATGTTTGCAACAACTGTTTTATCTGCCATGATAGATCGGTCCTAGTAGGTGGAATCACAATTTTCGAAAGCCGAACGCAGGTAGAGTTACGGTACCCATTTCTAATACGGGATGTACCGCATTTTTCCTCAATGGCTGCCACAACAGCCACTTGAAAAGTACCTATAGTGTGGTTTAAACTTTTAACGGACAGTGGGAATATAGAACCCATCATATTTTGAACTCTTTTGGATTCTAATAAGTTCAAACACAATAATTTTGAAACATACAGTACTGAACGTTAAGGAGTTCATTTACTTAGCATAAAGTTCTTACAATAGAAAAAATACTGACTTAAGAACGGCGAGAGACAATTAAAAAATGCCATTGGTACAATTATTGGTTTACTAATTGTTGTTTAACATTTGTTACTGTTACATTGTCTAAACACTCTCGATGACTGCCTCGTTGGTCAGCCAACTTAAATAAAATCCTTAGAGATTCACCGCCGTGACCGTAACTGGTCGGGAGGACTGTATATATTGTCTAAACAAAACTGAATTCTAATCCCAACACTCATTAAAACCAGGTTTATATAAGAACATGAAATCCAATGTACCTATCTAAATCATAAGACGAAAATTCGATTATATCCAATGATAATAATTTGAAGTAAAAATGCAAACGAAGAAGTTGTAGTTTCTTTCATTCATGTCTTGATTTCATTCGGAAAATTTTAATATCAGTTATAAGTTCTTCGTAAAAATGAAAAGCTCTAAAAACTAAAGTATTCTTTTACATTTTGTCACTTTTCCGTTTCTGTTTAATTATATTCTTGTGAGATTCAGCGATGTACGGATTTTATAAAATATTATTATAAATCAATGGTTATACTTTTTGTTATCTTGCGTTATATTTTATAGGATTTTGTAAATCGTTAATGGCATTAAAAAAAACGTTACACGGTCATAATACGACACTATACCTAATCTAAGTATTTAATGATATGAGATCATAATTAGTTTCGAGTGTCAATTTATAGTATAGCACTAACCTAACCACATTGGATAAACACAATGTCCGTAAAACAAAACAAAGTACTATCATTATCTAAAGATAAAAAGATCAGCCAAGTACTGGCCCTAATTAATCCCTATTTACCAAGTTGTTTTTGTGACCTAAGTTCGGAATTACGTCCCCAGACCCCAGCTGACGTTGTTTTAAACAATTCTCTTATACATTTTGTCCGTTTTTTTACGAGCGTGATGTTCGTGTTACTGGTTAACAATTTTCATAAATTACAAAATTTTGCCCGTTAAAATATACTTAATGTCACCGAAGGTTTTAAAAATTTCAAAAGGGAGAAGTTAAAATGATTTAATGTCACTCAAAAGAAAGGCAGAGCGGAAACTGTAATGACAATGCATTTGTCAGACATTTTAAATAGTTGTTTTATGATGTTAAAAAAACAAAACGTAATAGGGTTCAAACATAAGCTTTTACAATACAAACACAACATGAAACAATATAATAACGCTGTGTTGCAATATGTGTACAATTACACAGCATTGTCCAACGGTAGCATTTCCGACACATTAGCGGCGCGCATGTAGCCCGCAGCTTCACTCCGCCCGCCATTTTCGCTCTTTTTGAATCACACTGAAAGAACGCCAACAGCAAAACAAAGCTAAAAGTCTGGAATTCACTGGAATCTTTTTGAAATCCAAACCTAATGTCATACACCAAAATGCATGCATTATGATATTTAAAGCAGTATGTAGATTTGAACATTTTGCCAGCAATCCGGGGCGCGGTGGTAAGGTGCGAATACTTGGGACTACATTAAATAAAAATACACGCGTAAATTAATTAAAATAAATGTGTTATTTTTATCATTATAATACAACAAGTGGTTAATTTCGTAATGTTCAGAAGGCGTTAGTAAAATGTCAAGCAATCGTATTCGCCAACAATACGCGATTGACGGTAAGTGTATAATTGAGAGTGTCATGTGTCAATTTGATGATTTTCATTGCTCTAACGGAAAATACTTTAAGAGCAAATACGACTGTCAGTTACACGCATTTTCAGTATTAGATTAAAAAAAGATAATTAAATGTATTTAAACATTTGTTTAAAAAAACATAATAACTAACAACGCAATCCTTACCGATGTGGTATAATATATTTGCCATAAATAAATCAAAGTACTAAACGCTTTTTACCCATATCTTAGTCGTGAATTCATTGGCCGACATTACACGCTCAATCTGGATCGAGATCCGTGATCGCGGTAGATTGATATAAACTGATTTGGATTGTTGTCACATTACACAGTCAATCCAGATCACGTCAGTCCACTGTTCGCAATGATCACATGAAGACGTGTGCTCAGGGGATTCTGATTGCCAATAAATAAAAAAATATGAAGCGTAGCGGTATTTGACTCACTTTAAATCTAGGAGGTCGTGGATTCGATTCCCACGCCGGGCAGGAAATCTTTGGGTAAATTCTAAGATATCCTTCCGGGTCTGGTTGATTGAGGGACTACCCTCCGTGCCTCGGAAAGCACGTTAAGCCGTTGGCCGATTGTTATAAAATCATCTATAATAATCGTATATCAAGGAACGGGCAGCAGCCTTTCCTTGTGTGGTACAACATAATACTGCGGTCGTCAACCCGCCTGCCAAGCGTGGTGACTATGGCGAATACCCTCCCCGGCAGGAGGCCCATGTTCAGCAGTGGACGTTATACGGGCTGATGATCACGAATTGCAAAATGGATCTGAACAAAAAAAGCATGTGTAGTAATAAATCTTAATATATTTCTTTTTATTCTCTTATTACTTCTAGTAATTTTAATAGTATCTTTCGAATTACATGTTGCACCTTAGTTGCTCAATCTGGATTGCGATAAACGGATCGAGATCATGGATTTCAAAATATTTGATAATTTGCGATCCGATGTCGCGATCCGTCAATCACACACATTAAACAGTCAATCTGGATTGAGATCATTGATCTCGATCACGGATCTCGATCCAGATTGAGCGTGTAATGTCGGCCATTAGACAATTTTACAATTTATCGCATCTCACCGAAGATGTGATGAAGTGATACATGTTCGGAATAACCTTTACTGAGTTACCGACGTATTAACTAACTAGACGTATAATCTAAATGAGGTATAGGATATACTATATCATTATTAACTGGAGACGCAGAAAACCTATTATTTCTTTAAATACATTTTTAATATACTTGAAACAGTAAATAAAAACTTAAAAGGAATAAGGCTCCAAATTTCTTTGTGATAGACCTCTGCCAACCTCTTTGGAAAAAACAGTGTGATTATATGTAAAACCTTCAAACGTAGAAATAAAAGCCACCTTTCGTAGAAAAGATTCAAAAAGGCTTGTGTTTAAATTCCACATCTACCGCCGATGTTTAAATCGAAAAGTCTGAAGATATTTCAAACGTAACAAATACCGGATACGTGCATACAAACTATGCTATATTAGAATTCTAGCTTAGTAGTTGAGGACGTGCTCGAGTGACCGACTTTCTCATTCTGGTGGTCCCGTACCACCGTGTGACTTATGACAATGTTTTAAAACTATGCTGACGGCGGAACAGATGTGACCAAAGTATTTGTGTCATATTATCAAGGCGAGCTCAGATTCGTATATGCATCAACTTATGAAAAGCAATTCTACTTATATAATTAATATGAAAATTATGTTACTTGATCTTTTAAGCAAAACTACTGAAGTTTTTCCCAAAAGATCAAGAAAAATAAAGTATTTTTTTAACTAACCTAGATAGCATAGCATAGATAATTATGGTTCTACGCATTGGGATAGAGCAGAAATCCAGATCTGAAAAATAATCTTGAGGACAAATCTCTCTCAAACAGCAACATTAAAAAAAAGAACGTAATAAAGACTACCCGAACTTAATATCGACTTGAAACGTAATCCATGTAGCTTATATAAACAGTATTATCTGGTTTTTAGGAGAGCTTAGTTAAGTTGGTGGTATTTTGGGACTAATATAAGATAGGTACATTATATACCATGGTGTGCCACGGTTTAGCATGTTTTGGTTTGGTCCTATATTTCCACGTTTCTATAAGCAAATACGCCATTTTGATTACATACTGTATGATTTTATTATACAGGTAACGAACTATTGGACCGCAAATAATTATTCAAATTGAGAACAAACACCACGTTTAAGTATAAAAACCTTACATTTATTATGACGAATAACTTATTTGACGTAGATACACACACTTTCTCATCTAAAAAAAACATTCCAACTCTTAAACCAAAATGTTAATCTTATTTTGAACAAAATTGAATTTGAATAAGACAAAATATAAAAGACGATAGCAAGGGTTATATGCGAAAGTATTAAAGTGAGCTGATTCCATTTTTCTGCCGCAGCTACCAAACTGCTACATGACTCTGCTTTTACAATAATACAATAAAATGTACGGATAACAAGAGGTATTCGAACAGTCGCGTTTTCCCTACAAATCGTATAGAAAATATATAAAGAGACGTAAGCTTCGTACGCTAGATAGATGTCCATCGTAGGATCTACGATGAAACCGAGATACTCGTACCTATGTACGTAAGCGTAGTTGTGTGCCCGTACGCGTATGTTGCTATAATACGCGTACTGACACACAGCGACAAACTCAAGGAAATTGCTTACTTCTGCAAGGAAATTGAGACGCTCTTACAATCGAATCCTTACAATGCAATCATAAAACAGATCGAACCTTTACTTAAGAATAAGATTTTTTGCAGCAGTTTTCTTTAAAATATCTAGTTAAAAGTGTAAATTTTGCATTGCTTACAATTGAACAGGATGGTAACGTTGAGAAAAATAATAATTTATTTTAGACTAAGTATTTATGGTATCGGTACTTACAAGAATAGCGCAATTTCATTTCTGTATGTTTTATCTAAGTATTTAACAGCGGCTATAAATTTTTGCCTTAAGCCTTTTGTTTATCTTATAAATACGGTAATTGTTTGTTTCAATATTTATCTTAGTTTTGTAGTTCAACATTGTTTACGCTTTACAACGTGTAGTGTACAAAATTGCGTTAAACATTTTTCATATAAAATAACGATTTTATATGAAAAATACAATACAATATTAATGGCTAAAGTTTGATGGTTATATTAAATTTATGTTAACAATTATTATAACTATTGTGTTGAACCGCGGCCCCGTTTATGTTAACAAAGAATGTTAATGTTCGAAAAATATTATCTAAAACGTTTATTATATCCTGAGTAAAGATTCCTCTCAAGTTATAATTTAATTAATCCGACAGGACAATACGAGGACGACTGAAGATGAAACTCACAATATTTTGCCACAACACTGGCAATTGTGAGGGCAAGTGGCGAAATAACAGCATCAGCCGAACAATATTGCAATTGTACGACGAAATGAGACAATCTGCTTTTTGTATCAAATAAGTTACAACAATATAAATGAAATCATGTACGCGTAGTACCAGAAAAAAAACAATCAAATATCTATAAATACTATACAATTTTGATATGCACATGTTGGAAAATATAGTGTCGTATATTTCTAGCCTGAAAAAGTATTCTAAATCAGCAGTAGGGACTAGCATTGGCCGCATTTTTATATTATATATTCCACACCGCGTATTTGTCCATTTGAGTATGTTTCGCCGGACCGTCTCATGTGGGCCGTGTTGAAACCGGTAGTAAAGTAACCCACTGAGTTTGTTTCACCGGATCTTCTCAGTTGGGGCGCATTGGATCCGGTGGTAGCATTAAAGCGCGTCCGTCGTTATATGCTCATGGTCCACCCAAATAATGACAATTGTTTTGACATAATATAGACAGAACAAGCATTTTGCGTCGCTAAGAACAATATAAATAAATAAATTATAATAATAACATATAAATATATGATAATATAAAAATAATTAATTTTATAGATATAAATAAATAACAAATATAATGAATAAATTTTTCTAATTAATGTTTGACTATTTACAAGTGCCTGTAATTTGTTTACGTAAATAAAAATGATTTTTATTTTATTTTATTTATTTTATTTTACACAAATAATATCAAATCTCGGATAAAATGTTTACTGTTATAAAAAAATCTTGTAGTTTTAATGTAAAGACGTACGTATATATACATATAGAACTAAAAGTTGCTAATTAAAATTAAAACTAACATATAAAGTACTAACTGTTTTCAAACTATTCTACTTGGCAACGTTGCCAATATGCTGGCAGCATTGCCGTGATAATAGGCAATGCTTATCTGCTGTGGAAATTAAAAACCAGCACTCTGGGAACGCGCCGCATTAACAAGAGCCGCTGCGAGGTTTTTTTATAAATCAATTAGGTTCCTGGTCCTGAAGGGCCGAATATTTTGACACCAGCACACACAAACACATAGCCACTATCATATCATATTACTGTATTTACTTTACTGAATAAAATTACATAATTGAGAAAGATAATCTGATACTTAGCAATTCTAAAGCTTTTTTCCTACTAGTACCTCCCATTAAGTATATTCAGCAACAATACTTTTAACGACATTTACTCATAAAGACATCTTAAAACAAAACCAAGATAAGGAAAATATAAAACAATGCAATGGGATTGGAACTCGAATAAGAACTGTTCTTTGCGAGCGTCACTGAAATACTTTTCTTCGAAGATTTTGTTTTGAACTTTTATTAGAAGTAGATAACTGGAATTTCTTCAAGAGCCGTTTGCGTTTACTTTTGTAAAATTTTACCTATGCACAGTGTTGGGTCAATCAACTATTTTTTTCAATCAATTGATTAGTAATGACTAATTTAGTCACAACTAATTTAGTCGTGATTGATTTAATCATGACTAAATTAGTTAATCATAATCATAACTATATAAATTAGTCATTAGTCATTCAATCATTATTTTTGATTTATGACTAAACTAAAAATGCTAAGCTGGCTAACTCCATTTTTTGTTTCATGAGACATCTATCGCGCTATTTAAATTATTCATCACTCTAAGTTGATTGATAGCGTTCTCCATTTTTGTATTTGTACATGATTTAAAAAGTTGAAAGTAGATGAAGGGCAAAAAATGTTGAAGGAGATTCTTACACATTGATCACATGACACACGCAATAGGTAGCGTCGTAGACCCATGCCCCCACCACTCGTGCGCCGCACACGCAACTGTTCGTGCAACTGGCAGCCATTTTGTTTTGATCAGTTGGCAAGCGTTGGCATGACGCGCGCACGTATTGTATTTTTTAACTTTGTCGTCATTTATTTATTATACGTTACTTGTGTATTGAGTGTCGAAAAGGTAATCTTAAAATGGATACCGATGAAGATTGTGCTTCTTTATATTTTAATGAAACAGACTTTGTGACCGTGAGAGCATCGACTTCGACATCAAGTGTTATTAGTGAAGAGAGCTCTAGAACTGAGAACAGTAATTTACCGCCTGAATGCACCTTACTGGATGGAACATTTTTCAAATATGTTCCCGAAAAATCATCATCTTCTAAATCAGTTGGGTTATGTGTGAAGTGTCTGCCGCAACAAAGTGTTGAAATCAAAGGTTTTCGCAATAGCAGCTCAAATTTTGTAAGCCACTTGAAGCGTAAACATGGTTCTGACGCTGTCGCAGAATATCGTAACCACCTTGCTAAAAGTAAGAAAACTAAACAAATAAACTCTTCAAGAAAAACTACGACAGCAGAAATTACAAAGAAAGAGAAGCGGCCTGTCTCTCAAGAACAATTTGATGCGGATTTGGTAAATTATTTTATTAACTCTATGATACCTTTACGAAGTGTAGAAGATCCATATTTTAAAAGCATGATTTATAATTTGAATACAAATGAAGAAGTACAAGTTCCTAGCCGAAAGTCTTTTGGTAAAAAAATTGCGCAGCATCACTTTAAACAGAAGTGTGAATTGAAAGAAAAGGTAGCAACAGCCAATCATCTGTGTACTACTACTGACATTTGGTCCGATAAGAAAAGAAGCTTTCTTGGTGTTACTATTCACTGGATTGATGAGCATCTAAAAAGGAAATCAGCTGCTTTAGCTTGTCGTCGGTTTAAGGGTGCACATACGTTTGATCGCATTAAAGACCTGTTAATGGAAATTTACTCAGATTTTGAATTGGATCTATCAAAAATTAAAGCAACCGTGACAGATAATGGTTCAAATTTTATTAAAGCTTTCAAAACATTTGGAGTTAAATCGAAATCAATTCTGGCTGCAATAACTGAAAGCGAATCTATGATAATTAGTGACAGTGACAGCGAGAACGACATTGAAACCAATGTAGAAGACATAATATTTGTTGATGTTAACCCATTGTCTCCAGAGTATCGAAATCAAGTTGATGCAGCATTGATATTATTACCGGATCATTATAGATGCTGTGCGGATACACTAAACTTATGTGCAAGTGCTAATGTGCAAAGTTTATTGCAAGATCAAACAACTCCATTAGGTACTATGCACAAACAAGTGATGAACAAATGTAATGAGCTATGGAATTACGCCGGACGGCCAAAATCGGCCGAAATTATCAAAAATATACTTGGCCATACATTATCACGACCAGGAGCTACGCGCTGGAATAGTCTTTATGACTCGTTGAAACAAATTGGAAGCATAAAAAACAAAATTTTGCAGTTATATCGCGGTTTGGGCAACAAAAATTCAATTAAAGACGACGAATTTTCATACTTGGAAGGAATATGTTGAATGTGCGGCTCCAATAGCGTCTGCACTCGATATATTGCAAGGCGATGATACATTTTACGGCGTAGTTTTACCCTGTTTACTGGCTCTACGAAAAAAACTTGAAAAACTATCCAGAAAGGAGCTAAAGTTTTGCAAACCTCTTGTGAATAAATACCTTGAAAGCGTTAAAGAAAGGTTTGATTGTTATTTGGATATCGCGAATAAGAAGGCTGAGAATGCTATAATCGCAGCTTTATCGTATCCACGATTTAAAAATAAATGGTTTACGTGTATTAATCCCATTAGCTATTTGCTTAGAAATCAATCAAGAAAACTCAAATGAATTACAATCGGACATTCAAAACAAATCAAGCACACAACATAAAAATGACGAGTTTTTTGATTTTAATTCAGACTCTGGGAGTGAAAATAATGATAATACTACCCAGTCTACTCCAAGAAGAAAAGCTGATATTTTAATGACGAATTTCTTTTCGGAAGAAAGTAAAGATGTAGACCTTTTACACCGTTACCCTTAATAAAAAAAATATTTTAAGAGTACAATACACCAATGCCATCTTCTGGAACTGTAGAAAGGATGTTTTCATATGCAACAATGACGAGTTTACCAAAATCACATAGATTGTCTGATGAACAATTTGAAAACCGTGTGGTTATGAAAACCAATTTAAATTATTTTAAACATAATTAACCCATAGTTTGTTGTTGTAATTGTATAACGTGCTACTGTCTACATGATAATTAAAAAAATATACTGATTCTGTTGTAAAGGTTGTATTTTATTTTATGACAAAAGCTTTTATTAAAACTTGTGAACAACAAATGAACATTCTGTTAATGTTAACTTGGCAACGGCGTAATTTTAGATATTAAATTAGTCATGAGAAATTTAGTCATGATTAAATAACTAACACTAACACTAATCAATCTTCAATCACCGTACATGATTGAATTTTTTTAGTCATTACTCATTAGTCATGATTAAATAATTTAATCTTAGTTATCAATCATCAAATATGCAAAAGCAAAGGTAAAAAAGCAGATGTAGTATCTGCTTTTTTTACCTTTGCTTTTGCATAGGTAAAATTTTATTATTAAATATATAATAAGAGCTTTTAAATATTTCATTATAGTAATTATGTAACACTTTCAAATTACGATTAAAATAGATTATTTTTGTTTTAATTATATTTTTTAATAAGTACTTGTTTTAAGTTGTATTTTTCTTTTCAAATTCATTCAACCCTCACATGGGTCAACAGTGTTTAACACATTGTATGATTACGGGTATGTTTTTTTGTCCATAAATTATGACTATAGGATATTAATTGTGACGAGGGTTTCAGGTAATGTGAGCATTGTTTCAAAAATACATTCAACGGTACACCGAAAAGTGAGCAGTACGTATACATATTTGATGGACCCAAGCCCACGTTTCCAATTATCTTAAGTGAGTACTTAAAAATGATCCAGTGAATTTAGTATGCAAATGGTTAACCTGCATCGTTTGGTACGCATGATGTTCTAGCCCACCAGATTTGAAAAGTTTAAGAGTTAAGCGACGGCTTAATTATTTAGACAGGCACCTAATCCAGTTTTGATGACACTTAAAAGATAAGCACTTTGGGTTTTATCAGCGACTTTAAAGATTTTACCGCCAAAAACCTCAACAGAATTTAGAGCATAACTCTAAGAATAAATCTTAAGGCGTGTTGTAACTTGAATTTGTCTGTAGAACTTGGGGACAAGCAGCACCGAATTCTAAAATATGCAGATAAAGTCGCGTACAGGAGCTCCAATGAAACTTAGTTTTATTTGAATTGCATAAATGAACGAGGTGGGGTTGTAAAAGTAGTTGAAGTATGATTCTGACAACAGACTTTGCGAGTGTACGTAACGAATCCGAATACTGTTAATTTAATGCTCATGTTTCTCATACCTAGGTCAGTGAACATTTAGTTGCAAAACTTCTAACGAATAGTACGTGCAGTGTTGAGTTTTGATTGTCTAAATAACCTATGTATCTAAAATAAAGAAGAATGCCCTGGATAGAATAGATATATATTATACCCTTAGTATTTCTCTTAGAACGAACCACCTCACGGAAACCAAAGTTAAGCTTGTAATAACTTCAAGTAAAGGGTAGGTACGATACAATAGAAATTATCTTTAGAAGATATGCATCAATCGATCCCCATATTATTATAATATTCTAAACTAAATAATAAAATAAAACTAGCTACTTATAAACCTGATAAGGCTAAATGTGAATATGATAATACGAGATGGATGAACGCCGCACCAATAACAATCTAAGGCAAAATACCACTCAAGGATAAATAATTCCATCATAATAATCTGATTGAAAGCTAAATAAATCGTACGGCCGCGTAACCCTAGATTTAAACTAAATAAATATTAAAATGTGTTATGCCAAAGCGAGCACAGCAACTATTATTAGTATATGACGACATAAAAGGCTGACAACTGGTGTTATCTGAGACAAGCCAGACGCGCACATAATGGGTGGCCTGGATCGATACGCGTTTGCCGCAAATCTATCCAAAATCTTGTGACGGTTTATGATGCTACGAAATAGCGCTATTTCGACGAGTGAAATTACGTTTGCGGTGTACTATTGAGCGCTTCTCACTAACCAACCCTGTTCAGTGCACGCTCCGTGTGCGCTCGTATCTGGCTACTGACAAAACCGCGGCTGCCTGACGCTAGCACAGTATTTTGAAATAACATTCACCGCGATGTGTGTTGCCGTAAAATCCGTGCCGTTTTAGTGTTTTGAAGTCCTTTGAGTACTGTGTATAGTTTGATGTACATATGGATACATCAAACTACGAGTACACACATGAAAAATATTTCCGTTCAACATTTTAATATGAATTAAATTACACTATTGTTTTAAAGCTTATGAATAGCTGCTGCTGTCCGCGTAAAATAAGGATTTCAACTACAGTGAAAGTTCACTGTGGGATAGTTTATGAAATCCTTCAGGTTATGTTTTGGTGACTAGGCCGGAATAAACAAACAAAGAAAAAGGACTATATTATGTATAGATGTACAGATAACAAATACGAGAGTTACCTATAATGCTAAGGTATATAAAAAATGTATGTTGACCAATGTGTATTTCTTTATCTAGTCGGTTCAGTTGTAGTTTTCGTTATGAAGGCATCGAACAGGGAATATTAAAGATTTTATTTTTTCTTTATTAAATTTAATATCCAATCACAATAAAAAAAATAGATGGTGCCATAAAGACTTTTTTGTTATGGCCTAAAGAGACTTTAAGAAGTTGATTTTAATTGTATCTCTCTCCAAATATATTTATTAGGACATTCTTTGTGCCATTCTAACAATAAAGCTACAAAAAAATTGAATGATTTGATTCCATATCGCAAAACTTTAGTGATATAGTCAAAAATTATTACAATCCCATTCAATTCAGTCTTAGTCTTAAGTCAATTTGCATATTTAATAATTAGACTTCTTATATTTATTTTTCATTAATTTATTTTACCTCAGACACACCCAACTACAAATTTCATGTTTGCGCGCATCATAATTTGCAATTTACAATTGAATACAATTTTAATTTTTAGTAGACGCGGGTCTCAATCGCGGTACAAATTTAAGGCAAATAATTACCTTTTTAATAATCCGACGTTTCGACATGGGTAACACCAGTCGTAGTCACGGATAGACTGATGAGTGTCAGCAACGGCGTCTTCGAACATGGCGGGTTTCGGCAACTACCCCCACTTGGTCGTAATAATTTTTATTTTTTGTTAACTTCGGAACTGTCGGTAGTTCGACACACCACACTCACAACGTCAGCACCCGTGGGAACTATATTGGTGTCGCAACAATGACATTTGGTGATTACAGGATTCCAAGCCGTTGATAACCGGTATCCATCTTCCCGGTTGAAATTGGAATATTTTTTGATTTCAACCGCTTCACGTACTATTCTCGAGTAATAGCGACGATCGGTGGAGAGGACTTGTGGTTGATGTAAATTGGCTATCCAATGCCTGGCTCCTGTATCAATGACATGCTCAGCGATGGCCGATTTGTTTAGCTGCCGGTTTTTCACTGCCGCAATGTGTTCCTTTGTCCTTTCCGCGATGGATCTTTTCGTTTGACCAATATAGGACCTGCCACAATTGCATTAAAATCTATATACACCCGGTGTTTGAAGAGGAGTGATGTCCTTCGGTGTACGCAGGTGGTTAGTAATTTTAGAGGGCGGACTGTATACAGTCTTGATGGAGTATTTTCGTAGTACTGTTCCAACTTTATCCCTTACTCCTCTAACATACGGTAAGAAGGCTGGTGCTCTGCTTACATCCGGTTTTCTTTCCCTCCTCTTTGTGTAATCTATAGTTCCTCTATATCAGTTTCGCTTAAGTACCTCCTGAACATGTTTCAGCTCACTATACAAATGTCGTATGCTCTATTTGTAAGTGACGCTGCAACGGATAATAGGTGTCGCGGGTGATGATGCGATTCAGCATGTAGGTATCTGTCCGTGTGTGTAGGTTTCCTGTATACGGTATGTGCAAGTGTACCATTCGATCTCACCATCAATTTTACGTCGAGAAAAGCCCCATCTACTAAAAATTATGTGTACAAATCGCGAAAGTTTAAAAACATTGAATACAATTTTGATTGAATAAACACTGCAGTGGCATTGACGTAAAAAAAAATACAGTGGCGTTCCTATAAGCTGTAAGTACTGGGCAATTTCGGGCATAACCTTTATTTTCTCCACCTTTCTAGTTCACTAGTTTTCAGCAATTTACAACGGTAAACGGGGCACGTACTGTAGCCGCCCGCGCACAATGCATTCCGGTAATTATGCGAGAAAGGCTGCCAACGTTGAAACACAACCACGAGTTCACTAGGACTAGTAAAGCTACAAAATAGTGCGAGCTTAAAAATACCGTAGAAACCTTTGAGGAAATCTTACCACAGAGGCACACACGTATGATGACTACCTATAGGTATAAAACTTCATGATAATACGAACATAATCATAGTAATCATAATTTAAATTGTTTAAAAAAATAAGTAAAGCGTGCGATTGTGTGCTATTCGTTTATTCCTTATTGATTTATAAACACAGATTGAAATAAGCTTAGTTAATTTAAATAATAATTAAAATACTAAAGTTAAGATTGAATTTACATTTTAGAGAAGAATTCACGGTATCAATTTATAACAAAATACTGGTCGACAAGAGGACAAAATTCGACCATAATAAAAAAAAAGTAATCGACACTCCTTCTCTAGATAAACTATTAGATTCGCACGCGGTTTCACCCACGTAGCTCCCGATCCTGTTAGAACTTCATAATTAATTATATAGCTTTCTCGATAAATAGGCATTATTCAACATCTGAAAGGATTTTTAAAATCAGACCAGTAGTTCTTGATTAGCATATTCAAGCAAAGAAACGAATTCTTCAGCTTTATATATCAATATAGATAAGTGTGCGAAATGTCATTCACATCCGTCCGCGAAATTTACGTATTAATATATTGATATTATTATCCTAAAACGTAAAGTAAGTGTTACCACAGTGGTACGGGAAAGCACTAAAAGTTGGATACCATATCCGAGGCCCAAACCACTCCCACGCGACAACGACCGCTTGAATGCAAGTATTTAGCTTTAGATAAATGGGGACGTGGACGGCTCTCTCCGGCTTTGCAAAAAATAATTATTCCGACCGCAATCCTCACACAAAGCCAAACCTCATTTTTAACTAACGTCGCATGTCAAAATACGCGACGGTTCACAAAAGTAATATTTGCGAGGACACAATTCTTAGTAATAATAATATTACTTTGTAAGAGGAATTGATGCAGAATAAATTGTATGCGGAATGCTTGCCCAAATAGGTACTCTAGCGGAGCGTGTGCGGGTTTTATGTCCATTAGTGGACTTGAAGGATTCATTGTAGCATATTGTTGGCTAAGAATAATATTGTTATATTTTAGGCAATACTGCTTTATTAAGCGAATGCTCACATATTGCGATCGAAAAAAAAAACCTAGTTTAGTTATATGATACAATAGACAGTCGTCTACAAAATATTTCGTGAATCTTCACATTGTTCTCAAAACTAATGTATATGTTAACGGAAATGTATGTAATCCGTCATTGTAAACAATTCCTAGGAAATGTATGTAATTCCTAAAATCGTCCGGAAATGTGTGAAATAAATTATATTAGACATATTTCCTAGGAAATCTATACATTTCCTAAATAGCAATCGGAAATATCAATGGGTAGGTTTAGGTTATTTTTTTTTATAACCACCCGAAACCTCGTTTATCAACTAACTAGGTTGATCAACATATGATTCTTATTAATTTCTGGTAACAGTGATTTTCCGATAAATGCACCTTAAAAGTTAATAGATACCTAGTTGATTTTTGAAGCTTTAATTCGTAAGATAACATTAATCATATTTTACGGTATGATTGTTACCTATTTGTATTAATAAAAAATATTATTCTCGTTGAAGCAACATGTTTTATTACAGAAAGCATTCTTTTTATACATTTCCTGATACGATATTGGAATTATATACAATTCCTAGGAAATACATACATTTCACAGGAAATGTGTGTATTAAGGAATCTTTGAAACATTATTTTACACATTTCCTAAGTAGGCTCGGAAGGGTATATATTTCCTAGGAATTGTGTACAATTCCTAGATTTCATACATATCCGGTAACATATATACATAATCGACTAGCGATGATGTTAAACTTTGAAAGGAAAAGGTATTTTTATGTGTTGACGGATGAACAGACGGGACTTGGAAAACTATAAGGATTTCTTGAGGGACTCAGAACCCAAAAATACCCCGGGGAAGGGACAAACTTTTATAGATTTTTTACTACCGAGGCTTTGCATCTCAATAATACTACTTCTGTATATATATATAGGAGCGCCCTTTTTGGCATTCTGTAATGAGCGAATGAATGATCCTCATGAGTTTTAGGCGGTCTTTAATGAATTTTCTTTCGTGCAGCTAAGGAAGGGCAAATTAAAGCAATTTTAATATTTATCGATTAAATCTCAGCAAGAGTTTTAAGTGAAATCTTCACGTACATTAAATTTCAATATCAGTCCATCAAAATTAAGAAGACATAAATAACTCTACAAGGACAAATTTACGGTTAAAGCTATTGCTGGATAAGAGCGACAAGGTGCTTTAAAAATAACTAGCGCTCTGTGCCAGCTGTGGCCAACATAAATACAATATATTATAAATAATGATGTCCTGCACAAAGAGTAATTACGGAGCTGCCACTTGGTCGATAACGAGTCGCGTTGAACGTTAAACATTCAGTAGTTGAATGGTTGGCATTGGACACGGAAATGGTAGCAGCATCCGGCCGCAACTATCGGCGGTCCCGTCCGTCAACCTCCCTCTATGTAAGCGTAACACCACAAGTGTTACTTTACTGACTGTTGTAGCCGGTTAAATAAATGAGTATTTAGTTTTTGGATGGATAAGTATCTATCTATATACTAGAGATTGAATGGACAAGAATCTATTTTTAAACTAAATGTTGTCTATCTCTATACCTACTAATATTCTAAAGAAGGTTTTTATTAAATGGATTCTCCCAGAAACTACAAAACTGATCTCTGTTATAGGTACTTTCGTCGTTAGTAAGTTATGTTGTTCAGGTATAGGATATTTTATTAAGATATTCCTATGACAGTGGGAGCTTAGGAGTACACCTAGTCATGTTACGAGGTTAATCAGCATAAGTCATGTCTTTAACTTGTTACGATTAATTAATACTGAACAAAGTACCATCCAAATATAAACATTCTTAGTTTACCTAGCTACAAATGTAATGAAAAATTGGATTTCCTGATCACTTATGATGTCACTCAACTACTGCCAATAGGGGCGTCGTACAAAAATCGAGGCACCTGGCGACGCGACGCATTGATAGTTATGTCGTGCAATAACATGCATATCGACCGATACGCCCGAAAAAATTACCTACCTACACATTTACGTTTTGTTCTGAACTATTGCGTTTATAGCACAAAGTAAAGAATTAGAATGAGCGATTTGTATAACGATAAGGAAAGAGAATGCAATATTGACTGCAATTCCTGCCAAATGGGTTATGCTAGCCAACTAAATATGCTTTGAGTAAAATAATGCTTTAATACTATAAGGTAAGCGTCTCCATGTGTACAGTATACACATGGAGAGGAGTTATGTACAGAAGTATATGGATAAGTGAAACAGTAGATATAATTATGAGACATCAAATTTTGAGAACTTTAACAAACATTTTAGATTAACTCAGAACATGGACTGTGATGTATGAATAAAATAGTTTGTTGGTATGTAAATTACATCATCATCATCATTATCAGCCTGTATAACGTCCACTGCTCAACCTGGGCCTCCTCGCAGATCGAACCCACGACCTACCGAGACTTAAAACAAATAATAATTTCATTCGTTCATTTACGTATCATATTTATTGCGTGCGTCCAACATTTTTTTGTAAATTCAGCTAGCTGATTATTTTATTAAGTCAAACTTAATAAATAAATTGAACATCTCATGATACCATCAGATTCATATTGAATATTTATTATTAATTAGGATTCGACTAAGGTTTCTTCGTAACATACATGTTTACGACTTATATGACCCAGTTGCTAAACTAGAGTGATGGCTGAACGCCCGTATGTAACGCTTCAATGTGTTTTGATGCGGTATTGGGACAGACTAAGATAGGTATGTTATGAATTTTATATTTATAAACCTAGGATATTTTTATGTATGATTTCAGTGAATATCTAAAATATATGTACCTATTCTTTGTAGGCCTTGGATTCCTACTGATACATTATGGATAATAATAGACCGATACCTGTTTTGTACATTTAAATTTACTCTTTTTGTCAATATTTTTGTCTAAAACGTAAATAGAGAAAGTTATAGTATAAATGTCAGCTATGACAGTTTTTTTTTTAATTCAACTATTTTTATTTACCCATCTTTTGATGGCAAAGCTACCAGAACTGTGAACACAAATGACAATCTTAAAATACAATAGGGTTCATTACCAACTTAAGGTTCAAACTTAACAATTTGTTTCATTAATGTAATCGCTAACTTTATTGAGATGTTTACTGCAAATTAACTCCCGGCTTTACACTGGGGATTTGCATGACAATAAGGGGTGACAGGTTACTGATTGTCACCCCTAATAATTAGCGATGTATATTACCACCTCTGCTCTCGACATGACTTCATTGAAATACGTATTAATGGATAAAATTCGATAGCACCGTGAGTTAATGTTAATTCATGTGTTAAAGAACAGATAAACTCGTACAAATAATATATGGCACCTATTTAATAATATCTATCATCTTAAATGCTTTTATTAAGCGTTTAAATAATGACTACATGCAAACAGACTACGAAGATTGCATACATTTATCAAAGAGAGGCTGAATAATGACTGTATAATCTTCTTAAACGCATAATATCCGAAGATTTATGTGGATAATATAATTTATTTTCATATTTCAATATCCGATCTTGCAGTCGCTTCATATAATAATATTTAGTTAATATAAGGGTCGTTGTGTTTAGATTAAAAGTGGCTTACATAATTTAAATTCTTTCCGCTTACAGGTGTAGCACATTCTTTTGTTATCTCTCTTTTACCAGCTCCTTACTTCCTAGTAAGTTGCTATTTTGGCAACTTTCTTCAACTGTTTAGTAAACTTTGCCTTTGTTCTTTGTTTTTGACTACTGTTATTGTTCGTTTTTTTTGCTCGCGGCTTTTACCAAAACTATTCTTGTTGCATTATTTGTTTAAAATTGTTTCATATCTAGTTATTTTCTTTAATTGGTTTTAATTTAAGCCGAGACTCATTATTATTACACTTTTCTTATCCTGCTCAGTTATTTTTCACGGTACCATAACGAGGGCGGCGCGGCGTCTGGAAAGCTCAGTCTTAACGTACAATTTTGACTACAGCGGCTTATGTTACCAATAATCTAGCTTTCTATACTGTATATTTTTTCACTTATATTCCGTCTGATGCAATCATTCCAATTTTCAATAAGTAGACTTCCTGCAGTCGTTTTTCGGGTTGAGAAGGTTTGTTCGTAGGTAAGATTAATCTTTTAAGACTCTACTGCAAAGGTTTTGGACATCATAGCATTCATGTTGTTTGTAGTAGCTGATATTAGTCAGCTGGTTAGCCCATTAATTTGGGTGCTTTTCTAAGCGAGTTTAATATTTATCTGCAAGCAAACCTATCACATTCTTTACAGTGTTCATCTTTAGTTCATCATGGATATACACATTAGTAACACTTTGTATAGTTAAAAAAAAATGGCACCGTGATTATTAAGTTTATACTTTACAAACAAAAAATATTATTCTCGCTTTATACTTTCACTGTAAATAAGTGTTCAATTTAAGGTTGCGTTTTAACAAAGAACTAACTCTTGAAATACTAGTTACACCGGTCTTTAAATTTGATGCAACGACTTTAGGAAAATCCATATTACCGAATTTCTGTAGAATTTGGATTCTATAACAGAATTTAATACAATTTCCCGATAATACTAGTTACAATACTTAGTTTTTAGCTTAGTTTTATGTTTGCTTATATCGTAATAATAACCTTAGTATTCTTTAGACTGGCTAATTTGTTCTATCAGTTTATTGTCATTTTTATGAGCATGCTTAAGTCGTCTAGCAACTCACTTTGTTTATTTTAATTCTAATATTTAAATTAAATCGTGTTCTGCAAAGATTTTCTAAGCTACATTTTTAATGCACCTTTACAATTTGCAAATTTCAAAATGGTGAACCTAATACAGGGTGTCCCAAAAGGTTAAGTAGCTGGGAAAGGGGGTAACAGCGGTGGACACAATGGTCACTAGCAAAATAAAAAATAAATCCGCTCTGAGTATTTAAAAAAAAAAAGGCATTTTTTTTAAAACTTAAAATTTTACACCTTATTATTTTTGATGTTGATGTTGATGACCTTGTTGTTATTGAAGATTACATAACAGCATTTTTTTTAAATACAGCCATATTTGTAGGTACAGTAAGCACAAGGTGTAAAATTTTTAGTCTTTTAAAAAATGCCATTTATTTTTTTAAACACCCAGAGGGAATTTTTTATATTTTTCTGGTGACCCTTGTGACCATCCCTATCACCCCCCTTCCCAGCTACGTAATCTTTTGGGACACCCTGTATATTTAGCATGTTCTTCAAAGCGGCTGTAGCCCAATGGCTAGGGCAGACTGTTAATCTTGAGGTCGCCGGTTCGAACCCCACCCATTACACTAACGACGTGAATCCACTCGTACCACAAACATTTTAGCGTAGCACGAGGGGTTAACAAGAGTACAAGTAGAACGCAAAACTCTGCTATCAAAGTTTAAAAAAAAAGAAATTTGGTGTCTTAGTTAGGTATATGTTGGATTGACAAAAAAGGCCATAAGCACACATTTTACCTACTTTTAAAAGACTACATAATACTTCAGTTAAAGATGAATACCTTTTAATATTCAGGTACTCCAGAAGACTTGGCGATATTGTTTTATGATGCTATTACATTTTGCAAGTATAACGACACTAAAAATGTTGGCAGTAAAATACTTCGGTTACTATAAATTTCGATGGTCCTCTAAATTATGGAATTAAGTCACGAGTGAACCGCTGATGTATTTCTTAGTTTCTGTAAAGAGGCCAATACCTACACAAAACTCATCTTGCGTTGTTCTTCACCTATGCAGGGTGTAAAACAAAAGTGTAGTCATATTACAAGATTGCTTTGTTTCGGTCAGACCGATAAAGTTAGCTAAGACTCTTGCTACTTCACCGGGCATAAGACCAGTAGGGCTGCAGCTTTAATTAAATAGTTTAAAAAGGTCAGGAGGTAAAACAAGTATGTTCTCTCTCGTCTGCCAATGTGCAAACATTATGGTTTTTTTAAACTTTTGCAAAGAAACATTGAACATACAGAAAGTGGTTTTGTTTCCAATCCAATCCTTAAATATGTCTGCAGTTTTGTTTTACTCATTGTTTGCTTATTAAGGTACAGCTCACGTAGTAGGGCGAAACATATTTCGTATACTTATCTGATCGGTAGAACTCGCTTGCTAAAAGGTGCGCTTACCTGAAACAAAGAAGAGTAATTGATTACTTGGCTTCATGAATAAGTTGTTGCGCTTAAATATTTAGTTGGCGCCTTCGGATCGCTTTTTTTGTGGGTGTCTATTACATGTTTGTTTTAAGGCATTTTTCTGTGTTGCTGAGCTTCACGTTGGTTGATTGCTATTCTGCTTGTGACTAAGAGTTCTATTTTTGTATAAAAGTTCTTGAAAACCTTACCTTATTAGCCAGGAAGCCTTAACCAAAAGTCTTGGATCTCTTTTTTTGGCTAAGTTTTTTTTTTGGCAAAGGTTAGGCTTCAGATCAGCTAGGGTACATAAATAGCTTAGGTTTTTTACACCACTTATGTTTACAATCGCTCTGTGTATATTATTGCCTATTTATTTGTTAAGCATAACGTTAATATTTGCAGAACATTACATTTTACGCTAACTATTTGGTTATTATCTTATGTGTATTGCGAGTAATTTTATATATTTTCAACAGAATGAACATAAAATAGTATTACTTAATACCAAAATATCAGTTATTTTTTGCCGACTCTTATCGGCGCAAACATTGCCTCTATATCCATAATCATATTGAATAAGAGTAAAATATAGATATTTTACGACACTGCGAAAAAGTCCTTGTTACTAAGATGCTGTAAAAAGAAAAGGGAAAGAGGATCGCTATAATTTTACCATTATATGACTTACCACGTTAAATAAAAAATGATACATGAAGGAGGGTTAAGCCACGAGCCTCTTCTTATTGCTTTTAATATAAATATTCCTGTAAACGAATGTACAGTACACACTACGCACTACAAAAAAAATTTCACAGTGTTCCTCATAAAGTGTAGTTTCTATTTTTAGATCCACAAATTCGGTTGACAGTCACAGCATTAGCAACTTCTTATACTTTTAAAGCATAGTATGCTTTAAAAGTTCAAGAAGTTAGATTTCAGTTCATCTTTTCATCTGTGCATAGGATTTCACAGCTGATGATTCAAGAATTTTTACCAAACAGCAATATGAAATTTATAGGTACCCTTGGTCATAAATGGGTCATATTATTTTAGTATTACTATAGTGTATTTAATTGTTAAATTATGATGTACAAAACATACAATGTATACTAGTTTCGTTTAAAATTCAGTAGCATAATAAAAAAGAACTAGTCGTGATGCTTGTTTTCAATGGAACTGTAGTGCTACGAACTAAGAGCTACGAACCTGTTACAGATGCTACGTCTCATCGTAGTTTACTTAACAGGATAATGAGCAACGGCATTGTGTAGACTACGTTTTTTTATGAATTCATACTTTAATCTATACAAGGTGTAACGGAAAGGGTATATACATAGAAAGAGCAAGGCTTCTTTGGATCATAACAAACGATATGGCAAGGGTTTCAACTCAAAATAAAATAAAAAAAAGTCAGGATTATTTTGCAAACAAAAAATAAAAATGCGGAACCCTTTATTCAGAAACACTAGGAGTAAGAGGTTTATTTTTACTTGCTAATAGTTCGTTGACATCGATCAGCTGATTGATTGCAAGTGATGTATTTATTTCAATTTGAAAAGTTTGGTTTCTGGTATCTATGAATTTAAAAAAAACATTACTTCCGTACTTGTAGAGATAGGATTAAATAACCCTTGCCATATCGTTTGTTATGATCCAAAGAAGCCTTGCTCCTTCTATGTAGGTATATACCCTTTCCGTTACACCTTGTATAAGTAAAACATATTGATTACAGAATAATTTCGAATCCCTATTTTAGCAAAATAATGTCTAACAGTTCAATCGTATTCACGAATAAACCAGGAAGTGGTATGACAAATAATAAGTCAGAATTTCAGTTGACCATTTCTTGCATTATGTAAGAGGCTAGTCAACATTTCTAAAATGATCTTATTTACGGATTTAGATGTTCGGAATCTGCATATAATCACGTAGTTATTGCTAAAACGCTGTTAGCGCCATCTTCCGCATTTTTCGCAACTGCTATACCATGTTAGAATCACACAGGAAATTTGGTTTACCTATTTGCCTAACAGCGATCGCTTGTATTCGCATTTTCAACATAAAGCGCCATCTCTTCGATAATACCAAAATCTCTGAGAATTCTTTAAGGGTGGACTTATGAACCTCTACCGCCATCTAGCGTGGGGATGGAGAATTAAAAACATGAGTGCTAAAACAATGTTGTTCTAGATGGCGCTAGCAGTATGCTGCTTTTGAAACTATGTGCACTACAATAGATAGATGTCGCTGTGAACAATAAGGAACGCAGAGAGTGAGTCGGCATATTTTTCACGTCTACTCAAAAATAAGTGATTGATGACGCCTTAACATTACTCGACGAGTACAAATGTAATATACATACAAATAATAGCTTTTCAAAGGCACGTATCTGAAGCAATATTTCAGACATTCATTTGATATATTATAAGTTAAGAATATACATACAGCCAAATATCGCATATTCTTTTAAATTAGTTAACATTGAATGTATTTAAATAAACTGATATTTCTGTAAATTCCGTTAGCTAATAATTCAATCACAGCTACCAGGTACCCTAAAGAAATGTCTGTATTGTCATACTACTAGTCACAGTTTATTTATGCAATTTGGTATGTTCTAAGATGTTGTTATTCATGTTTTTAGAAACGTCGTGTGGCGTACTAGTTAAAACTTTGATGACGCTTTTGACTATCTTAACGTCGTTGTGTTTTACTGTCCATCACAGGATACATGACAGGATTTGAAGGCGCTTTATATCATCAACAGCCCGTTCACGTCCACTGCTGAACATGGGCCTCCTCTTAACAGACCTTGACAAGCAAGGATCGTAGAGGGATATTGCCATAATCACCACGCTTGGCAGACGGATTGGTGATCGCAGTAAGATGTAAACCTTCAGCTAATAGATGCTGCTGCCCATCCATCAGCCATATGTCCCTTAGTCGCCTTTTACGACACCCATGGGAAGACATGGGGTGGTCTATTCTAAGCCGGAAACCACACGGTAATATCGCTTATAAATAAATATACAAATATTACGGAATCGGGAGTTATATTATAAGCTACTTACATCCACGTTGTTGTTTTTTTTACCGAAAAATGACAATAATCCATAATCCTTCTTTGAAATTTGTGATATTGGGCAAAAATGGAGGGCTTTACGTTTTTTTGGGAGAAGAAAGGATTAGAGGGGATTTAAGTGATTAAAGGTAATAAACCTTTAATCACGTAAATTAATAAAAGTAATAGCTGGTTAATGCGTATCTAAATATTTATATTGAAATAATACACATTTCCATAATAAATAAAATTTAAGTTAAACTTGACGCCTGCTTTAAAAGTAATCTATTTTATGCGGAGAATATCTGAAGTCTGCAGAGCTTAAATTTTTAAAGGTTTATGGCCTTGACTTGTCTTGTCTTAAAGTCTTAAAGTTTGGGAATATAGAAAATAATCCACACATCATAATAAGAACAAAATCGGAGGAAGATGTTATGAGTGTGAAAACATTCCTAAATAACCAAAACCTACAGTTTTAGGTTTATTAATCTTGAACAGCGAGACGCAGCTGGAATAGGAACAAATGTAATAGATCAACTTACTTTCCAATTTTGTAATACGGTCTAATAAATATTTAATAAAGTCTAACTGCAATATTCATGATCGATTTACTTAAGTCACGAATATTTCAAAGTTAAATGGTCCAATATTGCGATTTATACTATGTCAATACGCATAAGAGATATAATAGCTATCTCACTCAGGTTCATCTCGTACGTAGCTTGCATTTCCGTATAAATCCTAATAATATTACTATAAACGCAAAAGTTTGTAAGTATGGATGGATGTATGGATGGAAGGATGTTTGTTACTCTTTCACGTGAAAACTACTTAATGGATTTGGCCAAAAGTTTGCATGCGGATAGTTTATAAGCTGGCTACAAAATATCACGCTCCGACCCACTGGAGCAGAATGACGCGGGTAAAACCACGGGACGCAGCTAGTCTCACTATAAAATATAAACTAGTTTTTAATTCTCGAATAATATTGCTTTCTAATCGTGCAATATTTTACCGAATCGATTTATTGATTACAAACAAAAATATAAACTCATTCTTTATTATATTAGTAAACTCGTAGAAGAAAAGTTTAAGGTTTAAATTGCCACGACTACTTTATATACAGTTATTAGATTCCGATAAGTATAAGGTAACGAAAAGATAATCGGATTCGATCTGGTTTGTTTCACTTACCAACTAGTAACGACATCTTAGGGAAGCAAAGTTAAGGGTCCAATTACAAATAAGAACAAACTTGGACGTTACTCCAAGCATCAATTTACTCAGGCTTTTTCTAAAGGGAAATATATTTGGCGTCGATACCTAATCCGTTGTTCAGTAAAATACGAGTGCTCTTATAGGAAAAAACTATGGTTTATTTTTTATCCCAACAACTGCAAAATCGTTATTCGTTATCGTTTAAGCTTTATTTATTTATAGGTGTATATATAGTGTGTTACCTTAGGATTGCATTTAAACAACTAATGTAATATAAATAGCTAATATAAACCGGAGGATATAGTGTTCTCTTCTATACTAAGATTATAAAGAGGAAAGATTTTATTCTTTGCATTGAATAGGATTCAGAAATACTAGACCGAATAAAAATAAAAAAAAATGTTTCATAAGAAATTTAAAACATATTATATGCTTAATGATGAAGTTACCTTCAGAACAGGAGCTATGCAGATGCAACCGCGAAAACTACTAGTAATTTAAAACAATCTTTGAAAAGAGACTGTTATTAAATGATGTTTGTTTATAAAATCTTCTTTTAAGGAGTAAAGTATGTAAGCGATTAGTTATAACGAAGCTTGTGCTAGAAGTTGCTATTAAATTTCCAACGTTAATAAATTTAAAATGTATGTGTGCCCATAATTTCAAAAACCATAACCGTATCGTGTTAGGTGTAACGAAATGTCTTAGATCAAAGATGGCGAACCGATGACAGGCCACTACTACATTTTTATTTGTTATTAATTTCCTAATCATTACCAAGTCAAAATTACTTGACGGCACGTCTTTCGCTTCATTAAACACTTATTAGAAAAGTGGCACATGCCCAAAGGTTCGTCATCCCTGTCTAAGGATTAAGACAGGGATGACAAACCTTTAGGCAAATAAGTAAATATTTAATTTCGCCAGTAGATTTGTTATTTTTAAATATTCATTTATATATTATCGACGAGTATCGTAATTATCCTAAAAACTCAATTTGACAACTAGAAAATAATTAAAATTCTTAATTCTTACCCAAAATAATATGAAAAATAAAACAAACAGAATATATTTAATATGAATGACTGTGAAATAAATCTCAATGGAATGGAGCTTTTCACGTTATCATAGACTATAAATTTCATACGGTAGACTGCAATACCTATACAGCATGCTTAAATTATACTTTCATAGATACCGCAAGATTGATATAGTTTTACGGTTGACCCGGTTCAACCAGATTACGGTCGAACGTACGACAATTTATATAACCTACTAGAAATAAGAAATTTAAGACCAAATAAGTTATTTTTCTTTTTTTTTAATTAATTCAACCCAAATGTAAGCAATGAACTACCGAGAATTTATTATTTTCTAATAAAATTACGCAGTGTATATTTTTTATAATAATTCACACATCATCATCATCGTCAACAGCCCGTTGACGTCCACTGCTGAACATGGGCCTCCTCTTAACAGACCTTGGCAAGCCAGGATCGTAGAGGGATATTGCCATAATCACCACGCATGGCAGACGGATTGGTGATCGCAGTAAGATGCAAATGTTGAGCTAATAGACGCTGCTGCCCATCCATCAGCCATATGTCCCTTAGTCGCCTTTTACGACTCCCATGGGAAGACATGGGGTGGTCTATTCTAAGCCGGAAACCACACGGCGTTAATTCACATATAATATGAGAAAAGTAACATGTTTACTTCAAATTGTTACTGAATAAGTGAATACTCTTAAAACGAACAATCTGCATATAAAAATATGTTTTATTCGAATATTTGAAATAATTTATGATTTTACCAAAAATATCAATAATTACAATATATGTAACAGACTTTCATTGAAATGAAAAATATTATTTACAATTATTAACATAACAAAAGCTGCGCCCGGTTTTACCCGCTTTAGTCTGCTCCAGTGGGTCGGAGCGTGATGTTTTGTAGCCTATAATATGGTAATCCAGCTTATATACTATCCGCATACAAAAAATCAAAATCCATTCATTAGTTTTGGCGTAAAAGAGTAACAAACATACATCCTTACATTCTTACAAACTTTCGTAATCATTACAAGGAAGTAGGATAAAAGATAAATAGCCTCAATCGTTAATATATGTCCCTTATAAAAGAAAATCAAGTCCACTAAGCTACTGGTATTTTTTGTTTTCATAAAACACAGCATTAAGAATTTAAGTCGTTTCTATTTAAATGTCATTAATACGTAAAAGTAAGTCCCCAGCGAGCGTAAAAACGATTTTACGAACCCGCTAAATGCATGAACCAACGGCAATTCGGTTTTATTCTTATCGTCCGCTTTTATTTAGCAAAATATGCACTGTGCAGTATCTGAACTTTACCCAATTAGTAAAATGTATCACAGAAAATTGTGGTAGCCCACGTTCATAGACAAACTACAACATCATGTAAAACGCAGATATTTTGTGAAAGTAATTATAATTTGATACTTTTTGGAGATATGTATGTATGTATATGGTCAAGTTATGTATGTATATCATCAAGTTAAGTCTTTGTTGGCACCTTCTTCAATTTAAAAGCTTCAACTTAAAAGCTACCTTACGTACTCGTATCACACTATGTTTAAGGGGGTTTTTTTAATGATTATATTATATAGCGGAAATTTGCTAGTATTCTTGCTAAGCTAAAATGCTTGATATGTTACGAGTGGGCTCACGTTGGAAGTGCAATGGGTGGGGATCGAACCGGCGACCACAAGATTTCAAGTCCCACGCCCTAGCCATTGGGCTACGGCCAATTATATCGGTAAACAATTTTAAACCAAAAAGTTATTGGTGGAAATAACTTTCTTATTCGTGGATATTAGGTAAACGGTTATCCCAGCAACTAGTTACTGAAAGTAGTGAAACCTGATTTGTTAACGTGGAACCCTTAATTTGAACAATAGATGACGAAACAAAACCAACAACAATATATAAAGCTTCAAACGTAAAGTTTTAGAAGTAAAATGTTGAATAATACAACTTCTACTCGTATGTTAACATAATTTCAAATCAGAAAATTGACCCCACGTCTGATCCATTAAAATGTTATTGTTACAATTGCGGATAAAACGCAGCTTGCATCTCTCAGCGCTGGGTGTATTACGGTCTGTACGCCAATTAGCGTTATTTTGTGTCTGAAACAAAGGAATGATAATCCGATTACGCGAGGCTTGGGTTGGACAGGTGGAGGGGCGCGCGCAGCCTGACCGCACTGCGCCGGATGGCCGGCTGTGGTCGCATCTCGCGCCCAGATTCGCTAATTAATTCCGAACGCATACCGGCTTTACGTACCACTTAAACACTACACACTCCTATTCAGTAATGTCACACGTGCCCCTATCTTGCCACCGGCATTAGAGTCCCTGTGCTACAATTTGCAAACATATCCAAAACATTAACGTAAGGTAGAGAATCCTTGTACATGCTCCTAAACTTCTCGTAAATCTTATATTAATAGAGAAGCCAATTAGCATTACCTCGTAAAATTATAAGTCTTTAGATAATACTTCTAAATAACGTAAAATATACTGGTAACGAAGGGAAACAGGATAAACCGGCGCACTGAACAGGGTATGCGTGAAATGAATTTCGTCATGGAAGGACCATTCTTGAGACACATTTCAAGCACGCGGCGACGAGCAATTTAATATCTAGCTAAATCAGAAAATTACTAGAAATATAAATTCTATGAAACACAACACACAATTATATTAAGGAATACTTAACGCTAGATACTTGTTAAAATTATACGTATGTTAAAAAATAACCTCTAAGGAACTAATTTAATAATTTATATATCTACACTAAACAATTTAATGTCACTAAAATTATCGGAATACAATAGTACTAACAATATCATTCACATGTAGTTCATGTATTGTATAGGTGATATAAGTGGAGCTCTCATAATATGTATAGGCCTAAACCGTGTGGGCTTGATGACGATTGGACTCAAACACAACGTTCTTGAGTTCACAAAGGGCCCAAATTACGTCCACTCCGTTAGACCGCATCGGTAGCCTTTGTACATCAAAGCATTGTGTTGATCACACTCATTCGATAGAATGTATGCTTTAAATGTACATTGATAAACAGATACGAAAACAAAGTTACACAAACCCGAATTAAAAAGTCGTAAACTCTTTATGAGTAGCTGGAATTGCATTTCGTAATTGAAGCCATTGTGATTTCAGTTTTTAAACCTGACTGTAAAACTCGAACTGGTTCATGAAGCAAGAGGCTGTTTTGATTTTTTGAAACAGAATACGAGCTGAATATGTCACCTGTGCCACATTAAGGATTTAACTTAAATACCTTACAATATTTTTAGTTTCGGTATACGTAGTTTAATTCCAAAAGCTATGAATATCACTTTACACCTGAACCTAAGTAATTCTCTTTTTGGAGGCACGATTTCAATCCAATTCAGAACTGCTGTTTTTAACAGCAAAATCCAATCATACTTTGGCTCGCGATAGGAACACTGGCGGTAATGGTTTCTGTTACTACTTATATTAGTGTAACTATCAAGAATGAATTTTTAAATGTACCTAGTTTTTTCTATAGTAAGAGCTAACACAAACTACTACGTAGAATTTATCTTAAATTTTTTTGCTACCTGAAATGTCAAAGAACTTTTCAGTTAAAATTATTTTGTTATCGTAACCAACTACTGTCATAAAAACGTTTTTTTTACTCTGAAAATGTTAAAAATTATTTTACCGCACAGGGTTGCCCCAATACATTATACATAAAAAATATCTTTACAAAAATGATGACGCGATTATAATAATAACTGCCATTAAGACCCAAACGAATGAATGAAAGAATTTATCACCGTCGCGTAATTATACCTCCGTTAATACAACCACAACGAAGAATACCCTAAAAAGCTTTCTGGAGCACGACATTTCCAAGGATACTACTTATCTTGTTCTAGAAAAAAGTTTTTCATTCAAAACAGCTGAAAGCTACAAGGTGTCCAATTACACTGGTATTACCTTTTTAGATATTTTGCACAGATTCATTTGTGGACAAACTTGTAGCATGTGTACATTGTAGGTTTATCGGTAATTAGACCTTATCAGTGAACTAAGCCGGCCTTGTACCTACTACACAACAAGACGTTAACTAATTGAATAGTACGTTAATATAATGTCACGTATACTAAGTCACTCAACCGTCTGGACTTCGTCCGGACATTACCGAAATGTATTTAATTTAATATTTGTTTTTATTACCAGTGACATCAGTAATAGAAAAGCTGAAAGGGTCTTGGTACGGTCATTTGAAGCAGAGGAATGAATGGAATGTGACTAAAATAGTAATGAATATGAATCTAGATGGATGTAGAGGATGAGGGGGGCCAACGATAAGATGGATGGATGATGGTGACAAGTGATATGAAAGCAAAGGGTGTAAGTAATATCGTAATGGCTGACAAGACAGAATGCAAGACAAAAACATGTTGCGCCGACCCCAAAAAAATTGGAATAAGGACAGAAGATGATGATGATTTATTTTTATTCCGTAGGTATGAATAAACATCTGGGGTTACGGAATGTAATTAACTGCAGTCGCCAGTGCCCTCATTGCTTGCGTTTGAAGAAGCAATTGGGTGTTTCATTACCCACTAAATATCTGGAAGTTCCTCGGAACCTTGGGTATCGGTAGATCAAGTGTTTCAAACCCTTCTGGTTGTCTTGATTTGGATGATCTAAACCAACATTTCTCCACTACTTCTTCTTTGGATCATCTGATTCAACGTAACACCATCAGCTTCATAAATAACTTGAAGCGTCCTGATATTAGGCCTTTTTCTTTCACTCCAGTTGATTCTCAAGAGATCAAATCCACTATCCTGGCTAGCAAATCCAAAGCAGTTGGCTGTGACTGCATTGGACGGCGCTTGTTAATCCCTATCCTTGACCACATCCTTCCAGCTATAACTCATATTGTAAATTTTTCCCTTCACTCCGGAACATTTCCCTCCCAGTGGCGTAAAGCCTATGTACTCCCACTACATAAAATCTCAAACCCCTCCCTACCTGGTCATTACCGTTCAATCTCTATTTTACCTTTCCTATCCAAAGTTATCGAGTCTGTTGTCCACAAACAACTATCCCGCTTTATCCTCACCCATAACCTGCTTAGTCCCTTCCAATCCGGTTTTAGACCTGGTCACAGTACCACAACCGCACTCCTAAAAGTGACTAAAATCACTGTGTTGGTTTTGGTGGACTTCTCAAATGCCTTTAATACCGTCAGTCACGACATCCTTCTCTCCATCCTCACCCATCTAATGATCTCTAATGAAGCACTGGAGTGGTTCTCTTCTTATCTTCAGGACCGTCAGCAGTCAGTTCGCGTATATGATTGTTCATCGAATTGGCGTAACTTGGATGTTGGCGTCCCTCAAGGCGGTATTCTCTCTCCACTCTTATTTTCAGTGTTTTAATTTTGTCACTAATCATCTTCAGTGTGCGTACCATCTATATGCCGATGACCTGCAGTTATATGCCCAGGAAAGTATTGAAGATTTGCCAAACGCCATCTTTAAATTAAATCGGGATCTTGCTGCTCTCCATGACTGGTCCAATAGGTTTGGACTGGCAGTAAATCCTCTTAAGTGCCAAGCCATTATACTGGGTAGCTCCAGGATGCTGTCTAGAATTAATCTAAATTCTCTGCCACCCATTTTGTTTAATAATGCAGTAATTCCGTATAGTCCTAGTGTCAAGGATCTCGGCTTGTTTCTAGACTCCTCTTTAAATTGGCAGAAGCAAATGGCCTCCATTAGCAGCAAAGTGACAGGCATTCTGCGGTCACTCTACCGTCTAAAAAACTTCCTCCCAGTCCAAACAAAAGTAATGTTAGTGCAGGCTTTGATATTTCCGATAATCGACTATGGTGATGTGTGCTACTTTGATCTGAATGCAGATCAGCTCAACAAACTCGACCGACTTCTGAATAACTGCATTCGGTTCGTTTTTAATCTCCGCAAGTACGACCATGAAATAATGAAATAATGAAATAATGAAATTTATTCAGCACTTAGGTATTTACATACACTTGTACTTGTCAAAATTACACTGTATAAGACTAAATCACTAAAGTATCACTTAAGTAGCTAAAAACATTGTTATAATTATTTGATCTTACAGAATTTTTAATCAGACTGTCCGTCTGTCGAGCGATAAATGAAAAATGTACACATTAGGTATAGTAAGATGCCTTAAAGGTAACAGGTCTAAAATTAAAATTAACTTCAAAGAATCCGGCCAAAGTTTAAGCGACATCCACCTGAGGGCACCCTTAAGGGGTTAGGACCAACGCTCAGGGTGCCACTGGAGTAAAGAGTAGATTTACGAACAGTGGTGATGATCGCTGGCACGAGATCACAGTTCGGGGAATAAGCAACAACGCGGTCCTCGGCCATGCCGTCGAGGATCCTACCCTAGCTAACCTGCAACCTTTCACTAGCTACCTAAGTGGACGACCCGGAGAAGAAAGGAAGAAAGAAACTCCGAGATTATTTTTTTTGTCTCTTTTGCTCTGTTTCTTTTTTTTATGTCAAGTCTTTTATCACAATCATGTAATATTGTACAATGTATATATGATGTAAGCGAATGCAAGCACAGTACCATTTATTGCCTGGTCAATTTATACCGACCAGGAGCTCAATAAGACAAGAAAAAAAAATATACAGTAAATACTATAATGTAGATATTAAAGTTTACTCAGGCACAAACAATCTCCTACAAAGAAACCTAATGGCGGATGCATTCACATACATTTACAATATGACAATTTACACAAGTTCAACCAAAGGATATACCTATAATAATAATTATTATAAACAATAGCAAGAATGAATTAACAACATATAAAATAAAAATAACATAACATAACCCCGACAACAGCCGACCAGTCACCACAAGCAGCACCCGTTCACGAGTATGACGTGTGACGCAGCCATCGCCTCCCTCGCCATATTAGAGGGAAGGTGGCGACCCGCCCCACACCGCCACCGCAAGCAATGACAAACAACGGGAGCATGACGAACTAAAGTGGGGATATCTACAAGTCTATTAATATTAAACCTTTAGTTGAACAATGTTTAAACTGTTTCAATAACTGAGTTTATAATGTTGTCTGTGTTTCACTGATCAACCAAGCGTTATTGTCGCTTAAATAGTCGTTTACTGAATAATAAGCCCTTTTTATTAGAATCCTCTTAACAGTTGACTTGAATCTATCATGAGGTAACTCTTGTAGGTGTACAGGTATTCTGTTATACATACGGACTCCTAATCCCACAAAAGATGAGTGTACTTTTTGTAGGCGATGGTATTCGGTGCAAAGTTTATGCTTATATCTAGTGTTTATTGTGTGTATGTCACTTCTTTTCTTAAAAAGGTTAATATTTTGCCGGACATAGATTATATTGGCATAAATGTATTGCGAAGCGACTGTAAGTATATCTATGTCCTTAAAAAAGTCTCTTAAGGAGAATCTCGTACTTAGTTGATAAATAGAACGAACTGCACGTTTTTGTAGTATAAAAATGCTTTGAATATCAGCAGCTTTACCCCAAAGCAGAATGCCATAGGACATAATACTGTGAAAATAACTAAAGTAGACTAAACGTGCAGTTTCTACATTAGTGAGTTCCCGTACTTTTCTAACCGCGTAAGCAGCTGAGCTCAATTTTCCAGCGAGACAAGAAATATGGGGACTCCATTGAAGTTTCTTGTCTAGTGTCAAACCTAGAAAGAGGGTCGAGTCCACAGTTTCTAGATTAACATTACCCATTATTAATTTTGGCTCTACAAAACTTACATTAGGCATTACGAATTTGATACATTTGGTTTTCTTGGCATTGAGAACCAAATTATTAACCGTAAACCAATCGGTGACATGTGCGAGAGCATTATTAATGTCATTAAAATTATTCCTCTTTCTATCTACCTTAAAAATAAGGGAGGTGTCATCCGCAAAAAGTACCATATCACACATGTCTTTCAAATAAAATGGCAAATCATTTATATATACCAAGAACAAAAATGGGCCCAGTATCGACCCCTGTGGCACGCCTAATCTAACTGGTAAGTTTTGTGACTTTACTCCCCCAATGTCTCCGCACTGAACCCTTTGGTGAAGATACGATGAAAGCATGTCAAGCGCGACGCCCCTTACACCATAATAATTTAGCTTTAGCAGAAGTGTATCATGATGAACGCAATCGAAAGCCTTTGAAAGATCACAGAACACTCCAATGGCATCCTTAGATCTCTCCCATGCATCATATACATGTTTTATTAAGGCTACTCCCGCGTCTGTAGTCGAACGTCCCTTTGTGAAGCCAAACTGATTATCATGTAGGAGATTGTTAAGATTGAAGTGCCTGAGTAATTGTTTGAGCATTAATTTTTCAAAAATTTTGCTGAAGGCTGGCAATATTGATATTGGCCTAAAATTTGCGGGATCATCCTTGGCACCTGATTTAAATAATGGGATGATTTTACTACACTTCAATAGGTCAGGGAATATACCCATATCAATACATTCATTAAAAATAGTTGTTAAGTAAGGCGCTACTACATCAATTACATTTTTTATGATTCTAACTGAAATTCCCCATAAATCACCCGTATTTTTGGGCTCAAGGGTTTTAACAATATTTATTACATCATGTACTGTAACATGTTCAAAGGCAAATTGTTTTTTACATTCCGATACACTTCTACGTAAAAGGTGTTCAGCGCCAACATCTGAGGAGTTTAAGGAGCTAGTCGTCTTAGTGGGTATGTCTGCAAAGAAGTTATTAAACTCGTGAGCTATGACATTCTTCTCAGTAATTATTTCACCGTTTATTATTAATTCTAGAAAATTTTCACGGGTAACATTTTTACCACATTCACGATTTATAGTATTCCAGGTGGCTTTTATCTTGTTACTAGAATGTTTGATTTTATTACTAAAATAATTGGCTTTAGCTTGGGAACATACTTTTTTAAATATTTTAGAGTAGTAGTACTCACATACGCTAGGAACTCGTCATCAAATTTATAGGTTCTAATACCATATAGCTCGTACAATTTGGTACGTTTCATGTTTCTACATATCGTGCCCAACTTAAATGGTTGCCCATTAGGCACCGTAGGAACTTGAGGGCATTAACTACACTCTTCTCTTTACTTGATTCTCCTTATTCTCCTTCTTACCTGACATCTAATTTTCAATATCGCTTGTCGAACCACAACAAATCCTTGCGTTCTTCCAACAACCGTCTCCTTCACTGTCCTCAACACCGTTCCAACTTCATTCATGCGTCTTTCTTTGTACAGTCTATACAACTCTGGAATGCACTTCCTCTCGGAGTCAGGATGGCTAAGAATCGGTTAAGTTTTAAGTCCGTCCGTGAGCATATCAGAGCAAAGCTAGCAGACTCGTTACAGCGGTAATCTATCTTATATATTATTATTTTTATATATATTTATATATATGTATATATCTATGTAAATTATTTATGTATATATGTAAGTACATGTTTGTGATAGTGTATTAGATGATATAGTATTATAATATACTTATTGTATTAACTTTATGTATTTCTAATTAAATGCTTTATTTTACGTTAGCATTATACCTTGTTGTATACCTTGACGGTATTTATTTGATAACGAGTGCTTACAACTTAAGGGCACCTACCACTTTGTCTCTGCACCACCCTATGGTTGACTGGGAGAGAATGCCTCTGGCATTAAGTCCGCCTATGTACAGTTATGTGCTAAAGTTTAAATAAATAAATAAAATAAATAAATGAGCAAATAAATGTATGTTTGGTTACCCTACGCAGTATCCCTAGGGTTTGCCATAAATCTAGTCAAGTTAATATATTACCTGACAATAAGATAGTTTCAATTAGTAAAAGACAGTACTAATTGACAAATGAATGTATTTCTCGTACCATTGCTCGTGAAACAAGCAAATCATTATAGTATATATTTAAATGTTAAATTCAGAAATAATACAAATATAAACAAAAATTTGAAAATCTAAAGAAATGTATAAAGTCTAATAAGAGATCTTAACAAAATATAACGTTAAATAAAAAAAGAAAAGATAGATGCGAGAAATACTAAAGGTGGTCGAAAAAGCGTCCTCATCGCTGTCTATCTGTAAGGTGTACAGGCTGGCATCATTGCGCACTGAATGGCAATACTAAGCCTTTGTGCTAAATAGACAACAGTATTGTTTTTATTTAAGTATTGTGTTTCGTCTTTACTTTTAATCAATACTATTTTGTTACATCGTGCTTCTTATATTATATCATAACTATTAATTATTGATCATTATAATTATATGGATTATACAAATGAATTGGACAGATCAGAGTTTTTTTTTTCAAGGAATTTGCTTAGAGCAGAATTTTTTTAGCATCATTAATATCAATACTTGATTTAGTGAACTGATTCCAATTTTTTTTTTAATCTTACTTGAACTCCACTGTTAAGATACCACCGAAACAATTCTATTTTTTTTTCATTCAGATCATATAAGCCTCTTCTGTATAGAGTATAGCTAGTGTGCTCGCACATATACCAAAATATTCTCCCTATTCACAAAATCCCTGAGTCACCTCAAACGATTCACAGTTAATCCTAAGATGTATGTGGCGAACGAGTATATATCTATAGACTGTAAGTACCTAAACTTACAGGAAAGTACAAAAACAAATAGATAACTTTATGGAACCAGTTTTTGTTAAATAATATTTGAGAAGCGTAGCTACTGTAAACATATAAATCTATATATTTAAAAGAACTTAAAAATTCAATGAGACTGAACATCGTACATTTTGTTTTACGTGTTAATGATTTTCAGATGTTATGACATTTGAACCAGTGCCAATATTGCTTAGCGCTGGTTTAAAATGCGATTTTGTTCCAGGGACCCGTCGATTTATCTAATGAAAATGTTGGCTTGGCGTACTTTCCAAAGAACGGAGTGTACTCCCTTAACCAACCACACCCAGAAAGAAAAAAATGAGTTTACAGAAAAACAATTGTCCAGCGTGGGAATTAAATCCCTGGCTCCCGATGTTTAAGGCGAGACTTAAACCGAGAGGCCACAGAGTTCATAACTCAAGGAAAACTTCATGTAAAATGATATTGTTTCCTTAGTTCTTAAGGCTCCACCCTCTTGGAAAACATGTTAAGCCGTTGATCCCAGTAGTCATAACATACATACAACAACAACGCGTTAATAAAGGTTGGCTTGGATATATTTGAATGTATTTGAATAATAAAACATTTTATTTTTTTATAAAATTTGATTATAATTTGATTGTCGATATCTAGAATAAAATAGATATAAATATATTCTAGATATCTACAATTCGCTGAAAATATGTCTCGCCAACAGCAAATCATAAAATAATTTTCGCGTAAGGCAACTGTAAGAAACGGTAATCCCTGTGAATTGGGACAAATATCTATTGCCAATCTTACAATTGTTGTTATAAGAATAAAGTAGGTAGTTGTCTTTCTTCAATAACGTGTATTAACTGTTCTTAACACATAATACGTACTAAAAATAAACTTTCCGACTTGGCTATTGATACCGTAAATTATTATATGCTAAAAGAAGTAACAATCTAACTTAAGAAACTAATGTTAGTATTCGCAAAGGTCTTTATCAGAGCTTACATTTCTTTCTACGGAGCATGGAATGTAAGTAAAGGACGTAATTGGACACCCAGCGTCGCTATTAGTTCTCTGTGGAAGCAGTCGTGTGAGCCCGCGC
The DNA here is from genome assembly GCA_947037095.2 of Nycteola revayana. Classification (NCBI taxonomy): domain Eukaryota; kingdom Metazoa; phylum Arthropoda; class Insecta; order Lepidoptera; family Nolidae; genus Nycteola; species Nycteola revayana. The sequence continues at coordinate 14,637,419 of OX344846.2, read as the reverse complement.
GTGGTTTTGGTCAACACAAACATTTTTATTTGTGCTCCACAGATTTTATTTAACTTTTCATTTCAAAATAATAATTGGCAACTTTGGCTGGCAATTTTTAGACCAAGTTCATGAATATTGATAGTAGAATTCTATTTACGACGGCGAGGACGTAACAATAATAAGGTACAATAATATATTACATGCTAATGTACAATTTGGAGGCATGTTATATCTACGTCTCAACCAATTTTAATTAAACCCAAACATCATTTAAGGTAAATACGTCTATCAAAATTTATATAACATAATAATTATAATGTTGATGTGAAAACGAGCAAAAATTAAGAAAACCACGACCGTAGACTAGTGCCAGTATTCGTGGCTTAATGAAAGCCTGTGTAGGGTTTCGAAAAAGTTTAAAAGCCGTGTTGAGGTGGTGCAGGTCGAGTGGCCGTCATAGCCTCTTGACCCGAGACCAGACGACGCGCCCGCGCCGCCTGCCATCTCTAAATCTTTCAATTATTTCCACATTTATTTTTATATCGGCAAAAAAATGTTAGAAAACAAATTGTGTTAACTTTGTTTAGCTTGAAATAAGATTTTATATTGTCTACAAAAACAATAAGTTTTCAAACACACTATTAAAATAATTCAAATTAGATTCTAAACTACATGTGATATTGTAAACAATCCCACTGTTAAGCCTTTGTTTTTATGACACAGAAAAGGTTTATCATTCATGATCACAGGGTGTTTACGACCTATATACCTTTACGGTTATACTAACCAGAATAATTTATTTCAATGATATAGCTTCTGTGTCTGTTTACATTGTTTCTCTAGCCAAGAATAAGTGTGGGATTTTGAAGAGTAATAGCATTGCACAAGGACATAAAATTATCAGTGCTACCAAGTACTCACTTAACTGAGAAAACTAGAATTTTCTGCACACAAAATGCAGGCGCTTTCTTGAAACAGCAGACATACCATTGCACCTACTGAATAAGGACTGTTTTTAATGCTGTGTGTACCTACTGTATTTTTTAATAAGTTTTAGAAACAGTTTATACAAAAGTGGCATAAAGTCTCCACTTAGGTATTACCGAGTATGAACTGAATTGAATAAAGTAGTTTTATTCCAGCTGTTTTAAAAAGAAATGGAGAAGGTATTTAATCTGCAGTAGGTTCAAGGTTTAATCCTATTAGATTTTTCCTTTTTTTTTTCTTTTGTATGATTGCGTATTGTGTAAATCCGAAGTTATTAAGTTCAGTATTTCTAGTTGGTGCATTGTTTTTTTTATATACCTGTCTTTGGAAGGTTTGCTGGAAGAAAATTCATAATTGAATTAAGCTCGCCTTTTTACATGTTGTTTCTTTGTCTAATATGTATTGTTACTTTTTTTCTGTGTGAAACACAGGAAAAAAAGTATAAATAATAAAACTGTCTATTGATGCGTGATTTTCTTTATACTGATTGATGTATTCTGTTGTAGCATGCGGTTTACGTACGGAAGCGCATTTTATTGTTGAAACAATAAACCACGAACAAATCTAATAAAACCAGAATTTACCTTTGTTGCGAACATATATCTCAGTACAATATATAAAGCTTATTTATTACGGCAACATTGTAAACTTATACTGCGTTTATAGATAATACAAAAACAAAGTGGGAACATAACTTTGAGCGCAATATATAAAATATGAGTTCAGTGTATACATGAACTTTTTAAATAACATCTGCCCGTTTCATAGCATGTCGTGTGTTTAATTTCAGTAGTGTACTGTCCAACAACTGAAGCTGTCACGTGCAGCACTGATATTAATTATCCTGAGAAGTTAATAATTAACTTTAAAGTTGGCCGTGTGCTGAGTTTGGCACTTCGTTCGACGCCTTAGGAAGTACTATTGCAATCGTGTAGCTAGAACAGCGATCGAAAATAATAATTTATGTTTTGCTTGCTATTACATAACTTTATCTTGCAAACTTTATATAAATTAACTGATAGCTTTATATGTAGGTATGAGACAGTATTCACATCATATTTAAAGGAGGAAAATTTTGTGAGTTTGTGATCTCTGGATCTACGGAACCAATTTTGTTTTTTTTTACCACGTCATTTGTGAGTGTCATAGGCTGTATTTTAAATAAAAGTTTTCACGGGGAACGGATCTACGCGGGTAAAACCGCGCGGGACAGCTAGTTGACTATATAGGCGAAGACTAGAATCATGACATGACGGCGACGTTGAACTAAATCCAGAGCAATTAAAGCTACAAGTGTTCGGAGCGGTGCTGCGGTACTGGATGAGAATGTTTCTCGGCAGATAGGGGCGCTGCTTTGTAAGCAACACTAAAACCACAGCTAAATGGATTCAACGGATAAAACTGATCCTAACTTTTATAAACCATTGTATTATATTTCTTAAATGTAATAAGATTTTGATTCATTAAGTTTTAAAATGTACAAAATTATTGTGACGTAGCAAGTGGGTTTTAGTCTATTAAGTCTTGCATGTTATAGAAAACTTTATAGCTTACGAGTCAAAGCAGCTGAGTCTGTTTTGCCCGGTGAAGTAGCAAAAGCCTCGTGGCTAACTATGTAAGAACTTCGGAAAAAAAAATTGAGTCTGAATAGTGTATAAACTATTCGCAACAATTAATATATTATGCAGTTAAGATAAAACTCATAGAATCATCAATAAAAATATTTCTAAGAATGTTAAAAATATTTATTTTGTAGTCAAGAATGTTAAAATAAGTCATTAAACTATCTGCCTTATGATTTGTCTTATTTTTTACGTCATAGAGGTATAAATAATGTAAAGTTATAAAATTTTCATTAAACATACTTTCATATAAACGATTCTACGGGTACTCAGTTCATTTAATGAAAATAGTTCTACTGCTCTTCAAGGCGACGAAATGTTTCTTTTTTAGCCCTTATTTGAATATTAAATAAAATACATACACACACTATGTCTTTTATCACTTTATACCAATGAATTGATTTAGTGAAATCACAATTTCATCAATTTTCAATTGAATTCTTGTACTGCAACCAGTTTGTGCCAGATAAATGTCAATAACAATTAACCGTAAAACCAATAAATATAAAGGCGAAATCGTAATTACTTTAGTTGAGTACAATAGTTACTCAACAAAATTTGATTCATGTATTTCCAGAGTTCCAAAAAAAGCAAATCTAGGAAGTGTTATACACAAAAGCCGAGCAAATAAAATACACGATTGCGACATTTCATTGTTAAACCAAACGTTTGTGATGCGATTATTACAGGATAAAAAGTGCCTCTACGATTTGTCCTACCTACATCATCCTTAATAGTTTAATTCGAATTAAGTAAATTAGGCAACATGCCATAAGTATTCCGCCGCTTTACACCGACCCTTGGAATTAAACCTAAATTTAATTACGGTTGAGTCACTTCACTGCGGTTCATCTTTATTATTCATCTAACCTAAGCCTAACTCTTAATTACAGTACTCTTAGATACTATTTATATTTTCTTTCAACGAGTTCGAAACAAAATGTAGTAAATAAAAAATGGTAACACTAGTAATATTTGTAATATGCAGCCACTAATGACTACTACGAAGAAAATGAAAAAGCTCAGTAATGCTCAAAAATTAAACATAGAGCGCGGAGCCGGTTAACATAAGCGGGCGGACCGTTTTGTAAAGTGTGCACCAGACGAACGCATTAGGAAGATTAAAACTTGTAAAAGCAAAGGAGCGAACCAACTGTTTCTGCTGTGTCACTAGTCTTACCTTACACACACGTAGCTACGCAAATATGAGTACTAGAGAACTCGACGTACCGTGCATATAATACTAAATTATTTACGAGTGAATCAATTTGAAATGCGGTCGGTTGTTATTGCCTCCGAAGATTTTATTATATTCATAGGAAATGCTTTTTATTGTACATGAGAAGTTTGTTTCGGTGTTGTTGCTTAACAATCTCAATTCAAATAATTTTGACTGTAAAGAGTTGACCCTCATGTAAATTACTTAACTGAAATAAAACAATTAACAAGAAAACAGTACCTTTGTGCTACGTTTCTTTTATTTTTATACATTATTTTTTAAAGTTATATGTGTACATAAATTAAAAAAAAAAACATAATTAATACTAAACGATTGTGATAATTCACCACGTCAAGATCTCCTTACATCCGTTTCTGTTTTACAAATGTAACAAAAAAAAACATATCTTACAACAAACATAATGAAACATTTCGTCCGGACATTCATATGACAACGTGTATATAAATTACGTAGCAAAAAGGAAAATACTATTTTAAGTGTTGATACTTTTGTCTCTTTTATTATCCAAAATGTGACAGAAACATCGCCACGAGTGAGATTTATACGCTTGTTACCAATTTTCTTTTACATTTCGGAGATACGATAGGCATATTATACCTTCGTAGATACATGAGAGTATTAATACCCCTACATTGTTTATTTTTCGAAAAACCATTATCTATTGTACCGACATCTATAACTATCCCAATTGATTTACATTAATAACTACCAGAAACTCGTGTAATAGGATTGCCCGTGTACCAGTGTTGATTATGTTGTGCGCGAGTAATTAATATTGTAGATATGTAGATGTATATTTAGGTATAGTATTGAAACAGGAATATAAATTTGAAACATGGACTTTTATTTTCAAACAATAACGTTTTACGATGGGAAAAAATGCGAGCTGTTTCTTATGTTTTCAATAACTCAACAGTACATTGTATAAGTATAATCTTTAAGACTGACATAACGCTTAATAATTTGCCCCGTACGAAGGCGAGATAATACTTTCACACCGCTCGCTGATAATAAATGCGACTTGTAAAATAAACAAATTCATCTCTCTGGAAAATGGGTATCTGTTACTCGTAGATACTCAGTTGCTCTCGTTGTACTAATTTCAATCTTTGTTTATTGGATATAATATTTCAATATCAATTTGCTATCATATTTTACTTCGATTTATGGAAGTAAACATCAAATACCTGTATATTTCTAATCGTATCGAACGGCACTTTTTAGAAATACTTGCTCAATTATAGTAGCAGAGCTGGTACCAATTTTTGGATAGGTATTTGAGACAAGCTGAGAGCTTGTCACATATCTGTCCTATTATACCCCAACACGACCTCGCTGGTGAGTAGCCGGGCTAAGACCCGTATTTATATTTTAACATTTAAAAATATATAATTTAAGGCAACATAACTTTTTTCATATTTAAAGAATAAAATATATATATAAGCCAGACGATTTAGTCGGGGTTTTCAAATTGTCGCACGCGTTCATAAATTTTGAAATGTGAATGTAAAGTATTTGGAACTGCACTTATAATACAAAACGATATATTAGTGACATGATCCTTAACTTATTTTTAAAATAAAATTAAATAAGTTACCTAGGGTAATTATAAAAAAATACTTATTTCTAGAATTTCGATCCAAACAAACTATCACTAGTTATGTTAATATTTGAGAAGCCGGTCTACGGAGCACAAACATCAAACATTCAGAGCAAAAACATACGGATCGTTGAATATGCCACCACAAACGTTTCTATCCACTTTATTTGGAGTCACTCATATTTATAACCTTCATCTTACATGTCGCCATTCGTTTTTCTTGTCATTTCTTTCGTTGTGGCGTAACATAAAAAATATAACATAGTTTTGTTTCGCTAAAATATAACGTAATATTTAGCGACATTCTCGTATTGTATAAAAAGCAGCTACTTTTGCCGTGTTACATACACACTGACGTTTTAACATGGTACAATAACTTAATACGACATGTTGTCGCAATCCATGTGTTAATAAAACCAAGGTTTATACATTCTTTATTTCAACTTTAACATTTTAAATACAATAATTGTAACAAATCAAAATTATTTGGAGCATTGTCAATTCTAAATTAAAAATTAAGTTGATCAACTTTTTAGTTAATTAAAAATATACCACTATAAAAACGAATCCCTATTCCCTTGTTCACGGTATTACGCGTGAATAGCTGAATACCGTAATATACCGATTTTACTAATTCCTTTTTGTTGTGTTTGTTACTATCAGGCGATTAAGGTTTTTATGAAAGAATATATATTTTTTACAATTTTAATTTGCATATTCAGCATGAATATAACGTAGTTTTTCAAGTGAATTCTTATTCTTATTAATTTATAACTTACCTATAATTAGACGGAGCAGATGGGCAGCGAGTATGCCCAAGTCTGGAGAGTTAGCCATGGGTCTCTGTGGCGCGCGCGCTCCCACTACCACGAGCCATCACATCAACCGCCACAGCCGCGACTCACCTCTTCCAGAAATTTCGGTGATATCAACACACTCACTAACATTTCATGACATCTAATCTTTTAACTTGCAAAAAAATAAGATGAAAAAGCCGTCTCCGTTTATCGTACCTATTTGATCTTAACTTTTAGTTGTCATTTATTGGCTATTTCATAACAAAATAAAGAATTATTTGCTATATTAACAATGCGATTGTTATCTACTACAACTGTAGTGGTATTAAAATCAGTCCATTGTTAGACTTTAGTAACTGAATCAGAATATTAATGAACTTGCCATTTTACAGTACCCGCAGTACCAACTCATAGGTCGGTATTGTTAATAAAATTATTAACTTCATATGTCTATTAATATTCGAATATGTTGTAAATAATTTAACGTATACTAATACGAAACTCAACCTTATATTAATCTACATACCTATTAATGAAAGATTGAAATCTTTTAGCCTACGTCATACTATGCGTAATAATTATTTTGTATCTTTCTAAAGTATACTCTAACTTTCACATAACATTACGTCCGTTACGGAATAATGAACGACACATGGAAACAGCTTAACCGCTACTTATCCTTAAAAGCAGAGTTGAGTATTGCACAATAACTCATTCGAAATTGGCGTAGGTAACTTTTTTAATTTACTCTTCGGTATAAGTGCACACTCCTCTGTGATTTATTGCGGTACATTGTTTGTTGTTTTGATCAAAAATGTAAGAGGACTGATGACATTATGCCAACAGCTTTACACAAGTTAAAACTCTCGTAAATAAAAAATAAAAAAACAAAATATGTATTTTCGGACTTAGTTTATAAATTACATATCAATATAACTTAGTATACCAGTATATGTTGTGATATATTTATTTCAACGTAAACTATCGAACAAAGAATCGGAGAATATGTAGTAAATTTATCTAACAATGTTTGCATTTGAATAAGGTTAGTCAAACAAGTACGATTTGACAGAAGATATTTTCATGTGAAAATATAGGTAGTATATCATATTCTGTTAGAGACATATTCCCAGCTGCCGGCATTTACGCATCACGCACAGCTATACAGGATTCTCAATACGTAATGCAAAATTTAACAAAAGTAATAATCGAAATATTATGACACACAGAAAATATTTCCTTCGTTGTAAAAATACCACAGCTACAAAGTAAAAAGTAATACTTGATACTTCTTAAAAACAATTATTGTCAAAGTCATGTGATTAAGGTTCTTTTTGTTTGGACGAACATTTTTGGTTTCCAACTTCTTTTTTTTATAAAAACAAAATAGAGAAACAAAATATAATCTTAGAGAAAATGGATTAACGAAAAGTCGTTATAGCCTTTTACTTTCTCGATATGTACAATGTGAGCACTTTGAAGGCGGCGCGACGAAACCCTCCTGGTAAATTACGACTCGAATCCAAAATGGAGTACATTTTAGCTTCACGATTATTTTAATCTATAACTCTTGCCATAATAATCATATCCAGTTAAATGTTTTCGGTAAATATTCTTCTAGTCAGCACAGTTCCAATAGGAATGTTACAAGACTTGACTGACTGTGTATAGCTAGGCTCAACTCGATGGATTGGCTTGTAGCAAGGAAAAGCCTCATGTCAGTCCATAGCATAAGCTTTGATGGATAAGTATCTAGGCCTATAAGAAATGATTATTACACCAAAAACTTGAGCACTGGAATTTAAATGAGCCAATGAATAAAAGTTAAATAAATGTATCCATGTATTTTTTAAATATTTCTACTTTAAAAACAGTCAAAGAGCAGTTCAATTTTGCCAAATTTGCATTTTATTTATCTCGAGTAATCTTCGAGATTGCCCATTATGTTTTTAAGTAATTGATTCATGCAATTAAATTGACAAAGCAAGTCTGCTTTTTTCTCTTGGCACTTAAATTTCAGGTAATGCTGCCATAACTCTTAAACTTTTATAGTTGTCGTCGTTTTACAGTTCCATTTCAATCCCCGGCTACTGGCATATTATACTAAATATTAGGTCATTACACTTTGAGTTAATTTTATGTGAAAGTTCAGATATTAATAAAAAGTTACCTCTGGTTTAAGTAGGTTTAATCATGCAATTGGTTGTTTTAGATTAGTTTGATTTTCTCGTGTGCACCTTTTTAAAATAGGCACTGTACTATTAGCCACTAGCTATAATACAAGGACCACCATACATGCTATGAAAACCCCGGTGAAGTAGCAAAGGCCTCGTGGCTAACAACGTATGTCCATCAGAAAAAAAATGCTATGAAAATGTTTTTTCGTTATGCTGTGAACCCTAGGTTGCGATTAAGGTTTTATTTTCGATATTTTAATATGATTAATAAGGTTATTGGTTTATTACAGTACCATGGTAGGTTTTACATATGTCTAATGTACTGGGTCAAAATATAAATCATGCTTAAAACCTCCTTTTAAATACATTTTTCGATTTTTTTGTTTTAAGAAACTTAAACCACGTTCTATGTTCTTCCGTATCGAAGTCTATTTTACGACATTGCAGGTGCCTCGTTGTAGTTTCCAGGCTAAGTTTAGTAAGTTATGTTAGAAACTCATGAATACATGACATTTCAATGAGAACAGCCAAAACATTATTCGCCGTTAACACGGTTCGCTTCGGTAGCGAACATTGAACAACGACGTGATTTAAAGTGAGGATAGAATTAATCATGCTGCAAAATTAAGTTAAAACGGGGGAAAAGTTTTATCTTGTCTTCATAAGGATAAGATAATATTATTTCTTTATCCTTAACGCAGTAGGGAAAAAAAGACAATTACGTCTCCGGTAGCTCCAAGGAAAATTAGTGAACGTTACGTCGAGCTGGACCGGTTATCAGTTGGTTAAAATGCAAATTGTTCGCTTTTGTTGGGCAAAGTTGATTGACAATGCCGCAGCACTCGCTGGCTTAACAAAAACACGACAAAAATGCTAAACACTCATTTGTAAGCGATGCATACATATTCTTTTCATCGATAATAGAATATCAAAAGGAAACCAATACTAGTACGTTTCAATATCCTGATAGAATCTTGTAGAGGTGTATTTAAGCTAAGTTTCAAATGGAAATCGCCTTTACAATAAGTCGAAAATCACAATTCGACTAAAAAGTAACATATAATGCTTGTAATAAAGATGGAAGAAACAAAGTTGGCGAAATGAAATGGAGACCTCGGTATCAGTAAGAGATTTTTGTAAAACGAGTAACGACTCACTGTAAGAAAGGCCACACCTCTGACGTCTGGTGTCTTTTTTTTCAGTGCTCTGTCTGCCAGTTAACTATCAGTGAAACTGTGCCAGTAATAGGTTTATGCAATGATAACTGGTCTGGAGCCAGACTGCAATAAGTGAGATCGTGACAGCAAATCTGTCGATGTAGACCCTGAAGTACCGAAGCAATTAAAAAGATCGTAGTTATGATCAATTGCGTTTGAATCTCCAATTTTTTAAATTTTCAATAAATGTAGGGTGAACCATATTAGTAGAATAATTCTTAGCAAGTTCGTATTTCGACCTCCAGTTACCTAAATAATACAGATAATGTTAAGATTTTGCTTGACGGCGCTAATGTTACCCTAGGTACATAAATACATTTATCATATAACCTGATGAAACCGAAACAATAGGAAGGTATCGTACAAATATATGTAAACAACTGCTCAATAACACTTAAACATTGGGTCTGGTTAGAAGGACATGTGTGTAAGCGTACAAAATTCATCCAAGCACTTTTCGAGCCCTATTGAATGGAACTCTTAAATCAGTTTCCTCCGCGTCTGTACTTACCCCAGCAAAATAATATATTCTAAAAGTTCGTGAACGGAATATAAACAGCCACGGGTAGTCTGAAGAGGTATAGACACAGCATGAGAGGTCGCTGAACAAAGCGGCCTAGGTCGCTTGAACGAATCTCACATTGGGAATAGGCACTTTTGATTGTACGCCGAACATTATGTCCCATTAATTTAACCACACACAAAAAGTTGTAGAAACATTCCGTAAAATTCTCGGCTATAACATTGGTTTTCAGTATCCGTCAGCAGTTAAATAAATGTAAATTCTTGTTATTGAAACATTGATCAATATGAAATTTGCCATTAACAGTAATTTCTTCTACAAACCGTGAATAATTAAAATTAAATTGGATTACTAAAATCTTTAGAGTAAACGGCATAACATCTGAAAGTTTCAAATTACTTAAGCAGCGCCCACAACAAACTTCCAGATCCATAATTCACAAGAGGATTAGCAACGTGTATAATTCTATAGCTAAATAAATCACGGTTTAAAAACTGTTAAAAGGGGTGCGTTCTAGTGATTTGTGTGGTGAGCCGTGACACGAAGCGACACAGAAATGGTATATCTATACAGCTACAGTTTACAATCGGGCGGGTTCGGTCGAGTCACCACCCCCGGAAACTCGCCTGCACCCCGAAGATAAAAACATGCTGCTTTTCCGCTATATACCGCCTTGAAATAATAACGCTAAACAGAAATAGTCATAGTCTTAATATTAGCATAAGTACTTAGTAAACTCTATCCCTATTCAGACCATAACATGCAAGCACAAACAAAGAGCTATGCCTCTTGGTTTTATCCGCTTTGACTGCTATTCTGATCCATTGGGTCGTAGCGTGATGTTTTAACCCATATACTAATCCAGCTTATAAATTTTGCCTGTAAAAAATATCTGCAAAATCGGGCCAGACGTTATTGCGTGAAAAACTGACAAACATCCATACATATAAACACTCGCGTTTATAATATTAGTAGAATAATATTTAATAATCTACATATAAAAACAATTTGCTTATATATTTTAAGGGAATATTATTGTATTTATGCATATACCTTTTATGTCGACCGGGTGCGGTCCTTAGACCGTCAACATAAATTTAGAAAAGTAGGTCAGATAAAAATATAATATTAATTGAAAAATAACATGTTATCGATCGTATATTCTAGTAAAACCCAAGTTTATACGTAGGTAAATTTAATATAAAATACAATTTCAAATTATAAGAAAATATTTAATAAAGCTCAAATATGGATACTTATTCAATTTTCCCGTGATAATATATTTGTTTCAAGTAATTTAAACGCTTCGCAGAAAGTTTATTCGAGGGTTTAAACGTTTTAACAAACGAGTAGGATTTAAATCCAATACATTATAACAATACGAAATACAATCTAGTACGGTATATGAATTAAGGAATAAAAATATATACAAAATACTCTCTTTGTGTATATATTCGTAAGTAGGTAGTATTCGAAGTGTTTTATTAAATTATTCAGCTTCTAAAATTATTCAAATTATTAGGCGTGTGAAAACACCTTTAGTATTTCCTTTACATTTATATTACACAACTTTGCTATTACAAGGAACTTCGCTTCCACTAAATACTAATACAGACTAATTACACACAAAATACAGATCATAAACTAACATTTCAGAAACTTGTAGTAAATGAGAAACGGAAAAATACGTAATGCTAACAGTTACACAATTTGCAGCATTTTCTAAAGAGAGTCTTGCAATTTCCAAGCTTAAAGAATATAAAAAGACAACTTCCGCCTTAGATATACTAAAAAGTGCTGCAAGGATGTTTGTAGTACAAGAATCGAGGAAATACATTCTAGTAAAACACCAGAACAGAACACAAATGCACTAATAATACCACAACCATTGGTGTCTGCGCAATATGGTATGGTAAGAAATTCAACATAAGCTTGGTTTAAACTAATTCAGCATATTTATCACGCCGTGTCAGTAATAAAGTTTTCGGGTGGACTACATACACAAGCTAGAAATATGGTACGTCGACTTTCTGCATTTTTTATGTATAAAAAAACAACCCAGCTTTACGCTTTGGATGTAGTCCACGCGAACGTAGCTATTTAATGCTGGCCGAGTTTAAAAACGTGTCGTCGTATTTTTCATACCTCTTCAAAGAATATTACGAAGTGTAAGTGCCATACATAAGTTATAAATTATTATTACTATACATATTTGTTGTACATATTGCTGTCGTTAATATTTTTTTCTGAAGATGCTGGTTTGTTAGCCGCTGTGATAGTTGTACCATATGTTGACGGTCACTTACAGAATGTTACAACAATAAATGTTAACTACCTAATAGTTTTATATGTCATATCCCAAAGAGAATTCAGTTCATACATCTGATCGTAAACTATCTTCTAGCAAGTTCGTAAGAGCTGTAACAACGAATCTTTGAAAACTTATGGACTTTTACAACTTAAGTTCGAGATTTTACAATATCTTTAGCAAAATTTTATCAAGACTCAATTCCCTGAAGTTCGAGGTAAGTACTACTAATATTTTATATAATTTAAATTTTAATGGCTAAATAATATTATTAGATTAGAAAGCAGTATTGTTATTTATATCGTGCTTTCGATTATTTCGGAGTCATGCATAAAATATTTTGCATTGATTGTTATTACAATTTGCATTTTTATACAATGACTGTAGTAACTTGTGACTTTACGCGTAGATTTAGATTTTTCCATACAAACATTACCACCATTTTTTATCCTCTTAGGGATCCACTTTAATTACTTATTGGATGCCTACATCATATTAAAACTACACCTTCGAGGTTTTAGGTCTCTCCAATCTGCGGTTAAGGCTGCACGTTTACTTATAGAAATATATCCGACAAATAAAGCTTTTTCTATATATATGCAATCCATTTCATTATCAGTAAACATCAATTTCAATCAATTAGGCCCCTCGATATAAAGTGGTAACACCGAAAATAGGTAAAAGAAAGTCTTCGCCGACCCACTAAGCCGTTGTACCTACACATTTGATGGATTCGGGACCGCCTTACTTATCCCTTCCATAAATTATACTTTAGGCATTTCCACCATAAGATTTTATCTTCATAAAAATATTTTCCTAAATGAGAGAAGTTTGTTTTCTTTAGTAGTTTATTTAAGGGCCGAATAGAGTCCAATAAGACACAAAAATAACTCGCATCAAAAGAATATTCCGGAAAATGCAAACACAACAGAAATTACGAGTGAAATAGAAGTACTTCACAAACATTTGGGTTCCACATAAAAGAAACATAAATAAAATATTTACAACAAAGGCTACGTATATGAATTGCCAAATATATTTATCTTAATTCAATTATATTTTAACAACTGACGCTTGATCTCCTGACATTTGAGTATACCACAGTATATGATATGAAGTTTTGGGTTTGTTTACATCAGCAATTAAACGGGTTCAAAAGTTTAAAGGCAGTAGAACTAAGGGCTGAACTCAGGGTCGCAATCACGCTTCTGGCCATATCAAAGATGCCAATCGTGTTTGGGAGCTCCGAGTGCACATTATGTTAGCTGCTATAGCCTAGCCTGACTTCAAGGAGCTGAATTAATTGTACACAGAACAGAGTTGATGTCAGTCCTAACTTTTCATTTGATACACTTGAACTGTTAAAATATAACAGATTTAATACAAAGTCATTACATAAAAAGACTATTCAATTTGATACCCATATCATAGACAAGCATGAAAAATAAAAGGCCCTATGCCCGTTTGTAATAGTTCATCATTATGATCATGCACAAAAAAACAACTTCGGAAATGATTTATACTTAGTTAAAAAGCCTCCGTTTAATACCTTGTGCCATAAGATAAAAATAAAAAATGAAATGGCCATTATCGTTGACATTTGACTAGATCTAGAAAAATATTTTCACTAGAAATTTAATAAAAGTGGGTATCATAAAGTTTTTTCTAATAGGTATAAACCAGTTATTTCGCAACGCCATCGTAAACTCACATACGGCACATTCACATAACCACTTAACAAGGGTTTATTTTATTTTAGAAATTATTCTGTATACTCTGAAATTATTTTATTACGATCATAACAACTTTATTTTAGTTTGCATTTAGTTCATTATTTTGTTAAATTTTTACGGATGATAGGTTAAATAAATTCCTAAAAAACCTCTGGTAAACCGATTTTTATAAAAATAGCAGTGTACCGAATACGTTAATTTAAGTTAGTAGATGTTATGAAAAGTCTTTTATTTTTTTCTTAAATAATCGACGTTTTCCTTCACGGAATAATAACGATAAGTTAAACTTGTCCGAAACGGAAAAATAAAACAAATCACGTTCATGTCGTAATATAAAAATTTTATTCGTAATAAGCTTATGATCTGATCGATATTTTATAATGAATGACCAAATTTTACTTAGATTTGCAAAATAAACATGAATGAGTTTTTCAGATATATAATTATAGTATTTTTATTATGCATGTAAGTAGGTATGTTTGTAAAGGACAATTCACCAAATTAGAAATAGTAAATTGTATAAATCTATGACTCTTACAAGGAAAATGATCAAAATATGTCAGTAAAAATTACACAAAAGTAACACAGACATTACTGCTCAGATTATACAAACAATTTATAGGAAAAATATTCTTATTGTGGCCTTACTTTTACTGCCTGTATTCCGAACATAAATATCTGAATACGAAATGAGCAGAATGGTTAAATCTGAAAATAACGAAAGGATTAGGAGCTTATCATAAGAGATTACGAAACGAAAGGTAGAAATTAGGAAATATGTTTAAAAAGATTACTGTTTTATTAAGAAACACCAGGTAAATTCTGATCTTAGATACAAATTTTCCATTTTTGAGAAATGAGCATGAGAGGGAGGGCAGTGCATAAAGCATTCCAGCATTTTGACACATTTTAGCGGAATTAACACTAGATATTTGATTTTTTAATTTAAATTAGAATGGATTTCAGCAAAGTAACGCCTGATGTACTAAAAAATATTATATAAGCTATTATAATAAGTACATTAGATAGGTATATAATAATATAAAGATTTGAAGCAGCATTTTGTCAAATACCTAAAAACTCACGGATGAACTACCTGTCATCATTGTAGTGCGGTATGCGGTAGACATATTTCTATTGCGATTCTGACTCCAAATTGCAGTATTAGCATTCAGAAATTGAAGTGAGTTTCCAGTTGAAAAGCGAATATAAAGGTAAAAAAGCTGAGCTTAGTCTATTCGCTTATAACATCGCATTTCCTCTATGTTATTGTAAAACGAGTACGATAAAATGGCCAATCAAAAATACATAGTGGAATTTAGTTCCACTCTAAAATTGTGCAGGGAATTAGGATTGATATTATGTATTTTTTTTTTGTTTTGGTGGGTATAACCAATACGCTTGGTTTGCAACTATAAGTGTTTATTAAAATGTGTTCTTAAACACAGCAAGATATACCATTAAGAAAACAGAATATCAATCACTCATCGATATTTTAATATAAGTTAAAATCCCTATCATGAAGCAAATATTCTTATTTACAACAATATTTTTTTTATAATAAAAGATACGAACAGTTTCATAGCTTACCCATCTTACTATACCCCTATTAATATTGACAAACGTGATGAAAAGGCGGAAATATACTGTGGTCTCAGCTGTATTGACACAAGAATAAACCCCAGTAACAAAAATAAGCCTCGTTTGTACTTTTAAACGACTTGCAAGGCGTGACTTTGGTCGAAAATGTCGATAGCGCTGCCGATGACGGTGGCAATCTCAATTCAAGAAAGCCTTGATTGCTGGTTTTATGTAATCGTTTCTGTTGAGTACTGTTTTACAAATTATACATAGCGGATAAACTTACATTACGTAGTAGTCATAATAGAAACGAAATAAATGAAAAACAAAATTGGAATTAACATAATAACATTTAACTTTAAATTTTGACTGCGAATATTATGCAAATTTAAATGTACCTAGTCTACTGATTTGACAATCAAATACCTGCTTGAATACTAGCTTCAATCTTTCAAATTAACATACTTTTTTAATGTGGTGATAAATTGTAAAATTTATTCAACTGTTTGATTATTTTGATTTAATAAAATGTAAATGTCAAAATTCATTGAATTGAACTGTAATATAATATATCTAGTTGAAATCGTTAATTATTAAACTTTTTATTCAAAATTCACTTTCAATATCATTCGAAATATAAAAAACAAATAGCAAATATTTTCTATGAAACGATTTTTTATGAAAATATAATTCAATAATAGTTTTTATTTAATAGACAGCCAAGTATTTCTTTAATAACCTTTAAGGGAGGCCCTGTTCAGCAGGACGCGTATAGTTTTTATACAAGGCTACAGCCAATAGCAAAAGCTTCGTGTCTAAGAATACATGACCGTCCGAAAATAAGTCATTTCTTTATTATAAGACCTCTACGTGTTATAAAAATTTTCATTTTAATACTAAACACTATTACCACTTATACATTTTCCGTAAAAATCTAATAGATATTAAGTGTGTGAGTTTGTAACATACACAAATATCGGTAAGTTTACACAGAAAATGTTACAATATTCAAAATTTACTTCACATACTTAACTAGCGATAGATCAGTTTAAACAAACTTACAGACAGTTGCCCTTATACCTCCATCTAAATAATGAATATGTAAATTCTAGCTATGGAGCAGAAACTAATCGTCAACATTCTGTTTGACTTTCAAATTGGAACTAACTGAAACCGATACCATTTGAAACTATGTAAAAACATGATATTTGATCACAATCAATATGGGATTTATTGTTAGGAATTTTATAATAATTACTTATCGATAGGTACTAGTACTATGAAAGGCTAAGTTTTGTATTTTTTTTGTTTTTGAATTCTGAAAACTGCATAACTGATTTTAAACATTTCACTAAAAAGTACCTCTCTAATTCTTGTTTCGGTGTTACATAGGTTCTATTGGTTTTATTATCGGGTTTGGAACTACGCCATCTTTTGAAATTGACAGATCATGACACACACGTTTCTAAAGTGCCAGCAAAACAAATGGGAGAAAATACTAAAAATACAGTTTATAAACAAATGCATAAATGTAAAAAAACACATTTTTTTAACATTTATGTTTTAGTTTTATAATTATTAAGACTAAAAAAAAAGAAGTGAGAGTGGCTGGTACGCACTGATATCTATAAATAAATATTAAGAGGCGCAGGTCTTGGTTACTTGACAAATTGTACTTTGACAATGAATCAAACATAAAAAGTAATAAACTATGACAAGTACACTAAAATTTAGAATAGAAAATATGTTTCAAATAGGTTCGATTCGTTACAGTAGAAATTTTAATATTTTTTAATAAAAAATATTCAGCCAGTTATGTTTTATCCGCGTGCTTATGTGACTTAGCTGTCTGTGTCTAAGTTGTTCATATTATAAGAAAGAGAAGTGATTTCGTTAGTTTTTATAGTGGGTACTTCGATGTTCAATTCGCAAGGATAAAATATCCTATGATTTCCCATGATTAACATAAAATATTATTAAGGGATTACGCGAAGTACAATAATGGAACGAGTATTTATAATAACCACTTTATTAAGGAGTTAATGATCCGTAGGTGAATAAATCACTAGTAATATATACTTACGTTACTATTAATTTATCTGATATGGTCGATCCCGATATCACCTTTACGCTGACGTATAAACTTAATTCGAACTGAAAAATACTCGAATTAAAATCAATAAAACAGTCCGTTTCTAAAAAGATAGATAAAATAAAATACATGTTTTTTTTTTAATAGGCGTCACCAAATACTAGTTATGCTGGCCGCACTTCCAAATATGTCGGATTAAGTGCGGCTTCTACTCCCGGTTGTAGGTACTATGTATTTTATTCTTAGAAAAAAGCTATTAAGTTAAAATTAAATTAATTATTTTCCAGACTTTTTTGACGAACTATTTATTGTTAAAGGATCATTTTGAAAGATAAATTATAAATATAAAATTTTACTAAATAAATTGAGTTCATTATAGCTTTGCTAAATATTAATTTTAAAACTAATTACAATCATAACGTCAACAGTAAAACCACTGACATGTTTCGTATATGCCAGTAATGCGCGTGTTATTGATTTAATTGCAAATTATTACATTGTTATGTTAATACCTACAAATTAATTAACTACGTATCGTGTGGATAGTTTATTGGTATGAATGAAATTGTTTTGACTGATACTCACAACACCTTTCCCAACGTTCCTGTACAAATTTGAAAGAAAGAAAGAAAAATAATTTATTCATAATAGTTAGTATTACATAAGTAATATTTTCAAATTGGTTCGGACGTGTAAGGAATATTAATGAAAAGAGAATGAATTTATAGGACGGAGAGAAAGGAGAAGACCAAGGCGGAGGTTCCACGTTCAAATAGGGGACGTTCTTAGGAAAGGCCAGGTTAGTAGCCTAAACCGAAGGACATGCATAAGGAGAGAATGTGGAGGAAGCAAAAGTGCACTTCCTTCCACTATTATCTTGACACAGATCATAGCAAGTGGACGGAAATGATCTTTGCCTACTCCTATGGTAGAAGCGTGAATGTATATAGGTATGTATGTTGTAGTATAAGTAAGTTGTAGTTTAGATTAATTACTTTTAGTTCTAAATATGAATTATTGAGATAATGAACTGAAACATTTTTCAAAGATATTCATTTTTATCATTAAAAAGTGGTCATAATATCTCTTAAGTATACTTATAGTTTTTAGGAATATTGGACAGTGATATATTATGATGGTCGACAATCTGATTGTAAAAAAGTGATCTACATTTCATTACTTAAATATTTTTTCATATTTATTTAGTGTTCATTCCCTAAAAATGTTATCATATTTATTATGCATTTTAAACTAACTACAGTGTTACCACGTGAAGTATGAAATTGCGACGTCAACCTGTCGCAGCCAGCGGCTCGTTGTAACCTTCTGCATTCTCTTATTTTAAACATCTGGATAGAGAATTAAATACAGGGACAAATAAGTACAAATGACGCTACCCACTTAACTGTCAGATGTAAAAATTATAAAAACAATTCACACATTGCTATATTTAACAGTTGCATTATGCCGTTTCTATAGATCTAGAAGTTATGCTTTAAATCATGATGTAAAGGTACTAATACCCGTATTCAAATTATTTGTTCTTTTGATTGTACCGAATTTAAAAATTATCACCATTATGTGACAGCTACGTAATCAAAGAGCTACATATACCATAATAACACATAGGCCATATTTTATAGTGATGTTCTTCCAGAAACTTGACCTAAACGGGAAAACCACGCCGCAAGTCTATTAACTGAATCAAATAAAATGCAATAGCTGTACTGGGACTATTCCAGCGAGATGTTTTAGAACTTAATAAAAGGCCTCATGTCTAAAGGATTTGGAAGTTGACCTTGTAAAAGTTTAACTACTTATTGTTAGTATTCTGGCTTACACAAGGGGAGAAACTCCCGGGATTTAAGTTGCGGTGTTACTTTTGTGTCGCAAAGCATGCAAAGCTGTCAATCTAACGACTAATTTCTTTGCGGTCGCGTACAATCGATGTCTCTGCGGATTATAGGAGCAGATGAATAGAGAATACGAAAACATCTTTTGAAGACTGGTGGTAATCTACTGCAACTGAAGAATTGTTTAGTTTCGCTTATTTATATTTTAGTGCAGACATGTCTACCATAAGGTATTTGCTAATTCACAGTGAGACAAGAAGTCCGTTATTGAACTTAATTTTTTTTTTTTTTTAATTCCTAGTTCAGTCACAATTCAGCAAATAAGTATAAACTACTAGAGAACAAATTAATCATGATATAATCAATGCTATTACCAGGATTTTTCAGCATCTTTTCCGTAAGTAAAGTCTTTTCTTTGTAATTCTTCACTGCACAAGAAAACCGGATGCAGTTTAAGTCAGCAAAATCAAGGAAGCTACTAAGCTTCCTTTTTTCCTTATTTAATTTAGCTACTAACTAAATTAAATAAACAATTTAAATAGCTACCTCTTAACATACAAACGAGTAACCAATGCCAATTTGTTTTAGCATTTCAGTATCTCTCTTAATGCAAGGAGAATAAAACATTGCAATATATTTCACCTATTTTTATTATTATAATTTTATTACCTTATTCTTATTCCGGAATCCTGTAATACAGTTTTAAACTAGCATAGGAACTTATGTCAATGAATATTATTATTATTATTCTTGAGCATTAATATGGTTAGCTATAGAGGTAGAGGAAAACCAATGGATTCATTGTGTGATGCCTAAATAGGTTACTTGTGAGATGATTTCAGACAAAGAAGTTTGAAAGAAGAAACGCTGTGTTGACCCCAAATAGAATGGGAATTAATGCAGGAGGATGATCAATATAAAATAAGGCAGAACAAATGTGTGCACATTGCTGGTTTGATATAAAGACTATTATATATTATTTAATTGCCAACGATGGCATACGAGCTAGCGGCTCCCCTGTTGGAAAGTGACACCGCTGCTCATGAACTTAAGCAGTGCCAGGGGTATACTCGTACCTACACAGCCTGAGAAGCCGCTGCCTACCAGTTATGAAAATAGAACTTATGTGTTCAAAAATTAAATTCTGAATGAATATAATGTTTGAACACATAAATCCAAATCATATAAAACAGAAGTTTAATCGAACAAACAATAAAAAAATATGGTAATAAAATAATAGGTACTATTTCCACACAAACACAACAATTTTAATTTAAAATTTCATTAGTTAGTTGCCTCATTGGTTTTGTTTGTGATAAATAAAAATGTGAATTTAATTGAATTAGGTAAAAGCTAATATATTTGCCAATGGTATTGCATTTTCAATATAACAATTTGATGTCAACCTACACATATTGAATAATTATTTTAATTAATAAAATTTTACGACACGTCAACGTAAACATGTGTCTAGTCTTCGGCTGCAGATATTTGGTATTATATTTTCCATAATTTTACGAGCGGTGTAAAAGTGCATCCAAACATTTAGACTCATTTTTGAGCCGAATTAACACTAGATATTTTGTTTTTAATTTAAATGATAGATATAAATAACAATTAAAGATCGTTCGAATCGAACGTATAAATGAGAAAAGAATTAAATAGTAATCTAGGCAGGTCATGAAATGGCGCGCATCTAAACGAAACAAATAAGTGCGCAGTTCGGTATTGCCGATCGATTGAATTGTTTCAAATGTGAAACGGGATCAAGACATTTTTTTCAATACTTTTCTATGTTGATAGAACAGCTTTTTATAAAAGGAATTTTACGGTAGTATCGGGCTGAGATAATGTACACCGTATTTTATAATACTTGTCAATACGATCTAAGTACAGTCGACCTAGGTAAATGTTTATGGATGAAGGGTTCGCAGCGTATCTAGTCCTGCCACGCATTAGTAATTATTAAAATATGATGGTATATACTGGGCGACTTTTTTACCGTCTTGAAAATAATAGGGCGTGATATGTATATGAAATAGATATCTAAGGCACGTACCTAATTAGGTTGTACCGTTACGTAAGTTAAAATAGGTGCCTATAATAGGTACTAGGCCGCAATCAAATATGAATGAAAAGAGTGAGCGAAATAGCGTAACTTAGCTACGCATTTTTACGGTTATGATTTTCACTCTATGTCAGTAAAAAAAAACAAAAAACATAAAATAACTATTCGTTACACATCTGTGTATTATACATATCACGCCCTATTATTTTCAAGACGGTAAAAAAGTCATCAGTCAGTCAGTATGTAATATACTGACTGACTGATGACTTTTTCTTCTTGACTTTTCTTTCTTTTATATTATCAATATTGTATTACCAATAGTATTTGAAAGTTATGTCTCATTTACACAGTTTAGTATTAAAAACCTTTACTTTTACCATTTGTTATTTCCAAAAATAGTAAATGAAGCGTGTTATGTTGCTAATAATGATGTTATATTTTAAACGGCGAGTATTGTATAACTCATTTATTATTTTGTAAGAGTTCCTATACAGATTTTGATTATTACAAACAAAATCTATTGAGTGTTCTATGCGATCCCATACATTATTATAATTGTTTTCTAGTGAATTATTAATTTTCCGCACAACTTTTTCCATAGAACGTGAACATAATAACAACGTTATATATTATAAACTCTTCATGAACATAATGGGTTGACATTTTGTAATTAAACTGTCAATACAAAAATATTAATTTGTGAACTTAAAATTATAGTTACTTCGACGTAAAATTTAACAGTGGTGACGTATTGTATCAGGATAGCAACAAACTACCTTTATTCAAACAAGTAGATATATTGTTTGTTTATATAGAAACAATGAAAAGTCAACACGTTTAATGAATTTCTACGCCACAGTTCCAGATGATTTCTATATCTTTGTCAGATGATCAGAAAAAGTTTTTCCTTCAGTTTTCTCAATAAAGTTGCTTTGTTGGTTTGCAGGTTTGGTTGGTCGAGGAACTACTCTCCGTGCCTCGGAAAGTTGTGTTAATCCGTTGTTGCCGATTGTGTATGTGATGTACCTACACAATACTGCAGTCATCAAACAGCTTGTCAAGTGTGCCCATTCGAAAGAGAGAGATGTTCAGGCATTTATAGTTCAAGCGTTATGAAGGCTGATAATGATGACTAATACCTTTATTGTTGAGCTTAAAGCTTTATAAATATATACTTGTTGAAATGTTCTATATTTATTTGTGCTTGCATATTTAAATTTCAAATTCTTTTTGCGTGTTCCAATCAATAAAGTAAATATCTACAATAAGAGAATTTAGACAAAAGAAATAAGCGCTGGGAGAAAGAAAAACATGAATGAATAACAGATAAACGATTCAGGGCCAACAACAGACGGTTAATCAATAGGTAGAGGAGTGACAAATTAGTTCCTCGCAAGTAACAGATCCCGTAAGACCGTCGTCGGTGCGTCCCCTGCTATTATTCAGATGATTACCCACCTATACATCTTTTCATATTTATTTATCAATACAATACGCCAATAAAACGAAACAGAAAAATATAACAGATAATATATTTTAACCTTCGTTACAATGAGTATCTACAACAATGGACTTTGTGAGCAAAGATCTCTCAACCAGCTAGTCAAAGGTCATCGGTGCGAGAGGAAAATGATGGATGGAATCCCGGTGTTCACAAAAGTAACGAGTGCTACGAATATAAGATATATTTGAGGGCAGCCGACTCACGTCAGTCACAAGTTGTTGGGATCGACTACGAAATAGATTACGGTCAACGCTTACGACTTAATTCAACCTACGGCGGACCCATTCAAAAGATCAATAAAAAGCTGCTTTGATTACAAATGAGAGCTAGTCGATTGAGGGGCCGTTGTAAAGTAAATTAAAAGTTTCCTTTCATCTTGCGAGGATATAAACTATCGCTAAACATAGCAGTAGATTAAAGCTAAGTTATGAGTGCAACTAATAAGGATTGAAAAGCGCTCCCGAAAATTTATTGTAAGAGTCTAAATTTGAGTTCCAAAGATATTATAAACCAGGTGAACAGAATTCAAAAGTTTTGTCATTACAAGTAAGTAATGTAATATTATTGTGATTGTTAAACAAGACGAGCCATTAGTAAATTGCTTTATATACTTAGGTACTGTTACAGACGTAAAATAAAGAGAGATTTAAAATGAGAAAATTGCTATCTTCACTTGAGTGCTCACAACATTTTAAGTTCTATGCTCAGATATAATCGGCCGTATTTAAATGCGGCGGAGAAGGTAATAAATTTTCCATTGACGACGAGACGAAGAATTGAACAAAAACGGCTCTTGTTGAATTCGAAGCCCAACAATGGATAATTTATCGCGGTCGGCTCAGGCACGTCGTTTTGCGTAAAATAAAAAAGTTAGGTATCTATGTATCTTTTCAACGCAATAACTATTATTCTGCAGAAATGTGGACAGTTTCGCAATTTAATGTTACTATGTTATAATATTTTTACAGGTTCTCTTCGCTTCGACGCCAAAAATATCTTTGTGTCAAAATTACAGAGCAAGAAGAAATATAGGTACAAAATGACTAGATTTGCGTTCTTTGAAAGTTAAAACCTAAAAATATGCTTAATAGACTTTTTCGACTAAATTATATTGACAGTAAGATTTATTCAAAAAAGTTCGTGCAATGTAAGAAGAATTTTTAAGGTGAATTAATATCTTTCTCCTAAACTATGGTTCTGCAGAATTAGCACTGACTTTTTTAATAAAAATTCTTACTGTCTTTTACGAAATAAAGTCTAATTTTATGCTTATTTACTTTGCTCTACAATATTAAATGAATAAAAAGTATTAAATGAATTCCCACGCCGGTTTACTAAGATTGGTCGAGTTTTAATAGGTATATTCTTTTATTAAGTGTGAAAAAGACACAAGAAGAACAAAGCAAATTTCTGCAAAGTTCCGTTCAAAGCAAATAGGTATTTAGTAAGGTGCGACTAAATGTTCTATTGAAATAACCCACTTCACCTGTAATTATCATGTACCAATGATAATATTAAAATGTTACTCTATATAGTCTAAGAGCCGTGAAAGATTCACCTTCACCCATCTGATAACAAGATAAGACATATTTTTTGTTGAAAAGTGTTCATGGCTAATTTTCGTTTAATTAATTTTAATCAATTTAGAGAAAGATGAGCGTCCGAGGTCGCTGTTATAGAAAAGGATCCAACATAAGCTGCACTCTAGCTGACCGAGTGTGCATGTTCTACATGTGAGTGATAGAAACAGCGTCTGTCATGCGACATGAATTTTGAACCTTCTGACCATAATTATATTTTCAATCGCAATTTTTATATTATAACATTTAATTTTATTATATTATATTTAGATGAAATTCATTCGGTTATCGAAAGAGAAAGAAAAGACATCGAAAAAGAAAGAGAAAGAAAGTTTATTAAAATTAATCCAATAAAAAATAGACATGAACACTTGTTAATAGGCAAGTTATCATAGGCATGTTTGTTAATGAATAATATGTCTCATCTGGTTATCAGATGTCTTTTACTAATAGCTTTTTAAGAGTATACGCGGGTCTCAATCGCGGTACGATTTTAAATCATATCATTACCTTTTTAATAATCCAACGTTTCGAGATGGGTAACACCAGTCGTGGTCACTGACTGTACTGTACTGGTGTATTAAAAAGGTAATGATTTATAATTATGTGTACAAATCGCGAAAGATTAAAAACATTTAATAGCTTTTTGTTTCTTAAAAGTAAAAAAAAAATACGTAATGTATATCATATAACACATGCTTGCTTCCGTGCTAGTTACTTCCCTAGCTTTGTGGCAGATAAGGAAAATTAGATAAATGTAATAAATATAGTGATGCGTTCACGTATTATTAAAGAGACCATTCGCATTGTGGGGAAGTGAGACAATGGCGTTTGTCTTTCAAATACACCTTTGTCTTTTGGAATAAAGAATGTCACCATTGTTGTAATGCCGTAGCTCCAGCCAAAATTGTTCCATATTTCTATCTCGAAATTGACTTTGTGATGATGGAGTCACTGTGTTATTTATTAATTTAACTGTACCTACCATCTGAAAGGATTTGGTATAATATTGAAACTAAAAAAGAATTACTTAAAATCTCAAATTGTTAAACATGTTTATCCAATAAAAAACTTACGCCCGCACCACATCACCACTATCATAAATAGAACAAACATACTCAAAAGTATTCGAAAACCTCACAATTTTATGATCACATAAAATTAATCAAACGTCTCAGTACAATGTAATAACAGAAATATAACTTGAATGTAATACATCTATGGGAGCAACTTCAATAACTTTGCACATCCTTTGTCACGAAGTTTGATCGTTAACTGGTATTAAAGTAGATATAAAGCTGTCGTAAACTGCAATAACTTATTCGCTTAGGTAACATGTATATCGGATTGAACTAAACGTATATTATTCCAACAGCAATAACTATTGCTTAGGCCGTTATAGAGGTGATTCGTCTTTATCATCGTAAATCGTATCATGGCCAGTCTTGGACGACTATAGAATCGGAGATAACCGTTGGCTTCATGTCAATTGCAACCGCAACGATGCGGTGTATGAAAACTATGGTATTTCAGTCACGTTCCTACGTCCCACAGTTATACATATATAATTTGATACTAAATAAAAAAAAACTGTTTGATGTTAAGGGAAACCTTTAAACAGTATTTTACCTCACTTTTTCTATTATAAAAATTGATTCATTGTCATCTAAATGTATTGTTGTATTTTACTTTTTAAAACAAAGTACTTGTTGAAATATTATATAGATATCAAATTGAATCGGTGCGCTAATTGCAACGGTTGCGGGCGCATGGTAAAGGTTAAAGGTTAGCCTAAAATTTAATATCGGACGTCCGGAGTCCAGAGCACTTTATGGTAGACCCTGATAACCGTTTTGTGATATTTCCGAGATCAACACAATCTATAGTATGTGGCACGGTGGATATTCTAAGGAGCTTTTATCTGTCATCCCTCTTCTCTTTTTTTATCGAAAAACACGTGTTTGAATCTGACGGCCCCGCCTTATCCCATGCAAACATAGAAATTTTACAACTCATTTCCTTGCAAACTAAATCGTATGTTTGTTGTTGTATCTCTGAAACTACGGAACTTATAAAAAAAAAAATCACGATTTATCGTACCAATAAAATCATTATTTTCAAGCTTTGAAACTAACAATAACTAAAATATTCCAGCAAGTTAATTTATTTATCCAAGCTGAAAGCACCATGAGAAAATACCATTTCATTAAAAAATTAATAAAATGAGATAAATGTTTCCGCAAGAAGTACCTACCTTATAGTTGAGTAAATACAAAACAGAATTTATAATCAAACTTAATATAAGGTAAGGAGATGGCACAAGTTAATCGTTATTTCAGATAACTAACTACCTAACGTATACACTAAGAACAGAAAATAACGTGTTTCAACCTCCGTGGGGTGGATTTTTATTCGGAGATACTTTGATTTTGTATAAAATCAGAGTATCTTTCTGGGTCTGGTTGGTTAAGGGATTACCTCCATGCCTCGGAAATCAGGTTAAGCTGATGGTCCCGATTGTCATAACATCATCTATCTATGACAACCGCATACTAGGTAACCGTCACCGTTGATAATAATCCATGTGTTAAAATAATATACTAATGCAGATACTTTAGAAAATAATATCTTCAAACAATAAGTCAAGCTTTAAAATTTTGTTGACATAATATCGCTTAATTAAAATTAATGAAGCAATTGTTATTAACCAACAGAAGTACAATGCAATTATTGTCACAGAGAAATAATTTATTATTCCGCATAACAATGAGATTTTAGCAAAAACAAATACATTATCTGGGTCCGTGTCAGAGGATGCCCAAGTGCCGTGGAGATATATTTTTCCGGCTCGTATTTTCACCGAAGCTCGCTTTTTCAATTTATTTCGTCGTTTTAGCCGAGTGACGCCGTAATTACGATACCACGCCGCATAATCGCTGAGATATTTTTGAAATTACGAACATTCGTTGGCCTACACTCGATACCTACAGCCCAACATGAAGATGTACGCTAAAACAATTTTGAATAAGCTGTCAATTTTATCACATTTATAAGAGAAGCCTGACTACCTATCAGGCACGGTTAAATCATTTAATCTAGAACAAATCCGGGTACCTGCAGTTTAAATGTTTTGATAAAAAAGTTTTCGAATATGTTATCGAACATGTACCTACCGATCGAACGCAACCTTCGAAGCAATATTCTCTTGTCATTTTATAAAGGTTCCTTCATAGAAACGTGTAGCTACTGGAATTTTATAAGAATGATAACGATGTAAAAAAACAAAGAACAAACTTAACATAATTTTACGGGAGAGTGGGCGCTTGCGATGGAAACTGTTGGGATACGAGGCGGCGTTCAATTCTCTCCGCTATAATACCACGATAAAAGAGATTGAACTTACTTCGTCCATAATAAGCACTTCTTATTTCTAATACAATTCAAAAATGGCACATTGATTCGCTTAAACTAATAAGACATATCTTAATTACAAACTAAATCTAACAAATAAAAAAAGGATATTGTCAGATTGTAATTTAATTACGATAGATAGAAGAGCAAAGTCGTGGCATCTCAAGGTTCTCGGACCTAGTTTTCTCCACAAGGAAATACCCAGGATATTGGTTTCAACGTGTAAGGAGTTCAATCTCGTCGCTTCCGTTAGGATAAAGTAATCTTTGTTGAAGATAAAAGCCGCTCTGTTTACCGATGAAAGGGAAGTCAACCCAATTGAAGAAACCACAGCGTCTAAGTAAAAAAGTAACATTGATTTCTTAATCTGGTCGCCATAGCAGCGTGAATCATTATTAAAGTATTTTGTAGTATCTACTACTTTTGACTTGCATTTTAACACTATATTTTATTAAAGCCACGACATAACCACTCTCTCTCATTTGTAAGTAACTCATTTCTTACAATGAGAAAACAGGAAGCAAAAATAAACAAGGACAGAATTTAATCATTCATTTCACATAATATTCACTACATAAAGCATATTCTAACCACCAGTGAATAGTTAGACAATAAGAATATTCCCATAATGTATTATCTAATATTTCATCGAGGGTACTACGTCCGGATGATACATGGCTCACCCGAACCCTTGATTGTTGGGTAAAAACAATAGTGTCTCAAAAGACAGCGCCAGAGTCCATTAGGGTAAATGTGTTTATGACGAGAGGGTAATCAATAAATCGAGCGGGTCGTAAGGCCGAATAGCATGATACCTACCACATAGACCCAAGGATTATTAATAGCTTTAGCATCTATAGTCACAGCTAAATGGCCTCAGATTTCCTACCATTATTTATTATTACTCGGACATGAGTAAACGTATTCCCTCCGACGAATAATCTAATTAAATAAATATTCCCAATTTCTGTTTATTACGTCATTATGTGGAGTGCCCGGGCTCAAATATGGACTTACGCAATTAATACTGATTGTAAATATGCATTACTCTGAAATAAACAACAATAACCAAAAATATATGTACATGTTAAATATATAAGGACTGATTTTAAGAGTAAATAAAATAAACGATACCTTAGTTTTAAAGTTAATAAAGTGGGCTAACAGCTGTGAAAGACATCAATAAAATATAATCTATAACCAAGCTAGCGAACGAAACAAATATCAATCCGTCGATCTTTGACGGAGTAACACCAGTTCTTCACATAAAATTCAATATAAAAATAGGAGCAATAATGTCGGTACTTCTAAATACTACAATAGAAATTCAAACAGACATGAAAGGACTTAAAATTCAGTCACACTGATCGTCTGTTAG
The DNA here is from genome assembly GCA_947037095.2 of Nycteola revayana. Classification (NCBI taxonomy): domain Eukaryota; kingdom Metazoa; phylum Arthropoda; class Insecta; order Lepidoptera; family Nolidae; genus Nycteola; species Nycteola revayana. The sequence goes on along the minus strand of OX344846.2, from coordinate 14,607,766 downwards.
TTGAACTAAATCTAATTTACAATGGTGGGGGAATCTGCTACTATATTCAGCGTTCCACTTGGATCAAAAGCTGGCTGTTAGGAATTTAATTTGTCAGGTGTGATGTGCTTTCAGATGCTGGAGTTAAAGTTTTTAGCCTGACGTTTGTGAACGTAAAACAGTTTAAAATGTTGTAGTAGTAATACGATCAATGAGTTCTCCAACCCTACAATATAACACATCCAAATTATTGATTATCATAAACAATTCTTCATTGTGAGCGTGTCGCTTGATATCAAGCGGGCCTACCTATGCTTATTTCTGATCATATCATATTAAACAAATAACTAATCGCTAATTCATAAAATTGAATGCATCACAAGCATATAGATAAGTAAATATACTGCAGAACAAAGCCAATGGAAAACTTTGTTACTCAGCTCATTAGAGAAACGCATTTGACTAGAATATTCAATTTAATTCATGTTAACAATACGTTTGTTAATAATTTTTCATCCTAGGAAGTCACGAGCGTAAGGCAACGGTTATAATAGAATCGGAATGTTTTATTCAAGAAGGTCGTAGCAATCTGTAGCACGTACCCAGCTATTAAGAAAATAGATGACGATGTATTTGTTGTGGGTAGTGAACAAATGAAAAAAGCAGAGTAAGCAAGGAGATGGAATAGCGGATGTTGTACGACGGTTCCCGCGTCTGCCCATTAAATTGGGTCGAGTCTGGAACGCGCGCAAATTCTAGCTAAAAAGAGAAATCTACTGAACGGACTTGAAAGATATAGCAGCGTTGCGTAAATTGCCGCTCGCTACCTATTCTGAACGGAATTAATATTGTCAGATTATAAGACAAGATAAAGTTTTGGACGTTTTACCTAACACTTTTATAGAAACTTTATGAAAATAATGTTAATAAATTCGAATTATGTCGCTAATACGGCACTCATGAACTAGTTTTACATAATGTGAGTTGAAGTATAAAGTGGGAGAAAACTTTGAAATCAGTACTTTTGAGAGTAACAAGTCGGATGGCAATCATACTTACAAGTATGTTGAAGCGGACACGAGTGCCGACGAAATGATTTTATGCATTGTCTCGAGCACTGCATTTCAACCGTGACAATAACTAAATCGCGTAGTTAGGAAAATAAAAAATATTCCTATTTTCATAATTTCTGTACACTATCTAACATCTCTAGATATCGCCGTTCTATTTTGATGGCATTTTAACGATGAAAGTATACACATGATTTTAATTGCTGATGTTACTAATGCTACTAAGTGTGCCTCACTTAAGCAACGATGCTTTAGATGGACCAGGCGTGATGTTATAATGGTCATATAGCAAGTTTTTTTATCATTTTGACTGGTATCAAAACCGTTATCAAACAATATACTTTGTCTTCAATATCTGGAGCGTTTTATCAATACCCATAAACTATTGAAAATATTATTATTAATATCTTTAATACCGATACTTATTCAGTGCTCAGGGAACAAATATAAATCGCATCCGTTCTTCAATGGTCGAGCAATGCAGTTGGTACTGTAGGTAAATTTCAACGCCTAAAGCGTAGGAAGATACAAATCGAAAAAGAGCGATGAAAACATGGAAACTAAGTTACCTACCGCTCTCGTATAAATCCGACACAATAAAAGGACGTCTCTATCGGCAGTGTCATTTATTTTTAACGTAGTCACAGGAGGTTTGTGAAAACGGGGCGATGACTTTGTTTTAAAAAACACGAACAAATTTTCTGAAAACGAGATAGGAGAGCAGTGCAATGTGTTCTTTAGTAGTAATTTGATGTAATACCAGGCGGTTGCCAAAATATACTGTAGAACGCTTGCCACAGTCAGACAACTTCAAAGAGAAAATAGGATTTAACGGGATAAAAAAATATCAAATATCAGCAGATAAAATATTTAATCGTAAGTAATCGATTATGGTACGTGTTTATTGGCTTTTACAACAAAAATGAAAATATCTATTACAATTTTAACGCAAAGTTCACATTCTATGTAGTTGCTACAACTACTGAACTGGAATCATAACATGAATGTACGGAATAAGCAATCAAGTCTTGTGATTCCATATTATCCTTCAAACGAAAATTTCACCCAAGCTCTCCGATTTCTACTATCCGATGTAGGTGCTTGATCAGTTCAAGTGAGTATATAGCTATGAATTTAGATACGCTTATGCAAGTTAAACTTAAAGTTCATGAATTTTTATGTCAGATAGGTTAATAGTTACTCAAATAGTTTGACTCAGATAAAATATCCGGTAAAAGTAAATAAGTCTTTATGGACTTTATTTTTCCCTACTGTTTAAATAAAAGATATGAGTGTACATAGACAAATAACCAAAATACAAGTATTTTTTTAGTATACAATACTTTTTACGTGCAAAATGTAAAACAAGGTATTCCCAAAAATAGCTACCAACTTCTGTTCGGTCTTTTTATTTAGTTTAAATAGACCTAACAGAAGTTGGTAGTTATTTATTTACTAGTACTTTTAATTAAAGCTTGTTGTTACTTAATTTATTTGTTTCTCGCAATCCCAAACTTTGGTGTTCCGACTGATGATTCCTATTGGTAATAGAGAACGAAATGTTTTATAAAAAGAAAGTTATTTATCCACACGAGTATTTTTACTGAATTTCGTGTAATAAGAATTCTAACAAATCAATCCGGTAAAATCCAACACCACTTGATTGAGCAAAAGCGTTGTACATAGTAACTCTAGGTTTCACAATACACAATCTGTATCAACATATTATATACTTAAGTTTGGAGGTTATATAGTAAATAGGTGTGTTACCTATTTAGTATATAACCTCCAAATACAATAGTTTGCAAGGGTAGTGGAGGGGAACGAATTCATGTAATTTGTTTAAGCAATACAGTAAGGAGCAACCGAGTGTATTCACATATCAGAAAGCACTATAACTTGTGCAATACCATGATTAATAAAGAACTATATTAAATACTATCTGATGCCCGCGACTTCGTCTGCGTGGTGTGTGTTATTCCTCCGATAAACATTTTTAACGTGTAGGTAGTAGGTACAATCATAAATTCTGTGATTAAAAATGTTGACGGGGATGTAAGGTACTACCACCATGCAAAGTTTCAATCAAATCGGTCCATCAGTTTCGGAGATTAGCCCGTACAAACAGGCAAACAGAGAAACAAAAAAAAAAACTGAATGTATTCTATTATACATCTAACGTACCCCTGATTCGGTTTTTAGCGTTTTTTTTCTATGTACAGACATTCGATCTCTACAGTTTTATTAGGTATATGTATAGATAAACGCTCATTATTTATGCACACTAGTTGGTATAGTCAAAATAGACAAAAAAAAACAAATATTTTGCATATTAATTGAACCGGTGGCTCAGTGATTACGGTAATTGCTTTTGAGACCTAGTGTTCTAGGTCGCTTTCCACCTGGCGCAATTATTTATGTGAATCACAGATAGTTGTTTCAAGTTTGGGTGTGCTTTGTGCCCATGAATTAAGTGTTTGTAAAGTCCAACCTAGTGCTGGGTTAGTCTTAGTAAATAAAAGATAAATTTAATTTAATTTTAATTCATTTATCTTCTGAAATATTTTAGGTTTGAATCGAAACATACTGAAGGTATAATTACTACAGATAATATCATATGAATACTATGTTTGATTGGTTTTAGTCAGCGAACTAATCATATTCCGAGTACAGACGACGAATATACATTTGATTCGGCGAATATAGTCAATTGATTTAGTCCTAGTTAACCGGAACGGAATACATCGGCTGTTCTGTAATCGTCATCATCATCAGCGCTAATAACGTCCACTGCTGAACATGGGCCTCCCCCCGGAGAGTCTATTTATCTTAGTCACCATGCTTGGCAGGCGGATTGGTGACCGCAGTATTATGTTGTTCCGCACTAGGAAATGCTGCTGCCCGTTACTTATAGATGACGATTACGATATACGATTATTATAGATGACTTTATAACAATCGGGACCAACGGCTTAACGTGCTTTCCGTCGGCACGGAGGGTAGTCCCTCAACCAACCAGACCCGGAAAGAAATCTTAGAATTTACACATAGATTTCCTGTCCGATGTTAAGTCTGCCACTTACGAGTAATATACGCTATATTTATTGCATTGCAATCGTTACCGACACCTTTGTCAAATGATTAATGGTCAATAAACAACGGCCCTCTCTAGTGCTTCACGTTCCCCGACAGCTGGCATTTACCTTGCACAGCAGGTTAGCATTGCCATTGAACGGGGTAGTGCTGCCGGCATTCTGGGAACCTTGCCAAGTATTTTATAAGTTAGTTTTATTTTATAAACAATTTCTTTTTTTTTGTTCTCTATGTTTTCTCCGGCTGATATGGCCAGACTGATATTTATCACTGGCTGATGATACAAGGAATAGGCTCCTTTTAAGGAATTGCCTGAAACCGCATTATGAGTCAAATAGTTTTAAGTATTACTATTTTATTTGTTATTAGGAATCTGTTCGAAGGTCGAGCTGTGGCCATCTCATCTAATCCTAATTAACCAATCTATTGATTACAGTCAGAACTCCATTATTGGGTATTATTGTTTCTTTAAAAAATAAGTTTAATACGGTCACTTTAAAAAAATATGACTACAGTAAACTTTGACACAACGTCTTAAAAAAAAGTACTAAACTACCCTAGGCAAGTCACCTAAAATGGTTTTGATTTCAAAATGGTAACAACTACTTATCATTCCATAAAAAAATATTTTTAATTTTTTCAACTAATTATCGAGAAATTAAAAATTGAAAGATTGTCCAGTAATTTATTTTCAGTTACTATGTTAAATATTCGTTAATCATAATCAACTCAATCATAATTAACAAATATGTTACACGATACTTCTGAATATCAAGTTAATCGAGTTATTATAATTCAACGCAATTTCCTAGGACCTATTTATATGATATCGATGATATCATATGAAAGGTATACTAGGAAATTTAATTAACTTTATCAAAGAAACCGTAGGTTGTGTTAGTTTTATATTTAAACTAATGCTTATAATAATAATTATAATAAATACATGAAGGCGAGCAGAGCTCCAGCCTTAACAAATGGTTTAAAAACTACAAACTAAGCAACTTGCGCAAGAGGGCTTCCCTTGTGGGACTTGGACCTTGGGCTCAGGGCGGTCGCTGGAGATTGAGGATTCACTTTTAATTTTTTGTGGAGTTTTGTGCAACTGTCACTCTACTTACAGTTTGCGGGCCTCCCCGACTTAGGATCAACGTGGGCTTCGGAAGGTAACATTTCAAAGTGCATACGACATATCATTTAAAAATACATTGGTAATGGATAATAAGTACATATTGTTTCGTTGGTAAATAATGGTTCCATAGACTTAACTGTTCTGCAATCAACGGGTATTTCAAATAATAATCTCTACCATTTACATTTTTTACAACAGTAGGTTCTGTTTATTTAGCAAACTCAATGTTCATTCGAGGGATCTTAAGAGGACGTTTTGTGATAACAAATCCACCCCAATTGTAAAGCAATTTCATCCTTTTGTATAGACCACACAACAAAAAGATTTTATCTTGAGGTTTCTTAGTGATTATTCTATGGAGCTGCGCAAATTCTTAAATAAGCAATTTACAAAAATTCTTCCGCGAGTGGCTGTAACGTCATGAGAAAATATATAAGTGGAGGAGGTTTTATATCAAACGAATACCTTCTACGCGGTTCATGGTCTCTAACATAAAATATAAATGCCCATTAAAATGCATTAAAATTTAAGAAATACTTTAACTTAAGAGTCAGTTCATTTACGTCTCAATAGTTAAATCAATTAAAATGTCTGTAGGTGCCAATTATCGTAGTTTTGTAAGGATAGCTCCTTAGAAAACTACGATAATTGGCTTAATATTCTTAGAAATGAGAACATAATTTGCGTGTTTTATTTAGATACTGCTGCATGCTGAAAGTAAGAATAACCAAATATCCAATAAATAAAATATCAAAATATGATTTATTATTAATATATTATTTCTCATCAGTTATATACATTTAAATACATTTAATAGTAATTAGTTGCAAAGACGAATTATTTTTATTCGTAGCAGGAGGTCAAGACATAGTTCTTGTTTATTATTTTTATAGAAAAACTATAAATGTTAGTATAAATAACCCACTAATATTATACACGCGAAAGTTACTACGAATGAATAAATGTATGGATGTGGTAATATCCTTTCATATAAAAATTGTAAAACGAATTTCAGTAAAATTTAGCACTGGGAAAATTGGGAAAAGTTATAAGCTAGAGAAACATATAGGCTACAAATCATCACGCTCCGTCATACCTACTGGAGCAGAGTTATAGTAGTGCAACTTTTTTCGATTCAAAATATTTTAATTAATTAAGGACTTACGTCAACAAAACTGTTAGAATAACTATATGTGTGTAAATAGACATACTTATTGTTAAGAACAAACAAGTGATAGTCGTAGATACGGAGATTCTCACCACGTTTATTTGAGGACGTACCTAAGGAAAGTTTAGTAATCCCGTAATTCGTACTGCCATAAGACAGAACTTTCGATAGTGCTACTCCGTCGCTGCAACCTAATTAGATTGGGCAAAGCTTGTTCCCTTAGAGACATTCCAAAACGTTACGGAAAGTGCACGGTATACATTGTTGTGACGAGACAAACTAGGTAATCTTCACCAGGTAGTTATCTACTTCAGTAACGAGTATAAACTTAACGCGGTATGCAAAGCTAAATTTCTTAACTTTATAAGAGTAATTGTATTTCTGGGAGAATGTTTCCATTCTAATATGCATGAAAAATATTAAAATTTCACGTGAGATATTGTGGCCTTGAAATGCATATATAATTACAGACACGCGGATTGCTCATCATGCTCGTAGTAACTTAAAAGTGGTCGGAAAATGCGTCCAAAATCGCCTTATGACTAACCTACGTCATTCTCTACACATGTATTTATAGTAAATCGTTCTTTTTATTCTGTATCGTATTAAAAGTGAACCCAGAACTTATCGGATGACTTCATTTTGTATGTTTAAGTTCAGTGTCAGTATCATTAAAGGTAACTGTTTATTATTTATATACAATGTGCATCGAATAATGGAACACAGTTTTATATTTTAATAAGATATATTATAAAGCTATTAATAAATATAAAATACAAACTATTTATTATTATTATAACTATAATAACTAAATTAAATTAATTAATTAAATATATTATATTAATGAGCCAAATATGTTTTGACTATTTGCAAATGCCTGTAATAAGTTTACGTAAATAAAAACTTTATTAATTTTTAATTTTATTTTAAAGCTTAAATCATGTGCCAGAAACTAAAGGTAAATCCATTTCAAGTTATATCTCCCACAGAAGAAAAGAAGTCGTAATTTACAAAGCAAGTATCTTTAAAGGTATGAAGTTTCAAAAAAACGTATAAGAGAATATTTTTTTCTGGTAAAACACTATTCTAAGATTTTTAAAACATTGGTTGACTGCGGTGGCAATGTGAAATAGAGTGTAAAATTCGATTTCTTTGAAGCATTTAGTTTGATAAGAAAGTTATATTTATGATGGAAATTAATATAAATATATAATTATGTTTATTTTTTTAATTATGTACACATACACACAGAAGATATAAATACAACAAGACAGACAAACAGCAATGTACAAAAGTACTAATTATTCCTTAAGAAATCTTTTCCAGTAGACCTGCGAGAGAAGTCAGAAGTAGAAAAATGTTAAAGCGTGTAGGTAGATACACATACATACAATAACTACATATATACATAAATACATACATACAATATAATAATAGACTACATACTATAGGTATATGAATACATACTTATATACGTATATATAATGTTACGAAGAGGAGAGATAATATTCTTTTAATTTAATCTTGATTGATGAAACAGTATTGCAACTACGGATATAAGCGGTTGTTTTTTTTAATAAAGATTACTAGCATAGTTTTTAACAGTCTAATAGTATTCTTGTTAACCCCTCGTGCTAAGCTAAAATGCTTGTGTTACGAGTGGGTTCACGTCGGTAGTGCAATGGGCGGGGTATAACCGGTGAACACACGATCGCAATTCCGACGCCTTAGCCATTGGGCTTTGGTCGCTTTATTGAATTAAATTATTTTAGTATGATTGTGTAGTTAGCAGTAGTAGTTATGCAGCAATACTGACTATTAGTAGCGATTACTTTACCATACATACATACATAAGCTCACGCCTGTTTCCCAGCGGGGTAGGCAGAGACAATGGACCTCCACTTGCTACGATCCCTACACACATTTTTCGCTTCAAACTTACATCTACTTTACCATATCAGAAGTAAATAATAAATTATTTAAAGGATCTTTAAAAACTCAACAAGTTGAAAAGGTGTGATAATGATGATAATGAAATTTATTTATTTTATGCAAAAACAAACATATTTTCTTCGGATACATAATTTTAAAGTAATCTTTTATGTAATATGTATCACCTTCAGACCAACTCATAAAAACTTAACGAGAAAGTAATTTCAATATTCATGTATCTTCATCTTTAAGCTTTATATTTACCATTTATATTAAATTAAAATTAACTTAAGCATGGAACAAGTTCCGGGCCGCTGGCAATGAAAACAAGAAAATTTCGGCTGACACATAGTTAGACAACCTTCCACCATAGAAAAGATTGTATATACCGCCCACAGCCAGTAAAAACGTCACCAATGTGGATCGAGTTCATGATAAAATAAAATAAACAAACAGAAATGGTTGACGTGTTCAAACGCGATTTGCACAAATTTGTTCAGTGAATCGCCTCGCGTTGCTATTGCAAACAGAAAAGCCTGAGCGCTAGTCATCTCTAAATTAAATTCTAACAACCAAAAATTACGCTTCTCTCTTGTATTTGTATAAACATTATTTTCATGTACTAACATGAAATATAATAGTGTATTGTGTTGGCAATTAATATATCGATCTAAATGCGAACAAATTATTTATGTAATATCTGGCTGCTGCACGCAAATCGTAGAATCACAACTTGAACAACTCGTGTCCGCGTAGTATAACGATTTTATAAGCTATCATACAATAATGAAAGTTACGTCTAAATCAGAACTACCGTTTGGAGATTAAGCGGAATACACAAACCTAACCTTAGATAAAATTTGATATCTACGAGTGAAAATCACGTAAAATTCGGTCCATAAGTTACTGAGTTAGCCGGAACCCTAATAATAAATAAACCTTTATTAGTGCCCTATATACATTCATATGTACCTATTTAGTAAAAGCCAGTTATTTGTCCAATACAAACAGACCTCCTACTCATATATTATAGCATGCATAGACAATAATCTACGTAATTATTCGTTGTGACTAAACTGAAAAGATATTATATTTCCAAGCTCAATACACGAGTTACCTACCAAGAGTAGGTAATGAAATAGTTCATAAAAAATGCTAACGCATAATTAACCCAAATAATTCTAATTTACATTTTCAGGCTAGCTCGGCGTTAGCTTCGAAATAAAATAGTCGATAAATAAATCGGTGGATAAAATAGAGCAGTAATAATTAAATCTATAGGTAACTTTCGTTACGACGCCGTTCTAGTTTTAAATATAATTCAATTTCAATATCCAAAACGGATAACTAAGAGTAAAACCAGGCAGTCCCTTGGTAATATATTGGTTAATAGGCGGTGAATTGGGACTTTCCCTAATGACAGGAACAAGAGCGCGAAGCTCACTCGTCGAGCGCGCCCTCGGGGGTCGACATAACGTCATCTTCATGACACCTACCTGTCACCGACATAGCAGAGTCCCTTCCATGCGAATTGTTTTGCACGCCTACCCTACATCATTAAAATACGGAAAAATCTTGTATACCTACGTAGGTATACACCTTTTGTTGTTCGTAACAAGATATACTTGACATGATTAGCACCATAATGTTGTACTTTTACTAACTTATGACGCATGTTTTCATTACTATTACAGTTCTGTGTTGTACTTCAATTAAAGTAACCACTGTTTTCTCATTATTCTGAATTGGCTGTATTATAAAGATGGTAGACATAATGACGGCTTTTCAAAGCAGAAGTTTATTAAACGGACTCTTTGAAAGATTGACAACCGCGGATTTTAATCAACACAAACATTTGCCGTTAATAAAAGCCTATATCTTAAATACAGACAACAATTTTACTTTTACGGTTAAGTCAAGACTAATAAGGGGCCATCCATAAAATACGTCACACGTATTTCATGATTTTTAGGACTCCCCCCCCCCTCCTTGTCACAGGTGGTCACATTTGTGAGACCCCCCTCCCTAGTGTGACGTCACAAATTTGCAATATTACATCTAAAAATTTTAAATTAACACAGCAGCTCCACAATTAGATAGTTTAATTTCGAAAAAAAAATCAATTCAGTGAGATACAATTTGTATCTGCACCACCATTTTAGATTCCACTTCACCTTCAATATTTTCACTACTTTTCAAAATTTTCCATAAGGTATTAACTTCTTCTTGTAAATATATTTATGCTGTTTTTATCAGCGTAAGTTGCATACAGTTTACGGTAAAGATTACCCTATATCTATATCTATACATATCTTCTTTTTTTTTGAACTTTTTTAATTAAAATAAGTTGTAAAAAAGTAACTGTATCGACAAAATAGCAGAACTAAAAAAACGTCCTTCACTCGGCGAAAGTCAATTGTCGAATAAAATAGAAACAATAAAATCACGCAAGGTCGCGCGTGCGGTGCGTTTGGCGGCATTAGTCAAGGGGCTCATAGTCGGCACGTGCGTCACTAGAGCGGGTATGAACTCGTAAACAAAACTATTCCAACCGTATATTCATATAGATAGAGTTGAAATTATTTTTTAGTTTTAATTTATATTTCAAATTTTGCGATTCAATTTATTAAATTTGAAATGTGATGTCACAAAACTTATGACCCCAGCCACCCCTTGTCACACCATGTCACACTTCGTCGACCCCCTCCCCCCTACACATTTGACGTACTTTATGGGGCCTAACTATTACATGAAACACATCTTTTTCGCAAGAAGCGTAAGCACAGATATATTATTGTAGGTTTGGTAACTATAATGTTCAAATTTATGCGGGCAAACCACTTTAGCTAGTACGGGAAACAAGCCAAGAACAAGAGTCTCTTTCGAAAGTTGTAGCACTACACGCTGACAATATTAATTATTTTATACATAACTAGCGGCCCGCCCCGGCTTCGCACGGGTGGACTTTTATACCCTACCCCTGCCCTACCCTACCCCTACCCTAACCCTACCCTACTCCTACCCTACCCCAACCCCTACCCTACCCTACCCTACCCTACCCCTACCCCTACCTTACCCCTACCCTACACCTACCCTACCCTACCCCTACCCTACCCTACCCCTACCCTACGCCTACCATACCCCTACCCTACCCCTACCCTACCCCTACCCTACCCTACCCCTACCCTACCCTACCCTACCCTACCCTACCCTACCCTACCCCTACCCAAAAGTATCCTATGTCCTTCTCCCAGTTCAATTTTCAGCCAAATCGGTTCAGCCGTTCTTGAGTTATAAGTAGTGTAACTACCACGACTTTCTTTTGTTTTTAAAATGTATTCTGCTATTCGGGACGGAAACAAATCCAACAAATCAAAAACCATGGCAATCGGTCCAGCCGTTCTCGAGTTATAAGTGTTGTAACAAACACAACTTTCTTTTATATATATAAGATAACGAGCCCTACCCCTAAATTGTAATGCAAGAATCCTTTCCATAAAAAAAAATGTAGCATAGGTAATTGAATTCTCAATCATTTCCTAAATGCGGTTTTATATTTCTTCCTCTGTTTTTCCCTATCCAAACGTATTCAATATTCCATTCTGACGCGATTCGAGTGTAAGTGTCATTACATGGCATGCAGCTGTTACGCTTTACGACCAAACTTGTATTATTATGTTAGCATCATTGTAAACTTTCTCTACGACCTTCAATTATGCTTGTAAGCACGTACGTCGTTAGGGTATTTACCATTTGATCTATTTATAATTTAGTAAAATGCAGAGATAATTTTATTTTTCGAATACGGTTGTAAGATAACATTTTGTATGTTGTACCAAGATACCATGTTATTTTTCCAATTAGTGTAGGATGATGTTGACAAGCCCACATTGTTTTCGTTGGCTGTTCTATTTCTAGGAATAAACCCCTGTACAAAGCGAATACATTTTTATTTTTGGCTTGGGTTAGGTTTTAATGTATGATTTACCTGGCTTTGTGTAAAAAAACAAACATAAGTTATTATGGTTGTTTACCTACAGTTTAATTACAAAAAAGTCTTTTATGTCAAATCTATTATAGCACAGCGCGATTTCACATTTTGTAGTGAGCCTTTGTTTCTTTTGGACGATAATTCTGGTGCACTACAATATTATACATATTTGTTATAATAGTTGTGTAATAACAAAAAAGTTAACTTTATGGCATATGTACAGTGGCGATGAAGGAGAATGTATATAACTTTTACCTTATTCTATGGATAGTTCATAAACTATTACATAACTGAATAGATTTTGCTTCTATACCTCTCACAACTAGGACAGTTTTATCTCTATATTAATTATACGTTTTATTATTACAGAATAACGAATACCCAACGACTGATTTCTGAACTTTGACAATAATAATAAATGAAAGCTTTTCAAGTATAAAAATAAAGTTGAAATTAAATCACACGAAGTTTGGAAAATGAATCACCTTAAATAAAACCCAAAAAAACCGGCCAAGTGCGAGTCGGACTCTTGCACGAAGGGTTCCGTACCTACTAGTTGCAAGTGCCTACCTATTTTTGATATCAAGAATACAACAAGTAACATAGTATAAACGTTCTTGTAGCTCGTTGTAACTCTGATCGATGTTAATAATAGTTGATTGAATGAAAGGTAAATTGCGGTTTACGGTTTATGACGTATTTAAAAAAAACTACTTACTTGATCTCGTTCAAACCAATTTTCGGTGGTAGTTTGCATGGTTATGTACATCATATATTTTTTTTAGATTTATCATTCTCTTATTTTAGAAGATACAGGGGGGGGGACACACATTTTACCACTTTGGAAGTGTCTCTCGCGCAAACTATTTAGTTTAGAAAAAAATGACATGAGAAACCTCAACATCATTTTTGAAGACCTATTCATAGATACCCCATACGAATGGGATCGAAGAAAAAAAAATTTTTGAGTTTCAGTTCTATGTATAGGGAACCCCAAAGTTTATTGTTTTTTTTCTATTTTTGTGTGAAAATCTTAATGCGGTTCACAAAATACATCTACTAACCAAGTTTCACCATTATAGTTCATATAGTTTCGGAAAAAAGTGGCTGTGACATACGGACGGACAGACAGACAGACAGACAGACAGACAGACAGACAGACAGACATGACGAATCTATAAGGGTTCCGTTTTTTGCCATTTGGCTACGGAACCCTAAAAACCGTATTAACTCTTGCGTTTCTTCTGATTTACTTAGTGTTATTCAAGCTACGAAACTGTTTGCGCTTTTAAGTTTACGAGATTTTAAACCTTTTTAGTATTTAAATTTGATTGTTTTCAATGATATTGTTTTAGTATTTTATTTAATTAAATGTATCACAAGAAAAAAAAAAATTTTAAAACATGATTAGATCAGATGGATCTAATGTTAATGTAAAGTTGTTTAAAAATAACTTTTAATGAACAAAAGATTTCATTATACATTGATCTTGAATTAAGGTTATTCTACTAAATATAAAGCAAAAAACATTTGTTACGTTTTATTTAAAATGTTTAAAAAAGGTATTTATTATACTCATGAGGTAATAATCTAACCCATTCGCATTAAACGATTTTTAGTCAAATATGTAGGATATTCAAAAAAGTATTATGTACGTAATGTGTATCTTTTCTAATGATGAATAACTTTGAATACAACCTAACTGTCTTACATACAAGTAGGTACATGACTGTTATGATGCAACTTATGAAATCACCGTGATGTATGAAGTCGTTAACTTAATAACCTTTCACTCAATACTCAAGAGTAGGGAGATAATCCCCGAATTCATTCATATAGAAAAGTACGCTATAATTTAGCAAAAACTATAATCTACCTATTTGTTTTTATTATTTTAGGAATAACATCTAATCCTAATATTTACAACGCCGCCTGGCGAAAAAATCACTGTCGGGTATTAAGTATATTTTTTCGCATATTTATACACTTATTAGCTTCCCGTGCGAGATTTCACCTGCGTTACTCCTGTTCCCGTAGGAAATCTATAATTAAATATATAATTAAGATATTATAAAGTTACCACAGATCATTTTGAAGTTATTATGAAGTTTTGTCTTCTTTGATGCCTATATCTTTTTTCGATAAATGGGCTAACTAACACTGAAAGAATCTTTCACATCGGATCAGTAGTTCATTAGCTTAGCGCGTTCAAGCAAACAAACTCTTCAGCTTTATAAATAAATATTATTCAAACTGGCTACATCATATACAAATACTTATATGTGTAGGGAAGTATATATACTCTCGTACTACAGACTCGTTCTTTTCCTCACTTTGCATGCACAGAACTTCTGATGAGAATTTCAACATGCCAACAAAGCTGCGAAGTCCTATACATCTCTTAAGTCCCTATATAGATACTACTGTGTACATTTATCTTCTAACGTAATAGTTAAATACTAGCTACTGTGCAAGGCTTTGTTCTCGTAAAATAATGAAAAAACATGCAGACAGGCAACATAAAAAGTAGCCTATATTATATCTCATAAAATAAGCTCCCGCAAATCAAATCAATTTTTTGTTATTAGTTTTTACCTTATTCATACGCATTTAGAAAAAACCTGTTATTTTCTTTTACAAATAGACACTTCAATTTTCTTTTAAGTAGTTGTATAGATACAGGAATACCGAATAGAAACCTTTCGCGATATATTTAGCAGGCTTTTGCATTCAAAGCTTATATAAGCCTCTATAGTGTGAACTCTCGCGAGTTAGACATTTTGCGAGTTTTCTGATTGACTGGCAGTTTTACGAGCCGCTAATCCTACGGCAGCTTTTAACATCAACATAGGTTTTTATGACAGACATGAAATATGAATATGTTATAATATTTTGAACATAGTATGAAATATGGAAAGAGATCAGCTTTGTTGTATGAAACCTTTATGACGTGGCAGTGACATAAATGTAAATTATAAAGTATTATTTTATCAAAAAAAAATATCATCATCATCATCAGCCCGTATAACACTCCTTGCTGAACATGGACCTCCTCGTGAAGGAAGGCTTTTTGCCGTAGTCACCGTGCTTGACAGGTGAATCGGTGATTGCAGTATTATGTAATAACACACATAGGGAACGCTTTGCCCGTTCCTTGGCTTACAATTGCTGTAGATGTTTGTTTTAACGACCGGGACCAACGGCTTACCGTACTTTCTGAGGCACGGAGTACGGTAATCGCGCAACCAACCACACCCAGAAAGAAATCTTTAGCTTAACTCCTAGTTTTCTTGTCCGACGTGGGGATCGACCCACGAGAGTAAAAACGAGACTTATACCGCACTACCGATATATTTATTCCTATTTTACATTACATAAACAAAGTACTTTTGTGAAACTTTCCTTTATTTAAGCAACAAAACAAATAACAACAAACATTTATATTTATTGATAAATCCAGCTACTCAAGAAACGAACATCAGTCGGAGTTGTTCGTAAAAAAAATATGGCTCATAATTTTCTGGCACCACCTGATAATAAAGTATGCGTAATCAAAAAAAAATCTGCCATCGCCCGACAGTGACACAGATTTGCATTTTATGTCACTGTCATTAATAAGTCACCAATAACACTGACTACGTAACGTAAATATCTTATGGGTATCATTACATGATGGCGGCAGAAATTGCTGAATAAGTCGGCAGAATGCCGTATATATTAAAAAAAAAACTTTTGGGTACTTAATTTCCTAAGTAATAACATATACTCAAAAGACTCACTGTAATAATAAGCAGCAAAGTCTTTGTTGTGCTAACTATGTAGGTATCTACAGATAGATAACCACGTAAATGTATGCATACCGTGGTTGCGTTATAGGTCTCGTTTCAAGTCTTGAAGGTTGAGCGTTTGATCCCCACGCCGGAAAAAACATTGAATAAAATCTAAGAATTTTGTCCGGGTCTGTTTGGTTAAGGGACAATTCTCCGTGGCTAGAGAAGAACATTAAGCCGTAGGCCTCAATTGTTATAACAATCGTGCAGTAGCGTTTCCCTACGATATAATACTGCGGTCACCATCCTGCCTGCCAAAAGTAGTGACAGGCCCATGTGCAGCTGTGGATGATGATGCATAACGTTACAATATCAGTATCAATGTTTACGCTTATGAAAACATCAAAAACTGACTTTCAACATTATTCATGGAAAAATAAGTTGAACGTATAATGCGAAACACATTTTACAGCAGAACTGATAAAAATGCCCGCAAAATATCGGGTCCTAAGTAAACATAATAAAAAAGTTTTTCCGATTACTATCGAACGACAAACTTACATTTATTAAAATAAAAGTGGCATTGATCGACAGTACCTATACATGGACATCGTAACAGTACCGAGAATTTAATTAATAAATACGTAATTAAGTAATCACATTTGACTCGTATGACGGATGACAAATAGCCATTAATGCCACCCGCAAATGCTATTAACTGACACGATGGATACGAGTGTAAAGCATGTATTATGTACTCTCAATAGCTTTATTACCGATCCAATCAATCAGTTTCCAAGCCCAACAAACTACCAATCAACCGAACGCGAACTTATGCCGATACTTTTAATTACCTACAACTGTTAGAAAAGAAGTTTAGTTAATATATTCTTGTCTACGTGTGTCTTGTTAATAATAATTCGTAGTTAGCTTAGTTTTAGCACGGCTACTGCAAATGTGTGTTATTATTTGCCGTAGGTACTCGTACAAGTAATTTATTTCTTTCAAATTAATATTAGAATTTCATTAACTATCGTACTGATATCACCTCTTACCTCTACCTCTACCTTTTGAACAGCGAATTTCGCAATCAATAACAATAAAATGGAACAAAAAATACGAATTTTATCCAATAATTAAATATTTCATATTTCAAGAGGTTTTGAACATAAAATAATGACTCAATTTATTTATAAATACGAAAAGTTAAAGATACCTATAAAAAGTTAAACATACCTATGTATGTATATCAAGTTAGTTCAATACCGAAAACTCTTTGAATTCGAAACGTTGTACTAAAGTACTGAACGACATTAATAAAATGTTAGATCTTAATCAAAATAAATGACAGAATTCTTATAACAATACTCAAGAAGAATGGTGATAACCTGATAATACAACAATATACGTAGTGACAACATAAGTAAATTAACCTTCATCGAGATATACGCTCAACAAAGAAAAAATAAAATATAAGATACATAAACTTTTATTACATAATTTTGTATCTTAGTATTTCACGGCACGTAAAGCTGTATACCTAAATAACAGAAACAACTAGATACCTATCATGAACAGACCACGAGCCATGTGCTGACATCAAACCCTTTGGATATAGTCAGGTAACGACACATGTCCTACATAAAGGTTCTGTTCGTAATCCCTCTAAGATGGCTTTTTATCCATGTTTGAAATTTCGGGATAGAAAACTATCTCAACAGCGCGATTGCAGAATATTAATCATACGACGGGCGCACAGCGGAAGTCAAAAAGATAAAGGCGCTTACAACGTTATTTGAATTAGTGAGCACATAAATAACCCCTACCCTATCTCTTTATGACAAATATACGTATAGTCAATGACAGTAACTGTAGATGTTCTCATTCTAGCCACCTTCATGAAGAAGTCTCTTGTGGATTGATACCCATAAGCGACTTCTTCACACAACACTTGGATCCTATGTCGCACGTAAAAAATAAACTGTTATCGTTATTTGTTTAAACTAGGGCTGGACCAAACCTACCTAAGTCTGAACCGGTCCATAACGGTTGAATATGTTATTTTAGGAAGCCGAAGTGGATATGCGCTGCAGGTGTTTGCAGAATACGTCGACAAGTAATGCTTTTGTTAACAGTGTTTGCTGAATTGAGCACGTTTGTTAAACTATGTTGCCCGTAGTTTGTGCTCCGTACGCATTCAGTTCAATGTGCACAAATTCTGGTTTAAATATGCAGAGTAAACAGTTGAAAGCAAATTATTCAATCGCTTAAGCGTCGAATGTAATATTTTTATCTGCGGCGGGGACGAGAGAAGAACGATACATATAAACGCTGATCATACTTATAGCTATTAACTATCATGGAATCATCATTGGTACGAGGAAATCATTTTATGGCATCAATACACTGCACCAACTAAAAGTTTTTTTTCCGCATTCATTATATAGGAAAATATATTATACTTCAATAAGTTTAACTCGATTAAATAAAAACATGACAAAACCAGATGGTAAATGTAGTTGAATTGGAAAACAAAAAAAAACATCATACATTTTTATTTAAAATGGTGCCTTCATACACATACCAGGTTATATAATAACAAAATATTCCGCGTCAGTAAGAGCTCGGTTTAAAAATAATAAAAAAAAAAGCTTAGAAATTTCAGTACGTTTTTTGGAAACCGCCGCGCCGTAAATAACTTTTGAAGATAAAACGTTACTCCTTTAGTTACTTTACAGAAAATTTCGGACTTAAACGTGATGACTCCTTAATGTCTGTTCAATTATTGAATTCGCGGATGCCTATAAAAAGATAGGTCGGATAAATTTTTATCTTAGGTCCACTTGTAAATATTGATGGCGCTCTGAAGAAATCCTTTCTTAAATATTATTTTTTATTTCACGAAAATATAAAAAAGTGCTTAGATTGTCTAACGTAGTAAATTTACAAAATTCACATATTTACGCATTATTGTTGTCATCTCGAAATTTGTTATTATTCTTGTATTTATTTGCTAAGTACACT
Organism: Nycteola revayana; assembly: GCA_947037095.2. Taxonomy (NCBI): domain Eukaryota; kingdom Metazoa; phylum Arthropoda; class Insecta; order Lepidoptera; family Nolidae; genus Nycteola; species Nycteola revayana. Next base: position 14,588,607 of record OX344846.2, on the reverse strand, counting down.
CTTTAAAGAAACATTATACATAAGTCCGATAAAACCATGCGATTGGTTTAAATCTGTTCTGCAATTTAATTAATCAAAACTAATCATCATATTAACTACTATTGAATACCGTCTATACATCCCATAAGTTAGAGTATAGCAGATCAAAAGATACATCAGCTCGTTCAAAAGGCTCCCATCCCCACATATTTATTAGTCTGATATTATGCTATGCTCACGACATACATTGTGAGTCTACTTGAACAACAAAGTTTCTTCAATTTGACTGGCATCAACTTGATATAATATCCAAGATTCCTGGGAAAGTTTGCCGCTTATTTAATGCTCTTCATGGGAAGAGCACATTTATTATGTGCAGATCTTAACCATTTTTAGGGAAAGGTTCATTGCAAATCGGTAGAAAGATAACTTTCTATTGTCACCGTCGTCGGCGACAAGCGATAGCAAACATCCTTTTGTTTAAGTAATATTATTTTAAAAGTTATAGGACGCTCAATATAACTGTTTATTTATTAAACTATGGATGTACTCGAAGTCAAAGGAAAATATTATACGCACATATGTTTCTCACAATACCCTCTTTTCTCATTCACGCATGGAAAATTTGAAAATGAGTGGAATTGCTAATGATGTCTACTCGGCAGTAATAATGTGAAATAGCAAACATTCCCTTCATGGTTAATATAAGATCGTGAATAGTTTCGTTGATATTTATATAATTTTGCAGTAAAAGATAATTTGAAATATACAAATACTGCCAAAATAGGTACTAATGTATAGATTCGGTGCTATAACGTCTCTTACTATGACTGACTTCGGAAAATGCTAACTTAACTAACTATTTCAACTTAAGGACAAATTAAGGACTTCCAGCTGTCGATTCCAAGTTTAACTTTCATAACAAAAAAACGCCATGATTGGTACTTTGAGACTGGAAAGAATTAATTATAAAAATCGCATTGAAAAAAATTGTCGCACAGTATCTGTTTCGGAGTGTGTAACTAAGCAAAGAAAATATGTTATTGAATTTCAACTAGCTTTGGTTTGCCTACTCGCATTTATCATCCAGCGACTTTATTCGCGTAGTTATAGGGTCAGTCAGTTCACAGAAACCTTACATATCTTCGAAGTATAAAGTAACATTACTCTGCATAATTTAGCACAAAATATTCAGACTCTTAAGCATGTGAAATTTTAAATTGAGATTGACCATATTTATTTTATAGATATTAAATATTATAATAGTCTTCTCTTTTTTGCAAGTTAATTTTATTAGCATAGAATCATAAAGTTGATAGAATTTTTAAGTAGAGGCATATGCGTTAAAAATAACTTTTTTGGCACGTTACCTACAGGCCTGCTGAGACGTTATCCCATTATACGTCTTGGCGTGGTATTCTTGACTATTACTTAGAGTTGTTATCCTATTGTTTTTTCCATGTCACCATACGGACATTTGCTTTTGTAAACAATTAAACGCTTACTGACCCCCTTTACCAGAGCCATATATTTACGAGAGCCATTTTATAGCCCTGTTACTTATACGACTCATATATCTCAATAAGTGAAGACAATAGCTTTAATGATTTTAAACAAAACACTATCAGTATTCCAAAGCTACTAAGACACCAAAGCATATTGTGATATCGTAGCAATAAATTTATATTTGTATCCATAATATAGAAGCTACGGATCTTAAGCTCTGTATGGAAGATATATAGGTTATTCACTAATCTGTATCTTGCAGTTAATAGCCATACAAGTCGTAACTCAGTAGGTACCCAAAGTACGAGTACTCGTATAGTGAAGCTTAAGCTGCCAGCTACTCCGCCGCGTTCGCCGTGGGTCGAGGTTTGACTAAGTCGTGGTTTTTGTGGATACTAATGTTACCAAACCCGTACCTACATCAAAGAAAATCCTACTAAACACAACGAAGCAATAGTGTTAGATAACTTAGTAGAAAAAAAAGTATGACCACTGCTATAGGTACTGCGAAATGGTAAGTTTCTTTGTTCATGTGTACTAAGTTAAAAACATATAAAATATGGAATATCTACAACTGAAATAAACTTTGATATTTAATATAGATAACCCATTGTTTTATGTAAGATAATAAAACCTTAAATTATTGAGAAGTAAGTTATAAAAATATATAACATGTATCTTCCTAACTATTAAGTAAGTACCTACTTTATCAATGGGTAGGTTAACACACCAAAATCACAAGTGTCACTTAAAATTTCACTGAATGATCCTCATTAATCCAGTTACGAATACGATTGAAACTCGCGGTATTAAGCGGGCGGGGAAGTTATCGGGGCGTATCGCAAGGGACGCGCGACCTCGGCGCTGGCTTCGCTGCCACTGGCGCCCGCACCGCACCCGCCACGCCACGGCCACGCGCGCCACATCACGCACCGAACTCAAGCTATGGTACCAAGTTATCTTTTTAATTAAAATTTTCGAGTACACTTAATATTTAAATTGTACTCACAACAAATGATCACGGCAGCGAGCGGCGAACTAGTTTTCACATTTATGATGACATTATTTTGGAACAATTTATTACAAGCCTAATTGCATTCAACCCTCGAAAGCGACTCAACACAAATGTTTTCTTGTCGTGGAAGTTTAAAAGTCTATAAAATCTTTTCATTATACTAACTTGACTCGGGTTGAGGAAATTCCTTTCTTTAGAAGCAAGACAACGTTAGAACTTTGATAAGTACCTTTGGTTTATGTATATATGCATATACGTATGTAATCTACTAGAACGTTTATGGCCGTTAATTTACCTATTAACAAAATACATCATGTTCATCATCGTTCGGAGTGGATGAACCGCAAACAGGATTAAATGGATAAAAAGGGCGAATGGATTTCACATCCTTTCACAATGGCCACGTACTAAGTTTTTTTAAGAACTTGACCTCACGTTCGGGACTGAATAAGTCAATTTACCAACGCATATGAATAAAACAAAAAGTAAAATATTTTTCTTAACTTTCAGAGTAAATGGATGTTTAAAGGGAACCGTGTGGACAAATAGCTTTCGTATTCAGAACATGTATGATATACTTTTGCCACGAAGCTATAAATAGACGACGCCACACTTCCCGAGGGCACAAGTATACTAATAAGATCATAATCCTCCAAGCGTGTCTATTAAAGTTATTCTCTCTTAGAGATATTTATGTTGTATGGGCACTACTAATGTCTCTCGGGTTTGCAATTATCATTAGTAGAGTAGCTTTTGAATGTTATTGTTATATCAATTGTACGTCCTTCTAACCAAAATCGTAATGCAGTTGAGCCCAACTCTTAAAATTAGCATGGGAAACCAACTCAGGAAAACGGAAACATTTGAACGTAAGTCCTAATTATTTTAGAATGTCTAAATCCACATTTCAAACGGTCACATACTCACACTTGATCTACATTTTGGCAGATGAATTTGCATTAATTAAAGTATAGCGTAGGACGTCCACCTACTAGATGGACGGATGATCTGGTTAAGGCCGCGGGATCACGGTGCATGCATGCTGCTTCTAACCGCAACAACTGGAGGGAGGCCTATTTCCAGCAGTGGACGTCCTACGGCTGAAATGATGATTATATCACCTAACCCAAAAGTGACTTCAAAAATCTTGAAAATTCAAAAATGTGAGTTATTTTATTCACGAAAATGCTATTCAAGCCAAGGAACACCTAGTATGTATTAGATATAAAACTTTTACAACCGACTTCCCGCCACACACATCTTATGAATTTTGATGGGGATAAGTTTTGTATAAGCAAACCGCGGACGTGTTTCTTTCAATAATACGATTTGAATCTACACTATTGAGCAGTAAATTCTTCTACAAGGGGAACCCTAACTTACCGAGCCATTGCACGTTGCTACAATACGAAAAATATTTTTAAGATATTCTTATTTGAGTTTTACCATGACATGTTTGAATGACAGGGTGCACTATTAGATCAAACAAAACTATCCAAGTTGTACAAGCAGTTATGACAAAGAATCGACGACAACTCAATGGTTACGTTAGTTGCTTCTGAGATCTGGTGTTCTAGGTTCTATTCCCACCCCGGACAATTATTTGTATGAGCCACGGATGTGTTTATAAATGTGTATTTTTACAAAGAAAGTAGGTAATAAGGCTTTGTCACGCTAACATAGCTAAAAATCCTGTGTTCCCAAAACCTTTGACCGCGAACTCTCATGTGTTTAACATTGAAAGTATGAAAATAAACATAAATGTTTTAAAATCCGACACTCTTTCTCAAACTTTTACTATGAAATATGCTTTAAAAGTGGAACAAAGATTCCTCTTTAGGTTTTAATAGATAGATAATGTAAAATTCTCTGCACCAAATCGCTGTACTATTTCATATTAACCTCATTTCAATTTCAATTTAATTTCTGAAATTTACTTAATCTATTCTTTTCCTATAAATTTGTGGAAGCTCTATTAAGAATAAGAACCGTTCTTATGTCCTTGCATGCTGAGTTGGAATATACAATCTGCAGAATAAATTGGTTCCTCCTACAAGTTTTTGAATATAAATTTATATTTTAAGATCCGGAGAATAAAATCATAAGCGCCCTTATCGAGATTGAATGTTATTTCCTATCTTGTTTTTCCGATTATATTTCTATCCTAAAAAGGTCATTGAAATGTCAATAATTTATGCCAACAATTATCTATCGCTAAATTGTATTTTCATAATTAATACCTACATTTTGGTCATTATTCTTATTTTATTCTACCACTATCAGGAGCGAGTTATTTTAATTATTCGTGTAAAAAATTGTAGCGTAACAGTTACCATATATAGTACAAAAGTGGTTTATAGATCAAGCTTCTAGTCTCTAGGTCATATATACCTACAAAGAAACCCGTTTATGAATATGAAATCGCACCCCGTCACAAAAAAAACCTTTTTTCATAGAACGTATATTGAAAAGGATTTCATCCCAAGAAGGACACCGCCGTTGTCAGAGATCAGTATAGACAAGAAAGCGTCAGCGCGTAGCCTACAATATTTTTTCTCAGATTCTGGGGATTTATTACAGCCATTCAAGACCAAGTTTTATATATTAACCTTATAAAGTACATCTAACGTGACAAAAATATGGTTAGAGACCTTTATCGTCTTCACAAGGACGTCCCGGAAACAATACAACACATTAATGGATCCTATCCCCTATAAAGTTCTATCACGCAAATATAATATATTACAAGCATCGCCATGATCACGTTTTGGACATAACTGATATTAATCCGTAAAATATCGGCTTACTAATGAAAATAGCCTCTGTTACTAATGTACACAATTTTAGTATAAATACTATTGAATTTAAATAATACACAACACAACAATAAATATAGCTATATCCTATGTTAGTTTCATAAACGCAAAACTATCTGTTTGTTTGCAGTTTTATTTATTATCTCTGCACGTAAAACAAACCGAGCATGACCTGACATGCATTTTAAACAAGTCTACTTTAAGCTTCCATCATTTCAAAAAAACACCTTGTGAAACCGCACAACGAAAAGTGCACAGAATAATTAAGATTATATTCATACGAGAATAATTTAAAAGGAATCCGAAAATAAATCCTTCTTCGTATAATCATAAGTAGTTGGTCCAGCATGTGCACGACAAATGCTGTATTGTTTTTGTCGTAAAAAGCCTTCAGTCAAAGTAAATAGCGGTCCATTAGACCCAAGCGCCGCCTGACAGCACTGGACGTTTCCTCTGCCAACGAAAACAATACGCTTTACGCTTTTTGCAACGCCGGACACTCCTTGCAGCGCTTTCAAACATAGAATGATACGCTCCGATATGCTCCATCCGTTGCCTCAGGTGTTTGTTTGTACCAGACAAACAATGAGATATCCAATCCGAAGCCTAGTCAACGCGAAACAAAAAAAAACCTGATGGAATACGTCTACAACACGGTAAAGGGTACACAAAACCTTTCGTATCCAATGGGTTATTCTTATTATGCAATCTTAATTTACGGCTTTGATTACTTGTATGTCTACGAGAAACTTTAATATTTTAGTCCCAAGAAATATGGCATCATAAAGCTAAGTTTTTGGTCGTAACTTTATAAAAAATAGCAGGTACAAACATTTCATCACATTTCGCTGAGTTTTTAATTAGATTATTTCCCGGAGCTAAATCCTCGCACGTATTGGAGAATTTTCCCAACTTCAGAACATTTATAACATTTCACGGAAAATTCTTATAAACTGAGGTAAGTACAATGTGTTTATTAGTTGTAAAATAATTTTACCAGAAAGTTTATGTTACCTTTAATGTAAATGATTTGGTACAATTTTGTTTATTTTTGAAATATTGATTATCTAGAAATTAAATATACATCGGAAATTATATTTATAAATAATGTATTCGAAGACGAACCACAAGGCATAACATAATATATTTAATATATTGGAGAATTTAAGGTTTGTAGGCCTTGTCACACCTTGCAGTGTAGAGCCGGTACAAGGAACATAACTGCACATCTCTCTAAATACCTAAAGCTAATATTTAGCTAGATGAATTGCCTAATCGGCATAAATGTTATTATCAATTCATCACCTTACGATATAACAGATAAAATATTTAAAGTGCTCATTATATATATACTTTTAAAGTTTACTAGTAGAATATGTTGAACAATTGCGTGTACAAGTGATGAAACAAACAGTAGTTTTTTGTTGCAAATAAATTCGCAACAATATGGTAGGTACTTTTAATCTAGTTTTTTGTGTATTCATTCAATTTTTATGGTTATTTTGCCATATGAATCATTTTTATGACCTTACAATATAACAAGGGTATCATAACGGAATGCGTTAGAACACCTACTTGTAAACTAAATTATATGTATAAGACTGAATACAACCCACAACTTGGATTCCGAGGAAGCTTTAATGAAAACTGAAGATTGAATTTCATTTAGGATCAAAGAGGAAACACGTGTATATGTATGGATAATAATATTTATGACTTTATGTATCATTAATTTGGAATGTATAATTTGTAATAAACTTTAGGCAAAGTTTTCCAGATGAAAGCTTTTGCTTTAATTATCTCAAAAAGTTTTAAACCATTATCTTCTTGTTTATATAAATAATTTAGAAACTGTATTACTTAGCTTTCGTTGAGTCTACGGCTTCGAAGATCATGTTATCCTTTAATTTGCGTCTGCTTACCTGTAACAAAAAAGTCAATAATAAGTTATTTGTGCCAATTAAAACGTTGCGAACAAAAGATTAAATAATGATTTTAATGCGGAAATACGCTTATCGTCGGACATAACGGACAAATCGACAGGTAACTGCGACATCACGTCATCGACCTCGCACCGACATCCCGTCGGAAAATATGATGGCCGCACAATAGCCTGCAGCAGTGGAGACGTCCAAATCATTATTTATTGTTTCGTTAACGAGCTCGAAAGAAACGCTGCCGGATTTGTGGCTCGATGCCCGCTGCAACAACAGGCTGACTCATTCGAGTGCTATATTTCAAATATATATCGTTACGCCCTTTTTAAATTTTGAAGCAAATAGTTCAACTTGCATACAGAGACACTAATTTAGTCATCCGTGAATTAGCTGAGAAACTTAATGCTTGCCTTGCTGCTAGACGGATCGTATGAGAACAATGTGTACCTATTCTAGCTGTATGCAATACCAAGTAATCCATACAACATGAGATGATGAGGTTTATTAAATATGGTATTTGATATGCATGCGTAATGAGTTTGTATTCTTGAAATCATTTCAAAAATACAAATTTATTGTTATATTTAAATGAATTACTGTGAATACACAGAACATATTTGTTTCATTTATAATTAAAGAAACCAGTTTTGAAAAAAAACTTTGTAAAATAAAATACATTTGATCCGGGTAAAACATGGAAGAGAATAATGAGCCCAATTTGCGAAAACCTTGATAATACACATACACTGTGTTCTTGTTAGATCCAATTATCCATGTACAAAGGCATAATTATAATGTGATTAAATAACATAAAAAGAAACAAGTTTCAAAAGAATAGAACTAATAAAATAAATTCCTACATTGTTAAAACTTACATACGCTGATATTTTAACCGATATACCTACGCTTTTGTTCTAACACTACTATACCTAACAATATACTCGAACTACCAATCGTATTGAGAATATAACGGCTCTTAGAAATTGGTTTTCACTTTACCCTACCTACAGCAAAATTCATAGCACTGGGCAGTAGGTAGAGGACAGGGTTCGATCTGCATTTAACGGTGGTATTTAATGGGTTACCTTTAACTATTATTTTTCGCAACAAAATCGAACCTACCTTTACCCTTTTTCGTATCAAATTTGATGCAAATAGGTTTATTTACGGAATGATTCGGACCAATCGATTTAACAAGTATTTATTGTTTTATATATTGTTGGGATCTTAATTGATGGACCAATAAGAAATTATCAAAAACATACTTTCAAGTTAACTCTGGCACATAATACATAATTATTACCCGCTATTTAAACTAAAATATATCTATCTAAAAACTTTTTTTGATAATTATATAGTAATTTAAAATATAGAAAGAAAAAAATTCCCACAACAACACAAAAGATCCGCACTATTTTCAAAGGTCACATTAACTCGCATTAAGTTGTGTCTAATTGCTTTGATTTCTTAAATAATGGTATGCGGTCAAGTGCGACATCTTTAAACAACTAAGGCACTCTCCGATTCTCAGAATATATAGGTAACCTTAAAACACAATCCCTTCCAACTAACCATCTCTATACAGACCAGTAAGTAAGTACACTCCGCTCGCATAATCAATTTGGCTTGTATAATGTAAGAACAAGATTGGTTACTTCGACTACCACCGAGTGCCTAATATTATTACTTGTTAGCCAATGTGATAGTTCACTTTGGAACACATCTGAATAATCAATACAGATAGATAATATTGAAGTATCTATTTGTAATGGCGAAATAACAGTTTCCACTTATTACATATGAATGAAGGTATATAGGGTACTAATAACATAAACACAAATAATCAATATTGTGTCTTTATTTTTGTTTGTCTTTGTATTCCGCCTAATATCCAAAATTCATAGTTAGATAGCTTATAAAATCAATATTTACGTGGACGTCGAAATTGCGTGTAGCAGCGTAGCTAATGTAGAATAAGTTAATATTTATAATAGGAACTTACATTTAAACTAAAATAAGATATTTCTGAAGTATATATAATCCATGTTAGAAGTAATTACGTTAATAAAGAATTATCTGAGAAATAATACATTTTATTAATTCATACTAAAATAAGTAGCTTTACTTTTGCTCGAAGAATGCATTTGTTTACATGCATTCATCATAACTGGAAATTAATAAACGTTATTTGCCGGGCCATCTGAACCTCTCATTCGGTATTAGACTAGATGTTCATGAAAATTGATTTACAATATTATACATAAAGCTACAGGAGAGAATTGCAGGAAGCACGATAACCTTGTTATATATAAGACTTTGATGGAATTGCAAGATGTTAACGTCGTTATGTATACGACACGACGGCCGTTTCCTGTCGCCAGCCACTGCCAGACGGATTTTTAATAGAGTACCTTCAGATACAATAAGGTTGACCTATTACGTGTTTTTATTAGTCTTATCATACAATTATATTATAAATTGAAACTATAATATATGTTTTAATATCAAAGTGATTAATTGCTTCTTCTATATAAATAAATAAAAATTAATCACCAAAATGTTTGTACACGCATTACTCGAGAATGACTTGATTATTTGGGCTAATCATTTTTTAAATTGTGTTTTGGTAATTCTAGGTACAAGATTTATTAAATAAAATTTTGGCATAAATCACGGGAAAGTTTAAAATTCTTGACGGGCGAAGCCGGGCACTTACAGTTTATAAATTATATAACGCACATACGTAAGAAACATCACTGACATAATTTCAATGCTTCTACCAAAATTAATTTTAAGCGCGCATAAGTGTATATTGACTTATTAAAAAATAATAAAAGGAATGTGAACAATAATCACAAATGGGAAAATTCACCGTAAAAGATAATAATATGCGCATTCTTATACATAATTGCTATAAAACTCGTATAGATCGAAAACATGAACCTCGGTAACTACCGGTTCATGTTTTCGATTATCATATACCTACTTATTATTACTTATGCATCATAAGTAATAATAAGTATGCATCAGAAGTATATGCTATTACTTGTATGTACTATATATACAAGTAATACGATTACTTCTATGTACTATACATATAAGTAATACGACATTATTTTAGTTTCTATTATTATATATATACAGGGTTACAGGAAAAGTCGACCTAGATCCGTTAAGGGCGTGTAGTACACATCATTTCTGAATGATTTCACTATGGAACCCCCCATCCTAAACTTAACCGTTTTCGAGATTTTCGAGTTTTAATTTTTTTTATGAAATAGCCCAATTTTTCGGCTATTGAATTGAATATTTTGAATTTTTTTGCCTCTTATGATTATTTTTTTGGTTTTTTACATGAAGAATGAGATGCTTAATGACCTCAATGACTAAAATTGCACGTAAGTTAACTAAATAGGTCGTTGTAGACGATCGAAACCTAAGAAAATAAGTACAAATTATAAAAAAATATTTTTCTTTTCTGTATATCGCAAAAAAATATTATGGCATTTGCTCTGCAGATGTGCTTAAAAACATCTACATTTTATCAGCTATCCAACGAGGTATAACACTCTAGGGTATTTATTAACCTCAAAGGTGAAACTTCGTTTCTAAGGCTACATGGCAGTCAGAATAAATAGCGCTTATTTAATCTAATTAATTTGACTTAAGTTCAGCATCATCATTTCAGCCTCCTGGCTTCCACTACTGAACATAGGCCTCCCTCGGCTGGGTACAACCTTCATGCATCCATCGATGTCCCGCTATCCTGACCTAGGAGATCATTCAGTTTTTATAGCTTTTTTTTTTGTTCAGATCGTCGATCGTACAAATAATGACCGTACGCCAACCATTAGTTGAGCGTAAGTGACTAGTTACTGGCTTTTGTTTGGAAAATAACGTAATCGGTGCGTTGTTAACGCTAATTCGCATACAAAGTCACTCACGCTCAACTCATAGTTGGCGTACAGATCGTCAATGATTGTAGTAAGCTAAATGAAACAATAAATCAGTTCAAAATAACATTTATTCACCTAATGTTTTTGAATATTTTTTTATAGTTCATGTTCTACGTGTCCACCTCTATTTCGCACACATTTTCTCATTCTTTCACGTAGTCCACTTTTCACTACACCAGTGGTTAATGTTCTTCTTATTTCGTTAGCAGCATTAATTATCCTTTCTTTGAGAACTTCCACTGACGATATGGGGTTGGGCTCACTGTAAACGAGGCTCTTCATGTGCCCCCATACATAAAAATCCATGGGGGTCAGGTCGGGACTTCTGGCTGGCCAGGGTAAAGGCCCACCTCGTCCAATCCATTTGTTAGGATAGTTAGTGTCCAACCATTCCCTAACGCTTCTTCTGAAATGAGCAGGGCAGCCATCATGTTGAAACCACATGTCCCGCAGTAATTGTGATGGGAGATCATCTAGTAGATCACCTAAGTCACCTCTTAAGAAATTTTCATAAGTTTCACCATTCAGATTGTCTGGAAGAAAGTAAGGCCCAATCAAATGGTTGGAAATGATTCCCATCCACACATTTACACTAAATCGTCGTTGTGACCCCTTTACTCTTTTCTTATTTGGATTGCCTAGTTCTTTAGGAGCCCAATAGTGTGCGTTATGGTAATTAGTAATCCCGTCCTGATCGAATTTGGATTCATCTGTCCACAATATTAATTTTAGGAAATTCGGGTCCTCGATATCTGCATTGAGCATGAATCTGCAGAAGTCCATGCGTCTCGCGGGATCTCCTTCTTCAAGTACATGTACCGGCGTGTAGTGGTATGGATACAGGCCTGCCGTATGAATCGTAAACCACACTTTCCACTGAGTTAGGCCCAGTTCACGGGCAACAATATTGGTCGAAGTGGTTGGGTCTCTTCTGAACCGTTCTACGATTTCGTTGTCTTGTTCCTCGTCGTCATCAATGACACGTGGTCTTCCCAAGTCCGTACGTCGTCGCGAAACAGAGCCAGTTTCACGAAGTCGTCGGTAAACTCCGTCGAAAACGCTCACATCAGGTACTCGACGGTCGGGATAGCGTCGTATGTACTCAGTCCGAGCTTGTCGAGTATCCGTAGCAGATAAGCATATCCGCATATTCCTCGTTCGAGTATGTTGCCATTTTCAACAGTCCAGTATCACAAGCACAAATCAGAGTCCAGTAAACAAGCACAGTAGTCACAGTTAGAAAAATCAGTCCAGAAACAAAGCCAAGTCGAGTGGGAATCCGGAAGCACAATAATTCGCATCTACCATGGACGAGTCGCATGAGCAGACTAAAATGGATGGCAAGCAAACAAACGACCAAATACAAAACAATGGGCATGTTGTATCCCCAAACTTGTTTTTGCACATTATTTTTCTCACTCTCACCTGCATAAATCGTAAGTTGTCTCGCTCACACGCACCGGATTAACGTGAAGGACAATAGCCGAGGTACCCGTTAGACCTACTACCTGAACCTTTTTAACTATGTTTTTTTCTATGAGTTTAAATACAACCCTAGGTTGTTATACCTCGTTGGATAGCTGATAAAATGTAGATGTTTTTAAGCACATCTGCAGAGCAAGTGCCATAATATTTTTTTGCGATATACAGAAAAGAAAAATATTTTTTTATAATTTGTACTTATTTTCTTAGGTTTCGATCGTCTACAACGACCTATTTAGTTAACTTACGTGCAATTTTAGTCATTGAGGTCATTAAGCATCTCATTCTTCATGTAAAAAATCAAAAAAATAATCATAAGAGTCAAAAAAATTCAAAATATTCAATTCAATAGCCGAAAAATTGGGCTATTTCATAAAAAAAATTAAAACTCGAAAATCTCGAAAACGGTTAAGTTTAGGATGGGGGGTTCCATAGTGAAATCATTCAGAAATTATGTGTACTACACGCCCTTAACGGATCTAGGTCGACTTTTCCTGTAACCCTGTATATAGAAATGTACAGTATATTTTTATATTAGGTGCCTAAAAACGTAACTCTGTTTATTTAGTTTTTCATTTCCAAACAAATATAATTCGATACTCACTAACATTACATATATTTGATTAAAATTGCACATCATTCATTATTTTTATGACATTTTTTTATGAAGCCCACTGTTTTTTTCTTAAATAAATGTAAATGAGAATCCCAATACCAGTACCACGAACTTGCAATTCTAAAATACATCCCAAAAACAACGTCACTAGAATTATTACTTATGTAAGTATTCGTAAATATTTTAATCCCAGGTATAAAAGATTAATTATAGAACGAGCACCAAAACAAGAAGTTCCAGATAAAATGTAGGTCGTTACATTTGTCTACTTGCGACAGCAAAACCTTCTTGCCAGCCAAAAGTATTTCAATTAACGAGTGATTAATTTAAAAATGTAGAGTGGATAGTTGTCACGATCGGAGACACCCATCACGGAATTTAGTGAGGTTGTAAAGACATTTTACACGCATCGGCGGCTGAGTGTCGACTTCGTAATTCGTGGAGGCACCAAGCGAGACAGGAATGAGCTAACTTTTAGGGAAGACTGCGGGCGAATGAGAAAACATTGGAGAAGTTGCTGCCAAGTGATAGACAAAAACGGCGAAATATACGTTCGGGGCTTAGCGAAACACATATCACTACAGAGTTTGGAGATTCGCCGTGAATAACAATAAGTGTGCCCAAACTTGTGCAACTCTCGCGGTAGATATCATCAGAACTTGACATGTGATTTACGTATACAGATTAAATTTGAAATAAATTAATCCAAGTTTCGAATATAAATAATTTTCTAACATAATAAAGCTGCATTGTACGACCGTGTTGCTGGTTGTAACAAACGTTCATAACTCAAACAGTCACGTATGAATGCAAAGCAAACAGCTCAATAAGCGTCAAGAAAAGTTAGCAGTAAACAAGGCTAGCAACAATATGTCCCGCACCCACAATCGTAATAAGCACCGCTCAACTCGATCATAAATAAAAGCCGAGCTGGCATAATAGCCGCTTGAGCCATGTCAGTAGCAGCTGTCGCAAAGGCGAATTCTGAGGCAAGGCTCTAACAATCTATAAAAATACGTTAAGAATCAAATACAGACTTGAAGACTTCTTCGTAGTTATTTTATTACACAGTTGACCTAAACCAGACACTACGAAAATCGACAAGATAAAAAATACTTTAACCATAAGGTATGATGTAGGAATCCTATTGGGGGAAACAGGATAGTCTTTGTTTCCCCCGCCTATAATATAAGTAAGCCAATATTTATTTTACGTACAAACCATAAAAACCATAGGATTGATAAAACAACTAGTTACAACAATAACAGTAGCCATAAAATTTGACGATGCAAATACTATACATAATAATGAGAAGAGTTGTAAAAATTGGTACATAAACCGTACGTACATTGCTTTATAAAAACAACAGTAAAAAATGTTAGTTCCCAAAAATAAATTCCTGCGTTTTACACTAAGCCAGCTCAAAGATATCCCCACAGACTTGGTTCATAAATACATACCAGTTTCGAATCATAACTATAATAAATAATATTTGATCTTATATTTATGCAATAGGTACTCTAGAAATTTCAACCGTAAAATAAAACTCATAATAACATACCTCTATTTGTTTTAATTAAAAATTAATTGAATACCACGAATAAGTGGCTCTACAAAGAAATGGAGAAATGCTCATTGTCAAAGAGATGAAAGCTACTAACCTAATAAAGCAAAACGGTGCCACAAAACTCTGCATAAGAAAGTATACTACAAGACATAAAATTAAATCAGATATTTTATTTATGCGGATTCCCATTTATTTGGACTGGAGATGTCCCTTAATTTATAGGTTTTTTTTCTACTACCGTTTTACTTATCACATTTACATTTATAATACTACCAAGTTTCATTTATGTTTTGAACATAAATGTTGTCTATCTCGAAATTTATAAAGAGCAGGGTTTTCATAAATAAATATTGAACTATGGATGAAACATGCTTCGCAACCAAACATGTTACGCAGTTACACGAGAGGAAACTTGATCTAAGCCAACACACATAGAATAATCGTACGCCGATTCTAGTAACTGGAAAGAAAGCCGGCGAACCTCGAAATGTTACTAGCAAACTTTCCAAAAGTTCGTTCATTAAAATGTATATTTGTCTAAATATCTAAACAAATATTTATAGCTATGTTGAGATATCATTTATTTATGGTAGCTGTTTATATTGAGCATTTTCGGTTACATGACATTTTCAAAGTCGGTTTATACAAATCGCACGAAAGGTTCAAACAGAATCGTTTATCTTTTAAAGTACTTTGAGAACTGTTAGTCAAAGCTTAATATTGAAAATAAAATTTGTTTTCGTCTTCTCAGAGTTTGTGTCCATTAGTCAAGTTTCAAAACGTTTTGCTAGAACATGCGCTCCTGTCATTTGAAAGTTAACAACGAACAGGTCCCTTGCTTAGATTAATTAAACTCTTTAATCTGTCGTCACGGAGACAGGTAGGTTGAGTACCGGGTAAGCTTTTGTTATCAAAAGATCACAATGTCATTTTATAAGAAAACATTAAAATAGATAGTTAAGAGAATTTCTTAGGAATAAAAGAGGTCTGAAAATATTTTTGTTCTAGGAGCTTGTACTAAGTACCTAAGTAAAAAACTACATTGTTAACTTTTTTATAAGTTTATCTACGTATAATCAATGTACCATTTAGTAAACCATTTCTGTAGGTATAGAAGACAAATGCAATTCAATAATTCAATTCTTTCTGGGAAACTGACCAAAGTCACTATGAATTGGAAGACGTTTGACTGTATCCGACGAAGGGGGCCAATAAACTTAACATACAAAGATACCAAGCAAGATATCTCAGAATCTACGGCAGCTCAAGTTTATAAAATCACGAAAGACATGACGTGTTTGAGTAGTTTGAAGTCGAAACTCTAGTTCTATGTGGTCTAAGACCATGTGTTCTATATTTTCTGTATCAATATTTTCTTGGTTTGTTTAATATTATGTTAATATTTCTAAGAATAAATCAATCTCCAAACATTTTAGATTCCAATAAATAACAACGTTCAAAATACCGTTATTTACTTACTCAACTTTATTTTTTATGGTTCAATGAACCATTAATATTTAGATTATAATTTATTTCGACAAAATTACATGAACATACTTCGTCGAAGCTTCTCTATAATAAACATAATATAAGTGATAGCTCACGTATCAGTCGAGATTGAAATGCGATAAGTTCAGTTTTCTTGCTTTTATCAAAATGGTTTGAAAAATATTCTAAGGATTAAAAACATAAACAAGTAACTTCAACTGAAAACCAATACAAATTTTTGAACAATTTTAAGTCGTTATTGAAGACCTAACCTGATATTATTTTACCTTACTCATTACCTATTTTTACTGCAGTAGATCCAATAAACAAATCCGACGGCTTTATAATCCTGTAAGTCTTACCTATAAGTACAATTATTCCCCACTGGATCAAATTCATTTAATTTTCTAAATATACGGGTGAGTAAATAAATTGTCAGGTGTCATATTGTATGTGTATTGACAAGCAGTCGATTTATTACACCGATTAAGGTAAAAAAAACTGAAAACTATCGTTAGCTTTATGTGCGATTTAATGAATTTTCGCATATTATCCGTAATATCTGGCATATAAAGATAGTATTCTCTTCGTTTTGCTACGATATCGTAGCCGATTGCTGATCCGTAGCACTACCAAATGCTACGTGTGCTACTACGTTAAATTGCTTCGCTATGCATTGCGACGATGCTATGATACGTGCCTCTGATATTTTAATTCGCATCTGTCATGGTGGCACACATCACAATCATCCAGAACTCTCGAGTTTTAAAATATTTTACTTAACTTAATATACAAACGTTTCGATAAACATAATATTTTCAAGGAAAAACATTACATTTATCAAGATCCGTTTTACTAAAGACCCCTTTCGAAAGCATCTGGATTACCATAATAAACGTTAACGTAAATATTATAAACATTTAGGGAAAGAGATTAACGGTATTCGATTAAATCGTTACTTTGGAATGTTACGCGGAAAGATTACACAGCAACTGTTTTATAATGGTTTTAGTCGTTTTATCAGAGACATTCCTCGTCCTGTGATCAAAGTCGATTTAATTAAAAATCTTGCAATAGAAGGTTATCTAAATTCCAAGCAAGGATGAGATTTTTCTTATTTTTTACGGAAGAAGATTTAATGAAATCCTATTCACTTTACGCGGCGGGCGCAGGAACAGATACATTTGCCGTTTAAATTATTTTATACTTCAGCCGTAATTTATGATCAAGTTAGTTATTCATAAATTTAATTAAAAACCCAAACGGTTAATATTTTTTCTGGCATCATAGAATATTGTCGACATATAAATAGCAATAGTACATAAATTTACGTGATCGAAATACAAATAGTAGGAAGCCAAAGCTCTTTATACGTCTTATACAATTCGACATAAATTTCGTCGGCAAAATGTGATTTTATTCAAGGTGGAGTTAACAAATGCGAAAATACATTCGCGCAATTTCTTCTAAGAGGCCGCATATTAAATTAGAGTGAAAGGAGTAAAATAAAAATGTAAAACGAATCCAAGTGAAGGAAAGCAAAAAACTGCGAGAGCGTGAGCCGCTATTAGTGCTTTGTGTAATAACATTTCATTTTAACTGAATGTATTGTATGCGCACAGCTGTTCTTTGTGTTCCTATTGCTATTCTGGGATCGCTCCCGACTTTAATAAAGGATAATTACCATCATTGATAATAATATTGTTTGAATATTGTAGCGACAAGAACTAATTTTAACCTTATTAAGTATGACAACGTTTGTTTTGTTCCGTCCAGGACCGCTCTGAGCCGAGATCCTAGACCCAAAAAGGGCGCCCTCTTGCGCGGGTTGCTTAATTTGTAGTTTAGAAACCATTTAACCCTGTTGCTCGGTGAAGTAGCAAAAGCGTCGTGACTGACTACATAACTGTCCGTCTGAGAAAAAACAATTTGTTTTGTTGCACATTTGACTTTTTATACTTTATTTACTTACTTTAAAGAAATGTATCGAAAATTTAAGTTATTTGTTTTAAATTTAACTTCATATTACGACAAAAATATAAATATATAATAATTTCAAATATATTCAACACAAACTTATCAGAAATACTAATAGAATTGTAAATCTATACTTTATGTTCGTAGATAACTGAAGCAATGTTTAAGCGTGCAGAACATTTCCTTGTGAATACACGCAACCACTCAAATTATCGTTCCTTATATCTTTACCACTAAAAATCCTTTTAAACAAAATGGTAAATAATCCAAATCAGATATTTGGAGTATTGCGAGTGGCGCAACATTGGGTTCCACATTGGCTATATTTATGCTGCTTAAAAGCGAAAGCATGGATTGCATATATATCCGTCCGTCCGTATATTTATTATTTCTTATAATATTTCTACACCATAAACCACTTTTAACTTATATTTTTTTATTTACACAGCACTGGCCAGTCTGCGGTTTCAATAGTAACTATTGAAACCGCGTCTGTATCACGTTGTGGCTACAATCCCCATATTGGACAATTATTTGATCATTGTTTTGAGTCTGATCGTTCTTTGTGTTTGTCATATGTTTGTGATGTCCCTCGCGGCACAGAGATTTATTTCCTCAACCTTTTGAACGCCAATGACGGCTATACTCTACAAACTCAAGTGTGCCCTGTTCATCTATACTCGACACTGAACAATTTAGAGAAATACAAAATGAATAATAATATACCTATTATATTATCACTTTTGTCTTTTATTGAACAGCTCAAAAACTGAATTTTCAATTATAACTAACAATACCTTATTTCTAATAAGGTATTGTAAGGTTCATTTTGAGCTACAAGTGGACAATTAAACAAAAAAAGTTATAAAAATATTTGATGATATTATGTACCCCGCTTTATGGCGTGACGTCTAGTAGGTTAAGTTAGTTTCATATAAAAGAAAATGTTCCTTTACGAAAGGACCAAGGTTTAACAACGCTTTGAAAGATCTACAGATTCGGTAGATTGTTGCTTTTAATCAATACCAATAAATAAAACGTACGTATATCTTGATTTAAGCAATGTACATTAAAGTGCTACTTCTAATGTTAGTTATGCTACTCTGGTACAAATATCGAACTATTAACGTATTACCAAATTCAATGTTGTAAAGTTTCATTAAGGTTCGGTTGTTGGCAGAGCGCACAGACCAGGATACATGTTGTTACTATATCTAATGGCTGTGTTTGGAAGCAAATATGCATGTGTCAATTGAAACCATGCTATTCCGACGATTTCGAGGTTTCACTATAGAACTATTGACTATTGTGTATACTATACCCACAATAATGTATTGCGAAAAACGTACTGATTTGTTCTTGCTAAAATTCCTCGATAGTCCCGATATATTGATCCACATTCCAAAAAAATCCTCCTATATCCCACTTCGTAATTTCATTCCCCGAACGTCCCGATCCACTACTAACGTTTATGTACAGTCAACAATAACAGTGATCAAAATTTAATAGTTATTAATTTACTTTTTAAAGAGGTTCTCAGTTCAACTCTATGTTTTTTTAATGTGTATGTTAGTAGGGGTATGAGGGTTCAACTATAGGTTTTTTTGTCTATGCTAAGGATATTTTTTTTTTGTAAAAATACATTATCATTTTACATTTGTCACTATTTATCGAAATAACGATAACGAAGTCAAGTCATATAAATAAAATAAATAAAATAAAAATCATTTTTATTTACGTAAACCAATTACAGGCACTTGTAAATCGTCAAACATTATTTATTATTTATCTTAAATTACATTTGCTGTTTATTTATAAACCTATTCAAATTACTTATTTATAATTAAATTATTTATTATAATTAATGTATATTGTCGCTAGGAGGCAAAATGCTTGTTCTGTCTATATTATGCCAAAACAATTGTCATTATTTGGGTGGACCATGAGCATATAACGACGGACGCGCTTTAATGCTACCACCGGATCCAATGCGCCCCAACTGAGAAGATCCGGCGAAACAAACTCAGTGGGTTACTCTACCACCGGTTTCAACACGGCCCACATGAGGCGGTCCGGCGAAACATACTCAAATGGGCAATTACGCGGGGTTTAGGTCCAGTTATTTTAATTTATATTTTAGTAGGCACACACATTTATTGCCCTAACGGTTGTCTTGTTATTATTTGTTTATTTTTTCTCAATAAGATTGAATGATATTGAGACAGAACTAGCGTTATTAATAGTTAAGGTATGTAAAGAAGTCAATTACAGACAGTTCACAGGATAAGACACAGTTCTAGTCACAACTATTGTACTTGGCTATATTATTATGGTCTTCAGTGAGGTAGGTGCAAAGATGGTACCGAAACCCAAACGTCTTTATCTTCAATATAGTCCTGAATACTATAGTAACCTTTTGACATGAGAACAGTTTTGACATGTGATTTAAATCTTGTATCAGGCAAGTCTGTAATATAATTAGGGAGTTTATTATAGAACCTAATACAATTTCCCATAAATGATTTATTCGTTTTGCTAACTCTAAATCCTGGAACAACAAGTTTATGTTTATTTCTAGTATTAATATTATGAATGTCACTTTTTTTACTATATTTATCAATATTTTTTCTAATAAAAAGAATATTTTGGTATATATACTCAGAGGGCACGGTAAGTATATTAATATTTTTAAAAAGGTTACGTAGGGAGTCGCGACTACCTAATCCATACATGGCCCTGACCGCTCGTTTTTGTAATACGAATATAGTATTTACATCGGCGGCTGACCCCCACAGCAGGATTCCATAAGACATAATGCTATGAAAATACGCGAAATACACTAGCCTAGCCGTGGCTAAATCGGACAACTGTCTGATTTTCCACACAGCATACGAAGCTGAACTTAATCTACCAGCGAGTTTTTCAATATGAGGGCCCCATTGTAGTTTAGAATCTAAGGTAATTCCTAAAAATATGGTTGAAGTGACCAAATCTAATGTTTCTCCATTCAATGAAACTACTGGGATGGAATTGATTACATTTGGTAGAACGAATTTGACACATTTGGTTTTTCCTGCATTAAGCAAAAGATTATTTGCGGAAAACCAGTTTGCAATTAAACCGAGTGTTCGATTATGTTCAATTAGATCAGTATTTTTTCTTTTAACTTTAAAAATCAATGATGTGTCATCGGCAAACAGAACAATGTCTGATAATTCATTAATTAGGTATGGGAGATCATTTATATAAACTAGAAAAAGAAAAGGACCTAAGATTGATCCCTGGGGCACCCCCATTTTAACAAAATGCCCTTCAGAATTCACGCCGTCTATAGATACTATTTGTTTCCTATCTGATAAATAGGATATTACAAGATCAAGTAATTTATCACAAACACCATAATATTTCAACTTTAGCACGAGCGTTTCGTGATTTACACAATCGAATGCCTTGGAGAGGTCACAAAAGACTCCCAGAGCATCCTGCGAACCCTCCCAAGCCTCCAATATTGATTTAATCAAAGTACTTCCCGCGTCTTGAGTTGAACGACCCTTCGTGAATCCAAACTGCTTGTCGTGCAATATCTCATTCACATTAAAATGAGTCAACATTTGGCCAAGCATTATTTTTTCAAAGATTTTGCTTAAAGTTGGTAGTATTGAAATAGGCCTATAATTAGTCGCATTATTAGAGCAACCTGACTTAAATATAGGAACAATTTTGCTTAATTTCATTAGGTCAGGAAAAACACCATCAGTTATAGACTTATTGAAGATAGCCGCTAGAATTGGAGCAATATTTTGTATAACGGTATCAATAACTTTTACTGAGAGTCCCCACAAGTCTTCAGTACCTTTTATTTTAATAGTCCGAAACGCCTTTACGATATCTATATCATTGACTAGTTGGTAACTGAATTTGGGAACATTTAAATTAATATTTGCTTTAAGGAGTTCTTCAGCATCTTTCGGGGATGATGAAAGATACTTGGTAGTTTCAATCGGAATATCAGTAAAAAATTTGGCAAAGAAATTGACAACCGTATCCTTGTCTGATACCAGATTGTCGTTTATTTCTAACGTTATTGATCTATCTTTAATTTTATTCTTACCAGTTTCAGTATTTATCATTTGCCAAGTAGACTTTATTTTATTATCTGATTTTTGTATTTTGTCTCTTATATATAATGACTTAGCATGTATACATACTTCTTTAAAAATACTTGAATATTTCCTTACATAATTTGGAAAATTTTCATCAGGTGTAAAGGACCTTATGTCATACAGTTCAAACAAAACATCTCTACTCCGCTTTATGCCTTTAGTTGCCCAAGTACTAAATTTCAACTTATTTGGGTCAATCTCTATATGCCTAATTTTGCAAACCCTTTCAAATTCCTCATGTATACATTGGAATTATGTATTATACATAATATTACAGCAACTTGAATCTAAGGTAACTTTATTTAATCTTAATTTTAAATTATTGCTAAATTGGTCTAGATTTTTCTTTGAAACTGATCTGAAACGAATAATTGACTTGTCAAAAGTAACTTTATTACTTAATTTAACTATTTGACATTTATGGTCAGAACGAACACCAGATACCAGGCATTTATCAACTACTTCAAAGTTTGTGACTATGTTATCAATGCAGGTAGCTGTTGTCGATGTGAGGGTCACATCGACAACAGCTACCTGCATTGATGTGTGGGCTCAGAATATAAAACACTAAGATTAAAAGACCTAAACAGACAGAGAAGATTATTTTTCTCTAGTGAATCCGATAGAATATTTATATTAAAATCACCGCAAATAATAACTTTTTTATTGCTTTTAACTAACTTTTTTAAAATATTTTCCATAGTTTTAATAAATAGCTGAAAGTCTGATGATGGAGGTCTATATACACATATAATATAATAAAACTGTATTTCAGTACAAGCTATCTCACATATTCGTTCCACGGATAAATTACTGATGTCTTTCCGTTCCTTAAATTTTACATTGTTCCGTATTAGAATAAGTGCACCCCCTCCCTCAGCCGATACCCTATTATAGAAGCTAGCAACTGTATAGCCATTCACATTAAAACCCATTTTGTGTGCCTTCAACCAGGTTTCTGTAAAACATAAAACATCATTATTGAACTTTTCTGTAAAAAGTTCTATATCTAGTATTTTGCCAGAGAAGCGGTTAATGTTCTGGTGAGATAAAACCAAAAAATTATCACACTCCTCCATTGTCTCACTTAAAGGTTTAAATTACTATCTAAATTGATTTTAGTAACATTACTAAAGTATTGTAAAAATATAGGCTTTGTCATACTATGTATGACTGTGTTAATATGAGTTGCTAATAAAGTAGCAATTACTTTTAATGACTTTTTCAGGACATACACTGTATTCCTGGTCACCTTACAACTAATCATAAAGCTATTTATATCAAAAAATATAAATTTGTCACTGTAATGACTGACCAAAAATTGTATGTGGTTATTCAACATATGAATATATTTATTGGTACTGTCAGGCATGTTATCTATATAAGGGAAGGCACACAATACTATCTTACTGCAATTCAAATCTAACATCCTAGTAAAACTGTCTGTAATGTCTTTCTTGGTGAGGTTTTTACAATTTCCTACTAATAATGTTACGCAGGACTTATCACTATGTTTTTTATCAATTATTTTATCTACTAAATCTTTGAAGTGCAATCCCGGAATACAACAATTATATGAGGGGAGACTTAGCTTGTTATTTAGCAGTGACCCCAGGCCTTTACCTATGTCAATACAAAAATAAATTACAAATACATTTCCAATAAAGGCGCAAAAATTTAATTTCTTCCTTCATCTGAATTTGAAATGACAGTTCACCATAAAATTGGTAATTATTTACTGACCAAAAGCTCACTGGCAGTACCTACAACTGTAACTGTTCCATATTTCAATATTTGCTTGCCTTTGAACTACGCTTTAGTCTCATATGCTGCTGACAACCGGCTGAGCTCGCATTTTTTTTATTAGAACTGCAGGCAACACTCAGATTTCTTTGTGTATTAAAAAAGACACCTTTTATAAATGGTAAAGTACATGCTGTACAGGAACTAAGGGTCACTTTGAGTAATGGTAACTTCAATAAATAAATAAACCATACATATCTACCTACAATATTAAGAACGAAGAATAATAAGCATAGGAAAGGAAGGCTACAGCTATATTTCAGTCGTTATAGTTGGCCACCATTCATATCCGCGTCACATTGTGGAGAAAGATATGTGGGTACAAGTGCAGTGTGCACTTGCAAGCTCCATAGCGTCCGTGGGTATACGGGGCGGGTCGGACCCTTATTTATGATGTTACCCTAGCGTCAACTGCTTTACGAGTCGCCGATGCCTGTAGGCGTGAACCAGCGACATAAATTTATCTCTCACGCCCATATACAGAACTTGAGACGACGTTAGTACGCGGCAGACCGTTACGGCTACACCCATGCTATAAAAAGACCGTTAAATGAATAGAACAACGGCAACCGTCTTTTAAACGTCGAAAGTGTGCAAAATCGTAAAGTGACAAGTGACCACTTTCAATCAAGAGACACAAGTTTATGTCTGAATTTCATTATAAATATGTGAAACTTGGACGACTTCGTGTCAAACATGGCGAGTTGATACCGTAACATGACAACATATTTAAGTGCTACAGTACTGAACTTTTTCAATTAATAAATTGTATTCTCAGCATTCAGGAGACGCCAGATGTTGGGGGGTTTAATAGCTCAGCTATGAATTTTAATGGTTGGCTCGACGAAAATCAGGATGAACACTGAACCTAATAAAAAATAAAATAATTACGCTCAATAAGAATGTTTCCGCCGCGGAATGGTTCAAACAGCGGCTCTCGAGAGAGAAATTTACGAGGAACACTGAAAAATAATTAAGATAGAATCTCATTACGAAGGTACACAGTAAGCGCACAGTGAGCTGGCAACTAACGCTATCTTGAAATAGTTAGCACACGGTTTTACATATATTATTCAATTAATCTAAGTTTCCTATTATAACAAAAAAAAATGGTTTAGTGCAAACTCGGAAGTTTACTTCGTAATAATATTTTAATTTACAAAATAAGCCAGTAATAGGTTTTTATTTCGAACTTAATCAGTTTTTGCCATTTGGATGTGGCAAACACTGATTAAAAATAAATGTAATACGTTTTACTTGATAACATAGCATTGAATCTTATCTACGCTACTTTTTATTACTTACTAGCTTTTACCCGGGGCTTCGCTCGCATTGAAGCCAATGTCCCTATGTTCCTTCTGATACCTCCAAGAATATGTATACAAAGTTTAATGATGATTGGTTGAGTAGTTTTCGCGTGAAAGCGTAACAAACAAACGAATCACACAATAAGAAACGACATTGATAATATTAGTATGGATAGGGATTGTACAATAAATTTGAGTTGAGGAAGAAAGCCCCTTATTGAGATTAGTATTGTGTATAAGGCTTCATATAATAGCAATATATATAAAGCATTTTAGATCTGCATCATAGAAATAAAAATATATAGACTTCTACTGTCTATCTACTTCACTTAATTGATATAGTGAAAATTTAGACTCCATTTGATGGTTATTATTTAATTAATTGCTTGTTCTTTTCACAATGTAATCAAACCTACTTATTAACTTACCCTTATCCAAGAATGTTCTCTATACTATGTTTTATAATGAATTGACACAACACGCTAAAACATTTTCGAGAAAATGTCATTTTAAAGTACGACTATGTGCAATGTTAACACTTAATCCTAAGTAAAGTCATTAGAAACAGCCACTAGAATGAGACAAAAGTGTCGTTAGCACTGATCACTAGCCCATGGGAACAATGCAGTCTCTCAGAATGTAGTGTCGCCAGGGGAGCGAGTTTACAAATGCCGTGCACTTACATACCTCAAAGCAATGACTGAGCCCATCAAGTAAACGACTGCCACGTAGATGTATTCCACCAGTCTAGAGGTACATCGTAGAATGTAGTACAAATGCTATAGAAAATAGGTGTTCACGTGTCCGTTAGCGCAAAACTGATGTTCACGGAGGTACTTATGTCTTCTGTAACGTGCTCTCTAGTTCAGGAATGTGGGGTAACAAACAACGACACGATTACCGACCTGGGTATATAGAATGACTATATATTTGACAGTAACTCAGAGCAATACCGCAAATAGAACGAGGTACCTACTGGTCTACGGCTCGCTACGTGCATTAATGGCGTCATGGAATACTGTAATCGCAATAAACACTATCCCTCGGTGCTTCCGATTATTACGCCAATGACTATTATTTGTAAACGACAGCGCATTAATATAAACAATACAATAAAATTGTATTAAAATTTAATTGTTTGTACAACGCACTATTTTCATGGTCGTAACAAATAATTTAAACACATCGTATGCATGGTCCTATTATGTAATCGTTTCCAATGACAAATAAAAGTATCATAAAATAATTATTTATGTGGTAAATATTTACTTATAATGAAATATATTTTAATAACAATATTTGCTTGGTATGTTAAAAAATTATTCATATTTCACTCACTTTTCAAAAGTTTTATTAAAATCTTGTTCAATGGGTTACTGCGAATAAAAATGTAACATAATAAAATAAAGAACATTGTTTTCATATCCAAGGTTACATGGATAAGATAGGTTCTATTGAAAAATATTTGTCAATAAAAAAGGTTGTTTAAATGTACGCATATTTTTTTGTTTTCGAAGCAACTCAATGTGCTAAATATGGCTATTGCCACATTGTGTGGCATACACGGCTACACTACTCACTATACTGGACTCTTTGCGAAAATTTGACTATAAATTCATAATTGTGAGCGTCGAAATACCTTCCCATGAGATTCGCTGTACAGCAATCATGTGGCTGGCTGCATTAGCAGCGGACCAGGTAGGCGCCGCGGAGCCCTTTGTGTACTCATTCGAATGCCGCTCATATCGCCACACTGCCAGGCCACTATGGGCCAATAGCGCGAACAACACTCCATATTAAAGGCCCCAAATTGCAGTTTAATTTATTCCGGACGTGTCTCTGCAACGGAATCGCAATAACCGGCAAAACAATACCGTCGTTTATTGAGGGTTGTTTGATTGCGCCTATAGCTAGCTAGCTACAATCACTACAAATTATTCTTCTCATCTACGTATATGGCCATTATTCCCATACTCTCCGAACTAATTTGAGGCTAAATGTAATTACGTGTTTGCTAATATGATCTGTTGGTTACCATTGAATGAGCTGTAATCAAATTATTTTTGCAATTAACACATGATATTCTTCGTCGATGAAGATCCTAAGATAAAACCTTTTTAAATATAATCGAATCTACTTGAAAGTTTTGCGAATTACTTGTGATTATTCTGCAAATATTTATTATTATATTTTAAAACATTCGGGTATTAATGCGACGGAATGTCCTTGTTTATTCATAACGATTCGATATAGTTGCTTTTAACGTAGTAATGCGGAGAATCATCATTTATTTGCTGGTAGCTTTAAATATAAATTTAATACTGTTGTATATTTTGATACAAAGTAACAAATACAAATTAATATAACAAGAGGAAGAAATTGTAGACTCCATGTTGAAAGCGAGCGAATCTGTAGCATCCGTGTCCGGAACGTTAGCACATACCAGATTGAGAATATCTTGTTCTCGGTCTTATTTTGAATTCGGATACGTCCAGAATATTTGGAATACCGCTCGTGAAACAAAATATCTCCAGTCAGTAAGTCAATATAAAGAATTCATTTCAGAATAGCTACGAGCGGAGACAGATATACTTCTCTCGGGTCAACTACCAATTACAAAGCTTTTTACAGTTTTCCCGTTAAGCAGATTGGCGACTTAAAATACGGAAGGAAAAATAAATTAACTAGAATACTAAAAGAAAATAATATTTTCTGAATAAAAGTTACCCTAATTATGACTTTTTATCCAACCTGGGACCAAGATTGAAAATAAAATTACGTTGACGAGTCCACTAACAGAGTAATTTGGTTACATATACACAGTTATATTTAAATTCCTTCAAGATACAGCGTACCATTGCGAAGTTGGGTTATAAATAGTTTAAAATATGAATTTTTGAATCCTCTATTCTAATACAAGAAGCTAAACATAATGTTTTGTATTGTAACCCAAAGCTTGTACCAGTAACTACTAGAACAAAGAGAAGACCTATGCCACATGTGTAGCTTTAGGCTATTTATTCCGAGTGTGGATGTTGCTGGGTGTGATTTGTGCATGTTCATAGCAAAGCTAGCAATACGAGCTACCTACATGAAATTTGCCGTCTAAAAAGAAAAACTACGTATGAACAACATTTTGTACGTAAAATGGATATGCAATTTTTTTATTTAGCTAGATTTTTGTTTTTATCCTGAGCGCTAAAATATATATTTATGGTTCGTATGCCTGCGAAATACATCCGTAAATACTAGACATTAGAGTTCTTTTTTGGCGGTTAAACTTTTTGAGAACTTTTGGTGGTCAAAGAGTTTAACCGGCGTTAAGACTCAAGTGGACTGTGGAACATATATAACTGAGGTCTGTTATATATAGTTTGATGAGTTATATGAAAAAAATTCAAGCAAAAAAAATATTTCGAAACACAGACATGTGTGTGTCATAAAAAAACAATGTTATAGATGACGTTTTAACAATCAGGACCAACGGCTTAACGTGTTTTCCAAGGTACAGAGAGTAGTCTCTCACCAACCAGGAATTTCAACCCGGAATTAAATCTACGATTTTACTCAAAGACTTCGTGTCGAAATCTCAAAGGTACCTTATACTATTACGCTACAGAGGTGGTCGAAAGTTTGCCTATAAATATTTTTGAAGGGAAAATCAATAAAACGTTTATATAATAGTGTATATTATGATATAAACTCGAGTTAAGTAGCACAATATGCCACCTACACCGTAAACTATATTCTACAAGTAGTTTTTTTGTAGCCTTTAGTAAATAGTTTACCGTAGGTATTACATAAGCTGAAGTAAACTTAAAAATGTATTTACTTATATTAGATATTTTTAACTTATTATTACGAATAACATCAAAAAGACAAGGATTATATTCTATAATGATGAATAATAAATACTACAGAACTATTACAGTACGGGACGACATCATATAAGCTAAAAGGGCACTAAATAATTATACAATTTCAAACTCTTTTGTTCGTTATCTATAAATATATTCTGCAAAAATTTGGCGGTAGTACGTGCCAGCGAGAAACTCGACTAACGTAAAATATACAGAATCAACCATTAAAAATCAACAATGTTCGTTGCGCACTGGAAAATGCATTGTTATGCATAACCCTGGACGACTAGTAAAATATAGTAATATATTTTATATCAATTGTAATTACATCAGGTTTTAGTGCTCCCATTCCGTAATATTATACATATTAAAATCGTCATTAATATATAAGGTGCTGCAAAAGTAAATGCCATCTCTTTTAACAGTAGATAGTATAATATATAGTGAAGAAATTACTGTGAAATATTTAATTTCATATTTTTATGCTAAGTAAAATATACACTTAATACAAGCGTATGGTCAGCCCCCCACACCCATCACTAAGCGATCATAACAAAGGGTGCAGCATGCACACCAAGTATACGGATCCACGTTTTAAAAACATGTACATATTTGAATAAATACAACGAATAAATAAAATGTATGTAAAATGTACCAAGCTTGGCAGGCGGATTGGTAATTGCAGTAAGATGATGAGTATCCTTGAGCTGATAGATTCTGCTGCCCACCCATTAGCGGTATGTGCCTTAGTCGCCTTTTACGACACCCATACATGGGGTAGTCTATTCTAAGCCGGAAACCACACGGCTTTAATTCAATATACATTTAGTACACACAATTAAAAATTAAAGGGATGACATATATTTTGAAAGCACCTTATATTTTATCTCATGCACGTACAGAAAAGCAACCGTTCAAATTCCCCATATATTTACTTTTATTTTGATACGGAATCTAATCGAATGCAAGTCATGTACTACATATTATATACAATATATTGCTAATGAATAAAAAACACAAAACAAAAGTTGTTTGGAAACTGTTAGTCTTACAACATCACATCAATATTCAACTTTTACTTTACTTACTTATTATTAAGAAATGAATTCCATTCTTAAAGATTTCGAAATTTATTTCCTATCCTAATGACCGAATAAAATGTGTTTTATATAAATAATTTTGAATGAAGAAGCTTTCGTTGAAGTCATTTAGCTATCTTAACGTGTAAATAGTACATAATTTGACATAATGTGAGGTCAGACGCTGGAAAATTATTGTTCTCAAAACTCAGTTGCCAGATCGAAATTGCCGAACAAGTAAACAAACACTGCAGTTTGTGAGTTTGTTTTTTTTTTGAGTAATTGTAATTTCTTCCCACACAACGTGTAGTACACATGTGGGAGACTTCATTAATTGGAGCAAATTTGTTTGTACGATGGTTTGTTTGCGCAGACTGTATTGAAAGAAACGATGCTACCGGTTGGACTTGACAAGAGTAACAAACTGCTGGCACAGAACTGGAACGGGATTCATGTTTGCCATAGAATTTAATGCAAACATTTCGACTAACCTAAATAAACATCTTTTATAATACTATCCTACTAGACGACAACTAGACCATTGCTGATAATAAAATATTTAAAATACCCCACGACTAAATACCTATACCTAATACTAATAACATTTTACTAAAGCATTATGTAGTTAAGAAGTCTAATTAATTAGTATTACGTACAATCTGAGACTTAGCAGTTTACTGTGGTACTTTACATTTAATTACATTATTCTCTACAAATAAATTTAACGGACTAAAATACACTCATTAGAATTTCTGGCTGAATGCTAATATTTACTAAAGGATAAAAATAATGAAATTTAAATAAGTTTAATAAGTATATGTCCGACTAGTTTCATTCCGAGGTAAATTTTTAAGGAGTAGTCGACTCGTTATATTTATTTTATATAACAAGTAAATCATATAATAACATAAAAAAAATATTTGAATGTTTTGAACTCTTTATGGAAAAGATTACCTTATACTATATTTCAAAATTGAGATTAATAAAATTCAACCACCGTCAGGACTCTAACCTGCATCCTGGGTAAACCCCCAATGCCTTAACCAATTAGGCTACGGTGGAACCCTACCGATCATCGACCACCGATATATGGCGCTACCGTCCCCCTAAGAGACGTGTTACAAAGAGATTAATAAATTTCGATGATCGGTAGGGTTCCACCGTAGCCTAATTGGTTAAGGCATTGGGGGCTTTATCCAGGATGCAGGTTCGAGTCCTGCCGGTGGTCGAATTTTATTAATCTCAATTTTGAAATAAAAAAAAATATTAAAAAAATTTACTATAATTTTAAATTTATATGAATTGATATAAAATAATAATAAACAATCGTTCAAGCTGAGCCCATTATTTAACTACGAAAATACTACGGGAAGTGTAGTCAAAAATATTTCAGCTGTATTTGCCAGTTGCTAACTGTGTCACCTCCCAAATTCCTTACCAAATAAAATAAAATACATAACACGTCCTCTAAAGAATTCCGATACAGGAAAATATAAATGCAAAGTGTTGATTATGATCTATACAATAAAGATGAAATATTTGATTGCTTGTTTGCTTTGCATTGGCTTCGTAACTAGAAGACCCATTTCAAAAAATCTTTCACCATTTGAAAGTTTCGTTATCCTGGAGTAACATAGGCAATTTTGTTTTATGAAATTCCCATGGGAACGCGTGTGAAACCACGCACGGGAAGCTAGAACATAATAAATATCTTTGTAAATAAATATTTAATTATTATGTACAACGAATATTACAAAAATAACGTACCAAAAACTGTTAAGTACTCCCTACTTCAGTTGCATAAACTGAATAAGCGATGTTTTCTACAGTCGGGTTCTAGTTTTGCAACTCCTACCTAACTAAAAGAATAATTTGCACTTTTTAGAAAAATAAGATGTGAACTTATCTTGAGCGTACATTAATGAACGAAGATAGTTATATATAGCATCAAAACGGGGTACCAAGTGAAACTTTCACGTTATTGTTTCAGAAACTATTAAAACTGGTGCCCATACCTCTAAGTTCGTTCTTTGGTGCACTTTGTGAATGTCTCACACTTTGCAAACTTGTATCGAAACTTCAAAATTATACTATGAACAATGAAAATTCCGGGTGTAACACCAATTAAATGTATCATTATATAATTTGTGTGTTTTAGCTTTAATTTTCCCTGTGTGCCAAATCTAAAACTTCTCCAATCATGTAAGTTGAAATCACAAGAAAATTCAAGACACCATTGTGACCTCTTCTAGTAAAGTGTTCGTAGTTTCCAGTAGCAATAATAACATTGAATCCATTTTTTCCTCATTATCATCATCGGCCCGTATAACGTTCACTGGTGAACATGGACCTCCATCCGAGGGAGGGTTTTACCATAGCCACCACGCTTGACAGGCGGTTTGGAGACTGCAGTGTTATGTAATAAAACACAGGGGAACGCGGCTGCTGTTCTCTGGCATACAACTATTACAGATAATTTCATAACAATCAGGACCAACGGTTTAACGTATTATCCTAGGCAAGTAAGGTAGTCCCTTAATTAACAATACCTCCGGGTTGAAAAAATAATCTGAAAGAAATCTTTGATTACACAAAGATTTATTGTCCGGTGTGGCACGCACGACCTCCGAGTATTAAAGCGACACTTACTGCTAAGCCACGGCAGTCTCCTAATCTACCATAATTATACAAACGCTCGCTCGACATCAATACTCTGCAACCCGACTTCGATCCAATTTTGCCTTACGATTTTATGCGACAATATATGTCCATAATGTACCTTTATAACTGAATGTTCAAAGGAATAATGACGCAAAACATGTTTTAAAAGACATAGTTTTTTTTTAATATTTTCATTACCATTCATTACATGTATATCTTCTTTGTAAAGATTTTATGTTTTTATTTTGCATATAAAAAACAATCTGCTTTTACGTTAGTAACTGATCCATATAATGACATAGTAATTTCTAGTTAAGATAAAATAAAAACAGAATAGATACGAAAACGGTTGTGTACAGAAATGAACATGTGTTTATATCTCTACAGCTTTTACCAAGTGTTTTTGTTTAGTTAAGCGATGTTTGGTGAAGTCAAATTGGAAAAAAGGGGTTTCATTTAGACATTTTAAAAGGATTAAGGGGTGTGTGGTTCACGATTTGTCTTGTTAACGACTTCCGCAACGTGAAGCGGCGGCCGGCGCGTTCTCCTTCAGCGCGGCCGCACTCCACTGGGCAGAACCTCACACACTCGCCACTCGCTTCTCTCCTCATTTTTCACGTCACGTCGCCATGCATATTCAACGCAACAATAAATCATTGGAAGCAAACCTACATCCCAACAAAATGACCTTACTGCTATGTCGCTAACGGTGAAATATCACATAAAAATGTAAGTAAACAAACGAAACCGAAATATAACGTTAATAATTACCCACCCTTTCGACTCGTTGATAAATAGCGTCATTATTATCACCAACGCGTTGAAAAATGGTTCTCTCTCTTGATATTTATTCAAATAGGTATCCCACGAATTCTTTTTATGAAACTCACGATTTCTGCGTTTCCCGTTTACATTTTGAAATCGCTACTTTTTATTATTTTTCAGTTCCAGCAGCTTTCGAAAGAATTATGTTGAATATGATAAAAAATACTTTCGGTTATTCAAAATGTTTTATGTGCAACGAGATACATCATAATTTACACTTGCGATAAATATTGCCTATGGTATATATCTTTTTTCGATGTCTAATCTACAAAAAAAAAGATTGAAAAGAATTTAGTTAAGGTATTAAAAGGTAACAAATTAAAAACAAACAGTTTATTAATGATTATAATTAATCAATATTAAGACAAATATGGCAAAAACAAAACTATAAAATAAATTAATTAATTATTTTTAAAATGTAAATAAAACAAAAAAGTTGTGTTGCTGAATCACAAAATGGAAGTTGGTAAAATTTCATGAACAGAAAAGGGGCAACATGCATAAATTATTAATTCAGTATATTACCGATCTATTAAGGTTGTATGTCCCTTGTAATTAAATCACAGCCGTAATAAAAGTACATATCAGATTTTACAACCTTAATTGTATCGCAATATTGTTTTCGGATACAAAAGGCTCCATCAAAAATCCTTTAGGTTATTAAAGTATGTACGTCTGTGTCCAAAGTATTACTAATACAAACTCAGGCAAATGCCTGTGGCCTATAAATCTAAAAAGATTTGAAATTATTTTGCACAACGGGGCATGTTGCTTGACTTCATTGTTCGTACAAAACAACACGATTTTAATTTCAATTCTCGAAGACAGTGCGCGCAAGTGGAAGCCGGAAACTGCAAATTATTTTAAAACAAAAACTGCGAGCAACTTGCATCCCTCTTACTTACATTGGGAAAACTTCAATTGCGAAGAAATAAATTATGTATATTAAAGGATGAACGACTATTAAAGCGACTGCTTTTCTCATTCTTATTATCCAAGCAATGTCGATTTTGTAAGAAATATATTATTTTACCTATATTTATTTAAAAGTCTCTATTTTATATAGGTACTTATAGATTATAAATTAGTTTATATTATTAAAACAATTTAAAAAGACGTACTATAAATCTTTTTAATTGACATAATAAAGAATTGTATAAAGTTCCTTGGTGGCTGATCGATTGCTTGTTGCTTGTTCTTGCCGAATAAGGCAAAGAAAAAAGTTTAGCCAAAATATCACCAACCATACACGATTTGCTCAAAATTTTATCTAAATATTATAGTGCGACGCCGAGCTCGAAGGTCATACGTCGAAATCTTGTTTATTCATGACGTTGGAGTGATTTGGCTAACATAAACTTGGAGTAATGAGGCGTGACACTACCTGTACGTGGTGCGGGCGAGCGATTTGTTAACTAAAACGAGGCCAACCCGAGGGATCTAACGCGCCGCCTTCCCCTCGTTTTCTACCCGCACCATTTCTTAGAAGCTTGAACATTAAGTACGCGATGGGCTATTAAACCGCTTATTTGAGATTACATTAAATATCGTCAAACTCCCGTAAACTCTTAACAGACATTGTGCCAATTCATAAAATATATAAAATTTCCCCAAAAAGCAAATAATATAAATATGCAAAAGTAATTTACTTGCTAAATGCGAAAAGGTATAATTCAACAACATTAAGAATTTAATTTGAGAAGGTCCTATCTGAACCATCTTCACAGCAGCGACAAGATCTTTACATCGGCTTCGACCCAAAAACTTTTTTACAAACAAGAAAATGTTCTTGAATCTCTTAAAAACACAATGGTGAATATTTATAAATGGAACTTCTGGTTCCTTTTATAAATTAATTAGAACGACAACAAACAGAGATTAATCAGCATCAAGGGGTAATCCCGCTTCAACTCTAGGCGGAATGAAATGTCAAACTCGGCTTAGACTCGGATATATTCACAACTTTACTCGACCGGAGGTAAAATCCAAATCTCTCTCTGCAACCACAACATAATACTATTAAAGTATTGACAATCGCTTTATACTAGAGAAGTCGATGATGTGAAACGCGCTTTAGAAATAAACTTTATCCAGCTCTAACTTGGCCGTTAAATGTTTGTGAACACTTTACAATATATGGATATTGAAACGTTGTATTGGCAATAAACGAGCTGTCGTTTGAATTCAATTTTTAATTTATATTGCTTAACTGAACCGCTCGCTGGATGTCACCAGGAAATTAGTAAACTACGAATATATTATTGATAGTTTATACATTACTAAAA
The DNA here is from genome assembly GCA_947037095.2 of Nycteola revayana. Lineage (NCBI taxonomy): Eukaryota > Metazoa > Arthropoda > Insecta > Lepidoptera > Nolidae > Nycteola > Nycteola revayana. Next base: position 14,552,285 of record OX344846.2, on the reverse strand, counting down.
TTCTGCGCGCGGTTTCACCAGCGAATCTCCCGTTCCCGTAGACGCTTCATAATTAAATATAGCTTATGCTACTTCGAAATAATGTAGCATTCTATATAATGGTGAAAGATTTATCTAAATCGATCCAGAAGTTTTTGATCTTATTCGTCGTAAAAAAACAAATATTATATTTCCTGTTTATAATATTATAAATATTAATCTATACTAATTATAGATTAATATTTCTGTGTATTTTATTTTTGAAATATGATAAATTTCGTGTATGTATGTATGTAATTATTGTGTTTGGTATACATTTTGTCTTTTTCACATTAAATATATTATACTTTATTGTTTAAACCACTCTCCAGTAACTATAAGAAAATTGTGAAGACAAAACTTAAATCGTAAAGTACACTGAAGTTTGTAAATTTAAACTCATACTGCCCAAAATACTCTCAAGTGTTTGAATGTTAATTCGCAGTGAAATCTGGAGCGTACTCGTAATTCTTAGCACGATGGACTGACACAAACATTTAAACCAACTTGAATAGTTTTAATTGAAGCGCCCTCGTCATGGGTTGTACTATGCATACCAACCCACAGTTGGGTGTAAAGCGAATAGCGGATCACTTGTCCCGGAGCACAAATAGCATTTACCAGTTAGTTGAAAAAATATAGCACAAATAATTATAATAAATGTTAAAACTGATTTATCAATGAATGCTGCTGCCCATCTTTCAGTTATATAAATACTAGAGACCCGCCCCGGCTCCGCACGGGTGCAATGCTGATGTCTTAAACCTTCCTCTTGAATCACTCTATCTATAAAAAATAACCGTATCAAAATTCGTTCCGTAGTTGTAAAGATCTAAGCAGGATCTAGGTACAGACAGACATGGAAGCGACTTTGTTTTAAACTATATAGTGATATTTATATGACTAAGGGCCCATTTATTAAATCTGAGATAAAAAAAATATCAGAGGAATCAATTTTATTATGATAATTCTGATAATTCTGATAATTGTTATAGAAGGATTAGTAAATCGGCCCTTATTCTATATATAGCTGATGGATGGAAAGCATGATCTATTAGCTCAAGGTTAATTCCTATCTTACGACGCTCACTAATCCACCTGCTATGCTTGGTGAGTATAACAATATCTCTCAACGATTCTGGCTTTCCAAGGTCTCTGAAAGAATTGGTCCATGCTCAGCAGTGGACGTCCACTGCTGAACATGGACCAATTCTTGACACCGGCTGTTGAAGAATACAAATTCTTATTGATTGAGCATATAAAACTTCTCACTCTATCTTTTGAACCAAGGCTTCCTCAAGCTATATGTTACACACTTCAATAGTACCTATAGTTAAATAGTTTGTTCATTCGTTAACTACTAATATATTGTATAACATCTATATTAAAATTCAATACACAACAGAAAATAGTTTATTTTAAGAGAATTTCACTTCATTTCTATACCTCTTCAATTAGTCACGTAACTATCGAGTGTATGCATAATAAATCGAAAGGCCCTATATTTACTGCACGACATTGTTATGTTATATACATACTTAGCACATATTCTCTAAAACAAACTTATTCAGTGTTTCCATTTTGCAAATTAAATTCAGTTTACAAGTACGCTTACAGATCCATAAAGAGACCTTACGTTGGATTATTGTATTGTGGGACCTACTTAACAGTATTTCCAAGGATTTTTTTAAGAAAATCTATATCTTCTACTGTACCTACGATAAAATTAGTATCCGAGTGTATGTTTATTGATATGTATTTACCAATTTTGTATAAATTAATTAATAATTCCATTAATGTTTCCATGTAATAAGCCCATTATCAAGTTTTCACGTCCTTCTAAACCGTTGCTGTTATACTTGATTCATATACCAGCATTAATTTATACAAAGTGCCATTTCACACACCCGCGTCGAAACAGTCTTCGGAGATATATTATTTAATAGGGGCCTCGTCAACGGTTAGTCGTTGGACGGAGATTAATTATGTAAATGAAGTTCGGGTTGCCGAATTCGATAGGAAAAGATTCTAAGAAAATCTCGACCGCTTGATCGCGAATTACTCCATGATATTACAGCCTCCAATCGTTGGTTTCGTTACCAATGGACTCACGATCAATCTGGGTTCTATTATGAGGCGCTATGATTCACACAATTTGCGCAATGGATCAATTTATCTAAATACATACGATCAGCAAACTCCACTTTAAATGAAATAAATGCAAATGCGACTGACTACCTACTGCATGATTTATCAGCACAGGATTTCACAAAAGGGCAGAATTTTCTAAGGGGTTGAAAAGAGGTCCAAAGTTTATATGGTGAAATCTTAATCTATGCGGACGATCGCGGATATAAGCGAATACTGCTATAAAACGGTTATGTTGTCACAGTATCATTATTGTCTCCCATTATCTATGTTACATTAAAACTACTTAAACGCTGAAGGCTCAAAATAAAACTACATCTAAAACAAGAGCTAAAAATACTCGTGTAGACATACAACAAACAACGTACGCACGAAACAACAAGAAAAATGTAAGCTATATTCCTCAACATCCACAAAGAGTTCTTGGAAATATAATTTGTAGTGGCTGGTGCGAGTTACTTTAACATTTTAAGACGTTTTTACTTTTCCTCTTCACTTCCTGATATACGGTTTGTTGCTAATTTACTACCTGTCTAGTTACGGAAGCAGTAGCAGCAGTAAATAAGAAGATAAACTTATTAAAAAAATAACCTTTTGAGTGTGAGTAATGTATAATATAAATGTTATATATAATATATATTACTTTAAACGTTACTTTAGTACTCTTATCTAGTTACATTTCATATAACAATTGTATCATTAAGTAGCAGCTAATATTTGCCCATTGACAAAATCCAACTTGAGCATTCATTAAAAATTCAAATAGCATGCCAACTTAGTAAAATATGAAAATCTTTTGAAAGTTTTAAATTTTCGACGTAACTTTTGATGCTATTTTCATAGTAACGCCGATAAGAAAATGGTCCGCCATATTTTTACTATATTCTATTTGAAGAATATATAAGTATTATTGTCGTTATCCCAGAGTACTTATAGGGTTCGGGAAAAAATATCCAAAGTGACGACTTTTTAGGGTTAAATAAAAGTAAAGGATTTCGCTGCTTTTAATTTTTCAAGATTCATTCTGTCAGTAATCTCGGGTCTCATAAAGATTTATATTTAATTAAATAAATATAAAATTTTAATTACAAGGTATAAAAAGGAGCTGGGTTGTGAAAAAAAACCTTATATGTAAATATCAGATCAATAGTAATAAAATCGCAAATAATATATATATATATATAGATGTATCGGATGTATTCGGCAAATGTTGATCAGACGGGTTGTAGCATCAGTTAATTGTTGATCAGTTAGCAATTGTTGATCAAAACAGTTTTTGTTGATCTAATGTATGATTCGGCATACAATTGTGGCTCCAATTTGATCAACAATTGCTGACCCTCTAGCGACACAAATAAGAACTATTCATTGCATTATTTATACAAATCCGCTCCATCTATTGTTGATCTGATTCAAATGGACCAATCAGAGGTCACCTTTGCCATGATAGGTTGGTTTTGTTATGCGCTGTTGCCACTTCGCTTCGCAATCTATACGCTATGATGAAAGCAAGACAGTGTTAAGTTAGGGCATGTAGAATAGGACTTAGGAGCTTGATTCTCCATAAGATTCGACCTATAATGTAATCTTGCAAGTTAAATTTGACACACTTTCCGGTTTCCGATTGAGTAAAAATTTTACACGCATAATATGTATATCGCGTGACAATGCAATATTATGATGACATGGAGCTGATCTAATGATGGAGATGGAAGGTGGCCATAGGAACTCCGTTATAATACGACATAACCCTATCGAGTTTGGGCTCGTATGATTCGTCTCGATGAGTACTTTGTGTGTAGATGGTATCCAGGGTCCAGGGTATCCAGGGACGATGATGGAGCAGGAAGGTGGCCACAGGAAGTCCGTAATAAAACTACACAATCCCATCGAGTTTGGGCTCGTTTGATTAGTTTTGACGAGTACTTTGGTCCTAAATGGTATCCAGGGTCTGATGATGGAGCTGGAAGGTGGCCATAGGAAGTCCGTAATAAAACGATACAATCCCATCGAGTTTGGGCTCGTTTGATTAGTCTTGATGAGTACTTTGGTCCTAAATAGTATCCAGGGTCTGATGATGGAGCTGGAAGGTGGCCATAGGAAGTCCGTAATAAAACGACACAATCCCATCGAGTTTGGGCTCGTTTGATTATTCTTGACGAGTTCTTTGGTCCTAAATAGTATCCAGGGTCTGATGATGGAGCTGGAAGGTGGCCATAGGAAGTCCGTAATAAAACGACACAATCCCATCGAGTTTGGGCTTGTTTGATTACCCATTCGGCAAATGTTGATCAGACGGGTTGTAGCATCAGTTAATTGTTGATCAGTTAGCAATTGTTGATCAAAACAGTTTTTGTTGATCTAATGTATGATTCGGCATACAAATGTGGCTCCAATTTGATCAACAATTGCTGACCCTCTAGCGACACAAATAAAAACTATTCATTGCATTATTTATACAAATCCACTCCATCTATTGTTGATCTGATTCAAATGGACCAATCAGAGGTCACCTTTGCCATGATTGGTTGGTTTTGTTATGCGCTGTTGCCACTTCGCTTCGCAATCTATACGCTATGATGAAAGCAAGACAGTGTTAAGTAAGGGCATGTAGAATAGGACTTAGGAGCTTGGTTCTCCATAAGATTCGACCTGTAATCAAATCTTGCAAGTTAAATTTGACACACTTTACGGTTTCCGATTGAGTAAAAATTTTGCACGCATAATATGTATATCGCGTGACAATGCAATATTATATTGACATGGAGCTGATCTAATGATGGAGCTGGAAGGTGGCCATAGGAACTCCGTTATAATACGACATAACCCTATCGAGTTTGGGCTCGTATGATTCGTCTCGATGAGTACTTTGTCTGTAGATGGTATTCAGGGTCTGATGATGGAGCGGGAAGGTGGCCGTAGGAAGTCCGTAATAAAACGACACAATTCCATCGAGTTTGGGCTCGTTTGATTAGTCTTGACGAGTACTTTGGTCCTAAATTTAAAGAACGAAGAGATATTAGCAGTATGTCAGTAGATCGGATTTGTGAGGTCGCTTGCGTTGAAACACAGCTTTACTATATAATATGTATATACAGACCACCTTCGTCAGACTTCCAACATTTTATAACTACAATGGAAGATATACTTAAAAAATTCAAAAGTAATAAAAACATATTGATCTGTGGTGACTTTAACATAGATATATTGGTAGATTCAACAGAAAAAAATAGTTTTCTGGCTCTTTTTATGTCTTTTAATCTAAACTGTTTGTATTCTGAGCCTACTAGAGTCACACCAACAACGGCCCCCTGCATTGATAATATTATCACAAACTTTGAGGTAGCCGATAAAAGTTTGGTAACTGGTGTTCCTTCTGACCACAAGTGCCAAATTGTTAAAGTTAGTAACGCATTGAATATAGAAAAATCAATTATTAGTTTCAGACCCCTCACAAAGAAAAATCTAGATAAGTTTAGTCATAATTTAAAAACGAGATTGTGTCAACAAACTTTGGATTCGGGCAGTAGTTCTAATGCTATGTATAATACATTAGCTCAATCAATTCATGAGGAATTTGAGAGAGTTTGTAAAATTAAACGTTTAGAAATCGACCCCAATAAATTAAAATTTTGGGCTACCAAAGGTATAAGACGGAGCCGAGATGTTTTGTATGAATTATATAATGTAAGGTCCTACACAACTGATGACAATTTTATAAATACTGTTAGGACATATTCTAAAATTTTTAAACAAGTTTGTATTCAGGCAAAGTCACTGTATATGAGTGAACTAATAAGAAAATCGGATAACAAAATAAAGTCAACGTGGAAAATAATTAATACTGAGACTGGTAAAAACAAAATTAAAGATAAAACTACAAAATTAAATATCAGTGATAAGTTAGTCTCAGATAAAAATATTATTGCTAATTTTTTTGCTAATTTTTTTACTAATATACCAATGGATACCACTAAATACCTATCATCTTCCCCTCAGGAAGCTGAAAGACTATTAAAAGCGAACATTAAATCAGACGTGTCTAAATTCGGCTTCCGGACAATAAATGATGTTGATATTGTAAAGGCATTCCGAACAATTAAAATGAAAGGCACAGAAGACTTGTGGGGACTTTCTGTTAAAGCTATTGACACAGTAATACAAAATATCGCTCCTATTCTAGCGGCTATCTTTAATACATCCATAACTGATGGAGTATTCCCTGACTTAATGAAGATTAGTAAAATAGTGCCGATATTTAAATCAGGTTGCTCAAATAACGCGACTAACTATAGGCCTATCTCGATATTACCAACTCTAAGTAAAGTATTTGAAAAGATTATGCTTAATCAAATGTTGACACATTTTAATCTAAATGGGTTATTGCACGATAAGCAATTTGGATTCACTAAGGGCCGGTCAACTCAGGACGCAGGATGCACTCTGATTAAATCCATACTAGAGGCTTGGGAGGGGTCGCAAGATGCTCTTGGAGTCTTCTGTGACCTTTCCAAGGCATTCGACTGTGTAAATCATGAGACGCTCGTTCTTAAGTTAAAATATTATGGAATTATTGAAAAATCGCTTAATCTTGTTATATCCTATTTATCTGATAGGAAACAAATAGTATATGTAGACGGCGTTGCTTCAAAAGAGCATTTAATAAAAATGGGCGTGCCCCAAGGATCTATTCTGGGTCCTTTTCTGTTCTTAGTTTACATCAATGATTTACCATACATCATAAATAAACTGTCAGATATAGTTCTTTTTGCAGACGATACATCATTAATATTCAAAGTCAATAGAAAAGATACTAACCTTATTGAACACAATAAAACACTTAGTATACTTTCACATTGGTTTTCTTCAAATAATCTTTTATTAAACGCGGGTAAAACTAAATGCGTCAGATTTGCGCTACCAAATGTAACTACCGCTAAACCAATTGCTTCACTTAATGGAGAAACGTTGGACCTAGTTCAATCGACAGTTTTTCTAGGAATAACATTAGATTCAAAACTGCAATGGGGCCCTCATATTGAAAAATTAACTGGTAGACTCAGTTCCGCATCTTATGCTGTCTGGAAAATTAGGCAATTGTCAGATGAAGCAACTGCTAGACTAGTGTATTTCGCGTACTTTCATAGCATTATGTCCTATGGAATACTGCTTTGGGGTTCAGCCGCTGATGTCAATAGTATTTTTATATTACAGAAAAGAGCAGTTAGGGCTATTAACGGTTTAGGTAGTCGCGACTCCTTACGTACCCTGTTTAAAGAGATAAATATACTTACCGCTCCTTCTGAGTACATATACCAAAATATCATTTTTGTTAGAAAAAATATAGATCATTATAGTAAAAAAAGTGATATTAATAATGTTAACACAAGAAATAAACATAAAATTGCCATACCCGGTTTTAGAGTAAGTAGAACCAATAAATCATTTATGGGAAATGGTATTAGGTTTTATAACAAACTCCCTAGCCGTGTTACTGATTTGCCTGATATAACTTTTAAAGCATATATTAAACGTGTCCTTGTATCTAAAGGTTACTATAGCGTTAAGGACTATATTGAGGATAAAGATGTTTGGTCTCATGAACCATCCTGCGTAACACTTCCTAGAGACCCTGTATCTAAGTAAAATAGTAAGCATAATAGTGTGATGTTCTGTGAACTATCTGTAATCGGCCTAATGAGTTACATTAATAGACCGCTAGTTCTGTCTCAAATTAGCTTCTTTTATTAATATAAAAACATTAATAGATAATCAAATATTATAAAGACAACCGTTCGGGAAAATAATGTGTATGCCAAATAAATAATCAAAGTAACTGGACCAAAACCCACGCTCTGCCCATTTGAGGATGTTTCGCCGGACCGTCTCATGTGGGTCGTGTTAAAACCGGCAGTAGAATAACCCACTGAGTTTGTTTCGCCGGATCTTCTCAGTTGGGGCGTATTGGATCCGGTGGTAGCATTAAAGCGCGTCCGTCGTTATATACTCATGGTCCGCCCAAATAATGACAATTGTTCTTAATATAATTTAATATAGACAGAACAAGCTATCGGACACAATATAGTAAAATAATAAAGTTAAGACTAAAATGATTAAAAACAATAACTAAAATACCTGCTTAATATGCTCATTTAAAAATGTTAAAATTATACATAGATTAATAATAAATTATTGTTTTGACTATTTGCAAGTGCCTGTAATAGGTTTACGTAAATAAAAATGATTTTTATTTTATTTATTTTATTATTTAATGGTATCCTGGCTCTGATGATGGAGTTGGAAGGTGGCCATAGGAAGTCCGTAATAAAACGAAACAATCCCATCGAGTTTGGGCTCGTTTGATTAGTCTTGACGAGTACTTTGGTCCTAAATAGTATCCAGGGTCTGATGATGGAGCTGGAAGGTGGCCATAGGAAGTCCGTAATAAAACGACACAATCCCATCGAGTTTGGGCTCGTTTGATTAGTTTTGACGAGTACTTTGGTCCTAAATGGTATCCTGGCTCTGATGATGGAGTTGGAAGGTGGCCATAGGAAGTCCGTAATAAAACGAAACAATCCCATCGAGTTTGAGCTCGCTTGATTAGTCTTGACGAGTACTTTGGACCTAAATGGTATTCAGGGTCTGATGATAGAGCTGGAAGGTGGCCGTAGGAAGTCCGTAATAAAACGACACAATCCCATCGAGTTTGGGCTCGTTTGATTAGTCTCGACGAGTACTTTGGTCCTAAATGGTATCCAGGGTCTGATGGTGGAGCTGGAAGGTGGCCGTAGGAAGTCCGTAATAAAACGACACAACCCCATCGATTTTGGGCTCGTTTGATTAGTCTTGACGAGTACTTTCGTCCTAGATAATATCCATATGCAACTCCATCAGATTTAATAAAATAAGTTCGTTCCATTTGTTATGACTGAATGTAAATTATATTTGATTAGATGGATGACCCAATGCAAAGGTGAGCACGTGCCGAAAGCTGAATGGTATGAGGGTGTATAAACATGTCATAATATCACTAATGTTGCGCCTCAGGGTACCAGGGCGAACCCCGTTGTAGCCCTCTTCCCCCTACAATGGACCTCTGGGGGGAACTACGCCATAGTAAATATCTCGACACTTTACAATCTCGCGGGATAGATTATAATTTGACGGAGGATACGTGTCGTCGTTGATACTGCAACACCGTAAGTGACAGTTTCTAATAAGGTGTGATTTCATATGTTAAGAAATATTTTCTTTACATATGTTTTGAACGGCAATCAAATATATTTGATTTGATTTTCAACCTTATTAGCTATTGTCACTTACGCGGTGTTGTATACTTTCATATTATATTTATTGTGAAATGGAACTATCTTTTGTTTCGCTTGCGATGTTGCCGCTCCGCAGCATTGGTGTACATTTCCGCGGCATTTGTTGATCTCCCAACGTTTATATTGATCAACAAAGTCACACAAAGTGTAAAATAAATGGCGGTTATAAAATCAATAATTGCCGTGTGAGTTGGTGACGAGCTAGAGTGTTTGCGGCGTAGTTAGGCTCTGGGTCGCAATGAGGGGAATTCTCATATTCGAAGTATGGCACGATATTATCAAAATTATCGAAGCTACAAGCCTCTAAAGGTGGATCAACATTTAATGCATATTTCGGCCTGATCAACATTTGCCGTAAAGCGGACAAGATATATATATATACAAACCTTATACATTAACACGACAAAAATACAAAAACAAAAATGTACAAAAATCATGACAGGACGCAGCGCTAATAAAATTAAATTATTATTATGTAAAAGACTATATTTTAATATAACGAATTGCGATTCAGCAAATGACCTTAAATTGGTCTCAATCTTTTAAAAAATCATTGTTATCATATATTATAAGATGCCAACAGATTCATTCAAAGATTTGTTTTAGTCTCAAAGGATTAATGGAACGAGGAAACAACATATAAAAACAAACTCTACAATAAGTAATATTTTGTCGATATGTTCACTGAATCGAATTGAGTCCCAAATGTATTAGAAGATACGGTCACATACAAACCTGAGTATATTTTGAATACATTGTCATTAGCTTTTTCTTTGAGACTATACAAATGTGTAAAGGCAGCTGTAGGTATAAGTATGCAGAATAGATATATCTCAAGATATATTTATAACCTTAATAATACACTTATGTTATTTGAAATATATCTGACATAACCGGAAGAGGCCTTGCTTTTCTATTGTTTTATCTGCAAAAGTAAAAGAATGCCCCATATATTTACGCACATAACTTTGAAAACGAATTTACACAATCGACTAACTCAAAGCATTTTAAATAGAGAATTATCTATTCTGTTATTTTACCAATGTATGAATAGAATTCTAGCATAGCTAATTCCTTGATACATTGTACGTAATGCAGGTATTGCATATCTTAATGCAAATGAAACATTTCTGAATGATGTCACATTTGAGCGATATAATTGTCAAAGGTTGGTTACACGTTTAGTCCAATCAAATTAATTAATCATGGTAAATTGCAATAACAATTAGTGTAAATACTTTAAATAATTAGCAGAGATAGAACAGATTGTTAAATTAAACTAACATTAACCAAAATGCAATTGTTTACATTTTAGGTACTAATTACGTTTATTAATTACTAACACTGTACTCAAATATCAGAATTCCATTAAATGTTGTTTTAAAACTAATTTTAATGGACTAGCACATTACATAAAAAGTAACTAAAACATTTTATTTATCTGTAAGTCAATTTCAGTTATAGCTTACATTTTTTATGAAATAAAAAATTCTATTTAGTCCGTCGGTTAGATTACCAAAAAATATTGGACACGTATTTTTTTTTGTTCCTCAAATAAAAAATGACGAAGATACAGCACGTTGAAATTCCGTGTGACGTCACTTCTAGGTACAATTTTACCTTTCTCCTGAACTTTATAGTTTATTATTGCTCTGTAACTTTGTAATTTGTTATTGATTGGATAAATAAAAAAAAATGCGTGTCCCATATTTTTAGTAATCTAACTGACGGATTAATTATATTATTTTTAGTCATCATGTCTATAGATAGTAAACGTATATATATTGTGAGGTTGTATAGTAGTAAAAAATCAACAATCGGAGTTAAATCAGCATTTATATAAAAGTAAATAAGAGATCAGTGTCTATACTGATCTCTTATCCTGTACTTTATATAACACTAGCTTCTCGTGCGAGTTTCACCCGCGTAACTAATGTTCCCGTGGGAGTTTTATAAGTAATTATAGCCTATTATCATTTCACTCAGAGTGAATGTAGCTTACCAATGGTGAAAGATTTTTTTAAATCGGAACAGTAGTTTTTGAGTTTATTCATTACAAACATACATACAAAAATACAAATCCGCCCCGGCTTCGCACGGTTACAATGCTGATGTATTATACATATAAACCTTCCTCTTGAATCCCTGTATCTATTAAAAAACCCGCATCAAAATCCGTTGCGTAGTTTTAAAGCTTTAAGCATACATATGGACATAGGGATATAGGGACAGAGAAAGCGACTTTGTTTTATAGAATGTAGTGATTTAGGAGACAAGAATCCACAAAAATCTGTCTAAAAAAAATATACCTAATAACTTTCAATTCTCTACGATGCCACTAATAGGACAAATGAGTCGTGGGACGAAACAGCAAATGCGTGCAATATTTCGCCAATGTTCTTTCACGGCGTACTACAAATATAAGTATGTGTGAATACCAACTTTTACATTAAGTAATTCACTATCTGGTTTCATCTTAAGTTTTAACAATGTTTGCCAACTTTGTCAACTGCCGTAAATCTTTGACCGTAGTACATAATATATTACGTAGATTTTATTTTAATAGTTCCTAGTAAACTGTAAATACACAGTACAACTTTGTTACAGTTGCACATAATACATGTATGATCTAAAGCCACGAACCATATCTGTGTTTCATTGTCTTAATCCAATATGTTTTTATTGATCTTAGTGATTTCTGGCTCAACAAGTTCTATTATAACCTAGATTTGGTTTACCTAATTAGGTATAATCAGTCACACGGAAGGGTAATTATATTATTATAGACCTATTAACAGAATATCTGAATAGGAATGACAACTATTCCAATATTCGTGAAGCGAATGCCGTTATGTGGCCTAGAGGTGACCAGGCTACATTTTGTAGGTCGGACCTACAAAATGTAGCCAGTTAATTTGTACATAGTTTGCACCACTACGTTAGTATTGTTATACAAGTAACAAATTTTACTAAAAGCTTTAGTACTACTAAATGTAGCTATAGTGATTTATTTGTTTGTGATAAACCTATTAAAAAGAAGATAAGTTATCAGGTAGGTACATATATCAGAAATCAGAAAAGATAGTTTTTAAGAATCAAATGACGTAACTGATAGTTCAGTCTTAAGAATCATAGCATGGACATGCCTACTATTGTCTACGGTATCGATTCTCAAACAGATTAAGTTGAAAATACTATGTGATACATCTCATTCACTCATTGTCGTAATCTTAACATGGACATGCCGACTGCCTTGTAAATACGTCAATTTCGGGATTTCAAATAATTGAATTTGATGTCCATTTATCGTATAATACCCATTAGTTAAACTTGAATATCGATATTTTTTAAAAGAATATCTATACTAATTTACCTATAAAATTAAAGAGTTTGTTTACTTAAACGCGCTAATCACGGGAACTACTGGAACGATTTTAAGTTCCAACGGAAACGGGAGTAACGCGGGGAAACCGCGCGCGGAATCTATTCCATTATAAAATCTTTGTATCAGCTTAAAACTCTACTGGACCACAGATTAATAAATAGTAACTACAATGTACCCCTGGTATAAGAAATGTTATGACTAGGTTTCCATGACTAAGGCTTATGTGGAAGTAGCTGCGCCCCGTGGTTTTACCTGCTTTTCTCTGGTCCAGTGGGTCTGAGCGTGATGTGCTGTAACCTATATGTTGATCCAGTGTATAACCTATCCCAGTGCAAATTTCAGCCAATTCCGTCCAGTCGTTTTGGCGTGAAATAGTAACAAACATCCATCCATACTTACAAACTTTTGCGTTCATAATATACTAGCGACCCGCCCCGGCTCCGCACGGGTACAATGCTGATGTATTATACATATAAACCTTCCTCTTGAATCCCTCTATCTATTAAAAAAACCGCATCAAAATCCGTTGCGTAGTTTTAAAGATTTAAGCATACATAGGGATATAGGGACAGAATAAGCGACTTTGTTTTATTCTATGTAGTGAAGTAGGATATATTGAATGAAAAGAGAAATGACAGGTATCTCACCCAGCGGCGGTGGGAATGAGTAAATGCAAACCCCACGAACAGAAACAAAAAAAAATTGTCTCACCTACACATACTCGTAACATCATAACATCATATATCACCAATCATTAACTACGTTCTAAAATCAAAGACTTCGAAAAGTTCAAAATTTCATTTCTGTTTGCATTCCTGGATGAATAAACCCAATATATTTTTTCCAGGTTCAGATTGAACTTGAGTGGTTTGGTGTTCGACCCCTGCGTCGAAAATAGCACTAAGCTTTGCAGTCGATCATAACACCGCTACGCCCCTAAGCAGTGAGGAAAATTGATGTATCGATCCGTAACGTCCCTCTGAATTTCGTGCCATAACAACGGCGCCCATTATTATTATAGCAAATGAACGTGGTTAAAAAATTAATGCTATTAAAAACTCAAATAGCAACAACTTTATCTATTCATTGCTTCCAAAACAATTTTAGGATTTTTTTTCTAAACGGAACTGTGTATTGCATTAGTTAGGAACAAATTTTTTTTCCAAACCCTGACCAAATACTTTTTTAAATGTTATATAGGTACCTACACCTTCCTCAGAAAATCACTCTATCTATAATTTTGCTCTAGCTAGTTTTTGAGCTCATTCGTCCTATTAGAAGCATCGTAGAGAAAATGAAAGTTATTAGGTATATTTTATTAACAGATTGTTGTGGATTCATATCTCCTCAATGTTACGTCAACACTGATCTCTTATCCTGTACTTTTATAAAAATTCTGATTTAACTCCGATAGTTGATATTTTACTAATTACAACCTCAACATATGTAGGTATACTATCTAATTACCAAATGTAACCTATAACTGAAATTGACTTAGGACTTATAAATATGGTATTACAACTATTAACGTAACTACATTTATCTTTTTTTTATTTGTACCTTCTTTTAATCAAGTAACATTGATCGTCGTCGTGGGCAAACTGACGACGATGATATAGGGCCGGAGTTGACTAATGTCGCGGCACGGCATGGTATTCTATTTCTGATCGAGATCTTCTTATCCTTATTTTAATTAGATTAAAATTAATATTAATTTATTTCAATACAATCATACTGTGACATATCGCGGCATCCTGAAGCACACCGTGACATGCCGTGAAACAACGTGGCATGCCGAAGAATATAGCAATTGAGCTTCCAGCAAAATGTTTTATATTTTAAACTAGCGGCCCGCCCCGGCTTCGCACGGGTGGACTTTTATACCCTACCCCTGCCCTAACCCTACCCTACTCCTACCCTACCCCTACCCTACCCCTACCCCTACCCTACCCCTACCCTACCCTACCCCTACCCTACCCTACCCTACCCTACCCCTACCCTACACCTACCCCTACCCTACCCTACCCCTACCCTACCCCTACCCTACCCCTACCATACCCCTACCCTACTCCTACCCTACCCCTACCCTACCCTACCCTACCCCTACCCAAAAGTATCCTATGTCCTTCTCCCAGTTCTTATCTACCTCCCTACCATTTTTCAGCCAAATCGGTTCAGCCGTTCTTGAGTTATAAATAGTGTAACTAACACGACTTTCTTTTGTTTTTAAAATGTATTCTGCTATTCGGGACGGAAACAAATCCAACAAATCAAAAACCATGGCAATCGGTCCAGCCGTTCTCGAGTTATAAGTGTTGTAACAAACACGACTTTCTTTTATATATATAGACTAGCGGCCCGCCCCGGCTTCGCACGGGTGGACTTTTATACCCTACCCCTGCCCTACCCTACCCCTACCCTAACCCTACCCTACTCCTACCCTACGCCTACCCTACCCTACCCCTACCCTACCCCTACCCTACCCCTACCCTACCCCTACCCCTACCCTACCCCTACCCTACACCTACCCTACCCTACCCCTACCCTACCCCTACCATACCCCTACCCTACCCTACCCTACCCTACCCTACCCCTACCCAAAAGTATCCTATGTCCTTCTCCCAGTTCTTAGCTACCTCCCTACCAATTTTCAGCCAAATCGGTTCAGCCGTTCTTGAGTCTTTCTTTTGTTTTTAAAATGTATTCTGCTATTCGGGACGGAAACAAATCCAACAAATCAAAAACCATGGCAATCGGTCCAGCCGTTCTCGAGTTATAAGTGTTGTAACAAACACGACTTTCTTTTATATATATAGATTTGCAATGGAATTAAATTTTGAATTTTGTAAATATGATATCCAAATAGCTAAAAGCTAATATTATTGTTTACTCTGGCTTGCGGAAATAATTAGGTCCTTATAATTTGTATTATTTTTCGTTGGATTAATTACATATTTACGGGAAAAATATTTATTTCAAACTCGTAATAATTCGATGTAAATAATAAACACCCAACATTAATTATATAAACTCGTTAACATTACATCCACTTATTGAGTAACCAAATTTAAATTTAATAATATTAACGTTTCTCCCAATTATGTTAACGAAATTCATGAAAATAATTAGTATTTTCATAAATTTCGTACAAACATAAACTTCAAGTACAAATGAAATTTTTTATTTATTTATTTGTTTTATTATAGTATTAAATTGGCAGATACTTCGCAATTACGGTTTATATATATGTATATAAGTATTTATATATTTATAATAAACTAGCGACCCGCCCCGGCTTCGCACGGGTACAATACTGATACTAAATTTGGTCAAAACAAACAGAAACAAATTAATATGGGTACCTACTAAAACTCAGTGAAATAAGTAGGAGGGTATATTTTTATCGTATGACATACCTACCTATACTCTTCAGGACTAACAATACAACAAACACTAAATAAATAGGTATTCAAGTAGATACTTGAATACCTATTTATTTTTTGTTAACCAAAAATTTGCCTTATAATTCTTGATACCTCACTCGCTGCGCTGCGAAAACACGCGCTGTTATTTTGCGATAACTTTTAAGTTATTCCTTTAAAGTATATTGTGTAGGGGTAAAATAATCTGCATGAAATGCTTAAGAATATTAACTCATTTAAAATGATAAGGATAAATACTGAATCCGTCTGATTAGCTTTACAATTACCGCATTACAAAATGATCATTTTTCTAAAAGATATAATGGATATAGCAAGTTAATCTTGAAAGATATATAGAAATATGTCTACATTATGCTATTGCAGACTTTTTTATAGATC
Organism: Nycteola revayana; assembly: GCA_947037095.2. NCBI lineage: Eukaryota > Metazoa > Arthropoda > Insecta > Lepidoptera > Nolidae > Nycteola > Nycteola revayana. The sequence continues at coordinate 14,535,582 of OX344846.2, read as the reverse complement.
TAAAAGGGAAGAAGATTTCCGCCATACATTGTTTTGTTATATCTCATAGGGTTTAGGCAGCGTTTTCGTTGAAAGCTCCCAAATGGCTTAATTTTTTCCGACACCTCTGACAAATATCAATATATATTAGTCAAATGTACACAAAAACTAAACAAATCATATACGTAAACCTTCCGGAAGAATCGTTCTATCGATTGGTAACAACCGCATGAAAATCCATGTAGTAGTTTTTGAGTTTATCGCGAACAGACAGACAGCCAGACAGACGCGGCCGGGGACTTTGTTTTATAATATGTAGAGATGTAGTGATAGCGATCGCCCGCGGCTCCGTGCGGATGTCGGTTACCGCTGCAAAAAGCCTACCCAGGAAAGACACGGTCAGCAAAATGATTCCCAGGTCAATTCACAGACACCGACACAAACATCGACGACGCAGTCATTATCCGCAGGCTGCACAGATTGTCTTTCTGTGGATGTTAAAGTTGTTAATGATGAAAATATTTAAATGTAATTAATACTAAGGTTTCACTACTGCCGGCGCGGCGGTCCCGGAGTGCAACCCGTTGTTTTAGGATAGATAACTAAAGCGATTATTGTAGAGCTTCTCTATAAACAACATTTGACGTTAAATTATTTTCAGGTAACAAAATATACTGATGGTCGAGAGCACCGACCCGTGATATGGCAACGTAAAGTTGCCCATGCGTAAAATATTCTTTGCGTAAATCAATTCCTACTAATTTGAATGTTTGGCCCTGGGATTTGTTTATCGTTAGTGCGAAAGAAATTTTACTGGAAATTGGACCCTTTTGAAGGGTATAGGCAAATCAGTAGGGATCATGGGTATTCTTGGTATATGAGCTAATTCACCAGCTGCAGGGCCGGTGATAATCTTCGCTACTATTCAATTATCTTTTAGCTTCTTTATAAGAAGTCTCGTGCCATGTTGGGGGGGCTTAAATTTCTGAGAAGCATTATCGGCGTGCCAACTATTAACGACAGTTCATGAGGTGGTAGCCCAGCGGGGTTCAGAGAATTTAAAAATTCCTGGGGGTAGTGCACTGCGTCCTCGATGTTAGTGACGGTGTCCATGGATTTAGCAGAAATCGTAATATTTTAATTTCGCCATATCTTTAAAACCAAACGTACAATTTTAATCATTCAAGGACCAAATATTATCTACATAGAATGTACTTAGTGATGAACTAATTTATTTTGATAAGGATTAATAGCATGAGTAAAATAAACGCGTTTAAATGTAGTCCAAAAAAAAAATCGTTCTAAATAAAAAAATGGTTGTTGTGCCTCACTCGACATAGATAGGTATAGTGTGTCGCGGACTTTGTAGATATTTATAAGATCTACAATTAATAAGAACATTTTATGGTTCTATCTTTTATAGTTTAGGCAGCGTACGCAAAATAAGTAACTTTTCTGGTTGATTTTTTACACCTTGTGTCCGAAAAACCGAAATATCTTACGGAACCCTATTTTTCCAAAATTAAAATTTAGCCTATGTTACTCGTGGATAATGTAGCTTTCGAATGGTGAAAGAATTGTTGAAATCGGTCCAGTACTTTTAAACCTATTCATTACAACCAAACAAACAAACAAAGTTTTCCTCTTTATAATATTAGTATAGATTTATTTAAATCATATTTAATTTGCTTATAAAGGTTTATTTCATACTTATATGATGTTATGACAATAGGAACCAACGATTGAACGTGCTTTCCGATGCATGAATAGTAGTCGTTCAACAAACCAGAACCGGAAAGAAATCTCTTATTTTTATTTTACACTGCTTTTTATTGCTCGAAGCAGGAATTCAATGACATATATTATTTAAGTCTTATAACCACTGAGCCACGGAAGTTGTGATGATTTCTGTAAGCCAATATAAAAATTAATAATTATTACCTTGCGGATCAAATTTTGGACGAACTCCTTTTATTTATTTTTTTATGCTTTTCAAAACCTTGCAAATATCACATAAAAATACTTGTCACGGGCAGCGATATTATGAGACTTCAATTCAGTTACAAAAAACCTAACTGATTACATTATAATGTAGTATTAATCAAATTTAAAAAGACAAAATAATGTTAATTCCGCTAAATAATGTGTCGATACTCTGTAATGCTATTTTTTTAATTTTTTTAAATGAACACTCTATTTGCCGGAATTAACACTAGATATTTTGTCTTTTTAAATTTGATTAATATGGATTTCCGCAAAGTAACGCCTGATTCTAATAATTATAATTTTGTATTGTATTTTAAAGGCGATGTAATAAATTCGTTAAGTATTTCAATATTATCAAAATATGTAGATTGATCGTGTTCTCTCAGAGACGGTTTAAAAAAAACGTCCATTTTGTAAGACCGTATCTGGGATAGCGTTACAATAGATAGATTTAGAAATATCTGACTATATTTGTTTGGGAATATATTTATTTGTTTTTCATCTCGAATTTGAATAATATATTATTAACTTATTATTAACAATATTTTTATTGCGATTCAAAGTTTTATTATAGTAAAACTTTGAATCGCAATAAAAATATTGTTTACTCCCTTTCCTTCCTATTCCTGTATCCGTACACAACATCTTTATTATATTTTGCATTTTCCATATCAATAAATGGTTTATAGTTTCGGTAAGTAGTCGTAACACTAATACTCTACACATACGTGCAGCAAACATCACTGACTTTGGTAATTTCGTTGAACGGAGAAGTCACAAGAGGGTCCACTTCTCGCCCACTTCCATTTAGAGAATAAATGAGTTAATCAAAATAGAACGAGGTCTATGCCAAGCTCTAAAAGCGAAGAAAATAAAGAAAGACAAATAAGTGTGATCCCGTCGCCGCATCGAGACTATTTTACGCACCGTTTCTTTGTTTGTTTGGCCCATGTATTAGGTATGTAAGTAGGTTTCGAGATATATACTCTTTGAGTGTTTATACTCTCTGAGTGTTTATTATTAATCCGGTAACATGAATGCGCTTTCGCCATTATATATTCATGGTCCATCCGAATAATTAGTTCGTTGAAGTGGCAATGGGCAGGCCATATAGCACGGAGAACAGATGGCCGTTGGGGCCGAAAAGTTCTCGAATGGAGACCGCGGATCGGAAAGCGTAGCGTAGGACGTCCACCTACTAGATGGCCGTATGATCTGGTTAAGGCCGCGGGATCACGGTGGATACAGGCCGCTTCTAACCGTAACAACTGGAGATCTATGAGGGAGGCCTATGTCCAGCAGTGGACGTCTTATGGCTGTAATGATGATCCGAATAATGACAATTATTCTAACACAAATATTTTTTAATAACTTTCATAACACGAAATACAAAATTTAAGATACCAATTTGCTAATATTAAATATCAACATCTTTATGGGTAATGTAAGGCCCTCTTAAAAATAACAAGACTCAAAAGGTTTTCATATAAAAATGTAAGCATACATTTTGATAAATTAAAACATGGTTCATAAATTGAAATGAAATTAAAACGTTTATTGATAATGTAGACGAATCGATCGTACTTATCATAAGTCAAATACAATGATAAAAATATACAAAGACAAAAAAAAAACTTGCCTAATTAATTAGTATACATTTCAACAGTAATGTTATTAAATAGAATTTAAATCTACCAATGTGGCATGTGATAGTGGCATATTTTAAATATAATTGGAATCAACCAGCGCGGGCTGGGATTAGGTCAGAAGCATAGAACGCGTCGCGAGCCTCTACTTGCAAGGACGACCGGACCCTATCCTAGCTTTCTACGAGTCTTTCTCTATCTACTTACGTTGTGACACCCGGAGAAGAAAGCCTATAAGAAACTCTGAGATCACTCTTTTTGTCATCTTTTAAAGTCTTTGATTAATCATTTGTACATATTTTAATGGCACTATACGCACGACAGAGGGGCATTAAATTACGCTACGTTTACTATACGTGTTTTTTATTAATCCGATACGGTATAAAAATAAAAAGCAACCAAATTGAGATTTTTTTTCTTTCAAACAAACTAAATAGCTTACAAATCAGAGTAAAACGTAACCACCCTTTGTAAATAAATTTCACTGACCTAGCAAAGCGGCAACGTCGCGCGCGCGCCGGTGCGGGATGTTTTGCAATGATTTACGTCAGAGCGGCAACAACGCATCGTAAGGAAAGATACATCGTGTTCAAACGGCGCAAAAACTTAAAAAATCATTTGCGACTAAACTACTGCTCCTATTTAATTGATTTTTGGTACAGAGCTTGGAAATGGTACTTAGTATAAGCAGTTTAAAGGAAAGCCCCTCTGTCGTATCAACTATAGGTAAAATTTTTCCAAAATAGATGATTTCGCTTTCAAAGCAGATAGTTTCAAATACACCGATTACGTAGAGTAGAAATTACAGTGTAATACTAGTTCTTTTTTCTTCAGTTACAGTATTTTTCTTCAGTAATAAGTATGATGCGTTTGTTATACAGTCAGAATCTAACGAAAACGTTAAGATGATTACTCCACGTTAAGAATATTTTAGTTAAATATCAATATAGAATATCGTAGAAGTAATTTGATGTGCGATAAAGTACTATCAATCATTGCTCGACTCACGACGCAGTGCTCCACACCGAGGCTACAGCTAACGCCGAGGCGATCGTTCATCACGGTTCGAGCTCTCTTAAGTGCCTTTACTGCACTGTAATCAACTCCCAATAACGTTTTGTTAAATACACTTGTTGTGAGCACAATTAAGCGAACAAACTTTGTTTTTCTACTTGCCTATTTCGTAGTAGAAATATTATAGAACATATCGCACACCTAGATGAAGACTCCGCTAACTCAAAAAAGTACGAGTTTCGAGTTAGTAGCTTAGATATATTTCTTGAATACTCTATAAACAGTTTTTCGTCATTTCTGAAAAATGAGGTTTTTTGAGTTGCCGGAGTCTTCATCTAGGGGTGCGATATGTACGTAAAAATTGTGAATTGAACAAATATATGGAATGATCAATAATCTACTTTTGAATTTAACATTTGACAGAAAAGGTACCTCAAGGTTTTAGAATAAATTAATATATCTACAACAATTAGCATTTTCCTAAAACCTCTTGTTTAATAAAATATAAATACGTTACAAGTAAGGAAAACTAAAAACGTACACATGAATGTGAATGGAACACATTTTTTTCTGAAAGGAAACGATGAAATGCGCGTCATTAAAACTCTTATCCATAATCGTTCTGCGATAAAACAAGGAAAATGTCGTTCGTCATGCTTATAAAGATTACATAAGGAGTTGGGTTCAGAAGATCGTTAATGTACCTATACTTGGAACAGTAATGGATGTGATCGCATTCGTTTTGACATTGACACACATGTACCACGTATCGACTGCCAACATGGTGACATGAAATCGCTTAGAAGCTTTTCAGTGGAATGTTGACATAATCTTTTAGTACTTATATAAAAAAAATATTTAAAATTGGCAGTTATCTTTTGAAAACGACATGAACAGTTATGAAAATCACTTATGCTGAATAGAAATAATAATGTTAATACAATAGACGTCAAATGATCTGGAGTCCAATTCCAACATTAATATAATTTCTTTTGAATTACAATTATATTGACAATAGATTCTGATTACTGCATAGCCATAATGGAACTTTAGATGAGCCGTTGTAATTGCAATCTTGTGAACATCTACCGAAGATAAAAAAACGCTTATAACTCCAAGATCGGGAATCGTTTAAACATCCTTCGACCCGCTACAACATAATATAGAAAAAAATCGGAATACTTTTTTGATCACGTAAAGGTCTCGAATACAAAATTTTGTTTGCTTATTTATCTGAGACATCGTATCTTCGAAGACTGATAAATTGATTTCAATTCTTTTTATCTGACATCTAGTTTTATTGGAATTCAGGTGTTCAAAAGTTAAGCCCAAATAATAATACAATTCTTAGATTTCAGACGGGTTCGATTTTGTATTGTACCTACACGTACTAAGTGTACTTTAATCTCATACATTACTAAGAGCAGTATTCAGAACAAAGTGTTCTAAGATGCTTTAAAATAATATACTAACATTTCTTAGATTATATGAATTTAGCTCTGTTTTGTTTACTAAGGGTATCAAATTATTATTATACAACCAATGTCTTGAAAATAGCCAAAAATAATTTAACAAAGAGATCCAAATTCTAACTGTACCAATTATTTATTGTTTACTATACTTATTAAATTGTAGCCGAAATAATTGATCGCCAATACGATACGATAAACGAATAATATGATAAGTAAAAACGTTTAAGTAAATAACTGATATTTGAAATCTATAACTGCCCAAAAAATATACCAAATAAAAGTACTAAACAAAACATATGAATGAATTTAGTATCAGAAGTAAGTACCAAATCTACTTCACTTTATACAATAATGAGTTGTTTTATCTCTTTAGTCCACATAATATCTGGTATTAAAAGCACAGCTTTGTTGGATAGCTGCTAGCTACTCCTATCTTATGCCAACACCAAGGTAAACTTCTAAGTGTAAACGGTGACTATGAAAGTTACAAGCAAGCTGAACATTATTAAAATTAATGGGTTTATTAAAGCGGCCGCGGATCAAAATATGTAAACTATGCCGCACTATCCATATGAATGGGCGTTAGCTGCGGTAAGGAATATGACGGTAGGACCCATATTCGCCGCCGACAGCGGTCGACAGGCGCTACGGGGACTAACTAAACTAACTGGAAATACTTTCAGTTTATTATAAATTTTATGTAAAGGGTTCCATAGGAGCCTGTTACTTGTCGTTTTACTGTGAACTAGTCTCGTAACTTGTCTCAACCGCATTTACTATATTTGTTTAAATACTTCTCTAGGCTCTCAGATTTTATTCCAGTTTAAGGTCTAGCTAGATAAATATTTGACAGTTAGTTATATTACATGGTATATTAGGGCCTCACATTCATCCGACCCGGGCCGGATACACGTCTTTATCAAAGACGTTATTAAACCCGCCACCAGCAGAATACGTAAGATGCTGAATCGATTTGACTAAATTACCTAGGAGCCTACAATCTACCGGCCCATTTCAAGTCGTTTTATCAAGTGACAATTCTTTTAAGATCACTCTTGCTTTTCAATTGTGTGCAGAGCTATTCATGTTTTTATATAATATGTTTTCTTCGGTATATATATTGTCAATATAATCTACTTATTTTGTTACAAAATACGTTATTTGGGAATTTATATTTATAGCAGAAAGAAATATCTTTAAATCTTTAATTATCAATGTGTTAAACATGAAGCATTAACAAAATCCAGAACCAAATAGTTCAATAACACAAAGCCACATATCGTGGAATGGCCGAAAGCTTAAGTTCATCTAATTGCAATTTAGACTAAGCCCAACGATCGCCACATAAGCCGGCAAACACAGAGGTCGAGGGCTTGCGGGCAGACTCAGATATAGTCCAACTGAGTGCACTCAATGGTATCGAGTTTTGTACAACAAATGGCACAGCAAACCACTCCACTAAGATAGTCCTTACAGAAGAACAATTCGACGAGATCGACTACGACCACATTTACTAAAACCTACTTGACAAACAAGAACCCGACTCATTTACGAGTATTCCCTTAAATCAATTATTCAAATTTCATCTGTGAATACCGAATACTACGTTATGTTTATCAAATGGGCGTTTCATAACAGCAGTTCAATATCAAAACACTGTAAAGACCTTTGAATACATTATTTTCGACAGCGTTACTCTATTATGGAATTATTCTTATGGAATTATTCAGAAATGATTATTGAAATTCATTACAAATATTTGCGAAAACACTGACAACAGTCAGTGTGTTAATTACATTAAATTTATATTGACAAGTTCGTACATGATTAATGAAACATTTTGATATGAAAACAATAACTGGTTGTTTATAGAACATTTGTGACAGGTAATGGGGAAACGCATTAAGCCATCTACCAAGTTGAGCGGCGCAGTGCGGCGCGTGAAATAAAATGCACTAATGATTGCTGGAGCCAAGCTCACTCGGTAACGACCCCGGCAGATTAATGCTGCATGATTCGTACACCACTTAAGTGACGCTAACAGTGTATAAACACGCATTCAATCATAACTACTTCACAATCAAATTATTTTAGCATTTAGATTGTCTTTAGTAGGAAATGGGCAATTAGTAATAAATGTTTGTAGTCACATAATACTTTGTTTGAATAGTTGGTACCTACATATTTTGGCTTGCATCTAAATAATATTACACACCAAATATAACAGGAATAATATTGCACACAAAGTTGTTTCAAAGTTGTATGTTTAACGTGATGTCATACCGTTAAACACTTTAATATAAACAATGTTTCTCAACACTTTAAAGTAGCGGTACATGAACAAAATTGTCTGAAACAAAATAAAGCAACTACGATTGTATAAAAAATTATTTACTAAGTGATAATATCTCTTCCTAGCTTTTCAATATCCGCAAATGTGAATTTTAGAGTTATTTACAATTGGTCTAATGACCGGAAATTACATTTTTTCTATGACAATGACATCAATCTAGAGATGTACTGTACAAACATTCATATATACAAAATGCGCGAGAAATATCGAACGTTATTTGTATCAGTTGAGAACAAATTTATGAACAATTTCGTGTATATTATTGTTTTATTTATTTCCTTAATAATAACGGGATTATGTCAGACCGACAAGAATAATTATGTAAGTATTTGTCGAACGTTTAATTTCACATAGGGGGCATTATGGTTCCGGCGAATATATAAACATGGCGGTTAGTCTCACAAACTCAGGAACATGTTTCCATTATCATTAGTGTTATTAGTGCGAATTTACCAACAGGGTTTTACCAAACAGTGTACCTACCTAGTTCTTACTTAGTAGTTCTTGAATGTTTTATAATGTCTGTATTATCTTATAGGTATTAACTATAAGAATTATGAACAGGTTCCTTTGAGAACAAGAGTTACTAGTATTTAAATGTTAGTAATAATGTCTAACGAATCATAGATAACCACCTTTTTTCCTGTATATTTCATATTTTAATTATTGACAGGAATAAAATACCTGCCAAGTTTCAAACGTGCTGTACTATAATACATTTTGTTTTATCTATAGTAAGTCACCCTTTTTCGAACGTATTTTGTAGAAATCTGTTATATATATTTTATCTCGCGAACAATCTAATGAAATGGAATACATTTTACGTTGATACACCGGCAAAGCATATAACTCAGGTGTTCGATATTCGAGCACCTACGGAGTCATAATAACAAGCATTACCTACATTGTTGTATTTCAAGCATAAATTGCCTTTCAGACAACTTTAAAAAATCATAAGAAAAAAGATGTTGAGATTTATTTTTATGCTGTCTTTTAAAATAGTTTATTCTTAGACGAGCACATAAAGGTCGCAGGGGGTCAATGGATGCAGACCGTTAGCAATCGTTCCCACTGGGGGAAGCCTTTGTTCGGCAGTGGACGACAACAGCCTAAAATGATGATCATCATCATTTTATGATGATGATGACGATAATTAAATGAAACATATTGAAAAAATAGGTTTTTCAAATATATTTAATTATAGTAATCGAATTTTATAACAAAATTTACTAACAACTACATTAAAAATGTATACTCTTCCCTTTTTCAGGGTCCATACCAAGTAATATGGGAAAAGTATGAAGTGTGCAAAGGCCCAAAACAGACGGACTGCGGTAAATTTGAAATAAAAACAGCAGAAAACATGTCCGATGTTATATTTAACATCGATTTTCCTAAGGATTGTCCAGCCACTGCGGTATGATTAATGCTACTTCATACAATATGTAAAATAGCAACATAAAATAATTCTAGAGAGAAACATAAGATCAGAAGCATAGAATCATTCGTCTTATGTGCCTTTACCGTAAACTAGCACTTAAGACCAAGTGCTTCTGAATATGAAAGTACATCCGTCCGTATGCTTCTGAGATATAGAATTTTAGTAAATGTTATTTTTTATTTTAAATTCAGGCAAAAGTAGTCGTCAGTACTAAAAGCAACAATATTACGAAGAAATTATGGAATTACGCTTTGAACAAGCCGTGCGAACACTTTGTTTTAGGACCTATCCTAATGGAATCATTTAATTTGACAAAGAATTGTAAAATTAATAAGGTGAGTTTGTCATATATTTAAAACAAAAAAATATATAAGGTGTCTTCTAAATATATGCCATCTTTATAACAGTAGATAATATCAAGCGTAGTACCTTTTTTTTTTTTGTTGTCCGGGTGGAAATGCATTTACGTATTCCCACCGCCGCTGCAGCGTATTCGCGCGCTGGCGGTGGGATATGTGGGACTCGCCCTCGAGGAGAGGACCCTACCAACCACTAAAACCTCCCGGACACTCCTTCGATCCGCCGTTGGTGGGGGCCGGGTACGCATGAGCAATCCGGCCCAACAAGCGTAGTACCTACCAAATAATGTTGGTACTACGCTTTTAAAAAAAATCTATGAATTATTAAATTGTATTTTACCAAAACAATTTTTGACTTTTTAAGTAACATTATACCTATTACATAATAGCTACAAGCGTGAGGTAATGAGGTACCGCTCACATTCCGCGATTCACCAGGAATGCAGCCATTATAGCTGGAAATATTTCGGGATATTTTAATTCGAAATAAAATTTAAGATGTTTTATACAAAATTAAATTAATTCTTCACTGATTTTATCAGTATAAGTGAAACTAGGTACCTACTGATTAAGGAATGGCATATACTAAAGAAGCACCTTGTATATTATTACGGAAATTAATGATTACACAGTATTTATTCTTACAAGTTTAACCTTGTTAATTGTTTCAGGGTCAGTACGACATACATCTCGATATGAAATCAAAAACATTGATGTTTTTGGGCAAGCAATTTTTTTACGGTGTATATACTTTTAAAACGATGTCGTTTAACAAGGCTAATAATTTCTTTTGTGTTGAAAGCATTATAAATGTAAAAAAATATAATTGAGTTGCATATATTGAATAATATTTTATTTTATAATGATAAACGTGACATAGGTATTTGCAATTTAAAAAAAAAACTTTAATACTATAATTAACTTTTTGAATATTGTTCAACAATGTTTAATTTCAATTGAAAGTTATTCATTTTTACCGCCCGATTCGAACCTGCACTTTAAGATAAAAGCGTTCCCCTCATAAACGTTTACAGAGAATTATATCTATAGGGAATCGGATTCACCAATTAGCTACAAAAGGGATGATGACTAAAAAATGTATTTGGTTGTAGCTTATAATAAAATAATGTAGACAATAAAATGACGAAGGTACAAAATGTTGAAATTTCATGTGACGTCACAAGGTCCTAGGTACAATTTTATCTAGGAGTGACGTCACAAGCCTAGTTCAGGAGAGGCAGTAAAGGTGTCCATTATTTTATGAACTCGGTTTCTCTGTATTTCTTAACAATTTTTATTATTTTGATAAATAAAAAATACGTGTCCAATTTTTTTTGGTAATTTACTGATAGTCAGTTAGATTAAAGTTCAATGTCCATATCGTTTAGTCTTTACTTAAGATTGCAGTAAGCGATGGTCTGAATTAATTATTATTAAATAAATTACACCTAGTGGTAGCTCAATAAAATATAAGAGTGCCATCATTAGGTGTAATTTATTTGTTACTGAGTAGATCAGACTGTTAATCTAAATATTTTTTATATTATAACACTCCTACAACCCGTGAACAGGACCCGTAACTCTAGCCATAATATAAATTGAACTCACTTCAGGGTACTATTTCTCCTAAGAGAAAAACATCGCAATTCAACCGTAAAATCGACTCATCGTTTCAGCAGACTTCGTTACAACTTGAAGATAAATAACTGGATGTTTCGCTAAAAATGCGGAAAGTATTTTTATCAAGTGGCATAATTATCGTCTTCCATTACGCTTCACATAGACTTACGAACCTCGTCAGAGTTAATAACCATATAATAATAATCCCTGAAGCGGATAGACGCGTAATATAACTAATTTCCGTGTCGTGATTAAAACTCGTTATAAATGGTCGCCAGGGAAAACTCGGAGGCTGTCACCGTTACCACAAAAAGAGGAAAAAGAGATTCGCATTAAAACGTGCTGAAATTTTGCAAGCCCGCCATACGACGAAAACAACTGGCGGACATATTATTTTATGAAGTTTTATACCTCGTTTATGCTAACCACAAGTCTTTGTGACACGTTTGCAAACTTAGAAATGTTATTCAGCTCACATGGTTTTTAAATTTATTAATAAGTTAACTTAGTAAAAAATTTAATGTGGTTTGTTCAGAGCTTGGATTTAAACAAGGATATTAAAAAAGAAGTTAACCAACACTTTAATAAGCAATGAATTCTTAATATTCCCCGTTTCTTCACATAAACCCGGTAAGAAACTATATAATGTTACGAAATATAATTTGGGAGCTTTAGAATTGATATCTATAAATGTAAAAGTTATCTACGGACTTTACGATACATGGAACACCTAGCGATAACTGGGTCTTGTGGACTGCATTATGACTCCCGCCAAAATAACAGTTTTTTTTGCTAAGTCAATAATTGCGGTGGCCGCGTCTTAACTAAAGTTGAAAGTTGCAATACCGACGTAAACCCACTCGTAACACAAGCATTTTAGATTAGCACGAGGGGTGAAGAAGAATACTAGTAGACTGCTAAACTCTGCAAGTAATCTTTTTTCAAAATAAATAATTTCAGTCTTGGTGTCTTTTAAACCCATATAAAATGTGTAGTTAATCTATGAAACAAATCTACGGCCAGGTCTCTTGAGATTAAAATTATATGACTTATAACGTGGCGCCGCTGATGAGCAATCTACTCAGAATGCGGTATTCGCCAAAGTACCTATACATAAAATCATAATGAGAGATTATGCAAACATCAAATCAGAAGATGAATACTTTCATATGATTTGAAATTGAGTGAAACAAGCTCAGTTAATACCATTTTAATGAGCTGTAATAATTACACAACCAATTACTCGACGCAGTAGTAGGGTGAATTCTGTGAGTAAATCTGGTCGTTAATGGACCGCAGTGGCACCTGAGGCTGTCGCGGCCGCCTCGCTAATTTCCTAAAGCATAATATAAATTACCACCTGAAAACAAAGACGACCTCGGTAAACTCTAGGCAAATTATTATGTTATTAGGTCTAAAATCTTTAAAGGATTCTTAAATGCCAAGGAATCTAAAGGTATAGACTAACATTTACTTGTAACAGATCAATCTCATTTGCAATTTTGTGATATTGGGTCGAAGGTCGAATATTGTATAAAAAGTGCGAATTTTCGGGGTTCTGTTACAAGTAAATGCTCTGGCTCTCACCTTTCATTAAGAAAACATGTATTCTGTATAACGTTCAACATTAAATTGTAAATTAATTGAAAGATTACTAACAAGTCGACGTGACCGTTGCGTCGAGTAAACAAAAGTATTGTAACTTTGCATAATCTCGAGACTTCCAGACGCGGATACTTTGCGTTATTACGTCGAGTCAGGCAGTTAATTATTTTCAACGGACAATGAATTGCCGAAGTCAATTCATTATCTTGAAATGAATCGACATTTTTTATTTAAATTTTATGCTCTTTAAAACATGGCCATAATAATATATAGGTACCTGTTTGTTTATCACATTATTTCATGAAAATTGGGGATTTGGAGATTTTCGTAAATATGATGTTTATCTCAATTATTGTCGTTATCATCGTCATATAGATATTATTATGAATAATTTCGATGATAACTATGTAAATATGTACATGTTTTGTATGTAATAGGCCCATATCATAAATTCCGGCAATTATGGATATCGGCATTATCCATATTTGAAAGAAGGAACATTTTATTTTTGTCATGTTATAGGTATTACAAACAGTGTTTATACGTAACTAATGGATGAAAACATAGAAGTCTGAAACAACTTTAATCTTTCGATATTACAAACAAATTCAAAAACTTCAAAAGTGAGTAAAAATAATTATGGCCTCTCAAAACTGCAACAGATGAGACTGATACGTATGACTTAGTCTGCAATCCATAAAAGGCACTTCGGAAACTATAGTGTTATTTTAGAACCAATTAACTTAAACAGAAATCATAGAATCCAATTGTATCTACACCATAGAAGCAGTCTAGACTAGAAAACGTATAAAATATATTTTATTGTGATATTTGGCGATCCCAATTTTATTGTCACGTACCACTAAATATCGACGTGCTAACTTTATGACCATAGAACGTAACCAACACTACTTACTTATTCACGTCACCTAGTCGGTACAATTGGAAACGGGAATAGGTAAGATGTACCTACATACCTACTCACATAAAATACTATGTCGCAACGTAAAGCCATTTTACAACTCAGAATCATGTTAGTCATGTCTGAGTTGTTGACTGCACCGGTGGCTCAGTGGTTACGATAGTTGCCTCTGAGACCTGGTGTTCTGTGTTCGATTCCCACCCGGGACAATTATTTGTGTGAACCATAAATAGTTGTTCTGAGTCTGGGTGTTCTTTGTGTCCGTGAAATGAATGTTTGTAAAGTCCCCCGCGACACAGGGATTTATTTCCCTAGTGCGGGAGTTGTCTTTTAAAAAAAAGAAAAAAAGAAAGAAAAGAAAAGAAAAAGAATAAATCAGACCATTTGTGTTCCAAGAACACCATAATTTACCAAGAACTATAAATACATCTAGAACATAATAAGACATCTTTGCTGGAATAAGCTATTTACCGAACTACTTGCTGTTCATAACGGTATTAATAGTTGAAATTGGATGTATGAATTTCCTATGAATATACCAATTGTATTGGAATAACCAATTGGGACACGGTGCCTATTTAAATGCGTGAGCCGTCATTAGGCGCGGTAGTCGAGTGGTCCCGGACCGCTCAAGTGGTACGAACTCGATGGCGTCGTATAATCGAGCTGTTAACGCTTTGCCGTACACACTACCCAAGTATCCGCCCAACCCCGTTTGCCGTCATTTATTTTTACTGCTTACCGTGCAGAATTTGGATGTCGCCGTTTTAAGTGAACGCCACACGAGAAACATCGCGATCGATCGTGGCAATCAATAGACACAATTTCATGTGTGCCCTTGTTCAAGAAATTCAATGTCTACGAAGGTTGCCTTTATAGAAACCTTGCCTTGCATTTTTTATTTAACATTCGACATGAAAGTTATTGAACGCTAATCGTACGTTCGGCGTCAAAACAAACATCAAAGGCCTATACAGACTCACATTATTAATAACCAAGTAGTTATTCAAATTAATATTATACTAATTATACCTAAGGATATTTTGTAATTATTTGGCAGAAACCTGTACCAAGTCTTCGTGCTATATGTGAGACGAACGTCACATATTGTAAGTAGTTATTACATACAGGAGTTACATTCTACACAATTTTATTAAAAGGAAAATAACTGATTATCTATCTATATAAATAAAAATGAACAATGTATGTAAGAGCCTTACTTGAAAATAGCATTATCAATTTAGTTGATTATTTATTATTGTGTTGTTAATTCCGACGACAAGGTATGTATAATTATTATTTTTTTTTATCACGGGACATCTATGAAATTATTGACCAGCAAAGCCGGGCACTTACAGCTAGTTTGTATATAGAATAAAAAATATTATTATATATTTTATTTATGAGCCTGATTTTATAGCAGAAGAGTCTCTCGACAGTACCTACTATTATCATAAGTAATTAAGTAAAAAATAAGATTTACTGCTGTAAATGTCTACCCCACTCAGACCCGTTTATATAAATTGTATTTTTACAAGTTAAAAAGGTTCAAAAGTGTTTGGTTTAGTAGTAGTTATTATTACAAAAGAGACGAAGCAAATTGCATTCTTGCTCAATAACACTAGCCGATAGTAGCCAAAACTTTGTTCCGCAATATAACGCATGAGTTCCCCGTTACTTCAAGTACATACTTGAAGTACCTACAAATAAAATTTTACAAAGTATAAAAGGTTTTGTTTAATATTAGTTTGATATCGGAAGTAGACGTTTTTTGTGTTTCGAACTCAGAAAAAGTTCCTTAACTCACCTTATTACGTAACATTTAAGAACCGTCCTTTCTTAGTCAACCTTTATATACTCGTACTTGAGCAAAAATACCTTTTACTGTAGACGAACATTATAGACACTGTACTGAAATAATGGCTATGTACACAAACCCACAGATATATACATAGTTTGAACTCAATCTACATACATATATTCGGTAGTGTTCAAATATTTATTATTCTCGATAAACTATTCTGAATAGCCTGACAATAACATGTTTCTCTATACTATAAAAATAAGAGATTTCACTAGTTATTATTACAATAAATGATACAGGCGCAATAAATAAATTGGCTAATTTCCGTTAGGGATTATAATAATAATATATATAAATATTATAACAATACATCGTATAGAAGTTATGTACTTACCACTCGGCCTTGTACGTAGGTATAATGAAACTTACCTGCAAAAAAAACAATTTTAAATACACAAAATAAATTTTAATTATTTTTTACATTCGCGAAGAGAAAGCACTGTAACAATTAGTATGGATTTGGCTTTTTGAATATTTAAATGGAAATAAACTGCATAAAGATAAAACTTAGTTTTGGTGGCTCCCAAATGAATGACTTTAAGCCATTTTCAACAGACAGATGTAGGTATAGTTAATAAGTTAGTAGTGAAATACTGTAAAGAGTGGCTGTAATACTTCTTCGAGAATGTAAACTTCTGAATATAACTTGAAAACGTATACAAAAGTATTAAGAATAATATACCATCTAACTTTAATCTTTTTTTTTTAGTTTTTTTCGTAACGTTGAACAAACAACATATTATTTAAAATATTGCAAATTATTTCAGTGAAACTCATGGTCGGGTTCCAGTAAAAATGTTATATATTCTATGCAAATAACAAAGTACGCAGCGCGTGTATCCAGTAAGCTTAAGAGAGGTTTTAGAACAACGGCTCCCAGAAGATACGCATAAACACACATAGTGCGGATCTGATATTATGTATTATCTTGATATTATACAAAAATGTACGAACAAAAAGATTTGACGCTTACACGTTGAAGCCTCACGAGATCTTGTTGACATAAAATTTAACTTCAGAGACATTATTTATTAGGACACTAGGTACAGCGACGTAGATGAGAGTTATAATTTTATGTTCTACATAATACGAGTATATGTGCGAGCATACAACCGTCTAAACGATTATAGAAGGTGTAAAAGAAATAAAGTACAAACTTAAAGGTTAACTCCTTATACATTATACTTGATTGATTAATGGTCCATTTAAAATAGTCACTTAGATTTAAATAAAACTTTGCCTAGGACCTCCAATCTCGCCTTTTCCCGTCGTTTATATACTTACTTAGTAGGAAAGTTTAAAAATATTTTTTTTGATACATATTTTGTTGAAAAAAGGAAATATAAGTTTGTATAATCTATACTAATATATAAAGCTGAATTTTGTTTGTTTGCTTGAACGCGCCAATCGCAGGAACTACTGATCCAATTTGAAAAAATCTTTTAGTGTTAGATAGCCCATTTATCGAGGAAGGCTATATTTCATTATGAAGTTGCTACGGGAACGGATCACCAAGGTGTTGTATGACTCCTCACTAGACAAATATTCATGTGATGATCCTCAGTTCCTAAGCCTGGGTATGCTGTTTGTTAGTGAATCGTACATTTTAAAGTTTACCGCCATTCTGGGATTTATTTTCCTAGTGCAGAAGATAAATCTACATAACATCTACCCGACTCAAAGAGCTTAACTTACTCTACAAAGCTTTACGAAGTTCGTACTTGCCGTTGTTGCTACAAATTACAATATGTTGGCGGTCCCTCTTGCTTATAATAGTTTAATTAAAAAATATATTGAATTCCTAATCTCACAAATAATGTATTCATTAAGTTTATCGATACTAATATTATAAAGAGGAAAGATTTAATTGTTTGTTTATATTGAATAGGCTCCGAAAATACTGGCCCGATTAGAAAAATTCTTTCACCGTTAGAAAGCTACACTATCTCCGGATGACATAGGCTATATTTAATTATGAAGTTCCCACGGGCACGAGAGTTACGCAGGTGAAACCGCGCACGGGGAGCTTGTTTTAGATAAATTTATATTTTACACAGATATTTTTACTCGCTTCCTGCACGTAGGAACTACCTAATTAAATATAGCCTATAGGCTATATTTAATTAGGTATTTAATTAGGCTATAGCCCTCCTCGATAAATGGCCTATGTTACAGTGAAATAATTTTTCAAATCGTGCCAAAAGTTCCAGAAATCTGCACGTTCAAGCAAACAAACAATATATTAGTACCTATATAAGATTTTTTTTGACATCATGTGTTCGTAATTAACCGAAAATCTGTAATTTGACTGTTCAGTGTTTATTGTAACTTTCAATCGTGTGTATAATTCTAGAACTCAGAACCATAAGGACGGATGTGTTATATTTAGAAGCATTTGGGCGTAAGTGCCAGTTTACGGTAAAGGCACAAACGACCAATGTTTCTGACGTGTGCACAACCGACCATATACTTCTGAGCTTTAGAACTATAGAGACTAAAACATCACACAACAAACCGCAATAACTCCGAGACTCCTGATCTTCTATGTGGTTTATTTGGTTGACTGTTTTGTTTTGAAAGTAGCGAACCTTTGATTGTACAGCCTATGTTTTGAATACAATTATGAATCACTGCGGAATACAGCATTATACTAATGCGTCATTATATATCATGTAAATGTAAAGAATTTCTTTAGTTCATACTTTAACATCAATACTATAATATTCATTAAATAAAAACACGTGGGGTGCCGGCATAGAATGTTACCTCCCCATTTCTACTCGTGGGTGTCGTAAAAGGCGACTAAGAGAAATTCCAGGGAACGGGCAGCAGCGTTTCCTGTGATGATCAAATCAAAAGAACTCCACTGCGCTCGCCAACCCGCCTGCCAAGCGTGGCGAGTATTGGCAAAACACCCCTCATGGTGACACATACCAGGATCAGGCCCCTAGTCCCCGGCCGCCCCGCTAGTCCTGGCCACGGTACCAGCCATGGTAACGGCGGGGCAGGGGGTGCTAAGAATCTCCGGAAGAGATCCGGGTACCACCCCACAGGACAACTGGCCCTGGTAACACACATCACACGCACTCTGAGGACAGACGAGAAGATCGTAGAGCTGGAAGAGGAATTGGACAAGTTGCGCTGGGATATAGTGGGTTTGTCAGAAGTCCGAAGAGCGGGACAGGACACGATGACCCTGAATTCCGGCAACTTGTTCTTCTACCGGGAGGGCGAACAGCGGTCCCAAGGTGGTGTAGGGTTTATCGTCCGCAAGTCCCTCATTAACAATTTGGTGGCCGTCGACAGTGTGTCGAGCAGGGTAGCGTACCTTATACTCAGAATATCAAAAAGATATTCCATGAAGGTTATACAGGTTTACGCACCGACCTCAACACACTCAGACGAAGAAGTGGAAGCTATGTATGAGGATATTAGTAAAGCCATACATAGCTCCAAGACCCACTACACCGTTGTTATGGGGGATTTCAACGCTAAACTGGGTAAACGAGGCGATGATGAGATGAGAGTGGGGTTGCATGGATATGGGCAACGGAACCGAAGGGGTCAGAGGTTGGCTGATTTCCTGGAGAAAGAGGGACTCTATATGATGAACTCTTTCTTCCAGAAGCCACCTCACAGGAAATGGACCTGGATGGGCCCTGATGGTTCCACAAAAAATGAGATTGACTTCATCATGACAACCAAAAGACAAATATTTAATGATGTCTCTGTGATTCACAGAGTTAAAACCGGAAGTGATCACCGAATAGTTAGAGGCACGTTAAATATTAATGTCAAATTGGAACGATCCCGTCTGATGAAGTCTACGCTCCGACCTTCAAACGCACACATCCAAAACCCCGAGAGCTTTCAGATCGAACTAAGTAATCGCTTCGAATGTCTAGACAGCTGCGAATCTGTGGACGATCTCAGCAGCGGGCTAGTAGACACTGTGCATACGGTGGGGCTTAAATATTTTAAACCCCACCCTAGAAATAGACCTCAGAAACTATCCACTAATACCCGGGACCTCATGGCTAAACGACGTACGATGATGCTCCAGACTCCAGACGATGCGGAGTCATTTAGGCAGCTAAAAAGACATATCTTAACGTCATTGCGTCACGACATTCGCTCCTATAATACAAAATGTATTAAGGAGACGATAGAGCGAAACCAAGGCTCCAAAGTGTTCGCAAGAGACACCTCTATTGGGCAAAGCCAGTTGACAAAGCTGAAGAAGGAAGATGGGGTAGTGACGTCGAGTAAGCCAGAGGTTTTACGGGAGATAGAGAGGTTCTATAATCAGCTGTATGCCTCAACAGTCAAGCCCGCTAACAGCCAAGCCAAAGACCCCAGAGCAAGGCTCACCCGACACAATACCGAAGATCTCCCGGACATCAGCCTATACGAGATTATGATGGCCCTTAAACAGCTTAAAAACAACAAGGCGCCAGGTGATGACGGAATCACATCTGAGCTTCTGAATGCGGGTGGAACACCGATACTTAAAGTCCTTCAGAAGCTCTTTAACTCCGTCTTACTCGAGGGACAAACGCCAGAATCATGGAGCAGAGGTGTGGTGGTTCTGTTCTTCAAAAAAGGTGACAAAACCATGTTGAAGAATTACAGACCCATCACATTGCTGAGCCATGTTTATAAGCTGTTCTCGAGGGTCGTCACAAATCGTCTCGAACACAGGCTCGATGACTTCCAGCCTCCCGAACAAGCCGGCTTCCGAAAAGGCTTTAGTACCATAGACCACATACATACGCTGCGGCAGATTATACAGAAGACCGAGGAGTATAATCAGCCCCTATGCTTGGCGTTTGTGGACTATGAAAAAGCCTTTGATTCGGTCGAAATTTGGGCGGTTCTAAGATCTCTTCAGCGGTGTCGTATCGACTATCGGTACATTGAAGTGCTGAAGTGCTTGTACAAAAACGCCACCATGTCGGTCCGAGTACAGGGCCAATGTACGAAGGCAATCCCGCTACGGAGAGGCGTAAGACAGGGAGATGTTATATCTCCCAAACTTTTTACGGCTGCGCTGGAGGACGCCTTCAAGCTCCTGGAATGGCAAGGACACGGCATCAACATAAATGGCGAGTACATCACTCACCTTCGATTTGCCGACGACATAGTGATCATTGCAGAATCGCTGGAGGACCTTGGACAGATGCTCAATGACCTCGATGGAGTTTCTCAACAAGTTGGGCTTAGAATGAACATGGGCAAGACGAAAGTCATGCATAACGCCCATGTAGTGCCCAACTCTATAGCCGTTGGAAACTCCATTCTCGAAGTTGTGACCGAATACATATATCTAGGTCAAACGATCCAACTAGGTAGGACCAACTTAGAGAAAGAGGTCAATCGTCGAATCCGACTCAGCTGGGCAGCGTTTGGGAAGCTTCGAGAGATCTTCTCGTCCAAAATACCTCAGTGCCTGAAGACCAAAGTCTTCAATCAATGTGTGTTACCAGTGATGACATATGGATCTGAGACGTGGTCTCTTACTGTGTGCCTCATAAGAAAGCTCAAAGTCGCTCAGCGAGCTATGGAAAGAGCTATGCTCGGCGTTTCTCTGCGTGATCGAATCAGAAATGAAGAGATCCGCAGGAGAACGAAGGTCACTGACATAGCTCAACGGATAAGCAAGCTGAAGTGGCAATGGGCAGGACACATAGCTCGAAGAACTGACGGCCTATGGAGCAAAAAGGTTCTCGAGTGGAGACCACGTACTGGCAAGCGCAGCGTAGGACGACCGCCTGCACGATGGACCGACGACCTCATAAAGGTCGCAGGAAGTCGGTGGATGCAGGCGGCTAGCGATCGTTCCCGCTGGAAATCGATGGGGGAGGCCTATGTTCAGCAGTTGACTACAACAGGCTGGTGATGATGATGATGATGAAATAAAAACATAACTACTAACCTAACATTCATTTATAAGAAATAGATAAAAAAACTTACAAACTTACAAATAAGGAAGAACCCTATAAATAATTCAAAATCAAATAAAGAAATAGCTTAAAAGTTAAGATAAATTAAAAGTAAAAGAACTCAACTTTAGTTTTTGTTTTGTTTGACCAACGGGGTAGCTACACTTTAACGTCTCAGTGACTTGATTCCATCTTAACGTGAAGTGTGTTGGATTGAACAGTTGTCACAAAACATATCTTAACAAGAGATTATATTACAATCTCAAACGAACACAGAATTTCCTTGGCTTTTGTTACATATAAATACAACTTATAGGTAGTATTCTACACAAGAATAACTTTACTTTCGCAACCTTAGTATTTGAATACGATACTAGAAACCTACTTCATCTGTGATTTCCGTGCCGTTATTAACGTTTATGATAAAAGAGAAAACTACGTTTTGTTGAACACATCCAAAAATGTTCAATAACAATTCGTCGTATAACAAAAACCTTTCCAATATTGGTTTGTTTAGACATACACGTATTGAGGTATTTTAGTTCGTGAACAAAAACCATTGACACGAAAACTATGTCAATATAAACGAAAGCCATTTGTAGCAAACTCGTCTCACAACAGTTTACGTCAAGCAGAAAGACAGTATTTTAAAACACTCAATGGTATATCATGATGGCCAATGCTTGTAAATCTAAAAAATATAACCAGAATTTTTGCAAGAAAAGTAGCTGACCGAAATCAGTTATAATATTTTTGCGGAAATTAAATATCGTGATCAATGTTAATCCGTTCATACCGCTAAAATGATATTGCAAAAAAAACCTCAGATGAATTATTCATTATCGTGTGTAAACAACAAAATGATTACAGAACTTAAAAGGTTCACACCATAAATTGAAAATATCAAATCGTTCAGTTTATTTTATAACTTGTTAACTTCTACAGGGATACCCAGAAATTGTTTGCGCTAATCAAAGGAAACTGAACTGAAAATAACACAAAGCTTCGTTAGATAACCTAAGTAATTGAGTTTCTATTTTAATTGAATATAACGGAAGAAGAAAAACGTTCATTTTCGTAGAATGTATAGGTATTCTCCTATATCGTATATACATTTTTTCCGTATAGTGGGTTTACATTAGACACGTTTCATGGCCGACCGCTTCCCTTTCCGACCTCAGTGACATGCGTTAATGATAGCGATTGAATGAGTGCCTTTACTCAGAGATAATTAATAAAGAAATAGGTAAGAGATAGAATGGACTTTCGTTATATAATGAAATAATGGTACATATTTATTAACAATGAATTATATATTTACATGTACTATACAGGGTGTCCAAGAACCTGGCGTCCAACTGGATTCCCACGATGCCCCAAGTTCTAACAGTACTCAGAAAAATATTTTAAAAAATCCACCCCATGTACTTACAGAATTATACTGATTTAAAAAAAAAAGGGGAAATGAGCACCCTGTGACATACTTTTGAATGCTGTGACTGCTAATGCTGATAATTTCGATATTTCTTGGAGGTTTTGTAATCTAGGGTATTGCTGTGTCTAAATAGAATGTAAAAATAAAGTACTTATTGTACCATTTTAAAATAAAATATTATTTTAACTAAAGGTGATATGGAAAACTATTGAATTTCGCAACTTTGACCGACTGTAGTGTAAAAAAAATGTACCAAAATAGTATGGCAAGTGACGTCAAATTTTGACGCGTTTATTCCTCTTTTTAAAAAGGTATAATAGTTACACATTAATTTGAAAAAAAAAATTTTGATAATATTTTTACTCAACAACCCAATTTTTACGATGTCTTACAGAATTCTTAGAAAGAAAAATTTACGACGAATTGAATCTAACCTCTAAAGAATTACTATTGTATGCTCATAAAAATAACAACAGGCCTCTCAAAAAACAGGTTAGACCGTAAGGGACGGTATGTGCATGCATCTCACCATAGTGATTCGTTATTACAACAGGAGGGAGCAAGACAGAAACTATCTTTGCGATTTGCTGGTTCTTCTTTATGGTACCCCATTATTCAGGTAAGAGTGAGGGAGAAAAAGGTTAGAGGTGCGAGTGAGATAGATAGTGACGCTATCTGGGATCGTGCTATTTAGGATAACAGTACGGTCAGTACGAGTACTGTTAGAACTTGGGGCATCGTGGGAATCCAGTTGGACGCCAGGTTCTTGGACACCCTGTATATATAATATATAATAACGTTAGGTCAGATAACGATATCCTAAGTAAGAATCTAAGATACAATATACAGTGAGATATGTAAAAGATATTCATATATCTAAAAGAGTAGATACATATTTTGATTACGCATAGAACTTACATTATTTTTCGAAGCTTTAACACATAATATTCAGGAAAAGTCTCAAGTCTCTAGTCTCTAGTAGTGACTAGAGATTCCCATGACAACTCTAGTTTCATATCTTTGCTCTACTTGATAAATGGTAAGGCATCCGTCATATCTATGGAAATAAAAGTCGTACCAATTTATAACTATGATAGTATGAATGGACAGTTTATCTAATCTGGAGTTCACTATTCAGATAAGGAAAACATTTTTAAAAATTAAATCCCTAAGTGGATGAAAAGGGGCTGCAAATTTTGTATGAAAAAATTTAATCTAAGCGGACGAAGTCGCGGGCAACAGCTAGAGGCTTGATATAGGTTAAGTATATTACATTTATTTAAAATAAAACGATGTAAGCCGTACGTACATAGTGACATGTCGAAAATAATTCTTTGTTAAAATAAACATCAGTAATCTATGCTATCAAACATTTTTTAATCAATGTCTGTCATGTCCGTTGGCACGTTTTTACGTGCGATAAATGACATCGAGTTTAGATAGAGCCATATACCTAATGTGGAGCCATCAGAGCGTATTATGTCAGCCGATAAGCTTCTCGTTTATTATAACTATGTTATATATACTGTTTGTTCTACTTAATTCTACACTCTAACATAACACAAACAACTCGCTGAAACAAATGCGAACTCTATCCATGTAGGAAAGTTTACAGTTGAAGAGAATTCAATGTATAATGGACTTAAATATTAGTTAGTATAATTACTGGTTTGCTATCGAGCTTCAGTCAAAAGCTACAATAATTAAAGGGCAGGTGTCCATTTGTGGTGACTACAGCAAATTTCCCTTCGGGGTAGGCCCTTGTTCAGCAGTGGACGTTACGACCGTTACCTTATGATAATGACATCCTTTTATACACATTTTCAGGGATAACTGGCGGTATAATTAGGTTTTGAACTGGCAGTGCATCTCTGTTTAACCTGCGCTTGTTGTTCTTACGGTGCGTTTCTTGCCAAATAATTTCTGCCGATTTTACATAATTTTAGGGGTAGCCTTTCCTTTTGCATAACATTTTTAGACATAATAACGTGATGTACTTTTGTTTATTCTAATTATATTTTTGCATAACATTATTCACACATAAAGACTTACGTAAAAAATTTTAAAGCATAATTTCCCATAATAATGCTCAACACTATAAACGCAACCTGCTTCTAGGGGTAGCAAAAAAATTACCATGAAGGCTAAGATGGAAGCTCAAATTCGCTCCACTTCGGCCCTAACCTTAAAACCTGCGCTACGAGTCCGAGTCCGTGATTTATACCTAGTAACATTATGTGAATTAAAATTAGTATAGATATATCACATTGTATGCCAAAAAAAAATATACGAAATAAAACATTTACGGATCCGCAGGTCTTATTAGTAGCTATGTAAACTTTCCAAATACTGATTTAGTTCCAGTAAAATATATAATCTTTTATTTATACTTAACATTCTTCTATAATTCCACATGCCACATTCTTCGTGTGGTAAAGGACACGAACTGTTTATTTCAAACTCACAAACTATACAACAAAAAGGAAGTTTATAAAAAGTGTGAAAGTTTCATAACCCGAGTATGAAATAAATAAAGTTATATAATTTTCCCATCGTCGGGTGGTCACGCGCAACTGCCCTTCGCACCTGACGGCAGCGTTCACCACGAGGGACCCCTGTTAACTATTTCTTTGTTCCTCTCCAAAACTCGTAGAACGAATTGATTTAATGTTTCTTTTGACATCAATATAATAAAACGAATCTAACACACGTCTCTATCCGTATTATTATGAAAAAAGGAACTGCGAATAAAATAATACCTACAAGTTATAAAATAGAAACTGTTTCCCTAACGTTCTTTTTTTCAGTTTGTGTATTAGTTTTGATGTTTTATAACTCTTTCATATTGATTATACAAGCTATACGTCTTGGTTTTAAAGGCAGTGAAATATTGTTTTACTTTTGCTACCAGATAATCTAACTTAGTCTATTGATTTACATAACAGTTTTATAAGAAACTTTCTACGAAGAAAAACGATTAAGTATTTGGATAAACATAATACATCACATACAGATTCAATGTTTAGACAAATTCAATGTGGTAAATTGATCTTACTAAGCTTGTGACTAAAATAATGTCCATTTTTGTTTTGTTTGTCTACCTCACGACTATATCTAGGCTTCGGTATAAGCGTTTCGATACCAGTTCGCAGCATAATTTATCATGATTGATTCATTCACCTTCGTTCGCCTGTGCCCCAGAGACTCGTTCTGATTTATCACATATCTATAAATTATGTACCACTTACATTGTGCACCTATTCATCATGTGGATGCCTTAATATAAATCTAGTCCGCAACGGTTATTTATTTATCCTTTGCTTATTATGTTTCTGCTACACATAAAGACTATTCAAATTTAATAAATATTGTATGATATATATTTTTTCTTCCGTGAAGCAAACACTGAATCGCTTTTTAGATTAGGCGTGATTTAAGTTTATATGAACGAGGAGGCAGAAAGCTAAAATCTATCCCAAAATTCCTATCATAGTATGTAGTTTTTCAAAATATTATAAAGCAACTGAGATTACAACATGATAAAGGATTTTCTGTGTAACCAACATTAAACGTGATAAAAGACAATGAGGATAGATGAAAAATCTACGCCCGAGTGCCGACGAATAGACGAGACGCCACTATGATGAAAGTGAAGTAACATTGTCTAGCTGGTTATCTGGTGACAATGATCCATTCACCTCGATGGTATCAGCCAGAAAAAAAAGATTGAGAAATTTAGTCATGTTAATATCAGTTATTGCGTATGTAGGTATATATGTACTAGCTTTCCGCGCGCGGTTTCACCCGCGCAGCTCCCGTTCCCGTGGGAGCTTCATAATAAAATACAGCACAAAGCCTTTCTTAATAACTAAATGGGCAATCCAAAACTGAAAGAATTTTTCAAATCAGCCCAATAGTTCCCGAGTTCAAGAAACAAACTAACTCTTCAGCTTTATATAGAAATATACCTAGATATAACGCGAAAGGTAATATTCATCAGGGAATCTCAGAAACTGCAAGTATTGAGAGTCTGAAAAAGGGGTGCCACAGTTTTTATGAAACTTCTTCTAATAGTTTTATTGTTTAAATTACTTAAAATTACTAATTAATCACAGAAATTTAAATATAGTTAATTAGTTTCCTAAACAATAAAGTGTAATTTTGTAGGGAAAGTATTTTATTTTTCGGGCAATAAACTCACGTAATGGTATCTTTGCTAAAAGGTGTATAAATGAGGCATTTTTTATATTTAGAAACTACACTAATTGAGTGGGCAAATAATCCCTATTTTTTTTTTTTATATTTACAAGTTTATGTGAAACGTCGTGAGTTTTCGTAGTAGCGATTCCAAAACAAACACATTAAGATAGAAATACTTTTGGGCTTAGGAGTGGGAGAGGGCGGCACGGATGGGCGTAGAAACGAGGAAGGTAGCAATGAGCGTAAGAACGGGGTGATGCAAGAACGTAGAACGGGGGAAGGGGGGCACAGGGGCGCAAGCATGGGCATTAGCATGAGGTTATGCCTAGACCAGGGGCATGCAACTATATTTCAACACCCTTACGCTCGAAACCGCGCGGATCAGCTAGTCAGTAAGTTGAATATAGTGTATATTGTACCGATATTGTCATTTTATAAAATCATGTCATTATTATTCGGGTATGTCGGTTCATGCTTTTAGTTTTGAACTTTCCAACGCAGATTGTTATGGTTTCGGAAAGTTTATACGGTTAATACAAGCGTTCATATTTTATTAATATCTATATATATAAAAGAAAGTCGTGTTTGTTACAACACTTATAACTCGAGAACGGCTGGACCGATTGCCATGGTTTTTGATTTGTTGGATTTGTTTCCGTCCCGAATAGCAGAATACATTTTAAAAACAAAAGAAAGTCGTGTTAGTTACACTATTTATAACTCAAGAACGGCTGAACCGATTTGGCTGAAAATTGGTAGGGAGGTAGCTAAGAACTGGGAGAAGGACTTAGGATACTTTTGGGTAGGGGTAGGGTAGGGTAGGGTAGGGTAGGTTAGGGGTAGGGTAGATTAGGGTAGGGGTAGGGTAGGGGTATGGTAGGGGTAGGGTAGGGGTAGGGTAGGGTAGGGGTAGGGTAGGGTAGGGTAGGTGTAGGGTAGGGGTAGAGTAGGGGTAGCGTAGGGGTAGGGTAGGGTAGGGGTAGGGGTAGGGGTAGGGTAGGAGTAGGGTAGGGTTAGGGTAGGGGTAGGGTAGGGCAGGGGTAGGGTAGGGCAGGGGTAGGGTATAAAAGTCCACCCGTGCGAAGCCGGGGCGGGCCGCTAGTAAACTTATAAAAACCAATATTTTGTGGTAAAAAATTATTTACTTGATACAGTTATCAAGTAAATAATTATTAACTTCATTGTTCTGAACGAAATATCTCATTAGTTAGCCACGATTATTTTGATACTTCACCGGCATAGAGCTTATTGAATAGAGTGCCTAGTTAAAAATTACAGAGAGGTGGTTCGTCGTGGTTAGACGTGAGGATGTTCCCTGTGAAGCTTTGACTTTGGCTTACTGTGGTAGCTGGCGTGGCGGATAGTGGAATAATAACCTTTATGATTTAAACGGGATTTATCTTTAATTCGCGGGCGCCTTGGACCCAGGATCTACGGCATCCATGTCATATCCACGGAATTGGTCTATTAAGAGCTACTAAACCTTTTCATAGCTGTATGGTTTCTGACTTCGCTGTTTATCAGCGTAGAATAGACCAACCGGTATCTTTCCATGGGTGTTGTAAGAGGCGACTAGGGGACATACAGCTGATGGATGGACAGAAGCATGTAGAAGCTTACGTTGTAACATTTTACTGCAATGACCAATCCGCCTGCCAAACGTGGTGATTATGGCAATATTCCTCAAAGACACTGGTTAGCCAAGATCTATTAAAGGGTAGCACATGTTCAACAGTGAACCTAAACGGGCTGATTATTACGAGAAGGAAAATAAAAATACAATCACCAATCGAAGACCTGAGACGTGATACAGTGCACCACGAGCACCATCAAGGAGTGTTAACAAGGCGAACGCTACTGCGCTTAAAGATTTTGATCAGTTTGGTCAGTAGGACTGGTAATTGTATTATTATGTTTAAAATGATTTTAGACTCAAATAGATAATCCATATAAATCAGTTTTATTCTACTTAAGTACCTATCTAACTACTCCATATTAATACCAGAGAAATGCTTAAACGAGTAGCTAGTTAATTAAATCAAAAGTAAAATCACATCACCGTTTCTCAGAACCTGAAATTACTTGTTCCGGAATATCTTCTTCAGACTTTAAATGGGTACCGCTGAACATGCCCTGAATAAGAATTTAGATTACCAGCGAAGTGAAACAATTTCTTGTTTTCTTTGCTGAACTAAATAAATATGAATATTTCGTTACACTATGTAGACATTCCTCGACTTGAGCATAAACAATACAGGTATTATATACTTAAGTAGTAGTTTACATATTTCATATGAAATTTTCATGCGGCGGTAGTTCTTCTTGCCAAAAACAATATCTAAACTGTGATCTCTCTCATGACGCGGTAAACTGACATGTTATGACATAAAACCGCGAATGTTGTACGTATTTATGCCTATATGAAAAGAAAACAAGTTGTAATGCAAATTTTTATCTTAATTTTTTGAACGATTTGTTTTTACCACATGTTTGCTTTTGAAGTTTATAGTAAAGATTTACTTAATAAAACAAGTACAAACAAATTAACCAAAAATTATCTTATAAAACCTCGCATATCTACATCAATTTACCTACCTATAAATTCGATAGTTATAAATATCAGTTTCGTAGTAATTCCCTGTTGAAATACTCAATCTAGGTTATTGAGTCGGTACATAACATTTGCTTAATGCAAATTTAACATCATTAAAAGTATATATATAATGATTAAGTTCTCTCACATACAGATAGATCAAATCTCAGTTATTAATGCCTCGAAGCTTCCAATGTTTTTTATTATCCCTTTAACAGTAGGTATACGTATATAATACGTATGGTGATTCCATTTGTTTTTTTTTTTGTAATATAATTTAAATTCATATTATTTTTCCATACATCAAAAAATTAAACGTGTTTCTTTTGAAAAAAGGTCTCCCTCAATACTATTTATTCTATTATTTATTTATTCTGCGCATTCTTTATTTTAGTATATTGATTGTGATGTCATATCAGTAAAAAAAAATATTTCAAAGAAACTTCTAACGCGCAGAGTAGGAACTAACTAAAGCTTACAGTGACTACAATATACAAATTATGTTTTCCGAAAGTATAGCCCCGTTTATAAATAGAGTAAGGTTTTAAACAGTCACAATTAATCTAACATATCCCCTAATCCGATCCAAACGACCACGTTACTGCGGCGGAGCGTAGGAACCCTCTTTCACCTTACTACCTTTTACCTCCTAATTCTATATTATCTAGAGTCGACTAGAGCAGTACGTGATCGGGTAAATGTGAACGTTTTATTGAGATATCGAGACTATGTTAGAAAAATATACTGTATTTGGGACGTAGATGAGGTTTTTTTTACATAGGAAACTTTCCGACGATATTCTGCATGGCACCTTTGTATTCGACTTAGGTTTTACAATTGATTTAGACAGTTAAGATTACGTTTATTCTATCTAACATATACCAATGTATTTCTAAATACATGTACAATAATGGGGCATAGTTTATATATGTATAACTGTTGTCAAGAGATAATATTACTTTATTTTATTAATTCAGTATCTTCCCACAATGGAATTTCGTTGAGACTAAAACTAAATCTATATACAAAGCCGACAATATTAAAAAGAAATAGGTATACAGCGGGCAATAGTCTAGGTAGTCATAAATACGGCATTTCATATAAATGAGATACCGAGCTGTTACGAGTCCAAGAGTACGTGCGCTGAAAGGGCGAAGACAACGTTTATTGGTTGGTACACCTGCTTACTGCGACGTTTCGGCGAACTGTTTTAAAACGCTTGTCAAGTACCACCCGCTTACTGTCTACGCGAAGTAATAAAGTGCAATACTGGAATTACACTTGTGAGAATGTTTTACAATTGTGTGTCAATAAGTCTTATTGAGTAGGTACATTTTTATAGAATATAATATGCCTTTTTTTTTATCACAAACTAAGGTACATTGGCTTATTTCTAGGCAATTTTATATGTGCACATTTTGGAAGTTCGAAAGAAATTATACATATTATATAGTTGAAATATATCTTAATGGCAGTGCTGTAGCTCCCTCTATATTATTCATGATATTTTATTAGGAATACA
Source organism: Nycteola revayana (assembly GCA_947037095.2). Taxonomy (NCBI): domain Eukaryota; kingdom Metazoa; phylum Arthropoda; class Insecta; order Lepidoptera; family Nolidae; genus Nycteola; species Nycteola revayana. Next base: position 14,503,629 of record OX344846.2, on the reverse strand, counting down.
TTGAATGTAAAATAAAAAATTATTTCAAAATTATAAAGCTTCATTGTCCAGTAGTATCATGGGCTATATTAAATTACTAAAATCCCACAGGAACAACAGCTACTCAGGTGAAACCGCGCGCGTTAAGCTCGAACTAAATAAAAACATCCAGTTTCTGGCTTGCGTAAATGACCAACCCTTTTCAACATGTTAACAATACTGTCCTTAAATAAAAAAGTTTGAAAACATTTGTTTTGTACGCTTAATAGGTCAAACATATGTCATGAACAGTCAGGCCGTGCATCGATAGTATCCCAATTTCATTGTTCCAACGAGCGCATATTGAAAAATCTCAATAAATCGGACCGTTTTTATAACTCCTAAAAATATTCATCTGTCATCAAACATAGACAGCAGTTTCTAGGATGATGTTATATAATATGTTGTCGTCGAATAAGGGAAGTAGTACAAAGGTGTTCTAGTAGAGGTATAAAATAAATAGGCCACTTATTTTTTATCATCACATTTTCAATTTTACCATCAGCGTTTATGTGTGCTATGTACCCTCATAAAATGCAGAGATAAAGTTAATATATAGAGTAACAGTATCACCAAATTTAATAGCAGCTTTAGTTCAGATAAAATGCCTCAGTACCTAATCAATTAATTTATTAATGTAGAACCGATAATCAAATAAGAATCACACGATTTCAAAGGGTTTCCATTCGAAGGTATGTCAAAGGGCACACGGGTGCGTAAGGCTGAACGTCAAGTCGGGTTGAGAAGGGCCCAATGAAGGGCTTGATTAATTTTGATACTGCTGCCCACAAGCAAAACAAAAGTAAGAGAATAGTATAACGGTGTGTTTAATTAAATTATTTATTTCTTTTTGTTTGCACCATAACGAAACAGTTTGCACCATACAAACTTTACAACGTATATTAATTTACTTTGTCCCAACAAAAAACCTAATTAATATTGTAAATTATACTTAAATGTTACATGTTGATTACATGTATAATAAAATTCCATACACTCTAGTCTACATCGTTCATACAAACAATTTAATCGTACTAGAACCGATTTAGTGATGAACCGTAGTGCCCAACTCTATAGCCGTTGGAAACTCCATTCTCGAAGTTGTGACCGAATACATATATCTAGATCAAACGATCCAACTAGGTAGGACCAACTTAAAGAAAGAGGTCAATCGTCGAATCCGACTCGGCTGGGCAGCGTTTGGGAAGCTTCGAGAGATCTTCTCGTCCAAAATACCTCAGTGCCTGAAGACCAAAGTCTTCAATCAATGTGTGTTACCAGTGATGACATATGGATCTGAGACGTGGTCTCTTACTGTGTGCCTCATAAGAAAGCTCAAAGTCGCTCAGCGAGCTATGGAAAGAGCTATGCTCGGCGTTTCTCTGCGTGATCGAATCAGAAATGAAGAGATCCGCAGGAGAACGAAGGTCACTGACATAGCTCAACGGATAAGCAAGCTGAAGTGGCAATGGGCAGGACACATAGCTCGAAGAACTGACGGCCGATGGAGCAAAAAGGTTCTCGAGTGGAGACCACGTACTGGCAAGCGCAGCGTAGGACGACCGCCTGCACGATGGACCGACGACCTCATAAAGGTCGCAGGAAGTCGGTGGATGCAGGCCGCTAGCGATCGTTCCCGCTGGAAATCGATGGGGGAGGCCTATGTTCAGCAGTGGACTACAACAGGCTGGTGATGATGATGATGATGAGAACCGATTTATGAGGTTCATTTTCACATAAGAATATCTTTAACGATACAATTTGGACGATAACTAAATCAAATACTATACTTTTGTATTCGAACGTTAATAAAAAAAACATGTCTCTCCAAATAACAACATCAAGCAAACACTAAATCAAAAGCTAAAGTAGAATTTAAGCTATTGAAATGCATTGTGGCTTTTCTTCTTCGCAAACCGAATTTGCGATTCTACATCTGTTGCATAATTATTTAGTATATATTACGTGAACTGAATAGTAATACTAGTAAAATGGCTCTAGAAAAACGTTCAATTTCTACCATTAAACAGAAACACCTGCCACGGCGGCGAGGAAACTGCGCTTCTCAACAAAATTAACGGAAACATCCAAAGCTGGGCTTTGGTATAAAATTTTATGTTTTAAATAAATTAATGAACAATTTTGCAACCGCAAAGATTCCTTTCAAATTTAATTTCAAGTGGTTCCGATTTTTTGAATGGCTACGCTGAATCAGCATCCGGTCACTCGTATTTCATTTGGTTTTTATATAATGAGTCAACCAGATATCGTTAATAAAGGGATACAGAAATTTACGTAGTGTGGCATTGTGGTTTTATGTAAATCAGGTTTTTAATAATGTCAAATTTTTGTGAAATTATTAAGGTAAACAGTTTTCATGTATAAACGAAGTTATATAATTAAATCTGAAGTGAAAACGGATCACCCTGTAATGATTGTTACCGAAGAATTTTCGCATTTTTAGATTCACGCGAGACGCCAGTGTTACTTCATTAATTAACGAAGCCTCCAACCACTTGCGCAACGTTTGCGTCGGGGAATTTAAACATTCCCTTATTTCACTTCGGAAAATCTCACAAAACCAACTTGGAAACAAGTTGGAATGTTAATTCACAAAAGTACGGCCTACGAGAAATTTTAGTATATTTACTGAAACGGACAATTTACCAATGAATAACTTAAAACATTAGAGAAGATGAATTAAATTATTAGATTGATCATAAAATGTTATTTTTATAAATATTGTCTGTTCTATTTTGTAAAACAAACCCAAGGAAAACTATGTGCTGAACCTCCCTGCTAATTTTTGCTAAGGCACTAATGAATGTAGTTAAAAATGTATTTTTATATGCTTATTTTGCTTTTACATGCACAAACAAAAAATAACAAACACTATAATTGCTACCGGAATATGTTGATTACATTACAAAATCCGAGTTCAAATGTAGCTACGAATTGAATAAAATGTACACTAAATGAAAATCTGTTTCTATTTTGATGTCGCGTATCTATATATATAAAAGAAAGTCGTGTTTGTTACAACACTTATAACTCGAGAACGGCTGAACCGATTTGGCTGAAAATTGGTAGGGAGGTAGCTAAGAACTGGGAGAAGGACATAGGATACTTTTGGGTAGGGGTAGGGTAGGGTAGGGGTAGGGTAGGGGTAGGGTAGGGGTAGGGTAAGGTAGGGGTAGGGTAGGGGTATGGTAAGGGTAGGGTAGGGGTAGGGTAGGGTAGGGGTAGGGGTAGGGTAGGGTAGGGGTAGGGTAGGGTTAGGGTAGGGTAGGGGTAGGGGTAGGGTAGGGGTAGGTTAGGAGTAGGGTAGGGTTAGGGTAGGGGTAAGGTAGGGCAGGGGTAGGGTATAAAAGTCCACCCGTGCGAAGCCGGGGCGGGCCGCTAGTATACTATAAAAACTACAACAGCACAAGGAATTTTCAACAAATTCAATTCACAGACAATAGGAGTACTTGTACGGAATTTTATTTTCACAGCGGGGACAACATGTAAAAGTTTGTCCCATATGGTACAACAATAATAAGTTTCACCTTTCAAGTTAACGCCTTAGTTGTTCAAAACCCTTATTTACCGGGACCAAATCGGGTGGAGTATAACAACATCTTGTTCACTCCGTGGCTAGTCATGAATACGGACCGCTGCCCATTTAGAACCGCGGTAATTAACGAAACTTTGAAAACTTTAAACATTACATAATTTACCCATGGGGACCGCAGCCCTCATTTCACACTTCCGACTTACAGCCTATAACCATTTAATACCTTTATAATCCCGTTGGCGGACATATAATTTGCAAGTGTATATATAACTTATGTATTAATAACCATTGAATATTCGAAAGTTATAAAAATGAAAGCGGTTAGCTTTCATATTTAAACGAAGATTTAGATGATTATTTAGATTAAGACGAAAAAGAAAAAGCCCGGAGTTTCTTTCTTCCTTTCTTCTCCGAGTCGTCCACATAGGTAGCTAGTGAAAGGTTGCAGGTTAGCTAGGGTAGGATTCTCGCCGGCGAGGACCGCGTTGCACCCCTACCCCTGCCCTGTGATCCAGCGCCTGTAGGCCGATCACTTCCTTTTATGTTCATAAATCTGACTTATATATCAGTGGTACCACTGGGTCGTGGTCCTAACCCCTTAAGGGTGCCCCCAGGTGTGTGCCACTTAATTGTATGTTTTTTTTCCAAATATTTCTATATTAAACCATTAAAGTCTAAAATAATTAATATGAACATAAACTTATTATGAGTAGAGAAATTAATGACCAGCTGACGGACGGTCTACTTTGTCTATAATATCCTACAATTTGCTAGCGGTTAATTAAGTATCTAGTTTAATTCATAGAATAAGAATAATTGTGTATCATTGTGATTCTGACAAGTACAAGTGTATGTAAATACCTAAGTGCTGAATAAATTCATTATTTCATTATTTCATTATTTCATTATTTCATTATAATAATGTGATAGAATAGCAACTGAATGTGAACTCATCAGTAAAAAAATGTTATTTAATAAAATTAATACTTGATACAAAAGGCCAATGTTTTTTCTAGAGGTAGTATTATCAATCATACCATTTAGTGTGACATAAGTGGACCCTCCTCATGCGAACTCGAAAGTTCCATTACTCATGGCGCCACGCCCTATTCTGATACGTTCTCTTTCAGGCACTCTCACAATTATCTACTAAAATCTTTGTATGTAGAAATCAACTTAACCATGAAAAATTTGCTGATTATAATCTACACTTTAGATACCTACTCGTATCTAATATCTATGAAGCTAAAAGTAGTAAATATTCTTTTATTCCTACTTGAATATTTTAGAATGGCATTTTTATGGACCATTGCAGGCAAGTTTTAATTCTCCGATCTATATAAAATGATGCCCTCGGTTCGCTCAAGTTTCTTAAAACAAGTACCTACTCGATAACCACGGAAACGCCGATTTTTATAACTTAAGGGGATTCACGTTGAATTCTTAACAACTAGGTACATACATATTAAACTTATTTACTTCAGATTCGTTTATAGACCGAATTGTAGTCAAAGAAGAACAACCAATAAAATTCGCGGCTTTTCTCGTTCAATAGCAGTGATGGGCGACAATATAGCATTTAACAAGAAAGTCATATCGTAAACGCAAATGTTACGAATTAATTATTATAGTGTTTTTAATTAGGGCCGCTTAGAAGCGTCTCTCGGTAGGCAGTATTGAAGCAAAGCGCACCGGTCGGCCGACGAGCGGGACTCCGGTTTAATTAAAGTTACGCCCGGTCGACGATAGCATTTCAGTATCTCTTTTTATAGGCTACAAATTCAAGCCGAATATTTGTTCACAATAAAAAAATAATAAGAATGTAATAAAACGAGCACAGAATATACCGTAGGTACTATGAAAAGTGACAGTGTCTGGTACTAGTACCAGACACTGTCACTTTTCATAGTACCTAGGAGCATATTATTACATCTTAACTTAATATCCAACACCAGAAGGGGTAAAGCAATTTTATGACGGCCAAGGAGAGTGATTCCTGAAACTTATGACGCCTATAAACCCGCTCGTGCCGACTTGACGATTTAGCAAAAATTTCGTTCTCGGTCTCACGTTATGGCGTCGTCCGCCTCTGTGGAAATCTTTCAAATTACCCGAATTCGTCCAATAAATGGCTATAATGACAAGGAAAAGTGTAGAAGCGAGATGGTTATAGAAATACAATAGAAGCATACCTTCTAAAAATATAGCTAAAGAATTTGTTTCAACGCTCTAACCTCCGCTCAAACTTCTGGTCGGATTTGAACAATTATTTCAGTTTTGGATAGCCCATTCATCAAGCAAGAAAAAGCTAGGCTTAAGGCTATAATTTATCAACAAGTTCCCACGGGATCAACAGCTATGCGGGTGATACCGCACGCGTTTGCTAATGATATTCCATTTATTTAATTGCCCTATGTGTGCAAAGCGCTACATGCGCTTTCCAGATAAGAAAGCTCATGTTCACCCCAAACAATTTAAAATATGTATAGCAAGGGCTAATTCTTAAAAGTGCATTCGGTGCAGAGTGCAGACTATTCGGTGTTCGCATGAGTTTACCGCATGCGAACACCGAATCAAGCGTATGTAGAAATTCTGAAAGTAGCAAGTCAAGGCCGTTTACATCTTATGTATGTCACTTATTAAAACGTCAAAAAATATCCACATAGACACAACAGCAGTGGACTTTAAGATAGTCTAGCCGAGGCATAAGAGAGGGAATACTCATGAATAAAAAAGGAAGAATACTTACAAGAAGAAATATACCATTAAACATAACATATAAAAATGCATAAGTCTAGCAATTTTGTATTCAGTTCAGCGCCTACTTCTTTATCTATGCAGCAGCAATCCTACCACTTTGCAATAAAGTGTACATTGTTATTACTCAGCTAACAACAGTTTATAGTAACCATCAATAATACATTGTTTCATTTCTTTAATAAATAAAGTGACTTAGCAAACTCGTAAAGATTATTAGTAATAATAACTAGTAAAGGCCAATATTTAATAGAAGCTGACAGTAATCCACGACAGGCAGTGCACTCGGGCGCGTCCTCATCATGAATTCCCGAGGGTGCAACGTTAAATGTAGGCCACCAAGTTCCCGCCGCCCGCCAAGCGGAATATTGCTTTGTCACTTGGCGACATCGCACAGCTTCTCTAAGCCCAAGTAATTGGAAATAGTTGAAATAGACGACTTATAGCAACATCGTTCCGGCTCTGCCACGAACATCTCAGTCTAGAGCAAGCATTGTCACCACCCCTCTATAGTCTAAACTCAACCATACCAATTTATATGTATCTAATTTTATGTCTACTATCCAAACTTACCAGACAGATATCACAGTAAAACTTTTCACGTTCAAAGTAATTAACAATTTAATTAAACTTTTGATTTTAATATCTAAATAGTAAACAAACAATCACGAAGACTAATTAAAACAGTCGCATAAATAAACGATAACAATCACTTAGGGACCTAGGAGGTCCGATAAAAACAGCGGAAAATAGGAGTCAAGGAAACCGCCCGTGTTTAAAAATATAATTTGATGTTGCTGTTTGCCGCATTAAATTGTTACAAAGGTAACATTGGATTGAGGGGAAAAACAAATATATGGTTTCATCATGTGTTCATTTAAATCCTGCTTTAAATTATTCCTATATTATATATGGTAGGTGATGTTAATTGTATAGTATAGGTACATTTAATTTTGTTAATGACTGCTTTTGTTTATTTATAGATTATCGATTATCGCAAAAAATCGTGAAACTAAACTGTTGGTAGTTTAGTGGCACATGATTTCATACAAATTGTTTTAAATATGAATGCCAATTAGCGTTCAACACATCATGTTAGAATATGCAAATTACATTATAAGATGAGTATCTGTATTGCATAATAATTAGATCAGACCATAACACAAGTGGCTGTTGTTGATTGATACCAAGCACGACTGCCGTCGATCAATTAACCACGAACTTGGAATGCCGTGTACCTAATTACATTTCAACATACACTTACAATAGATTTTAATGTAACAAGCTTATTATTAATTTACACGAAGATAGACAGAGATGTATGCAGGATTTAAGCTAGGTAAGGCTCTTAGATTGTGATAGAGTTTGTTATATTAAAGACCTTGGAATGGAAATTTGTGGAGATATATTTTCATGAAATATCACAGAGAAACTGTGTTACGTTATACCACAGTGTATTATCTCTTGACAAATATAGACGTATGCATAATTATAATATAGAATGAATCCATACTGGCCTTTTTAAACAAAAATATTAATTAAAAACATAATTGATTATACTATTTTTTAATTTTAGTACAATCGTCAAATGGTGTGCGGTTACATTGTAATAATAAAACTGCCCCCAGCATTAATATTTTGTTATAATATTTCTAAGCAGAAATACTTAAAGTTAATTTTGTCGGTACTGTTGTTAGTCTTTAAATTCTATCGCTTTATTTATAAAAATGTGGAAGGAATTCTTAGGTAAAACATTATTGTCTAAGATGAAAATCGTTCTCTCGTAACTAACGCATAGCTAAAAATATGTATAATAGTAGGTACTGTCCTTTGAATGTTTTATTCGATAAATCAAACTGTCCTAGCGACAAACAAAAAACTATTGGCAATTGGCATAGATTGTTCAACTTTAGTCAAACTACGACGTTAGGTCAAATTCAAATGTAATAAAATTTAAGCAAATAAAATCTCGTAGCTTATTTTGCCGAATGGAACTTCGCCAACCGTTATAATATGAATATAATAATATTGTACACAATTAATCGTGAGAGTGGGACTTATGTTATAACCACGTGGTAGGCCTAATCAGTATGCGTGCCGCGCGCACAAATACTGTGCCACGTCTCAACACACCACCAGCTGCAATATGCTGAAATTGGTACGTGGTTTGAAGACACAATATTCGTCGGGAATCTACCGCTTTTGCCTAAATATTGCGATAATATCACTAAGACCAAATATAAAAAAATATTGTTAAGTTTATTGTTTAATAATAAATTGCTATACAACACGATGTTATTATTTGCAATGTCTAAAATTACCTACTTTCTATTGAAAATTGTTGTATTTCGGATTATAGTTGCGGAAACTAAAGCTGCCCATTGTCTCCGTCAGACAGAGATAGGGATGAGTAGCTTAAACGGATTAGGATCCCGGGTGTCGTCTGATTATTCCGCTACTTGATTTATGATGACGCGATACGGCAAGGCAAAGCCGACCTGCTTACCTAATAGAGGGAGTTCACTAAAACGGTCAATTTATAGTGTGCCACGTCCCTATACAATCAATTCTGAGTGTATCCCGGCGACAAGGACACGGAAACATTGTGAAATATGAGACCGGAATGTCAACATGTGTATCGAGAAGGGTTTGCACGTAAACTAAGATTGGTTCGAATATAATAAAGCAATTCAGAGGACGTCAATGTTTGTGACTCTAAGTTACGTAACATACAGAAAAAGACATTTAAATGCGGATCATAGCTGTGATTAGCCCGGAACTCGCCTTTCATCCTATCGCCCTACATCTGAGAACGTAAACTAAACGATTCCTTTTGCTGCCGAATTTAGCAGAGCATAGGAGTTGTAATTTCGAGTCATATAAAAACTTTTAAAGGCTCGCATTTTTAGCATTCGTAAAGTTTTGGGGCGATTCCAAATCCACATTTATGGAGTTTCAAAATAGTCATGGTTTTAACGCGCACTAGATAGTATTAATAAGTTTTAGTTCTTACTCGATATACACACAAAATTATGTTACAACCAAAGAAATGTATCTACCATTAACTGTCATTATATCACATTTCAAACAAGACTCCAGACTACAAAAGTGTTATTATCTTATATTTTTACGACATTGACCCTTAGTAATAAAGCTACCGTATCTTTTTTATGATACCAATATCTTGCAATCTTCAAATTGAAATTTTAGGATCACAATGAAATATCCGCTACTTCTGAGAGTCTATATTTCTCGTTTGGACACTTTAGGACGTAAGAGATACACTTAGGTCAGTATTGACCGGTTTACCTTTGTTATTCTGGGAACTAGTACAAATTCTAAAGCAAACATACAGAGTGAATCCTTTGAACTGTGCCTTCCGGATGAAATCAAAAGCCAGGTAGATAGAGATCTACGACAACTTTGAAAAAGTTAGAGATGCGACAACATTGAAAAAAGTTTCTAAGTGTAATTGACAAACAGTAAAATTGCTTTTACGCTCCTTGAGTTTCAAACCACCGCACCGTGATTCCGTTATCTACCCTAATGTAACAAAGAGGAAATATTTGAATTTCTGTTTCAGTTTGTTTGTAATGCATATTGTACTCGAATACTACTGAATGTTTTTTTACCATTACAATTAATTGATGAATAGGCTATATTGTATATATGACACCAGAAAAGAATACGAATCGTAAGTTGATCAACTTTCGTGACGCTCATATTGATAAATTTAGTTGCCAGTTTCAGTGAACGCGCATAAGTATTATATTATTTACTTAATCATTATAACACGTGACCTAACCTAACCAAACGACACTATGCTACTGTTTTTTTTTTTTTAAATCTTTATTTACAATAAAAGAGTTAGGTCACGCAGTGACAAGCCACTCTCATAGGAGAAGAACAAAATAATAATATAAAATTAATTGAACTATACACTTCTATTGCTTAAAGCTAATAATGCCAGAGTGTATAACATACTTGCTTCTTCCGATAGCGGAGAAGCAAGCATGTTATTACATACACCAATGTTATAATTTGTGCTAAACATTTTTTTTCTCAGATCACTGTTTCGACCACATTCCATAAGAATATGGTGTACATCTTCTATTATATTACATACCGAACAATTTGGTGAATTAACTTTACCCATCAAATATGCAAAACTATTTAACGGGATATGACCTGATCGAAGTCTTAGACACTATGCTACTGTTGTAACAAAACAAAAAAATGTCAACTTCAATAAGTACTGTTAAACTCCATTGGTTTAGGTTAAAAAAAATGTAACCACCCGAAACCTCGTTAGTTTATTAACTAACTAGAAAGTGGTTCAACTTACGATTTTTATAAATTTTCGGTGACATAAAATAATATATTTCTACTGAAACTAAAGATCCACAGACATATTGCTCGGGACAGCACTGTAATAACTATTGGACCGAAAATTATTCTGTACAAAATAGACTGTAACAATTGTACCTACTCGTAAGTAATTAAGACACAAGAGTTGACATAGACAACATAAGTGGGCACACTCGGTCCGGTCCTATGTCAAATTAGTCGTCGACTTCAATGACAATTAATCATAATTACTATTATAAAAAAATAAATCCAAATATTGAGTTACATGTAGGTATTATTATTTTTTATTATTTTGCTTTTGTTTATTCTACTCTACATGTAATGAATGTGTCCAGTTCAAAAATGAAGTACTGTAAATTTGATCTAAATATCATTCTTCTGTAGGTGACTCAAGTTTAAGTCCCGCTGGACGGATCAATTTATGAATTTATGTACTCTCCATTGGAATAGGTAATGCTAAAAAATAAACATAACAAAGCATTTTCTTTTAAATTATAATTCCTTAACAACATCTATACCTATAAAATCCTTTTACTGGATGTAATATGACATACCGCCAATGCATTATTTTTTTTTAACATTGTACATATTGATAAAATAAAAATGTTATTATGGGCACAAAGTTTGTACGTAAGAAAATTTTAGAAAATCCACGGGTAATGTCAATACGACCGATGTGTTCTAGTGGCGCCGGTCGTGAATAGCTAGTAACATATGAGTCAACAGTGCCGTAGTGACGGATTTAACCTAAATTTAGACAGATAAAAAAAATCTGGAAATAAACACGACTTACCTGAATTCGGTTGGTTGTCTGAGTTCGGCCGCGCCGAAGGTGCTCCGTCACGGGCCTCGACCTCCAGGGCGTAGGCTCCCTGCTTTTCCCTGTCGAACACCACCTTCGTGAAGATCTCGCCTGTCTGCATACTGATCTCGAAGAAATCTTTTCCCTCATTCCGCGGCGAATCCACTATATAGTAATACACCTGAAACAAAATAGTTTCATTTAACATATATACGCAATACGAAGACAAATATATTGGTCTTTATCGAAGCCCCACCCTATTCTAGAATACGTATCATAGACGCCAAATTCAAATATCTTTTCTTTTTATACATCCATAAAGTGTAGCTGTCAGATGTCACATCAAAAAACTCATAAGAACGTTATTTTAATAGAGCGAAGTAAATGTAGTCTTCTATAGCTCATATTTATATAAAATTACTGCAAAAACTTCCTGTAATATGACGTTTCAATATCCGCTCCCGGTTTTCACTTTGACACGTTGTACATGACACCTATATCAATGCGTGTAAAAATATAAAAAGCATATTTACGAAAGATTCATCAAAATATAGATTTCAACAGGAGCAAAGCCTGCCCCGGTATATGTTGACATATGTCCAATTAGTTATTTTAGCTTTCATTTATGGAAAAAATAAGAAGAATCGTCTCGGAAAAAATGTCTGAAAACGAGTTTGGATTTTGGGATAATGTGTAACGTAAAATAGGTTAAGAAGCTACGCTGAGATAAACATCATTATTATTTTTTCTTAGTTTATTTGTAGGTATATGCTACAGTTGCAGTTTTTATTATGTAAAAATCTCGTATCATAACGACTTGTCTATCTAAACTGTTTCTGAGGTTGTAAAGGTTTATCTTTGGATGTAACTTACCGTTATTGGAAATTTTATTACCAATTAGAAAGCCACTTTATTTGTGAATATCATAGGCCGTCTTAGGATATGCGTGCGGGGCAGCTTGCCTATGACATAAATAGGTATTTATTAATTAACAATAACTTGCTAAACTAAAGAACGCAAAAAGATTTTAAATTGATCCATGAACCATCTTTAATTATAACTTTCCACGCAATTACAGTTCTTGGTTTAGTACGTACTAAAAACAATAATAAGAGTTACTTCAATATTTGAACGAATAAAGTTCTTAAGAACAATTGCATTTAAAAGTTCTTAAGTTAATACTGTAAAACGAAGATCTTGCCATCCGCCTTTCATCTACTTACTTCACTTTTCATCATATCAAATTAAACCTGGTACTCGACGACATTAAATATGTGCTATCATAAGTTGGGACAAATTAATAGCAAAGAAATTTTTCACTAGCATTCCGTCTTTATGCAGATATTTTTATGAAAAGCTTATTTTAAGCAGAAGTTTAAAACTCGGCAATTTAATAATATATATTTTTTTAAGTATATGGTACTCGTAAGCGTTATTATTAGAATGTGTTATTATCATACAAGGAACACTTATTTCCTTGAAATACAGCATGAACGTTTGTATGACGAAGTGCTGACGCGACACGTGAATGTTACTAAGGGATTTCAGAAAATTTAATTATTCATATTTTTTAAAATATTTTTGTATTTTGTAATATCAATGTTTTCTTATAAACTTTCTCACCAAAGAAAACGTACATGCCACGTACAAGCGGCCGTAGCCCAATGGCTAGGGCGTCGGACTTGTGATCTTGAGGTCGCCGGTTTGAACCCCGCCCATTGCATTACTGACGTGAACCCACTCGTAATACAAGCATTTTAGCTTAGCACGAGGGGTTAACAACAATGCAAACAATGCAAAAGTCTGCTTGTAATCTTTTATTAAAAAAAAGACTGTCATCTGATATCAAACCAGTAGCCAGTGTATTAAAATTTGTGTCAGATCGCAATAGGCTTCTAACATCGTATAACTATCGTCATGGTTTTTGATATGACAACTTAAATATAAGAACATAACGCTTAATCTGAGACTGTGGTAGTTCCATATAAAGTAAGCGCACTCTTCCGATTTGCTACATTAGTAGGTATAAGGTAGGTATACACTAATATCAATAACCAACTACCTAAAGAACAACAAAAAAATAAAAATTGTTTTTCGTTTTGTTGATGTTTGTGTGATGTGAATGTTTGTACAATGCAGGAAACTTAATCAATTTATACATTAAACGACGGCAATGAATTTAGTTATTTACAATTGCACATCAATTCAATACGCAATCACTATAGGTGAAAATTGCATTTTTATTCGAGCGCTCACGAAAATTATAGGCAGAGCAAATTGCATAACTTGCATATTTGAACAAAAATATATAACTGTCCGTGCCACCGTGTCTGCGCATGTTATCGTGGATTAATTAAAATTGCACGTTTAAATATACAGAAATAATTTACGAATCGAGCTGTTCGCTTGTAAAGCACGTTTAACGACTGTTAATAAAGATTTATCAAGTTTGGACAAGTGTAATAAGAAGATTGTTTTAATTATTCGGTTTTTTATTAAATTACTAGCGACCCGCCCGGCTTCGAACGGGTGCAATGCTGATGTATCATACATATAAATCTACCTCTTGAATCACTCTATCTATTAAAAAAAACCGCATCAAAATCTGTTGCGTAGTTTTAAAGATCTAAGCATACGGGATACGGGGACGGACAGACAGCGAAATTGTTTTATACTATGTAGTAATGGTGCGAAATGTTCAGTATGGCGCGGTCTCATTGAAGACAATAAGCTATTTTGAACAAGAACATCCTAAACTTGAGGTTATTGGAGGAATACATGAGGTTAGAGAGAAATGGCAATATCGTACCTAGTTCAATAGTTTTCGGATCACTTACTACCTAATGACATTCCAGCTCAACTACTACAACTAGCATCTCCAGCAGACTGTTTGCTACAATAGCTTAAAGGGTTAATGTTTCTAGCTGTGTAATATGCTATTGCAGAAATTGGATCGCTAGTCTATCAGATAAGAGCAAGTCCATGTATTGCATACTAGCTTACTATTTGATATTACCATATTAGCCACATTTATTAATTTAAATTAAATACACAAAATATCTTGTGTTAATTTTTGCGATGCCCTCCCTCCCACAAATAATATGCACAATATATTATTATATTAAATTAGTATGGATTTTCGCAAAATATCACCTGATTCTATTTAATAAAAAAAATTTAACCAACTACTTACAATTTTCTGGTCTAATTAGCATAACAGACAAGCACTCAACGGGTTCAGATTTTAATGGGATCACAGCAAGATGAGCTTATTATTTTTTGTTTCGTAATGTACTGATAATAGTTCTTCAGTAAAAGACTTTAACTGAATTACACAATACTAGGGCCATATAGTATTACTTTTATACATATGTATACTGTACACAAGTATTAACTTTAATACATACGTAACATAAGTAAGACTCTAAGACGCAAACAAGATACTAAGTGGAGACCGTATCTAATACTCACGTATTGAAATTTTGTCAGGACTGAAGGGTCAACACAGATTTAATGTTAAACAGGTCCAAAGGTTACGCATGACTTACTATATATAATAACAACTGGAGCATGATGTGATGTACCATAGGTGCTCCTTTCATCAATTCTAAGCCTTTCATTCCACGTGACGTGTTTTAAATAACCCAAAATAGGTCAAGAGTCTAAATTACGTATCTTTTTTTTAATCTATTGTAGCTTCAAAATGTATTATTACCTATACGTGTACTATAAAATTTTATAATAAACGAAAATCATATCGCACAATAAAAAAATAATTGACTGCAAAAAAAGAATTGAAATTTTTAATTTTGCTGTTAACTGCGCGTAGTAAAGGAGGGTAGAGATATAAAATTGCGAGAAAAGTTTTAAAAGAAATTAATTGAAGAGGTGAAGTAAATAAAAGGGGGTGGCATACATAATATGTCACAGGAAGTATTTGCTAACACACTGGAGGTAAAGGAGGAGATCGGAGCTAACTAGTAAATTGATTACTTACGTTCAGCTCTCGATGTTTTAGTACTTAATGCGAGCACTTACTCTTTGCTATGATGAAATTAAATCAAGATCGTAAAGATAAATCACTCTACGTGCTTTAATTAGAGATTGGCTTACTTTGACATAATATGAGCAAAGTTATTACTTGCTGTTTGAATTTTATTTAACAAGAAATTACTCTACACAACAATGACATTTTCCTATAAAAAATTTCAGCCTTCTAGAATCAAACGTTCTAGAAATGAATCCACATTCATAACACTCAACTACTAAGTCGAACATAATATATCCGATTATCAATATAATTTCCCATCACTAACTTGTTTTCTTCTGTTACTTTACAAAAAATTGACATACATAATACATATAAGTATATCATTAATGTTATTATCCATTTTAAGTACGCACTACAAATCACATATTATTTAATACAATTAAATAAATCATCAGCCCGTATATCAATTGTTCCTAAAACTACAGTACCCAAACTCTCAACCATCATAAAAAATGTCCTGGTTTAGTAAAGCTTATCTAGAATTTGATCTAAAAAAGTGCATAGGAAAATAGCGTGTACTATTGATTTTGTTCCTATCTGCGAGCATTGTGCAAAATGTATGAGCAGCTACACTCGAATTTTAGATGCTTTGTATTTTTAATCTATATAAATAAAAATGTGTTGCTAAGCGTCAAACGACAGGCTCGTTCGATTGAGCTGATATTTATTTTATCCTTCTCCCTATGGGTATGAGTAGCATGGCAATGAAGAGAGACATATTATTTACCGCGGCAGTCGGGATGCCTATTGCTTTTGTCTTCGAACAAAAGAAGAATGATTATTTTTAATCCAAGGCCCGTCGCGTCGGGTCGTGGGGCTTTTGGGACCGGGACCGCGGTCCCAGATTCCACCTATAAATGAAATATTTATTTTTCAGTAGTATTTTAGGACCACAAATAAAAAAGTAAAGTATGTCTTACGAAAGTACGGTCAACCAAAAAATTTTGAATAAGTATAAATAAAACTATTTTTATTAAATTATATATTGTCTTTTATTTTCTATTATAGCTTTCTATTGAAATAAAAAATATGTAGGTACTTATTAAGAAATATAATTACTATACTATATTAATATCATAATATGTTTAAAAATTAAATATAGCAGTTCAATTAAAAATATTTATGTTTTTATGACTTACATATACGCAATTGCACATAACAATATCCTACCTAAGAATAGTTTTATTTATACTTCTTTAAAAGTTTTTTGGTTGACCGTACTTTTGTAAGACATACTTAACTTTTTTTAATTGTGGTCCCAAAATACTACTGAAAAATAAATATTTCGTATATAGGTGGAATCCGGGACCGCGGTCCCGGTCCAGAAAGCCCCACGACCCGTCGCGTCGTAGTTTTGAACGGGAGTCTATATAAAACATCTAAGTGCTAATGCTTCACAATTTGGTTCAAGAATAAAAACAATATGACGGCTGCATTTTACGTTATATTATACACTAATAGTTTTGTTACAACATTATGTTTTACAAAAGTAATCATATATACAAATGACTTACTCAAAATACATTCATATCTACGCTTAATCCAATACCTAAATTCTACATATAATAATATAATTCGTATAGGTGAAACTGTTCTTTATATATCGAAAGAAAATATTAGATACGAAATTAAAACGAATATTAATTTTCCGTAAACAAACTCCGACATTTACAGCTTGGTCGACGAACACAGCTAACCTAAAATCTAATAGTTTAA
The DNA here is from genome assembly GCA_947037095.2 of Nycteola revayana. Lineage (NCBI taxonomy): Eukaryota > Metazoa > Arthropoda > Insecta > Lepidoptera > Nolidae > Nycteola > Nycteola revayana. Next base: position 14,486,361 of record OX344846.2, on the reverse strand, counting down.
TTAATTACCTCGACAGATACGGGCCATGTTGCACAAACGTTTCACAATAACCGTTACGGAATTATTAATTTAAACCAATAAACGACGGACAGAATACAAAATGCTGCAATACAAATAACCGAAAACCACTTACCTACAGTATATTAATAAAATAAACCAAAGAGAGATAAGCCTGATTTTAATGAGTATTTTAATTAAAGCCACTTTGTTGCCCGGTACAGGTGCAAATATTATCTATAATCTTTATGATTATTGAGTGCTGAGACTGACTGATTTGGTTTTGAGCTTTATACATAACGTACAAAGTAACTCTAAACTGAAATAGGACAATATATTAATAAGTTGCCAGTAAAAGATCACATCTCGACCTTAAGACGCCAGTTGTCCATGTACTAATTTTTATTTTTGGATTTTTTTTTATAATGTACAAGTTGTCTTATTTAAAACTTTAGGTTCTACAAAACTAGAACTTAGAAACTATAGAGGTAAAACTTGGTTTAAAGTTTATATGGACAAATAAAAATGTACAGAACACAGAACCTCTAAAATAAGAATGGAATAAATTCTAGCCAAAACGGTAAATTAAGCTTACGCAACGAAAATTTTTGGGAATCAATAATCACATATAATCAAATAATCAAAGAATCACATCGTTTGTAGTAACAATTACATGTGTAGTAGGTATATTGTTCACCATCCGGTCCCTTGCTTTGCATTAAACATTTCAATGTCCTCGTAAACCCCAAGACCGAGAGGCTCGCGAACTGTGCGACAGTAACATATGGTTGAATGTTACTGTTGCACTTCGCTACAGTTTGGGCCTCTATGGGCCGTAAAAAACTTAAAAATCATCACCCCATAATGTATATCGAATAATCTCCCAGAGACAAGAGTCTAAACCTCAAAGGAATTGCGGAAATTGTTAATTTTGCTGTTTGAAACCATATACCTAATAAGGTATGTATCTGTATCCTTACTCATCTATATATATATATATATAAATGAATGTTTTTCTGTATGTCCTTTATAGAATCGTAAACGGCTGGACCGATTTTAATTAATTTTTGTATGTGTTCGGGTGGCGCCCTCGATAGTTTTAAGCTATGAAAATTAACGCTGTTGGTAGTAATTCTGAAGATATAATATAAGGTTTCCATAAAATATAGTTTTAGAAAAAAATCAGAACTGGCTATTCTGACGTGCGAAGACTTACAGCTATTACTAAATTCTCGACTTCAGTCAGCCTCGCTAGATACCTATAAATCTATACATATATATATGTACCTACATATATAATAACAGTCCGAAAATTCTATAATGTTTCGTAAGGATTCACAATAAAGCAGATATTCTGGTTAAACGAATTTAATATCTGCAATTTAGTTAAGGCATTGTAAAAAACAGCTTCGGCTCAGATATTTAACAATTATGTTAAAAGGCATTTTAGTGGCAGCCATTTTTTAATGGTGATTTCCGTGTATTTGCTGTTAAAGTTAGTGCGCACTTGATTTCAATTACTTACAAAAAATATATGTATATTCAATATATAGGTAACTGTTAGATAAAATTTATGCTCAACCTTACCGAGCACAGTCTTAGAATACGTATACATACTCGTACAACAAAAAAATGGGGCAAAATAACCAGCATTCTGGCAGCTTTGCCCCGTTTACCTAGGTAGGTAGATAGGTAAGCAGTGCTAATTAACAGTTACAATTTTAATTAGTTCTGCTTACCTATCTACTGACTACTGTGTAAAGTAAATAGCCTAGCCGTTGCGAGGTTCTTTTAAATTCATTCTGCTGCCGGGCTCCGTAGACTTAATGTTTCTGATTAAAGTTTTATGTTTAATATGTAATAATGTCATTTATGAATCGAAGCAAAGGGATTATATACAATATAATTAAGAAAAAAAAGGAAAATAAACTCTTAAGTTTGTCCTCCTATATCTACATAACGACTAGTAACAAGAAATCCAGCACATTACTATCATATATTAGAACACTAATAGGAACTGTTATATTTGCTAAAAATCCTGTTTGTTAAAGAAAAGATAAATTTAGTACTGAAATGTTATTCACAATGTAGGTACCTACGAGTAGTAGAATCACTGGCAAGCGCGTTGAAAAAAGTCGCTACACATTTAAAATTCCGGGCACTAATGTTTATGTAGTATTACAATATTCAGGAACTTATAAAAAAAAGATTGAATCAGAAATGGAATGTAGCCACAGAATTTTGCTGTAAGGGGTAGATTTTTAAAAATCCTACATCATTCAGCAATCACCTTTATTTTGTTGAATACCTGGGTCATATAGAAAATTCACCCTCCAAGTTTCAGGTCTAGATCAGCAGTTTAGGCTGTGCGTTAATACTTCAGTTATTTATCCAAGAAAAACGTTACTTTGGTCCAGTGGGTCGGAGCGTGATATTTTGTAGCCTATATGGTAATCCAGCTTATAAACTATCCGGTTGCAAACTTTCGCCAAAATCGGTTGAGTAGTTTTTACGTGAGAGGCTAACAAACCTTTATAATATTAAGTAAGGATTTACTTTTATTGTCAATATAGATACTCCAGTCTGTCTTCTAGTAATCTTTATATTAATACCATTATTGTGTACTTGGAACGATAAAAAAACATATCACATTTCTCATTGTGCCACAAATATCGTTTGAGTTTATAAACCGCAACTTTATACATTTTATGCTAATTAATCTGATAGAGAAAATCTCTCTTACTTATATTAAAGTCATAATTCTTAAGTACCATTCACTCTGCAAAACCCACATTGTATGCAAGTATGAGAAGTGGGGGTGTAACACCTATTTACCCAGTTGACTTCTTTTTATGTTTATTTAAAAAAAATCCATTTATTACGTTACGTTCTTAAAATTGCATAATGACGAGTGTGATATATGTTCTACAAGTTGTAAAGTGGATATTGCTACGGATTACTACGGGAATTGTTACGTAATTTCGTAGATCAGGTGGTTAACGGTGGTTAGTAGATTTTTTGATTATAATATTGTAATTATTATCATAGCAAGACCCGTTTCATAGTACCATTATATTTTTAGTTATTTATCGTAGCTGTTCTCCATAAATTACTAAATTTATAGATAACAGCTTATTAGTTGTAGTTCCGACAATCTGATTGCTCAGCACTTTATCTTTTTAAGTTAACACAATAATTGATTTATAATTAACATTACTAATTGTTCTCCTATTTTACAACGCAATGCATAGTACCTAAATAATTATGTAGTGGTAAAATGCTGGTAATGGTACGACGAAAAACCGATAATAATTACATTTTTAGACGTATATTTTATACACTTTATTCACACACACATATAAAAAATGCAGCATTAAGAAGAATCTAAATCAGATATTCGCTTATGGGAAATCAAACGCCCAAAAACATCTAAAACTAGCTTCCCGGGCGCAGTTTCACCGGTGTAGCACCCGTTCCCGTGCGAAATTCAAAATTAAATTATAGTCAATGTTACTCCTGGATAACATAGCTTTATAATAATGAAAGAATTTCTGAAATCGGACCAATAGTTCCAGAGCCTATTCAATGCAAAAAAAAAAACAAACAATGAAATCTTTCCTCTTTACAATTAATATAGATAGTAAAGAAACTTACCTGATTGTTCGGGAATGTTCCGTCTTTATCGATAGCGTTGACTTGCGTGACTTTCGTGCCAATCGGTTCGCCTTCTAGAACAGTCTCTTGTTCTCTCTCTGTGAACAGGGGTATCTCATCGTTGACGTCCTCCAGCATTATGAACACCGTTGCTTCCGAAGCCAATTGCTGCGCTCCATTATTCTGAACACCAAATATACCAAAATTAATATCAAAGCGGTGCCAGCCGTCCATTAAACAATTACGCGCATTAACAAAATAAATGAGTTCGCTGTTGTCATAATTTAATATAACTGCCTACCACAAAATTTTGTAGGTACGGTTGCATCGGGTCAATTAATATACGATCCACACCCAAAAACATAGTAATAACAAACAATTATAGCAGCAAAATAGCTTTCTAAATGTTTTAAATAAAGTCGAAAGCAGAACCATTGTATATTGGAAATTCCAGAAAACAATACTGCCGTTTGTTCTTTCATTTATTCGTTGACATCAAATCAAACGAAACAAACTATAGCTAATCTAAAATTTAAAAATCTATAAGGGTTCCTTTTTTGCCATTTGGCTACGGAACCCTAAAAACCTTTGTTTGGAACAGTAAATTATGAACAACAGCATTACACATATTTATTTACCGTAAGCGATCTTTATATTAAACAAAAGACGTGATATTTACACAAAGTTGAATTAATAATACAGTAGGTAACATGTAGATGTATGTATATATGTCACATATAGAAGATAAAGCTCACCTCGACACGAATGGTGAGATTATATTCCTTGATGCTTTCATAGTCGAGGGGATGATTAACCTTTATATCGGCCCATGTAAATCCGTTATCAGCTCTTTGTTGTAAATAGAATGTGTGGAATTTGTTAGTCTGGGCCGTAGAGCCGGGCATCAGCCGGTAAAACACGGTCGGGTTGTTTTCAATACCCGAGCTGAAAATACAATAATTCGCTATAAAATGAATATTACATTTTCTTTATAAATTGTTGACCATACAAATATCTACTTTATCTTTATGCACAGTACAACACCAACAACATTAGTAACTTTAATATATTTAAAAGGACCCATTTAAAAATCTGAAGAAATTAGAGGAATACTTTTATAATTCAATGAAATAGGGTCAACTCGCCGGTGGGAGAGAAATTTAAATGAGAGAAAAGATTAACTTACATCTAATAGCAATACAGTTACGGAAGGCTTGTTGTATTCAGTAATTAAATGATGTTATATAAATACCGCGTCATAGACTCGTAATACGTGTTTCTACCAAGACTATAAATGAAAAAGCAATTTTGAAAAGGGCACATTTCATTTTACAAATTAAATTATATTGTGCCCTTTTTTAAATTCGTCATTCAAAAAGAATAACAATTCGTTAATATTATTTTTCCAAAAAACATAACTAGAGAACACAGTTTGTTATTATTACGTGTTTGAGCGATATTATTCAATGATGTTTTATTATATTATTATTAAAGGGAACTTTATAACTCATGGGTACTTGTAATACAGCTAATATTTTTTTTACAGAAACGTATTAGTTTCGATATAGCCTAGGTCACGGTTTGTATATAGAATACTATGTCAAACATTTTTGTATTTATTTTAAACATATCAGTATAGTAATAAATCTATGTCACATCCCGCAACCATCCAAAATTGTACTAGGGTTCAGTGCAATCGACAGACAGCTGCAATTATACGGGACACTTAGTGAGCCTTTGTTAATAAAGCTTACGTCCTATACTCTAGCAACAATCAAATATGTGAAATACACCATTCTCTGTACTGTGTCACAAAATGCAATCATTCAAATCCGCATCAGTGATAGCGATTGACACTATAGTTTCATATCTATTTAATCCGAAACGCTTTAAACGGATTGTCACTAATTCTCCATTGTTAATATCGGGACCATTACGCTTCGATGATTCTTTTCTGTGATCTTTTGAACGAATAAATTATGAATAAGGGAATTAATTGTTATACCTAAGTGCTGACTTGGATCAAACCGCACTGTAACTGTATTGCTAGTGGAAATTAAATCTAACCATAGTCACGAACACACCAGAGTTTTATAAAGTGCTTTCAAAATACATATATACCATCCCTTTAACCTGGCTATTGTCATTTAAAGTTATTACGAAGAAACAATAAATTTTAGTTATGTATTAAAGAAATAAAATTATTTTAAAATACGTGTTGGGTACTTTCGCATAATGTCATTCCCTAATACTGGGTGTGCTGGCTGCGCCCAGTTGATAGCTGAGTGACTTCACCTTGCGGTTGAATAATGTATTTTTAAGCAAGTTTATTTGTAGTAAACATTTTAATAGATAAAATAAAAATTATAATTTCACCGAAATTTATTCACTAATGTAATCACTTTATCTACATTATAATATTTATTGTTATATTTTAGAAGCACTTTATATTGGGAATACCAAAGTACTAGAAAATGGCAATAAAGAACTATTAGCGAAATGTAACAAGATAACAGAAAATTGCTATGAACAATATAAAGTATTATTTAAAAATTTTGAGACTATAGAATCATCAAAAATTATAATGTATTTTAATAGATGGAGAAAGGATCCGTTCTGGTATGAACGTGGAAGACATACAATCATTCGTTTATGTAAAATAAATGAATGAATGTCGGTAACAAGTACTTTCACAACAACCATTATGACTTGGCAAAATGTAATTTATACTATCATGTCGATTCCTCGATTTAATTTAACCATATAATACTCGATTTGAAAAAAAGCCACAAAATCAGTACGATTTACAAAGCTTTACATTTCACATGGGTCGTTAACTTCGCAAAACTCCGACATTGGCAAAATTGTGGAAGTCTCTCCGTAAAGACCACAACAAAAGAACTGAACTGTTATTTTCAAACCGATGTGAACTATCAACACTAATTTCCAAAACCATTCTCAAAATATAGATATATAAATATGTCCACCAAGTTATAATCGCTCCGTGAATTCCCGCGGACGTGCTATGTCGCGGAATGCATTTAATGTTTGGCATGTTCGATCCGAAGCATCTGTTTGAGCTCGGAATATTTCGGATTGAACATAATATTGAGAATTAGTAATTAGGTGGGTTAGTAATGGTTTCGCCTTCATGTCTTTGTGAGTTGAAATGTGTAGTTTAGGACGAATAGACATTATAGATGTGATTCAAACTTGCCGATGGTTACTCAAGTGATTGATGCACTATGCAATTAAATTAATAGGTGGCGCAGATGACAGTGACACACGCACTTTTTAGTAAAATATAGAATTTACACAATTAAAAGCAGTAACGCAAACCGTTCGGTGCACAGTGTAATTGTATATGTTCTATTGTTACAGACTAAATAGTGCGTCAGGTATAGTCTGTCGTCTGCACTGTACCATAAAGTGTTACGAGCTTTTCAATTGTAGCCCGTCGCACAGAAGTGATGCACATACATGATAACGTTAAACGAAATGACACCTAATTGTATACTTACGAAAGAACCATTTCTGGGAGTAAAATCTGAATTAATACGGTGCACGGCCATAGAATAGATTGGCTTTATTATGTCGATTTTATAGAAAAGGCAATGATTTGCCTTCAAATTGTACCGTAATTGAGACCCGTGTCACTTTAAATTACATAATGAGGATATTTCATAAAATTGATTGATATTGGACACAAAAAAAAATCTAACCTAACCTAACTTCGTAGAGATAGTAAAAAAGATAATCAAAGCTATTAACGGCTGTTACAGGGTGATATGCAAGTACGTATTTCATTATCGGGTAGTTTAGTAATTATACTTATAATTTAAGCCTTATAATCAGATAACATAACAGTAAACGAGTTTACGGTAGCATAGAAAACACGCTGGGTACCTATAGTTCGTAAGAGTGATAAACTATTATAAACTAGAACACTTAATCAAAAACGAACTTTAATGTTTTGGCTTGCAAACTAACTATACGTATCGGTACTTTAGGTAATTTACTAACTACAAATAATCGGTTAGTCGCTACAAATAACCATGCTATGTTGAAAATTCGTGAAAGTTTATTAGTTGCGTGTAAGTGTAAGTATCATATCTTGACTTCTTAGCATCGTCTGTATATTTTGAATAGTTTAGTAGTAACATTTATTTATCACATTATGACGAAAAACATAGTCTTGCGTTTAGATATATTTAATAATTCATGATTTTGAAAAAAAAATGAATAAGGAAAGTTGAATGTAAGCAATAACTACAAAATTTCAAAAGCATCCTCATGTTTTCGTATAAAATATCAACAAGATCAGTTAAGCTAGATCAGTAGTGATAACCCAAACAGAAAACACACGAAAACCCTTTTACTTTTATGTTATCTGTACCTACAACCGTACCATATATTATAAAAATACTCTTTGCTAACTTTGTTTACAAGGGTGCCTTTATAACCCAATAACGCATGTAATTGTAAATTTATATTTCCGGCTTATTCTCGGTTTTCATGACTTTATTCAAAAGTTCCTAGTGCCAGTTGAAGAAACTGGTATAAAGGTTAGTATGTCCTTTTATACATTGTTTTAACCATTTGTATTTAGTATTTAGTTTAGAACCCGACTCCTCTGCCTGGTGAAAAACCTAAAGTCTTGTGACACATAATATCAAGTCCATTAAAAAAATACTATTCTATGAACTTGTTTTAACCCGTATCACAGATCACAATGCTTAATAAATGTTTTTACTTATTAATATTTCCCAATTCGACTAATTACTTACCTGCATTATAAAATTTATATTTATTTTTAAGAATATATCTATTTGACTAGTCTAACAAACTCAATCAAGTCTCAACTCATCTCAAGAGAAAATACGTAAATCAATTTGAAGTTATTTATTTGGATAGAAGTATCGTCTAGACGGATTTACGTGTTTCATCGTAAATTGATTTGCAAATATAAGGTTAAATTAAATAAATAGATATTGAATCCCTTTTAAATAAGGTTAGTACATCTAATATTGACTAAAAGCTGGCGGGACCGGAATAATCTATGTAGCTCGAAATAAATAAAACGTTACACTCAGTTTCCGAAAGAAGTATCAACCTATCAACGCTGAAATTTTATTGAACTTCTAGTTAAATAAGTTACTTTTAATTTGAATAAGACACTTTTAGTTGTATTCTATTCATTTATGTAAAAGTAGCTGTCAAAACTATTTTCAGGTGTGAATTCCGATACATGGGCCCCGCTCCCTTCGAGGCTGACCCATGAGGAGTAGGGACGCCTCTACACTCCGGGCGATTCTATAATTGGACAAATAGGCCACTACAAGTGTGGCTCAGGAGATCCCGCGGTGCCACATTGGCCGCGGGTGCCGTCGGGGGGTCGGATCGCTTAGGCGTACCCGGCCCCCGCCAACGGCGGATCGAAAGTGTCCGGGGGGGTTTTAGTGGTGTAGGGTCGTCTCCTCGTGGTATGAGTTTAGCATATCACGCTATGGAGAGGGCGAGTCCCACACATTCTGCCGCCAGCGCGCGAATACGCTGCAGCGGCGGTGGGAATGCGTAAAAGCATTTCACGATTGACAAAAAAAAAATGTAAATTCCGATTAGTTAAATAGGATTGGACTCCAGCATCGAGTGACAAATGTAATTTTGGATGTAGGTACTGAATGTTTTTCTGGATTGATGTTAAAGAAAACTAAATTTAATTTTACAGGAAAGTTAACAGCTACGTTAGATGATTGTTGTTTTGATCGCTTTTTCTAGGCATGAAACTTGAGAATCTAGACGTTCTATGAATACATTTATCTTCACCGGTGAATTGAAGAAGTATTAACGAACTTAATAAGGTCTTCCTATTTCGTTATTGACTTACTGCTGAGAGTAAAAAGATAACGAAAAAACGTACATACATACATACATAAGCTCACGCCTGTTTCCCAGCGGGGTAGGCAGAGACAATGGACCTCCACTTGCTACGATCCCTACACACATCTTTCGCTTCATTCACTCTCATAACATTCTTCATACAAGCACGTCGGTTTAGGGTGGATCTTATTTGACCTTTTGCGAGGATGTCTCCGATTTGGTCAGAGAACGTTCGTCGAGGTCTTCCCCTTCCGATTGTGCCACTCACACTTGCCATGTATACCTGTTTTGTCAATCTTTCTTCATCCATTCTTTCCACGTGACCAAACCATCTCAACATTCCCTTCTCTATCTTCGTAATCACGTCCTCTTTCACTCCACACCGTTCTCTTATCACGCTATTCCTTATTCTGTCATTCAATGTTAACCCACACATACTTTTCAAAGCTCTCATTTCGACTGCATTAATTTTACTTTGATCCTTCTTCTGCCATACCCAACTCTCGCTACCATACATCAGTGTCGGAACTAACACTCCCCCATGCACAGCCAACCGAGCCTTTTCAGACACTTGTTGACTGCTCATAAAGGAGTGTAGTGCCCCGTTCACCTGATTTCCCTTAACAACCCTCCTTTCAATATCACTTTCAAATCTTCCATCCCTCGTAAACAAAGTTCCCAAGTATACAAACTCTTTTACTTGCTCCACTTTCTCACCTTCAATCATTATGTCACATGGACTCATACATTCATCCTTTTCAAATACCATTACTTTCGTCTTTACAACATTCACTTTCATTCCTTTCTCCTTAAACGCTTCGTGAATTCTTGTTACCATCTCTTGCAACTCCAACACTGATGATGCAAGTAATACTTGATCATCAGCGTAAAGAAGACATTTGACTGGCAACCCATTCATTTTCAATCCGAACTCACTCTCTTTCAAATCTTTCAAACAATTGTCTATGAATAGGTAAAATAGCCAAGGCGACGCTACAAATCCCTGTCCAATGTTAAACCAATCAGTGTAGGCCCCATTTACTCCTACACACGCTCTGGAATCCTCATACAGTGATTTCAGAGCTCGGATAAGAGTGCCATCCACCCCATACATAGACAATACCGACCAAAGCTCATTCCTCACCACTCTATCAAAAAACGTAACGCCTTATAATTGCTAATTCCTGTTTTTAGTAGAAAAACAAACTACTTAAGTTTTACCGGATGCCCACCTCAGCGTCATATTTATTGACTTTAAGTTATAAATTCTAATTTTCAAAAAGAACTTTGTTTTGTAAATCAAAATTAAACATTAAATTTAGATGATGTTGATTCAAATTTTTATTGTAGAAAAGAAATTATAGCTGATAAATTCATTCGTACACACACATATATATATGTTTATATATTTAATTAATTTATTGCAAACCATATGTACTTATAATAAGTGGTAACTAAAACAAGACCAGTACAAAGTATGGACGCATTATATTACTCTATATTATTTCAATTCTTTTATCGTAGTTAAAAATTATCCTAATTTTATTCTATGACAAAAGTATATCGTATTGATTAATTTATTTTTTATTTATTTATTTGCCTCAGACACAAGTATCCGTAATTTTGTTAGTATTAATGCTTATAAATTAAAATTTAAATCATTTTCAACTTAATTTATATTGTTTTATGTTGATTTCCAAAACAAACTTTTTGTTGAAAACCCCTGTAAGTCAATTTTATCATACAGTTTGTTTTTTTAATTGCTACGTATGTCATAACTACTTCTTCCCTATTTATTATCTCTATTAGTGATGTATATTAATAGCAAGTTAATAAATTACTTTGCTTCTTTGCAAAAAATATAAAATCGATATTTGGAGAAATTTTAATTTAATTAAGAAATAGATATGATTAAGACAAACTAAATCAATGCGTAATCAAATAAGAATTACCCCAAATAATTAACAATAACACTGGCAAGCACTAGTCTTTAAAATAATTTTCTTGAAGACGAATGTAAACTGCCTACATAATTATCTACGAACTAAAACATTTAATCAATAAATTCTGAACATGCTACAGAACTATTTAAATCGAGACGTCTTGATATGGGAGATAAACTTGGATGTTTCATGAATCATGATGCATTGACGCCTACATGCAGATATAACGGATATTGAGATCTTACAATTACCAAATCGATACTTCTCAAACATTGTTCAAAAACATCTATATAATAACACAAATTAAGCCAAATCTGAGACATTTAATTAAATAGACAAGCAATAGATGTTTCTGAATGAAACAACACAGTGTTCCCGTTCCACATAAGCAGTGAGCCCTTTTAAATGCACGCTGGTGAGGCACGGCGGCAGTCCGATGCGATGTGCAATGACGATGCATACCATCGGTCTCATTCACCAGGTGAGAGGCAAACGGAAGGAACAGACGCGCACGGCGCACCCGCTAACACGCACCGACCAACCCACCAAACATCGAAAATTCATTAAACCGTACTCCTGTTGGTACACTCAAATCTGAAAGATTAGAATATATCAGCAGGACCACGGTTTAATCTCGGTACATACATATATAAAAATGTGTCGAATGTCGAATTTACTGTTGTCGAAACATGACTAACTAAAATTTTAAAAGAATTTTATTTGGTGATTTTTTAAAAACATAACCGATGAACCGAACGAACCGACCTTAAATTTGATAACCTACATTGCAGTATAAGCTAGTTAACTGAAATAACTCGTAATGGGCGGGTGGGGCGAGTAACGGGCGTGCGCGCGCGGCGTGCAGGTGTCGGGGCTGCGTGCGGTGCCCGTGCGAACAGTACCACGCACCTTGCTTTCACGGACACCACTTTGGCGCCGACGGGCAAATTCTCTCGAATGTAGATCGGGCCGTACACCGTGTGGTCCCACACGGGGGGATTGTTCGCGCGATCCACTACGTCTATCTGGACCTCCACGGTTCTGGACAAGGGGGGGAAGCCCTTATCTTGAGCCATAGCCTCCAACTTGTAAGTTTCTCGCTAGTGGGGAAAGAGTCGATGGAAACAGACAAAACCACGTCGTTAGTAGTGTTAAGGAGTGGAGGAGCGGCGGGCCCGTAGGCCCGCTGCGCCTTATACCAACCTTGCTTTCACACTGGTCACTACGGTACCCACTGTGACATTCTCTTTGATGTGAACGGGGCCATACGTGGTCATGTCCCAGATGGGGGGCTTATTGTTCCTGTCTACGACGTCTAATTCAACGTCCACGTCTGCAGAGGAGGGCGGGTCGCCCCTGTCGGAGGCGCGCACGCGCAGTCGGTACCTGTCCCGCTACAGATACACGGGTCAGAGGTCAGCGGGGAGAAAAAAAAACATAACACAACTAAAATATAAACACATAAGTACTCATCGCTAATAAACAATTAAAATAATTGAAAATAATAACTCAAGTACGGTTCACTTTCACATTATTGGCTGTTTGCTATTTTTTGACAGTATAATGTGCTGTTTAAAGTAAAAGCTAACACTCGTCCTCTCACATTCAGTAAGCCAAATAAAATAATGAGAAGAGTACAACTATAATAGCGAGAAACTGTTAACATTACGTCCGCTCACGTCGTCAGCTCCCACTCACAGCTCTGTCGTACTTACAGTAGAGATCATTCCTCACTGTTGTAGCCAATATTAGATGGTGCAAGAAAAAAAATGGAAATAAAAATATTTACCATATTTTACAAGTTTTCTCTGTACAATAAGGAGAAAGACAAACTGTACATTATAATTAGGTACTTTTTACAGTAATCAAACTAAACTAATTTTAAAATAAAATAACATAACGAAAAGCAGGCAAATGCATGCAGCACTGCATACAAGACATGGCGGAAAGGTCAGGTTGTCATATGAATGGTTTGGTGACCTCTTTATACTACAACGAAACGACACTCATTGAAATGAATATATTACAAACGATGGACGTTACTTTTAAACTGTACAAATTTTGGAATCGAGAACGTTGCCCCTTTCACAGAAGGAATAATGTCACAACTGGCCAGATGGCCAAACTGCCTTGGGGGCAATCTGACCATCTCAATTATTGCTAATATTATACAATTATAGTTATAATACACAGCCGCCCTGGAAAAAAGTCACAATTATCATGATACAATTGTAAAAGATATATTGCATGAGTAGTCGTCTACACAACCGCGATAATGGTGCGGACGGGTTCGAACCGCCTCTATGTAAACTGCGTCGCAAAACAAAATCAGAGATTAGTAACAAAACATGTACATAATACATATAATACTGATAGGTATGTTTAAAAGCGTAAGCTTCTCAAATCAATTAATCAGTAATTACAATAAAATAAACTCTGAAACTAGTTTGTGCGAAATATACATAAGTGCTGTTACAGAAACTGTACATGTTTTAGAACTAAACATAGGTCCGGTGAAATATTTACAGCAGTATTATATCTGTTATTAGGTAAGTATTATACACAAGTTTATTCGTCTGTAAGATAGTTGATGCAAGACGGTGCTGCGGAAATAAAATTGTTAACGAAGATGTTGTGCGGAGCCGACGCTGGCGGCAACTCAAAGTAACAGTGCTGCAAGAACAACAAGCCCCCACGGCGCGAGCCCGGCTCCCGCCGTTCAATGGACAACTACTCCTCACAGCCAGGATTATACCCCTCTTCACAGCAATTTACAGCAGCGGTTAATTTAGAACTATTTACATGTAAATAAACTTAAATTAGGTGCCAATTGAATCCTAAGGCCTGTAGGTAGCACTCATCCACCAAACTTTGTAGTAAAGTTGATCCCTTTCATTCGTCGATCTCATCATGCGTCTCATCATTGTAGTCGAGTGTGTTGTTATAGATGGTAAAGTATACTTACGTCGAGGGGCTTCTTTAATACGATCCAGCCCGACTCGGGCTGAATCTCAAAATACTCTATATCGGCGGGGTTATAGGGAGCGCTCAAAGTGTAAACAATTGCGCCGTTATTGTCGGCATCTTCGTCTGATGCAGACACTCGCAATATATTAGTGCCAATACTGGCGTCTTGTTTTACATTCTCCACATATTTCTGGAAGAGACAGTTTATGATATTCAACGATAACTGCGGAACATGCAAATGAAGCAAATTAATGTGATTGACATGCAAGGTATGTGTGTATTTATAATGCGCGCTAAAATATTTGGCTATATTGCTTACTTGTCTGTCGAATAGTGGTGGATTATCGTTTACGTCTGTGATTTCAACAGTGAATGAACAGACACCTTCCAGGGACGGTTCTCCCTGATCGGTCGCTTTTACCGTCACTGACACAAATTTACCATCATCTCCTTCTCTGTCGAAAACTTTATTAGTGGATACTTCACCGGTTTCTTCATCAACAGTGAATTTCGTTCCTTTTTGGTTCGGTTGCTGAACGATCGAATATTTAACTTGGCCGTTTACACCTTTGTCTTCATCTGTGGCGTGTACTTTGATGACTGGACTGCCATTAGGTGCGCCCTCTTCGACTTTAGGGAAATATGTGGGGCAATCTTTGAATATAGGTTTGTTATCGTTGACATCAGTAATGAACACAACTACCACAGCGGTCGAAGTGTGAATTGTGGCATCGCCATTAACGCAGCAGGCGCCATCGTCCATAGCAGTCACATTGAGTTCGTACTTGTCTCTGTCGAGAGAAATGGCTTTGTTGTGAAGACGGATCACACCCGTTATTTCCTCAATGACGAACTGACCAGAGCTCGTGCCGCCACCAACAAAACCGAATCGAACATTATCACCGTCCTTGTCCGAGGCTACTACAGTGGTGACCAGAGTGTTAGGGCCAGCATTCTCGTCTACATTAGGAGTGTACACTTGTTGGGAGAATTTGGGTTCCTCGTCATTCTTGTTCTTGGTGTATACTCTGACAGTAGCTGTTCCGGTTTTGGAAGGCTCTCCTTTATCTTTGGCAGTAACCACGAACTCATAATAGGCATTGTTGTTATCGGCATCTAACTGCTTATTGTTGGTGATGATTCCAGTGGAATCGACACTGAAGTGATCGTCTGTAAAGAGAATTAAGCTTCATTTAATTTACATACGAAATATTCCTGAATCAAGGTCAAGGTGTTAATCTATAGGACGCAGTGAAACGAACGAAAATATATACAGATTTGGTCACAGTAAAATTATGAAAAGTTGTGGTGATTCTGTTGTTTGTACGGAAATATTGCGTCGTGTTGTTAATATTTTATTATTAGTAACAAGAATTGAGTGGTAAGCACTTCAATGTATGAACAACTAGTGAATAGTAGTTGAATAAAGCAACACTTTAATAATGATATAATAATTTAATAACTTTAAATACTTTAATACAAACTGGAACTTAAGCTCTTGTAACTTTAAAATATTTTATTCCTTCTTTTAACTAACCAATGTTCACGTAATTTATTAAAGCGCCATCTACCTACGTATAGTAGCGACCTTCGTTACATTTACGTTTACGCCCATACGCCCTAGATGGCGCTACTCATCAAATCAGACAACATTTCGAATAAGCGGGGTGTATGGCGTGGCTCGAGAGAACTGAATAAAATTAACCAGGCCATAAAACCACAACCGCCACAGGCAGCTATCGCGAGGAATTACTCGAAAAATATTTTACTTATATCCTTTTTTAAAATATAAATAAAATTTAATTATAATATAAATATACCTACGAGCTATTGCTGCAAGTTAATATATATATTATTATGTTTGATTGTTTCTTTTTAAGCCTCGTTAGTATGAATAAAGAATCTATTGTTTTGAATCACTTACCTGAAACCAAATATTCAATCTCAGCGTTCTTTCCGGAATCAGCATCCATTGCTTTGACTTTGAGTATGCTAGTCCCGAGTGGTATGTCTTCATCAACGTTGTGTGCTTGGTAATCGGGTAGTTCGAATTTAGGCGCATTATCATTTACATCCGTAACTCGAATAGTTAACTGAAAATACAAACGTTATAAACATTATATACGAGTATCAATTACCTTAATATACAAGTAGGGTAGGGTATCGAGTCCTACAATTATCATTCTATTACAGTTAACTCAATCTAGTACAAAAAAGGGAGATTAAACACTATTGCGACATTAAAACAATTATTTTAGGTACGAGTAGTTAGTTTATTATTGATTGGGTTGCCAACTCATTTCACGTTATTTCATAGAATCCAATTGGATTATTCCTATTGCAATTTATTCATGATATATTTTTGTGGATCTTAGTGGTATTTGTACATAGAATATCAATTTAAACTGAACTTACATGGATATGGTTATAATGTACCCACCCAAACGCAGGAAAATGAAGTGTGACAGGAAAACACTTTATATATTAAATAGCTCCCCGCGCGCGGTTTCACCCGCGTAACTCAGTTCCCGTGGGAACTTCATAATTAAATATAACCTTTGTCACTAAGGGTGAATGTAGCTTTCCAGTGGTGACAAAATTTTTGAAATCGGCACACTTGTTTTTGATTTTATTCATTACAAACATACACACCAAACACAAATATTTCCTCTTTATAATATTATAGCTATCTTAAGCATATGTAATTAAAGTACAACCTGGTAGTATAAAAATGTCGACATCAAGATAACATAAAATAGGTAGGTACACACCTCGACACTAGTTGAGAAACCTCCAGAATCTTCGGTGGCCGTCACCACCAACGAGTACACGTGAGGCTGCCTCAGGTCTTCGAAGTCAAGCTCCTTCGCCAACTTGACGATACCAGATGTGGGGCCGATGTTGAAGGTCCCAGCACCCTGCCCTTGCGCCTTCAGAGTATACCGGATCTCGCGATCCGCAAACGACTTGGCTTTCACTGATATGATACTGAAATTGAAAAATATGTAATAAGCGATAAAGTTCATTAGACTGCACCTTACCTTATAATTTTAAACAATATACCTAAATGAGTATACTGTGCATCGCAATAAAAAATAAATAATATTTTTGGTGAAGTGTATGTAGCATTAAGTTGATGAACACAACACAAAATAGTATATTATACACGGTGTGTATAGCTAAACAGATTCCTTTTATCTTTTAACCTTTTTAAGTCTCGTTAACTAACCCGCCGACAGTGTATAAATATAATTAGAGCAAGCAAAACTTGGACTAATTAGGGCGAAACAGATAAATTTCACATGTAAAAAATACAGCTGCTGTATATATTTAGTCTGACCTACTTAGCACTATAGACCGCGAGAGTAGCCTGGCAGAAATTTATACAATTCAATGTGTCACCCGCACACAATATAACTAAGTTCAACATAACAGTGCATGATATAACTATTCTGTGTGATTCTAGTTAGAATCTAATTCAGGCCCGGATTTAGAAGTCCGGAGGCCCCGGGGCAACAAAGGAGAAGAGGCCAAAAATTAGTTTCCCTCTAAATGTGTTGAAAATTTTAAGTATACGAACTACTTTTCAGGACAATATGAATTCTGATATTTTACTGATTGTCTAATTTGATTTGTTCTTCGAACGGCCCTCTGAGTATTGTCCCACCAAAAAAATTCCCCGATTGTCCCGGTCTGTATGCCTTGATTATCCCTAAATTTATATTTCTATTAATTTTTCCTAGTTTGTCCCGATCGCTATTCCTGTTACGGCCTAGTCTTCATAAGTATAAATTAATTAATATTTTTAGTACATTTTAGTACTGTCAACCAAAAAATAGTTATGAAAACATAAATAGTTATATCTTGTTAATGAAGAAGAGTCTACATATGAAACTTTAATCGCTCTAACCGCATATTTCTGATTGGAATCCGATTTCGTTTAGAACGGATTATGAAAAGACAACAATGAATGCCATCCGGAATATCTTTCCAGACGTAATATGCAAAGGATGCTATTTCCATTTTACGCAAGCTATTTGTTTGTAAGCGCTTTATGTTTAACATTAGCCTTGCTCCCATCTATAATCAAAAGTGATGGTTGGTTGTACAAGATTGTCAAAAAAATGAGAATATTGAGAAATTTAATGACTATTTTATTTCGTCGTGGCTGGACAACGAGTATGTCAAAGCAAAATGGGATGTTTTTGAAGACATATTATATAAAATAAATAAAATAAAATATCCTTTTGATGAACATTGTCCGCAAGAACAACATATAGTTCATATTATTTTTCTTAGAATTGATTAGATTAAAGTAACTTAATGTTTGTAATTAGCATAGATGTTTACTAGACTGTGATTATGGTAAGTTAAATGATGGTAGTGCAATTTTGAGTACTCATATTTTAAAACTAGACAATAATTATTTTTTATAAAGGTAAAACTTCATCATCATCATCCCGTATAACGTCCACTGCTGAACATGGGCCTCCTCCCGAGGGAGGGTCTTTGCCATAGTCACCACGCTTGGCAGGCGGATTGGTGACCGCAGTGTTATGTTGTAATACCCAGTGGAAACGCTGCTTGCCGATTTCAGGAATCGGGCAGCAGCGTTCGTGTGTTATAGATGATGTTATAACAATCGAGACCAACGACTTAACGTGCTTTCCGAGGCACGGAAGGTAGTCCCTTAACCAACCAGACTCGGAAAGAAATCTTAGAATTTACACAAATATTTCTTGTCTGGTGTGGGGATCGAACCCACCACCTCCGAGAGTTAAAGCGAGCCAATTACCGCTACGCTACGGAGGTAATACTTACATTTTATTTATCATGGTAAATTTACAAAACGACTAAAAATACCCAAAAAATATATAGTTGAACCCCTCGTACACCTATACACATAAAAATAAATAGAGTTGAACTGAGAACCTTTTTAGAAAAATATATAAAATAAATAACTACAAAATGTTGAACACTATTATTGTTGACTGTACATAAACGTGAGTAGTTAAACGGGACGTTCGGGGAATAAAATTACCCAGCGGGACGTAGGAGGATTTTTTTGGAATGTGGGACAATATATCGGGACAATCGAGGAATAAACCTCAAATTTAAGTGAACAAGTATAAATGAATAACCGTTATTAAAATATTTTAGAACTTACATTAATCATGATTCTACAAAGTGCTGTATGTACCTATCTATTGCGGGAGCCCTCTATTGGGGAGGTGCCGGGGTAGTGCCCTGGACCTCATTTTCCTCCTTTTCGTCCAGCATTCATCTAATTCTTTTTTTTTCGGTTTGGCTTACGTAGCTCGCCCCATGGCTTTTGCTACTTCACCGGGCATAAAGGCGAGCAGAGCTCCAACCTTAATTAATGGTTTAAAAACTATAAACTAAGCAACCTGCGCAAGAGGGCACCCCCTCCGAGGCTTGGACCTCGGCTCAGGGCGGTCGCTGGCGATGAGATTGAGGGATTATGACTTTTAGTACCTATTTTAAGGGAGTTTTGTGCAACTGGCGCTCCACTTTACAGTTCGCGGGCCTCTCGGACTTCGGGTCTACGAGGGCATCAGATGGTTCTTTACAAACTAAGGGTCAGGAGGACGAGGGGGGATCATCTAATTCAGTGAGTCGCACTAATTACCCTTTGTCGTATATAATATTCTTTATCATAGCCGACACTATCTTATGTAAGCAAGAACAACACTTAGGACTACATATGATCTCATAAGAATGTCAGGTGTCACTTTTAAGGCTCCAATTGCCTTAGCAATGATACCACAACAGTAAGACACTACTTACTCAAGTGAGTACTTAAAGCCAAGTTTTGTTCTTGCATATCACTGTACAATCTA
Organism: Nycteola revayana; assembly: GCA_947037095.2. NCBI lineage: Eukaryota > Metazoa > Arthropoda > Insecta > Lepidoptera > Nolidae > Nycteola > Nycteola revayana. The sequence continues at coordinate 14,466,059 of OX344846.2, read as the reverse complement.
TATAATTATATACATTTCATAACCATCATCATCTGCCCGTATAACGTAACAGTGCTGAACAAGGGCCTCAGTCGAAGGGTCCATAGTCACGGAGCTTGATAGATGGGCTGATGACCGCAGTGTCATGGATATAGGAGACCATGCATTTAATATATAAGAATATATATATTAAATGCATGCGTCGTTTTTGACATAAGATTGTCAAAAACGACGGTAAAACAATCAGGACCATCGGCTTAAGCTTTTACGAAGCACAAATGTCTATCGGAATACTATCTCACTTGTAACGAAATTTAATACAATATTAAGAATGGATTTAAAAGGTTGTGACGATGAACTGAACATATACCTATTGATGATAATTATTTTTCCCGCAATTAGGTATATTAAGCGCAGTAATCCATCACATACTCTTTTATGATGTATAACACACCTTACAAACTAAGGGTAACCATAGGCAGGTGATCAGTTCATAGAAGGTAAACTCGCTAATCGCAACTAGTATAAAATATTTCGTCATCATCATCAACGTCTACATACTTTTGAACATGGGTCAAAAACCATGCCCAAAGCGCCAAAGCCCACTTCGAGGCCTCCCTCTACTACCCCTCTGCGGTTTCTTGCTGCGACTAGCGGATTTACACACTATGGACCTGCCTCAGTGTGTCATAGGATGGGTAATAAACAAGTATGTTTATCCAACTCTGCACTAAATATCGTTGCGGGAAAAATAACAAACATCTATAATGTACATCTATCACTTCAAATTTTAAAGGTATTCTTAATATTTATATACTCGTATTCGATGAAGGTGAGAAAGTACCTATTCGAAGTCTAAAATAGGCATCTCCAATTTTTATCATTTTGCCACAGATTTTCAGATTTTTCTTCGAGTATATTACACAGGTAGTTCTTGGAATATTTGTATGAGTAGGGAGACAACACTTTAAAATACCATTACGAGAATTATTATTTTTATTTATTTATTTATTTATTATTATTACATAATAGTGCTTAACCTTAGTGTAATATATAGGTCCACAAAACTGTTCTAAACAGTTTGTCTGTGGACTCTGTATTTATATTTTCGTAAACTTTACAAAACTTGCAAATGTCTCGAAACAGACTTGAGTAACCGCTTTTTGGCTTAGAACCGTGTCATTGAAACAGCGATAATGTATTTTACCGCAGACATTAGGGGTGTCACATGTCGTAAGAAATGTAAGTAGGAACTTAGTAAATTGCTGATTTACACCTCATATCTCGGACATTTCTTTTTAACCCATATCCTTTTAACAAAGGTTATTTATCTAATGACAAACATGCATTACTCTAAAACTAGGATACACTAGATAAATACGTACAAGGCGAAAATATATTCGAGATTATTATACATAATAATACAAATTAGAATTGAACCTATACTTAATAGATACATTGAACTACAAAGAGCGATATAGAGACTAATCAAAAATCAATGTATAGATTTAAATGTATTTTTACTGTAAATCGATTGATGCAATAGTTACAAAATTAAATCGTTCACGAGATTATCATTTTCCTTTTAGACAACTTCGTAAATAATAGAATGTCGACGCTTTTTCTGACTCAATCACGATTCAATCAACGATTATAATGGCATAACAATTGGAAGTACTTACTCTGAATCTTTTTTCTGATTTTCAGCAATTTCAGCTTCGTAGCTCGGTAGGTAAAACTGTGGCGCGCGTTTGCCGCCTACGATGCTTAGTCGCTCTTCAGGTGTAGACTGGAACCGCCTTTCATCAACACGGCCATTCTGAAATTATTGACCAACCAGTATAATATACGAACTGGAATAGTAATATAATTAATTAACAAAAACTAATATAGTTAAATTACTACAAGCCTTGTTCAAATTAATTTAAGTGTCTCCGATAAATAGACGTTAGATCTAATGCCTATTTTTATCAAATAAATTATGGTAGATAAATATATTACTAGTTGATTTATTATAAGAACAGATCAACGTTAAACCAATGTAAAGCAATATGGAAATATGATTCATAAAATGTTGCCTCGTGTGCATAAAATATTGAATTACTTAATTAGGTCAAGCATGGTTTCTTTCTAGGAAACCGCCAATATAATCAATAAGACTTGCATCCGAAATGATCTTGTTTTAGCTTTTATAAGATCGCGTGCCATTTATTTTACCATTGACCTACCTATTAAAACAGTTAAGTTAAAGTACTTAATGCACTTAAGTGTTTCTAATTGGAAAACTAAGCAGTAATTTGTATTACCTACTAATAAAAATATTTGTAATTGAAGGCATTGATCTCTACGTATGGGTTTAAATCACTATTAAGGATATTTTATAGTTCAATAAAATTTGAATTGACGCGACGAAAATACATAATACTCTACGTATTTTGTCCCGTCAATATCTATGTCGTAGAGCATAGCGTTAGAACTTCACTGAACGGACTACCACAGCCAAAATACATTATGCATTGATCTTGTGTCCCTGTGCATAAATAAGGTCGCCAGAGCTCGCGGGGAGAAGAGATAAGGCCGGTAGAATAAGCGTGGCTAATGCTGTACTTATATGTGCAACTAGCACTTACTGTCCCTGTATTTGGAACTCTATGGCACTTAAAATGAGGTGGATAGGCGTCATTTGCATGGTCACAGAAAAATGAAAATTTTGCTAAGACACAGATTATGCTTACCTGATCTTCAGCCTTTACATAAAGAACGTATTCCATGTCCAGTTGGAACGGGTCAGTTCCCCTCGTGCGGACCACACCCGATCTCTCATCAACCTCGAATCTCCCACCGGTCCTGTCTCTGACGATGAAGTAATGGATATTATGGTCGGTATCGGGATCTCTGGCTTGGAGAGTAAAGACTGGTGTGTTGGGAGCTGCGTTCAGTTGAACAACCGTCTGCATCGGTAGCGGTCGGTTGATGAAGTAAGGAGGCTCATCATTCACATCTTTGACGTGGATTATTACTCTTTGGTTGTCGGTGTCTGGAAAATTAATAAGAAACGTGAATAGTCTGTTAAAACAATTTATTTATTTATGCAAATCTTACGATATGCGTAATTATCTAATCATTCCGTCCGTAGTTGTTGATTGATTATGTCTAGAATGTAAATTTTAAATCCAATGAAATAAGATGTAATGTTTTATATTAGTCTAGTAAGTATTTATCTTGTAAGGGCAATTAAAATGGTATGCCTGAAGACTATTTTCACAACATATAATATTTTTCGAAGCCCTTGAGAAAACCTTTTAATGACTAAATAACAGAAAGAAATGGTAATGTTCATACTTACATTTCAGTGCAACTGTTTGGTTAGCGTGAAAAAGAAACATAAATATAAAATTAGTAGATTCCACGATATACATGGATGTTATTAGTATATAATATATCCCATACCAAATTCATAAAACATAAATATACCAAAAGAGAAATCGCTACTCTATCATCAAAACGGACATAAATTTCCGTTTTACTCCTAATCAAATAAGAAATATCGAACGCTTCAAACGAATAATACAATAATTTATACAATACACCCATAACAAAAAACCACTTAGTTACAGCGGAATATAAACAACGCATATTATCAAACATTGGCTCTAATACTGGTGTATCCTGCGGTATCCTTTTCGTCCGAGGGGATTTCAGTAAATCCTTGTAAATCCGCAGTTTGGTGTAATCCCATTCCTCGTCTCTTGTTTCGGCTATAGTTTCACAGACTACTAGGCACTACAATACTCGTACATTGACCTCTGTCTAGTTAAGATTTTATCCTTGCGATGCTATAATGATAAACTTGGATAAGTAATTGTATGTATTATGTGTAAGCCAGCGTCTTACATGAAAATGTTTGTCAACGTTAAGCTACTTTGCCAAATGTAGTCACACTCAAACGATTTATTGTAACTGCAGAAGTTTTTCATATAGGTAATAACTTATCTGATAAAGGTATATATTAAACGCTCGCAACTGCTAGACCGTTATGATTAATTTAGTTTATTGTTATGTTCGTCATGGTCAGGGAAGTTGGTATCAAAAGTAGATGGGAGTGTTTCATCGCATATCAGGTAATACCAACAAATATAACTAACTTTATTTCTCCTTTTTTTTTGTTTTTTTAAAGACTACCAGGAGATTTTTACTGTCTTCTAATATTCTTGTTAACCCCTCGTGCTAAGCTAAAATGCTAGTGTTGATGGTGACTTCCTATTAAAAATACTAATTGCACACCATAACACCAAACATTTACGTAACGTTGAGTCGAATAATGAGGGATACAATACATATTAACAAATTTATTGCACACCAAATAATTGAGTAACGGAGTAGGCTCCTACGCCTGGGTGGTTATAAAAAATAAGCTCATTTCAACCTATCCTATCAGACTGCTCTCAGTATGGACTCCAATGATGTAACTTTCCTTAATTTGATAAGCAACTTGTACTTTTAATGCTCTATCATTATATTTTATAAACAATAAAATATATCTTCATCCCTTAACTATAGTAAGATAGGCGATGTCGAGCTGTACTACGCACAGAATGATTAATCTATTCATTTTGAATAAATGACGTATTAAATACTATTCATTACATTACAGCTCATATGACCTTTTTGTTATTTCCATTAAAGTTTCAAAAATTAAGATGAATAAATTTAGACCTACTAATTAGATATAGCCGCATCGATGAATCCCAACCGGTTCTCGAAATTTATCAATCTGTTTAAAACACGTCGTTATTTACATATAAAGTAATAAACATGAAACTATAACTAATTACAGTACCTACCTACATAAAATATTGTTAAATTGTAACTAATTCAGAACATAACCATACATAAAATGCGGTTATATTAATTCACAGCTTAACCACATAGGGAGCTATAAACATATATAGAATCGCGAAGGCCGTAACATAACAAAACCAGTATCACACATTCTTTCGTTGGTATCACATAATTTAAGTAACTCTTGACAGTCAGAGGGAATAACCGACTACGGGGCCCGTAGCGTTTGCGAGGAATAACGCAAAATTTGGAACAATGCCAAATCTGAACCATATGCATTATAAGAATCTATTGGTATATAGTGAGCTATGTGGAATTATTTGTTTTGAATGTCTGCCATTTCTAAACCGTTATTTTTTATCAACTCCCCCTGTGTTGATACAGACAGTTCAAATACTAATAACATTCGTTTTTTTATCAGTTGTCAATGTTGACTAAAACTATAAATATAAAACTAAAATAATAAAAAAGCTGTATAGTTTTGTATATCTTTTGTTTTTATAGGACCACCTAACATCGTACAATGTATGATAGAAACCATGTTTTGTAAAACTATAAAATGCCTGATGTCTGATTGTTATAATTTTAAAGATTCTTAAACCAATTTCACATAAACATTAGTAAAATATGTTTTGCTTACTACTGGTCATTTGGGATTATATTGCACAGATAATTATGTCAAACTAAAATTTATATTATTAGGGTAATGAGAGATCGCCAACTTAAACTATCTCAGACAGTCAGATATCAGTAATTTAGACTAGAAACCAAACTCCATCGGTTTAGCTCTAAACCCTAAAGGTATTGGCTAGTCGCCAATCAACGATAATACCTATCTTCCCACCATAGATGTCCGTTAAAAATGGTTAAGCTGCTTTCAGTTAACTTAATCTGCTATAATTTATTAATTTATATACTTCTACATGCACACCAGAGCAAAAACGAAACAACAGAGTCTAAAATTGTTACACCAATTCAAAGTATTATTACAACGATGATATCGGAACTAGAAAAGATTCAATTTCATTCCTTGATTGTTGAGACAACAGAAACATAAATGACACTCGTCGGAAGCCGTGAAATATAGCAGGTTTTAACAGGCTTGCAGGTGTGAGGAGGCAGTAGGGGGCTCTCCGCCTACACCGCCCGCCCAACAGTGGCACGGCGCATGCGTACACTACTCCGGCGTGTTTTCCTCGTGACCATATACAACTCCGTTACAACTCTACATACATTCCATACTACTTCTACAATATGCAAACTTGAATACTGTAGCAACCTTGTATTTAATTAAGCCACAGCAGTTGATTGCCTTACTATTACAGCTGTCTATCAATATACAGTATTTGTATAAATCGGTTTCATAGAAAAGGGAGCAACGAACTCAATGTCTGACTTTCAATGCAAAAAGTTTCAAACACGAATTTCGTATTAAAATTTTTAATTCTGTAGATGTGATAAAATATTTGAAGTACCTTCAAATAATTTGATAAGCAGAAGCTCGAGATCGAAATCTAGTTAAATCATGTATACTTTAACTTTAGTAGTAAAAATAAAAATTATACAGTCTGCGCTGTTCGCATGCAAAGTGGGTATTACTTACAAAGCGCTCGATATGTGCGCAGTGCTGCACCAGACAATGGAGCTATGAAACTTTAATAAGTCGAACGAGGTGCGATGAACGTAATGACAACCTTGATCAACGAGCCGAATACACTACACGATTTATTGTCTCTGAAATACAGTTAATTGAACACTAGCGAAGCATCTCAGTTTTTCTCGCGTTGGAATGTATTAACTTTTTTATGTTTCTTAAACAGAAATACATACTATATACTACTAAGTTTTACTAAATAATCCCTAGACCATAACTTTTTAATGTATGAAGTCGGATTACGCGTGAAGGAGTTATGACTATGTAAACATTTTGACTTTCATCCTCTCTATCTTGATAGAGAGGATGAAAGCCTCGATTTTTGCATAGTTCCCTTGGGAACTATGCAAAAATCGAGGATAAGATGTTTGTGAGTTCATGCTCTATAAAATGTATCACTATAGTATCTATGTATATAATTCAATTTCATTTTTTCTTCATAATCAATAGTCTTCTTATGAATGAAATCTGATTCAGGCTAAATTTGTTGAAAATGTTTATGACGTTCAACAAATTTTACTACTACTAGTGCTTAGAACCCTTCTCGCCTTCATACCAGTTGAAGTTACAAAAGCCTCTTCCTCAAATGTTCGTCAGAAAAAAATCACTGCTAGATAAACGCTAGTAAGATCACATCTACTTTTAGATTTAATTTATTATAACCTACCTTTGTTTATAAGGGCCACAAATTCGCCATCGCAAATAAAAAGTTATGATGCCGCGGGCTACAATCGTAACATTTTATAGATGTTTAACAAATTAAAAGCTTTAGAGTTTGAGTTTGAAAGCGTTATAATATGTATTAGCAGATTGATAAACATTTAGATATCATCATAGCTATTATAGATTGCCTACATATGTAGGGAAATTCTTTAATATCCGGGCAAAGGACCCACTAAGCTGTTTTGTGGAGTTATCGAAACTCATTAAGGGCAAAATAAGTTTAATCGAATTGAACGCTTGCAGTAGACAGACCGGCGCGACGGTACATATTAATATTTAAACATCCACCCAAACTGTTCGACCAAAAATCAATTCAGTTCGCCGTATTAAAACTTTAGTAGGTGTGCTATGAATCTTTAAAAAACAGTTCTTTTAACTGCTTGTGTTACGAATCAAATTTGGACATTAATTCCGAATCTGAAATTTCATCGACACCCTATAAATAGGTATACCTACGGGTAATACATTTTTAAAATGGAATTCAAAACCATTCATATCGGTCTAATCTTCCATCTAAACTCTAGAATAGATACTTGTATACTTGTAATAGACAAATGACTAAGAAGTAACATCAACAGAGAAATACGAGCTTTCTTGAATACTTAGGTACTACTAACTCACAAATAAATATAGGTTTCACAACTAATCCAGAGGGTTCATTAGGTACGCCCGCTTAGGGGCTACAACTTGTTAGTCGGGCTACTTTAGTACCTACTTACTTAATATTATCAAGATATATCGAGTTTCTAAGCGTTGGATTTCATTATCTTACCCCTAAATGTCTGGGCGTTCAGAGGTCATTGAAATTGAAATAATACCAGTACTCAAATGAAGAAGGATTTTATTTTGTTGTTACCGTACAATCAGTAGCAGCTTGCTTAGTCGGTGGTAAAAGGATAGCCTTTAGCACTAGCGTACTTTCAACACGCGCTTTATTAAAACGCGAGTTATCATGTGTACGGCCTGAATAAAATGTATGTAGGTGTAAAACGCGCGAACCTTAAATCCATTCTGGGATTACGCTTCTCCGTGCTTGAGAGGCACATTAAGCTATCGGACAGTCCGACATAATTCATTTATAGTTCGTAATGTCTAGACAGCTGAAAACATCTGACCCACTATTGTACTAATGACCTAAAAGCTATCGTGCAGTGACGTGACCTTTACTGAAGCTATTCTTAAACTAAGGTAAAAGGCATTTAGTAGCGCTACAAGTTCTAAATAAATGGTCTAAGAATACCACTGGACAAGCCCTAGATTACTATGAGCTACTAATTACAGTAACATCTACAGATTCACCTGCGTAATAATGACAAAGTAAATACAATGAGCAGCTGGATTCTGTGACGTAGGTCGGGTAAGTCGTTTACGTCGGATCACCTGTCAGTTATCTTGTCTAGCTTAATGTTATGTAACACCCACGCTGGCGAACTTTTATTTGGATTTCTGGGTAACATTTATTAGTGGGTTGTGTGTAATTTTTCGCTTTAACGCCACACTTGTCAATTTGTGCTCGATGTTGAGCTTCAGGGTGGCACACTAGCGTAGTGGCACACTAGTTGCAACTAACAACTTTCTACTTTAAACCGCCAATATACAAATATAGAATGTCTCGCATACAAATATATCACTTGCGTTACCTCTTTTCACCAAAATAATTTAACATGCAATTTCGAAAAGGGCTTATGCCGCTTACTCAAGCCATATGACTAGACTTTGCAAAATTAGTTATTCAATTAAATAAAAAAATCTTCTTTAGCGCAAGCGTTAATCGCACATCCATTTATCGAGCTGACTTAGCAAACTCATTCTTACTTAGAAGTATATTACCTAAGAATTTACACGTCCTTTCGCAATTTAGTTAGAATTACAAACAAAATAGGCGAGCGTTCCTGCAAGCATTTGACCGAAATAAAGATGTGATGACAATTATTATTGCACCTGTATTGTTGCTAAAATAATATTACGAAAGCAATAGTAAAAAAGCCCTCTCAATTTTTGCTGAGTAGCTCAGTTTGCCGTCATTATGACGATAAAACCCACCCGTCGGCCCGTTATATTTTCAATTTCGGTCTTTTTCTCAATGTCTCGTTGAAATTTCATCAACGAATGGCAATACAGTGTGTCTTATAATTAACCATCCAGCAATAGAAGGATAGTATCTATGTATCATCATAGACGGACGTCCCACTATAAACACATCATCTTATTACATATTAATCCGGGTTTCACCGCTCGCCTGCTCTTAGGCTAGTTTACTGTAGTTCGTAACTAAACTGTGAAAGATCTATGCTACGGGCTACGAGTACGCATGTGCACTTTATGTTTTATTTAAAAAACCGGCCAAATGCAAGTCGAACTTGCGCACGTAGGTTCCATTGTTTATACAACATTAGACAGTATATTATTATAATGTGTATTTTGAAATAAGGAACCATTTTAAGCATCTACAAGCTGCCGTTATTAATATTGAGCGTAAATATCACGTTTTTTGTATGGGACCTCCACTTAAATATTTGTTTTATTTTAATTTAATTATTTATTTTTAAACTGAATATACAGCTAAATATTATGGGAATATTCATGCGCCTATCTGTTGCCGTTATTAATCTCGTACAAATACAACCACAAGAAAAATAAATAACATTTATCGTATGGGAGCCTCGCTTAAATATTTATTTTATTCTATTTATAGTATTTGCAGGAATAACAGAAATAGGTACATCATCTCTGAACATTTCACGGTTCATGAGATACAGCCTGGTGATAAACTGACGAACAGTGGAGTCTTAGTAATTGGGTCCAGTTTACCATTTAGATACGAAACCCTAAAAACGGAAGTTCGTTGACACGGGTGTATGCCACCTTTCAACTCTTCGTAGATTTTACATCTCAAACACAGATAAACGGTCAATAAGTGATGTTGGTTACATAAATATAGACCGTAACATTTTTCCGCATGATTACATAAAAATCTTACGACTCCTCTGAATAAATGACTAATGATGGTTAAGCACCTACCTACACTATCTACATGAAACCAACATTAGTTTCCTTTTAGCGAATTCGTGTGGCACTCACGTACAATATTTTTTTATATTCCCTAAAATAGTTATAAATGTGTTTTATAAAATCCTAACTACATTCTTCACAGAATGTTCATTTTTCAGATTAAAGCCGTTTTTGTCCGGCAAGAAACCGCTCAAACTAAGTTTGTGCTACTTTTGCCAAAACCGCATCCATAAATGCAATAATATTATAACGTCCTGTCTCATTTTCTTCTTTTTTAATATTCTAAGGAAATATTTTTTTTTATATTTATATTTATAACCTAATAGATTTGTTAAGAACTCATTGGTTTTGAACTTTATTACAAGCCAAGCATTGAGCTCAAAATATGTAACCACTCTAATCCTGCCTGGGTTTATGCAACAACATCATTAAAAAAAGTGATTAGTCTAGTCTAATCTTGATTTGACTGTGACTGCGACTGTGACTGTGTGACTTTATATATTAATTTTGAAAATGATTTAAGTTGAAGTAAGTGTGTACCTACTTGAAAGGGTTTTAGTTAGCAGGTATTTTTAAGAAAATTACCTGCGCAAAACAAAAGATTGTTTAATTTTTAGACAATTTTCCAAATCTCCACTCATCTTAAAAAGCGCTCCTTTTGCGAAGTGCACCAATTGAGAAGTGCACCAGTTGCGAAGTGTACCATATGAGAAGTGCACCAGTTGCGAAGTGTACCATATGAGAAGTGCACCAGTTGCTAAGTGCACCATTTGAGCATGGTGTACAAGTTAAGAAGTGCACCAAATGCGTCAAACCCGGTGCATCATGTAGGTGGTTGTCCCACACTGCGCTTGCCAATTCATGGTTTCCACTCGAGAACCTTTCTGCCGTCAGTCCTTCGAGTTAGGCATAACTTGTACAACGAAGAAGACTGAAGAAAGACTAACTTATCCCTATTCAAAAGTAACTACTACTTAAAACTGAACCAAGATATCACTCATAATTAAAACTTTAACTTAAGTGCTCCGCTAACCATAAGTACTCCGTTTAATCAACACATTTACAAAGTTGTTCATTTACAATAAATAATAATTGTCTGTCCTCCCGAAGAATTGATGAACCAAATTAATCCCAATATCCATCATCAGTTTCAAGGACCATTTTGTCAAAATCACAATTCACTATAAACCATCTGTGGTAATGGTGAAAACTGGCAAAAACAATAAAAGTCTGGCAATAAATCTGTATATTGAATGTTTTATGGGATTGCTATGCGGCACTAGTATGTACTTTTGATAGTTTGACATGTTATGCTTTATTACACTTTTGGTATCATCTAATAGCTGTGCCAAACGTTGCCCGCCCATATTGGCGACTTTTTTGCTGACTTTTTCAATTATTCAATACAATAATATTAATGTAGACAAAAAGTAGATCTAGAACAGCTAGATGGCCTTTTTTTGGGTTTTTAGCCCCGTGGAGTTTACTACTTCACCGGGAATAAAGGCGAGCAGGGCTACAGCCGTATTAAGGTGAAACGATCGCACTTCAAGTAGTAACGTACGATTTGACGAAAAATGGCTTTGTTCTTTGTTAGATATCTTTCTTACGGTTATTAGTCTCTTAAATATCTTGGTCTCTGAACTTGATATATTTTTTTTTTTTGGTAATGTTAAGGCAAAAATGATTTTGTAGTAATTAATATTAGGTAGGTCTGACACTTGGAAAAGGGGCCGTTCAAGTATTACGTAAGCAGATTTATTACAATTATTTACCCCCCCATCCCCCTTGTCAGCAAAAGTAAGCAAAGCTCTTACCCCCTCCCCCATGCTTACGTAAACATTTTTCAATTAACTAACTTTTGTACATTTTGTACTTTCGTACTTGTATGAGATTTTTTTAAACTTTCAAACAGTTTTTGGTATAACTTGGATTTGTCTATTTGAAACGACATCTTATTTAAACATTAAACTTTGGCTAATGGAATCAATGGTAACACAAATGTTAACTTGCTTTGCTATGCTTACAATACGTCTACTCGCTATAGTATCCAAACGAAACAATACACTGACAGAGGAAATTTAGACAAGTGAATAACGCGCGGTAATTCCCCTACTCGGTTCTAAAGCGAGTGCCTAAACGTATGCATTATTTGCGGGAATCCCCGAAAATGCGTTTTGTTTTCAAGCAAAGACAATGTGAGGGTTGCCATTCGTGTAAAAAAGTAAATAACTACCGATGACGTAATCATCATCTAGACTCCCCTACCCCCCATGTCATCCAAAATAAGCAAAGCAAAGACCCCCCCGCCCCCCCATAGTGCTTACGTAATACTTGAACGGCCCCAAAGACCTCATTAATAACTCTCGTCTAAATTGTATACTGTATGTATGGTACAGATTTTTTTTGGTCTAATACTTCAATTAACTTTTAGGAATAAATTAACATAGAAATTGGTTGATTTATTCTCAAAATAAATAATATATTAACAGAAGATATAACAGCTAAAAATGCAATTTTCCTTAAAATTGTCGGTTAAATGCCTAAAAATAAATGCCAACGTTGCACCTTAAATGGTGCTAGATGACGAAACGCATTATTTAAACCGGAGAATTTAAATTTACCACATTGTCGGTTACATCTTAAAACACATTTCTCAAAGTTTCAAATCATATTTCAAATCGTGAAAGTACCGATTATATTATTCCTTCCGGCACAATATTTAAATGGGGGCCATTTGTCACTGATAAGATTATAATTACAGTCATTTGAGCAGCCAAGTAAGTAAATGGACACCTAATATTTAATAAATATGTTTTGGCTACGTGGATTTAATATGTGTATCAAAATCAAGAATGGCAAATGCACGTACTTCTAATATTAGTGTTATTAAAATTGCTATCAAACATGAGATATTTATTCCAGCGCATTTTAAATTAAAAGTTTTATAAAATTGTGTGTCGTGTATTATTTTAGTGCTTTATTTGTAAACGAACCTACGGATGTCATTTCAATTTCATATTTTCAACAGTTTTTAAAAAGCATTAACCGGAACAAGAGGCGCACAATAGATTTATATTTCAATAAACACGAATGAACTCTCTGACAACAAGTTTTGCAATTACACCTAAACTTCGCAATAATAATGTTTAATTTTTAGTTTATACTTTGATTGAGTATTACAAGAAGACCACATAGAAAATGAATTTATACCGCCAAAAATTTAAGGTATTTTTATTAACTAAATGTTTTTATTGAAAAAGCAATTGTCATTTAATACCTCCCGACAAACTAAAATATTGGATTTTTAAAAAAAAGTTCAATAAATGTTAAATAAACCTGAACTGATAGTATAGTAAAATTTTAAATGTATGTTCATTTATAAATATTATAAATGAACATACATTTAAAATTTTACTATACTATCAGTTCAGTTTTATTTCATAAAAAATACCATACCTATACATTCTGAGTACTAAATCCGAACGCGGCGGGGGTAAATTTTCGGAGTTTGGATTAAAGAGGTCCTGTTGTACATATAAATTAAATATGAATATTATCGGAAGGAAGATTTGTCTGGGTAAGTATATCTTATCAGTTACTTATTTATCGATTCTATACTTCGAAAAACTGCCCTATATGCATCGTAATTTATTTAATCTATTGTTTTATCGTATGTATGAATAAACCATTCTAAAGAATGTACTTGAAAGACGCTTAATACCAAAAAGGATCACGTGGCCGAGGTAAATTACTTTTATATCCCTAAAACTTCGAACAACGAGAAAGTTATCTCGCTTTCCTCCCCACGACGTGAGATACTAATTTCTACATTTATTCACAAAGAAAAAACCTCAGGAACATTATTCAAAATTACATCATCCCTGTTTCCTTATACATAAAACTCATATAAGCGAAAGGATCTCTGTCTTATATCTAAACTTTTTATCACGTCTAAGCGTGATAAAAAGTATAGATAAGAAGAAGAATAGATTTTGCTAAAGGACATTAGCTACCTTAATCGCGAAAAAAACTGTCCAAAGTAACCATCCATAGTATATAAACCGTCGCGGGCAAACAACTATAGAATAAAGAAATCCTAGAAACAAAATTGTTAAGATCACATTTTCTACATTTGTCTGACCGAATGAATGTCACCTTTTTGGGAAAGTAGCGATTTCTCTCAGGTCATTAGTAGTTAGCTACATCAATTTCGCAATGTTCTTCTATATTTACCTGAAAAGAGAGAAAACCTCATTAAACAAGCGTAATTAAGCAATTTCAATAGCAAGTCTATTTTTGATAGACTAATGCGGCAGCGGTGGTCTTCGCGTAAAATATTTCCCAACATTTTCGTTATAATAAGTTGCTACGTTAGCATAATTTAATTCAGCGCCGTCTCCCGCAAACCTAGCGTGGCCCTCGTTATCTATAGGTATGTAAATAATATTGGTGGAAGTCACTAGATTTACCTTCCAAGGAAATTATGGAAGAAAACATGTTTACTTTATCTCTATATAATCGTCAAAATGTATGTACGCGCATAACTTGAGACCGACTTACATAAAGAAAATGTCATCAATCATCCATGTGTAACTCGTATTAGAAATTGCGGCAACAAGACTTCAATCCCGAGCAAAGGACACTTAGACTTAAGATATCGGTACTAGGTACAAACAAAAAATAATTGTCGGTAGTATATTAATAATAATAATTAGTTTAGGATTTTACTACAACTTTTTCAAGTTATAAACTGATTATGGTTGCTAATATTTGGCAGGACAATATCATGTTTATCGAAGTTGAGTGAACGGGCGCCCTTTAAATGCGAAACCGGTAAAACCGCGCGTGGCAATCTAGTAAATTATAGTATGTTATACAGTCGTGCAATCGTCTGATTATTATAATAAAAACAGATGATTTTATATATATGATATTATATGATAAAAAATATTCTTATACAAAATTTATTGCAGTAGTAGACCAAGGAACAATACAATGCTAACAATATAAAATATAGACGAAATATAAATATTTACGTGGTTTAAGCTTATGGCCGAATGATGACTAAACATAATATGTTAACATAACATGATATATTATATCAGTTATAGCCTTTAACAGTCACAAAATAAATAATCTATTAATTTGATTCTATAAGAAATGGAGTTTGGTCAATTTTTTTATTAAATACCTACTCGTAATATGCGAACGTTTCTCCGTAAACCGTTGCAACAAATTTGCAACTTTTTATACGCATATTTGTACATTTTAATATGATTTTGTAACAGTGCACGATACACCGAGTGTTGCAGACCCATTTCGCTACTTTGAGAGTAATAAAATATTAATAACCTTTTCCGGTCACCAACCCGCATGTAACATGTAACTCTCATAATTGTACTAAATATTTAATCATAAAGATGCCACGGTCGTTTTATACACCGTTTATGGATGTGCTCATGTCCCATTACTCGCAAAAACCCTGTGGGACGGTTTTACCGGTAAAAGATTAGGTAAATACAAACAGCTTAGCTTGCTGCCAGTGAGGTGAAACTCCTCCAACTTGTGGACTTCGGGCTGATCCCTAGTTGTCTCGAAAGAAAACTAATAATATGTTATTACCCCACAGAGGGGCCGAACTTCGTACGGCGCTAGTTAGACTGCCCCCATACTAAAGCGCGTTCCTCAAGCTTGCGTTCGACGCTGCTCCAGTGGGTCGGAGCGGGATATTTTGTGTTGTAGCCTATATGTTAATTCAGCTTATAAACTATCCACGTGAAAACTTTCAGCCACATCCATTCATGCATACAAACTTTCGCATTTTGCGTAAAGCTGAAGAGCTGTTTGCTTGAATGCTCCAGTCTTGGAACGACCGGTCCGATTTAGAAAATTATTTCAGTGTTCGATAACCCATTTATAGAGGAAGGCTATAGACATTTAATTATGAAGTTCCCACGGGGACGGGAGTTACGCGCGTGAAACCGCCCACGGGAAGCTAGTCAATGACAAATATATGAAAATGACAGTATGACTCGTAGTTTATAGTTAAAATAAAAATATAAGTAATCTGTATTATTCAAATGCTTGCAAAATATTCGTAAGAATAGATAGCGGAGCAAGATGACATATTGCATACTTCGTGACGAACATTCAAGGAAATTCGCGTTTTATTATGTGCGGCAGCATCCGGTTGGGATCTGCGGTTATATCCGGTAAAACGGATTCAGAGCTGTAACATTTCCTGGATACGGAAATGCAAAACTGAAATGGTACTCTATCTGAAACTACATAAAGAAGTATTCGATATAGATTTCTAGAGTTTTATATAATAATCTTTGTAGCTTGCAATCTTTTTGAACATCTTATACTAATATATAAAGCTGAAGAGTTTGCTTGTTTGTTTGCTTGAACGCGCTCATCTCAGGAAGGACTGGACCGATTTCAAATTATGTCAGTGTTAGATAGCCCCTTTATCGAGGAAAGCTATATATATTTAATTATGAAGTTGCCACGGGACAGTTACACGCGTGAGGCTAGTCTATATAAATGCGTCGTCTCCCATTCATTTTCCAAGATTTCCTTTCATACCAACCTTGACCCCACAATTACAATAAAAAAAACCAAGTGCGAGTCGGACTCGCGCACGAAGGGTCCCGTATCAGTTACAAGTGCGTACCTATTTTTGATATAAAGAATAATAAAAGCGTATGTTTATGAAATAAAATGTTATTTTTTATTTTTATATTCGAGTTGATTGAATCAAAGGTAAATTGATTGATTAAAATTTTCGGTGGAAGTTTGCATGGTAATGTACATCATATATTTTTTTTAGTTTTATCATTCTCTTATTTTAGAAGTTACGGGGGGGGGACACACATTTTACTACTTTGGAAGCGTCTCTCGTGCAAACTATTCAGTTTAGAAAATATTATATTAGAAACCTCAATATCATTTTTGAAGACCTATCCATAGATAGACAAGTATGGGGTTAAGGGGAAAAAAATGAGTTTTAGTTCTAAGTATGGGGAACACCCAAAATTTATTGTTTTTTTTTTCTATTTTTGTGTGAAAATCTTAATGTGGTTCACAAAATACATCTACTTACCAAGTTTCAACATTATAGTTCTAATAGTTTCGGTAAAAAGTGGCTGTGACATACGGACGGACAGACAGACAGACATGACGAATCCATAAGGGTTCCGTTTTTTGCCATTTGGCTACGGAACCCTAAAAAGTAAGTAACCAAATTCGTTGAGTCTTTCTCCAGTTAGGCGCGTAGGTAGGTAGGTAATGCATTTCGGCGATTCATTTTTATTTATATAGATGTAACATTTAAAGTTCTTTATCGTTACACACTCATGGTTGTTCGTCTTAGTGTCATATTATAAACATTGTTATTTTACACATTTTATTTACATTATATATAAACAACAAACTAGAATCTTATTTTTAAACTGGATTACAGCTCACACGTCAATTTTTTTTAATCTTCACTAAGTAACGTTACCTAGTCTCAAAAAGCTTGTCTTTAATAATTGAAACTTATACGCATTTTAAAAAGGAACAACGAAACCACATTGAAAAACGCTGCAAGCTATAAATCACGAACTCATAATACTTAATTCCTGTTATACATTTTGCCAGATAACTGAACTATGAAAATGCAATTCAGTTAATAGTTTAAAAATTATGGTGTGTGTCGCAACCACTGTTAAATTGCACATTGCACGGTCACTGAACTAAAACATTGTGCCGAACGAGTAGGTAGTCGTTTCATCAACAATTATGAATGTGGCACATGCCATACTGGAGCAATGGAATGGAATTGTCGCTCAAATTGGCACCGTCGTGACTGTGGTAATTAATGTTTAACTCACTGCTAATGCATGAGTGCTTGACAAACGGATAGGTGCAGTAGTAGATTGACTGCATTGGTGGATATTGATGGCCATTTGCGGACATTATTGGCCAAAAACGAAATGTCTACGAGAAAAAAACCGATGTATAATATACTAGCTGTTGACCACGAATTCGTGTCGTCCGCGTAAAATAACGTACTAGGTACTATCATCTTGGAAATTAGGCGGAAAATATAGACAGACAAAAAAGCCTATATACCTATATAAAATAAGCGCAACACCAGTTAAAGTCCCATCGAAATCGGTCGCGTCGTTACTGAGACAGTGTCTGTTTGTCCCAGTAACGACGCGACCGATTTCGATGGGACTTAAAGAATCAATCAGATACAGAATCTAGAAAATACATATTCATATGCATTTAGTAAAAATCTGATATTTTTCCATTACCCACAAAATCACACACGTATACAAACCCCTATACAGGTTCGTATGCATTTAGTAAAAACCTATAATTTTAAACTTAAACTTCTATATTATGAATTTCTATAGATACCATAGAATCGAACAGAAAAATTTGAACAATCAATAATCAGTGTGGAAATGACGGATATATAGGTACACTGACCCGATTAATCATTGTCACGTCATAATGTAGTAATCAACTCACATTCTATTATACCCGAACAATTATTAAACATAAAACAACGTTAATAAAGCTTGAAACAGAACATTTGAACGAACGAAAATCGGTCATATTTCGTTCATTGGTCAACCACTAACACATAATAACAAAAATGATATAATGAATTTGGCTGACCCACACAATTTGTTTTGGAGTAAAGCATTATTGGAAATATCAATAATAGGTAGGTAAAGCATCGCGTGAGCCGGTCAATTTGCTGGGTCATTTGATGCCATATGGGCTATAAGGGCAATTAAAACTGCTTTGAAGGGCTTCATTAGCTACCTCACGAGAGTTCGTATTGTTTTACGTAATGACTATAATTTTTGTGATAGGGTTAAATCGCTAACGCCTACGCCTGCACTTACGGAACGTAGATGTATTAATGGATGTTTTTGGAAAAGTATAAATAAAATTTCTAGCAATTTCATGGCAAATAAACTTAATCATGTTCTTTCTCTCAGATACATGAATTGACTAACGTTTCAAATGTCATAACAACATATTTATCAGTATGACTAGTTATGGCTTTTGAAGTTATGGTCAAACAATAAATAGTTTCAGTTGCACTTATAACTGTTTACATTTCATAAACAGGTACAATTAAAACAATATGTGATGCCTGTCCTTAAAAAAGCACTTAAAATGAGTATCAAAGTAAAATTACATTGAATATTTACCCAAGTGCCAGACAGAAAAAGACACTATGAAAGCTTTAAGACGGATAGATATGCTTCGCGAGCACCAAACTTTAATTAAGACTTGAATGAACTCCTTACAAACAGTCTAAAATTATACTGCATAAAGCTTCTGTGATAAATGTTGACTTAGGGACTACTTACACTTATCCAGCTCTATACAGCTTTTGTCCATAGCAAAAACGATTTAGTATGGTGACGCGTACGCATCCGTTTAGCTTAACAGTCGCATACGCATCTCCATACTAAATCGTGATGGACATAAGCTGAATAGTGCTGAGTCAGTCTGTATCAGTTCCGAAAACCAGTACCTACCCATTTTTTACAAAATTCATAAAAGCTACGACAGTACGGCATATTATTGTATATATAATAAAATCACCATTATCATAGAACAATACCTATCTCTAAATGTGCAAAAAAATTACTCGAACATCATCTCAGAATATTGTCTGGAATAAAGTAGAAATAACAACAGCTTTCGTTTCAATTCAATTTTGTTTGTTCTACTCAAATGGTTTCATGACAACTTATATTTTAACAAGTAAATCCACATCTAATCAATACTGTACCTTCATCGCTCACTGATGTAAGAGTTATATAATAATACTAGCTGCGCCCTGCGTTTTACCCGCGTCACACCGCTCTAGTGGGTCGGTGCGCGATATTTTGTAGCATATATGTTAATCCAGCATATAAACTATACGCGTGCAAACTTTTAGCCAAATCCATTCAGTAGTTTTTTCGTGAAAGAGTAACAAACATATCCACACATACAAACTTTCGCATCACTACATAGTATAAAAAAGTCGCTTTCTCTGTCCCTATATCCGTATGTCCCTATGTATGATTAAATTTTTAAAACTACGCAACGGATTTTGATGCCGTTTTTTTTAATAGATAGAGGGATTCAAGAGGAAGGTTTATATGTTTAATACATCAGCATTGTACCCGTGCGGAGCCGGGGCGGGTTGCTAGTTTATAATATTACAAGGTTAAACTGCTGTTGTACTCGCACAGGTCTGCAACTCTGCTCCAGGGAGTATTAGCGTGATGTTTTATAGCTCACTAGATTCCCGCTACGGTTTCACTCTTTTTTCACTTAACTTCCGTTGTCTTGAGAAATTCGTCATTAAATATAGTTTATTTTACTTAAGTATAACGTAGCTTCCTAATAGTCAAAGAATTATTAAAATCACTAAAGTAATTTTTAAATTTATTCGTTACAAACATACAAAAGTGCAAAGCTTCTCTCTTTATAGTATTTGTACAATGTCAGTCTAGACTAGACACGAGGGACACAGTTACCAATTGTCCACACTACGAAGCTGCGAAGCTTTTGCATTTTGTACTAAGAGTTTGTATACGCTATTTAACATATTTACACACTGTTTTTTTACACTCAACTGTTTGTTTGTAGAATTAAATAAAGTAAAACAAATGTATAAAAGAAAATAAGTTTTTAGAACCTAAGTTTAAGCCTCTACTGATATTAAAGGCTTATGGAAAATAAATGAGAAAACGGCCTGAGGTTGTTGCCAAAGGCAATGAGAGAGCACGTCGCGGTGATCGGTCTACAGCACCCAATTTCGTAAAATAAAATGCCGTTTAAGAAGAGGTAAAAACAAGTAACTGTTAAATGTTTCAACAGAAACCTATAACGAAACAAATAACTATCGTATTGCTAACATGCGTATGTTATTAAAAGTGTATCCATGATTAATTTAATCTGACAATTTTATATTGATAGCTGTACACTTACAGCTACATTGATAGAAATAGACGAATTAGACCAAAAAAATGCCCGAGTCCATGAAACCACAATCAGCGGCTTATGTAAGCGGTTAAGAAAACAACATAAAAGGTGCCCTAGAGGCTGCTGTACAGGTACATCCTTTAAAAAGCCTGATCCACACAATTTTTCTTCTTCATTCGATCAATTGTCAAGAAAATCAAAACGATCCATCGCAGCAATTGCCGTCTCTACACACAAAGATAGATTGTTACTATCGATCAGTGCCCCCTTTGAATAGCAATAATAAAGACTAAAATCGAGCTTCACAAAGACACATCCATTTCAATTTATCGTTATGATATTCCAGAGGCAGAGGTCTTTTTATTGCGATACCAAATTTTACCTTCACTTAAGTAAGAAATAACGAGTTTTACATACACGACCCGATCGATAAGATGGCTTCGTTTTAACGTACATAATATAATGTTCATGTAGGCATAAATTGTCTTTCAAGATAAGATATCAACATTTTCTAAATAACTAGTTATTAAAAGGTATCCTAACTCAAAACTAGTCGCCGGCTATGGTGAAGAACTTACCACTTAGAAGATATGATGTATCTTAAATTAGTTATAAAACAAATATACAGTTTAAAGCTAGCAAAAAATAATGTGCGAATAACTACAGAATATTTCCAAGTGGTCAAATAGAATATAGGTAATTTGCATTATCATGTCATGGACGAATCACAACTTCCTTCGGGCTGATACTCGAGAGAAAATTTCTAGAAACACAATTTTTAGCCGGTGAAAAATTTCGCGGTTGAACATATTATCGCTGGATAAACGAGTCACATGCCATTATGGAAGGGCACAAAACAGCGAATCAGGACAATGGTCAGACCCACGCACGGCGCGTCACATCTAACAAAAGAATTCCTGTAGAAATATTTACAGTACTCCTACACTTAGTGGATTGTTTGTCCATGTACAAAGAGCACATTAGTTCGAGATGAGCTATCGTAAAAACCTGTGTAACTCTAACGAGAACAGGGAAAATAATGAATTGCGTGCCATCGTAAATGATTGTTGGTCTACTACGAATATACAAAATTACATGACGCGTGCAATAAATAATATAGGTAAATGTATACGTTGAATTAGACTACAACTGCTGTCTTGTACCCGGCACAAATCTACACCACTTAGAGAAGTAACTACCTGCAGATTGATTAAAAATAAATTCTTTAACTATACTTTTTGGATACATACTCATAAAGTAATTATCAACATAATCTATATATATAAAAATTACGTGTCACGTTGTTTGTCCGCGATGGACTCACATAATCACTAAATCAACCCAACTTGAAAGATAGGATAGCTTACATTTCAATTTGTAGTCGCAATATTATTTTATTGCAAATTATTTGTCTATTACTTGATAGTCATAATTATCTGTTAGCTCCAAAGGGTAGGGGTAGGGTAAGGTAGGGGTAGGGTAGGGGTAGGGCATGGGTAGGGCATGGGTAGGGCATGGGTAGGGCAGGGGGAGGGCAGGGGTAGGGTAGGGGTAGGGTAGGATAGGGGTAGGAGTAGGGTAGATGTAGGATACCGCATCAACGAAGTCTCTCCGGGCCAGTTTATTTTATACAAATGTTTAGGTCTTTTATTTATCGATATTTAGGACTATAAGAAATAAGGTGCCGCAAGAAGAAACCATTCTCCCTATCAAAAGATGTAGAAATACGCGGCCAGAGGTATCATACCTACCAAATTGGAAAGACATCGTAAAATTTCCATATAATGAAAAACAATATTAATTCACGTTGCTATTGGAAGTCCACTCAGCCTACGAAGTGGAAGTTTAACGTGTTATCCATTTGCTTCCACTTAGTGTCCGCCAACTTTATAGCGATCAGCGACTACGATAGCGAACAACATAATACATGTGCCAGGAATTTTATACGTGCGGTTTACACTATGCCTGATGTGATTTTTTTCCGTTGCTAACACTCTGCGAAATGATTTATTTTGGGTAGTACAATCGATTTATGTATATAATTTTACAATATTTAACGTTAAGAATTATTTAAGGTTAAGGTTACGGTTAAAATGACGTCGTACCTGCGTACTAGCTGGAACACACGGGCGCGCCCCTTACCCTCGTACAGCAGCAGCAGTTATTACAAGGCAGAGCTTAATTTGCCATGCACATTTATCACCATCGTCATAATCAGCCCGTATAATGTCCACAGCTGAACATGGGCCTCCTATACCTAAGGGAGGCTTTTGCCATAACCACCGGCTGCAGCCGTTCACGACTATACACTTGTTATAAATGATTTTATAACAATCGGGACCAACGTCTTAACGTGCTTTCCGAGACACGGAGGGTAGTCCCTCAACCAACCAAACCTGGAAAAGAATTTACACAAAGATTTCTTGTCCGGCGCGGGGTACATTTAAATTTGCTCTAAAAAGTGCCCTTTTGTTTTTAAACATATCTCTATTTTAATGTAACGTTTTGGTTATAAAAGTGATGGAAAATTATCCTGCCAACTTTAGCAACGAATAAAAAATCAATTATTTTTTTATGGAAAAATTAACTGCCCAACTAACGACAACTTTATAAACTTTTCCGATTTTTTAAATATTTATTATTTTGCTGTCAAATCGAATCGTGTAGCTACGATCGACATTTTTGATACAAAAAACTGGACAAATAATTATGCTAAACATTATTTTAGTAAATATTTAACAAACAACTGTTGATACTTTGTGCTGAGTTTGCATTCGTCTGATAAATATTGTTAGAGGAGTATATTTAATATTTTACTGCTTTGTATGGAAATTTAGTCAAATTCAATGTTATGCCTCTGATATTTTTTATAGGATGATTGAAAAAGTAGGCCTTAGTACCGCTATTTAAAACTGAAATAAAAACGGACTAACTAACTAGACTACTTATATAACTATTTGTTTGATTCGCGTTCGTAATTTGTCACTATACAGTTTGTGCTAAATATGTAAGTGGCTGAATAGTGTTAAAGGCCGATAGTAAACTAGTACGTGTTTAAAAATAGAACACTAATGGAATGTCATAAATGTCATTTATTTTATTTTCGAATAAAAACTGTCTGTTAATCTTTAACCTCGAACGATTTATTTAATCTATAATATAAAAATGAATCGCAAAATGTGTTGGTAAGCGCATAACTCTACAAAGCCTGGACCAATTTGGCCAATTCTTTTTTTTTAATGTTCGTGGAAGTTCAAGGATGGTTTTTACGGCGAGAAAAATTCGAATAATTGCCTGAAACCCCTTAAAACAGCCTTTTTCTTTTTCCCATACAAACGTTTTCTAACTAAAATGTAGAGTCAATTTGAGCTTTATTTTGTTAATTAAAAACTTGAATTTTTTGGCCAAGATTTTTTAGGGTAGGGGTAGTGTAGGGTAGGGGTAGTGTAGGGTAGGGGTAGTGTAGGGTAGGGGTAGTGTAGGGTAGGGGTAGTGTAGGGTAGGGGTAGTGTAGGGTAGGGGTAGTGTAGGGTAGGGGTAGTGTAGGGTAGGGGTAGTGTAGGGTAGGGGTAGTGTAGGGTAGGGGTAGTGTAGGGTAGGGGTAGTGTAGGGGTAGGAGTACCGCATAAACGAAGTCTCTACGGCCCAGTTTATTTTATACAAATGTTTAGGTCTTTTATGTATCGATTGAGGCAGTACGAAGTCTGCCGGGTCAGCTAGTTCTTAATACATATTAATTTGATGCAATAAAAAAAATTGGGTAAGTACTCGCGCAGCTCCCGTTCCTGTGGGAGCTGTATAATTAAATAGAGCCTATGCTACTCAGGGATAATGTAGTATTCTAATAATAAAATTTATGGAAATGATGAAGAATGAAATTCCTACGAAAACGGGAGTTACAAGGGTGTAACCGCGCACGGGAAGCTAGTTTAAACTGTAAATAAAAAATGTGCAAGCTGTGAACCGTAGGGTCAGTAATACTGCTATCAGTAAAAGGAAGGTATCAGTAAATACACACCCAATGAGAAGGACAGCATAACAGGTGAGATATAATTTATACCTATAAGCGTAAGAAACGTAGCATAATTAATACATGTTAGCATAACATGTATTTATTATGCTACGTTTCTTACGTTATTCACATTTAGCTTATGATAAGGTTCTTATGTCCGGCTGACTCGGTAGCTATTTTTTATTACGTACTATTGTGATGCTCGGATTCAATTCGTCAAGTAATATTAGATCTTTAAAGATCCTATTTCAAAACATCCTAGTCTTGACTAATGTTAATCTTTCGATAACCTTAACCGAATATATTTTTATGGTAAAAGAAGAAAATATAGTAAATATAAAGAAAATGTATTACAATCTTGCTGCTGCACATGCTTTTGTCCGCGTAAAATAAGAATTTTGTAAGCTATATTACAATGAAAGTCTCGTCGAAATTGGTCCTAACATTTTGTAAATAAGGCGGAAAACGTGGAGAGACAAAATAAAATGTGCCTTATAAATTAGCTATATAGCAGTGAAAGTCCCGTCAAAATTGATCTAACAGTAACTGAGGCTATCAAGATGTACATAATTATGTCTACCCGGCTAGTCTCAGTAACTGCTTGTAAAAATTGTCTCTGTTTATGTGACTATTTTTATTTTATTCGGTATTTTTTTTAAATCAGTAAACTATATAATTTCGTATGTATTAAGTAAACAACTGGTTATGTTTCTATTACAAACAGACACTTTAATTGTAATTATTTGTATAAATATTGATAAAAATTAATAAGAGTAAATATTTTATTGTCATTTACTATGATTAATACCGTAGTTACGAGTACATAATATTATGAAATACAGTGCACGCTGAAAAATGGGTAAATGTATTGGTAAATCTATTGCCGTCGTGAATTATATGGAGCCGGGGGGAAATTGGTTCACTCGCGAAAATCGTAGTGCACACGATGGGACACTTTCATTACTCTGATGTCCGGAGCCACCGGTTCAATGTCCGGTGTACTCTATTTTTAACACACCCTACCCTAGCTGGACGTCAGTCGGTACGATGCACATGTGTAGTATTTGTATACACGATACTAACAATGCTAGCACTAACACTTTCAAAGAAAATCGATTTTTCCTTTTGTAATCGAATACAGTTTAGGAAATAACAACGTTAACACTGGATGTCCTTTACGCGCCATCCTAATTGGCGTTTAAAGTCACGTATTGGAGTAACGCCTTTAATGAAGCCATTCAAGTCATTAGGAAAGAGCTCGCAACATAGAGATTGCAGCGGTTCTTGGCTGTCTTTTACTTACAATTTTCAAAAATCCTTTTTGAAGAGGAAATTGAATAAAATGCATTGAAAGTGAATGACTTTGGTACGGAGTTCCACCGGGAGTCGATTAATTAAAAATTAATATCTTTACTTGTACTTGTATACTAATATTATACAGATGTAAAGTTTGTGAGGTTGTAGAGGGTTATTTCTGGATCTACAGAACTGATTTTGGAAATTATTTTACCTACCAATAGAAAGCCACATTATTTGTGATTATTATAGGCTATAATTTAAGAAGTTCCTACGGGAATCTAATTGATAATCTGGTGAAACCGCGTAGTCGTTTATAAAAACGGTATAAAGGTAAACAAGAGTAGATTACTAATTAATACATTTAAGGATTGCCTTCAAAAAGTGTAATTGAAATAAATTTATCGTTCCTTCTAAACGACGTAGTAGGTAAATGAAAATCTAAAAATTGTTGTTAATTGTTAATAAGAATATTTTTTCAAGCCTAGACAATTTCATTACATTGATCAAAGAAAAAAGTTAACTTTATTCATAATTCAACGTCGGTTCTTATATATACATATATATTTTATCTCATTTCAACCTTTATTTGCAAATTAGATATTGTAGAATATTCTTAAAAATACACCTAGTAGCTACATTGGCGCAAACTTGGAACTGAGGAGACGAGATTATTGATTTTACCATCGCGAGGGCGAACTTTTGCATTCGCTTCCTTTGCCAGACAAATTGCTTATCTTCGACTTATTATTAACGCTGCTTTTATTTTTGTATACATTTCTAATTAAGTTTGTAGGAATTATGGATAAAACCAAGTAAGTAGATAGAAATTAAATGATTTACTCATGTATAGCAAACTATGATTTGAATAATATCTCTATTTGATTTGATATTAATACAAGTTTCCCGCGCGCAGTTTCACCCGCGAAGCTCCCGTTCCCGTGGAAACTACCTATAATGAAATATCGATAATTAAGCTATCTAACACTGAAAGATTTTTTAAAATCAGGCCAGCAGTTCCTGAGATTAACGCGTTCAAACAAACTCTCCAACTTTATATATTAGTATAGATATAGATTGCTTCAAAATAATAAAACTGAAGAGGCTGTTTGTTTGTTTGCTTGAACGCGCTAATCCCAGGAACTACAAAAAATATTTTAGTGTTCGATAGCTCATTTTTCGATAATTTATTAGAAATAGCTGTCATTGGTACCAATGAAAGTTATTTCTTCTTGGCATATTACTATAAATAATCTTAGCACAGCAGCAGTTTGAATTGCAAAACATGTCTCCATGTAACTTAAATGAAAACTACAACCAATAGCACTAAGTCTAATTTCTACGACAGAATTTAACTAGTTTTACAGCTACCAAAGCAACATTTCCTAACTACGACTAAACTTGATAAGCCATCAACATCTGATACCAAATAGAATTATTCTATATATTTACTAAAATTATAAACCTTAGTTATAGCTGTACCCGCAACTTCGTCCTCGTGGAATAGTAAATATTTATCCCCCCTTTCAACCCCCTATAACCCTTTTTTCGCTATAAAAAGCCTATATATGTATGTCCTCTCTCAGGTTCTACACTATCTGTGTACCAAATTTCATTAAAATCGGTTCAGTAGACAGACAGACAGAGTTACTTTCGCATATAAAATATTAGTAAGGATTGTTAGTAGTTTCCTTCCAACCTTAATAAGTTTTTTATTTTTTTTTATTTATCTTGTCTGGTTCTATCCTCTCGCCGGACAAGAAATCTTTGAGTAAATTCTTAGATTTCTTTCCCGGTCTGGTTCGTTGAGGGACTACGTCCGTGCCACTGAAAGAACTTTAGCTGTTGGTCCAGATTGTTATAACATCATCTATAACAAGCGAATAGGCAACAGCGTTCCCTTGTGTTTTACAATAAAATACTGCGCCAAGCGTGGTGAATATGGCAAAACCTAACCTCGGGAGAGGCCTATGTTCAGGAGTGGACGTTGTACGGACTGATGGTGATCATAGTCATCAAGCCGTAAAACGTCCATAGGACGGTCACACACAAATATATCGATCGAGTAAAAGGTTAATTGGGCCAATGGCACCATGGGAAATATTGAATTACTAGCATCCCGCGCGCGGTTTCACCCGCGTAGGAGTTACAATGGTAATTTCAATAATTATTATTTCATTTATAGAGGAAGGCTATAGCCTTCCTCTATAAATGGGATATCTAACACTGAAATAATTTTTCAAATCGGTTAAGTAGTTCCTGGGATTAACACCTTTAAGAACAAACAAAGCTTTCTATATTAAAATAGATATATTTTATGTAATCCCTTCATACAGTATAATAATCGGTATCACTCATAGTGTAGCTTAGCATAATTATCTTTTACCCATATATTAATGTACTAATATTTACGTCTTTTTTCCATTTTCATAAATAATATTAATTATAAACATGGCAACAAATAATTCTATTAAGATTCTCATCTATATTTAGTGTTATTAGAAAACTCTATATCTCGTACTCGCAGTAAAGAACTTATATATTTTATTTATACACCCAAAAACTTTGGGTATAAGAATGCTTAAAACTTCAAGCAAATTAATGAAATTCAGAAACACGGGAAAACTTATTTTGAATAGATTTAAGTATTTATTCTTGCTGGTTGTTTTTAACGAAATTTATTAGGTATGAATCACATTGTTACAGCAGCCTTTATAAATCGAGGTCAAATTTAGTTACATTTCCAGCACGTAGGTTCAATTTTTAGCGTTGGCAACACGCTCGCAGCCAGGAACAAAACACACAACCGAGTAGAAACTTAGTAAACTCATCAGATGGTCCCCGGGGCACGTGCGCTTGCTTCAGACTAAGAAAAGTTTCTTAAATTGCACTAACTTGCTGTTGCGATACCATATCACATCTTTGTACCAGACTCTGGCAATATGCTGCCATTAAGTTACAATGTATTCAAACATTCGTTTGGAGATACACGTATTATGTTTTAACAAAACAAAAATGACATGACAATATATTGTCAGCCTAATCACAAACAAGCAAAGGTGATTAGTTCTTAAGTACACTTTTTAAATACTACGATAATTTTATCAAAATATAAATGAAGTTTGGGTCAGTGGGTAGTCTTAGCTTGTTTAATAAGTTCTTTATATATACCAGTTTTAGAAGCAAAAAGGTTTTTTTTAGGTTATTCGATTACTATTAGCGAAAAAAAAACATAATTAGCCTTGGCTCTCGGTTTACTAAATTAAAAATCATGTTATATCAATAAGTCTATAATGAAATCATATAAGAGATTGCACAATCAAGGCAATGTTAGAATAAGAATTAAAATTGAGCAAACAGGATGATATAGTATTATTGACAATGAGATATCTTAATAATTGTTTAGGTAGTTATTTCAAGTGTCATATATTGTTAGCACTTATGTCGAGCTCACATCCCTCGCAGACGAGACGTCTCAAAAGGGTGATTCAAAAGAATGCGTGCGCTGACGTCGAGGGATACCAACAATTCTCGTTTACGCTACAAAATCACTCCCTTCGTCTTCATAAACTCAACCCTTTCAAATAACAACTCACAATACATAAGTAAGCACTTCAAAAATTACCTACATGCTAGCAAAAAAAATACAAGCGAGATATTTTCAGTCCTCACGACACCGTAATACAGAACGATAATAACATAATAATTTGTTTAATAACAATGAAAAATGAAGACTGTAAAATAAAGGTGCATTTTCACCTCCTACTTTGCTATGAGATGGAGGCAATTTACTTGGAAAGGATTTTACATCAGCACAAAGCACAGTCGAGGGGACAAAGCGAAGGTAATAAACTTTCGTTTCAACGAAACGAAAACATGAACAATATTTCTCTGAGAATAATTTAATGGTCTAGTGATATACGTAGTACATTACTTCAAACTTACAAAATATGCACAATGCATGAGTAGATAGATTTGCTTAATTTTACTGCATGTTTTCTGATACGAAACGACGTTTAACTTCGCTTTTTAGGGTTCCGTAGTCCACAAGGACCCTTGTAGTTTCGTCATGTCCGTCCGTCCGGGCTTGTACTCTGCCGTTACTGCACCGATTGTAACGAAAATTGGTGGAGAGATGTTTATTGAAGATCAAAACTTGGTTTTTAAAATTATGTTTTTTTTTCAGCCGACTAACTATTCCACTAACCCCATTGTGTAGGGTATCGTTGGAAAGGTCGTGGAAAAACTGCCTTGCAACTATGTAGATAAAACCCCCCAGTCTCGAGATAACCTAATACAAAGTTAACATTAGAGCGTCCATGGGGGAAGGGGCTTAACTTTTGGAATATTACTTAAATACATACATACATACATAAGCTCACGCCTGTTTACTTAAATACCTCTAAGTAATTACTTTCAACTAAAACTATAGTGAGCTCGGTATCATAGATAGTTATTTTTATACAACTCGACCAAATTATGTAGTTACAGTCTTAACACACACAATCACATAGGCAACATATTATATCAAATATGTTAAAAACTTTAAAAAATCATTATTAAAAAAAATGCATTATATTATTTTGTCGCACTTGTTGATAATTAATACAGTCTGTTTGTTAACCTCTTTTTTGTCCAATAACACAATTCAATAATTTATGGACTAATGCTCAATGACGTCACTATCTTATGAAATAAAGCTATAACTAAGAATATCGAATAGTAATAAAAACTCACTTTGAAAAGTACATCTTCTCAGGTTTATTTCAAAAAGAATGAGCACCTATTTACAATTTTAAGTTAAGTATAGACTTTATCACAGACATCAAACTTTATGACGAACTAACCCAGTTCCAAAGTATTACGACTGAACTTTACTATGCGGTCACTTTGCATGTTACGTACAATTTTATTTTAGTGCAGGGGACCAATTATGAAACGAAAAAATAGCTCGACGTATTTCCATAATTGCGGTTCATTCGTTATCTATAACAGTAATTGCTACCGTTATTACCAAGTATAAAGTAAAAAAATTACTACCGATTATAAAATTGGAATCAATAACAATATCTAGATTGACTTTACGTAGAAAAGACTCTTATAGCTAAAGTATGTTAAATTGTAACTAGGCAGAATGATAATAAAATCAATATTAATTTGATCAAGCTAGTCAATATAATATTACCCAGTCAACTGAAATCTCACATCTTAAAATAAGATTAGAACAAAACAAAATTACGTAGCGTCGAAACCTAAAAATAAAATGACCTCTTAGATAAGTTTTGCAATGTTATTCTAACGTAACAAAACACGTTAGTACCCGACGCAGTTAACAATACAACCTGCGTTAAACTCGAGCTACAACAACAAAGCAAGGGTCGCGACCGTCAATAATAAAATCGTTATTATTGATTTTGCTGTCGAGAACAATCAATTCGTAAGCCATGCCGCCGTTGTAGCTAAATCAACTATATCCGCCCGTCTCCCCAATCTACACTAATATAAAGAAATAAGCTTCAAATTGTGCATGGAAGATAATCTCTAAAGTACGGCCATCTTCAATTTAAACAGTGCTTATGTTTATTGTCTCACTTCGCCGGCGTCTTTACATTTTATAGTCCTTATGTTTAAGTCATATGGAAAGCAAATATAACTAATGATTAAAGAATAAAGTACTTTGCTTTTACGTAACAAGTTCGAAAATGCACAGCGTCCTTTCTAGTGAAAACGTTTCCTTGTTTCGCCTCCCCACGGTTGCAGAGACCATAGCTACCCCATGCAAGGACTGCAATGCGGAACCAGAACTATATCTCATTTTTAGAATGCGTAACCGTCGCATTAAATCCGTCCTATTGTTAAAATAACATTTCATGACGAGCTTAACGAATTGCGATGTCGTATAGTAAAGCTTTGTGATGGGTTATGATCCACGTGGCACACAGTGCTCCTGTTAGCCGAAAGCTTGCTTTAACTATACTGGGTGTGTGAACATTGAATTTTTTTTAAGATTGTTTTTTTTTTTTGTAAAAATTGGCAGGATGATTTGCCTAATGGCAAATCATCCTGCCACTTTTTCAATACTTATGTATTATAACATTAGTTATATAACATTAAAATGTTAAAATAGACAAATGTTTAAAAAAAACCGTTTCCATCCAGGAGACAACAATTATTCATGTATAAGCAAAATGAGCTCTAATGGCGTGATATCTAGGTTGTATGGATGAGGCTTTTTTTAGACATTTTAACCAGATTTTTTTAATGCTTAGTATTGGAAAAGTATTTTGCTGAGTATCAGCAACGACTAAAAGATCAAGGTGTATAAACGCCTGAACAATACAGAGGTAAAAATAATCTGTACTATTCCTGTTCTTTAATGACATTATCTCACATGCCGATGAGTTTCTGCTAAGGGTTTCAGAACATAAAAGTCCGCCCTTTCCACTAGACTGGCATAAGTACGTTACTTATATCGCGTGCGTTCGACGATATTTCTTGAGGAACGCGTCGATATATCACCGTAGTCACCCCTCGATAACGTACTCGCAAGTTTCCGCTGAATAGACGGAATAGGAGTTAACATCTTAACATTTATACAACATAAAACATTTTGACAATATCACTTAAGATGAGAAGAAACTAGTTCAATTCCATTAAAGTTACGATAACAATGGATACTCGATGTGTCAACAATAAACTTAAGCATCAAAATTGAATAGTAGGTACGAGCAGTACCTACTAATGGTTAACGAAGTGCACAATAAGGAAACCAATATGACTATAGCAATAAAAAAAATGTTTGTATGGGGAATTTATGTTTACAAAATATAACATAAACATAAATAAACGAGTAAAGGAAATTATTTAAGTATATCATGATAGTATTTATTTATATACATATTTGAATGTATGTCTATTATGCCTTTATATGTATTTATTTATGTATTCATATGTAAGTTTATTTTTTATAATTAATTTATTATTCATAGTCTATATTATTTCATGTTCATCTGTATCTTGGTTTCCTAACCCTACACACTATTCTTGTTCTCTTTTTGTTGTTTCCTTTCACGGGTCTACTGGAAGAAATTTCATTTGAAATAAGCAGTACCTTTGTACTACCTTTCTTGTATTTTAATATTTTTCTTTTTAATGTTATGTGTAAACATAAAGTAAATAAATAAAATAAATAACTACGTCAGGTGACGAAGTCTTATGTGTGTGTCAAAAATATTTTGATGGAACTAGATTTCGGAGTAACGACGCTAATTTGGTTACTGAAACGCGATGATACCAACGACCATTTAACCATAATAACTGATATCGGAGATGACTTTTACCTTTTGTCTCGTTTTAATCAAATACGTTAATATCACAGACATAGGTATATCTATATCCGTGGTTAATTTGTGATTATCTGTACAACAATTCAAATGTTAGACACATCGTCGTTTCTATATTATTATTTATTAAAACAATTATAACAACTATTTCAACATACTTTACAATAAATATAGAAGTCATTTAGAATCGTACTACAACAAATAAGACACCGCTTTGAATACTAGGTTCGATTTATATGCCTGGCCTTCTGACCTGGGCCCCGATAAGGCCAATTTAAAAACGCTTCACTAGGATCGCAATATAACGCCGGTAGACGATTTTGGACAAAATTTTATATTCTGGTAATCTACGCAAAGGGTCTAGCTGTAGGCAAAGACGTGTATAATTACTATTGGCATAAAGTAATAACTTACTTTTTGTTTGTTTGATCCCCGTCCCAATCATGTTGAGAGACAACCATAGTTACGCAAGTGTTGAAAAAAAATATTGTTTTAATAAAATACCAAATATGTCATAATCGCAAGTGAATCTCACTTAAATTAGCATAATTGAGTTCTAGTTTGTTCTTCGATGTGTTTATCAATGTCACGGCACACATACGTGTATGTTTGATTAATTTTACAGTGGAGTATACATTTTCTAACAAAAATCTAGACATCCTCACAGACAAGTATGTAGAAGAATTTTAATTTAACATAAGTATAGTAGAATATTCTCTACGTAATCCTTTGTGGCGAAAAGAAATTGAGACCGAAACAAAACCCCTAGCCAATAAATCTACAGAGCCGTCTAGATCCTATCCCGATAACTTAGCGAAGTATTATTTCCCAAACCAAATAGGTATATGAAGGATAAAGGTAAGACTCGAGTTAAACTCTTGGAATCTGTACATGGATTCAGTAGAATATTACAAATGTTGCTCAGAGTTATAGAATAAACTAAATCTCAGTTTTAAGCATTGCTATTTTTCAAAATACTTAAACAAAAGCAATCAAATTTATTTTCAATGTATAGTAACAGTACAAGTGTAATAGAACATGGGTAATGATTTGTTTGCTATTGTATTGTAATACGAATCGAGACCTATTAAAACCATACGAGATTAACCCTTTACAAATTAATTCTTAATTAATTTGTAAAACGATCGCACCAGCTCTACTTAATCCTACATAGAATGGATTATCCATTATTCAATTAAAAGGAAATTTACTGAACGCTTTCCACCGCAATCAAATAAAAGAAACGTTATCCACTATCACCCATAAGACAGATGGGAAAGAATGTAAGCAATAAGTTAATAGAACCACTATCGCAACTGAGATCTAAACGTTTGAGTCCCGTTGAACTGTAGACAAGTAAAGGAAAATAAACGTTGAATCTTTAAAGCAACTTAGTATAGTATTCCCTCTCTATTTCGGCCACGGTCAATCTCTAAGGAGATTAGGCAACTGCACAGGTCGTGTGCGCGCAAATTCATATGTACTCTATATTCCTTTATTATCAAAATCCAGTGGGACAATTACACCGACAAGACCGGTGAGGGATCAGGCGAAGAACCGACAGGCTAACGTGTTCTCCTAGGCACCTCCATCTTCCTGACTTCGGGCTGGTAACGAAATAATTTCTAGTAGGTACAAGTTTTTAACACGATCCGGGAATCAAATCCGGGACAACGCTAGTTACGGCCGAACATATAACTGCTAAAGCTAGACCACGAGTCAGTCACGCAAGCAAGTTACATGTATCTAAACGTAAAGATGTTCATTTCGTCGATATTTACTTTTCTCTCGTCAATTTTTCCAGTTTAATAGAGTTACACCCTAAGGGGGCGTTGTTATGTCTTATTTGATTCCTGTCACGAGCGCTACATTCACGATAAAACTTATATTAAGAGCTAGTATCTTCTGCGCTCGGTTTGATGTTCCCATTTATGTCCAGTTTACGGTTGGTACAAAAGATAAGTATACCTAGGTTGTAGTGATAGCTAGAAGTTCCTTTATAACTGCGAGATATGCCGTAAGCTTAATAAAGATATCTATTTATGGAATAGAATTATGGGATCCTGGGTCATATAAATTATACATAAATATTTACAAAACACGGTCAAATTTATTGGTAGTTTTAGCGCAGCGGATTGGTTTTGCCTTAGTAGTAAAACTGATCGGTTGATTGATACTTATTAGAACATAAACATGACTGAGTTACGGCATTATAAAACTGTGAAAAAGTTTGTTTGAAAGAACTTATTTTGCTCTAAACGCATTAGCAATAAAGCATTTTCTTTTTTAACGTTTTATCGCTAGAAATCCACCGCTCAAATTGTGTAAGGCCTTGACGGACTTCTGCACTAGACGGTTTCTTTCATCGTTCGTTAATTTTCATCGTAATTGTCCAAGGTGGGAATCGAAACCACATTACCAGGTCTCAGAAGCCAACATCGTAACTATTGAACCACCGGTGCATGGTTTAGTTTAGCCAAATTATGTTTTTTTTTTTTTTTTTTAAATAGCTAGATTTTTAATACGATATGAAGATTTGCAAACAAATAAAATATTCAATGCTTATTTAGAATAAGCAAATACACTTCACAACGATTGTTTAATAGACGCTCTTGCTTCTAACATCGAAATTAACATCGTAATACTAAAATTCTAAACGTACAAAAGCAATCCACGTAATAAAGCTATAGTAGGTACCTACGTAAGAACTTAATGAAAACGGAACGTGATAAAGATACCGGCGTTGATGTGTCTCAAAGGCCTGGATACTTTATCGATAGATGGGAGGAAATATTGTAGCTGGCCAATCCACCCTTGAAATCGCTTCCCCGTCGATCGGCTAAGGGCGGGCAGCGGGGCGAGGGGGACAAAGCCGCGGCCGTTGACACGAATCTTCTGCCCTATGTTTATGTATCCCATTCGATTTTTTCCCTACGCGTTTACCGTGAACGGCTGTTCTCGAATGGACCGTTTTCGCTTTTGGATTTCGAATGTAAACAGACTAATTGAACGCGCTCTATTGATACAACTTCATATAAGTATAGTTTACACTTAACACCACTGAGATGTGTAGCAACAGAAATGGTAAAGCTTATGCAGTTGTTCTGTATTCTGAGTGCAGATGATACTTAAACTTATGAAGCTCATAAGTAATCATATAGGTGATTACCTACGAAATCTTTAAGTACGTCTAATAATTTTAGGTATCGACTGTAAATGGTTATTTTCGTACAATGTGTCATGTTTTAAAAGTGTTCTACTTTAACAGCAACTCTAATCTGTTACGAAATAAAGGTAATTATTCAACGCAATAAGTTATTAAAAAGTCCTAAAATTGTACTTCAATTGAGACCCGTGTCTACTATAAATTATGTGTACAAATCGCGAAAGTTTAAAAACATTGACGATGAGTTATGTTCGAGATGGCACTCTTTAACACTAGAAGCGTCACTAGCCCCATTTATTTTTAATCCCAGATATCATCACTTCCACTTATGAAATGACACGACCCGACGCAGTCGCAAGTCAGTCACAAATACTAAGAATTGAGTCGAGAGTTTTATCTTTCATTACTTTATATCTCATCTAAAGCCATCAAACGAATTAACACTTACGTGTTTAAGGACGGCGTCCAAGGATGTTTCACGTCTCAAGTAGGTAATTTATACACTAAACGATTTAATACAAGTGTCATATTTATCTAACTCTTAATAAGCTTTATCTCCGATGACTTCTTAATGTGATTCACGGATTTATTTATAACTGAAACTATTAATAAGAGTGTGGGCTGTCTTCACAATATGTACAATGTCTTAGGTATTCAAACGAAATGTTTTGCAGTCAATATAAATTCGTATGTAAGTATTATATGAAACGTATGTGAATGATTCTAACGTCAATGTATCGTAGAACTGAATGGAGCGTAACAAACAAAATAATCGCACCGGAGATCTAGGACAAGTAAATTGACTAGCCCAATTCTTTTCGGCTACGTTGTGGGTGTTTGCAACAATAACAAAATAGCATGCAACTATAAAATTGACACAATTTAAATTAAATATAGAATACTCTGCGGACATTTATAGTTTATGTGTTCGAGCTTATTTATTACTTACTGGGTATGTATGAAAAATATAAATGTAGATGCAGTGTCAAATACTTTAATCCTTGTCGAAGAAAGGGACAAAGTACTAATTAAAGACTAGAAGCGTAGCTTTCGCCATATTCATAGAACAAAGAGTAACCTATTCTTTTTCTGTCACTTTATTAGCCGTATCAATAACCAGCTACAAGGGCCCCGAAAGTGAGTAATAGAGGGTGTCTCCAACAATATACATACACCCCAGCCCCTGCCATGCCTAGGGCTCGCTACGCCACTGCTAAAGAGCGTAAAAACAAGTTTAGAGAAACGAGAATACAAAAATGAGTGCTAACTCTAACGATATTCAAATATATGTTTTAGGCATTCAAATTAGTAGCACAAATAGTACGCCAACAATTTAAGTGGAACAAAACCGAGACAGGCGCCGACCTATTAAAAATATTGTGTAAAGTAACAATGTGGTATTTAAACAGTGTATATTTTGTCCCCCAGATGTAAATGAACAGCAACTCAAGTGACTATGAACACAAATGATCATTTGTTGTAGTGGGTATAATGAAAACTGAATGAGACCCACGTTACTTACTTATGTATCTTATGGCTTTGTTTGTAACTTTATGGAACTTTCAAGTTAACAACCGTTCTATCTTCCCCTCCCTTAAGTGTCATTCATGTTTAATTATCTATAATATAAGTAAGTTCATCTTATTCGTAGTTCGTGTAGTGTTAACTTCTAAAAGCCTTTGTTACATGCAGGGACCGAATTACCGTTATTTTTTTTATAACGATACCATTTACCGTTACGTTAACGATAAAAAAATAACGATATTAATAACGATACCCATAGGTCAGTTAACGTTATCTAATTACCAGTATTATTACCGGTTAAAATTGCAATTGTTATACCGGTAATTTATACGCCTATCTCTTTCTAACAGTGAAGTTGGGGAGACTAGCATATTTTGGTGTTAGTACAAGTTACGACTAGCTAAAACCGGGACCCTATTACTCTCCGCGGTCCGTCTGTCTGTCTGTCACCAGGCTGTATCTCATGAACCGTGATAGTACCGTATTTCTATTGCCGCTATAACAACAAATACTAAAAACAGAATAAAATATTTTTTATTATATATTTATTATTATTGTTTATTTTTTAAATATAAAATATTAATAAAATATTTTTTAAGTGGGGCTCCCATACAACAAACGTGTTTATTTGCCGTTTTTTGCGATAATAGTACGGAACCCTTCGTGCGCGATTCCGACTCGCATTTGACCCGTTTTTTTAACTTAGGTTTCTAGCGTCCACTAAGTTGCAATTAGTGGGTGATATAAGATATTGTATGGGGTAAATTAGTCCCAACTACAGAACTTTGCATTGTGCGTGGTCTGACATGAACTTGGCCGATTTTTTATTTAATAATTCCTCTATCCTACTGTAGAAGTAATTTGAAAGATTTTTATTTGTTTACATTTTTATTTATTTATTTGGCTCTCCGACAACCTCCGTAGCGTAGCGGTATTTGGGACAACCTCCGTAGCGTAGCGGTATTTGGCTCGCTTTAAGTTTCGGAGGTCGTGTGTTCGATCCACACCGGACAAGACATCTTTGTGTAAATTCTAAGATTTCTTTCCGGGTCTGGTTGGTTGAGTGACTACCCTCCGTGCCTCGGAAAGCACCTTAAGCCGTTGGTCCCGATTGTTATAACATCATCTATAATAATCGTATATCAAGGAAGGGGCAGCAGCGTTTCCTTGTGTGGTACAACATAATACTGCGGTCGCCAATCCGCCTGCCAAGCGTGGTGACTATGGCAAATACCCTCCCCCGAGAGGAGGCCCATGTTCTGCGGTGGATGTTATACGGGCTGATGATGATGATGATATTTGGCTCTTCAACAATGAGTACACTGTTACATTAAAAAAACAATTATATTGTAAACTTAAGTCTAAATGTCTCACTACTTACAGAAGAGCACTGCATGCACTATAATATGAGCAAAAAATAATTATTATAAAATTTCAATACAATTAACATATTAAACTAAGTTGGATAAAATTGTCTTTCAAATAAAATTAAAATAAAATATTTAATAGATAATAATAATAATTAAATTAGATTACAATTTGATTAAAAAGAAATTACAATATACCTTTACATTAAAAAGGTAATTTATTATTCATCATCATCAGCATTTCAGCCGTAGGACGTCCACTGCTGGACATAGGCCTCACTCATAGATCTTGTTGCGGTTAGAAGCGGCCTGCAGCCACCGTGATCCCGCGGCCTTAACCAGATCATCCGTCCATCTAGTAGGTGGACGTCCTACGCTACGCTTGCCGATCCGCGGTCTCCATTCGAGAACTTTTCGGCCCCAACGGCCATCTGTTCTCCGTGCTATATGGCTTGCCCATTGCCACTTCAACGAACTAATCCGTTGAGCTATGTCGGCAACCCGCATTCTTCTACATATCTCCTCATTTCTGATTCGATCTCGTAGAGAAACCCCGAGCATAGCTCTCTCCATAGCTCGTTGAGCGACTCTGAGCCTGTTTCAAAAGGCCTATAGTAAAGGACCACGTTTCGGATCCATAGGTCATCACTGGCAACACGCACTGGTTAAAGACTTTCGTCTTCAGGCACTGAGGTATATTGGAGGAAAAGACGTTGCGAAGTTTCCCGAACGCTGCCCATCCGAGTTGGTTTCGGCGATTGACCTCCTTCTCGAAGTTGGACCTACCTAATTGGACTCTCTGTCCTAGGTATACATATGCGTCAACAACTTCAAGAACCGTATTCTCAACCATTAAAGGGGCAGGCACAACATGGACGTTAGACATGATTTTCGTCTTGTCCATGTTCATTTTAAAACCTACCGTTGTGACGTTGGGAGACTCGGTTGAGGTCTTCGAGCATTGTACTGAGTTCTTCCATCGACTTTGCCATGACCACGATATCATCAGCGAATCGAAGGTGAGTGATGTATTGGCCGTTGATGTTGATGCCTAGTCCTTTCCAATTCAGAAGTTGAAGGTGTCTTCTAAAGTGGTCTTTTTAGTGGAATCGCCTTCGTACTCTGTTCTTGTACTCGAACCGACATTGTGTAGTTTCTATACAAACATTTCAACTCTTCGATATACCGATAGTCAATACGGCATCGCTGCAGAGACTCAAGTACGGCCCATGTTTCGACCGAATCAAAGGCTTTCTCGTAGTCCACAAACGCTAAACAAAGCGGCAAGTTATATACTCTTCGGTCTTCTGTATTACTTGCCGCAGCGTATGTATGTGGTCTACGGTACTATAACCTTTTCGGAATCCGGCTTGTTCGGGAGGCTGAAGGTCATCAAGCTTTCGTTCGCGACGATTCGCAATAATCCTGGAGAACAGCTGCTTATTAAAAGCGAGATGGGCCTGTAGTTCCTTAGTAAGGTGTTATCGCCTCTCTTAAAGAACAACACCACATCGTTATTGTTCCATGCTTTAGGCGTGGTGCCTCCGAGCAAGGCGGAATTTAAGAGCTTCTGAAAGACTTTAAGTACCGGTAATCCACACGCTTTCAGGAGCTCTGATGTGTTTTTTGCAAACTAATGGTCAGGAGGATGAAGGACAAGTCGCGATCACGGGCGCATTCTTCTCCTGTGGATCGGATAGAAAGCTTATATCAAAACGAGGCTAGTTACTACAATATAAAATTTATTAACTACCAAACTGTACGGTAACTTTTTAAAAGTCTATAAAATACAAAATTTGCGTTATTTATGAGCTTAAGTTAAGTTTATAAAATTGTAACCAATAGTCGCATATTTAATTGTTTAATTATAACCATTGGTTTGCCATGATATTTAATAACAGATAACATCGCAAATACGTACATTATACTATCTAAAAATGTATAAATTTTTTCATATAATTCATATAGTAACTAAACCGACTCAGATACAACACAGCTCGCATCTAACCAACAAAAGCATTCAAAGATTTCAGAAACAATTAAAAATGCTTCATATTAGGCGTTCGCTCCAGTGGGTGTTCGTTTTTTAAAACCATAGAAAAACGAATCAAATCCACATAACTACTCCCAAATAGGGCAATGATAGAAATAATATCCTACTAATATTATAAATGCGAAAGTTTGTATGTGTAAAGTATGTATGTTTATTACTCTTTCACGCAAAAACTAGTGAACGCATTTGTCTGACAGTTTGCACGCATACTTTATAATATAAAGAGGAAAGATTTGTACGTAAATATGTTTGTAAAGAATTGGCTCAAAAAGTACAGGACCGATTTAAAAAATTCTTTCACCATTTGAATGCTACATTATCAGTTATCACCGATAAATATAGGCTATATTTAATTATGAAGTTCCCACGGGAACGGGAGTTACGCGGGTAAAACCGCGTGCGGGAAGCTAATAGTTGACTAACTGGATTAACATATAGGCTATAAAACATTACGCATTACGAATCCACTGAAGCAGAGTAACGCGGGTAAAACCGCGAGTCGTAGCTAGTCTATAATAATATTATAAAGAAGAAGATTGTTTTTTTTTATAAAAGATTACTAGCAGAGTCTTTGCAAACTACTGTTATA
The DNA here is from genome assembly GCA_947037095.2 of Nycteola revayana. Lineage (NCBI taxonomy): Eukaryota > Metazoa > Arthropoda > Insecta > Lepidoptera > Nolidae > Nycteola > Nycteola revayana. The sequence continues at coordinate 14,423,501 of OX344846.2, read as the reverse complement.
TATTACTATATTCTCGTTAACCCCTCGTGCTAAGCTAAAATACCTGTGTTACGAGTGGGTTCGCGTCGGTAGCGCAATGCGTGCGAATCGAACCGGCGACCACATGATCGCAAGTCCGATGCCCAGCAATTGGACTACTTGTTCGATTTCAATAATTCTTTCAATATTAGATAGCCCATTAATAGAGGAAGGCTATATGAGATGGCACACTGAGGCCAATACGAGCTGAGCACCAATAAAGAATCTTTTAAAATCAGAGTTAGCCCAAAGTAACTATTAAACTGGCTAGGGCGTCGAACTTGTGATCTTGAGGTCGCCGGTTCGAACCACACCCATTGCACTACCGACGTGAACCCACTCGTAACACAAGCATTTTAGCTTAGCACGAGGGGTTAACAAGAATACTAGTAGACTGCAAAATGCTGTAAGTAGGGTCAAAAAAAAAAATTATATTTTTTGTATGTCAAACCACCTGCAAATGTATCTATATATTATTCCTGCGAATACATAATTATGATTATGATTATGATGAAGTAGCAAAAGCCTTGTGGCGAACAATCCGAAAAAAAAACTCGATGTTTGTTATGATCACTAAAATAAAATGACACGCGTGAGCGCGAGCCGTCTCGTACTCATATTTTTGTTGCCGCTCCGCTTAAGCCCCGCCCAATGCACGGCGCGCGCGCGGCACTCGTTTCGGTTTGGCAACGTCGCACCAGACGTTGCTAGATTTTAGCGAAATAACGCTATTAGTAACGCTATTAAAATACCGGTAAATCCTGCGATACAACGTTATTTTTATCGTTAAATATTTAACGTAACGGAACGAAATGTTTTGGTACTTTTACCGGTATTTTTTTGGTAACGGTAACCGTCCCTGGTTACATGTCTTCACATCTGTTGGATCATTAGCTACTAAGCTATAATTAGTTAAATTATATGTATTATAATAATATGTACGATTGAATTTTCGAAATTATATTAACAACTTATTTAACACGATAATAACAGGCCGTAATTGCATGCATTAATAACTTCGTTTGAAATATCCTGAATACATTTAAAGCTTTTATAGAGAATTTTAATTATTCGAATTATCCCGTATCTATTATATATAAAGCTGAAGAATTTGTTTGTTTGCTTGAACGTTTTGTGCTAATATCAGGAACTAATGGTCTGATTTAAAAAAACGATCAGTTTGAATAGCACACAGGAGGGCTATAGGCTATTTTTAATTATGGGAACCCATGGGAACATCAGGTACGCAGTTGAAACCGAGAAGCTTGTCACATAAACGAGATAATTCGAATAACATAGAATCATTTTGGAACTAATACCTACTTTGTAATAGGTAATCAACCCAAAAACTCATTTTTGCATGTGTATATTTGCAATTTTGGACACCTATTTTAAATTGCAAAGAAATACAAGCCGTCTACCGTGTGTGATTAAGCTAAACCTATTGTTCGTGATCTGATCACATTCTTGTAATCATTCATCACTTATTCTTTACTTGTACTTCAAATATCACTGTCAACTCCAACTTCCTTCATTAATGCCATTCAAAACTTAAGAAGTTAGCATTAATGATACGATTAAATTAATATCGGTACGTCACTATGACGCCTCCAGATTTGAGTAAAATTACCGCCAAATGTTTCAGTATAGCGCTCATCACAAGCCACTTCATGGATAATTCATTCCTTTCATGCATATGAATAGCCAGTAGACACAGGAGCATTAAAACTTCTTAGTAGTTGCACAGCGCTGTGTGAGGTGCAAACTATTCTAAAACTTGGACTTGCATATAATCTCTATGCTCGACACCTGTTACTTAGTGACCAAGTAAATTATCCTGTCCCTCTCTATATTAATATTTTAAATGCGAAAGTGTGTATGGATGTTTCATGTAAAAACAACAAGGCCGATTTTGCTGACAATATGTCGCACAGGCATCGTCATTACATGATACTATAAAACAAAAGTCGTTTCCCGCTGTCTATCCGCATGTATGTTAAGATCTATTGATGCGGATTTTTTAATAGGTATCTAGAGTGATTCAAGAGGAATGTTTATATGTATAATACATCAGCATTGCACCCGTGCGAAAACTGGACGGTTCGCTTGTTTACAATAATATAATTTACTAGCTTCACCCATGTAATCCCGTTCCCGTAGAATCTTAAAATACCAGTGACAGACCAGGTGCAGGGTAAACATGCTCTACTAAGCACAGGTGAAACACCCCCAACTTTCTACATTTGAGCTGGTACTTAGATTTATCTCAGGAGTAAATCACAATTTTTTGCCGACCTGGGAATAGAACCGCTGGACCACCGAGGCACTTTTTTTTCTTAGATTAATTCATTATCATAATATCCCATTACGAAGATAATAACTAAATTAAGCATATAACATGTACCTATTTTCGAGTTTGGTAAGTATTTTTATGACGTATGGCAAAAGTTTTGTAACATATTGACGTTCTCAAATCCATCATCGTAAGTGAGCGATGAATGTATTCTATCTAAAAGTTTATCTGGCAAACCGAATTCTGATGGATAAGATTTATAAAAATTTAATTAAAGTTGGTAAAAAAATAAAAAAATAACTTAACATTGTGGTTTAAACTTTTAACCAAGCACTTGCATCAATAAGCAAGTTTGTGATGATACCTGTTCGCTTAAATTCGCTGTCAAAACAAATTCAGTTTATGAAACTTCCAAAAGAAAAAATGTTACTCATTCAATTCTGTAAGGAAAAAATTATCATACATTAACTAACACAATAAACAAATCAAGAGTTTTGAAGGCTGTTTTAACTTCTACGATTTCTAAATCAGCACCATTCAATATTAGACAAAAAATATAATAAATAGCATTGTACGCAAACGATACATACGCCTTTATTTATTCTCTTGAAATAAAAAGACGTTAATAGGTAGCCAGTACAATGTAACGAATCTACAATACATGTAGGCTAGATATTTTCTCTCTATGTTAGATATCATAAGACAAAAAGTTGCTCCATAAACGTGTACACCAAAGGCACTGCACGCATATAGTAACATGTTAGATATCATAAGACAAAAAGCTGTTAAAAAAGTTACAAGAAAAGAAACTCAAGATCTATTAGATAAACATGATCACAGACGCATTTCGGTACTAAATGCTCTCACGATGTAAGTCTTTATTGTGAACTAAATGCAGAGCGGTAAGTTATCATGACTCCTGATCGACTAGGTGGTCACGATTCCGCTATTGTGGGAATAAAAAATAAACAAACTTGCCTAATACGTCACACATGTCACATTACTTTTTAAGAATGGTCTTTATGGAGTTGTTTTGTCTACTTAAATGGTTAGGTAAGTGTACCTACACGAAAAATAGACACTCGATATTATACCTACTATAGTTACGCTTCTGATATAAATACATCATGAAATACCATAGTTTACCTGTAGGTATGGATGGATAGATAGGAATTCGTTACTTAAACAATTTAAAACTTCTGAACTTCTTATGCCAGAAAATTTTACGAATCCGTATAGAAACTTACGTGAATAAAACAGCGGTTGCTAGTTAATAAGTTATATATTAAACCTTTGCCTATAACTAATGTATTGACCATTAACTACTATTTTATGTAATAAATAGTAAATTGGTAGTATTAAATAGAATAGTTAAGTACGGATCGAACGTGCAGTTTCCATGTGACCACACAGTTACACACGGGCGGCCGCGCGCGGTAATTGAGCCGCTCACTTCCTTCCGGAGACCTGCCCGCTCTGATGTCATTCATACCAACGGGAATTTGTAAACAGATAATGCATTAGTTTTTGTTGTCATTTTATGTGCGTGGAAATCGATTTTTAATGTTCTGCTGTTTAATGCAGCAGCTGTAAGTATTGATAGAGTATAAGCCTAGTTCCACGTTATGAATAGCCATAAAATATTATTATGTTAAAATCAAAATTGACACCTTATGATGATAATTTTTGTTTGAGGATTGAAAAAATGGCCCCTTACTTTATTATTAAGTATATCAACATTATTTTTTTGTGACGATTTAGCTACGATATTAATAGTTATTATTATTATAATATTGTTAATGTTGATAAAGACACAGAAAGAAAAAAACGAAAATCAGTAAATAAAAAAAAATGTTTTATTAATTGAACGGACGCAGACGGTCACTTCACAGGTATAAGTACATCACAATAAGTATATCTAATTTAAATCTTTCTTTATTTATATTTAATACAACCGTACCTGAGCAGACAACCCAAACTATTATTACCCACACGTGCCGCTGGCATTTTGCAGAGCATACATTAATCCATTTCACATTTGATATGAAGGGTGAACCGAACGTGACTACAGAGGGCATATCGACACTGGTCGTAGAAAAGTGTCATGTTCTAGTCTGCAGCAATTGTTCTCCCGTGCCTACATGTGCCACCCCGCCGCAACCCGATCGATGTCTGACCCCGAGCAATCTCGTTCGCGAGTCGCGCCTTCTGCCATAGACTATTACGATGGCTCGCAGGACCCGTTTTATTATTGTAGAAATATTATAAAAGCGAAAGTTAGTAAAAAAAAATGGTTTTGAATGATTTGGCAAAACTTTGTGTAATGTTTAATAGGGGGAGATGAATTATTAAAAAAAAATAACGTAAATGAGTGCAAGAGGTCGTTTTTTGATATTGTAGATTGCAGACTTTTATAGCAGAGGTTTTACTATAAGGACTTATAATTCTAAGTGTTATAAGTATTTTGTAGACCTACAATCGCATTTCAAAAAAGTGTACCTACCTTCTCCTTTAAAAATTAGTTTATCAAAGTACGACTAGTACGACTCAATGCAGGTTTGTTTAATCTACTTGATAGTTTTACATCGTATGCATAATCGGTAAGAATAAATAAATAAATTGTCCTCACAGTGTGTAGATCCAATCCAAAGTAAACATAAACTAACAATTCAATTTATTCGAGTTCCATTTCCGCTTTACGCCCACTTATACAGCGGCTCATCCATCTACACCAAGACTACAACGAAAAAATAAACGAAAGCTCATTGCTCGATGAATACGTAATAGGTTGGTGCTCTCACGGTATTGTACAAATGTATAGAGAACAAGGTATAAACGCGTAATACGAATATCGGAGCAAGAAATAAATTAGACAATCGTAATTTTGATATTTATGAAATTAAAAGAATTGTTTTTAAAGAATGAAAAAATAATTGATTAGGTAATTATCACTACATAGTAGGTATAAAACAAAGTCGCTGGCCGCTGTCTTTCCGTCCCTATGTATGCTTAAATCTTTAAAACTACGCAACAGATTTTGATGCGTTTTTTTTAATAGATAGAGTGATTCAAGAGGAAGTTTTATATGTATGATACATCAGCATTGCACAAGTGTGAAGCCGGGGCGGGTCGCTAGTTAATAATAAACCCCACTTGTATTACATACATAACTATTAAGTTGTAGTACGATAATTTGTGTGTCGCAAACCCGTTTTTCGTATCGTTTTTACATATTAAAACTCCCTAGACGATCATTAATGTTAAATACTCGTAGTACTACGGACTAACTTGACGGTCTGTTCAATATTCAAAATAGCGAGGAAAAGCAGAAATTTAATGCTAAATGCTAACGTATCTTCATGAAATAAGAATATCTAACGAAAATATCAGGTTTAAAGAGATTAATATTCTTACCGTTCCCTCTGAATACATTATACCAAAATATCATTTTTGTTAAAAAAAATATAGATCAATATAGCAAAAAAAGTGATATTCATAATGTTAACACGAGAAATAAACATAAAATTGCCATACCCGGTTTTAGAGTTAGTAGAACCAATAAATCATTTATGGGAAATTGCATTAGGTTTTATAACAAACTCCCTAGTCATGTAACTGATTTGCCTGATCCAACTTTTAAAGTATATATTAAACGGGTCCTCATATCTAAAGGCTATTATAGCATTAAGGACTATATTGAGGATAAAGACGTTTGGCTTCATAAACCTACTTGCGTAACACTTCCTAGAGACCCTGTACCCAAATAAAATAGTAGTACGCATAATAGTGTGATGTTCTGTGAACTATCTGTAATTGACCTACTTACATAATAATATATTATATTCATAGACCGCTAGTTCTGTCTCAAATTCTTTTATTTTTCTATTAGTATAAAAACACAATAAACAAATATTTCAAAGACAACCGTTTGGGCAAAAAATGTGTATGCCAATAACTAGTTAAAGTAACTGGACCAAAACCTACGTTATGCCCATTTGAGTATGTTTCGCCGGACCGTCTCATGTGGGTCGTGTTAAAACCGGCAGTAGAATAACCCACTGAGTTTGTTTCGCCGGATCTTCTCAGTTGGGGCGTATTGGATCCGGTGGTAGCATTAAAGCGCGTCCGTCGTTATATACTCATGGTCCACCTAAATAATGACAATTGTTCTAACCTACTATAGACAGAACAAGCTATTTGACACAATATAGTTAAATAATAAACTAAGACGTTAATATTAAAATAATAACTTAAATACTTGTTTAATTTGAAAATTTATAAAATATGATAATTAATAATAATAATATTATAAAATATGATATTATCTAAATAATACTTAATACTAAATTATTGTTTTGACTATTTGCAAGTGCCTGTAATAGGTTTACGTAAATAAAAATGATTTTTATTTTATTTATTTTTTATTTTAATAGACCTGTAACAAAGTAACGATCAATTTTATTTTTGAAACTCCTGCGTGCGGTTTCTCCCGCTAGTAGTTCCGGTTCAGCTGCTAGTTCTGGAGCCTATTCAATGCAAACAAACAAATAATCAAATCTTTATAATATTAATATAGATTAATTACATTACTTACTATTAGAACCTATATGATGTATAATTATGTTATAGTTTTATCGTGTCAAACTATTATTTAGATTAATGCCTACTAGTAGCGTATTTTTTACAACTTATTATTGGTATGACTTAATTGAATAGTATTAGTGTTTTATTTATCATCGATTTTTGTTATTTTATTGAAAATATTATAAGTATTAATAAATTTCCTTCCTGTCCTCTTTTTTAAAGACACATGTCGGCAGTCCATAATAATTATATTATAATGTCTCTTCTATGTAAGCAGTATTTATTCTTTGAGCGTAAGCGCGCACGTGTGGCGCGCTGTGCGTCGGGCGTGCGGCGATCTCATTGTTTGGAATTTCTCTACAATATGGCGCGTAAATATTTCGACAAAGCTCTAAAAGGGATCGCCTATAAAAGAAAGAGTACGGGCCAATTTCCGGAACAATTGAACATTAACACATTGTTGGTTTAGTATAAACAAATTGATCCTTATGCGTAAGACGGTGCCCGGAATATATAAAAATACATAGAGTACCTAGTTTACGTTTAATGAATATCATTATGTATACTCTTAGTGAGCATGAGTATATTAAATAATAATGATTTTTAATTTTATTTTAACGGAAAAAATCGAAATGAATTAATTAAATTGGGGCAAAAGATCGTAATATGAAAATAACTGTTTCTTTTTCTTAAGTAGCTATATAAAATATTTTTTTATAAACCCATTTTTTACAGTTTGTTTATTTTGGGTAGGTAAACAGGGAAACGGTTAGATCGTTTATGACGAGAATTTCACTGGATGATAACTGATGTCACAAATAATAACATACACTAAAACATTACGCGGTTGATAAAGCGCGGGACAGCTTAGTTTGAAGATTTTTGTTCCGATCAATATTTTATAATATTTAAACATAATCCATATTTTGTTCGAACTAAGGAAAAAATAAGATAATATCATGAGATATTTATTTAAGACAAAGCAGTAACTAATAATAAGTTATAGTATAAAAGCCGTCGAACGTCATTGTAAGCTTAATTACCCTATGAAATCTGCGGGTACGCAGAGGGACGCGTCGGCTCTACAAAATGCAACGCAACAAAAAACTGAGCGCAATGTCGCACACGTGCATCCGTTCGTTCTGTGCGAAGTTATTTATAATGTAAACTAAGAGCATAACTTTTGTAGACTGTATAGCCTACAGTCTTAGCGTAACTTAAAATGGCTGATGTCTTAACTTTTAACTTGGAAGAGTTAAGTTACCTCGTATTGCCGTAAAGGTGATCTTGGTTCATTTTGCAGCGAATACAAAATCAGTGACATACCTAATTTGTCCGGATCTACCTCATTATTACGCGGACAATTTTTTGAAATATAGTTTATTTTTATAATTTAATATAAAAGTTATAACCAGTAATTTACAGTTTAGACGCTTTAAGCAAAAATCTCTCCAAGTCTTGTGTTAGTTTAAGATCAATCTTTATATTTTCCAATACATATTATACAAAGTGTTGTATTTAAACCTTACCTTGAGTGATGATAAACGTAGACAAGTTCACTTTGTACACAGCTTAAAACAGAGCACATACTTTCAAATACTTAGTTACTTACTGGATTTCACAAATACAGACAGTAATGCAAACGAACGGCTTGGGACTTAACGGTTTTTTTTTTGGTAGCACTAAGCCGATTTGCACATTCTCCCACCATTCTGCATTTGCTTTCAGTATTTATACATTATACCTATCCCAGTGAAAAATGCCTTATAGATAAGTGTCAATAGTCTACATTTAAATTATCATTGCATTCCTACAACACAGACATAATAAAAAACGTTAATGCACCGAAGTCTTTATAACTGTACAGTTAGTAGCGTTACTAAACGGCATTAACAGCAGAGCTTCGATTTAATTACCAAACGTGTTGTATTAATAAAAATAATCTTCTTAATTTGAGCTTATACGATAAACATTTTTTATTTATACTCATTCGTTGGGTCTCGAGTCCCGGCTTAATTATGATATCAAAAGATGCACAGTCAGTTTTTTCTAACGTGTGCACGTGGGATATCGCTGTCCTGCTCAGAATGCAGGATGAGCTGCCCACAATGCATCGCTAACATTGACGATTAAACACGTTTCTATGCGCGGTCTCGTATTTTGGTATTACACATGGCTATAACAGATTCTCCGAGAACAACAACACACAACGAATACGATTCCATTTCAACTCAATGCAACGCTGCTGTGTCATAAGTCTCGTGAGAGTACAACGAGATGATGCAGCAAAACTTCTTTCAATACAAATCCGAATGATAATTAAGAATACATCTAACACAAATCTCTTAATAATAATGAGTGTGTCAGCGTTCTATTAGTCGGTATTACGGTATGAGGTCCGAAATGTAGGTATCGATGAGTTTACAATGCCTTCCAAGCTTCGGTTCAAGGAGAGCGTGAGAACTTGAGATGTATTCATAAGCCGCGTGCACGCAAATGAAGTGCAATTTCGCCCGAGGAATTGTGGCTACAAAGTTCGCGCATGACTAGTGGGCCTCGGTAAGCAATGAGCTGGTGCGGATTCGGTCACGAAGTGCATTGTTCGAGATAATTCTCTTAGAAGCTCTATTACGTCCGCTAACTTAAACATATCTACTGTTCCTTTTTATCTTCATTTTAATCTTAAAAGACTTTTGTACAGTTACCAGACACTTAAACTAGCCAGGAGCTAGATAGAAGTTAGCAGTAGTTTTCATTAGTTAACTGAATTCCGTTTCAATTTAATCCAATTAATCAACAAAAGTAACGCTGCAGACACAATGAGAGAAACAGAATCTAGAAAATCCTTTTTATTTCACAATGCAACACAGAGTACTTAGAAATGTAGAAAGCGTCAAAATTGACGTCTAAACCATTACGTGCATTATCTTGTGCTCCATCAATAAATCTACAACGTGGCGGGTTAAAGGTCGCCGATGCTGTATATGTTCTTTGTTGGTCTTGCTTGGCTGGTAATAAAGACAAATATTCAGGTTGATATTTTACAAATATATTAAGTTCATACAAAATAATTCCAAAAGTGGACAAGATACGATGCGATCGGCCTGTAGGACTATTGTTTATATTGTGCTACTTGAGAAAACCGTGGGAACTTACCTCTCTAGTTGTTGACCAGTACTTGAGAGGTAGTAAGTACGTGCTTTTTTATTAAGGGTAGTTCCGAACAAATGAAGTAACACAATTATAAATACATATTAACATATTATATTAAAATGAATGTAGGTACCGCGTAATTTTACACATCCCAAATACGTTTTATTTAACAAAAGCATTTCATAAAACAATGCATTAGAAAAACTTAACATTTATTTTTAATAATTGAAAGGACTATTTATAAAATAATAGGTGCCTGTATAAATTCATTATATTATTATGTCCAATGGACCAAAAATAAATATTGAAGTTTTTTACATTCAAATTCATATTTTCAATGTCATACAGAGCATTTTTTATAAATAATTTCTATGTACGGTATAATAATAAGTTCTACGATGTTACAAGCCTAACTCTACATTTCGAAACCGAATTGGTTGGTCGGTTGTTACGGCAATAGTAAACGATAGACAATTTAACTGTCACAAGCTAATCACAGTATCAGAACGTAGATCACTTGGGAGATGACGCACCTCGTGTGAAAGGGAGCGAGAAGATATTAGATTCCAATAACTAACATTATGCCATAAACAAGATTAAATACTCGATATCATAAATCGATTGCTTGTAAAATAATATAAAAATAAACGTTCTCTATCCAAAGATTAAACTAAGCATTCCATTAACAGTAGGTGTCGAGACCCCTGTGGTTTTTGAATTTCGATTGCGTGTTTAACTTGTGTTTATTCCGTATGCAGTTTAAAGTTATCAAAGTACTGTATCATAATTATAAATCATGTGTGCTGGTGGCAGTGTAGTGGCACGCGGGGTGTACAGCCAAAACAAATTTTAGAACGTTCGTAATGTTCCGTGACGACCGCAGTCCGTGTCAAAACTCACACCAGGTTAGCAATTGAGGTTTATTATAATCATACAAATAGTTTACACACGACAGCAATGAAAATCCGTTAACTTTAAGCACTGTCCGCCAATTGCAACTTTACTAATGCCGGTCCACATTAGTGGACGTAAATTAATTTAACATACTTAAATACAATTTTGAGTGAAAGGCAATTCCTTCAGATCTATTTAAAATTATAATATTTTCTTTGGCATGCCAATTACTAACTAAAATATTGAATATACATACTAGACTCAAAGGATTATTAAGAATGTTACATATCTATATATATAAAAGAAAGTCGTGTTTGTTACAACACTTATAACTCGAGAACGGCTGGACCGATTGCCATGGTTTTTGATTTGTTGGATTTGTTTCCGTCCCGAATAGCAGAATACATTTTAAAAACAAAAGAAAGTCGTGTTAGTTACACTATTTATAGCTCAAGAACGGCTGAACCGATTTGGCTGAAAATTGGTAGGGAGGTAGCTAAGAACTGGGAGAAGGACATAGGATACTTTTGGGGTAGGGTAGGGTAGGGTAGGGTAGGGTAGGGTAGGGGTAGGGTAGGGTTAGGGTAGGGTAGGGTAGGGTAGGGTAGGGGTAGGGTAGGGGAAGGTTTAGGGGTAGGGTAGGGTAGGTGTAGGGTAGGGGTAGGGTAGGGGTAGGGTAGGGGTAGGGTAGGGTAGGGGTAGGGGTAGGGTAGGGGTAGGGTAGGAGTAGGGTAGGGTTAGGGTAGGGGGTAGGGTAAGGCAGGGGTAGGGTATAAAAGTCCACCCGTGCGAAGCCGGGGCGGGCCGCTAGTATCTATAATAAAACAAAGACGGGTTTGTTACAACACTTATAACTCGAGATCGGCTGGATCAATTTTCATGGTTTTTGTTTCGTTGGATTTGTCTCCGCCCTGAATAGCAGAATACATTTTAAAACCAAAAGAAAGTCGTGTTAGTTACACTATTTATAACTCAAGAACGGCTGAACCGATTTGGCTGAAAATTGGTAGGGAGGTAGCTAAGAACTGGGAGAACATAGGATACATAGGGTAGGGGTAGGGTAGGGTAGGGTAGGGTAGGGTAGGGTAGGGTAGGGTAGGGGTAGGGTAGGGTAGGGGTAGGGTAGGGGTAAAGGTAGGGTAGGGGTAGGGGTAGGGGTAGGGTAGGGGTAGAGTAGGGGTAGGGTAGGGGTAGGGGTAGGGTAGGGGTAGGGTAGGGTAGGGGTAGGGGTAGGGTAGGGGTAGGGAAGGAGTAGGGTAGGTTAGGGTTAGGGTAGGGCAGGGGTAGGGTATAAAAGTCCCTTCTCTCTAGTTCTCCTCCGTGGGAACTCGAGGCGAGGGAGCTGGCCGAAGCATACCGTCGGAGGTGCGACGGAGTTTTAAACGGCCGTGATCCGTTTCCGGAGGGCATGGCGACGTGGCGTATTGAATCGCGGCGTCGTGTCCTCCGTGAATGGAAAGACCGGCTGATAACCGACCCGCCATTGAGCGGATTACGTACGGTAGATGCGATCCGGCCTCACTTGCTTGAGTGGGCCGGACGTAAAAGGGGCGAGGTAACCTTCCGCATTGCGCAGGTCATGACGGGGCACGGATGCTTCGGTCATTACCTGTGCAAAGTGGCAAGGAGAGAGCCGGACACTCGTTGTCACCACTGTGATTGCGCCGATGATACGGCGCAACACACACTGGTCGAGTGTCCGGCTTGGGCGGCCGAGCGCGGTGCGCTCGTCGCACATGTAGGTATTGACCTCTCGCTTTCGACCATCATCAAGAGGATGCTCGAGAGCGAGGGAGCATGGGAGTCGATGGCTTCTTTCTGTGAGACTGTAGTTTCACAGAAGGAGGCCGCGGAGCGGGTGAGAGAAGATGATTCCAGCTCTCATCCGCTTCGTAGACGTCGCGTTGGCCGGAGGCGGAGGGCCGAAATCCGCCGTCTCCCGCCATAAGGGGTGACCCTGGGGAGCAGATAACATGAATCTGCTCCCTAGGGTCACATTCATGTAGTAGGTCGGGGATGCCACTGTGTTCTGGCAATCCCTGTAGGAGTAGGAAGGTATCCATCGCGGGTGCTTAACACTCGCGATAGAGCCATAGGGGGAGGAAACTCTAGTCCCTTCACCGGGGCGAGAGTTATAGTTGTACTCTGTCGGAGAGATAACCAAAGGCCTATACCGGTACTTGGGTCTCTCATCACCAACGACAGAAGGAGGAACACCCGGGGGCTTTTTTAGTGGGTACATACTCTCTGTGGTGCGACAGCGCACCACGTTCTATAGAGTATGAGCCCCACATGCCCCTCACTGGCGCAGGGATCACGTATACAGTGACCCCTGCGCCAGGGAGGAAGTGCGGTTGCGCATTTTTACCCCGGTAAACAAAAAAAAAAAAAAAAAAAGGGTATAAAAGTCCACCCGTGCGAAGCCGGGGCGGGCCGCTAGTAAAAGAATAAATAAAGGGTTCATTGCATATATCTGTTCTTTTTTATTTTTATAAAAAGTCTTCAATGAGATTGAATTTAAATAGAAGATAATAAATAAAAAAAATATCGTCGGCGGCGTCATCGCTCTTTACCAGAAGATTAAATTGATACTAATTAGAGTCGGACATATTATTGTTATAACGGATAAGAGCAATTATTATCTTTTTATCTGCAATTTCTAACTAGTTATAAAATAGCTTAGAAAGACCGTAAAAAACATTTCTCACGGCTGTTTCCCGCAATATTAAGGATAAATAGCAGATGTAATCTAAGTAATTTGTTATGTGGATATTAAGAAGGGCGTTCAGTGTCATCTGTAAGGGTCAGTGGCCAGAAAGACTGAGTTAGGTAGAAAAAAAAAATCATTCATAATTAGAAATGATAATATTTACTTAGGTATAATAATAATGTTCTTTCATTAATTAATATTAATATCATACTGGTATATATCACTGTTTAAATTTTATAGAGACACAAATCCAAATGTTTAGCTTTAGAGTTTTATGGCACACTAGCTTCTCGCGCGCGGTTTTTCCCGCGTAATTCCCGTTCTTGCAGAAACTTCCTAATTAAATATAGCCTATATCCATAAATTAGTCTATTTAATAATCATTTTTTTTCAAATTGGATAAGTAACTAATTCATGAGATTAGTGTTTTTTTTTTTTTTTTTTATTATTTTCTTGATTGCGTTTGACCCTAGTCTTGCCTGATGGTAAGCACAGACAGGGTCCTAGATGGAACACGCAATTCAAGTGACACCCTTTCGGGCTCTGGCTCTCACATACTCACTACGAAACACAGTAAAACTGTTTGGCGCAGGCCTTACATGGGAGGGTGGTTGCTAGCCAGGCGGATAATTAAATCCTACCATCAAGCTTGCTGGGTTTTGTCGAATTTTACGCCACGCGTTTTTTCCCTACGTGCGGGGAGGAAGTATTTTATTCTTAGCCGTCCTCCCACGGACAAAAATTATATGATTCAAGCAAACAAGGTATTTAGCTTTAATATAGAGTATATATAATAGATATAGATGATATTAAACACTAATTGCTTTGAATTAAAACATTATTTGGTGCCACTTACAAATTAAAGCATTATACTTACCTATTTATGCAGTGGAAGAGTGATAAATTTCAAGACTAGTAAATACTTTGCCACAAAAAATAGCATTTTTACGGAAACGTATAATTGCCTTTATCCTGACTAAATTAAAACTTAAATTAGTTATTTTATATAAGAATCGCTTGATCTCGATGAATAGACACTACTTATACTGTGGGGATTTCCCTGTTGTCACACACATTCGCATCAACACTGACCTATCCAATATTTGTTAACATTTATCAATTTCAATAAAATGACAATAGTGATCAACTGTTATGTCTTTAGCAATCTTTGAATCATTCGTTGGGGTCTGCAGATAATTGCATCCAGATCCCGGAGGTGCTGTAAATCTTAATAAAGCCCCTAACCTCCCGCCATTCGTTAATAAATTAAACGGACGCTAGCGCTTCCTCAGATATGAAATAACAATGCGTATCCCAAACTATAGAATGCATGAATTATTTTAACCCAAATAGTTTATGTAGGTACTTAAACCACAAAACGCCCGGTAATGTGTTTACACGAGAGTATGAAAAATATCAGCTATTTAGGTAAATTATCCCAGTTCAGATTCTATATTGTTACGTTTTTTATGGAAAAAAAAAGTAGGTGAGCGACCTAATAAATAACAGTACAAAGCATGTCGGCGTGATACAATGAAGCGCCACATAGGGTATACTATTCATACATTGTCTATAATTAGAACCAACTGTTCAGTGTCAGATGTATCTGTTTGGGCTGGGCAGTGAACTCGAGTTCTTAGTGCACTGTACCTTGCCGCCTCCGCTACACCTTGCGGTGTACATAAGAGGTGTCCACTTAACTCACTCTTGATACCAAACCACACGTGTGATAGGACAACATTTATTTTACGAGTTTTATGTTAAACGCATTAACTACCACAACCTCCACGTGTGCAATCATTCATCTGGACAACTAACGAGTTCAATTTGGATTTTTTTAATTGGACACAGTGTTACGGATTACAATTACCGATGAAAACAAGATTTTAATTATGATCTTACAATTATTTTACTCTTTTTTATGTGTACAAGTTTCAAAATATTTAATGTTTGTGTTAGATATTCGAGTCAATATCAATATACTATCAATTCAAAAACACGAACTTTTTATAGAGCTGATGCATGTATAAAGTTTTTAGCATTTTATTGTTATC
The DNA here is from genome assembly GCA_947037095.2 of Nycteola revayana. Taxonomy (NCBI): domain Eukaryota; kingdom Metazoa; phylum Arthropoda; class Insecta; order Lepidoptera; family Nolidae; genus Nycteola; species Nycteola revayana. The sequence continues at coordinate 14,407,795 of OX344846.2, read as the reverse complement.
CTTAAATATCTATACTAATATTATAAAACTGAAGAGTTAGTTTGTTTCTTCGCTTGAACGCGCTCATCTCAGGAACTACTAGTAGTAACATAATTATGCTGTAGGTATTCAACTATAAAGTTCCTATGGGAACGGGCGTTCCACGGGTGAAAAGGAGTGCGGCTAGCTACTAATAGACAAAGTTTCTTACAGAAGATGACACAAAAAGGGCGAAAAAAGGAAGTCGTCAAAGTATTGGATGCTTCATGTAAAATTAAAGCATTCAAAAAATAAGTTATTATTCAAGTGTTCCAGTTCTTTTTAAGTTAGCTTATCGTACTCCAATTCACAAGGCTTCCAAGCAATCTGAGGGGTGAACTTTAAGCCGTCTGGTTTAAACTGAATGTCAATCGTGAATGTGGCTGAAGAGGTCTCGAGTACGGCACTAGGGTTATTGCGAAACCGAACAATGCGGAATGAAGTGCATGCAAGACGGCATTGCACGCGGTGCTCTACGACCGCGAGTTTTACTCACCACGCCCAGATCGAATGCTCAACTCTCTCAATTACTATATAAATTACCATACAGTTAACATTTTAATATTCCTCTTCATCAGCAGCCCGTATAAGGTCCACTGTTAAACATGGGCCTCATCCTGGTGGTTTTTGCCATAGTCACTACGCTTGGCGGGCGGGTTGGTGACTGCAATTTTATGTAGTAACTCTATTACTCTTATGGATATAGAATTTATATTTTATTTAAGGATCGACAAAACTACTTGAGAGCCCGATGAACATGGTACCGCAGCAAACATCCATTGATCTTATGTCAAACATAATTCCGAATCTCATTAGATCTTATCTTCAAGTTTATCTCATCAAGGCAAAACTAATGATTCACCATACAAACAAAACTTTAAAACTTCATCTTCAAATGAAAGAGAATTCCAACCCCATTAAAGAACCGGCTAGCAAACACATTCCGGTAGATATGACATTTGAAGATGCCGAGGTCATGTGAACAGTCTTCGTAATAAGCACAACCGTCTTATAGCGTTGTTAGAATTATACGCCTATTAATGTCTTTATGTTCGCGTGTACGATTAGGCACCGTGATATGTTCTGTCTATTGATTACCGAACATCATACCATTGCAGCGATTGATGGAGATCTATTGCGGCATTAATCAGCTTTCACTATATGGTGGAACAGAACGTTGAATACGTACAGCTTTAAGATAACCCTTTATGAATAGACTTTATATCATATATTACTTAGTTAGTTGATATCGGAAAATGTGTTGTAGCGACAAGGACAGATAGGTATTTTATGTACAAGAACTCTAGAAAATTACAAAGGAAAATTTAGGCAAAGACTATATTATGGTAGACGGACAAGTAATTTATTACTCTGTAAATAAATCGCACGCTAATGTAACATCCCATATGAATAATTTTCATATCAAATAATATCTAAGCTTGCACTTTGTAGATAAGTAGTTATAAGAATAATCATATTTTCTTTCTTCAAATACAGCGAATGGAAATACAGAGTAATATTAAGTATTGTTTTTAATACGAGTCCATAAAACAAGCAAGTAATTTATTACCAAGCAAATAAATCGTGATAATGTAACATCGACAGAGCATGTAAACGCATCGCGGTCACTCTACGTTTAGACGAGCAAATGACCGCAATCAAATCACAATCAGAGTGAAAGCCTATAAATGAGCAACTGCTTTCGTAGTTGTAGTACTTCACCGCCTCTGCCGTTTACGAATGTGTTAGATGTAATTATATAGAAGATGCGTTCACACACGATCACGACTGCACGAACACGTTGTTTCAATAAATGTACCAAGATTATTTCTTTTAAAATCTAGACCAATTATTCGAACCCAAAAATGTATTAGACACGATGTTTAATGGACACAACGAAATAAAAAATCCGAAGAAAATCTTTTTAAATATGAAATATTAGGGAAAGAAAGCAATCCAGAATAGTATTTACTCGCGTATTTTGGTAAAATTGAAATAAACAAACGAATTATTAATGCCCCTAACCCTCAGAGAACTGGCTTAGTTCTAGTTCTAACAATAACAAATATGGGACCCCAGAAATAATCGACCGCAGGATACGCAATGCCATTGAGACGTATTTTGATTAAAATATAAGGGGTGAGTAAATTTTATTAACAGCTGCAGCAGGCACTAGACTTTTGATAAAAATATAGGAGAAAATCTTGGTTAGTTGTTTACAATTGGAAACGAATTCATTGTAGGTAGTTATATGCATTTACGAGAAAGATTTTGCGATTACACATAATAATTACACTAATTATTGAGAACGAACAAAGAAAAAATTAAAGTATAAAGACAAACAAATGATTTTTTCACATGACTTCGACACATGTTTGCGGCGAACTAATTTAAACAGTTAGCGTTTATTAACTGTCGAGATGCATCCTCATAAGCGTAACATAACGAGCAAAAAGATACGCAAGCAGCTGCGGTCAGCAGTATGGGGTCGAGCGTAGGAAGTGCGCATATGTAATTGTGGCGAGTGGACACAATGAGGGGAATTGGCTAGTACGTCGATTATTGTGCGAGCGACGCACCCATTGCCATTGATAGGATGGACAACTGAATTTAACAAGCAACAAACAAGCACATCACTCCGTTACACTCAATGGACAATGCCATTCATTCAATGATTCTGTCAAAATAAAAATAAAATGAGATGTGTATTTTAGTTGCAACGACGTTTTTACTTATTTTTAATCCAGTTCAGACACTTTACTATCCAAACTCTATTACTTAGAGATGTCTACTCGTCTAAAATCGTCTCTCGGCGGGCAGACCCCTGTCCGGATGTGCCAATTTCTAACCGACGACGGCTCGCTTGACATACGTCACACCAGTTATCGTATTCAATTAATCGATTCGATGTGACACAGTATTGGACTGGACGCAAACCTCTAACCTCAACTCGATATCCGTTACATCGATTGCATAGAGCCTATTGCCGGGCGGCTTTATTAAATTTGATTTCAGGGAACTGGCATAGACTATTGTTTTATTCACGAATGGAACAATATTAGAATCAAAGACAGGTTTTGGTTTAACATCAAAGGAATAAATGAATTAGAAATTACACTAAGATTTCATGGCCGGAGTTCGTGGGTTCGATCCCTACGCCGGAAGGGATCGAAACCACGAACTCCGAGATTTTAAGCGAGCCAAATACCGCTACGTTACGGAGCTACAGACCATGGCACACCATAAAACAATATCCTACAGAAAAAACGTGTTTAAGTCTTTCTTCTATTGTCTTTTAAAAACAAAAAAGCATGAACTGAGAAAATTGAAACATCTGTTCTCCAAATGATGGACGTAATGATGCATGCAACAGAAAAATTCTATACAAAAAATGTAAGTAATTTTACAATATATATTTCTATTTGTCTCACTGTAGGTAAGTTAGTAATTAATAACTTGTGGGATGGGAAGTTTCTTCTTAGTTGCATTGCGACATTCCTCTTGAAGGATTAAAATGCCAGCCCAGTTTCACAGCGCACCTGGCCCACTTTATAGCATGAAAAGTATATTGACAATAAAGCCTGAATAAAATCTACCCTAGCCTTGCAATGTAGACTTTATAAAATACCCAACTATTTTAAACTGGCTTTTGTAGGTATTTAACAAAAAAAAAAATACTAGCGACCCTCCCCGACTTCGCACGAGTGCAATGCTGAGGTTTCTTATACTAATATATAAGCTGAAAAGTTCTTTGTTTGCTTGAACGCGCTAATCTCAGGAACTACTGGATCGATTTGAATTCTTTCAGAGTTAGAGATCGAGGAAGGCTATAAGCTTAATATGAAGTTCTCAAGGGAACCGGAGGTCCGCGGGTAAAACCGCGCGCGGGAAGCTAGTTAGACATAAACCTTCCTCTTGAATCACTGTATGTTTTAAAAAAACATCAATATCCGTTGCGTAGTTTTAAGCGGGAAGCGACTTTATTTTATATTATTTATTTATTTTATTTTATAATTTAGCACTAAATAGTACATGGTGGACTTAATGCCGATGGCATTTTCTGTCGATGGCATTTTCTGCCAGTCAACCATAGATAGGGTGATGCAGAAAAAAAGTGGTAGGTGCACAGAAATAACAAAGTTCTATGAGGAAAATGAATACATACATTCTAATAAAACATAGATAAATAATACTATAGATTCTCATAATTTATTCATTACACATATTATAATACTATACATATATCTTCGCTACCGCGGCACTGATAGTTGTTTAGAGATATGTTCGCGTACTTTTTTCTTAAAAAGAGACGATTTTTAGCCATCCTGACTCCGAGAGGAAGCGCATTCCAAAGAAGTATGGACTGAACAGAGAAAGAAGAATGAATAAAATTGGAACGGTGTGGGGGATAGTGTAAGAGACGATTATGTAATGAACGTAGGGATTTATTATGATTAGTAAATCGATATTATACTATGTAGTTATTTAAAACATTGCAATCATCGCAAGGGGCGAAAATAGAACTCATGTGCATTTATGTCAGTGTATGTCGATAACTACTTTAAAAAAGCGGCTTTGTACGGAAGCAGTGTTAAATTAGTTTACCAATAGCGTACGCTTTTCAGTAACAAAGGTGCAGGGGATCGGTCGAGTACCACAAAGCGACTTGTGGGTTGTTGCATTAAATCGTTTGAAGCAACGGTTCACTGAGACTACTAATTCGTTACTTTAATTAAATTGGAGCTAATGATAAAGGCGGAAAATATTTAGATTCATCATGAGATTTTAACACTTATTACACTATATTCGCGCAAAAGTTGCCTGGACTCGATTTCTCGCGGAATTTTTAAAATGGTAAATTTTGCGACTAGTACTTAGTCTAACATCAAATATTTTAGTAGACCAATAATATGTAACTTAATTCCTTCAACTTAAGGCACGGACAAGAGTCAGTTTGTAATGCAATTTTATAAAATATTTCCAAAATGCATGTCGTAATAGCGTAAGAAAAAGAACATCTCAATTATTGTACGAGTAAAAGAAATGATTCAATACGGGACGGAAATAAGTATAATACTCATAAAAACTGAGGGAAATGGATCAAAAACGTGGCGAATGGAAATTCTAAAGTGAATAGGGAAAGCGAGTTCCATACATGAATTCAATTTTGTTTTCGACTGTATTCATAGACCCATAGAGTATTCGGTCCATTAAAAATCAAACCATTCGTCTTCGCTTGCTACCATTGTCATTCTAAAGTTGTAAGCAAATATTGTTATCTATTCATTTATCTAATATACTAATATATAAAGCTGAAGAGTTTGTTTGTTTGCTTGAACGCGCTTATCTCAGGAACTACTGGACTGATTTAACAAATATTACAGTGCTTGATAGCCCATTAATCGGGATTGTGAAGATTATTCAATAATGGAGTTACTTTGTTAAAAACAAAATAACTTGACTCTGATAAAATATTTTCACAGTAGAGGGCTTTAACTGACGTTTTAAGCTTTAAAAAACGAAGCAGAGACCGTAAATGTCAACGTCTTATTTAACGCAGTTGTAACCACGATTCAAAGCTGGCATCGAATAAAGGATAATTACCTAAACCTTCTACACACAGGTAAGCCAAGAATGTATCAGGATGATATAATTGAAACAGCTATCCACAAAATAACGATAATGATTAGATTGGACGAGGTCCGGGGTGCTTCGGCGCCCGCGGCTGTGTGGGCCACCCACCTCGGAAGTATGGGTTGGTCCAACACAGAATAAAGTAATTAAAAAAAAGGTTAGGTTTATTTTAATAATGAGCAATAACACCCAACACGACGTTTAGTTTCATTTGTTTTGTCGTGATGTAATATGTTTATTTAAAACGTATTGATTTGAATAAACGCATTGGAAACATTAGCCCATAAAAGCATGACGAGTTTATTTTATATTCAATACATTCAAATTATTTTATGAGGCCTTCATATTTTTCATAGAAATAATAAAATACTTTATTGACTCATAAAATGTTTTATAACAGTAAGTGTCAGCAACCGCGTACCTATTAAGATCTTTAAACAAAATTAACCCAGATACAGAAAGTAAACTACATTAACAACCTTTATGGTAACAGATTAAAAAAAATAAAAGCCATTAGTAGCTCAGATGCCGGTCCCGATAATTGTCACGAATTAGGAACTGAGTATAGAATCGAGAAAAGGAGGCTGGTAGGGGCCGCGGCGGTCGTGCGACAGGTCTCCAATTTTCAACGCATTCTGCACGCTAGCGGAGTTAATCCCAACCTGCTACCATTCCATTTGACAACTATGATTGTGATCTAATGGAAATTCCACGCGCTCCGGAACACACTCGTGCCATCGCTAATCTATGAGGTTTTTTTTTCGATTTACGTGTGTTGCAGGCTGTTGCTAATTTACCGAGCAAAACTAATCTACGACAGATGAGCCGCGGATATTTATATTTAGATGTTAGAATGCAGCGAGACAAATGTAAGACCTAACTATACATCTACATATAGAAGAATATAGTCTTCTTAAATTACATTAGAAGCTTAGTTAAATCAAATAAGTTTCCTAGGTATATAATTCAGATTGAAGCAGAAATTATTTAATAAACTTCGTTTAATTTCGTACACAAACAGAAAATATATAGTATTGTCAATTTCATTAGAATTAATTAATATTCATTGGAAATTATGAACCAATGTTTATATTTATAACAATGTTAAAAACTGTAAGATTCTTAATTTTAATGTATGACTTGTAAAGCTCGAAGTAACCGCAAAGGGGTTACAAGTTTTACGAACCAAATAATTCGGCTTAAATACGGTTTTCTCATGTTGAAATGTGGTGTAAATGGGATTGTTATTAGCGATGTTTCCTCTGTGTTAAACAAATTTATGATTTGGCGCGTTCGGATTTTTTTGTATATGGTAGGTAGTAGGTACCTATTAATTAAATATTAAGTATTTTTTATTTGTTCACCGTGATTTTGTTATCGTTGCTAATTAGTTATCATTTAAATTTGTTCAGCAGTAATATTAAAATTTTTAAATGGACATATCAATGTTCTTTACAAAATATGTTACCCTGAAGGCGACGGCATTGCCTTCTCTGCATAGCAAAATGAGCTAAAATGCCTTGCAATACAAGATAATCTAGCTTATACGGACGGGCGACCTAGCACAGGCTCGAAGTCATTTTAATCAGTAATTCGTACTGGTATTGAAATACATACATAAGTCGAATGTGCACCCAAAAATAAATAATTTTGATGAGTTAGTAACAACTAAAAATCATGAAGTACTGTGTTCGTGTACCTAAAGGGTTAGATTTTAAATTTTAACTACCTAAATACCGCTTTGTTTTACTTAAATAAAACAAACCATTGGCTTAAATAATAATCATGATTTGATTCATTGAAAAATCACACAGCAAATAACGTTATTTTAGTTAACCCAAACGGTTTGATACCAAGTAAAAAGAGTAAAGGCTAGCAAGGCGTGTTTTAGTAGCTTTTACAATTAGGCAGTCGTGATGGGAACGGACGGCGGCTGATTCGTGACCGGGCGGGTCGGACCTGTCGGCAAAGCGACGTCATGCTTCACTGCGCCATTCGCTTCGACAGGTGTATGTATGCAGCACTACTATGTTACAATATCGAAACATTTTATTTTGAATTATAGTGATTAGGTGTCAAAGTACTATAGTTCTATCAGCTCCACCAATGAGTCTTTAGGTACCTACACTCTGTACCCAATTACTTTCTTATTTTTATTTATCAGTTCAAACCACGATTTAAGTTCGACAATAAATATTTAAAAACTACCTTGACACAATCAGATGCACCCATATTAGGAAACTTATAGGTGCAGTTTCTAGGGTGATGAAATCGCAATAATATTAGCTATATTATGGTGTAGAAGTTTATCTCAATAGAATATGACTTTGATTTATAAAACCATTTTTTTTAATTTAAGGCAATAAAATATAGAAGATTGAAAACGCGCAAAAGACTTTGATACAAATACGTAAATAACACTAGAATTACCAAAGGTAAGTTTGATAACGTAAAAAAAAAATCTGGAATAGTAATCCAACGCATCCCACGCCACCCCATTCTTATATAATTATCTCAGTTTGCCCTTGATAGAGACATTGAGTAGAGTGGATTAATAAAAAATGGAACGCCTTAGGAGCTCTTATGCGATAAAAAATATCAAATTGTGTATATTATCTACACCTCTTCTTTCGAGATGAAACAAATTACGTTTTTTGTCTATGTCTATATGATAATTTAGTTCTAGTAACCAATGTAAAGTCAGATTGTTTTGTAGAAATATCTTAATATTTTTGATAATCACACTTATGTTGAAATTAATTCAATCTTTCCTTAGAATCTCTGATTTTATGTGTATAGGAAACTCTGTTAAAGAATGTGAATAGACATCATATTTTGATAGATAAGTTTTAATTTTTTCTGCTTTTGTAATAATGGAACACACTCGAAATTTGGCAAAGTTCTAGATGGCAAAAACGAGTTTAGGAGTTTAATATTTTTATAACCTCAATGTTGTGATAAGGGTTGGCAAATAATAGCATTTTAACTAATTTAGCTGTTAACCATCTTTTACGTTTCTTCTCTGTCATAACATAAATAAGTACCTACTGAGAGTGAGATGACGTCTACTCTGAATTCGACGTCTTCTTTATTTAAATAATGATCAGAATTCGAATGTGTAAATTTAAACTTAGCGCCCACGAAATGTCGAGAGAATCACACATATTCCTTTTAAAATATAAAATGTTTCCAGCAACCAACACAAAATAAATAAACCTCAAATTTCACGACATGCGATCACTGATTGCTAAATTTGAACATTGCTGTGCGGGATTTATTTAACATAATAATGCTAACTTTTATTATATTTTATTTACTTAGGTATATTAAACAAATATTTTTGAAATAGAATAATCATTTTGTGAAACCAAGAATCAGGTTTCAAAAGCAATCTAGATGGTAAAAAGTTTTTTTTTTTGTATTGACTAAACTTAATCTAATATTATAAGAAAACGTATCTATTTATTATTCTCATCGAGGAGCCTTAATATGAATTATATTATCATTTTGTCCTAAGTCCGTCGAAATGTAGTAAAAGTTTATTAAGGGGATGATTGATGAACATTACTATTACTGTGTAACATTACTAAGTAAAAAGTAGACGTAATTTGTATTTATAACTTACCTCCATTTCCAGCGTTGGTGATGGTAACCCAAAAGTCAATGGTCTTCTCAGGTCCTAACTCCTCATAGTCCCACTTCTTTTTAACTTTCACTACACCACTTGGTTCAACAGTAACCCACGGATTTTCGTCCCGAATTTTGAAAGTTTCGCGATCAGTCTCTTTTTCTAAAGTGAAAACTGCACGTCCTTCGACTTCGCCATCAGCCTCAGTGAACTCAATCCTCTTCGTTGGTCTAACAGCCCTTGTCACACGACGCTTTTCTCGATGAAGCACGGGCAATTCTCTCATATCTCGTATTACAAATTCTAAATATACTCTTGCAGGTTGACTTTTACGAGGTGGAACACCAGTGTCGTGAGCGACGACCCTTAACTCTGCTTCATGGCCATCAGGATCGCCGGCTAGTATCAGCTCCCCAGTTTGTGGTACTATTACAGCTAAATTACTAGGCGTGTGAAGTGAATAATAAACGCGATCTCCATCAGCATCGTAGGCATGCACCTTACCGATGTTAGAGAATCTTTGCCAATGTACAGTTCCATTAGGGCCGTTTTCGTCAGTAGTGCCATTTATAGCAAAATAATAAACGTCTTGATCAAATCGTGGTTCATGGTCGTTTTCGTTTACTACGACTACTCGTATAGGAAGGCTCGCTTTACTAGCACCATGGATATCAGTGGCTTGAATTACAAGTTCATATAAACTTTTTTCTTCGGCGTCTAAAGGTCTCAAAGCAATTATTTCTACATCGCCATCGGTGATTACGGATTTTATTTCAGGATTCGTTTCAAGTTTCCCCTTCGCGCGTAGCGAAAAAATAGGTTCTTCGTTTCCTTTAATGATTTTATAGGCTAACGGACCGACATCGATTAGTGCTGTCGCTTTTATAGGTATTAAATCAATGGGCGTACCCGGTGGAGAGTTTTCTGGTATTTCTCCTATCAACGCTGTTGTTGACGAGAAATGTAACATTCGTCTGCGATCCATTACAAGCAGATGCACGGCATGCGCCGCGCTGCTATAAGGCGTTTGTTCTAGAATAGCCAAATTGATAGGTTGGTTTAGCAACGGTGTGAGATCGGCGGTGGTCATTAGAAGGCCATCATCGAGGAGGGTGAAGTACGAAGTGAATTGTGGATCTAGTAAGGTGTACCGGGAGTGGTTGCCGACGAAGTGTTGCACGGCATGTCCGGGGCGCACATCATGGGGTAGCAGAGTGAGCGCATATGCGTGCAGCACGACGTTGAGTGCACAGAGCAGCGCTCCGCACGCCACAAACGTGTGCGCCATTATTCGTAGTCGGAAAATTTTGACTTAGCGCACCATTTCCCACCTAAGAAACAAACAATCACGCATAAAATATCATATTTTTATACACTTACTGCTGTTTTCCTAAGGAGTAAATATTTCTCATTTACTAACATCCTTGCAAACCACATTCTTCCACTCTAATATACACATACATACAAGTCAGTTTGAGATTCTTTATTAAATGATACGACTCATTGACATGGCAAATTATAACTTTATGGGATAGCGTACAGCATCTCAAGAGACACTACTCGGTACTTTTATTTGGGAGAATGATATTATTATATACTTCTGATTGATTTAACCATAACTTTACTTAAACATATTTTCGTTCCTTCTGAAAGTATATTACATACATACATACATTCACGTCTCTTTCCCATGGGGGTAGTCAGAGACAACTTCCTTCCACTTGCCACAATCTACGTGTACGTGTTATCTTTACTAATATTATAAAGAGGAAAACTTTGTTTGTATGTTTGTTTGTTTGTTTTTTTGATTGTAATGAATAGGCTCAAAAAGTACTGGACCGATTTCAAAAATTATTTCACTATTCGAAAGCTACATTATCCACGAGTAACATAGGCTAAATTTTATTTTGGGAAAAAATTGGGTTCCGTAAGATATTTGGGTTTTTCGGACACAAGGTGTATAAAATCAACCAGAAAAGTTGCTTATTTTGCGTACGCTGCCTGAACTATAAAAGACAAAACCATAAAATGTTCTAATTAAATGAAGATCTTATAAATATCTACAAAAAAGTCCGCGACACACTATACCTATCTATGTCGAGTGAGGCACAACAACCATTTTTTTATTTAAAAATCTTGAATTTTTTTTTGACTACATTTAAATGCGTTTATTTTACTCATGCTATTAACCATTATCAAAATAAATTATTTCATCACCAACCACAGTTTATGTAGATAATATTTGGTCTTTGAATGATTAAAATTGGACGTTTGGTTTTAAAGTTATGGCGAAATTAAAATATTACGATTTCTTCTGCACGGCCCGTTGCGAAGTGGGCGTCACCAAGCCGGGGGTGCGCGTGCGGGAGGGGAGTTTAGATCCCGCCGGGCTACCACCAGATTATCACCGGCCCAGTAGCTGGTGAATTAGCTCATATTCCAATATACCCATGATCCCTACTGATTTGCCTATACCCTTCAAAATTAATCCAATTTCCAGGAAAAATTTCTTTCGCACTAACGATAAACAAATCCCAGGGCCAAACATTCAAATTAGTAGGAATTGATTTTCGAAAAGAATGTTTTACGCATGGGCAACTTTACGTTGCCCTATCACGGGTCGGGGCTCCCGACCATCAGTATAGGGTAAGTTCGCCTGTTCGCGTCCATCACCCTATTCGCGTCCATTTTACGGATTTCCCTCAAAAATAAGTAAACTAACCCACTAATCAAACGAAAAGTCATTACCGCTAATACCTCAATGCATAACAGGCACGCACGTATGGATAAAAGGTCGGTGCACCAAACCAATCCCGTTTAGAAAAATAAAAAGTCTCGGCTGTTCAACAAGGGAGCGGATTTTTAGAAAAAAAATAGTGTGCAGCGGCGCATTTATTGGTAATTTTTTTATTGTTTTATGTGAATTTTAGGATACATAGCTAATTTTAGACTTTTATAATGAAAAAAGGAATAATATTAATTATTAATTTGATTATGTTTTTTATATTTAACGCTTAAAATAAGGTGGGTGCGAATTACTACATCGAATTTACAAAACTTCCACTTTGCGTCCGCAATGGTGCGTCCATTGCGGACACACCATTGCGACAGGGGATATGATAAACCAAATTGCGTCCACTATTTTCGTTAGATACAAACGACTTGGTTGTAAAAATAATTTAAAATGTAAGCTGACTAAACCATGTTGAAGAATTATAGACCCATCACATTGCTGAGCCATTTTTTTATGCTGTTCTCGAGAGTCGTCACAAATCGTCTCGAAAACAGGCTCGATGACTTCCAGCCTCCCGAACAAGCCGGCTTCCGAAAAGGCTTTAGTTCCATAGATCACATACATACGATGCGGCAGATTAAACAGCAGACCGAGGAGTATAATTAGTCCTTATGCTTGACGTTTGTGGACTATGAGAAAGCCTTTGATTCGGTCGAAATTCGGGCGGTTCTAAGGTCTATTCAGCTGTGTCGTATCGACTATCGCTTCATTGAAGTGCTGAAGTGCTTGTACAAAACGCCACAATGTCGGTTCAATATAGGGCCAATGTACGAAGGCAATCCCGTTACGGAGAGGCGTAAGAAAGGGAGATGTTATATCTCCCAAACTTTTTACGGCTGGTCTGGAGGACGCCGTCAAGCGCCTGGAATGGCAAGGACACGGCATCAACATAAATGGCGAGTACATCACTCACCTTCGATTTGCCGACGACATAGTGATCATGGCAGAATCGCCGGAGGACCTTGGACAAATGCTCAATGGCCTCGATGGAGTTTCCCAACAAGTTGGGCTTAGAATGAACATGGGCAAGACGAAAGTTATGCATAACGCCCATGTAGTGCCCAACTCTATAGCCGTTGGGAACTCCATTCTCGAAGTTGTGACCGGATACGTATACCTAGGTCAAACGATCAAACTAGGTAGGACCAACTTAGAGAAAGAGGTCAATCGTCGAATTCGACTCGGCTGGGCAGCGTTTGGGAAGCTTCGGAAGAATTTCTCGTCCAAAATACCTCAGTGCGTGAAAACAAAGTCTTCAATCAATGTGTGTTACCAGTGATGACATATGGATCTGAGACGTGGTCTCTGACTGTGTGCCTCATAAGAAAGCCCAAAGTCGCTCAGCGAGCTATGGAAAGAGCTATGCTCGGCGTTTCCTTGCGTGTTCGAATCAGAAATGAAGAGATCCGCAGGAGAACGCAGGTTACTGACATAGCTCAACGGATTACCAAGGTGAAGTGGCAATGGGCAGGACACATAGCTCGAAGAACTGACGGCCGATGGAGCAGAAAGGTAGAGCGACGCAGCGTAGGACGACCGCCTGCACGATGGACCGACGACCTCATAAAGGTCGCGGGGAGTCGGTGGATGCAGGCCGCTAGCGATCGTTCCTGCTGGAAATCGATGGGGGAGGCCTGTTTGATTTCTAGAGAAAAAACCATGATGATGTTTCCAAAGAAAATAATTCCAGACGGGGAGCTAAAAAAATATTTCAAACACCTACTACTTACCTAATTTTAAGTTCAATCAATGTGTTTTTTAATGAAAATAATGTTGATTTTTAATTGTTATATTCTTAATTAAAAGAATTGATAAATTACAAACTTTCTTTACAAATTCTTAAAAATATCACCTCTATATTCCTTTTCTAAGCTGGTGGACGCTAAATGGTCCAAAGGTGGACGCAATTTGGATTTTTTGGACGCAAACTGGGTAAAAGGCCTAATACTGATGATAATCGATTAAAAAAAAAACTCAAGATATTTCGAACAAAACTGAAAGTTTATCTTAAAATAGACTAATATAGTGAACAGATTACATACATTTTTCATAGAAATTAGTGCTGGATCATTTTTAATATCGCCGTCAAACTTGCCAACTGCGCAAAATGGACGCGAACAAGCGAAATTACCCTATTTTGTTACCTGAAAATAATTTAACGTCAAATATTGTTTATAGAGAAGCTCTACAATAATCGCTTTAGTTATCTATTCTAAAACAAAGGGTTGCACTCCGGGACTGCCGGCAGAAGTGAAAATTTAGTATTAATTACATTTAAATATTTTCATCATTAACAACTTTAACATCCACAGAAAGACAATCTGTGCAGCCTGCGGATAGTGACTGCGTCGTCGATGTTAGTGTCGGTGTCTGTGAATTGACCTGGGAATCATTTTCCTGACCGTGTCTTTCCTGGGTAGGCTTTTTGCAGCGGTAACAGACATCCGCACGGAGCCGCGGGCGACCGCTATCACTACATATTATAAAACAAAGTCCCCGGCCGTATATTATATTGATATTTGTCAGATATTACCTATTAGTATAGATATAGATGTACCTACATTAACTCCATTAATAACTGTAATGTTATTTAAGTGTCACTGTTAATTAGGAATATAACCAGGACTACTGTAATGTAGTATGTACGTCCTAAAAAAAAACCTAAACGACACGCCCTGGAACAGATTCAGAAGATTTGTTAAACTGTTCAAGGATATATTTATGGATAAAAGAACTTTAATAAATCTACCTACCCACTGATATAATTACTTAATTAGGTGGATACCTACATAACTTAGGTATATTGAGTTCTAAATGTAGACTCAATTACATTCATAGTAGGTAGGCAGGTAGATACCTATTAATGGCTGTAACGATGAATGGCGAAATACAAGAGCGTAAAAATATTAAGCTGGTAGGTAGGTACCTATTCTAACCTGAGGATTGATAAAATTCATACTTAGTAGGTAGGGAGGTATCATAATTGCCTGAAGTAATCGTATTGGCACATAATTTTATTTTATAATCTCACTTATTGGTACCTACGTTGGTTTCCTGTACTTCACTAAGTTCCGATCCGACTGATGTTAGGTATTCTTAATTATTAAAAATAAAAATACCCTGCTACTTATCAGTGCAGGATTAATTATAATTGTCTATGATAGCATTTGGGTGCCCACTGTCCCTATGAATGAGGTAATATAAATAAAACCGACTCCTTCGATTGATTCACATAAAGGTAGGTAGGGGGAGTAATGTAGTGAGATTAAGGTTTTAATCGCTCACTACATTGATTGACCGGTATGACGTTCTGGCTGCTAAAATATTTATTATTCGATTTAGTCTAATCCAAAATTGAATTTAAACTTTAAAATGTCAAATGTCCATAACATTATATTTTACAGAGAGATTTGTGCTATCGAGAAGTTGGGACGTGAGCCCGTTATTAATTTATTGTGATAGTAAAATGTGTTGTGTGTTTATGTGTTAATTCTAATATAAAGTTATAAAGTCTTCCTTCTTTCATTTATAAAAGAGTGATAGTGTATAGTGTTCGTACCCCTCACACACCCTCTTCGAGGACCAGCAGCAGCGAGCCCTGCTGAGCTACGCACCCGTAGGCGTTACAGTACCTACCTACCTATTTCGAATTTAAAATCAATCAATATACCTATCAGGTACTACCTACTCCAGACACCCTTAGTCTGGAAATACGAGACTTGATAATGGAACAGGACTAATTTACCTAGTACCTACCTACCTTAACTAAGTATACCTCACCCTGATTTATTATTCACATCCCTGAAGGCATAGGTATAATCTTGTAACTGTAGGTTCCTAAGCATAGGTACCATAAACTTATTTATCATCATCAACCTAAATAGATACGATTTTTTTACACTTTTTTTGCGTGATTATAGGTATTACCTATTTGCGTGATAAAATGGATCGGGACCGACTCAGAAAAATGAGTTATTGGTAGGTATCTAGACTGTGTGTTATGAGAAATTGCACTTTGCAATCCTTCTACCTACCTATTCACACTTTTAGCAAAACTTTTATCGAGTGCATGAGCATTCTTTAATGAATGATTGATTTTCAGTGATTAATTTGGTAGATAAAAATAAAGAATCAATTCCATGTAAATGAGTGTGGTGTAGTAATGGCAGCACATGCAAGTTCACGTCGCGAAGTCAAGACGTCTTCGGGCGGCTCCGACGTAGGGCGGCGAGGTTGGGCGCACACATGCGGAGCTTTATTTAGGCGGCAGGCGAACGCCGGCGGCGTCTCGGCGGCCGATCAATACCCTCGCGCGCCGCCGCGCCACGCTACGCGAGCCAAACTCAACTCTACACACGCTCCCGTTCACGACACACCATCAAAAATTCACACACTCATTTTACTGAATAAAAGCATCGCCCATTTCCACTTCACTCTTCTGTAAATCCTCAAATACCATGCCAAAAACCTCTTGTGACAACCACTCATTTACACTCCAGATATTCTCGGCAAATATAATATAATATATCGAAATTACACTCCACATCAATTAATTAACCAATTACACTGCACATAATCAGTTGCAATCAATTAAAATTAATAACTATCCTTTACTTATCAGAAACAACCGTAGTAGTAGTAAACATGTGGTTCAAATGTAAACAATTTATAAAAATATATCAAAATAAAATGATTTCACTCGCAAATCACGTGGGAACTTTGATTAATTCATTATCAAAATGTTTCAGTTACTAGAAGATACGTACTTTATGAAAACGTAAGATTTTTAATATCAATATCGTAGCGTTTGACAGATGCGCGATCCGACGTGACGCGAACCGACCACAACGGTGTCAAAATGCGACTGGCGGTTAGAGTTGCGCGGCGCGCGCGCGTATTGAGCGCCACCCCCCGCCGCCCCCGCGCTACAACCCCTGATTGTCCCGCCCGGCTAACTGGAGCTTTTTGGTTCTTAGCTTTTACCCCTCTGTACCAATGCCGCCGCTGCCGATGCGTTACCGCACCGCTGCACTGCACTGCAATAAAATGCATAAACACTGTATGAAACTATGTACATTCTCATACGATTCTATTACTTTTAGATAACTACTTTCTTATTAGCTTACTAACTAATAACCATTTTTTTATTTGTCTACTTTTAGTCGGTCTATCAACTTTGAAATAAAATATTTTCAGTAGAATTATTTTTTTCACTTTTAAAGATTTAGATCTTTAAAAGTGAAATGCGAATATCTTCGCAGATCGTAAACTGTTTACCTATCTAACTTAACTTACTTACCTACATGGTAGACAAAAAAATGTAAGTTAGGTACTTACCTATATACTTACTTATATACATTTTTTGTTATTTTTTTCATGTGTTGTCAGATGTCCTAAGCGCCTAATCAGTTTTAGAACAATGGGTTAGGTACCTATTTATAGTTATATATTTAACATAAATGTATAGAATGTACAATAGAATATATAATTTCATATTAAAAAAAGCTGATTTTATGTATCTTAACCCCAAATAGATTCATATAGATTGGTATTTATTAGCTGGCCCGGCAAACTTCGTACCGCCTCAAAATCTACACGGTGTCCTACATCTACCCTACCCTACCCCTACTCTACCCTACACCTACCCTACCCTACCCCTACCCTACCCTACCCTACCCTACCCCTACCCTACCCCTACCCTACCCTACCCCTACCCTACCCCTACCCTACCCTACCCCTACCCTACCCCTACCCTACCCCTACCCTACCCCTACCCTTCCCCTACCCTACCCCTACCCTACCCCTACCCTACCCCTACCCTACCCCTATCCTACCCCTACCCTACCCCTACCCTACCCCTACCCATTTTGCTCCATCGGCCGTCAATTCTTCGAGCTACGTGTCCTGCCCATTGGCACTTTAGCTCGCTAATCCGTTGTGCTATGTCAGTGACCTTCGTTCTCCTGCGGATCTCTTCAATTCAGATTCGATCACGCAGGAAAACGCCGAGCTCTTTCCATAGCTCGCTGAGCGACTTTGAGCTTTCTTATGAGGCACACAGCAAGAGACCACGTCTCAGATCCATATGTCATCACTGGTAACACACACTAATATAACATATACTGATAAGTATTATACCTATAGAGGAAAGCTTTGATTGACCTTAGTATATTCAATGCAAACAAATATTAAATAGGTTCCGAAACTACTGAACCGATGTCAATTTCTTTCTCCATCAGTAAGCTGCGTTATCCATTAGTAAAATGTCTTCGTTTCGCAGAAAATCAGAGAACTTTGTAGTCATGGGTGAAAGATAGAGAACCACAATAGAACAATGTTGCAGAGGTAATAAAGTCTAAAGTTATCTGCCAATGCATCATTATGTACGATATATGTAATGTCCTTACGTACTAAAGTCCTTGCGATCGTCGAGTCTCCCTCGGACCTTTTTTTTTTTTGCTGTCCGGTGTCACTGCATTGACGCATTCCCACCACCGCTGCAGCGTATTCGCGCGATGGCGGTGGGATATGTGGGACTCACCCTCTCCATAGCGTGGTATGCTAAAGTCATACCATGAGGAGAGGACCCTACACCACTAAAACCTCCCGGACACTCCTTCGATCCGCCGTTGGCGGGGGTCGGGTACGCATGAGCAATCCGGCCCCCCAACGGCACCCGCGGCCAAATTGGTACCGCGGGATCTCCAGGGCCACACTTACAGTGGCACATTTGCCCAATTATAGGGAAGCCCGGAATGTAGAGGCGTCCCTACTCCTCATGGGTCAGCCTCGAAGGGAGCGGGGCCCATGTCCCCCACTCCCCGAGGCCGAGCCCAGGGCGGTAGGCGGCGGGTTTCGTCCCGCCGCCGGCGGCCAACACGCCGTCTGCGAAGCGGGTGGGCAGAGGGATCTACTTCCCTCTCCCGCTCCGCGGCCTCCTTCTGTGACATTAGTTGTCTACAGGAGGCAACCGCCTCCCACGACCTCTCGCTTTGGACCATCTTCGAAATGATGGTCGGCAGCGAGAGGTCTCCCGTGGACCCCTGAAGCTGCACCTGGACCACATTTTGAATCACTGGAACTTATCAGGAGTAGACAAAAAATTTATAAATAAAATATATATATACAGTAATACGCTACCCCGTTTTACGCGAATTCGGAGATACACGGTTTTTATATTTGATCACCACGCGCATCGGCGTGTTTGGTTTACTGCAAGTTAAACTGCTAACTGCTAACCTAACCTAACATGAGTCGAAAAACACTGTCTTTAGGAGTGTAAACTAAATATTATCAAATAAACTTAAGAGGATCTTTCAAAAGTTATTTGTGATTAATGTAATTGACATATAAATATCACGTATAATTTCATATTGTATGCCATTATGGCGGGTCATAGTTGGACTTTCTATATAGGTACTTTGTAAACAACATACCTATTTAACCTATGTACCACAATCAAGTTTATTTGTATTTGTACGACTTTGAATCTGAAATAAAAAAAGGAATTAGCAAAGATATATGATCAACCGGAATAATATGTGAAAATCTTTGTCTTTAAATTCAAACGTCACGGTTAGGGTTGTCAGGTCCCCCATCCTAAAAGCCGGACAGACTAGCCATATTGGCCGGACATTTAGGCAAAAAGGCCGGACACCTTATTAAAGATTTTTAGTCTCATTATTAATGGGTACGTTAAAAAAAATACAAAAACAAAAGCTCAAAACCAAAAGCAAAAGGCTTTGTAAAAAGCCTAACAAAAGCCGGACAACGATTATTTTGGCCGGACACCCTACCAAAAAGCCTAACTATGTCCGGCTTTATCCGGACGCCTAGCAACGCTAGTCACGGTATTATCGCTTAGATGGAAACCATGTTAGAATAATGGTGTGGTAATGTAAAGATCATATAGGTATAATGTTACGTATTATTAAACATGGTTTTTTAGACTCTGGTAGTAAATTTGAACCCCGACTTACGCGAATTCGATTTACACGGCTATCCTGTGGTCCCGCCTATCGCGTAAGTCCGGGGTATTACTGTAGGTATATATAAATAAATATATTTGTTTGCTAACGCAACACACAGGCTTGTGTTGTGCATCCGCTGCAAAAACACTTAGTACCTATCTCTTTTTGCACCCTCTACCACTGAACATCAGGTGGATTGGGGCCATTGGCTTGCTTTTATATAATACATAATAAAAGAGACTTAGGACTTAGACTTAGAAATGTAGGTACAAAATACCCCCGCAGATTTTAATTAACCTTTTAAAATAGGATCTCGCTCGACTTTTTTTTAATAACTGATGAACGAGTATACATACAAACAACCCAATTTGGTTAATTTTTACCTTTCTATGAAGGTAAGTACCTACATTACCTACTACGATCTTTTTAAGACAATGTTTGTTTTTCCATCTGACCTTTATTAAATGATGATAATTTTGTCGTCGACTCCTATACTTACTCTTTAAAATTAACAAAAACAACTAGACAAAGTTTTATACGGTTTTCTTTCACCAATAAGCAGTTTATAAAAAAAGTTTACGAGCCTAATTATGAGATTCACTTTTTTTTATTTTTTTTGGACATACGTAGTTAGCCACGTGGTTATGCTACTTCACCGGGCATAAAGGCGAACAGAGCTCCTTAATAAATGGTTTAAAAAGTACAAACTAGGCAACATGAGCAAGAGGGCTCCCCCTGTGGGGCTTGGACCTTAGCTCAGGTCGCTGGCGATGAGATTGTGGGATTATGACTTTTAGTATTTTAGGGGGCTTCTGTCGCTC
Organism: Nycteola revayana; assembly: GCA_947037095.2. Lineage (NCBI taxonomy): Eukaryota > Metazoa > Arthropoda > Insecta > Lepidoptera > Nolidae > Nycteola > Nycteola revayana. The sequence goes on along the minus strand of OX344846.2, from coordinate 14,386,930 downwards.
TACAGTTCGCGGGCCTCTCGTACTTCGATTCTACGAGGGCATCGGATGGTTCTTTGCAAACTAAGGGTCGGGAGGACGAGGAGGGACGCGTTGCGTTCGCGGGTCTCTTCTCCGACGGGTCGGATAGAGTGGTGCTAGTTTTTTGCAGTCTACTGCTAGTTGGTAGATTGTTATTTCGTCGTCCGTCATCTAGGACGCCCCGAGGCCGACGGTGTTTACGACGCTTTGTGGGCAAAGGCCTATAATCGGATGCTGCAACTATGAGATTCACACGCAGAACTGGAGCTACTTACTTACACGTGTGTCACTATGGTGAACTGTTAATGTGTGATTTTTACGTCGCGTCGGTTGAAAATGCCCTATGTTATTTCTAGAATAAAATTAACCTGAGGAAAATATAAACTTCCGACTCTTTACTGTATCCCCATCAGCCAGTTTAATGTCCACAGTTGAACATGGGCGAGAGAGGTTTTGCCACAGTCACCACGCTTGGCACCACAGGGGGTTGGTGACCACAGTATTATGTAATATCAGATAAAAAGAAACGCTGCTGCCCGTTCCCTGCTATACAAATGACCATCGGCTTAGCATGCTTGCCATGGCACAGAGGGTAGTCACTCAACCAGACCCGGAAAAATATCAGATTTTACCATAGATTTCATGTCCGCCGTGGGGATCGAAAAATATTAGCTACAAGTACTGCTTTACTTTCACAACTGAGAAATCAAAGCAAAGTAAAGTAAGTATTGCAGGGCCGGATTTAGAAGTCCGGAGGCCCCGGGGCAACAAAGGAGAAGAGGCCTGGCCACAAATTAGTTTCTCTCTAAAGTGTAGAAAATTTGAAGTAAGTATGTATCTACTTTTCGAGGCGATTTGAATTCTGATATTTTACTGATTGTTTAATGAAGTGAACAAGTAAAGATGAATAACCGTTATTATAATATTTCAGAACTATTACATTAATCATGATTCTACAAAGTACTACATGTAAAGGTACAACACCGAAAAAATAAATAAAAGTCCTCGGACTCGTCAGAATATGAAAGATTTTAAATTTCTATTGTTGTGGAGGCCCCGGGGCAGTTACCCTGGATGACCTCCCTTAAATCCGGCCCTGAAATACTTCACTATTATTGCAATACTGCAATAGTCGTAAGAGCGGTTTCGCACTACGGATCGGATTCGGATCGGACATAGTGCGAAACCGCTCTTACAATCATTATTAATTAAATATAAATGTCACATTACATTGTTTTTCATCATTTTAAATTATAAAAAATAATCATGTAATTGTCATCAAGATATGTGATTTTTAACAAATATCTGCATCATATTGGAATCTAATATAATTTTGCAATTAATCTTAATAGAAAATAAATAAGAAATACCTTTTTTGTTATTTTTAAATGAAATTGTTAAGATAAGAACTAAAAAAGACACATTACGAAAGATACATACAAGTCATTTAAAGAACCATGAAACCAGGGATTCGCATTTTTGTATGTTCAGCCAGTCAACCTGCATGCCTGCACCTGTGATCTCTGGTTGCTATTTTGTACAGAATAAATTCAGTTATCATTACTAAAGGATATAAAAAAAAGAAAAGCTAATGGAAACAATGGTTATATTAAACAATAATATTACAGACTAGTATAAAAATAGCCAAAGCTACAGAACTGAGCAATATCATTTGTGACTTCCAAAAATAGTAAATAGTAAAATAGTATATTTAATATGCTTTATAATAGAAAAAAATATGGAATTTCATCAGGTTATGGTGCTAGATGTTGCAGCAGTCCATTCTTTGATAGCTAACTAGCTATTAGTTAGTACTACTGGTATAGTGAATCAATATGTGTAAGGGTAACAAGTTCATACACTATACAATATTGGCTTTGACAATAAATAAATAAAAAATTGATAAATTTTACAGCCCATACTCCCATTTTTAAGGAGCCTAACCTAATATGTGGCCAATTTTTCAGAGCATATGAGCACGTAGTATTGTTTTTACTGACTATACAAAAGCTCAATAAAGCTTGAATAAGCTAGGCTTAAACCTAATTAGGCCTGCTTCATCATCTAGCATAATAACTTGGTAAATTTTCATAACAATATAGATGTTAAACATATAATATGCATTGTAACTTTATAACATACTCTTAACATTATTAAGACAGGTTCAGGCGTTTAGCACTATGTGCAAAAATAATGGTAACTTAAGTTACCATTACAATATAACTAAATATTATGTGTGAACTGCTTGGGTGTTGTGTTGTCACTGCTGTTCTTGTATCTGATTTCTTTGATTGTCAATTGTTTTCCTTGATGTATTCTTTGTAAATGACTCCTCATATCATAAGACCTTGAGAATGATCGATGACAGACAGGACATTGGGTTTTGCCAGCATGTGAATCTTTATGCAAAGTCAGTGATGTTGGATGTTTAAAACCTTTTGGACACAGCTGACAGCGGAATTTAGCCAATTCTGATTCTGTAAATAAGAATAAAATTGTTGATATTCATGACACAGATAGTCAGCTTACAATTTGTAAGTTACAATTTAATGAAATACATATTGTAAGGCACAGAATATTTATTAATTTGTGAATGGTTATAAGTACTTACTTATTAATTAAAAGTAAATGTTTTAATGTGTTTATCTTGAATCAGAAAGTTATATATTGAGCTATCATTTCACTTTAACAATCTGGATAAGAGTAAGGATAGAGCAACAGAAAAAAATAAAAAATATTTTTTCATCCAATGATCAGCATCAAAAAGTTAAATTTAATAGAGCTATCAAATTAAAGTACAAAGTAGTTTGTCTCACCTGAACTGTTTTTTTCAGACAAATCTTCCACAGATGTAGATTGTGTATCAATCTGCATTTCCTCACTACTTGAGGGTATTGGAGAAGATTTTAATTTTGCATTATTGTCATCTGATTTTGTATAATAGTCTTCAGGCTTATTCATTTCAGGTTGTGTTTCAATATTTCCATTTTCTGGCCCTGGTACATTTGATTGTGGAGCTTTGTTTACTTGTGGAATGTACTCATCTCTTGCAGTTTGCATTGTTGCTAAGTTAATTGGTTCGTCAGTAAGTATAGGCACTATCTCATCACTGTATCTAGTTGATTTAGAACTTAAATCTAAAGATGTATTGTCCGTGATTTGCAACTGGCTTTTGGCTGTTTCATCTTCTACATTATCTGTCAAACCTTTAACCTCTAAAAGCTCAGCTGTAATAAGGAATGATTCCAACTGTTCTTGGAATATGTTTACCTCACCATGGTACATAAAGTTTATAATCGCATTTAAATCCTCATACTTGAAATTTTTGAATATAATCACTGGATGTTGACAAGGATTCTCTTTGAAGATTTGTTTAAAGTAACTACTACATGCGGATAACAACATTTTGTGTGCTTTGATTTTCCCTCCATCGCAGCATAGCGTCACGTCTACCAGATCGTTCTCAAATCGGAGAACATTGAACGCTCCTGTTACGTGAGATACGTAGTTATTCCAGCGCAAAGAAAACTGCGGTGCATTATTCATTCTATAACTTATAAAAAACAGCACAGTAAAGGATCCAGGGCTGATTTTATGTATACAATTGATGCTTTCTTGTATGGATCGTGAACTACTGATAGAATCCAGATACTCGCGATTTTTAAAGTTTTTGCAAGTTACTTTTTGTCAATTTACACCACACATTATACTGTCAATCACGCCTGCCATTTTCCAATGTTGTCATCAGCTGTCATTAAAATTTGACAGTTGAATTCATAGAAAATAGCAATATATTCTGGTAGGTTACCGGCATGTATAATATTTACCCCAATACTTTTTTAAATTTCGACCAAACATAATCGACCATGCATATTTTGTATTGCAGAAAGCATAAACAGTATAGATGTTTTGTGAGTTGAATGGAAATTTCAAGCTATGGTTTTTATTTTTTAAATTATTATTAAATACTAAAAAAAGGAAGTAGTATATAATCACTGCTCACACGACAAGGAATTGTTAACGTTTCTTAACGATTGATTTATCGATTATATGAAATAAAAGATACTTTCGTAATATTATTGTATTCAGTGACAGTTACCAGACAACCGCCGTACTTTTTTATTTATTTAAAAATCAGTTCTACCATCGATGATTAATATATTGACACGATGGTAACCGGCCAGTAGGAACCATAGCTTCACATTACATACAAACTCTTATATCTTCTCTTGAAGCTCATGGTCATCAGCATAACTTTCTTAGAATCAAGCATTAAGTCCAATCTGCCGACATAGTAGCAACAGCCTTGGTTTATACAGTGCCTTTGTGAGCATATCTGCAATTTGGTCTTCAGTGCCAATCTTTGCTACCTCCATGTCCCCATCAGCTATGGCTTCTCTAACAAAGTAATGTCTTATTTTTATGTGCTTTGTTCTATTGTGGAACTCATATGGCGGATTCTGTGCCAGCTTGATAGCGGACTCGTTATCTACATATAGCACAGGAATCTTCTCTGATTGCTCTATGTTTCCAATTAATCGTTTAAGCCATATAATTTCTCTAGCTGTTTCACTGGCAGCTACAATTTCAGCTTCAGTGCTTGAGATCGCGACTGATGTTTGCAGTTGGCTTCTCCATAATATCAGGCCTCCATAAATACAAATTAGACCTGAAGTTGACCTTGCAGAGTCTGGATCTCCACCATGGTCAGCATCGCTGTAGCAAACTAGTTGTTTGTTTGTACCTTTTCTGTAGGTGATGCAATAGTCTCGCGTTCCACTTAAATAGCGAAATATTCGCTTCACTTTTGCAATATCTGCCTTTGTAGGTGTTTCCAAGTGTCTGGATGCAACACCGACGGCGTATGCTATATCGGGTCTTGTTCCCACCATTAAATACGCAAGTGCTCCAACTGCCTCTCTGTATGGAAACGCTTTGTCTCCTCCAGCTTCTTCTCTCAGTTCAGAGTCCTTTACTATCGGGGTAGCGACACCCTTACTATTTTGCATACCAAATCTCTCTAGTACCTTTTTGATATAGGCACCCTGATGAATCTTTATACAGTCTTCCTCTTTCTGTATCTCCAGTCCTAGAAAATAATAGGACTTCTTGTTACGTTGAGTTTTTATTTTAAATCGCTTCTTCAGCTTTTCGAGGAATTCATCTATCAGCTGTTGTGATGTTCCAGATAGTAACCCATCATCTACATAGAGGGCTAGTAGTAGCCTATCCCCCCCCCCCCCTCTTCATTGAGAAGAAACAAGGATCTTCTCCTACCTTGAAACCTTGTTCCAGAAGATAGTCTTTAATGCAATTATTTCAGCATAATGGCACCTGTTTTAGCCCATATAAACTGCGTTTCAGTTTGCATACTTTACTTGTTCCATCACTGTATCCTACAGGCTGTTTGACATAGATTTCCTCATTCAAGCTTCCATAAAGAAATGCGGTAGAGACGTCAAATTGAGCGAGAATCATACTATCTCGAGCGGTAATACTTAGTAAGATTCTGATTGAGCTCATTTTTGCAACTGGACTAAATGTCTTATCGTAGTCAACGCCTTTCTTTTGTGAATAGCCTGCTGCAACGAGTCTGGCTTTGTACTTATCAATAGACCCATCTGAATGTCTCTTAATTTTGTAAATCCATTTACTCGATATAGATTTACGTCCCTTGGGTAATGGCACTAAGTCCCATGTTTGATTTTCTTTTAAGGAACTTATTTCATCATTCATGGCTTTGCACCATTTGTCTCTATCTGTAGACTTCATAGCATCTTTAAATGTCTTCGGTTCTTCATCATGGTTGTAGACCTTTTCCACACAATTGAGAACAAACTCGTCAAATCTGTCTGGAGGTTTCAATGTAGAGCGATCTCTCAGCGTCATTCTGGTAGGAGCTGTTTGTTCATTCTGAACGTCTTCTAGAGATTGTTCTGCATTGTCATCATCTCTTAATGACTCATTCTCTTGCTCCGTAAAATGACTCATACTCTGGCTCTGAGTCTATAGTTGTTTCTGCCTCTGCTACATTTGGTAGAATTTCTGTCTCAATCTGCGATTCATTTACTTCTATTGATGCTTCCTCTGACTCATTCAATGGTGACTCTCTGATGGTAATGGGTGTGTTGATGTAAATAGGAACTGGTGCATCAAAAGTTATTGGACGTGTTTCTATTGGTATCGGATCTTGATTTATTGATTTTAGACATTTCTCTTCAAAGATAACGTCTCTAGATCGTACCAGCTTGTTAGTCTCTTTGACCCATATTCGGTATCCTTCATCATTATCGTATCCGATTAGTATACCTTTCACGGCTTTCTTATCCAACTTTTTCCTGGTTACTTTTGGTACATATGCATAACAAGTGCTGCCTATTATTCTTAGATACCGGATTCGTGGCTTCTTATTGCACCAAATCTCATATGGACTCTTTTCAAATGGAGTCGGGCCAGTCCGATTAAGAATATATACTGTAGCATGAACTAATTCTGCCCATAACGCTTGTGGGAGTTCTCTTGCATGCATTATAGCTCTCGCAGCTTCGACAACTGTCCTATTATCTCGTTCGACACAACCATTTTGTTGTGGGGTGTATGGCATAGTAAGTCTCTGCTTGATGCCATTTTCTTGCAGTATTTTTCTTATATTCTGATTGTCAAATTCTCCTCCATTGTCACTCAGAAGCTCTTTCACTTTGTGTCCCATAGCTTTTATCTCAGCCAACACTTGCTTCAGCTTATGATGTACTTCAGACTTCTGCCTCAGAAAATATACATATCGGAATTTGGACAAATCATCTTTGAATAATACAAAATATCTGAATTTGCTCATTGAATACTGGAAAGGTCCACATACATCAGCATGTATCAATGCTCCTGTTTCTGTCGCCCTCTCTCTGGTACCAAACTTCTGTCTATGCGCCTTGCCATAGATACAGCCTTCGCAAATTTCACTATCAAGTTTCAGTTTTATGGCAAGTTCTCTTTCAATAACTTTCTTTACATGACTTTTACTCTGATGTCCTAACCTTTCATGGTATAGTTGTAGTAAATTCTTTGAGTCGAGACTGTTAATTTCAATAGGTTTCACAGGTTTCATGTTATTCAAACGAAGTTTGTACAGACTTCCATATTTCTGCCTATTTCCACTTAGCATAATTGTCTCATCAACTATCAACTTACATTTGGTTGTTGTAGACACAAAAGTACTATTTGAGAGTCTATCTTGAGCTGATAAAACTGAGAATAGATTTTTCTTCACGCTTGGAACATACCAGACATCATTTAGCGTGATCAACTGTTTGCGACCTTCTACGTCAGCTTCAACTTTCAGTGTTCCCTTTCCAAGCGCCTGAATAGCATCTCCATTCGCGGTTGTCACAGTGTAGGAGTCGTCAAAGTAATGGAATGTTTCAAATAGATCATCTCTATTGGTAACATGACTCGTAGCTCCATTATCTACAAACCAATTATTATGATCTTCATCCATGTTACTATCTACTGCCATAAGACTCATGTTCACACTTGTGTTTGGAACGCTCTTTGCTTTAGACGGTTTTGGTGGTCGTCCATCAGATATCCATTTTTCGCAATTTTTCACTCTATGACCTATCTTTCCACAATAATGGCATTTATCTTTATCTCTCGTGATTTTCTTCAATTTTTCCTTTTTATGTTGAACGTTGAGCACCTCTACCTCTTCTTCCTTATTTTTACGTAATAGGGCTCGCTCGTATGAACACAGTTGACTTGTCAAGTTTTCTACTGTCCTTTCTGATCTTGAAATTAATAGCCAACTAGACTTGAAAGAAAAATAATTTTCTGGTAGCGTGTCTAAAATTTTGCATATAAGGAAAATTTCCGGTAGCTCACCTTTTTCATCAGTTTTCTTCATCTCTTGTTCTAATTCAGGCCATATATTTTTCAATTTTGACAAATGAGTTGACATGTCATGATCGGACTCTTTCTTGTAGCCAAAGAATTTCATGCAAAGATCATATTATGCTCGATCTTGTGATATACCCGCGTAGATTCGGTTAAGTTCCGTCCATATCTCTTGTGCATCGGTAAATCGCATTACTTTTTGAAGATTTTCATCAGATAAATTTGTGGTAATTAGTAAAAGAGCTGCGCTATTGAATCTTTGATAATTTCTTAAATCAGTTTCATATTTGACGATATCTTTAGGATCTGACAGTATTGGCTTACTGTCTCTTCCCTCGACTATGTCTAGCAGTCCTAATCCTCTCATCGCTGCTATAATTTTGAATTTCCAAGTCGCCCAGTTCGAATTGTCTAAGAGACCAACCTTTACTTTTGTCGCCTCATGAATCACTTGCTCCATTTTGCGGACAAAAAAGTATTGTTTTTTTTTTCTTCTTGACTTTCGATTTTTCGACTTTTTCCGAATTCTATAATGATTACGTTTTCAATGCGTCCTATTTAAAACGTTTCTTAATGCTCTGCTACCATGTTAACGTTTCTTAACGATTGATTTATCGATTATCTCTATATATATAAAAGAAAGTCGTGTTTGTTACAACACTTATAACTCGAGAACGGCTGGACCGATTGCCATGGTTTTTGATTTGTTGGATTTGTTTCCGTCCCGAATAGCAGAATACATTTTAAAAACAAAAGAAAGTCGTGTTAGTTACACTCAACTTATTTATAACTCAAGAACGGCTGAACCGATTTGGCTGAAAATTGGTAGGGAGGTAGCTAAGAACTGGGAGAAGGACATAGGATACTTTTGGGTAGGGGTAGGGTAGGGAAGGGGTAGGGTAGGCGTAGGGTAGGGGTAGGGTAGGGGTAGGGTAGGGTAGGGGTAGGGGTAGGGTAGGGGTAGGGGTAGGGTAGTGGTAGGGTAGGGTAGGGGTAGGGGTAGGGTAGGGGTAGGGTAGGGCAGGGGTAGGGTATAAAAGTCCACCCGTGCGAAGCCGGGGCGGGCCGCTAGTCTATATATATAAAAGAAAGTCGTGTTTGTTACAACACTTATAACTCGAGAACGGCTGGACCGATTGCCATGGTTTTTGATTTGTTGGATTTGTTTCCGTCCCGAATAGCAGAATACATTTTAAAAACAAAAGAATGTCGTGTTAGTTACACTATTTATAACTCAAGAACGGCTGAACCGATTTGGCTGAAAATTGGTAGGGAGGTAGCTAAGAACTGGGAGAAGGACATAGGATACTTTTGGGTGGGGGTAGGGTAGGGTAGGGTAGGGTAGGGTAGGGTAGGGTAGGGTAGGGTAGGGGTAGGGTAGGGTAGGGGTAGGGTAGGGGTAGGGTAGGGTAGGGGTAGGGTAGGGGTATGGTAGGGGTAGGGTAGGTGTAGGGTAGGGGTAGGGGTAGGGTAGGGGTAGGGTAGGGTAGGGGTAGGGGTAGGGTAGGGGTAGGGTAGGAGTAGGGTAGGGTTAGGGTAGGGGTAGGGTAGGGCAGGGGTAGGTTATAAAAGTCCACCCGTGCGAAGCCGGGGCGGGCCGCTAGTATGAAATAAAAGATACTTTCCTATTATTATTGTATTCAGTGACAGTTACCAGACAACCGCCGTACTTTTTTATTTATTTAAAAATCAGTTCTACCATCGATGATTAATATATTGACACGATGGTAACCGGCCAGTAGGAACCATAGCTTCACATTACATACAAACTCTAATAGGAATGCCAACTAGTTTTCAAAAAAGAATGAATTCCTTTAAATGCTGAAAATCATACAGACATTAAATAAAAAAAAGATAAATTTTTTTATTACTTACTAATACTTATACGTTTCGGAAAGCTTTACACCTAGTTTAACAATTAAAAAATAAATAAAATAAGTTTTCCACCTTTATTGATTCAGAGCTAGGACAACGATAATGCTCCATGTAATTTTAATTATTTTTTAAACGTGAGAAGTAATTCAATTCGATGTTAATAAATATGCATTATTATCTACTGTAATAACTATAATTATTATTATTATTTAAATGCATACGAAACGAGCTGTAAGGTCCATATATAAACTTGGTCCACGAGTTTCCTTACGGGAGAAATTCAAAGAAATGAATATTATTACAATTGCATCACAAATTCACAATATGTCTATGAGAACCGTTTAAGTTCATAAAAATATTGATAGTTTAAAAAAAAAGCGACACTCATAATGTTAATACTAGACGTGTAGCATGTAAAACAAGATTATGCATATAATCCTGTTTTACATGCTACACGTCTCCACAAATTAGTAATTCTTTTAAGGAACAATGTATACGTTTCTTCAACAAACTTCCTAATAATGAAAGAGATCTTTCTACAAACAAATTTAAACGATATGTCAAAGATAAATTATGTAAAAATCTTATTTTAAAATATCTATTTTTAATGTTTTTTTGAATACTTTACGGAAAAGTTTACCATATACTTTTTCGAAATTGAGATAGGATTCGAACCTGCATCTTAGGTAAAGCCCCTAATGCCTAAACCAATTAGGCAACGGTGAAACCACACTGAACGTCGAAATTTATCAATCCCTTTATGACACGTATCTAAGGGGTAATATATGGGTAATGATCCGCATTACTCCTTTTACGGTTGAATTTTATATAATAAATATAATGATAAATTTTATTTATTTTCTCCCACAAGATACATATACACACTCAATAACATTTACAATGCTTATATATGGAAGGGAGACAGGAGCCCAAACTAAGTAAAAGCCTTGTGTCATGGGTATCCTGGCCTCCTTAATTGAATTCATTGAGAGGAGCTCAGGAGAAAAATGCCGGTATTTCAATTAATTATCCGCAATATAGGATATAATATAGAATATATTTTGTGGTGAATAGTGAATATAAAAAATCTTTGGAAAAATCGTCTAGTCTGTATATCTATACAAAGTCGCAAACTGGAAGGTTTGCGTGACATATCAGTGAGATGATTTTTGGATGGAAAATTATATTTTGTATCTTTAATCAAAGGCTTATGTTTAACTTACCATCAGATATAGTAAAAATGATCACCAAAATTAAACCCGCATTTTAATGTAAAATTGTAACCAAAGTTTTAACATTTCGCTATCGTATTTAAGCAAAATGACTCCAAATAAATCATTGTTAACCCAAAAGTAGTAAATGATCACCAAAAGTACCTAAATGTTTTACTAATTTACTATTCAGTTCTGGCACTCGCCGGCCGCTGCCGCGGCACCGCTCGCTTCGCTCGCTCGGGTCGTGCGTTGTATGGCCGCAGCTCTAACCTAACCTAACCGATTGTCATTTTTCATTGATTTTATTAAGGTAGAAATAGCGCAATAATTTGCTCGCTAAGATTTGGTGATCATTAACTACATTTGGTGTTCGAATACAATTTGAAGTGCAGTCGTGACTAAAATAGCTAGTACTATTATAATTTTAGTCTTTATTTTTCTGGTGTCAAGTATATATTTTTGGTGGTCATTATATTTTATCCCTAAAAAAAATAACTGTCCCTTGACTTAAAGGTCCAAGTGACCAGGCCATTACAATCCAAAAAAAAAAAAAGCAACTGTCCTGTCAGTGGTCCCGTCCACTGTCAAGTGTCAAAGTGTCAAGTTGACAAAGCTGTCTCTGCTAGAAGTTAAATTAATTCTTCTTTGCAATAATTATTTCTTATTTCGATATAATAAATAGTGGGTTATATATTTACTTACCATAATGGTAAGATACGTATATTCAAAACTGTTAGTTGAAGTTTTTTTTTTTTACGAATAACTAATCAAAGTTTTATTGTTGTAGCACGGTAGAGTTAAAGTTCGAACAACTGAAGAAGAGAAAGCCAGAAAGGAAAAAGAACGACAGGAGAAACTAAAAATATTTAAGAAGGCTATGCTCAAGATCCAACAAAAGGTAAATAGACAAAAAAAAAGATTCTAAAGTTCCATGTTTATTGTTATCAATACAAAGCATTTTTTAAAAATGTTTATACAATATTTGATTATTTATACTTTTTACGGTCAATATTAAAGTTTTCAAGTGACTTTAATATTTCGTGATCAAAATCACTCATATTAAAATCAAATATTAAAATTATTTTGGGATTATTATTTAAAATTAATTATAAGCATCTAACTGAGTTACACATTTTATTCCTTAATTCATTAACATTTTACCAACATCTGCCAAAAGTTCCATCAGCAGAATTCATGATGACATTACTTTTTCAGAGGCAGGAATTGGAATTAGATAAAGAACTTTTAGATCTTACAGGCAAGGTTTTATCATCCAATCCTGACATTTATACCTTGTGGAATATAAGGCGAGAGATACTTAACATCTTCAAGTGAGTATAGTTCTAAATAGATAAGGCTATGTTTGATACTGACTTGACTTGTCCTGATATTTGTCATTTTTTAATAAATCAAACTTTTTATACATGTATGATGTACCCGTAAAAGTAGTAGTGTATATGTTGCAGTCAAAACTCTTAACAAGTGGATGGTACTTTTAACTAGCAAAATCAGTCAAAATTAACCTAACCGAAAACTACTTTTGAATGATTTTGCTAGTTAAAAGTACTTTTAATTGGTTAAGTTTTGACTGCAACATATCTTTTACTATTTTAGTAACTTTGAGATCAATATTACTCAAAATCCAAACTATATTGGTAAAAAATATATGAATTTATTTATTTTACTGAATCTCAACATCTTATCTTATTCAAATATTTTACAGGACACAAAATGAAAGTGAAGAGGAACTGTCAAAGCAGTATGATACTGAATTACAGTTGACTGAATATTGCTTGAAAATAAACCCTAAGTCTTACTGTGCATGGCATCAAAGAGAATGGGTGCTTACCAATCGCTCTGATCCAAATTGGGAAAAAGAGCTTGCTTTATGCAACATGTACCTTAAGTTAGATGAAAGGAATTGTAAGTTTTTATTTATTTGTACTGAATTGTTATCATATATAATTCCCATGTGGTTTCTGGTTTAGAATAGACCATCCTATGTCTACCTATGGGTGTTGTAAGAGGCGACTAATGGATGAGAAGCAGCATGTATCAGCTCGAGCTTAGTTATTATATTACTGGGTGCACCAATTCACCTACTAAACATTCATCATCATCATTCAACCATGTTCAGCTGTGGATGTAAATGGACTGTTCAAGTGAAGAAGTTATCATATGGATTGTTATAGCTAATATACAGCATATTAACTAAGTAAGGACCACAAGGTCAATGTCATATAGTGTTTTCTCCTATACAGTATTTGAACCCTCTGAGAACATGGAATGAAAAATATTGTAGAGAAAAAATATCATAATACCTTGAAATTTTTTTTTTTTTTGGAGGATTTACTGTAATTTTTTAAATTAAATTAAATTATTTTTGCTTTCAGTCCACACATGGGACTACAGAAGATTTGTTGTAAGCCAATGCAACCCATCATTGAAAGATGAATTTGATTTTACAACTGAGAAATTACTTGACAATTTCTCCAATTATTCAGCATGGCACTATAGGAGCAAAATGTTAGTACAACTGTACCCTGATTTGGAAGGTAATGTATTTATAATTTATGTGCATAGTTCTATGAATGCATTGTATAAGTGTAATATTTTCACAACACCTTCGCCCTGTTCTAGGTTGCTTAGAGGAAAGTATTCTAAATGATTTATTTGTTAGAATAGAATAGTACGAATACCAATTACACTATTCATTAAGTAAAAATTATACCTATCTTATCATAATTGACAGTGTGTAGGTTCACTTGAGCATACTATCAATGTTAAATTTACTATTATCACTTGGAGATGTAAAAATTCGAAACAATATGCCAAAATTTAGTAACAAGTTTTAAAGCTAAACATTCCAAAAATGTTCTCCTGTATGACCTCAATTAAGATACTTTTAAATTTACATAATATTGTTTAAGCTAAATTATTGTACAATTTATTTTCAGGTGGAAGACCCATAGAGGACAGTCATCATAAGCATGAGTTAAAAATGGTGCAAAGTGCAGCTTTTACTGATCCAGATGACACTAGTGCTTGGTTCTACCAAAGATGGCTGTTAGGTATAATAAACAATATTTCTTTTTATTTTACAAGTTCTAAAGCATTTAATTTAAATGGCAAAAAGTCTACTTTGTTATCTTTTTCTACGCTCTACCACTTATTAATTAATTTCTATTCGAAATTTAGCTAGGGCTGATTTTTCAACACTTAGATAAAAATAATCAGAGGGGTAAATTTAAATTTTTACAGATTTTGTACTGACATTCTGCCAAAATACATATTTGTCGGGGTAAGGTAGGGGTAGGGTAGGGTAAGGGTAGGTTAGGGGTAGGGTAGGGTAGGGTAGGGGTAGGGTATAAAAGTCCTCCCGTGTGAAGCCGGGGCGGGTCGCTTGTATTTTTATAAAAATAAAACATGTGATAAAATGAACCCGAAAATTATTATTGTTTGTGGTCACTCAGTTTTGATTTGTCTCACTTAATACTATATAATAAAATTACAGGTGCAGTGAAGAAGACCATTGATGTTGTTGTTTATGTGGTCTCACCATTAAGGACAACTGTAGCATTTAGCACATATGTTGATCAAACATATGTCAAGTCTAAAATTAGTCTAGTAATGAATAACACTACAATCAATGGCCACTGGCAATCTTGTACTGGTAACAAGTATGATGTATTATGGATTTTTGGTCATAATTCTAAAATTACTAATGCCTTAGAAGTAAAGGTAAGTTTTATTTTCAATGTGTCAGATAAATATTTAAATAAAGTAATAATCAGCTTTATTTGTAAATTTATTATCATAAAAACTATTGGATATTCATAAAAGCTACTTAACTAAATAATTACAATATTAAACATTTAAAGGTGGAATATGAAATGGAAGATGGAAATGTACAAATGATAGAAAGCGTTGAACACAATTCAAATACCTACATTGGTAAAAATGAAATAAAATTTGAAAGGAAGTATTCTAAGCCAGTAGTTGAAGAGCTCACTAACCAGTTAGAATCATGTCGTCAGTTACTGGCTATGGAGCCTGACAATAAATGTAAGATACCTATTTCTATTCATTTGCTTAATTTTATTTTTGGTTTATGATACATACATATTATATAATATTATCATATATGAAATATTTATAAACATTGGTGCTTATAATATTTATAACAATTAGTTGCTACAAAGTAAAAAGTAAGTCAAGAGTCAATAAAATACTAGACTATACATTCAATGAAAATAATTGATTACAGTTTTTTTTTCATTGCATTGCAGATGCAATATCATCTTAATGTCTAAATATAATTTTGTACTTATGCATTCAGATCTATAATAGTAAAAATATTATTATATTTATACCATTACTATGTTATTCAACTCACAACTCTGTCTGGAAGTTTATTATTGATATATTAAATTATATTTGATAATGAGTTCGAGAATCAGTTATATGAACAACAATTAAGTCTGAGCTAAAAATTAACTTTATTTCTTTTCTTGGCATTTGCTAACAATTTATATCCAGAAGTCACGCAGTCAGTTTGGAAGCTATTCAAATATAAATTAAACTTTACCATTTACTCAAGCATTTGGTGGTTGTTTCTACTCATACTAATTCACATTTATTTTCAGGGACACTTCTTACAACAACAATATTTCTTCACTGTATTGATGCAAAAAAATATCATGAAGAGGTCATAGACAATTTACATACACTTAAAACTATAGATAAACTGCGAAGTGGCTATTATGATGATCTTATTGCCAAGTGGAGCATAGAAAAGCAACTTATGAATAATTACAAAAAGGAAAACAATGATTTAAAAATATTATTCAAAGAAAAGATAACTAGTTTGCCTCATCTGCAATACTACAGTTATTGTGAAAATGTGAATTTGTCCAATCAGGAACTAACATCAAATGTTTTACCTTCTTTAGTTGTGCTTCAACATTGTAAGGTGAGATTGAAATCATAAGGAAATTGCGCATATTGGCATGTCGCTAATCTTTTTTTATAATATAATCTGTTTTAAGTTTAAGTAAACATAACATACTTAATATTGAATATAATAACTCTAAGGCTCTCAAAATAATATTATCATGATTGTTTTTTGCAGGTATTGACTTTAGAGAACAACAAGTTGACGTCATTGAGGAATTTCCCAAATTTGAATTTAGAAGTCTTGAATTTGAAGGGTAACTCCGAGTTATCTATAGACGAAATAGATGTATTCAGAACTAAACACAATTACACAGTAATTTACTAACGAAGGCTTATAGTTATTTTTTACAACTTTTATTACAAATCTTTCTTAGTCTTAATGCATAAATAATACCTTTTTGCAATGTTTTACATATGAAACACAAACATATTCATTACCTTCAAGGGTATCCTTTGATTCCAAATTTTCTAGATTGTATGAACATCTTGTGACAGATTATTGTTTAGTGAATGAAAAAGTGAAATGACATTATTCACTTTTTGTTTGTCTCAGATACGTACCGTTTTTTGTAAAATGGTTCTAACTACACTCTTGATAAGCTTTGGTAATGTTGAACATAAATCAAATTGAAATATGTACAATTAAAATTGAACACAAACATTGAAAAATTATTATATTATATGCAATTATTTGAATTTAATATATTTAAACATCAATAGTTTATTACAGTACGTAATAAACACAAATATGTAATAGGAATTTTGATAGACTAGCAATTTCCTTTCATTGAATTAATAATTTCTAATTAGACTTTTTTTTAAATTATATACTTAATGATTGTACATGGTTGAATTTTTGTTACGTTTACAGTATTTTAATTATCTTAGTTATCAATTTAGTATAAAAATATAGTATAAGTGTTACTGTACATATTTCTATAACATATTATTGCTTATAAATATTTCTATTCCATTACTATATCTTAGTAACACATAACAGAGCTGTGCCACTTTTTTCATACCAGGACCAAAGAACCAATAATGTTTACAACTTTTAAGATTGATGGGGTATTGATTTTGCTTGTTGTCATATGATTTATTTACAAAGAAATAAAATATTTTGCTAATCATGGGATGAGTTTTTGTACTTTGAAGAATTCACCAGATTTTAAGCCTTTTGAAATTAAATACCACCTCACTTACAGATTTCAATAATACATCTTCATCCCAATATAATTTGCCACAATCTTCACACATAGTAGCAGATTTCCCAGAAGCAAGTAACTTAGGGGCATCATGTATTTGTATAGAAACACCTTTACTAGTTGTTACACTTTTGTTTGGTAGTACAACTGTCTTTACTGGTTGTAACAAATCATCATCACAATCTGAATCACTTAAAAACTTTTCATAGTCTGCATTTTCTTCATCATCATAGTCATATTTATGGGAATAATTAACTTGTGAAGCTGATGAGTCTTCATGATCTTTACATATTTTCCTTACTTCATCAGAATCTATTTTCTTTAAATCCTTACTATTACAATTAATACAAAAACTAAATGGATTGTCTTGTTCTACTTTAATATTAAAACTATTAAATATTGTTTTTAACTGTTGGATATAATTACTTTTACTTACTTCTAATATAGAACTCTGAGGAAAGCTAACTATAGGGGAATATTTTATTTTATTTAAAAGTATAAAACAATCCTCAGATATTGCTAGCTTAACAACATCATGCCACAACATAGATGGTGGCATCACAATTGTGTCTATCCCACAGTATCTCAAATAAGGCATCAGATCTGATAATATAGGCTCAACTATGAATTTTACTTCATACACTGATTTTAAGTGAACTGGAGGTAAAGTTGACTGAAATCTGTCAACAACCTTAGGCTTTTTTGTACATTTTTTCTTACTTTCTAACATTACATCATTACAGATTTCTTCAAAATTAATTTTTTGTTCCCTGCTCAGTTTCTGAAGAAAGTCATATAATTGTATTAATACATGAGCATCTAAAGCTGCATACAAAATTTGTGTTGACCTTAATGGTCTCAATTCCCAATTGGAACATTGCTCTGATTTTTCAAGAGGCAATCCAAAACATGATTCCACAAGCGAGCTGAGACTATTTCCTCCATTATCACTGTTGCCAGGTAAAGATAATCCATTGCTGAGGAGTGTTTTCCAAAATGTTCCAAGATCCAAGAGTCCTTCACCTTGAACTTTAATATTTCCTAATCCTATTATGGAAGATTTCATTTCTTTTAAGTCTTGTTCCAAACCAAATCCCACTTTAATAATTTCTGCATTGTCCAGAAATGACTTGTGGAAGGTATACCAAAAACTTGAATATGCAGGTTTGTTTAGAACTAGTGTATCTATAAGGTAAACCTTGCTAGCTGTAGCCAGCTGTATCAAAGCTACATGAGGTTGTGTGGCACCAAATGAAGGCTTCCATTCACAGTCCAAACTTACAACACTACTTTTGAGGACATCTGATATCATTAAGTCATAAAATTGTTCTCCTGTTTCAATAATTATAATGTTACTTTTAGGTAGTGCCAGCTTATAATACTCTTGAGTAGAAGTCACATCTGTCTCCCAATTTTCTTCTGCAACTACATCTAATGAGATTTCTTTAAGTGCCAAAGGCAAGAGATTTTCAGGCATGTTTAAGTATGCTGCCCATTTGAAAGCTTCATTTTTGTCATATTCAACAAGCATGTTGATAAACTCTTCACCAGAGCCTGCATTCTGTTTTAGCGAGTCCTTCACTAAATCATCCCAAACTGAAGAGCTCACATTATGTTCCTGGTATTTTTGATGAATTAAATATCTTAATCCACCAGTTGTGCGATTTTTGCTAAGATTTTTACAAGTTTCAATAGGAATATTATACTTATTACATAATCTTGCCACTAATTTTCCAAGTGGTTTATAGTGTATTTTATCATATTTTATGTGAGAAATCTTTTTCTTCTCAATATAATCCTGAACAAATTCACGAATGCTGAAGGACTTGTCTAATAATTTGTCAAGAAAAAAGAGCAGTGGTATTGCTTGTGAAGGACACTCATTTAAGTACTCATCAATTAAATTTGATTTGTCTTGCAGAATTAATGGGAACAACAAGTCTTCTACAGGTATACTATCAAACAGTTTCATGGCTATGACTGTTTGAGATGCTTGTTTGCAATTATCATTTTTAATCATATCTTTTACCATTGGGAGGATTGTTTCTTTTATTGTGATCAGTTGGTATGTTTGCACCATCAAATTTAGAAACTGTTGACTTCTTTGTTGTATAGCTATATGAAAAGCTGGTAACTTGTCAGTCTCTTCTGGAATCACTCCACTGAACTGTGAATATTTTAATAGCGTCTCCACGATGAAATATGGTAAAGATTTTGATTTGCAGTCTTTATAGTCATCAGATTTGATGACAAAAACTAGAACTAATCTAAAAGGATCTGGTTTCCTTTGAAAGAATTGTTCTATGTGACTTTCAACTGTAGGACTTCTCTTCCATGTCCTCCAAATCATTTTTAATTGTTCGACCCACACTGATGAATCGTCATCTAGTTCAATATTTAGTCCCATTATGCGCAATGAGTCTTCTATAGACGGAACTATTTTAATGGATTGATTTTCACTGACTAACTGATTAAAATCCATTTTACAGTTTAAATTTTTCACTCTGTTGTCAATAGGACACACTACGTTATTCTATTATTATATCTAGTGTTTTATTGCGGTATCGTAAACCGCCTTTTTGTTTTATGCATTTGTTATTAAAACATTTAATTTTCATCCGTGTTGTTACTATCTGGCTTAGGTTAATGTGATGTCACTTCAAAAATGACGTATTGTCAAACGTCAAGAGCACCATTTTTTTTTTTTGGATTTTAATGACAGTACCCTAATGAGAACTATTAAAAAGGGAAAAAAGCGAGCCGTAGACACATCATATGAGTACAGACCAGTTCCTTGCAAAAATACAAATTTAAGGAAAAACGTATTTTATGTATCGTTGGAGAAGAAAATAAATTTATCTTATGGACCTAATTAATTTAATTAAAAATAAAGATGTACGAGTACTTTTATATTTTACTACGACTCGACTAATTTCAATAATTTCATAGCTGTCATCAGATCTAGAATATTCTAGATCTGATATTTATACACTATCGGGCTACTTTACGAAAAAAAATAACATGAATATCGTGTTTCAGATAAAATACAAGTTGATATTTTTTTGAAATTGCTTATAAATGGTTAGAATGGTTTAACTTAGCAGGATGATATTTTGAGCTATTATGCTAGTTTTGCTCTTATAAAAATTTATTTAAAATTTCAAAAAAAATTAATATATTTTTTTGAAAGGAACAGACATGTTGTGGACGATGTACAGACAAATCTTACGAAAAAGCCTCAAATCACAACAGAGAAAAAATAAAGAAAATGCTTGTCACTGCTTTCCTTATCTGTGGAGCGTGTTCCATATAAATTTGTTAAATCGTGTACACGAATGCAATGACCAAGACAAGGAACATACAATTTTAATATGAGCGATGGAGATATGAGATAGTCATGATGTTAAATATACCTCTGATTGTAGAGTAGTAAATTGTATGACTTTTGATTTTACAAGCAAGCAGGGACAGAATTTGTGTGTGCAGTTTTGTGACTAAATAATTTAGATCAGAAATTTATTTCGTTGAATTTTATTGTATATCTAAAAACAAAGCAAATAATAATGGAGCTTTCCGCTGAAGGTAAAACTCCTGAATACATGGCACTAGCGGCTATTAAGTTCAAGCTCAGTTTGCCCCAGTTAAAAGATGACAAACAGCTGAAAGAACAGCTTTTCCAAGGAATTAAAAGTGGGAACATGGCCCCATATTACAAGGAGGTATGTACTGATCTTGGCTGGCCATTCGATCAGAAGTTGTATGATGAGATGGCTAAAGAAAACCAAGACAGGCTATCTAAATTTCAAGAAGATGATTCTGAGACACCTGTATGGCAAGATAGGTAAATAAAGTTATATTCCTATGAATGATTATAAATCTGTATGATCTTAATACTAATATGCACCATTATTAAACTTACAGGCTTGATTACTTATGTTCAATTGGAGACAAAGAATCAGCTACAGCTCTTGCTACAACTAAGTATGAAGATGCTACACTGACCACCAACAGAAGACTAGATGCTATATTTGCTCTATTTAGGATTTCTTACTTCCATGGTTGCAATGTTAAAGAAATGGCAAAGACTATTAATAAGGTAGGTTGAATTTGATTTTATTGTTTCATTTTAACTGTAATAATCTGTAACTGTAATCTCTTTTGCTATTGTTAGGTCAATTAATTTATGTTAGTTGGTCATTACAATACCGTTGATGTTGAAATGCTTTTTACACAGAGAACAATAAATAATCTTGATCTTTGTAAGTATCATACAAAAAGAGTACTATTATAATTGTGTAGATTGTACAGTCTTATTATATTGCATCATTGCATTATAATCTGATTAAAACTAGCTAAATTCACAGATTTGTTTTGACATTATGTAACATACTATAAGGTTCTATTTAGAGGAGTTATTACTTCTTTCTTTGCTATTCTCAACAACCAAAAGCGAGCTACCTGTAGTATTCACCATGAACTACACTACTATGACTAATCTGACTGTTCCATTATTTCAGGCTCATGAGCTGGTCGACAAAGGCGGTGACTGGCGTTCCAGGAACAAACTCAAAGCGTATGAAGCTATCTACTGTCTTTCAGTGAGAGACTATAGCAAAGCTGCTGATCTGTTCATTGACTGTGTCTCCACCTTTGAATCATATGAGCTTGTTGATTTTGGTAAGTTAGGTGCTAAACTAAAGAGTTTATACATATGGTTTTGTCAAACGCAAATTTATGGAAATACAGCCTTTGTGATGACAATCTAAATCCTCTTTATAATGTTTTCTTTGTTCAGCACCTTCATTTATTACTGGATATAATTTAATAGAACTTCTTTTTATCTTGTATTTTATATCTCAAAAGTATAATTTTTGAACAGCAATTGGTTTGGCATCAACATCACATATTAAGCTAAATTATTGTATACCCTAATGATTAATAGCCAATTTCAAAGGAGCTTTACTAACAAATATATTTTTTTAATATAATTGTTATGCTATTGATATAAGGATGTTATTCTCAGACAAAAATCTTATAGGGTAAAACTGGTACTTACTAATACTAAGTCAACAATAAATGCTGAATGAGAAACAGGGTAGCAGACTTACTAAATAAAAAAAAAACTAGTTATGTGTACCTTAAATTATTTGTTTTTTTTATGAAGAAAGGTCGCAGTCTGTTTTCTAATTGATATTGAGTTAATACTTGGCACTTAAATATCTCTTAACATTTCATGGCCATAAAAAACAAATAATAATGAAATACAATAAATAATCTGTTACAGGTACAATCATCCAGTATTGTGTGCTAGCTTGTGCTCTAGCTCTGGAGCGTCATGCATTACAGTCTGCCCTACGGCGTCAAGGAGCGGCGGTGCAGGCATTGCGTTCTCGCTTCCCAGAGCTTAGGGAACTGGTTGAGTCTCTCCATGAATGCCGCTATGCCGATTTCCTTAAGAGTCTGGCTTGGGTGTGTATGATATATATATATTTTAATATAAAAATATATATATATACTATTAAAAAAATATATATATATATTTACTGTGATAGAAAATTTATGTAATAGATATATTTATTAACTTCACAAAGATCATGAAAAGCTTATTATAGAGCTTATTGAGCTATACAGGTCAAAATTAAAGAAAAGTAGTTGATACGAAAGCAGTTTTTGCTATTCCTGCTGCTCTTGAAAAAACATGCATTCGTTTTGAGGTAAGGTAAACTTAAGACTAGTTTTGTCTTTTGAAATAAACATAAATGAATACCTATTGTGATGATGATCTCCAGAAGCAGTCAGGTTTAATACAATACCGATTGTATTGAAATGGTTAAACAGTTACTTATAATTACTGATTTAGTTATATACTAGCTGGCCCAGCAAATTTCGTACCGCCTCAAAATCTACGCGGTGTCCTACATCTACCCCATCTACCCCTACTCTACCTCTACCCTACCCCTACACTACCCCTACCCTACCCCTACTTCTACCCTACACCTACCCTACCCCTACCCTACCCCTACCCTACCCTACCCCTACCCTACACCTACCCTACCCCTACCCTACCCCTACCCTACCCCTACCCTACCCCTACCCTACCCCTACCCTACCCCTACCCTACCCCTACCCTACCCCTACCCTACCCCTACCCTACCCCTACCCTACCAATACCCTAACCCTACCCTACCCCTACCCTACCCCTACCCTATCCCTACCCTACCCCTACCCCTACCCTACCCCTACACTACCCCTACCCCTACCCTACCCCTATCCTACCCCTACCCTAACCCTACCCTAAAGTATCCTATGTCCTTCTCCCAGTTCTTAGCTACCTCCCTACCAATTTTCAGCCAAATCGGTTCAGCCGTTCTTGAGTTATAAATAGTGTAACTAACACGACTTTCTTTTATATATATAGATAAACCAAGTGATACTCATGTACTGTATTTCAATTCAATGCTGATTCTACCTATCTTAAGAATTTAAGGGTACTTAGATTCTTAGTGGTGTGACTTAAAGTGCAAGTATGTTAATTATATTAATTGCGTTATTTAAATATTCAACACTCCTTTTTTAGGTGGAGACCCAGATCTGTGTGGACCCTGTGTTCCGACCCCATTACCAGCACTACGTGCGCGAGGCTCGCATCAAGGCGTACGTACAACTGCTGCGTGCTTACCGCTCGCTTAGTCTCGACAACATTGCCGCCACATTCGGCGTGTCCAGAGAGTTTGTTGAAGAAGAGATTTCCACGTAAGTTAAAACCTTGACAAACATCTAATATGTCTGTAATCTTTGGCATTGGACATTGTGGTTATAGGTACAACCTAAACTTTTCATACCAGTGTAGTAATAGTAATGTAGCATTGGTATTAAATTGACACTTAATGGGCTATGAGAGAAAGTGTAAATCTGTGATAATTATTCCATTTACCTTAAAAAGAACATTTAATAAATGTCTCAAGTGCAGTATTATGCATCTAGCAAAAATATATAGCAGAATGACTTGAAAGTAACTAAGTGAAAATCCGGCTGTCTTCTATGACAGCTGGTATGATGGCTGTCATGAATTTGTGATGTGGGTTTTCATCATGAATGAAGATGGCTATAGAAGGACAGTAAGACCAAAGAAACAATGGATGGATTGTGTGGAAGATGATGTTCTTAGAATGAAGGTGACTTGTAGGATCTGTTAATGCAAAAACCATTAACACATTTTAAATGTTATGAACTACATTTAAAAATAAACACAAACCATAGCCAACTGGAAAAGCGCGCGAAATGAAAATTAAAAAGAAAATATTAAGAAAACAAAGAAAGAGAGAATCGTCCGTCCCGACCGCGTGCAACACTTATTGTATTTTTTATATAATAATTTGTAATAACATAACACTATTTCTTTCCACCTGGGCCTTAACAGGATCACCTCACATAGAAAAGATGCAGAACTCAAATAGATTTGGGATCATGGCAGGAGATTATAATGATAATATTTGTAGTAATGTAGGTTAAGATCAACATTCTCCACTTCTAATAAATTGTTGAATATTTTATTCCAATATAAAGTATTCATAATGCAAAAAGCAAGCAATTGGATGAAGAAACAAATTTTAATACAAAATAATTTTCCTTTTTATATAATGGATTTGGAAGTAGCCCATAATTTATAAATCCCCTATAAAAAAAAACTTTGTTTTTTTCAGATTCACAGCTGCCGGTCGTCTCCAATGCCGTATCGACGCGGTAGCAGGTTGCGTGGTGACGGGCGCGGGACGCGGCGCGGACGCTGATCGCTCGCAACTGTACCAGGCGACCATACGCGAAGGAGACTTACTGCTCAACCGCGTTAAGAAACTAGCCAGCGTGATCAATTTCTAACTTATGTTGTCTTGGTATTAATATAATCATTTTAGTAATAGTAGTTTGTTTTATTTAGTTATCTTTACAAGGTCTATAATGGTCAGGTTTAATCTGGTATGGTGAACTGATCTTTTGGAAATATTTTTCGGGTTAAATTAAAGAAACATACTTCTGAATTATAGGTATGTAGTAAGAATCTATTACTTTTAGTTAGTAGCAGTTATAGTTTGTGTTGTAGGTATAGTTAGTATAATTTATTATTGGGAATTTCCCAGATATGAGGTATTCAGTAATTAAATATTCTTTTATAGTCTAGTACATTTTCATTATAATAATTAATTGTGATTCGCCCACGTCGCTCAAGTTTCCACCAGAAATTCAATAATATATTTTAATGGTGAAATTAAACAAAAATAAATTTAAAGATGTTAGTCATTTTCGTTTGCAACAAATTTTACATAGGTAGTAGTAATAAGTCATATATTCTTAGTTCATATAGACATAACTCACATGTTCATGTCATGTTCTTATTATGAGACCATTTCTTTTCCTACTACCAGTTCAGGACTTACCAATTCTGAGAAGAATTGGCACGGAACTCGGAAATCTTTTTTTTGTTTACATACAAAGATCACCTTTCTCTTTTTAGGGTTCCGTAGCCAAATGGCAAAAAACGGAACCCTTATAGATTCGTCATGTCTGTCTGTCTGTCTGTCTGTCTGTCCGTCCGTATGTCACAGCCACTTTTTTCCGAAACTATAAGAACTATAATGTTGAAACTTAGCAAGTAGATGTATGTTGTGAACCGCATTAAGATTTTCACACAAAA
Organism: Nycteola revayana; assembly: GCA_947037095.2. NCBI lineage: Eukaryota > Metazoa > Arthropoda > Insecta > Lepidoptera > Nolidae > Nycteola > Nycteola revayana. Next base: position 14,361,086 of record OX344846.2, on the reverse strand, counting down.
ATAGAAAAAAAACAATAAATTTTGGGGTTCCCCATACATAGAAATGAAACTCAAAAAAAATTTTTTCATCGAACCCATACGTGTAATAGGTCTTCAAAAATGATGTTGAGGTTTCTAATATAATTTTTTTCTAAACTGAATAGTTTGCGTGAGAGACACTTCCAAAGTGGTAAAATGTGTGTCCCCCCCCCTGTAACTTCTAAAATAAGAGAATGATAAATCTAAAAAAAATATATGATGTACATTACTATGCAAACTTCCACCGAAAATTGGTTTGAACGAGATCTTGTAAGTAGTTTTTTTTTAATACGTCAAAAATCGTCAACCGCAATTTAGCTTTCATTCAATCAACTCGAATATAAAAATATAAAATAACATTTCATTTCATAAACATACGCTTTTTTATTTATTCTTGATATCAAAAATAGGTACGCACTTGTAACTGAAACGGAACCCTTCGTGCGCGAGTCCGACTCGCACTTGGCCGGTTTTTTCTTTTAAGATATTAGAAAATATGAAATGAATGAATTTTGATACTGGTCCAATTTGAAAAATAAGTCGGTGTTAGATGGCTCATTTATTGAGAAAGGCTATTTTTAATTATGAAGTTCCTACTAGAACGGGAGTTACGCGGGTCAAAGAGCGTGGTAGCTAGTAAAACCATAGAGACTAGTCTTTGTGCCTCATTTTAGATTGGAAGACCAAAGGTACACTGATGTTTTTATCGAAGTCATAGTCATATTGTTAACTAATTACCCTCTGTCATCAGGTGTGTCCCTTAGTCGCCGCTTACGACACCCATTATTAGCACTAGGTACTAGGTAGTCTATTGAATACATCTGATGACTTGCTAATACAGTTGCTAACATTGACAAGATTACCTTACTTACCTTACCTGCAGGATGGTCCTGCAATGTGCCCGGCCCCCGCCAACGGCGGATCGAAGGACTGTAGGGTCCTCTCCTCGTGGTATGAGTTAGCATACCACGCTATGGAGATGGCGTGTCCCACTTATTCCACCGCCAGCGCGAGAATACGCTACAGCGACGGTGGGAATGCGTAAATGCATTTCCCACTACATAAAAAAAAGGGTTGGTCCTGCAAATGGAGCAGACTATCTTTTCGAACTATAAGTAGCATACAGTAAGATGGAGATAGGTGTTCTCAGTCTGGGTGTGCTTTGTATCCTTCAATTAAGTGTTTGCAAAGTACCCCGCGACACAGGAATTAATTTTCCTAGAGCGGGAGTTGTCTTTAAAAGAAAAAACAAAAAATACTCCGCCGCGCCCGCCTAGATGCGTAATGCATTTACCACGAAGGGAAAAAAAGGTAGCCTGTGTCACCTAGTAATCAACATAACATGGAATTAAGATCATTCCGATCATATGAATATCAACCTAACAATAGCTTGAAATATTGTCAAGTTTCATCACAGGACAACTGCTACAATTTAGAAGTCTAATTTATTTTGTGGATCATATATTGTTGTGTAGTTTAGACAATATTTCCAGTTCTATAGTTCTGCCTTTGCTAGTATTGTAATAAACAAAATTTTGTTATGGATATTGTTCGGAATATGTTGAATGTGGTTCGATTGCCACCATATGTAGGTATAGGAATCGTGTCAGCGAACTAAGTTCTTGTTAAGTCCTCCACGACACGGGAATTCATTTCTCTAGTGTGGGACGGTGAGTTTATATATATATATATATATATATTGATTACTATCAAGCAAATTTTCCGTGAGCAGCTTCATTTTGATGAGACGCCCAACAATTTCCTGTACGCAACTCTCGATTGTGGTAGCTCACAGAGGTAGCAAGGATAAAATATGTCGATTTGATGATTCTCAAATATTTATTACTAACTGAAATTCTTTTTGTTAAATCTCAAGATAAGTATCTAAATTATTCAAACAAATATTTGTCCTACAAAATCTATGGATTGATCAAAGAGTCCCCTCCTTCCAACATGTGTCGATAACGAGGTCATCATAAATGATTACTAACCAGCTGTTTTTTTTTTACTTAGTTAATATTTATATACCTAATTTAACAGTAATATTGTCCTACAAATTGTGTGGTACGTTATCCCGGTCCTACGCTCAGAAATTGTTAATACTTACCACAAGATTTTTTTTCTCAATACTAACTGTAGGACAAAAATATTACATAATAGCTTAGTGTGTTCTGTGCCTAAATGAAACAATGTCCTACAAGAATACTGGTATGTATCACTAGTCCGACAAAAATTGTCATTTTTTCGTTTTCCTATTTGTAACATAAGATAAAGTGTTGGATAATATGACTGTTAAATTATATAAATAATAACGAAGTAAAAAAATAAAAAATCAGCTGGTTAGTAATCATTTATGATGACCTCGTTATCGACACATGTTGGAAGGAGGGGACTCTTTGATTGGTCAAAGAGTCCCCTCCTTCCACCATAGATTTTGTAGGACAAATATTTATTCGAATAATTTAGATAATTAATTAGCTTGAGATTTAAAAAAAAGGAAATTCAGTTGGTAATAAATATTTGAGAATCATCAAATCGACATATTTTATCCTTCCTACCTCTGTTAGCTACCACAATCGAGAGTTACATACAGGAAATTGTTGGGCGTCTCATCAATATTAAGCTGCTCACGGAAAATTAGCTTGATAGTAATCAATTGCAAAAATGGACCATGGATTCCGTACTACTAGTCTATACATAGAAAAAAAGAACGAATAATGTATGTACCGGGCTATGACAATTTGAACTACGTTGCGCTAGTCCCATTATGAATAATTTAAAATGTTTTTTTGTAGTCGTTATGTTATCATTATTGTTTATTTATTATTAACGCTATTTAAGTGATTTTTTTGGACGATTCCTTTCGTTTCGGCCAAATTGATTTGCTCCTAAATAAGTTACCTACACGAAATTTAAAGGTGCAAGTAAAGTAATTCTGTTGTTACTTCATTTCCATAAAATAATCTTCAACTTGAATTCGCCAAATTCACATACAATAAATATTGATTTTCACGAAATTAAGTAAATTTTAAAAAGGTGAAATTAAAATGGAGGGTAAGGGTTAAGGAATAACAAAAAAGAAAATAATAATTAGTATAATTGTTGTTTTTTTTTAAATAATTTGAATACTTTTTGGACATTTACATAAACATTTAATAATTTACAATGATTATTTATACTGACATGACATGACACATCATATTCATGACTAATACTACACTCTAATATCTATTTGCAACTTGATATAGTAATTAATAGGTCGTAGGTGCTATGAGAATTTACTCTAGACAACTAAACTGATCCTTGGGGCCTATTGCCCCACAAGCCTTTGTTTAATACTAAGAGTGTATGCATGATTCATAATTTATAAATAATTTAGTAGGACATTTACATAGATAACTAGTCTCCAAAGTATAAAATACATAATAATTTATTTAATTCTTTAAAAAATAATTAATTTATACTGCAACTGTACTACGGCGTCTACTAACAAGCATTGAGAAAATGCATATTTGGAAAGAAACATATAGTAATACAAGTGTGTACATCGTGGTCAGTCTGCGTACAGTGCGGTGATACTCGTCAGTACTACAACCGTTAAGTACTAGTCAACATCTCGAACACCAGTCGCTCACATTTTTACAAAGATATGTCGAAGTATTCTAAAGCAATATAATAGCTATGACTCTAAATACTTATAACTATAGACCTCAAATGCAAATACTTTTAATTTACATGATATGAATATGTCATTAACCTCTGTTACAATTAAATGTATTGTAATACAATTTTGAATACCTAGAGACAATAGATGCATAGGTAATAGACATTTAAGAATTATTTCTCTTTTATTTTTATACAAGTCGTGCGCAATGTACTGTACGGAATACATAAATATTAAATTCACGTCACATAGAAACTACTGACAGTCATTTTGATTTCATTGTTCACCAAAGAAATAATATAATAATAGTTGTTACATAGGTATACGTTTGCTCAGTAACATCAATCATATTATGGAATGTGGCAAAAGACAAAATCATGCATATTGCACCCTAGTTACATTATAATCGTACAATATATAATATAGTTTTTATTAAATTCAAGTTAAACCTACTCGTTTATTACAATACCTACTATTGTACAATTTATTTACAATTAATTTAAAAAGATATAGTTTTATGAAAATTATTTAATTTTTGGGATAATTTATATTTAATTTTTGATGTCAAAGCACATTCGACCGCATTGTCGTCACGTTGCATTATCACCGACACCGTCGTCGGTGTTCACGGCGGACGCGCTCAACGTCGAATGTGCACTATCACAGAGTAATGACATAAACGTGGAGCTCATCGTGAGCTCCCGATTGCCCCGGGCCCGTACTCTTGCGTAATAAATTACTTATTGTAACACTAGGCGCAATAACTTGTGGAATATCGACGGAAATCGCGCCACTGGCGGCGCTCGCCGCGAAGGGTTCGTCCGCACTCTCACTAGATTCTAAAGTCTTTGTACAATATAGACACTCGATCGGCCGGGGCGGCCGGCGAGACGCCGGGGGGGTCTCTGGAATGTACTGAGCGCGGCCGGCCGCCGTGCTACACGGTGAGGCCCTCGGTGCGCGCGGGCGGCGGCAGCGACGCCAGCGGGTGACCGTGGTGCGGGGCCGGCGGTGACGCCTGTGCGGGCGAGGGCGCCAGCGCTCCGTGCGGCGGCGCCGAGCGGTACTCTCCCTCCTCACGCAGCTGGCGGCTGCGCTCCGCGAGCTCTCGCCCACGCTCCGCCAGCTCTCTCATGGCAGCTTGACGCTCGTCACCACCTTCCAGCGACGGCGGCCGCTCCAGGGGCGATGCGGCGCCAGGCCGCGCGCCCGCGAAGGCGCCGAATCCGAGCAGGCCCGGGAATTTTCCCGCGACGCCATTCTGTCCCGCGCTTTGTTGTATCACTGATATCTCGTTCAGCTGTCGATAAAGAAAGTTTATCATTTATCCGTTCGCAACTCATGACACAGATCATGTAAACGAACATAAGATGACGTTCGTTCGGTTACCTTTTGCTGCATGCCGTTGAGGAATGGCGCGGGCAAATACGGGTAGAAGAGGTCAGGTCGGCGGAGCAGGTCGTGCGGCTCGTGCAGGGGGCGCGGCGGAAGCTCCAGCGACATGCGACGGCCGCGACGAGACGCTCCACCGCTCCACATGTGCGTTCCCATGTGCACCTACACAAATGAGAAAATATATTCACAATTTGCTTATAAACAGGTGAACACTGACATATAATAACATTCGTACTAAATAAAGAAAATAATTTTGTCGCTATTTAATAGGAACCAAATAGTTGTTTTTAATGGGGTCAAACTTTGAACTTCAAAGACTAACCTTAAGATTTCCTTTCGTAGTGAAGGCTTTCTGGCAGACGGCGCATCGGAAGGGCTTGTCGCCTGTGTGTGTGCGCATGTGTATCTGCAGCGCTGATGAGGAAGAAAAGTTCTTGCGACACACGCCGCACAGGTGCTTAGACGACGCAGGCGGCTGCGGGTGCGACGGTACTGACGGAACTGTTTACAAAGAAGTTAAGGTGAATACGGGAATTTATTTAAATTTAAGATGAAAAAGTAATTAAACTTTACTATCAAAATTATACTAGCTTCTGCATGTTATATTGAAATTTGCTAAAATTCTAATATAACTACGCGAACGTAGTAGCTAGGATGCTACAAGCGCACAAACAAGTTTTAAATTTATGACTTGAAACTGTTTGTAAGACCTTTGTATGAACATTACTACCACTGAATAGAGGGTACTGCAGTAAATTTACAAGGAGCTTCAGGTCTCTTCAAAAAAAAAAAGGTAGAGATAAACTTTATAACTGGAATAAACTTATCACAAATCTTTATGAATATCATTTACATAAATTATACATACCAAATTTTTACAAAAAATAATATTTTGCTTACCAGTTGGTCGTTTAGGCAGTGGTGGCATATCAATAGGTGGGGGATGAGTCATAGGTGGCGGTGGGTGCGCAGGAGGCGATCGTTTTAGGTCGAGCTTATCCGGAGACGAGCGGCGGTCAGGGCTTGACTCCCGACCGTCATCACTGGGCCCCTTGTCGAAACCGGGCGGTACGTCGCGGATCTTATGCGTTAGCATGTGTTGCTTCATGTTGCCCTGTGAATGTTACAAACATTTATAAGTCACTGTCGATTGTGCCAAAGTCTCGTGTGTTATGCTTATAAAGCTAACAATATTGAGTGATATAGCCACCTATAATTGTAAGTAAGCGATGTGTAGCTGCTATTTATTAAGTTTTACAAGTAGAAACGTGAAAGTAAAAAAAACTTATTATTGTGATCAAATACTGAACTAAAGAACTGAGCCACTATCAGGAGCGTCTTAGACATAGATATATTTATCTATGAGGATGATGAGGCGAGTAAAAGTAAAATTCATATATAAATTGACATAACCTTCTATAATGTTTAAAAAATAATAATATTAATGTTCAATAAAAGTTTGACGTTTATTGGACGTTATGATATTAAGTCGCCAAAATTTATCGGTAAGTCAAGTAATTGAAAACATAAATCATGACCTCCTACTTCAAAACAACATAAATTTCACTGAGAAGTAATTTATGAGCATATGGAACGGCACAATATATTTTAGTCTAGATATAATTTAAGTGCTATCTGATTATACTCAGTACATAAACAAGTTGTTCATAAGTCAAAATAAAAGCCGCTTAGTCACGGTGTAAGGGTATGCCAATCTACAGTACAACATAAATCATATTTGCATTAATTAAGACGCTCATGATAATGTTCCCTGCTCCTCGGTCAGGCGTCACTCTTTCATACCGGGTAAACGAAGGCGTTCCAGAGGTCCAAAGCAGTGGCGTGCGGGGGGCGGGGGGGGCGCGCGCGCCTACCGCACCGGCAACCGCCGCCACTGCTCTGGAACCACAAATATACACAGGGTTACACACACACTCGGTCAAGCACTCGCTAAGGGGTCATACACGGTTAGAACACACCTAGATACCAACAGTTGCTTTATACTATAATTATTTGGATGAAAAATTGGTTGTATGTACTGAATCACTCGATTTTTTCGGACGATCTACGCTTTTGCTACTTCTCTGGTATAAAGGCAGGGCCTTATACGCAGCTTATACGCAGATTTATTCGTCATACTAAACTCACATCTAAATAATCTAATATTGTACTCAAAGTAAGATCAGATTATAAATTTTAATGTTAAATTTAACTAAAGGTTAAAATAAATTTTATTCCGCTTTGATTTCGTCATAGAATTAATTACTACTGGTTAAAAGATATTTGATAAACAAATCGATTTCTTCAAAAATATTATTATTTACCGATTATTTAAATTTAAATCTGGTGTTTATTTATACGTATGTTGTGTTTATTACGAATATTATAGACTACCTATTTTGAGGTATCTAAACTATTGTGAATAATACCTTAAAATTTATCAAAGAGTATAAAGTATAAAAATAAGTCCACATGCCATATAACAGCATTTGTAATATTAATATAGCATAAATAAGAGATTTGTATTCATTGATGATATTTATTCTTGTTAGGGAAACGAATATTTATTTAGACGTATTAATTAATTTAAGACGACATTTATTCCATAAATATTCATAATTTCATCATGTGTATAAGATCGCAACTAACGGATTCTATACTAATTGTTAGAGTTTGTTTGTTTGTTTGAACGCGCTAATCTCAGGAACTACTGGTCCGATTTCAAAAAATCTTTCAGTGTTGGATAGTCCATTTATAGAGGAAGGTTATATTTTATTACGAAGTTCCCACGGGCACGGGAGCTACGCAGGTGAAACCGCGCGCGGGAAGCTAGTATGTTATAAAAAATGACCCAATATGATGTATAAACTAAAGTATAAACTACTAAGATAACCGCGTACCTCCCATCCCCGTGAGATCTTCATAATTAAAAATAGCATATTATGTTACTTAAGAATAATGTAGCATTCCAATGGTGAAAGATTTATCGAAATTAGTCCATTGAGTTTATTCGTAATACAAGTCTTTCTTCTATATCTATACCTACTAATATTATAAAGAGGAAAAGTTTGTATTTGTATATTTTTGTATGTTTCTTTCGAATAAACTCAAAAACTACTGAACAGATTTCGATAATTCTTTCACCATTAGAATGCTACATTATTCCTGAGTAATATAGGCCATAAAGTCTACACGTGCGAAGTCGGGGCGGGCCACTAGTATTACGTATATGGATCTAGAAGTATAGAAAACGCATGTTTTTCTAGGCTTACTTATATGCTTCCACTGTTAGCCTTGAAAATGTAACAAACATTATATTATGTTCTATTTTAAATAATCAAAACGAATGCTCTTTAGACTTCTAAATTAAGTTTACTTATTAATTATCATTATTGATTCCATTTATAAAGTTACGTAACTACCGCATCATTATATAAATACTGAATTGATTTTGTATTTGTTGTATTGTAAGTATTACATTTTAACGATATACATTAACCATTTAGATACTTAAGTAAGACCTTAAAAAGTACTCAGTCATAGATTTTATTAAAGTAAATTTCATGTTATTTATATGAAGTTTTGCTCAATAAAGATAATCAGTATAATCTTAAGTCAAATGTGAACGGAGAAATATATCTTTTATGTGCCAATTAATTAAAACTAGATATATTTGTTATCTTCTTATTATATTTGTGGTTTAAAAAAAAAACAATTATTATAAACAAGATATGTGGTCCACAGCAGTTTATTACTGGGCCAGGTAAAGTTACATTAAGAAAAATAGGATCGGTAATAATGTTCCCATTCGTGAGACATAATTTAAAAATATTACTATAAACTTGAAGTTTACAGTGGACATCGGTTGTAAATTCTCGTTTTATGTAATGTCTACAATGGAGTATGAGTTATGCGTATTTTTATTTACAACCCATATTAGTTTGGTGGTAGATATTATCCGCCGGGAGTGAATAAACCGTGTGTACCTATGTAAAACACAAAGATTGGAATAATCGATAAATTGTTTGGCGTGAACTTTCATCGGTGCAGTGTCGGCGACACTTATTGTAATTTTAAATGTGCTTGTAAGCACTGGTGCAGGCACTAGCGGTTAGCGCCTAATGCCGCCATCTTTAAAATCCGGCACATTGAGATCTGCACTATGGATTTAAATTGAAAACTAAACGGTTTATTTCAATATAATATGCAGCAGGCTCTGTTTTCCGTTTATTCCATTTTAACGCTACGTTCGCATTCAAATGAATGATGAATGACAATGTTTAAGTTAGGTATACTTATTTATTATTGCTGCAAATACTTATACGAGTATTTATAGGACATGCTATGCAAAGGAGTTAAGGATATTTATGCAGCCGCAGTGTGCTTTCCCGTTTAGTCATCTTTCGTATAATATATAATGCTTAAAGGTCACTAAGTATCTATTACGTATACCTAATATTTCTACATGATAGGTGTAACCGAAATAATGTTTTTGAAACGACATATTTTACGTTCAAGATTGTGATGAAAAATTTAAAGCATATATATGTTTTCTTGAGCGTAATAGAATAATAAAACATTTTTATAAAGTTTCTTGTACAAAATTGTTGATATTTAGTCAGTTATGTTAGTGCATTGTTGACGCGTTTGTTCAACTTGGTGTAGATACACACAATGCGTTAGTACCACTAAACACTACAGTTGCCGAGTAGAAAATCACAATAGTGCGTAGGCGTTGACAGGTTGCTAGCTTGTCCCTCACTCGCATCTCGGCAACCCGTTTCCTTCAGATTATTCTTACAATGAAACTAACTACTACGACTATACACAACTTCTCATGCAAGCATTTTAATGCACCTCTTTCTCGTACATTCCATTACTTTTCGTCGCTATAAAAATGAGTTTCGGGATCCTAATTTTCTTTTAAAGTATAAATTAATGTTAAGTAGTTCACCGTGCCCTCGTCGCCTCGTTAATAGGCCGACTTAATAATACAATTTGTTTGTTCATATTTAAATTGAACCTTTGAACACCTTTGAATTTTAAACTATATATTAAGTAGGTATTATTAGTTTATGCATTACATTTACTCTGTTGTTTTATTTTTAATAAGCATAACATCTTCCGTTAAATGTCACAGTAATGTAAGGCATAATGTTTCTTCCTGTCGTTTTCAATAACATTTGATTAGTAGAAAATTGCGCACATAAATTATTTGCCTTCGAGGCGTAATTAAAATAACTGATTTTAAAATTATCGCGATTACCTACTTAACATTATCAATGAGTATTTACAGGTCTAAATCGCAGAAAAATATTTTCATCTCTTTTTATTTTTATCCTGCGACCAAGACGGGTGTAGCACGTGTCGAAATGTTGGAAAATAAAAAGCTACGTTGACTACTTATGTTAACCTTAAAATATTTAAGATTCGTAAATACTAATTCGTAATATAATTCAAATGTTCTAGTTCGACGGGGTCGAAGGCGGAGCTTCAATACAATAGGCAGACAAAGATAACACAACCTTTTCACCCTCACTCAATTTCCTCGATACTTCTAAGAAAATTGTCTCGGATATTTAAGATAGCCGTCTATGTGCCTTTAGAGAGTTGATATATCATTATATCAGCTAAAGCGGTACTGACTTAGTGTTGCTAATGTTACTTGTCATAATCTTAAAAAAAATATATTTAAGGTATATACACAACATTTGGTATGATTCAAGTGTTCTGTCTGTGTTAAGTAATAGTACGTAGTCATTATATGCTAGTGACTGTATTAAATACTCATTTTAAGCGAGCAACGACGAACCACAAAAAAATCAGAGAAAAAAAAAAAACGTTTATGGCAATTCTTAATATAAGGTATAACAGTTTTTTTTATTGAGTTTTAATTGTCAAGTATTCATATTAAGTTTTATTTAAAACTAGTTTCCGGCGCGTGCGTCACCCGCATAACTCATGTTTTCGTGGGAACTTCATAGTTAAATATATAACCTATAGCCTTCCTCGATAAATACGCTATCTAACACTGAAATATTTTTTTCCATCGGTCCAGTAATTCCTGAGATTTGCGCGTTCAAGCAAACAAACAAGCTTTTCAGCTTTATCTATACTATTATAAGGCTGCAGAGTTTGTTTGTTTGAACGCGCTAATCTCAGGAACTACTGGTCCCATTTCAAAATATCTTTCAGTGTTGAATAGTCCATTTATCAAGGAAGGTTAAAGGCTATATTTTATTTAAAAAAAATTAGGGATCCTTAAGAAAATAGCGATTTTATAACCCAAGGTGTAAAATCAAAAACCTATTTATGCGTGCGCTGCAAAAACTATTGACAATAGAACAAAATGATGTACTACGGGTTCGTAGGTCTTATTAAGATCTACAAAAAAGTCCGCGAGAGCACATATCTAACTATCATAGTTTAGCCACAATAACCGATTTTATGTTCATGAAAAATATTAAATCGTCTGAAGAAAGAAACTACGTTAAATGTGTATCGTAATATTAATCCTTATCCAAATTAAGCATTATGTTATGAAGGGTATTTATGTAGAATTAAATTACTTTTTGTTTTATTCCAATCGGACATTTCGTTGAGAAATTATCACGAGTATAAAAACGCAAACAATTGGTACCTAATCTATACTAATATTATAAAGCTGCAGATTTTGTTTGTTTGCTTGAACGCGCTAATATCAGAAACTACTGGACCGACTTGAAAAAATATTATAGTGTTAGATAAGTTTTTTATCGAGGAAGGTTATAGGCTATATTAATTATGAAGTTCCTATGGGAATGGGTGATACGCGGGTGAAACAGCGCTGGAATCTAGTAGTATATAAATACCAAAACTGAAACTGAAACGCTAGTACGTATATATTATATGATACCGGTAGGATATGATCTTGTTATTGAAACTTTAAATAAGAGCAAACCGAAGATAATGTAACATTACTTAACCATGTATTTACCTGTAATCTAATTTTTGAATAAAACAGATTGGTCGCATTAGAATTTTGCATAACACATTATAGGTATCATTAACAATCGCAATATAAATCTTCTTTTGGTAAACTGTCAATTAAATGTATTACGATAATTTATTGCATTGATTGCTAATGGGTAATGTTACCCTGTCATCGGTATTATTCAGTATTTATGAGTCAGTTAAGGGAGTGGCCACACTGAAAGTAATGTCAGTGATCCGTCATTTTGTTACCAATGGGAATTGTAAAGTTAAGTACCAACCTGTATTTGATTTTCCCACAATTCTATTGTATACTAATGTTTTTGTTTGTGTATCTCGATTGGAAATATTGAAAAGTTCAGTTCACATTTCAAATTAAGAATGATAATTTGATACAGAAAAATGGCAGTCTTATCATCAATATGTAGGTACTGAATTAAACGCATTTTAAAAGGTTTTACTTTGTACTAATCCAAAGAATTGATGCTATTGGGTCTTCTCTAGACACCTGCCGGCTTCAAATTTACATTTTAAAGAAAAAAATAGGACAACGAATGCGGTCATTTGTTCCCTTAATAAATGCGAATGTTAAATTTGTTCGTTCTTATCACCGTTATATTTCTGTCGATTGATATGTAGGGTACCTACATATAATGAACTTCGTAGATTCGTAGAAGAGTTTAAGCCCCGTTTTTAGACCTCAAATCTAAATAGGGAATTGATATGCCACGAACACGCTTTTAAAGTTTCAGACTTGGTTATTTTGTATTGGGTTTACTTAGTTAACTTAGTAAGTTAAGGGCTCTTTTTCTTGGGTTGGCTTTCCTTTCCTATTTTTGTCTTCCTAAATTTTAATTTTAATTTCCAATTGCTTTTAATTTCTAAATACGAACTAATAATTTAACGCTTGCCATCTCAGACGGTCACATTACATTGTTTCAGTGTGATGCTGTTTTCCTTCTTATTATGATACTTGTAAAAACTGTTATTTTGTGATGTTTATACAACTGAAACGCTTAATTAACCAATATGCGTTGAAGGCACTTGAAGGTGACTTTGTGGGCTTTTAAACTTTTAACCTCGGCGCCGTCGTAAATAACCTATATTTTATTGATAAGACCCCTGGTCACTTTCGAAAACATACGAAAAATGTTACTTTGTCAAGCATAAATAATCTTTTTATGACGAGAAGCGTAGGTAAAGGCTCAAGGTAAATCCTTAAATAGAATAAAATAAAAATAATAATAAGTAATAAATATTTTACGACATGAATTAATATTCCGATCGTTTTCCGTGACGTTGTTTTTATGACTTATCATTTTTGTGGCGCGACACGATGGACCATCGCAAGCGCAGCATTACACTACACGCTTGAAATATTGGCCGAACCGAGTATAAAACTTGTATCATCATAAAAATGCTTTTAACAACCTTTATTTATTGTCTAAAATATTGAATTAATTCATTTTGTTCGTATCTACCTGCTAATAAATGTTTCACATTATTATTTAGCTGTTTAAATAATTTCTGTCTATAAATTTGTTTATTTCTCAGATAATAATTAGTAGCTTCTAGGTGAGAATATTCTACTTCAGTTTTATAGTTGCGTGCAGTATGTATAATATAAACGCTCAAAAGTTTGTTTGTTTGAAATAATCTATTACAGTGAACTGAAAAAGTATAGGTAGGTAAGTTTTGTGAGTAAGTTTTATACATCGCAAGTATAAAAGTGTATATATTACGCTTACGAAAGTTCAAAAATAATTTAAAAAAAATGTAATCAAAATAGATCTGTATAGTAAAGAACAGAATTACTTATGTTTGGTATTCTTTTGTTTATTATATAAAATATAAATATGCATACACTGTCGATCATGCATTGTGCTATTATCATAATCAAGATGAACAAGTACGTTACGGAAATGATTAGCGTTATAAGAAATAATTAATTTGCTTAAACTATAAATCAACTGAATAAACGAATTATAACGGATTTCCGTAAAGTAATACCTGATAAGGCTCAATCGAATATCGCTATCTTATTGGCTCGTGGGCGCTATCGACACTGCGGTAGCAAAAGTAAAAATATTTTCGAAACGAACATTGTTTTTATATATCACTAAGGTGGAAAAAAAATATCATGCAGATGGACTTCACTACATAGCATAATACAAAGTCGCTTCACGCTGTCTGTCTGTCCCTATGTACCTACCAATTTTGTTTCGATCTTTAAAACTACGCAACGGATTTTGTTGCGGTTTTTTTTTAATAGGTACAGTGATTGAAGAGGAACGTTTATACGTATAATAACGGGAGCTAGTGTAGTAGTAGCTACAAGGGCGCCTAGTATAGGATAAATATAGATATATTTCTCATTTTCCTTTTTTTTCAGAAATTAATAACCTTTTTAGTACAGTTATCGGATGTTATATAATTTTGATGGATACTTCAAATACCTATTTGTACTTACGTCAGGGACACGGATACTATTCTATATAATGAAGGCTTTAACTGTTCTGCGCGTTAACGGCATACTACAATGAGTATGCCGTTAACGCACATTTAAAGCCTTTCAAGTTAAATATTAAAGTTTAGTTATTTATTAAGTGTTGCCAATACAACACTTAATAAATACCTACACTTTAATTAATCAACTTTTAATAACTTTCTTTAGCTTTCATTTAAAATGCTGAATATACCTATTTAGTATTTTTCGAGGATAACTTAATATTATGTTTTCTTCGAAAAATTTGCATAATATATTTAAAATAAAGTTTCATCACATGCATTCAAAAGTGCTACTGCTAATAGGTAGGTGATATTTATTTTTGCGGGCCAACTAAAATATTTATTACGTTTAAATTGACAATGCGCTACTACATAAGTAGCGTCTACTATTGTCAATTTAATACTTAATACTTTACGTACTTTTGATACCTAAAGCTAATACCAAAATTGTTGTCAAGTTAATTTAAAATTTCTGAATGCCTACGCTAAAAGTTTGTGATTATGTTTAGCTACAAAGAAATATTTTTGTATTCCTTTTGATGTGTAAGTACTTAACCTCTATTTATGTTAAAACAATATATGTCAACTATCAGATGTCTGCTAGAGTAACACAGTAATATTTCCATTCACGGACGTTTAGACGGAAGCCCATTCAGAAATCTTTGCGGTTTCTTCGCCTTGCGGTCAACGGGACTCTTTCTTTCTTTACAACTCAACCTTTTCTTAAGCTTCAACAAACTAATTGAGACGTTAACGTATGAAAAGAACAGCCGAGAAACAGGAAAACGCATGTTATCCCAGAAAAACAAGTATAACTTACATTGCTAAATGTTTTTACTGCCCGTATAATATGCAAAACACATTTTATCGACAAGTAATAAATTAATGACATGACATACGGTTCAATTTGCGATTATCTACAAGGCAGCTAAGCTGTATAATAAACAAAGTTTAATTAACTATGGATGGAAACGATGCTAAATGTAGCCGGTCGAGCGGTCTCGAGATCTCGTGGTTGCTTTATGTGTAGATACTAAATGATACACACTTTATAGTACATATGTCGGTATATATCGTTTTGAAAGGAGGTCTAATTATGTTGATTAATAATGAACAGGTAGACTAACATCAACACAGGTATGGCCAGCATAATTTTGATTAAATCGGAACAAACGAGCCTACAATGTGGGGTTAGTCGTCAATTATCCAGCGAGCCGGCAGCAGCTCGAATACCAGGCGAGGGAGGAAGACTAAAACTAATGTGAACTAGAGGCGCCGACTAGCGACTTGTAATTACTGCCTGTAAAATTAATGCTCTAAAACTTGGATGAAATGAAACCGGTGCATGAAGTTAGTCGCGACACAATGCTTGTCGATGTCTCGGCTAAACTTGGAATTCGATGCCCCGTTTCCTTAGATTCTGTTATTTATAAATGAGGAATCCGCATTATGTATGTATGTGACTTGCTATCTGGATTCAATAACATTTTTAATTTAGTTATCGTAGCATTCATATATTATACCTAATATGTTTTAGTGCCGTAACATTTAATATTATGAAGGAAACGTTTTGATTAACTAACCAATACATGTTGGATAACCGGGTGGAGATTTTTATTATCAATGAATGTCTTTACCTACATGTACTGAAAATTTGTGGAAATGTCGTAAACACGTATCTACGTCTCGCTATTTGCGTAACAATAAAGTATGAACTGGCCAAACGCCAAACACTCAAACGTGACTATTACACTATACCTAATCATATCATTGACACTACGCGGTTGCATGTCCTCATTAGGATTTAAATTCTATTTTACTGTTGGTATCTTAGGTTATTAAAAGGTAACTTGAAATAAGAATATAACACGTAAAGGGGTAACAAGTAATAGCAAATTGTAGGAACATACCTTTGTGGAGAATCCGCGATCACAAACAGTGCATTTAAACGGTCGCTCCTTGGTGTGGCTGCGGTAATGTATCTCCAAAGCCGAGTTGCAGGCGAACGTCTTGTAGCAGAGGTTACAGGTCGTGTTGCCGCGCACTGCACACAAATAAACCCATCGTTCAATGCGGTTTCGTTGTCACTAATTGTACAACAGTCGGAACGCACGATTACACTGGATTACGAATGATAGCAGTTATTTCTTCCACATTTAGTTTTAATAGTTATTGCACGTGTATTCGAGCGCCCGGTGATTAAGTTATTAGTTGATGGGCGAGGATCAATATAAGGAAACGGAAAATGCGGGCGACCGGGGCGGACGAAAATATAAGATCCCGCTAGCGCATACCTGCGGGAGGAAACGCGAGTCCGAGCGGGCTGAAGGGCGATGGTCCGAGCGCGCCGAGGGCGGCTATGGGCGTGGGCGGCGACGGCAGCGGCGAGTGCGGCGGCAGCCTCGGCGGCGTCGACAGCGTCGACATGGTGGGTGACGGTGGCGAGGCCCTCGCGCTGCGTCCGCTCTCCGAACCTGTCGCCGATGGGAGGGAAGCCGTTGTGGTGAAGGTTTTTATTTCGCTTTCGGACGCCGAGGCGCAGACGGAGAGCGGCGAAGTTCGACGATCCTTCATATCTAAGTCGTCGTCGAACTCCCGAATTGCGGGCTCGCGCTCGTCCCGGCCGCTCTCATCGTCGGTCCCGCGGGAGTCCGCCCTTCGGTCGCCGGGAGTCGTCGGAGTAGGAAACAATGGAGGTGGGATGGGGCGCTGAGTTTGATAGTCGCTGACGTCTGACCCGTTACTCAGTGATGGAAAACCATCTATATCAATGTTTCGGAATTGATCGTAAGGGACACTGGAGCGTTCGCCCGTGTGAAGTCGTATATGTTGATGCAATATAGTGGGATCCGAAAATTTCTTATGGCAAACTGGACACTGGTGTAACATTTGAATGGGAGGTTTGATGCGATGAACACCCATATGGGTTTTTAAATTACCTTTGGTCGTAAAGGCACGGCCACACAATTTGCAACGAAAAGGACGTTCACCGGTGTGAGTACGATAGTGCATTTGTAGTGCACTTTTGCAAGAAAGAACGCGGTGACATACAATGCATTCGTTGGGATCAGATATTTTATTATCAATATTATCAACTAATTGCTGTAGTTTTGATGTTTCAGATGTTTTAGTTATTTCTATTAAACTTTCCCATGAGTTATCATTGCTCCCTGGACGCGGAAGTAGTGAATTGTAAAAGAGTGGATCACGTGAAAGACTATGACTATCTGATTCGACTATGTTGTGAACAGTATTCGGAAATGGGGTTAAACTACCAGATGAGATACTACTAGGTGGTGACTGAGGAAACAAGGGAAATGAAGGAAACGTACGCAGTCCCGTTGCTATTGAAATTGGCCCGGATATCGGTGAATTCTTACTTGAGAGATTTTCCGGTTGGTCTGGATCAGGCTTCACATGGGGACTCTCTCTTCCAATTTGTTCTTCGTTGCTATATTTTGAGTCCATGCTGCAGTCGTCGTATGGCGATGTCGATGGATATCGGTCTTGTTCAGGATCTGGTGCGGTATCATTTTCGTCAGGTTCTCGTTTTGGAGATACACGGTCATTATCTTCAAAACTGGATTCCCGTTGGCTTTCCTCGTCCTGTGGTTCAGACTTAACCTCTGGCGCTGATCGTGAAGGGCTCGGCGCGGATGGTTTACTGAGATCAGCCGGACCCTCTTGTTCTTCCCGTTGCAGTGCAAACAGCGGATGTGGAGGTAATGGTTTGTCTCCGAGTGGTCGAGGTGGTAGTAAGTCATGGTGTGAGGGTCTGTACAACGGCAAGCTTGGCGGAAAAGGAGCTGGCGCACCCGGAGGGAATTGCAGTGGATGTGGTGGCATGCCAGGAATCGGTCCCGGCGATAACTGTGCTAATAGAGGGGGGTGATATTTATCCAAATGCTCTGGTACTGGATTAGGATTCATCTTGACATGTGGAAACTTAGCAGTGTGTCTTTGGAAATGTACTTTTAGATTTCCTTTGGTTGTAAATCGTGATCCACATACATTACATTTAAAAGGTCGTTCACCTGTGTGTGATCGTATATGAATTTGCAGCGCAGAGTCACTTCCGAATACTTTTCCGCAATAACGGCAGCGGTGCTTGAAAAATGGTTCATTTCTTCCACCGGACTTCCCGTCATAAGGTGACATTTTTCCAGATTTACGGAATGCGAGTTCATCGGCAAGATTATTAGCTAGTAGGCCTTGTGAAGCATTGTCTAACACTTCTTGTGCTCTTTTTTGTAACATTTCTAGTGTGTTGGGTTCGTTGAGTGACGGCGGTGGGTCGTTGTTTGTAATTATTGAAGAAGCTAATGACGAGGAAATGGAGCTGTATGGTGGGTGGGACATCATCGGTGGAGACGAGGTTGGAAGTTTAGGAATGGAAATAGGTTCCGTCTTGGGCGTAAGATGAGAGTGGGTTGACGGTAAGCTTTGACTAGTAGGAGGAGTGGGTGCGACAGGAGTTGGCTCCCGTGGCGGACGCGGTGGCGACGGAGACGGAGCGGGAGGCATCGGCGCGCTAGGCTCTGGTTCACTCGGCGGCGGGCTCGGCGGCTGATCGTCTTTCCGTCGTGTTAATGATAATTGATTTTGTAATTGGCGTATTAATTGTAGCTGGAACACTTGTTGGTGTTGCAGCGTAAATAAGGTGCTCTGTAACACGGCCAGTTCATGTAACGCGGCTTCATTATCGGCATTGTTCGCCATTGTGGTAGCGGCGAACTGTGCAACGGCAACCTTTGTATTTTGTAAAGCTTCCAATGTTACGTGGCCGGCCACCGGGAAGGGTAATCCGACAGGCGGCACATCGGCTTCAGGCACTTCCGCCTCGCCGTCTTCGAGGCTATTATTGTTTTCCGCATCTTGTCTATGCCGTCGGACTTGTTCTAATCGTTTGTTAGGCCCATCCATCTCCTCATCGCCTGAAACGACCATTTCTTCAGGGTCAGAATGCATTCTCTCCTCGCCCATTTGTAATGCTTTCTCATCGCATAATCGTTTGTGATATAGGAACTCGTGGAGGTTCTCAAACTGTTCCTGACAGCGCGGGCACATGTGCGCTTCAGGTCGGTCTCGCGTATCATCGGATACATTGTTAATAATATCGTCTTCGGAACACGATCCCGAACTATCACCTGAAACAAAAAAGAAATACGTCAGTACCTAATTAGAAGAGCAAAAAATGTGGGTAGTATTTGAAATATATTTGTCAAGTAATAATTTAACATTGAGTAATATATAATAATTAATAAATATGATAATTGATTTTGATGAAAAATGAAATTGGTAACAAAATTATTGTAAGGCATTTCAGCGTTTCGAAAGTGTGAATATGAGTATAAGTACCTACGAACTCTAGATTCATTTGCGAGATGTAAGTTTAGGCCTACATTAAATATTAGTTAATCTTATCAAGTGAATTTAAGTTTTTCATTTTATTAAGGAAATAAGTTCATAATATTCAATACTAATGATTAGAATATTGAAAAACAGTAACATTCATTGCAAATGAATATCTAAATTTAATGTTCCACAATTATTATAGTACCACTACTCAACAATAGATGTCGCTAGTAGTAGCAGAACACTTCCTCAAAGTGCCCCAAACGTTTAATCCGAAGTGTAGGTACTTCTAATTTACGAGAAGGATAAACATTAATGTTACTTCCAAGTTTACATCAAAGATAACGCACACACAAATTATATTAATGGAAAATTGGCTATTTCATTAATTTATATTGCGAACATAAATTAACTAAATTGAGTTTAAACCTCTACATCCATTAATGTCTTCTTTGTGTAAGTGTATAAATTGCTGTAATTTTTGATAATTTATATAATTGTTAAAATTTTATATAATATAATTTTGACAAACTTGTTACAATACTTCATTAGTAAAATAGTTATCATATTATTGTTCTATAAAAATTAATTTTGCGCTCTATAATCACAATAATTACAATAAACTAAATTTACCTACTCAATGCTTGTTAAATAAAAAATAGTGAAGCCAGAAACCTAACCTAACGCAAATGGCGACTGAGATTCGATAAATAACTATTATCTAACTAAACTATGTATAAGAACAATAAATTTGCGTAACAAACTTAACCTTTTTAATATACATTGTTTATTATTTAATTTATATTGATCTACAAAATGAAACTCTTGTAAAGTGTCTTTAATAAATTCAACGAGTTTTAAATCTATAAAGATGAAAGTATTTGTAAACTCCTTATTTATTTTCTCTGTATCTTTAATTTTTTTTTTAATAAACATTGTCACCATAGATCACGTTTATATTCAACGAATTCCAATTTTGAAACAACATTTTACAATGAGTTCTACCTACATACTAATGCGTTGAAAACAATATTTGGAAACAAGGCTGATTTCTTTATTGGTATTCTAATTTAACCTCGTGAACTTTATAACTTTAATATCATTGTTGTATTAATATATTCTAGTTGTATCTCTTTTTTATTTTAAACATGTTAAATCCGTGAATACAAAAGAATGTATAATTAGTCAAAATACAATGTATTTAGATGGTCGAAATACATTTTTATTTCTTTATTGAAATTAGGTTTTTGTTTTTAATTTCCTTTATAGCAATTATTTATTATTCGTTTATATTTATAAACCGTATAAAGTTAATCGATCAACGATGGTCATATTTAGTAAAAATATGCTTTGTTTTACGTAAAACTGCAGATAGCCCTAAAACAAAAGATGTCGTGTATGAATTGATCCGTAATTCATAAATAAATGAATCAAATTTTGTTTTTATGTCCATACTATATAAGCCAAGTACCTACCTACATATACTTACTGTATATTTAGTTAAGTTGAACACTTATTATTCGGATATTAAAATAAACCAATACGTTTCAACTTAAAATTATCCAATACTAGAAACAAAGACTGTGCGTTCTACTAACTATAGAGTTGGAAAAGTAAAATATTATGGCGTTAATATTTTAAAATTGTATCTTTTCAAATGTCCTTCAGTTGCTAATCTATATAGTTAATTAAAACTGTTGAAATGTGTTTACCGAAATTTTGATCATATCTATTGATCACTTTGTTGCGGCCACTTGCGTCTTAATAAATATATAATAATATATTTGTAAAAAATATTTTTAAAATATGTTACAATTATCACCGCAATAAAATATTATTGTAAAGCAAAGTATGTAATCGAACATATTCTCAGTTTTATACATCGATACACCTAATAAGTCATTAGTTTCCTTTTTCAAATCAACTTTTTATTTCGGAACAGAAAGCAGTTGAAGACTTTTAATTTGACTCATTTATGTATTGGACATACGAAATAATATAAAGTATAAAGAAACTTACGTAAGTAGTTACAGAACCTGCACTTAATGAATCGAAATTCCACAAACTTAACCTAATCCGTCGCTTTTGGGTATATTGTTAAAACATTGAGATAAACTCCTAGTTATTAAACGATTTTTTTGTATCGTAGGTGTGTTGTGTTGTTGTTTGTCATGTTATAAATAAACGAAAGACTAAAGTAAATAAATACGAATGATTCTTGTAGTAATTTGTTGAAATACAAGATAATATTTTAAGTTCACATTCTGGTTAATACCTACTTAGAATAAAACCTTTCTAACCAGTTTTGCCTACAAGGTATGAAATATCTTATCTAATTGCGATTCCATGAGTAGTAATGACCAGTTAAGTATTAATATGAAACCTACTTATCATATAAATATATTAGAAATATGGCCGCGCTGACTTTTGAAAATAATTCGCTAGTACATTTTATCAACACTAAAAGAGTTTCAAAATTAATAAAATGCATAAACTTCCTTATTAGCTATATTGATATACTTTCACCATATTAATATTTTAAACACCTACCTACATATATTTTTTTACTGACTATGACACTTCGTAGACGGGACTTTTGAAAGTCGAGTTTTCGAATATCGTTTCTTCTTAATACCATTTTTTGTAAGTTTGTCATGTTTTGAAAAGCGGTTGAACAAGTGAGCAGCAACACAAAACATTGATATAATCCGGGATAATATTGCGGCGGGGGATTAAATAACTCATTTGTAGCGAAATGCCGGTGCGTTTAAAAAGTTATTTGTAAGGAGAAGGATTAGTGGTGTCTGTGTTGGTGTGACAGAAGAGACCGACGCGGTATAGGCTCGACGAGGCTGGTGTGACGCGAGCCCTCCGCTGCCCGCCGCCGTGTTACGCTCAAATTATAAAAGGTTTTAGTGTACCCTTGCGGAAACTCATTCCACGACATTGTCCAACATTACACAAAGCCAACTTGTGAATATTGAAAATCCCGTTCAACATTTATGCCTACTTAATTGAAAAACTTGTTTACATTGTATAGATCGTTGTACCGCCAAATGTTGGCTAGCTTCATTGCCAACATTTGGCGGGCGATGAGGGCGTATTAGACGTTATAATATAATAATATTTTTACCGGCAAGTAGGTGTCATTAATGTTATTACAATCGCCATTAAAATATTTCGATTTATAGTTCAACGTCGATGCTAATTAATCTACTGACAGAAAGTCTATATAATTTATACATCAACTGTAATTATTATTCATCATTCAAGGTAAATGAACGGTGATATGCATATCGATCTTTCATTTTAGTCGAAATAGAACCGGCTTAGATATTAACGATTAACGACTTTTTAAAATTTATTAGTCGAACAAACAAATACTTAATATAAGTATTTCATAAGGTTATGAATAGCTTATTTCAATCGTTAGCTGATAAAATGTTGACAGTAAATATTTTATTAGAGCACTCATAAAAAAGTACATAAAGTGACTTGTACTAAAACTAGCTATACGAAGGAGCTTCATAAAATTTGACAACTTGTCATTTGATTTAATAGAGACGTTTCCTTTTAATCATTAATGGCCGATTAAAATTAGTTAAGTCCATTTAAGACGTTCTCGAGTATATATAAAATCAAGAAGTATCAAGTTAATTACTGAAATTAGGACATAAAATCATTACTTAAGTGTCCATAGTAATCTTGTAATTAACTCCTGTACAGTGAGTATGATATGAACAGTAGGTAGGTTACCTAAAGTGATCGTATACCAATTTAATGGAACTTATATTTCAATATTATAACTAAAACTTTGTTTACTGCAATATATAATAGACATGTAAGTACATAAAATTAGAAATCATGTATTTTTTTTACGTTTATTAAAATGGTTTCGAATAACATAATATAGTGTCTAAGATTAACTGCACAAGTAATAGGTAATACTAAACTAAGATCTAATAAAAATATTTAAATAACTTTATCAAATTATTATGAATGAAGTTAACTTCCTATAACATCACAATTGTCAAGTTAAGGAATTCGGAAGTAGACCGGAAGTACCAGCTTCTGGGAGGGTTACTGAAGATCAATTGATTCATGATATAAAGAATATCTTAGAAATTTTATATTGAATTGAACATTGATTACAACAAATAGGTTTTACGCTTTAAGTATTCATTCATTGAATATAATTGCTTATATATATTAGGTAGGTATGTGACGTTATTTATTGAGCCACGTTATGTGAATAGGTACGTTATCAGAACAAAATGGCTTAAAATAATTTAAAATCATGTCTCAATCCCTCCTATGTTTAGTCAAGTATTTATACATATTTTGTTGTAACTATTTTGGTTTAGAAATATCTAAAACAAGGTTATTATTTTAAGAACGTCATGGTATGGTGAATGATGAACTGTGAAATCATTAAAACGACAGTCGCCACGGGGCGTACGCTAATACGCTATAAAATTATATTAGTCGGATGCAAATATGCTGTTACGTCTTTATTAGACAACTGAAAGATATTTATGTTGGGCAAATTGAGTATTTATTAACACCAAAACTAAAATAAGTAGCTGTATTAAAAAAAAAAACTTTGTATAACTAGTTGATAGCACCTGTTTAATAATACTAATAGTACCTGGGTATATGTGTACATAAATGTCATAAGGTTTTTAAAAGTAATTTATAACATGTAGATAGTGGTAAAAAAAAACTTTTCTGGTCTACCAATTGTTTACTAGGTGTAAAATATTAACCTATATCGACGTAAATATAAATATTGTGAAACAATGTTTTATTGTTATGTTAGTGGCATATTATGATTAAGAATCTACTGACATCCCCTAGAACATGCAGAGATAAAATGAATACCAATGTTAAACTACATGCTCCCATAAATATTAATATAATAATCGGCAAAACTTGCCTTAAATAAATTATACAATGTTTTTTTTCCAATTTATATGAAAAATTAATATGTAGACTATAAGGTAGAGTCACATCACACGGACCAGCCGCGCCGTCGCTACACACGACTGTGCCAGACAAGTTTGTTCACTTTATCACTAACATATCTAACTTTTATACACATCCTTTAAACTTGATCGATCACAAATTTATACGTATTTGTACCTACAATTATTAATCTCTTACACCATGTAATTATTTCACATACTCAGTCAAACTTCATTATTGCAAAACTCATAAAAAATATCGAAGCCACAAGTACTATAAATATTAATATAAAATGTATTTATTAATGTTGTAAATTGAATTCATAAATTATGTTACAAATACACTTTCAATGGTTTTTGTATTACGGTTATTATAAGTTGTAGTCATAAATTTACTCTGGCTAACAGTGTCAAGCTACAAAATAGCCTACGATTAAATGTGAAGCTAAAATAACATTACTATTTATAACTGGGGTGATAAACACTTTGAAATTCGACCTATTGTCGCTCGTAACCGATTTTTAATTGGACCGTTTAAAAGATTTAGCGCAATAGTTGACAGGCAAGATATTATGTACCGGCAGACGCGAAGGTAATTCACTAATGTTTATATTATGTTCTATGTTCAAAAAAACTGGTGATGAGTATTACACATTGTATTGTTTTACTTTTTCAGCCAAAAAGACTTTAATGTTTTTAAGTCTTCCAGAAGTTTGTAACAGCTAATAGCTACAATTTTAAATATTACATTTACTGTTAAAATGAAATTAAAAATAATTTACCAATATTTGTAGAAATCAAGTTTTTTTACACACTAGTTGATGTTTGTACATTACACTAACACTGATTTTTCAAAGTTCTTGAGATTTATTTTCAAACTAAATTCAAGGTTTACATACCTTCCTAATAACGTGTATTCCATTCAACTAACTACAAAATACTGTCATGTGTGAAAATTCACTGCACTGTTTACTCACCCCGTTGGTGACGAATTTTAGTGCTCACTTTCTGATGTATGCCAAATTTTATCGTCGCTAACTGAATCATTTTGATCGGTACGAATATCAAATCGTGGATTCAACAAATACGTATCGACAAACACAAAATTTTCTCCTCAGAATATGTCTGATCACAGTCCGTGTGAGGATGCAGCGGCGGTCGTGTGATGGATGTGCAGTGGTGGATGTAGTCGAGTGGAGAGTTAAGTACCGATGGAGACGCGGCGGACGCAGGAAGGCTTGACGCGCGGCATGATGAAGCGCGCTGGCGGCTCAGGGCCGGCGCATGGCAAGGGTGGCTGAACGACACTCGCCGGCTGGCGGACACCGCAGGGCACTCGCGACACGGACGAAGTACTCGGGACGGAGCGAGGGCGGCGTGTGACCGAGCGCACCGCTCGCCATCTGAAGCGGGACTGAGCGCGAGGCGGCGGGCGGCGGGCGCGGCGCGCGCGCGCACCAGGTATACGGTTATGATAGGGAGGCGGGGCCGCGCCCGGCTCATAAATCAAACTTCGCCCATTCGCACGCGCTTCGCGGGCCCCCCTCCTCCATATTCCATATTCGGGGCGGAGCATATTTTCATAATCATAACGCCTCATATTCATAAGCGACATGTGGCCGCGGGCGCGAGGCGGGTGGTGGGCGGCGCTGACGCCCGCTAGATGGCGGCCGATGTTTACCCCGCGAAGCCTCCCACACACCACACACTAATTGAACTTGTTCGTCATATTTTTTTGTTAGACTTCATCACAATAATTATTATGACAGATAGTTTTATTCAAATGCGTGATTAACATCACAGTGTATACGTTTCGGATCTAAGTTGATTACTTAACTAAGTTGTTCACCATACAAATTAAAGAACTTTTTTACGTTTTGCAAATACAATAAAATGAGGAATAAATTAAAGTTAAGAAAAAATAGATTTTTCTTTGATTTAAAAAAAGTCTTATCGCTTGCCTCAAAAATAGTTGTAGAAATGTTTCATCAGTTTTCTCAGTGGTCATAAGGACCTAAGCTATAGAACATCAATCATTAACCATAACATTAATCAATTTAGTTATGGTATAAATTATTTACTCAAATCTTACTTAAATCATGATTTTAATTTGAGTCGAAAAATAATTATAAGTCCGTCTTGGAAAATGAAAGGTTGTATTGTGTATATAAATATGGTTAACTTGAGCGTACTTCTAGATAAGTTACCTTGCATTAGTATATCCGTTGCAGGAATATCAATTTTACAAACATTGGGAGAGATAAGTCTAATAATAAGAATAGTTAATATAATTAGATGTCATATTTTCTAAAGACCAAATAGTTGGTAGGTAATTTGGTGGCAATTTTATATTAAAAATGTTGACTCTATGTTCCCACAGTAGTTTTACATTTAGCCAATTAATTAGAAATTAGCAATTTGTGAAGTTTTATGAACCAAAACAAAACAAATATTGGAAACCAGTTTGGACACTCTTTAAATCTTGTTCATGTTGACCAGTTTAAGAAAAAAAAATACAACAAATATTCTCATTTAAAAAGCAAGCATCGCAGCAGGATCTTACACTTTTAAAAATCAAGCTTGTCATTAGGTAGGCGTGTAAAATGATTTGCTACCGGCATCCGTGTTATAACTAGATCTATTCATCGAATTCTGAAACAAATTTACTAGATACATCGTTATGAAAAAATGGGCCGGGAGCCATGTCAATCGCTTTGTGTATTTAAATTAAATATAACGTACCTATACGTGTGAATGTAGTAACTCCGGGATACATTATTAAACACCTATTCAGAGACGTCCGGGCCTTGTCAGGGCAATATCGTCAGTGTTTAAATTTTACTTATCGAACACGTGTCATTACCAAGGGGCTTTCGCTGAACATAAGAAGGCAGGCTTTAGGTATAGATACATTACTTAGAATGGTATTGAAAAAACAACTCACATATTTATTATGACATAGAAGTTGTCCCTACTAGAATTATTACTTGCTATTTAAATCAATTATATCTCGACACATGGCAGTGAACGACGCCAAGTTTAATAAAATCTACCTTTTTATAGTATGGTTTGATATAAAAGCGTAATATTGTTTGTAAACAAATTATTGGTAACACTATCACGAGTTACTTATTAAATTTAAATGAATACGTATGACACATTGTTTTGTCAAGCGTATTGAGTTCAACTAGTATAAATACTTGGCATATTTCCATATTTTTTTAAGGACAAAACATCACTTCAGAAAACTATAGAAACACTTTAAGATCGTAGGGGACTTAAAGAGAAAAAATGTTAATACAATACATAACTAATATAACCTACTATAATGTCGTATTTTTGTGCGTAGGCAATATAAGTATTGCATAACTTGTCTTTCGAGCAAGTGTACTGCCTTTGAAAGATAAACCTCTCTAGAATCTGCCTATAATTGTATAAACATTTTGTTTTTATGTTTTATATTGTCAGTTTACAAATTGACAGCGTGTGACCCAGAGGTTCACAAGGTCACCTTAATTTCATATGCAGACGTCGAATCGACAGCTCAAAATATATGCGCCAAATTACGTGACTAATCAATCTGTTGTCATAGTTATAGATTTATTATGTGATTCGCTTAAATATGTTTAAGGCTTTATATTCTTCTATTGGTCGTTTTCAATTTAATCTTTATTGATTTTTCGGATGGACATAGGTATGTAGTTAGCCATACGGCTTTTGCTACTTCAACAGAGCGATCAGGGCACCAGCTTTATTAGATAATTTAAAAACTACAAACTAAGCAAACCTTGTGGAACTTGCACCTCGGCTCAAGGCAGGGAATTTTGAACTTTTAGTTTTTTAGGGGAGTTTTCTGCAACTGTCGCTATATTTTAGGGCCTTTCAGACTTCGGGGTTACGAGGGCATCGGATTGCAAAGTAAGGGTCGGGAGTGGTGGGTGTTTAGTTGTACAAAATTACCATGAACCTTGTTAGGGCACATCAGGTCTACTTTAAGTGCTTTTAACAACATTATTAAGTGGCTATATTACTATTATTACTAAGTACATAATTAATATTGCCTAAAATTATTTTATTTATTTGGTACATATAATTTGTGTTATCCAAAATATAACACAGTGTTTGTTACAATACTGGCAGATATAAACTATTTATGTAAATATTACTCCTAATATAGTTCAAAAGTATACTTTTATTTTAGTTATTTTTATACTTATCTATCAATGTTCTCAACGTTGTGTTTTAATATTAATATGCACAAGCATCTACTCTGTATCGCAACGATAACTTTAGATAAGGTCTATTCCACGTATCTCGTAAAATATACATGAAACGCGCGTATAAAAATACTGTGATATCATCTATATCGACCAACACAGCAATTGTATCTTTAGAAATAGGTTGTTGGATTTTGAGACATGTCACAAGGACATCAGTCAAGTCTATTTTCTGATCAATAGAAACAGCTACAATATCACAAAAAATACCTAAAATACATATTTAAACTATAGACTTATCCCATAGTTAAGCTTTGTATTAAAAACATACTTTTCCTTGAATCACTTATTTCGTAGCACCAACATCAATTTATCTATCATCACTTTTATACTTCACCACGTGTAACCCCTGACTCTGGCAGCTTGTTTGAGAATAAAGTATATTGTGATAGAAGCAATTTACTAGATTCTGCCAGTCATCGGATCGGCAACCGACTAAGCAGAGTCGATACTATTTCCTTCATGTCATTTGTTGGACGTTGGGGTGGATATTTTTTTTAATTAACGAAACTAGTAGGGCGTACGGACATTATTTAGTTGGTATGCTTACTTTTTTATGCTTCCTTTGATTTTGTATATTGGTGTATGAGAGTGTGATATTTGGAGATTGTCTTTTTTCGGGCTATGTATAAAGTCATGAAGCTTTTGCTACTTCACAGGATATAAGATTTCGAGATTGTAGCTAGAACTTATATGTTGCCTTTTAAGAGACCGCTGTATTTTTAGTTAGCATTACTTTATAGCTTCATATTATGTATTCGAAACAAAAATACTTGAATCTATTTTTTATAGATACCTGTTGCAGCAAATCATTATGACAAAGTTATATCGTAGCTATAAAAGGTGTCTCTTAATTTATTTCTGTCATTAAATCTCACGTTTATCGTTGGATTCTATCAAATTTGTACATAATACGTGATATGTATGTATGATAGTGCCTATATGTACGTATAATATATGGAGTAATCAACATTGAAGAAATAAAAATAATCAAATAACCTGTTATTAATTCTAAATACTTATTTATAATTTAGTATTTATCTGTAATTCGACCAAACAAGACAAACGAGTTCAAAGGAACTATAACATTATTAAATCAACGATTTCTTGGGCTTATTTTACTATAAAGTATCAATTGATGTGCATTGTTTAAATGCCGATCGTTCGACACTACGCAACTCTACCACTAATCCACTTTTGTACCGAACCCATAAACCAAGTCTTATTGGAAGGTACATATTTCCCCTTTTGACTTACCAAATCCCACATTATAATAAACTGAACATATAAGATATTTCAGTAGGAGAACATTAAACGCGCTATAATTGCCATTAAAAATAATTAGCCGGCAGCTATGTTGTTGTTTTTAACCTCAGTCGACTAAATAATTCCTGTTTATGATGACACCTAATCCCTTATGAATTTAATGTGAGTTCCCTGAACGGCACTATGGCGAGGTGTTATTTCAGATCCATCAGTGCGGCAGTTAAACAGAAATAGCACCAGTAACACAAGTCACATACGATTTAAATACACAAATTTTTGAAAACGTCTGTTTATTTAAGCTAAAGCACGCGTCGCTTCGATCCTCATCTCGCGTCTGAACTCTCGTTTGGCTCCTGTTAGCTGACGTTACAACGTGTTACACATTACACTAAATTAATAAAAACACCAGAAACAGACTTAATGCAGCGTAAGTAGTTGTAAATTATCCTTGGAGTATGTTTTTCATCGTTCACTGTGTCGACTCTGCGAATGTTTCGGCATTAAAGCGGCATAATTTAAGTGTGTGTTAGGCGAAATTAGGGTGAAATTTTTAAATTGACCGTCAAAATGCTGGCATAAATGAACGGTGGGCGTGCGCGGCAGTGCGGTGGGTGAGCGAGCGGTGACCGAGCGGTGGCCGAGCAACGCGGCGCGGACGCGTTCATAAATTTTAATATGGAAGTGAGTTCTAATGGCGTCGCTGTTTATTTTTACTGCACCCCTAGAGCCGTACGCCCGAATGCGACGCCGAATTTATTTCCATGCATTTTAATATCTCCCTCTGAATAGCTATTGCCATTTTCACGCGGTTTTATTGCGAACTCTATGGTCGCGTTATGCCCTTTGTTTTGTTAGGCTCGCTTTACGATTGAGTGCGATGGACAATATTGGTCGATGAAGCCTCGCAAGGCTTCGAGGGAGCATCGACTGTAATTAGCGCCCGGTCGGAACGCTCATTGAGGGGATAATATGAGTGTACCGTAATCATGTAAATTTCCTCGTTTATGAAGCGAATTTCTGAAGTAATACCGAGACTGAGTATGTCAGTATTAAGTCATTAAATCTGGACGTTGATCGATTGGAGCTTGTGTAAAGGGCACGCATCGCGGAAGCGCACGCAACTCTTGTACCATTTTACATTGTACATTCCTTGTTTGCCCAATCGACAGCAACTTAAGTTTTAGTACCAATCAAATAAAGAATTTGCCTGTTCACTAATAAGTTTACCTTTAGCATAAATATTTGTGTCTTATCATAGTGGAGCTACTAGTTTTACAAAGTGTTAGGGTTTCGGGGTCGATTCCATGTTCACATTAACAGCTTCAATTATGATTTTTTTGTCAATTATGTATAGTTCGAGTGATCCCGATGGCATTGATAGCTATAGATATATTGTAGCTACCTGTCTATCTCCCTATGAATATGCTATGGTACACGTTGCTGGCACGTTGAAAAAGTTTAATATTCAACTTTGGTATTCAAGTACTACTATAAAAAACATAGTGCGTGTTAAGTCATAATTATCATTGCAGACATTGAGATGAAATTTAAATACTGTAAATTATACCTACAGAAAAATTGTCGACGCATAACGTTTACAAGGGACACTTATGTTGTCAAAATAATGGTGGTATGAGAACACGGCTACTAAAATGTGCTTTGGCATTACTGCACATATGATTACGGTTTGTTAACATAATTAGAGTTATTCATCTTTATCAGTTTTTTTATATACTAGTTGGCCTTCAATGTTTGTAGTGTTCATTCTGTGTATGGTAATTTAATGTTAGGTACTGCGCTCTAAAATAGATTAATGTTTGCGTTGAATAAATATAGTTAAGTGGACTTTTTGCTCAATATTTAGTTTGTCTGTTGTAATATAAAAATGTTTAGTATATTTGGTTAAATAGGTTATTTCAAAAGCTTATGTAGTGCCTCTGAAATTTAAATTCAGTTCCGATCATTTTTGTTTGCATGTATGGTTTGACTATCGCTTTCTCTAAAGATTAATAGTGATAAGTAATAAAGATTAATTATTTTAGTATATATACACATGACCTTATTATCTATACACATACATCACGCATTTTTACCACAATAGGAAGGCAGATGTGTAATCCATTAACATTTCATAACCTTGCGATTTACTTAGATCGACGTCTTACCTGGAGAAAACATATATTTACAAAACGAAAAGCACTGGGAATCCAATTGAGGAAATGTATTGGATGCTCGGAAGAAGATCATAACTGGCCATGAAAAACAAACTACTCTTATACAAGTGTATCCTGAAACCAATCTGGGCTTATGGAATCCAACTCTGGGGCATAGCCTCCAATTCAAACCTTGAAATACTCCAGAGGTTCCAGTCCAAAATGCTGAGAATAATCGCAGATGCCATGGTTTATAACAAACCAACGATTACACCACGACCTTCAAATTAGAACAGTTCAAGAGGAGATTGAACATTCAATGAAATCTTACAGGAATAGACTGGATAATCACCCAAACATATTGACTACTCACTTAATGAACGAAGACTCAACATTCAAAACGCTAAAAAGAAAGTCCCCTAGAGATCTATAAAAAATACCATACATAAAGGGAGCATGTCGCTGGACTGATTGCCCTCCAAGACTAATTATGAAAATCAAAACCTATGCTAAATGATCACAGAAACAGATTGCAAAAATAATATAGATTAAAAAAAAATCTAAAAGAACATTTCATCATGTTGCCCTAGTGTACCTATATTGCCTTCATTTAGGCGTTCTTTGAAAAGTAAATCATCTAACCTAACCTAACCCAGGAATTGAAACCAGTGGCGTAGCAATCTTAGGGCCCGGTGGTGCAGTGAACCGGGGCCTAGAACCTCAGGGGAGCTCTAACCTAAGCTTTGAAAAGAGTGGGTCAGCCATCTCGCCACCTCTTGAAGCTATGCACCGGGGCCTTGCCCCCCTGGCTACGTCACTGATTGAACCACAAATGCCACATTAATACATCTTTGCTACAGAGTCAGTTGCATCTTGTCATTCATAAAAAAACGATAGGTCTCTATATAAACATAGATGCACGAGTGCAATATCAAGTTTATTCTAAAGCGATGCGTTGATACATACTTGAATATCTCCAATAAAGCCGTAGAACAAAATCATTAAACTACTAGAATAATGTGAACACACATTAATATTCATAAAACCGGTTTCGAAGGATTACACGTCCATTTATTATGTTTGAGTTATTGTGTCAATGCTAGTTAGCATATATTCTATTCAGTTGCTATGTAAGTTACATAACCTGTGATATTCGCGTATCGTTTACTTTAATTGTGATATTCGCACGATAAACGGTTGTATATTTGCGTACGACGAAATTTGTAAACAAATGCACATGTTTTTTTTTTGTTGACAACAGACAAACCGTAACTTATATATAAGAACGTATCATTTATTTAAGAATAGACAGAGTAAGTGAAAAATACTTACAGTAATCGTTGCTATCACGTTGCTGGACAAAATATATCTTATACTACCTTTCCCATCCGCGTAACTCCCGTTCCCGTTGTAACTTCACAATTAATATAGCCTATACTATAGCCTTCCTCGATAATGGACTATCTCCTGAGATTAGCGCGTTGAAGCAAACAAACAAACTCTACAGCTTTATATATTAGTATAGATTACTCGTTTAGCTACGGTGTTTTTACGAACCTGTAGCGCGAGAATACTTCAATCTTTAGTATTGTTTGGCTGCGGTATTCCGTGAAGTGCTTACTTCTCCAGTCGAATGAACTTACTGGTAAACGCGTGCTATAACTTTAAGTACCTTTTTATATTATAGCTTAACTTAGCTTTACGATAGTGCATATCATCACGTAACATTACGTTTTGTATTAACACGTACATAAATATGTAATTATACAACTTCGATAGTAGATAGATACTACGCTCGTAGTACCTACTTGCTACGTGATATTTTTATACATATTTTTATAACATAATTATCTTTACAACAAGCTGCAATACCGTATAGAAAGAATAATAATAAACCTTTATTGGAAAATCCTCAAGCTTATTTAAATCAAAATTAATTTATGAAAACTCTGAAATAAAAACTTAAAACTCTTTGGACTACTACTTTTCATTTGTAAAAAGTATGAAACAATTTACAACGCACAACGTTCAAGACGCCCGCGAATTGTAAAGCTACAGTTGCACAACTCCTCTAAAAGATCTAGTCATCATGCCTCAATCTCCCCGCTAGCGAACGCTCTGATCAGAGGACCAAGTCCCACAGGAGACGCCATTTGCGCAGGTTGTTAGTTTGTAGTTTTTAAAGCTGGAGAACTGCTCGTCTTAATGCCCGGAGACATGGCAAAAATCTCCAAAAAACTAGTTGAATACCAATGTCCGTCCAAAAAAAATATACGTATAGTCTGGTCAATCTAGACATAAAAATTGTAGTCAAATAACATTAATTCCCGGAAAGCTAAAACTTCGTGGAGAGCTTGGCTTTACCATGAGAAAGGAAGTTTTAAAAGTCCCCATTAATCCCATGTGCGCTACAAAAGTTATTCGGGGTCAAAGGTCAAAATTTGAAGATTTTTGGATTTTATTCGAAAACGGTCATTTTTGTAGATAATTTTAAGATATACAACTTTGATTAAAGTATTTTTTCGATAAAATTTACCGTTTTCGGTTCTCGGTTAAATCCAAAAAACTTCAAGTTGTAAATCAGACTAATTCCTGCGGTACTGTTGTTTATTATTTTTTACATAGCTACAGCAACCCCTTTCCTCAAATACCCTACATTGACTTTTTAAATTCGCGTGGGACTATAAACAGGTGGTACTTTCTATGTTTATCTTATATTCTTAGATTACCGGTGTAAGGAGCCTTTTATAGGAGCTGTAATTAAAGAGTATTCTCAAATAGGTATAGTATACTAGTGTTAGTGGCATCTATATAAAACCTAATGTTTAGTAATGGAGAATTATAATGTTGTACATTTCCACGCTAAAGAGATAAATACGTAGCGAACAAGTCAAAATATAAATCTTCAGTAGGGGTATGAGGCGAGTGGGGGCGCTCTCTCGAAATATAAAAGTGTCCGGGGGCACTCAGCGGCCGGACGCTCATATTTTGTTATTTTATTTATATTAAAAGTAATGGTTTGCCGCGAACCATAATGTTTTAGATGTTTTTGCCAATTTTTCTCTTTTCTGTTTTCTCTGTGTCGTATATTTTCACTTAAATGACATAGGTTCGCGACCCTTCTCATTTTTGTTACTGTAGTTGCTAATGTGAAATTTATA
Source organism: Nycteola revayana (assembly GCA_947037095.2). Taxonomy (NCBI): domain Eukaryota; kingdom Metazoa; phylum Arthropoda; class Insecta; order Lepidoptera; family Nolidae; genus Nycteola; species Nycteola revayana. Next base: position 14,325,353 of record OX344846.2, on the reverse strand, counting down.
ATGATACCAATGATTATAGAAGTATGTGGGTTTTGTTTCGGACGCACATTTATGTAGTCAGCCACACAGCTTTTGCTACTTTACCGGCAATAAACGCTAGCAATGCTCCAGCCTTATTAAATGTATGTGGTGTGTTTTGTAAAAAAAATCTTCCTTATTTCTAATAGTTGTAAAATCCTTTTAAGTAGAGACAGGAAGAAGATCACTTTTTATCTTCAGGATAAATGCTATTTCATTATGTACTCTTAAGTATATTACGTACTCCATTTTAATTATTAACGACATTCGTTATTCTATGTACAATGTTAAAGCGTACTAAGCACAGCTTGATTTATTAGTGGGTAACTACACATTAATGTTAACAAAGTGTATCGAGCGGCCGCTTAGTCTGCTGTAGACGACGTTACGCCGACATAGCGACATCAATTTACCTACCATAGTTTTATGCTATCATAAACAAGAAATACAGACATCTTCACGATAATGTAATGTAGGAATATGGTGTGCGGCGTGTGAACAGAAAGCGAACTGGAGTCCTCAAGCTGTGTGGTCCGTATTACCTAGGCTATAGGGTATAGTTTGGTGCGTTTGGAGAGCGGCATAGCGCTCGGTTGGCAGCGATGTGCTCGAGGTGTGCACGAGGTGCTGCGGTGGCGGGAGGCGCCGCGGCGTGGACCTAGCGGTGGCGGCGCAAGGGCTCGTTCGGCCCGGCAGCTCGCCGGCTGCGACGTCGCTCTTCCGGGGAAGGCGCTATCTCGGGTGCAGCGGGGAGGCGCCGCACCCACCCCCTCGTAAATAACGCGCGCTGGCGAGCCGGCGAAGCACCCGTGCCAGATTCTACAGCTAGAAACAGTTAAACGCTCATAATTTCGTGCTGGTTAAGCTTATCTTTGTCTCGTGTACGAAATTTCGCTCTGCCGTCCCCCTCGCGCGTTTTCGTGGACATATTTTATTTGTTGCAACGGAACGTTCTGTCGCGTCCGGGGCCAAAGTTATAATTGTAGTTCGACATACCAGTGCAGCTTCTGCATAAAGTTGCCCAGCGACGTTTACATTGTTGAAATAACTTTATCTGGTTAATGTTTTAAGTTTACTCACTTTGATTTATTCAAAGTTTAAATTGAATTAACGGTGGTTCCAGGAGACGCACTAACAAGTAAGTACTTCGTAACAGGTAGGTAGGTATGCTTAAGGTTCTTTGATCGCAAAATGTTACTTCTTTCAAGAACAATCGCTTCGTAAAGTGTCTATGTTGGGTCAAGTAACTTTTAATTACAGATTACTAGTACTAAAGCGATGCTATTTACTTTATGCAAAGACATACTCGTAAACATTTCTGCATAACTAGAGTGTCCTACTCGTACGTAACTTTTCACATAGATGTACGGTGAAAAGGCATTCGAGTATGGTGCGATAGTGCGCCGAGGGTGCCGGGAGTGGGGGGCGGTGGGGGAAGGGTGTTAAGCTGGTATCATCCCGCCTTATCGCGGCGTGCCGCGGTTTCATAATAATTTTAATACCCGGGGTGGCGCAACACGCGGATTTCAGCGCATACTTTTATAAGCGGTTTGGGTTCCCGAAGGATGGCGCTGTCACCCTCGCGTGCATGTCTTCAATCTGCGCTCCGACGACGTTCCGCTGAATACACCCACGGGATGTTTTTTACTTTTGTTTTGACGTTTGTTGCCGCGTTTTGGCTTCTTTACGGAGCACTATACACATATTCAATTTGTTAATAAGGTGCTCTTTATTAGATTTCTCTTGTGACGGTTAAGTGCCATTCGTTTATATTTATTTAAGTGGTGGGATTAAATTGTAAATTCATTGTTACTGTATTTTATTAGTTTATCTAATATACTGTTAACAAATTTAGTCTTGTTGCAGTTTAATAGTGATTAGTCAAAAATGATGAATGCGTCGATCCTCATGTCTCATTTCTTCATCTATTAGTGCTTCACACCCCTTAATTACCGACGTTATGCGAGATCAGCCAATTTAGCAAAATGGCTATAACAAATGACAGGAGAAATAGAGAGGCGCTTGAGTGTAACATTAATAGAGAGGCAGGTAGGGCGGGGGCTCTAACGACCGTTTTTATCCAGGGCGGGCGGATGATGGATGGACCTACTTCCGGCCGCGACGTCCGCACTTCCGCCGTTCCTTTTGTATATTTATCAACATTAATTTCAATGTGCTACAAGATATATTTGCCTATTTCACTGACAACATTTTCAGGAAAATCCATGCACTTTTTATATTCAAAAACGACAACTTTGCTACTTTGAGCTCATGAATAGTTTTTTGCGAACGCGATGTTTATTATTCCTTTTGAACTATGCTAGAGACACTTAAAATCAGATATGAGTTTAACATATAAGCGGTATTGCATTCAATGTAAACGTTTTTTGTTGTTGTTTAGTTTGTATGTTTGTAGGTAGGTTGGTAGGTATGGCTACTGAAAAATAGCCGGTTAAAATTCATTGCAAAAAAAAAAATTACATACATAAGTATGTAATATTTTAAAGTATGTAAATAAAATGTTATACCTACCTATTTTAAAACTTAAAAAAAATCATACATGAAGCACTATCCATACACCTATGTAGTTTTTTTAGGTTTATAAGTATGTAAATAAAATTGCGATGCGGGCAATTTTAATTTGGACTACATTAATTTGGTATATTGTAGAATAAATATTATTATAAATAAAAAAACAATCCCTAAAATACATTTCATCGTAACTTTATCCAATTAAGACTGGAGCCCTTTGTTCCGGGGGAAATGCATTAGGCATCCCCACCGAGCAGCAGGGTATGTAGGATTCCTCTCTCCATAGCTATGATAAGCTAATTATATAACGAGGTTACCCACTACAATACCCCCGCTGCTTCTCCAAACGCCAAATATGGGGTCACCGAGTACTAAGCATGACATCCGGTGCCCCCTGGCGGTATTCGGCTGTCGCAGGCTCATCTGGACGCTTCATTTAGGGTCCATATAACGCAGGTTTAGGGACGCATGGAGTATCAGTGTGTTCCTACTTCTCATGACAAGGTTGAGCTCCAGCTTTTATACCGAGTGAAAACAAAAAAAAAAAACAAGCGCAAACAACGCAGTAAACGGTACTTCATTAGCTGTCAGCTATTTTTATTGCACTTACATAATGAATGTGAGCAAAAATATCTGGCAGGATAATATCGCTAATGATGACGGACACTCCAAACGTGGCGCGATGTAGCCACTCCACCTATTTAACACGGCGGTATACGAATGCTAGACATTTGGGAGTGCTAAAATCATTTTCTAGTTACGACTGATTTTTGGTTTGCGTTTCAAGATTTGTTTAACATTTATTTCGATATTAACTGAAGGTAGTTTCATAATGGACATAATAAATAAGAAAATTGTGATTGTAGATTTCGTTTTAATTTCGAATATAAAATAAATTAGAAGTCCCCTCAAAAATCTAAGTCATCTTTCACCAATACGAGACGGAAGAAGACTCAGGACGGCCGCTTAGAGTGTTCAAAGCCAGGGTTTCTTAAATTTTTAGAAGTCACGGACCACCTTCACAATTTAAAAAATTCCATGGACCCCTGAAAATTACTACTTAGTTAATGAGAATAGTGCTGCGGTTTGGCCTCAATAATAACAAATAACTTGTGGGATTGTCTTCGACAAGACTGACCTACTGCGGACCCCTGATATACATGCTACGGACCCCCAAGGGGTCCGTGGACCCCACTTTAAGAAACCCTGGTCTAAGCGAACGTCCTGAGTCTCCCTCCGTCAGCGACCATCCCAAGCCTGTGGGACCTCGGCTTGGGTACCCTCTTGCGCTTGTTGCTTAGTTTGTAGTTTATAAACCATTGAATAGGCTAGAGCTCTGCTCGCCTTTATGCCCGGTGCCCGGTTAAAGCCTCTTGGCTAGCTACTTATGTCCACCCGTAAAAAAAATGGTAAATATAGGTAATATTGAATGAAAAAAATATGACCTTTGAGTTTATAATTTTAATTAGGCGACTAAAATAAGGTTCGTATCCTCGTTTTTATGGTGGCGGTTTGCGAGTAATCTTGTTAATAATTGATTACATTTTACTTGCTATAGATAGGTAGTAGCTATCGAAAATTCTCTATATCTACACTGTAGGTATGCCAAAAATATACAGTTTTAATCCTTGCGTTGACTAGCAAAATAAGCGCAATATCATGTTTAAACCATACTAAGGAGCTTAGCATTGCAGTGTAGACATGTGACAGTGTAGGCATCTCTTCTTTGGGTTTTCACCAGTAAAATTACGGTATAAACATGACGTTTAAGATGATTAAAGACAAATCTATGCTATGAGTATATCGTTGATCAAGCGCAGTAAAGCAGACACGATTATATTCACTATGCTAGTTTAGATAACTTGTGCTCTACTAATTATAATTCCTTTTCAAGATTAATAAAAGTAAAAGGTTTAAAAGCTTATACATACATACATAATTTGTGAATATATGCGTCTATCTAACGGTAGCATTTAGTAATAATTAAATATTCGTCGTAGCAAAGTTTCGAGTAGTGAGATATTAGCATAGACAGTCGTACAGGTGGAAGTACTCGACTAAACACAAAGCACTTATTATACATTCAGCCTTACTTTTTTACATGTCGTGTCGCGATATGCTTTTATATTTCTTGTAAGTGTAGGTACTATCGCGCTCAAATGCTAAATGTAATTACCACCTACCCACGCTCAAAGTGTGACTTTCATAATTCATGTAACAAACAAACAAACTATAAAACAGTTTAAATAGCAATTTATGCAAATAAGAAATTCAATTTATATTCGTGTTCATAACACCGTTTACACTGTGCGCTCCTGTACATATCTCTACGAACGGCTTAATTGAATTTATAGCCACGTCGTCAAATGAATATGAGTGGTAGGTACACTCTCTATGTTTCTGTATTTAATGATGCTTCATTAAGTATTCGCCGTGGCTCTGTGGAACGGTGAGAACCTCGTAACATAAATTTTGCGTATTATTTACGTTGACAAACGTGCATTATGAAATTATAATGTGTTGATTGATATGCGTGACCGTGTTCGTTCGCGACAGCGCGACGTGTGAGCGTTGCCTTGCACGTACCTTATTGTACTAAATACCTGAGCGATGGACACTAGCGCCAGATTTCAGATCCACACTTTATTGTTCTTATGATTTGAATACGTAATATAAAATTATCGGCACGTCTGAGGTTCCCAAAGTCTACATGTGATCGTACGCCGATATTATTATAATTCACTTTAATATTATGGGGACTTTGTGCGTTTTAAATTTATACTTACCTGCTCCAAATAGAATGAATGAATACATTACAACTAGACATCAACCCGTTACATTTGATTAGAATGACTTCATAAAAGTCTAAATCCTGTAAGATGACTGAGGTATTTTTTAAATAATTTAATTATATTGCTGCTCTTTTTACAAATGAAGACTATGAATGTAATACTCTAATCTTATAACACTTACAAACGAAGGGTATCTAACCTACTTTCGGTCAATAATAAACTTGCAGTCTAAATTTTTTATCACTTTAACTAATAACGTTAACTTACCTACTGGTAAGTCATAACAAACACAAGAGTTTCGATACAAAATATATTTAGAACATTACGAAGAAGTGTATGATCTACTTACTCACGGGCGTAGTTTTGTGGATAGATTCGCACGAGTCGAAATAAAGCGAGCCAATCAATATTAACACGCCGCAAACAGCGTAAATTGTTGCCTAATGCTATACGCACACACGTGCCGCGTGCCGTCCGTGAACTGGCGCTTACACTACTCAGGGTGTTCGCTTTCATAACGTTCTATGAGAAAATCGGAGTAAGGTTACAGCAACTTAAACTTAACTATAGCCTATAGGTAGTCTTACTCCGAATATATAAATAGCAATCAGGTTTTCCGTCCAGCTTTAAAGACGATGAATTCACATTTTAAGAGTTATGCTTCCAAGAAGATAATATACCTATGCGCTTTAATCTCCAATGATTTGACGGTGAAAATTCATGAAACAAAGCACATGATCAGTGATACAGGTGTAGTGTATCATCCTGTATGCATTGTGTATTACATTTACACAAGAAGCACACGCACACGGAGGCAGCGCTCAGTGTAGGCACACGCATGCACGCACACAACACACGACGACCGGCCTGTAATAACTCGGAACCACAATAAATCAATGTGATTAATGTCATTAAGCACTGTGTGCCGGCCTCTCTATATTCCGTCAATATGCACTGTTTTACGACATGCCGCGCCACGATAATTAGTCAGCTTTGTTAGGACCGTTGACGAATGTTATGTCCGATCCGAACGTATTACATAGAGAAATTAGAGCTATAAAAATATGTATACGAGCGGCGTCTGCGGTTCCAATGTATGAGGAAAACTGTCTCGAGACGCGAATGTGACATGGAAGATGAGATCAAAGAGAATTTATAATGGAGCGTTCATAAACACGTCACTCGGGCAAAAATGATCTCTGCTATTTCTCAAACCGTGAACACAGTCGGCGTGCGGAGATTGATAACTATTACCATTCCTTGGTCAGATTCCCGAGACGCATGTTTATCATACGTCTATTTGATGGATAGGTCGTAATTATAACGATTAGAACGGCATCGCAAATCATGGGAACGGCGAGGACAGGCTGCACTAGTTGACATCGTTATCGCCGTTTCAGATCTCGATTGTTGGCTATGGGACCATACCTACAGTTGTGTACGGAACGGTCGACCAGTTTCATACTTTATTTCATCTCTTGTTCACGACGATCGCACGATGACTGGTTACACTGTTACGAATGTATCCAGCATCGACTGTGGCCCATTTAGATCTACGATACTACAATTTGCTGACGGACAGGAGTCGCGCGTTGCCTGAGTTTGACTTGAAGGAATGTATTGGGCACTAAACGTGATCGCTCAGCTGATTGTCCTAAATTGATTGTGTTTCAACATTATTCAAATCTATCACGCACGCCTACATACGATGTGTACCTATTATATCTGAGAGGTTTTAGTTAAAAAATAATTAAAATTGTGTACCGTAATTTCAAAGAACAATAATCATTTGATATTGCATTCATTAGTTTATCACATCATGTATTTACCTACAAATTAGTGTAATTTTTTTTTGAGAAAGGAAACATTTACCTGAAAACCTAATATTTAATTATTTAATTATTTTATGTATTTATAATAAAAAAATGTATAGACTGTTTTATATAAATACTAGCAGCTCAACAAAGGTTCGCCTGATATGCTTTTCGGATCTCGATAACCCTTCCTACCGGGTCCAATCGTATTCTCAAATCATCCAGGGACCTAGCTTCTTTCACGCTAATAGGTCCACCGAACGAGGAACGAAACACACTTACAGAATAATTATATACCTAAATATAAAGATATTATTAAACTTTATAATTGCTGAATACTTTGCCGAACTCCAGTAGGTATATTATAAATTTCCAGATTTGACATGGTCCGACACTTAACATTATTAAAGACTCCTCTAATTAGATAACCTTACAAAGTTTAAATAGCTCTATTATTGATGATTCCTTAAGGTAATTTGAATTCAAACATTATTGTTAAGAATGCCGTTTACAGTTACGGTATGTGATAATCAGTCTAGATTTGTTGTTATTCGCTTTCGAATGAAGCTGTGGCTATTGACAGCTATACCGGGCAAAAATAGATTTTAATTTGTGAAATAGTCTTAATGCGGTGAGGTGGCGGGCTATTGTGGCGGTGGTCAGGATGCCGATGACCATTTCGGTTGCACGCTTGTGCTGCAAACTTTGCAATCAAATAAATATTTCGGCACAATTAAGAAAACGCCGACGAGGGTAGCACTCGTGACAATCGGCTAACAATGTACCGTGGAGCGTCCTTTCGCACGCTAAATATTTGAACTGTAACGACTACTTGTTCCATATACATATCTCAATTTTATTTCAATACATGTTTTCATGTATTCAATTATTGTGTTGTTCCTATATAGTTCAATTAATAGTATTATTGCAGAAAAGAAAATTAGTTGTCCATTCATTATTCTTTGTCTAAGTACTATTTATTCATATTACAAACGATGACATGACACTTGGTAATAATATGAGTTAGTTGTTGTATGTGATATTAAGTCCGTTGTATTATAGGTCAGATGGTTCGCGGGAATGTGTCCGGCACCTACTCTACGCATGGCTTAGTGCGTGCTCTTCGCTCTGCCCACATCCGCTGAAGTATTTTGTTTATTGCTAATGCGATTTTATTTTTTATTGCTTTTTATTTATCTTTATTCAGCGATTGCGGTTTATTGTATTAAAATAAATAAGAATTCTTGACTTTTTAATTTTATTCGAGCCGAAGTACACGACAGTGCCGCGAGGAGAGAAAGAAATAAATTTTAATAAGCGTTTCTTTTTTAAGGCGTGATTCTTCAGTTAAAAGCGATTTATTTTTTATATAAACTTGAAGATAAACCGTATTCATTAGAGATCGACTGGAAAGGGCCTAAAATAAAAATAAACGTGGTCAAGTTGGTGTTGTCGTTGAGTTATTGTCGTTAATCAGCCCCTCTTCTGGTGGCATGTTGATTGGACCCCAGTTCGGCGCGTATGGATGAGCGGCATTGTTCTCTTTATTAACATTTGCCTTAATTATACCGATCATATAGTCCCATTCTTTGTATTTACTCGCCATTTTGCACCTTTTCTTCCCAAGATCGGACTGTACCAATTTGAATTCTATATACTCTATTGATAAAGTCTATATTCGAACTTATGAAGTTGGTGTATCTTGGACTTTAGAAATAAAAAGCTGTGGATTGTAGTGTTTATATCCGTGAACTTTTTTTAATTATTTTATTTGCCACGTAAGGATCTATTTTATTGCACTTCTGCCAGCCCTGTATTTGCATGAAATGTTCTCATAATATGTCATTCTGCGACGAGTTTTTTATTAATAAAGTTTCCACACCCAATATGTAGATAAATATCCAATTAGCAAAATATTTAACAAAAGCGTACACAATTTGTGACTTCCACATAACTATAACTGTGATATATTGTCAACGTATTTCTACGAATTTGTTCACGTCCTCGGCTCCAATCGTGTGTTACTCAACGGAAGTACATAAATAATGTTTATCGATCGATCATCGCGGAGGTATAGTGACGCACTCGTTAGATTTATGCCTTCATTGTCAGCCCCGTAAACTAGATCTCCATAAAAAGGGACATTTCCTATTTAAAATTTATATTTAAAGACAATGGTTCACAAAAAGTGGGCGCCTCCTCGCGAACCTCGCCAGGCTGCGCTTGCGCACCACGGCGCCAACTGCCAAATCTCTATCGGACGCGCGTAAATTACGCCTTTTTACCTGGATTCCTGTTTTGACATATTTAAGGCATTAGTAATAATTATGAGTGCTCCGTCCGCCCTGGTAATGCCTGTGTGCGTGCCAGTGAGTTTTGACACTATCTTAATGACTGACGTCGGGTGACAATAAATATTGAATCGTTATCGCCTAACCTATCCGAAGTTACGTCACTTGTATTAGTCCTAAAATAGACCTCCCAGATTGTTTGAGCTAGCACTTTTCCTGTAAGTTTCCGGTCCAGGATTTAGTCCCGATCAGCATGTAGGTATCTGCACTACATGTAAAGGTGACGAAAAAGTAATTGGTTGTATTAGGGTGAGTGCAGAGGTCGGGAAGGGTCGCGCACATCTGCTCTGTTTGTCCTCCCACGCGCTACAATGCGTGCAGTTAACGAGTATCGTCCAATAGTTTTAATTGCAATCTGATATCTGCACTTCTATGCCATGGAAAATTTGCCTATAGAATGAACATTGACGAAAGAAATGCACCATTTAATAAAATATAATTTTAAGTTAATTTTATAAAACTTGATTTATTGTACCTATTAAATAACTACGGCCTCTAATTTGAAAGAAAACTTATCAATAGTTATACAAACGAGTTCAATCTGACTTTACTAACAGCTCAATAATAAAAAAGCTAAATGTTTGAAAAACCGATCATGTGTTTCGGGTGGTATGAATAAATCAGATATAGCGACTGGCGTAGGCGCCTACTCCGGCCGGGAGATCTCCCCGCGCCGAGTTATAAAACCTCTCAAAAGGTGAACTGAAAGAATTGTGCGTAAATATTAAGGGTTTACGATGGCTCATTCAGTCATTAGACTCAGTCCTTTGTTTATAACCACGTCGTAGACTTGTCGCTATTCGGAGATAAGATCTGTCTCGTCGGGTCGTCATTATTTATGTGAATTTTGACAGAACAGCACTCTACGGGCTCACACTAAAATCAAATTATTTATGGCAAGTGTGGTCCGCATACAGCAATAAATTACAAGTCATCGAATTAAGACAAAAGCTAGAGTCGATAAGGTTCTACCTATATTAGGGCATCGGGGACTTATTGTTTAGACAAATGGGGTATTTTTGTAGGTAGTCTTAATTTTGTCATTTTTACGAGTTTATTTCCGAATGTTTTTGTAGTCAAAGTCAAAGTCAAAAATTCTTTATTCATATAGACACGTTTAAAATATTTTAAATCATGTTCTTATGATGCGTCCCATTCTTTTACTACCACCAGTTCTGGACGTGGCAACTCTGAGAAGAACTGGCAAGAAACTCAGAGGAATCCTTTTTTAAATAAATTTGATTTTACAATTATTAATAAAGCAGTATTGTTTTAGAGCAACTCACTCCCAGCTATTCCCAAGCTGTTTTGTCATTGACATAATCTGAAATTTTGTAATAAGCTTTTTTACATAATTTATCTTTCACATATCGTTTAAACTTGTTTATAGACAGATCTCTAACATTACTAGGAAGTTTGTTGTAGAAGCGTATACATTGCCCCATAAAAGAATTGCTTATTTTGTGGAGACGTGTAGCATGTAAAACAAGATTATGCTTAGTTCTAGTATTAACATTATGAGTGTCGCTTTTTTTCTTAAAACTATCAATATTCTTATGAACATATAAAAGGTTTTCATATACATATTGTGATGCGACTGTAAGAATATTAGTCTCTTTGAATTTCTCCCGTAGGGAAACTCGCGGACCAAGTTTATATATGGACCGTACAGCTCTTTTCTGTAGTACAAAAATGGTGTCAATGTCCGCACAGTTTCCCCATAGAAGAATCCCATAAGACATTACACTATGAAAATAACTAAAGTAAACCATTCTAGCAGTATCCACATCAGTGAGTCGTCTCATTGTTTTAACAGCATAGGCCGCAGAGCTAAGTTTCCCTGACAGTTTCGCAATATGTGGGCCCCATTGTAATTTGGAGTCAATAGTTATTCCCAAAAAAACAGTTGACTCCACTGGCTCCAACCGAATACCATTTATTTTTACATTCGTGTCAATTTGTTTTACATTAGGTGTAGAAAATTTAATGACTTTGGTTTTGTTTTCATTTAAAAGTAAATTATTAACATTAAACCAATGGACTACCTTCGAGATTGCATTGTTTACTTCGTCATAGTTGCGTAACTGTCTATTTATTTTAAAAGTTAGGGAGGTATCGTCAGCAAACAATACTATCTCATGATTATTTCCTACATAGTAAGGTAAGTCATTTATATACACCAAAAACAAAAATGGCCCCAGGATTGAGCCTTGCGGGACGCCCATGGATACAACAGAGCCTGATGATATTTTACCGTTTATATCAACCTTCTGAATTCTACTGCCCATGTAAGAAATCAGAAGATTGAGAGCCTGGTTCCTAATGCCATACCGGTGTAATTTCCTGACCAGAGTGTCATGGTGAACGCAATCAAATGCCTTAGACAGATCACAGAAAATACCTAAGGATTCCTTCGAATCTTCCCAGGCCGCGAATATAGTTTTTAATAATTCAGTTCCCGCATCTATGGTTGAGCAACCCCTCGTAAACCCAAACTGCTTTTTATGTAATAGATTAAATTTATTAAAGTGTCTGAGCAATTGGCTAAGAATTAATTTTTCAAAAATTTTGCTCAGAGTGGGCAATATAGAAACAGGTCGGAAATTCGAGGGATCAGTACTATCACCGGATTTAAATAATGGTATAACCTTACTATGTTTCATCAAGTCAGGAAATACACCAGAATAAACACAACTATTAAATATGTTTGCTAGGTAAGGCGCTATTATTTCAATAATATTAGATATAAATTTAACAGAATGACCCCATAGGTCTTTAGTTTTTTTCTTCTCTATGGTATTGAAAGCATTAATTACATCTTTATAGTCTATTAAAGTAAAAGTAAAATCGGTAACACAAGCAGAAACACTTTCTTTTAATAGCGCCTCAGCAGATATTGAAGATGAATTTAGAGTTTTAGTTGTTATTAAAGGTACGTTAGTGAAGAAATTCTCAAACTCAGTTGCAACTTCCATATCTGCTGAAATATTACCATTTTTTATTTTTAGATTAAAATCTCTATTACAATCTATAGCTCTACCTGTTTCGTTATTAATAATATTCCATATTTCTTTTATTTTATTGGATGAGTTTTTAATTTTATTATTTATATACATTGATTTGGCAGTGGAGCAGGCTTCTTTAAATACTTTGGAATATCTAGCTACCTGGTTTTTAAAATTCGTACTTTTATCATAAGTCTTCTCATAATACAATTCATACAATTTATTACGACTTTTGTAAATACCAGGAGTTGCCCATTCACTGAAACTTAACTTACCGTTACTGATCAACTTTGTTTTAGATGTAAATATTGTATTATATTCAGCAATAACCATATTAAAAAATAAATTATACTGCTGATTTGGGTTATTGTGAATTGGCAAACCTGATAATTTGTATGACAAGTTAAATTGAAATGCCTCTATACGACTTTCACTAATGGGTACAAAACTTATTTTTTTACTTTGGATTTTATTGATTTTCTTGGGAAAAGATACTAACTGTCCACAATGGTCCGACTGTAACATATTAATTACAAATTTATGAATAGGTTTTAAGTTAGAAAATATATTATCTATACAAGTAGCACTAGAGGCAGTAATCCTCGTAGGCTCAATAAATAAATTATACAAATTGAAAGATTTAAACAAATTCAAGAAGTTACAGGTTAATGTATTCTTTTCCAAAATATTTATATTAAAGTCTCCACAAACAACAATTGTTTTATGACTATTCGCTAATTTGAACAGGGCATCCTCCATTATTTTAATAGAAGTTTCATAAGGCGCAGATGGAGGTCTGTACAAACTCAAAACATACAGTTGCTCCAATTCAATACATGCTATCTCTAAAACCCTTTCCACAGAGAGGCTCACAATGTCAGTTCTTTCTTTAAATTTTAAACATTTCTTTACAATGATTAAGGAGCCACCTCGTATCATACGAACTCTGCTGAATGAGCTAGCAACCTGGTGATTATTGGAACTGAAAATGACCTGATGGCTTTTGAGCCATGACTCAGTAATACATAAAATATCTATATTGTGACAGTTCAAAAACAGTTCCAATTCTAACTCTTTACCTAACATCCCCTGTATGTTTTGATGCACCAGGTTGATACAATTATTATTTTTACAATTAAGAGAAGTTACAGTTGATGGGGATATAACATTACCATTATATAACAATATGCTACTATTTACATTGCCAGAGATATACTCTTTTGTCTTAGACTCTAATTTAAAGAATTTGGAATAACTTCCAAGGTGTCATTACATAATGTCAAATTATTATTTAACTGCTCAATAGAAGCAGTGCCGTTAGCCAATATTTTGGCTGATTTATAAAAACAATATGATAGCGAATTTGCTATCTGTCTCTTATAAAAATTACTTAGACAATAGTTATTGTCTGTCAACTCATAATAATGATTATCATTGAATACGTTTATGTCAATTAATTTAAATTTGTCATTATACAATGTCATTGTATGTAGCATATTATTTAACTTAAATCTATAAATATTTTCCGTCTCGGGCAACAATTTACTATAAGGAAAAGTAAATATGTAAATGTTTTCTACATCTAATTTACTGAGCAATTCAAAATATTTAATAAAAGAATGTTTATTTAATTTCCCTAGTCTCCCAATAAAAATAATTAATGTTGTATTGGGTTGGTAGGTACCCTTCATAATTTTTTCTATTATTTGTGTAAAACTGGCGCCATGTATACAGTAATTAGTCACCAGTTTTCCTGATTCTTGTAAAAATAATTTACCCATATTTTTTCCTAGTTCGTCACTGTACATTATTATATTTGAGTTACTTTTATTGTAATTTTGGGTATTGCTTGATAATATTGGTTTATTTAATGTTTGTTTTGAAGCACTATCATTGAGAACACTATCTAACTGCTTAATTTGATATTTTTCCAATGAAAATTTAGAGGAAACAGCTGACTGTGAACTTACCGGTGTCCGGGTAACTCCATTCATATTGTAACAATTTGTTAAGGACAATAGTTTTTGTTCATTATCTTTTAGGTCAGCCACTAAGCCATCCATACCAATACAGTACTCCTCTATTTCTTTTTGAGCATCCTCATACTTTTTTGTTATAGTATCTAAAGTTGTGTTTAACTGTAGGATCTCTGACTGAAGGTCACAAATTATATACTCATACTCTCTATTATTACTATTTAATTTTAATTTACAAAATCTACAAATACTAACTTGATCAACCTGATTATTTGAAACAAGAGAGTCATCACATGTCAAATCAATTGTCGATACATCAGGCTCATCTGAAATGGGAGGAGCAGAAATGAAGTCAGGAGCACTGCCTACCAACTCATCAAACAGCGATTGAGAATGTTCGGCTATTGACCTCTGCTGGGTACATTCGAGCTGTTCAATGGTGTTCAGTGCCTTTTTTAACTCAGATTCCAGCTCAAAATTACGTTCAAGAGTGGTCTCGAACTCCATCCTACACTGATCAAAAGTACATACTAATGATTGCAATGCATCCCGGTCTGCAATGGCACTGTCCAATTGTAAGTTAATATCTGATAACTTACCCTTCAGTATTGCATTATTTTTAATAATAGATAGTGCTTCTAACTCATTATCCGCACGTTCCTTTTGCAACTTATCTGATAAGTCCTTAAATTTCTTTAAATCTTTCAATACAATTAAAAGTTTACTATTCAGCTCCTTACAGCGAATCTCTGAATATTTTAAATCCTTTTGAGATGTTATATATTTGTCATTCAACTCCTCATAGCGTGCTTCAGCAATTGCCTTTCTGGTCATCATCATTTTGTTTTTTATTTTTTATTATGTACCTCAAACTGTCTAGTAGAAGGTAAGGAAAAGTAGCGTTACCTACATTAGTAAAATGTACCGATATGATATCGATAGTGTTTCACGCACCAACCATTCCCTCCATTTTCTAATAAATTGTGTGTAAATAAAATTACAATAAATAAACATCCGAAAGCTTTGGACATGGCGTACGGATATAAAATTTATAACCCTTAATAGGCTATGGCGAGAAGGGTGGATGAAATACGGTTAATGATAAATCCACAAATGAGATTTGCCGGACGTCTGGCCACTCAAAACTGGCGCTCTATTGTCACTGGACACTCTCACCTTACATTACACATCAACTAAATATAGCGTGTTCATTGTACTATACATGATGATGTTTATGTTATTATTATGAATATTGATAATAAATTAGGGTATCGAAAAAAAATGTTGCAAATTTAAAAATGTTAATCTATGGTTTAATAATAATAAAGACATTTAGAAATTTAAACCTTTTTTTCAAGTTAATATGGAATATAAATGAGAGCATTCAGAGTTATAGGTAACAAATTAGGTAATTGCCGTGTGGTGTCATAAGAGACGACTAAGGCACATAGGTACAGCTGGGTGCCTGCCGTTTTGCCGAAAAGATTTTGACAAAATTTCATTACCCAAACAAATTTTAGCAACCTTTTTTTATACCATTGGAATATTTCGAATGATTTTAGTACGCATATTTTTACTTGGTCAAATTTTTACTTGGTAAAATATTACCAAGTATAATGTCATTATGGCATTTGGTCTTTAATCAAATGATTTGTTACAGCAAACAAGATTCAGACAATAAACGTTTCCCGAAACTTAACAATTTCGATGAGGTTAATTTATTCTTTAAAAAAAATGGGTAGGTTAGGTTAGGTTAAAACTGTGACCTCCTACGCACGAGCCGAGCGAGCGAAGCGAGCGGTGCCGCGGCAGCGGCCGGCGAGTGCCAGAAACGGCTTGCATTAATAGGAAAAAGAGATTGTGTTTAGTAGGTTACCCGTTGGTTGTTGGCTTGTGGTTGGCTTATTTGATTTTGCGTAAAAACTGTAATTCCAACTGAAATATTTGACTAAATAAAAAATGATAAAAGTACTAGTTGGTAAACAAGTTATAGTTTAAACTTTAATTTCCCAAACATTAGGTTTGCGTTACAATTTTTTGTGAATAGATTTTTTGCTAAGTAATAATTTGGCAAATGAAATTATGCGAAAAATTTTTTGAGAAGTGAAAATTTGTCAAATTCCTTTCGGTCAAACAAAGGAGACCCGGTACAGCTGATTGATCGGCAGCAGTATCTATCAGCTCAAGTTTACCAACCATCTTACTGTGATCGAAAGACCGTCAGCCAATCTCTCAACGACCCTGGTTTGCAATAGTCAGATAAAAGTAGGCCCATATCTAAATGTTTCCGTGGATTGTCCCAAGAAACATAAAAAGAATTGATAAAATCTCTTATCTTATTCCCTTACCGTTTATTTTATTAAAGTTATTTAAGTCTTGTGGTGTTTGCTCTATCAACTATTATTTAAAGGGGCTAAACAAATGTTACGTTATTGCCATAATATGTGCAATTTAGTGTGACTAAGTATATTTGAATATTGAAACTATAGTTTAAACAAACATCCTATACACAAAGTTTATGGTTATTATAAGTAGCTACGAATCAATAGATTTAACAGATATTCGATCAGCCTGTATTGGCGGTGTAGGTGGTGATGATCCAGATGGACGCGGGTCAGCAGCTGCGCAGTAATTAAGAGGTGGCTGAAAGTGGCATGCGCCGGCGCACAATGCGGTTCAATTGAATGAGAATAATCTTTGCACCCACGCGTCTTTTGTCAGCGTGGGTGGACCGATGACCGGTGCGTGTATGACGGGGAAGTAGCTCTACTGTGCCGATAGCAGATTGCGGGTATGTTACTTTGCTCTTTGTTTTTTATTTTGTATATTTGACTATGTAATATGTTACTTACCTACTTGTACTCAAGAAACTGCGTTGAATATTTTTGGTGTATGCACAAAAGTAATTTAGCTATTGTCAAAAAACACATAAACTGCTACCTACTGTTAAAGACGATGACAAAAATCTTATACATTTTCCCACAATTTTTTTTTTGCATTGTTTTTTATCTTTTTTATAATTCATACTCTAATTTAGTATAGGTTATAATATCTGTTTAATAATGCATTTACTTCTTTTGTTTAGAAATGTTGAGTATTGTTTTATAGGAAGGCTTTTATCATTTCAATAACCGGTATTTGATCGTATAAATGATTTTTTTATCATTGCTGTTGGTGTCACAGTTACGTCAAATAGTAATGTTTTGACAATAAAAGCTGAACAGTTTAACATAAGTAAGGTCTTAAATGAATTTCGTATGACTGTAGCAAGTAGAGCCAACTCCATGGCGATGCGGTCAACACAAAAGCAAACAATTATTGCAAAAATTGCTGTAATGATAAATTGGTGACCATTTCTAATGGCCACTGGGCAATGAGTGATTCGACCCGGAATCGAACCGGAGCAGTCATAACGTCCTCGATACACAATGACACTCTCTTCATGATTTATATCTTAATTGTGCTCGAACCCGACATTCCGTTGAAGGCGGTTTTTATATTATACTCATAATTCTTTTGAATTTCATTCGATAATTCAATTTAGTCGGCCATCTATTCACCTGGTATCTTATTAGTTTATCGCTGATATGTTAGCGTTATCAATATAGAGAGAAGACAACACATTCTTAATGCATATGACTATTAAAATTTTAATGCTCGATTGCGGTGCGGTTTATTGTCTTAGGTTAGTGGTTACTTCTATGCATATTAATTATATCCATATTATATAGCTATTCATTTAAAAAAAACGAAAGCAAAGGATTCCTTATTTGGAACGTAGTAAAATTATCAGATAATAAAAATTTTACATAGAAGGGATTAAAAATGGACTTTTTGCAATTTGATATGGTTATATAAATCTTACCAGTGTTGATATATAGATCTTAGAAGTGGCCTCTCACTGTGTGTCTCATGAGAAAGACCAGATCGCCCAGGAGCTATAGAAATAGCTGTTTCATTTATGTATTTTTTTTTCATGGCAGCATTTCGAAGCAGGATAACGAAGGCTTAAATAGCAATAGGTAAGGCACTTAGCTCGAAGAACTGACGACCGATGAAGCAGAAAAGTTCTTGAGTGGAATCCACGAACTGGCAATCGCAGCGTGGGACGACCGTCTGCACGAAGGACCGACGATCTAATACCGCTACGAAGCGGCCGTAGCCCAATGGCTAAGGCGTCGGACTTGTGATCTTGAGGTCGCCGGTTCGAACCCCACCCATTACACTACCGACGTGAACCCACTCGTAACACAAGCATTTTAGCTTAGCACGAGGGGTTAACAACAATATAAGTAGACTGTAAAACTCTGCTAGTAATCTTTTAAAATAAAAAAAGGCCGCTAGCACACGTTCCCACTGAAAATCGATGATTTTTTTTTTTTTTTTTCTTTAACAAGACAACTCCTGCACTTGGGAAATATATCCCTGTGTCGCGGGGGACTTTACAAACATTCATTTCACGGTCACAAAGAACACCCAGACTCAGAACAATTATTTGTGGTTCACACAAATAATTGTCCCGGGTGGGAATCGAACCCAGAACACCAGATCTCAGAGGCAACTATCGTAACCACTGAGCCACCGGTGCAGTCCTATGTCGAGCAGTGGATGACAATACGGTGCTAAGATGATGGTGATGATGATATTAGGTCTTTACCTATGAAATTGCCGTTCTGCAGTACTGGCCATTTCAAATCAAAATATTTTTTGTTTGGCTAATAATTCTAATTTCAAATTAATTTTATTTTAAAAACATGGATTTTTTTTCCAAAAGTAGTCATTTGTTTATTGATTAGTGTAACATTTTTATCGCATTTCAATCTTTTTCGTCATCATGGATACGTTAAAAATTCGAGTAATTATGGAATATGAGTACCGTCGTGGCAGCAACGTGGCACAAGCTGCACGCATCATCAACGACATTTACGGAGCTAACACTACACACCAATGCACCACCTGTTATTGGTTTCCTCGCTTCCGTTCTGGAAATTTCGACCTGAAAAATGAACCTGGCGGTCGTCCGAAGACTTTGTTCGAAAATGACGAATTAAAGGCGATTGTGGAAGCTGATGATACACAATATACGGCTGAATTAGCAGCAGCTTTCGACGTTAGCGTCAAAACAATATTGGTCCATTTGCCTCAAATTGGCAAGGTAAAAAAGCTTGACAAATGGGTGCCCCACGACTCAATGAACGCCAGCGCGAAGTACGCGTCGAGACGTGCCTTGCACTGCTCAACAGACACACAAACGAAGGAATTTTGAACCGCATTGTTACCTGCGATGAAAAATGGATTCTGTTTGATAACCGCAAGCGCTCAGCAAGTTGGTTGGATCCTGGTTCAGCATCTAAACAATGCCCTAAACGAAAACTTACCCCTAGAAAAGTGATGGTCACTGTTTGGTGGTCTAGCGCCGGTGTGATTCATCACAGCTTCTTACCAAACGGGGTGAGCATTACTGCAGATGTGTACTGTGAGAACTGAACACAATGATGAAGGAGCTGGCACATCTCCAACCAGCATTGGTCAATCGCTCATCTCCGCTACTCCTGCACGGCAACGCGTGACCTCATACTGCACAGCAGACGGTCTCCAAGTTGCAAGAACTGGGGTTGGAAGCTCTCCGTCTTCCGCCCTACTCACCAGACCTTGCGCCTACAGACTACTACTTTATCCAGAATTTGGATAACTTCTTGGCGAGAAAAAAATTCAATACCCGAGAGGCAGTACAAAATGCCTTTGAAGAATTTGTTGCCTCCCGTCCAGCTGATTTCTTTAAGAAGGGCATCAATAAACTTCCACTGCGTTGGCAAAGATGCATGGATTGCATGGGTGATTACTTCGATTAATACAAATAAAAAATGAATTTTTTCATACAAATCGGCAATTTCATAGGTAAACACCTATTATAAGTATATGGCAAAACTTGGTATAAAATTATATAATTTACCATCTTCATAGAATAAGGCCATCAAACCACGGCTTGTTAAATTATTTGATCCGGGTGCAGTAATAACCGAGTGAAAGTAAAGTATTAGGTTATTACAATCTCATACTCAGGTATACTCTGTGTTCGATAGTAGAATTTCACCTCAATTCTTTAGTATTTTAGTGATTTAAATCACTTAAATTTATTAGAGAAAATTACTACAGCAATAAAACCAAGCCAACACACACAGAATTTTGATGAACGCAATACCTAATCGATATGATGTAATCTCACATGTGCTGCATATAAATCGGGACTACGTACTATTTCATGTCATTTATGAAAAACTGCAAATAGATATTAGACGCTATTGTCAATAAAAGTTGTAAAGAAAACTAATAGCGGATTCTTTTGCTACGTTACGACTATTTTACCGTTTTTACGTCAAATCAGGGCTCACGAACTGTTGGGCTAAACTGAGTTTTTATTACCTTGTAGCTTTACTTCCGTGATTGCTTTCTGAATGCTTATTTGTTTGGCATTTAAAATGTCGAATTGCACTATTAATTTACTGGTTGTACAGTGATTTTATTTGAAATGCTTTTGAAGTTACATTATTATTAATGCGTAGGTATATGTTATTTTAAAATTGTTTTAGTTAAACTTACTTACGACTGTATAATATCTATGTACTATTGACTTCATTGAATATAGTGTGCTCATGTTATTTTTTTTATGAAAAGCTCCAAATGTTTGTGATTACTGTTATCGCCGGAGGCGCGTGGGGTTATTCTTACTACAGATATCAATATGGGGGAGTAACTCTAATATTAAAGTTATTTATTGTAAATCGCTTCCTTTGCTTTCTGTTTCCTACCTACATATGATTCTTTCACTGTGAAACTTGCAATGGACTCATCAACTTTCTAAATAATGGTTTATTTTTATATTATTTTTTTCTATAATTACTGGTTACAAACTAGCTTATATATCTAATACTAGTTATGCTACTATCAGATTAGATAATAACAACATTAAAATACAAAACCTAATGAAAAGCTAAAATAATATTGTAAAAGCCTGGAAAAAAATCTGGTATCCAGAAGGATGTAACTTCTGGGTTCCAGAAGTTACATAGTCTACATTTAATTATAAATTTCCCACGCGAACAGTAGCTATTAAAAACAAACCGATGTTGGCCAACCGTTCGTCTCTCTGAAGTCGGTCATAAATATTGAACAACAATCCTAGAATCGCAAAAACATCTAAAAAAAATAACAAATTAGCGAGTGAAATCCCTATGATATAGTTTATTATAGTATCAACGAACGACAGCAAGCAGACGTTCACTCGGTGACAATGCAAAGCTAGGGGACCTTGTTTGCTCGTATGAATAAAGATATTCCGTTATTTGTACTACAGATGTCATGTAATTTCATTGTGTCGGGCAATATTTAGTGTAAACACGCGGGGAGACTCCCGGACTAGATAACATCTCATAGCTTGATGCATGTCGCGTAACTTAATAAAAGCAAATTTTTGCGTCACAAGAAAATAATTCTGAGTTCTATTTTGCTAATAAGGGATTTATACGCGATTATTTGTGATGACATAAAAGGGATTAGGCCCCGCTACCATAAATACGTTAAAATTGGGTCACGTAACAATGACCGTGTATAGCAATTTTGACAATGTTTCTTTAACAATTTTATTCGATGGCTGGTCGGATAATCGTCTATTTTATGTTATTTTTATTCATTTTTACAATTGTTCCCTAACCACTATGGAAATAGTTGTTACAAAGCAAATATGCGTCAGTTTACATTGCTTTTATTAACAAAAGCAGGTTTAATTAATATTTGGTTTTCGTTTGTGTATCGAGAACAAAGTTATCATTAAGAGACACTTTAATCAATTAAGTATTTATACAGAACCTGGTTTCACCAATTTAATTTCATCTCACAAAGCTTCAAGTAACTTTCAAACAAATATAAATATTTGATTGTCATTTGAATTTTACCCATAAGTCATGCGTTAGAAAGCTTCCATATATTGTGAATAATTCATCATCTGTCTATCTAACTCGTAAATTGAACTAATAACTGAACTCAGCCGACCTGAACTTAAATTGGTGTAGCTTTTGAAATGAAACTGCTTAAATTATTAACGCCACGCGCAATTCAGTGAAAATTTCCAACCCACCTCAGAACATCGATATGGTGTTAATAAAATCATGTCAGTCATAGGCAATCGGGACAAGCAAACATGAGCCCTCCATTAAATGATAATCCTGCCAATTTATAGGCTGAGCAAAAAATATACGGCATTGTATTGCGACTTGTCGGACATGAAAATTATTTTATATAAGCACATTGAATATTCCGCAGCGGTGTGGTATCTCGGGGCCGTTCGTCGCTTAGCCTACTTACCCCATCTTCCCCACTCGTCATCTGCTGACATTATTTTTTAAAATGGGGTGACGGGTAATGGAATAATAATAAACTGGAATTTACTTTTTGGTCATCCTACTGAATCAAAAACAGAAAGGGGTGTGAACATATTGCTCGTTGTAGATTGTTTTCATTGTCGTCCAACGGACCAATACTGTGTAATCAACGGTTGGATAAAATGAAATGGAATTCAGTCTGAGCTATTTGTCGCATGTTTGACAGCAATAACAGGGTTCGCCGCGCATTAAAGCCACCATATGTCGGTCATATCAAATTTATTTCTATTATTTTATTGGTTTGGTGGCCGATGATTGCCTTCATTACGTTTATTGGAAGTCACTGAGTGAATTTGAATTTATTGTCAGCGATATGGGTGATAGCCGAATGACTATAACAAAGTGAACCGAGTAATAAAGGTAATAAATTGGTTTCACGAGCCTCTACATATCGTCTGCTATTATTTATCTACACGCCATTAAGAGTCTACGAAACGAAACCCTAATAACTAGCGTTAGGAACCTACTTAGTTAATAACTTATGCATACATTGAATGCTGTGCTTATGCTTTATTAATGTTTTCAAAAGACATTCGGCCCGCTTTAACATTATAGTGTAAGTATATTAGGAGGATGACAATAGCATCCATCAACTGTATGAGCTTAAAATCATCCATTTAAATAACGTTTTTAAATAAATACTGTGTAGATAATAGGAACAATGCAATATTTTGTCAACTGCCGACTCTGGGCTGCGGAGAGTGCATCACTGCGTGAAGCGGAAAATCCTCGGGACATTTGAGGACATTTTTTTGTGGGATAATATCCGCACGACATTGTCAACCGGCTATTTAATACGTTAGTAACACAATACTTTAAATACGACTAGATTTGTGCAAATTTTTGAAATTGTTACGCACAGTGATTTTGTATTAGTCGATTGGATTAATATGTTCATAATATGTCCCCGAGTCAGTCGAATGTAAGTTTTATAATGTTCAAAGCGGGCATTCTATTAAAGTACTACTACCTGCCTATTTATTTGAAGATATTTTTTGTTATGAGGTTTATATCTGACTGAGAATTTATACCTACCTTATCCATATTATTGATTGTAACTTTTATTGATTATTATTACCTAAAAACACAGGCGACCTATGGGGAATATCCGTCAAAATTATGATAAACGTAATTGACATTTTAGCTCCATATTTAGTTGTTATTTACAATGAATGTATTGACACTGGTACTTTTCCAGATTTAATGAAATGTAGCAAGATAATACCTCTGTTTAAATCAGGCTCTAAGGATGATCCCACAAATTTTCGCCCTATATCAATCTTACCCGCTTTTAGTAAAATTTTTGAAAAACTTATACTCAAGCAGCTTCTTAGGCACTTCAATTTAAACAACCTCTTGCACAATGACCAGTTTGGTTTTACAAAAGAGCGTTCTACAACTGACGCTGGGGTTTCATTAATTAAACATATATTTGATGCGTGGGAGCAATCGAAAAATGCTATTGGGGTATTCTGCGACCTTTCAAAAGCATTTGATTGTGTTCACCATGATACGCTTTTATTAAAACTACAGCACTTTGGCATAGGGGGAGTAGCACTTGACGTATTGACCTCTTACTTTTATCAAAGAGTTCAGTGTGTCGATGTAGGTGGAGTTAAGTCCCAGGATCTACCTGTTAAATTAGGCGTTCCGCAAGGGTCTATTCTGGGTCCCTTTTTGTTCTTAGTTTATATTAATGATTTGCCGTACTATTTGGAAAATATTTGTGATGTAGGTAGTACTTTTTGCCGATGACACTTCTCTTATTTTTAAGGTGAATCGAAATAGAAATGACTTTCCCGAAATAAATGATGCTCTCGCTAAGTTGACCAAATGGTTTACGGTAAATAATTTGGTGCTTAACACTAAGAAAACAAAGTGTGTAAAATTTACCACACCCAATGTCACAAATATTGGACCCAATCTTGTAATAAATAATGAGGTTTTAGAAACTGTAAAATCCACAGTGTTTCTAGGTGTAACATTAGATGAAAAATTTCAATGTAATAAAAAAAAAAATGTAATAAAAAATTAAGCTCCGCTGCTTATGCTATCAGAAAAATAAGACAATTAACTAATGTTGACACCGCTCGTCTGGTGTATTTCAGTTATTTTCACAGCATCATGTCTTACGGAATTTTACTTTGGGGTAAGGCTACTGACATTCAAAGTATTTTCATCTTACAAAAGCGAGCGGTGAGATCTATTTACCAGTTGGGCTCGAGGTTCTCCCTAAGAGAGTTTTTCAAGAGTGTAGACATATTAACAGTTCCTTCTCAGTACATATACGCTAATATTCTTTATGTTCAACAGAATAGAAATTTATTTCAAAAGAGAAGCGATATTCATAATTTAAATACTAGAAATAATCATTAATTATTTGCTGAAAATCATCGTTTACATAGAGTGCATTCTTCCTTTGTAGGGTTAGCGATCCGTATTTATAATAAAATCCCCAAGGAATTTCAAGAATTTTCTCAAATTAAATTCAAATTAGCAATAAAGAAATGCTTAATCAAAAAAGCTTATTACACAATAAATGATTACTTAAATGATAGTGATGGCTGGTCTCTAGGCTAACCAAGATGACTGTACAATGTGTTATTGGGTCTCTTTCCTAATGTTTATATGATTTTTTTTTCTTCTATGCCGTTTTGTTACGTTATTGACATACTTTACATTGCTTTTATGTATTTTCTGACATATGTTTTTTTTATATAACTTATTGGATTTTTTTTTGTAAAACTTATATTGTAAAAACATTGTTGATATTGTAAAACTCAAATGTAAAAATCATAAAAACTTGCTAAACGATGGTCAACCTGGCAATAAATCAATGGATACATGCTCCTAGCTGTAAGATCGTCATGCTCCCAACGAATGTCATGGCTTGCGGTGGCGGTGTGGGGCGGGTCGTCTCCTTCCCTCTAATATGGCGAGGGAGGCGATGGCTGCGTCACTCGTCATACTCGTGAACGGGTGCTGCTTGCGGTGGCTGGTCGGCTTGTCGCTGGGGGTATTTGTTTTAATTGCTCTGGTTTTGCATTGCTGTCGTCTTGGTTGATCTCGTATAGCTTGTTTAGTCTTGTAAATGTGGGTGGGTGCACTTGCCGTTGGTTTATTATTTTAGTATGCAAGAGGTTTTCCTATTAGCTTGAGTAAAATAAATTACTATATAACAATTTAGTGACTAAGGGTTTTGAGCATGCACTAGCCCACATCCTTTAAATTAAATGTAATAAATAGAAAAAAAAGAGATAAAACAAGCAAAAGAAGACGGAAAAAAGAAAACCGGAGTTTCTTTCTGAGTTTCTTCTCCGGGCCGTCCACTTAGGTAGCTAGAGAAACCTGCAGGTTAGCTAGGCTAGGATCCTCGCCGGACAGACCGAGGACGCGTTGGCCCCCTGTCCCAATCCGACGATCCAGTGCCTGTAGTCCGTGCCAGTGATCACTTTCTCTTTTTTTTTTTTTTTAGTATCATTATTGTCACAGTTATATTTCTCATAGCATTAGCGATGCCCTGAGCCGTGGTCCTAGCCCATTAAGGGTGCCCTCAGGTGTGTGTCGTTTATAAGTTAAAATACTGTTTAAATACGTGCCTCTTTCTATAGAGCTAAATTATATTAAGATTTTAATTATAGAATTAATTATTGTTATTACTATACATATGACATGATACTAGACGGGCAGACAGACTATTAGCTAATTCGCAATAGATTTTATTTGCGATATTTTGTATTTAATTATATTTCATTGTGTATAATTGACAAGTACAAGTGTATGTAAATACCTAAGTGCTGAATAAATATCGTTTAATTCGTTTATTGTATAAATCCTGTATTCGACACAAATGTATTTTTGGTCAGAATAAAAAAAAATAAAAAATTAACTGAATCTAAAATTTCCCTCTCGTCTTCGTAATAGTTACAAAAGTTTCTTTAAATTTTATACTGAATATTGTTTTAGTATCCGTTATTAGCTTATGTGTGTGCTTATTTAGCGGTTCACGTCATCGGTTTCTTTCTGGATTCATTTTACTACTTAAAAAATATGTTTTTCTATAATACACTTATCTACTTCTAACTAAATTAGAGACTTTCTAAAAAAGGCTACCTAATAATGATTTAAAATGTGTCTCAGCATCTCGTTCAAGAGTTGTCATACCTTGTAGTATTATTAAACAGAACAGCTCCGGCGAATCCTTATGGCAGTAATTCTCTATTGAAACGCAATAAAACAAGATATGACAAAAATATCCGATTTCATAAAGCTTTGGTTTCGTGACGCGTAATATTATATTATGTAAGGGACATTATGCCGTCTTTTGTTTGAGACCTTTCCATGTTGTTTGTCACCAAATGAGTGTGAGTACACTAGGTGAAATTGTTCCTCTTCGTTTATTATTGTTTTTAATGTTTAGAATTAATGCGCAATATTATCGTTTATTAAAAAATAATAAAAATTATATGGCATTTTTTTCCAAAATTAACTTTTTATATAAATACTATGAAAAGTTAGTTCGGTATACTTAGCAAGAATTTACATGTGAATATTAAACAGTAGTAATAGTCAATCTATACAAATAAAAAAAATGTAAATATTCCATCTCATCTCCAAAACGGTAGAACCGATTCAAACGGGACTGTTATTGTTAGATATACATACATTTAATCACGCCTTTCACCCGTGGGGGTAGGCAGAAACTACAGAACGCCACCTGCTACGATCCTTACACACTCCCTTTGTTAGATATCAATCCAAATTTTACGCGGAGGAGTCGCGGCTAGCAGCTAACTAAAAATAAATCACAAGTGTACGTTTTTATCACGAAGGAGTTTTACTCGATTTTATCGAACGAATTTATTCTCATAGGAGATTTCGAATTTGCAACGACCATATGTCCCTTATGGACAAATATTGTATCTTGACTCGTACTGAGATTTCCCGTTGATTTAAATAATCAACGGGAAATCTCAGTAAAGTATAATTCCAAAAGGTATTCATTTTGTAAACCTCAATTTTTTTAAATAAAAAATAATTTAGACTAAGACATGCTCTACAAAATTTAGAAAGTAGTTAATTTATTATTAAAACCTCAACAATATAAACACAATAGTCGTGCTGTGTGTACAGCGATTGTTAGTAAGCAGGTACTTGTAATATGACAAGAGAAATTATTGGTAAAGAGGGCTTGGCTTCAATGAAAAGGAAATATCACGACAATTATGAGGCATTAGTGCGGTTGACAATGGTGACATATTTTTTGTGTCGCTTTCATGTGAGGCTTTCAAACAAAACGTACAATACATCCTCCATACGTTCTAGATGGTTTAATTAATTATAAAAACGTACAATAGGCGCGCTTAATCTTTTCAAGGTGGGTTAATCAATAGTTGCGTATCTAAGTACATACTTACAATCGAAACAGGATATGTTGTAATTTATTTACACTTATGTTTCTACTTTTTAGTTAGTTTATGATATAACCGTTATGTACCTTCATCCATCCAAAATTTAAGTGCTTCGCACTTGTCTGTGTAGCTTTCTCCATCCATCCCGTTGTTGAGCCATCTCTTTTACTTCTTTATAACTGTCCACTTGTAATTTTTCTTTAAGTTGGTCAGTAAACTTTCATCTTGGTCTTCCTCTCCCTCTTCTTACGTCTATCTTCCTTTCTATTATATTTGTGACAAACTGGTCGTTTCGGATTAGATGTCCTATCATCTTATCCCTTCTGGTTTTTGTCTTAGTGTCCATGTTTCGCAAGTGTAAAGGGCAATGCTGCAGATGTATGATTTTATTAACTTTTTTCGGATATTTTTACAAATTTTTGAAGTGAAAAGGTGTTTCTTTTGCAATAGCAATTCTGGTTTTAATGTCGACTGAAGGTCTCGTATCTTCTGTTATTATACTACCTAAATATTTAAACTGGGTTACTTGTTCAATTGGGTTATTATCTATTTTGATGGGATGTGTTATTTTGTGCGGAAATTTTGATGTCACGAGGATTTTGGTTTTACTTATGTTGATTTTTATAGAGTATTTAGCGAAGACGAAGCGAAGGTGTTCGAGATCGTTTCTATTGTTTGTAAGGGCAGCAATATCATCCGCAAATCTTACAAAGACAATTCGGTTACCATTTATGTTAATACCCTCGTGCGCTTCTTCCAATATCTCTTGTATAGTTGCTTCTATAAATACGTTAAATATAAGTGGAGATAAAGTACAACCCTGTCTAACCCCTTGTTTTATGCTTGCAAGTTCTGTCATCATCATCTATTCGTATAACTGTTTCTTGGTTCCTGTACAGTTCGTATATTATTCTCCTGTCTTTATAGTCGATATCTGCCCTTTGTAGTACCTCCATCATCCTTATCCACGTCAGTTTATCGAATGCCGTCTAAAGACCTATAAAGGCCACATATGTATCAATATCCATGTCCACTCTTCTTTCCAGTATCGTCCTTATAGTAGAAGATCCGACCCTACATCGACCTTCACCGAGCTGATAATAGAATGAAACATGTTTTATAATAAATTAAGTATTCTAATATATTAAAAATGGGTTAATATATTAAAAATATATTAAAAATGGGTTGGACCTGGACGAACTACTGGGTTACTAGGTACAAAAAGGTGTGTAGATGACAGTTACTTTCACTTGATTGAATAATTACAAAATTATAATAACAAACAAGCGCTGATTTTGCGTTAATTTAATTTAATCTTTTTAAAATTTCATTAAAATATTTTTTTAAATAATAATTATAAATAGTCTGCCCAGGATTTTTTTAGCCAACCCATTTTTAATATATTTTCTAATATACTTAATTTATTATAAAACATGTTTCATTCTATTATCAGCTCGGTGAAGTCGATGTAGGTTCGGATCTTAGACTATTAAAGCAAAGATCCCTTCTCTTGTCCCTCTATTCCTCCTAAATCCAAATTGGTCATTCCCTAACTGAAGTTCTATTTTTTGTCTGATTCTATTTTGTATTATTTTAAGTATAATTTTTGATGCTTGAGATACAAGACTTAATGTTCTATGTTCTTCACATTTTGTTGTATTGTGTTTCTTAGGTAGAGTTATGGTTTTTGTGGTTTTAAAGTCAGAAGGTAGTTTACCTGTGTCATTTATAATTTTGGTAATATTAAAAATTTCATTTATTACATCATCAGTTGCTGCTTTTATTAATTCAATGTACATAAGGTCATTTCCTGTTTTTTAAAGACTATGTAGGTACAAAGTCTTTAAATTTGAATCCCTTTTTTTTGACCTAATTTTTTTTGTCATAATTTAATTTGGCATAATAAGTTAGGCATATTTTTCTTTGGCATAATAATAACGTGCCATAATTGGTTTTTGGCATACTGTTTTATTTAGCATAAATATAGTTTATCCTATTTTTGTTATTCATAACTTTGATATGCATAAAGTTGTAAGGCATATTGTTTAGTCGTCTAATGGTTATTTAGCATAATGATGAAGCGGCCGGCGAGTTTGTCACGAACCGCAGAACCGAATCGTGGGCAAATGACAATCGGTTAGGTTAGGTTAGAACTGCGGCCATACAACGCACGAGCTGAGCGAGCGAAGCGAGCGGTGCCGCGGTATCGGCCGGCGAGTGCCAGAACCGAATAGTAAGCAAATGACAATCGGTTAGGTTAGAACTGCGGCATAAAGTTGTAAAGCAAATTGTTTAGTCGTCTAATGGTTATTTAGCATAATGATGAAGCGGCCGGCGAGTCTGTCACGAACCGCAGAACCGAATCGTGGGCAAATGACAATCGGTTAGGTTAGGTTAGAACTGCGGCCATACAACGCACGAGCTGAGCGAGCGAAGCGAGCGGTGCCGCGGTATCGGCCGGCGAGTGCCAGAACCGAATAGTAAGCAAATGACAATCGGTTAGGTTAGAACTGCGGCCATACAACGCCAGAACCGAATTGCGGAACCGCTGCGCGCCGTAGCCACGCAGCCCTGTAGCCGTGACAGCCGTGCTTGCTTGCATGCTTTTTACGGGGAATAAAAATCACATAATACTTTAGTAGTAAATTTTCGGTGTATAGTTTAGTATTCTTATACGTCATTATGCGTAAGTAAATTTATGCTTTGGGACAGTATGCTTATTAATTATTATGCTTATAGTAGTTATGACTTAAAAAATTGTGGTTAAAAACTTATGGCAAATTAGTATTATGCGTAACAAATGTTAGGACAAGTAGCAGTATGCCATGTTAAATTATGACATAAAATTTTATGCGTAAAAATAGGGTACCCTTTAAATTCCTTCTGTAATAACAATGCATCATCATCATCATCATCAGCCCGTATAACGTCCACTGCTGAACATGGGCCTCCTCCCGAGGGAGGGTATTTGCCATAGTTACCACGCTTGGCAGACAGGTTGGTGACCGCAGTAAATGTTGTGCCACACAAGGAAACACTGCTGTCCGTTCCTTGATATACGAATATTATAGATTATGTTAAAATAATCGGGACCAACGGCTTAATGTGTTTTCCGAGGCATGGATGGTAGTCCTTCAACCAACCAGACCCGGAAAAATATCTTAGAATTTACACAAAAATATCCTGTCCGGAATGGGGATCGAACCCACAACCTCCAACCTTCCTTCAACAATTTAATACTACCTAAGTGATACATAATGACAACTAAGGACTCAGTGGTGGATCATCGTTGCCAATCATTACATCTTCGTACATGATTTAAAGCGAGCCAAATATAATAAATATTTTTAAAGGCCAGTACCTCGTAAACTATTGGTCTTAATCTAAAAATTTAATACTAAATTTCAAATCCATCGAATTACTGCGTCTCTCCGTCTAAAGATTTAGAGTTAATGCGTGTACCTGTACCTATATAGCCAGGTACTTTTAAAGCGTTAACAATATTATAAGCGCGTTCAGTACATGAATATTCTTGCATGATCGCTAATGGTATAGGGCAAAATATAGCTTGCTTGTTAGTTTGCCTTACAACTTGTTATAAGCCTGGTGTAAACACGCGTGACGGTGCGATATCACGTCATCGCGCACGCGAGCCGATGGATTCGCCTCATCCCATAATACAATTATAAATGCGAAACGCTCGCTTTTGTTTATTTGTCAGTAAATCACGCAAAACGAGGAGTTTAGCAAGTAGCTTGCGAGACATTCTTTGAACGTCCGCGCATGAATTCACTCTTAAGCCGCAATGTATTAAAATGTATACGGTATGTAGGTAACTTAATTTCTAGCGTATACATATTATTTAGGTATATATTACATACTAAATCTAGTCATTACCGACATGATAGATTATTGTTTGTTATCTTAATATACAGTATAACATCAACTTGAGGAAGTACCTAGGTTCTGAAAACCAGCGCTAGGTATCGCCTAGCCTATGCTGAAGTGGCGATTTTTTCGGCAGAACATGCAAGGCGTCTTATTGTTTTGTACATTTAGCTAAATGTTATATGTAATATCTTGTGTGTTGTGCTGAATTAAATGTATTTTCTTTCTTCTTTCTTTCTTTAGGTCGATAATTTATTTCAAAAATCCAGCTCACAACTTGACTATAACTAGGTACCTGTAGTATTTGTTAAAGTCAGAAATAGAGTCACAATGTCTTTTTATTCTTTAACCTAGTTCTGTATATTCTTTTTATGGAAGGAGCTGCAATATATCTAGATTAATTGATATAATTATATGTTCATAGTTACTCGTAAAATAATCGATGCTAACAAGCTGACAACAAGTGCAATAAAATGGTTGTCTGCATCTGTGTGCAGAATGCTAAAAATGACGAAAAAATCGATATTTATGTAGGTGAAGTACTTAGTTGCGTGCACAGCCTGCGTGCGGAGGGCACATTCGACTCCGTGCATCACATCGCCACCCTAATTAATATAAGATCTCAATTAAATTGCGACACATAACGAGGAGCGGAATTTTTACACACACGCTTAATATATGGGCAGCGTTTTGTCTCAGAATAAGGCAATATCCACTCAGAATCTGAGAACTCGTTTGTCCATGTCACATGCGAGTTAATACAAATAGAATAAAACGCATTTTAAATTTTTATGATTCAACGATAACGCCGTGAAAGTGTTATCACATTTT
Source organism: Nycteola revayana (assembly GCA_947037095.2). NCBI lineage: Eukaryota > Metazoa > Arthropoda > Insecta > Lepidoptera > Nolidae > Nycteola > Nycteola revayana. The sequence continues at coordinate 14,292,297 of OX344846.2, read as the reverse complement.
AATCAAGATTAATTAACGCAATCTTTTAGATTTTAATAAGAGAATCATGGAAATAACACAGCAGCAATGTCGTTAGAAATGTTATCGACAAAGCAGGATTGTGTAGAATAAAAAAAATGATATTAATATATAATGATGATACTGTTAAGTTTTAACCTTAATTGATGATATGTCTAATATCCGAATACGTATTTTATAATAGCTTATAATAAACATCTACGAATCGGATTGGCCCTAGGACTATCCCAAAAGAGCCCACACATTAATTTCCGCCCGGGCTTAATTGACATCGTTTTTATTATGAACAAATAAAATATTCAGGTTCTGAGTTATAAATGTTAACTTTTCTCTTTAATGGTACCCACTGTTAGTTTATTCGGGCCCGGTGGTGTCGACGAGGCAAGGTCCTGACCAAGTTTTGAATCGTAATAATTTGGGCTCAGATTACCGATACTGATAGCGCGTCATCTCACCTCTTACCAGGTATGGATTCGGAATATTTTTCAATTTAAATATCTACTTGAATTGCACGATTAACTTTCGTCGACAATATGCATATTGTCATAATATCTAGAATGTCATGTTTTTGGTGCGTAAATAGCTTACAGATTGTATATGATTTATTGAGCGTAGCAATATATATTACGGCGTAGCAACTTCGTAGCATTTAAGTTGAGGATCGTTTTCTGTAGAACAGGGTTTCTCAAACTTTCGGCTCCACGAACCCCTGTAAAATTTCCAGGTGACCGCGAACCCCGAACTAAGTAATTAAATCCCAACCCCAAAGAAAATAATAAAAGTGACTGTTGAAGAAAAAAACGCCTGCCAATTATCAAGCCACCATTACGAAAATCTTGTCGCGAACCCCTGCCGTTGAGTGGCGAACCCCTAGGGATTCTCGGACCCCACTTTAAGAAACCCTGCTGTAGAAGAAAGTATGTTATTATATGATAGTTTTTTTATCGAGAAAATATGATCCCGGAAAAAAAAAAATTTGGGTTACAGAATGCGTCAAAAGGATACTTTTGTATGTTGTTTTATTAAATACTTTGGTGTCCCATTTATTGTACTTATTCTATGAGAAATAGATAAGTTTTTTTTTATTATGAGTATTTTGAATTTTTTCGCTTGTAGTCCATATTCTGATTCTGTTTTTGTCTTAAGTGTGACCTAAGTCCACACCTGTGGTGGCAGTGGTGGAAGGCCACACGCGGCGGGTGCGGGGCGCGGGGGGCTGCAGGTGAGCGGGGAGGGGGTGGTTCATTCATGTTGTTACATCGGACCGCTCATAACTTAACTCCTAATTTATTCGACTCCACTTACAGGCCAGTTTTGGTGCAACCTTTTTCTTGGTGTTGATATTTACTATGATTAACTAAATTGGGAGGCATTAGGAATTAACAAGATTTTGTAATTTGTAATAGGTAATAGTTTTTTTTTTCGCTTGGTAATATATTTGTTCATTTTTATGCATCATAATCATGCAAACATACACAAGACAATAAGTATATAATTTACTTTCGTTCATATTTTATGATAAGTAGTTCGGTGTACCTAAGTATTGATAAACTGTTACAAAGATAAATTTGGCCTACGTCCAAATAAAACTAAAAAAAGTAAAGTATTAAATTACCAAAAAATTGTAATCATTAATACCGTCATTATAACATCTGTGTTTCTATATAGATGTTTCAATGCAAAAAATGCCTTACCACACACAAAACGCTAAGTTTCAATAAACACAACGCATTGTTTGTCAGATAGAAAATCGGATGTGTCCTAAACCGATATCTTTTATTGCTTGTAAATAACAAGCGCCTATAATTTTAGACCTGTACACATATATAAAGCAGTCGAAGGGCCCTTAGCGTAAATAACCGCTCGCTTGTCCAACTATCCATTCATAAAATTGTCTTATAAAGATAAATATTCAGTTTGTAAAGTAACAATGAAAGAGTACGGGCCAATGAAAAATATCAGATTTCGTTCCAATCATCAAAACTGTGCTCGGTCGCCGCTACAAGTTTGATTCAAAGTTTTTTTCTTTGATATTTATGTTTGTCTTTAAGTTTTACTCCTTCGCCGCTGTCCATTTAATATCGGACGGGACAGTGTTAACGATCACTATATAAAATTTTATTTCAACGCATCTCGCCTTGCTTTTTGTGTATTCAACACATCGTTGATTTTACTTTTTATTAATGACTGGTGAGTAACCGCTTGTTTGCTTATGTGTTGTTGGAGATATAACGTATCCGTTCGTATCGTTAAATAACCCCAGCTTACGTAAACCTGAATGGAATGGATCCATACATGAGCGGGTATTTAAACGAAATTAGGTGAAGAAATTATCGTAGAGATAAGTGAATTCAACATTCTACTTCTGTTTCAATAACTATTGGATAGACGAAGATTGTTTTCTAAATAGTTGAATGAATTAGATAAAAAGTGAAATGGTACAAGCGAACTTGCTTCTTCGTTTTTTGTCAGGTAACGATTGAAATGAATGAGATATTAAGTTCTATGCATTGAAATCAGAATCGGAACTATTTTGATTAAATAAATAGGAAAATTGTGTACGAAAATTTTAAAAATAAGATAAAGGCTAAATAATCATTTCATTTGAATTGAATTCGAAATATAAACGTTATGTATAATAAATTAATAATTAAGTATATTGTTTATTTTTGGGGACATAAATCAAAAATATGGAATTGTTATGTCGTACTGAAGATATAGATACGACATAACTATTTAATATTAGTGATTTGGAATAAATTCTAAAGAATATTAAAATAGGCTTACTAAGCTCTAGGTTTCTATTATTAACTCATTTTGGTAAATATGTAGGTAGGTATCAATATCTATTGGAACATTATGTTTGTACATAATAATATAACGACTAACCTAATGTGCTGCATCACGAAATAATTTATTTACAACAGTAGAAAATGTAATTTATCAAAACTACAGCCTAACAACTACAGTAATAAAATTAAATGCATTTTTGTAAATACTGATATCGATGTTCAACGTTAATAAATGCTATGTACCTATAGACTTATAAATAGCACAAGTTATTTTATTTTGAAACCAGGCACGTTTCTGTACAGATAAACAATTATTCTACGATCGATCGTATTTAATACTGCGTTCGTTTAAACTGGATTCGACGCCCACGCCAATAAACAATTTCCATTTTAATTAATGAAATACTTGCATGCTTCCATATTCATATAAATTGTCTTAATGTCTTAAATTAATATTATTAAAACTTAAGAGACATTTTGTGCGTGGGATGTCAGATGCATAAGTGAGAAAATGAGCTCAATAGGTTTTATTTAAGTATAATAACAACATTTAAATAAGGCCTTATCGTGTTTATTAAATTATTGATTTTATTTTACCAGAGCCATAAATCAATTCAATATCAGGCTAAGTGAGTGCGGCACATCGAGCGCAGCAGCTACAAAGGTCGCGAAGATTTGTGCGAGCTATCGGCCGAGAGCGAGCATTCGTGTAGGCCGATACGCGCCGCGCGTCGCCATACCACACCGCTAGCACTCTACACACATTAAATATATCCATTTAATGATTACAATTTCTCGTTATAATTTATTTAGGATGAAGCATAACAAGTTTTGGAATCAAATATGTCGCCCATAAAGATGCTGATTCGAGGGTTGGTCTCTGAAACCTGTTAATTTTACAATGAGCTTTTGTCCGATGCGTCTCGACGATGAAATGGTCTCTCGTATCATGGATGTAAGAATTAAAACCGGTCGTTACGTCTCAGACTAGAATGATCGTTTTGAAACGACTGAGCCGTGCCGTTCCGGGAGTTAAAGGGTTTCATGAACGTGTGCCGATGATAAATGAAATATTTCTTCTTAGGAATAAATTAAAGTCTATAATCCAATTCCACCCGGGTCGCCGTAAGAGACTTTCTTATCGAGGCCTTAGAAGGGAACGGATAGATCGAGATCGTCCGGAGAGTGTGAATGAGAGCATTACGATCAAAAAGGGAGGCGGCGGGCGCGGAGAGTGAAGAGGCTGTTGGATAATTCTTTATTCTTTATGAATATGTGAGCTCGTTATCTGTGGGCTGACGTGGCTCGAGACATTTGCGCCGGCCGTGGCGGGTGTGTGCGTGGCGGTGTGTGGCGCACTGGGCGCACACTGGTGCGTGCACTAGTGCTGCCACTAAATAATACATAGGTATCGACAGCGCCGTCTGCGAAGAGCGGCGGGTACACGACCGGATCAACATACGGCATCGACGGCAGATTGAACGATAGTTCCCGAGGAACTGGTTATCGTTATGGGGCGACTGGCGGATGAAATTTATTGGCAGCGCGTTGGAGAAATGTAGCGAGCGGAAGGGGCTTGCGATTTTAATTAGGTAATGAATGTCGATGCAAATCTGCATATCGATTTAACGGCTAGATTTATCCATTCGTTCTATGTCCCTGTTCAAATGCTAAATCCCCAATTTAACGATTTGTTCGAATAGTTAGATAAATTTATCGTTAGTTGTAAAGTATCTCATCAAATTTTGATATTGATTTGATTTATATAATATCTCGCCAACAAGCTCTGTCGCTTGGCGAGAAACAATTTAATTGTAATTTTGATTTTGTGTTCTGAATAAACGATTAAAAAAAAAAAAAAAAAATTGGATAAAATTCCTACATTTGTTTTAGTATGTAATAACACTTGGCTTTCCATGTGTTAATAGAATAATTAGTCATTTAGTTCATCGTATCATTTAGATACTATTATTTTATGACATTTTTTTTTTTTTTAGATTTTAAATCTTCTTAATTATTTTATGAATACTTTTTGAGAAAAATAAATAGATTTATTGTTCGAACCGGTTTTTTTCGTCTCAACAATTTTCTAATGGTTTTCATAAAATATTAAAAAAGATTACTGATAGGTAGATACGTACCGTTATACCGAAATGTGTTACTATACAACATACCTAGCAGAAACCACTAATGAAGACTACATTAATTTGAATCACCACGCGTTAAAAATAGGCACATAACTTTGTAATGCTACATATACATTTTTTGCAATTTATTTCTTTAAAGAAGGCGAACGATAAAAATAAATGAAACAAAAGTATGAAAGGGATCTTTTGGACGGCACATTTCTCTTCAAAATTGACGTTTTTCAGAAGCGGTCGGTTTTTAACGTTTTAATTAGGGGCGCACATTACGGCACGCCATCACGTTCGCCCCTCGCTCTTTGCTTCACATTTTTGTATATTTCCGTCTATTTGGGGAAAATTTTATTTTTCGACCACTGTGCTATTTTTGTGTCGCGTGCAGCCGGCGCGGGCTCGGCTAAATCTCTGTGGGAACCTTGTGTACTATCGCCTCTTATCTACGCAATACAAATTATTATTTCACACATTTGTTACTGTTTTTGTTACAATGTCTTGTAATATCAACACAAGTTGGTAGATTACATAGAGGGTGCCCTATTTCGTTATATTTTATGTGTGTGTAATAAAGACGAAAGTTTATTTTATAAACTTACTATTGGTATTTATAGGAATTATTAGGTATTTTTCGCATTATAAAGAACCATTCTAACAATAGGGATGACGGTTTTAAAAATCTAGATCGTCAGTTAGATTATGTACCTACCAAATTATTAATATAAATATTGGACACATCTTTTTTCGTTAAATAAGTAAATAAAAAATGACGAATACACAAGTGCACGTTGAAATGTCATGTGAAGTCACTAGGTAGGTACAATTTTACTTAGAAGAGAAGTCATAAGCCCCCCTTTCTTGAAGACCTTTCTTTGTCTCTTTCACTTAAAGAAAAAAAAAATCGGTTTGACGTATTTTTTTATGAAACTTTAGTAAATGATGAAACTAACTTTGAACTAAAGAATACTGATTCCGAATTTAATTCATTCGGATGCGCTGCCTTACAGACCTTACATAGGAATAGTATGGTGACTGAATTATTTATTTATTTATCGTTTCATAAAAGGTACAAAGTAGGCTTATGGTGTAAAGATTATGTCTCACAAAACTGTACATGCACAGTTTGCCTGTGAGATCAATGATATAGCTGTTAGATTAAATTAAACTCTATTCAATTGCATTAAGGTTGTAACGATTGTTTAATTTGCAGGAAACATTGCCGTCTTTAGAGATACTCGACCACGTATTTTTAAAAAACAAGCATGTCCCCGCGACTTCGTCCGCGTGGAATAGTTAATTTGGAGTTACCCCGATTTTGAAACAATATTCATTGATGTGTCGCTATTATAGGTTGATAAATGGGCTATTTGAAAGGTTTTTTACCATCGGATCCTGAGATTAGCGCGTTCAAGCCAAGAAACAAACTCTTCAGCTTTTTTATATAAGTAAGTATAGATAGTTTTGTATGCATAGTAAACCTTGAGTTACAAATACATTTTTATCGAAGTCATTGTCATATTATCATTACGTAATTATGCTCTTGTTCACACTATGTTGATTCACATTGTTAAATACCTATAAAAAACCAAGTACCTATAACATTAAAAACCCTCTAAAGTGAGTAAAATCATTTTCAAGATTCTTTGGTATTATAAAATTAATTATTGTTTTCCATATCACAGACGTATATCCAATCCACCTTGTCCATGTTTAGTTAAACAATGTACAAAAAGATAAAAACTTCGTGTCATATGCATAAAGCTATAACTTACCGTCAACAGTGTTTTAAAGCACAATTTATATGCCACCAACTAGCAGGAAGTGAATAACGTGATGGATAGTAGTGATGACTGACACTTTCCTTCTGTTGCCAACAATTTCGATCCTTCTAAATGTTTTAAGTTTTGTCGTTAAATTAAGGATGTGCATATGATCAGTTAGTGCTTTGTTTATGTCGTAAAAATGAAGTGACGACTGCGTTGTCTATGGTTGAATCGAATCGATAGAATAAACTACTTACTCTTTTTAAAGAGTCGAATAAATAGATAATACTTAGATATTTTTTACCCGAGTTTTGTAACGTCAATCGAGGTAAAAATCAACTACTTAATTCGCTGTCAAATGAAATTCCGTTGAAGTTATTCTAACTTTATTTTAAAATATAAATTTAAAAAAAACCCTAACGTTCGATTTGGTCATTCGATTCTCAGCCAAAAAATTAATCATAGCTTAGCTAACACCGTACTCAAATAAAAGCAGTTAATCATGCCTTCAGGAACTATTTTGGAACTTAACACAAGAATTTTAATAGACTAGTTGATTTTGACAATAATCTTCTTTCTAGAAACTCGGCTTTAAAATGATATCATGTCGACTTCATGTGTAACATTAAAATGAAGTATCAACATGGACACGTTGTTTTTATAATTGTACTGGCTGTTATAAAATGTACTTCGAATTTATATTTTCTGACACTTTGTGCTTTACCATTTAAAAAATGCCACTTACTTGTTAAAGTTTGCGCAAGTTTATCCTGATAAGATTAGAGCCCGTTTAGTGAGATAGTTTCAATCACTTCGTCAACCAATCAGATATAGGAGTATATGCTGATGTCAATAATTAAACTTGAGATAAAAATTTAATATTAAAACAACCAATCGTAAACGCGTTAAATATCTGTAACATAATTCAATTGATATTGACCGGTTAGTATATATATTTTCTTCAATACCTAAAATTAAAGTATTACTTATTTTTTTGGTAAACAATCACATAATTGTGTCAGTACCTACCTACATAATATGTTCAAGTTTTTGACAATTACCTGTGCAATATTATGAGGAAAGGACGGTGAATATTGGCAGAAGCTTACATAGACATAGAAGCTACACTTAATAATTGTCTCAGTACTACTGACACCTTAATTACTCTAATTTATTTAAATGTTTCCAGAACGAAGTACACCTATAATTTTATAATAATTACCGAGACTGTACCACAGTACTTTATCTATTTCTACCTATCTCCATAATAAATAAACAAGACAACATATAATTCGCACAAAATAAGTACGATAGGTTGTACCAATTAGTATTAATGGTACTACACATAAATATCATATTTTTATGTTTGTCACTTTATGCCCTCATAGTACCCAAAAGACAAGTGACGTCGATATTGGAAGTCGCGAAGTCACGTCACGTCACGTCATTTGTCGTCGTTAGCGATGACGCATGGCGGCTTTGACCCCACCGCTGACCCGCTCCATCGCTCTTCCATCAACACTCGATGACGTCACGAGCTGTCACATCTACTCGAATGCCTCCCAATTAGCCGTTTCAAATATCAGTCATTTTGAAAGTTATTTTTATGTATGGTATGGTAATCTTTATGAAGCTTACAGTTATAGGTATGAAGTTATTTGTGTGAAACTGTTACTTCTTTTGCCAGAATTATCCTTAAAAACTTACTTATATTGTCTTCTCATTGGAAATAAAGCATGTTGTCTTGTAACAATCATACACGCCCAATTATATATCAAGTATAGGAATTAAATTCTTATTTATATTCCCCGCAAAAAAATGCGATAAGGTAGTAAATTATTAGTTTTCCGACACCTTTTAATTTTTATTAATACTATCAAATTAAAAATTCCAAATAAAATATGCTATTGCTAAGATTTAACACTTCGTTTTAGAACCCTTATTGCATATGGAAATAACAGGATTGCTAATAAAATTAATATGCCTGAATACAGTAAAATTACTCCGATGGTAAAAATATAATAAAATTTTACGTAAAATGTCAATATATTCCTACATATTGGGAGCAGGTGGCAAAACACACAAATGTCACCAATACCCATCCAATACAGCTTTCTTTTCGTAGAAACGTTTACTCAGTTATTATTTTTGCAAAGAATCCATACCTCCCATGGTGATGCGTGCAGAAACAGCAAAAATCTATATTTGTATAATGATCTTGTATTGAGTAACCAGGCCTACCATTCACTGAATATTTTCTAAAACTGATTTATGGCGATATGCAACCGAACAATCGTACCGTTTTGAATTATAATGGCACGGACTGGGGTTTTACAGCTACCCTTTCAGTACAGCTCACACAAACCCTTTCAGAAACGGGGTAATAAACTTTTATTATTATATTTGCAATACCCAAGAAAACAATAGAGTTGTGCGCCCCGTCGTTTCGTGTTGTAGGAGGACCAATTAGTCAACTCAACAAAAAACTTGAATTTGTACAAAATTATACGAAAAAATGACACGACTACAGAATTTATGGTTCGACCGATGGTCATAAGTATTTTTTGGCTATTGTTTAAACGTTAATAAAATTTTAACACTTTGGAAGGATGTTTTTATTATCTTAAATTCTGCGGAAAGATACCTATTTATACACAAAGTCAATTTTTCTATTATGACGATGTTTGTTTAGGTCTGGTAGGTAATGATTTATGAAATTATACCTAAAGTTAGTTATTTGTGTACTTTCCTTCGATCAAGTATACTTGATCGAAGGTACTTTCCTACAATTTTTTATTTTTAGAAAGCATAATCATGAAAATTTATATAAAATACAGACAAATATAGCATTTGTTGAGTTTTAGTCACCATAAACCTAGTAGTTCGAGATGAAGCAAACGCTCGTGTGGGTGTCTAAATATCAAAATAAGTGTAGGTATGTCTACTGTGTATAGTATGTATGTTCTACTCTAAAAAAAGTTTTTTTTTTTCCAAATTTGGCCAATTGGAGGTTGCATTGGCCAACTAGTGGCAACCAGAGCCGCATATTTCCAAGAAATACGATGACGTTATGCTGCAAGCCTTTAGATTTCACAATAGTTTATAAAATTTGTTTTTAAACTGAAAGCTGTGTGTCGCGTCTGCAACAGACGATATGCTCACATGTAAGTGACACGGTAGTCACGGCACGCGATAGACATTTGATATGACATTATACTATTCTTGTAGTGGGTTTGTCTACCGCCCCCGGGATGCGACGCGATGCGCCCGGGTGCATGCAAATGGTGCGTGGAGATGTCACATAGTCTGTGTACTCGTCTGCCACCCTCGTTATCATATCGTGTTTACAGTTTACAACCACAAACCTTGTCATGGGCTCAGTAGTTCATTAAGAAGATAATATTGACAAATTAGTTCCTAGTTTTAAATTAAAAACGACTTCATTCTATAACAAGATATTACCTATGTACAATATGTCTCTTCAAGAGATTGACGTTGTGTTTAATTTGATTCTAGTCCGTTCAATTAATGTTAGTTTTAAATGTCGCCGCTCTGTGATGAAATAGGTATGTAACCTTTCACTTTCATATTTTTATGATTGGTATGCAATATATTCTAAGTGGGCAGTATCTTTAAAATATTTAGAGTACTTATTAAGTTTGAGTGATAAAACAAAACCAATAGCTGTTTTGTACATGGCCAGTGAGGGCGACCACACAACAAACTTGAAATTCGTAACGAAATAACTAAAGCAGGCAGCAACTCTATCTTCATGTTTTTCCTTCGTTTAGCAGAACCAGACATTTATTTAATTTGCCGCATTATGCAAACTGAGACATGCCTTTCATTATTCTTGGTATTTCGATTCCATATCCGAGTGAAATAAGTTTTTGTGTCGTCCCGACACGCTCTGGCGGCTTGTGCTGTCATTACATTGTCCCCGGGAGCCTGCGGTTTCAAACAATTTTCATATTGACGTATGGGTGAACTAAATACTTTTTAATAATAATAGGAAACATTTTTTTTGCACATCATTTGAAGGAATGAAAGTGAAATCGTGTCGGGTCCCAGATATCTGTCACTCTAAATCACCGCCTTTGTTATGCTAATGTCCGCCGATTTTACAACATTTCGGCAAAGAGCTGCAAGTGAACTCATTGTCACTATCGGTCAGTTTCATATGCTAAACGTTCCCAGAATTTCAAATACTTTTGTTTTCTTAAGAAAAAAGTGTTAAGAGGATATTAATGCAGAGTTATTGTATTGTATGAAGTAGGATTATTTTGATGATTTTTCACAGGGCATGAATGCAGTGTGGCGGGTGTCGCGCTGGCGGGCGGGCTGCGGCGGGTCGCCGGTAGCCCATCGCGTCTAATGAGCAAGCGTGTTCGCCTCAATTGCACACAGCACTCTTATTCACCGGCAATTTATTTCATTTTTGCCTCTGATCGCGCCTTATTGAGCGTCTTTTTATCTTATTGCCTCCCTGGGTCTATAATACGCGTCCTGTTACTTGCAAATGAGACACACACCGCACATGTTAGTGTTGAGCGAGCCAACAGGCTCGCTCATGAAGTAGGTACGAATAATTAAAATTTCTTATTGCATTTTTTAATTTAATTTGAATTAAATTCATGGGAGAACATTTTTGTTTTATTGTGTAAGAATTTACAATAATTTCGTACCTGTTTCAACCTGCTTAGTATTTATTTCTGGTGATTCCTAAGATGCAACACACACACAATATTATAAATCAAGATGTTCATTTGATATTTAATTTAGGGTGACTTTAATGTTTTGACGAGTTATGCTTATTGAGGATATGAAGACATTTCCCGAGCCAATAGTGATATGACTAGAGAGTCATTATGATAATAACAATCTCTGAATCGTTGCCAAATATTTGCCGCGTACTATGCGAATGGAGTGGGTTGCTCGGCCGAATATTTGGATCAAAAATATAAACAATAAATTTGTGTTACGATTCTAAAATCTATAAATCATACATTTTTAAAGCTCTTTGCGGATTAATATGAGTTGAAAGTTACACCTACAGTTTTTATATAAATATAATAATATGATTTGTGCCATGTGTGTAGGAGTAGTAGGTAAATAGATACGGAATGACTTTTTATTTTGTTTACTTAGTGTATTCGATATTTGTATTTTATATGGTCCATGATAAGAAAAATTAGGAGGCAGACTAGAGCTCGTATTACAAGTAACCGATAGGGATCTGCTGTAAGCTTTTGTGTAAGGTTCTGAAAGATCAGCATAGAACTACCTTTCACATAGACCAAAGTCCTGGTAAAGGACGAAGTATTCTTAAAATATTTTTTATACCTAGCTTTTCGAAATAGAAAGCTGTTTGTGAGGTTTTGATTTATCTCCAAGTGCATGGACATGCAGTTGAAGTTAAAATAAACATAGAAATATGCTATATATTCACTAATATGTTTAACGTCTAACGCGACTATGTAATTTTTGCTTGTTTTTGTAACATTTTATTACGTTTGGAACACTGGGGTAGAACCGTAAATTAAATAAAAGATCCGTCAGTTCGGGAAGAAGTAAATCAAGACGGACGGATTGCCCCTAATAAAAATTATAAGAGGCACAATGGCTTGAATGTGAGCCGAGACCGTCAGGAGCTGTAAAATCTTGCTATGTTTGTTTATGGTGCACTAAAATATGTTATAAACTAGATAATTATAATCTAAATAAACTAACGTATAATTAGAATGATGATATTTGTGTTAAACTCTAGCGAGATCATCTTTCTGAGGACGGTTTATTGATATAACTTTATTATATCTCATACCTCTTTCCTTTTGTTTTTTTTTTATGTAAAACTACGGATACTACGCTTTATATCGAAGTACCTAATTCTAGTTAAATATTAACAAAAAGCTTTTAATAGCAAATATGGCGTGGAGGAGAACAAATAAACGCGTGGTAATATTTCTTTGTTCGCCCAACCAATGGTGCGCGGCTGACGTTGACATGTCTTGCTGAGCTTTTTGTGATGTTTTTATTATATTTTTTGGAGGCACTTTTTGGAAGATCTTATTTGTTGGTCCAATACCTGGTCGTAAATCTGTGGCAAGTATGAGAATGAATATGCAGGTGTGCCAACCCTTTGATACACACAATGCATAAGTATGCGCGCATATAACTTACAATGGCTTCCTCGAATGTGTTTGTTCATAATTATTGTAGGTACTTGACGTATGTTTTATGTAATATAAGTATTCCAATAAAAACAACGTTAATGCAATATATTCTATGTTTATAGTCACAGAAATAACAATTCAATTACGTATACAAATTGTTAAAGAGGAATGCGGATTCGCCATATATTTCTTTGAAGACAGTTCCTAATCATAGATAGTCAGACGCTATTTCAAAAATAGACTATTTTCGTAGTTCACTTTTGTATTTAGAAGAAGATGCCCCATTTATTACATTCACAAACTTAAATGTAAATGAACGCTTTCGAGGTACTCGTTTACGTGAGAATATTTGTATTTATTTTATTTATGGCAAGCTGAGCGCGAGGGCGATGTGTTTAAATATCTTTAGATTTTACTTGGAGTAACTCAGGATTCCATTAGGTTAATATCGGTTATCTTTTGTATAGATTAGTCTTTGAATACGTTAGTGAATGAAATTAATTTGTCGAATTTATATATCTGTGGAGTGAGCTGACTGAATTAAATTTGTATAAATTATAAAAGATGTACATTGTTAATTTATTACGCTTTCGTTGAGAAATAAAGTCTGGAAAAGATATAAGGTATTCACCATATTATTTTAATATTAATTAACTTGTTACTTTTAATGAGTGTTTAATTTTCGTGCCTATATTAAAAGTGCGTGGTAGTGTAAAGAATTTATGAACTCATTTATAATATATTCTATTATGTGAGGCAGAACATAGTGTCCATTAGTTCAGGCACAAAATATAAGACTTTTCTTTTTATTTCATTATATTATTTTCTTTCTTCACTAAAAGATAAACAACATTTCTTACTATGAATTTGCCGAAGTTAACTTCATAATTTAAATGAAAAATGTAGCATTTTGAATTTATGATATTGATTATTTTATTTATATGTATGAATACTTACATAAATTATTATATTTTTAATTAGTTCCAGACCTAGTAGCAATTAGAACTTAGTAAAAAAGTTTTACTGACTATTAATTGTATATGATTTTGTTTATATTTATAGTTTTATGTCATTTATAAATCGCAACTCGGCTATTTTTGAATATAATTTTGTTCGTACAAAATTATATTCAAAAATAGCTGAGAGTTGCAGCTTTGGTTGAGCGGTCACGGGGAAAGTAGTGACATCGTGTTCTTTCTAGATAATGTAATTTTTTTGTGCTGAAAGTTACTACTTTCAGTTTTGTAGAACCAGAGTTCACAAGGTGACACAGACTACTGTCGTGTCACCTTGTGAACTCTGCTTCTACAAAACTATTTTTCTAAATAAAAATTCTACATCAAACATGTTTATCTTATATGGACAAACAAAGAAATACCTACACTTATACATTTGTAATAACATTTTTTATATTGTGTTCACGAAAGCTTAATTATCTACATGAATAGTAAAAAAACAGTACAAACTCTAGATATCGAAATAAGTCGGTGAGTCATTAGAATCTTCTTGAATTATTGCTTTATAAGATGTTCTTTCTGATGTCAACTTTAAAATTTACGAATGTAAATTATCGTGCGCTGTATATTCGTGACGATTACATACGCGCTAACGAATTTATGTCCCTCTTGTCTTTGCGTACTTTGGGAACATTATTATCGCTGCAAATCAGTATTTTCTCGTGTTTATTGAATTTGGAAATAAGTGTGAAGGGGATTTGGTGACGGTTACAAAGTAGTAATGCGGAATTAAATGGTCCAAAATGCTCGTTTGTTATCATTTCAGGTACGAAGTCATATTGTATCTGCAATTTGTGACAATTTGATTTTATAAGTTTGCCTTGCGCTCAGAATTATACATGATGCTGAAGTATTCTAACCGTTGTGTTCATTTTAGATTGATCTACAAACATCTGTTCGATATGTAAATTATAATAAATCAGTTTACTGTTTATTAATACCATTAAGCTGGAAATGAAAGGAGCCGAATCGTTTATTTATTGAGTGCTGTAACTGGGAGTTGGTATGAATCTAACATTAATAGATAGCTAAACTGTTTCTGACACCGATACATCAACATGGTCCAGGCCCGTCTGCCACTTCGTAAAACATAAATATTATCGTGGAGAAGGCCATTCCGGATTGAACTTATTTTTCCGTCGGCCGACAGTTATTTCATATAAATTAATGGCGCGAGTCGTCATGGCGCAGACGCCGAGCTCTATTTATAAACTGACGAATGAGACGCGCCGAGCGCACGCGCACGCTTCTCGTCATATTCCAATTACAGATAGCTGTCATCATCTCTACATACTCAACCTTTTGTTTTCTTGTATTTTGGGTAACTATATTATTATCTTTTAATTTCAAGTTTTAGGTTAAAATTATAAAATACTGCTACTTCGTTTCAGCAGTGGGCGGCTTACACGCCCAGTTCGGTTTTAACGGGAAAATTATATACACGAAGATATTTATATGAAGAGGTGGTCGGCGTCGGTCGTAAAAATAAAAATATGAATTATGATATTTTGAGCATCGAGCATCTCTGTTTGTCTCGGTAATCGTGCGGGCGCGCGAACGAGACGCAGGGCGGCGCACCGCGGCGTCGTCGGAAGGGTTATTATATATGAATTATGATGACGCCGCGGCTCCGTCGGCGGTAATATCATTATGAATATGCTGAGCTCCGCTCGCCTATTGGTTTACAGCACATCCGCCTCGATTGCGCGGGAACGCCTCCGGTGGCCTTTTTTATTCCTGTATTGACATTCAGTTATGCACATCGCGAGTGCCGATGCACAAACTGTAATATTTTGCTTGGTACAGAGATAAGTCGAGCGAACGAGCGGTCGCCCCGAACATTTGGGATGCAAATACGTCTGACTGTCGTATGTAAACGAACTTATGCTACTCATGCGGTATAGGCTCCCGCTATGAGGCCCACTCAGACGTTTCCTGCATTATATCAATTTGCATTTCAGCTTCAATACCTACACGAATTGAATATTTAGACTTGACGGTTGTGTTATCATTTTACTTGCAACGTTTTCATTGGCTTGACATGCATGTCGCAAAGAGCGTATACTGGTTGAAAACATGGCCTCCTGGGGAAGCTCGATGCTTTTGAATAAGTAAATAATATTATGTTGTTCGTTGTTATGAAACGTCTACTCAATATGCAGACGTGTTCCTAACATACACCTAATGAAAAATACTTCTCGAATGTCGTTTTGCTAAAAATATTTGTCTTCCTAATAAGAATGTAGTTTAAAATAGTTAAAACACATAGTTGTTGTTCTCATCCGATATACATGATTTGTGATGTAGGCGCCGACGATATCTGTAACATAAACTTACTGACCTAGCCATTATTATATTATAAAATTAAATGTAGGTTAGTAAATATATCTGAATTCGTGCCAGCAAATAATTTATGTTAATACAACATTCTCGGGAAAAATACGTCTAAGAAAGACCTAATATTCTTTTCAAGTCGTAATTCTAACATAATTATGTTGTAGATGATTACGTTACGTATCAGTACAATGAACTCTAATTCAGTGCCAATGTGTGATCGTTGTTGATCCGGTTACACAGGAATTGCACTGTTGTCGGCAAACTTCCAAAATTAAGCACTCTACGCACATTCGTAGTGATGTATGGTGCCAAATTACAATCTTGGATAGTTATCTTACATATCAGGATATGTCCGATATTTTTGTCGGCCAGTTCGTGTCTGCATTCGTGTAATAGATGTTATCAGGTTATTACATTGACATAGCCCGGTATTCTGGCTTTGTAAAGCCAATTGCATTATTGACAACTTGACATATTGATTCTTGGTAGGTACTTACGAACGATGTTGTTGTTGGTCCATTAACGATGTTGTCTGCTATTGATATGATATGAGTTACAAAATTACTTAGTTATAAGTGCGTTTTTTTATTGCTAACTATAGCTGTAATGAAGGTAAAGAGATAGATAGAAATGTTATATTCATTTAAAATAACGTTATTGGAATTTTAATAACATCGTTCAAAGAAGAGTTCATAACACTTCCTTCGATTCTAATGATATACTTAACTATCTACTAGTACACGTGGTTAACTTATATTATACAAAACAAACTTAACTAGTGAACAATAAATTAAACATGCAGATCTGTGAACATGACGGTTTTAAGTTTGTACAAACAATCCAACCCGAAATAAAATCAAACGCTGCTGCGCCGTTTTATTCCGTCAATGTCATTGCCAAATGGAAGACTCAAGTGTGAAATAAAATAATTGTTAGCCGAGTAGTTTTATGTTGAAATTCACTCTAGAAATAATATCGTGATTTTACATTGATGATGTTGTAGAAAGAGCTGCTAATAATCATTTCATAAAATGTATTTATGAGAAAATGTAGATATTTAGGTTCATATTATAGTTACTCTACTTGTTGAAATCCCTACATGTTTTCCCATATTTCGTTCGCATCGATATAGTAAGTTATTGCTCTCTGTGAAAATACTCGAGTACCGCTGTACGGTTCTAGCAAGTGTTTTTAGCGTACAACAGGTCTAAGATGCCACGAGAATGGTATGACTAGATAAGCGGACATTATGGTATCGAGGGCAGGATATATTTCCGTGTGTTGGGTAAAGTGGGTTGGCCGACCCGATGTGTGGATCGTGGCATTCACCTTGTTGGCAGTTGGCCAACAGTCCGCGGCCGCATGCTGGTCGCCTGGTCGCCACCCGTGTCACAGCTAGCGGTGCGCCCTCTACTCTACATGCTGAAATTAAGAATCGTGTTTATTGGATTGCGATTTGCTTGTACATTTCTAATGCATTAGTCAGCACGCAAATGCCCCCATTTGAACGTCAATATATAAATCATTGTTGGCATGGAAAATCGAGAACATTAAAATTTTACTTCTAGCAATGATTCATAGCAATGGAAAATTCTTATAGGTCTGCTGCTTCTTGCAAGACTACTATTTTATTTATATGTAAGTAGGTATATAATGCTCGTACAGTTACTTAACTGTATGTTAATCACTGTGGTACGTTAGTTTTCGGTGTTAGTCACTAGGAACGCTGCGCCAATATGTAGTACATTTATTTTCCTTAACATTCTCAGTCTTTACAATTTATGACTGCAGTGTGCATACGGTGTGCATGATTTAACACTAAACTGACTTGCAGTTTGTTTATAATCTAATATTAAATAGTTTCTGTTTAATTTAAACTCTCTCATTGTGTTTGCGATAGTTATATTAAAACAATCTTGATTATGTAACAAGGTCACTACTAATCTTAGAATAAAGAAATCTGTAGAATATCTGTCTTATACAAACCTAAGATAGAGTTATTGACTCATTCTCGAGGTCGGCTCAACTCTCTACGTAGGTATAAATAGTTATACTTACGTAAAGAGTCGACCATATAAAAGAAAAATAAATAATTGAGACTCACTTTCAAACTTTAGGTATGGACCTAAAGTTTGAAAGTGAGTCCAACTTATTTATTTTTCAAATACATTAAATCCTACAAAACTGTATGGAACATTTTGATTGCGGTTTTGTGGTTTTTGTTTATTAAAAAAAAAGTTATGTTGTAGAATATACTATTAAAATAATGAAAAGTTTTGAATTTGATACTATGCGATCATAGCGGGCCAATAGTTATCTGATCGCTGCTCTAAGGTTGGCCTAGGTAATTGTAAATTGAAAGGAAATAATTATTCTTTACGAATACTGTTTGTGTAGAAAATAATGTTTTCAAAATAACGTTATTAAGTTCGATTGTACTATAAGAGAAAACTAACAACTGGAAGTTAGAACATAACAATCTAGATGAATGCGTGCCTATCCAATATTAATCTATGTATAAACGAAAAATTAACCCGTGTTATAATAATAACTCACATAGCTCTAGTTCCTCCATGGTTCTGTTTTTTAAGAAAAAAATATATATTTTAGTTTGCCCCTGAATAACGAAGGTTTCTTATAGTTTCTGTATTTAACCATTATTAACAAACAAACAATCAAGTCCTCTATCTAGTATTACTATTCTTGCTATTTAAAAAATAAAATAGTGAAATGATTACATTACGTATAATTATTATTAAGTACATAACATGTGGGCTCTATTGACTTATCCATATAGGAGCTAAAAGCTAATCATAGATTGTCTGTCGGTTTCTACCTTATGCCATCAATTAGAGTTTCTGATTGCACTTATTAGCAATTAATTAGAAGTCCAATAAGAATTTTATTGGCTTGCTCAAATAGCATTATCAAAGATCTCAGCAAGCCGTGAAAGGCTGGCCAATGTAAAATAATTCTAACTCGTAACTAAACATATCTTAGATTTGTGCACTGGCCGTAACTAATAAATTACTTACATGTTACTCAACTATTGTTTTTTTAATTTTTTTTATATACAGTTGTCACCTTGTATTTTAAAATAAATGTGTCTAAATTATAGTTGACATGTGATTATTGTGTCTTTCGTTACCTATGTACCAATAGGTTTTTTATGTGCAGGTACTGAATAAAGAGAATTTGTAAGTGTTTTATGCAACTATTTTGTATACACAAATAGTCGCTTAGTAGCCATGTAAATGCTCAGTAGTAAGTTTATTTGTATTCATTCAAATTAGACAAGTTTCTGTAGCTATTTTACAAAACTTTTGTTACAACCTTTGACTATGAAACTGTTAATGCCCATAACATTTTTTTCATAAACATCAAAGGCCTTATACGAAACAACTTATTTGTATTCGTGCATAATTATTAGATACTTCTTCATCATCAGCCCGTATAACGTCCAGTGCTGAACATGAGCCTCCTCCCATGGGAGGGTATTTGCCATAGTCACCACGCTTGGCAGGCGGGTTGGTGACCGCAGTATTATGTTGTACCACACAAGGAAACGCTGCTGCCCGTTCCTTGATATACAATTATTACAGATGATGTTATTACAATCGGGACCAACGGCTTAACGCGCTTTCCGAGGCACGGTGGGAAGTCCCTCAACCAACCAGACCCGGAAAGAAATCTAAGAATTTACACAAAGATTTCTTGTCTGGCGTGGTGATCGAACCCACTACCTCCTTGATTTAAAGCGAGCCAAATACCGCTACGCTACGGAGGTTGTTGATACTTCTTACCTTAGTATTTTGTTCATTAAAATAAGTTTTGTGAATTTGGTTTGATGAAGCTACCATATATTTTTTTACTCTTGCATTGTTCTTATGCGGACCGGAAAGGCGCCTCTTAACACCAAATTAACCTTTGTATTTATTGTACAAAAATGAAATTAATTGGAGTACCGTATATAAATGGTTTGGAATTTTATACATAATATAAAATTCCATACCATTTATTTTGCAATGTAAAAACAGACCATTTATATACAAATAGTCATACCTATAAAAAAATTATATTATAATGGTATACATTAGACAAAATGACTAATAAATATCAAGTATTTTCGTACTAGTTCATATAGTTGCAAATTACTTATATTATGTTGTGCCACATACTATAATTTGCAACTTTATCAATTGTTATTTTTGTTCTTATTTTAATTGTCTTCTTGTAGGTAGGTTTAAATTGTACAGGTATAGGTACTGGATTTACTTTTATTTTTATGTGTACATCAAAAATGGTGAACTATAACGAATTACGGGCCTGATAACGATGTGAATGGTATGAAATTATGCCCGGTGAAGTAGCAAAAGCCTCGAGGCTAACTACATATTATTATATGACCATTTGAAATAAAATGTGTTTCATATTATTATAATCAGAATCAATTAAAATATACCAATTATAAATACGATGAACCCAAAACTCATATTTAGTTAAGTAGTAACGCAGATCGTGTTACTACTAAACGTTACTAAATGTTAGGTACATTTGCATTTTCTATTAATTCTTATTAGAGTAATTCGAACTCCGACTAGATTTTTCGGTGAAGCTGAAAATTACTCAATATTACAATACAAAAGCGTCATTTAGGAGTGTAATTAATAAAAAGCATTGCGGTGCAAATAATTAGCCATTGTTGGGCACCCGCGGAGATTCCGGTGAAACGAAGTACTAAGTACCTACTATCGAGTTTGGCAAACTGTTGATTAAGCGGGCTCTTTTAATTTTTCTCCGTAACAATTATACTTATTGGCTCATAGCAATAAATCGTTTTAATCGAGTATTGTTTTAAACATATTTAAATTTTATCTGGCAATTTCTTGCCCGAATTGTATTCTCAATACTAATAAGCAACAATCAGGAGATAATAAAGCAAAATATCTTTATAACAATATGTAATTATATTTAAATTTGAGCACCTTTTTAATTTATCAGGCTTGCGGCAATGGGAACGAAATACGATAGTTTGCTATATTTATATGAGAAAATATTACTTATTCTAGTTATTGTTTCGTTTCGTTCTACTTAAAAGCAGTAACTGAAAAGCTTATTTCTACTAATAACCCATTCCAAACACGTAGATTTGGTACACCCAAATGTAATAATCTATAGTTTCTTGAAGAAGTTTGATTTTTTTTTCCATCTTACATGAACGACAAAACAACTAAGACTGATCTAATTGTTTTTTTTCACTTGACTCATAAAATCAAATCTACGTCATAAAAAAGTAATAATTTTAAAATATTTGATTAGTTATTAGTTGATCGGAATATTTGATTTCAAAGTTAACGGTGTTCATTCAAAATGCGATTTGAATAAAAATTTCCTAGTTCTTAAAGAAATATGCAAAGACGCCTTTATCTGAATACCTAAACGCCATCACCAAAAACTTATCACCAAAGAACATAATATTAACATTGATTATTTCCCTCTAACTAGATATTAAGGACATCCATACACACGTGCCAATTGGAATAAAGAATGTCGATAAACTCAATGCGCTAAAACATCCTATCTATAATGAACAATGGCTAACAAATTGTGATACTAAACGATACCAAGTGCCATAATGATCTGCTAACTGTTATCTTGCCTGGCTAGATAAACAGCTGATACTCTATATTTTAATTCAGCAATTTAATTTTAAAAAGCAAAAATGTCGTTAATTTAATTAAAGTAACACAGCAGCTGCAAATATTTTTTCGTTACAACCGCGGTTTAGTCCGCTAGAATAACGCCTATTGGATCATTTACTAATTTTAAAAAGACACAAATATGCTCTATGCGGTCGCACCCGTTTGGTTACAAAATGTAACATGCAATTTAATATCCTATTCTTTTAGGTTGTTGGTTGGTTGTTTCGGTACTTGATCTGTTTAAAACGTATTTTTCTTTTTGAAAGTTATGCATTATAGGTTGATAAAAGTTTTTGAAAGGTATTGTATAAAATAACCATAGATATATCGCCAAATCAGAATGGTGATTTGAAAAACTTACTGGCAAAGTTTTCTAGTTTGATCGAATTAAGTTATTCACCATATATTTTGAAAATTCCCGGCAACGTTACTTCGAAAATATAGAAAATGCATAAGCAGATGTAGGCGTATGAAAAAAAAAACCTAGAAAATAACTGTTTCCAATAGTTGTATATACATACTTGCAAATAAAGTAACGGAAAATACTCTACATACCAAATAAAGTTACTCAATTACAAATTAGTAATTTTATGCAGCAAGTGTTTGGAACGACTAGGGCGATGTTCTGTCGGAAGTTAGCAAATTATCACTCGCTCGTTAAATTAACGCTTCTTATCGATCGAGAAATGATTTCAGAAGTGGACGCCACGCACGAAATTCTACATTTGGTTGAACCAACAGAGATCAAAATTGCTCGTCGGTGACGCCCGACACAACGAAACTTATTTAAAAGGTAACAAAATGTTTTCAATTTTATTGCTGATTTTATGTTGAATTCTTTAAACATGTACAGTAGGGTGCGTGTGCGCGGCGCGTATATGTCTGTACCCACACCAGTTCCGCGCGATACCTGTCAAGCTATAAGTAGCTCAATGTTAAAAGCAGTAGAGGCCAAAATCGACGGCAATTTACGCAGAATCTGAAATTTGCCTGCTGGAAGTGGCAGTTCAGAGATAAGATCTCACGATGCCGCAATAAAAAGCGTTCGTACCTCGTCCGTTGTGTAATGTGCATTCAAATTGCATTGTGCGAGAACTAATTCGCCTTAGACCGATTCACATGTTACGATGAACACATGTTTCGATAAGTGTTACGCTAATGTCCTGTGCGTAACTTACGTCTTCACTATTGTGTTTGTACTATAGCTACATAATTATTTTGCTATCCTGATTCTCATAAAATACTCAGTCCCTGCAACTGAATACATTTCCAATGTTATGTACTAGGCTAATAAGTAGACGTCTCCTTCCTACAAATTGATTCGTAGTGGATATAACTTTGAAGGACTAATTATTATAGCTGTTTTTTTTCTGAAAGGTCCGGATAATAATATAAGCTCACAAAATAGAAATATGTGGACAATTTAGATAACGTTCATGCGAACGCTATTGTACTTACGAGGGCATTTTGAAGAGAGACAAACGTGGCGCTCGAGATAAGGGTATGACAAAAGCTATTGTTCTCTACACCAATTACTCGCGGCTCGCGAATTACCTAAGCCTCATATATAAATTAACCAGCGGCAAACAGCGGAAAGATTTCTCTAGTTATACGCCAACACAACAATTATTCGTAAATCACTTTACTATATGTTGAAATTTACGAGAGCTCGTTCGCTGAACCGGCGACCCCGACCATAGCGCCCCACTGCCCGCACGCGAATACTAACTGATAGTTGTGGAGGGTAAGGTGTACTTTGTTTTCGGCGCCCGACCGACTCTACGGAACATGAAATTCTGTACCAAAAGAGAATATGCATGGCGATTTCGTGATGAATATTCATTTCCTACGGGGCATGAAATTTATTGTGTTTTACATTTATATTCAACTCAGCTGTCTTATGTAACGGTAGCGACGCGGGATTAGCGAATTGTGAACGTTCACATTACGATTGTGTCGCACGATTCTCATTCGTGAGCGGTTAATTTTAACCTTCCTTAATAAATTAATGAAAACTCCGCGTGACTTTCTAATGACGTATATTTGCAATTGTTTACCGTTATCGAATAACAGTAGAGAAATAATTATTTACTGACAGTGCATGGATGTCGTTAATGCCGGACACTAAATAGTTAGTATTGGAAGGATAGGATGTATTAGGTTTCTATCGAGCGAGTCATTCGGCGACTCGCAATAAGTGTCGCGAATAATCTACGTTCGGTCGCAGTGCCGTGCCCTGGTGCGCCACCCGACGACGCTGGCCTGGTCTGGGCCCAGGGCAGGTGCTCAAATTATTTGACATTTGAAATAAAATTTAGGGCGTAGTTAGTCATCGGCGATCGAACTCTTCGATCGACACACTTGGCACCTGTCGAATATTTCACGCATAAATCCATAGCAACGGTTCGATCACACCGTTCGCTTGATGGATTCTGAGCTATATTTAATCAACGCGGGCGCGACACGACGCCGCATTGTTCTCTCGATTGGATTGCTGAAGCATCTATTGATAGGTACTTATTTTATGAGGTGTCGACGGAGATTCATTATAGCCGGTGCAATAAAATAATTATTGAAACATTTGTACAATGTCGAACGTTCGAAGTTGGGTACAGGAACGTAAAAAGTAAATTGCGGAGTCACGAAAATCATGTAGTACTATGGGTGGGTATCGCGTACGAGGCGGGCGGGAGAGCGGGCGGGCGGCGCGTGATTGCAGTGGCCGCGTCAAACAATTGATTAGTCGCATAAACTCGGTTTGGCGCGCGCTAACGATGCATCATCCCGACTGATAATTAAATTGTAAATTAGCTAAGCCGATGCTAGCTCACCGCCGCACCACGCGGTGCGGTCGCGCTCGGCACCGACATCCGCGGTTTGCCCGCTTATTGATACTTTTCATTATTAGTTGTTACGGTAAAATTTACATAAAATTAAAACAAATTACAATGATACTCTCATTTTCTGATGCAGTTCTTCTTGCATACGCTCACAATTTATTTTGATATATCGATCTACCTATCCATAAATATACATTCAAATTCGTTTCGAGCAAGCATCGGACGCGTTGATTGCGAAAAATTCAATCTTGTTTCATGGAAATTTAATTTAACATACAAAATGAAAAGCGCTCGTTGGATATGAATCGATGTCGGCTGACTGACTGCTCGCCTGTGTTTGTGGACGATAGTGCTTTGTGTGCATATCGTAATCAATTGTCGAATTGTACCTATTTGAATTCACAATTTGCAATTTTGACGCGTATTTCATTAATTTGTTAACGGTGTATAATTTATAATTTCGAGTGGATATCCGTATTTTGCACGAATATAAATTGCAATGACGAATGCATACCTACAAATGAAAATATATTATTATAATGTTTCCGATAATTAGAACAGTCATGTTTATTAAATTTTTATTTTGTAATTTTAGTATTGATTCGAAAGCACGTTTTTAGGCAGCCACAAGGCTTTTGCTACTTCACCGGGCATATCTATGTATGACACATAGGGAAAGTGTTATGGCGTATGAGAAATAAGTAAATTAACATCTTTTATCAGCCATAATATGTAGTTTCTTGGTCTGTTAAATGTGGCCATCGATAACTCTGATATCAGAAGTTATACTGTCAAAGTTATCATTATCAAAGCAAAAGTATATAATAACCTTTAATTACAACAGATTAGTGAAGTGAACACGTTCACCCGAATTCGACAAGTAATTTTTAACTTTTAATGGCTTTGTTATTGGTACTGTTGAATTACGATTAGTACTTACATTGGAAGCCGTCTAACTTAGGTACGGGTTAATTTTTTTCTAATAATAGGTACTGCGATGCTTGAAGTTTTTATTACCTATCTACTCTTTACCGGTTTATGAATTAAGACATCTTATTGGCCGTCAGTCTATAGATAAAACATCGTTAATATACATAAGTAGATAGGTAGGTATAAGGGAATCAAAGTTATTTAATAAAAATATTACTTAAATATAAAATGTAGGTATTTTCACCTTTTTAACAATTTACGGCAATGTTTCGCACATTTGAAAATCAACATTAATATCTAGATCTCGCAGAAGCATAAAGACGGATGTACTATAACACTTCCGAAACATTTGGCTGTAAGTAAGTGCCAGTTTATAATAAAGGCACAAACGTCGAATGCTTCTGACGTATAAAGGCACATCCGACCTTATGCTTCTGAGCTCTAGATATATTTTGATCACCATCAGGATTACAACCTGCATTTTAGATAGACCCCTAATGCCTCCCAACCGATCGTCCAAATATATCAATCACTTTATTATACGTCTCTAAGTGAATCTATCGATAAAGCAATAATAGGATTAGGTACCTACGCGACAAATATCTCCAAATTAAGTTGGAAGATAATAATTATTTTTATTGTTTTACTTTTTGATCATTTTATTTGTTATTGGATAATTATTAGAGATGGGCCGACTATAGTATTTGCCGACTAACCGACTAGCCGACTAATCGGTTTTCAAAATGCCGATTAGTCGGCCGACTAATCGGCAATGCCGATCATTCTAATACCTACTTGTCGGAGGTGTTCGGGCGTTTTATGTTACCATATGGTTCAAGGCTGTAACTTTAGATTTTAAATATAATGATATATATATATATATTAAAAGACTTTTTTATCACTAAACATCTGACTTAATGAATACTTAGTTATACTTACCATTGCCATGTTATTTGGTTATGTACGTGCCATATTTCGTTGATTAATGATGTTAAGTTAGCTTAATTACTGACTGATTAATACGTTCATATGTTGTAAAGACTGTAACTTTAGATAACTACTCTAAGTAATGTTTAGAAATTATAAAACAAGTACAAATTATTTGTTTTACTTCATTTGTTATGCGCCGATCATAATCGGCATATTTTGCCGAATAGTCGCCGACTAGTCGCTGACTACAAACGATGCCGAATAGTCGGCTTTCCCGACTAGTCGGCGGCTAGTCGGCTCATCTCTAATAATTATCATTTCTGACCTCCAATATCGATTATATATAAATTTCATTAAAAACAGAACAAGTGCCAGCCAGATTGTCACTTTAAATGATCAGCGGTACTTTCTAGGTATATTGTGAGTTATTTGTGAAGTTTGAAACCTAAATAACTCATGTACTGACCTTTTTTTAAACGTTTTACATAAATATGTATAATTGTGTGTATGTATACGAGTAAATGATATTATGGACAAGTCTGGAAATTAAAAAATCCTTATACATTTTCAATTTATCGTTTAGTGACATCGCATAAACAAATCAAATTAAGATGACCCTACTTCACGAAGAAAATCAACTTATTTAAATACTTTAAATGCATGGACATTTCAACAGAAAACGCATTGTTAACAACGCATCAATCGTATGGTCCCGACTTCATTCGCGAGATTATCTTTACTAATATTATAAACGTGAAAGTATGTATGTGTGGATGTATGTTTGTTTCTCTTTCACGCAAAAATTACTGAACAGATTTCGCTGACATTTTAGATAGGGATAGTTTATAAACTACTAATGTATCGATGACCCACTGACCAACAGAGTAGGAGTTGAACGAGGGTAAAACCGCGGGGTGAATAGTAGTGATTATATGTATTTTCTAAAACATTTTTACCTTATTTCACTCTTTAAATGAAAACTGTTAGCTAATATAGAAATTTTTCATATTTGAAAGTTCAGTTTCGCAATGTGCCTGTGAGCTACGATCAATGCAACTTCATCGGAATGTCGAGTGATATTAAAGGTAATGTTTGTCGCGTTAATGCTCAATCATTTAATTTTTACTTTCTAGTTCCTAGAGTTTTGGCGCGGCGGTTGATTTGGCTTGGTCTTCCTATAATTGCAATTTAGTGTTAGAATAGTTTATTACTGAGAGGTAATAAACTATTCACCTTAACGCTTAAAGTAAAAAAACAAACCCCTCCCGACCGATTTTGGCCACAGCGGTCAAGGTCGAA
Organism: Nycteola revayana; assembly: GCA_947037095.2. Lineage (NCBI taxonomy): Eukaryota > Metazoa > Arthropoda > Insecta > Lepidoptera > Nolidae > Nycteola > Nycteola revayana. The sequence continues at coordinate 14,264,359 of OX344846.2, read as the reverse complement.
GGAGATTAACCTTATGCGCAGAAAATATTATGTTGTACATGTTTGTGCGCAAACACAACTGCACTCTCTTTCTTTTGCTCTTAAGAATCAATTGGACGATTTTATCAACACGACCGGTGAGAGATCAGTCGCAGGACCTACACCTTAACATGTTCTCCGAGGTAAAGGTGAAATATTACTAGCTTCCAGACTTCAGGCTCTTGTTAAAAATTTTAGCCAGTGAAAAGTTTCAGTTCTTTTCGACTCGACTCTCGAACCCGGCACCTCGCTAGTTACGGTCGAACAAAATTACTGCTAGACCAACAAGACAATCACTTTAATTCCTATCTATGCGACTCCCCTTTAAATAATATTGCCATGAAAAGAAGTCTTCCTGGGTTGAGTTTAGTAAAGTGGTAACAAATGTTTGCAATAATGACAAATCACTTAAATAGAGCTTGGAGTTCTGGATAAAGCAACAAAGTTTACATTAGCAGACTGAAAGCTGCAGCCAGTATATCCCACTCCATGTTTTCAGGAATCCTGCATTTACTCATTTGATTGATAATTGTATAAATTATACAATACAGCATTATAGAGTATACATATATAACATGTTTTCATTTGAATATCTCATACAAGTGTAATTTAGCTAAAGTAAATCTTTATGTGGAAGGCTCCTTTATTTATCAGGGGTTAGATCTGACTAAGTGCCTATTTTAGTTGCTATTGGCACTTTTAGACGTGCTGTCTCTTAGTAAAAATAATTGTGCGGCGTTGTTGGAGAGATGTGGATGTATTAAATAATGTAGTGGCTGTATTGCTCTGTGATCGTGCAACTATCTGTCACATACCTGCATCGGGCGTCGCGTTGTATCGCACATAAAATATATTTATAGCAGTTCGTCGCACCTACTGCGGGGAGAATTTGCGTGCCGATGCCTTGTCAATAATCGTTAATAGATATTTCAGAAGACAATGCAATTGGCTAAGTATAGATCGTCGTGACTAACGTCCCGTCAGCCGCGGCGGGAACAAGCATGCTCAACTCTGTTAATCTTATTATGGCAACATAATTTATTTGCATGTCATGGAATTTGCTTGACTTCCAATGATTAATTCCAGTATATGTTTCTAAATGTTTTTACAAAAAATCAAGGAACCAGGTAACTTGAAATTAATTTTCTATTTTTATCTATAGATAAGTCGCATTACAAAAAATTGTGCACAGGACCCATATGCAGGCAAGCGTCGGAAGTCGTAACTCACAGTTATGAAGCGAACGACACCAGTTTCATAAACATTGTTTTTCTTCATTTCGCCCCTAATATTTATATTTATCAATCCATCTACACATTTATTTATAGTCCAAAATAGCGAGCATCCGAGGGTGCCCCGGGGGTGCGCCGTCATTACGATTTATTGTTTTCTTTGGTCATAGTTTGGGGTCTTTCTTACAAGAGTCCTTACACGGATTGTAAGATTACTTATTGTTGACCAAAAACTGGCTAAAGTCCCCCGCGAGTGTATTATAAATGCTCCAAAGTGTATTGTAGCCCTCGTGTCATTGCGTTTATTTTTTTCATAAAATATCGGTCCGATCACAGTAGCTAAATAAACAGATGGAGTTTAATTGGAATTTTATTTGCTTTTCTCTTAAACTAGTGTGGTATTTACATTGGCGTATCTGTTAAAAATATCAATAAGTACCAAATATTAGAAATTAATATTGAGTCACCTGTCTGAGTGTATTTATAGATACAATATTTCACCTATGTTTTATTTTTATAAGCTTACTGCTGCGTGTAACGTTTATTTTTAAAGTTCGCGCATGTGGACTCGATTGTCAAAATAATCTTAAAATTTATAGTACGAGTGGAATTAGGGTGTGAACCAACTCATATTCAATTGGTATCTGTTGGTAATCTGTGAAGGTTTATGCTGTGTTAAGGATGGTATGCGCCCTTAGCTGAACATCTGGTGTCGGGTGCGCGTGCACAGATCTATCGCTACTGACCTTTCCTACGCTGAACTTTATATTTGAAAGTATATGGAAATTCTCACAATTGACTGACTAAATTAGGAAATAGTTGATATTTGTGAATAAGTAAAGCGACATAGGATCATACCGCTGAAGATACATTTGATATGATTGCTATTGCTAAAATTATTCTGAGTGGTATAATTGAAACTGTATAACAGCATCTGCAAAGCATATTTTCAGTGTTCTTTTTTTAATTTTAATTAAAACAAAATTCCCAATAATCCCAAATTGTTTGTCAAAAATCCTATTTGACACGTGTCATGTCCGTACTGCATTCAGTTACGAGGAACAAGAATCTTGATACTTTGAATAATACTAATTATAAATTATCGTCAATATTATAATAATGATTATAACATTATTGTCGGGGGGGGGGAAATAAAAAACATATACTGGCGTTATTATGTATTATTTTTATTGTTATTCATCTTTTCTAAATTTACTTACCGAAAAGTAAAATTAGTATAATTATTAATTCTTATTCTTATGGGTCCGTTGGATAAAGGCAAAGTCTAGGGATAAGTTGCAATTATGACACTACTACAATGGAACAAGCAAGACCATGTTAGTAGATTACATTTGACTTAGAACTAACCTCAATATAAATGTCACTCAGACTATAAGACTGGTTTTATTACCTCAAACTGCCATTAACAACATTCGTAATTTTTATGTGCTCAAGTAACTTTTTTTTGTAGCGAACGGTGGTATCACCTTGTCTCTAATTAATTGTGACACGTGTTTTCAAAGATCAAGAAACACTGTTCGATATAATACAGCTTATACGCCGCAGTTCTCAATACTTGACATATTTATGTACACAGTAGGTGCAACGCACGAGACATATGGCGCACCAATTTATGAACCCGAGGACCCATTACCATTTTAAATATTATTTTTAGGGAATTTCGTGTCAGATCTCACTCGTCGGCTGGCCGTATATTAAGAGATGTGATCCTCTGATTAAGTTGCCTTGATATCTGTGAAGGCGAGTGCATTAGTATTTTCTGTTAATTAAGGGAACTTTCTCATTATAATATGGCTTCATTATGGTATAACATACATGTTATTTAAGTATTTCTACTATTCATTGCGTTTGATATTTAATTCGAAATCGAAGTCAATAGACCTAATACTTTTACATGTATAAGAAGTTTGTTTATGTTTACGTATTGGCGTTCACGATCGGCAATTAACAGTTTACTAGAATTAGTATGAATGGTTTAGTTGTGGGGTTGTGTAAAACAAACAAAGCTGGGTCAACCATGCTATTAAAGTTTATGAAACGGAAGCCGTCACCCGGCGTGGCATGTGCGCGTTCTTCGATCTGTCAATACCAACGACCGGCGCGCGGCGCGTGCGCACCTCACGCACAAGCAACTGTAGATCCGTCATTAACTAGTCATTTATCTCTTATTTAATGCCAAATTTGGTTAAAGAATTACTAATAGTGGGATAAGATATTCTAAATTAAGCTGTAACTAAAATTATAGATCAAATACTTACGTGAAAACTTTCAATACGAGTGTAATATAATTTAGATCTATGTCTTAGACAGTTTACCAAGAAGTTGAGTGCACCGATGGCTCAGTATTACCAAGTACCAGTACCAGTATTATCCAAGGATAGTTTTTTTGGGTCGGGGTATGCTTTGTGCCCGTTAATTAATTATTTGTAAAAACTCCTGCGACTCAATCATTCATTTATCAATTGCGGGTTGCCCAAGTGTCCGTGATAACTACTTACAGTGCATTGTCATATAACATGCAATTTTTCATTTGGTCAAGAAATACTTATCTGCTAAGTACTTCTTACTTACAACGGTACGAGTTTGCCTCGTACCTAACCGTAAACTTAAGATATTATTTTGCTACTAGATTTGATTTTACTAAAATATGATAAAGCACCTGTAACTAATCGGGCTGCCTACTGTGTCGAGGTGGGCAATGGATCGAAACCACCGGACATTGTGCCTGTACCAACACCTTGCACGCCTATTGTACACTTTCCACAAAAACTGTTACAATGTTAACACAAGTAGTCGCATTATGATATTATCTATTGTTAACGGTTTGGTCGAATGGAATTCCATAGAAAGATGATATTTTAAATTGTAATATAACTTTAACCTTGGTCAGTTCCGCATAAAATAAATAATCTGATTTAGCTGTCTATATTAGTAAATATATTTATAGAAACTTAGTAAATCTTTCTTTCTTAAAATTTAAATTAAATATTTTTTATCTAATCATATCTTATTTTTTTAAATCAATTTTAGCCAACATGGTATAAATAAAATTGAATTAAATTTCATAATAAATGTTTCTCGAGATTTGCTCATATTATTGTGTATTTCTGTAAGAAGTGAGACATTTAGAATTAAGTTCACATTTTATTTCCATTTTTAATGTAACAGTGTGTGTACTCATTGTTGAAGAATCAAATAAATAATCTAATTCTATGTATTTTCAGTGATTAAAAGTAAAAAGCAAACTACTCAGCGAATGTTACTTCTCATAGATAAAACTAAGATTATAATAAAAGGTATCACAACCCTACATGACAAGAAAAATAAATCTCCAATCCGAAGTTCCCTTTTGACGGAATGCTGAGTATAACCGTATCCAAAGGAAATATAAATGCTGTCCAAAGGCGAATATGCGGCAATCCCTCACACAAGTGGGTAAGGTGACTTGAATTTTTAATGTTACACTCAGACCGTTGCAAACCGTAACAGTTTTCTTGTCATTGGTAGAGTGGAGATGTGAGATAAATTTTGCAGAGTGGCCCCATCTTTTCGTCTGACATCAATCTTTAATGTGAACACGGGTTACATTCTATACTTGGCGTGTCTAATACCATTTGCGTACAAAGTATCAAGCTTTTACTTTGGGACCTTAAATAACCCAGTCTACTTGTCCACACCATAATAATATTGGTATTTAATAAGCGTGTTTGAAGGGTAGCTTCGAAATTGTTTTGTGTTATAAAAATACGACTAACGTGAATGTTCGCTTACAAAACTCGTAAATTGGAATCATCAGAACGAATGTAGGTGGAAATCGTTAACCTTGAAGGCGTCAATTAACTTCCTCATCGCGGTTGATAATAATGACAAGACTAAAACAATAGTTGTATTAGTTTTTATTTTTCGCCGCAATTGAAGGTCATGTTCGACAATACACAAAACAAAGTTGAGCGATTCGTCTCGCCATATAATTTCAGTAATCAAACGCCACGTCACTACGAGGCGCGGTCCGGAATCGATTAAGCGTTCCGTTTCCGGTGTTTTTATAGGGAATAATTATTGGAAAACTGATCAAACAATCAAGGACTGCTAGTATCCGTCGTTCTACTCAGATATTATAACAAAAGAAATCAACTCATAGAGCTGTAGATAATCTGTAGGTACAGTCAACTGTGACCGCTTCCTCGATAGATTTTATTTTTTCTTTGATAATTTGTTTTTACATTCAACGTGACGGTATAGTTTTTCCTTATCGATGCCCGCAGCCGTATTGGTCTTGTTGGGATCGCCGCGCCAGCGCACCTGTCCACAGCTGAGGAAAGCACCGTCGCTTTAATTATTATCTTGTTTTTGTACGATTTAATATTGCGACTAGGGAAGTAGATCACCTCGTTGATTACGAAAGTCTTTATGTTGTAGTTTTTTAATAAGATTCATTGAAGCGTTTCATTATTTTTATTTATTGACAGTTTTCGTTTGTCAACGATTAATAATTAACTTGAATGAGAATAGCTGTTTATTTAATATGATATTCGTATTATTTGAGTTAAACATATAAGTAAATATAAATTCTACTTTTATCTCAATTTATTCTTGAAAACAGATAAATTTAACTCACAATATAAGTAGTAGTAATAAGTTTATTTACATTCCTAGACATTATTCATCCGATTGAAGCGTCTAATTTTAATAGGCGTGTGAGTAATACGTTCTCGTACAAGTCTCGGTCAGATAAGGCCTATATTTAAAGATGCCCGTTTGTAATCGTGTGTCGCAGCTGAGATGATCATTATTTATAAACTGATAATAATAACTAATCTAAGAGTTAGTATTAGTGCCATAACCACATTTTATGGCTGCATATCTAGTGACAAACTGAGTGCGTGGCTCGAGTGAGGCGATGTCAGCAGGTTGATGATACAACCCGTAAACGACGACCACGAATGCGCTGCTAATGGACTATTAACCTCCTGCCGCTAATTATTAATATTTTATTTTTATTACCCGTCTGTCTATAATTAACGATCGCTTTCCGGTTCTCGTATACAGTTGATATTTTGAAATGCTAATATTTGCTTAGCGTTGATTGAAAGGTCAACGGTTTTGGTGACATGCTTTAACAGACTCTATTAGCTTGGTGATATAGAGTTACAAAGTTTCATCGTATTAAGTTACTATGGAGATATGACGATTTGATTTGTTATTAATTCCAAAATATTATGATAATGTGAGTGTAATATGATATTTTATAATATCTGTAAATTGTATAACAAATATGAATATTAATGTTGTCATAATACTATTAATAAAGTGATTCTTATCTCTCATCTCGAAATAGATGGGACGATCAGGAAACATATTTGTTATTACATGGTTAACACGTGTCCTAAATCATTTTCGTGGATGATCCGTCAAACTTATCTCGAATGTCAAGGGTTGACAGCATTTCGTGGCATCCGTTCCGGACAACGGATAAACCTTTACAATGTAGAGCTATTATAAGACTTTGTTAATTCAAAATATACTTTGAGATGAGTGCATAAAGCTCGGTTTCGCGTACGATTCGATGTTTTACCTACTACTTTTCTAACAATTGAAAACTTTAGTCACATTTTTCAAAAAGCTTAATATTAGTATGTGATATTTTATATTATAACTTTCTTGTATGCTCATAAAGTTGCTTTTCGTTTGCGTGTAAATATCATAATTCCTACAGAGCGGAAGGAATAGCTCAGTGTGTGGCTCTGCATTTGTGTTATTAAATGATTTATGAAGCAGGATTACTAGGAGCGTGGTTTGTCGAACAATTTTCGGAGTTATTCTTGTTAATATTGAGTATGATTTTGTTTGTGCAACATATTAGTTAATCATGCACGGTAGCCGTGTGTTGATCTCAATGTAATTGAGTTAACTGACGTACTGATGACTTATTTGACAGAGTGAGTCGTCTGTTATTCCGTTGTGTATTATCATAATCTACGAGGGATTAGTTTATGTGTTTATTACTGTTTATCATTCTTAGACAGCGGTTTATAAACTCTGCTTTTAATTAGGTAGCGAGTAGCCGTGAAATTTAGTCATTTATTTTTAAGCACAGATTGTGGTTGTAATTGTGATTGATGGTTAATAAGTCACGACTGAATTATTTAAATACAGATCGTATTTTAGATTTTAATAATCAATTATGGAATAATTAAAGTATGTTGGTCATTATTATCATGCTTATCAGCCCATATACGTTCACTGCTGAACGTAGGCCTCCCTTGAAGGGGGTATTGCCATATTCACCATGCTTGGTAGGCGGATTGGTGACCGCAGAATTACGTGCAGCAAATACATAGGTCAACGTTGCTGCCCGTTACCTGGTGTAAGATTGTCAAAGATGATGATACGACAACCTGGACCAACTGCTTATCGTGCTTTCCGAGGCACAAAGGGTAAGACACTCATCCAATCAGATCCGGAAAGAAATCTTTGATATTACACAAAGATTTTTTGTCCGGAGCGGGAATCGAATCCACGACTAACGAGATTTAAGGTGAGCCTTATACCGCAGCGGTATTGTTCCATAATAGATTAAACAATAATGTGGTTTAATTTCAAATGAATAAATCCCTTGGCAGATTTATCAGCTGGAATAAGTAATCAAATTAGTAAACATTTTATTGAACCATAAAACATATGAGATCTATTAGATCCCTCGCAGCGATTCATCCTTGGCGCATTATAGTTCCACATCGAGATATCAAATTGATAAGTGAGGCACATTCGCGACGGGCGGGCAAGGCATTATGAAATTGGCCGTACGTTAGATGCCGTTACTTCCGATAAAATATAACCGGCGCGGCTGCTCATATCTGTCGGACGAAGTACCGATCGTTTCCTAGTATACTCACGTCCGACACAAGTATCATTTCTGCTTATTAGATAATCAATAACACACCAATACATTAACACTTTTAATAGTTATGACAGAGCAGGTTTGTGCTGTTGTTTATGTTTTTACGATAAGATATATACGGATAATATTATTTTACTGAAACGAGACGTAACCCCATGAGGTGAAAGTTGGCAGTATTCAAATTAGAAAATGTTGCCCACCTGTAGTATAAGCGCATTTAAGTTGTCATCTTCAACATGGGAACCAAATGGCGTTTTAACTTCTTATCATGTCGTTTGTCATTAGCGTTATAAAGTTACCGGACGTGTTATTAGGGCCGTATATCAAACTAATGTAATGCTGAAAGCTATTGAGTAGTTTTTCATGTAGCGTTGCTAGTTATATGAGTGTTAGTTAATTATATTGTGTCTTTATTAAGACAAAGTTAAAACAAATTTATGAGCAACATTTTAAACAAAGAAATCATCGAGTACCAATTTGATTGTGTGTGATTTTTATAATAATATTCGTAAAATAAGGAGTTTGTAAGCTATCTTAAAACTAACAATAATAGTCCTCCTAATAATAACCAGTACTTCGAGTCTTATAGATAAGGCGGAGTACACAGATTAATTAACAGACAGACAAAATAAAAAGTACCCTATATTGTACCTTATAAAATTAGCTACCCGCTAGTACCTAACGTCCCGTCAAAATCGGCCCGGTTGTTACTGAGATTAGACAAACCAGAGATTAGATTTTTTTATTGTGTTTGTTTTCATTATATCATAATGTCATTAAATAAAAATCAGTTATTTTGCTATTACAAACAGACACTTCAATTTTATTTATTTGGATAAATTATTGCTTTTGTTACGACTGATTTATTGGACAGGTTTAAAAGTTTATTTTTGATAAAGATTTTACGCAATAACTATAATTTTAATATTATACTTATTGTTGTGTTTACTGCTTAAAGTCGTTGCGAATATGAATTTAATCTTAGGAAACCCACACCTTTGTATTAACTTTCCCAATGCTGGAACGTCTTGTAGATTTCTTAATCAAAATAAGACAAGAAGACTCTTGATGAAACTATGATTTCTTATGGTGTTGTATTGATACTATAAACTTTAGGATGTGTTATTGCAACGTAAATGTAGTGAGTTTCTGTCCGTGTGATGTGCAGTATATTGGGACGTAGATCGGCAGAGGGGCATCGACGTAAGGTTAGAGATTTATGTCCTCATAACGCGCCGTTCCTCGCCAACCAAACGTTCAAACGTATTGATTTCATTTCTAACATTCATTTTTAAATAGCTTGGCTCTTTTAGCTTGTACGAGGCTCTACGAGTTATGTTATATGTTGGCACTGAACTATGGACTTGAGCGCACTACCTAACTATAAACTAGTGGATACTGTGACCAATAAAAAATAAGTAAATGACTGATTTTTATTTAATTGCCTGCACTAAATTAAAACAATGAGTGATAATTATTTGGTTGTTACTAGGTAGATATGCTCCGCAGGTTTTACATTCGGCTTTCTGATTTGTGGTAGTATTAAATTTTACAGCCTATATTTTTTTCACATTATTTATTAATGTTTTACTCCATGTTACAAACTACGGGTTATAAATGTAATCCAAATTTAAACAGCTTAGGATTTGTGTGACAAATAAGCCATACATATTTATTATATCAAAATATTTATCTCACAACGTCTTAAATAGATTGCAATTTGTGTCATATTGAGGAACAGACCACAGGTTATATTTTAGAGAAAAGACGGATTTGGTATCTCGGCAACTAAAAAAATAATATTATGAACTATCAAAAATATATAAAATAAAACCAGCCATTAAAAAACATAAAATGTATATTCAAAAAGAAATTTGAATTTTGAAATTTAGTTGGTATGTGGTAAACTTTATCGTAAAGTGATCAAAAATGTTAAAATTGTATGTATAAAAGGTTGATCAATCTGTAACATTCAACAATTACGTGGATTATAACTATGCTTTGCCATGAATCAGTTGATAAACGTGAACTAAGGTCACATTCTGCGGATGACTTCATGTCTAAGTGTAAGTTACAGCAAAATTTCGCATTTTATTAGTCGGATGTGTTATGTATCGCGTGACATCTTGGAGCCTGATTTTTATACGTATATCCATTTGCTGTAGTTTTCATCCATATATCATAGCTAAGTCATGGCTAAGTCGTGAAAGGAAACGATCATAAATGTTAGTTGGAGTCTAGTATATTTCCTTTCATGACTACTGCTGTCGTTAAAAAATATATACGTAAGTCTAGGTGCTTAATGTTAAGAAATGCTTTTAATTTCAATTAATATTCCAATAAAATTATGGCGGAATATTATATTTTTCCTGTCAAGTTATTTTTCTTCTTAGATCAGTCGCAAGCTGTATGATCTGTAATGTGTAAGGTTTCTGTCTACTTGTTGAGATATTAATCTATAATTATCTAACAATTAAAAAGAAATAACCTGCTCACAAGTTCGTTCCTTTTATTGAAATATTTGTCGGGACACATACTGTACATAAGATATAAGTATGTACTGAGTTTATATAACCTCCATGGCGTAGCGGTAGAAGTCTAGTTTTAAGACTCGGAGGTCGTGTGCTTGCCCCACACCGGGTCTGATTGCTCGATTTACTACCCTCCGTGACCCAGAAAGCGCATAAACCGCGGTATTGATTGTTAAAACATCATTTATGAGCATTGTATACCAGGGAATGGGCAGCAATGCCCGGTAAGACGTAGGGTAAGTAACTACTTAGTTACTTACCCTACGTAGTACTATTACTTAATACTGTGGTCAGCTACCCGCATGCCAAGCGTGGTAGCTACGGCAAAATCCCTCCTTTGGGAGAGACCTACGTTCACCAGTGGACGTTATACGGGCTGATGATGATGATACATAATTCGTGCTCTTACTAAAACCCCAGGTACTGCTGCTCCCCGGTAAAAATATTGAATTTAATTTTTAGCGAAGTAACATGTATTTAGTGCTATGTTTTAATATACTAACGGATATACCTAATGCATTTTAATGCTAGTCGTGTTATTAAAAATGACTGGTAATCCCAGTTTCAAAATAAATTAAAAAAACAAATACTCGACATATATTTAATGAGACTCTTATCTTAAGTGTATCCATAAATTATGTTCTAAAACGTATAAAATAAACATACATTATAAAAATATTAAAATAATACGATAATATGGTGCTTCGTATGAGTTGAGAGATATTAGAAATCGAGTTTGGACCAAACTTGAAGTTATAAATAATATCAAATTAATATAAAGTAGGTAATAAAACAAAAATGTATTCATTCGACTGTTTTTAATGGAATGCAGCTATAAGATAAGAGATCTGGGCTAATTCCAATTACTATTAAAATATGAATGATTTAAATAAAGTATAAAACTATCAATATTTTTAATTAATAGAAGACTTAATTAGATATTTATATAAGCCTTAAAAGGGATTTGCGGTAAAAAAAAACAATTTATTGTTGTTTTGTTTACTTAACGACTTTGCTGTGAAACTTGGCTTGTTTGGGAAATAGAATTGAATAAGTCGTAATTTATAGTGCACAGTTTATGTGGATGCACGTGTAAATTATTTTTTATAAGAAAAATGCTATTAAAAATGAAAATGCTCAAATATATATAATATGTTCCCTAGAAATTAGGTGAGTTAATAAAAAATGTGTGGTTTTACAGACGTAACTTCCGAACTAACCGTAAAATCTTCATAAAATGTCAAATGTGGTGTTTGTTTCTACTGGCTGTCTAATAATATACAATTATATTAATATACCTGGGATTTAAGGTAGGTTTTTTTTTTTTTTTTTTTTTTTTTTTTTTTACTACTTTTAGGCTTACGTTTGACCTTAATCTCGCTTGATGGAAGGCGAAGATAAGGCCTAAGATGATACACGCTTGCGTAGAAAGTGTCTGTTCACTTTAGCCTTAAAGATGTCCAGATTATAGCGTTCCGGAAAAACTGACGCCGGCAGAGAATTCCACTCCTTAGCCGTCCGCATTATGAAAGAAGAAGCAAATCGCTTCGTGCGTATTGAAGGAATGTCTACAACAAAAGGGTGAAACCGCTCGCCGCGCCTAGTCGTCCGGTGATGGAAGGGTGAAGGGGGAATCAGGTTATGTAGAACCTCCGCACACTCCCCGAAATGCAACCGATAAAAAACTGATAGGCAGGCCACTCGTCTACGGTGTTCGAGGCTCTGAAGACTTGCCTCCACCAGTGAGTTATTGCCTATGACTCTCTTCGCTCGGCGCTCCAATGAGTCCAGAGCATCCAGCTGATATCCAGCAGACCCATCCCAAAGATGAGAACAGTATTCCATTGAGGAGCGAACTTGAGCTCTGTAAAGACTTAAGAGCTGCTCCGATGTGAAGTACCGCCTCACCCTGGAGAGAATGCCAAGTTTTTTGGCTGCAGTGTTTGCAATGGACTCGATGTAGTGACCGAAGTTTAGATTAGAAGAGAGGTCAAGCCCTAGGAGCTCAAGATGGTCGCTGATCGGAACGGAGACATTCCGGAAAGTCGGAGTCAGTTGGAATGGACTCCGTTTCGCCGAAAAAAGACACGCCTGTGTTTTTGAGGGGTTAAACCCAACCAGGTTGGCATCACCCCATAAGGAAACAGCCTCCAAGATCGAGTTCACCCCCTCAATCATCGACTCCCTGAACGACTGGACCATTGACCCCGACTTCGCATCAGACAAGTATCTCACCGAGACTGTGCTGTCGTTTGCATACCCAAAGATACCGGGAGTAACTAGCAGGTCGTTTATGTGCAGCAAAAAAAGAGTCGCGGAGAGAACAGATCCCTGAGGGACACCGGCATTAATACTAAGAAGATCGGACGAGGTGCCATCAATGACAACTCGAATCGACCTTCCCCTCAAGAAATCCTGAATCCAGGTACAAAGTACAGGAGCAATACCGTAAACCGGAAGCTTACCAATGAGACTTGCGTGCCAAACCCTGTCAAAAGCCTTAGAGATATCAAGAGACACGGCAAGAGCCTCACCGTGTCTCTCAATGGCTTCGCTCCATAAGTAGCATATACAAGAAGATCCCCAGTAGACCGGCCTCGACGGAATCCGAATTGACGGTCACTAAGGAGGTCGTTGTCTTCCAGGTATGCCAGGAGACGGTTGTTTAAAACACGCTCCATAACCTTACAGAGTATGGAGGTGATTGCGATTGGTCGGTAGTTGGCAGGGTCGGCACGACTACCTTTCTTGGGGATCGGTTGAACGTTGGCAATCTTCCAGGATGCTGGAACTATACCAGTCTTCAGGGATAAACGATAGAGGCGAGTCAAAACAGGAGACAACTCAGGCGCACATGACCGCAAGACAATGGCAGGAATGCCGTCAGGCCCACTAGCCTTATTCACATCTAGAGTGCTGAGAATTTTAAGTACCACTTTTTGCCGAATGTGCACCTCAGGCATAGTGGAAGTGCAATGTGGTAGCCTGGGTGGACTTTTACCAGCAGCATCTAGTTGTGAATTCTTCGCAAATAGAGACGCAAACAAGTCTGCTTCCTCTTTGGCGGTGTCAGCTAATGAACCGTTCGGCTTCTGCAGTGGCTGCAAAGAGGACCGACAGAAATTGACTTCGACCGATTTGGCAAGAGACCAAAAAGCTTTACTCCCAGATGGGTAAGATGCTAGTCTGGCTCCAATGCGGCCAATATGGTCAAAGCGGGCCTTGCGTAGGGCACGTTTGCAAGACTTGGCAGCACTATTGTAAGCTTTCTTCAGTTTCCGAATATTTGGCGCTTTGCGGGCTCGAGCATCCGCCCACACTTGGTAAGCAGAGTGCTTATGTGCTTCAGCACTATCACACTCAGCGTTGAACCATGGACGGGCTTTGTCTTGGAGTGAGATGTCAGAAAATGGAATGAAATATTCCATAGCCTGACATATCACCTCAGAAACAGCCTCCGCGCAGCGAGTCGGGTCGTCTGAAGAGAAGCATAAGCGCAGCAAAGTGTAAGACGCGAAGAAATGCCGCAGCTCATCCCAATCTGCTGACTTGTATCGCCATACTCGCCTAGTCCCCGTGAGATCGGGATCGGGTGGCGAGTAGACAGACACAGATTTCACCAGACAGTGGTCGGAGCTACCCAACGGTGAGGAAACCGCGACTTGATATCGGTCTGGATCGGTTGTCAGCAGAAGGTCTAAGCAATTGGCCGTATGGCTATCAATGTCAGGCACCCGTGTCGGCCCAGTCACCAGTTGGCAGAGACCAAGCGTCAGTGCAGATGCATACGCTAATCTCCCAGCATGGTCGGTGTTCTGGTATGGGTACAGCCACTCCTGGTGGTGGGCATTGAAGTCCCCCAGAAAAACTAGCTGCGCCGATGGGTACCTGAGCTGAGCTAATTCAGCCGAGTCCGAAAGGTACTGAAACAACCTGGTTGTCTCCATGTTGTCGGTGTGCGACCGATAGACACTGGCATAGAGTATCTGCTCCAAGCCAGTGTCCACCAGAACCCATAATACGGAGAAACTGGAATCCTCAATGTTACGGAGACGTCGAAAACAGATGTCATCGCGAGCATACACGCAGGTGCCAGCGCGTGGCTTAAAATTGTGCTCCAGGGTGTACCCTGGGTAGCGCAAGTATGCTGCGTCAGCTGGACATCTGATTTGCGTCTCCGTAAGGAACAGCAGATTTGGTTTTTCGGTCTCAAGGTGGTGATGGACCGGGATGAGATTGGAGTGCAGACCTCGGATGTTAGAGAGGTGCACTTTTAGTGCGAGGGAGTGCAACCGCTGTTTTACCAGTTTCCTATTTTTTTTATTCATTTAATTTTTGATGGCGAACAGACAAGCAGGAATGGGACAGTTGGGCGAGGTATGGCAAGAGCGAGTACCGCGCAATACATTCGTAATGCTGCACCGACGGGAGACTGATCTGGAGCGCGCGGGGACGCCCTAACCCCCCCAGAGATGTTCACCGGGCCCTCGCATCCGGTCGCCAACCGGCACGGTGACGCATCCTGGGATTTTTCGCTAGTTGGCGGGGCAGCCTTTCATAGGTGGCTTTCCTACTAATTGGGCCCCCTACTACCTGCGGTCGGCCAGCGGAAGACCGTGCTTAGGATCCCGCTACCCTCCGCGAACAGTCACCCAGCACAGACACCACGCAGCACCGGAACCGGTTCGCAATACCACACAACTGCCCAGACTCCCCTTCCACGATGGCTACTCAAGGCAACATGCCGGAACGCGACAAAAATCACTTGGCGGCATGGCTTTGCCTTGAGGGTGGTGACAAACCGCGGTCGAAACCTACCACCAGATGTGCTGTTCATTTGGCGCTACCCAGGGGACACGTGTGGGTGACTAGAGCTAAAGCCCACGGAAGCGAACAGCATTATCTGGTTAGGTATATATTCAAATCTTAATTATTAATCACGGACTAATCTATAGTAACAAGCTGTAGGTGCCCGGCTTCGGCCGTCAGAACAGCCCGTTCTCGCATTACCTATGATTTTTCCAAAATTTTATTTTATAGATATTTGATTGATTGATTTGATTTCCCTCAGATGTACCTACACAATAAAAAAAAATAAGCCAAATTAATCAAGTAGTTCTGAGGTTCAGCGCGTATCTGCATACATTTTGGTGATTCATTATTATTTAAATACTAGCGGCCCGCCCCGGCTTCGCACGGGTGGACTTTTATACCCTACCCCTGCCCTACCCTACCCCTGCCCTACCCTACCCCTACCCTAACCCTACCCTACCCCTACCCTACCCCTACCCTACCCCTACCCCTACCCCTACCCCTACCCCTACCCTACCCTACCCTACCCCTACCCTACCCCTACCCTACCCCTACCCTACCCCTACCCTACCCTACCACTACCCTACCCTACCCCTACCCTACCCCTACCCTACCCCTACCCTACCCCTACCCTACCCCTACCCTACCCCTACCCTAGCCCTACCCTAGCCCTACCCTACCCTACCCCTACCCTACCCCTACCCTTCGCCTACCCTACCCCTACCCAAAAGTATCCTATGTCCTTCTCCCAGTTCTTAGCTACCTCCCTAGCAATTTTCAGCCAAATCGGTTCAGCCGTTCTTGAGTTATAAATAAGTTGAGTGTAACTAACACGACTTTCTTTTGTTTTTAAAATGTATTCTGCTATTCGGGACGGAAACAAATCCAACAAATCAAAAACCATGGCAATCGGTCCAGCCGTTCTCGAGTTATAAGTGTTGTAACAAACACGACTTTCTTTTATATATATAAGATGTAAAAGATTAGGTATGAATAGTTCTAAATGCAATTATTGAATTAAACAAATGTTACAGCGATTGTGGTAGAATAAAAGTTATTTTTTATTTATTCTAACCAGTAGTCTAAATATGTCACTAGTTTTATATTATATTGATATCTTACTTGGTTGATAACAAAATATATATGTATTTCAATGAAAGCTATATACATAGCTACATTGCATTGAGCCGTACAATATGGCTATGGCTATAGTGACAGCCTCCGTAGCGTAGTGGTATTTGGCTCGCTTTAAATCTTGGAGGTCGTGGGTTCGATTTCCATGCCGGACAGGCAATCTTTGTGTAAATTCTAAGATTGCTTTCCGGGTCTGGTTGGTTGAGGGACTATCCTCCGTGCCTCGGAAAGCACGTTAAGCCGTTGTTCCAGATTGTTATAATATCATCTATAATAATCGTATATCAAGGAACGGGCAGCAGCGTTTCTTTGTGTGGTACAACATTATACAGTGGTCACCAACTCGCCTGCCAACCGGAGGAGGGTATTTGCCATAGTCACCACGGGGTGACTATGGCAAATACCCTCCTCCGGGAGGAGGCCCATGTTCAGCAGTGGACGTTATACGGGCTGATAATGATGATGATATAATGAAATTTATTGGGAGAATCATTAATTATTAACACATTTACGGCCGTAGATAACTAAAGATTTTTAATTATCTTAATGTTGAATATTGATATGGTCACTATAAGATGTTGTTAGGTTATCTAATTACGTAATAACTTAAGACAGAAAGACCCTTAAGTAGGAAATGAATAAATTAACCGACTTCGTATTACATGAATCTCACAACTTTTTACGGTAGAAGAACTGAATTGCGAGACTTGTTTTTTTTACAAGTTATGGCATACATATTTCATTAAACCATACATTATGGGACAGTTGTACAAAACCCCCTAAAATACTAAAAGTCATAATGCCTCAATCTCATCGCCAGCGACCGCCCTGAGCCGAAGTCCAAGCCCCACAGGGGCGCCCTCTTGCGCAGGTTGCTTAGTTTGTGGTTTTTAAACCATTTATTAAGGCTGGAGCTCTGCTCGCCTTTAAGCCCGGTCTAGTAGCAAAAGCCTCGTGGCTAACTACGTATGTCCGTCAGAAAAAAAACATACATTATGGCTATGGCTATAGTGAAATTTATTGGTTGCATCATTAATCATTAACACATTTAAAGTCGTAGATAATTAAAAATCTATTACAGACAGGTGATCCTTTTTTTTTTGGCTTTGTAAGAAAAGGGTTGATAAACATTTTCTTAAAATTAAAAATTATTATTATAATATATGGAGATTGTTTTTCTTTCAAACAGAGCATTGTTTATTTATTACTGATGTATGTTAAGTGGAATACTGATATTAAAATATTATGATTAGGTATATAACTTTATCTGGACATAGGTTCATATGCAACAATATACCTACTTAAAACTTACCCCGTAAAATAGCATTGTGGCTAACTGCCGCACTTAGAACTTAATCATTAGTACTACAGAAAAGTTAAGGTATCGACCTATACGATTCAATCCTGCATTGGATTTTCATCGATCCAATGTATAATCATTTAATTTCCAGTAATATTACCTATTCTATTTCATACCGCCGACACAGGTGCCGTTGACACCGAATCGTTTTGTCTCTAAACCATCCACGGGTTCCTATCTCGAGTAACTAAAAAGGTGTCGTTAGTAATGGTTTTTGAAACATCATAAAGATGTCATGGCGACTGTTACGTGATTGTAGCTATCTCCCGGCGTAATAGAGAGCGCGTAAAGTTAGTCTCGAGATATGTGGACTGGGCGGTGAAGAATCAACTTTGCTTGGTGTGTGATATTTGTATTGGAAATACTTTTTAAATGTTTTAATTATGTGGGTTATAAGTGCACAAATATACTTATATATTTGTACATATTTTCCCAAAATTATATTTGAAAAATGAATGATACAGAGTTTCTATGGACCTAGGAAAGGAAAGCGTTCTAAGTAGCTGAACCTATTACCTACAATTAACTTTTTTTAATATACCTACAATTATTTGTTACTTATCTTAACTTTTGTGATTGTAAGAAACCTTAACTTAATTTTATTACTACGAAGGCTATAAAAATTATGCTATTATTTTAAATTAATATAATATGCAAGTCAGTTCCTACTGAATTAAAAATTGTAAAGTAAATCCCAGCCGTCAGTTCTCCGTGTACAATATTCATCTATGTGTTCAGCGGTTGATGTGTTATTTAAAATTTTACCCCGGAAATTGCAGTTGTTTTGTGTTTAAAATTGAAAGTTACATCGTTTGCTTTATTATTTAGCAAAACATTTTAATTAATTATTCAAAAGTGGTGCTAAATATATGGATATAATCTTACATGACTAACTTAGTAGTAGCTGAGCTGATTTTGGCCACGGTCGCTTATCTCTAAGGAATATAATAAGCTTACTCCCTATTCCTTTACTCTTTAAATCCAGTGGGTCGGATCTACCGGCAGGACCGGCAGCTTAACGCGCACTCCGAGGCACGAGTGAATCAGCATTCAGCACCCACCTCCAGACTTGGAGCTGGTAATAAGATATGATAGTTAAAAAAAAATTAGCAACATATTTTTAAGTCGTTATTGAACCCGGGAACTCGTTAGTTACGGTCGAACATATTACCGCTAGATCAATGAGGTCAACAAGGAAGTTTTCCTAAATAATATAATAAAAGCGTTAATGACATCTTATGGAGATATTATTTTTGTCACTACTTGTTTGCCACATAAAAACTTATTGTCCGCTAAAATATTTATAATTTTTGTGTTAAACTCGTAGAATTGACGTTGCAAAAAACAAGTCTAGATCTATATTATTTCATGTTTTGCACCACTAGAAAAACGAAGTGACAACGTTTATTCACATTTCATTCGTAACAAGGCAAAAAACATTTTGTCATTTCTTGACAAAAACATATTGTGTTGCTGACGGTACCCAAGTTTTTAATCACTTCATAAGTCACCTGGCGAGCATTGTCCACACTTATCTGGTAATTTTTGATAGCCTCTACACACTTAACACTTGGAATTGTTTCTGATAGTTGTTTATTTATTTTAATGGCACCTCGGCCCTTAAAGCATTCCACTAATCAAGGAAAGTGCACTCTCAAATGAATATGATGTGCAGTAAAGGTAATTGATTGTTATCTAGTGGTTGGCTCCGCGTGTGGCTATGTAAGATTTTAGATAGATTGAGCTTATTTTATTACACTTTTATCATACTTATGTAACCCGGAACTTAGTTAACAAGTGATTCCTATAGAATAAAACAAGGTTTTTTTATGCTCCAAATAAAGCACTTTATTTGAGCATTTACTCTTTTAATTTTCTTTATCACATACATTACGTACCTACTGTTTTATTTATGCATACATTATAAATATATTATTGAGCACCAAAAATGTCTAATTCCGATGCCTTCGTAGACCGAAATTTTGAGAGGCACGCGTACTGTAAAGTAGACCTACAGTTGTACAAAATTTCCCTAATCTTAAGTCATCATTCCCCAATCTCCCCGCCAGCGCCTGAGCCGAGGTCCAAGTCCCACAGGGGGCGCCCTATTGCGTAGGTTGCTTAGTTGTTATTTTTTAAACCATTTGTTTAGGCTGGAGCTTTGCTAGTCTTTATGCCCGGCGAAGTAGCAGAAGCCTCCTGGCTAACTTCATAATGTCCATCCGAAAATAATGTCTATAACGAATAAACTTACTAACATTATGAATAATCAGCGTAAATGAATAAAAAACACTCAAGGGCACTGAAGCGCAGCGGATTAGTCTTGGTACAAATTTATGAAATTGTTCCGTCATAAAAATGTCTCCTGCAATTTCAATGCATAATGTTACGTAATAATAAAATATTGATCGGTCCGATCCCCCTGCAATATTTATGCTTGATTACCCATCACTATCTGTTAGCGGAAATTTTAATTTATGCTTCAGAGAGACTGTTTGTTTTTATGTCATAGCTACTTTTTGCAGCAAAAACTTCGTTTCTATCTATCACGGAAGTTACGAAAAGTTTGTTTTTGACCAAATAATAGACAATGCTCGCTCAACGGTGATAGGAAGATTCCACTAGCATTTCACACAATCATATTATTTCGACAGTTGGCATGATTACGTTCGATATAAGCAGTTAGTTCGTGTTTTGCAATAACGTCTTTTGTCTGATACTCGAAACCGATAAATTTCATACAGCAATGATTGGCTACGCTCGGAATGCTAATCTGCGCGGAATGACTGGACAAAAACCAAACACTGTATTGCAGATTTTTTTCCATCAATTAAAGCCTTTTATCTTCTGGATGATTAACGATGCTTTCGATAACATTTGGTTTAGGGAAATTAAATAATATTACGCTTAATTTGGTATCGATGTCGTTATTAAATCTCGTATACGAAGGAACCCGAGTTTTTTTGTGGTTTTCGTCGTTTCGTACTTTCCTATAATTATTTTTGTGTGGTTTATAATGAAGAGCCAACGATAACAATATCGATTGTTCATGGATCGAACGGAAGTTGAAATTTGAACCTTGTCATGGCGAAGCGACAACCGTGACTGAACCCACAAGCGTTTCACCTCACATTTGTTTTTTTTTATTGTTCTCCTTTTCAATAGTGGATCTAGCGATTTACTTGGTTTGTCGATGTGGTTATAAGACGGCTCTGTTGTTATTATCGAAACTATTGTTTCTCGATAGCGACTTTGGTGCGTGACATTTTCTTTAACAAGGATTTTTATAACTCTAATTTAGTAGAACATATATACCGTTTGTACTTAGCGAGCAAGACCGACTGTTGACGTTTGTCAATATATTCATCGTTGTAGTAAAATGAGCGGAGAGCAGGCGTGTCGGCGAGGCTCCTATCTAGATTGCAGACTTCCAAGAACAGAGAGTCTGCTACCAAATATCATGACTGTCGTCTTACAAATGAGAAAATTTCGCTCTAATTATTTATGAATGTGTTATCGTCATATCTCTGGAGCTCACGATCCGGCCTCCGTGCGCACGACACGAGCAAAACCGCAATTAGCAAATGTGGCTTTCTTTGTTCTCGCTCGCACGTTTTGCCATCGGTTAGTAACTATTACTATAAGTATGTACCTATTGAGAGAAGAGTAGTCGACGATCGTTAATAAACCTCCATTACTTTCATTAAGGGATATCTGCGGACAGTCCGCGTATCGAGATGTCGGCCTGCCGTCATGCCATCGACACATAACGAAATTAAACGCGATGACGCTATCGAAGCGCGCGCATCGTCGTTCGCTGCTCGCTCGTCGCCGCTATCCGCGCGCACACTTAATTGCAAAATGCCAATGAATGTCGATAATATATTTAAATCGCGACACCAAGCACAGAACGCGACGTCATCTATGTAATCCTAAATCTCGTTATGGACACGACTCGAATACCTAGGCATCTGTTATAAATTACGGTTCAGATTATCGTATGATCCAATCGTAAATTAAGACAAGATACATAATTAAGGCGAATAAATAAAATGGTTGGCATTTCGACGGGAGCACGTTCGATTCTGCTTCACGATATACTCTCCATTTTGAGCTATCAGACCCTTTTAATAAAGTGTAGTTTGATTCGTTACATTTAATTGCGATTCAATCGCCAACAATATTGAAGAAGCCGAGGAGTGCGGAGGCGGGACGAGACTCTGAATGTCACGACAAGATTTTTAATTACGTAGAAGATATGATCTAAGAGCCGCGTCCCCATAGTATGCGAGACACATCGCTAAATTACAATTCAATAATTATTATATCTGTTGAAGTTGAAAAGAAGATTTTTAATTAATGACATGTTAATAAGACATATCGTGAAGGTTGAGGATAAAGAGTGAACTCCACTGTTGTGTTGGTAAGAAGGATGGTACAGGTGGTCTTCAAGCAGGGGTTCAGTAGCACGTGCGAGGCGGGCGCAGGCGCTGCCGGTGTCGGCCGCGCTGCCGGCTGCGCTAGCCGCGGTCTCCATATGCTCCCCGGTTTATTTTCGTTCTTCTAATGCGTCTTCGCTGTCGTCCGGAGGACAATTAAAAATACAAAAAGTGAAACGTTTGTTTCAGACGTTCATTGTCTCTGTTATTAATAAATTCATTTTACTGAGTTGAAGTCGACGTGTATTTTATTCGCTTTAAGTGGTTTCACATTGTTTTATATTTATGTGAGGCTATTTTTGGTACAGACATTATAATGCAGTTTGTGGGGGAAGATGTAAAACGGCTCACTCTTGCTCCATTAGGGATATTTGAAACTTTGAGAGTGCACTCATAAATTCGCTTTTGCTGGTAATAACATAGGCTAAGAATAGGACTCTATTGTTATTATATTTTACTTATTTAATTTAGGTACTAAATATGTCTGTGAAATACGTTTGATGGAAGCTAAGTTGGGGTTGTGCGGCGGTTTATTCATATGTATTGCATAGTATGGTTCGTTATTCATGTAAAAGATTAAATCTGTCTCATTGGCTTACTACCGTCATACCATAAATAGCCAATATTAAAAAATCTGATTGTTACATATTGTATGTTTCAATGCTAAAAAATCGAATTAAATATTGTGTAACGTTAGCCGCCGGTTATCCACACGACACGTTTGGATCGACTACATATACTAGTACAAACCTACAAAAAAGAATAACCCGCAAAAATTATCTATTACACAACATTAGTTACTACAACACTGCAGTAGGATGATTTTATGGTATTCTGGTTAATGGATACTCACTCAATTTATTGATCATCGAGTATCAATAGGTCCATGATTCTTCTGTTCCATCCATATCTTTGTTACTGGTACTGGCAACATGTAAATAATTATACTTCAGTTATGGAAAATACCTTTGAATTATACTGTATTGAGATTGAGATGTCTTTGTACACATATTCAGGAAGTTGAGCAATATAGGAAGTGTCTCAAGTTACTCTCGAATGTAGAAATTTACTGTACAATAATTGCTATTGGAAATAGACCAGCGACTTGTTTAATTAAAGTAATTCGATCAAATTCGATATTCAATATGAAGAAAGTATTGAAAATTTTTAATAGTTAGTAGGAACTTTTGATTCCTACTGACTATTAAGAACTTTCAATACTTTTTTTCTGGCACTATGAACTGCTGAAGATTAATGTCTAAAATCGTACAACCTTTTTATATTTTGTCTATGTGTTTATACTTTTTTACCCGTCATTTTGATGAAATGTTTTATTAAAATTATTTTTCAGTGGGAATTAACGCCGTTTTATTGATACAGTCCTTTATAATAATTATTGTAAACTAGCACACGCAGTCGCAAGCGCAACCCGCGACTGCGTCCATGTGGAATGGTTACCAACTTTGGTTTATGCTTAATTTTTAAATAGGTATTCTTCATTGGTGCTTCGCTCTTAGGGTGAACGATTTATAAACTTCCTCAATTAATGGGCTGTCTAACATTGACACATTTTTTTTCCAAAATGGACCAGTAATTCCTGAGATTAGGCCGTTCAAGCAAACAAAAAAACTTTTAAGCTATAAGCTTTAACTTTATATTAAAGTTTAAATCGTAATGGCGGCAAATAAGCCCGCGTAATGTAAAAAGGTCACCGTTACCTATGACTAGACGACCCTAACCTTCCTTCCTCTTCCTATATGAGCTCTAGCGACTTCACAAACAGGAACACAACATTAAATAAATAATTTTATTCGGCAATGGCATTATCGACAACTTTCGTAGCGAAGCGGTATTTGGCTCCCTTTTAATTGTTGTGGGTTCGATCCCCACGCCGGATAAGAATCTTTGTGTAAATTCAAAGATGTATTTCCGGGTCTGGATGGTTGAGGGACTACCCTCCGTGCCTCGGAAATCACGTTAAGCCTTTGGTCTCGATTGTCATAGCATAATCTATAACAATCGTGTACCAAGGAATGGGTAGCAGCGTTTCCTTATGTGTTACAACATAATCTGTGGTCACCAACCAGCCTGCCATGCGTGGTTACTATGGCAAAAACCCTCCCTCGGGTGGAGGCCCATGTTCAGGTGTGGATGTTGTATGGGCTGATGATGATAGCATTATCTAAGGTAACAAGCTCAGAGTTATAACATTATTCCAAAAGTACGTTACATATTACAATACATTTTGATTTAAATACTTTTACTAGCACTTGTTGGTCACGAAACATAATAGATAGAATGTATTTAGGATGTGGCTTGTTAGTCGCAATGATACATATCACAGGTACGTACTTAAAAGCAGACCATTAATGAATCTAATATCTCATCAGAGAGCATAATGATGTCATACGACTGCCAAGTGTTGGTTCTTGGCACTAGTTTTAAATCAATTATGATAGCTCAATTTATTAATTATCAAAAATAGGAATTATTAATAGAAATTTAATCTTATGTTATCAACATCGGTCGTAGAGTTTCTAAAGGTAACGAGTTTAATTCATTAAATCTGGCGAATTTATAAACAGCTATAGCTTCCCGCGCGCAGTGTCAGTCGCTTAGTTGCTGTTCCCGGGGGAACTTCATAATTAACTATAGCTTATGTTAGAGGAGAAGTGGCATGAAGGAGCCAGGGTTTGAAACAGCCACTTGCATTATTTAGGTAGTTTAGGAACGAATTTTATTTGGTGATTTTATTTTTAAGTGGCAAGACTGATCACCAACCAAATTCGTTCCAAAGCTACCTTTCTAATGGTGAAAGATTTCCGGAGTCCATTAAATGGAAACAAACTAACATACAATCAAATATTTTGTCTATATAATATTAAAGTATCTAGGTATATAGATATCTTATTACGTTACATCACTTAGGTGCTGTGCTACATTATTTTGGATTCATCTTTCATCTTGTTACTTAGTATAAGTACTTCATCAGCCTGTTCAAATCCACTGCTGAACATGGCTTTCCTCTTAAGAGACTTGGCAAGCCAGGGTAGTTAAGGAATGTTGCGATAGACACCTCGCTTGGCAGGCGGATCGGTGATCGCAGTAAGATGGTGAGTGCCTTTGGGCTGATAAATGCTGCTGTCTTTTCATCAGTTATATGATCACAACCATGGGAAGACAAGGAATGGTTTATGCTAAGCTGGAAACGACACGACTGAACTTCATTTTCTTGAGGATGTAATATAGGATTCCCCAACCTATTATAAAAAGTTTCTTCGCATTTTTTAGGAAAATTCAAAACAATTTTTAATATTGTTTATTTACATTTAACTAAAGTATGTAGGTACCATTTTGTTCGATAACTTTTTGCCATCTTGTAGGAAGGGACATGATCCCATTGCTATAGAAATTTTGAGACTTCTGATCGACAAGTGGTTTTGGCAGTCCTCTTGTGATGTTAACCCGACACTGCCTAAAGAATTCTGAAGAAACCGAAACAGGTGGAAATCTGAAGGTGCAAGGTCAGGACTATACGGCGGATGTATTAACACCTCCCAGCCAAACTCTCTTAAGTTTTGCTGAGTGGCTAAAGATGTATGAGGTCTAGCGTTATCATGATGAAAAACCACACCCCTTCTGTTGATTAATTCCGGCCGCTTTCTCTCAACTTCTTGCTTTAATCTCATCAGTTGTTCGCAGTAGAGTTCAGCATCTATGGTCCTGCCTGGTGGTAACAGCTCATAATGTTTTTTTTTTGTTTTTTATAAAAGACAACTCCCGCACTAGGGAAATAAATCCTTGTGTCGCGGGGGACTTTACAAACATACATTTCACGGACACAAAGAACACCCAGACTCAGAACAACTATTTGTGGTTCACACAAATAATTGTCCCGGGTGGGAATCGAACCCAGAACACCAGGTCTCAGAGGCAACTATCGTAACTACTCACTGAGCCACCGGTGCAGTCAATGAATAATGCCTTTACAATCCCACCACACACACACACAGCATCACCTTGTTGCGAGTTATCCCGGGTTTCGCCACAATCTGTGAAGCCTGACCGGCCTTTGACCACGAATTTTTTGGTTCGGTTTCATTACGTACACGGTTGTGTACTCATTTGTGATTCTGTATTACGACGATTTTAGGTTTCATTCAGTGAGCTCATGAGGTTCCCAAATATCGAGCTTTCTTGTGTACCCAGTTTTTTTCAAATGCGCCACAACTGTTTTGTGGTCAATTCTCAATTCTTCAGATACATCGTAACTGCTGATATGCCGATATTGTTCCACTTTTTCAAAAGTAGCATCCATTTTATCCGTAATAGGGCGACCAGAGCGACGAGCATCTATGACACCAAAATTTCCGGATTGAAAACGCTTAAACTAAATTTGTGCTACTCTTACAGACACTGCACTAGGTCCATAAACATCGCAAATTTTTTTCGCGGCTTTCGTTGCATATTTACCTTTTTGTGTAGTAAAATTTGAAAATGTATCGAATTTCTTCATAAGATTCACTCATCTTGACAGTACGAAAAACAAATTAAAATCACACATTTTCTCATTTGAATTTGGAATTATGTTCTTTAAAATTTAAACTTTCAATGATACCAAAACCAGCCAGATACAAATAGTATAGAAATTGTATTACAAGTTCATACATATAATGCGAAAAGACTTTTTACCCAACCTAATATTTAGAGCATAGAAATAAGTCAGATTGTAGAACGATTGAAAAATATACAGGGTAATTTTAACGTAAGAACGTCTTTCTTGTAAGTTGTTTTATGTGAGGCTGCAAAGTTTGACCTTAGACATTTTTATAGGTTTCGAATCTTATTTTCCGATCAATTTTAATAATACTTACTTATTTCTGATATTTAAGTAGTTAGTTAAAGTAAGATAATTTATTTCATAGTTAGTTTTGTTTTTCAAAATTTAACACATTAAGTGAGACTTGGCATGTTAACGCATGACATGTCAAGCCTCTCTTTCAGTTTTAAATATTGTCAAAAAATATTATAATTTGATAAAACTAGAATAGAAAATATAATAACTTGAAAGCTGACTTGATTAAGCCGAATTAATAATACCTACTTACTTTGACAAATTGGATACATGTAAACTATTTACAAGTACGTATATTATTTAAGTTTTCAACATGGCGCAGGGACCTCTCAATAAAATAAGCGACTGAAAATAATAGGATAGAATAATAATACCTAAAATAATCGGGCAGGTAATAATACTGTGTTATCACGTATTTTTTTCTGAACTGCCCCATTTAGTAGATTACCTATAAGATATGGTTATTTTACGGTAGTATCGAAAATGTAAAGGTTTTGAACATTTAACTGAGGTTAAAATATAATTTTCTTACACCATTAGACTATATTGCTCAACTTTAAAACTGTTCAATAATAAAAGACCGTATAGCTTAGTATCTTATACTGGATCGAACGACTACATATTACTTATGACTTAAAACGAACCCGAATTGCCTACATTATTTCTTATGTTCAGTAGTATTCTGTACCTACTATACCTATAGGATCGTTACTGGTAACTTGATCTGAATGATTCCTGGAACATGTTACCGCACGTAAGTATTTATTGCTGGTCGGTGATACCAATTGTAAAGAGAGTCAAATGACAACGGTGTTAACACTCTGGTATAATTTCTTATTCACTCAATTATTGTAGGTATCTCTTGTAAAGAGAGGTGATTGTGACGTGGGGTGAGATTTCCCGCCAATTTTCACTCTGAATTTGTTTGCAGGAAGAAAACTCATAAATGAGTTAAGATCGCCATTGTACTAATCTTTAATTGTAGTACTTTCATTACTTAATTTCATGTGTACAATAAAGAATAAGCTTCACTATAAAGTAGCTAATCACAATGTATAAATTACATATATTACGGATTTTTATAATTTGTCCGTCGGTCTATAAAGATTACTAGCAAATGTTTTGCACACTATTAGTATTATTGTTAACCCCTCGTCGTGCTAAGTGAAAAAGATTGTCTTACGAGTGGGTTCACGTCGGTAGTGCAATGGGTGGGGATCTAACCGGCAACATGGTCGCAAGTCCGACTCCGGTTTTTTTTTGTTATCTGGGGGGAAGTGCATTTACGCATTCCCACCGCCGCCGCTGCAGCGTATTCGCGCGCTGGCGGTGGGATATATTGTGGGACTCGCCCTCTCCATAGCGTGGTATGCTAAACCCATAACACGAGGAGAGGACCCTAAAACCACTAAAACCTCCCGGACACTCGTACGATCCGCCGTTGGCGTAGCCATTGGGGTAAGGCCGCTTTGCCACAAAGGTTTTCCACTATGCCACAGAGGAAATAAATCATCATCATCGTCCTGTATTATGGTTGCACTTACCAGGGAACTAATGAAACCTTTTTTTGTACCTAACCTTGTAGTGGAAAATGCTACATTAGCAAAAAAATAAAATGGAGGAAAGTATCTACCAAGTGTGTCACAATGAAATATGAGGCTATACAGTTGTTCTAAACAGACAGTAAGCTCTCGAGGCACGTCCTCTGTCTCACTATCACTGCATTTACTTTACTGCTCTGATATTTTACAGGTAGTGCTTTTAACTTCCATACCTCTCGCTTTTATAGGAGCACTACGCGTTATGGGTTAATGTCACGTGATTCACTGATTTTCTTAGTCCACTCAGAAATGCTTACATTTATTTTGTTAGAATAATTTAACGATACGTTGTGTTTGTTCTAGAGTTCTTAGAGAGTAAGTATTTCAGTGGATGACAGAAGATAAGCACGATGTTCAAAGTTAGAACATCTTATAGGTAGGTATGTCCTTTGGGCGGGTTGGGCGTTTACCTACCATTGTTTTACATTAAGTTGGTGAAATAAAATTGCTAGTTTTATATTCACACGCTAAAGAACATAGAAATTCCTCATAAATTTTCCATTAAAAAGATAGAAAGACTCCGCAACAAAGTGAAACAAGATCCACTCCACTAATCCGACAAAAGCGAGCCTTGTTACCCTTCAAATTTATTTATAAGAAAACTCTCGGACAAGTCGTTAATACCTATAAAGTAGGGGCGAGAGAGGCGCGAGCCAGTTTATAACTCACGTACCGAACTTTACTCGCCGACACATAAAATAATAGGTGTAAAAACTTACACGGGAATGTACTCAGTGAGCGAACGCGCCGCGAGATGGACGGCGCCCTCGCAGGCCACTCCGGCCACGGTACACATTTATGTGCCGCCAGCCGCCATCTAATATCCACTGCGAAATATTACTCCCACCAACAATAAAAAAGCACAACAATAAACTTACCTATCTATTTTATAAAAGGTTCGTTATAAATATTCGGGACTCACTAACTATCGAAATTTTAATCAGTAGGTACAATAGGTCTACATAAGAAACATTATCTTGCATAAATCATGTTAATGAGCACCTTTCGAGCATTTCGTATCGCCATTAATTCAGATATCACTGCGGAAACAAACGTCGGTTTATCCCGCCATCTGTGGCGCATGCGCGCACCGGTAATCGTTAACCCCGAGGTGATATTATTTTAAATATCCATTTCCTTTAACATTATTATTCAAATCATCCTTAAGCGGGGGTTCTAGAGTCCAGTTTACATAATTTTATATCGTTGTTTCCTAAGCATAAAGATGTATGACACGAATTTGAATTCGGAACAGATATTGTTGTGGAGCCGCGGGCAACGGGCACGTGCGTACGCGCACCTTGCACAACATTCGGCCTCTCGACGTAAAATTAAGTAGTATTTTATTTATAGAGCATTGTATTGTGCTATTTATAGTGATGTCCGGAGCTTGGAAACTTGTAGGAATCTCCTCAATGCGCTATTTACTTAAGAAAAGGCCTTTTAACACCTCTGACCATGAAACAGCTTTATGTTCTTTTTTATTTTGCAAGGCTATTTTATTAAAGTTAACTTTGTATCAAATATTCTGAAGAAACCAGTACTATTATTTCCTTTTAGTTTTTAATTAAAGTATTTCGGATCAAGTCTACAACAAACGTTTTAAATTAAACAAACATCGTGGACGACTCAACGCATGGAGCTGGAGCATCCCATTTATTTATGTACATGTGTAAATATTATGTAGAAAACCTCATTTTAGCATTCATACGAACCTGTTATCCTTCCAGTGACCGAGGTCAATCAGCAACTATATCCAAACTATAAATTTCATTTAATAAGACACAAATACAACTTAGTGCTCGTTTTTGAATCGCCAACCAAAGAAATTTAAATAAAACACTTTTATCAGATTCGACAGGTGGAGTTGTGAGTCTCTTGTTCCTTTTAGCTTCGCTGTAGGTTAAAGATTAGCTAGTAACTAATCGATTCTTGATACGGAAGGGGAAACGTTGCTCTATTAGCTCATGATCTATAATTAGTCGGATCTATTCATTATACCGTTCTAACAACATAATATTAGAAATTGATCTTAGCATCATAATTAATATTCTGTTTTCACATCTTAAATGGTTTCTGGTCTTAATTAATTAGCATTCCATTATTAAATACATTTGTGTTACATAATAAGAATAAAAAATAATGTCTATATTATTTCATTATCATCATCAACAGCCCGTTTACGTCCACTGCTGAACATGGGCCTCCTCATAACAAACCTTGGCAAGCCAGGATCGTAGAGGGATATTGCCATAATCACCACGCTTGGCAGAAGGATTGGTGATCGCAGTAAGATGTAAACCTTGAGCTAATAGATGCTGCTGCCCATCCATCAGCCATATGTCCCTTAGTCGCCTTTTACGACACCCATGGGAAGACATGGGGTGGTCTATTCTAAGCCGGAAACCACACGGCCATATTTCATTATAAATGTAATCTATTTCAAATGATTTGTTAGGAGTTTATTGGCAGTGAGTCAAGTGGTAAGGGCACTCAACATACGAAGGCAGTAGCAGTTAACTAAACAGAGTTGGTGTTTATCATATGTTCAGCGATTATCACGGCGCAGTAGGCGATAGTTTAATATTCATCATGTCTTAATCAACTGCTGGCAGCCCACCCACGTAAGACTTGCTTACCATTTTCTCCACCATCGAAGGCACCATCGTAATACTAATTTAACTAAACCTCTGCCAATACTATGTGCAATAAATATTTAAGATTAATCTGATTGGGTCGTTACTACTTCTGTATACTAATGACTAACACCACTGTATGTTTTTAAACTATGTTTAATGTGTACCTATGTGAATTTCTTTTCTAATTTTATGCGATGTTTATCTGTGCGTTATGATACTTGTTCTTTTGATCATGTTATTTGTAAATTGTAGGTATAAAATTATTGCTCCTATATCTTAATAGTTATATATATATATTTTTTATAATTACCTGACATCAAAATACCTTTATTTTCAACAAGCTACTGCCCGCGACTTTGTCTGCGTAAAATAAAGATTTTGTTAGCGATCTAACAATGAAAGTCCCGTCCAAATTGGTACCTACTACAGTTTTAAAGATTAGGCGGAAAACACGAACAAAAAAAAACACATACAAAATAAAAAGTTTTACACCTCATAAAATGATCTGTCTACTAGTGAAAGTCCCATCAAACTGGAAATGGATAAACAAATGGATACACAGACAAACACGGTTTCATATTTTATTATTACCTATCCTATTTACATTGATAATAGCCATCGACTAAAAGTCTGTTGTTGTTGCATTACAAACAAACAATGATTACAGAAAAGATACTATTGTGATAATCATATTATTAAACTATATAACCTCCGTAGCGTAGCGGTATTTGGCTCGCTTTAAATCTCGATGGTCGTAGGTGCGATTCCCACGCCGGACAGGAAATCTTTGTGTAAATTCTAAGAATTCTTCCCGGGTCTGGTTGGTTGAGGGACTACCCTCCGTACCTCGGAAAGCACGTTAAGCCGTTGGTCCCGATTGTTATAATAATCGTACATATATTAAGGAACGGGCAGCAGCGTTTCCTTGTATGGTACAACATTATACTGCACCAACCCGCCTGCCAAGCGTGGTAGCTATGGCAAATACCCTCCCGAGAGAAGGCCCATGTCCAGCAGTGGACGTTATACGGGCTGATGATGATGATGATGATTAAAATATGCTTTGTGCACTTGACTCAAAATTACAACTTTTTTGAAATAATAGTACTTGTTATATGTTGCCTTTCATTAAAAGGTCATAACAATAAGTTCCTCAATAATAATTAGAAATAAAATACTTTTTATAATAAAGTATCTATATGTTTTTATAATATGATAATGTTGTTGGGCCCATTAGGAACGATCAGGTTGAACTAAATCTGCGTAGACACCAGCGTTGCCTGTTTTTTTAGGCAAAGTGGAACTCTTTCGTCGAAATCGGGACAGGTAAAAAAGTATATTATCAATTTTTTTAAATACTTATATTTTTATTTGAGCTTTAAATAAAATATAAAGCTAGCAAAAGTGCTCATAATTCAATGAGAATATGCTACTTTAACGATAAGTAACATCTGATTTATCAATTAGATTGACCTTGTAGTGGTCATGTTATACCCGAAAAGCGTGACATAGACCGTTCCGCGCGGGACATTTAATTTTGATGTAAAACTCGTCCCGCTAAAATCGGGACGTCTGGCAACGCTACTACAAAGACATCCGAGACATCGTAATTTCTTTAATTATCCAATTATTTAATGCCATAACCATTATTAAATTAACCAGATTCAGAAAAATATGATTGTAGGCTCGATCGACCATACCATATACCATACAGTATCATAATTCATAACCATATTTTTTGGAGTAATCAACAAAACCACGACCTGAGATTATCTAAGACTGATGTAGAGAAACCGGCTCCTATCCAGACTTTGTGCGGCAGCTACGTTAAGTATCTAGTCTCTATCTAGAAGATGGCGTGCGACCAACGTCACGGTATACAGAGAAAAAAAAATGTAGGAAATTCCGGGGTTTGTGTGTACTTCTGACAGCCATATATTGTTGTATACAATGTATAGAACATTCCAACCGACTTCGGTCATGGTGTCTAATTACCATTAATACCGGAAATTAGTTATAGATACATGACAAAATTTATAATACCAAGCAAGGGTGTGAATAAATGTTGTTTTATTTATATTATATTTACTCCCTTTGTGGTGTCGTTGTAATTTGAAAGAGAAATTGTAATTCAAGCGAGAGACGCACAATATTGAGGGTTTTTAGCTATGAGCTTGTGTTTGTGCTCACCAAACCTCTGATACAAGCTGGTTTCAAATTGTTTTGTGTTAAAAATGTGCTAGTACAGTTTTGGTCCTCTGAAAACAATTAAAGGAATCATCTGACGGTTTGGGCGGACTATTCTAAGCTGGAAACCACACGGCTCTTAATAAATCTAGAATATTATTGTGTGTAGTTACATAATTTTCATCTTTACTATCAATTAATGTAGCTAATCATTTATGTTATAAAATGGAAGACCACCGTATAGACAAATATCATTTGAATAGGGAAGATGGTCCCTAAAAAAATACAGGTCTACCTAGTTCGGGGATCAGCGTTCACATGAAATGTAAAAAGATTTTTTTTCTGAAATAAAGGAAACGAAATGATTAATAAAAAAATATATATCATTTTGGTAAATATGACGTTTACATCCAAAGTCAACTCAAGAAAATATAAGTAGTTTAAATATATCAAATACTTTCTACACAACAGCTTCGTAACTTCGTACTAGCTAATTCGTAAAACAAGGGGGCATTAACAAGAGATTCGTTAGACTTATGCACCTATCGAGTTACAAATTGTATATCTAAGATCGATACTAGCGTAATGAAGAGGGCTTAGCATTTAAATACATTTGCATATTAGACTGCGCTCGCTCTATCAGAGCTCGCTATGGATTGTACTGCAACCCGCACTCGAGTACCTACTGACCATTGGACTGATGAGTTTGCATGATACTTTGTAATGAGAAACGAAAATTGCTCTAGTATTATCGCCGAGGCGACTTGCAGGAATACTGAATATAAAATATACGGTGTTTTCAACAAAAAATGTTAACTATGCTATGTTCAAATAACATTACGTACGGTCAATGAAGACTTATTAGTAACTTTTCTTTGAATTGAAAGAGACAACACAACGGAAGAAGAACAATATGGCGTCGCTGACGGCGCTTAAATATGATAAAGTTTGCAATTTATTAAAAGTACATAAGTTTCAGCTACTAGTCATGGTTATTTATTACTTAAATTGATATTGGTGTGTTTTCCTCGTACATTTTTCCTACTGAATATAATTATGCAGTTTTAAACATTAGAAATATGTGTTTTAAACACTTTGTGAAAATTAAACAAAGAACGTATTTAAAAGTATTTATCACTATGCTGTTATATGCCAATTTTTTTCAGCTTAATTCTTCCGTACAGAATTCAATCCAGCGCATCGTTTGTACTGAAAATAGGAGATGGAAAATTGGCTTAAAGAATTCAATTGGTGCTTGGACCCTTTAAAAATCGGGGATATGATTATTTCGTAATAATTTGTAGATATTCCAAATTTAAAACACTTATGCAAATAAAAGTATTTACAGTGATGTCGGCAAACATTCAGAGTAAGTTTATAAAATCATTCTCGCCGCGAATAGTGTTAAAATATTTAAGTACCTATCCCAAAAACACTCATTTTGTTTTTAAATACAGATAACCGAAATGTTACATATTTCTCTATAAAATATAGGGCAGTTAAAAAAAACCATACCAATATTCCAGTTCCCATTAATTAGTAACAGCTTACTTAACAAACAAAACAGTATCAATCGTATAGTTCTCGATAAGCATAACAGGTAGAACGTGGCATGTACGGATAGCTGGTGGAAGCTAGGTCGCTGATGCGCGGCTCGATACTGACACCAATTAATATGCAATGTCGTAGCACTCGTAAACTAGTCACGAACATACATATGCCAATACATTGGTGCAGTTAGGCAAACGTTATTTGTATAATTCGGACGATTTAGCTGCGGCTTAGTTACGACGCCGTTTGAAATGTTAGGTATTTTGAGCGCGGCATTTTACTTCTTCCTAAAAAGATTTGGGTAGAGAAATCTTACTTTTCATGTTAATGTAAACGTATATTAATAATATTAACAAATCTGCTTTAAACATGGTATAGCTACACAAGTCTTATTATGCAAATGAATGACCTATTACAGGCGTCATCCAACAATTAATACATTTTATATTTAATAAATAGGTACATTTACGAAAAGGCACTGTGACAAATTTCATTTCAATATTTCAACTTACGGGAAAAAATGACTGAATTTTACCGGCTTATTTATGCTGACTTAAACTTGTAGCTGGATAGAAAGATTCTTTTTCTTTTCTTACAATGCATTGTTTTAGAAGCTACACGCTTCTGAAATATGCAAGGTTTCATGCTTATGAAAAAGTTGCTTGTTATTTATTGTGACATAGTATAATGGATATTATATTAAACTAAAGAAGAGATAGAAAAAGAAGCTAACAAATAATTATAAAAAAATATAGATTTATTTTAGCATGATGTAGGTACCTACTCCTTTTATGACTGTTCATTATCAATATGGCAGCTTCAGTTTGTACATCTACAGTATGAATCGTAATGAATTAATTAGAATTTTATCTGTCACTTAATATAATATAATGTATTCGTAAACTATGATCCATCGATTGATAAAAGTGAATAGTTTACTAACGAATGTAATGTATGTTGCCAATCGTTTATATGAGATTTAATATCGATATGTACTGTAGAAATTGCTTTATATATTTTTCATTCCACAATGATTATTTTTTGAGGATATAATTACAAACGTGTTCTACTCTCGTGATGCTTGTATACAATCTGCTTTTATGCATTGTACCTAAGTACCTACTCTATAAAATTTTAATCGATTTTTTTTTATTGTGAGGACATTTAAAGAACCTTATATGAAATGATCATGTCGCTATGCCTATAAGTAATACATTAGCGGGCGTATAGAACACGGTGCGAGCGTTATGGTAATGCAGTATCACACATCGTCGTGTCGCCGCCGGCGGCGCCCTCTATCGGCGTCATCGCGAAACGGCGCCGGCGCCACTTCGTAGGTACACTATGCCAATATGCATGTATGCTACCTTCATAAGCTTACTTCATTATCAATTACAAATTATGCATGTCCATATCGGTGATCGGAACTTACCATTCGACATAAACCTCATAGATATGCGATGTACAGGCTTTAGAGCCATAAAGATAGCTAATTAATCAACAGTAATGATGTTCCAAGATAAGGTTTTAATCATTCATTATAAAAATTTTATTGCACTGCTAAGTACGTTGGCACTGTCTTAGAATGCTTGATTTACAATAACGGAAGAAATAAATGGAACTTAGTGAATAAGTCAGTCAGTCAGTCATCAGTTTATTATCCTTTAGGTAATATATGCTTTCGTGAAAATACATGAATGAATGAAGTGAGATTATCTGTAAGGAGGTTCGTAAAGATAATGATTCGTTGTAGCCGCAAAGTGTAGCCAAGTATAAGCAGGTAGGCTCACTCGCTGACGTTAAAGCTCGAAACGCACAGCATAATAATTAGTCATTAGAAAGTAGGCAGCGAGGGAGAGAGGTGGGGAGGACGGGAGGGGGCGGGGCTCGTCTGTTTCAGCTTATCTGAAATTACATCTTTTATGGGTATCCGCGATTATTCCGCGCTGCAGCGACTTGCGGCGTTACTACCGCCTGGAAACAACTAGACATTACCATTGGTGTTCTACATAATCCCTACTATTGCTTTTTATTACATTGTCTCTACTTTCGCTCCTCATTTATCTTTTTTTCGCACACATTAGATTTGACGATAATGTACGCAATGAGCCTCTCTTTTGTCCAACGCTTTTTACTTCCATCCATGTTCCGCTATTTGTATAATCAGCTCTGATCGTATATTCAACACGCGTGATAAACCTCCCTAAGGTAGTACATACATATTTATTTACGATTATTAATGGTTCTATACGACAACAATTTCATATATTCTAATATCCTTATTTGTTACACAAAAGCGCTGCCTACAACAACAGACAAACAATTCAGTGGAGCTAACTTGAATTCATAATCAAGTAATTTATGTGCACGGCGAATAAATTAGCCGCTCGAGCCCGCGCGCCGCCCATAACTTACCCCAATAAATTGCCCAAAGCGGGCCAACTTCATTTTATCTCCAAATACTAATAAGTACTCGTACTACCTACGTACGCGGTTACGCCATGCGATTGTCGTTTATTACGATTTTATTCTTTACATTATTTCTTTGTGTTTTATTATGGTTGCGCGATCGACACTCGATAAACCTTGTATTACTTGTAAACCGACTAAAGTGCACGGAAAACTTAACGAAAATGTTACTTACAAGCCCTAAATAATAGTATTATCGTTATTGCATTACATTTTTAGTGCTTTAAATATTCAAAGGTAAAGAGCGGTTCAAATGTTATCGGTACAAAATTGCTCCTTGCGCACAATGAGTATTAAACAAATTTTCCTGAGCCCTCCGGTGAGGCTTACACCGTTTCTAACCCCGCCAGTGAACTCACGTATCAGGTAGCACCTGCTTTGCATAAGGCGTCATGTCGAGAACCCCACGTTTAAAGTGTAAATTTTGCGATTAAAGTATAAAATTGTCCATAAACACTTTAAACAAAATGTGTCTCGATAAGAATAATAAATATGCGATACTAATTTACTTTAAAGAAGGTCGATTCAAGGTGACCTTATTTTAATAACGAACCTATTTTAGTTAATCTACTTAGTTTTACACATATGCATGTCATTTATCTGTATCGTGGAATAGAAACTACAACACGATGACAAATTGCTATTGTGAATATATTTGTAGTGAACATCGAGATCGAATGTCTAATGCATAGTTAATGCACTTCTGTTGGGTTAGCAAATAGCGCTGAAGATTCTAAATTCTGAAGAGCAGAAACTGTGAATCTTTCACCGTTTATATATAGGTGTACACACACATGATGGATGGAGACCAAAAATACTGACTTAATTTAAAGGAACTAATGCTTTTTTATTTAAAGTGAAAAATAATAAGGGCTATTTATATTAACATTATTCAAGTACTTTCCACCCTAACAAAAGTTGTCACGGTGTCCAAATCGTCCAATAGAGTCGACAATAAAATTAACATACGGCGAAGCGAGGTGTCACGCCGCAGGAAGTATAGTGTAATTTGTAAGCTTTGTGATTAATAAAGTGAACTAAGTGCGGCCCCAATAGGACAGATTAGCGGCCACTTTATCACATCTATTCCGAGTTAACGTCGCGTGACGGATCTCGTTTGAAACTCATAAAGAGTCCAAAGCAAAATATACTCGTAGATAACGCTTACTTTACGTCTCGGGCCCTTTTCCACTTGCCAAGTTTAGATCAAGTCGGCCGGAGGGTGAACTCACAAGTTTATTTAAGTTTACTACTATTTTATAATTAAATTTCCACTTTATAATCGAGTCAGTGAACGAGTTTCCTTACTTTTCGATGTTTCAAGGAAATCCCCAGATAATTTTTGACGCAACGCTCGATGATAACTTCAAGCATTTGTTTCTGCGTTTATCGAACTTGTAAAAAATGTTTGTCGGTTATTACCGTTCACGTTTAAAAATTATACGTGGAATTCAAAAGAAAAAGGGAATTTACGATAAACCAAAAAGTAAAGTTGAGAAAAATAGTGGTCATCATAAGTCGTGAACAGTGGAAAACACCATTTTCTAGTTCACATTTGGACAGATTGATGGAATTGCGTCGGTCGTATACGTAGAACAAATGCTTATAAAATAGCTTTTATCAGATTTGGCTATGACCTTTCGCTACTATTAACGACGAATATAAAAATACATGTAGACGTCTGCGAATTAATGTTCATTATTTTGTTTAATTACTTTTTGTTACAAGATCGTATCAAATAGTTAACTTTGTTAGTAAAACGTTACCTATTGTTTAAATGTAGGTACTTAGGAACCTACTACAAAATTACTGCTATTGCCGACAGTTTACGTAAGGTAGGTAAATCCTACAAATAGGTACAATAACGCAATAATCATATTTCGTTCAGAATACAAAACTCAATTTTATCTTGTGGAATAAGTCACGTTCCCACCGCTATCTTTTGCAGGCTCACATTATGAAGGTGTTTTACTAAGGATTATGGACACTTTGAATTTACATAACATTTTCTGTCATTTGCTTATCGCTCACATGACAATTCTCGTGCATTATACATGAATATATTTGACAAGTTTTAGCAGAAGCGTGGAATAGGAATTCAAGAATGTGTGCGCGGAGCCGGCAGCGAGGCGCGAGGCTCGAGGCGCGAGTATTGCGATGAGCATTTGAATAATCGCGCTGTTCAAAGCCCCGGGTATTATATGATAATAATTTCACGCGCGAGCGCCTCGCGGCGGGTGCCAGTACTCCAGGCCTCCACCCCCGCGCCACGCCACGTCGCGTCCCAGGAATGTGTGAAAACATTACCAGAACCATAGATAATAACTGAATACAATCGACCGGACGATTCTACGTAACAAATTTTTACTTCGATATCGACGGCTTTTATTACCTTCTACAGCTTGATAGTTGCTACTGTATATACCTTTTAGGGCTGCATACATACTTTAATGTAAATTTAACATCAACAAGTTTTAAAAATATTTTTATTGATATTTTATTACAAGGAGTTGTTCATCTTT
The DNA here is from genome assembly GCA_947037095.2 of Nycteola revayana. Classification (NCBI taxonomy): domain Eukaryota; kingdom Metazoa; phylum Arthropoda; class Insecta; order Lepidoptera; family Nolidae; genus Nycteola; species Nycteola revayana. The sequence continues at coordinate 14,224,087 of OX344846.2, read as the reverse complement.
TTCATGGTAACTGTAGGTAGGTACGTGGAGTTAATCTCATATTTTCGGCAGATTTCGTTGTACTCAATCCTAATCATTGTAGCCGCACTATTTTAGTCAGGTTAAATTTTCTACTAGCTTCCCACGCAGGGTTTCACTCGCTTAGCTCCTGTTCCCGTGGGAACTACATAATAAATTTAGTCTATGTTACTCTTAGTGAAACAAATAGTCAAATATTTACTCTTTATTCTTATAAAGAGTTCTTATATTATATTAGTATAGATGTAACATTGGAAATAATTTGTGTAGTCTCATAAGTTCCTGCCGAATTTTGATTCTTTTTTTGTTTAATAATGAGTTCAAATACATCATCATCATCAGCCCGTATAACGTCCACTGCTGAACATGTGCCTCCTCCCGTGGGTGGGTATTTGCCATAGTTATCACGTTTGGCAGGCGGGTTGGTGACCGCAGTATTATGTTGTACCACACAAGGAAACGCTGCTGCCCGTTCCTTGATATACGATTGTCATAGATGATGTTATAACAATCGGGACCAACGGCTCAACGTGCTTTCCGAGGCACGGAGGGTAGTCCCTCAACCAACCAGACCCGGAAAGAAATCTTAGAAATTACACAAAGATTTCATGTCCGGTGTGGGGATCGAACCCACGACCTCCGAGATTCAAGGCGAGCCAAATACCGCTACACTACGGAGGTTGTCACGGAGTTCAAATACAATGAACTCAAAATATTTTAAAGTTGCCGATTAAGATTTATTGGAATGCTTGTTTTTTATCGAATATCAATTAAAAACCTCTATTAAAAACAACAGTGAAAGAATCTAAAGTAACATAATTATGTAACATTTAAAAAAACACGCATAAATTCACTTACAATTACTGTAGCGTTTAAAAGGCGTTAAGTGAAACGTGTAAACTTGTTAAAGGCACGTATCATAAAATTATAACACATAATTACCTCATAAAATTAGTAATTCATAACAGTGTTGTTTTTAGATGCCGTATCGTGTTTGAAGCGGTGAGCCGTTAATTATTAATATGTTTAATAAACGAGGGAGTAGGTACGGTGAGTGAGCACAACATGCTCCTTCGTTCACGTCACAACCCTAACCAGTCGGAACTTATTGATGTACACACAATAATTATACACATGTTAAGTATCAGAACTGTAAGATGATCTAATTTCATACAAATAAGTTATGAAGCAGTTTTCTTGTGTAATGGCTATAGTTACAACCTCAACAAAGTGTGTAAGATAATAAAAACATCATTGCAATTTTATTTAATGCATTTTTATATTATTCGAGAGTGCAGAGAGTATTAAAACGTATAATGTTATAGATACTGGTGTAATGATAACCTTGGAGCTCACCTGTAACTGCAATTTCACGGTTCAGCGCAACTGCTACTTAGTTTGATAAATATTTGTCTGCCCGCTGATAAGCTCTTAACTATGGATAATTTATACACTTCCTTTTAAAACGATAATGGTTAACTTTTGTGGTTGTTGTACGTCTTTTAAAAAGTGAATAACTATAAACCTATAATTAACTACAAACTTCATGCACCAGTAAATGTAGACATTAATTTCCACACTAGTTTATCTATTTGGGCGCACAACCCGCCTTTATCTGTCATCATTTTGTATAACTTCAGATCAAAAGAGACTTAATACTCAAATAATATTAAGCGAATAATGTATTATGAATGTATGATCGTAAGGTTTATTTTACTACAGCATTAATTTATCGGGACTGGTGTTTTAGAATCAACCGAATGCGGGTGGAAGGCGACTTACGTATTGCGTTTACTCGAAATTATTTTAATATGCAAATAAGAAAATGTGAAGCAGAATTGTGTTTCGACGTTGTTGGTAAAGTCGGTTACGCAGACGTATTCTTTAAATTAATGGCAGTGCGAGATTAGAGTACAGCTAACTGCTTTACATGGAGCGGGCTTACACGCCGCGCTCGCTCGTTTGTTCCGAGAAACAGACAAATGAAAGCACATAATTACTAGGCCGCCCCGTTCTAAATGCAACAAGGATTAGAATTTACATGAGTGCGTTAACAAGCACGCGTATGGCATTTATGACTTTTATATTTAAATACTTACCGATTAATTGCTGCATGTCTATTTGATGCGTAACCGGATATTGCTTGGTTCTCAACTAACCAGCTCATTACCGAAGTATATTGCTGTATTGTTTGCGTTGCTTCATCTTTTACACCCAATAACTTCTAAATTTGTTAATTTAGAAATTAGTGTTAGTTAAACTGATAAAACTCCGTGGCGTACCGTTGTAAGCCTCGCTTGAAGTCTTAGAGGGTTCAAATTCCAGGCTTCGTAGGACAGAAAATCTTTATGTTAAATCTAGATTTATTTCCGGGTCTGTTTAGTTGAGGGGCTACCCTCCGAGATTCAGAAAGTCCTTTAAGCCGTTGGTCCCGACTGTTATAACGTCATCTCCCTATAGATAACAATCGTTCACAGGTCGCAGCGTTTCCCTGTGTGTAAATAATACTGCGGTCACCAACCCGCCTGCCAAGCGTAGTGACTATGCCAAAAACGCTCCCTCGGGCAGAAGTCCATGTAGGGATAGGGTGAAATATACCTACCAAATAAATATTAGTACCTAATATTACTGTACTTGCGTGTCATTTTTTCTTCACTTTTCTTCATACAAGACTAAGACTATGCAAGGTGAGGCTGTATATTTTCTTTACTAGCTCATTTCGTTATTATATCAAACCCTAGTGTAAATGACCTGATCCTACTTTAAAAACAAAATTGCCTATCGGATAACAAACTCCATATGAGGAGCAATAAAATATTTGCATCGGAAATTGATGTTTTTCAATTTGTTCAGTTGCATTGGCAATTTAACTGCCTCTAATTGTATTACACGTTACATATGGTAATCGGTGTTCAGAGAAACAGACGGGACGTTTCTCGAAGATGACAAAGAAGTCCATTTCCTAATTCGGTTTGGTACGATAATTAAAATAAGGTATTCTCTCAATGTTGATCCAATTAGCGAGTGTATGGGCAGTGGGGCGGCACGGGATCCCGCGCCGTCAGCTAGCCGCGAATATGAAGTGATGGATGAACTCAGACGCTACTTTACATACAATGGAAAAATGTTAAAATAAACCCCGCTACCCAACACGTTACTATGAACGCTAATTAAAACAGCTATGTCAGTTTATGCCGTTTTGTTACTCCACTGACTTCCCATTTCTCGATGTGTGGAACTTTTTCTTATATTTATGACCTTGTGAACCGACCGTGTAAATTTTAATACTACTTTATTCAGTGAATAAAATGTTGTTAAATGACTCAAATAGGTGATATGTATGCTAATAGAGTTACACTAACCATATTTTAGTGTCTACAATGAACTGCTACGTACCTACCTACAGCTTAATAATTTTCTAATAATAATATTAGGGAATTATAGGTATTTTTTTGTAGTAGGTACATATAAGGATTGACGTTTAACCTTTAACTAAGGGCAGAGCATATGTTAGATTTTGTATTGGAATTCTGTAAAAAGAAATCATTTAATTTTGTCTGATAATGTTCATGTGATGATTAATATAATAACTCTTATTCCAACGTACAGTCGTAGTTATTTTTAAATTTACTTGTGTATTCTGTACCTACAGATATTTACATAAATACTTTGATTTAGTACCCGTCTATATTTTCTATAAGCTGTCTGTTCCTAGACGTATAAAAATAATTATCTTAACGGGCAAATAATAACAGTTTAATAATACCGACATACATAAATGAGCAAATCTGTGCCGTTTTCTGATAGAGGTGCGCGTTTTTCTCGTCAGGAATCGAAGTGTAATTATAGTCGGCGCACCGATTAACATCTGTCGACTATTAAATAAACTCAGATTATAAGGGTTCAATCAATGTAAGTAATTATTGTTATCCGTCGGATGTTCTCGAAGCCCGCGCTCGTCTACAGAATAATTTTCTCATGATTCGCGAGGAAATCAAGCTGCCCCTCCGCTCACCCGTTTATTAGGCAGTCACATTGACGTGACTGCCTAATGTACTTCACTACGTTTATCTGTAATTTATATGTTATGTAAACGGTTCGTTGGTTCCGTTTAAGTTTTACTTTGTTTTCTAGTTCCCTGACTAATGTACACTTTTCATATATTTCCAATTTGGCTGTACATTGTTTTGGATCAATAGACAACTGAAGTCCGTTAAGCTCTGTCTTATAATGTACCTTAACATAAAATTTGGATTTGTATATGTACTATATTTACTGATATATAACTAATTATGCAAGTTAAGTTCCTTAGAATATGCTTAGATAGCCAGAATAAAAATAAAGCCTCACTTACTCCTAATAATTTAGATTTCTACTAGTGAAGTTTCGTCTAAATCGATACTACTGTTTTAGAGTTTAGGCGGAATACACGGACAAACATATAGACAAAATAAAATGATCTTGCCTATCTTATGAAATTAGCTATCTACCAGTGAAAGATCCTTCGAAATCGGTCGGTTACTAAGATTAGCCACATAGACAAACATTTTTTATATTGTGTTTTTGTTAGTACCTAATAAAAACTTGTTATTTTGAAATCGATGTCAAACAGACTCTTTAATTTTATTTATTTGAATAGGGTATAAATTTTATTCAAAATTATTATCCTGAAAAAACCTACAACATAGGTAATCAATAATAATTCATCAAGTCTTAGGAATCTATGGATATGTATGTGGTCAACACAAGGACGTGGATTAAACTACCTAATTAAATTCCAAAGTTAAACCGTGATACAAAGCGTTTGTCGAAATTGTTGGACCAGTTTACCTGTTCACTTTGCATGTGCAGTTGTTCTACCGAGTAGGCAGATTGTAATAATGTGCTCACTTACGTTGTTATGTAGTTATATTTATCTATGTTTTATTCGAACGAATTGTTTTGAAGTTTAATAATATTTTATCCATTATTTATTGTCAATCTCACAATAAAATGAGATATCCAATAAGGGATTATAAATTATACACCTATTGTACAGATAGTATCATTTATGTAACTGTAACCATGTCTACATTGCTAATCTAAACATTTCACAATTATTTCGTCCGCTATTCAGTACTATTCACAGAATGTCGCGGTTGATCAGTTACATCGTACAAGGATGAGTGCTGCTGGGCCGAAGGGATAAGTGTGTGAACTGTGGCCGCTGAGAGTCGGCTCCCGGCGCTTTTGTAAAAAACAGTGATGCTAACAGAACGATTATAATATATTAGTTGGTCTTTAATTGCGCCGATATAATTATGGGAGTGCGCGGCACATACGTGACAATATCCTGACTGCAGCCACCGTCGTCGGCGCGATATTAAGAGGAATAACTCGAGTGAGCCGATCGAATGTTTCGCGATAATGAGCGGCGGCCACGATCGAAGTGTCATTAGGAAGTCGTAACCGCCGATGTGCGCCTTCGAGTTATGTTAACCTTCGGGCCGTGGAGATTAATCTTCATAATTACACGCATTCTCTTACTAAGTAAGGAGAGTGTTAGCTATAACTCATTTGTTTTTTTCGTTAGGTACGTATTGGGACGGATAATGATCAGAACGATCTTTTAAATTCAGCGTCGAAATTTGTTTTTGTTATTTGAATATGGCTTTTATGTAATTATGATTTATTAGTAGCTCACTGTATTTTTTACTAGGTTAATAAATTTGAACCAAGAAAAAATTACAAAGCACCTAAATATCGATCTAAACTCGTTAAAAAGTACTTACTGCCTAGTTTCTAATTTCAAAAGTATCAAATTAAAAGCAACTTTATTATAACAATGCAGTATTCTCATGATTAATAATATCTACTTGTAAATCAATTCGGTGTTCGAAGTCTAAAGGTAGAACGTTAAATGCGATCACCCGAAGCCGGTGCGAGGTAACAGGGTAGTTTCCTAATGATTCAATGTGGTGATAGTTACCCATCGTGGGAATCACGCCAATACTCACGAGTTGGCTCAGCGGCCAGGTAACATCGGTCACCCATTACACTTCACCTTAAAGTTCCCAACACGATAATTGTGTTTGTATGGTAATTAAGATTGACATATTTAATTGTATACATTCCGAGCCCAAAACATAAAATACATCAACATACACGGATAAAATTATGAATTAATCCTGATAGGGCGGCACCTCACAGTCGCGCGACATACTTCGCCCAGATAAGGGAAAAGCGTCGCTGGCTTATAAATGACTCTTTATTAAACGTGAAAGGAACGACGTCGGCTAATGGGCCGATCATGCGCTCCCATTAAAGATTATTTAATATTCAAAAGCGGCCGACGATAAATCACGATCGCCCGCCATGCTTCTTTGACTACACTCTGCACTTTTGTTCAGACGTACCATTCTGTATCACATTTATCCGAGTAAATGTATACCTAATTATTTTTTAAATTAATTCTTAAGTACATAAAAGGGATTTTATGTTCTACCATATTTATTACATACGAAATGAAGGCAGTTTCAAGTAAAACATGGTTTTAAATAGGCCATAATGGCATATCAGACGTTGTTATGAGCGTTAAAGTGTCGCAAATTGGCGTCTTGCATCAGCTAGTTATGCTTACAGGTTGTAGAGCTGCCGTGTGTGGTTGCCATGATAACCATCGGAATATCGCTTTGGGAATGCATTCAATCGTATAAGGCAGCGTACGATGCCATAACACTTGTTCCATCAGATGTTAACAGCGATACCGCCAACCCGATCGCTCTAAGCTTTAGCGGAGTGGTGATTATCAACCCAGCCAATGATCGATCTCGTCGCATCATTTATAATGCAACAGCTTTTCAATTCCTAGCTCAATATATTCTGAGGTGCGATGTTCTTGATGCGAGCATGATATTTTACTTATTAGTTTGAGAGCTGATGCTTTTTCTCAGCATTATTTTTCTAGGCAGTAATAAAAACATGGAGCTAGTCGAAAACAACTTTGTACAGAATAAATTGTTTGTCATATAAACTTACGTCCGAAGATAACCTTTCTATTTTTGGGGACAAATGGCAAAACAATAATTCGTACCCTTGCGACTGAGCTAATAACAATAAAATAGAAAGTCGATCAGAACGCGGCCCGGCGACTGGTTCAATCAACGCGAGTCAGATTTATTTTTATGAAAATTGGCATAAAATTGGGCGGGTCAGTGGGGGCACAGTGGCCCCGCGAGACCGCACGCCCGACCGTTTACTGCATATCGTTTCCTACGAGCAGCGCTCGGCCGCCGTCCGCCTCTTCCAAATATTGCCAACGGTCATAACTTTTTATATGCACCGATGACATTGCAGAAAGTGGCGAGTCTTGAGGATTACTATGAGCTGTTGAAACCCTCATGGGAGTTATTATCTCGTAGTGTACACAATACCTTGATGTTGACATGTGTAAATATTACGATTGTACATTTTATTAACTTAGTCATTACATCTCTTTCGATAAAAACCTTCATAAGTGACTACCAGTGGATGTCTTGGGTTCAATATTACAGGACCGTATCCTCTTATATTGAACCCAAGACATACCTACCGAAGTACACAGTTTAACTACATATTCGCGTACCTACGCGTAACTTGCCACAGTGGCGACGTCAGTGTTGCTGTGAACATACTTGAGATAGATTACAGAAAGAAGCAATATCTTGTTGATGTGCAAGTAAAGAAATTTCTCTATTATCGTCTACGGAAATTTTGGCCCTTACCTTGGGGTCTACAAGATCAAATCAACGTGTTGCAGTCATGACTTTATATGGGTAATATAATTTATCATTCGTTAACTTAAACAATAGTAGGTATAAAAGTAACTATAATTTGGCACGCTCTTAAACGTTGTTATCCCGTGGCTTATGTTCACGAACCCTTCCCTTTCTATCCCTTTATTGATTCCCAATTTGTCCAGCTTGACAAACAGCTGATCAAACCTTTGTGACACACCAACATGAAATGAAATGGATAAAAACATTGATGTCAGGGTCACATTTACATTTCTGATCAATATTGGAACAGGCGCTCAGATTGAGCCTCATTGAACAATTAAGAAAAATAATGTGAGTATGACAATGTTGTTGGATGACGAAGGCGAACTATATGCGCGATTTCATTATTATGAGTTAATTTACAAATATGGATTGGAATATATTTAGTAAATTTCTAAGGGGTCATTGCCGACAAAAACGTAAAATGGAATGCCGATATATCCGAAACAGTTTATTATAATGTTATAAATTATTTTACAGAACGTAGGTTTTTGTTTCTTAATTATCGAAACAAAGAATATTTTTATAAAATGTAAATACTAATGTTGACTTTTGACATCGGTTTGGTTAATTTAAATTGTAATTATATTTATAAATTTTGGTTTGTATCGATATTAATATTCTAGCTCATGAATATATATATTTCCGGAAGACTACATTAGGTGAAGTAACCTAAACGATACGGTTGAAGTAAAGTTGAAAGACATATCAACCTGTATTAAATACGAGAACTTCGAACAAAATCGTGTTTGATGTAGCTCCAATTTTCAGTAGGTATATATAATATGTTTTTTTTCTTTTGCTACTTTAGCAGACACACATACAAGAAGGGCTCCTAAATTAATAAATGGTTTAATTAGGTACCTGCTACAAACTAAGCGACCTGCGTCCCCTTTGGTACTTAGGCGTGCATAGGCCTCGTTTCAGGGCGATGATGACGTTCTTAGTGAAATTAATGACATATATTAGTGTAAATATTTAGATGATCATGATAAATCTAATAGGATTTTTTTTTAGGGACCCGTCGATGTGTATGATTTTCAATTCAAGTAAGTTGGTAGATACCTAAACTAAAACTATGCAGATTTAGCTCAACTATAAGAACCTGTATCGGATATTAACACTAGAGACGAAGTTTATGCCAAAACGCTATAGTAGATAGAATTCCACTTCCAAAACATCCATCATTTGTAAGCTGTGTTTGTTTTGAAAATTTGTGATGACTTAGTTTAGAATGACTTAATAACTCTTGCATTAGACATACCTAGTAATATAATATGCTTATTTAAAAAAATATATATCAATCTTTACCTTTCGTGTAGTAATTAAATATCAAATTCAGTTCGATTGGTTAAACAATGTTTCAACTTAATTTAAACACTAAATGATAAAGCAACACGTTGCGTTATATTTAATATAAATAGAAAATTCTGTTCGAATGTGGTGAACTCAAAGGATCTATTTTTATTAATATCATTGTCCCTTAGAGTTTATTTTGTTGACGAAACAGTTGATAACAATAAAATAGCATGCAACGAAACAAAGCACGACATAAAGTTTTACGCGAAACATAAATCTGGAAGTTATTCTCACGGGATGATAACGTGGGGTCGGAGGGATCGGGTTGACGCGGCCGACTGCAACTTGTAACTTTGGTAAAAAAAATAATAAAACACATAAAAGCTAGATATAAAATGACCTTTCATGATCGAGTGGAATATTTGAAAAGATGTTTGGTGAGAAATTATGTTCATGAGAATAACAAGGAAATAAAATATCTACGTAACAATATGACTATGGCTTCGATAAAAAAGTATGAATTACTGTAGGGTTTATAGTAATACATTTCCTAGGTTACTGTTATTGTATTATTTAAGCTATGTATTGCAAACTCTGGATAGAAAAGACATTTTTATCGAAGTATTAGTCATATCGTAACGTTACACTCAAGATCAATTAAATCTGAACTCGAGGACGGGTATACGTCCTTAGCGGTAACTCACTTCAAGCCTGCAAAACCTGACGGATATTAATACTTTTGTTGTTTTTATTACTAATATTTAAGTGAAAGCATGGAATTATTTACAGTTTCTTTTTGCCTCACAGGCTGTAGAATCAGTCCGTGGTAATAAACTATAGGTGGTAATTGACCAATAGGTACAACTTCATTTATTGCTTTGATTTTTTTTATTAAATCCTATAAAAACAGCGGGATAGGAGAGCTAATTAAAGAGTTTACGAATCTGTTTAAGATTCTTAAATTTTACGTTAAAGTTATAAACACGACATTTATAAATTAAAACGCTGTAATTCAGTAGAACTAAGTCAATTTAATTTTAGTCCTAAGTATTTGTCGGATAAACCGACCCTGGTATTTACATCCACATCAAGTGGTAACACAAGTATAGAAAGCACTGACATTAGAAACCACCACACAAGTATTTCATCCTTACACACAATAAAATCCCCATGCCTGGCGGCTAAGCCCAAATTTTCAATCTTGACGGTTATCATTTTACCAAAGCAAACTTCCATAATATTTGCTCGTCGAGTCTGACGCGAGAGTCTTCAATTTCATATTTATTCGCGGAAGCAAACAGCGAACCCGCACCCACGCCGCCCGCCGCCGGAACTGATATTATTGTGCATTCCGTATAATATTGTTTGCTATTTGGCACATTCTCTGTTTGTTTTCGTCTTTCATATGAAAGGGGAGCTATAGACGTGCAAACAGTTGGGTGACAACCACACTCTTGAAGCTTTTGTATCGGGAAATGCTATTACGATGAAATGTAAATTTTATTTTAGATATTTTGGGGAAGGCGTGTGTGATGTTAGATCTAATGCGAATAGAGTCGGTCATATGATTGTTAGATAGAGGAAGCAAAAAGCGTTAAATCACTATACGTGATCATAGGAGCGCAAACATTGTGTACGTTTCGGAATATGAAAGCGAGCAATCCATTAAGTCGAAGCGGGACATGAATGGCGGCCGGAGTCTCCGAGACGCGACTCTGCCTCTGATAACCCATAATACGCTGATATTTTTGCTTTGCTCATATGTTGGAAGTAATGGCTCGTACCCGTTAACTTACTATGGATAAGCGACAGACATTCCAAGAGAGATTAAGAAATTTTCCACACACCAAACAGTTGGATGATTTAATAAGTTGCGTGTAAAGTGAATTTATAAAAAGAAAAATAAAATAAAGCAATAATAGTAAACCTTAAAAAAAGCAAAAACATGTGTCTTAAATACATTTTGATAGTGGTCACCTACCACTATGCTTAACCATACTTGTGTATTTTATTTTAGTTAGAAGTTTTTTAATGTTTTTTTAACATTTAAAACCATGGCAATTTTAATCATAACTTTCCGAAGATGTTACTATTTTAAAATATTTTTTATAAAACCTCAAATGATTAGTCTTATCCATATAAAGATATGAGAAGAATTGTAAACCATAATATATTATATTTGGCATATAAAAGGCTCGCTTATCTAAGGGGTTTGACTGGAAACGAACATAAAGGGTGATCCTCTGTGACAAATACCGTGATATACCGAGCGACAGTCGTAAGGGAAATATTTTTATAAGATGAAACATTATTATTTTTGGGGGTGCGTAGGGATCAGAAGTCGCTTCGACGGATTTGGCAATGTTCCTACGCTGTGTCAGCCTGACATAACATTGTTTAGTGGTTTTGATTGCACTATATCAGCTGTGCGGCTTTATCCCAAAGATGTTTCATTGCGCTTTAAATCATTCTTGCATTTGATCTAATATATCTGGTACTATTTAGCTTCGAATCGGACTAACAATACACACAATCGAAAGATACGATCCAGAGCAGTGACGACAGGAAACGGTTAAATGTTTAAAGCCGTTAATAAAACAAATTAATGCGCGTTAACCCTAAAATTGGACAAGTTCAATGCAGAGGTCGTTACCACTATAGGAAATTTATCCCTGGTAAGTATTAACACTGAAATCCGTTCGTTGTATTCGGTGTCATTAAAATTATGCTAGGGCAGTGTTGAAAAGTGAGTTTTATGCGTTAGAGGATTAAGGCTAATTTCTGGTGTGAGTCGAGGCGACACTCAATCAAAACATACAAGGAGCATATTGATTCCGAGAAGTGTCGCTGTTAACGTGGAGGCTGAAGCTGAATACATTAGCCGGCGGCGTAATGAAGTCTCGTTGCTTGTAAACAAACATCGCAGGGAGCGTGCCCGGGGCGCGCGCGCACCACCACTCGCTTACAGGAATTCTATTTCCACGACAAGCGTCATGAGTTAATTAACTACTCGCACCTACGATATTGAGATATCCTCGCCGATGCCGCTCTTGTTATTAGTTGACAGAAGGCTTATTGCTTACCCGTTGTTACATCACGCCACATTCATATATTGGTTCTAACCTTCTGTTCTACATTACTCCATGTAACAAAGTCAAGTAATGGACTGAGAGGGTATATAATTACTGATTTTCTTTTTTAAATTATAAAAAATCATTACATTTTTTTATAATTACATGTATTGATGACACTTTCAACTTCTTCAAGAAACTGCTACCGACCTCGTTTCCAGATACATAACATTTATCATAAATAAACTTCAAAAGTAAAATAATATGAGATTCTAAAGCTAAATCATAAAAATTACATAAAAGAAAACACTTGCCCAGTGACATATGTTCATAGTCATCCAAATTTCGGGTGCTCAGTGTTGTTCATTGAAAAATAAACAAGATTATTAAAGAGAAGTTGTTCGAAAACCACATAAAGTGGTAGCGCCAGCTGCCGCTTACCGCGCCTTTATGATGAAAGAGGTAATCCTTAAGAAGCCGCCGGCCACTGTATCACATTTCCTGTTACGTTATGACTTCAGTTTTTAATGCGCCTTTGTTAAAACCATTTTATCATAAAGAAGCGCTAACAGTTCCAAATGCGTCCGTAAACATTTTTTGTAAATAAAACGTATGTTTTGTTTTATTGTCTAATCTTATTTTAGCGTTATAAAAGGTTCACACTTCGTTTATGGATACCAACATAACAAGTAACGATACTGACTAACAAATATCCATTCACCAATTTACATTATACCAACAATTTTATATACTTTGAAACACATGAATAATATGTTTTACAGACATGCAATCGTAAAGAGAATAGGCACTATGTTACAAAGCAGTTTTGCGCTGAAGTAGAATTGGAAAATGACGATGTCTGACGGGCGTCAATAATTTTAACATAAACAAATTTATACGGTACGAATAATTTAGTGCGATGACCTGGGACGTCATAACCCCTAGCCTTTTCCTATGTCATACTCGTATCATCCAAATGGAAAAGAGCGACGAATGGCTCATAAAGTTTGCTATCTCTTCTGTTTACGATAACCGCGGTTTTATAAAATGTTATTACTTGTTGCAGGAATTTTGAGAATTCTGCATGTCTATGTCGCGTTGTCGTCGCGCGACTCGACGCACGAAGCCCATCTGCGGTCGCGATAACAGGTGGGCCGTCACCATATTGGTTATCATGATACCTACGCTGCAATTTTATTTTGTAAATCGTATTTTGGTGGTAATTTGTTTAATGTAGTGCTAAATTACAAGTAAGCTTCTTGTCAGTCGTGTAAGCCAATTGTCAACAATACATTAAGTGATGTTTGTGTTAGTAGTACCTATAGCGATTCTATAACGCGGTTGTTGTCTAGTTTGTGTTTTGACCTTCTTTCATGTCCATATGATATGCATTACAAATAACTGAAATCTTATAATTATTGTTATACGATGTGTTCCAACTTTTAGCTTTTGAACTCTAGATACCTACTTACAATTGCTATGTATTTCTCTACTATGTGTATCGTCGATATAAGACTGATATAGGTCAAATTTTAATATTAACGAATCCTGAATATTCATAATTTGAATTCCCATTTAAACATGTGCACACATTCATTAAACAACAATAAGTAATTAACAAGTATGTGGTTATAAAAAAGATCGTATTTTAACGAGATGTTCTAACATAAATGTCAACTACTAACTATAATTTACTCAAGTAATTTAAACATTGTTGAGTATACTTACTCAATTTCTATTCGAATTTTAACAATTGAATAAAAATATTACAACAATACTAGAATCACGACTTGTTACCGAGAGTTAGTCATTTTGGCATCGATTCAAAACGTACTATATTAAATAATAGCTGGCTATTGTTGTAAAATGATCATCAAAATTTTCTATGTTCTGTTAATTGTAAATTATCACATTCTCTATATTTAAGGAACGCGATTAAAAATTTAATTTTAAACAATTTGTTGAGATTAAGATCACGTTGAAAAATATTATGTTGTTAACATTCCGTCTGTGATGATGTTGACTTTTGGCACAGAAAAAAATGTTATGTGTGGCAATTTTATAGTCGTCAAGACAAGAGAGTCATATTATGAGGACGCATAATTAATTAGTATGACAGCTGTTGTGGGTTTTCATTATATGTCGCCGTTTAACATTGTTCTATCTAGAACAATAGTAGGTATACATTTCTCCTGTATTTATTAATACTTGTGCTATTTTTTTATATTTTCTTTGGCTGATTTTTAGAACAATGTACATTTTAAATATTTATTTTTATTGAACTATGCATAAATGTTTATGCAGACATAGTGTATTTTATTAAGCCTTATTGTTTGAATGCGATGAATAGGACAGCAATTCAAAACAAAGTACTAAAAATACAGCGTTAAGAAGCTAGGCTGTGTGCTAAAGATTTTTTGTTAGTCAACAAAACCGTGCTAATACATATTATTCATAAGGCTCAGTAATTGAACTGGTCACCATGCTGAAACAGTACTTCACAGCCAAACGAACATTGTTATTATGTGTGTTTCACACACACATAATAACAATGTTCGTTTGGTAGAAGGGGTAGTGAATGAGTAACGGTATTAATAAAAACTGAAAAAAGTTATTCCATTCACTTCTTCCGATAGATAAATTCGAACCCAGATTGCTACTTACATGATAATATACAATTCCCATTGAAGTGAAATATTTCAGCACACGATTATGATAAAAATATTCGTATAACGAATACATTCGGATTATTCCATGCCTCCCTAACAATATTTCGTCGGCTTTATTGATGGACTCAGTAATATTTTTCCTCGTGTTATTAGTAGCCAATGATCATTTTTTGCTAATATATACTTACGTACTTACATAATTTTGTTTTCCAATAACATTTATATGCATCGTACGTTGAGAGTCGTATAAAGTTTTGATAAATAACTCTGTGAGTAATATTCTTAATCAGTAGTAAATTTTCTAACCATTAGGTAATAAATTTAAATAAGTAATCATGATGTTACCTTAGTCACGTTCTACTAATGCGTAATGAGTAAAATTTCCAGTTTTCACTTAGGTGCTGGTATCCTGGTTAGCAGCTACATACAGAATGTGCAACTTAATCTGATGCTCTGTTATGGACCTGCGATATCGATTATAAACAATGTACGAGGTTGAATATTACTAAGAAATCTTTTCTTAGTAAAGATTACAGGTTTTCTTAGGAGGACAACAAAAACATTTAATTAGTATACAAGTTATAACTTTATGTTTGACTTTAGTTAAGACATTTCAAGATCTTGAAAATAACAAAACCACACAAACGTTGCATAAACTACAGATTTTTTATAAACAGTCTTTATTCCAACAAATTAATTAAACCAGCTTATGACATGTAGATACGTCTTGTAAATTTAATAGGTCCATGTTGTGACTTGATGTGAATACAGATTTATGATATCTCGAGCAAAGTAACTTATAAAGGAAGGACTTGTTTGTATTACGAGCGCTGCAGCTAATAAACACGTCTTAATTTCTCGTTGAATAGTGGGCTATTAAAATAAAGATTTAAAATATGGAACGCCAGATTTTATTTACGTCTCACAATTTATGGTGTATGGATGCGTGACGTGGACGCGGGCGCAGCCGGGCGGCGGCGCATCGACGACGCGCGTATGACAGAGCGCTGACGGTTATATTTTCCAGACGATTTATTACATTATAAGAGTAGCGGTGCGTGCCGTTAATATACTCTCAGATGCATAAATAGTAGTGATTTTATTTTGATGTCTTACAAGACAACCGACGACGTGTATAATTGTTGAGACGTGTCTCTTAATACCAGCCACCTATTCTTAGTCAAAATCTTCTTTGAGCAATGCTTTATGGCTTATCGTCTATAGTTCGAACAGACAGTGAAACAGTATTGGTGTAATGAACAGCTTTTTCGTTTTATTTTATTTTGCAATACCGTTTAATGTCGGTAGGCTCACAAATCAGACACTTCATTGCGCATTATTTTCTCGACCCAATCGTCGACACCTCATTGTTTTGAGTTTTTCCGGCGAGTCTAAATCAAGCGCTTAATTGAAATAATATCACGTTAGTGGCCGCATAAAGTCATTACACAGCGTCGTCAAGAACAAAAGCTGAATTTTGTGTTGAAACCTCAAAATATTGTAATGTGAGACATAAACGTTAATTATTTAGTTGACTCATTTACTTGAAAGGAAGCGACGGTTTCATCGAGAATAACATATAATAAACAACAATACTTTTAGGCCACCTACATACATATAAACTTTGAAGTGTCGCGTACGTGAGTGGAGAAAAAGTTATAACTTCATTTCTTATCATTTTTCATACTGTAGTAAAATTAAAGTGCATTAAGTTTTCATTAGAAAGAAAGCAGAGCGTGTACACTCCCTAAGCAAAGAAACATAGTGTGATGGATAAGAAATCATAGCGGCGGCGCTCGTAAACGGTGTGCGGGGCGGCAAAGCATATTTCATATCGCGTAATGGAGAATTTACAGGCTGTCGGAACGAAATGACTCCCAGTGGTGCGGCGCTGCCACATCATAGAGTAAGCGCCGAGGATCGTGGAGTAACTGAAAACTGATAGTGTTGGGGTACACAATCTTTTTCAAATATGAGATGTATGTTTATCCAAAGGCAATCTGCTGAATAAGATTTTTTTATGAAATAGCCTACTTTCATAAAAAAATCTTATTCAGCAGATTGCCTTTGGATAAACATTTTATATGTATTGAACAGTAGATTTATTGATGGTAATTAAATCTATTGAATTGATTGTAACGAACACTTGGAAATTGAACAGATACTACGATTTTGAGGATTTTAACTCGATACTGTCATATTTTTCAGTAACAATGAAAATTATTGACATTGCTGACCTCATATAGGTATTAGTGACAAAAAAGCAACTCTTTAAATAAAACAAATGAGCAACATTTTTGAGAAACTTTTGGCAAGAATTATTCTTATACTTGCACATGTAAAATTTACTTTAGAACTTTGCATTATTTCGTGTGATTCGGATTAAATGTATAAATTTATGAAAGACATTGGAGAAAATAATGATTATCAAAGATGTTCTTAATTAAGGTTTTATTTATTGAATAATCTCATATAAAAATAAATGAATATGAATAAACGAGCAATACATTTGATAAGCAAGTGAGCACTAGTGCCACTATCCAGTATGAGCGTGGTGCAGACAGTTCCCTGTCCGGTGCCTCGCGGTCACCATTATTATTTATACCCTCTAGAATAGTACATTTATAACAATATTACGCCGGACCGCGCCCGCCCTCGGAAAATGATTTTCCCATTTTCTGAAGATTGCAGGTGTATTATATTTCATGATCGTTATTTATGGTGAGACTTTTATTACAAATGCGTGCAATGTCTCTATCCGTTTTTTATTGCTACCGAATTATTTGATGGAATTCTTATTTTGTGACAAATACAGATAGGACTATTTATTGGCCATCTTTTGTGATATGTGTATCGGATAAGAACTCGGTTATTGCTTTTCGCGTTTGCGTTTTATTATTGACAACGATTTTTATTTCCAGCTCTTGACATAGTAAAATCTGTTTGATGTGAAACATAAATGTTCGCAGTTGTTGTTTAGAGATAATTTTCGCAAAGTTTGTCAGATGTCATGTCCCTTTTGTGAACTAAAAGATTTGTTTGCATAATTTTGGAAACGGTGAAGTATTCCCTAGCGATGGATATATCTGTCAGTCTAGGCACCCTCGGCCGCGCGGACGAAGTCCGAGACGTTACGAGGCTCAGGGGACCACCGCCCGGCGATCAACTCTGTCCATAACCAATAATCATAAATAAACGCAGCTCGAATCGACTGTTTCTGTTTCTTCGTCTAACTTCCAGAAATAACATGCGAAAATCTTCGTAAGGTTATTGAGAAAAACTTTCGATACGCTCCGGATGAGATGTTCAGCAATATTTAATACAAACATAGTTTTGGTGGAATTTGGTCGTGAGTTATTTAAAGTTTGTAGATGTAATAGCAAATATAACATAATGCCGAAGAATGGGATGACTATAGCCTTATAATAAAATGTTTTGCAGCGATTGGTCGAGCAGGACTATCGTTTATTTTTACCTGAAGCTCGCGATCCCGCGCATCTCTCCCTATTAAATTTTGTTTGCATTTATTTTAAAGGTGCGACGCTCGAGAAGACGTGGTATGTGAAAAATTACACCTCAGCCCAATATTTATGGGTGATATTCGGCAGCGGTTCCTTTGTGAGATGAGGGTGTATAAATAACACCTCTTATCGCGTGGGAGCCTACCCTTAAATGGGATTTATTTTAATTATATTGATCAGTAATGCCCATTGAAAACATTTCGTAACTATATTCTGAAATGATACGTCGCAAATATTTCGATAATTTGCAGTGATTTCGCAGATGTTTATGGTAGGAAAAGAGATGGCGAACAATGCCAACAGAATGTGTAATAGTTTCTATGACTTTATTGCCGTCTGCCTTCCAAAAATACAAAGTATGGTTACTTTGTTATGAAATGTATTATCGTTGAGATAACTTAGATAACTGTAGGTATAAATTATGGAAACCGGGAGCACCGTTGGTTATTTTTACCACACATAATCGCCGAGTATGATCATAAATTAGTTCTATATTTGGTGTGGCGTTGTTTTGCATACAGACAAGCCGTCTGCACATGCGTGCGACATCAATCTCAATTCCAAAATATTTTTCGTCTGCGGTGCAATGAGCCGTGCTGCGCATTTGTCGCATGGCCCGTGAGATATGCAAATTTTTGTTGATTTCCATTAAAGGCAATCTCCATCCAAGATTTCAATAAGAATATAATTTTAATTGCTTAATTTTAAATTAACTGACTTTGAGTTATCTTTATTCAACTTTAGATAAAGAACTTTAATTATGCTAAAATAAAGGTTTGTTATTGACACGGTATTAAATAAACATAAATAAGGACAGAATAAATTTAATTAGGTATATTATATTAAATATGATAAACTGAATGTACCTATCTATTATAAAAAGGTTTTTTTAGAGTTTTTGTTTATTTCACATTCCTACATGCGACTCATATATATTACATTACATTAGATACATTAAATTAGATCTAAAAGTATGCAACAAATTCTTATAAATATTAATGTACTTGATCAAGTAACTGGTGCAATTGTTAAATATATTCCCCAACCAACTGCAATAATGTGAAGTTATAGGTACATATGGTACACACTGGAATAGGTATAGGTATTGTGTTATGACACTATGAAAAGACTAGAGACAGATTAATTGGTAAAATATTTTTTTTACTTAACTTATTAACGCAAATATGTTAAACTCCTGTTTTGATTCAAAACAGGAGTATAACAATATTTGCGTTATAACAATGTAGCGGTACCTATAAGTCTCGCTTTGAGGCTTTCAAGAGGGTCTTGGGTTCAATCCCCACACCGGACAAGAAATCTTTGTGTAAAATTCTAATATTTCTGCCCGGTTGGTTGAGGGGCTTCCCTCCGTGCCTCGAAAAGCACCTGAAGCCGTTGGTCCCGATTGTTATAACATCATCTTTAACAAGCGTATACCAGGCAACGGGCCGCCGCATTTCCTTGTGTATTTGTAACATAATACTGCGGTCACCAACCCGCCTGCCAAGCGTGGTGACTAGGTATGGCAAAAAAGTCCCTCCCTCGGGAGGATGCCCATGTTAAGTAGTGGACATTATACGGGCTGATGATGATATTGAAAATAATAACTGTTTTGTTTAATTATACAAAATAAGAAAGGTTCAAATATATATTTTATTACTGTACAATGGTGTTCTATTACGCACTCACGTAGCATACAGTAGCAAATACGAAGTTATAACCGCTAATTCTTATAACTTGAACTCGTACATCTATCAGCTGACTCTAGTAGGGCGACTTCGGTGAGGGGAAAATGATTGACGGTATTGAGAAATTTCATTTTGTGGCTTGTTGAGCGTCAACGTCAAGATTCGTCATTTCCACTGTTGAACTCGATTGCCTCTTCAGTACCTTTGTGTTATTGCTCTCATCCCACACTTCATTTCACTCATTTAGTGCTATGAACCACGGGTGATCACTCCATTAAGCATGCAATGTGAAGTGATAGTAAGTATCAATTTATTGATCGTTAATATTATTAATTTTATCATTGCTTGCCAGTTGCTCATTGGTACTGATATGTTCTAAGATAAGAAACGTAAAGCACTTGCATTGTATTTCGAAAATTATGCGAATATAATCATTCAGATACATCTTTAGGACCAACTTGTAAACAAATCCAATACGACCTTTTCGTGCTCATTCAAATGTCATATAATTTTGCATACAATATTTTCTTAGGGCGAAATGAGAACATGTCTGTGACAGGGGAATTTAATAATGACAAAATAATACAAGGTAAGTTTAAGGGCAGCCCTTTCTGCTGTCCGTCATACGGAACGCTATTCATGCACATAATATTTCTGAGACATTTGCCGACCGCCTAACGACTGACTAATTTATTTACGCTCGACTATTTTTAAATTTGTCCATAAACATGCAATGCATTTTCAGTCCAAACAACGTATCAACAAACACCTGCGAAACGTGTTGAGTACCTTTATATTATTTTCGTGAATACTTCCTATTGCTTAATATGATCGTTTAAATAATAATCGAATTGATTCAATACAATGGAAAGAGTTTCTCCGAGTTAATCACAGACATGATGACAAATGCATATCGTTTCATCTCAGGTCTGGAGATTAATGTGCGAGAGGGGCCGAGCGCGCTAGACAAAACCTGCCGCCTGCGCGAGCGCAACCAACAATTCACTAATTCGACCCGCGACTCGCAGCGTAAGCACTCATACGACATCCATACACCGACTTGTAAGCAATGCCGCTTATTATTTATCTGTCAACAACACACTTGTTAACAAACATAAGTTTGGCGTGGAATAAATTTAATATTAAACCTTTAGTTAATTCTCATAGAGCTCTGTTTTATTCGACTCTATTCGCCTTTAGGCTCTTATTTGTTTCACTGTTCCGAGTAACAGAGACAATAATGACGTGATCTACATGTAAGAACTATAGTTTGATCTAAAATTAAGTGAGATGAAAGAGAATTTATGTTTAATACAAAAAATATTACTAAAGTATAGGCGCATTGTCTGAGAGCGGGCTTTGTTGGGGACAAACTATGTTAACACACAAGCATTCCGCTCGATTAACGTCATAAATGAGAGAAATGTCTGATCAAAAGAATAGCAGGTGTGCCCTATTATTATAATTTGTCATTTATTCTCATTCCACTTTAATGTCCTTTTGTCATTTTGATTACCATAGCGAGCTTATTAACAGTGGGCTTATGTTTTTTCTTCCATTTTGATGACTAATTTAAAGTGTTGGGAGCGAAATTATCAAATAGCCTCACGTTCTTTAAAGAACATTTTGTTGGCAAATGAGTCAATTAAACGAAGTTTATGTTTGTTAATAAGATATGAACTTAACAAAGTTGACACATATATAATAGTACTATATAGCACGTTATGAAGCTACCTTCAAATGCCAAATAAATTTAAAAGCTTAATAAACGAGTTGATAACTTGCATACTGTTTGCTTTAAATACTTATCTTGATACGTTATGAAATATATTTGAAATCTTCATCTGCAATGCAGTTTAACAAAAATACGAATACCGCGTCATGAGTACCTATGTATGAAAAAATATAATAAGTTTTGACTGTCATAAGCCTATCTAAAATACATAATACTTATTCTTAAACTAAGAATAACGTTTCTGAAGCGAAATGAAACTTTCATTTTAATAATACAAATTGACGATTTGCAGCATTGCCAGTGAGCTTTGTGGTTTAAACTTTAAACGAGGTTTTTTTGGTTAACATTTTTTCCAAATTTATTGGGATTGCCCTAAAGACAAAACTCAATGTAAACAAATAAAAAACCAACATACGCTCAATCAGTATGACAACATTAATATCGATTATGCCATAACCATCCAACGATAATAAAAACATTCTGGCGTATTGTTATTAGTTGATTCAAATCGTTTTATTATTGTTTCCCAAATGAAACAAACTTAAGGCCCGTTAACTGAATAACAATGACCAAATATAATCCAAATCTAAACGCCTCAACTTAGCTGACGGAATATAAATGTGGGACTTGATCCTGGTGGCTTGTGAACCGAGGACGTGATGCGTCGTTATTAACACAAGCCTGCATTAATGAACACATCAATATTACACTTTCACATACACTGCCATCACAAATAAAAGTACCGTACGTACATTTTTAATTTTGGTAGAGATGGTAACGTTTATCAAGTTCTTTTGTGTAGGTATAAGACTCGCGACAAGATATCAGATTTTTTCATCAGCCATAAAGACAAACAGTGCTTAATAAATGGTTAAAAACTATAAACTAAGCAAAGGGAGCAAGAGGGTTAAAAAAAAGAAACATATAATTTTTAATGCTTGATGTATGTACCTATTTAATGTGTGCTAGTACGGCAACCTCCGTGGCGAAGCGATTTAAGTCTCAGAGGTCGTGGGTTCGATCCCGTCGGACCCGAGAAATCTTTGTCGAAATTCTAAAATTTATGTCCACGAGGCACGGGATTTCCGTCCCTCAACCAACCAGACCCGGTTGGTTGAGGGACGGAAATCCCGTGCCTCGGAAAGCACGTTAAGACGTTGGTCCCGATTGTTATAACATCATCGATAACAATCGTATACGAGGGTACGGGCAGCAGCGTGTCCTTGTGTGTAATAATACTGCGGTCACCAACCCGCCTGCCAAACGTGGTGACTATGGCAAATACTTTGGCTAGGACGCCCATGTTCAGCAGTGGACTTTATACGGGCTGATGATGATGATGAACTTAGTACATCATATGATATTTATTTAGCACGAAGCTCTGCTTCGCGTCGTTCCCCATTCGTTATATGGTTTTCTCAAGGCAAGATGTAGTCTCACACACCAAAGTATTTTGAAACAATAATCCGTTTACAATTATTATACATTTTATGCGCTTGGCGTAAAAATACTCGACGGGCGAAGTCGTAGTTATGCCTTATTAGCGTCGTTTTATCGTTCAAAATTATACAATTTCATCTAAATGGCGTATGTTTTATTGAAATCGAGATAATTAATCGACAATTACGATGCTGGACGATATAACGCGAGGTATACCGCTGTGCTCGCCGCCCGCCGCCACTGCTTAGGAACCAAAATGTAGCTTATAAATTGAGCCGCACGCTCCCTACGCGCTCACTTGCCACACAAATATTGACATTTATGCACATATTGCTCCATATACGTTTTTTATGATTGTAAAATATGAAGCTAGAGCTCTGCGGTTGTTAGGCTCTTTAAGTCGATACGCTCCGTAAATAGTCATAAAGATTAGCATAATTGAATGTTTCTTGTTGTAAATACGAATTATTTGGATGTTTAAGTTAAACGGTGCTTTTGTTTATGGTGTTTAATTTATTACGAAATATTTTTATTTTTATACAATGTAGTTAATGAATGATCATTATGGATTATTTGACGTTAAACTGTTTCCGTATAAAGATGCCTTCAATAATTAAGGGAACCCTCACATGTTCGTCAATTACTCTTGACGTACCCAACTCTTATACACTTATAGCATTATGAAGTGATATTAATCACTTGGCGCTGGGCGACCAAGTGCAAACCAAAGTGGAATGAAATCCAATTACTTATATCGATCTATAAAAAATGTGAGTAAAAACGGTATTACTCACTCAAACATTAAAATAAAAATAAAAACATTGTAGATCGTATCACGTTAGCTGCTGTCGCTTTGGCCTAACGTTCTTTGCGAATACGTTTATCTGCGGAATATACCCAGTGGGATGTGTGCTTATCATCATGAAGTCGTCATAGACAGTTGGCTAGCGGCGGCAGAGGTTTCCCACGTGGAGGCTCAGTGGGCGGCGTGTGCCGGCAGCCGCACATTGATCTGATAAAATGTCCTCAGACAACATCCACTCGCTTTATCAGTGGACGGGGAATCAATTCAGCTCGCAGAATTATCGCAGCATTGCCTTTGCCTAATTGGACATTTCCTACTACATACCGTTCGTTATAGCATTTTAATTTATTCGAACGACATTTCATTTAACAGAAAAAATATAAAACTCTAAATATAACCGAGATATGTTTATGGAAACTAATGTCGCGCTTTTAAAATGACGCGACGATATTACAACAGAAATATAAAAGTCTTTATATCACAATTAATCACCACTTAGTGGAAGCGGAATATTTGTGTTTGATGGGTTGGATAGTGAACTGTAATATGATGACAATAAAGTATTGTTTTGTGGTGGAAAGCATATGTCATATGGAGCAGGAAATACCGGAGTGGCGTCGTGTTAACAAAAAATCTAAAAGCACGCATTATACTGTTAACCGCGATTTAACTCATTTCATATTTAAGGTGACTTTTTCTGTTCAACGTCATTTAATTTTATCGCATAATATATAGATCGGCTTAACGAACAGAGTTATGAACAATGTAGTGTAGATTGAGATATATTATAAATTATTAATATTTATAGAAATACGTATTGGGTGCCTATATAAGAATAGGTAGTTAATGTTTTAAAGTGTTTAAATAGGGTACTTACAAGCTTTCTAGTATAAGGGTATAAGTACAATAATTAAACACTAAGGAAGAAAATTTACAATAAACGTTATCAGGTTAGTAAGTTACTACAATCGTTATAAAGCTGAAGAGTTTGTTTGTTTGC
This sequence comes from Nycteola revayana, assembly GCA_947037095.2. Lineage (NCBI taxonomy): Eukaryota > Metazoa > Arthropoda > Insecta > Lepidoptera > Nolidae > Nycteola > Nycteola revayana. The sequence continues at coordinate 14,199,045 of OX344846.2, read as the reverse complement.
TTGAACGCGCTAAACTCAGGAAGTACTGGTACGGTTAGAAAAATTCTGTCACTGTTAGATAGTCCATTTATTGAGGAAGCTATAGGCTTTAAAGAAGAAGACGGCTGGTACTAGCGGCACCCTTCTATTACCGTACCACTCGGCGTTGCAACAGGCTTCATCCTTTTTACCTGGATTCGTTTCCGTCCAGTACGGTACGTTTTCAGCGGTAATTTCTTCCACGGACGTGTAAGCTGTGGAATGATCTCTCTGCTGCGGTGTTTTCCTTAAACGAGGTTTAAAGAGAGCACTCTTATCACGGTAGGCAGCGGCTTGTGTAATGACAGTCTGCTTTCCTGGCATTGCTTGAGTCCATGAGCAGCGGTTAACACTTATCATCAGGTGTGCCGCCGGCAATAAAAAAAGAAAAAAAAAGATTAAACTTCATAATAACTTCAAAACATTCTGTGTAAACAACTTAATAAGCTTTGCAGGTTACTTAGTATACAATATCTATTACGTAGATGTAGAAAAATATCAACATTCCAGTACGGAACACTTACATTGGTTGATTCAAATATAGATTTTATTATCTTAAGAAGAAAACATTAATGTTTTTATTTTGTACTACAATATCCCCAAAATAGCTAGCGATAAAGAAAAATCCTATGTCTGACAAAATCAACGTAAACACGTTAGTTATAAAGAATATAAAGATTTATATTCTATTTTTTTTTTTGTATCTATAAAACTTCTCTGTATTTCGTATAATGATACAAACAAGTAGTTTCTGACTTATACAATCAGAATTGATAATATTACCTATACAATGTTAGTCACATTACAAATGTATAAAGATGACCTCCTTTAATATTTATAGACTAACTTACTGGTCATTTGTATAAATATGAAATACTACAACTAGAAATACAACGTGTTTCTGTGACGTCAATTGACATTTGACAGTAGGTACACTGGCTCACCAGGTTTTGTGACATATGAAAATATAGTACAACTCTGTCAGTGTACACATTTCTGCATTGTCGGCCGTAGTCCAATGGCTAGGGCGTCGGACTTGTGATCTTGTGGTCGCCGGTTTGATCCCCACTCTTGGTGTAGAACCCACTCGTAACACAAGCACTTTAGCTTAGCACGAGGGGTTAACAAGAATACCTACTAGTACACTGCAACAACTCTGCTAGTAATCTTTTATTTTAAAAACATAAAAAAGTAGGGCTGGAAATCTGCTCGCCTTTTTGCCCGAAAAGAGAAAAAATGATGCCATGATAAAAATCGATCGGTAGGACTTTATAAGTAACCATCGCCGATGTTCTTTATTAATTTAAAAATTATAAAACCAAACGCGGCATTAATCTGTTGTACTGAACTATATCAGCCGTTTACGTTCACCGCTGATCATAGGCATCCTCTTAACAGACCTCAACAAGCCAGGGTTGTTGAGGGATATTGCCATAATCACCACGCTTAGCAGGCGGATTTTTGATCGCATCTGGTCTAAGAATAGAGGGAGCGTAGAAGTAGGACGTAGGAGTAAGTTACATCGCTTTCAGACTGCCTCGTTGGACTATCAGTAATATGTGATAATCAAAATAAATATCAACAATATTTAGTTAATAGAAACTTTCTTGGCGGTGTTTCTTCTTATTCTAAAGGAATTGAGAGTGCATCTGTGTTTGAGCACACACTTGTACACTATAGAGATTGGCTGATGTGGCCCAAATCGGTAAATAAAACATAAACCAATTTAACTTAAATTTGTGTTAAATAGCACTATTTTAAATGTTATATCATTTGAACCATATTGATCGCGTTTATTTAATTAAATATTGATCCATAAAATTGTAGAACAATTGTCTTTGTGTGTAAATACAATAATACAATAGGTATAATTTCTGTATTTTGAAGTTATAATTAAGTAAAGGTATGTAGAATAGATTAAGCATTTAATAGTAGATTGTTTATCTAGGGAGCAAACAACTATTTTAAAGGCGAGAGTGTTTTTTTAATCCAGAGCGTTTTATGTCACTCGAGCTTAAAATAGTGTTGCTCCCGAGGTGGACACTCTACTTTTTATCACCCTCTATGAGAAAATAAGTAAGTGCAACTTATGAACAAGAATTTATTTACGTACAATGAAGAACCATAAGACATAAAATATAATTTTCATCAACTTTTTTTAAATTTGGCGCGCTCGCAGTTTTTCAGCCAGTCACATATTCAATACATTGTTCCCGCATGGTTTCACCTCTTTGCTGATTGAAAAATTATTAACAATATCCACATTCCAAATTCAAATCAATTTTGGTCCCTAAGGGATTAATGAGCTATTTTGGTCCCTGTTTACGAGGAATAAACTAGCTCTTTTTGAATAGATGTGATAAAATAGTAGATTGTTTATCTAGGGAGCAAACAACTATTTTAAAGGCGAGAGTGTTTTTTTTAATCCAGAGCGGAGCGAAGGATTCTTAAGTAGAATCCTGAGCGCAGCGAGGGATTAAAAGTATGTCACTCGATCTTCAAATAGTGTTGCTCCCGAGGTGGACACCTTATGAGATTTATCACCCTCTATGAGAAAATAAGTAAGTGCATAACTTATGAACAAGAATTTATTTACGTACAATGAAGAACCATAAGACATAATAATACTTTCACTTGAGGAAGACGCACTCATTTTTTATAATCAACTACGAACGAAAGCAGAATGCATTTAATTTCGCGCGTTGTTTATTTTTCATCAACTTTTTTTAAATTTGGCGCGCTCGCAGTTTTTCAGCCAGTCACATATTCAATACATTGTTCCCGCATGGTTTGTGATTCACCTCTTTGCTGATTGAAAAATTATTAACAATATCCACATTCCAAATTCAAATCAATTTTGGTCCCTAGGGATTAATAAGCTATTTTGGTCCCTGTTTACGAGGAATAAACTAGCTCTTTTTGAATAGATGTGAAAAAAAATTAATTTAGTTTCTAGTTATAAAGTTGTAGTCATGTTCGGCATTCATTTATTAGCGGTTATTAGGTATAAAGGTTTAGACGTTGATAAGTGATTATTTTCCACTAGATGTCCTGCGTTTCACCCGCGTAAATTCTGTTTCCGTTAGAAAGCTTTTTCTAAATCTGTTCAGTCGATCCGGAGATTATCCATATAACTTCACAAACTCACAAACTTTATTTCTTTACTATAATAGCGGCGCCCCACGTTACTCTGCCCATTGAGTCGGAGCGTGATGTTTTGTAGCCTATATGTCTACTAGCTGTCAGCCAAATCCGTTCAGTGTGTTTTGCTAATAAAAGAGTTACAAACATCAATCATCACACATACTCACCAACTTTCGCGTTTGCAATATTAGTAAGGATTTGTATAGATAAAGATAGATGTTTAAAAATATGAAATCCTACTAACAAGCATTAGATAGGTTACCTACTCATTTCAACTACCCTGCTATACAATCGAAGCATACATTTCATAGATAACCCGGCTTATTTGTAACTAATGATGATAAATTATAGTTTAAAACATGGCTATGCAAGGTGTCCCTATAAATTAATCTTACTGCTGTCACAGCACAGTGAAATGGTAATTAAACTGTCAGGGAAATTACCACACAATGTGTGGAGTATATCATGAGATGACATTCATGAATCGCAGTAGCGGAACGCAAACTGAACCAGACACTAAATCATACACGTGTTATTGATGTACCAACATGGGGTGTTGTCATATTATAATGTGTCCAAACATTGACGTAAACACACAGTAGGTAACAGTAATATAATAAATATTTACGATCTTTACTCAAGAATTTGCATAATATTATTGCTAATCAACTTTGCCCTGAAAGATATTGTAAATATTTAAATGATATGGAAACGTTTCACTGTGTTCTGACAATGTTTTAAAATCTATTTAAATCACATTCTACTAATGTTATTTAAATCGAATTTGTATTAAATCGAGTACCATCGTACTTTTTGTTGTTTATTGCCAGTTTTTTTATTTCTACTTGTACTATTAGGTTTCGGTGACTAATTTTGGTGATATAAGAATCGGTCATATTTGAAGAATAAAAAAGGACAATTATACTCCTTGTTTTTTTAATCGTTGCTTATACTTTGAAAATGCATTAATAACTATGTAAGTACATAGAATCGATGTAAATAATATTCTATGAATGTTTCAGTTTTTTTTCTTTGATGTAAAAAATACAGTTTTAATTCAGTTATTTGTAAAATGACGTGTTAAAAATTGTGGCTTTACTATAGGTAGGTAGTTACAAATTGTATAACTAATTTGCAATTAAACTAAGGACTGGCATGTATTGTAAGCAGAAACCTTCCAAAATAAATGATCAAATATATATATTATGTTACGTAGTTTAGCAGGGTAAGTCTTCAGAGGTGCTTTGTGCTATCTACCACACTTTCTGTATACTACATGCACAAACACACATTACTTAAATAAAGAGTCATGTAATAATATTTCTCGCTACTACCATGCTCTTTTGTAATTACAACTCGTGAAATTTATAACCGTATTCCGCATTTCGCCATTTTCAAACATAGGAATTCGTTTAAAATTGTTTCAACCACCTACAAGATTCCAGTGGCTGAAAATTTATATTTCTAGATAAAATTATTTCGTGTAAACTTTGTGTTATTGGTATTTTATTTGAATTCAATATGTGCCTATCAGCTATGGATGATTAAATTAAACTTAAAATCAAAAACAGAGTAATTGTGTAAACGCAGCAATTGTGAAATGAAAACCATATAGAACGATTCAAACATGCATAAAGGAAAGGAAGGACTTTTTTCCGTCATCCACTACCACTATCTCTATATCCATCCACATTCATGCTCATCACTTTTCACGAAATGATTATAGATAACAAATTTCTTTTTTTTTTTGTAAATATATTTAAGATTTATTTTACTACAACACTAGCACCAAAGTAACACGGTGTACATATCCAATGCATTTTTTTCACTTGTTATGAGGGTTTTTTTTTCAAAGAGGGCTGTAATTTTTTTTATGGTTTCTAATGGAATTTTGCAATCTACTAGTATTCTTGTTAACCCCTTGTGCTAAACTAAAATGCTTGTGTTTCGAGTGAGTTCACGTCGGTAGTGCAATGGGTGGGGTTCGAACCGGCAACCTCAAGATCACAAGTGCGCTTTATTACTCGAAACCTAGTGTACATAAGTATGTACTAAAGTTTAGTACGATAACTTTAATAGCAAGAAACACTCTCCCTGGGGAGCGATTCCATCCAGAATCAGATGAAGAAGAATTTTGTAGTAATCGATTAAGCTAAATAACTGTTTTAGCATTAAATGGAAAGGTTCAACAAACTTTTTTAGTTTTTAGCCTTAGGAATCAATAATACTCTCCGTATTGCTGATTCTTGAGGCTAAACACTCTTTGACAGTGAATTGTACACATTGTTCAGTGTCATGGTTGTACTAATTACCACACTGAATAATATGTTCATGTATGTGGAGGTACCCCACTCACTACCATGGTGGTCGCACATCAAAATGGTAATAGTATTACGAATAAATTTAATTACCTTGTTAACCAATTCACTTTGTTACCAAGGTATACTTAAAAATAATTTTAACAAAAAGTTAATCAAACAAATTAAATTACTGACCAGAGGCCACCTGATTACTTTAGTTTTTACTGCACATTGCCAGTCGTACTTAATTTTATTAAAAAGCTTGAATGATCGGTCAGTTAGCATACAATACATAATAGATCAGCCTTAATGTGCGGGCGCAGGGTAGCACTATGACACTAGTTATGAAGCCGCCTGGAATGCGTTTAATGAGCACCGCGATAACTTATACACTACACGTTCATTTACGCTTTTTGGAATTTCATTCACTCCCCCTCTTTTGCTATGAAAAAGGAAGCGTTAAATTAATTAGCGCCAGAATGCCTGCACAATGATCTATGGCCGCTCCAAGATTTATATGAACCGGTCACCGTATAGTTTTGTAGGAATTAATTTGTATTGTTTTCGTGTTTTGTTAATTTTGTTTTTTAATAAGTATTCCTTTACTATGAAAATTAGGAAAGATATATCTATAACTCTTTGTTATACTATTAATCAGACTTTTTATCATAACTATACTACCTAATTAAGAATGTAACCCTAACGAAGCTTGCCATCTTGTCAAAATAAATTCACTGTAGTTCACCAAAATACACTGTGATTTTTTGGTTGTTTTATTCAGCAAAATAATTTTGTTCTCGGTAGTAAAATCTTTTTAGTTTTTAATGGCATTAAAAGTTACAGATTAATACAACTCTGAATCTGTGTCAGGTGCTGTGTTAGAGTTAATTTTGCCTTGTATGTTTAACAATGCAGTCTTCTTGTGGGACGTTGTTTTGTAAAAAACAGATTATGTTTATTTTATTTGTCATTTCATTTTATTATAAGTGATAGTAAATCGTTTTGCAAAATATTTGCAACGATAACAAAATCATGACTATTTGTCCTATTGTATTTCTCACATGTCACCAAAATTATTACCAAATCTTAAGCCACCATATTTAGTCGATTATCGATAAAGACATACTATATAACAGCTACATTTAATGACAATACTATAACACGAGTGTATTTAGGATTTTTTTTTGTCCTGGGGAGATGCATTGACGCAGCGCGTTCGCGCGCTGGCGGTGGGATATGTGGGGCTCGCCCTCTCCATTGCGTGGTATGCTAAACTCATACCACGAGGAGAAGACCCCACACCACTAAAACCCCCCGGACACTTCTTCGATCCGCCGTTGGCGGGGGCCGGGTACGCATAAGCAATCCGGCCCATATTTAGGTACCTACTCGGACTTCTACTTTTCACTTGTCATATCATGATGGTGGATACACTATCATGATATTCATTTTTTAAAGAAAAAATACAGTTAAACTCTTATCGTGTTTTAGGAAACATAGCGAAATATTTTCGTTTACCAGCAGGTGTTGTACGTTTGTTTATCAACTTAGGTTAAAAGAACATTACAAACGATAGATGATTTCTTCTCTCTTTTCTTCTTTATGTATGAATGTTATCGTTATCATTTGTATTAGACTCCGTCCTTAGACGCTGGTGATATTAAAGGAATACCTTTGGTGATACCAATTAAGGTAAACGCAGCTATTACCGCGGTAGTCAAAAATCTGCAAGTATTCCCGAGGTATGCAATATAATTGTAATTTTAAGCAATTACAAGCATATTTTACTCAAAAAGTAAAATGTTTATGAAAGACAATTTTATATCCGTTTGAATGGATCCGTGGCACAACAACGCAGAAAAACAAAACAACGATTAGTTTGCTGCAAACCGGCGCCGGAGCACGACTTCCATACAAACGATAGTCGCGAACTGTAAGAACGCTCAATATTTTGTTAAGGTTATTGCGTCGTTAAAAAACCATTTATAAAGATTCTAAGTAGGTCAAAAGGTGGATTATAGTTTTAGCCATGATTGTAACTATCTAATTTTCATTTATATTGCACAGTTTTTCGACAATTAACAAAAATAAAATACCGCGGTAATGGCTTCACAATTTTCGTCATGAATGTATTAACCGCGGTTAACTCGGTAGTAGCATAAATCAGTACCAATTGTTTTATAAATTTTTTAAGAATATTTTATATAGCAATAACCCAAATGATGTGACAATTCGTTTAAGTCATTAGGTATTTATGGTTAAAAACTATTTCCGCGGTATGAAAATTGCTCTAGGACTCTTATTTTTTCGTCCTTAATTGACTCATAAAAATTAACTTTGTATGAGAGCACTAAATTGAATACGACACGAAACCTTGCCTTAGTCTCTTTTTTAAACCCAAGAATTATATTCAAGTATCAAGTAAATGTTTAGGTAACTTTATTGGCTGTTGATTTAACTTTTTTTTTGATAAAAATTAATCAAATTTTATCGATCGGGATTAGATTATTTGTACTATCGCAGATGAAGCTATCACCGATGGTTATAACAAGCCATTACTCGGTAATTACTTGTATAAGCAGCTATTACCGAGTATTATTACTCGGTATTAGCTTCACCATAGAAATCTAACACCGAGTGATAATAGCATTTATTTTTGAGATTAGGGTTCTCTAGAAACAATATCTAAGTATTTGAAATTCTTCAGACTTTAGCTAGCTAGCTTTCTAACTCATATTTTTTTTGTGGCAATGGTAAAATAGGCGAAGCATTCGAAGCTGCCTCTTTTCATTTTAAATAAAATAAATTTATTTATTTTTATTTCTTATTACCATAGATTAGAAAGAATTGGTGCGAAACTTGATGAATCGCCAACTATACCTCCATAAAGATATTATTACCTAAAATAAGCAAATATTATTGAATATATAATTACCTACCTACCTATTATACAGCTGCGAGAATGATGACTTGTTTTTTAATAAATATTTGGTACGGAACCAAAATGCCTATTATTTTTCTACCCTCGGTAATAGAATCACGATTCGCGGTATTAGCTGCAATCACTTTCAAATACCTCGGTAATAGCAACATTCGGATTTGTATATTTAATATTTTTTTTCTTTATATATTTACTCAAAAATTACCTATATCTTTATAGATTTCTAAAGTCCATATCCAAACGTATCAGAAAATATATACTTGTAACTGTTTTTACTATAAGAAATTCTTATTTCGAGAGGTTAAAGCTTAAGGTCCTGAAATTACCTCGGTAATAGCTGCGTTTACCTTATTATTGTCAGTAAATAAAAACTAAAGAATAATTTTCATAAAAGTAATTTTAGTAGTAACTTGCTAGTTCCAAAAACGTCTATAAATTTAGTCTTAGCTTTTTTTAAAAATCTCTGTCTTGGTTCTGAGCAACATACGTAACTGGGAAAATATCGCAAAGAATGCAAAGAAATTTCAAGCTATACCTACCTCCGCATGAATTTTGCTTACAAGTATAAAACAATATGCACTTTGTGAACACTGTACCTATGCATCATATGAGTTATCATCGATAGTTATTATAATACTACATTCTAGTTTGTATAAACAGTACTGGACTGAAGCTGAAGGCAAAACTAGTTTTAAATAAATATTCTAATATTTTCTAATAGATTCAATTCTGAATTGAGACCAGAAAGAGACCTTGTTATATGTGAGTAAAATCTTTATGGAAATATTTCTTATCAATGATCCGTTCAGATTCATAATAAAATGATGTTCATGCATTTGTAAAATAATGGCGTAATATTATTTTCAACTTGTCACGTGGCCGTCAACGTGGAGACAAAACCAGATTTTGCTGCTGGATGTATTCAAATTTGTCAGCATGTCAGCTCATATTTATTTATATAGTTAGTAACCCTATGTTAGCCCCCTGAACATATTTTTTTGTTCACCATCAGCCCGTATGCCTACAGCTGAACATGGGCCTCCTCCCGAGGTAGGGTATTTCCCATAGTCACCACGCTTGGCAGGCGGATTGGTGACTGCAATATTATGTTGTACCACACAAGGAAGCGCTGCTGCTAGTTCCTTGATATACGATTATAATAGATTATGGTATAATAATCGGGACCAACGGCTTAACGTGCTTTCCGCCACACGGAGGTTAGTCCCTCAAGCAACCAGACCCGGAAAGAAATCTAAGAATTAACACAAAGATTTCCTGTCCGGCGTGGGGATCGAACCCACTACCTCCGAGATATAAAGCGAGCCAAATACCGCTCCGTTGTCTTTTTTTTTGTTATCAACAGATATTTTAGTACTAGTTTGTAATGACAATTTATCAGTTGATGAAATGTAATTTAAATAAAATATATAGATAGGTGATAGTTTCTGTCGGCAAAATGTCCCCATAGGTAAAATATTCTGTTGGGAAACGGAAATAAATGATCATCCTGACTACGAACAGCCCAATGTGGAATTGGTCTTTGCAGATTGGTTGAGGAATTATGGATTATATTTCATAATTCCAATGCTGAAAGTAGAACCAAGCGTCAGAAGTGCCAATAGGCTGTCACGGTATTACAGCCACAGCATTATCCGTCGCGCTTTTGTTGCCGCCGGCTGCTGCGTCCCAACCATATTATACACAAATGGTCTCGTGACGACGGCAAGAGACCCGAAGGCATGTCCCTGCTGCTTTGGAGGGTGCTTAGGCCTCCGGTATGGGATGCTACATGCGTCCGTACCCTAGCACCTTCACATCTTTCAAGGAAAATTACGTTTACCGGCACAGTTTCCGCTTCAGCGGAATCCCAAAAGTGGCTCCAATATTCCAATATAAAAAGGGATTACATATTTGGGCCATTTAGGGTTGAAACTGTCGGATCATAGAGTCCAAGGGCTAAAGAAATCTATCGTGGCATTACTAAACGCCTGGTGGATACCGGCCGTGACGAGACGGCAGTCCTATATTTGGGCCAGCGGCTAGGCATCGCAATCCAACGAGGAAATGGGACCAGCTTTCAGGGAACTTGCCCAATGATGTTGGTGTGGAGAAATACTTTGATGCCTAATGCATATAGTATATTTTATATTTATTTTAAAATTTAATTGTATATTTACATAAGTAAATAAACTTTTAATTAATTTGTATTATATGTGTATGTTGTTATGAAGTAATTATAAAGCATTGTATTATAATTAATGCAATGATAGTAAATTTGTATTTTAGTTTGTAACAAATAAATAACTTTGTTGTGTTTTTTTCCTACAATTGAACAAAATAAAATTTTCCAAGTTATTTCACCAAAAAGATATCGTTATAATAATTAGTAATGTGAAAGTTTGCAAGAATGTATGTTTAGCTTGTTAACTGAATAAACATGGATATAAACATTAAAGGTCATACCATTGGACCATGATTAGAATTAAATTCAGAAACTTAGTGCTAGAAAAGTCGTCTTAAGTTAAAATGCAGAGAAACGACCGAACCAAACACTTATACTGTTTTTATACCCACTACCCATTAACTAACAAATTTAACTGTGTGAATACTAAAACAATTGAATATGTTATGTAGTGACTAAACTTAAGTACTTAAAAACATCCGTGAATATTATTTGCATAGAAATAAAAAAAATAACATCGAATCGTTTAGCCTGCATTCACTGAAAATACATGTACATAATGGTTTACAATCTAAGTGAATATTTTACAACCTTTGAATAATCCTTACTAATATTATAAATGTGAAAGTAACTCTGTCTGTATGTCTGTCTGTCTGTTACGCAATGACGCCTTAACTACTGAAGCGATTTAAATGAAATTTGGTACAGATATAGTCTAGAGCCTGAGATAGAACATAGGCTATATTTTATTATGAATTTCCCACGGGATCGGGAGTTACGCGGGTGAAACCGCGCGCAGGAAGCTAGCAAGCGGATCTGAGCGCATCGGTGCGGTAGGGAAAATCATTTGCTTTACTGCCCGCATCTTGTGATCTAACGTAAATCTGAAAAACACTGGACACATCCTACTGAAAAAATCTTTAACTATAAGAAGTTTTAAATGCCTTATTTTACCGATCTTTCATCTACGTTTTAATATGACCGGATTACAAATTATTTACCGTTTGCCTAAGGAAACAATATAGATTTGACTCATCTCAAACATTAGTTTTCTGAGATGTTTTGCAAAGAAAGCCTCATCTACTAGTAACTAGGTAACTTTCCATAAAATTGGCAATCAAACGATCATTGAAACGACGCCTTCCGTGAATGATGTGAAAGTTCCAATTGTCTTGTTGTTTAAAATTTATTTCTAGAAACAGCTACTTGTAGCACATCATTTTATATGCAATTGTTATCCGTATTTCTATACTTATACTGAATATAAATGAAGGTAGCGATTTTTACGTAAAACTTAGATATTCAAATATTCACCGTTGAGTCTCCAGGCAGATATAACAAGCAATAGGCATCGAGTGTTGTCATGAGGTTACGATAAGTGCATTAAAATGTATGAACATTTTATAGGCAAGGTAACAGAAAACAGCCCGTACACGTACAGTTCTGTAAGTGATTGAAATGAAAATACACCTGAAAAGAAATACGTTTACAAATATAAGCATATCTTTATGTACGTCTTTTAAGTTGCATTTGAATTTCTCTTTCTGCTTATGTATGTGTGGTTATGCGAAGTTCGTGGAAGAAAAACGAATGGTCGTTTTTGATCATATCATGAGTCATGACAGAAATAGATGCATCTGCTTTCTGTGTGTTATTATTGAACTATTTCAATAACAAGGCATCCTGAAAGCTGCATAAAGCATTTGCTTTTCTAGACATACTAGACTAGATAGACGAAAATCTATCTATAACCAAACCAATTTTTATAACATTTAGTTATTGATACATTTTCTGATAATAAAATATAAATATAAGCATTACAAATAAAGAACAATTTGTTTCAAAAAATCAACTACAACAATGTTTTTAAATGTATCTACCTACAGCATATCTATACCTACTCAAAATCGCAAGTCATGTCACGTCATGAGTAAATAACCTATATCGCAATAATAGCGATTGTGACGCATATAACAATATTTTAGTACAATCAACAACTCAGAGTGTGACAAATTGGCGGCAGCAGCAGGGTGTAAGCCCGCAGCTCACGCATGTTCCTTTGCGTCTAGAATGCTAATGACATTCACCTTTTGGCTGACGATATGGGATGACGTGTTTACCCTGTTAAAATTTATACAATATTTTTTCTGACGATATATCAAGATCGAAAGTACCTGTTATATTTTTGCAAATTTTTGAATAGTTTACGGCAAGTTTACCTCATACTAATATCAACATTGAGACAAATAAATTTACTACCGGCAGAATTAGAACCTGCGTCTAAGATATAGTCCCTAACGCCCAAACTATTCAGCCACGGTGCATCCCAACCGATCGTCGGAAGGAGGATCCAAAGTTAAACACCATTTAAATGTACGAACTAAAAAGATGTTACGAGAGTATAGAAAGAAAACAAGTGAATTCTTTACAAGTATAATAGCTATTGGGTCAATAGCCTCTGCCTGTCACTGAGAACTAGGCATTATTCTATGTATTTACGCCATATAATCTTGCGTCCGTGATTAAAATACCTCAGTACAGTCCTTCATGATATCCAAGAAATCCATATGATATTATGGATTTCTTGGTTATTATGAATATTTTGAAAAAAATCAGAAACTTACCTAGTCTTACTAAAAGAAAGTGAGTTGATGCAAAATATCTCAATAGGTATGCAAGTTTCCAGTTTTGTATCACTAAAAGGATCTGGACTAACTTCAGTGAGGAGGTCCACCACATGATGGCTTCCGCCACAGAGAATGCTTACAGTTCTTAGTTGTATAGATGCATTGTACGTACGTCTACGGCCGAGTTTACATGACACGAACTAGTTTTATTACCCTCATGTTTCCAAATGGCCCTCATTTCGTTTCAAACAAATTATTTATATTTCACTACATGATCGTTTCCCAATCAACTGCATGTTGACCTAAAAAGCATTTGTGTAACGCAGTCAACCGTTGACTAATGTGTAGCCGGTATTGATGCCCCGCGAATTGTCATACGCGATGCGTACGCGCACGCATAATATTTAGGTACTTACGTTTACTTCATACAACATTTGTTGTTTTTTTCTTTACATAACTTGCTTTATATAAATGTATGTGTATTTATTGATATTCATAGAGGATAACATTGACGTAAACGTATTGAATATAATACACACTAATGCATAAATTCATAACAATACAGAATCATTACAACTATGCTTAGTATGTAATAAAAAAGTGTAATATGTATGAGTGTCATTTTTTTTACGAACAAAGGAAAATAAACGGAAAATAAATTTAATTGAAAATTGTTGAGAAGGCAATGTTTGTATCATATCTACCTTGTTTCAGTACAATGAGCCTTCCACAAAAGGCGCATTGAATTTATCGACCCACGCGATGCCCAGCGAACCTCATCAATATCAATTAAATTAATAAAATGGTTATAAAATGTTCCAATGCCAATAAATATCCACTATTATTGGTCGTACTGTAATTCGAATCTAATTGATTGTTTACTTCAAATAGCTCCAAAACAATGAAGTGAATCATACGAAATACAGGGTGGCCACCCAAGATACATTTTTATAGATTTCATTTCTCTTTTGTTTTGTATTGATATTTAACTATATTATAATTGATCATATTGGTTATATTTAATCATTATTAAGGATACATTCGATTTCTACAAGAAGTTCGTCGTTTCACAACAAATACTTATATTTCTTGCATCTTCGTTTTCGTTTCATCTCTTCTATCGTTCTATTATATCTAATACTACTTTAAGACTTGATAAATACTTATTTGATGACAGATTGTTATACATTTCTTTGGTAACACGTAAAATTATCATTAAAATCATCAACGTACCTCAAAACATCGAAGTTCTCTTACTTAACATCTTAGATTTAAGATTTATCAAACAAATACTTGAAATACAACGTGCTTTAATTTAAAAAAAAAACAATTCTCTACGTTACTTTAAAATTGACCGCAAAATATGGTGATCATCATCCACTGCTGAATATGGGCCGAAGGAGGGTATTGCCATAGTCACCACGCTTGGCAGGCGGGTTGGTGACTGCAGCATTATGTTGTAACACACAAGGAAACGCTGCTGCCCGTTCCTTGATATACGATTATTATAGATGATGTTATAACAATCGGGACCAACGACTTAACGTGCTTTCCGAGGCACGAAAGGTAGCCCTAAACCAACCAGACCCGGAAAGAAATCTTAGAATTTACACAAAGATTTCTTGTCCGGTGTGGGGATCGTACCCACGACCTCAGAGATTTTAAACGAGCCAATTACCGCTACGCTACGGAGGTTGTTGTGGAATATGGTGATACACTTAAATAAATATCTCAAAGAAAAAATATTTCACTCGATGAAACTAAAACTAATTTTTAACTTAATTTCTTTGATTGTAGACAAAAAAGCACAATTAATTTGGAATACTCCCAGAGCATTTAAATTCAGCGAGTCATATATTATACTAAGACAATAGATTTGTGATAGCACTTTGTGGTCGGACTATTTTTTTTTCAACAATTTATTACAGTGCATAATATCAACGATTTCACAGACGATGACTGTAGCCATTAAAGCTTAATATATTGTAGACATTCATGTGTCAGACGTTCCAAGTCGCCTGTATAACCTGTGTCACCTTTAATTTCGTCAATGCAAAATAATAGTGCGCTTTTACAGGAACTTCGTAAACAAAAGTAAGAAGCAACATGTTTATGAGAAAGATTACGATATAAAGTATTTTTTTTTTATATTAGTGGCTTTTATTATGTATTTGGACACTCTGTTGAGTTCGAAACTTGCCTGATGAAGCGCAGCTGTTAAGATGTTGATTTATGTGGGTATAGAGCGCGGCCAATTATCTTATTAGTGGCCAATTTATTGTTCTTCACATTAACATATGGATGACAAATGTGAGAGTGAATCAGTACACAATAGAACTATTTATTTGTATAGAAATCAAGTTTAAATAATTTCGTGTGAAGACACATGAAACTAAAATGAATTGTTCTATTGTATTGCTGAATAATTTTGATGTGTGTAAAGTGTTAAGTTGTGTCAACGAAATAATTTTGAATGCAGGTATATTATGATAGCTGATTTATGTGTGCGCTAGGTACGTTTTTTTTAAAGTGTGTATTCATCGATAAATCAATATCATTGATAATAGAACATAACATAAAACTTAACAATAATGTGAATAGCATAAAACCGTGACTGTGAAACGGATTTATTATATACTTAATCCTACACTATTAAATTGTAAAAGCTGACAAATACACCAGTTTCACGGCATTTGATTATAATAATTAATGACAATGCAATGCATTCTAATTTCATGTCTGTAATGAGTTAAAGTGCAATGAACTAATCGTTAGATATGTGCCTAAATACAAAATAATGTAGATACATACTTGTATGAATACTATAGTGGTTTTTTTAAAACCTTATAAGATTTGAATGTAGTAGGTAATTAACAGTGACGAGATTAAGCTGTGTAGGCACCTACTTCGGATCCAGGGGCTTTTTTTACGCACCTTAATTTTAAGTTAAGTTAAAAGTTGGTATTGCAATTTACATTGGTTGTCCTATTGTGTATAGGACAAGCAATGTACACAAATATTTCAATTAATTAAAAATAGTTTGAACAAAATTGTCGGGTAATTGTGTTTAGGAAAGTGCTTAGTGGGTTTATTAATAACTCAATCTACGTAGGTAATGTTAAGTAGAAAAAAAAATTATGCGCTTACATAAAGCCGTATAAATTAGATACTACCAAAATAAAATAGCACTGAAACTTCTGTAATATTATTTGATTACTTGAATATACATTTGTTTATTCTCGATACTGAACTCACAAATTCAGTGACCAAAACTGAGTATTCGTTATGATTTAGGAGCACATTTCTCACGTATTAACGGGTGAATTTCTAACCGCGAGACCTTATAACACATATTCAACCGATCGATACTTGACCCGATTATAAGCAATGCACACCTCCGCGATAAATATGGTACATAATGTTGACAGTGTAAGTGGAGTGAGTGGCTGGTTCCCTTCCGTGATGAGTATCGTCAATAATTCGCTTATTCCACTATCTGCGGGTCAATATTTTCTCATGAAGCGCGACGTTTTGTCACACAAAATAACGTGTTTTATAGCCGAAAGCTGGTGGCTAAATGTTTTACGGCAATAACAATAAAGAAAAACAAAAGCATATTGTCTCCTCTCCTGCATATTTTCATTCGAAAAAGAATGACATTCGTACTCTTTTATTAATATTTATTTGTCGTGTCCAAAATACTTGAGCTTCTTGAATGCCACCTTGAGTACGAAGTACTAAATTAGTAAAGATTTCCAGAGCTTGTCATGGTAGGTATATGTGGTATGGTTAAGGTATTCGGATGTAAACAAGTTGATAAGAGAATGCGCTACCTCGAACTTTGTCACTTATCTCCTTAATCAACCAATTAAATAAGAATCAACATAATAATACTTACCACTACTTATAACAAATACATTTGCAAGTACTTTTTTAAGTGCTATACATTTTCACACCTAACAGATACGGTCATTTCTTACTATACTATTAATACCATATTTTTATAGACACATCATGTCTATAAAAATATGGTATACATTGTAAAATCTTTGTCACATTGTTACTACTACCAACTACTACTATACAAGAAAACAACGAAAGACGTGACTTTGCTGTGAATCAAGATCATTATGGATCACCCAACCCCTATGGACCAATCAAGCGAAATTATCTGAGGAGTCGAGGCAGTTCAGGTCAAGAGTTCATACAACTTTATTAAATTGGACAAAGGACTTGTGCATAAGCTAAAATGGTACCTACATTAACCACAAATCGGAAGCCAAGCAGGTATAACTATTGTATGGAGGTGTTATTATATCGAGAAATAATTAGTTCTACTGTGGTTCTACTAAAAACATTAGGATAACTAGTGAGTCTTGGCAGTGCAAGTTCGTTGCCAAAAATCATTGGGTCATAATACTTTAATATACCTACATAATAGTTTGAAAGTTATGACTTAATAAAATGGCTAGCCGTCGCAGCGAAGGGCTATGTGGGACTCCCCTTTCTCCATCGAAATGGTATGCTGCTCATACCACGAGGAGAGGGTTGACCCTCTTAAACCACGCGAGTGATCCCTCAAACGTTAAAGTTCGAGTCACCGGGAACTGCTTTAGCATGACCTCAGGTGTAGATTGGCGATGTCTGCTACCGGTTATTGGCTGGTCAGCCTTCAGGGACTTAGTGGACCAAGGAATTATATTCTTATACAGGTTGAAACGATTTTAAACTGATTTCAAAACATGAATGGCATTGAAATCTACTTTTATCAATAAACTGTAATTGATTTAATAAGCTAAGAGGTCGGTAGGTTCCGCGAAATCATATGTTTCTTATAATAATTTCATACTGGGCGCCCAGTGACCGTAATGCGCGGAACAAATGGCCCTCTGTGCACTTCTCTGAACCTTACGATTCGAATCTCACCGACAATAAACAGTGCTTATTTACTCATAAACCGATAAATAATTCCATATTACGATACGTTGATTTGCAAGAAGACGACATAATTATAAAGTAGTACTTGTGGGAAAATTGCTACCATTTTTTTTATAATTTTAAGAGGCGCTTTCCCAAATTTACTCTTTTTGATAATTTAAAAAGACTTAAGACACAATTGGTTTTTCGCTAATCAGTGTAATTATTTTATTATAGACTAGCTTCCCGCGCGCGGTTTCACCCGCGTAATTCCCGTTCCCGTGGGAACTTCATATTTAAATATAGCCTATGTCACTCACGGCGAATGTAGCTTTCTAATGGTGAAAGAATTTTTGAAATCGGCAGAGTAGTTTTTGAGTTTATTCATTACAAAACATATACACACACACTAAAATACAAATCTTTCCTCTTTATAATATTAGTATAGATGTCGATAGAACAAAAACAAAATTAAGTAACTGAATATTTATTATGATTTCTTGTTATTGTATATTTTAGAATTTGCATACAATAGATGTACGTAAGTATTTTTGATACAATTCGAATAATATTAGATCAATAAATAATTGATGGATACAATGCGAATGTATGGTGAGGTCGAAGTACATATTATTATGCAAAACTCAGTTTATTAAAGTTTTCATTTATTTGATTTTATCCATATTATAATAACAATAGTGCTCAATGACTTTACATTGGCGGTCATTTAGCGAATGTTATAAATTGTTTGGTGGAAAAAATGTTAGATAACTATTATATGCAATACTTCGTTAAGTATCACTTACAAAAAAAATAGACAGTGGTGATATAAAAGCAATAGATTTGGTGAAAAGTACCTACTATTGTTGGTGATAGAAAATAAATATTTCATTATAACCGCGAAGATTCGTATTTTCATATTTAATTTATTTTCTCATTGTCGTAGGACGGATCATCAGGAAACTTACGATTACATTCAAATTCATACAAAAATGTATCCAACCACTTAATGGCCGGCTCACGCACTAGGGAAATTAATCCCAGTGTCGCGGGGGGTTTTACAAACACTCAATTCACACATACAAAGTACACCCAGACTCAGAATTGTGTCTTCTGGTTCACTCAAATATTTTTTCCCGGGTGAGAATCATACCCAGAACACCAGGTCTCAGAAGTAACTACCGTAACCACTGAGTAATCGGTCCAGTAAAAATATGTTTCGTGTATAGCTACAGCGACCTTCAAGGGTAATTGGCGTGCTATATTTAGCTTTCACCTAAGCTAACTACCTTTGTTCTAAATTAAAGGCAGAATATTCAATATGTAAATAAACGGACACATATACAAATTTATATTAAATCGCATATTATATAACTATTAACAGCTAACACAGCCTTGCCCAGTGCTTGTTCAGTGCGATGTGTTTAATCCTAACTGCATTATTTCTCAATCCTGAACCAACTTTTTATAATTACAAAATTTTGTCCAAATTGGTTTGATGGATTTGTATGTAAATCACGATTCGAAAAAGAACAGAAACTTGGATTGTATATACAATATTAAAACAAAGATTATTTGTGAAATACAAGATACATGTAACTTGTAATTATAGTTTTTATAAAAATATTAAAATGCTTAACCATACCTACGTCGGTCCACCGGGTTCAATTAACATAAATATGAACTTTTAGTTCCTACTAAACGTTATTGTTATTCATATAAACATAAATTCGTTACGGCGACGTAAAGTTATACAAATCATATATTCAAATAATCACAACGCATGTCCGATTGAAAGTAAAGGAAGAATGTCATAACTTTTTTAATGAAATATGGCTAAAATATATTTGATATTCAAATGACACAGGGGTCTTCCGCTGGGGACAGTGGGAACGTCCAATGCACGATGTTCGACACAGTCCACTCTCACAAATGCGCGTATTTTACGGCTACAACCCAACTGAATAATAACACGCTACATTAGTTTCCCATTATGCCTCCGAGACAATAAAATTTGCCCAATTTTACGATCACATTAATAATTTTATGAATGGAAGCAAACGGTTTAAATCTTTAAATGCGATGAAATGAATAAAAAGCATTTCGGACGGTGCGGCGGCGTTCGAGGTCGTCCCGTTGTAAATTAAAGGTGTTAAAAAGTAATAAGGTAGGCTTGCGAATATTCCTATTGCGTTGTTATATTCGGTAAGAGGTTATATCGGGGGTGATGTGAAGGGGTAAACGTGCCAGCTAGCGGCGGAAGGCGATCGGTTCCCAGGGTATCGCTTGCACGAACACCGGACGCTGGCCGCGTACTAGGACGTACCTTTACATCATTTTGTTCGATACCTTCGATATCAATCAATTATGATTTAATCGATAATTTTAATGTAGTTTTGTTTAATATTGACTAACTTAGTATCGATTTTGCAATTTTTTGATCTAACGCTATAGAAAGGCACGGAAAAACTAACTAACTAGGTGAAAACGAATACATTTCCTTAGTTCCAAGATAAATAAAGTTCGTTAAATCGCTTCGTATGCAAAACATTAGATGTATACCTAGTAACTTATTCATTTTATTATTCAGTGTTTTCTAGAAGCCATTAGGAACCAGGTGGTAATTTAGGTTAGGTACATGCAAGTATAAACTAGAATATTCCAATAATAAGTACAAAAATCGTCATAATTTTAATGCTACACTATTCATTAGAGATTCAAATACTAAATTTATACTTACTTATATTAGCATAGAACTATTTGAACTGTTA
The DNA here is from genome assembly GCA_947037095.2 of Nycteola revayana. Lineage (NCBI taxonomy): Eukaryota > Metazoa > Arthropoda > Insecta > Lepidoptera > Nolidae > Nycteola > Nycteola revayana. The sequence continues at coordinate 14,178,145 of OX344846.2, read as the reverse complement.
CTTGCATCTCATCATCTTGCTGCCTGGTTCTCATTACTTGGGGTCGCGGCAGAATGTCGTCCTCTTTATTTTTTCTCTATTAGACGTCTCCATACTTACACGCTTCTTACACATGCCATCTTTCACACAGTCCATCCATCGTTTTTGGCTTTGCTCTTCCAACCTATTTATCCATATTTTTAGCGTCTTTTGCTACTAAAACTAATAAAATAACATGAAAAATAAAGCTTTTATTTGAAAGTTTAGCAACCACTAATAACAATAAATACGTGATTTATGATAACTATCGATATTTCTCATCACTATCAAACGCGGTGAACTACAAGGATGTGCAAGTAGAGTACACGTCTCTATCAAGTTACGCGAAATGTAACCACAAAATCAGCGGCGGCCACAACACAACGGAAGCCACCGCCGAGGGTTCCCTACTCTCTCACGTACTTCTGACTTATTAACATACAACCAGAACTTACTATACCGGTATATATAGTAATGCAAACTTTAAAATAGTTATACCTAACCAAAGTAGTTAGTTTAACAATCGATGGAGGCTAAACTAATATATAAAATTATGTTTGTAGTAAAAAAATAACAGGTTTATACTAAATGCAAATGAATGAATTTGTCATCATCATCATCAGCCTGTATAACGTCCACTGCTGAACATGGGCCTCCTCTCGAGGGAGGGTATTTGCCATAGTCACCACGCTTAGCAGGCGGATTGGTGACCGCAGTATAATGTTATACCACACAAGGAAACGCTGCTGCCCGTTCTTTGATATAGGATTATTATAGAAGATGTTCCGTGTTAGGACGGAATGAATGTATTATATAAAGGCTGCTAATAACAAACGGTAGTACCGATTTAGACGCGACTTTTATTGATTATGAAGTACCGGGCTGCAGCTTTTCAAAAATCCCTCAACGCAGATTCTATGTTTTTTTAATAACTTTTAAGTTTATATAATTATCTTTGTAGTAATTAATTATTATTAATACTTAAATATTCAAATATTTAAGTATTTCTTAAAAAATCCTAGCAGCATAAACTAGGTAGTACCCATATAATGATTAGGTATGCACCGAAACATTAGTTTATTTTTTTCTAAAATATACTTGTAATAACAATGTTACTTCGAAAATTAGTGACAAAGTAACTCAACTATGCAAGGCATAACAAATACATTTTCCTCCCCTAAGACGAGTGTTCTTCAATGTTTTTTTTATAATGCATATTATTTTTATTTTATTGCTGTATTTGTATTAAATTCAGTCTTGCATAAAACAAATACTAATTCGCTATCTGAGCCAAATTGCAGTCATAAAAGTGAAGACCATTTATAGCGTTATACTAAGGCATATCGAACTGTGCTTTCAATACCGAATTACACTGCAGTGCAGCAGAATTGACCTATGTATGTGCGAAGTGTTATAAATTCGTTTGATTGCACTTGTTTTGTTACTAAAAATTTAAATTTCATTACCTATAAAGCAGCATGTTTTTTTTAAATCGTTTCAAGTTTTTGACAGAAAAAAATTAAGTCTATAACAAAAATATTCGTAACCAAATGAATACAATTTATTCGATTGTCTTGGTAGTTTCCTATCATTTTGAAATACTTGACTTTGACGGAAATTACTTAATTTGTAAAAAGGTAAAAATCTACTTTTTCTACCTTATTTTATTATAATGCATGATAATATAACAAATGTAAATGTTGTATTTTTTACAGATTTCAAAAATTATGTTTGCAAAACACATTTAATTTGAATAAAGTCACATTTATCCTCCAGAATTTAATGTACTAGTGATTAAAAATGTAATTACTCTGGAAGTAACGAAGTGAAATGTCACATACACTATGTCAATATCCATTAAGAATCATTCAAGATTTACGTAAAATTTTCCGTTGGCAATGCAATATCCTACTGAAATGTTTACCCACCTTTTTGGCTCGGAGTGTATGTGAGGAGTTATAGGTTTCATTTGCGGGCGATAGACGACAATTTTCAATTTTCTTGCGCGTGCGGCATTTGAATATTTTAATTTGGGGGGCGGCGCGACTATTTCAATTTATTTTATGAGTCCCGAACCCAGAAGGGGTTCGCGACGCGCACCGTTTCAGATTAGTAAATATTTGATAGCTTTATTGCTCGGCGTGATATATTTATATATGCTTTTAAAATAAAGTTAGCTGACGACTGTCTACACGTGTCATTGTGTACGGGAAGTGTGACTATTAGATTAGTAATGTCATGAAAGTTTTATATTGCGAAATTTATTATGGATACCTTAGTCTTATGTTAACATCTATTTTGATATTCGAATATGTATTTTGTGACTAATTTGTTGGTTATAGAATATTATTTATTTCGTTCATAACTAAATTAGATATACCTACTGTGATTTTGATATTGAATATATTGTAATACTGTAAGCGGAAGGGTTTGTTTGTTTACTTGAACGCGCTAAACTCAGGTCCTACTGGTCCGATTTGAAAAATTGTTTCGGTGTTAGATAGCCTATTTATTGAGGAAGGTTATAGGCTATATTAAATTATGAACTTCTTACGGGAACCGCAGTTACAAGGGATAATAGATCGTATCATACTATTAAGATGTAAAATCAAAATGTTTGAATAAACATATTATTTATTTTGAATGATTTGATTTCAACGAGACCGCAATTAAAAAGTAACTTTAGGTTCCTACATAGAAAAAAGCGCTTGAGTGCCCTAAAATATACGATTGTGATTTGAAATCACTGAAACACAGGTGTGAAAATGCTCGCATTTTAATGTTATTAAGTACGAGCAACGACATACTCGTACGTAGTTCAATTTTACTACCAAGAATAAATCATTTCGCTAAGTATTAGCAATTATAGCTAAATGGGCACTAGTAAAAAAAATACAATTGATATTGGTACTGACATTTTTTTTCTGACTATTGTGGGTGTAGCCACTAACATGGTAGCTGCCTATCATACGTTGTTTAAAAACAAAAGAGCCACAAATGGAAAGGAAGTGAAATGCAAAATTGTACGAATGTTGGCAAAATTTGTACTATTTTTGCATTTCACTTGTTTTTGATTTGTGGCTCTTTTGTTTTTAAGCAGCCATATATAAAACAAAGTCAGGCTAGGCTACCTTTTATCATTCGAGAACAAGTGGTAAGATTTCAATGACCTAAGATTGTTTTATTTATTTGCTTGCTCCCGGAAAACTAACTAAACTATACAAGGTTAAATAAATAAATATCGTAGAAATTCACAGAAAAAATATAATGATGACGTAAATTCATTTCATACATTTTATACGGAAAAATTCCAGAAGAAGACTGTTTTGAAAATTGTTAAGGGGCATATTTCACAAGTACGATAGGTACTACGTTGTCATAGAGTAATACCTAACTGGTTACATTTTATTCACATGAACCATGAACGGTTTAATTCTTATATAGCTACGAGTGAACGCGGATCGGCTAGTACTTAATAAATATCGCATCAGACTCCGTCAGCGACCGCCCTGAGCAGAGGCCCTAGTCCCACAGTGGGCCCCCTCTTAGGCAGTTTGCTTAGTTTATAGTTTACTAGTTTCCCGCGCGGTTTCATCCGCGTAACGCTCGTTCCCGTTAGAACTTCATAATTAAATATAGCCTTCCTCGATAAATGGTCTATCCAAAACTGTTTTTTTCATCAACTTGATCTTTTAAAGATTTTCCACCGCCTTGGGGAAAGACGGTGGGGACATGTGGGACTCATTTACCAGCTCGCTAGCTACATAGAGCCGGGGCATCCAGTGATATTAGCGTGTTGTCGGGAAATAGTTCATACTTCAGCTTTATATATATATTAGTATATATTGCATTAAAAAATCACAGTGTATATAATAAGTAAGTTAAAAAATAACTCTCATTCGATAACGAACTAATAGATAAATCATATATAAATTATTGTTTATCAGTATAGATAAACCATTTAATAAGGCTGAAGCCCAGCTTAACTTTATGCCCGGTGAAGTAGCTAAAGCCTCGTGGTTGACTACATAAATGACCGCCCGAAAAAGTAGCCTCAGACTCGATCACACAAAATATGTTTAGGCGCGCACAAACAGTAACATAATTATAATTATATTATACTTATAAAGAAACAACGTAATTCGAACGCGTACATAATAAACTACCGTCATAAAAGCAAACATATTTCAGTCATAGTTGTTACTCCAAAATAACATCACACGCTGTTGATTAGATATTAGAGGCTTAATAGATGGGCGTTTGATTGCAACAGCACAAATGTACGTATATTAAAAGCGGCAGTGTGCACCGCGGGCCGGTCCGTGCAACGAGGGGCCTGTGTTTAACCTCACATAGCTATGTTTCATCTAATAGAATTGCGAGCTCGTTATCTGCTCAGATTAAAATATTCAGTATTTGAGTGATTTCACGTACGAGTGAGCGGCAAAGGGTTGACTAGTCGTTCCACCCGCTTTGAACACTTGTGGGGAGAGCCATGCCGGGGTTCCGTGGTTACCTCCTGTTTTGCATATGAGGAACTGTCGTACTGAACTAACTAGCCGAGTTATTAAGTTAACGCTTACATTATTGATCAATCGCCTTTATCATTCAATGTCTATAAATCTTTAATTCAATCACGTAAGCGAACGAGTTCAGGTGTCGCGACATTGTGGACGTTAATTCAATTGAGGCAAAAATAATTGGAAATATTGCATCAAATGGCAATGAAGCCACAATACTCGCACAAACAAATGAATTGTCGATTTTCACTGGCTTTTTCCAGCGTCTGCCTCCATGAATAATTCCATTTATATAATGGCATCGACCGCATCAAATATTTCATTCTGAGTTTTGCATATTTTATAGTGACAAAAACAATGTCCGGGGTTATTTTACAGGATATTCGAACCGCTCGTTTCCTTTGTGAACGACGTTTATTTTCCATAATAAATCAATGATTTCAATCGAAAAGCTTTTAGAGTGTCGAGATACCGATTTTTCTTTAATTGAATTAATAAATTACAGACTTTATATCTATTGGATTGTACTTAGAAATTATATAGTATCTCGAAATTATTTCTGATAAAATCGAATATAGTAGATAGCAGATCAGATTAGGCACATGTTTACGTATTTCTGCTATACTAATGGCAATGAATCTGTCACGGCATCATTGTGCTTATATAAACAAGCGGATACTGTTGACAGTTAAATATTGCACTCCACCCATGAAGATCTAATTTTATGAGTGAAATTAGTTATTCACCTGTTGTTGCCATTTATTAAAGCGAGCACAATGCGAGCGGCAGCGAAGCGCACCAGCCGCGCCGCGCCCACCATTATTTGCAGATAACTACATCAAAATCGCCTCGCCTGCGAGCCGCATCCAGGAAACACTGCCATAGCTATTATTACTACTAAAGATACTATACACAATTTGTCTTCTTCAATTCTCTTAGATATTGCTGCGTCACGCAACTCAAATCTTCACTTCTGCGTAAAGCGTGCTTAATTTGAGCATTCTATGATTGGATAATAGGCAGATAAGTTTTGGAAATAAAAAAGCACGTTACCATCGCATCAATTTAGATTTTCGTTTTAGCTTAGATGGGTAACTTTTTATGATTTTTGAAGTGGTCGATTGGTTTCGTCCATATAATTCGTGGGGTACGTGACGTTCATTTTTTTTATTGTATCGATAGTGCGATAGCGCAACGATCCCGCTGCGTGATGATATTCCATTCAAACAGGTTCACTATTTGAGATCGATTTTGGTCATCATCGTCACGTAGTTAATGGTAGTTAGTTTCTAGACACGAGGATACCTGACATGATACGGATGTTACATCAAAGTATCGTAAATGAGATAATATTTTTTAAAATCAAAGAAATAATTGCAATACATGAAGAAGGAATAAATGGAGGCTTAAGTACCCGAAGACTTAAATAACTATAAAACTTGTGCTGTCGACACATAATCAACCACAGGCTATAGTTACCCGTCCATGACTAATCGATTACACCTCGCTACTGGGCATCTCGCGCTTCACTCATAAACCAATCTCATAAACAACACAAATCGTAACCAACCTTATTGTATCTGATATTAAGACCAATTTTCAAAAGTATTTTTTTGTTAATATTAACTTAATATTATCCATAATGAACAAGTAATTTAATCGAATTTTTTAAATAGTAATTACTTGTAATGATTTGTGCTCGCTAAATTAGCAGATTGGATTTTTAGAACCTATAGGTAATCAACTATTGTCGTAGTGCAATTTTTTGTATGCTATTGACTTTCCATGATTTTTTTATTTAAACTGCACTAACCCATTGAAATTGTATATAAATGTATATGTGAGGTCCTGGTACTATTCGAAGTCATAGGTTGTCAGTAGACATTTTTTTTATTTCCACGTCAGCTTAATAGAAATAAAATACTGTACTATATCGATCTTATGGTACATACTTCCTGAAGTTAACCGACATACTCGACATTGGCAAATTTAATTCAGACGCGTTAAATGTCATTTTAGGATAAAAAATTGAAAAGTGAATTTAAATATTAGGCGTTAAATTTTAGGATAAATAATTGAAAAGTGAATTTAAATAGTTAAAACTCGTCTAGTAAGAAACCGCAAAAGGTTTATGTGTAGATTTATGTTACCGTGAATAAGAATATTTTAATTATAACTAGGTACAGCCGTGTGAAGTGATGTATCGTTAGAAAATAAAAATGTCAAACAAAGCACAGGACGGATTTGGTATAATATCGACATATTAACACGTACCATGATAAGTCACATTTTTCTCGCTCACGGATCGAATACAGCTAATAACTCGCACACAATGAACGTAAATGCCGAACTGTCTCGAAGTCCTACTATGCGTGACCACTACCGTACTCTACGAATTGACTTGATACTTACACAATTATATTTAGGTGTATTTAAAAAAAATCGTAATTAGTTATTTTTTTTGTATTGAAAATCATGACAGATATGGATTGTTAATTTTTTTTTTAATTTAAGCTTGATATGGAAAACGTAGTTATTCGTTTTTTTATTTATTTAGGTCTTATACGTACTTACATAATCACATAGATAAATAATTTGACAGTAGTGACATATTATTTATCTATATGATTAAGGCCCGATTTTTCAATCGTCAGTTATAAGTTGTCCGGGGAATAAATTTAAAATCTTAACAGATTTTGTATTGACGTTCTGTCGAAAATAAAATTTATTCCTCTGACAACTTTTAACTGACGATTGAAAAATCGGCCCTAAGTAGTATTTTATTTCTCACACTATATAAATAGAATGTGATTAAGATAAATGTTAACTAGACAATAAGCATCGTGCTATTTATAATAAACAAAAATTATGTCTAGTTGTATCAAAAAATCAGATATCTTTTCCATCTACATAGGCAAAATACGTTTATCCTTCTGTATAATTAAAATGTCCACATTTCCACAAACAGTTTAGAAGGAAGATTTGGAATTTAAATCATATGAAATACGTTTTACACGGGGTAGTACAATTTTATATGAATTCGAAAAGTTATGTGTTAACTGTTTATGTTAAAATGAATACCTACATAAATAAGTTTTTAGCTTTTAGTAATACATATTTAAGAACTTATTTTTTGTTGAATCTAATAACATCATGTTATAATTTGTGCAGTTTATGTCTTCAAGTATCAAATGTATTCAGTCGCTGTTTGTATGTTGGTAGCTAACGAAAAGTTATTATTTTCCGAACTATGGTCATTAAAATTTTTGATTAACAACGTTTGATCCGTGTCGATAAGATGACTCTGCAAGTCCTTCTCATATTGTCCTTTTTCTCCGAGCCGTAACAAAATATGCTTTATGCATTTTTTATGTCTCCTTATAAGAAGATATTATAATATTATCCTACTATTTATCAGGAACGCTGCGGCATTTGTTATGATAGAGAGTATAATAACTTTTAAATTATGTTTTTTTACATTTAAATTACTATCTAATATAAAGTGCTTCTGTTATGAATGTAACATGTTTTTGTGTGGATAATACATAAAATATATTTTTTGGAACATATTTATCAAGTTTTAAATTGTGTACTTTATTTTTAATAGTACCTTGTTATTTCAACGTTTTTTTACAAACCATGACAATCTTCTATCCTATACTCTTGTGAATACAGCACAAGAGTAAAAGCTCTTGTCAGTAATTTCTTCCAAAGTTACCAAAGCTTCATCACAGCCAAGTAATTGCAACGGAATTTGACTATCGTTTGACAATAACACATTAGGAACTATGAACACAGCGCGTTTGTGCGTCTGGGGCTAACTCCACAAAAGAGCCCCACCTCGGCACGAGCCCGACACAGAAACTAACCATTCGTCATCCATTATTCACGGCCTAAATTGCACAACTTTAGAGCGCCATTTCTAAATGACATCTAAATCTGTTACTGTATTAACATTGTGAATAAAATTCATACAATCAATCTACATAAATGTCCGTGAGCGTCCGTCCATTAGTCAGCTGGAGCACAAAGGGCACACGCTCGTCTCGTAAATCAGTCGGATGTACTCGTATTGAGACTGCTTGCCCAAATCGCTCTCAATAACCGATGTATGTGCTCAGCGGCTGGCCCGCTCCGACACAGAACTTTCCACCCATTAACGACCCCTTACGATCAACATTTGTCATTAGATGGACACGTTATTGCGACAACTATACTCTAAGAATTGCAAATCTAGATCAGCAAACATAGTTTCTTAGTCTAACATTGCAACATTAACCTGCCTATTTTTTAATCTTTAAAATACGTTTAACGAAGTCCCTTTTCATTAGAGAACACTTTAAGTGAATAAGTAAACAACGAATTTATAAAATAGTTAAGTAATAAAATGGCTTCGCATTACGGTTTAACTTAACCATACACTTATGTTATTAAATGCCTATATTACTTATATAAAAAATTTTAGAGTTGTAACGTGATACCTTTAGCTAGAGAATGGGTATATTTTAAAAGTTCATCTCTAGGATAGCGATGTTAGTTAGGTTGGTCGTGGATTCGATTTCCACGCCGGACAAGAAATCTTTTTGTATATTTTAAAGTTTATTTCCGGGTCTGGTTAGTTGGGTTAACTTTATTGCCTCGGAAGATAGCCAAACCATTTTGGTCTCGATTGTTATACCATCATCTACAAGCGTATTCCAACGGGAACGAGTAGCAGCGTTGTCTTATGTGTTACAACATAACACTACGGCCACCAACCTGTCTGCCATGCGTGGTGACTAAGGCAAAAATCCTCCCGAGGGAGGGGGACCATGTTCAGTAGTAAAGTTTAGTGGGCTGATGAAAAAGTTAATAACAAATTCTATAAATAACAAAGTTGCTCGCGTAAATTTTTAATATTAGGTAGGTACCTACTTACCATAATTTGTGATCTTTCTAAAAAAAGTATGTATATTTGGATAATATAAGTTAGATTCATAAATTATTTACAAATTTAAGGTCGTGGTATCATCATGAGACTCTTAAGCTGACTGCGCCGCCAAATTAAGTGACGTCTCACAAAGGGCGTATTCGTTTAGATTTAACGTGATTGGATTAGATAATCAGTAATCGATTTGTCAAACTCAAGCGTATGATTATTCAAAGTGCATATTAAACACCCTAATCGGTTATTAAGATATAAAAATATTAGATGTGTATGGACGAAGCGCGTGTCGCGCCGGGGGGCTTCGCGCAGCGGGGAGCGCTACCGGCCGCCGCCTCGGGCCCCATGCTAATTGTTATACTCGACCCCCACAACTGCTTCACACCTTGCCTACATTATGACTAATGTTTGCTGAACATTGATCACCCACTAGCTTAAGACGAAAAAATCGGCCAAGATAGGTTCGGGGTCTATGAGGGTTCAATATATCTAATAATATTTAATAAGGAGATTATAACTCAAACAGCTATATCACATTTTTTTTACTTAGAGAATAAGTCCATACAATGCTGTATATAAACTAATAGACAATTTATTTATGTAGATTTCTTCTCATACAATGAAAAGTCCTGTATCACATTTTGCAGTTTACATTACACTATGTTAATTTTACGATAAGATACAGATATGTCAAATGATTTCGAAAAAGTATTTGATAGTATATTGTGGTCGGTACCTAAGTACATTGAATTCGGCTTACAATATAAAGTATGGCATGAGGCATCATCATAATATAAAAAGGTTTAATAGGGTGTCCCTTTTCAACTGTAGGGAACCCTATATTCTTGAACATGTGAGACCTCTGTCGGTCAGTAACTAGGTAAACATAACATAAATGAAAATAAATGTATTTTGTAATGTGTCTTGTTTTAAAAACGACTTTACATTTAATTTTGTATTTAAAAATAAAATTATCAGCAGGTATCTGCTTAACTCATGGACTCAACAGGTAAAAACATTATATTTTAAATTATATGTATAAGATAAAGTAGAGTAGAAGTACTTAATAGTAATGCGGTATAATCATCAAATACTAACATGAGAGAACCAACCATTAATTACCAAAATTTAAATATAATATAGGTGTACCTAGTGTATTCTTACACCTAGGAATAACAAATAATCATAAATATCATAGTTTACCGACTCAAACATAAAGCATAATTTAATAGATATACTTAGGAGAGTATCGAGTTACATCAAACCGCTTTAAAAAGAGGCCGAGATGTGGCGACAATATTTAACAGATAACGAGATATCTGTTAAATATTGTCGCCACATCTCGGGCGGCAGGCACGCATAAGAGGTGACGAAGCCAACTTTGAAACTCAACATATTAAAATAACGATGGGAATAAAATAAAAGAATACTTATTTATGCATAATAATGTTTTCGGGTGAATAAAAATGAGGGGATCCGTACAAATATCTAAATAAAAGAGTGTAACGTCATAAAGCGGACGGTCCGGGCCGGGCCCAGCGCTAGATGCCGCATGCTGATTGTACGCCGCGCACCACCGGCTATCATTTATATCATTTCATTGCGGCTGTTTACATTTCATTCATAAGCAAGATTGTCCTATCATAAAACCTAACTTTATACTGCCTTTTATAATTTCCTCGAGGGTTGTTGCAGTCGTTTTAAGTTCATTCGCATTAAGATAAGTTTTTCAATGTCAGTACGAGATGGGCTGTGAGACTTCGTGTTTGCGCATTGAGAGACTACTTAAACGGATTTTCACAGTAAACAATAAACGTAATTTACATTTGCAATACAAAGTTTAACAAGTATTCCACACCATATACAGGTAAGTATTAATTTTACGACTACTCTGGACAATTAAAATATGAATATAAACACAGTTTAATATTGTGAACGGGTCTCGTATTCATTATTTTTATTTTAATAAGCCCTTGGCGTGTATGTGTCGCCGAAGCTCGCACGTTGCTCCTTATTTATTGACCTATTAGAGATAACATTAAGATCAAGATGCACGGCCAAGGACCTTTGTTATAAAAATGTCTGCTTCATTATTCTTAAAAAAATGAACACAAGGATTTATGTGGAATGGGTACAGTGGAGTTATTATGCCAATAAAAATTTAAATTATATTAAATTTGTGAACAGTAATAATAAGACAGTAACAGTATAAATAATGACTATAAAATGTAAATGAACCCCTGCAGAATGTACTTTAAAGGTAGATAGGTAGACCGACATAAATAACCTATATATCAGTTTTATATTTTATTTTACTCAAGTAACAAAACCATTTAATGAATTTCTACATCAATAAATAATACTTTATTTTATTAATGTATAATGAAAAAATATTTCGCTGAATGGTAAAATCAAAAGACTATAATAATATAATATAAATTGGATTAAATAACTCATTGAGTCACAAATTATATGAAAACTCATTTAAGCATGCTTAAGTGGTATTAGTGATATAAAACTCATAAAATTGATAATTTCAATCATTTATGACTTTATACGTAATTCTGATCTAGTTTGAGCACAAATAAGGCACATCCACACTATGCTCATCGTAGGCAAACAGATGTCGGCATCCTCTCGTTATAATTTTTCTCAGATTTTAATCCACGTAATTTAAATCAATACTCATTATAGCCTTTCAAAGGACCGTCATCACGATTTTTTAACACAGAAACAAAGAACTTGTTTTATAATCTGATTTTTAAAGGCATTTTAAGTTTTATGGCCCTAGTGGCTTGATAAATAATCAGAAATGTCGACACGGTGCCATAACGAAAATTCATTTTAAACGTGCAGTATATTGAAATAACTTTATTGATAACGATCTATACTTTATATCTGGAAAGGAAAAAGGTCATAGATTCGATACAATACAATCACGAGCAGATGTTTATGTTGTGCTGTTACAACTTAGCATTGCTATTTCGATTTGTTTATTAGGGCTGTTGAAGTGTTGAATAAGTTTTGAAATTGTAAAACAAATCAAGTTTCCGTAGCTAAGTTCGTGATTGTTGGATGGATAACCGTGTGGCTTCGCGTTTGGAGCGTTACTACTACGCAACGGAAATTGGCAATAAACCGAACGACGTTTAACACTCATAATGAGACGATATCAATAGCTATAAAAATGTAAATAAGTAATTATGAAGAATGTAGGTACAGTTAATATTGTAAATGTCTATGATGCAGCGACTAGGGGCAGGTTTTTGCGACAACGTTGAAGCTCTGGTCGTGCTATGAACATGTACTTCGTGGGCGGTCTTTTGAGTCTCTATAACAGGGATGGCAAACCTTCATTAATAAATGACATATATTTGTCAAAAAAAAAAAGTTTAAATACCAAATCAGTCATATACAATGGAAGATTTTATTTGGATATACATAGTACTTTTGTAGATTGTATTTCAGTTTTAGTAGGCGGCATTTAGTAAATGTTTTATTTATGTCTCTAACATTTTAACTAACGGAAAATATTGTTGTTATTATAAAATATAGAAGTGAGTTGTTGTTGTTCTTTAATACAATTTTGGTAAGGCATAGGTATAATGCTTAACTTCTAACACCACGTTTCTAGAAATGTAACTTTTCAGGAGATTGAATACACTATGCAATTTTACATATATACCAATGCCACACCATGTTACTTAAAGCATTATTATACTATTTTTTACTGTACAATATCTGTTTCTGTCTGATGGCTGAAAGGCTGAAGTGTCTTCCAAATCTCTAGAAAACGGCATCAAAATATCCAAATCGCTCAAAAATTTCTTATACGTAGTCATAGATTATAAACGTCGATATTACAGCTTTGTTATTATAGTTATTATATTATATTATAAATTCATTCGTTTTTCTTATTGTTCTTTGTATATTTAGCTTCCTATTTGTATATAATTATGTTTTATTTTTTCGTTATTAACTACTAAGTGTTTTTTTATTTCTGTCGCGTAAGATTTCTTGGTTACCATTTATTTATTTATTTAAGGCTTACCAACTAAAATACATACTTGTCATTCGTTTAAACATTAAATAGAAAAGTTAATGTTTGCGTTTAAATTACAGGTAGGCACAACATTTATTTATAGCTTGAACAGTTCAAGCTTATAAGTATATAAAAAACTTAAGTACATAAAAAACAAAATATTTCTTAAACTATATATATATAAAAGAAAAACAGTAAAATTGACCGAGTTTACATGGCATAAATGGCTTTTTTGAAAGTACTGCCATTGGTTTGCTAACCCTGCTATGTAATATTGTCTTATAATTAGGCTTAGTTCAATAGATGTAGTATTCGTTTAGCAGGCTTTTACATACTGTTTTTGTTGGTTCTAATAAAAATTATTGAAATACTTATCATATCTTAGGCTTACTTTAAAAATATACTAATTCGTAATGTGTTTTAATTGTAGATCTAGACAACTAAGGATCTTAGGCGTAAAAATGGTATCATCAACATTGTTAAGGCCTTTCAGATACCTATTTCAACACAGACAAGCTAAGTCAACTATACTAAATTACTAGCGTATATTGTAATGTTTCTAAATAGGTTTATATGGACAACATATTGTTTCTTTAAGAAAGCTTAAGGGTATTTGAAGTCCACTTAACACGCCTAATAATATTTTTATTAAATAAAAGCAGTACATAAATGTATTTTTTTCTCTTTATTTCTTTTTAAATTCATCAATAGTTAATAGTGGTGTTGTGCTGATATCGATTCCCTATAATTATTATTAACTAGTTTTAAATATGTCTTCAGACTGGGCGAAATATCTGAACAAGATACATTGACCCTTAAATAACAGGGTTTAACTAGAACCAGAACAGCAATGATGATCAAATGTCCTTGTCGCTCTAACCCAGTTGTTGTTCGTAAAACCACTTTCAAATTTGTGAAGATGCATGCATTTCGGTATGGTACGGTTCGGTAATAATGGCTCAGTGTTAACCGGAACTTGCCTTTGAGACCGTCTGTTGTCGGTTCGGTGCCCACTCTTGATAACTATTTGAGTGAATCATCAAAAAAAGTGCCAAGATCAAGCCGAAGACGTAGTAGTGAAGGTCAACTGTAAAAATTTAACTATATGCTAAAGTGTTCTGAAAGCTTCAGGAAATAAGATGTTGTTATGGTGATAGTACTTGGACCTAAAGAAAGCAGATATTTGAACAGTTAACGTATAGCTCAATTCTGATCTTGTTGCGCAACACGCCGTGTTAATTCAACCCCTTTAAATAGGATGGCAAAAAGTAAGAGGTACTAAAAGTAGGGTAATAAATATCCAAGAAAGTTGTTTTAATTTCTTCTTTACACGGAGTAGATTAGGTACCAGGCGCCATCGGCAAAACTTCCTTGTTTTTAATTTTCTTTAAAACATCTACTTTTTTACATTTTATTTCCTCTGAATAGGTGGAAAGCTTTCTCACTTCCAAAACGGTTATTTTTCTCAACAAACGTAGAAATACATTTTGAACTTTACACCTTCGTCCGAAGCTATATAATCTTGAATCTAAAAAGTCTTTTACTTTTTAATTGCAAAGTAGGAGGCTAACTTTATCGGTAGCTTCAATTGTTTTTACGTATTTGTAGTCCTAATTCATCCAGACGGTATTTCAAAGGCTTTTATCCGTGTACAGTTTCTCTTTAATTTGTTCACGTAACAATGGAATCGATGTGCACAGAGTAACAAGCGCATTATAATAATTTCTAAAGTATTTAGAGTTTGACAATGATACATTGAACGATCGGTTTTCGAGTCTAGACAATGTTGGAGTATCGTATGGTTACATTCTCGATCATGGGAAAATTACTGATGGCCGGACAATCGGGCTCGGGTCGAGCGCACCGCGGGCACACCTTATCAACGCGCGGCCCATTGTGCCGGCTTATTCCTGACATTCGCAATATTCCGTGCCGTTCGACAAATACTCTCTAGATTACAGTAGTATGATTAGAATGTTTAGTACCCACTACGTTCATTCGTCCCGTACCGAAGGACGCAGTACACTGATTTATACCGCGATTGACTCATAGAAAGTTCAAATAATTTGCCGACTCATAACTTTGTCGATTCAATAAATCGATTAAATTAATAACCCGCTTCACCGGGAAGAAATATTATATAAAAATAAATGATATCAAAGATTACGACCGTGATTCTCGGGACTCCTTTGTGGTGTCATAAAAACTGATCCTGTTATAGTTTGCGAAAGCAATTAAGTAGTAAAGCTTAGTCGTCTCTACTGTCTTAATGAAATATTCCATTTTAATTTAATGTCGGCCATTTATTGGTCTGTAATAAAACGCAAATAAAATAAATATTATGATAAGTAATAATTTTTATTTAATTATTGACCTTATTAAAAACCACCCACACATTAGTTTAATACCTTGTGCCTATAAATATCTATATAGATTCATAAATTATCTAATAACTATACGTATGTAACTATTAAACTGAACTGGTGTCTTCTATATTTGACCTATGCATAAGTTTGATTTCATAATTTTATAGAATTCTGCCTAATTCCTTTATTGGAGCTTCAATTAAAATCGTACCCAAATTATGTATCATTAAGTTATAATAAAGGTAGGTACTAAGAAGTCTTTGACGGATTAATTTATACAGCATCAAAAAAAACAATAATAAAATAATCATATGCGTTAATTAACTAAATGATACAGCGATCGTGGACTCTTGGTCTCTGCGCCACAGCGAGGGTGGTCCAATTAGCCAATTATTTAGAAACAGAATGTATTGCCTACGAAGACAATTCAGTTTGAATTATTGAAAGGTAACGTAATATTAATAAATTTTCAAGAGAACGCGGGCGAGTATGTATAATGTATGACGAACGAACATGACATGTCTCTCGACTAATTAATGTAAGCACTGCGCAGGAGTTAATTAATTGTCGGCTACCCATGTAGCGCGCATGAAACATTTATAAAATTCATAACACAGCTAATTATGAAACATGGTAGCGGCGTTGGTTTGCGCCACCCGCGGGGATCGCCCGCGCACCGATCTCAACTTTAGTAAAAACTAACTATTCTCCACTGGTTTTCTTGTTTATTAAATTACTCTGGTACATGCTTTATAGATATTCTCACCACGATCATAAATCGATGTTGTACTTGAATTTCATATAACCAACTTTAACGCATTTTAAAAACACCGGGCGGATGTTGGTACAAAAACGAGAACAGATAAAGTAAAAGGGGTCTGCAATATTTTGATATGAATTAAATTTGATTGTAAATCACATAGTGAGTAAAATAATAAGTCCTCTTTTTAAAATTACCTACTAGGCTGAATCCTCTTAAATTCAAAATAATGATATAACAAATTCAGAATTTAGGAGAACTCAATTCAATTTTTAGTACCTATGGATTTAGGACTTCACATTATTTGGAATTGATATAAGGATTCTAGTTTTCCAACTGCGGCATAATGACTTAGGTACAAAACTTTTTACCTAAGTCTATATACAACAATTAATTCACCTATAGCTTAGATAGTTGAATCGTCAATCTTTATTCAAGTCCAAGTTTACTACTTTTCCTTTCTAAAATGTAACAATATTTGTAATTCACATTATATCATAAACTTAGACAGTTTAAAACTTAGGTTAATAATACATTGACTGTAAAATATCTTGTTAATAAAACATAGAGGGTACTAGAACAAGTGTACAGCCAACCCCGGTAGCGTAGCGGTATTTGGCTCGCTTTAAATCTCGGAGGCCGGACAGGAAATCTTTGTGTAGATTTCTTTCCGGGTCTGATTGGCTGAGGAAAGCACGTTAAGCCGTTGGTCCCGATAGTTTTAACGTCATCTGTAACAATTGTATACCAGGGCATGGGCAGCAGCGTTGTATTTTACAGCATAATACTGCGGTCACCAACCCGCCTGCCAAGCGTGGTGACAACGGCAAAAACCCTCTCTCGTGAGGAGGCCCGTGTTCAGCAGTGGACGTTATACGGATTGTTAAATTTTACGATCATGAGAGCAAGTATCCAACTCAAGAAAAACCGTCGAATACAAGAAACTCCATTCGCGAATAGAAAATGTAACACTTTATTTTATATACCGATATTTCATACAAGGTGCGCCCCACGGGTTTGCCCGCATTGGAACTGCTACTCTGCTCCAGTGGGTAGTAAGCGTATTGTTTTATATAGCCTAGGTATATTGTTTATCCAAATTAAAACTTTCCCTGTGCAAAATTGTAACAAGATAGAGGGTAACAAACATCCATATACACTTTCGTATTTATATTTATTGATATTTTTGAATGCACATTTGTGTCATGTCGTATCTAAATCAACCTAACAAAGGAATACAATGGGAATCATTGATGATCTAATTTTGTTGCAATTGAAATGGTTTATTGTGCGTTCACGTTTGGATAACGGAACAACAATATATGCAAATATATTCTATTGTTACACATGGTTATTTCTAGATTGATATACGTACCTACTCATTTCCCTAGGTTATGATATGTACCTATGAAATTTATTTGATAACGTTTATCAAATAAATTACATAAGTACCTACTACTACCATAATAATATACTATTATGTACACTGCGGGATATGATATCGGCATCTTCCAAATAGGGCCATAATTAGTATTTTGTAGAATCATGATTAATGTAACAGTTCTTAAATATTGTAATAACGGTTATTCATTTATATTGTTCACTTCAATTAGACGATCAGTAAAATATCAGAATTCAAATCGTCCTGTAAGTAGATACATACTTCGAATGAAAAAAATTCTACACATTAGGAGGGAAACTAATTTGTGGCCAAGGGGCCACTTCTCCTTACATACTGCCTATACACTGCGGGATATGATATCGGATTCTTCCAAATAGGACCATAATTACCACAAAACATGGATATGACCCACAAAACATAATCTAATACACTGGTATAGGTACGTTGCAATCTAAAAACCTCATGGAGGTCATGACAACACCAAGATATTCATTATTATCTAACTTCTTATGAATCCTACTTTTTTTATGTCCTTCTTGTCTTTTTTATAATTTTCCCCCTAAAGCCTTGTTGATGTTCTATTTGTCTATCTGTTACTTTTACACACCTTGTTGTTTTGGCATAAAAAGGTGAACAAACGTTAATTATAGAACTGGCAACATTCAATGGTCAACAAATTAATAGATAGGTAACATATGATGAGGTTTTTAAAGAATGGTGGAATTATTCGCTTTTTTTCGGCTTCTGGCTAACATAGGTATGTTCGCCCAAAATGAAAAAATCCTTCAGATTGGTAAAAGTTGATTGATTTGAAGCAATTTCATTGAAAAAATATCCTGAAGACATTAAATAAATGCAGATTTAACATTGCATTTACATATAACAATGAATTGTTCTTGAAGGATACCCTCTATTCCCCTTTTCACATAATTTATTTTAGGACTACCGAACATTAAACGCAGAATCTCCTAAGATTCGAACCTTAACCGTACTTGAACAGTATCCCTATAACAAGTTATCCGTAAGTTACACTTTAATACAATCTGTAATCTCATATTGAAAAAACGGGTCAGAGCCCACTCGTCTCCTAAGATTCGCACCCTGTGCCCACTCGTCCCCTGGAACTTTTGAGGGGCCCATTCGCCCCCTGAAGAATATTTATTTTTATTCATTATTCTAATATAAGTACATGTATATGTGTATACTGCAGCTTGGTAGTCCGGGTACAGTCGCGCAGAAAAGGCTAAAATAAAAAATATAGTAATTCGGTAGATATCATGTTTATTTCAAATAAGATTAACACATAAAAAACACAATGTCCTAGAAACTAACGAAATACAACTCTTTTACAAAAATCAGCCTTGATTGACCATCATATAAATAAACATTAAATATAAAATATGCAAAAAAAAAAAATAGAACACATATCAACAGTAAATAATCACTTCTTATTTTTTGTATATTTACCAACTACATACATGCAAAATCATAATAACTTAAATCTAAAAAATTATAACAGTACAAAAAAAATACTAAAATCACAGTAATTATTGAAGACTAGATATCAACATATATATTTTTTGTATATTAACCAACTACATGCAAAATCGTAATAACTTAAATCTAATAAATTGTAACTAGAAGTACCTACATAAAAATTGGCTAAAATCACCGTATTTTTCACTGAAAAAGTAGAAAAAGTAATATTTTATCATACAAAATAGAAAATTATGTGAGTGCATACACAGTAGCATACTAAAAATCTATGTTTTACCTTAAAATAAAATAAAGTATTTAATAGTAACTATTAAAAAGTAGCAGCAGTTGAATTTTTTTTTCTGTGTCTTCGTTCCAATTATATACACGTAATTCTTTTGAAATAGGGATGTATAGGTAAATAGTAGAACTTACGTATTTTTACTTCACGTACATGCACTGATCACTTCACTCACTAATTAAATTTAATAAGTAATCCTACAGGATACGCTAATGAAAACTTTCACTCGAGACAGTATAAAAATCAGTACGCTTGGATTTGCAACTATAAGTAAACTTAATGTAGTAACACATTCCTGGAATAAATACGCCGAAGTTGTCTAGTACTGGTGTTAGCCAATCAGGTGCAAGTCCTTTCATCGAGCGTCTATTGTTTTGGGCTACGCCTTTGTTATTTGCTCGCGCGCAGATACTATGGCTAAGATTACCCCTCCCGCTTCGGCATTCCACCTTATCTCTTATTTATAACCCGTTTTTTTAACAAGCCATTCGTAGTGAGACAATTTTACATCGTAAGCCTATCGACAGGTTATATTATTATCATGACGGATTATCATTCATCATAGCTCTTTTTTCAATGATCTGTTATGATTTATTTATTAAATTAATTCCGTTAATAAACTGTTCACAAGTGTACTATGTTAACCGTTTCTTATGTAAAATATAGCTAATTTTATCTCAGGGGACCAATAGGCACCTGAAAAGGTGCCGAATCTTTAACTTATATTGTATATATATTAGAGGGGACGAATGGGTACCTTAAAAATAATATTTTTTATTAAAATATTAATTGGTCCCCTACCAGGAGACCAATGGGCACCTATATAGGGGCCGAATCTACAACTTTTATGCTGGGGGACGAATTTTAGGAGACGAGTGGGCTCTGACCCGAAAAAACAACATAGTAATCAACATGTCTCCAAAATCAAAATTTCAAGATTTGAACCTATGAATGCTATATTGATAAAAAGCTTCTCATTAGTATCGAAATGCGTAAAGGTACTTGCAAGTAATTATAGTGTACTGTGAGAATCATCCCCTCCCACCCTTATGTTCGCTACAAATACTCCGGCGCCCACAAAAATCCGTAGTCCCAGAGGCCCGTGAACTGAAAATTATCCTCAAAAAGTCAAAAGCCATCATTCCTCAATCCTCCCGCCAGCAACCCCTATGAACAATGGCCCAAGCCCCATTGTGGGCGCCCTATTCCGCAAGTTGCTTAGTTTGTATTTTGATAATTTTTAGTTACGCTGGAGTACTACTCACCTTTATGCTCGGTGATACAATTTTCTTATATTGAACTATTTTTATAGTACACGGTTTTACCCTTGTAGCTCTCGTTCCCGTGAGAAATTCATAATTAGATATAGCCAGACGAGGTAAACTTTTTTTTTGAAGTCTATCATTATGATATTTTACAGATATACCTAGATAATATTATAAAGATAATTATTGCACGTAGACTCGATCCTACAGTCAAACCGATAAAACGATTTTGTGGGACATATTATGTATATACAATGTGATTATAAAATGTTGTTAGCGAATAAATAATAATAAAGCAGAAACCTTGAGGCTAACAAACATATGTACACCAGAAATGTGTTGATGTTGACCGTGTAACGAAGAACATATCTATTCTATGGATATTTCTTCTAAGACTGTATACTAATTATTGTCGGCAACAACACAATCGGATCCATAAAATTTCCTTGTTATAAAACAAGTAGTTACAAGCCATCTGCAACATTAGCACGTATATGGCGGCTGATTAATATTAATCAGCGAATTAGTATGGCTAAACTAACGAAATCAATTAACTCATTTTTTGTATCAAACTGGTTTTATTTGAAACCGTTCCAGGATTTTACAGGGACAACCGAGTTCCGCCGTGACTGATTAAACGATGCTAACGTAGGTACATGTGTCGTGGATACATTTAATTCATTCTTTTAATTTAAATCCGGCGCTGTAAATTCTTTGCAATGTATTAATTTTGATATAAATTATTATTAGCGAATATTTTTTTTATTCTACTCCAGAAATATGGAGACTAATAAAAAAAAGTCTTGTTAATAAATATGTTAATTTATTAAGTTAATGTAGCTTCAATAAAACAGTAACAATAACATAAAAATACGATACAATAACACGCAGTAATTAAGATATATTTTTATCGAAGCCATAGTCATGTCGTTACGTAGATTGAGTAGTAAAATATACATATGAATGCTGCTTTTGTAAATTTTAAGCATCCTTAATCATTATAACGGTTGGTAAGATAACATAAGGGTACCTATAGATTGATACTTATTAGATATGTTTTATTATAAGTCCTATTTAGTGAAAACAATACGATAAATATACACTTTTTGTAAATGTTAAACTTGAGTTACTTGTGAAATATTTGGAGCACAGCGATGTGACTGTATGAAGTTCTTTCGGTCATAGTAATTTGGAAATAGGCAGCACGTGAAAGCATGACTGGTAATCGCCGATAAGCGGGCAAATACAGAGCCGCATCACGTCACCGGTAACGGAGTTTTTAATATTACAGTTATCCTACTTTTGGATGAAATTTGGAAATTTAGAAACCGTAGTTGTAACAAAAAGTGTCCACGTGCCGGGTCGGGAACACCGTTTGTACAAACATCACGTGCTCACCACCGCTACTGTATTTTTTTTTTTTAATATTATTTTATCTTTTACACAAACTGCCAGATAATCAGAAGTACTATATTGAAGCCGTGAGGCCCGTTGTGGCTACAATTTGTCCGGTTCTTTTAAGTTATTTCTTAGTTTATGACATTAAATTAGTTGTTCTGTATCCAAAACATTAGTGTTTTAACTATCACCCGCGTTAAAGCCCATTATACAAGTTTATAATCATATTAAGCATGAATGCATTAACCAAATTACATATCTATGTATAGATTTCAAAAAATGCATAGCTATCTAAAGAGCATTCAAGGTAAAAAGAGTTAAAAAAAACATTAATTATAATAGGGAATTACTGATTGGATAGACAACTAACATCTCCTTTTTTATGGCAAATATTACAATCACAAATTACTAGCACAAAACCATTTTTTTTGTAAGAAAGATTTGTTACTAAACTAAACAAATATTTAGAGCTTTCTTACAAAAAAAATAACAACATTTTAGTCAATGGAATGAACATGTGTTATATGTAGGTAACATATAACACACTTTTATGGCTGATTTCAACTCTATTAGCTGCTATCTTAATTCCTAATGACTATCACAGTTAACATGTTATGAATCACTTGTAACGTTTATATGATGTTCTTTGTTTTTTTAATATTTAATTACACATACGTTTTATTACGAAACATAAAAAAACACAATATTTTATTAGTTTTAGGAATTAAAATAATTCCACTATTAAGTTTAGAGTTACATATTTTGGGCGTCTTTAAAAATAGTGCAACAAGGTCTCGTTTACTCAAATTCCTATTTTAAGCATTTCAAAGATATATTCAAATAGGCTAACAATTAAAATTAAATCTGAAACAGCTGAACGAAAAAAAAAACATCTAACTTTCAGATTTCGAACTATGAGGCTTATTTCTTGGCAAAAGATGCATCGAAAGCATACAAAACTTTATCTCACCTTACAATAACGACAAGGACGGCGAACTTCCCACCTCTCGTACAAGGCATGAGTTTTGCATAGTGGCTAGTGGACACCTTACATCAAAACAAGTGAGGTCGAAGGAGGGGAAGGGGGGTGCTGGGCGTAGGGGCGGGGCGAGCTGCAGCAAGCACGCCTGACCTCCCGCCTTGAACGATGCACTCTGCACTACCGCGAGTGCGCTCTTCGATCATACATCGTCACTACATTTTATAATATCGCCTTACAATTACCCAACCCAAATGCTATTTAATGACAAGAAAATACGCAACTGTATGAGCATACATAGCTGCAATTAATTACAGTCTTAATATTACTCACAATAAACTTGCAAGTGTAGACGACACGAGTTGAAGATTTGCAGTACAACTAACGCCATCTCGTGTACAATAGCCGAACTAATAGAAGACTAAGCTGCTCGTTACAACTTAACGTGTGTTACGTCATACCGATTGCTCTAAATTCATGAATTATGCTAATTTGAATAATAACATACTGTTTTATACTTAGCTCATATAAATTTATTTTATAGTTGTTTTATCTTTTGTTGAGTATCGTGATAATAAAAAGCCTATTGGGTAATTTAAGATAGGTATTTTCCTAATTACTTGTCACAATTAGGTAATTGCGGTAATTATAATAATGCGACTGAAATAAAACGATCGCGATATATGGTATGCAGTTTGTTCATAACTATGACGAAGCGCATTAAAATTTGTAGTTAATTGTAACATCCACGGATACAGACGTAATTTACATGCAAATACTTCGACATTATTACTAAAATGAACATCCTGTCGAGCCGCGATCGATTTGCATATTTTTTTAATAATATCAGGAAAAATAACAAAAGCGGCATTTATAAAACGGACGACAGACAATAGTTAGAATTTCCGGAGCATACGTAAATTATTCATAAAATTTAATCAGCGCGTCCTCGTAATCTATGCATGATGATAATTATATAGCATTATAAATGAAATGAATTTATATTGCCGGCACTTGATTATTTGTGTCACGTCATTCAAAACGTAAATGTGTAGCTACCTAATTTTAATTAGAGAATTTTGCTGCACATTCGGCCAGGGCAGTGGTTTGTTAATAAAATCAATTTGTCAAATAAGTGTACAAACCTATCTAGTGATTATGCCTGCCTCGTTGATCTAATAATAGTAGGTAGATAATATGTTTAACCGCAGTCAATGAGCTACGGATGAAACCCGGAGTGGATCCAATTAGTTTGTATTAATGAGATTTTTCAAAGAAAACATAAATGGTAGCCCTAAATAAGAAAGATCAGATATCATAAGAATAATTACTTAAAGACAAAAATGTCCTTGTTACTCAGCGTTTACTATGCATGCTAAAAATAAAGTATATTTTTATATGTCAATTTATTTCATAAATGTAGCTTCAATTATACTTAGGTACAGTAACAATAAAATAGGAAATGCGTTAGAATAACCCTACAATAATGTTACAATAAGCCTGCTTGTCCCTTCAAACCGTTGTCTTTTGAAAGGATCTAATGGTTTTGCATCCACATAAAAAATATATATAATTCGTTCTAAATAAACATTAAGTTAAAATGACCCACACATGTTATCAGGTGTGATAATACTCGAGCGTAAAATGTTATCTGGCGAAACATTAATAATTAGGTTCTTAGAACAGCATAAAACCATTGTATTCAATTTATATAAAATATAAAATTAACCGAATAACAAAGTGTGTAGCTAGAACAATAAGTAAGTAGATGTTATCTTCAGTCGTCACCTGAACGGAAGCGAGACGTGTCACTAACACAAAAACCACATTAGTACCCCAATTATAATTACATTGTTATTTATGCACGTTGATCTATCAAAGTTTACAAACAAGGGGACTGTATCTTTAATATCACATTTGTTGAGTGAAAACAGACAACTCATAGAATTTACATAGACTTTAAAAGTAAAAGACTTAAGTTTTATTTATGTTTTATGTACCTACTGACGGAATAAATTAAGATATGTGGTTCCCTAAGTTATGGAGAATTCTGAAGGTTAATCGCGTGAAGATATTTCTATGACTTTATAAAATTTAGTTTTAATTACTGTAGGGTTGTTGTAACGCATTGCCTATGTTATTGTTGCCACTTTAGCTTAATAAATTGACATATTTAAAATATTTCTTGCATTCCCAGTAAACGCTAAGCAGCGAAGACATTTTATCATAGCCATAGTTATATCATTATGTTATTAGCATTCTAAACTCAGAATTAATAACAATATTCTGCAAGATGTTATTGATTGAGTATTGAAAGAACTAGATAAGCAAACTCCATCCAGATGTTTCAACGCCATATTATTTCTTCAACAGTAAATCTTATTTCAAATAAATATTCGTATATTATAAACACCTGAGTTTGAATAAACATACGCGCAGGTAAATCAGAATGTTAAATGATTAAATGTAATATAAATATCTGAAATAGTAAAACTAGCAACATGCGTTTGATTCAAACAAGCTTTCAATGGTTTCCACAAAGCTTAGAATTTTAAAATGAATCTTCCAAGGATCGTAAAATATTCGATAAACAGGGCGTGTATGTTTGCTTTTGCCGAGTTTAACATTGCTATTAAACAGTCGTGAAATGGACAGAAATAATCGGGTCGATCCGTTATATCGCATCATTCGTATGACGCTGGCGTCTACAGTTGCGTGGACTCGGGCCCATTGCTATGCGAAATCGCTAGCTTTATGCAAGGAACACAGTTTACTTTATTACTTAAACTTACCTATATGCAAATTATTTTACATCGTAGTACGAAACATAATATATTTTGGATAGTACCTATTTTCTTTTCTGATGAAATTATTTGTATGCAGGTACAGAACATTATTTGTATCGGTATGTGATTCATTGCATAGCAGTGGGTAGTTGAGATGACGTGGCGACGGCGGCGGCATTACTTCGCAAGGTTCAATAGCAAACTTAGCGAATGTTTGATCGGGGCGGCTACGAGCAACGCAGCGCCCGCGCATCAGACGGCTTTGTTTTTGTGAGTCGCGGCGCGCGACTAACGGCTGGCCTTTCGCCGGCAATTCTTCAAAACGATCGAAACAATACTGGGAACTAGGACATTTCGCATAAAACACATACCAGCCTACTTTAAAAGACGATGTGCGTATGTTTTCAATTTACATGCAAAAATAATAAACAATGTTTAGCACGAACCAAAGCTCGGTGACATCGAACGACGCGTTTCCGCTGGTGAGTCTAATACAAAAAGGGTTTGAAGTAAACATGAATGAATCCTGGTAAGATTGATAAAGCTCGCGGGATGTATCGCATAGTAGTGGACGTTTTAATCGCGCGATTCAGTTGCACATTAGAGGCGGCGGGGGCGCGGGCGCGCGGCTCGGTGCCGCCCGCGGCGCTGCTCTGGCTCCGCTACTTTTTATCTGCACATGCTCGGCTCGTGTCTTTTTCGCTCTTCCCGATTGGAATTCGTTGAGGGATCGCCGCTGCCGGTGGCAGACGTCTTGTGACATGTCAGCCGCAGTACGTGCACTGCGTACAAGGCAATTAACCAGTCATCCCACTCGAATCCTCCACTGGGTGGAATCTCCTCGCGCTACGAGATGTTTCTGACGACGCCTGTCTTTATTCAAAGAACAGCCGTGAAAATACCCGAACACAGAAATCGTTAATTGACGTTGTTAATTGTCCTTTTAGAGATGGCATCTTGTACTTTACTTGTAAGATTTTTTAGATTGTCAGCTGGACGAGCAAGATCCTCTGAATGAAAAGGTGTTTGTTCTGCATGATTGTTAAATACATGATAACATATCTAAATTTGTATACTCATAACATATTAATGTTAACGTGAATTTATAATAAACCATAACCTACGTTTTATAGTAGGTATAACAATATTAAGCTAGCCATGCTTATTGGAGATTGTATTGAAAAAACAATTTTCTATTCGTTCAAGTTCCACAAGGACAGCATTTTAAAAAAGTATTCCGAGACGCGTCGAGGTGGTAGCATAACAATGACACTCTTACAATAGAAACTTATGTTTGACAAAAGGAAAGGGCAAACTTGGAAGAAGCGTGTGAATGAAAATAAAAAAGAACATAATGGAGACAAATCGGCAACCAGCTTAGATACAGTGAGGAAATTCCATCTAATTCACTGGCTTGTTCACAGTATGCCTAATTGAATTCTTATTAAGAAACAAAGTTTCCAGCAACACAGGCGTCGAATTATTTGTTAAAAACGAATTGTAAAATATAAAACAATTTGAATTCATCGTGTTCAATGCTGGTTAACGGAAATTGAGGTAAATATCCTAGATATTTTAATACACATTAAGTATGCAGAGAATTTCCATGTTTCAGTTGTATTAGAATACTATACTTATATTATTATTGTGTTATTTTTATCTAAAAATCTAGCAGATAGAAGCAATTACAGATTAATATTGACTCGAAAGTACTTATTAAATAAATATTGTCTGTACCTACCTTGACATGTTGTGTTATTTATGTTCAATCAACTGTAGCAGTTTTATATAGATAATGTGTGCATGTGGTTACATTATGAGTAATTTTTAGATTTTACGTCCGCGACTTCGTCTGTTTAGGGACGTCGAGTAGCATTTTTAATGATTTAGGGTAATTCGTAACGATATTTATATCTAATAAACAGTCTAAAAAATTAGTTTCAAGCTTCTAGCTTATAAAATGACGATACTTTCATACAACCTTCATCCCTCCTTTTAACCACTAACAACCCTTTTTTCGCTTTAAAAAGTCGCCCATATCATTTCTCAGGCTCAACACAATCTGAGAGTACCTACCAAAATTAATTTAAATCGGATCTGTATTTTTGGAGCGAAAGAGCGACAGACAGACAGAAATATTTTCGCATTTATAATATGATGAAGAAAAATCCTATAATCCCTTATATACCTATCTTACAATTGTAGTAATAAAACTAGCTAAATAAAGATTTTATTAGCTACCTATTAATGATGGTCCCTATTACATCGGTTTTGGAGATTAGGCGAGATACATACAGACAACATACAGACAACATACCAATACCAATATACTAATACTGAAACAAAGATAACTAATAAAGAAATAAAGATAAACAATGTAATATATCTTCCTAATTTGCTAAAGTACCCAAAACTCAAGTCTAAAACTTCAAAGAGACCCACTTACTGCAACTAACTCACAAACGAAATGAAAACAATGTTAAATTGTATTTATTAGTATTTATTATTATCGCATTGTGAACAATAAGTGTGTACGTATAGACAATTATGGTAAAGCCCAGTAAAGGTGTCGCTAGTGGTGCGAATCGAACAACATGTGTTACCGCCTTGCATAATGGATGATTCAGGGCTACCCGTACAAGGTTGTATGAGGTCCAGGAGGACATTTTACTTAAACAAAGTCCTACTAGAATTGACTATCACCGTGGTGAAGCGGTATATATTTATACTGACTGCGTGACTTCACGCTTTGAGTCACGGAGGTCGTCGGTTTGATGTTAACGCCGGACAAGAAAATCTTCTAAGAAATCTAAAAAAAAATTAAATCTCAGGGACCAATGCCATTGGTCCCAATGGCTATAACTTCATCTATAGCAATAAGAAGCGCCCTAAAATATAATAAGTTAAAGCCGTTGTGTAATTTTTAAGTTAAAACCTGAATTAATCCTTAGTATTCTTGACTACCTTACCTTGACTAAGAATTCATTGTCATGTAAATATATTATTTATGAAGTTAACTTAGCTTAATAATAGCATAAGAAATGTATTACAACAACTCTTCTATGAAGAAGACATGTTTAAGAAAGTCATGACTATTGACTATATTAGCCACCTAATTATTCCCCTGGATGGTGTCACACACAGTTAATAGTTTCGCTAAATTATATGTTTTTTCCAAGTCTGACATTAAGATTATTCTCTTCGGGACTTGCTAGTTGAGGGCCAGACTCTGTTCCTTAAAGCTGCTAGTCCCAGTTTTTATAATACCATCATCCACCATCACTCATCATCATCAACAGCCCGCCCACGTCCACTGCTGAGCATGGGCCTCCTCTTAACAGACCTTGACAAGCCAGGATCGTAGAGGGATATTGCCATTGCCTTTTACGACACCCGTGGGAAGTCATGGGGTGGTCTATTCTAAGCCGGAAACCACACGGCATCCATCATTAGGTTCAGGTTAGCTAAAACTTCTTAATAAGTATTCGAGTAAGGATTCCAAGTTTCGAGAAAAATCAATGGTTTATGCAACACTTCTGATTGTAATTTTAATCAAGTAATCTTTCGTGATGATCAGGGATCGGAATAGGTAGTTCTAATAGCGTAAATTTCATGGCGAAATTATAACATGTATAGTAAGTACGTCCTACTATACCGGTAATCACACAAATACAAATTGGGTGGAAAATACTACTATATTGGCGTAATCTTAATATGGACATTATTAAAAACTAGCTTCCCGCGCGCGGTTTCACATGCGTAATGACACTCAGGATGTATGTAACTTTCCAATGGTGAAAGAATTTGAAATCGGAACAGTAGTTTATAAATTAATTGTTTACAAACACACAAAAATACAAATCAGGAAAGATTTGTAATATTTTATTAAAAATAGCAATATAAATTATCAGATTACAAATAAGTTAAACACACCGGTTAAACCTGAAAATCTGGTATTTTTGAAGGGCTATGATAAAATCTGTGTACATATTCTAAAACTCTAGCTCTTACGACCCCAGGCTATGATATTATATCAAATAAAAGACAACATTAATTTATTTTATATTTTACTGTAAAAGATAAAATAAAAGGCAACGTTGTCTATTGGCACTGCAGCCATCGGCAGCAGCGGTGGTTCAAGTCAAAGTCCAATAGTAAATAGTTGATCACATATCCAGAAAAAGTGGTGATATCATGTGCTAGTAAGGTAATGAAATGTAACTGTTTTAGTTTTTCTATTGTTGAATTCATAATATTGCTTGACGAAGTCAGTTATATTTGTTCCAGTTGTATGGTTAGAAATACCATATTAGGCAT
This sequence comes from Nycteola revayana, assembly GCA_947037095.2. Lineage (NCBI taxonomy): Eukaryota > Metazoa > Arthropoda > Insecta > Lepidoptera > Nolidae > Nycteola > Nycteola revayana. The sequence goes on along the minus strand of OX344846.2, from coordinate 14,147,591 downwards.
TAAAATTATGATTATTTAATTATAATACATGACGCATAAGTTATAATGTAAAAAGCATAATTATGTAGGGGACATATGCGTTTTACAATTATAACTTATGTTACCAAATTATCTCGAACAACGTTTCCAATGTCTAATGCTGCAATGCAACAACAAATTAAATCATATCAGCCCCATTTTTTTGCATCAATAAATGTTCAAGGATCCAATATCAAAACTTTAAGCTGTTAATAAATATAGTTTCTGTCACTAAATATGGACATATATAAGTTTTACTCAGTTTGCTAAATATCGTCTACTTAGTAATGTGTAACAAGTTTTGGGTAATAAATAATTTGAAATCTTGAGATTCTTCTCATCTCAATTTTTAGATTGTTTTGGCTAGAGAAAATTGCCTGTTCAATGAACCCACTAATCATCAAATAATTCATGAAAAGCCTCATGTTACCTTATGTTAGTTTTAACACTAGTAGTAGGTTTCTTATTAATATTAAATATATTATATTAACATTACTTAATAATACGATATAAGTAAATGATGCTAGTGGTAGAAAAATATAACTTAACTTAAATTCAAACTTATTAGATACCTACTAATTACCTAACAATCTATCGAAATCTATGCCTATGGGGCAACGTTCCCAGAATGCTGGCAGCATTGCACCGTTAAATGTAAGATTACATAAATATCACATTAATATAATAGGTATTCATATAAGATTAATTTTACTTTCGTATTACCTTTAATAGGTACCTAACTGCTAAAATATTTGGTTACAATTCGACAAACATATCCTGCATATTATACTAATCCTGTCAAGGACTAGTATACAACGACACGATACACACAATTCAATGATTCTACCAGCCATTACTTTAAATTATTAAATATATTTTTAATTTATGTATTGTATGTTCAAACTCATTAATATTGATAAACAGAGTCGAGTGAACGACGGACCGTATCGGTAAATGCTTGTTTTTATGATATGTTCAACCATACGTGGGCTGAATGCCGTGAAAATATCGTGCAATATTTGAAGATATCTGAAATATGCAGTCTTTATGATATTAAAAATAATAAAAAATTCTACTGCCGAATGCCCCGGTGGTAGCCCTTGGAATAACAGAAAGAAGCCGCTTGCCTTTCCATTGAATCAAATTCATATATTTTGAGATTCAGTCGCCAATTTCATTTGTACGGACAGTAAAAAAGTGTTAAATAATACATCTATTTTGGTGTTCAACAATTATGTATCTGCAGAAGTTTGAGGAATGAAATAATGCATGAAAATAACTTTGAAAACAATGCAGTTTTAGAATTGTGTCTTGAATATATAACTGATAAAGATAAATACAGAGCAAATGACATGAAAATAAAAATGGTACAACGCCTAACAAAAACATGAACTATAATTACTGTTACTCTAAAGTTATGTGAATATTATTGCCTTGTGCTCTTTGAAATATTTCTCGTATTGATATCCAGCTGAGGAGCTGGTGGACGTGGTAATAGGCGATGTCACATATTGTACTGACGGTACATTCCGCGGATTGTTTTATTGGATTATGCGGCGAGGCCGCGAAGCAGCTATAACTATTCAGTGTCGTCTTTTGTGTTATGGAAAAACTTGTTCTTGAACCCATGTAGTGTGAAAGTCTCGTTTATTTTTGCAGTTTAATGTTACATATGTACACATATTATCGGGTGCGCGGAGCGGCTGTCACAGCGCACCGACACTGCGCACACGCCGCGCCGCGTTGTTAGCACGGACAATGCTACCCTACACATATCCCTCATCATTATTGTTTTGATTTCTTATATTTTTATCTTGTGCTTACTGAATGCCTTCTGTACACGTTAATACATTGAATCGTGTAAGAAAAAGAAGTTACTTAAAACTTATTCCGATACTTATTGACTGTAAATGTTGTTGCCTCGTCACTTTAATAATAATTACTAAACGAATCTGCATACAAATATATTTATATTATTCTAACATTGATGAAAGAGGGACGAAAACTTTTAAAATAAATGGAAGCTACAGAAACAAGACGACCTCAAATTTACTTACTTACTTCTTATAATAATAATAACATAAATGTTGTATTTAATTGCAGCCAACGGAACCCTGCGAAACCTTATTCAGTCGGGCGTCGACTAATGTTTATTTGGACATATTTATGGCTATAGTTCCGCTTTTTGTGCAGATGGAAATATGTGTGGCGGATCGCACGTCTGCGTGAGATTTCGGACACCTCTCCGCTTACTAAATTTAATATCGTCGGCTTTTACGCCGACGACGAACCAAAAAAAAACTATGAAATCGCCATTGTGTCGGCGACACGAACGGCAGTTCGCGCCTACCGGCCACTCATGAAAATTATTTTGTTTTTATCGCAAAATGTATGTTTATGATAACACCTGTTTCGCTGATGCCTCCGCGATCGGTGTCAGTCGGAGGTTGTCTCGATTTTTTGCCAATTTAAACACTATAAAGACGCCCGCATCGCCAGCTAATTTAACCACTGTTCACCGAATTACGCATTCGTTTGCTCTTGTTCGAGGGTCGGAAGTATCTCCGCTCTCTTTCCAACTTTTATTTTAAATTAATACTTTAGGTAAAATAAACATGCCAGTAGCAGTGCTATTGTAAAAATATTTCCGTTGTGAACTGAATAAAATAAACGATGATAAAATAAGTTTAAGTAAATATTTTATGTGATGATGATATTGATAAAACTAAACGGAGATGATTCATTATTATTAACAAATCAATCGCATAAATTTCAGTTTATGTCAACTATAATGATGTGGTTGTCAAAGGGCAGCCGCCGCGGCCACGGTCCAGCTTTTTGCATAATTACGTCGATGGAATGCCGGCCCTTTAATATGATAACAAAGAAAGATGACCGACTATATTATGATTGTTGAAATTTATAGCTTGGAGATCTTAGACGCTGATTGTAAGAATCACAGTCTCTTGGAAACTGAGGCTCTATTTTGTTTATACAAAATCTATTCGTTTCGTAGTAGGTAGGTACACATTATGACGTACTTACCCAAGTCGTTAGGTAGGTATGAAATAAATATATTATCATCTATGTTTACCAATCATTGGTACTAACCTTACTATTTCCCACTTAGTCTAAACCTTATAAGGTTTTATTATTAACTTCACGGTAATCGTGGATCTTGTAAAGAGCACAGACATAGATTAGGCTCGCGAGAGCAAATATGTCCATTGGTCTGTTCGAATTGATAAACAACATGAAATCAAAGATAGTGAAACCCTCCTTAGCGAACCCAACGAGTTATATATTTTCGTAACGCAATCCATAAGAAAACACTACAATAATCGTACATTTCTCTTGACAATGTTCCTTTGAATAAAGAGAGTTAAGGCGAACAGATACAATGTCGAAGATTTGTTTACTGAGCGCTAAGAGGACTGCATTGCGTGATTACCTCCTCCGTGCGATTGCTTGAAAATCAGACTTTCTTGCGTAGGCTTATAAGGAGAAATTCGCTGTAAAACAAATACGATTTTGTATCTAAGCTCTGATAGAGTACCGGCTCGCCGGCGCTCTCGCGGGGTTAAATTAGTACGTACTCAAATGTCATCGTTCACTATGATATCGCAATCAAAATTGACGTGGGAAATATGCTTGTTTGTGACTGAGGTCACGCAGCCTAGTCTATAAATTTTACAAAGAATTATACAGTTTCACTAGAAACAGGTCGAATATTTCTATAATAATTTTCTTAAATACATTCATCCGTCGAACAGATTATGAGCGGATGCCTTTTAAAATTGAATATGGTCATCCGTGATAATATATTATGGCTCGTTGCTAGTAAATGAATATGTCGAGTAAAAAGTGGTTTGTACATGTCATAATAACTGGAAAAGCTAAAGCAAACGAACTGGTAACTCACAGTATGCAGTGTCCGGGAACGCATACGGGATGTGAACGGTGTACCGCCCCACCTTCCTGTTTTAATACCCCGTTTTTATTTTACATCACATTCATTCGCATACATTTAACCGAGTAGTTAAAATATTTGCAGTTAACAGGTATTAACTGCGAATAATTATATCTAATGTTAGAAACGATTCATGCTTATCCAAAGTCCAATAAACTTGTACTTATCCAGCCGTCGAACTGTGATAAGATACGTTTAATTTGATGGTTATTAGAAGTGAAGTTTGCTTAAGTATTCGCATAAATTGCTATGATATGTAGATCAGGAATCTATAAACCGATTGACATATTTAATATGAGCTACATTTAAAATAATGGCACTGTTGTGCTGTGTCAAAAACCTCATATTTTTTCAAACGGACATTTATGCAGTCAACCACGAAGCTTTTGCTACTTCTCCGGACATATTCATATACTTTATATATTTGGAATAAAAATAATATATAAATACCTCACAAAATGTTAGTGGAAGTCGCTTCTGTATAAACCACATCTGGACATTTTTTCTATTAGTATATAGGTAAATGTCTAAACTGCATCAAGATATTATTCAAATCTAAAAACCCTTACCCTAAATTGCATCTACCTACACAAACTCCTTTTAATAAAAAACAAGGGAAAAATATAGAACGCAAGATACGAAGTCCGTTTATTCACTTCGCTGTTACCTGTAACAATATATTTATTATTATGCATCGAGATCTGAATACTGAGGACTCATGATTGTATTCTCTTATAAAGAGCCAGTACTTTCCTCGCAAAATTGACATCCAAATCAGATTAATCCAATCAATGGAAATTTATGACGCACTCGAGACCGAGCGAGGTTCGCCATTGAGAGATACGCTAATCAGTTCCCAACCAAACTATAACCTACCTGTTGCGCAGTAAGCGCAGTGCACCGTCTTTATCCTGCGTCAAACTTTCCCAGAATAACTAAACATTTAAATCGATACATTCATATATGTATAGTATATCTTATAGGATCACGTAAAGTGCAGCTAACAAAGTATGGAAGTCAATGATTAAGGGTAGGTATAGACTGCCATCATAACAACTTCTCGGTTTAAAAATTATTCGGAAATTTGCCAACGTCTCCGAAAATCACACAATGTGTGTTTTTGCGGCAATTACAGAGACGTGCGGAGCGGTCGCCTTCTTTGCAAACATGTCTTTGATTTATATGTCTGCTTTCGGCTCACGGGATGAGAGTAAAATATGAGACGACCCATCAAATATTCAGCCTTTTTGGGACGCGGGAGCGACTCTTAATGCTCATTATAATAAAAATACGATAGTTCATACTGAAATATATATCTAACCATAAACCTTATATTCTGCTTACTTTGGTATGTCAGTCCCATTTTGGAAGTTAGCAAATCTTTATACGCGGAATGAACAATGTTGATACTTGTCATTGTGTGACGTGGAACTATAAGTGTGAACTATAACTTATTAATCCAATTTATAAATAATTCTTTATGTATTACTAACTCAATTTTATGAATATATACTAACTAATATTATTGACGTGAAAGTTAGTGAGTAAGGATGGATGGATGTTTGTCTTCGACTCTTTGCATATTTGATAGTTTGCACACGATAGTTTATAAGCTAGATTAAGAAAACATCACGTTCCGACCTACTGGAGCAGAGTAACGCCGGTAAAATCGCGTGCCGCAGCTGGTTTGATAATATTTATAACAATAAATTCGACGTAGTAAAACGAAAATAACCTGAGTGGAGTATTATATAATGAGTTTATTCATATTTAAACTAAGTTAACTTAGAAGATACAGTAATAAAAACCTTATCATAAATAGATATCCTGGGGAAAAAACAATATTCAGGTATTCAACAGAGACTGCACTAGGGAATGCAATCCCGCAGCAAAATTTCAATTGCTGGATCCCGCGGGATTGAGAGGTTCGATCCCGCGGGATCCAGGTATTTGCGGGATCCCGCATGTTTTTTGAAAGTCATAGAAAAAAGAGAGGAATCCTGTATCTTAAACGAGTCTATAGAACTTAAAATGAAACTAAAAATATTATTGACACTATTTATTAAGTAATCAAATAATTAATCAGAAATAACAGTTTCAAACAAAGGTCAAAAACTATTTATTATTACAAACAAACAAAAAACAACTATCCATTATTTAGGAAGAAGCTGCGCAAATGCACATAAAATATAGCGTCTCAATAGTTTTGTGAAAGTGAAACTATTTATAAGTAATCAAAAATAATTAGAAATAAGAATTACTATTACAAATAAACAAAAAACAATTATCCATTATTTTGGAAGTAGCTGCGCATGAAACATAGCGTGTCAGTTTTGTCAGCTAAACGGTTTCTTACTTTGCATGCTAGGTATCCGGCAGCAGAAAATGCCCTTTCCGCACACAACTTTCCGGGCACAACTGTTAATAACGCATTGTAGACGAATTGAAGATTTTCACCTTTGAGCCCACCAGACTCCAATAAATTCATTTCTTTCCTGATTATACCTTCAAGAGAATGAAGTCCCGATACCGAAGAAGATCGACCAGCGGTTTTAGAATGCGATAGTGTTTGTTCCAGTTCATCTCTAAGAGACATTGCTTCAGGCTCCGTGCTTTCTGCTGGCATCATTGCGGCCACTGTAGAAAGAGGTAAATCATCCTCAGATTCCTGAGTAGAGATAGAAGATGTTGAAGCCTCTGTTGAGATTAACGTTAATGGTAATGCTGCGTCTCTCTTATTAAATTGTAGTCTTTCAATAAGACTTAAAATTTCTTTTCGGATTACACTCTTTGCAGGTAACTTAAAAGTTTAATCATGCATGAATTCTTTTCTATCTTCTTCGTACTTTGCAGGGTCATGTAAGTACAATAAAACCGCAGTCATATTGGTCCGGCGCTCTGTAATTCGTTTTCTTAATGAAGTAGCAAGTTTCTTGGCTAGAACTGAATCTTGTCCTTCCAACACAAAACTTCTACAGCTAGTTTCATTGGCTGGAAAACTCGTTCTAAGTCACTTAACACAGTATATTCCTCTGCATTAAAGGAGTAATCTGGATTAGTAGCAGACAGGCCTAGATCAATTAAAGCTTTGGATACACACAATTTGAGTTTATTGAATGTAGTTATCATATCCGAAAGACTAGACAAATCCCGCGGGATCCCGCACGATTTAGGCGCGGGACTGGTCCCGTAAAAATGGCGCGGGATCCCGGTATTTCGGGATCCCGGTATCCCGGTATTGCATTCCCTAGACTGCACGTTAAGTCGTTGGCCCCGATAGTTATATCATCATCTATAATAATTTTGTATATCAAGGAACGGGTAGCAGCGTTTCCTTGTGTGGTACAACATAATACTGCGGTTACCAACCCGTCTGCCAAGCGTGATGACTATGGCAAATACCCTCCATCGGGAGGAGGCCCATGTTCAGCTGTGGATAACATCCACAGCTGAACAGGGGCCGATGATGATGATGATGAATAGAGAATGATATTGACTGCCATATAAAGTGCTTCCAAAATATACGCCCTCATTTTAACAGTGTCCTTTATAGTGATACTTAATCACTTTATAGTGATACTTAATCAATATGGTTTAGGAGTGTCAGGGAAAAAAATCCATACAAAAAAAACATAGAAACAAATATTTCTTTTGAATAAAGTCCATCCCTCAATACTAACTAGCTGTTTTGGCCACTAGTGAAAAATAAAATTGAGGCCAAAAGCAAACTTTGTTCTATTGAATTATTTTTATTTTAATACAGCCATGTAAAGTTTGCATGCTGTCAATAAAATAATTATAGTGTTGAACACTATAATTATTTATATCTACTGCCCAAATCCAATAATTATCATCAGTATTATTATATTATGCTATTAGTTAATATGTTTTAATATTATACAATATACTTATAAAAACAATAAACGAGTCTATACTAATATATAAAGCTTTGAGTTGTTTCATCATAAAGAGTGTTTTCATCAACGAGCTTATCTCAGGAGCTACTGTGCCGATTTGTATTTTTTATTTTACAGTGTTAGATAGCCCATTTTTCGCGGAAAGCTATTAATTATGAATTTACTATGAAAACGGGAGATACGCGGGCGAAACCGCGAATGGGAAGCTAGTTAATTTATATTTTATTTATTAATTCAATAATAATTTCATATAATTACAAAAAAGATATATTTTCAAGTATCTAAACACATTGGTCTGAGTGAGACAAGTTGGTTATATTTCATCAGGACTTGTTGTCACATGATCCGCGGGGAGATTCATCTTTAATTGGGTGAACCAGGCCATGTTGCTCCTTTACATTGTGGACCTTTATTAGAAGCCAGCCTGCGACACAAATGTCATACCTACCTGTACGAACTACCGCCGTGGATATTTTAGATATACTTATGCATACTTATACTTCTTTATCATCACATTATAGTAGGTTTATATGACAAAAGTTATACGTAGGTATCTTGCCAATAGAAAAGACAATTAGAAAAACAATTATATGTACAAATACTTGTAAACTAGTTATTAGTTAATGTTACCAACGTTTAATTATTTCGCAATCGTGTATAATTAAGTTTACTTGCAAAGGCTAATTATTGACAGATGGGTTAAAATGTAATTAATTAGTCAGGCATTCACTTAGGGTCCATATTTAAGAACATAATTATTATGGCTCATATGGACTGCAGACACAAAGACACATATCAAGTTTGACACATTATACGGTTCGAACTTACGATTGTTCAGAAACATAGCAAATGATGATGACGACAACCTGATGACAGAAACTTAACACCAAATCAAAACCAAATCAAAACTATTTTGAGGTCTTGATTAAAATAAACTAGTTAGGTACCTCCGTGGCCAAGCGGTATAAGTTTGACTTTAAGTCGTAAAGGGTTCAATTTTCGCACCGAGAAAAAAATCATTGTGTAAAATCAAATATTTTCTATCCAGGTTTGAGAAGAGGCTTGACAAGTGGTTTCTTAAATATTTTCAACCGAATAGAAACGATTAGGTACCATTATTGACTTTGTTTTTACTGTTTGAGAAGTGGCTATTATTAAGTTATTGTCGTAATTTTTAGCAAATAAGTTGACCAGCCGAAAACGATTCTACGGCCAAAGTGGCACCGATAAGGCAGCGATCGGTCCATAGTCATGTCGCTTTTTCAAGGCCTTTTGGAAGGTTGAAGAACTACCCTCCATTACCTCATCTCTTGCGGTCACCAACCCGCCTGCCAAACTTGGTTACTATAATATGGCAACCGCTCCCTGCAGGGAAGTCCATATGAGTATTGAACGTATAAACGCTGATAATGCTGTTGATTAAAATTAAGACCATTAATATTTTACATTAAAAAATTATAAACATTCACTTGCTCAATATAATATCTCCGCATTACTGAATACCACAGCAGAAATGAATTCACTTATAGATTTATTTAACCATCCTGTCAATAAAACCTTAAGTTATGATCTCAGTGACATTAAGCCGCGTTCATTTACGAAACCGTCATAGGTAACTCGTGAAGCGTATTTAAAATCAATATTGATTGCCATATTAGAACACATAAATAAGAAGCTGACATTTTTCAACTTGATGTTCGCTGACACTTTCCATAAATCATGACAAGTTATGTAAAGCGACATTTCAACAGAAGCATATATGTATGTGGGTAGATACTTAACTTATTGAAATGAAGGTAGCGAAATTTATAAATGCGTAATTGACATGGTTATGCCTTTTGCGATGGATGTTCTGTAAAAAGATTAAATTGCTGGCATATATTACTTTGTTGTTATATTTTAAATTAAGCCTTTGTGACGAATTGTCTTTGTAATATTAATTTAAAAGGAATAAGTAGGTATCTACCAAAGGAGTTTCTAAACATGGTTAGTTTTTATTATGATTATTGTGTTACTTTAATAATTCTCTTGAGAAAAAGGGCGAAATGTAAAAGTTTATCTAAATTTACTATTAATAATAAATACGAGATATGACTGCACCGTGGGCTCAGTGGTCACTCAGACTCCGTTGTTTCTGGTGGCTCAGAAAACCAGGTCTCAAAAGTAATTGAGATCTGGTGTTCTGAGTTCGATTCCCATCCGGGACAATTATTTCTGAGTGTGCTTTGTGTTCTTGAATTAAGTGCTTTAAAAAAAATAAAAAAGTCGAGGCAATTAGTTCATAAACATAATAAAATATCCACATATTTTCCCTCAATCGCCTTCAATACAAGTGATCTATAGACTGACGATATTAATATTAAAATAGACATTACCATGTGCCTTCGGCCATGTTTATTATACAGCCTATTTGTTTATTGACTCTGAATGACTGCATATTGTTGCTTGTAAAACCTGATAACGTACCATACATGGATAACGATACATGTTGGACTTTTAATTAATATGGCATAAGTATAAATTACTCATACGACCTTACATGCAATTCACTAAATTGATATGGTAATTTAACTTGTAATTTTAATGATGACAAATATAGGCTTTTCTACGTTACTTGCTCTGATTTTTTGGTTTAAAGCGTTATTATGTTAATGTTACTACTCCCGAATAATTTCGACCACGGCGACCATGACCGGAAGGAAATGAGCCATCTGTGCAGGACATATATTATAGTGTACTTTTGAGTGCATAAACAGGTGCAATCTCTATTCCTTTCTAAACGGATCTACCGACAAGACCGGTGAGAGATCAGACGCAGGACCGATATCGATTGTTTAACACCTCTTTGGCATATGCGATTTTAATTATAACTACTTTTCAACCGTTTCTGATTAAACCAGTTCACTTTTATAGGAAACTGCAAATAATATTTCGCTTTTCTAGTCTTTTGTAATTAGTGAACCTGCTACTTGGAAAAATGAACTTTGACGTACTTTTAATTTCGCGCACTACAGCGAAATCTCAAAGTAAACGCACGCACACAGAGCTGCGCGCTAAACGTCAAAGATTCTTAACTAGGACGAGTTAAACGTATGATGGTTGTAAATTTCATGTCGCTTATTCAATTAAGAGTCGTGGATTGAATGACATAAAACTTCTGAGATAGTGCAATAAAATACTTGGCAATTACGGGTCAGCAAGCAGAGGCTGCGCCTGCCGCGGCTTGCCGCACATGCCAACTGACACCGAGTTTACTTAACAACAACCTCCATTGTGATTTTGAATGTTCACTCACAAAAATATATACGATTACCAGCCGCAGATTACATGCGCATCTGGGAATAATGGGAGGGAATTATATTACTTCGCGTTTACCCGCAAACGAAATGCATTGAGCTTTAAGCTGGAGTACCTACCTTAGATATATAACTTTATATGTTATTTGTATAGGACATGCTTGTTTACCAAACCTATATATGATATCCACTTTAACAATGATAGAGACCAGAAGTGTCCTAGTCAATATTATTTCCGTGAAACGATAATTTAAAGTGTCTTTGCTCAGTCATAAATGCAGATTTCTTAAAAAAAATAAAATGCAAAGGAGTTTAAGAAACAAAGGAGCAAAGGAGTTTAAATTAAAAACATGTGAATAGGCTTATTAAGTTACCTGGTCGGTACTATTTTACGTAAATAAATAGACAAACCAACACATTCAATTATTGCATATGAACAAAGTATCAATATGTCAACTATTTCCTTGTTATTCACAATCATTGTACCATTGTATGGAAATCTGTACATAATAATAATCATTAAATTTGAGACACGATGGCTCTCATCGAACTGACATTAAGTTATGATGATTCTCGGTATCCGCAAAAAATATCGATGGAGACTCATTATTAAATTTAATTATGACAGTTTGCCATATATGAATCGTTTACTTGATCGTGTCTGCAGCCAGTGAACTCAAAAAACCAGCATCCGACTCATAAGAACTTTCTTATATAGAGCATATTAAGAATTGATGAAAAAACATGATCGTGCATTATCGCAGACACGCTATGTCAACGACTTTTGATAACAATGCAAGATAATACAACATTTTTGTCATTCAGATGCATCAGCCTCCGCGTTAAATTGCGCTCGGCGAGAAATACATCGTTAATGTTCAAACATAGCACTTGTAGTGTTGTTATTTTGGTGTGATTGCATACATTAGCGTTCGTCTTCCAGTTTTTATCGATTCTTATGTCCAAACATGCAGCTAGAGCCTAGGCGCGTCGGACGACCATGTTTAATTGTAGCTATTAGAACAGATGGCTTATTCATTTGTAGAGCAGTCGGTCGTTGCGCTCATGTCGTAAACTGGCGATTCGTTCCCGTTCTGATGTTATTGTAGCGTTTTGTCTATGCTCCGCCATTTTATTGGGCCATTTTGTTGTCTCTGTGCTAAAGTTCTAAGCGTACATACATCACTGTTTATGTTTTTGTCATAGTGGCTATTTGAACTTACTATAAAATACTTGTTAATTCTGTATAGCTTTATAAAAATAAACTTATTAATCAATCAATTAACTTCAATGTTCTTTCTATTCTCACCTCTATTTCGTGCTAATTAAAAATCATCAATAATTCTGACATTAACGATTAAATTTTTTGAAGAAATCTTCTATCAACCTTACACTAATTTTGTAATGATAACTTTTTTAGAGATATTTTAAATTTATTATACATAAAGTCATAGCGAACAGATATAGCTCAATGTTCGCCCACATGATTTAAGACCGCAAACCGCCTAATCATTTGGTGGTGTCAATTCCCGTGCTATCAAACTAAAGATAAAACAATAACTTAATTGTAAATCTACAGGCAGTGCGGGACTATATTTCAATGCTGAGTGAAGACAGAGTAAATTTGGTTGTTCTAACAACACAATTAACATTTTATTTGTCGTTGATTGTATGATAAGGGCATGTTACACTGTCACACCTTGTCAATGTTCACCTATACCTACAGTCAACGTTGTACTAATGTGAGGAACGGTATTCAATACTAAATAACAATCAGGTTTTATTTAATAAGTGTCCGTTCAAATAACGTTTTGTATTAATCTTTTGTACAGTAGCCGATGTTAGTACCTATTTATGAGAGTTATATTATTTAATTACCTTTAACATGTAGTAAATTTGCTATAACAATTCTCATTTAAATGTGGTTGATTGGTATATAAAACAGATATTTCAATAGGAGCCAACCTAAACTGTAGGTGGTCATTTCATGACTGATGTGATGTGTTACTGTTATGACTGACAGTAGTAGGAGCATGTATTTAATATGTAATAGCTGTCGTTATTATTATTGCGTATGGCAAACATCCTGCGTGGATTATATTTGTATGTCCAAGTGCTTCAGCCAGTGTAAAAAATAGCTGTCGTACTTTGCATAAACACATCCACGATGTGTTCGAATTCAATTTTGCTTACGTGAGTGGTAAAAATAAATAAAGGCGAACGAAGCTATGATACGAGGCGGGTTGCGAGTTATTGGTCCCCGTGCGCCGCGGCGGTCGTTCAATTTCTCTAATTAATTAACGATCCCTTAGATAACACACGCTGACAACCTTATTTGTGGCGAACAAATCTTTCAAACATAAATTTTAGTGTACACGCTCTAAACTTGTAAACTCTATGCACGTCTAAGTATCTACATGTACGAGGCCCGTAAAAGATAAATTTATTATGCTACCAGATAGGTAACCGCACGCTGCCGTTACAGATATTCATACAAATTATATCACACGATCACGGAACCGTCGCATCACACATTTAGGTTTTCCCAAAATGTATCTAATCCAAATTCTATGACATGTTTATTGCCAATTCGCAACAATGTGTCCGCGATTAGAAAAGTGCGTACTTGAAAATTCACACGGCGTGTAGCCAGAGTTCATGCACTAAATATTCGTGAAAGATTCACCCAACAATTTACATTTGTCACATAAATAAAAGAAGCAAGCGGCCTCATTAGGCGACAGCACGCCGCGCTGCGCCGCGCCGCCGCCGCACGCTGCCGAGCGCCGGCTACCGTGTCCCACTCCTCACCAATAACGTGTATTTGTCAGGAAATTTCCACATAATTGCTCAGAGCTCAGGCGACTCTGATTATTTTATTCATTCTTTTCCTCGAGGTTAGAAGGGTTAGCACGACTCGATACGAGTACTTAGTAAGATGCACTAAGAAATCAGATGAGTCGGAATGAATTCGTTAAGCCATTAAAACATTTTTTCTGCGGTCTCTTAGCTAAGACATTCGGTTCGAGTTAAGTGACGGAGAACAAAACAAAAATCTATTAAAGTGTATAATTTATTAAAGGCTTGCACTATCAAAGGTAGAGCGAGGCCGTGGGTAGGATCGGCACTATCGGTGCTGGCATAAGCATCGGTCAATTTGTTCTACGTTCGCCCCTATCCTTTATGAATATTTTTTGTCTTTCTATTTTTCACTAGAGACAAAGTTATGAGGTTTTTTACTTTTATTGCAGTAATTAAGATATGAAGTTATATTAGAGCTTTTAAGTTGAGCGAGATTAATCCGAAACGTATATTTTTTATGTTGAATATAAGTTCATAACTTTTCTGTCTGTGACTGCTTTATTTTATCTATAAGTTTAATTACTTCTGTGATTAATTTAGAGCCGAAGCTAATAGAATTTATAAGCTCGGCGCTATATTTATTATTGTCCTGGAATAACTACTTTAAGTTGAGTCATTAAAAGAAAGTAAGTAAGAATTTTCTATTTATAGTCGTTGACAACAACAGTAGGAAGGTAGGTAGGTACCTAAGTTAGCATACAAAATATAAAACACTGGAAAATGCGAAAGTTATTCCAATTTCCACATAGTTGGAAGCGGCTACAACGAGTCATCGCGGCGGTCAGCGGATCCCTTCTCATTGTCGCAAACATGTCACAACAAATTCGTGACATTACAACAAGTATCGCGCTCGTTGTTATCGGAATGCAAAGGATGATATTATCTACGATGGACAACATAAATCTGGAACGCGGTTACCATATTATCACGATTCAGTTTACGACCTTGGGAACTCGTTGGCCGCGGACTTGCCCCGCTAAGAGCTACATTGTCGACCTGAGCAGTGAGCACACGGCACAATGATTGCTGAATAAGAATGAGCTTGTAAACGTCAACATCTGTAAAAGCAGGTAACGGTTGCGGGAAGCCACTCGTACGAGTTTAGAACTTCGCTCGAGTAAAGCAGGTCAACTGTGAGCAATATTTGTTGGCATCCACTTTTGCTTAATATCTACGCAGTATGTTTATGTAATTTTATCAATATGTGAGGTAGATATGGTAGGACATTCTTATCCCTCTGTATTTTTAAGGATTATTATTCCTAAAAATCGAGATGAGAGAAAATATTTATTACTCGGTCACTGTCATTTTGTCACTATTTTTTATGTTTGTATTTTATATTCAAAAAATATCAAGCTACTATTTACCCATTTATTGTATTTTTTTTATTATTGCAACGCAAGAAATAATTTCTACATATAACTGTATTCCTTTTGAATATACTAACGATTGTAATAACAATAAAATGTAATGTAAATAATATACATTTTCTTGTTTATACTATGAACATTCCCATGACAATAAAATATGCTTCGAGACAATGATTGAATTACGCTTCGTGAATTAAAATATTTATGGTCTTTAATAATTCTCATAGCAGTTGACATATAATTGCTTAAATAACTCTACAAGTAACTAAGTAAGTAATAAAATATTCTATAAACATTGTGACAGTCGCGCAATACAGACGCCGATCGACGATTCTGTGAAGTCGTTTGGAAAGCAGGCTGTGATTTGCAAGGTCACGCGTATAACACGGATGTTCCCGATATTGAAATGTACAGACGTGCTTTATTCACCTACATATCAACACTTGCCATTTGAAAAGATCCCAGCCCGGCACTCATCTCTCTATTAAAATAAACCTTATACGCGTCGCGGAAGTCACCGTTTCGAACGGAGAAAAGTCGACGCACGAATGTTGCCCAATGCGACAGGAGTATGAGAATCAAATACTCATATTGAATACGAAGCAGATGAACGGTACGACACTTCGTATGGTAAATTCCGTATTGCGAATTATTAAATTATTTATGCCGCATATCGCGGTGCGCCGACTACCGATCGCTGAACCACAATATCGGGAATCCCTGTTCGCTACTAATGCAATAATTTGGCGTATTTTGCAATCGCGTATTGAATATTGAATAGTTGGTAAATAGTTTATGTTCTGAACGTGGATTTCAGAGTACGTGATCCGGCGCGGCGGCTCGTTGTGAAATTGCACGACACACGGATAACATACGTTAACAAGTGGTCGTTTCGAATAAAATTTGATGTTCTCGTTGTGTTTAGATTTATATCAGATATATGATGGATCTCTTGATATGCCGAATTACGGCAGTGTCGACTGCGACGTAGGTGTTCAAACGCGAACCGAGGGCTATAAACCGCACGAAATCGAATGGGTGTAATATTAGGTATTATTTTAATGCTGAAATACCTATTATAAGTTTATTGCGAATAGGCACGATATGCCGATGCGACCCACGAACACGTTGACGCGTGTTTGTGTTGTATAATCTTGCATCATATCAAATTGAAAATCGAGTAGTCAAGGAATATCCATAAAAGATACCACTAAAAAGTAAACTTTTAAATTTTGGCTATACTTATATGAAAAATATAAAAGAAACTTTAGATAATTTTGATCTATGTTTCCTTGAATATTAATAAATGTTTATTATTATGTTTACTGCATATCGGTATAATGAAGGTAACTTAGTCTTATTAACTGACTGAAAAAGGAGGAATTAAACAATATATCAAGCAAATATTCTTTTTATTCGCCTTTTGTACTAACACCTCCTGAACAATTTTATAGTAAATGTAGTAAAACTTATTATGTCATTGTCAACAATTTTAAAATAGCTGGACAACATACATAAAATACCTAAATAAAAAACGAACTACTCGAAAAAGCACTTGGAACAAGCGCTTTACAAAATTGAATCAAAGGCCCTCAATTGAAGTAAGTAAAGTCTATTAGTTATATCCTTATATTGATAACGCGGTGTATCGCGTGCGTACAATCGCAGGCGAAGTAGAAATGATTTAATTTGTTCGCGAGTGGTGCTGGGGGAGTTGTCGAGTATCGCGGTTATAGGCCCGTGCATTTGTCGAGTTTGAGTCAAAATACAGGAAATAAACAGAATTGAAAGTTTAACAAACATGACAAAGCGTTTTATTAATAAGTAGGTATACTAGCTTCGGCGCATGGTTTCACCAGCGTAACTCTCGTTCCCGTAAGAACTTCATAATTAAATATAGCCTATAGTTTTCCTCGATATATACCTACTAAATATAGACTATAGGCTATCTAACACTCATATAATTTTTCAAATCTATGAGATTATCGCGTTCAATATATATTTCCTTTATAAGCTTAATTATTAAATCAGAACTATTGTAATATCTGTACGATGGCGTTGCATCGCGTGACCCGACTCCCTAGTGTTGACTTAATGGAGTGCTCATGAACAAATTTAAAACACGGCTTGTTATGACTTACATGATTTATAATAACGTTTTTACGCTTGTGGAGGTAGTAGCATGCACAAGCCTATTAAAGTTCATATTTTTTCCCATGTTTGCCTTGTTAGTCTTAATCAAATAAGTATAATTGTATCTAAAGTACGTATAAGTTCAGCATAGTCCGTACTTTTTACCATTAAAAGCTACTTTTTCATTGTCGTTTATGTATTAGACTACTAGAGGCGCAGAAGCCACACCTGATGGTGAGGTAGCCGCTGCTCATGAACTTACGCAGTTCGAAGATTCTCCATAGCCGATCCGGTGCCTTCATTCAATTTTTAGTATTCAAAAATAAAAATTTCAGCTTGTAATATAAAATAACACGTTATTAGGGTTCCGTACCCAAAGCGTAACAACGGGACCCTATGACTTCGCTGTCTGTCTGTCTGTCACACACAGGTAAAATTTTCACAGATGATGTATTTATTTCTATTGCCGCTATAACAACAAATACTAAAAATAAAATGTATATTTTTAAGGGGGGCTCTTTTTTGCTCGATGTCAATACGGTCAATATGAAGGCACTTGAAAATGGTACGGAACCCTTCGTGCGCGAATCCGACACGCACTTGGCCGGTTTTTTACTAAATTTAGGTATACTAGGAAATCAAATTCGGTAGATACAATAAAATCTAGAGTCTAAGGTGCCGAATATGCATATATTTCAGATACTTGGATATTCCCACGGGGTCTAGAATTAGCGAATAAAATCACACGGGAGAGCTAGTCAGTCATATAGAAACACTAATTACGTACAATAAAGTTTATTGAATAAACCTGAATTGATAAATAATATCGGGAAATGTATTTATGTTTTACATTATTCATATTACAAAACAGAAAGTGGATCATAAAGAAAGTACACAATGAGAAATAAAAGAATAGAATATCTGGTCCCGTAAGGTTAGCCCCGAGGCACCGTCGTCGTTGCGTCGACTCGGGGGGCGGTAATTGAAAAATAAAAGGCCGTAATAATAGAATTTACATTACGTGCTTTCGAATGACAAAATTTGCCGTCTGTCTGTTTTTGTCAGGAACAACATTGACTTCACATACACATTTAGACAATTTAATCACCCACCCTGTTGCAAGCGCTTTTATTATAACTAATCAATGCCAATGGCATTGGCCGATGTATTTTTTAATGAAATAAATAGCGATAGCAGAACCGATAGCAGTTAAAAAGTACAATCTTGGGTGGGAGTAAGTAATAGGTACCTTTACAAAATTTACATGCCTTCAAAAGAAATTTTACCTATCTCAAAATAAATATTGTACCCGTAATATTAACTAGTAGACAACGTGCATAATGAAGGATCTGTTGTATTATTAAATAAATAATTGTTGCTTGCTTTGAATCACTTACTTGTAACATTCTGTATTGTTGCGCTAAAGCAATACGTCTGAACCAGTTTAGGTGAAATTGATAACGTGTTTACGTATAGAACGATGATATAGCTACATAAAATATTTACATAAGTAATTTGAGATAGAACAGATGCCGATCGCGAACAAAATCAAAGATGGCCAGCGCATTTCCGATCACATACCAAAACAAGGTTCCCAAACATTTGTATGCAGATATTACGGTAAAATAGGATTGTTTCGTGCATCGGCCGACATTTGTGCACAATAGATGGGGCGAGGCGTGCTGCTGCTAGTTAGCCGTAAAGTGAGATGTAAATATGCGCAAGCGCAGGGGTCACACGTGTACTCTGGCGCATTGCACTGCAAAACGTGCTAGACAATATTAACTAAACACTTTTATAATATTACTATTGCATTAGCTAAATTTCATCATAAGATAATTATTAAGCTTTTCAAATGCAATATACGAAAGGATAATCTCTTCTACAAATAATAGGGATTTATCAATACAGACGTGTCCTACGAGTCATTTAAACGTCATTGATTAGAGACACGTGTTATCTAAGATGTTTCAATGTCAATTAGTTATTTGTACGGCAATACATCAGAGGCGTAGACTCATTACGTCCCTCAGTACGCTTTAGTATTCTAATATACTGTTCTAATACACGTATCTGGGAGGTAGTTTTATCTGATCGGGAAAATTGATAAACTCAAATGAAAATCTTAATCGAGAATCTAACTTTTATCCCGTAGTATTACGAGATTCATGCGTACACAGACGTAGATTAGTTTAACGACATATAAATAGAACCAGCGAAGCACTATAATAATTGCCTACTCGCATTTTATCCGCGCTATCATCTGCGAATCAATCAAGTCTGATCCGCAGTGTCTTACGAGGAAAATTTATAGCGTCTTCTCTGCAGTTATTTGCATATTATCTTAATGATGAAGAACCACCTCTTGGCCACTTATCGCCATATTCCAATTAATGTTGGAAATATGCGCCGACTCCTCGCGACGCCATGTTTTATTAACCTTTCATAATGTACGCCCTTTATCGAGCATATTAAATCAGCTTTAATGTAGAACAGTTTTGGGAAAGATTATATTAATAAAGAACGTTCAGTGATGAAGCATCCTTTTTGAGTTATTTATTGAGCTAATTTTGAACAGATATAGATATTATAATGGGTCTACATTGTAAACAATATCATTAGGGATCGTTTTGTGGTTACCCTATAATAATGTCATGGGTGTAATTTAACGATATACCGGGGAAAATAAATAACTAAGAGTTGCACTAACACACATCTTTACATTTCGTTTCAGATATGGATTTTGAAACATTAATTACTAAAGATATCTTCAGCTCGCTTTGTAACATTGCTGTTTGTTTCTCAACAATTAAATAAAACATTAACAATTGACCTTCTGATTCTATAGCAATAGAGTCTTAAAATAAATGTAGCAAAAGCAAGCGGAAAACATATGTAGGTATACCAATAATCGCCCACGTGACCGTGGGAGATTATCGGTATGCCAACCAACTGTACCAACCATGGTATTGTTTTGACGATCCAAGTTGACCTGAAGAACACGATATTTGACGTTTTGAACGCCAATCTCAGCCATACTCGAAAAGCGCAAGCGTGCCTTGTGCGCCAACATCATCTATGCTCTCTTGCATTTTTACGGCCATTTATGTAGTTAGCCACGAGGCCTTTGCTATTTTACTGGGCATAAAGGCGAGCAGAGCTTAGTCTTATGTCATCTATACTCAACAGTGAACAAGTCACAAAAAAACACAAAATATATAGATACAATAAACTTATCATTACTTTAAAGTGTTTTGTTCAGTTCAGTTTTGATCAAGTACAGCCCTTAATTTCATCAACAATATAAAATTATGTAAACTCGTAATGCGGTTGCAATTGTATCAACATGTTAAATATTGGCCAGTATTGATAACAAGGCTACATTGACAGGTGGTTAATAACACCCAAACGGCTAACTTAATAGCATTTAACTGGACGCGGCTAATATTTGGAAATGCTTTTGCGGTTGAATTTATGTCAACTTATAATTTCCATAGTGTTTGAAATTTGACATATGAATATTTACACGGTTTGTCTATAACAATACTTCTTTATAATTAGAGCACTGATACTACTCATTTAAAACCGCTTTAAAGTAGGAAATCGCATTCAAGTACTGGTTGACGGTTTTGAGGCATTTCGTATTATGATAGTAATTAGGTAAAGTCCTATTTTACTCATGAAACTTTCTGTTGTCAATTAGTAAATGGCTCCATATTTTCATTTGTTACTTCTGTTACAATTCTATTGAGACCAAATCATCGCTATTTTGGTAAAATTTGAGCTGCATACCAAATATTATGTCACAGTCGCAAGAAAATCGCAATATAGTGTTGTTGGGTCGACCGATTAAACGTAAGTCTACATAATTTACCAAAATTAAGTGCCAGATTTACACTCCGCATCGTGTAACTACCACGTTTCGAACCTGTACGCAAATACAACCACTATTCAAAAAACGTTGCCTTAGTCACCAGACTCCACGGTCAACAATAGTTAGTAGGTAGAGTAATGCATAAGTAAAAACTTATGTCCTTTTCCTTGAACACAAGGAACATAATGATTATCATTATCTTGTTATACTTATTACTAGCTGAACTGAACCTACTTTGTTTTTTAATGCATGTGATTTGAAGATTGGCAATCTATGTCAAATGCTATGTACGCCAGGATGTATTATCAGGTGCTTTAGGACTAAGGTTATTGTAATGTTTACTACCAGTAATGCATGTATGTGAAATTTTATATGAAAACACAAAAAATAATAATGAATTACCTACACAAAGGAATTTTCCTGACACGAGAAAACGACAAAAACAAGACGGACTCCAGAATTTTTTTAGGATGGAGTTACTGATAATAATTTCTTGTACTTAATGATTACTTCTTGTATTCCCAGAATATTAGATACCTATATATATCAACATCATCTGCCGTTCTCCCATTATTTGGGGTCAGCGCAATATGTCATCCACTTCCATTTTTCCCTGCTAGACGTCTATTCAATACCCTCACCTTTCTTACATATTATGTCATTTTTCTCACAGCCCATCCATCTTTTCTTGTGCCTTCCCCTTTTAACATATCCAACCATATTCAGTACTCTTCTTGTCACATCCATGTTATAGATAGATCTATGCCCGGAGAAGAAGCAAAAGCCTTGGGGCTAACTACGTATGTCCGTCCGAAAAAAAAGCCATGTTAGATAGAGATACTTATAAATGTGATATGAAATAATTTTATCCAATTTTGTTCGATAATTACTTCCACGAAGTAACGTAGATATGATATTATGTATCCTTTTTAGCACACAACCAATTTAACTTACCAAAATCAAACTCGTTTCTTTATTACTCCTGACCAAACATCGATTAATAAATGCACTTAATCCATATATATAAACACGTGAAGAGAAAATGTAATATCTATTAGATTTTTATTTCAACACATAAATATAATTTTATCTCAACAGTAAGTATGCAAAATGTGTGTAAAGACGGCGAAGAGGTCCATAATTATTCAGAGCGGTATACGTGTATGCAATAGTGAAAATAATAGGCGCGGAGCTCCACCGACGTATCGCTCCCGCGCCGCGCCTAATTAACCCAAGACGTGACATGCCCGTGTTATAAATTTTAAATCTGCTTGAACACTGAGAAAAATAAATGCACTCCTCCGAGAACAACGGAGATAAATCTGAAATACGTATCTAAAGAATTCTCTGATTAGTTCGGTGTATTTTTGTTAAGTTGGTTGAGAATTAAATATGTTGTGCAGTAGGAATTGTTTATTGGGAGTAAAGACATATATTAAAGACATATGACAAGATAAGACAACCTCCGTAGCGTAGCTGTATTTGGCTTGCTTTAAATCTCGAGGGTCGTGGGTTCGATGCCCACGCGGGTCGGGAAATCTTTGTGTAAATTCTAAGATTTCTTTCCGGGTTTGGTTGGTTGAGGGACTATCCTCCATACCTCGGTAAGCACGTTAAGCCGTTGGTCCCGATTGTCATAACATCATCAATAATAATCGTTAATCGTATATCAAGGAACGGGCAGCAGCGTTTCCTTGTGTCGTACAACATAATACTGCGGTCACCAACCCGCCTGCCAAGCGTGGTGACTATGGGAAAAACCGTCCCTCGGGAGGAGGCCCATGTTTAGCAGTGGACGTTATACGGGCTGATGATGATTCACGCTTTTAATTTAATCTATGTTTTGAATTCTTCCTCGTCTCTTCTCTTCCTTTTACATTTTCTTTTGTACCTTTCTGCTTATAATAAGGATTTTAGAAGCTACATAAAAATGAAAGTTTCGTCTATTTCGGTAAGCGTTTTAGAGAATAGGCTTTATACATGGAATGAAAAAAAGAGAGACAACACAAAAAGTGGCGTTTTACCTTGTAAAATTAATTATTTACCACTGAGAGAAACCGTCTAATAGACAAACAGAAAAAGAATCGTCATCATTCATGCATTCAGTAAAATTATGTTAATTTTCCAATTAACAGGCATTTCAATTTTTATTTATTTGTATAGTTATAGAACCTCTAACAAGAATTATTTTTTTTATTCGAGAGTTTGTAACCGTAATCAAGGAATAGAAATAGAAATATTTTATTATCATAAGGAGAAGGAAGGATATTAGCAAAGTAATGACGTTAGTTTACTACATAGGTACGGTAAAAATGTTTAACCTACAATCTTTGTGGCGTAGCGGAAAAATGCTCGCTTTAAATCTTTCTTAGGCCGTGGATTCGATTCCTGGACAAGAAATCTGTGTGTTAATTCTAACATTTATTTTATGATATGTTTGTTGCAGGAAGTTTCCTTCGTGCCTCAAAAAACATGCTAAGCCGTTAGTTCCGATCCGATCATATGTGTTACCTAGAGATATTTATTCGGATTCTGGGTGTACTTTCAACTTCTACAATTTATAATATAAAACAAAGGCCTCCGCCGCATCTGTTTGTCTGTCTGTTAGTTCGCGATAAGATCAAAAACAATTGAACGGATTTTCATTTTCACCTATAGATAGAGTGATTCATGATTCATTATAATTATTATTTGTATAATAATAAATCATAGCCCCTTCATAGACCCAGTTTTCTTCATCACCCATACCCATAGACCAACATTTTGTTTTAAACAAAATAGCGGATAAAGTGAAAGGGGGTAAACGGAGCCTGCCTAAACCAAAACAGGTTCTGAAAAGGCAGGCTCCAGTGAAGGACACTGGCGACAGTGATGGTTTCATCAAGGTGGAGAAGAGGAAGAAGAAGAAGCCTCCTTGTCGGAACCAGTGTGGTACTGCGCTGGCAGGACCCAACATGCTGCTGCGTCCAGCCGTACCGACAACGCTGATGTACGTGTCAAGACTGCATCATTCCACGAAAGTTGAAGAGGTCGTGGAGTACATGCAGGTGAAGACCAACTGGACTTTGAGGGTCGAGATGTTGAAGCCGCGTCACAAAACGACGCAGTATCTCGAGAAGGTCCTCAAATAAGAGTTTTGGCCGAAGGGTGTTATTTTCCGCAGGCTTCGTGGCCAGCTACGTGACACCAGTCAGCGAAACACGACGCCGACACTTCGTGTACTAATAAATATGTATTAGTTTATTACTGTTTAAGATTATTGTATGTATTTTATTCTATGGGCCTCCGATGCCTGAAATAAAATTATTATTATCATTAAACATATTATGCAATAGAATTATACTAACCGGGGATTATGCTGGGATGCATTTTCATAGTACAGGGATAATCGTCGGTTGGTGTCACACAACGTTTAGATTAAACTTGTCTAAAGGGCCTCTGCGAGTTGGCTTCGGCCCCCCGCATGCCTTCCAAAGGTCCGGAGCTCCATTGCTCTAAGATAATGGTGAAGACTAACAACAATAACAATAAATATTGTTTTTATCACATCTATTCAAAAAGAGCTAGTTTATTCCTCGTAAACAGGGACCAAAATAGCTCATTAATCCCTAGGGACCAAAATTGATTTGAATTTGGAATGTGGATATTGTTAATAATGTTTCAATCAGCAGAGAGGTGAATCACAAACCAAGCGGGAACAATGTATTGAATATGTGACGGGCTGAAAACTGCGAGCGCGCCAAATTTAAAAAAAGTTGATGAAAAATAAACAACGCGCGAAATTAAATGCATTCTGCTTTCGTTCGTAGTTGATTCATATTCAGATTTAGGAATTATAAAAAAATGAGTGCGTCTTCCTCAAGTGAAAGTATTATTATGTCTTATGGTTCTTCATTGTAGGTAAATAAATTCTTGTTCATAAGTTGCACTTACTTATTTTCTCATAGAGGGTGATAAAAAGTAGAGTGTCCACCTCGGGAGAAACACTATTTTAAGCTCGAGTGACATACTTTTAATCCCTCGCTGCGCTCAGGATTCTACTTAAGAATCCCTCGCTCCGCTCGGGACTCTACTCCAGAATCCTTCGCTCCGCTCAGGATTAAAATAAACACTCTCGCCTTTAAAATAGTTGTTTGCTCCCTTGATAAACAATCTACTATTATTTCTCTCTAAAGGTACGTATGCTTCATTTTTTCATTTTTCATTACCCGTTTCTCTTTTTATTACCCGTGAGTTGAGGCGGGCGCTAGTTTAATCAATGAGAGTTTCATAAATAATGAAAAACCCCTAGACTAACTACGTCAATGATTCAGCTATCTTCAAAACTGTTCTAATAATTACATTATAAAAACGAGATAAGTTTCATTTTTAGGAAATTCAATTGTGTCGGTACCCGTCTAAAAAGCACAATGTATTTTTAAATACCCACAAAATTGAATTATTATTCCTATCTTTCACAAAATATTTAAGAGAGTACGTAAAAATATACAATTTATCCTACACTTAATTATGTTATCGATACTAGTTCGTTGTAATCATGTATGCCGCGCTCTTAGTACCTAACGTACTTAAATAGGTAAAACATGATTCACGCCAAACGTCGCTTCCAATATTAGATGCTAATCAATTATCTATCCTTTTAAAGTGTGACAACGCGTCGCATTTCTTTTATGTCGATCTCTCATCCATAAGCGAACCATCACCGCTGTTTTATGGCCATCGATAGATTTTGCATGCAATATCATGCGTTACAGGTTGTTGTACAAAGTTTTATGTTTTAGAAAGCTAATTTCATTCTATTTGCGATCTTAGATGGGAATAAAATGATGTTGATTATTCGGTTTGAATGCTGAATCTTAGTATCTACTTATCAAAGAAGGTTTGTTTTTTTGAAGCTAAGCAAAAGTGCTGTGCTTTGATTTTTAAGTTAAAGTTAAAACTTAACTATTGAACTTAAGTTACACTTAAGAGAGATAAAATATATAGCAAAATTGGATACCTACCTACTAATTTTATAAACTGAGATACATAACCGTTAATTATATGACCTCAAAGCTCATTCGATCCTAAAAAACCGATTGCATTTAGTTTTATTCCATTTCATTGTCAGTCGTCAACAGTAACTTCATGTAATTAATTAATTTGCTTTAATGAGTTTAAGTTTGGTTCGGTAAATTTTCCATTCTTCTCGAATTACATATTTTGAAGTTAGAACAACCTGTATACTTGGACGCAATCCATTCTGGCAGTTGTATGGTGAACTTAGTAGCAGCTACCGATCATCGAGTGAAATATATAAATTGAAGCGTTATCGTCTTCGGCGATCACCGCAGACGGCTGCGGCGGGCGGCCGAGACGTGAAATAAATATCCATTTCCATAGTCAAATGCGGCAGGAGTGGAGCAAGGGCCGGGCGCGGGCGCACCGGCCGAGCGCGCCAACCGCCCCGCGCCTGACAGCCTCACATGCCTGATCTATAACTCCTTATTATTATTTGAATGAGATCTATTGATCCGCGAGGTGTGGAACCCGCAATCCGTTCGGACGAAGATCATTTTGTTCGACTGGAACGACCGCTTTTGAACTAACTTGACGTTACAATGGCGGCCGGTGACGGCAATGATTTAAAATCTGTTAACAGGACGGTTCTCTTTTTAACGATTGGTATACAATTTCCATAAATGGTTTTCCAGATTATCTGTGTATACGTTGCACATAATAAGGCATAACGCGTCACCGAGTGTACTAAAATATAACATGTCTCCCTTAGCTAGTGCAACTGTAAAGCAATCTGAATGGATGTGGTGATATGAGGGATAGCTATAACTATGTACAATATAATTGCGAGACTGAAATCCCCGCTGTAATGAGGTCCCAGTTCGTTGCTCCACGTTATTATCTCTATCTGGAGTAATTATCTCCTAGTCTCGCACGAGCGTGGTAAATACTCACTTCATATAGAGATCGATACTAATACTTCTGTAAGAGTTATATGGATTCAATCAATTGTACTCTACAGCTTGGCAAAAAAGTCTATAAACGGAACTAATTTTTTGTCTGTTGGCAACATTCCCAAAATAATGTAATTTCATAATAAACAAAATTAAAATCAATAAGTAGAATAACTTATTGATTTGAAAAAATAGTACATAAATAAAATAGGAATAAATATATGTCTAAAACAAAACCAGGTAAGTATCAAGATTAGGTTTATATGCTATTCGGTTGCAACGGGTTGCCACAAATAATGTGAAATATCAATTTGCTACGTTTGATATTCAACCTTATTAGCTAATGTAATTTACGCCGTATTACAGTATCACCGACGTTATTTATTATTTCAAAATAATTAATGAATTAAAGAGCAATTGGCTAGAATATAAACGCCGTGAGCATTTTTATGTTTCAAATGAAGATCCAATCTAGATGAAGACGATTAAACAAAGTTTCAATATGAAATTACACAAACATCGAACCAAAACACTATTAAATTGACCTTCGGTATAGCCGGTGAATCAGTCGCAAGTCGAGTGTCGGCCCGTGCCAATCATCAGTGATAAAATAATGGCACTGAACAGGAAGCGCAGTTATTCGCACTGAGCACCGTGCATGGGGGCTTTTAATCAACACTTTATTGTTTAATGACCCCTCGTCCAAGTCTAAATTAAAAGGGTGACGGCTCAAACCCTATTGACGGATGCGTAATATGTGAGCGGATTTGCCTGAATACTTGATGATAGATAATAGCGGCAGCGCATCGTTGGATTTTCTCGTTATCTTTGGAATCAGAATAGACCGAAATGAGGCTTAATACGGTATTTATAGAGAGTATATTTTTAATGTTTATTTGTGAATGTATATTAATACTAAAGGTAGGTGTCTGGTTGTGACATCATAAATACTGTTTATCACTAATTGCATAGAAAGAAGTATGTGTATATAGCTCATTTTAATATTATTTTCTTAATTATTATTTGTCTAAAATTTTTACAATTGTATTTATGAAAAAAATGCCAATAATAACAATAAATTAGTTATTCACCATTGTTTTACAGACTTCTCTTATAATCTAAACAAAAACCATTTAATGATCATTTTAAGAACGGATTTCGTTGTGAAATTCTTCATTACCAATTTAGAAACATAAAAAATTTAAGGTTACAATCTAAATGCATATCAAAAATGTAAAACTTAGTAACCAAAAATATCTTTAGTCATAATTATATTAATAAGTTTATGGTTTAGCCCGCGGGGCCGAGTAAGGTGAAACGTTAACACTTAAGGTTAACGATAACATTTTAGGATTGACCGAAATTATATTTCTTATCTTTTTTTTATTTTGAACTAAAGTTATCTTAATTATTTCCATTTGATGTATATTCTGAAAAAAAAACTAGTTTAAAAACATTTATTGGGGGTTTGTCTAACATTGTGACAGTGCTAACTGTATTTTTTCGAAATACCTAATTGATAATTTAAAAAGTCCCACAGCAATTAATGACATCTTAAATTTATAACATAGATAAATAAAAAGTATTGAAATACATATAACAGATGAATGACAGCTCCACGGTTTTTGTCATATAGTATTAAAGGCATTTGATCCCTGACTTTTAATGCTTCACCCCGGCGGCATTAAAATTATGTGTATATTTGTATCACGCTCGCGATTGTAGGGCCTCAACGGCTAGTCGTACACTGGCAGCGAAACATACACCGCCCGCCAAGGTCTTCGCCATCCACTTAATGTATTATCATGTATCATGTTCACAACACAATATTGTAAGCACCTCGCTATACACTTATCCACAATCCTCTATTGTTTTAATTCATGTACAACATAAACAGAACACTCAGAACAAGAAAATGGGCACAATTTATATTTAATAACAAAAATAGCAATCTGCCCCTGGCGCTAATTACCCGAAACCTGATATCACTCATTAGACGAGCCCTAAATTATTGCGCTCTGCAAAATTCTTAATTATATCTCTTAAATTTCTAAGTAAAATTTAGCCTAGAGCGCCGACAGGACAGCAAAATGATATGTTTGTAAACAACGAAAATACCGTTAAGGGTTAATTAATACTTTATGATAACAATCTTCCACGGTTCTTCAAAATATCGTTCTGTGTATTGCTCGTCGTTTTCGCCTTTCAAAACAAAATAATTATGAAACCTTACTCTTCACATTAACATCTACTGTCATAGCGATTAGTAAAGTAACGGTCTGGTTAATTTACGATGTAAGTAATTTAATCTTTTATGCTACTTGGAGCGAAGGAAATATTAATTACACAGTTCATAAAAGTCACGTTAAACGCTTAGGTAATGTGTTAAAAGGAGTCCGTCACCCTTCCAATTAGTCGGATAATAACGGTGTTAAAGTTATTAATTTAATAAGCGGGGGAGGTCGAGTGACTCGGTGTCTGGTGTCTCAGCCCGTGCCTCGCACACGTGTCATATAAGCATCGAAGTTGATGAGTTTAATCATTGTGATACAATTTTGTGTTTATTACATATAAACACAAAATTGTTAGCAGCTTATTAACGAACCGTTATAAAAAGGTTTTCATGTGTTTTTTGTGATTCCTATTCATTCAATTCATACTTAATGATAAAGATGTAAGAAACAAGCAAGACTTCTTTCACAAAATTTTAATTTTCTAATTCACCCCACGCTACGAGGCGCAGGCTCTCGTTCAACATGTAATTACCGTAAAAGGTCTTAAGCATGAATGTTATGACGCCGTTTATGAAAAGTATTTCACTGCTAGTATAACGAACCAGCCGAATTTTCTTTTTTAAACTCTGAATGGTTACCACACAATAAATTTTAGGGCGAATAAATCTATAGATTTTCACATTAAGTAAAATTGTTTGTTACATTTTAAACGTGAGTTTACTTACTCAGATCCTTTTTGAAATGATAATAACTTGGAGGGAAGAAGTCAAATTTAATAGCAAGTTAAATGATACGTGGCCTGATTGGAAAATGTATGCTTATTCAGGTCGAGAGAGGCCTGCGCCCTCCCCGACCCTCCGCACGGCTGATTTGAAATGAATGGTAATAATGGCCGAGCATCCCGCTCGCATCGTTTTGTATGATTATTCCAGATTAATTATTTGTTGGAATTTCGCTGGCTAATTTTTCGGAACGGGATTTTTCCGCTTTGAGTGACGTTTTAATTCTAACTCGTCATGGGGAGAACATTCAATGTAATCGTCTACCTATAATCTCTCCATGCTTTTGTTGACGGAGACCATGGAAATTTCTCTAGCTACATGACTATCAAAGTTTATTCGTGTTTCACATGTCTGGTTTTTTATAAAGTGCACAAAATAGGATGTGAGAATGTATAAGTACTCACTAGAAAAACCATAAGTAGATTTATAATGTTCTTTTCTTTGTATGAACGGCTATATTAATAGGTTTGTAAAATAAAAACACATTTACTAAAACTGATATAAACTGATTTATCCGGATACATTTTCCGTATTTATACACATATCAAAACGTCGATCGCATGGCATCGATATTGAATCACGTCATTCTAGTCCCGAGGGCCAGTGACTGATGCGAATATCAAATCGTTGCCACCCCTTGACTCCATAATTCTCATCCATTAGACGACAGGGGAAAGCGACACCGGTGTCCATCATGTGTCACTCAAGGATATAGTCAAATTCTACATCCCACGCAAAAACAGAAACACTCATATCAAGTTCACAAATAAAATATTAAGTATGGAGTACGGAGAACTAAATATACCTCATTAGTCGTGCCATTTTCTTCATTTGCCAATGATTGTGCTTATTTGTCAATTGACAAGTGAAACTGATACCTATGAAATAATACAAGGTGCTATTTTTGTCTGGCAAACCATCGATGTTTGTGCTCTCGGCTGGACTCTCCCATGGGGCCTTAGCTGGCAAATTCTGACGACTGAACTAAGTAGAAAGATAGAACAGAATTAAGCCAGCCAATTATCCCGTATTGGATTTATTGGTAATCTCTGCACGAATGGGCGCGAGGGTGCGAAGCGAACCAACTTTTGATGATGCCTCCATCGGCATTATGAACAAAGTTGTTGCAATTTTTATGTAGCTGGATTTATTGTTTGCTTTTCTCTCTTGTTTCACCCTCGATTGTGCGTAGACAGATAAAAGAGAGCCCAAAATCTTTTTATTACAAATAAATCAATCTTCAATCAAAGTAAGTCCACTTGATTAACTGACTTATTATATCAAAAAGTCTTGTTTTGTCTTGTTTGTTTAGTATGGATACCGCGCTATTGTTGAAAAGCTTATGATATCCGCATATTTATAATCGTGTGTTGTTTAAGGAATTCGAAGCATTTTTTATTTGCACATTACAAGGTCACCAATAATTGTCATAGTCGTTGCACAAGCCCCACCATCTTTACATATTCTCTTTAAAAATGAATTATATTTCCATGGAGATTTTTAATTATTGTAAATAAATATTAAAATATGCATAGATCACATGAATTGATTTTATTAAAACTGTATTGTCTATGATACCTTTTAGGTATCATAGACAATACAGTTTTATTCTGTCCAGTGTATCCCCAACTGACCCACTATACATGTATATAGATATCTTATTGTTGCCATAAAGAAGGGTCATTGCGAGATTTATAACTTCAACCCCTATTGACACACAACCAATACAATTTTATACGATTGTTCATTCAATCAATAACAGTACACGAGTTTTCATATGGACGTATTTGCTAACACATATTAAAGTAATACATATTAAATAGTCACAAGTATTGCAAATACACGCATTTGCATATTATGCATATTTAGTTGTTAGATACGCATTTCAACTACAATCAAAATGATCAGATATTAGTTATAGTGCAGATGTGATGTGTTGTGCTAAATTAAGTTGCATTTTTTAAAACAGTGTATATTCATCATCAGCCCGTATAACGTCCACAATCGGGACCAACGGCTTAATGTGCGTTTTGAAGAGAAGTCTTAGAATATACAATAATATTTTTTCCGGCGTGAGGATCGAACCCACGACCTCCGAGACTTACAGCTAGACTTGTACCGCTGCGCCACGGAGGTTTTCAGTGCAACAGTGCATATTATAACGTTCAATCATGACTAGCGAGGTTCCGGCTGCAAGTCCCGGGACGGAAAAGAAAAATGGGTTAAAAATCTAGTATCAGGTGATGCACCGGTGCCTCGGGGACAATATTATGCTGTTTTTTATCCTGCGCCTAACCTCTCACCGGTTGGATTAGTAAAACCGTCTGAACAGTAGATGAGAACAGAGTAAATTATTGGAAAGTGCACCTGTATTTGTGTACACTTAGAGTTAGGTTCGCCATGGCCGAAAATTGGCGGAATAAATATATATAAGTAAAGTCCACTTAGGTAGCTAGTGAAAGGTTGCAGGTTAGCTAGGGTAGGATTCTCGCCGGCGAGGACCGCGTTGCGCCCCTACCCCTGCCCTGTGATTGAGCGCCTGTAGTCGGTGCTGGTGATCACATCCTCTTTATATATCTACCTTTTTACTTCAGTGGCACCCTGGGTCGTGGTCCTAAACCCCATAAGGGTGCCCTCAGGTGTGTGCCACTTAGATATAATGTGACCACTTGCAATTTGGATGCGGTTTTAATTTCTTCTTATAATAATAATAATAATTGGTTAATTGCAATAAATATCACAGGACAGACGGACGGACTTTGCAGTCTGTAGATTTGTATGATTTGCTACTACTGTTAATTACTTAGTCGGATATCTTATAGAGTAAGAATTATTTGTTAGTTATAATTATTTATTATTTTATCTTCTTACATTGTAATTTTGACAAGTACAAGTGTATGTAAATACCTAAGTGCTGAATAAAATTCATTATTTCATTATTATTTCATTATTTACAGTAAGGCACTAAGCGGATAATTACTTTTAGAATTTTCTATGTTTGTTTTTTATTACCAGTATAATAAAATAAATACACCATTCCGTGGAAAATTTACATACGCGATATCATCCAAACAATAATATTTTCCTTATAAAGTACTTATACCCTTGTCACAAAACTGTCCGTATTTGTTATTTTTGCAGAAAAAAATGTCAAACTGTATAAAAGAAACTGATATATCGATATAAAAGCAAAAATATGTTAACATCGTTTTGGTAAAAAATCTTAGTGATACGTCATAGCTGTCACTCTCTAGTATAGCCTCTCGGGTATTGCGTTATAAGTTTGATACTTACCCCTGTGTTTCAACAAAAAGCTTGGTGAAAAGTTTGAGCAAATCCATTGAGTCCGAAATATTCTCTAAAAAACAGAGTGAAAGAATATGATACAAGTATTTAAAATTGTATTATTTATATCGGCGCAACCACATAAAATAAGCATAGCAACAACACTTCATTAATGATAAACACATAAATACAATTACTCGTCTCATCAAAATAAATAAATTGTGAATCAATGCATGATTTGATAGAAACACAAATATGTTCATAAAATACTAGACTAATAAATAAGTATTCAGGATCAAATTATGATTTGTAAATCGTTGAAATATTTGTAGAAATAATTATCTGTTCACATAGTTTGAAAATTATCAAACTAAATTGTTTACTGTTTGTGAGCCGCTCGTTTAGTATAAATACGGCCGGCGGACCGATTGCAATTCAGAGTTCGCCCGTAGCGGCCATTGAGTGCGGACGTGTTTTGCGCGCTCGCTCCCTCCCGCCGACCGACTACCTGCGTTCCCCCCCTCCCGCGCTCACGCGCTCGAGTGCCCACACTGTTTAGTGTAATCCCATGTTTGTTGTGCGGTGTTAGTGTGCAGTGTAGACAACAGTAGTGACGTAGCCCCGTTTCGAGTACCGCGACTCACCCGTGTCACCCTGTGGTGTACTCGGGTCCAGTTGCGGGGAAACGCGGGCTCGCTGCCGTTGTCTGCGTATACTATTGCAGCCCACAGCGTGTGCCACTAATTATATTTGATTTCTTCCAGACATGTCGTTAGCCGACGGCATGGACATCGAGTCGCCACTATCGCCCGCCTCTTCGGAGTCCTCTCTCAGCCCAGAGCAGAGAGAGTGCTTGCTGAAGAGCAAGTACGAGCCAATAACGAAGGAGCAAGAAGAATGGCTCAAAGTGCTGGAGGCGTTGAAAAACGCAGCCAGAGCCGGCACTACCATCTCGCCGAGCGTATGCAACCGCATGGTTGCACTCTCCCTGGGGTATGCCCGCCCATCTGTGGTGGCTGACCCAGACCCCCCAGAGATATTGCTCCCATCTCTGCCGCTTCCGCAGCCGTCCCAGGTACCTGAGCGTTCCAGGGACTGCGCCAATCGGAAGGCGCGGAAGGGTTCACGGTCCGCATCCCCACCGTTTGGTAAACGGCCTCGATCGCGGTCACCGGTGGGCCCTCCGCGCCCGTCGTTTGCAGCCGTGGCCGCCGCTGAGCCGGCGTCCTCCCCCCGCTCACCGACGCCCCCCCACCGCTCACCAGAGCCCTCTCCCCGCTCACCGACGCCGCCGAGGCCGCAACCTAAACTGGTTGATGGCCCGCAGCCCACCACTCCCAAGGAGCGAGGCGCACCCATAGTGGTGGATCGCCTCCCAAACTGGGAGAAGCACTTCAAGGCCATCAAGGCCTTGTTAGGGAAGAACCCCAATGCCCGCCCCCTCGGGGAGGGCATAAAGTTCAACCCCCAGGATCCGACAGAGTACCGCGTGATACAAAAGTATCTCGCGGACTTGGCCAAGACCGAAAACGTGTCTTGGCACGGATACACGCTGCCGCAGGAGCGCAGCGTCAAAATCGCCATCCGCGGGTTGCCTAGCAACACCACGCCGGAGGCGATCAAAGAGGAACTCTCCGGACGCGGCTACGAGGTGGAAGCCACGAGACGCATCCGCCCCAAGGCAGGCCGCTCGGGCTGCCTCTTCTTTGCCCTCCTCAAGAGGACTCCAGGCGTGGTACCGGCAGTGTACAACATCACAGAGATGTTAAGCATGTCCGGTTTGCACGTGGAGGCCTGGAAGGGGCGCAAAGGACCGGCGCAATGCCACCGGTGCCAGGGCTTCCGCCACTCCTCACACAACTGCCACAGACCAGTGGCATGTGTGAAGTGCGGAGGCTCCCACAGAGCACACGAGTGCACACGCCCTCGTGAGCAAGGCGCCACATGCGCCAACTGTGGAGGCGATCACCCCGCTAGCCACACATCGTGCCCTCTCTTCAAGAAGGAGGCACGAAACTCCGCCTCCACCACCGGTGGTAAGGCTGCACCAGCAGTGGTGCAGCGCACCACCATTACAGAAGCGGCGCAAGGGTCACTCATGGCCCCTGCAAACAACCCGACGCCCCGAGGAGCCCCGCTGCTGAAGAAGAAGAAGGGGCCTAAGAAGACCGCCGCGCAACCCAGCGCAGCCCCCAAGCCCGCCTCTACCGAAAAGGTATCTGCACCCCCTAAAAAGGGTGATATCGCTAGTGCCCTAAAGGTACTGGTCGATAACCTGGCTTTGACCACCCCGGGATCGGCTGCTCACAAGGCGATCCTCAACGCGATTGTTGCAGTGTCTAGCCAAAATGTCTAGCACACTCCGGGTAGTCCATTGGAACGCCCAGGGCATCAGGGGGAAGCGTCGTCTTGTCATCCACTTCCTTAGGGAAAGGAATGTGGATGTTCTCCTGGTAAGTGAGACTCACCTCAAGGACGGGGAACCTTTTGGAATTCCTAATTATATTTCTTACAGGAAGGAAGAAGTATCCAGAGAAGGCCGCGCTTACAGAGGGCTGGCGGTGTTCGTGAAACGGAACATCGTGCATCAAGCCATCCCGCACTTCGAGCTCAACGCCATGTACGTGCTGGGTATTTTGGTGAATGTCGCCGGTGAGAGTATGAGGCTGTTTGCGGTATACCGCCCGCCTCAAAACACTCTAGACACTGGCGACATTCGCAAAATCTTCAGCACGAACACCCCGACGGTGGTCGCTGGCGACCTTAACGCTAAGCACCCCGTCTGGAACTGCGATAAGTCGAACGCCGCGGGCGTCGCACTATTGGCAGACTCCGACAACCACGGTTACTATATCGATGGCCCCGACGAACCTACCCATCATCACCAGACCACACCTGGTGGTGTACACGGTAGCACGGTCATCGATATAGTACTACACCAAGGTTTGAGGACGACCATCGGCCAGGAGGTACTGATGGACTTGCCCTCCGACCGCCCAGTCTTGCTGACCATCAGCGAGCCGCCCACCAGAGTCGCCCGCCCCTCGACGCACACAAACGTCAACTGGGGCAAATTCATCGAGATAGTCGACAACACCATCGCTTCGGGTCCCGTGTCGACCCCCGATGATGTTGACAAGGTAGCCCT
This sequence comes from Nycteola revayana, assembly GCA_947037095.2. NCBI lineage: Eukaryota > Metazoa > Arthropoda > Insecta > Lepidoptera > Nolidae > Nycteola > Nycteola revayana. The sequence goes on along the minus strand of OX344846.2, from coordinate 14,110,751 downwards.
TGACATTTCCCATTGTTTTAGGTCTGCTTTACAGGAGTCTACGAGCGTCGAGCCGAGGACCCACGACCCCGAGCCGCTGCCGACCCGAATTCGTGTTCTCATAGAATACAAACGCCGGGTAAGGAAGCGGTGGCAGCTGACAAGAGATCCCGGGCTGAAGACAGCCCTCAACAGAGCGGTGGCGAAAGTGAAACTAGCACTGAACGACCACGCCGAGAAGTCCTGGGAGCAACACATTGTGGAGATAAGTGACCACGTCCCTTCAGTCCACAGGTTGTGCCGCCAGCTTACAGGAAAGCGCCCCCCGGTCCGCCCGCTCCTCAACGCCGACGGATTGCTTCGGTACGAGGCCGCGGACCGCGCGGAGATATCCGCAGCATCACTCGAGAAACAGTTCAGCCCGTTTCCGAGCTGCGACCCCGAACACACGGCGAGAGTGGAGCAGCACGTGAGTGCCTACTTAGCCACCCCAGTGACTCCCGAGGATGACCCAGTCGTCTTCTCACCAAAGCAGGTGAGACGTATATTACTATACGTCAACCCGCAGAAAGCGCCGGGTCCGGACCGCATACCGAACAATGCGTTACGACGACTACCGCCCCGGGCGGTAGCCGCCGTCACGCGGCTGTTTAACGGTATCACGCGGACCGGACACTTCCCGACCGCCTGGCGTAACGGCCGGGTCATCATGCTTCCCAAGTCCGGCAAGGACTTACGGAAGCCCGAGAGTTACAGGCCCATCACCCTGCTCAACACTATCTCGAAAGTGTTCGAGCGCCTCTTCCTGCAGCACCTCAACGAGTGTTTCACCCCGAGACCCGAACAGTTCGGGTTCCGCCGTGACCTCTCGACCACCCTGCAGTTGACGCGAGTGTTACACCATGTGACAACCACGCTCAACCGCCGAGAGTACACAGCAGCCGCCTTCCTGGACATGGAGAAGGCCTTCGATAAGGTATGGCATGATGGTCTTATTTATAAGTTCATCACCTCCCCCTCCCCACTACCTGTGAGGTTAGCCCGGGTGCTCGCTTCCTTCCTGAACGGGAGGTCGTTTCATGTTGCGGTCGAAGACTGCACATCGAGCGACCGCCCCATCAGATCGGGAGTACCACAAGGTAGTTGCCTTTCCCCTGCGTGTTACAACGTGTACACCAACGACATCCCGGTGTCGGCTCCGGCGCAGTTGGCACTTTTCGCCGACGACGCCGCGATCTACACCACCTCTCGAGACAAGTCGAGAGCGGCGCGGCTGCTACAGTCCGCACTCGAAGACATACCACCATGGCTCGACAGATGGAGGATGCGGATGAACGTGAACAAGACGCAGGCTATCCTATTTGGATCGTCGCATCTACCCTCTCCCATCCAGATACAGGGACAAGTAGTACCTTGGCTGACCACAGTCAAGTACCTAGGAGTCACCATCGACCGCCGAGTGAGGATGAACGCTCACGTCCAGGACACGATCTCCAAGACAAGGTGCGCCCGAGGCAAACTCGGCGCCTTGTTTCGCTCGAAGCTGCCCATTCGCACCAAACTAGGTTTGTACAAAACTTATATTAGGTCCAGGCTTACCTACGCAGCTCCAGCATGGATGCCGTTCACGTCGAACGGCAACCGTGCACGACTGCAGGCGCAGGAGAACCTGACGTTACGTACCATCGTAGGCGCTCCGTACTACGTACGTAACAAGACCATCTCCGACGGACTGAAGCACGAGGGACTCGACGACTTTGTCCGACGTCTCGCGACAAGTATGTTCGATCGGGCCGACAGAACGAGTCACCCGCTTGCCAAAGGCATAGCGCCACTCCACAGCCGCCCACCGGAAGCCTGGGCCCCCAAGCGCGCTCACCATCATCATCGGGAGTACTTCGAGGTCAGTGATCCACCCGGATCAGCTGACACCAACCAGTGAAGACATAGTACGAGGTCAGCGATCCGCCTTGCCGGATCAGCTGACGCAACAACACCGAGTTCGCCACATTAACGGTAAGTTAACACTCCAATGACCTATCTGTCTTTACAGATAGCGTTGCACATCATGGCCATAGGGCTCTGACCCTGAAGCCATTCACCCGCGCCCTTCGGGCGCTTGCGAATAGCACGATAGATTGCAATTCAGTCTCGCTCGAGCTGCCGGACCGTACGGAGCTCCTCAATTTAGTGGAATAAACTTGAAAACCATATTATGGAGTTTTGCTGTTACTATGGATCAACAACCCTCGATAGAGAACCATCCTGATGAATGTGACGTCAGCAATGATGACGTCACACCTTATTAAAAACAACGATGCTCGTCCTTCCTCGTCATTTATTATATTTCTATCTATATCAGTTAATCAATATGTCTAGTTATTGTTTGTACGCATTACATTGTATAGCTATACACCATTTCATTTTTCTTTGTTTTACACTTTCTTCCGTAGGTTTTTAGAAGCACGTAATTTCTTAGAAAGAAGTAGCACCTTTGTACCTCGGATTTTACTTTATATATTCTATGGTGTGTTTTTTTTTTAATAAAAATAAAGATAGTGATACTTTTAAATTGCAAACAATGCACTTAGAACTGTTTGCAATTTGAAAGCGACTAAAAAAACTTACATGAATTTATGAAATTGTCTTAACTTAAACTTTTTGGTACTTTCATTTTTTGATAATTATGTAAATAGTTCTAATTCTGCCTCTGCCTCTCGAAAAGAACTATTAAATATCCCATCTATATGAAATACTTTAGGAACAGACCAAAACGAATCCTCCTTACGTTTTTTATAATGGAACTACATATTTGAATTAAGTTGATAGACGATTTTAATTAAACACAGCGCGATTTAACTTTGTTAAAATACCACTTATTAATTTAGAAAATATTATGTTAAATGAACTCTAGTTCAACACAGTCTACGACAGAAGTTTACCTGTTTCATGTTTGCTTTTAACACGGTGGGACATGTATCTACATAAATTTTACGTATGTAATATATCAGAATATTCCTGAACGTGTGGTATTAAGATTAATATTTAATGTGAAAGGGGAAGTTATTTCCCTAATGCGGTCGTTACTGAAATATATCGATAATTATCAGTTACACTTCGTAAATATTCAGTTCCCAACAAAATTTATTGATACGCCCATGGAATTATTCAGTTGTTGCATTAAAGCCCAGGTAGATAATGTATATGGAATTACTTTATGTTTGACAAAATTGAAACGGATATGGTTACAAACTTTTCGCCAATTAATTAAAAGGTGAACTTAGTTTGATTAGTTTTTTTATTACATAACAAGCATTTAATTGGATTTGGATAATTATCATTTGGGGTAAAAAATAACACAAGGAGAACCCAAACATTTATAACTTACTTCCCGCGCTTCATTATTATTATATTATGTCATATGCAACGCTCATATGCTCTGTTACGACAATTCTTTTGCTCATAATTAGAGCAAAAGAATTGTCGTAACAGAGCATCACCTACCGAATCGATGCGAAATACAACTACAATAATATGTTTAGTAGACTTAGCTTGATTTTTAAGAAATAAATAAACTGTTTATTATTTTTATCATTTGTATTACTTTGTGTACTTTTAGTAATATTTGAATAACCTTTCAGTTTAACGATACTGTATTTAACGTAGAAGGCGTGTAAGCAAACTCAAACTCATTCATCAGCTAAGATTCTCATTGCAATTGCCATATTTCTACAAAGTATTTTAGAATTTACGTAGTTTCTCCTTATACAAAAGCATAAAATAAAATAAGAAATAAGATACAACATTATTAAGAGGAAAATGTCCATTGTTTTTCGTAAATTACGTAGTTATGTTCACATTACTTAAGGTAGAATGATTAATAATTGTATTATTTATAGTTGCTGTGGTGTTCTCTTTTTTAATTATATTCTCAGTAGTATTACTCACTTCTCCGGATGTAATATTTGTACCATTTTTATTAACATCCTCAGGAGTAGCCATTGTGCTATTAATATTAGTGTTACCTGCAGTGATCGTTGTAACAGGGCCGTAGTGGGTGTCTTCATTTGTTTTATCGTCTTTAAATGTTTCATTATTTAAATTAGTTGACGCTGTACCTTCAGATGTTGCGTTGCTCCTATTCTGAGTCATATCTGTAACACTACTTGATGTTAGATTGTCCACATTCTCAGTTGTGGTTTCTACATATACAGTTGTTTGAGTATTATTTTCAATGGCTTCATTAGTAGAAGGTTCAGCAGTTTCTGTTGTTACTACAGTTTCTGCAGTCAACTCAGTAGCTTGAGTCATTTCACTCATATCAGTAGTTACAGTTAAGTCAGTTGGTTCAGTTGCATCTGTAGATTCAGTCTCATCATCTAGTTGAGTTGCATCCGATGATTCGGTTGCATCCGAAGGCTCAGTTGCAAACGAAGGCTCAGTAGAATCCGAAGGCTCAGTTGCATCTGAAGGCTCAGTTGCATCAGTAGCTTCAGTTTCATCAGTTGATTTAGTAATATCTGTTGATGTTGTTGAATCAGTTGATGCAGTTTCATCAGTTGTTTCAGTTACATCATTTGATGAAGTTACATCGGTTAATGTAGTTGCATCACTTGGTTTATTTGTTGCAGTTGATTCTGTTGATTGATCGGCGTCATCATCGTCATAATGAATTGTCACATTTTTTATTTTTAAGTGTTTTGGATCATCATCATTGTCCATGTATACATATTCGCCTCCGACAAGTTTACTCTTTGGAGGTTTCTTTATAAGCCATGATGGCTTTGAAGTCGTTGGCATCTTAAATGATGTAACTTTTGTAAAATACTTTGATTTTAATTTGTCTTTAAAACATGTACACTTGCATCGTCTATCAGATCGAGCGATGTCATAACCACGTTGTAAACATTTCATAATACACAAGTAACTCTTTCGGTAATCCGGACAATCGTGTGTTTGATGGAAACCATAACGTGCGATTGGTTTTTTATTAAAATCTGCAATAAAGAAATCAAATTAATATATCCACCTCATTTACAAAAAATCAATTTATTTAATGTAGAGGCGGAAAGCATCCCTAATGAAACATATAATCTATCTAAAATGAAAAAAAAAAGGGGAAAGATAATGCTTCTGTATTATGTATACATAACATGTTACATAACAAATGTTAAATTATGTGTTTTTTTTTTGTATTATACTAGCTGACCCAACATACATTGTCCTGTCTTAACTTAAACTAAATTAGGCGTAATAGCTCTGAACTAACCGTGATGTGCACTAAGATCAGCACTTACTCTGTCAATATTATGTCAAACGCCATAAGATTACATTAAAAAAACGTTTACATTGTCAAAAGAGCTAAGGTTACATTAGAAATCGAAATATGGTGGTAAAGTATTCTTAATTTTTCTAATTTTTCACGCAATTTTCTCCTTTATAAGAACCTTCTCCTGACAATAACAAATTTAAAAAAAAATTAAATCCGTCCACCCGTTCGCTCGTGATGCCGTGAAAAAGGGATTCATTTTGATATATATAGATAATACAAATAAAATAATCTCAAATTAAGGGTAACCGGCTAGGTAATATTGGTAATTAATATATTATCTATGGATTAAAATAAGATACTTATGACAATTTTAGAAAAATACACTTATTATCATTACTTACATTTATGTGGAAAAGAACTATCATCTATTATCTCCGCCTCTTTGGATATTGAAATCATGGCTGAAATATAAAACGATAGTTTTATTTGATACATAATCATTACAATAAATTGACTAAGGCACATAAATACATAACACAACAAGCTGATTTCGAAATTGTTCTTCAATTTTTTTTTTTTAATATTGTTGTTTATAACAAAGCTTGTCAACAGTAAAATAAACATGACTAGCTAATTAAGGCTTATTCTCTTCAATATATAATTTGTCTAATAAGTTTTTATACATTGAAATTATATGTGTGTAATTAAATACAAGGTGTAACGGAAAGGGTATATACATAGAAAGAGCAAGGCTTCTTTGGATCATAACAAACGATATGGCAAGGGTTTCAACTCAAAATAAAATACTCGAAAAGTCTGTATTATTTTGCAAACAAAAAATAAAAATGCGGTTCCCTTTATTCAGAAATACCAGGAGGAAGAGGTTTATTTTTACTTGCAAATAGTTCGTTGACATCGATCAGCTGATTGAGTGCTAGTGATGTATTCATTTCAATTTGGTTTCTGGTATCTATGAATTTAAATAATCATTACTTCCGGACTAAATATAGGATTAAATAACCCATGCCATATCATTTGTTATCATCCAAAAAGCCTTGCTCTTGCTATATATATACCCTTTCTGTTACACCTTGTATAGTAGAACTAGTAAACTACACAATATTAAATGATTTCAACATTTCGCGACTTATACATACATAATTTATAGTAGACGCGGGCCGCGGGTCTCAATCGCGGTACAATTTTAAGGGAAATCATTACCTTTTTAATAATCTGACGTTTCGACATGGGTCCTTCTATCCGTGACCACGACTGGTGTAACCCATGTCGAAACGTACTATAAATTATGTAAACAATATTAAACACTATATAGTTCTGATAGCCTCCTTAGATTTATATTTTGCCTTTTTGATGTTCTTATTATATCTGTCATTGTCTGTTACTGTTTTCCTAATATCTTCAGTCCATTATTAAGTATTATTGTTTAAACCTTTCAATATATAATCTACATTTAACAAATACTTGGATTGCTTAATAAACTGTTTAATATATAAGTTGATCATCAATTTTTTAGCTGCAGTAATGTTAAATATGTAAAGCGGAAGAGTTTGTTTGTTTGCATCAACGCGCTAATGTCAGGAACTAGGTACTGGTTCGATTTAAAATATATTTCAGTGACTGATAGCCCAAGGGAGGAACGATATTCGCCCTATAGACTATACTTAATTATGAATTTACAAGGTACTTTATATATGTATACCTAGATTAAATTATTTATTTTTGGTAGTACATCGAGCTATGTACCTATATACTTTTCAATTGCATTATTGACAGATTAAAATGTCATCAATCCTGTGTTAGGAGCCCTGTTCGTATTATGATTAGATAATCGTGTATTGCAAGGCACTAGTGCTCATTGTGCATTTATAATTTCCGCCTGTAGTAGGTACTATGCATTTGTAAAAATCCTACGCATAATTTAAATTTGCAATGTTGCGTTTTGATTATTGGCGATGACACAAAAGCCACGGTATATATAAAAAATCTATTAATAAATAATAATTAACATTATTAACAGTTTACTCACTACTGATTTTTTGGCCAAATAAAACGAAGAAACATTGTAAAAAAATACAAACTAACAAGACCCTTCGGCTCATAACTACGTTCCACAAACTCATAATAATAAAAGTACTCGATCGTTTAATGTTCTGTAAAAATAATACATTATATGGTAAATGAAATTTCATAATTACCAAAACTAATTAAAGCTATTATTACAAAAATACTAATAATCAAAGTAGTGATACACTTTATAGCGATTATAAAGTACCTATGTTGTTAATAAAAACCTTTGTTTCCTAGCTGTATAATTACAAACAAACCTCCTCTACTTAATTAAATAATTCTTGTTACCTCGGAGGTCGTGGGTTCGATTCCCGCGTCGAATAGAAAATCTTTTCGTAAAATCATTTTTATGGGATCTGGAGGGTAATCCTTTTACCAATTAAGGGGTAATTACCCTCTGTGTATTTTAAAGCACGTAAAGTCTTTGGTACTGATCGTAACGTCACAACATAATCTATAATAATCCTATACCTACTAGGTAACGGGCAGCGTTACCTATTAGGTATGCTATATTTAATACTGCGGTCACCAACCCGCCTGTCAAACGAAGCTATGGTAAAGTGCGACAATAAGGTTTAATCGGAATTTTATACTAGACATCTTACTTAGGATATTTAAATAACTCAATAAACCCAACAGAAAATTCATAATAATTGTACGCGACAGTGGCAATCACGGTGAAGAGAGACACAGGTTTAATCCACCAAAAATATATATTATGAAAAATTTATGTGTTCTGACTATAAACTTTGTGGTTATGGAAAACTCAACCCTCGATTAGGCCAATATCTTGTAATATCTATTGGCTGATTTAATTAAATTAGATCTTGTGTTTAATTTAAATTAAGTATATCAGCAGCGGTATTGGATCGCGTCTGGAGTTAGTGCAACAGTCTCTTAAGTGCACTAACTCCATACGCTATTCAATCATAAGCAGGCACATAAAGTATCCGTTATAAATCTGACACATGTATAAAAACATTATTTTATTTAAAATATATTTAAGGGTTAATTAGTCGAAACATTTAATTGTACGTCGTCGTTGAGTTGTCAAAAGGCTCCGTAATAAAAATCTCGGTAGTTGTTTTATTTTCAAGCATTGCAGTAACAGTTGTGATATGAACTGGTGTCGTTGTATGAACTTTTGTGGTTGTAGGTACCCTGGTCGTCGTATGAACCTCTGTCGTAGTAGGTATCCGTGTAGTAGTATGAACCGGTGTCGTATTAACCGGTGTCGTTTGAACCGGTGTCGTAGTAACCTCTGAATTTGTCGTATCCGTCGTAATATTTTTTGGTGTAGATCTTGCTGAGAGTGTGCCGATTACATTATAAATCGAAGGACTTCTTGTTTTTATCAGAGCTCTTGTAGAACCATTAGTGCGCCATTTAAAGAAAGGCAATGGAGTATACCTCTGCAGTTCACGACAGGTGCATCTACAACGTTTGTCCATTGTGAATATTTGGAAGCCAATACTTTTGCAAGCACTTAAACATTTAAATGTTTTAATGTAGTCTGGACATTTTGCATGATTGCTCAAACCATAAAATTTCCTCGAATCAAGATGGTCATCTAAAAATAAATTCAGCAATTATTAGATAACTACTCATATTGTATAAGATAAATTTCCAATATAAGTTAAACTTACAGTCGATTGAAACTACGATTGTTAAAAAGGAAATTAAGAAAAGTAATTTCATTTCAGTATTGAAATTGAATAAGTTTGAATATTGAATACGACTGATAATGAACCATGGTTATGAGGCGATAATAATTTTATATGTTATTAAAAAGTTTCAATTACTGATTTATGTTTAGCGCTATAATTAATAAAGCTTATAGACATGGAATTGCATTTCAATTATGACCACTTGGAAATCTTACATGTTTCATGTCGTTACCAGTTTAGAATAAACTACCCCACGCCGGTGGTGGTTCGAAAAAACATACTGTCCATCGCAACGTATCGGTGGCAGAAAGAACGTATCCGGCTTGCATTTGCGCGTTTGATTTATTTAGGAAAATAAACACGTTCGGTGGTTTGGTCACTCAAAAAGCTGAACGCTTTTATTATTAAACCCGTGTAAAATTTATAATTTTTTAATTTAAAATTATAGATTAGCGGTATTGATTTTCAATCATATAGCTTAATAATAACAATTTAGCATAATTAAAATGTTATTGAAGATTAACCTTACTTTTTTGCTAAAAGTGTCATTGATCTCGATGTTTTCGCTGAAACTACCGTCAATATAGAGGGAAGGCCCATGAGATTGTATTGTTTGCCAATGATACTTCTTTGACTTTTAAAATTGGTAGAAAATTACTTAGATATCTTTTACATAATATAATAAAACAGTAAAAAAACTGTGTCTTTACATGGAACATATAAAAAAAAAATTGAGGGGGGTTTAGAAAAAGTAATAGAGCACGAATCCAAAAAAAAAATCTGTATGTTTGTCTGTTTGTTTGTACACGCTATTTTAATTTTTGTTGTATAGGTATTAAGTCTGGGCAACATATAGGCTATAATTTATCTTGGAAACTTGAACACCTGATGCAGAACCGCATCAGACCAGCTAAACTATAAGAGATCCAAAAATGGTACCATAGCAAAAATTGTTCCATGTGATGAGCATTTTCTGCTGAGAGAATAAATTTGAAGATTTGGAACACCTGATGTTGAACTTCAAGAGCCCAGCTATACTATTACATATACAGGGTGTCCAAGAACCTGGCGTCCAACTGGATTCCCACGATGCCCCAAGTTCTAACAGTACTCAGAAAAATATTTTAAAAAATCCACCCCATGTACTTACAGAATTATACTGATTTAAAAAAAAAGGGGAAATGAGCACCCTGTGACATACTTTTGAATGCTGTGACTGCTAATGCTGATAATTTCGATATTTCTTGGAGGTTTTGTAATCTAGGGTATTGCTGTGTCTAAATAGAATGTAAAAATAAAGTACTTATTGTACCATTTTAAAATAAAATATTATTTTAACTAAAGGTGATATGGAAAACTATTGAATTTCGCAACTTTGACCGACTGTAGTGTAAAAAAAATGTACCAAAATAGTATGGCAAGTGACGTCAAATTTTGACGCGTTTATTCCTCTTTTTAAAAAGGTATAATACTTACACATTAATTTGAAAAAAAAAATTTTGATAATATTTTTACTCAACAACCCCATTTTTACGATGTCTTACAGAATTCTTAGAAAGAAAAATTTACGACGAATTGAATCTAACCTCTAAAGAATTACTATTGTATGCTCATAAAAATAACAACAGGCCTCTCAAAAAACAGGTTAGACCGTAAGGGACGGTATGTGCATGCATCTCACCATAGTGATTCGTTATTACAACAGGAGGGAGCAAGACAGAAACTATCTTTGCGATTTGCTGGTTCTTCTTTATGGTACCCCATTATTCAGGTAAGAGTGAGGGAGAAAAAGGTTAGAGGTGCGAGTGAGATAGATAGTGACGCTATCTGGGATTGTGCTATTTAGGATAACAGTACGGTCAGTACGCGTCACTGCCTCCTGCCGTTACTACGCACCTCTCTCTTATTGTTACCATTGATCACGTACTACGATTTAAAGCTTTGTTTATTGGACTCGATTACTCTTTGTGCTCTGGACTTTGAAACGAACTCTTTACGACGACCTTTGCCTGTGTTTGGACAGTTTGTGTTTTGTGTGTGCTACCATGGCGACCTACACTCCGCAAGAATACGCAAATATGCACTACATTTATGGAGAATGTAGAGGTAATGGACGAGCTGCAGCGAGACTTTACAGAGAAAGGTATCCGAGGGCTACGCGATATCCCGACCATCGAGTTTTCATTAATGTGCACGGATCACTATGTGACGGGCGGTTCCCCAATCAAGTAGCTGGTGAAGGACGACCCGTAAATGACTTCATACGCGATGAAGTTTTAGAGGCGGTGTCGGCAAATCCAAGCATCTCTGTGCGAGGAATAGAAGCTGATACGGGGATACCGAAGAGCACAGCACACAGTATTCTCCAAAAAGAAGAATATCATCCGTACCACGTACAGCGAGTGCAAAGTCTTATACCTCGAGACTATCCGAGCCGAGTCGCGTTTTGTGAAACAATCCTGCAAAAACATCGAGAAGACGTACGTGTACGTAAAGTAGTACGTGATCAATGGTAACAATAAGAGAGAGGTGCGTAGTAACGGCAGGAGGCAGTGACGCGTACTGACCGTACTGTTATCCTAAATAGCACGATCCCAGATAGCGTCACTATCTATCTCACTCGCACCTCTAACCTTTTTCTCCCTCACTCTTACCTGAATAATGGGGTACCATAAAGAAGAACCAGCAAATCGCAAAGATAGTTTCTGTCTTGCTCCCTCCTGTTGTAATAACGAATCACTATGGTGAGATGCATGCACATACCGTCCCTTACGGTCTAACCTGTTTTTTGAGAGGCCTGTTGTTATTTTTATGAGCATACAATAGTAATTCTTTAGAGGTTAGATTCAATTCGTCGTAAATTTTTTTTTCTAAGAATTCTGTAAGACATCGTAAAAATTGGGTTGTTGAGTAAAAATATTATCAAAATTTTTTTTTTCAAATTAATGTGTAAGTATTATACCTTTTTAAAAAGAGGAATAAACGCGTCAAAATTTGACGTCACTTGCCATACTATTTTGGTACATTTTTTTTACACTACAGTCGGTCAAAGTTGCGAAATTCAATAGTTTTCCATATCACCTTTAGTTAAAATAATATTTTATTTTAAAATGGTACAATAAGTACTTTATTTTTACATTCTATTTAGACACAGCAATACCCTAGATTACAAAACCTCCAAGAAATATCGAAATTATCAGCATTAGCAGTCACAGCATTCAAAAGTATGTCACAGGGTGCTCATTTCCCCTTTTTTTTTTAAATCAGTATAATTCTGTAAGTACATGGGGTGGATTTTTTAAAATATTTTTCTGAGTACTGTTAGAACTTGGGGCATCGTGGGAATCCAGTTGGACGCCAGGTTCTTGGACACCCTGTATAAGAATGACGTCTTAGCAAGAGTTGTTCAGTCTGATGAGCACTCTCTATTGACGTATAAAAATTGAAGATCTAGAACACCTGCTGTGGAATTCCAAGCGCCCAGCTACACTATAACATATATAGGAATGATGTCTTAGCAAGAGTTGTTCAGTCTGATGAGCACTCTCTGTAGACGTATAAAAATTGAAGACCTTAAACATCTGCTGTGGAATTCCAAGCGCCCAGCTACACTATAACATATATAGGAATGACGTCTTAGCAAGAGTTGTTCAGTCTGATGAGCACTCTCTGTAGACGTATAAAAATTGAAGATCTGGAACACCTGCTGTGAAATTCCAAGCGCCCAGCTACAACATAACACATATAGGAATGACGTCTTAGCAAAAGTTGTTCGGTCTGATGGACATTTCCTGTTGACTTATAAAAATCGAAGATCAGGAACATGATTCCCAAATCAGGAAATCAAAGCTATCACTAATTTCACTGTATAATTATAAAAAACACAAGCTGGGAGTACCTCGACGCGGTGAAGGCGGTAACAGTTTAGGACTGATTTTCGATGGATCATTAAGAATTTTCATTTTCATTTTTTCATTGTCATTTTCATTTCATTTTCATTTCATTTTCATTTCATTTTCATTTCATTTTCATTTCATTTTCATTTCATTTTCATTTCATTTTCATTTCATTTTCATTTCATTTTCATTTCATTTTCATTTCATTTTCATTTCATTTTCATTTCATTTTCATTTCATTTTCATTTCATTTTCATTTCATTTTCATTTCATTTTCATTTCATTTTCATTTCATTTTCATTTCATTTTCATTTCATTTTCATTTCATTTTCATTTCATTTTCATTTCATTTTCATTTCATTTTCATTTCATTTTCATTTCATTTTCATTTCATTTTCATTTCATTTTCATTTCATTTTCATTTCATTTTCATTTCATTTTCATTTCATTTTCATTTCATTTTCATTTCATTTTCATTTCATTTTCATTTCATTTTCATTTCATTTTCATTTCATTTTCATTTCATTTTCATTTCATTTTCATTTCATTTTCATTTCATTTTCATTTCATTTTCATTTCATTTTCATTTCATTTTCATTTCATTTTCATTTCATTTTCATTTCATTTTCATTTCATTTTCATTTCATTTTCATTTCATTTTCATTTCATTTTCATTTCATTTTCATTTCATTTTCATTTCATTTTCATTTCATTTTCATTTCATTTTCATTTCATTTTCATTTCATTTTCATTTCATTTTCATTTCATTTTCATTTCATTTTCATTTCATTTTCATTTCATTTTCATTTCATTTTCATTTCATTTTCATTTCATTTTCATTTCATTTTCATTTCATTTTCATTTCATTTTCATTTCATTTTCATTTTCAGGTCCTCGCGAGTCGGAGACGTTCACTGATAGAGAATTGCGCTCGAGTTCTCAGCGTATCTAGGCATCTGCTTCTAGGTCTCTAGAGACAAGTGCGGAACGTGATGCGCGACTGTCCGCTGATTGTGAACGTCACGCATTGTCTCGCGAGTCAGAGACGTTCACGGATTGAGAATTGCGCTTGAGTTCTCAGCGTATCTACGCTTCTGCTTCTAGGTCTCTAGAGACAAGTGCGGAACGTGATGCGCGACTGTCCGCTGATCGTGAACGTCACGCATAGTCTCGCGAGTCGGAAACGTTTACCGATACAGAATCACGATTGAGGTTGAGTTCTTAGCGTATTTGCACATCTACCAACAGGTCTTTAGTCTTCAGGCGACTAACTGCTGATCGAGATTATCATACATTGTCCCGAACAGGCACACAACAAAATATTCATAATCCGTTAGAAAGTGAGAGAGAAAGAATTTCTGGAGTACGGCATGACGAGACAGAAGAAGAGCGCAACGAACGTTTTCATCCTGATCGTGTTCGACATTCTCTGAATAGCTGAACATCAGACGTTTCAGATCTTCGATTTTGACGACCCTGTTGTCGCTGGCATAAGCAACAGGATCCGCGTACGAAGGGCGGAAGCTAGTCTATAATAAATTTAAAGCCATTGTCAAAGCTTAATTATGTAAAAAGGCATCATACAAAATATCAGACTATGTAAATGACACAATGGCATTGAATTGAACACTGCTGCTTAACAATATTATAAAAGTGATAAACTGATTATTTAAAAAATCCTCTGAGTTTTTTGCCAGTTCTTCTCAGAGTTCGTCTTGAACTGGTGGTAGAAAAAGAAATTGACGCATCATAAGAACATGACTGATTTTTTTTATTGTGTCTATATGAATAAAGAAATTTACCGAATGTAAATTTTAAGTTTTCTATTAAGAGTTTTGGCCATCCTGATTGATCCTGATCCAGAGGAATATAGGTTGGACGAAAAAAGACAGTGAAGAAGTAGGAAGAGTATGGAACGTAAAGATTGTTTTAATTAGTGAAATGATATTGACCATTTGTTGATAAATAAGAAGAAGAATGTCGGGAGTCTAATAGGGAAAATAGAGTAGTAAGTGCATGCTCTCAAGTTTCTGCGTTGCGCGATAGTCAATTGGCCACGATATGAAGAAATACGGTCGTACTTGCGGAGATTGAAAATTAACCAAATGCAGCTATTGAAAGTTGAGAATGTTTAGTCCTTAATCCACACACACTGGTCAAATGCGGATTAGTGAATATCATATAATTTGTGGGTATCTGACTAATCTACAGATCTTAGAAATAGCAGCCGGTACCCACTGCATAACGTGCTCTGCCAAACACGGGTGCTTCCACCACCAAATTTTGACTTCAGGCTAGCATTAAAATTAATTAAATTCCAAATACTGATATCGGCCTCGTAGTTTAGACTTTAGAAACAACCGTTTTACCATGGCTATTATTTTTTTATTAATTAACTTAATTTACTATATTCATTTAGTTTTGATTGTGTTCCTGGATCATGCAAAAAAAAATTGACACCGAAGTCAACCAAATTATGAGATCTCAGAGAATGGCCCAATTTATCTTATTGCGGTCACTAATTCGTATGCACATCGTAATCATTATGAAATCCCTCAACGACTCTGGCATGCCAAGGTATATAATGAAGAAGCCCATGTTCAGCAATATAACATGATGAGCGGCATAATGTTAAACTCCTGAACATACATCCGAGTACATTTTTTGTAAAAACCTTTGTGCTGAACAAAAAAGGTTTACTACATATTTTCTAAAGCCCAGAATACTTTTGCCACATAATCTAAGGACGTCCGATAAAATGATGATGATGATGTGTGAATTAGTGAATGCCTAATTCATTCATTACCTACTTTTATGCCTCACACAACACCATCATATAAATAGTAAATTATTGCGTGTCTTGCCAAACCACAAGGTTGATGTTGCATTAACATCACCACATTAACAGCCCTCTTTCAAAATCATAGTAGGTAGGTACAAATTGGAGATATTATTAGGTTTATAGAGTGTTATTTTCGTCGCCAATTCCAAAATATATTACTCGGTTCGATATAAAAAAGAAAAGGAACCCCAAAGAATCGATGTAGCCAGCGGTTATGTCTGCAATATACGATTTTCGTGCATGTAATCTTATAATAAATAAGAACTAGATGGGTAACCTACCTATAGCTCTCTCTTGTTTAGAAACTAATTAATAAATCAGGAATGTGATAATGACTTTGGTGAGGTCGGAGTTGGCGACGCTGTGGGGTTTGAGACTAAATTCTCAGAAGTAACTTCCCTATGGCCACCCAAATGATGATTTCATTATCAGTATGATTTTGATTGATGTGGCAAAAGAAATTTGCCCGCAGACGAATTCTTTTCATAACTAACGTATTTGTTTTGTTTATTACTTGGAACTAATTGATCTGTGGCGCCACAGTTTTTGGATGTCCCCGTTTCTGAATCTCTTAAATAAAATTAAGACAATACCATTCCTGTTCGATAAATATTATAAGAATGTTGCCATCAATAGTAAACGTTTGATATCAAATAAGTTATAGAAAACTAAAATTGAATCCCTCTTTGAAATACTTATCTTATTATCTTTAGAAGATTAGTGTTTCCGTCCTTTTTATTTTCATTTTTTCTGCTTATAAATTAAAAGTAATACACTGTTAGGTTATAGTTCTATTTGTGTCTTAGGAGCTTCCGTTGCGCGGCCTTACACTCGTAGCTCGTAGTTTGCTTTCTACGGATGAAATAATTTATATAATAATAAATATTATATGATAAAATTTTGAAATAGGTTTAGTAGTAATAAAAATACAAATCGAGATTTAAAATATTTACATTAATACAAATAATGTTAAGGTACTATTAGAAGACAATACTCTTTTTTAAATAATAATAGATATTTTCGTCATAGAAATTGTCTGTGACCACAAAATACTTGCATGTGGGATTATTATTCCCTTATGACTTGTTGATCTCTCAAAACATATATATAGGTGGATCTGCACCACTATACACCAAAAATTGTACACATTTCTAACCATATAATTAAATCAAAATTAATTCAAACATTATAAAATGATCAATGTAAGTTAAATTTGCGACAGTATCTTTAAATAATTACCCACATATCTATAGTCAGTCGATGTTTGTCAAGTTCGGCCCGGGACCGGGCGACATCATTCGGAAAAAACTGACCATTATCATGGATGGCATCCAATACCAAGAACATTTATGACGGAGACATAATTCTGTCATGGGATGTCACCGAGCCCATAAATTAGGCTCCTACGTCGATTCATAATCATTGTTATTTAAAGACATTGGCGGTCTTCAATCTTCATTTTATAATTAGTTTATTACTTACCCATGAGCGATTTTTAAATGAAAAAACGATCGTAAACTTTAGATGTTTATGTGTAGTCGAGTAATAAAATAGGCATCGAAGAGAGAAAGACGGCTTGTCCAAGAGTGAAGGTGACAGGTCCCCTCGGCTTACGCCAACTACGGTACAAATTGCGATATTAAGCACGAGGCGTGATGAAAAAACACTAGCTGAATATAAATTAGGCAGGAGCAGCCATAATCAATATAAACGATGCTAAAGAAGATTAGAAAATCCTCTAAGAAAACAAATTTTACAAGATCGTAAGAACACGTGGATTTTATTTTTACCGGTCGCTTTGCTTATCCGTAGATAATAAGGCGTGATTTTTATACCAGAATCAACTATTACACTATATACCAACTAGGTAACACAGAAATTGAACTTAATAAATTTATCGCCTCTAAGGCGGAACAAAGTTCGCCGAGACAGTTTGTTATATTTTAAAAAAAAATTGATTGTTAGCACTATTTCTAGAAAGAAATAAAAAATATTTCTAGAAAGAAAGTTGAAGGACATTAGAAAATGTCCTTCAACTATTTCAAGTCTTTTATTTATTTTACCTACGACTTTTATGAATTCAAACTATTCTTTTTGGGCTACAAGGCCCAGATTTGTTTTAAATTAAAGACTGTTTTTTTTTATACAATAACCTGAACAACAGTTTAGACACTACATACATATTACGCAATACATCAATGTGTTAAAAAACCTGTTCCTAAAATGTTCACCTTAAAAGCATGTCCTCTATATTCTTGCGTATCTCACGGTAGGTAAAGTAAAACGATCCTAAAATCGTGTAAAAAATGCAAAGACGAAATTGAATTTGATTCCGATACATAAATTTTACTTAGACTATTTGTCTGCCTCGGATCAAGCGAGGAAATAAACGAATGTTAATTAAATGTATTTGTTCAATACAAAGTTACAAACTGTCCTTCAATTGATTGTTCTTCCATTCGTATTTATAAAGTGTCGAGTACCTATATATAATTAAAAACGTAGAATAATAAAAAAATGTTAATCTGGCTTTGAGCAAGTGGTTTGGTATGGTTTGTGGTCATAAAATAATTTTAGCAGATTGACCAATCTTTTAGAACGTGTATAAAAACAGTATAAAACTAGCCGTAAATTTTAGAGTTTCAGCTGTGGATGTTAAAAGAGCTGATGATGATCATAAGTAAGTAAATAAGAACAGTCATTATTGTTGTTGTCACAGGAAAAAAATACTATTATATTCTGTTGCCATGAAATGCTTGGTTAAAAGCCTGTCTTAAGTCTTGCTAGTCTTTAGCCCAAGTGAAATAACATAAGCCTCGCAATTGACTCCATTAATGACCGACCAAAAAAAAAAAAGAAAATATCTTCAAAAGCTATAATCATAGTTTTATTCCCAGCAGCCATTGTTCGGAAGCGTAATATTCACACTTAGGTACAAATACAAATTACACATTATATAATTGCATAACTAGGAGAATTACAATAGAATATGCCGTGTGACTTCCGGTATAGAACAGACATATCTTCGCATGGGTGTCGTAAGAGGCGACGAAGAGACATACACGTGATGGATGGGCAGCAGAATTCAACTCAAAGCTCAAATCTTACTGCGATCACCAATCAACCAGCTATGTTTTTCGGACGGACATACGTATTTACCCACGAGTCCTTTGCTACATTACCGGGCATAAAGGCGAGCAGAGTTCCAGCCTTAATTGTTTTAAAAACTACAAACTAAGCAACCTGCGCAATAGGGCGCCCCCTGTGGGGCTTGGACCACAGCTCAGGGTGGTTGCTGGTGATGAGATTGAGGGATTATGACTTTTAGTATTTTAGGAGGTTTTGTGCAACTGTCGCTCTACTTTACAGTTCGCGGGCCGCTCGGACTTCGGGTCTACAAAGGCATCGGAAGGTGACGCCTTCTAACGATCAAGGCTTACCAAAGTCTGTTAAAAAGGAGGCTCTTATTTAGCAATGGACGCAAACGGGCAATAAAGTAAAAAAATATATTATTAGAAAACAATTTACGTCACATTTATAGGTTTTCATATTGAACGTCCAATGGTGATGACAATGTGTATGTACTGTTAAGAAGCATATGTACTTGAAATAATACAATTTTATACATACTTAAAGCTTATATTAGTAACAATACAAATACCACTATACCATAGTAATGAATAGCTTTCGAAATGAGTTAAAACAACAGAAATAACATGTTTTAATGTTTGTTATGTTTACATAAAGATTCTTTGTGTGGGGTGTTTTATGGTTTTCTGTTCAACCGATTTGTATACGAATGGAAATAGATTATAGCCAGTTTTTCTTGTTATTAGAAGATATAAATCATTGTTTGTACATCCGTAGTTACATCCTTAAAATAAGATCAGAAATGAATAGAACCAACAACATGGAGGGTTCTGTTAGATGGTTAGTTACCAAATATTTAAACAAGCCTTTTATGTTTAACCCGATGAAGCCTATATTTATATACCATATTATTTACCTTAGGACCATCTTTAAAAATCCTTCAGACAAATTAAATTGTGAAATACTTATCCATAACAATCGTATACCAGAGTAAGGACAGCAGAGCAACTTCTTATGCTATCTCCCCCTCTATCTCTCCTCTTCTTATGCTATATTTTAAACTAGTCTACTTTAATACTGAAGTTGCATACCATTGCTGCCTCTACAAACTCCGCCTCAAGGTTGATCTAAACCAACACAGACACCAAAGTTGTAGTGCACGGGTTGATTATGACGCATAAATCAGTATACATCGAGAGGTGGGCGCAACCTCCCCTAGAGCTGAACCTTCCAATCTAAGTTAATGCTCTGAATTCAAATCTTCCGTATCGCATTAATCCGGTCGGGGGTCGGGCCGTAATAAATTCCGTATTATACGCACGACACGCGTATTAAAATAAACATATAAACATGTTACACCCTCGCATACACACTGGCAGGCGACATACACGAATGCATAACAAAATTGCATGTTTTGGCTGCTATAATTATTTATATTTGTTAACAGTGTTGTTTATACTACTATAAAAAACTGAAGAGTTTGTTTGTTTCCTTGAATGCGACAATTTAAGGAGCTGCCGGACCAATTAAAAAAAGTTACACGGGTGAAACCGCACGCAGATAGCTAGTCGAGGAACATGCGTTCATGATGTTTAGTGGTTAATTTACTATGTGTCAAAAACACAAATTTTCTTTAATTTCCCTCGGTTTACTCAAATAAGTCTAACCTCGATTATTATGTAATTAATTAAAATAGTGACTAGATAAATAGGTATATGAACAACTACCTACATATATAATTCTTTTAAAAGTTTCATTTTTGATTATTACCTCAGAATCAACAGAATTGGCACAATAAACACCTTGTACATCTCATTAATCTATTACCATCAACTACTAACTATGACTATACCTGTTACTTAATTCAGTTAAATATAAAATGTCATTATTGAATACGACATTTTAGTACCAATCTGCTACAAGATGAAACTGTATCTAAAATATCCTGTAGGTGTACCATCACAAAGTGAGATGGCATTTTATTATAACAATGGGTGCAAGGTCCCGCAGGACGGGGCCCCGCTAGAGGGCGCAAGTGTATAATTTACATGACACATTGTCACAAATGCACTCACTTTCTTTCGCTACATCAATTATCTTGCAACTCTGGTTAATCAATTAATTATCTGTCACGCATATAATACGCACATTACTTTCAATTCCAAATTGAAAATAATAAATTCCCCCCTGCGCCTTTTTTAGCCGATTTGATATAAAATTTCGATTTTTATTTCAGTTACAATTGGGTTTGCTTAAAACTACCTGAAAGAAGGTTTAAGCTTGCGTCGAAAAATATCTGCTCTTATAAATAATGTTTTTTTTTTTCATTTCGGACATATTAAGTTAGTCACGAGGCTTTTGCTACTTCTCCGGGCATAAAGCGAAGTGGACAGGTGCTCTACTAATTCAAAAGTAGAAGTAGTTACCGTACGGTAGCTCAGAGAGCAAGAAATGCTTACCCTTGCTTTAAGTTTGGCTATGTAGGTATAGATACTTTTAGGCTTCCGTACCTAAAGCGTAAAAACGTGACCCTATTATAAGAGTCCGTCCGTCTGTCTGTCACTAGGCTGCATCTCATAAACCGTGGCGCGTGTTAGCTAGACAGTTGACATTTTTTAACGAATGACGATGGTAAAAGGCCCGACGGAATGACTCTGGTGCCTTGGAGGATGGGACGGCTTTTGGTGTGGGACGCTACGTGCGTCGACACCCTCGCGCCGTCTCATCTTTCCGGGACTCAGGGTAGGGCTGGCATGGTGGCTGAATCCGCGGAGAATCTCAAGAGGCGCAAATATAGTACCCTTGATATTGGTTATGTATTTGTGCCTTTTGGTGTCGAAACATTGGGGCCGTGGGGACCGGGAGCCAAATTAATTTATAAATACCTCGCAGCGGCCCACTTAAGTGCGGCACGTTCTCCGAGTGCTGGTTTCTACTTTGCACAGCAGGTAAGCATTGCCATTCAACGTGGTAATGCTGCCAGCATTCTGGGAACCTTGCCAAGTAGAATAGATTTAGAATAGTAGTATATAAGTTAGTTTTATTTTTAATTAGTTACTTTTAGTTTTTATTTTATTCATGTTTGTTAATTACAAATGATATATTTGCCGCTATAATAAAAAAAAACCGGCCAAGAGCGTGTCGGGCACGCACATGAAAGGGTTTCGTAGCCATGCATATCTAAAATGCCATTTTTTTAAATTAATAAACTTAAATTTCATTTGGCGGTCGACTCCATATTTTTTTTTAGGTAGGACTACATAACTTGGTAGAGTTGTATAAAAATAATTATCTATTATACCGAATCCGCTATAGTTTTAGTTGAAAGTACTTACTTAGATGTATATATCACATTTTTTCTGAATTATTTTAGTAATATTTCAAAAGTTAAGGGGGGACCCTCTAATTTTAACTTTGTATAAGGTTATCTCAAGACTGGGGGGTTTGATCTAAATAGTTCAAAGGCAATTTTTGTTGCGTTTCAAGAAACCTTTCCAACGATACCCTACACGATAGGGTTAGTCGAATTTAATTTTTTAAATTCCCTATTCGTTGTATAGGAAATTGGTGGGCTGAAAAATAAATCCATAATTTTAAAAACCAAGTTTTGGATCCTCAATATCCATCTCTCGACCAAGTTTCGTGACCATCGGTGCAGTAACGACGGAGTACGAGCCCGTACGGATGGACGGACAGACGGACGGACATGACGAAACAATAAGGGTTACCTCGTGGAATATGGAACCCTAAAACAAATACTAAAAAATGAATGCAATAAAAATTTAAGTGGGTCCTCCCGTACAACAAAAGTGATTATTTCAAAATCGAATACCTTATGTTATAATGAGAAGTAGCAATAATTCCTCCATATAGAGCAGTCAATACTTCGACTTGAATAATTTATACATTTTCGCCTTAAAACTTTACATCTAGTCACATTAACCACGCCATTCTGTTAAGTAGCATGACATTGCAATATTATAGGTACCTAGTACATTAGTATTATTTTATATAAATCTTATAAGTACTAAGCTAACTGCATTGTTAAATTCTTGTTTCTACAATTACTGATTCATAATAAAGTAACCATATTCGAAAAAGCAATAGTAAAATCACGAATTACTTACAGTAATAATTTAAATAACGAAGTAAAATACATTAATATGAAGACAATGAAATGTTTCAAAAGCCCCGCCCACTTTGCTGAAACCGTTTAATTCTAGACAATTCCCAAATCGCGCTTATAATTTATAATAACAGGGAGGACCCTTAACGAACAGATCGTTTTGTAGATAGGTATCTATCAAATTACGCCACCTTCCCCTTCCCGAGCGCCCATTGTTGTCTAACACGGAAAATATTCATTTGAATATTTACTTAACATGGATAATATTTTAATCTTCCCCTTTGAATTATACATTTTCCAGTGGAGACAATTTCACGCCCATTTCGTAAAAACGGCATAAGACTGGGGATTCTTGCAATCAATTTCACTATTTAATTCGGAAGAAAATGTATAACTTAAAGTTCAAAATCATGTGGCAAAAACAGCAATATCAATTTAACAAGATATTCCTTTTGTTAATATTCGCACACGCTTTATCAAATTCTCTAGCGGGGGTGACAATAAGCCGCTGTAAGTACTCTCTCTGACATATGGATAAAAGCTTTCATTTTACTCTTAGCCCTTTAGAGTGTCATATAAATAGGTACATGTATGTAGGCATTAATATATATTGCAGTTTACTCAGTCTAAACGTATTACATAAGAGGATATTTTACTCTAACGAGGAAGAAAAATATTGAAGAAATTAGATACAGTCAACTTCGAGGTGCTTCTTTCTGAGTAACGATATAATAAAATGGCAATTTAATCAAATAAAAAGAAAATGTCTTATAATAATAGGCATATCTCACATTTGCTTAAATAATTAGTGCAATTTATTATGACTTGCACCAAAAAGTTATCACGAAAGCCATTTTCCAGCTTAGGATTAAGCATAGAAATAAAATACCCATAGCAGACACAAAGACCTGCGCCGCTGTTGTGTCAAATTATATCATAATTCTATTGTGAAAACTGTTAACTGTCTCCGCGACACCCTCTCACAAAAAATAGGTGGCACGGGGCTCTGCCCTCGTCTGTTTAATAACATAATAGCACAATTCCCTCGCCGCATGATTCAATTTGGATTTCCTCCAGCCTCCCCCGTGTAGCCTAAAAAATGACAACTTCATTATATTGTTCGCGCTCCCGAGGGCGACTTGTTTGCTAGAAAGATTATAATGATTAATTCCGTAAAATATTAATACACATCACACTCGCGCTGCACACTTGCAACCGAACGGCTTATTGAAATTTTAAAGTAAGTGCACTTTTGTTTGTTTGTGTACTCGTCAATCTGTTCTGTCCTTTGGAGTACGCAACTTGATAGAGGCATGACTTAAAAATATTTGTGTTTATGAAAAAAATGTGTCCTACAGAATTTTGTTTGATTTCAATATTTTTTTT
This sequence comes from Nycteola revayana, assembly GCA_947037095.2. Taxonomy (NCBI): domain Eukaryota; kingdom Metazoa; phylum Arthropoda; class Insecta; order Lepidoptera; family Nolidae; genus Nycteola; species Nycteola revayana. Next base: position 14,086,405 of record OX344846.2, on the reverse strand, counting down.
TATTATTTATAATTATTATTACAATCACCGAAAAAAAAAAGTTTTTCTGTAAGATTTAGCATGCAATTATTATTAAGTATAAATAATTAACTTTATTTAAATTATTCCAACATAGCTACTATCCCAACCAAAATTACCCAATATAACCAAGTTACCTATATTTTTTTAAAGACTACTTCTACAATTTTCCCGCACTGCGGAAATGAATCTCTGTGCTGCACACAGTACAAAGATAAAGAAACTTGAAAGAACTATTCGTGGGGCGAACACCAGGTATCAAGCAACTATCGTATCCGCTACGCCACCGCACCGGTGCAGTTATATATATTTCTATTTCTTTTCTCTAATTAATGTAAAACTAATTACTTAATCTTTTGATTTTTACTGGGAGATAGATGATGTTACAAATAACATAACTAAAAAGAATTAAGATTTTAGGTCAAAAAAATAAAAACGATTAGGTATCAGGGAGAAACCAAAAGGCTCAGCTAGTTTCAAATAAATAAATAATTATAAAAATAATACTTTCTTAACACATCATATGAGTAACCCATAGTTTTTAAATCTGTTTTTAAGATAGCTTTATAGCTTAGCCAATTTTGGGGCTTTTGTTTGAACAGAATAAAAACTTCATCTCACTCCCCAAGGAATTTAATTTGGAGTAATGGAAGTGTTATATTGACTTAACAGGCCAGAAGCTCCCCTCGCGCAGTTACAGTTATTAAAATGGAGAAATTTATTATTAGCATTGCGACTATTTACATTTTAATTTTATTTGTTCTGTGATTCCATTAGTCACGAATTAAAGCGTTAATTCAATAATGTTGTTCATAATGCGCATATAAAATGGGAGATTCAATATAAGCTGCTATTAATCAAATGAGAAGTTATGATGATTTACGTTATTTTTAAGTAAGTATTATAATAATTATTATTATGTGTAATTAAGTTTTAAAAAATCGTTACGAGGGCGTATTGGTACGGCGTGCGGCGACTATAACTCTAAGGCGATACGATACGAACAAATAAAATTCACTTGTCATACGGAGTACTGGAGTGCGGTCGCCGACATATGTTTATATAAATTTGTTTTCACGAAATCGCAGTAGTATTGCAGTCGCCTTACCAGTGCTAGCCCGGCCTAAAAACTTGTTTACAGAGCGTTAAAAAAAAGTATTGATGTATGTAGGTACCAACCAACAAAGGAAATTGCAAAAACCTCACAAAGAAGGATATTACAGACAGTTTTACAAGAATGTTAGATTTAAGTTGTAGTAAGATTATATTGTGTGCCTTCCCTTATATAAATAATATGACTGACAGTACCAATAGTTATATTCATATGTTGAATAACCATATACAATTTTTGGTCAGTCATTATAGTGACAAATTTATATTTTTTGATATAAATAGTTTTAGGATTAGTTGTAAGGTGACCAGGAATACATTGTATGTCCTGAAAAAGTCATTAAATGTAATTGCTACTTTATTAGCAACCCATATTAACACAGTCATACATAGTATGACAAAGCCATTTTTTTTACAATATTTTAGTAATGTTACTAAAATTAATTTAGATAGTAATTTAAACCATTAAGTGAGACAATGGAGAAGTGTGAAAATTTTTTGGTCTTATCTCACCAGAACATTAACCGCTTCTCTGGCAAAATACTAGATATAGAACTTTTTAGTGAAAAATTTAATAATGATATTTTATGTTTTACTGAAACTTGGTTGAAGGCACACAAAATGGCTTTTAGTGTAAATGGTTATACAGTTGCTAGCTTTTATAATAGAGTTTCGGCTGAGGGTGGGGGTGCACTCATTCTAATGCGGAACAGTATAAAATTTAAGGAACGGAAAGATATTAGTAATTTATCTGTGGAACGAATTTGCGAGGTAGCCTGTACTGAAATACAGTCTTATTATATTATATGTGTATATAGACCTCCATCATCAGATTTTCAGTTATTTATTAAAAGTATGGAAGATATTCTTAAAAAGTTAGTTAAAAGCAATAAAAAAGTCATTATATGTGGCGATTTTAATATCAATTTACTATCTGATTCACAGGATAAAAATAATCTTCTGTGTCTGTTTAGGTCTTTTAATCTTAGCTGTTTATATTCTGAGCCCACTAGAGTCACATCGACAACAGCTACCTGCATCGATAACATAGTCACAAACTTTGAAGTAATTGATAAATGCTTGGTATCTGGTGTACGTTCTGACCACAAATGTCAAATTGTTAAATTAAATAATAAAATTACATTAGAGAAGTCTATAATTCGTTTCAGATCAGTATCAAAGAAAAATCTAGACCAGTTTAGCAAAAATTTAAAATTAAGACTATGCAATATTACTTTAGATTCAAGTAGCTGTAATATTATGTATAATACCTTATTCCAATGTATACATGAGGAATTTGAGAGGGTTTGCAAAATTAAACATATAGAGATTGACCCAAATAAGTTGAAATTTAATACTTGGGCGACTAAAGGCATAAAGCGGAGTAGAGATGTTTTATATGAACTATATGACATAAGGTCCTTTACACTTGATGAAAACTTTCCAAACTATGTAAGGAAATATTCAAGTATTTTTAAAGAAGTATGTATACAGGCTAAGTCACTATATATAAGAGATAAAATACAAAAATCGGATAATAAAATAAAGTCTACGTGGCAAATGATAAATACTGAAACTGGTAAAAATAAAATTAGAGATAGATCAATAACGCTAGATATTAACGATAATCTGGTTTCAGATAAGCATACGGTTGCCAATTTCCTCGCTAATTTTTTTACTGACATTCCTATAGATACTACCAAGTATCTTTCATCATCACCGAAGGATGCTGAAAATCTTCTTAGAACAAATATTAGTTTAAAAATTTCCAAATTCAGTTATCAACAAGTTAATGATATAGACATCATAAAGGCGTTTCGGACAATTAAAATGAAGGGTACTGAAGACTTATGGGGACTCTCAGTAAAAGCTATAGACACAGTTATACAAAATATTGCTCCAATTCTAGCGGCTATCTTCAATAAGTCTATAACTGATGGAGTTTTTCCTGACCTTATGAAATTAAGTAAAATTGTTCCTATATTTAAATCGGGTAGCTCTAATAACGCGACTAATTATAGGCCTATTTCTATACTACCAACTTTGAGCAAAATCTTTGAAAAAATTATGCTCGGCCAAATGTTAGCTCATTTTAATACGAATGGGATATTGCACGACAAGCAGTTCGGATTCACAAAGGGTCGTTCAACTCAAGATGCGGGATGCGTTTTGATTAAGTCCATATTGGAGGCTTGGGAGGGATCGCAGGATGCCCTAGGAGTCTTCTGTGACCTCTCCAAGGCATTCGATTGTGTAGATCATGAAACGCTTTTGCTAAAGTTAAAATATTATGGTATTTGTGATAAATCACTTGATCTTGTAGTATCCTATTTATCAGATAGGAAACAGATAGTATCTATAGACGGCGTGAATTCTGAGGGACATTTTGTTAAAATGGGGGTGCCCCAGGGATCAATCTTAGGTCCTTTCCTGTTTCTTGTTTATATAAATGATCTCCCATACCTAATTAATGAACTATCAGACATTGTTCTGTTTGCCGATGACACTTCATTGATTTTTAGAGTTAAAAGAAAAGTTACCGATTTAACTGACCATAATAGAACACTCGGTTTAATTGCAAACTGGTTTTCCGCAAATAATCTTTTACTAAATGCGGGAAAAACCAAATGTGTTAAATTTGTACTACCTAATGTCATCAATTCTACGCCTAAAGTTTCATTAAATGGAGAAACATTAGAATTAGTCACGTCCACCGTATTTTTAGGAATTACCTTAGATTTTAAACTACAATGGGGCCCTCATATTGAAAAACTCGCTGGTAGATTAAGTTCAGCTTCGTATGCTGTGTGGAAAATTAGACAGTTGTCCGATGAAGCCACGGCTAAGCTAGTGTATTTCGCGTACTTTCATAGCATTATGTCTTATGGAATTCTGCTGTGGGGGTCAGCCGCCGATGTAAATACTATATTCGTATTACAAAAACGAGCGGTCAGGGCCATATATGGATTAGGTAGTCGCGACTCCCTACGTAACCTTTTTAAAAATATAAATATACTTACCGTGCCCTCTGAATATATTTACCAAAATATAATTTTTATTAGAAAAAATATTGATAAATATAGTAAAAAAAGTGACATTCATAATATTAACACAAGAAATAAGCACAAACTTGCTGTTCCAGGATTTAGAGTTAGCAAAACTAATAAGACATTTATGGGAAATGGTATTAGGTTCCATAATAAACTCCCTAGTTATGTCACAGACTTGCCTGATACTAGATTTAAAACACATGTTAAAACTGTTCTCATATCGAAAGGTTACTATAGTATTCAGGATTATATTGAAGATAAAGACGTTTGGCTATCGGAACCATCTTGCACCTACCTCCCTGAGGACCATACAGCCAAGTACAGTATTTGTAATTAGAACTGTATCTTATTCTGTGAACTGTCTGTAATTGATTTCATACATGGTGTACTTTAATTATAAATACCGCTAGTTCTGTCTCAATATCATTTAATCTTATTGAGTAAAACTAAAATAAATTATTACAAGACAACCGTTTGGGCAATAAATGTGTATGCCTACTAAAAATAAATGATAATAATTGGACCAAAACCCCGCGTATTTGTCCATTTGAGTATGTTTCGCCGGACCGTCTCATGTGGGCCGTGTTGAAACCGGTAGTAAAGTAACCCACTGAGTTTGTTTCGCCGGATCTTCTCAGTTGGGGCGCATTGGATCCGGTGGTAGCATTAAAGCGCGTCCGTCGTTATATGCTCATGGTCCACCCAAATAATGACAATTGTTTTGACATAATATAGACAGAACAAGCATTTTGTGTCGCTAAGAACAATATAAATAAATAAATTATAATAATAACATATAAATATATGATAATATAAAAATTATTAATTTTATAGATATAAATAAATAACAAATATAATTAATTAAATTTTTCTAATTAATGTTTGACTATTTACAAGTGCCTGTAATTGGTTTACGTAAATAAAAATGATTTTTATTTATTTATTTATTTATAACCTGTCGCTAATATCAATATATTTTAATATTATTATTATTGCATTATAAAGTTTTATGAATAATCCAAAATAATAGCAGAATGTACTTAAGTATCGAATTAAAATAAACGTATTAAGCTCGTTACATTTATTACGTCTGGCCCTTGAGGAATCGCCCCAATATTGAAGTGGGGATTATTTTAAAAATTCGTGTAACTAGAAGCGAAACACGCACTTGTGACCCGGAGTATATCATTTAAAGACCTTTTGTCGCCGAAATTATATTTACAGAAGTGAGCAGACAATTTCACGCTTCGGCCCCGCGCCCTATTGCTCTGGACTCTAATCAACGACACATTGATATAGTATGGACATGACGCAGTACCAATCTTACCATCATCAAGTCATTTTACCAGTTATTAGAAATGTTTAGTTGGTTTTATTTATAGTTGAAATGAGTGCTTTTTCATATACAAATAATTTGTTTCGACCAGAATAATAAGATACTAATGTAATGGTTCCTAATGTACTTATTACTAAACTAAACTACTTATTCTTATTTTATTTTAATACATTTAAACAAATACTGTCATTGTTTTAGTAAAATATGTTGGTGTTGTTTTAGAACAATTAGATTATTTTATTTTATATATATTGCATAACTTATACATATCTAGTTAATTTAGAAATGTGCCTAGGATGTAAATAAATATATTATGTAATTGATCAATTATGCTTTAAATACTTATACTCTATCTACTATTGTGTATTCTGTAACTCCACAGCATTGATCAACTATAGTGCAATGTCTCATTAATTTACTACAACATTAAGCTTTACACAATAAAAACTAAAATAACTTTCACAACAAAAGCACAGTCGTATCCATAAGTTTCCACAAACTCGCCCCTGTACCAATAAAAGGGTGTGCACACATGAGCGTGAAAGATTGTCCACATGTTCGGCACCCCATGGCGAGATGAGCCGCATTCTGTCTTACCGGCCACTATCTGCTGCACATCAAATTACATCATCTTCGCGCCTGTCATTTCATTATCATGTTTAATATGTCACAATGTTTTTCTGATGTTATCATCAATGCTTTTGTATCGTTGATCGGATTGTCATAGTAGATATGACAAGGTAGTTTTGCGTCGTGACATATACTTTCGACAAAACAAGAAGTTTTCAAGTGATTAAGTACTTTTATTATTTTCTATATGACAATAATGATCCGGCTCAAATTATCTAAAAATAACCCGAATAACGTTCTCCGGAAAAGTCATACCTTAGATACTTTACGTCAAAAATAAAAATAGATCAAGACCTGATACTCATATAATGTGGAAATTAATTAATAAAGACTAGTAGAAACTGCCTATGGCATAAAGTCCGCCATGTACTGTCATTGTGCAAAAGATTTTAAATTAAAAAATATATTATTAGATCTAATTTTAGAATCCCAATAAAAACATATGATTTTATATTTTTATTGTCATAAAATTGATCCTAATATATAAATTCAGATGTTTACTTATGTTAATGCAAGATCCGCTTACTTAAAGCCAATCGAGTGAATACTCATTGGAGCCACGTGACCTTTTTCCTGAAATTGACAAGCAAATAAATTGTGAGATCAAAGCTCAGAACGTAGAAAAATAATATACGGTTAGGGTGGGCAGCCGGGTAGTTAGGTAGCCGTATAGCCGGGCAGCTAGTGTAGCAAAGTCATGAGAAGCCGAAATGATCATGCGGAAACGGAAGCTGTGACAGTCAGCGAGAGGAAGCGATGCATGGCGCCGGATGTGCCCACTTCCTGCACGATTTCTTCACTTATCCCAGCGGGGTGCAAAGAATTGCCCCCTGTTATGTCATATTTATAGGGCAAATATTTTATCTGCAATCTTATCGGTTTGAAGAATTGCTGGATTGAACTTGATGTGTGCACTACAAATCAGCTTTATAACGGTTAGTGCATCAATTCTTTCTTCTTTCTGAAAATTAAACTAAAAATATATTTAAAGAACTTTATATGGTAGGAAAAGCAAACATACATATTGACCCTTCTTAAAATGGATTAATTTGTTTTTATCACTTACTAGCTTCCCGCTCGCGGTTTCACCCGCGTAGCTCCCGTGCCTGTAGGAACTTCGTAATAAAATAGCTAGCCTATAACCTTCCTCGATAAATGGACTTTCCAACACTGAAAGATTTTTTGAAATCGGACCAGTAGTTCCTGAGATTACCGCGTTCAAACAAAGAAACAAACTCTGCAGTTTTATAATATTAGTATAGGTGAATATTATAAATTAACATAAATCGATATAAAATATTGTACTTCGGACACTAGGTGTTATTATATGTATTTAGAGTAACTTCATCATGAAGCATATGTCATATGCTTCATGATGAAGTTACTCTAAATGAAGTAGCTATAGGGGCAAACACAGGTACCAGGAACACAGGTACTCACAAAATAAGTAGGCAGAGCTAGAACGGAAGGTAGGCGTAGAGCCGTCGGTATAATGAGCAGTCGAAGGTACGGGTTTAACCCCGCTGACATCCATATTTTGGGCTGGAACATAAATTATTAAAGAAAGAAGTAATCTAGTAACATAATTTTTTACATACCCAGCACTCGGATCCGAGAACTCACAAATTATGGTTGAATATAATACCTTTAGATCCAAGCAGCTTCATTATGAGGGAGTTAACTATTTCATTTAAAAAGACAACTACCGCACTGGGATTATAATTGTGTCGTGGGGGACGTTACAAACACTCAATCAGACTCAGAACAATCTGTGTTTCACACAAATAATTGTCCCGGCTGGGAATCGAACCCAGTACACCAGGTATCGGTAGCAACTGCCGTAACCACTGAGTCATTGTTGCAGTTCTACTATGATACATCGGTGTAGAACATAGTCATCTTAAATATAAATATATGACATATGGTGCTATTTATTAAGGCTAGCAACTACTTATTGTTTGCGGATGGTTACATTGACCTCCTCCATTATAATTTCGGTTACTATTCAATTTCACGATAAACATCTTAACAATAACGATAACAGATCTAATTGTAACTGACATAAAAACCACAAAAGCGATCTTGTAGGAAATTATAAGGAAAGCAATTTTAAAACCAAAAACGTTCTCATCGCGTGTTCAAGTCTCGAAATTAATTTATTTTCGTTTGATTATGTTTAGGGGTCTTTACTGTGGTATGTAAACAAGGATTCCCCCGTATTTTTTTCTTTTCTACGCATATTTACTTATTTATTCGCGTATTTAAAAAATTATGAGGATTGTTAATTTTTCATGTATGAACACTAAATTAAAAATAAACTACAAGTTTTTGAATGAATATCTTAAATAATGTAATGTGTTACGCACTTATATATTAGTGAAATAAAAGCGGGTGGTCTTAGTTGCACTATGGCTTTATATAATATGACAATTATAAAAAATTGTATATAATATGACAATTATAAAAAATTGTATATAATATGACAATTATAAAAAATTGTATAAAATATGACAGGTACACTAACATTTTGAATAGACAAATAGTTTCGATTCGTTACATAATGTTTATTTAATAGATAAAAATGTTATTACATGTCACACAAAATAAATATTTTTTGACAAATGTCAGAATATAAGTATAGTCGATATCTAATAGATTGATAACAAAGTTTATTTAACGTAAATAGGATTGGATGAAGCTCCTATTTTACACTATGGGCCGGATTTATACAACTGGAGGCTTCGGGCGACAAATGAGTGGAGGCCCCATGCCCACCAATTATTTTCACAAATTTTTTTCAGTCGAGATTTTCATTAAAGCAGTTATTGTTAAACCGAGAAGATTATTTTAAAATTTAAGACACATATATAAAACGAATTTAAAAAAAATGTTTCTACTAAGTACCTTCTGTAGGTAAAGCTAAAACAGTGAAAAAGAGGAAAGATTTTAGTATTTGCATGCATTGAATAGGCTTCGGAACCAATGGACTAAAAACTCTTTCATCATTAGAAAGATTCGTTCTCCGGGAGTAACATAGGCAATATTTAATAATAATGTTCTAATCTGTTATAATTTATATAAACTTAAAATTATTATACAGTTTATTCCATTCTACTCACAAACCAGATCCAGTTTATTATTCTGTTCATGCTTAGTTCTGTCATTATTTTCGTCATTCCGTATATTACAGTATAAATTATGTCTCCTTTATAAGCATAATATTTCAATAATGCGTAATGCATTATTGAAATATTACATGGCAATGTTACATGGAAATATAACAACTTATATTTAATGGAACTTAAACAAAAAGAGTAATAAATATTTATAACGAGAAGCATATGAGACACGACATGCGGGTAAAGTAAGATCGAAACAGTAACGAATAAACTTATTATCGCTGAATTCTATATTATTTTTAAAAAGGATGTTTCTACAAGTAACATTTTCGAGTAATATGGCAACAAACTTTCACCAAATGAATTATATACTAATTAATTTGGATATATACGTAGTCATGATCAGACCATAATAATACCAGAAAAACGTGTGAAAAGAAACTAGGAAAGGGTGTGTTAATTTCTGTTTGCTGCTACCTGTTAGTTACCTAGTTTAATTCATACAATAATCATAATAATCTAACATTGTGATTCTGACAAGTACCAGTGTACGTTAATACCTAAGTGCTGAATAAATTCATTATTTCATTATCTAATGACTTGATGTCCAACGCGGTTTCACCAGATTATGGAACATCCATAATCTGGTGAAACTGCGCGGTACAGCGAGATATACAGTTGCACGCCCATGCCTACGCACCTTGCCTACAGCCATGTCTAAGCCCCCGTACAGACACCCAGTCTACCCTTCCCGTTTCTATTAGGTATAGTATAGTAGTAGCTTATACTATTAAAACTATAAATGTTTCATACAAACTTTTCCCGTCTTAGGGGTTAATATTGGTAAAATCCCGTCTTAAATTCCTACAAAGATGCAACATTTGAGAATCCTTTTCAGTTTCTGAGATTTCGTGACGAGTGACGTTTCGCTTTTATATGTAAGTATATATATTACATTTAATAAATAATGCAAACGAAAATCAAATGTGATTGTCGTTGTAATATTTTGTATATTCTATAGACAATAAAATACAAAAGGATATTAGGTGAAAAGTAGGTATATCCTTATGTTAATTATGCAGCCTTTAGGCAACAAGCTGTAAGAGGCAGCTGCTAATTCTGTTTCTGTCTGACATACCCATTCATGTCAATCAAAACTTACGAATAAAATATTATTTGTATTCGAAATAAAATAAAAGGCTAAGCGCTTATTGAATCATGCACCGTGTATCATACACGGCCAAGGTGATTCTTGTAATAAATATATTTGCATAGTTTTATAGTTTCTTAGATTCATAAATGTGATTTGTTGTAATTTCGGACTGTAAGAAATACTATCAACCATCGCTGGTAGCTCCGTATCTCTTGGTTGATCGTTTGATTCCTGACAACACTTACTTGTAATTAACACTTCCGGATCCAATAGTAATATATCTGGAATGCACCTTTTACCTTCATCATTTGATTAGAGTAAATGAACAAATGATTTATTAATTATTTTTTTGGGAATGTAATGCACATTGTGTAATGTAGTGTACAATGTATTGTACATATAAACGGTACAAAATCGACGCCTCTTAAAGTTTCCCCGACGGACTAAAGTAATAAAAATAAATCATCATTATCCATCATAACATATGTCTTGTATGCTTACATACACTACTCTAATTAACTGATACCTAATCAAGTTTTTATAATGAGCTGCCTTATACCTATTTGCATTTCGTAGTATCTATAAGTTACATTAGCTAATACAAGTGTTTTTTCACCAATTCCAAGTAAGAACGGTTTGCAATATGTGAACCAAGATTTGCATAAGGGATAAGTATGGCTTGCTGCATGACTAAGAACTGTCTAGAAAAACGAGAGAGAATACCTGCTACTTTTATAAAATGTACCAATTTCCCGAATAGTTGGAGTAGGTAAGTGTAGGAGGCAGGAACACATTATGCAATGAGTTCAATGAGCAGAACCGACGCGACGCTTGACGGACGCGATCAGACGCCTCGACTGACGCGGCCTAAGGGCTTGATGCGAAACAACTGCAATTTTAACTAAACATGTAACAATAACAGAGTTACTTCGAAGTCTAAGAGAGATTCTAGGTAATTGGTTATTATTATTCTATAAATTCCAGTATTAACCAGTCTTTTGAAAATATGAGCAATTCCAGTTTCGTTACATGTATCAAGCCGCAAGCCGTACCTTAATAATGAAATTGAAAATTTAAAAGACATAAGTAGCATTGTTAACCGCCTGTATTAGAAACATTAAATATTCCAGAGTAATCTATTGTTAAATCTATTTTACATTTCCTAAAACAAAACTAGATTATATAGACTGGAAGTGAAATAGAACTACCTAATACTTATAATAAACACAGGCATGCATATTACCTACAGTATGCGTCCCATAAAGATAAAGCAAAATACATAGCGGAAGTTGAACAAATTTTCCAAGGTACGGATGGGTCACGACTACACACAGGTAAAATTAGAGGAAACGTCATTACGGGCAACTATCATTATTGTTTTATTTGCAAAATTGCTCGCACCGCTTAATGCCGGGTTCGCTATTCACACGGCTCCGGACTCCACAGCCATTGGCATGTACTTAACGACGACTCTTTGACGTGACAAGCTCCACTTCTAATGTAAGTACCTCGCTACGTAATTGTTTAGTCAATCGTAAGTAAATTATACAAATTGTACGTAACTGTCTCGTACAAGCAGAACTGTAATTGGATACACATTTTTCGCGTATAAATATGATTTCTACTAGTTCCAAGATTTGAAAATCGTGCAAGTATTTCAAACAATTCGTCACTTAGTTACGAGTCCTTTTGACTTAATATCAAGACCAACTTAGCAAAAGGTTGCCAGCCACAAAATTAACTTCACTTTATGTAGGTAGCTTAATAGTTTTATAGAAATTATCAGTACGAATGCCGGAGGACTACAAGGATATAAAGTTCAAATTGGCTTTTTATATTCATTGTAATGGAATTTAAATTGCTGCATGGAATAGCTTCCTTTAAACTGTTCTAGACTCGTTTATAGTGAACTCTTCTATAGTCACGACGGTTAATTATATTTATATATAATTCGTGGCTGCTTGGAATCGATACTTGGAACTATCGAAGACATTATTAACAATTTGTAACGCCATTTAGTATAAATACACTACAATGTTGACTTATTTATTTGTGTAATGATCTGTAAGTTGTGGCGAATAAGGTGAGTTTGTGTATGATGTACGTAGTGGGTTGGTGGGCTGGGTGTGAAGCAGGTGGTAACAGCAGCGGCGAGGGCGCCGGGCGGTGTGACATGCCGAGAGATAACGCCTGCACGCGCCGCGCAACCCAATGAGCTCTGAAACGGGCGAAACATTCAAATTGCAAACCGCCCGCGCCCGCCCGTATCAAATGTTGTTTTATAGCTAATTCCCAAATTCGGTTATGGCCTATAAACGATCCGCTGGAATAATTTAAATGCGAACCCGCCTGTATAATGTGCGTACTTTACTCCGAAATTAGGTATTTGTATGTGAAATGCGTTTTGAAATAGGGTTCTCTGTCGACTTTTATTTCTTTTGTGCGGTGATTCGACAAGAGCTGAAAATTTACTTTAATATTCATTCGTCGCAAGACGAACCAAGATCATTTCATGTTTAGATTCGAGTTGATCTCCTAATTCCGAACTTTATTTATTTAAAGACTCGTTTTGCCCCGATTTCACATCATACTCAGAATATGCCGTCATTCTTGTGAATCTTACATGGCACATTTATCAACTAAATATTTATAAAAATTACGAATAATAAAAGCGTTTTATATTTAGTGGTTTTTAGCTTTATAAATTACGTAGAAACCGAATAAAATTAACTATTCATAACAACAATAGGTATATAATTAGGTATAAGACATTGCTTATTGTCACGTCATGTTACGTCATAAGCAAAATGCGAAAACTTTATGTCGTCGCCACTAGAAACAAGCTAAACACATTAGTGACCGGTGAGCCTTTCTTCAATTTAAAACCTTTTAAATATAATAAACAAGTTGCTTTAAAAGGTTTTCTCTTGTTTCCGAGCTAATTTCACGACGGACATTTCCGGCCATTCAATATGAGCGATTGTTTATTGACTGACTCCATTTTGCAAGACAATTGAGTAAATTACTTAGTTTAACGGGACCGTGGTTTAAAGATTTGTTATTGTTCCATTTGTAGTTTATATTTATACGTCTTTAAACTATTTAATGAACGGTCGTTCAATCGGCTTATATAATTGTCATCGTTCCGCAACGAATTAGTATATTATAGTAAGAACAAGGAACATTTCTAGAACAGGAATACGTTTAGTTAGACGGATACATTAATTACCTCAGCGCGGTACGCTGCGGTTGCGACTCGAACAACATTAAATTATTATCAGATAACAGCGGACGAGTGATATCAATGTCGAAATTCTATTTGCCGGATTATTAGACACATTATCCGTATACATTCACCGATCGTGTAACGGTGTCCTAATGGACGAAATTTAATCACGACAAATCGAATGCCACCTATTTATGAAGTCGAATGACTAAACAGCTTTTTAATACGATTCACACGTTAGCAGTTATAGTTAGTTAAGTTTTTGTATCGACACATTTCACGGTGAGATGTATTGAACTCTTATTATATTAAATGTGATGCCACATACCGGCCACTGATGGGATCTATTATTGTTGATCCACGGATGAATATTCAATCATCACGCTATTTCACTTCCACTTGATGGATTTTGTGTGGTCAAAAAAAACACAGCATTAGTTTCACTATTTAGTGCTTATACTATATATTCGAAATTGGATCGTACAAACATGAGTAACATAGCAGAATTTCTTTGTCTGTAAATCGGTAGTAACGATGTAGACTGTTCCTACCTTTCCTTAAACAAAAGACTTTGAAAACAATGTGATTGTACTCGCAGAAACAAAAGATAGGAAACTTAAAGAATAATCACAGAACGAAAGCACCTTAATTACAAGGCGCCTTTGACTAATCTATACAAAAACAGAAAATCAATGTATCGGTAGAGTAGCCAGTGCTCTCCTCACGGGATAAAATGAGTGCAAAGTGCATACAAAATCGTGATGTGGCCTTTTATTCGGTTTCACGTTTGTTCCCGCGTTAGTTTTTGTATTCGAATTTCACTTCGCCAATCTGTGGACACGGGTACCATCCGACTAACACCGCAACCTTCAACTGTATAAAAATACGCCATCAGTCAACGGAATAGGATTCATTTCCGAAGATATTATAGCGAGACTACGGTCGCGGCAAGTGCTACAGCAATAAGATAAAGAAGCAGACCCATTTTGTTTTGCAGCAAGCTCACTCCAATTTACGCCGGTCGGTGGCCATTAGCATAAGTCCGGAACGAAGCGTGATGTGCGCGCGATTCGCCGTCGGCGCGGCGTGACGCTGGCGCGGCCACCGCTCCTCGCTCGCGCACAGCGCCGATGCGATGGTGTAATTGCGTCCGCGCGACACATTTGTTTACTATTGTAAGCCGTGAAGATGCCATCGCACCGCGACACTCCCGCCGGCTCCTTCAAATTAGCACGCTTAATGCTTTCGACTCCGTTTATTTATTTCCTCTGATATCCCGTTTTTTCATCTCCTCGCGTTAATTCCATGTACTACTTATTTCAAGCCAAATATTTTATGGTAATGACTGTCCATATAATTATAGTGATACAGTATGTAAATATTTATATATCCAACGTCAAGAATTAATTTACATAAGAATTTCCTAAGCTGCTGGTCAATATGGTTATGGGCGCATATCAAAATCCAACCGCAATTGTCGATAATTACACTTATGCGAACATGGCCGATTCAAGTCCTAATAAAATACATGTCTAGTAAATGCTGCCTTATGGATTATTCTAATAAACTCAGCTAGTGACGCTAATCATAAACTGAGCAGTGACCGGTCTAGTTATTTTCTAGTTATATGGAAGTGTCCAGTCATGATGTGTGGATGTTGACAGCCTCGAGGTCCGCCTTAGTTTTTTAAAGCGTTCCTCAGTGGAGTGAATATTTAAGGCTGGGAGTGTTAAATGCTACTGCTTACGCATTCCTGCCGCAACATTTACCATACTCACTTCATTTTCACCGGATGAGGATCTGGTCAGACTTGCAGTGCTCATAGAAAGGCATATTTCTATATCATCATTTATATGACAGCCCATCTAAGTTAAATGTTACATATTCATATACAGCCTGTGACTTAAATAGTATAGAACTTTGAAGTAAAGCTTGAATCGGAGATCAATCAGATTAACGAACTATATTAGCACTGAAACTGATGATAAAAGTTTTTTTGTCACCCGGATATAAAAAGATGAATAACTTTCAAACTGTAGTTGCTCAATGCCTTGAGTGAACTATATAGGCTCTATAAATGTTCTAGTCTACACACATTATTTATGGCAAATGTTAGCTTAAATATAAGGTTAAATAGGTAGGATAAGAATTCAGCTCTATACTTATTATGAACTAATTCATTCTAATTAGGTACTTATATGTAAAGGCATGTAAGTAATATCTACATTCTCAGTATTGGTACTTTTACAATCATAACAAGAGTATTATGAATAATAAACATAATATTATGAATACAAACAAGATGTGGAACTAGTTAGCCACAAAGTTGCATTAATATTGATTTATACCTGTCCGTTCTCGCTGCCTACAGTCATTTGTACTGTATGTTATTCCTCTAAGGTGTGGCTAAAGCCAACCTAGGGCTAACGTGAATCACTCTAACGTATTTAAGCAAATTATTGCTTATATATTATATAATTATTATTATTTGCATTCTATTAAATGACTGGTATTGCGTTAGACTACGCGGTCGGATTATTGTGATGCAAGAGTCTTGGGGTTGATACCCGGCGGATTGAATAAACATAATGCCCTATAAGAATATGCCTTATACTTACGTATAAGGCATATTCTTCCGATATGAAAGGCATAATGTTGCTAAGATATAATGTACTCTTTACTTAAAATGTGAGTTTGAATGTATGGATTTTAGTTACCGAACACAACAAATAATTATTTTGTATTTAATTTCTAGTATATTTGTAAATGCATATTTGGGTTACAAAACATAATTTTATATAAGTATACCGAAAGTATTATTGTTATAAAATTAATACCAATGATTATAATCAATGATTTAAATAGGTAGCTATGTACCTACTTACTTCTTATTTTTGAAGCATGAGTAAGCCTATTTTGAGTATCTTAAGTTTGTCTAGTTAAGAGAATCAAGTAAGCACCTAAATGATGAAGATGATATAAAATACGTTTATTCATACACATTAAACTAAAAAGTAACAATTTGTGTTATGTTGGACAGCCCTAAGCGTTGACGAGTACCGGCGCACGCGCCCGCTTGCGAGCCATCATTAGAATGTAGCATCTCGAGCGATTTTCCTACTTTAGATACGGTAATGGCCGTAAAAACAGCTACTAAGGAAAAACGCACCGCATAAAAATATTGTATCCTTACTGCCTATAAGCCATACCCATTTCTGAAAATCATACGGAGCGAATAGCAAAAGCAAGTTGGTGCACATATTTTGCCATACTGAGTTGTATTTAATGAATGCAAGGAGGATTTTAATGCCTCTAATGTGATTCTCGCAATATAAGCAAGTTACCATGTTATGTTTGCATAAACGCTACTAATTACCAATGATTTTCATAATTAAGTAACTAGCAGTACGAAATTAATTTACGTATATGTTGCTTATTAGGAAGTTAGTTAACATTTTGTAGTCATATTTAGTACTACTATTATAATTATGTATTATACAGTAAATAACATTGGAATCACGCATCACAATTTTTTTACAAGATACAAATTCGATTAAGATTAGACAAGTTGGATTCTCTTAGCGTAGGTGGTCATTCAAATATAACTTATTTTTTTTTATATTAAGTACCTAGTATACAATAGTCAATATTTATACCTATAGGTTCTTATACCTAAATTACATTAAAAATACCAAGCCTGTGCAAGTTTTATTTTTTCCGGGAGTACTTACTTATTTTCTTCAATTTCAAAATATTAGTAAGTATCTAATGTTATTGTTAGCAATAAATGAGGTAGGTACTCATCTGAGTATTTACCGAATTATCGAAATTTACACTTACTAGGATTTTTTTGCAGCGTGGACCAGCGTGGTTATTCCTTTTAATAATCCTGTTGTCTATATTTCATATGACGAATGTTTGTAGCCACATAATATTACATTATTACATACACATTACATACATACATACATCATACACATCTTCTCTTCTTTACATAAGCTTGAACTTAATGTTTGAATTGGTTATATAATTTGAGGTAATCCTGTAATAAGTAATAGGATTATTGCAGTAGGTTAATTTGTAACAGTATGTGACGTCTGCATTTAAAATTCAATATTCTTCCACTCATAGGAATTCCTATATAGCGGAATTATAGTGACATAAATAAATCATCATACACTGAATATGATTTTATATTAAATACCTGTTATCGCCGTTATATGACGTCCCGTTTGCAGACAAGCACATCGCACGCAAGAAAATGTACAAAAAGTCGTATTTCGAAGTAACTCCAAATCGGGATACGATCATTAGATCCATACCATAACCGACACATCCTGAATAGGTAGGTGGCAAAGCGTGCCCGGCCGTGTCGAGCTGCACTTATCCGCTATTTGCAATTTTTGTTCATTCATCTTTAGACTAAACGCGCTAGATATTTTTTCGATCACATTCAAAAGCTAGCCGCTCTTGTTTCGATTTTGTCACGACGATGCACGTATGTGGCACAAAATGCGCTACATGAAAACTTTCCGTGAATAGATGATAATGGGCCGTAATGGTTTACCTTATACGTTATGTCCAGCAAGACCTGAATACTATAGGTACTGTCTAAACTTAATACTTTGTAAACCGTAAACTTCTAGTGATAAAATAAACTTCTAGTAATTGGATATAATAAATGTTAATGTCGTGATTTGCTTCGAAATATTAATCTTACCTTAAGTTACACAATAATTTCTATAGGTAGGTATTAATACAAATATTTGTACTTTTACTAGTTAATTTTACTATAAAATATGTAAGTTGGTCTGAATATTTTGTAGACAAAAAGACTTCCTTAAAAAATATATCAGTCGTATAAAGTTCACTGCTGAACATGGGCCTCCTCCCGAGGGAGGCTTCTTGTCATAGTCACCGCGTCCCGTCATAGTCACCGTAATCCCTCAACAATCCAGAAATAAACCTTAAGACTTTATACAAAAACTTATTTTCCTGAGTGAGCATCGAACCCACGACCTCCTAGACTTAAAGCGAGACTTATACCGCCACGCCACAAGGATAATAAATGTAAAAAAAATATCTTATTATAATTGGACCCACTAAATAACCTTACTTATTACGTTTATATCACAGAAAGAATTAAGTGAGCAGGTAGGTATTTAAAAAACTGTCGATAATAACATCGATTAAGTGTCATGCTTTCGAAAAACTCACATGGTTAAGCCGCTTCGTATGAATGTCACGACTGACGATTCACGATTGTTGACAAGTGGACATGTGTTATACGTTAAAAACAAAAATATTAATTAGTCAAAATGAAGAAGTGGCGTGAGAACATATGGGGTGGTCGAAAGGTGGTGTTTGGCATACAAATTGAAATTGTCCGATCTGACGATCGTTGGCCGCCGCGTCGACCGTCTGTGCTCTCACGGAAGCGATTACCTTCCCTTAGACAATGGCCGACAAGACATGCATCTATTGCCCTTTTAAAAGTTGTAACTATTACTCAGTAAGATATCGGTTATCGATGATATTCTCTATGCAAAGCATGCGCCCAACACAGTCTTTGTATTTAATCAGCACACAAAAAGTTAAGTAATGTACGTACGTACATGTCAATTATTTGTGCCTGCTTTGAAAATAGATTATTAACTTCTTATTGCGAAGTATTATACTCACACATTATGTATAATGATTAGAAGGGATTGTCCATTCTAAGATGGTCCGCGTCCTGTACAGAGTCTTATAAGACTGCAAGGTCAACAGAATGGTCA
This sequence comes from Nycteola revayana, assembly GCA_947037095.2. Classification (NCBI taxonomy): domain Eukaryota; kingdom Metazoa; phylum Arthropoda; class Insecta; order Lepidoptera; family Nolidae; genus Nycteola; species Nycteola revayana. Next base: position 14,066,986 of record OX344846.2, on the reverse strand, counting down.
ATGTCTCGAAAAGCAAATCCAATCAAATTTATAAATATAAATTAAATAAAATGTTACATAGTCATACCAACATCAGGAAGTCGTCCACTGCTGAACATAAGCATCTTACATCTTCCAAAGTACAAGTAATTGACTTATTTAACCATAGTTTGACTGACGATCTTGTCAAAACATCTTCTATGATGGGTTACATAATTCAAGGAAGATTTAGGATCGAAACCGATAGTGAACTCGATACCAAGCAGTTAAACTTTTCGGTGACGTTAATCTTCTATACAAATATGAGTATACATAAAGTATATTTTTTTATATTCATAACAAGTACCTAATTCAGAAAACAAAGAAGTATTTTATTTTATTCCGTCTTCACACGGTAAATTGAACACAATAAAATAGTAAGTAAGTGTAAGTGCAATCAAAATATCATTTGATATTCTGTCAACAATAAGTGCAATATTATTGTGCAGGGTTGGGCCAACGCGCGAGCTAAACAAATGACATACAACGAAATGTACTCGCGCACCCCACCAAATGCTAAGCCCTATGCAAAATAAAACACTCGATTGACATCTCTTTGAAATTTATTAAATATTCAGTCGGCTTAAACTTTAAATGGGGGGTTAAACGCTCAAGTGAAAGGATTACATTACGATCTGAATTTCTTTGGCTTTAGCTTTAAATCTTGTAATATTTTAAGCATTTTTAGCAGAGTAATTACTTAAGAGGTTTTGTGTCCTAATTTATTGTCTACTTTGTCAAAATTTGTTCATGAACATGTATACTACATGACATCCTCCGTGGCGTAATGGTTAAGTCTCGAAGTTCGTGGGTCGGGCAAGATATCTTTGTGTATAAGTAAAATCTTATAGATTTGTTTTCTGGATCTGGTTGGTTGAGGGGCTACCAGAGATTGTTAGTACAATCGTATACAGTGTTTTCTCGTATGTCTCAATATTATAGGCACTGCGGTCACCAATCTGCCTGGAAAACCCTCCTCCGCAGTGGATGTTTTAAGGACTATGGTGGTAAAATTTAACATTTCAAGTAATTTTTTTTTTTGACAACGATATACATTTTTTCAATACGAAGTTCTCTTAAGGGAGGAAAACGTTATTTTTCGCACAGGTCTCAAACGTGTCAAACTACAACAAACACAGGTCATCTCAAAGTCGGGAAGTAGTTGTTGGGGTAGATTTTCACCCGTGCCTTGGAGAGCACGTAAGGTTCTTCACACCGTGACCAAAATCAGTCATATGGACTATTGTTTTAACAAACAATTCTTTGCCTGAGTCCTTTTTCATATCGACATAATCGCTAAAATCGCTTAATTTATACAGTAAAATTGATGTTTGAAATGTATAATAACAATCCAACAGTAATAAACATTTTATCGAAGTCATAGTCATATTGTTACGTAATTATTAAGTTTTATGTAGCACCAAAATGCTACCAGCATTGATCTTGCTACGGTGATTTATACATTTTCATCGGATAAATCCTATTTCTCAGTAGTGGAGTAACATGCTAATGATGACAATACGCGACTTGTGATTAACTGATTGAATCTCACTCAGTGACTACCTGGATAATATGCATTTTTTTTAATTAATGTTCTTGTACCTTTGTAATATCCACGTTATTGCAGGTACTTATTACAAAGTTGACCGAAAATGTATTAAACAATATATTATATGCCGTACACAACACAAATTTGCTCCATTTATTGTGACTAGATATACAAGACACTCACTACTTCAATTGGCGAACTTCGTTTGAAGGACACTACCAAACTTTTGTTAATGTAAAACCCTTTATCGTAAATGTATCTAACCTATTACTCATTCTATTTCGGGTAGGTTGGTTAGGTAACTACCTATAATTTAATTCATACAATATACAAAGTTTTAGAAGAAGTTGTCGCATATTTATTATATTTAACTAGCTTTTACATGCGGCTACGCTCGCATTGAAGCCAATGTCCCTATGCTATCTATCTATCTTATATATATAAAAGAAAGTCGTGTTAGTTACACTATTTATAACTCAAGAACGGCTGAACCGATTTGGCTGAAAATTGGTAGGGAGGTAGCTAAGAACTGGGAGAAGGACATAGGATACTTTTTATGCCGTTCCCGTCGTTCCCGTGACGTGACATAAAACGTGGTACAACAAAACGCAACTGACATGGAATAACAAAATAACTCAGTCAAAATATAAGTCAGCGGTTCATTTGTTAAAAATGGTAAGTATAACAAAACGCAACTGACAGCTGAGCATATTTAAAAAAAAGTCTTACCGGTTGATGCATTCGTTTAAAGCACGGAATATAAATACTCTCTGCCGGTTTAAAGTTTCTAATAAAAAGCCACAAAGCAAACTTCAACTTCAAAATTTCTAATATTGTATTGCTGTGCTGTTTATCAATCAATATATATATAAATCAATTGCTGTTCGTTAGTCTCGCTAAAACTCGAGAACGGCTGGGCCAATTTAGCTGATTTTGGTTTTGAAATGTTTGCCGTGGTCCAGGGAAGGTTTAAACGGTGCGAAAATGTGGAAAACTTGAGACGGAAATAGTAAAAATGATAAGTTATAAATTATTATAACTGTCAAACTTTACAGTTTTGTTCCGTCATAGATTGATTGAGCAACCAAAAAGTGGCAGATAGTCGATAGTATTTTAAAATCAGAAAAAGTACATTTCTAGACGAAAGTTGATCTGTCACCATTGTCAAATATTTATAGGTGGGTTCAGAATTTTATTTTGAAAAGAGTAACTATATACTTAGTACACCGTTCATATTGTGATTGTGGCTTCTTTCGGTCATTTCCAATTGCTTAAACTCTTCCGCGGTGATATTGAAATCTAGAAAACTTACTCTATCCATAATTGATGGCGTTAATGAAATTACGAATTTATAATTCTAATTTGTGTGTCAATTGTTTTTTTGTTTTATTAATTATTTTTGTTCGACGTGAACTGTGACCACATTTTGAACAAAATAAAAACTGCTGCAGTTATTGCTTTGAATTCGTCAAAACGTAAAAAAAATTTTGCTACTATAAGAAATTCGTCGCTGTCGTTCAATGTCCATTTTTTCCCGGTTGAAAATGCATTAGGTATCCACAGCCACAGTGGTGGTATGTAGTATGTAGAACTCCCCTGTTTATAGCGATGATATGCTTATTATATCACAGGATGTTCCTCTAAATGCCAGTAAATTGAGCACCAAGAATAGCTAATGCATATTATTATACATCCGGTACCGTGGCGATGCCTATGACCTAGCATTCATGGACTCTCCTGGGTCCAATCAATGCACCTTTTGGGGGCGCACGGAGCACAACTACAACTCTACGCAACATAGGTCGGCCTCTAAAAGAAATTAGGACTATGTTTCCTACTCCTCGAAGCCGAGGCTCGGGGGACAGCCTGCTGTCTGTGCGCATTCGGTGAAATGGGTAGGAGAGATCTTTCTCCTGAAAACTCCGCGGACTTCTACTGAATGGGCAATGGTTGGTAGCAAACGGACGGACCCATCACTTTCGCTCCACCGCCCAAGCCTGAAACTCCTCGCACCAATGTACCGTGTGCTGTCGCTGTGATGACTGATGACATTAAGTTTCCGGATCACCCTCCCTCTTTTCTTTCAGAACATTCTAGCATTTTGGGCTAGATCGCTTGAACCAGTTTTTGAATTTTTTTTTCATAACTAATAGTAGGTAGGATGATACGAAGTGCATCGATGAACTTCGTATCATCCTACTTAACATTAGTTATTAAAAATCATTGGCATATCATCGATCATGGATAGAGTAAATTTTTTTTTTTTAATTATTATATTCATATGGCGTTTGACATAACATTGACCGAATGCGTGCTACTCTTAGTGCACATTACGGTTAGTTCAGTGCTATCACGCCTTATATTAAAAGTTCAATTTAATTTAGAGTTTTAGCTAAGATAGTACAAAGTCTGTCGGGTCAGCTACATTGATCCAATCTTCAAAAACTGATAAATCCCAAAATAATGGAATCGCCTAAAAAAAAAAAAAGGAGGGTGATTTAAGAGGGGTCGGATTGTTCATGCGTACCCGGTCCCCGCCAACGGCGGATCGAAGGAGTGTCCGGGAGTTTTAGTGGTGTAGGGTCCTCTCCTCGTGGTATGAGTTTAGCATACCACGCTATGGAGAGGGCGCGTCCCACATATCCCATCGGCAGCGCGCGAATACGCTGCAGCGGCAGTAGGAATACCTACATAAATGCATTTCACCCCGGACGACAGAAAAAAGAGATTCGAGAGCCGGAAACTCAATTTCACGCGGCAGCACACTGCACACTGGTCCAGTTTGGGCAGTTGAGCGAGAGTCATGGTATCAGGCCTCTTGCTTCCGACCATTGTCCAGTTTGTAGAAGACCCCGGAGCGTGTTTAGTAGAAAGATCTCTCCTACCCATTTCACCGAAGGCGCAGAAATCGTAGGCTGTCCCCGGAGCCTCGGCTTTGAGGAGTGGGGAGCATAGCCCCACTTTCTTTTAGAGCCTGACCCGTGATGTGTAGAGACGTAGTGGTGCTCCGTGCGCCCGCAAAAGATGCATTTAATGAACCCTAAAATAAAATCCTCGGGAGAGTCCATGATAGCTAGATCATAGGCATCGGACGGTAACGGATGTACCGTGTATGGATTAGCTATTTCCGGTGCTCCATTTACTGGCATTTAGGGGAACACCCTGGGTTCAAGTGGGTAAACCATCTTATCGTGACCTAATTGGCATATCATCGATCATGAATAGAGTAATTTTTTAATCTTATTTATTGTAATATTATGGCGTTTGACATAACATTGACAGAATCCGTGCTACTCTTAGTGCACATCACGGTTAGTTCATTGCTATCACGCCTTATATTGAAAGTTCAATTCAATTTATAGTTTTAGCTAAGACAGTACAACGTCTGTCGGGTCAGCTAGTTTCTAATACATCCAACAATATGTGTACAAAGTTTCATGATGATCAGTTAAGTATTTTTCGCGTAAAAACGCAAAAAACAAACTTACACTCACATTTATAACATAAGTAGGGATGTACTAATTATTTGATAAAAAATTACATTAGTTAACATTATCTTACTTATTATATTGGAATATAATCAAAGATGGCGAGTTATCTGTTTATGATGATTAGGTGGCGCGTGGTTGCCTGGCAACGGGGTGGCAGTGGTCAGCAGGGAGGGACGTTCCTCATACTCAACTCATTCGTGCGAGCCCTGGGCCCCACCGGCCGGTAATTATTCGCCTCGTAGTGGACCGTGCTAACTTTAATGTTACTTTACATGTTTCAGCTGCCTCACAATGTTATACATTTGTCTGCTTTAATTATACTAAGTTTTACTAGACTTGATGGGCTTGATTTTATTGCTCACTAACACACATATGTGTTAACTACGTAGAAATGTTACACTTTATTAGTAATTGGGTTAGTTACATTATCTTTAATTAAGGTTTTTAAATTACAAACAAGTTAATTTCCTTAACGAGTTTATCATTACAAAAATCGTAAATTAAAGAATATACATAGGTAATAAATAGATGGGGTACACAAATGTGTATCACGGTAGCAGCAATTTGTGATTGTTGTCCCAATACAGCGGTAACACAAACAATAGGGGTAAGTCTTTTGGTATATGGCGAACAAAAATGATACTTCGGACTGCTACAAGATATGGATGATTGACTGGATTAGACTTTTAATCGGATGATTAATATTTTAGTTGTCAGAACGTCACACCGGTCAATCCATGTAGTGAGGGATTGAAACCTTAACCTCACTACAATACCTACCTGTATTACAAATCAACATCAACCTTGTAAGTAATATTCGGGATATAACTTTCAAATAAACAATGAAGCAAATAAAATGGAGAATGTTGTTAATAATTTAGTGTCTTCCAACTTTATTTTTAATCATTCAAATCATTAAACGATATCCTTAATACATCGAAGTAATATGTTGTTTTTAGTAATTAATTAAAGTAAAACTACTGTGTCAGTAATCAGTGTCAGAAGGCAAAGATATTTCTGCGTCCGGATTCCGTCCTCATAGTCTGATTTCGGAAGCAGTTAAACTGAAGATAGATAATTATCTATTATAATATGTTATAATTATAACGTATATTTATATTTATACATGTATATTAAATAAACATAAATTCAATAACAAATCATAGCAAACTTCCATTTAAAAAATCCAATTGATTAGCGCTATCAAATGCACAACTTATGGGAGAACGAATTAAATGTAAAGTAGGTGGAATTGAGTAAAACAGCAGTAAAACAGCCTCCTCCACGAGATTTTTCACCAATTCCGACTCATTTATGCTTTAAATGAACGTATTCAGTGAACAGATCCTATCGGACGCCACGGTCAAGGGGACTCATCCCATTCTATTCCAACACTAAATAGCCAAGGTTTATTTTGAGGTAGCGAGCTTTTTACAAATGGTATCTAATTCTAAGTGATACTTTCTCGCTGCAGAGATTAAGACTTTTAATTAAATGCTTTTTGTATCGTCATCCTTTACTGGTATAAACTTGCCTTCACCCTTATAGTTCATTATCCTGGTAATAATAATATGTATTCTTTATTGATTTTAAATTTAGATAATTGATATGTCAATAATTTAACTTAATTATTATCATCATTATCTGCAGTATAACGTCCTCTGCTGAACACGGGCCTACTCCCGAGGAAGGGATTTTGCCATAGTCACCACGCGGCGGATTGGTGACCTCACACAAGGAAACGCTGCAGCCCGTTCTCTGGTATACGCTTGTTAAAGATTAAGTTAAACACTAGAGACCAACGGATTAACGCGCTTTCTGTTCTTCAACCCACCAAACCCAGTAGAATTCTTAGAATTTACAATATTTATATCAATGATAGGTATATTTTCCGGCGTGGGGATCGACTTAAAGCGAGACTTATACCGCTACGACACGGAGGTTGTCAATTTAACTAATTATTAAAAATCATGTATATTTTTAATTAATATAAGGTGAATATAACCCATCAAAGCCATAATAAGCGGCCGTAGCCCAATGCCTAGGGCTTCGAACTTGGGATCTTGTAGTTCGATCCCCACCCATTGCACTACCGACGTGAACCCACTCGTAACACAAGCACTTAACACGAGGGGTTAACAAAAATACTAGTAGACTGCAAAACTCTGCTAGTATAGCTATGTAGATTACACGTTTTTTGTCTAATATATTTATTGACGCTATTTTATACAACTTCTATTGAACACGGCCTACCCTCTGTGCCTTGGAAAGCACGTTAAGCCATTGGTACCGATTGTTATAACATCATCTTTAACAAGCGTATAACAGGGAAAGGGCAGTAGCGTTTGCCTGTGTATTACAACATAATATTGCGGCATCAACACTCCTGCCAAGCGTGGTGACTATGGCATAAACCCTCCCTCGGAAGGAGGCCCATGATAAGCAGTGGACGTTATACGGGCTGATGACGATTATGATGATTTTATTCAACTATAAACAACACTTAACCCACCACCGAATCCTTGTTTTTATAATACCTAACAATCATTCGGTTTAGTTTATTAGACTTCCTGGTTTGTACATACAATGCTATCTTTTGTTACAATATTATTTCGTGATACTGATCCTACAAAGAATCAACAGTAAAAACAAAATTAAATCTAGTTATTACTCATATCTAATTATAGTTAAATAACATCCTATAGTACGCATAAGTAACATATTCGGAATACAATTCATATTTTAGTTTTTTCTGGTCCCTAGTTAATGACGCCTGCGACTGCTTATCAGCTCGCGACTGGTGTTTGTAGATCCGGCAGAGCTCACTTCTTGTCCAAGTCCGTGAGGGCACTATCAGTAAGCACTGATATAAATAAAAGATGACACTCTTTTAAATTAAATAATATTGACACTCACAACACAAATACTTCTTACAATGAAATCACAATCTATCTATCAAATATCACTACATAGTATAAAACAAAGTCGCTTCCCGCTGTCTGTCCGTCACTATGTTTGCTTACATCTTTAAAACTACGCAACAGATTTTGATGCGGTTTTTTCAATAGATAGAGTGATTCAAGAGGATGGTTTATATGTATGATACATCAGCATGGCACCCGTGCGATGCCGGGGCGAGTCGCTAGTAAATAATATTTCTCGTTTAAAAAAAAATGTTAATTATTATTTAATTTGACTGACTTTTTCAAATATAAATATCCTTCTTTATTTGTTAGTATATCGAAAACGACCAGTACATGATGTACTGGTCGACTGACATGAGCCAAGGTAGTAAAGAATCATAAATCTTATTATTACGCAGAAAATGTTTACATAGTTACCTACATCAGATTAGTCCTGTGTATTTGTCGTACAATCGCATTGTACACTAGAAGCGCTCAAATTCAGTGCAAGTAAAGCTTATTAGCTTCACTGAAGTTAAGTACTTACTTTAAAAGAAGGCGAGAAAATTAATTATACCTAAGTACCTACCTACCTACCATTTATTTTTTAAATCATTATGACCTTCAAGAAACTCGCTTTTAATTGTTAATCGTATACCTATTGAGGTAGATATGTAAAAAAATAGTAGTATTCCAAGTCACAATTTATTTATTCATATAGAGACAATTCAAATGGTTTAAATCATGGTCTTATGATGTGTCCAGTTCGTTTCCTACCACCAGTTCAGGACGAGATAACTCTGTAAAGAACTAACAAGTAACTCCGAGGAGTCCCTTTTTAAATAATTAATACATAAAATATCGTTGAGCAATGTTATTCTAGAGCAAGTCACTCCTTAGCCATTTTGTCATTTATGTAGTAATTAAATAAGTACACATTTTAAATTGCCTTATCATATATAAGAATATAAATTAAATAAAACTGAATAACAGGAAACGTTACCCATTTTGATAACGGAACTAAAAAGCAATAAAAATTACACATTAAAATATTTTGACACCCATTCGCCTATGAATTTATCATTAGTATAGTGCGTAAATGTATTGAAATTCTAATATCGCAACTTTCAAAATACAATAAACTATCGAACTATCAAGAGTGCATTCAACTCTATCGCAGTACTATTATTAAACGGAATTCGATTTAAAGCCGAACCCTCCTCGTCGTTTGTGAAATTGACATTTATTCTTCGTTTTTCATTGTTGCTGCAGTCGGATTCGATCTATTGTTAATTAGCTTAAACGGCCCATGCGCTATGCCATGCCAAACAAAACCTGCCGCGGTACACCGATCGTGATAGCGACTCCAATGTCCTTTTACTCATGTTCATGTATGTTTCATATCTTATGATGTTGATTAATAAACACAACAAAAAAATTACTATACAAACAAATATTTTTATCCGCACCACAAATTTTACTTACGAAGAGTGGCTCTGGTGTACTACGGCAAGTCTCAGAACTAAGCATTACGCATATAAGTGATACTGGTAGCGCCATCTGTTGTCGGATAGAACAAAGTTTTTCTCCGTACTTGTGTGTTTGTGATAAAATTGAAACTAATTTCAAAGATCGCAGACCGTCTTATTTTACTGTTTTAATAGGCATTCCGTATACCTACATTTCAGATCAGCTTTTAATGAAATCGTATATAATTTGTATTGTATACGGTAGCGACATTGTCACAAATCTTACTCAAAAACAATATTTTATAGGTACAATTTAAAAAAAAATATATGTATGAATTAGTTTTTTATTAGATTATGTAAAATATTTCAGCAAAAGTTTATTTGGTGTCCGTAAATTATATATTTTAATTTATCCTCAGTTAATCTCAGTGCATATAAAATTGTATGCTTTCTTTTGTCCAAATGTCGAGATAAATATACAAATATTTATTAATGTAAGTAACATTCTTTGGTTCAAAAACAAGAAATTACGGTACGGAACGGTAGATAAATATTGAAATATAAATACCATTATTGCCTTTATGTTATCTCTAGATATTTCACTAAATCTTCCTTTTGAAATCACAATAATCAAATATCTTTGAAAAGTACTATTGTTTGCAAAAAAATGTAATAGGTACTGCGAAAGGTTATAGTTATGGTAATCTTCTTTTAGACAATAAAATACAACTTATTGCAAAACGCATTTGAATTCCGGGAAAATTCCAGTTTTTTGACTAGCTCCATTCTTCAGCTGGGTTTAAATATTTTAATCAACTATCCGAAGTAAATCATTTATCATCATCAGCATGTTGTCGTCCACTGCTTAACATAGGCCCCCCATTGAAGTAAATCATTAAAATTATCCTAATTCAATTTTATTTTATTTTTTGTATGTTACAAAAATAAAATAAAACTGAATTGTTCAATTATAATAAATATAAACTAGTATGATGTTTTGTGGTAATACGTTCGACCGTAACTAGGTATATCCTGTTTTCACCCTGACTCACCCCTGTTTTTACCCGGGTCTAGAGATGTGTAGTTCGCGAATGAATCCTTCAATTGAAGTACTTCAGTTGGAATCACTCTGTATCTCTTTCGTTCAGTGCAGATTCATATACTTCAATAGTTCAGTTTAGTCCATTTAGTTCACAGTGTTAAAATTCTTATATTCAATTTAATTCGTACACAATATTACTTAATGCTTTTAAATGAAAGCTATACATTTAATTTTTTTTTAAAAACTTAAAGAACTAATACCAAACAATATAATCATTCTCGTTATTAGTTCATTGCACGATCGATGATCGTTTGAAAGACCTGCGAAAATTGATTCAAATGAATCTAGTTCATAAACTGAACTAGTGAAGTAAATGAATTCGATGATCGTTTGAAGGACTTGCGAAAACTGATTCAAATTAATCTTGTTCATAAGCTGAACTAGTGAAGTAAATGACTGATATAGTTCACTTAGTTCAAATGAAGTATATCACTCTTTTCACTTCAATGACACATACCTATTGAGCATGTCAGAGTGATATAGTCTAACTTAATGAAGTACTGAACTAAATCAGTGGACTACTTCATTGAGCCAAACGATATACTTCATTCATTTCTTTTTACTGACACATTTTGCGCATGTCTACCCGGGTCAGGCAAAAAAATGGTGTAACTAGATTTTTTTTATTTAGAGAAATCTAAGCAACAGCACACTCTAAGAAAAAGATGCAAGTTTTACAGCTGTTTTCTCTTAGGCGGATCATTTGGTACTACCTACCCCTACGATGGTACCCTAACTCGTATCTCACAAGAAAAGTAACTCCACATAACTTCTATGAATATTTACCATTTTAGTACACAGAAAGTGGTTATGTAACGTATGTAACAGCGACGATATTACATACGCGAGTTATTCGCTCCCCATCGGGCGGGAGTACCTCGATTAAAGCAGTAAATACTTTGAGATTAATTATCTCGTAAACAGTCGCGCGGGCGTCGACTCAAATCGCTCACCTACGCCGTAAGCGCGATACAAATTCAACTTTTCCAATTAAATTTCGTGAGGCATTAATAATTATTTGGGTACATCAATTTGTTTCGTCGCGAGGCGCCGCGATTGCCGTCTCATGAAGCAATGTAGAGTGGATATGCTTATAGGATTCGTCTAAAGATATTTTATACTTAGATTAGCAATATGTAACAAATACCTTAAAGAGCAAATAAGTAACAAGTAGATACATCAGTAGGTACAAACAGATTTAGATATTTTTGAATTTTCTTATCTAACGCCGTCGCCACGTCGCGTCGTCGGTTAGAAGTTTCGATGCCCCGCTATACCTAGTAAGTAACTATTTTAAATCACAATTAAATTAATTTGGTTCTTCTATTAGTTCTAATATTATAACGCCATTAAGTTATCTCTAGAAATATCACCGAATCCTCCAGTCGACATCGCAATGCCGACAAATTCTAACTTTAGAATTAATTAAATTAAACTTGAAAATGAAATATTAACACTTTAGCGTATAAAATTTAATACCGTTAAGTTATAACGTGATTATTCAACTCCTCGGCAATTTCCAAAAACATCTAGAAAATTAAATTGGCGAGCGACGGCAGCGCCTCCTTTGAGCAAAGCTTCCGCTTTTGTGCACGACGCGCGAGCTCGCCACTTCGCACTGTGAAATTAATTTTCTTCGTCTTTATGTAATTTAATTATAAACATTTCAATATGGCGCTTGGGGAATTTCCGCCCCAGAGAGAAGTTAAATAGAAACGTTTGATACTTATCTCCTAATACACTTCTGGGATGATTGCAGATTTGAATTAAACTCATTATTTTATTTGAGTGACTGATTAAAACTAGCAATATATCTGATTAGTTTGTACCTAATCAAAATCTTCAGGGACAATTTAAGCATAGTAAGATGAAATCTGATTGATTAATTCTTTCAATGAAATAGTCTCGAAACTATATAAGAGACATTGTATGATAATGTTGAGAGACATTATATTTGGAACATTGAACTTCATCAGCCCGTTTATGTCCACTGCTAAAAGTGGACCTCCTATTAACAGTCCTTGGCAAGCCAGGGCAGTTGAAGGATATTGCCATAATCACCATGCTTGGTTGGCGAATTGGTGATCGCAGTAAAATGGTTAGTATCCTTGAGGTGACAGATACTGCTGCCCATCCAATAGCTCTATATCCCTTAGTCGCTTGTTACGACACACATGCAACCATGGGAAGACATAGGGTCACTATTCTAAGCCGGAAACCACACGGCTTTTATACAAATGTACAAAAACATGACATGAGAAAATATCACACTGAAACTGTTATATAGAAATGAAAATGATAAAATCTTATTTTCATAAGTGCGTTTATTTTAAAAACAAAATATATGGACCATCGGATACGTTTTGAATGTAAGTTTTTTATTGAATAGCTGTTCAATGACATTCCATCTGCAAAATTAAAAGTATCTATTTGTGCGGAGTGCACAGTTAACAGATGCCAGTAGCGTTCGTGCAATTTTGCTCTTAAACCGTTCACGCTCCGGCGACGAGAGGCGACATCAAACATACGCGGAGCATGCAAACCTTTTGCCAGCTTATCTCCCATTCACTATCTTCGCAAAATATCTACAACCGGCCCTATTGTTCAATGTTTATTAAATTTCATTTTACGTTTATACAACAACACTTTTGTCGGCCGTTTTTTGTACTGATTTGGGACATTTTACGGGTGGATTAGCTCGTGACGTCTACTTTTATTATAGAGGCCGGCGGCAGCGATGTCTTTTTATGTCTCCCGTATTATGGTTTGGTATTGCGCGTATTATGTCATAATAGTGAAGCACTCGACGCACTGGATCATACATTTTTTGTCGTTTCATTTTATTATAAATTGAATTTCGAGTTGACAACAACATGGTAAACATCCTGTCTTTTTGTGCAGCGGTATAATACTCAGTCTTGAATAAGCTTTCATGAGTAGGTAGTAGAAATGGGTGATGTATGCAATGTCATTGGATAGCTAATACAACTACACAACCTGGTAACTGTGAATATGATATCTGTCGGCCTGTCACAGAAATGTTACTATTCTGCTTACGTGAGTAGCCATGAAAGCTGGAATTATTTAATTTTCATTTATTTATTTAATTATTTTAGAATAAATAATTAACAAAATATCAATTAAATTATACAAAGTAGTACCACAACACCACCTTAGATTAAACAATCCAGCCCTACGCTGGTACTAAAAGCAATAAGACTTAAAACTCCGCCCCTACCAAAACAATCCTGTATCTCGGTGTCTTCACTAATGGCACAAGTTCGACAGTCGAAGTTAGTTCGAGTGTTCTACGGCTGCAATAAAGATAAATCCAGCAATAATATGTTCGGTTGGCCTTACGTGTAGGATTGCTTGGGCACGAAATTGAATTTGCATGGAGTCTTAAGTCGACACCGATTGAGACGCGTGCCGTGCTCTACTGTCTCATCCAGTGGACAATTACAAGTTCACCAACTGTTAGGGTTCGACGCGATTACGCACCGAAGCCTGTTGAGCCCACTCTCTAATTGTTTAGATAGATCTAACAGTACTTCAATCCAGACGTGATTCCGAGTGATATTCTGTTAAGTTTGCTTCGCTTTGCCCTGTCAACATAATCCAGGATGTAAGCATTGACTGAGTGTACTTTCTCATAGTACAGTGCATATACTAAATATGTTATAAGTTTGCTGTATAGATATGCGAGATAAATGTAGTCGACATACATGAGCGGCAATCTTCGTCAGTGGATGCGCGACTAATCCAGACGCCAGAGGGCCAGTGCCGTATGAAAGGACGTTCCTTATCCCTTGATCCCGTTGTTTACCAGACATTAAACAGATAACAAGTCCGCGCCCTGATACCGTCTGAGCAGATTAAAGCCCCGGTGGCCGTAATCCGAACTTCGATTAATTTCATCCAATACTTAGTCAGGGAATGCCTAATTGCTCGTGCTGTAAATTGTTGCTTATGCCGGTAGGTTCGTAAACATGAAAAAATGTTCATTTTCGTGCTTCATTACCAACAGGATGAGGTAATTAATAATGGACGTTGCGACTGGCTAGTCAGTTACTTAGAAAAGATTTAACACGTGGAAATGGCGGTATAACAAAGTAAACAGCGTTGCAACAATGAAAGATTTGCTGCGAACGCACTGACAGGCGCTATTATTTCACATTGTTTACATTATTGACAATACTCGCTTAGGACATTTACATATTAATATAAACGATTTTAGTTACTAACAATAGAGTGGACATAGAGTATTTATTTATTTTACAATGTGATACAATGCATTTAGAATGGAGCAGAGCGTGTGATATGAGTCTGTGCGAGTGACGTACAAATGAGTTGATAGGGATGTTCATAGTGTAGGGAGGGACGATCATAGATAGTTCAGTGTAGCAATAGAGGACGCGTGCGTTGTACAAACAGTGTCGCTCAAGCATGAAATGACACCGTATAATACCCTCCGCTCTAAACTAAATTAATAAATCATGGACAAGCAATTTAAAGTTACATTTAAGTGGTCTTGTATTATATAATGAAAGACATAGAGTCCAAATCAAGCAATATTTACGATACTGAGACTAACTAATGATGTTCTAAGTAGAATATCTAATAAGAACAACTTGGTGTGATATAGGTCTATATTATTTAATACGATCTTGTATTTTTTACAAAATTCGAGACTTAAGTAACTCCTTATTAGATGCTTCCAGTTTAGAATAGACCACCCCATACGTTCCGATTGGATGTCGTAAGAGGCAAGACATACACCCGAGGAGTGGCAGCACGGTTATCAGATCAAGATGTCTTACTGCACCGCCGATCCACCTTCCAAGTATTTTGATCATGGCAATATCCCTCAAACACCATGGATTGTCAAGGTCTGTTAAGAGTAGGTCCATGTTCAGTAGTGGACGTGAACGGACTCTTAAAGTAAGAAGATTTTTAAGAACAGCAAAAAATTGCCTTAGGCTTTCAATGTTATCTATTTAATAAGTAATATTTATTTATTTTAATGGTTGTAATATTCCTCAATGGAATATCTGTTAAACTATACATCAGTAGTACCTACTATCAGCACTATCAGAATTCTACAATTAAGTCATTAAAATATACTTGTTGTAACATTATTACATCGCATACCCTAGACTCATTTATATTTAACTTAAATTAAACTAATTTCCAACTGTTATTTCCACCTACTGCGTCGGTGTCTTGATGAATTATTTGTAATATCACAAATTAGTATGTCAAACACGACGGTCGGTATCAAAAGCCGCCCTCCGCAGTGCAAACATTTAATTAGATAAATACATTTACTGACACAGGAGCCACGACTGGTCTGTTTAGTTTAAGGCTTAACATTAGGCTTGTCATCTGTGTGTATCATCATATGTCATGTGCAGAATATAAATAAGGACCTAATGTATAGTTCTGTGAAATTGCTGTTGATTATTCGCCAGGTCCAGAACCGAATATGTCCACACAATAATGTAAATTAGTTTTCGCTCAGTGGTGGGAAATCGACCATAATAAAAAATGAGCATTCTGCCTTCTCAATACAAACTATAAGTGTAAGCATAATTTCATACTTCGCCGTCCGCGCAATTTTCGTAAAAAGAGTACAAAGTTTTTGCTTCACGTAATCACGTATTAGTATATATGTTACGGCTAAAGGTAGGTGTGAACATAAACTTAAGATTAGCCGGCTAAACCTAGGTCTAGCCGACCACATGCGGTTAAACTTAGATCAACCTCTATAAGTCCCTGTTCAACTCCATTGGTTTAGGTTTAGATTTTTTTTTTAACCTCACCAGCACCTTTTTATGCCGTGCTTAGGTATTGTTTAATTTAATTATAACCTAGAATATCACGACGCAAACTAACATGTTATCGAACTTTAGCTGCTTCTCGAAGATAAAAAGTAGGTGTGAACATAAACTTAAGATTAGCCGGCTAAACTTAAGTTTATGTTCACACCTACTTTTAGCCGTAACTTACCGATAATTACCTAATTATAAGTTGTTCTTATTTTGAATAGTTACTGTTATAAACATCAATATTATGACTTCAAATCGTTTCTTTGTAATGCCATAATCATATCATGAGGCATGAAGAAAACAGTTGGGATTTTTTTTTTTGTAGAAACTTGTTCTGAAATTCCCAATATTAATAAAAAGAATGAAAACTCTCAGTTATGAACCACGATGGTAGAAATAAAAAGTATGAAAAGTAAAAATAAAATAAATAAATAAAGTTTTTATTCACGTAAAACTATTACAGGTAAATAGTCAAAACATATTTGGCTTATTAATTAATTTTATTTGATTATTGCTACGTATAATAATAGTTTATACAGCTTTAGCCTAAAAGCTGTCAGGTCTGAAAGTAAAATATTGTTTTGTATCTATGATTAAATCAATTCACTTGATAAAAAGTGATATGATAATTATGAATACAAATTGATATTAATACAAAATAGGAATAAGATTTTTATGTTATATAGGGTGACTGGTAATTAGTGACCGATACCTAAACACATGATTGTGCATGATTGTGATGATTGTGATAACAAACAACTTTTACTATGGCACCAAAACTGAAATCGCGAAAAAAAATCAGCTGCTCCCTACCATGTTGACTAGTTATGTGAACATGAATGTATGGAACAGATGATTTTTTTTTCGCGATTTCAGTGTTGGTGCCATAGTAAAAGTTGTTTGTTATCATGAGCACAATGATGTGTTTAGGTATCGGTCACTAATTACCAGTCACCCTATATAGACGGCTTGCCTATAGTTTCCCTACGGGGGGAACGGACGATCACTGAAACACATTGTACAAAGAGATTAGCTTATCGGCACGTGTGTACGTTTATATTTATTACTTATATATTATTGAATGGATTGCAAAAAAGCTAGGTTTTTTCATTATAATGTTTTCACTAGTTAATAAACTGGGGGGTTGGACCTCCGCGTCTTAAAGGCCACAAATTAGCCTCTCGCGCCAGGAAAAAACTTGTGAAATCAGAGAGATTTTTTGTTTAGAGTGGTGAGTAAATTTTATTTTAAACATATCATAACGGATATGATATCCATTATCATATAATATAACAAACGTATGCAAGGCAACGGGCACTATTGGCTGGGGCTCGACCTCTTTTTTTAATGAGCTTATTAGGCGATTCATTTTTATTTGTAAAGATATACATATAACTCATATTTAGTTTTATGTAAACGTGACAATTGTTTAACGTGACAAAGTATTCCCATTCAACTGTGCCGATTTGAGATCAAGTTGCGTGTTGCTACATACACCAGTTCAAACTGTCCTTCTTGCTATTCAGTTGGAATATAGACCAGGCCTATCTAATTAGATGTTCAGTTGTCAACAAGAACCACCAATATTTGTGTTGAACGTCTTAAATCACATTTGCGTACCGCTGTAACAAGCGGGCAGGTATGTTTGTGGACCGATAAATGTAGTTTGGTCTCATCGGATTCTGGTCATGTGCTTGGAACAACGGTAACCACACAAGGCGCCCGGTGGCTCCACATACAAATTTTACATCTTACTTATGTAGGTATGTATTTCGTCGCCGTAATGTTTACATTTCATTTTCCTTGATTGTATAAAGGTTATTTCAAAATCTGATTTCATTTTATAAATAGAATAAAATCTGATTTTGAATTACCTTTATTTTTTATGTTATTTTTTTTAAATGAGTTAATATTCAACATTTAATTATAGTTGATAGAGAACTAATTGTCTATTGTAACGATAGATTTTACTTTCCTAGAGAATATAATTGAAATTTCACCTTATTTTGTTACTTATATACCTAATAGGTAGTTATTAGGTGCAGTTTTAATTTTATAATAATCATGTTTATTATATAAACAAATTTGTAAATTTTCACATTTTCCAAGCTCAGTCTTTAAAGATTTAACTATTTGTATTTAAAAGTTAAATCTCAATAAACAAATAGTTCAATCAAATAGTCCTATTGATGAACTTATTCCTTAATAAGTTCATCAATAGGATAATCATCATCAGCCCGTATAAAGTCCACTGCTGAACATGGGCCTCCTCCAAAGGGAGGGTATTTGCCATAGTCACCACGCTTGGCAGGCGGGTTGGTGACCGCAGTATTATGTAACACACAAGGAAACGCTGCTGCCCGTTCCCTGGTTCGTTTGTTATAGATGATGTTATAACAATCGGGACCAACGGCTTAACGTGCTTTCCGAGGCACGGGGTGAGGGTAGTCCCTCAGCCAACCAGACCCGGAAAGAAATCTTAAAAAATACACAAAGATTTCCTGTCCGGCGTGGGAATCGAACCCACGACCTCCGAGATTTAAAGCGAGCCAAATACAATCTGTGAACAAAAACAACAACATTTCAGTTGAACTTTTCACTTTCACTTTGACTTCTGGTTGTAAACTCAACCAAGTTCATCTCGGCATATCCTAACATTATTAATAATATAACTTGAGAACCGCAGTACCACCAATGACTAACGGAGAGGCGAAGTCTCAATCTGCAAACACAAATATAAAGCTAATTAAAAAGTTTGAAACTAAATTATGAGAGGGGTTGCTCGATAGACTCCGTACCAAGATTGTCTCAAAGATTTAATGAAAGGGATGCTGTCGTGAGGAATGTGTACTATGTTTCAAAGTCGCTCGTGTGACTACATCTCGCGGTACCGGAACGAGTGTTTGTTCGAGACAGTTGTGCCAACAAACATTGGTGTCGCTCTCCGAGAATTACAAATTTATATTAGATATTCATAACAGGCACAAATTCGTTCTTTCCGTAAATTCCAACTCTGCTCAATAACAGTTAAACACTGGCATTCGAAACAGTTATGAGAAAATTCACCTCTAAGTAGGCTAGAGTCACGACGAGACGTTTGATCGAGAAAAGAGTGTTTACATTTTGTTATTGCTTGGTTAATATATTTTTGACTAGAAAAACGCAATAAAAACAAAGAGTGTAGGTCCCTTCAGACTATCAATTCAAGACAAAGCTAAGATGCGACAAAGGCGAGTCAGCTCATAAAATTTATAGTCGATCGAATGAGATAATATGGTCGACGTTAAGAGCAGCTTAGACAGTTTGGAAATTTAAATGTGAAGTAAGTTTTGCGAGATTGCGCGGTATAAATCAGCGCGAGCGGCGCGCGTTGGCCGGCGGCGGCGGGGCGGCGGCGCGGCGCTGGCGCGGCTCGTCAGCCCGCTGCGGCGATAAATCCGCGGCTCCCTCGGGCTTCTTAACCGTTCTCCATCTCCATGTACACACCAACACAGACTCCCCATTCGCCTTACTACCAACTAAACATATTTTATGCAACATTCGTAGCTTCCTTCTTGATTTTGACACTCTGCATCTCCCAAACAAGTACATTTTTTGAAGACTACTATTAAATATACTTAAAAGTAAAAAAAAAAGTATAATTCTTCATTTTGATAGCAGCATTGAATAGAATACCAGACAAGTTTTCAACATTTTTCACTTATCTCATCTGTCAGCTTGTAGCCCCTAAGTATTTTCCGCGAATTTCACTCCAATTCTTCTTCACGCTACATTTCAAGAATCTTATTTTTGTAATTACAAAAATGTCTAGTACGCCGACTTTATCCTTAATTACTGGACATAAAAATTCCATTTAAATTTCCCTTTTAACGATCGGGGAGAAGTGTCTAATTGTATAATACACTCGTTTGCGTATTTTTATTGTTGGTACAATAATTAGAACATAACGCGACTTCGCTCTTTTAAGCAGGTTCGTAATTAAACTTTTCTTAGGAGTTGTAAAAGAATATTGCGAGCGTACCTTTTAGCGGGAGAGTCGACGGGCGGGGTGGGCCAGTTATTTAAGAAATGGAAAGAAAAGCAATTTACTGCTTATCAGCGGGAGTAGCGACCCGCGGGTCACTACTGATAAAAAAGTAGGTACCTACCTAATGTTGAGACTGCGACACTCGAATAACTTTTGCACGAACGCCCCTGCAATCAGCTTCTTAATATGAACAATTTGGCTTTAAGAAAACATATTTCGAGTCATAAGGCTGTTGAATCATTCATATTTTAATTTCATTAATGAAGTTTGTCTGAAAATAAATTAATCAAAGAAGTTAGTCGATTATAAGTTGTTGCGTAATTTACCTGAAGTAAAATTAGCTTAAGTCGCAAATTCCTGTCGTAGCTTAGCTACTCTTACTTTTCAAGTTTTGTAAAAGTTCTCCTTAAGACCGAGACGAATATTAGTGTGTATATTATTAAATTACTCCTTCGACATTTCCTGTTGTGTAATGTGACACTCAGAATTAATATTCTCCATGTGTAACTAATAATAACTTACGTGAATGTCACATTAAGAAATCAGGTTTAAGACATTTATTTCTTATTCATTAAAATATAACAGTCCATTGTCTCATAAAGGCAAAATAAATTTCGTGATATGTTACGTGTAATTATGTAAAACTGTTGTTTATATTTCAATTTGTTTTAATTTGAATCATTTTTAAACAGCTTACTCTACTATAAACTAGCTAGAATGAAGTACACAAATACCTATAACTTTTAATTCTAATAAAGAGTTTAAAATTTCATTTTAACGAAAATACATTTTTATAATATGAAAAACAAAACTTTTTTAATTTATAATTTCATGGTAATTAATTTAATGGCATACTGATCATTATCTTCTTATAAGACTAGGAATTTTACTGGACGATCGATATTATTATGTGGCGATGCGTCCTTGTCGTTTACCTAAAAACTGAAAAAAAAAATTAAAAAAAAATTAAAAAAAAAACTGCGCCCCGCAGTTTTACCCGAGTAGGACCTCTCTACTCCAGTTAGTCGTACCGTGATGATAGCCTTTTTGTGAATACAACTTAAACGATGCTTGTGCAAAATGTCGGTCCTTTAGTTGTTGGATGAAAGAGTTACATTATCCATCCATGCAAACTTTCGCGTTTCTAACAAAATTAGCTTCTGCGCGCGGTTTCACCCGCGTAACTCCCGTTCGCATGGGAACTTCACTATAAAATATCCTTCCTCTGTAAATGGGCTGTCTACCACTGAATGTTCTAATCGGACCAGTAATTCCTAAAATAAGCTCGTTCCATCAAACAAACTTCAGCTTTATATAGAAAAAAAAATATTTTTATTTTTATTTATAATAAAAATATTTAGTTAGACAGTAAACGTTCTAAGCAATTTGAGTCTATATTCGACACTAATTAAAACTGTAGGTATTGCAGTTTTCATCACGATAGGGTACAACAATATTGCGAGCTTTCAATTAGATTTAATTCGCACTGATTGGCGAAACAACAAAGTAAATAAGTAAGTACTAATCACATCACTACTTAGTCAGACGTAATTCAAATTATAGTTTCCATTTTGTAGTGTATATCCTCGTGTTAAAAAAGGCCCCAATTATTGGTATTAACCCCAACTAGACATTAGCGTACATTCTTGGGTTTTATGCCACAGTCACCACACTTAGCGGTTCAGTCCCCGATACTCCAAGCATTCTTTGCCAGTATACCTACCTACCTTTCCCTCACATTCCCACTTTCCCGCAGGATCCACGTCTCAGCAGCTAAATAAGAAGTGCGAATGAATAAATCCATAAAATTTAGGTCCGCCGCCAGCGCGCGAATACGCTGCAGAGGCGGTGGGAATGCGTCAAGGCATTTCCCCCCGGACAACAAAAAAAAAAAAAAAGGTAGGTACTTACCTTAATACTGACAAAATTATAATTTGTTAATTCGTTCACCTTATTAAAAATTATTTACTATACCCCTAACACCGACAAAAGATCATCATGCATACAGGTAGGTATGGCTAGTATTTTTCTTAACATTTCATCATCCACATTAAAATATGTTACAAAACCAGAAATTACTTTTTTCAGTCTATTATCGTTATATTTGATGTGTGCAATAATGTTCCGACAAAATGTCCCCATCCTGAACACAACATAATGCTTCATTGTCACATGGGACAAAAATTTGCAATGATTAGTTGGGGTGACTGATTCAACTGCACAGTGCATAAGGGTGACGGGTCGTGACCCGGACAAATATTTAGGTATCAATGACTATACTTATATTATTATAATTGATATTCGACACACTGCTTTGTTGATATTGTGTTGAATGTTTATACCTAATGAGATTTCTTTAGTAGTTTTAAAGTATTGTTTGCATAAAATAGAAATTGAGTGAATAAAATCTGCACTTAATTACAAATAGTTTTATTTACTTTTCAAGTTAATAAAATTGTTTAGTTATATTGAGTTTCATCATCATCATCAGCCCGTATAAAATCCACTGCTGAACATGGGTATTTGCCATAGTCACCACGCTTGTCAGGCGGGTTGGTGACCGCACTATAATGTTGTACACAAGAAAACGCTGTTGCCTGCTCCTTGATATACGATTACTACAGATGATGTTATAACAATCGGGACCAACGGCTTAACGTGCTTTCCGAGGCACGGAGGGTAGTCCCTCAAGCAACCAGACCCGGAAAGAAATCTTAGCCTGTCCGGCGTGGGGATCGAACTCTTTGCAGTGTGTGTTTTATTTAATATGTTAATAAAACACCAATACGTAGGTATTG
Organism: Nycteola revayana; assembly: GCA_947037095.2. NCBI lineage: Eukaryota > Metazoa > Arthropoda > Insecta > Lepidoptera > Nolidae > Nycteola > Nycteola revayana. The sequence continues at coordinate 14,043,801 of OX344846.2, read as the reverse complement.
GTGTATACCTATACATAATATACAAAGTTTAAGCCGCACCAAGCCTTCCAAGGGTGAACCCAAAACAGAAGAAAATATTACTAAATAAGTAAGGTGAATAAAGTAATGAACTTGAATGGTACGCTCACATTTTTATTGAACAAGCGTAGGGCATTTTTCGGGTATTTTATTTACTTACTAGTATAACACATACTATGAAAGTGTATCTACCGATTTTGAAACTACATTCGAAAGGATACCTTCAACATTAAATATTTATACAACTATGCTCTTGAAATCTATATATTTAGCACATTGTTAACTTATTTGTGGCATGTCTAATAGTTAATGTCACTGTCTGACGAGTATATGCCACAAGCGAGCCGATGCCTGTACCTGAAAAAATTACTTGTGAGAGGGGATACTACCTTAAAGTGAATTTACGATTTTTTCATAAACACTTCACGGCGGTACTTGCGAATATTACGAATTAACACAATATCCAGTCTAAAGTCTGTCTAAGTACAATTTAAAGACAACACACACCATACGATCAGATCATAAGATCTAAACTAAGTCTAAACTATATATATGAATGAATTTAACCATGCAAACGTCAATATAGTTAAAGATAATGCCTCATCATCATGTCCGGTGAAGTAACAAGCCTTGTGCCTGACTACGAAAAAAAGCCTCACTCATGATCCATACTTCATTGTATTTTTTTAAATAAAAACAAAAACCATAACTTGTAGGTAACATAGTCCCATTTTTCCCAAGTTCCAATAACTTGTCCTCAATTTTTAGCCTCAATAAACTACTAACATAAAACTGATTGATCACAGAGAGGTTAGCTAATGCTTATTAACTGTATAAATTATACAAAAGCTAAATTTACGCTCAATCACTTATACCTAATATAAATTCCGGCGATGTTCCTTGAAACGCTGTGTCAAGCTATCCATCAATGTAAAAATTCCCTGTTGATCCCCTTAATTTAATCAAAAGATCGCTGGTCATGGACAAGAAAAAACGGGATGACGTAACGTTAGGACGACACGGTGATATAAAATTTTCATCGAACGGAAGTCGGAGGGAGGAGGGGTGGGACGGCCTCCTGGTGTAATATCCAACTCGAGTCGGGTAACCAATAAATTACAATTTGACATAAACAAAACGCCACAGTATTGCACGTTGTTGGGAATTATAGATTTGATACACAGGACTATCAATGTGCTAGGATAAACGATACAATTAAATTAACGATTTACTTTATGTAAATGTATACAGTAGTATTTTCTTAATAGGAAGCTATGTATACTACTAGATATTATTTTTAAGAGCAATGTATTCAGTAATATTGAGTATGATTATCTATTGTAAATAAAACTTGAAAAAGTGTTTGCTCTTATCTAAGTTAATATTTTTCAGGATTGGCTCTAAACTCAATTTGGACGTTAATCATCCAATGTAATAACAACATCAAACTCAAGTTACACCTTCTTTGTCTTCGAACTAACTTTAAAGTGATATAAAAAAAGCTTTTTATTTAAGATATCATAATTAATAAACACATAAGTACATACTATGCTATGCCTCGTCGTAACAGTACTATGTTCGATATTATGTCTATATGCCTATACCTACACATTTACTTAAAATATGACAAGGTAAAACTTTTATATATAATTCAATCTTTTCAAGATGCCTGAAATTGTTGATATAAAAGAAATTTACGGTGATCTGAATAAACGCGGTGACCTACGGACCGCACCCTGCTTCATGTAATAAAATTTGCATACTTTTAATCAAGGCCCGTGTTGTGGAGAAGTTTCCCAATAACGGAACGCCGTGATCGATTTGATGCCCAGTCTAGTCGTTTTTGCATTTATTATACTGTTTATTACTTTAGTAGAGACAAAGTGTTAGGAAATTAGTCAGACGGGGACGGATTTTTCTTTAATGTTTGTTCAGTTGACTGATTCAAAAGGTGTTTGTTATTTAAGCTTTATTTATGTGTTAGATTTATAAAATTTAAGAAAAAAATACAAGAAAGACCTCTTATTTAGAACTTTAATATAATACTTTTGGAATAGTGAACTAAAAAAGTTATTGTTTTTTAACTCTCTTTCTATTTAAATATCCAATCGCAAGAAAAAATATATAGCTATATATTTTTTATGTTCATAGAATGGTAAAATTTATTTGATTGTTGTATTGGTAATTGAGTAATTAAATATGCTACGTTAATGCTAAATCACGGAAAGATATAAAACATTTACATATAGTTACCATACCGGATAGCAATCAATCTATCCAATTATTATTTTCTACATACTTTTATACAGCTAAAATTCCATCCGGTATTCAGCAAATGTAGGAGTAGCTGAAATGGGTGTGCCGAATAAAATTCCCTGTCATCAAAACTATGTAAAATTTTAAATTCCTCCATGAAATATTCATTGCTTTCTAAAAAGTTGTTCTAAAATAAAAAAATAGAATTATTCTGAAGAATTATTATCCTCATAATAATTCTAGATACCTACGAGTATACACATTAATATTGAATGTCTATTAATCCTCTTTGTATCGAGCGCTTTCAATGTAACTGTATCAATAATGTTACGAATACTGAATCGTCTCCAAAGTTGTAAGAGGATTCCCATAGCGCAGTTTGCAATAAATTAGCTGGCTTCTAATATAAAACGACAAAACCTCGACAGAGCGTCACGGGGCCGCCACTGCCTCCGCTGCCCGCCTGTCCATCTCCGCTCCACATTAATCGTGTTTAGTTAGCGGATATTGGCGGCGGAAATTCAAATGCAATCAAATGAAAATAGAATTCGTAAAAAAGCAAAGAAAACAAACCGACAGGCGTCAGTCTAGCGAGAGCCACCCCGCACCAGCGCCGCCCGGCGCCCGCGCCGTACCGCAGCTGACCGTACTTACACGATTTTAAATTGTACATATCTGAAATTCCGATCTGTCGCGCACCCACCCTGCGCTATGAAATGAAACAAAATAAAAGTAGAACGACACGGCACGCTCGGAAAAAATCAAAATCGAAATTAAAAATAAAAGGTTTTTCCGAGCGGCGAGGGAGGCGAATGCAATGTTTGCGGCCGTCATTCGATGCAGTCCGCAATAAAAACACCCGCTCGACTTCTACATATAAATATGTGCGGCAGGATTGATTGGAATTGAATATGTGTGGGTGGGGGTGCAGGAATCGAAGGTGAGCGCCGCTAAGACTGTAATCGGTTTTGCCTGGGGCCGTCGAGCGCCGCCGCGCACCGCCGCCGCACCGCTCACAATTAAACTTTGTTTGTACATGTGTCGCTCGAGATTAGCCGCAATGCTCTTTTTAAGTGAACCGGCTACAGTCCCGCATGCAATTTAAGAATCTAGAACACAATTTCACCAATTAGGCACTGAAAAGTTACGAATTGCTGTAGGTACCTATTGTAGTCGTTTATGTCTCTTTAACTTCATTCGAAATGTAATATTTCGTGGATTAAGAATATTGCTGGGTATCTCGATTAATAACAGTCTCGAAGGCACCGCAACAGAGTACATGTCACAATCGCGGGAAATGTTCGAAAGATGTAAATGCGGAGGCAGGGCGGAGCGCCGGCGACACATAAATCATCAGGAGGGGCGCTGATTGCCTTCAATTATGGCATTAACTTTCATGCCTGCTTCAGTATTGCTAGTTATTGCTTAGCTCCCTCATTGCGGTCAAGTATTTCCATATTTATTGCACTACTGTTTAATTATGTCGGAACATTAGATACATTTCAATGAATATAAATGGTTTTCTTTATTGAGTTTAACGAACAGTATTCCTGGATATAAGATTAAGAATGTTATACCTATTAAATAATGTCTTATCTTCTTACCGAAGCAGGTGCCTTTTTGTATTCTAGGGCAAAAAATAATAACACATTTTTACATATATAGTAGCTCCCGTTTCCGTGTAAACTTCATAATTGAATATAGCCTAGGTTACATATGGAAAACGTAGCTTTCTAATTTTATTTTTTAAATCGGTCCAGTCGCTGGACCGATTTAAAAAACAAAATTAGCCTATTCAATGCAAACAAAGAAACAATAAAATCTTTCTTCTTTATAATATTTATATGCGAAGTATACTTATAAGACATTTCCAGTTTCTTATTTAGTTTCAGACTAAATCAAAACAATCTTACTGAGTAGTAGTACGTAGATATCCTTTTAGGAATAATATACGAAATGAAATCCATTTATCCGTTACCACAGAGATTTATCCAAAATACAACCAGGTAATTATATTGGATAGAACACTAATATGGTGGTTTAAGCCCGCGAAGCATGATACTCGTGGTAGGTATTCATAATCAGGGTCGGATTGCTTATGCGTACCCGGCCCCCGCCAACGGCGGATCGAAAGAGTTGAGTCCGGGGGGTTTTAGTTGTGTAGGGTCCTCTCCTCGTGGTATGAGTTTAGCATACCACGCTATGGAAAGTGCGAGTCCCACTTATCCCAATGCCAGCGCGCGATTTCGCTGCAGCGGCGGTGGTAATGCGTAAATGAATTTCCACCCGGACAAAAAAAAACAAAAGGTATTCATAATCAATCATCAAATTCCTCACCCATAACAAGAAGATCATAGAATCTCAAACACCTGTAGGCAAAATACCTGTGTTCCCAACGTATCTTCATCACATATAATAAGAACACGACGTCATTTCCCCAAGCTCTTGCCTAAGTAGGCCGCTACAAGGTAGGCAGGGCGGTTCAATCGATCAATCACTCGCAGCATAACAGCTACAACCGTGAAATCTTCAGGGGCAAGACAAAGATAATTCCCGTTTAACTTCCGTTTCCAACTTATCGAATAATTTAACTGAACATTTATTTTTGCGCGCTCATCAATCAAGGGAGCTCGCGCCTCGCCGATAAGCCGCGCCTCGACGCCGAGAAATGACTAGGCATTACATAAATCCCCTCGGATGATGAAAAGTGAAGTGTAACAGATAAGAACCTACAAAAAGTTACGATGAGAAATGAATCGCGATTTATATTCGGCGGCAATTCCCGCAGTGGCGTCTTCCGAGCCGCGCTCGTGTGCGCTTAACCCTCTTACGTTTCGAATTTGTTCCTAACCAAACTTTTGATTTCAATAGCTTATATTAACACTAATATTTAGGAAATTCATTTTCTTATTTAAATATGATAGATGTAGTATGCGAATTTGACAAACAATCAACATAAAACCGTCACACTTAAAAACCAGTCTAAGTAATTATCTGAGTAGCAACACGAAAAAATGTAACATGATTAACAATGGCTAATGTTTATTTTTAAGAGTAAGTGTACTGTGTGAGTAAGTGTGTAGGACGTGCTAGTTAGTTAGTATTATAAATTAATCTACAATATTCTATCTATAACTTTTGACAAAGTTTTCGTGATTCCAAATAGACTCTCTAACAATCTTCAGATTCTTAGAGATATCCTTATCCACATGATTGCAATTGTCATTTCATTACATGCAATAACTGTTCAATGCCTAATTATATCTTGTAATGCCATAGTTAGAGTTAGTACATAATTAGATAAGAAAAAATAAAAACAAACAGAAAGCTTCACAAAAGCCAAAGTTTAATCGAAACTTTTCTCAGGGCGGCCATTATTAAGATAAACAGTACAATACATAAGCCTATCTCGACATTTATTTTATCACGGGTTCACATCACGCGCCGCTATTCCCTGTTATGATACGGCCCGTACCTGAGTGGAGCTGAAAGAAAAGCTATAAACCTGTTCGAAGCGTTTCTTCCGGCGCGCCGGAGCGTCGCGTACGCGCGCCGACTGGCAAGCAGCCCCCCGCCCGCGATCCCGCGGCCCCCCACAGGCCCCCCACATCTGCCGACCATATTTTCCACTTTATGTGTGACAGTTGAGGTAATATCGAGACTCTCGCCGCTCTCTGATTGGACGAAAAATACACATTAAAGGAACCTGCCGGTAGCGAGCGATTCGAAGCTGTATTCCCGTGGAAAATGTCGGAAAATATTGTATTATGGGGGTGGAAAATTGCCACCCTCCCGCCTGTTCGCTCGGCTCCGACAAAAACTGTCGAGTATTTGTTTTTGATGAAAACGATTTATTATTCTACGTGGGTTGGAGGCAATAAAGATAAGCCGCCGAGGTGCCGGAGCCTTATTACGGCTAACCCTCGCCTTTGTTTCCTTATAAAGAATAATAAATGAGGCCGCACGCTTATTTACCAACTTCCTTAATTATTTATTTATGCGGAAACATTGTTAATATTTGGTTGGATGCTGTACTTAATATTTTAAGTAACGAAATGTTGCAAAAGCCTGAAACATAAAAACCAAGTGCGTGGATCAAATCAACCACTATCATTGAGCATCTTTAATAGTTTTGTATAAATTGTGTAGTAGATAATAAATCATGAGGTGCTAAATCCCGGCAGCGACGCGCCGGCAGATAGCAATCGCCATAACGCTAAATCCGCAATTTGCATTAACACCCTCATGCAAGGGACAAACTCTCACGATGTTTGGAATATAGATGCCTTCGATAGTGACTACCAAAATGGTATGTAGTAGGTATCTAAATCATTTCGTGTCGTATTAGGTTTATTCGGTGAAATAAAGAACCTAGAAGTAGATAAGATTTTCTTAGCAGCACGTATAATTTTCAATATACCGCTGTAAAGCTCATAATAATCTCTTTTTGTATTTAATCAACTGATCATCTTGATATTGACCAGAGATCTAAATGAACATGTCTTGCATTTGAGTTTAGAAAATTCAATAAATAATAAACATATTATGTACGTGAGGCTCTTGAACGTTTGAAATGTTTAAAAGTGGTCTTCTTCCGGTTAATCTCGACACAAATGTTTTGTTACCGCACGACGTTGTAAGAAAGAAATTCTTACGAAAGCTGTGAGAAGTATGAATAATATCAATTTATTAATACAATTAAAAAAAGGAATCCTCTAAGTCTGAGTTTCTAGTTAGTTCTTCGCAGAGTGGGCACGTCCTGAACTGGTTGTAGGAAAAGGAAAGGACGCATCATAAGAACAGCCTACAAATAAAAAACAACAATAAATAACGAATATTTTCATTTGATTTGACTCATATAAGGAAAATTATCTCGTGACTCATGAACATCAAATCCGTCTGAAAACTTCTGAAATTACACGCTCAGGGATGGAAGAAAGCGCTGTATAAACTTACATGAACGAACATAACAAAAGATGCTACTACGTCTATTTTCTTCGCATATACACAAAATACTTGATCTAATACGATAATTATAATTAATTATCATATTAGATCAAAGTCAGAGATCAAAATATAAATAATACTTTTTCTATTCATTCTTTGCCTAAAACTAGTTAATTTGATTTCTTATATTTTACTACCTTTAATCTATATTAAGATCCACTATATTCTTACTTATATATTTATTAAAGAATGCACTTACAAATTCCGTATGATATTAATATAGCGCTGATGAAACAGACCCGCGACGCGACGTGTCGCCCCCCGCCGTGCGCACGCGCCGCTAAACAAGCCATTTAGTCAGATTTATTAATTTCATCGCTTGCCATGTGGCTACCGTGTCATACACTTTACTTGTTTATATCATCTGGCGTGTTTACCCACCGAGCTTTTTAGGGTCATAAAAATAATGGTCTTTTGTAATTCGTAAGTGGCTGATTGATCACTATGACACAGAAACCTGTTAGATATAATAGGTAGGAAAAAATACAAAAATATATTGGATTTGTTTATTAGTTCACTATTGATAGTTTTATGTAAAATAGATATATTTTTAATGAATTTCTTATGATGTTTACTTTCCTACAGAAATACATAAAAGAATAGTAAAAAAACACCTTATTTAGATCAATAGCTACAAGAGAACTGACAATCAAATTCTTGTAGTCATTATTACGACAACAACTATTAATGAGAAGTTAATTTGCGGAATTTGTTTATTAATGAAAGAGTTTATTAATTATTATAATAAACAACGATAATTCCTCAATAATTTCGTTGCCGACAAATTGGTATAAACAAATTGGATGAACAGTGTCTGTCATGTCCCTGTCTGGGCGACGACGTTTAAAAATTTAAATATCGACAGTCCCCTCCTAAATTAAATGAGCTTACATCTAAAAATGCTGCTCGTCCTACGGTAACAAAATGCATTTTTTCCACACGTTTTCCTGCTACTTAGGACGTTTTGCAATTGAATTATGTACGATATCTATGCGGATGGTGTTATGCACAACATTTTATTAACAAAAAGTCAGTTGCTGTCTGCAGACTTATGCCAATTTACATATAACATGAGCAAGTCGTGACTTATTGTTTTGCTACTTGTGGTAAGTAGGTACATAAACTATTTTAGATTAAAATATTTATTGCATTGGCATTGTGTATTGCTTATTTTTCAAAACTGCCATAATTATCAAAAACTGAAAAATAAAGATTACACCTAGTCCATTTTTGTTACTAACCTTTATTTAACTACAATAGGACAGAATAATAATTGTGACACATGTCTTTTAATTAAAAATAATTTAAAGAGTGATCTAAATTATCCATTATAATTATAAATAATAAAATTAACAATGAAAATACTTATTCTTTGCCTCAGCATTGTGGTATGAAGCCATCCGTAGCACCCCTAAATGACGCGTAGCGGATGCGGTGTAAGTTAACTCGTACTATTTAACCATCCGTTCATACAGCCGCGATGAAACAACACCCTTCAATGCGAAAGAGACAAAAATATCAATAAAAATATGACAGAAAGAGAGGCATCAACTCATCGGGGCATAACTCATAAATAAAATACAATATGGTGAGCAAAACATTGAATTATGCTGGTATTATGTCACATTTGGCCTTTGTGAATTAGTCACTGGATATCACTGGGGGAATAGATTGGGTGTTTGTCAATGATGTTAACCGACCGTACCGGTAGATAGATTTATTACTTTTATATCTGGTCATAGATTTAATCATAACTTGTAGATGAATGTGGACACGATTCTACTCGCCTACCTGTTACAAACGCATATAGTACTTAATTGACTGCGATTACCTATTAACACTTTAAGTTTAGTCATTTCGTAAATAAATATATATTTAACAAAATATAGGTTCACCATAAAAGTATTTTGTTTAGATCGGGTATCTATTTAAATTGTATTCTCCATCACCTTACCTCCAATATCTATAACAGTTGATGACGACATTGAGAGCAATTCAATTTATAAAGAAAATGTTCGGCTCTGCTAAGCTATAAAGGGGAAAACGACGAGCCCGATTCAGCGAAATCATAGAAAAGCACATAAATTGATGCGCATTAACATTTCCTTTATCCTACGTGTCGGCGTCGGCGTATGATGAGGGCGCTCGCTACGCCGCTGTGGGGCCGCCCAACACAATAAATTTACATATTTCACCCCTCAAACAGACCTTTTTTGCCATTCCGCAGAATTACGCACATATGGGAATATTCCGTTGAATATATCAGCAGTAAGGAGAGATACTCTCAGAATAAAATTATCTTCCACGATGCCACATTTACGAGATAAAGAGCCGCCGCAATTGACGCCTTTGATACAGATGACTCAGTTTTTTCTACTTATTCGACAATATTACCTGACATTGAAGTTGTGGCTTCAAAATATATTTGTTGTTTTTTCATGGTACGATATTAACCAAAAAATAAATTGTATTTGTTGCTTTCATGTTGATGCTAATTAAATGATTAAGAAAATATTAAGCAAATAAATTTACTCCATTTGCGCGTTATGAAAACAGATTTTATGAACTAATTTGTTAAAACTCAGCTTACAAAATTAACTCTCAAAGTCACGATAATCTCCTTGATTGATGTGTAGGATACATACATATACATACACATACTTATATATTTATTTAATGAATTTAAGTACCTATATATATATATATATATATACCATTCGTTATCCACATACTTAATATCATGGAGTATCAGATACATAACACAAATTCACATATGGAAATGTAATTTTGCGGTAGAGACACCCTTCAAAGGGTCAAATCAAAATCATTTTCACAGTCCAGTGAAGCAATGTACGATCGGCAACGTGCCGTGTGTACTTTACGTCCCTATGCTCGGATCTGTTGCATGTTCTGTATTCATTTTGTTTAAACTACTGAGCTGTGAGAAACTATGATTCACGAAATACGAAACGAAACCAACTCACTTTACTAGGTAAGTTATGTATAGAGAAATGTTGTCTTCAAAAAGCTACAAAAATAGTGATCAAAACCTGCCAATCGAAATGACACTTTTACAGATTTTCCTGTATTATAAAAAAATCTAAAATAAGTTAACGGATGAAAAGCCAGAAAACATCGACTTTATCCTATACTCTATTCATCCTGTTTAGAGATTCATTTCCAACCTACAAAAGAAAACATATATGTAGTTAGGATACAAAACTAACTGTTTAGTTCATAACTTAATTATTATTATTATTATACAAATAAAATTTAAAAAAATGCATTTGATGCACTTATTGATCTCCATGTACTCGGATTACAAAATCGTTGATGACCGTATAACATCTTACTTATCCATATTATATGTAAAGTTGCCTCAGGAACACTCAAACCGAAATAAATCCTACACATGTACCATCATCACATATACCCATCGGGCTCGCACTTAAGCATTATGCGCAATCGTATTACCTAGCAATGCCGAAATAGAGGTTGCTTTATAGAATGTAGCGTAGAGTGGACAGTGCGAGGTGGACAGACGACACTAATACTCATTAGAATTACATGGCGGAACGGACCAGCCGCATCGATGCTCTTGCTGGGAACGTTTAGATTTGTCTCGCCGAACTAACGAAGAGGATAATCAGAACTGTGGAATACCATTTAATATTGATTCTAGCGATCGTTGAGAAAAAAATTATCTCAGCTTAAAAATAAGTTTATCTACGTATGTAGATCAAATTATCTTTAAACTAGATTTTGTCACAGTTTTACGCGCGAACAGACCATAATATTTACAACTTGTACAATACAATTATAACATTTTCTTATATTCTTGAATCAATTGTTTACCTAGCCGGCACTTAGCTGTTATTGGTAATAGGATACTGAGCTAAAATAAAAAAGAATATAGGTATAAACATATAACAAACCAGTTTTAGGTAAAAACAAATAAATTGCAATAGTTCGTGCATCTGAGTGAACATCGTGATTTTATATTTATTCCCATCCAGGAGATTTGGTAATTACTGAATAAATATTATCGTGCAGTATTTTTATTCAGATGCATTTTACACCGATTATGGCATTCATTAAATAAAATTATTTAGCTATAAATGCACATACGTTTTTTGTGAAAACTACACCACCATTTAGTAGAGAGATTATAGGAAAGTTAATACAATATATATCGTCAATTTTCATAGTAAGCTTTTTGACACTTAATTTACACTCAAAAACAAATGTTATGCAATTGTATTTCTAAGAGCCTAATGCATTTACTCTCAATACCTACATTTTATGATGTGGCGGGAGCCGAATAAATTGAAATCACCACTGACAACCACGGGTATATAATTTTATTTTTCATATATGTTGTTATTTATGTGTGTTTCTAAATATCTACATGTATCATACAACATAACATTTTGAATGGACACCAACCTTCCGTAATCAAAGACAAAAGAAGTCATATTTCCTCCTTTGTTTTCATCTTACAATACAAGTCAGTACATTGTTGGGAAATATCACATTCTGTGCACGAATTCCACCACAATCGATAAGAGAGATGACCGCTGGCCGCGAGGGGTGCGGGGAAGGACCGATGGGGAGACTGTTATTTGATTAGTCTTACCGAGAATGAGCTCGCCTCTACTTAATGGGGTGAGGGCTTGTAACCGGACCACGTATAATTTTCACTATTTCCAACTTAACACTTCGAGATTCACAGGAAGACAAAAGCTCAAAACCACTTATCTAGAAACAATAAAACGATTCACGGAACGCGTAAGAGCAGACCCGAAAGGCGTTCATCCCATCATCGCTTAATAGACACGCATTTCGACATAAATGAGTTTCCCTTTAAATTAATTAGTAGCACATTTTCCATTATAAGGACAAATGTAAAAGCAACCGCTTAATAGCGCGGTGGAAAACTCGCTAGTTTTCGCTCGCGAGAATAGGGCCGGAGAGAAATTGCGGATAGACATAATCAGTCTTCTGGCTTTGAGGCCGCCTCAGCCCCCTAATGTGCCACACACCTCTCCAACTGATGAATACGCTTTAGACATACGCGCCTCACGACTGATTGAATTCAATATCAACATTGTAATTAAACTACCAACACCCCAAAACATTTCTATCGGGTATACGTTACGACTCTGAGTAGGTACTGATTATTTTAATTCAAATTAATTCCAAAGATGTTCATTTTAAGTCTCAACCTGCGTCAAGTTAGCAACCAAATGTCCATAGTTAACTACTACAAGGAAAGTTTGAAGCAAAACGGGAGGTCGGTTTGTGAGGACGGTCCGTAATGACCCTGTCCGATCTTACAAAAGGCAATTACAATAAAGTTCCATTCGCACATGGTCGTTAACTGGACGATATATCTTGGAGTCCCTCAGTCAAGTGGGCTTTCGCACTCGTTTCATCGTACCGCCTTAACACACCGCTTCACATGACAATTTTAATTTTAATTGTTATTTAATTATTGTTTGTCAATTGACTACATTCATTAATTGAAGTCTTCATAAGCATATATAATGTACATACTTATACGCGTATGGTACTTGGAATTGTACATCATGTTTTTTTTAATATTATTTTCAATATTTGACATATTTATGTCAAGATATTTATGACAATGTGATACAATATGGTAAGCCTTAGGAAGTATCTAGTACGAGGTGTAGGACCGGGTGGGTGAGTGGCGGACGCCCCGCGCACCTTAATTCAACGTAGCGCACACTTTACGACCGAGGGATTAACCCATGTAACGAGATTCATTAATTCTTGTCGTTAAAATTTGTCGTTCTCGATTAATAAGGAAGTCCCGCGCGGCGGGACGTTATTATCACTCGACCGCAGCGGGTGTCGCCGTTGCGCGGCGTCGCCAGGGGCTGCCTCGCCACGAAACTTCCCACTCCGCCCGCTTTATTTACACTATCGAGTAAATTAAACTCGCACTCGAGTGTCGGAGAAAACTTTAACAGAACTTTGTGTGTAATAAGTGGTGCAACAACACGAGTGGAAGAGCAAACGTCGGACGCGGTCTCCGCTCCACACTTCTCTCCCACTTAACTCTTTGGGACATATTTATTCGACCCTCCGGCGACCACTGCGGATCTCACCCTCCCGGCCTCTAAGAAATTAACCTAACGAATCAAAGCAGTCATTAAATAGTACCTGAACAATTCTTACGTACAATCTGCGTCCATTACGTTATGAATGCTCGCCGCAACCACGATCGATCGACTTGGTACGTGCGCTTATAAATTTTTGATAGGTCTCGGAAACGAATCGAAACATAGAAACTACACAGGTCTGTTGTTAGCGTCCGCTTCCTCAATCTGTTTGTATGTAATTTTTAATGCGGGGTCAATCAGGGAGCTATATCGTAGATCTCCGTCGGGCCGAGACCGTAACGATAATGAATCGGCACTGTAAGAGCGCCGGACCACACTCACGAATTATTAATAGCTATATACGCGCACAACACCGGACTCCTATTTATTAAATGCCGTCTTATATCGACCTTTAATAGATCACTCTGGAGAAACCAACCGGGGTATGCTCGTGGTTAATAACTAAGTGCTTTTAAAATTGGTCCGGTCCTGGAAAGGGATTTAAATTTAAGATTACGGCATGGTCAGCGCTGTAAGCGGTTTCAATTACTTGACATAACTAATGCATAAAGAACATCTTCTGTGTTCACACCGGCCGTATTTCCTTGTCCTTTAAGATGACCCTCCCAGTGTGGAGGCAGAGTGGGCTTGTCCGTTATTTGTGTTACCTACCTGCGACCCTCGTACACCTGTCCACTAAGTGTTGATTGCTTGTAAACAGCGTTTCTAACAATTTAACTATGTCAATTATATTTTTATAACAATGTTGCTGTATTTCAGGGCGTTACGAAGTACCCTTAGGTATATTATAAGATTACAAAACTTCGATGTTTGCGTCATAAGTTTATTGTACGATTCGAATTTGAATCCGTGGAAGGAATTGATAAGGCGCGTTCGAACCTTTGCGTCTATTGCTTCAAATTTATTGCTGTTTTGGGTTTTTATTGTTCCGTTTTACGGCCTCCTCGTGTATAAATCGTACAGATAGAAGATGAATTCCACGCTAAAGCGACCGCTACCGTCGTATACCATACATTTCAGCGATACCTTACATTTTCGTATAAATACAAACACATAAAGTTACTATCCCGGCCTATACTTTAGTTTTGTGACATCTGCCATATAGAAGGTGAATCGGTTGTAGGGGGCTTTATTTTCGGCTAAATGCCAGTCTGTAGTTTGCGTAGAAGTAGGACGATTTTCATAGACGTCCATCACGACGACCCAAGCTTGTGCTATATATCACACGAAATTATGCTCGGGCTGCGTTCCTACGGCGAGCGGGACAGAGACGGCGCACGAGGCTCGCTGACCCTCAGCTCATAATGTACGGTCCGGTTAGGTACACGACTTACGGGAAATAGGTAGGCATGTAACCTCTGGACCCCGCGCCCGCACCCCGTGCATGAAATGCTTATTATACGCGGCACGTAGCCACCACCCCGCGCCCGGCAGCTTGCTCACTCGCGCCACCTGGCCGCCCGCCCAGACAGGGACGCACGACCGATATTATAGCAAATCGAGGATTGTTATGTCCGGTCCGCCAGAGGTCGGCGTAATATATGGCCACGGTATTCCGGGCACATATATTAACGCAGAGCTCGCCTCATGCGAAAAGATCTTACACGATGGAAACAAATGGTAAGGAAAATTTTGGTGGTGAAATTCATTGAGATGGAAGAAGCAAAAACTGGATGAAAAATTACTGTAATTTTTCTGAATCTTAGTTGCTTTTAGAAAAATGAGCATAGGTCAAGAAAATGGATGTATAATGCGGCGTCAATAACAAATACGTACATACATGTAGGTAGGTATAATATACTTAAGCACCCATGGGGGAATAAGAGATTGTATTCCCCGTACCTTACAATTTCCCCAACAAGAATATAGTATATAATAGCGGTAATCTTTAAAATAATAATGTGGGTACATTGGCGGTCAAGTGAATGATCGAACCGGGAGGTACAAATGAAGAATGATCACTATTGCAGCGAGGGGCGGTGCAGCACAGCCTCGCGCTATGACACGTCTCGCTAAGTGAGTGATGACGCTATCTTTAAACCTTCTGAGTATTAATAAGTATCTCCTTATATTCCATAATTAAGCTTATTGAGTTGTATTATTTGATATCGATAATAATTTATGGTATTACCAAATGACTATGTTAAACAAACATAATAAAAATAAATATACTCCACATTTCCTTCTCATTAATAAAAATGACAACCTCCGTAGCGTAGCGGTGTTCGGCTCGCTTTAAAGCTTCGAGGTCGTGGGTTCGATCCCCACACCGGACGAGTAATCTTTGAGTAAATTCTAAGATTTCTTTCCGGGTCTGGTTGGTTGAGGGACTACCCTCCGTGCCTCGGCAAGCACGTTAAGCCGTTGGTTCCGATAGTTACGACATCATCGATAATAATCGTTTATCAAGGAATGGGAAGCAGCATTTCCTTGTGTGTTACAACATAATACTGCGGTCTTGTTTTGTTCTTTAATTCCGATAAGTTACGCACCCTATTGAAGATAAAACGGTAGTACATATTTAATCTTTTAGATAGACGAGATATAATGCAATTTTATACTATGAATATTTTTGGTGAATAAGTTGCGAGTAGATAAATGGAACTACACGAACAAGATTTTGCAAAGTCAGTAATATAATTTTAAAATTATCCTGAAATTGTGAATATATACCTAACTTTAATTTTTTATGTACACATTATAAGTGTATCGTAAGTTATATGTGAAATTTCATAATGATAACATAAACTGTATGTGTTCGGAATTTTTCGCTGTTTATAAGTATAAACACGATCTCGCTATAAATGTCTTGAGGCGCAGTCACCCACACCGCCTAAACGAATTTAAATAAAATCGGGTATTAAAATCTCCAGGCAATCTCGCAAAAATATACCTATGTCAGGAGAGATTTGAGCGGAATAAAAATTCCTTAGGCTCGTCGCATTATCGAGGGGCGGGTCTCCTGTTTTCTTTTATGGCTGTCGTAAGGTATAATCTTCAAGAAAAATGCGATATTTAAATGAAGTAAATTCCTCGAAGGGGCTTTCTTTAATACCCAAATTTTTCAGTTGCAATTTCATTTGTTAATTCAGCAAGGTCGCCTTTAATCAATAGGGGTGTCAGGAAAACATCTGTCACATTTATAACGGAGCCAAAATTGACTGAATATTTAATGTTCGATTTGCTCCAATGAAAAAATCTGTGTTTTGTGTATGCCATGTCACGTCACCCCAGTGTCATCTCTTATCACGCGATGTATATAAACATTGAGGCTTAATGGGGGTGCTACCATGGTCCGGCGCGTGTGCGCAAAGACCCCGCGAAGGATCGAGCGCCACGTGGCGGCCACGCGTAACACGTCTCTAATTGCCCTACTATGGAGATTGTGACAATATTGAACAATCTAGTGAAAATAACACCCGACCCGAGTATTGTCAATGTATCATTTGAGTCGACTATAATCTCTCATTTTAATAGATAAGTGGAGGCGGAGTCATGTGATTTGTAGCTCATAATATCTACCGCTAGTTTTGTTTACGTATATTTCTGACCCTTACTATAATTTTGTACTCAGATAGGTACATGAATTATTTCGTACTCAGAGGATGTCATCTGTAAAATTCAAACGTTAAATAACATGAAAAAATAAATTCGGAGCCGTCCTAGTTTGGTGGGCTTTCATAAAATTAAAAGAAGTTAAGTCGCGACACAAGACAAACTGCCGCCTGGAGAAATAAAAAGAGCAAAGCAAATGAGGAGAACTCATTTGGGCGGCCGCTGAATTGTGTTCGAGAGGATAATAAAAAGGGAAGCCATCAGTGACACGCACAATAAGCATCAACCTCAAGAATATCATAGATAACGGCACGGAGCGAAGCCGCCGCAGGGACCTCATTAGGAGGCCGCAGGGAAATTAAAAAGAAAGCAAGATCTCGGACTCGATTGCGACTCGAGAAAAACGACCGGCCTTCCTCTCATAACATTACATACAGCCTCCGACGATTTTCCGGACAATTATTATTTTGTGGTGCGTAAGATTCTCCCGGAAAAGTAGTTAATGACAGAACAGAGACCGAAGGCGCACCAGACGCAGCATAAATCAGTCTGGAGCAGAGATGAATGTAATTACCGTGCCGGACGGGACAAATCGCATCTGCGCCGGCCCCACTTCGTTTTGCCGCTTATCTACACTAGTCCTCACTTGTGACGTCATTTTCTAATCGTACATTCGGAAAATAGAGGCTGTTCAGTGTGAGTGATGGATTGATTGTTTACCTTTAGTTCACACGGCGAATATTTAGTCATCATGTAACCACATCGATGTTGTTATTTCAGTTATAAATGAGATAAGAATTGTTAACATAAAAAATACAATCACATAAACGAAGAAGAACTATATGCATAAATGCGTGTTTAATTCTATTTACATTAAATTTATTTATTTATTACATCAAATATCATTATTAAAATCACAAGAAAATGTGCCATGGGCATACAATTCGTAAGTTTGTGGTAATATTTCGTTTCCTACCTCTAAATTACAAATGCCCAAAACTAAGAAAAAGTAACAATTAATTGCCCCTTTTGAATAAACAAATGCTAAGTTTTTCAAACTCAGTCAATTTGCCAGGCGAAATCTATAGAAATCTTACATTTATGCAAAACAAAGGCAATCAAGGCCCGGACGAACAGAAGAAATGAGCTTCATTAAACGACGGAATGAAAACTTTAATAATGTAAGATGCAAAAAACTCGACAAAAAATACTTAAGAAAATCTGACGACATAAAGGCTGTTGTAACCGGGGAGTCGCCGTAAAATCATTAAGATGCTAATAAAAACTTCCTTTTGTTACACAGAGACGAACTCCGGGAGCGACAAAAAAATATTCAAATAAAAACTCAATCGAGAGAGTGGAATGGGAAGCGGTAGCATGATTATTCTTCAAAACATAATGAAGAGAATTAATGTAAATATTCTTTTTGCTCGGAACTTTCCGCCCTCCGGAAAGTTTTATTTTACGGCGCGTCGTTTAACAGCCGTCCCTACTTATTGACATTCAATTCGGGGAAATTGATTTATGAAGATTGTCGCCTTAATTGTAAAAAGATTTTTATTTGCATCGATTGCAAATCTTAAATAAACTTACGGAAGTCTGATAAATCATTGTGTTCGTGTAATGTTGATTGATTTTAACTTAGCACTGTGATTTCATACTGTTTATGTTTACACTTTTAGTAAAACGATAAATTAAACGATATGTATTCAGCACTAAGGTATTTACATACACTTGCACTTGTCAATTATACACAATGAAATAAGATTAATATAATTAGTATGACGTCATAGGTATAGTAATAACAATCATTAAAATCTTAATATAATTTAGCTTTTTAGAAAGCAGGCACGATGGGTGTGCAATGTTGCATTATTGATTAGGCAGTGACAAGTGGAGCCGAGCCGAGGGCAGCAGCTGCAAGGACGTGATTACGCTGTCATGCCAACTGCGCTAACGCACGACAGCCGGAACAAACCTACTCACTTTTTATTCATTACCTTTATTAAATATCAATGATTTCGGGCCCTGCTTTTTATTAACGGCCGTGACATTTTAATATTTAATTTAATTGTAGCATTTCGTATTGTTCATTGTCCGTAAAGCAAATTAATTTTGCACTGTTTAAAATTTACTACGTACTCAAACTACATTTTAAACGAAATAAAATTAAAAGATTTACAAACCAGGATCCCCGCTTTTATTTCTACGTTATTGACTTTTTATCTATAATATATATCTACTGCCTTAGAAACACATACGCTCAAATCATGCTCAAAGTAAGTACCATCCCCTTTTTCTGGTCAGTATTTTTCGGGATTTGGAACAAAATATCCGTAAATAATTGGAATCTCTCGAGAGGAGTCGTCGTGGAAGGGTCCACGCAAGGTCCGGCACCTTTTTACGGTCGATAAAAATAATAAGTCGGAGTCACCCGCCCCCGGCGCAGGAGACCGCCCGCTCCTCCCACATTCGGACACCGCTCATTTTTTGTTCGCAACACTTTTCATTTGTCTCCAGCAACCGAAGTGAACACGATCCATACAAACAAACCTTTTATTTCGAGAACCAAAACAATACACATTTATTTATGTGTGCGGCTGGAGCGCGGCCGTAGAGACAACTTACTAACAGACATTAGGCCAACTTACACACATTAAAAGTTCCCGAATCGACACCTAATATGCAATCACATACTTTATACAAAATTTATCGTACCTATTACAAGATTCGCATTAAACTACCCAGAAAATCTTTAACCTAAGCTTTAAGCTTATAAAAGCTCGGCGCTAATGGCCGGATACCGGAAATTGCGCTCTCATATATCTCCCAACAGATTTATGAAAGTACCCACACATGAGCCGATGTCTCTTGGGCGCGCACACGTCATGACTAACATCTCACGTGCAAATACACACTCACACACGCTCAAACACACACACATGCTTAGAAACACCGACGCCGTTAAACTTTGACACTTATTAATTTAAAGGATCGTTAATTCTTGAGCATCCCAAGTAATGCTATGAAACTAAAACTATATTACACTAACTCTGTACGCGATCGGGAATCAAGTTTGACTTGGTACAACCTTTTGGTTTACGTGATATTGAAACAAGGAAAACACGACCTCTCCTGTATGTAAAGGAATACTAGAAATCACAAGTCATACATAAAGAGTGTTTGCTTCTTTAGTTAAATTTCGAAAAGCGGCCTCACTTGAAAAACTAGAAATATTTTCCGAGAATATTTTCGCACTACGGCTTATGCTACGCGCGTAGCAGTTCACTACATCGTAGCCGCGTAGCGGATAATCCGAGTCCAGCGGCGTAGTCTCACGCCTCCCGTAGCCGCTGATATGACTCTGATGGTCTTTCCTTGTCATGTTTAATGCATCTGTCAGCTCTGCATACATATTTTAATATAATGAGCTTTACGCCCCGCTCTATTTAAATATAAACAAATGGCATATTACACGGTAATTTTAAGTGTTCAATCGGGTGCCACTTGAATCTCTACAAAACAAGGCCGTAGCCGTTTGTTATTAGTTTAAACAATGTGGAACTAAACACGAAACAGCTATATCGACACCCTAAGTCAATTGTGAAAAGAATATTAGGTATTTTGGTGAGTGGAGGCTGTTTTTTTAGGATCGTAATCTTTTCCGCGTATCCCGTCTCAGCCCTCGCCGACACGTACCGGCCATTGTGACGCGGAATACGTCTTCCGCGGCGCTTCTTATATGAGCGTTACAAGTGCTTTCTAAATAATCTAAGTCCAGTCGAAGAGAGCGTATTGTATTGACACAGTGGAGTGGTGGCCGGCCGTATAATGCGGTGTGCATGTGTGCGTGTGTGTGTGTGCACGCCGCGGCGCTGTGTGCGTCCACGCTTGATAGAATAAGCAAGTCGTCCGGCGCCGTGGGGGGGCGGGGTCCGTCGCCCCCTTAAGTATCTTCAAGACTGGACCTCCACCACCCCCTGCCCACTACACGTCTTCTGTAGCACTTCCCGTAGCCACATCGGGCTCTAATGGGCCTTTATGTTATGTTGTAAAGATACTTTTGTCATAATATATTATTTACGTTGGCACTTACTAGCATTTCAGGGTACATAGGGAGCCAGTATTTTATTTATGTGTCTCATAGTATAATTATAATAACTACAAACCAAGCAACAAATTCATATATCAAAATTGGAGAATACTGTTTAAAGAAAACGTTTTTTTTCCTTTTTTAAAGTTTTTTTAAGTGGCTCATATTATTATATTAAGCACTACACAATCATTTTTGGTTATTTTAACATTATTTGATGCCAGCCCCGAAGATGTTGCAGTATTAGTCTTGGAGTTCGTTGGTTCGATACAGGCACCATACTTAAAGTCTCAGTGTAAATTATTAGTTAACTTTTCGAGTCTGATTTGTTGAGGGTCAACTCTTTGTGTCTCTAAAGGAAATCGTTGATCCTGATTGTCATAACACCATAAACATAGAAATTGTATACCAGATAACGGGAAGCAGTGTTTAACTGTATATGCTATATGCGTAACTATACCTTACGGGCATATTATGATAATGACTGGTACTGTCCAAATAACCAGTATACTTATAAAAACTCAGTGGATCCTTTATACCGTTTAATTGTCTCATAACCTTAATTCACCACGGATTGCCGCAAGAAACAACTCGAATACACGACGAAATGGCACGACTAGTCGATGAAATCGCATCGTTTTCGTATATCTATTATGCAAACCTACCAAACTGCTTCGTCAACATGATATAAAAAAATAATATTGTAATGTTTAATATATGTAACAATATGAAAAAATTCACCATCAACCACAATTCTTTTAGTTTCACTAAGCAGTCTACTTGTTATATGCAGACCAATGCCCAAACCACAAACACAGCATAATATTTAAAAATATAACCACCGTTTTAGCAACACATGCATTTCTCGCATTACTGGAATAATTTACAGCGACATTTAAAAACGTTAAATCAGACTCCCCGTTCGTTCCACTACGGCACATTAACTTAGTGCTCCTTCAGCAAAATGACTTTAAATTCATTCCATGGACGAGTAAAAATAAGCAGGATGCGCGAGCAGCGCTAGTTTATTAAGTTGCTTAAAATGTCAGCAAGAGCGTGAGAGAGCGGGGCGTGCGAGCAAATCATATTAACTAGTGCACGCTACCTCCACTTCACTATTTCGTTGCTAATTCTCAACCTGGACGCACGTATAGTTACATTTCCATTTTGATCAGGAATACGTTACTTTGTACCTTTTAAGTTTACGTACGGAAGTTAGACTCTGCGCTATTAGTATAAAATATGTGTGCTATTGATTATTTTGTCGATAGGTCGATTTTCTACGATGTCCGATATCAGTATATTATTATGTTGGTTTACTTTTATATTTATTGCAAAATAACGACAAATGTGATGTAAAAACGTAAACTACAATAAGACGCTTAAGATAACAGATCGCAATTATTTAAATCGATACGTAACGTGGTTCACCATGTTTTACGGAAAAATAATCCCAGTAAATTTTAGCAGAGTAGACCCAAAATATTTAGTTTTCTAATCTAGATAAATATATTTTTTAAAGCTAAGTCTCATTCTGTTAATTATGGATAAATATAAACCTATGGTGATTTTGAAGCTTCAATAAAGAATAATGCACTTGAATTTTCCACTACCAAAGCTTATCGTTTTTGTCATTTAACAAACTTCAAAATAACTAAAGTTACCTTAGTCGGTTCTATCGAAACTATCCATCTAATTTCAAACTTTTGGCCATGTTTCGAGATTCCAATAAAACTAATAACATTATTATCCCGTGTCCCTTACAAATATCTTTCGAATCTCTCTACCTACTGACTTACTTTATTAAACATTAAAAATGGAACGTTCCCCACATAAAACGCGGTAACTATGTACAGAAAAACATTAAAGCGAACATTACCAACAGTAAGTACATAAGGTGCTCGAGCCAAAAGTTATGTCGAAATACTTCTAACGGGCGGGTGGTTGCTATGAGTAGATTTACAATAAATACACCAAACAAAGAAAAAGGAATCTCGCTGCGGGGAAAACTTCGGCTTTTGTACTCCGGTACACAGCTACGGCGAAGTGCTCGCTTTATAGGTAAAATATGTGATGTATGTGTATCGTGACGTACCTATATGATACGATACGAGAGTCATTTTAACGAGATTGTGTTGCGGGCTATGAATGAAAGTTTCATTCGCGTTGAGGTTTAATATGAAAGCGTCATGTAATTTTTTAATGATGCGCAAATGACGCATTAATAAGAATTGCCTCAAAGTTTTTGGATTACATATTATCTTAAAGTTTGGTTTGGTAAAAATCTGTGTGGTCGCCGGCATAGAATATATGTCTTCCCATGTCTTCCCATGGTTGTCGTAAGAGGCGACTAAGGGACATACAGCTGATGAATGGGCAACAGCATCTATCAGCTCAAAGATACTTATCATCGCACTGCGATCATCAATCCGCCTGCCAAGCGTAGTCATTATGGCAATATACTACGACCCTGGTTTTCCAAAGTGTGTTAAGATGAGGCCCATAGGCAGCGGTCTTAAACGGGCTGATAATTTTTTTTTTTAAAAACAACATTACACGCCATGTTTTTTTTAAATATTGAAAGCTCAAGTAATTAACATTATAGTCTTTAGTACTAAAATAGAATTATAAAAAAAAATGATAATAAAGCCTTTGATAAAAGGGTTCTCATTTTATTAATCATACAATCAATTCTAAACTATTAGCAATAAGGTAAATACTATTTAAGGAACACGGGTGACCTGCATAACACCACACTATTATGTTATGCAACAGTGTTGCTTTGATAACTTGATAAAAGTTACGTGGCCAATGCTGAGTGAGTTCATTGTACGTTTACTATAACTAATTATAGTAAACGTACCTACAATTAATCTTTTAGATCTTTTAGATAGACGAGATATAATGCAATTTTATACTATGAAAATCACAATATTTTTGGTGAATAAGTTGCGAGTAGATAAATGGAACTACACGAACAAGATTTTGCATAGTCAGTAATATAATTTTAAAATTATCCTGAAATTGTAAATATATACCTAACTTTAATTTTTTATGTACACATTATAAGTGTATCGTAAGTTATATGTGAAATTTCATAATGATAACATAAACTGTATGTGTTCGAAATATTATCTTATAAAATAATAATCTATTAAGATTCTTACAAAATACCAACATTCGAAGAACTAAACATCCATAGACTACAACCATATCGGGTACAAATCTGCGTTCTAAAATCAAAAACCAATATCAATCCAATTACAAACCGTTCTTCGAAGCAGAGCGTTTGACGAGCGCATAAAGAGTCTGTCTCGTCCAGATTTCAAATAGAACTCGTTCCAATAAGGTTGTCTGTTGGTGTCTTTACCTCATCCCTGAAGGGTTGATATGCGTCTCGTCGCCGGAGGCCGCCACCTGGTTGTGATATAATTGGACTTCAAAACTGCGCGGCGGCAATCCCCAATACTTCCGCGTGGCTTGCCGCTTGCCGCCCTCCTATTTATTTTGTCTGCGTTGTCTTTGCCGCTGTCACAGCTATGCCTTTTGAACGGTTTTCTATCGGATGTATTATGTTGACGGTATCAATTCGTTTCACCTAATACATGTACTATTATTTCGGCTTACGGAATCCCAAAAGTTTTTATTTCTATTGCAGAGGTAAATCGGTTTTCTTAGATCCCTTTTTTATTTCTATTGATAGAATGAATAAATGAGCCTCTCATGTTGGAGGTCTTTTTGAAATATAACTGGGATATGACAATTCTATTTATGTTTTTCTTATAGGAACAATGCTTCGTCACTCAGAAGTAACATATTAGGCTATATTTAAGAGGTTTCCACTGGAACTGGAGCTGAGTGTTATTAAGTTAGTTTCTAATTTAAACATAAAACCTACTTTTTCTTAATACTTTTTTTTACTAGCTGCGCCCCGCGGCTTTACCCGCGTCACTCTGCATCAGTGGGTCGGAGCGTGATATTTTGTAGCCTATATGTTAATCCAGCTTATAAACTATCCGCTTGCAAACTTTCAGCCAAATCCATTCAATAGTTTTTGCGTGAAAGAGTAACAAACATACATACATCCACACATACAAACTTTCGCATTTGTAATATTAGTAACATATAAGATTGCAATTCTAATTAATTGCTATAGTAGACCGACTTTCGATCTTAGAAACCCTGAATGTCCTTGATGTAAAACGAAATACCCAAAGTCAGCTCATGCAAATAGAAGTGCCGTTTCGGCCACTCGAGTGCCAAATCAAGAAAGAAACCCCCGCGCGGCGGTCGAGCGTCGTTCATGCCTCAATCAACTACTAGTTACGGGCCTTTGTACTATGAGAGCCTCTCAACCTCACCACACAAATTTTGTCAATAGTGAATACGTTGTTTACATTACCTAAGTGCATACGTAACGATAGGTCCAATTTGTTTGTATTACATAAAGTATTCAAAGCCAGTATACACCCTGTCCAAATGTAAATTAACACTAAACAACCATTGTATGCCGCAATAAATATGTGCATGTTATGTCGATATAATATACAGGCACAATAAGTCAACATATAAATCATCAAGTGGTGGGGTAATGCCATACTGTCCAGGGAACAAAACGTCAGACGTGCACAGCCCGTTGCAAGCGACTTAAGATCGACATTCCAAATATGAAAATAAAAAGAAAATAAGCTCTCCCTGACCGTTCCTCCAATCGCGCACCTCGCTTTTATTACATCCATAAATTCATCATATCGGAGCGTCGGCGGCGGTCGCCATTGGCCGCGGGAAGAGGACCGCGGGTGCCTCTCACTCGCACCTCCTTCATATTAATATTGAATTTTTCTCGACCCCCGCCCGCCACCCTCGCGGGAGGCTCTACACTCGCTCGCCCCCGTATTGTTGTTATCTTTAATGTTGTGGAAAACGCGTTTTCTTGTGTCGTTAACTTTTATATTGCACGAGTGATACTTTTACGGGTTTTGATACATAACTTATGCCAGGGCTTTTATCGAGATACTATTTATGCTGGAACACTCCATATGTATATTTACATAATATACAAATCCATATTTATGTAATTTCACAAATAATTAATTATCAAATGTAATTTATCGAAAATCAACGAATAGTACCACTATTATATCTAATACATAGATTCACTCTATTTTATATTCAAATTACTTACCAGATAAATGTATCAATTACCTAATATGTATATAATTCCAACTGAAGTATACCTACATAATATCAATCTAACATACAATAATAGCAACAATCGCAATATAATCTCTCTTTGTTGTATAATGTTACCAGAATCAAAACAGAAACAAAGAACATAATAAATTAATCACTTTGGAAAGGGGTTGGAATTCTCCCCTTTAATGTTTTCCTTTGGTGCATTGTCTGCCTGCCAAAATTAAAAAAAGAGGAAACAACCCGTCTCCGTTTTTAAACGACGGTGACCTTTCTCTATTCGTCTCTGACTTTATAAGCTCATTACTCCCTTGGTTATCGCCTTTCGGGCTTCCTACCTGAAATTCTAAAACATTTTAATCCACGATATATTAAACCATAAATTAACTAATGGTCGTTATAAAAAGCACAGTCATCCTTCATCACTATTCCGTAAAGATTATAATATAATGTAGGTACATTGTTACAACATTGCTCAATCAGTTCATTTACGTACAATTTCCCAATCAGTTCTTACTACGAGTACATTTACTCTAGTAGCTATAGTTAACAAACAAAACGTATTCGGATTTCCACACAAGATCATTCAAAACTTTCCACATTCACTAAGTACTACGCTACATAACAAACACTCAACTGCGCAAGTTTTTATTTTCATGTAGAAAAGAAAATACATGGAATCTTTTTAAATTCCCACCCTTATATTTCAAAGCTCAAAAGAAATCGCTAGCAATATCTGTCTGAAAAATATATCGGATTGCTTTGTCGCAGCTTTGGAAATCGAAATCTATTTTCCTTCAAATCTAAGTGAATCCCGTGTGGATTGGAAATGTACCCTTTACCTACCGCCGGGCGAGGCAATTGATATTCCAACAATACAATGTATGAATAAAATATAAACTGAGTTCCTATCAGGCTTGTTCCTCGCGATCGCCGTATGGATTTTGAAGAAATCTCTTTATCATTTACAGTAAACAACAGTGGAGATTCGGATAACCAAGGATTCGTTAATAATTAATATATTACTCGAGTTTATACTACTACTCGGGGTTATGCTTTACTCGTCGTAAAGCCTAGACGAAATAATATTGGTAGACGAATTTTGTTGAATATCTTTTGTGTGAAGAGTGAGGATACATCGAAGTGTGCTGAACAATCTCATTGTTTACTCGCTGAAATTGAGAGCAGTGATTTGACAAGCCGTGTTTTTTCTTGTTCATTTACAACCTACGGTGGACTGAAATGAAATTGAGATGGGATTATTTCTTAGAACTGATTTCAATACTAATATGCTTCTGATTTTGGGAACTCTGTTTTTTTTGTTATGAGTTAAACAAATTCATCAATCATGAAAATAATACGTAGAAATTGTTTAAAATAAATATGTTTTATGATTTATTAATGTTAAGTTACGACTATAACTCAGATTATCCCACTTCCTTCCAACGAAAGTTGATAGATATGGCTGGATGGATGTATGAATGTTTGTTACTCATTCTTGCAATAACTACTGCATCGATTTTTCCGATATTTTATAAGCTGTACAGGCATCGTTTATAAGCTGCATTAACATTTAAAGAGTATTCAAATATTCTACGAATTCAAAAAAGTTAAGTAGTAGTTAATAAGATTGCAAATAACATAGCATGTAACATATTAAATATTCTAAACATTTTAGTACAAGCCTATGCTTGTACTAAAATGTTTAGAATATTATTAATATAAAGCTACCTATGTAGCTTTTTAATTAATATTGAAATTCAATCCGGCTTTACTGACCATCTACACAAAGCATATTATAGAATGCAAATATGGGAACGAACACAGATGAACTCTCTGTTCGCTCATACTCACAGTCTGATGGGTTGGCATTCGACAAACATGTGTTCGACCAAGTGTAACAAAACGTTTTCTGCTAACACTAGTTAGAACTCAGTTTCTTAGATGGAATTAATTATTTTTTAGATGAAAATGAGTCCAGAAGGTTACGTAACGATATAGATAAGAATACGTCTACATTACTGTAGACGACCTATTTTATTGTTACTGTAGGTATTATATGAGCTATAAATTGGCATATTTAAAATAAAATATTTTAAATGCGTGTATAATAAACGCGAAAACATTTAAATCGAAATAACTATCAGTCTAGAGGTCAACAACATTGAAAAGTTTTCTTTATGTTATATATAATAAAAAAACACATATTACAATATCGATGAAACGGAGTATTCCTCATTCAGCACCAATTTTTTGAGCACCTAAAGTTTAAGCATCAAAACTATTCTGAAACAGGAATGATTTTTCGCTAGTATATTTAACCGATACAGGTTTTTGGTATCTCTGGACTTCGTATTCGAAATATTGCTTATTTATTTTGGCATTTACCTCATTATTCATTTTAATGACTATAAAATATCTTACTTCGAGTCACGGAAGCAGTGTAACGGAGCACGGAGATACAAACCTAATATCCTATTTTCGTTCTAACAAAAATCCTTAGAGCTATTACAACTAAAAATATACGTACTTATTTTGTGAACTTATTGTACAATACTCTTATAAAAACTTCTAGAGCCAAATGTTTGTCCAGCGTATCTTCTCATATAGTCATCTTAATGCTCACTGCGATACCTAGTGTTAGTTAGCGGCACTTACTACGGGGAAAAGTAATCGGACAATGAACTTGTTCACGCGACTAGTTCTCAGCCCGCACAATAGGTGTCGCCACTTTCATTCCTGATTCAAATTAAATAGACTATGAAGAAAAATGCAATATTTTTTATACTACTGCTGAGAATAAATTATTCTGTAGTTTTTATTATATTGTCAGTAATAATTAGCGGTTTATTAATTGTAGTTTTCCATTATTTAACATTGTGTTAACGGAGCGAATTCAATCTGATTAGATAGCATTTTTTATGAGTTGTTTTGTGTTTACCTCTTACAAAGAAAAGTATTGACTGTTTATGGAAAATGTAAAGGTATAACATATTTTTTTAATAAACAGCCGTGTTTTCTTTGCATTATTATTTAATATCTACTATGGCAGCGTGATGAACATCTCTATGTTCATAACGTTCCCATAGTATAGACCTCTCTAGGTCTATAGGTTATAATGTAAAACAAGATTTGTTTGTAGTTAATGATGTTTTAGCGCTGTAGTTCCTTTTCTGTAATTGCGTCCTTTCTATCCATGGGTATTAGCGTTGAGGGGAGATAGGATTAGTGGGAATCATCCAGATATAGATCTGATTTGATCATACTACAAGATAACGGAATTACACAGTCCATCTGTTATTTCCGTGGCCAAGACGTTAATATACTGTTCTATGTTAGGAAATACAACAATTGGTACGTGGTAGTATTTAAAACACTATGAGTATAATTGTTATAATGTCTGCACCATACATTATACTAAGCCTTCTGTAGCCTATATGTTATTCCAACTTATATACTATCCACGTGCTACTCTTCCATCCATATACATACTGTAAATTTTGCGTGAAAGAGTAACACAAACATCCATCCATCTGTACTCACAAACTTTCGTATTAATAAGGATATGTTCAGTGTTGTTGTTGACTACCTCCGTAGCGTAGCGGTATTTGGCTCGCTGTAAGTCTCGGAGGTCGTGAGTTCGATCACCACACCGCACAATAAATCTTTGTGTACATTCTAAGATTTCTTTCCGGGTCTGGTTGGTTGAGGGACTAAACTCCATTCCTCGGCAAGCACGTTAAGCCGTTGGTGCCGATTGTTATAACATCATCTATAATAATCGTATATCAGGGAACGGGTAGCAGCGTTTCCCTGTGTATTACAACATAATACTGCGGTCAGTAATCCGCCTGCCAAGCGTGGTGACTATAGCAAAAACCCTCCCTCTGGAGAAGGCCCATGATCAGCAGTGGACGTTGTACAGGCTGATGATGATGATGATCCTTGTATATAAACTATGTTATATTCATGGGTATCTTTTCATACAATAATATGGTCGAGCTCCGCGTCATCTACAAGGTTTATGAGACCGAAATCCAAACGATCGAATCGCTCGTTCCAATCAACCAATGAATGCTCGTAATTTTTAAATAGAAACGCTTCACGTGACAACTGTCAAGTACTATACATTTGCGTTAGCTATTTTATGCTAGCGATTGTCCGCTGTATTGGTATTTTGTCTAGGCCCTCAGGACGGACCAATAACTACTTAAACTCGCCATAATAGCACCATATTACATTATCGCAAAAAAGAATTAGCTATGCCGTGTACTATGTTTTAGAACTAATTCTCGTTGACAGCTTATGTCAAAATGTTAGCCGGCTTTCGTTCCAAAAATCGTATTATCGGTTAAAGAAATTGGAGCTATGCTGAATCAAGTAGATACACTTGATCCAGCATAGCTCCAATTTCTTTGAAAATAATCTACCTATGTTGAAAAATAAATCATAATTAAAAAAAAAGTTTTTCTTTTACAGACTAGGCATTTATTAGACTGCCTACTTAATGACATAAATACTTATAGCAAAATAAATGCAATAAAGTTAGTAGGCGGCGTACTAATAAAGGTGGTAGGTTGGTATCGTAATTTTCTTTATTGTTGCTTACCGCGACGGGTGCTAACAAATCCTGTAGGGTTATTCTGAACACCACTTCGGCACTCCACTTTATAAAATGATACCGTTCTATAAGATAGAATAAAAATAATGCTTAAAAGAAAAATAGTAAAAATGTAGGTATTCAAAATGACCTAGTAGAAAAGGTGACATATATTTCGTTACTTAATTTAAGTAAATAAAGTAACGAAGTATATGTCACTAATTTTATACAAATGTTATTTCTTTTACCCGGTACAACAAAATACATCTCAATTAAATAATTGCGATGTATTTTTTTGTCCCGGTTCGAATTGAACCCAGAACCACGGCCGTAACCACTGAGGCACCGGTGCAAAACACTTTAAGTGTTATGCATTTAAAGTTAGGCACTTAATAATATTATGTAATATCAAAATATACAAAAATTATGATCTTCGTATTATGAAGCGTTCCCGTTGTATCAACAAAAATAGTATCACAAATTCTTATATCAACAAAACTATTCCCTTTATATCACCAATGCCTATTTTGCTAGGTGATACTACGCCACAACAAAAATAAATTACATTTTATTCCTTTTGTATCACCAATGTTTAAGGATGTGGTTGAATATAAAACATATCGATAAAATATAAAATATCGTTTTCATAATGAACATCAAAAATATCGCCAATAAATATGGGCATTGGTAATATAAAGGGAATAGTTTCGATGATATAAGAATTAGTGACACAACGGGAATGCTTCCATATTAGAAGTTGTTAATCATTCCCATTTTTGTCAGATTGGGTTATTGAAGTGGAATTTAAAGGCGATAAATTAAAAATATACATTTTAATAAATAAGATCAGTAGAATATTTGTAAGTTAAACTATACTTGGCTTTAAATGTTTGCTTATCGCTTATTTTAAATATTTATAAGTATCGGTAATCGCAAGTAACGAATGTTTATCTTTGTACAGGTGTACATAATACAGCGGTTGCTAACCCGCCTACTAAGCGTGGTGAATTCAGAAAAAGCCCCTTCAAGGCAGACGATGTTCAACAATGGACGTTATATGGGATAATATTACGAATTTTAAAAGTCACACTGTTGGGTGAAGTGTGTTTAGAAACAAATTATATGGTATGTATTGGTACCAAGCTTTTATTTCAAACATATAAGAATAGCATATGAAAGCAAACAAAAACAAAAGTAAAATCAGCAGAATCGAAAAGTAATCGCAATTGCAAAACATTCGGAATAATCCTGTGTCTCAGTCCGCGTCCCCCTCTCATTTAGCTGTCGGAGAGTTATTTAATACTGCGAGTGACCCCGGCCTCGCAAACTAAATGTATTGAACACATCTGCCGGACAAGATGCGCTCCAACGCTATAAATTAAATAATTTAAATTTATTTCCTTCCCATTACGTAGATACATTGTTTTCGCTTGAAATTTGGTGATGTTTATTAGTTACTTTGCTTTTGGACTATTGTAATTGATAACGGTACATAGGTACCGTATTGAACTTTCCCTATCTATACATTCGTATTAATAGAGAAGTTTCAATACAGAAAAAAATGTTAATATACTGTTGATGTAAACCTGTAAGATATCCGGACATAACTTGCATCATATAAAAAAAGCGTCAATAATTAAAAATTGTTAATTAAAGATTTGACGACCTCCGTGGCGTAGCGGTATTCGGCTCGCTCTAAATCTCAGAGGTCGCTGGTTCGATCCCCACGCTGGACAAGAAAATATTTGTGTAGATTCTTAATTATCTTTCCGGGTCTGGTTGACTAAAGGACTACCCTCCGTGCCTCGGAAAGCGCGTTAAGCCGTTTATCCTAATTGTTATAACATCATCTGTAACAATCGTTTACCAGGGAACGGGCAGCAGCGTTTCCTAGTGTGCTACAACATAATACTGCGGTCACCAATCTGCCTGCCAAGCGTGGTCATTAAGCAGTGGATATTATACGGGCTGATAATGAAATAAAGATTTGTTTATGAAAAAAAAGGAGATTTTACAGCTTGAAGGAACATGTTGAAATTAAAAGAAGTAAATTTTTATTCGTTAAAACATGTGGATTCATACATAGTGCTTTTGTTTTTTCTTACATCTAGAGGTAATTAACACTGATTAAAAAATAATAAACATTATACGGAATTACTTTAGTAAAATAGCTATTTTCTTAGGAGAAATCAAACATGTTTATTATTTCTAAACTGTAGTAAAATCTAAATGTATAAAAACGAAGCGACAGTATGTTATGAAATCCTATACCAAAGTAAAACGTAACAAGATAAAAGTTCCCATGAGTAATATGTCGCAATGCATGATTAATAGAGTCAAAGTAGTTCGAAAGCAATGCTTAGAATAAGCACGCGTCCAGTATCCGTAATCTTTCAACATCTTTAATAAAATAGTCGGCAGTAGTGTTGTATGTCCGGTATCTTATGAATTAAATATGAGCGCTTTATTCGATTCCCGAGTCCCTCGATATCTGATAATAAAAAAGAAATTTATCGCGCACATACGAGAAGCAGAGGCCTCATCGGCCGCTATTTTTTACGGCATCGGGGTCTTTCCATCGGCTATCACTTCATAGCGACCCCTGTCCGAACGTTCGATGACAGAATTATTTATCAGTTTGAAAAATGACGGGAAATTGAATGTAGTCGCAATGTTTACAACGCATTTTCTGTCCAGCGTCCTCGGGGGCTCCTTCCCTCGCGTTCTGATGTCCACTTTTCAAAGAGACCGCTCGGACGAGGGTCGAAAAAGTGTCCCCAGAGTAAAAAATAAAAAATATATATATTGTATCTTCGCTCAACAAATGTTACATTACGCGAATAAGGTAGATTACAAAGAAAATGTCGTAAGAGACGAAAACGATGGGAAGTGCGGAGGACGGTACTTTATTCATTTTGTGTCTATAATTGTTTAGCGCTCTGGGACAGCATTACGGTATGACGCAATCTATTTGAGTGAGTCGAGCCATGTGTCCACTCGAGCACCACCCCACCAGACCTTACATATTGCGCCTCAACTTAGTCATTTCAGATTCCAATTACAAGAGTAGGTAAATACAATTTGTATCTATCAAATCTAATTACTTTTTATTACTTTATGTTTAGTGGCGCTATCATATATAGGCAATAAGGGGACATGTACAAAGGTTCATGTATTCAGTTTGTACTTTATTACCTGTATGTACGTAAGCATGTGTGTGCGTGTATATATTATAGCACCCATGGCCGCTCGTAAAAATGTTTTATTCACCCCATACGGCGTCGTAAAAGGCGTAATAACGCGAGGAGGTATCGTGGAAGCAATTACCGATCTGTTATAGTTTGTTACAAAGGCGCTTGTTTATTATCGTTTTATTATCAACTCATTTGCTGAACAAGGATGCCGTTTAATTCAATACGCTTTTATTACAACAATATCTAAACAATTAGGGAGGAAACGAGCTAGTTTGTAAATAATTTGATTTAAGTCTAAATTTACATTAAATTCAGTACCTAGTAACAAATAAATAATCAAATAATTCAAAATGATAAGCAGCTTTATAAGTATAAAAGGTTAAAGATATTAAATCAGTATTATCGCTAAAAGATACCCAACTACGGTAGGCTCGGTAAAGTCAAAATGAAAGTTGCGCAACAAATCCTTATCTACGTTTCAGGTCACGATTCTGCAAAATCGACGAAAATAAAATCAAACGTTCCTCCGCTCACAGACGAAATGGAAAATGTGATATTGGATGGGAGACGTTCATGTCATCATAAGACTCACTCCGCTGACGACCAGCTCGTCGACTATGTAAATGTACTCGCGTCACTTGTGCAATGTCAACGAAAACTTTTTACTTTGATTTATTCTCTTTTCTGAGATTGTAAATACATCTATGTTTAAAACAGTACAAGTACTTACTAACGTTATGAGTATAAAGAGATTTTTACTACTATCTTATTTCACAGTTTATTTTGTAGACGACGATTATCGGTGCGAATAAAGACACAAGATATAACTAGGATTAAACAGATGAAAAAATAGTTTAACTATATTATTTACTAGCTGTCCCACACGCTTTCATCCGTTCACAAATAATATAAGTAGCTCTTTGTTGGTATAAGAATTTTCAAATTCGGTATTCGGTTTAGTAGAATTAAGTATATCCAAAGCTAACCAGAAAAAGATTAGTAATATCAACACAACATTATAACTATTTTTTTTGGAAAACCAAAATAAACGCCAACGAACCCGTCTTCTAACTACCTATAGATAGTTTCAAAGGTGATATAAATGTATTCTATACTAGCGGCCCGCCCCGGCTTCGCACGGCTGGCACTTTCATAGCCTATGTTACTCAGGGATAATGTAGCATTCTAATGGTGAAATAATTATCTAAATTCGTTTAGAAGTTTTTGAATGTATTTGATATAAACATATAAAAATACAAAACTTTTCTTTTGTATAATATTAGTATAGATAGTACCTACACAGAATAATATGATTGGCTTTATAATAGAAAAAATATATTATATAGATTAATTACATTTTAGTTGCCTACATTTACACTGCTTAAGCCCCTTATTACCTTTTGTGAGAATTGTGAGTGATTCTAATAGCTATAAAAGGTGCTTCTAAAATATATGCCATCCTTTAAACCGCAGTTAGTATCATGTGTAATGATAAAACTAGGATAAAAACACATAGTACACGCACTAAGTGAGGCACCTCTTACTCTACGCCAAGAAGTGCGACCAACAAAGTTCAGACCGAAAAATATTTTTTATTTATTCAGAAGTTTCCACTAACGTAATACCTAACGTCACTTCACGACCTGACACTATCTCATGTTAAAGGCAAATATTTTAAGAGTACCTTTTACATTTTATAATCGTTGATAAGCCCTTTAACACGTTACGTGTACGAAAATTAACCTTAAAGGTTCATTAAAATAAAACTTTACAACAAGAAATTTTAGTGTTTTTATACGCATAAGATAAACACAAAAATAAATGGAATGATTTACTTATTGCAATTGTATACCAACATTACACATAACACTCATATTTATGTTAACTGTGTTGAACATTTATGTTAGTGTAGGTTACCAATATAATAAGATATAACAATAGTAAAAAAACAGTACTGAGTATAGAGTTTTAAAATAAACTTCAATGTAAATAATCCAAAGTAGGTACTTAATATGAGCTTAATATTGTTGCTACTGTATATTTGAGAACTATATTATTATATACAGTCAAAGGTGCTACGAGCACTCAATAATATTATTGATTCAACTTTCTCCAATTCTAAACTAATCTTGGATTTCTTTATTTTAGTCGACTAAAATTTTCATCGTTTTCCAACTTTATTTTAGTTTCTTCATTACTTTGTAGACAAAAACTATTTTCATATACGAATCGTCAAAAACCAATATGTACCTAAAAGAGAATTCAAAGATCAAAGTATTTTCAATTTCCAATGTTTATGCCATTGGAAATTGAAAACTACTTTATTATAAAATACTCTGTACAAATAACAACTAACATATTATAGGTACTCGTTACATGGGTATGATGTTTTAAAGCCTAAGTCTACATTTTCCCCTTATAGAGGCCCACCCTACAGTTACTTAACAAAGTTACAATAACTCATCATTAATTACACTGTACAGAACCATTATATCTTATGAATGTTATAAGTAATCACAGTAGGGACCGTCATTGTATAACGACTTCATATGCAAATTAATCAAACAATCTTAAACCTCATAAAAAAGTTTAACCTTTGAACTCAAGAAATAGTGTCTTAAAGTCTTAGTTGCCTAAGGCTAACAACATTGCGAGCGTATGGCAAATATATAAAACATAACCGATAATTCACCCAAGGGCTTACACCTGATAGGCCTTGAGATATGTACACCCCATTATATTCATAACTCTATATCATAAAATCCGCCCGCCCTACAAGGAAAAGTGACGGTTGCATTTCCTTAACGCCGCCTACAATATCATAACGAGCGCGGATTGGCCGATATTACTTGATATAATATCATATCGCGTTAGGATTGGGCGACCAAGCGCCCTCCGCCCTCTGCACCGAACGCCTTTCATTAAAGGCTAGTGCACCGCAGTAGATGGTCGACGTCGTTATAATAAGTTTTACGTCGGAGTGTGCCTTCCCGTGCTTCAATAAATATGTCGGGCGGCGGCCGGCGCCCCCGCCCGCCGAGTATGAGCGGTAGAAAACGCCGACGACCGACCGCCGACCGCCCGAGCCGGATCAATAATAATACTCGCCCATATCTGCAGTGGACTGGATCTGCTTGAGAAAGCCCCCCCGGCCCCGCCGCTACACAAACAATATAAATCATTTTCTCGGAGCTGAAGCCGCGGCCACACGCAACCCGCATCCGGCCGCGCTCCTACCGAGCGCTGCCCGCACTCGCTGCCCGCTGCGACCCGGCGCGCCCGCTCCACAACATTATATACCGACCCATAACAACATTTGAACATTTTTAAATATGTACTAAAATATTATTAATATCTTAATCACGTTTACTTATTTTTGTAATTAGATACAAAGCAGATTTGAAATGAATAACTTAGGCATTTCAAATAAATACAATTAGTATCGTCATTTTCTCCCCTAACTTTAAACAAATGGTACAGTTGTAACAAATTTATTTGAAAAAGTTCAATGAACTCGTTTCTCGATCTATTGTCAATGAAAATGAAATGCTATAGGAATAAACTACTACATTGATACTTTTTCATAAATTACGTTTTTCTTTCAAAGGTTTCTAGTTCAGACTTTATCATTCCAGCTGAATAGAAATAAATTATTATAGTTCCAGTAAGATATGTTGTTTGTAGCAAAAATCAACAAACAGTAACAGGTGGTTAAGCCATCGTTAAAGAACACCATTAAGACAAACCACTCAGTCCTTAACTACTTTTAGAACACGTAGGACAATAGGGAGCTTCTAGTCGTTTTCTTTTCTAAGTTAGTCACGAGATGTTTTTTTTTTTTGGAAAATGTATCATAGTTGAATTTTGGACCGAGTCTGCATAATAAAAGAGCCCTAATACGAACGATGTATAAGACTTTTTATCTTAGTACAAGTTCTCTTATCTAAATATATGCGATACCTACGTTTACTAATAAACATAGGTATCGCATATATTTGCGAACACGTAAATAGTAAACAATGTTTTCCCGCCTGATTTGATTGGGTCATGGAGGAGAGACTCAATGTAGTTTGCGGATAAAAGCGTAAATATAAATTTCCTCATAAAAAAAAAATGGTTTAGCACACTACATATCGAAAATTATACGCATGCCGCAAGAAGAGGTGTGAATAAGAAAATAGAACATAATTTAAAAAAAATAGTCGGTATTGTGAGTATTACAGATTGACTTCTCGTAAACATACAATTTTGTGGTCTGTCCCATACATATCTCGTGCCGGCCTCGTTCTGGTATTAGATTACTCGCTTCCGGAGCTTTTATTTTTATGGCTGAATATACGTGGCAACATGGCTTTTAAAAACATAATTCAATTCAGAACTAGGTAGGTAAGTAGGTACTACTGCCAGCGATAAATATAACATATTCGCTCTTTTTTTAAATATTTTACAGTTTAAAAACATAAACGTCTTAATTTTTTATCTAATTATAGTGGGCAGTTTAAGCATCTAAAATTTAAAAAGTAGGTTCAATTTGATCTATGTAAATAGATTTTATATATAAACTTAATTTTCCTCAAATCTATCATCATAGGAATACAACAATGCTAAAGCATGTAC
The DNA here is from genome assembly GCA_947037095.2 of Nycteola revayana. Taxonomy (NCBI): domain Eukaryota; kingdom Metazoa; phylum Arthropoda; class Insecta; order Lepidoptera; family Nolidae; genus Nycteola; species Nycteola revayana. Next base: position 14,005,119 of record OX344846.2, on the reverse strand, counting down.
CTGTGTTATATTATATACCTACCTATGAAACACGTCGATCGGGTTCATAGCAATACTGAGCAAGCGAACTTTGTACAATTTATCAAATTGAGTTACCGAGGGGCAATATCGCAGAGCGAACGCAATATTGCAGCGCGTGACCGCGTCTGCAATACGCGCTCAATACATCGGCCGGCGCCGGGCCCGCACGTCCGCCGCCCGCCGCCCCCGCCCGTCTTCTAGCCGCCCCGGCCCCCGCCCGCCCAACTGACCACCTAGATATTTAGCTAACAATGGGTCGCCGCGAGCGACGGCTCCGGCGTGCGCCGTCCCGCTCAGCGCCGCGGCCGCCGCGCGCGCCCGACAGGGACCGCCGAGCCTCCGGTCATCGCTATATTTATTGGCGACGCTCATAAGTACGCGGGTCAGGTTATAAGTTTGTACGAAATGAATGGCCGAGGCACGTAGGAGGCGAGCGCCCGTCGCTTAACAAGAAAGCACCTCCACCAGAAACTTGGCAGGGGGGCCGTCACCCTCCTACGTTGGCGTTATAATTAAAAAACAAAAGAATACAGAGCCACTCAGCCTCTTGCCCGCCGACGTTGCTCGTTCGACTTTCATGCGAAAAAATGCAACGACTGACAATTAAATACAAAAGAAGAATGCAGAATTCTACAAAATTAGGAACTTTCTTTATTGGAGACGCTTCAACACTAATTAGGTTTTATCAAATTCTTAAAGTGTCATTGTAATAATCAAATGTCTCTTAGTTTATTTTTGTTCAGAAACAAAATAAAAAATAAACAGATTTAAGGTTTTTATTTGCAAGTTCCTATTTAGCGGTTCCGGTACATTATATAATCTAGTTAACCCGTTTTTTTTTTTTGAAGCGACGTTCTTATGTCAGGTACCGCAGTACTTATAGTGTTTTTAATAACCTGATAGATGCTGCTGCCAGAAATCCAGTAGGTAACTATCAAGTAAGTAACAACAAAGAACTTCCTTTTCAAGACCATCAACCAACCAAATCGACAGAGAAAATCTTTGATTTTCAATAAAGGTATTTTATTTCTCGGGAAACGAACCTTCGTGTCTGAAGTAGGCTACGCTTATAGCGCTAGCGATATGAGATGATGGGATAGGAATTGTTCGCAGAAAAGACTGTAACTTGGCTTTTGGGGTGAAATTAAAATAATGTTAATATTTTATTTTTATCTTTAGAGTTTAATAACAGCAAAAACATTTTAATAAATTAGATTATGTTAATCTGTTTATTTGTTAGTCTGTTATGGGTTTTTTTTTTATTGTCAGTTTAAAATTATTAGACGAACTTTACTTAACTTTAATTTAATTTTCTTATTTTCTCATTCATTACCTAATTTAAATCACATAACGTTCCAATATTAAAGACTAATTTATAAATTATTACATCAGTGCCCCTGCTACGTACCTACCTACCATTATTTTTTTCAAAGCCATTTCGGTCATTTTATTATTATTATTTATATGAATGATATCTTGTGTTTATATGTTTTCAAATATTTTCATTTTGTTTTTCGGTTTAAGGCACCACTAAAATAAAAGTTTCAGTATAATGTGAGTATGCTTCGTTTCACTACACGCAGCATAGATTAATAACTCAGATAACTTTGATTTGGGACCAAATGAATGTAATAAATAAAGCATCAGCCCCATGTGTTGTGCGGCGGTCATCTCAGCTCACGCGGAGCGCTTCTATTACAAATACCATTACGGAGTTCGCAGATGACCGCACGGTTTTATAATGCGAAGGCACCGTCGTGCGCCCCTCGCCCCGCAGCCTCCGCCCCGTGCCCCTCGCTCGCTCCCTTGACCATCGACCGACAATTGTAAATGGCACATAAAATAAATGAATGTGCAGCGGGACTCGCCTCTGCAGCAGACAATATAAATTACGACCGGACGATTATATTCCGGCGGGAATGAAACGTTTTCCTTCAGATATACACTTTACATTGCGCGCCGGGAAGCCTCTCTGTATAAATTCACGGCAGCCCACCGCCCGCTCTCGTTAGCCGTGCGTGTAATTACCTACCGTTTTTAGGAACTAACTTTGATTAGACATTTGTACACTAACTTAGGTTGTTTAGACTGATTTATGATATCCCTTAAGCACTCAGTTAATATTTATAACACTAAAATCTGCGTAATGCAAGAATTAATTAGAACAGGTAAGTCTAAATAGATTGACTTTGGTATCGAACATAATTGCCACATTAGACTTTACAGTAAATTTACTTGGTTGCGTGAAGACGGTTAAGAATTATTGCCTTTTTAAAGCACATGAAACGTAATGTTAAATTTATAAGTACCTATTTAATATGAACATTACAAGTGAACTTATAATAAATAGTCACCGTTTCACCAATATTTTAAGACATTACTTTCGTTTTTGTAGATATAAAAAATTGTATAAACCTCCACTAAATCTCATTCTTTAATCTTCCTTTTAATTACGGCAACGTCCTTCTCAAATTAATTTATCGATAGATGTTAATCTCAACATTCCGTATTTCTTTGAAATCCAATAAAAGTGTAAGAATACAGTTAATAGCACACTTCTAATAACATTCCATTAATCTTGCTAATTTAAATTTATGGCACAATTAGGGTGGCTGATCGCTCTCCGATCGAGCACAGTGGCGTCGTACTTATATCATTGCAAATCTTTACTACACGTTTATAGGTAGGTATAAAAATAATTTCTCATTTGTACAAGTTGTTTGTTATGATGCTATCTAGATTTAATAACTACTAAGTAAATACTGTAAGTTATTGTTAAGTTTGGTATTTATATTTTGTTGTAGAATAATATATCTACATGATTATTTGTAAAGTCAGCGAACATTATAATACTGTTTTAAATTGTTGGATACAATTTAACTTAGGTATTAATTAATTCTGTAAACAAAAATGTTAAAAATACTTGATTATTTTACGGCGTTAAACATTCCAGTTTGTGTATTCTATTTGTGTTTCTCGAAACCACGAAAAGCATTAAGTTCCAGTTCCATAAAATAGATGATAACCCTCCCTAGAACTGAAACTTCTAGATAGTTAGGAAGAAGATCTTTCTTTCATATGTAAAAGTAATGTTATCGGTTCAATATTGAGCTTTTCTTTGAATATAGAATGAAGATATGTTTAATGTTGCAAATGTTTTGCAAAAAGTCCTATGAAATAAAAACTTTATCTCTATTATTTTTACTTTTTCTACAACAATTTAATGTGGCATGTCCAATTACATCAGAACAACAGGTAATAACTGCGTAATTAGAACTATAAATTACCTTTCTACATAGACATTGATAAAACTAAATAGACTAATCACGAGCGGAATGAGTCATTCGATATCGTAGACCAGTCATTTGGTCAGTGTCGCAAAACTAATGACACATAATGACGGCCGGTGGCTAGGGGGTTGGGAGGACCACGCGTACGTTCGGCCGCGGCGTACGATACTCGCTCGTAAGACTGCGCTACACCGGCCTGTCAACGGCACAGGAGACAGTCAAGGTCTGTTAGGCGTACTCCCTGGGAGGTCTGGCCATCGGGTGCATCGCGACCGTCGACGACCACCTGACCACCCTGCCGCGGCTAATTGGGGTCGTCTGCCAACCGCACCCCCCACAATTTTGATAATTTTACAGTAACTATTTCTCGGAACTATTCCATATATGGTAAAAGTTGTCGTTTGTTAAGCCAAGACTTATCAATGATAAAAAGTAAAACTTTAAAATTCCCATAGGTACCTATCTTAAAATTATCTTATTGCTTAAAATAAATATTTATTTATACTTACAACCGTTATACAACCACACCTCCGTAGCGTGGCGGTATTTGGCTCGCTTTAAATCTCGGAGGTCGTGGGTTTGATCCCCACGTCGGGCAAGAAATCTTTGTGTAAATTCTTAGAATTCTTTCCTGGTCTGGTTGGTTCAGGGACTACCCTCCGTGCCTCGGAAAGGACGTTAAGCCGTTAGTCCCGATTGTTATAACATCATCTATAATAATCGAATATCAAGGAACGGGCAGCAGCGTTTCCTTGTGTGGTACAACTTAATACTGCGGTCACCAATCCGCCTGCCAAGCGTGGTGACTATAGCAAATACCCTCCCCCGGGAGGAGGCCCATGTTCAGCAGTGGACGTTATACGGGCTGATGATGATGGTCATCATCATCGTCCGTTCATCATCAACCGTTATACATTACATGTAATGATATTTTAATAAAATAAACAATCGAGAAAAGATAGGTACGGCCGTGAAATTTTTTTTCTGACTCGACTTGTCGGGGCTCTGCCGTGCCCCCAGATAAGTTCACAATAAATGTGGTAGATAATTAATCAAGTTCTAAATTACCATATTATTTTAACGTTACACACATAAAAAAAAGAACAGTTAGTTTATGATAAGTTTAAACATAATGGATTTTATCTTTTTTTCCACTAAGGTATATTACTTTAAAAGCACAATCAAAAAGCTGTAATGTGTTGTTATAGGATTTAAAAATAAATCATTTAAAACCATAATTTCAAACAGGTTGATATAATCCAGAATTGCAACTTTTCCTAACCACAAGTGTGTCAAGAAGTCACCCACCTGCCCCAGTGGACCCATTGGATACAAAATTATACATGATGTGCAAGTGCACGTACGCAGAAAATGACACATAATAGTACGTTATCGCACTGACCCGTTACGACTCAGACTTGGCTACGGGAATCAAAATTGTTTACCGGCTTACTAACATCGATCATTCAGAAATGGTTTATAGAAAATCCTCTTTAAGTAATGGTTATATAATAGAAAACGAATCCTTGATTAATGCATCTTACGCATATTCCGTAAGTATACTTTGGATTCTGTAGGTATTGGCAGTATTTATATCCATTGTGATAAAAACAATAGTATGCACAAAAAGTATTCGTTTTGTAAATCTTAGTAATACATACGTATTTAAATGGGTCTTACGTCAGCGGGAAAACATAACGTCATAACGCGAACGTGTAGCCTAGACCAACGACTCCTAAAGTGGTTAGATGAATGCTTGAGTAGAAAAACTCAGTTTTCTAAACGAGATTTCCTCGAAATTATTTATTGCTCGCTGTTAAATTTTACCAGAAGTATATACAAATATATGATATAGATTAAAATATTATATAAATATTTGGTGAGTGTTCGTCTTACATTTTAGACATCATAAAACTCAACTTTGTTGTCTATTATAAAATGATTAATTTACTGTATGAATACATGCAATTATTACCGCATTTGTAGCTGTCACTCAAAAACGGATTAGTACAGTGACTGTGAAGTCGCACAGGTGAAATATTTTTCCTGAAAAGTTGTATGCCGCTTCGACATATCTTCATAGTTGTAGATGAATTATAACAGGTGCCCTACAACTGTTATTGAAGAATTCATTGTTAAAAAATATATTTCGAAATGAATATGTCAGTGAACTGAAATATGTTTAACTATAACCAATTCTTAACTGATTTAAAGTATATTCAAAGCCAAATCAATTTTCCTTTCCTAAGCTCTCATGAACTTTCAGCTTCCAATTTTTATAAGTTTAGGTATATTGAGTTAACTTATCTTAAAAGCGAAAGCGGTAAATTAATTATTCATATTGTATCGTATCCATTGTCGTGTCGTCCATTCTTTTAACTGAAGTTATCCGTGCCAATCTGTAATTAATATTATTTTACTACATCAAATGTTTATTTAAAAAGCCCGAGTTTCCACGACAATACTATATATATTTTATGTTAATAGAACTTAACATTGGGTTTTAGCAATATACCAATATACATTATAGGCTTACATTGTTACGGTATTATATTTTGATATCAGACAAAACCGTTACAAAGTAAGAAACTAATATAAATTTCCCAACGTAAGTGAAATAACAAATCAATATAATATAAATAAGAAATCCACAGAATATTTAGAAAGTATCCCCAACAAATATATTTTTCTGTATAATTTAAAATGCACTTACATTTCAATAATTCCATTAACAATTGGACTGGTGCGCACGCATGCTTACTTTCACTTTAGCACGTTTTTCAGGCGATACAAACATTTTATTCTCTTAGCGGAACAAGTCACGGACGGAAAATAAATTACATTATTATGACAGTTATTGGAAATTGTATATGAATTGAAGAGAAAGTTACATTTAAAAAGTGGTTAGGAAACTAGTTTTTCTGAACTATCAATCATTTCTAAACAGCTTATGAAAAGTCTTAACTTAATCCGCAATTATAGACGAAACAACTTTACACAACAAATAAGTAAATAGCCAGCATGTTTGATGTGGTAAGGAAAATCATGTATAGTATTCTAATACTAGTTATATATAAAATTAACCAATAAAGTACAAATATTTCAAGATATTATTAACAACTTAATTACGTTCGAAAGCAACTAATCTTATTACATAACGATAAGTATTTAAGACATTTATACATTAATCATTATTATAGAACTATATACCTACTTAAAAAAAACATCTAGGTATACATACTATTACATACACTTCTATAATACGTAGTAAGTACATATAAGTGAATCAATATCGCTTACTCGTAGGTATGAGATACGGACGCGGATCGCGCTCCGTACGTGCATGGGGCCAGAAATGAAATTGATGAACTTTTCTCGCAGCAATAATGGCTTTGGCACGTACCAACATAATTCCCGGCAAAACTTCCTCACATAACCCCCCCACCGCCAGGGTTGCTCCTAAATCAACACTCTCAATATTTTTTATTTATTACAAAATGTTTTTGGAGTTTTCACGTCCTATTCCGTGGAAGAAAGGATCAGGCATCGGACCTCTACATCGTCTAGTAAATGTTTCCATCTCATCAATTTCATCTTAAGTGTACATTTTTTACAGAGACGAGTTCGATGCATACTAACCATATTTTTAATAACAACTAAATTGTTCACTATTTTCTTTTTATACTCTTTTACGAATGCTACATATTACCTAAATAGTTTAGTTAATCTCTCATGCAAAAAAATATCTTTGAATGTAGCTACATTTACTGATAGTGGCAGTTACAAAATTTTCAATAACAGATAAATTGTTCACTATTTTCTTTTTATACTCTTTTACGAATTTACATACTGCCTAAATAGTTAAGTTAATCTCTCATGCAAAAAAATCTACATACATATTCATTATAAAATATCTTTGAATGTAGCCACTTTTACTGATAGTGGAAGTTACAAATTATTAGTACCGATCAAACGATAAAAAATTATATGCTCGTAACTACCATGCTCTCCACCATAAAATTGCAGATATCTATTAGAAAACGTTCGCATCAAATTAAATTACATTTTAGATATCAGATAAAATTGTAATGAAAGTAATAGGCGAGCTGATCCGATGACTAAATATGGATCGGAGTAATACGACACGAACCGTGACAGAGCGAAAGTGTCTTCAGTAATATGAGTGGAAATAAGTATAACCATGTATAGTCATGATGGATGTCTGATTCCTATCATGTTGCGCATAGATACATTCTAGATTTAGCTCATAAACCATGCGCAAGCGCCGTTAATAATTTCTATTATACTTAACTGGAATCGTCTCGCAACGCAAACACATGGGAGAAGTAGACGCATTTTTTCGAGACTATACTTAATTTTTTTTTATTTCTACATATCAGTTTATAGTGGGTGCTTAATTTTGAACCTTTAGGGCCTAAGCACTCCACGTTTTTTAAACGCGCCGTCAACGCGTGTTTTAGAAACGAAGTACTGACTTGCGTGCGTTTCGCGCCTGTATGGGCACAAACGCGCTTACACATGGAATCGTCCAATCAGCCCCTTAATTTTGTCGTGAAATCGTGGCAATGAAAAACAGCAAATATAACAAAGCAACAATATCTTCTTAAAATACCAACAAGGTGGGTTGGTTTAAGTGTGGTTACTATGAATGATGGTTACTATGGATGAATATGGACAGGATTATATGCATTTGCATATATTTGCATATGCATTGGCATATTTAAGCCATTCTCAACGGTACTAGCATATTTTACCTAATATCGAGTTATAATACATATTATCGGTATATTTACAATATTTTTTCCAGTGCAGTGCAGTCATCCTGCGTTCCGATATTCGATAAAAGTGATAATATCGCGAATTAAACCAAATTATAGTCACAAAATAAATATATACATTAATAATAAAAATTGTGAAAAATATTTATAAAAAAAACTCTTAATGACCTGTTATGTGTAGTGACACCTATGGTCGCCTATTCAAGGATAATTTACTAATTGTATGCTGATTTTGAAATGAAATATTATTTAAAACTAACTTTGCTTCTTTTTTAAGGACTGAATTGATTGATTGAATTAAAACTTATCATTTAATTTGGCATATTCTGCCAATTTTCGTGCATATTTCAAGCATTTTTCATGCATATTTGCATGCATATAACAAGCTATTCATGTTGCATATAATCTGGTCTCTAAATGATGAATTTATGATTATTTTAGTATACAAATAAATCTGTAAAATTTATTTACGAATATTATTTCATAAAACTCAAACAATTTATTTTACGTTCTCTCATGAATGTTGTATACAAAAGCTAATATAACATATTGCACTCTAAACGAGAAAGTTCGTTTCATGTTTACACATTGTTTAATAACGACTTTCGTTATTTTTTTTATTTTGTTCAGAACACGCATAAGGAAATAAATAACTGAAACTGGAAAAAAATAAGCTAGCTATAAAAAAGTATCATGTAGGTATCCCTACAAAACATTGTGCGCTATAGGTACACGTATTTTGCATTTTTTCATGCACTCTTTACTCGCATCCGCAAATGCTCAGTTTTTCAACACGAGAGTTTAGTATTGAATATAATGGAATCGGCTATTTTCCATATAGAAAAAAATAAGCGTGTCATTGCGTGCAGAAAATGTACAACGTGTTTAACATTTCTCTCTTAAATAAGATAACAAAACTTAAGACAAAAATAAATTATTTATACACTGTGAATGGTTTCTAATAGGTACTGGGCGAGATGATTTATTCTTGGTAGTAAAATTAATCTATGATTATCCTATATTGCAAACCACTAGAGCACATTTTGCCGTCATTATTGCAGTATCCCTCCATCAGCTTTTAAATTTTTTACCTTTTCATCAGAATGCTAAAATTCTGTTTGTAACAGGTAGACAGACATTAACAGAATTTTAAAAATAGAATCAGCCAAATCAGTCATTTCTCATTCAAGTCACGTGCGTAAAAAATAATTTATATGCAATAGGTATATTAATTTTCTGTAAAGACAAAGAAGTAGTGTAGAGTACACTTTTCCACCTTTTTTATAAGTTTTAAACTTAATATATATCATGCCCATTTTTCAGACGAGGGACAACCCTACTGCAGTGGACAACGGCAGCGGGTGAAGCCGAAGAAGGGAGCGCACATCCAATATAAGAAGAGAACAAAATAGGTTTATGTCGAATACTTTGACCATTCGCCCGTAAAGTAACTTCGCTGTGCGAGTGACGCCCGCAGTCTCCTGACCTATATATGTACATATATATTTATATTTAGTGTAATATACTATACAATATTTAAAAAAACGAAAACACACAATATAATCGACATGTGTTATCAGTCGAATTAAATCACAGTAGGTTCAAGACTCGAGATATAGGTACATACAAATGCAATCCTATATGTACTTACGTAGTTATGTAGCTAGCTCTAATTTAGCTCAACATATTGCATTAGTAAGTACCTAAATCGATGGAGACATCGACTGAAATGTTAGCCGAATTCGAGATGTGACAGCTATCAAGTATTGAGTGCGAGGTGGGCAGCAGCACCTCCGGCTACAGATAATATTAGCCAACGTGCAGCGCCAACTGCTCTAGGGAGTCGCACCTGTTACGAAAACACCACTACGTTCCCATTAGTATATATATATATATATATATATATATATATAATATAAGTAATAAAATAAATATTTCATGACTTCGGTCACTTTGGTCTATTAAGCGTACCTAGCCTATCAGCAAATCCATAGCATATTGTATGGACATAGACGAACTCAAAACTAATCAAGTGAGACTCACAATTCCTGATACAGAAATGATGCGAACGCTACCGCTGCACCGCTTAATCAGCGTTGGTCCGCCCGCCCTACATTTGCGTATGCAAAGAGACGCCAGCCGCATTAACGATGCCATATAGCCAGCGTAGCGTGCAGCGATTGGGCAAACACATATCTGCATTATAAACAGCATCCGGGCTCACAAACGTGCGCTGTGGTCGGCCTTTACCGGCGCAGGCTAATCAACGTGCTGACCTTCCGCAGCCGAACAAACGCCACACCACACTCTGCTGTACCTTGCCTGTAAAATGGTTGACTATCTAACTGGTTAGCTGCGTGCACACACCGCCTCGTCATTCATTAACAGATTATTTATTCGCTTCTAATCAACTAATCATCGAGTAAGTAGCGCATCCAGCTACGATAAATACGTAGTCGCTACGCCAGATCACAATAAAATAGATAATATGTGCTCTAACAGTATTCGTGCATGTGCAGTGAATCGATTAAAACTTTCTACTTTCAACGTTCATACCCGATGCGCCCACATTAACGGAAAATCTCGACACATTTCTCGGACACCTCTCCACTAGAGCGTGTAAAGAAAGCGGATCATTGCAATAATTAAAACTGCATCTATCTATGAAAAACGCACACGCATGATCATAATTTGTGCAAACATTCGCCGTTATTAACGGCCTGTTAATGACAAATCAAATATGTGTAATTAGTAAGTCGGTAGTGACAGGGCATTGAATACATAAATATTATCATATCATCATATTATTCAAACGGGAAGAACTGAAGTTTCCATTTTGTCGTTTTGTTTTCGTATTACAATTGAAAATCATTGGATTTTTCTATAATTTAGTTTTTCACTTTTTCTTGGGCCAAATGAAAGTATTAGAATAGATGTCAATACTTTTAAGATAGGGTATTGAAACTAGATTGAGTGTAACATTTTTTATTATTACTTCTTACATCACTTTAATAAATTATTTTACAATTAAACATACAATTGAGTCACAAATAAATAAATTACATTAAATAATTTACTGACATAGATTTGAAAACGAGAATAGACGACTGCTACATCTCTGAAGGATGCCCGCTATGCGGACGGTACTTTGGTTTGAGGTTATTTTGTGTGTGTGTGTGTGTGTGTCGCGCGGCGGAGTTGACTGGCGGTTGTAAGCAATGGCGACTTGCGTTTTTCTCGTCGCCATGGCGATGGTAAGCGGATCTAGTGGCTCTAACGACGATAACGACAACGATGGTGGTGATCCTCGGCAGGCACTGGATCCTACACGCTAGCCGTGGTCTGCTCGCTATAGAAGTACGGATCCACCGCGCCCGGTTTCGCTGGCCTCACCACGTATAGATTCCGCCTTCGAATTAAAGACTAGAATTAAAATATTTTGAATTAGAAGTAAATTAAGATATTATAAAAATATGATAGTGTGTGAATAATTTAAAAATGTTGCTACAGCCACATCGTATGACCTCACATAACCATATAAACTGGACCAATAAGGCTAATTTATTTTTTGTCAAAAGGACAAAAATTTACTTCCTTAATCGATCGAAAAAAAAGTATTAATTAATTATAATATCCTATGGTGTCCATCTCACCTATGGTGTCCGTCTGCGTGCACTTGGAAGGTAGTTTCAGCAGGAGCTCCGTCGTGGCTGAACAATTTCTTCAGGGCGATGATACCAGCAATGGTCAGGGCAACCTTGCTAGCGATGAGTGCTTTACCCGCAATGGCAGCCAAGGTCTTGAGGGCCATACCTCCCACAATCGTTACGGTAGTGAAAATACCGAGTAATAGGTAAGGCAAAACCTTCTTACCTGGAAAGTAAAAAAATTATGTTAAAATGCTATTGGTAAATAACTAAAGTTTGTATTTAATTTAGAAGTTATCTACCTCTACCCCTGCCTTCCGAAGCCAAATCCATAGTTATTGTGTGCGTGCTCATTAATTGTTCGAATTTAGTACGCAACATGGTATCCAGCTTATCTTCTGTGGACATTCCAGGGAAGAAGCGTGGCTCCGCAACCGCTGAGGGTGCGTCAGCTTGCTTCACCAGCGTCAGCCCATCGGCGAGCTGAACGCTCTCCTGTATAACACAATCAAGATTATATTACACTGTCAGCATCACTAACAACCGTTGTTATAATTCACTAAACACCCAGCGTTCATCACCTGTTCCACTGCTCTCGTGAGTGCCATCAAAGCCTTACTCTTCAAACACACTGACATGTGCTTTTGTGCACTGCAGTCGTCGTAAAGTTTCTGCAAAACAGAAAGTTCAGCCGTCCACCATCCCGAACTCTCTTCAGCTCGTCCACTGTCGACTTCGTTATGTGAATAATCTTCGACCTCCATCCTGCGGGATCTTCGGGGTCCATGAACGTGACCTGCGGCGACCACCACACAGATAACTGATACAACGTATATCCGGAATGTGGCACACATGTTCGTATATTTTTATTTCACACACAGCACTAAAACTAAAAAACGACGTGTATGAGGGTGGTCCAGCAGCAACTGACGGGCGGTGAAGCGAGTGAGAGCTTATAACCGCGCGCCACTTGTCCGTCGAGCACCACCAAACATCCGCTATTCCGCACTAATTCTCCGCACGCGCACTTACGTAACTGAACTTGAAAATGATCGAGAACCATTTTCCAAGCCAATTTCTCCGATAAAATGCACGGCAAAAAGCGATACACATATCTGTTAGTGGTCGCAACGTATGCTGTACCCACTTCGCGTTCACGTGCTTGAAAAAGTATAATTACTAATGTCTTGCGTGTGGTATGAGCACCATCCAGTCCCACATTTCATTCGCAAACAACCATTTCAGTTGATTAGTTGCAGGTAGATTCGGAGTCTGTTACATATAAATGAGACTTTATGGACGCGTGCGCAGGGTATAAGATTTTATATTGAAGGCTTCAACTAAACTGCATAAGCTTTGATGGGTGATGCTGAGGATGTAAATCGTAAACCAACCTCGAAGTCGCTACATTTACAAGGAAAGACGGCATCTTTGTACAGGAAAGTAAAAGCGGCACCCAACCGTGTCGTTATAATGTTATTATGATTTATATTTGATGGTAAGATTATAATCTTACCATCCTCCCTTACACTCCAGTTTTAGATACTAATATTGGCCTCATGATAGTAGTTGTTAGAATCACGTTGACGTTACTTCTAGTACCTTTTACTAAAGTGGTCATTAACGACCAATAATAATTATAATTGGTTATAAAGAATATAGCATTTATTTGGCAATTTCTCGTCTGGGGCATTTTTTTTTCATATGTTGTTAGCCCTGAGGCTTTTGCTACTTCACTGGGCATAACGTCTGGGGCGCACCTCGTTGATCATAAGTTCGATTGCAGCGCTGGACAAAAAAATTGTATGCAATGATTTCTTTCAGTGTCTGGTTGATAGAGGACCTACTGTTGAGCTGTTAGTCCCGCCATCGAAACAAAACATCAGGAAATGGAAAGCAGTATTTATTTGTGTACCTATCTACATGATACTGCGGTCACCAACCCCCTGCCCAGCGTGGTGACTATAGTCACATCCTTTTAATGCAGATCCATATTTAGCGATGTTCGACGGATGAATCATTTTCCTGTCTGTAATCTTTTACGCGTGAGCTGTCTTGACTACCTCGTTGGAATAGCGGTAATACGTTCGACTACAACTTACGAGGCAACAATGTGTATTTCTAGAAATGATTCCTCAACAAAATCTTAAATGTCGGCCCTGATCTCTCACCGGACGTGTCCATAGAGCCGTCTCATCAGGTTTTAGAGTAAAAGGCATAGAGACTGCATCAATGTTTGCGCACACACTTGTGTTGCATAATATTTCCTACATACATAGATGACTAATCTCCGTAAAGATCCGCAGCCGTGGTTGAAATGTTATGTGTTGGGAGGACGGTATACGTGGGCTATCATAATATTGGTGAGTGATCCTGTACTGTGAGATATTGGATTTATTAAATTAATTTAAGAGTATAATTTGGTGTTATCAATGATTATCTAAAAGCTCTATCTAAAAACTTAAAAAAACATTCATTTTCACAAACTCAATGATTTTTGTCGTCGTTTACTACCAAACAATATTTCCAGGACTACTTATTACATCCAATGGCGTCCCGATAAATCCTTATCAAACAAAAATATCAAGTGTTTGTTAAATATATACTGGTGACAAAATCTTTGCTAGCGACCGCGCCTTATTATCGCACCGTTCTATTGTCTTTTTACGATCATTGTTTTTTTGTCCGGCGTGTAAATCGAATCCACGATTTTAGAAACATAAAGAGAGATTGATATATTGATATAATTAAGCCTCGGAGTAGATATTATTTAGTAATATGTAGGTAAGCATAAAATTTAGGCTTCAGTGATCCATAAAACAAAATAAATATATATCCATACAATTAAAATGTAGTATATTGTTTCCCTCAAAAGAATCATTATTTTTAACTACTTATTCATTAGAAAAAAAAAACAGAATAAGTTTACTACGTCAACATCTCAGAAGCAGACGAGTTGAATTTATTAGACGTCACTCGAACATATAAAGAGAAAATGAGGTGTGTTCCGAGCGAAAAAACTCAACTTTGCTTTTTAAAAATCTGTATTTTTCTTTATTCCATAAAAAAATAACAAGTAGTATAATTCGAATATTCAAAAAAGAAGATATTAATTTGTAATTAGCGGCAAACAAGCCATCCAATAATTATTGTGAAAATAATATTAAATAATTGTAATTTAAACTTGTTATATCTTAACTAATTACTACAAATCGGTGACCAGTTTTACATACATAGGTAAAATGATTGAAGAAGTAGACAAATGTTTCAGGAATATTTGTAGCTTCGTTCAACACTTAACAAATTGAGTGGCCATTTTAGACGTCGATAACTGGATACTTATTAATAATATAATGACTATGTATTACCTATACTCAAACCATAAAAGATATATCATATTAGTATAGATTATAAACTAATATTATAATGCTAAGGAGTTTGTTTGTTTGTTTTCTTGAACGCGGACACGGTCCGATTTGATGACGTTTCGACGTTATCTAGGAGTAACATAATCTATAGGTACTTAGTCTGGCCATAAATACTGTTACAATTAAAAATAAACAAAATAAATATTACATTTGATTTTGGAATCTGCCATTTTTATAATATAGAGCAGAGCATAGTGGCGCATTCGTTTGCAAAATCGTTTTACAGTCCCACCAACTTATCTGTGAAATGCCAAAAGTAGGAACTACGGCCGCCATGTTGAAATGTCATTCGATTGTCAGTATTAGGGCAAGGTGCAAAACCGGTTTTCCGGTTTTGCTAAAAACCGGAAACCGGACAAAATTTACCGATTTTTGAAAACCGGGGTTGAAAGACAAAACCGGAGTTAACTCCGTTTTTCCCGTTTTTGAATTACATATTTACATTTTGGTTTAAACAACTTTTTTCGAATTGAATGTTGTCAAACTTGCTGTTCTGTCCTTGTGCCGACGTGATGCTACTGTTCACACAGCTAACACAACATTAAAATTCATGATCAAGAAACTTGATGAACAAAACAGTGTTTTGAGCTTCAAACTAGCGATGAACTTGAGAAGTCGTATCAAGCAAAGGCGTCTCCTGTTAGCTGGTGTCTTGCATTATTTACACGATTGGGAAGACTTCTCAACACAAGATGACGATGATACGTTTCCCAAATCCAATGGTGCTGAAATATTTGATACTATTACAAATTTATTGCAGAAGCTAAAATATAAGCCCAAGGACTCTAATACCATCCCCCTAGTTGTTTCCGAGCGGTCCGCGCCAACGTTATCGTCATCATCTGACGCTGAAGTTGTAGCTGATGAGCTAACTCTTCAAGAGCAGCTTGATAAGGAATTAGATAAATGCAGGAAAGCCCCCAAGAATCGGTCTGATTCCGATTTCGACCTTGCAGGGTTTATAAAGGTAGAGCAAGCCATGTATGAAAGCGGAGGGCATCGGGGTATGTATCTCACAGAAGCTTACAACTATTTGATGTGTGTACTACCAACAAGTGTTCAGAGTGAGAGGGCGTTTTCGAGTGCTGGGTACTTTTGAAATAAAATAAGAAGTAGGCTATCCGATAAACTGTTAAATGCACTTCTTTTCTTAAGAACACATTACCAAGAACAGCGGTCTCTTGGAAAAAAATAATTATTGTTTATTTAAATTAGTATAACTACGCAGTTGATTTGATCTCGTTTTACAGTCAATTAAGAACCCTTTAATAATGTTGTTATTAGTTATTAATTAAAGAGAGAAAGAGACATATAGTAATTGATGAATGTATTTCGTATGTTTAAATATTTTTTTCTATTCTTACCAGAATTGTTACTACCTACTAAAGGTACCACAAACTTACTTGTTGATTTGATCTCAGTCTATCTTTATATTATTTTAAGTTCCCGTTATTCAAAGTATTTATGTGGTATACTTGGTATTGTTAAGCATAAATGGATTATTAAAAAGAGGTATATCATACAATTTGTTTTATTTGTAGAGTTTGTGGGTATCTAAGAATATGGTTTTCTTGATAAAATTATACTATAAAAACAATGTAAAATTGTTGCCAAAACCGGGGTTAACACCGGTTTCCGGTTTTGGGGCCTCAAAACCGAAATTCAAAACCGGTTTTGAAGACCTTCCGGTTTTGCACGCCCTAGTCAGTATCTACTACATTCGGGTTCTCTGTGATTTCTGTTGCTAAATTGCTATATTTACAACGTTAATTATGCCGAAAGCGATTAAAAGTGATGCTCGAAGCATTATTCTAAAGGTTAAATCCTTTTTTGAAGAAGAAGCTCGGGCGGAGGCTCCGATTATACCATTTAATCAAATATACAAACGAATTTCGGCAGCTACAGGTTAGTGTTCCCAACTTTCTTTTTGTAAATTTCCCGATATTTATGAATTAGATTGATGTAAGAGTCAACTAACCCGCAACAAGAAATAGGTACATATCTACTGATATTTACTTTTAATATTGCCACTATTCATTCGTACTTACATATAGCAAACATTGTGTGTGTGACGTTAAGGGGTTGATGATGATAATGTGTTATTTATTTCAGGTGTGAGTCAAGGGCTCATATCTAAAATAGTAAAAGAAGGGCATGTAGCAGAAGAGACTGGTACAAATATTCGGACCCCAGGCAAGGAGAGGCAGCGTAAAACGGGATTTATACATGTTGATGATTTTGACATGGGAGTTATTCGAAGAAAAGTTCATGAGTTTTATTCCAATAAAAAGGAGCTACCAACTATCAAGAAGCTTCTAGAGGTCTTAAAGACAGATATTAATTACACAGGACAAAGAGAAAGTCTTCGAAAACTGCTTCACAAGATGGGTTTTCGTTTTAAAAAGTCTCAGAGTAACCGTAAGTTACTAATGGAGCGTAATGAAGTATCAGCTTGGAGAGCAAAGTACTTGCATGCAGTGGAAAAAAGTAATAAAGGTCCACAACCTCAGCCGCTAATTTATTTAGACGAGACATATATTCACTCATCGCATACATCAGGCAAATGTTCTACGCTTAGTCTGTGTATGATCAGCTTCCACAATCGCCTTTAATTCGTCATTGTCGACCAAAGTCTTCGGACGACCGCGAGGTTCATTTTTCAGGTCGAAATTATCAGAACGGAAGCGAGCAAACCTATAACAGGTGGTGCGTTGGTTTGTAGTGTTAGCTCCGTAAACGTCGTTGATGTTGCGTGCCGCTTGTGCCGCGTTGCTGCTACGACGGTACTCACATTCCATAATTACTCGAATTTTTTACGTATCCATGATGACGAAAAAGATTGAAATGCGATGAAAATGTAACACTAATCAATAAACAAATAACTACTTTTGGAATAAATAATCTTAAATAAAATTAATTTAAAATTAGAATTCTATCCAAACAAAAAATATTTTGATTTGTAATGGCCAGTACCTACTGCGGAACGTCAATTTCATAGGTAAAGACCTAATATTATGTTTGTTCAATGTTCATTGTGTTTTCTCATTTTCGCGCCATTACATAAAGAGAACCAGATCGGTGTGATTGCATTACACAAAGTAGGTATGGATTCAAATACCATTTTTAAAACTCTCCTTGGTTTGGTATTAGTCAAATGTTTGTGTACCGGGCTATTGATAGGTACAAAGAAACCTCCTCTGTGTATGACATAAAAATATCTGGCCGTCCACGTAGTGTTCGTACAAAAAACTGGCCAAGAGCGTGTCGGGCCCGCACATAAATGAGTTCCATGCATGTCTAAAATGCCTAATTTTAAATTAATAAAGTTAAATTTTATTTTGCGGTCGACTCCATACATTTTATTAGGTTGACTGAAACTACGAGAATCGAAGTAAATCCGACAAAGAGTGCCGCGGTACTCTTCTTGAGATTTAACAGTCCACCGGACATTCCACCGGTCAAGATGTTTGGCGAACCAATCCCTTGGGAACGGCAAGTCAAGTACTTAGGGTGTAATCCTTGACCGAAAGCTAAACTTTAGAGCGCATGTAGAAACCGTTCGTGCACGCGCTTTACTTACGCTTAGTCGACTTCACTGTTTTCTAAATTCACGCAGCAAATTATCACTAGTTAATAAGGTAAGGATTTACACCACGTGTCACCGGGGCACCGTGGTTCATTCGTAATCGCAATTTACATTCTGATCCCCAACTGCCTTCCATCAAGCAGTGGATGAAAGAGTCGGAACGCTTCTTCGAATCAAACCCGTTCGTTGTTGCATCATCTGAGTATAGACCTTTGTCCACAAAGCGTCGTAAACACCATCGGCCTCGGGGCGTCCTAGATGACCCGGACGACGAGATAACAATCTATCAACTAGCAGTAAAAAGACTGCAAGAAACTAGCACCACTTCACAGAGACCACTCTATCCGACCCGCCGGAGAAGAGTGCGCCCGCAAACGCGACGCGTCCCCCCTCGTCCTCCTGACCCTTAGTTTGCAAAGAGCCCGAAGTCCGAGAGGCCCGCGAACTGTAAAGTAGAGCGACAGTTGACACAAAACTCCCCAAAAGAATAAATTAAAAGTCATAATCCCTCAATATTATCGCCAGCGACCGCCCTGAGCCGAGGTCCAAGCCCCACAGGGAGCGCCCTCTTGCGCAGGTTGCTTAGTTTGTAGTTTTAAACCACTTATTAAGGCTGGAGCTCTGCTCGCCTTTATGCTCGATGAAGTAGCAAAAGCCACGTGGCTACCCACGTATGTCCATCCGAAAAAAAAACTGAAACTACATAAGTTGGTCGAGTTGTATAAAAATAACCTATTATACCGAGTCCGCTATGGTTTTAGTTGAAAGTACTTACTTAGGGGTAGATATTATTATGTATCACATTTTTGTCAGAATTATTTTAGTAATATTTCGAAAGTTAAGGAGGGGGGGACGCTCTAATTTTAACTTTGTATTAATTTTATATATAATGTAGGTTATCTCGAGACTGTGGGGTTTGATCTACATAGTTCCAAGGCAGTTTAATTTTTTTAATTCACTTTTCGTTGTATGGGAGGGGTGAATTTTGTTTTTTCATAATGTTAAACACCATGTTTTGGATCTTCAATATAACTACATCTCTCCACCAATTTTCCTGACAATCAGTGCAGTAACGGCGGAGTGCGAGCCCGGACAAACAGACAGATGGCCGGACATGACGAAACTATAAGGGTTCCTTGTGGACTACGGAACCCTTATAAGGCAAGGCTTGTCCGAAAGCATAAGATTTTATCTCGGAAGATGAAGATAGCATCTAGAACCATGTCGCGTATTTTAAAAGGTGACTTAAGACTTGCAGCCTAAGAGAGAGAAGAGACGCATTGGTCATTTCTTAACTGATAATTTAAAAAAGAATAGGGTGGTAAAATCTAAACCACGACTTACGGTACGCAAAAGGAGGTCACAGAAAAAAAATGTTCACGGATGAGAATTTTTTACGGTTTTGTGGGGTGTTAGCTTTGAAGGAGTAACTGAGCCATATTTTTGTGAAAAAGGTATCAAAACATCGCCATAAGAGTATCAAGATACCATTCTTGAGAGAGTACTTAAGAATGATAATTATGATAATAATAAAGAATAAATAAGAATGCCTCTTTCAGCTGGACTCAGCGCTGGGTCATAAAGCTCGATCCACTTAATATTGGTTAGAAACGAACGTTCCGGACGTCATCAGAGCTAAAGACTGGCCGTCATCTGGTTCCGATCTTAATCCGCTGGATTATGATTTATGGTCAGTTTTAGAGTATGGCTTGGTCTAAACGCCATGATAATTTGGAGTCCCTAAAACAATCCACGCCATTGGCAGTGAAGAATTTTCCCATGGAAAGAGTGCGAGCTTCTATTGATAACTGGGCTCAACGTTTAAAGAACTGTATTGCAGCCAATAGAGGCCACTTCGAATAACCTTTATATATTTTCAATGATTTTATATTAATGTATTAAACTAACACACTGTAATAGTAATAAATGTTACGTACAATAAAAAAAATGTTTTTGTTTGTAACAATATTTATGGCAAGACTAAGTATTTAGTGATGAAGTCAGTATGCGTTACCCCAGCAAAATAATGTCGAGAATAGGCATTTTGAATGTTAAAGATAATTAGATGCATAGCGCATAGAGTGGATGAAGGTAAGATAAGTCACAAAATCACAATTTCGAGTAAATCGAGTTTAAATAAGTCGCTACGAAACAGATTTTTTAATAAAACTATGATGCCAAGTTGTGCAAACAACCTGAAATATTAATGGTACGTAAGCAATTAAACAAATTAATATTTTTTATTATATATAACTTCTAAAAAAACTACACATAACTCCTTCTTCCATAAACAAAAGTCAACTTTTCTGCACGTTTAGTTAGGTGTTAAAGTAGGAATGTAAGTTGTACTGTCTTATTTATAATATAAATATTATATTTTACTTTACTTGTATAATATTATATTGTTTTAGACACTATTTGGTATATCCCACAAATGTACGAAATTTCTTTAGTGATTCCTTAGTTTTTTACGTTGCACTTATTAGTTAAACTGCGTATTTCTAAGGTGTTTTTTCGATTTGTTTTGGTTTTTTGCATATTAATATCTCAGAATCTTCACGTTCGTGTTGGTTACTAGAAGAAAGAATAATAAGGTAATTTTGCCTTGTACTGCCTGCTCACTTACATTACAAGAACGATCGAATAAAAAAAGATCGAAAGGCTTTCCGCAAATAAAATATCATCACTATCCAAAGGAATGTTTTAGCATGACCGAATGGTTAAGGTATTAGGGGCTATACATAAGATGCAGGTTCGAATCCTGTCGGTAGTCTAAATATAATAATAATAATATCTAGGGACAATGTCATACAGATCATCCTAGCCCCAAACTAAGCAAAGCTTGTAATATGGGTACCAGGCGACGATATACATACTTATATAGATAGATAAATACTTAAATACATAGAAAACATCCATGACTCAGAAACAAATATTCGTACTCATCACACAAATATTTGCACTTAAGCTCAATTCAAAATAGTCTAAAATTTTAAAATGTAAATACGGGCGGTGTCATCGTTCAAAAATATAATTCCAAATGGAACTTTGGACATGTTTGTCTTGTTAACTATTATCGATAGATGGCATCTGATCTACGTGTTACCGTGTTAGACGTGTTTTAAAGAGGTTGATAAATTTCAACTACCGGTTGGGTTCCACTGTGGCCAAATGGTCTAGGCATTAGAGGCTAAGTATACCTAACATGCAAGTTCAACTCCTGCCGGTCGTGTAAATTTATTAATGTATTAACTTTTAATTTTAACTTAAAGAAACTAACACTTAACGCCATGTTTTTTAAGCTTATCCTTGTAATCATCATTGATTTTTTTTTTCCGTTACTGGGTGACCATCAGCAGTATTTTAAACATTTTTTTTTTTCAGTATTTTTTGTTAAAGCGGCAACAGAAATACATCATTTCTTAAAATTTCAACTGTCTAGCTATCGCGGTTCTTGAGATACAGCCTTGTGACAGACAAATAGACAGCGAAGTCTTAGAACCAGGGTCCCGTTTTTACCCTTCGGGTACGGAACCCTAAACATGCGCGACAATGTGACAGAATGAGAATTAAAATAACTAAAGGTCGTGAATAAATGTATGTGATATGCATGTCACATAACACCTTCATTCACGAAAAAGTGACATCGCGTCTTTCAACCATCGTAAGCTGAGTGGAAGAAGGTGTTATGTACGTACATATCACTTTCTTCCACGAAAGAAAAACAAAGTCTTTACTTTATTTACCTGGAAGAGGGTGATATGGGCCCATATCTCTTTCATCCAGTGCCATTTTCAAAGTTAACTGTACATAACACCTTTTTCAACATATTATTTTGAAAAATAAGCCTTCAATCGACGGTTTAAGGCCAGTAGTCTGTAGTCATCGATTTCAAGCTCATCTATGCAAAAAAACACAATACCTCAAAAATGCGACATATCACCTTCATCAACTCACGTCGTTAATTGTTACGATTTTTGAATTAGTTGAACTTATATTTTTTTATTTATTCGACAAAGACATTTCCTGGCATAACGTTACCCCAGCCGGTATAATTTTCTTTTTAATGGGAAAAGACGAGGTAAATTTTACATCTTATTTGGTTACTGGAACATTAATCCAGATGTGTAAACATAACAGATTGAACTCAGTTTAAGAAGTGTGTGGGCCACACACTGCTGTAAGATTTTACAACTTTTCATACATTTTCGTAAAAATCTCACTTATTTTACTAAATTAGAAAAAAAATATTCAATGCAGATTTACACGCACATAAAATACGTTACCTATTTTTAATCCAATTGGCGATTATAAAAATTGATGTCAACAAATATAAAATGGAAAATGACAATTTTAATTATTATTTGTTACCTCAAGTACGTTCGTTATCATTTCTACTAAATGGCTCTTTCTATTATCGAAATTATGAAGGTGATGTATTACTATAAAAATTGTGTGCATTTAATAAAGTCTGCCGTGATAATTATACTTAAGCTTAGTAGATTATCATCATCATCAGCCCGTATAACGTCCACAGCTAAACATGGGCCTTCTCCCGGGGGAGGGAATTCGCCATAGTCACCACACTTGGCAGGCGGGTTGGTGACCGCAGTATTATATTGTATACGATTATGATAGATGATGTTACAATCGGAACCAACGGCTTAACGTGCTTTTCGAGGCACGGAGGGTAGTCCCTTAACCAAACAGACACGGAAAGAAATCTTAGAATTTACACAAAAAAATCCTGTCTGGCGTGGGGCTCAAACTCACGACCTCCGATATTTAAAGCGAGCCAAATACCACTACTCTACGGAGGTTATAATAAACAAAATATCTTAGATACATGAATGGCTCTCGCGCGCTCGACTAGATACCGCCGCCGCACCATACGGTACCCGAGACGGTCACGCTGTGTGCAAGGAATACGTATCGAAAGTTTTATTGAATGTTGGTTATAATCGAAGTAATATGCCAGTTTGCGTAGTAAAACTGTGTAAAAATATGAAGGACATTGGCCATTGGGATCACAAATACCATCGATACAGATTTTTATACACACTACATTGAGTTGCCGAATTTATGGTTTAAAGAATACTTGGTAAATTCCTTTTAATTTTTTATTTTACCTAAATATTTGTCTGCCAAGATGTCATACTCGCGATAATGGTTTGCCATTTATACTATACAAATAGATAAAATTAGAGTGTGCACACAACAAAATCGCTTTTTACTTTATGCATAGGAATGTATTGTATATAGATACGGAACGTATACCAAAATAACGTTCTTTACCATTTTTAGGGTTCCGTAGCCAAATGGCAAAAAACGGAACCCTTATAGATTCGTCATGTCTGTCTGTCTGTCTGTCTGTCTGTCTGTCTGTCTGTCCGTCCGTATGTCACAGCCACTTTTTTCCGAAACTATAAGAACTATAATGTTGAAACTTAGCAAGTAGATGTATGTTGTGAACCGCATTAAGATTTTCACACAAAAATAGAAAAAAAACAATAAATTTTGGGGTTCCCCATACATAGAAATGAAACTCAAAAAAAATTTTTTCATCGAACCCATACGTGTATCTATGAATAGGTCTTCAAAAATGATGTTGAGGTTTCTAATATAATTTTTTTCTAAACTGAATAGTTTGCGTGAGAGACACTTCCAAAGTGGTAAAATGTGTGTCCCCCCCCTGTAACTTCTAAAATAAGAGAATGATAAATCTAAAAAAAATATATGATGTACATTACTATGCAAACTTCCACCGAAAATTGGTTTGAACGAGATCTTGTAAGTAGTTTTTTTTTAATACGTCAAAAATCGTCAACCGCAATTTAGCTTTCATTCAATCAACTCGAATATAAAAATATAAAATAACATTTCATTTCATAAACATACGCTTTTTTATTTATTCTTGATATCAAAAATAGGTACGCACTTGTAACTGAAACGGAACCCTTCGTGCGCGAGTCCGACTCGCACTTGGCCGGTTTTTTCCATCTGTCTGTCTGTTTGTTCCGGCTAATCTCTTTAACGGCTGGATTGATTTTGACGGGACTTTCACTTTCACTGGCAGATGTAACAAGAAGCATAACTCTAATAACTTTTTGTTAAATTCTATGCGGACAATGTCGCTGGCACAGCTATAATAGTTATTAATATATTATACGTTTCCAAATGGCAGAATTACCCAATTTTGTATTGGTGCCACTAAGCTTAGTGAGTCACCACCTCATGTGTACATATAGTACATATGGTGCTCGCGACATCGTTTACTATGATCTGTTTTAGCCACCTAGGTATATCACGCTTTTAAGGCTTAGTAGGCTGAAACCTTGGGGCTACCAATTAAGATATGAACTAAAACATTTTATAATTATTATTACGATTCGTAAATACTAATTCCGTAATGTTTCGTTTTCGCGAAAGTTCCCGTGTGACAGTCTATCTTTTAAGGCGGTTCCTAGATTTATCGATTTTTTTGAAAAGTGAATTTATATATTATAGGAGGCCTGAGCGCGCGCAGTGTTTAACTGGTTAGACTTTAGAGTATAATTCGAGGTCAACCTGTATTCCCGATTAAAAACATGCTTGTTTATAAATTATTGATAAATATATAATTCTAAATATTTGCATTTTTTTTTCAACTGTTAGGTACTACTATTTTTTTAATAATTCAGTAATAATAACTATTCATTTAAAAACACTTATTTACTCGTGTAATCATAAAGTCATTAAAGGAAATACTTTAATTATTTTTTTATTCTAATCTTATTTATACTAAATACTTTTTAACTGAATAAAAAGAACAGAATTAAATTTTTAAGTAATATTTTTTTATCAAAAATGTCATTTAATATATTTATGAAGGTTGAAATTTAAAAAAAATTAATAATAATAAGAATTCCAAGTTCTAATTTTAATTTTCTTCCTCTTCTTCATCATCGTCTTGCAGCTGCTGTAAAATTTCAAATTCCCCTGTGTTCTCGTCTTCAACATCACTTGTCTCCAGTTTTTCCAGGATTTCGGGATCAAAAGTACCGTCTTTATTGGTATCACTCCGATATGGTGAAGCATTAAGACAAGCTTGCCTATTAATGAAATAATGAATTTTATTCAGCACTTAGGTACACACACATACACTTGTACTTGTCAGAATTACAATGTAAGAAGATAAATTAATTTAAAAAAAAACCATGACTAACAGATAATTCTTACTCTATAAAATATCCGACTAGGTAACTAACAGTAGTAGGTAGGCAATAGCAAATCATACAAATCTACAGACTGCGTAGTCCGTCCGTCTGTCCTATGACATTTTTTTGCAATTAACCAATCATTATTATTATAAGAAGAAATTAAAACCGCATCCAAATTGCAAGAGGTCACATTATATCTTAGTGGCACACACCTGAAGGCACCCTTATAGGGTTTAGGACCACGACCTAGGATGCCACTTAAGTAAAGGTAGATATAAAGAGGATGTGATCACAGACTACAGGCGCTCAATTACAGGGCAGGGGTAGGGGCGCAACGCTGTCCTCGCCGACGAGAATCCTACCCTAGCTAACCTGCAACCTTTCACTAGCTACCTAAGTGGACGACCCGGAGAAGAAAGGGAGAAAGAAACTCCGGGGTTGTTGTTTTTCGACTTATTTTGTTGTGTTTTAGTCTCTTCTTTTTTTTATCAAACTTGTTAACAAAATCTCATTGAATACATTGCAATTTTACCATGTGCGCTGATGTACGCTCTGAAACGTTTTCATCAGTATAGGCGAAGTATTTACTAGATATCCTCAAGCAAAAGAATAATAACCTCTTGCACATGAAAACGGAGGAAACATCTACGCACATTTTTAAGGAATACTTACACTGGCCGCAAGCTAAAAAGCACTGCATGCATGCTTTCCTGCATCCACATCGCGAACCACAACCATTCTTGCAGTTTTAGAATATTGTGTTAAGCAATTCCACCGGACCTTGAATGATACTCTAAAATACTCTAAATAGTTAAACACTGCGCGCGCTCTGCCCTCTATCTCGAAAATGGTTCAAGATATAAAAAAATGTTGAATAAAAAATTGTAGAGAATTTAATCCTCTACAATATTTATAATAAATATAAATAGGATAAAACCAATACGAAACGAGATATTGGCAATAAATGTGTAAAAAATCGTTTTTTTTTCATTTGACCTTGGGTTATCTGAAGACGCGGACACCCTACGATAGGTAGGTTTTGAGACAAGTTTTAGGGTACCAAAATAAAGGTTTATACAAGTTTATAGCCGACTATCTCTCATTCCGAGATTCTTGCCTTAATTTGACTAATGTTCCTTGACTAGTATAGATAAAACATATGTCAGTGAAGCATTCTGTTAAATAGACAAGAATAGAATGAGGATACGGCTCTCCATACTCTGGTAGAGTGATCTGAGACTTGCAACGTCGGTCTCTCGAAGGCACGGTGGTGAAACTCATGGTCATGAGCTAGAGTGCTTGTGACACCATCGCCTCTTACTGCAAGGTGGTGATGGCCAATAGGGTGCTGCGGGAGAGGAAAGGGAAGCTAACTAGATTCTTCCAGTTGCATCAGTACGAGAGAGCAAATTGCTAACCTCTGGCCCCTAAAAGGGGTGGCCTGCGGGCGGCAAACTTAGGGCAATCTACCGGCCGACCAGATCAGGCTCGGCGTGAATGTTTTGCGCAAGCCTCTAAGTAGGATTGGAGAAGAAATTACCTGTAAATTTAGGTGGGGCCCGCTGAATAAACAGGCTCGTACGAAGATTTGTG
The DNA here is from genome assembly GCA_947037095.2 of Nycteola revayana. Lineage (NCBI taxonomy): Eukaryota > Metazoa > Arthropoda > Insecta > Lepidoptera > Nolidae > Nycteola > Nycteola revayana. Next base: position 13,977,556 of record OX344846.2, on the reverse strand, counting down.
ATCGAAGAACATCGTGCAGTTTTAATAACGACACCACATAACCACGGCGCAGCGATTGCGATGTAGTAGGTACCCGAAATGATTTCCCCACACAAAAAAAATGCCTGTGTCTTATTACTAGAGACTGGATTAGGTATATGCAACATGAAAAATGAATGAATTAAATGATAAGGTTTAATTCAATTAATCAATTCAGTCCTTAAAAAAAGAAGAAAGTTAGTTTTAATTTCATTTTATTTAAAAATCAGCATATAATTAGTAAATTATCCTTGAATAGGCGACCATAGGTGTTACTACACATTACAGTTTATCACGTGACATTTATTTAAATTTTAATTTTTTACAAATGTATTATATGTATATCACAATTATTATTATTACTGTATATATTTATATTGCGACTATAATTTGGTTTAATTCGCGATATTATCACTTTTATCGAATATCGGAACGCAGGATGACTGCACTGCACTGGAAAAATAATGTAAATATTAGGTCTTTACCTATGAAATTGCCGTTCTGCAGTACTGGCCATTTCAAATCAAAATAATTCTTGTTTGGATAAGAATTCTAATTTCAAATTAATTTTATTTAAAAAACATGTATTTTTTTTCCAAAAGTATTCATTTGTTTATTGATTCGTGTTACATTTTCATCGCATGTCAATCTTTTTCATCCTCATGGATACGTGAAAAAATCGAGTAATTATGGAATATGAGTACCGTCGTGGCAGCAACGCGGCACAAGCGGCACGCAACATCAACGACGTTTACGGAGCAAACACTACAAAGCAACGCACCACCTGTTATTGGTTTGCTCGCTTCCGTTCCGGAAATTTCGACCTCAAAAATTAACCTCGCGGTCGTCCGAAGACTTTGGTCGACAATGACGAATTAAGGCGATTGTGGAAGCTACACATTCTACGGCTGAATTAGCAGCAGCTTTCGACGTTAGCGTCAAAACAATATTGGTCCATTTGCGTCAAATTGGCAAGGTAAAAAAGCTTGACAAATGGGTGCCCCACGAACTCAATGATCGCCAGCGCGAAGTACGCATCAAGACGTGCCTTGCACTGCTCAACAGACACACAAATGAAGGAATTTCGAACCGCATTGTTACCTGCGATGAAAAATGGATTCTGTTTGATAACCGCAAGCGCTCAGCAAGTTGGTTGGATCCTGGTTCAGCACCTAAACAATGCCATAAACGAAAACTTACCCCTAGAAAAGTGATAGTCACTGTTTGGTGGTCTAGCGCCGGTGTAATTCATCACAGATTCTTACCAAACGGGGTAAGCATTACTGCAGGTGTGTACTGTGAAGAACTGAACACAATGATGGAGAAGCTGGCACATCTCCAACCAGCATTGGTCAATCGCTTGTCTCCGCTGCTCCTGCACGACAACGCGCGACCTCATACTGCACAGCAGACGGTCTCCAAGTTGCAAGAACTGGGGTTGGAAGCTCTCCGTCATCCGCCCTACTCACCAGAACTTGCGCCTACAGACTACTACTTTTTCCAGAATTTGCATAACTTCTTGTCGGGAAAAAAATTCAATACCCGAGAGGCAGTACAAAATGCCTTTGAAGAATTTGCTAGTCCAGCTAATTTCTTTAAGAAGGGCATCAATAAACTGCCACTGCGTTGGCAAAGATGCATTGATTGCATGGGTGATTACTTAGATTAATACAAATAAAAAATACAAAAAAAAAGTCGTTAAATTTTTTCATACAAAACGGCAATTTCATAGGTAAAGACCTATTATACCGATAATATGCATCATAACTCGATATTAGGTAAAATATGCTAGTACCGTTGAGAATGGCTTAAATATGCCAATGCGTACCTATGCAAATATGCAAATGCATATTTAGTAAGCGAGGACACTGTCGATCTATCTATCCAAAATTAAACAATCATGAGAAAATGATAATGAAGAATAAAACTGAATAGTGAACTTATTGATATTTTTGCGAGTGTGTATGTGTGTGTGTGTTTGTTTGTTTGTTTGTGTGTACGTATGTGTGTATGTGCATGAGTGTGCAGGTGCTAGGTTAAGTAAGTTAAAAGTGATTCTGTGTGATCGTGTGATCATAATCTTGTTGAAATGGACGACGGCATGTTCTTTGAACCTAGGTCTCCTATCTGAACCCTTGGCAATTTTATAGTCGCGCTAAATTCTTATCTAAATGAAGCATGTCATCGTTCCGCCAAATTCCACATGGGCATTTTTTTATTTTGGTGTGCAATTGTTACCTTAAAAAACATAGCTTCTCAAATAACAATATATAACTTTTTTGTTTTTCTAAGCTAGTTCTAAGTCTTAAATAAATTTCAATAATATTGCATCAACATTTTTGCAGTACTTTTTTTTTATTAATTAAATAACACTTTATTTATTGTTTTCCAAAACATTGCAAATATATGGAACTTGTCACACGCAGCGACGATAGAAAAATGTAAAAGTGTTCATATCTCTAGGTCTTACAGTATAAACCTACACAATACTGCGGATGCGAACCCGCCTGCCAAACGTAGCGTAGTCTTTAGGGAAGTTATACAATAATATAATGATGATGATCTTTCAAGTTTTACACAGCCTCTGTATTACTGAAAATAATAAATCTGCTTATCTACCTACTTGATTGAGTATTGGGGTTTGGAGGAGCACCCGTGGGGTGTTAGTGGGTAAACCCTCATTGCTATGTAGAGTGCTGCTGCGGCAGTGCGTAATGCATTTCCCTTCCCCCCGAAGAGAAGGGTAGGTACCTACCTACTTGGTTGTTATCGGTAGAGATGGGCAAAGTAGGTAGGTTAAAGAATTGTATAATATCTCAGAAGTTAAATAAACTGTACAATATATCAGAAGGTACCTAAATTAATGATATTTATGTAATGTCTCAGTTATTAATTTATTCCTATATGCTCACAAATGGGTTCAAATAACAAGGGAATTATACTTCCGATATCTGCTTCATAACAATGTAGGAAATCGAAGACCGCGCGTGCGCACACGCATTTGTGTGACACGAACAACAGTAATAACTAAGTTACACATATTATTTTAAGACTTAAACGTTTGGTTTATAAAACCGTGTTCCGTTCGTTTCAGTTTTCGTTATAAATCGTGTGCGTTACGATTTCTCCGCCAAGTTGTTGAAACAAACAAAGAACTTCACCGAAAAAATGACGAAATTTGTCAAATTCGAAGAGTGCAAACTAAAAAATTGTATAAGTAAAAATAAAGAAGTAGTAAGGGGTTTAATTTGGCCGCGCGAAGGTAACGTGTACGATTGTGCAGCGAATTGTTTTGATAACTAGGCGGAGCAAACGTAACGCTCACTATAAATCCATGTTTTTGTTGACAGATCATTGTCTTTACAGAAAATTGTATATCTATTCTCAATTCCAATTCTTTATTGCTTCCATGGTAAATACTTTAAGTCTAAATTATGTTAGTGGGTGCATAAGGTTCACATGAGCAATAGGTACAAAATAATACTGAGGCAGTTATTAATATTTTCAAATAAAATGTTACTTAAGTAGTATTTCGGATTGTCTTTCAAAAACAGATGGTTCTTTTTTTATTTCGACAACTTGGCGAAGAAATCGTAACGCACACGATTTATAACGAAAACCGAAACGAACGGAACACCGTTTTATCAAATCGGACCAGCCGTTTAGGAGGAGTTAAGTGACATACGTACAGTAGAATTATATATATAAAGACTCGCGGCCCGCCCCGGCTTCGCACGGGTAGACTTTTAGCCTATGTTACTCATGGGTAGGTAGGTAATGTAGAATTCTAATTATGAAAGAAATATCGAAATCCGTTCAGTAGTTTTTGAGTTTATTCGCAACAAACATACAAAAATACAAACTTTTCCTCTTTATAATATTAATATCTATAATAAGATGTTTATTGATGTTTACTTGGAAATCTACGTGGTATTGCTGGCATTTCAATCATGACTTCACCGACTGGAGAGTTTGGTTGTTCGCTAAAATTGCCATGAAATCCTGGAGATGATCAGGTAACATAAAAAGATCTCCATCTGGAACCACCACAATGACCTCTATATACTAGCCAGTGGTTAAGTAGAGAGCCTAGGACGGCAGATTGAAGGGGGCGGCAAATTTGGCCCACATTTTTTTTTGTCTTACAGAAAAATCATTCTTCACATCTACATATCTACATTATAGACATAATATTATTTTTTGTATTTTAGTACTACTTATGCAATAGTTAACTTAATATTCCAAAATCTGATGAGTGAATCGGTCTCAAAGTGAATCTGTCAAACAAAGATGACAATACCGAAAGGCCTATGACACCAAGTGCGGGAAAGTTTTAAATTTGGAAAAAGAGAAAACAGGTATAGTAAAGGTATAATGATTGAAGTTAGCATGCCTTTGACCGCGTAACTATCGAAGGTTTACGAACTCAAATGTGCACCAATTCTCGAATTTCATCTATAAATTCGAAAATTTGTGCACATTAACGTACCTACCTACCTTATGGTGGGTTTTGGTGATGATAATGCGTTCGCCTATCGAGCTCAATGCCCCCATAATGCACATGCAAATTAACCGCGACGCTAAGTTAAAAGCGGCATGACGCTATCTTAAGAGCTCCGCCGCGCAATGCTAAGAGCGGCGGTGCGTTATTTAATAAGCGCCGCGACGCCGTCTTATGAATGCCACAACGCCTTCTTATGAGTGCCGCGACCCTGCTTAAGAGCACTGTGACACTATTTACCGGCGCAACAATACTGAAACGCGAAACATATTTGTATTTATTATTTTTGGCTATATTTGTATTTATTAAGGTGTGTAGGTGACGAAAGAGCAGAAAGAAAGCCACAAGCCTGACTTCCATTCCGCAACGGCTAAAAGACGAGTATGATCCGGAGGTACACGTTTGTAAAAAATATGTACTGAAATCTGGTTGTGGTATTAATCTCTCACGCAAGCCAGTTAATGAGAGATTCTGTTTATTTTTTTAAGTAAAGATTTGATTATTTATCCAAAATGTCTACTTTTATATATTTTCAAAAGACCAAACTACCAAGCTCTATGTAGGGAGTAAAAATTAGGTCGTTCGGCAAAATGTTTTGACATTAGAAATTTGAAGACGTCACATTTTTGATATTGAAACAGTAAGTAGGTAGGTACCTATTTACTATTTATTGTTTTCCTGAAACAACATGGAAAACAAATGTGAAACCACTGATAATGAATTAAACTATCATGGAAGTGATCCTGGAGCTGTGAAATTTGGAAATTTTATTAATTACTATGCGTTCTATAATGTCAAAGAAAGGATAAACAATCTTCACCCTAAAATGTTTTCATCAATTTCTGCAAGCAATCAACTAATCTGCCTAGACGTGGGCTGTAACACTGGACAACTCACCAAGGCCTTATACGAATACCTAAAAGCTCATTATCCAAACCATCTCATACATATTCTTGGAATAGACATTGACTCCACACTAATAGAAAGAGCTAAAGAATTAAATGAAAATCCTAATATAAAATATATCACATGTAACATTATGAATGAAACTGACTGTGTAGCGTTAACAGATTATCTTAATTCTTTTGAAGAAAAAAATACATTTGATGTTACATTTTGTTTTTCAGTGACAATGTGGATTCATTTAAACAATGGAGATGAGGGATTGTTAAAGTTCTTGAAATTTCTAAAATCCATATCTAAAAATATTCTTATTGAACCTCAGCCATGGAAATGCTATAGAAATGCTCAAAGGAGATTAATAAAAACTGGACAATCATTTGACCATTATAGAACATTGACAATTAAGAGTGATATAGGAGCAGTTGTAGAAAGAGTTATGTGTACTCATCCTCACCGCAAAACATATATATCTCAGAGTTCATCATGGAACAGGAAGGTTCTTGCCTTCTCTTTAAAATAATATTGAAATATATTTATTTCCATCACATTCACATTGTTTCATTTACAGCGCCTGGCAGGTGTCATAAACAAATTTATTTACACAAATAAAATTACCTCTGCCTAATAAAGACAAATTAGGTTTAACCCTGTAATAATAATCATAGTACTCTATATTATAGAGATAATATATGAAAAAGCGATTGATGCATAAAATTTTACGAACATGTTTTATTTTTATTTAATGTAGATACATATTAATATGAGTATAGATATTCTTATTTCATATGCACATTTTCAATAAAAAAAGCTTTATTTTATTTTATATGTTTAATAACTGTTGCCTACAATTTCATCAGATAAAAGTATTTTATAAGCTTGATAGATAGCTTATCAAATGCTAAATTTTGCATAATATTTAATTTAGATATTAGGCAGAATACATGGAATAACAGACTGACAAAAGAAAAAGTAGCCTATATTATCTAATGTAAACTAATATAGTACAAAAATGAAGTTTGTTTGTTTACTTAAACATGCTAATCTCAGGACTAGTAGTTTTGATTTGAAAAATTCTTTCACTGTTAGATAGCCCATTTATCTAGCAAGGCTATATTTAATTATGAATTTCTTACGGGAACAATCAAAATGGGAAGCCTTTGTTGTGCTGCATTACCTATACTGTAACATGTAGACATTAACTGATACACATTTTATTATGGGTTTATAAAAAAGAAAGAACCTTTGACATTTTATCCATTTATTCAATCCTTAAGCATTTACACATTTTGTAGGTACACACTAAATTTGCCTCATTACACATTTCACTATTATGAACCAAAAAATAATATATCTATTAAAAACAATAATCTACTCCAGTAATAACAATTAACACACATATTAAATATAAGTATCAGAAGCCATACAATATTTATTTACATACCAGAAGACTACAATACACAATACTTGGGAAATAATTAAGTAAATATTCTTACTGTCTAAGTTTCACTTCTTAATGTAACACAATATTTATGTAATTCAATTTATACTGAAAATCACAATTACTCACTAACTGTTGTTGAATTTCTATGTTGTTAATTTTAGTCAAAGCTAACATATGGTCTTCGGTCTTCTACAATCTGCCTCACATATTAGGTACATATTTGATTTACAGTATAAATCAAATCACCCTACCCTACCTTAATTTAAATTAATAATACCTACTTGTCATAAATTTAATAAGTGTTAATAAATATATTTTAAGCACTTGTTTCGATATAATCAGAAACATTGATGCTATAACCTAATTAATAAGCTCGAAATGCGGGCGCAAATACTTAATTACATTCCTTAAATTTAATTTTTCAATATACTTAATATGCTTATACCTAATTTTATAATTATAAGTATCAATGAAAACTTTGTTTGAATTCATTCAAATACATTAAAGAAGGGTTAAACAATCTTATCTTCTAACTATTTGACACTAATTTTTTTTTTATCATGTTATGTTTTTTTTTTGTTTTGCTACAGACACCAACTCATCAAAATCAATTGTGCTATTGTTCCAGATTCAAGGAGACGAACAGTAATTGATTTTACAATGTTTTTTTTTTCATTTACTAAAATCAAATATTTCAAACTTAAGATTAGCTAATTTTCACTTTGGTGCAATAGGTCTAGACATGAATAACATGAAATAGTAATAGGCATCTGACTTAAAATCTTATCAAATATTCAGAAGAATGAATTTAAATATACACAGAATTTCAATATAAAATCTGTCAAAAGTAGAGAAGTACCTTTTTTTTGTGAATATTGAAAAAAAAATCCTTTAACATATGGGTTCCTATGTACAAGATTTATTATAATTATTACATTAACTCTACAACTTAACTTGTTTTAAGATTTAAGCAAGGGTTGGCACCAATAGGTTCATATTCACTTCACTCACATTCATTCACTCCTCTGGGCCGAATGTCTTAGGTGATGCAATAGGGCAACTAAATCTAATTATCTTATTCATATGAAAGAAAATGAGATTTTTACTATAATCAAAACAACAACATGTACAACTTTAACTGGTGATAAGTGTACCCTTTAAGTAGACATTATACAGGATACTGGTTTTAGGACAAAGAAGATAGTAAGAAAGGTGTCATTCTACTTATTTCAAAATACATAATAACAAAGCTTACACTTATTTAATATATACCAATAGTATTTATGTCGATAATCAGATCTAAGGTATTAATTGTACTTAATAATCTGTGTGATGTTCTTAAAGCACAACAAAGCGTTACTGTTTGTGACTAAACCAATCTATGCTAATCTTATACAATAACAAAAACAAGCATTAAGAAAAATTCATAGGCAAATGAATGCAAACCTGACACTACTTAATTAAGCATGTAAATAACAGATGATATATAAACTAGACATTATTTTAAGCAGTTACTTCTTCTGTGCTGGATTCAAATTCTAGCTTGACATCATCTGTATCCATTTCAGTTTCTTGGGCATTCAACATGTTGAGTGTAACCTGTGGACAAAAAAATATTGTAAATGCGGTTAATTCAAAAATATTACTACAAAATGGTGACCTGATGGCAGAATGAGAAATAGAAAATATATATGATAAGATCTGTAATCAATACTTAAATAGGTAGACTATCTAAAATTTAGTTTCTATTTTTTTAAATCAACAACTAGATTTAAATCAATGCAGCTAATAACGGAAATGTCTATAATACATATTAACCTAGCAAGTGACTTGCATACAAAATCGATAGTACTTAGAAATTATGAGTATTACAACGGTCCAAGTCCCACAGAGAGCGCCCTCTTGCGCAGATTGCTTAGTTTGTAGTGTAAAAAAAGGGCATTTCAACAAGTGGTAGCTGTTACAATTATTAAACAACCCAACCATTTTTGAACCATTAATTAATTATTGTTGTGGCCCCAGAGGATAGTATGCTTTCAGAAACACAATGTTCATAATGGCATTCAATGCGACACTTCCTACGTATATTATCGTAACTATCAAATTAACGAAAATTACATTTTTAGATTAACAACTACTTTATAATAGATTATCGTATGATCTAATAAAAAAATATATATTTACAATAGAACCTAAGATACTGAGACTGCATATTATCGCATGTTCAACTTTAGCGTAGTAAAATATTGTTAAGTGCAATTAGTGCATCTTACGCGGGGCGCGGGGAGCAGCTGCGCCGCGCGACCCAATAGTAAGTATTAGTACCGATTGAATACGTGGGAGTGGAGCATGTCGCTGTGGAGCGCTGTGCTCGTCGCAATTTTTAAATTTTTGTTGGCTTAGATAGAGATATTATTAGAGAATATTAGAGATATTATAGCTGTCAACCATGTCATCTAGGTCAAGACGAATGATTGATGCAGTAATTCGGCCGTTAAAACAATATGATACGTTTGATTCTCATGAACCGGCAAACGCTAATACTTCAAAGATTTGTGTACCTCCAACCCTTTTGTGGAAGATACTACAAGGATAGAAGGTAGGTGACACGTTTTACAATATTAATTACGAATAAATGAAATAATTGTATTAATAACATGAAATGGTTGAATACCCATAGTAAAATATCGTAAGTATAACTTACGATAATATACATCGAATTAAGATACCTCTCAAATACTATTGAAAAAATATATAATTGTGTTCTGTATTTCAACTTACGATATTTTTCGTTGGAATTTCTTTCTCTTTTTATATCCTATGTTGCATTTGAGATATTTTACTTCGATATAAACGTAATTTACCATAGTATTCTTTTGAAAAAAAACTCAATTAAATGATATTTTTTTTTCGTTTTTTTTGTTTTTAAAAAGACAACTCCCGCACTAGGGAAATAAATCCCTGTGTCGCGGGGGACTTTACAAACATACATTTCACGGACACAAAGTACACCCAGACTCAGAACAACTATTTGTGGTTCACACAAATAGTTGTCCCGGGTGGGAATCGAACCCAGAACACTAGGTCTCAGAAGCAACTTCCGTAACCCCCAAGTCCCGTTGTTTTTATTTTACAGAGTCGCCGCTTCCTTTTGACGCAGATAGTGATGAGATAAACCAATTAATGGATTTGTTAACCGAGTCAGATGAAATACGTCATGGTCTTTCACTCACGGAACAAAGTAAGCAGTGATGGGCAAAAAGTAATTAGATTAATAATTACAAATTACAGTTACATTGTAATTTGTAATTGAAATACTTTCGAACAGATTACTTAAGTAACTAATTACAATGAGTACTTACTGTAATTAAATACAAAGTAATTTAATTGCAACTTAATCTAATTACATTATAACAGATTACATTATAACAGATTACCTACATATTATAAGTAAGATGATAAAACGTAATTACACATTTATATTAGTAATGGCCGTGATGGGAAAACTGCATCTTATAAAAAAACTTAATGGTGTCGTGGGACACCAGGTAGGAACGAAGTTCCTTCGGCTAATGTAGAATCGACACAATTTGCAAAAGAAAAATCGTGCTCAATTTTATGTAGGTTTTCTTGATTTTTCTCTTAAATTTTTCTGATTAGTTTTTATTTAAGTACAGGAAAGTAGTTAGGAAATTCAGTATTTTAGGAAATAATAAATTAAGTAAAATAACCCCCCCCCCCCCGCGACCCCGCACATATCCTTACTACTTCCCGATGACGCCGCGCCGTACGGTTCTAACTTGCAGTACCTACCTACATCGCAGCCATTGCGATGCAAGCATGCGACATTTCAAATTCAACGTTTTTACAATTACAATATAATTGAATACTATTTAATTAGGTTACATTGTAATTAAATTAGTTTGTAATTAAATACATTGCAATTAATTTCATAGAACATCCAAAGTAATTGAATTACAATGTAATTGAATTATTATGTAATTAGATTACATTTTAATCAAATTATTATGTAATTCAATTATTAATCAGATTACTTAAGTAACTAGTTACGCCCATCACTGAAAGTAAGTGACAGTGTATTGATACAATAATAGCGTGTCTTCAATTTATATCTAAAGTTTAAAATTCCTAATTAATTTACTAGTCGTAATTTTATGTAAGTTTAACTATATTTTTCTTTGAGTTTGAATCAATCGATACTAATATTATAAACTAATGCGAAAGCTACTGTGTCTGTCTGTTACGCTTTTATGGCTAAACGCTTATACTAATTTTAATGATATTTTATATTGAGGTACCTTGACCCTGAGGAAGGACATAGGTTACTTTTTAGCTACATACCACGCGGTCAAAGCTGAGAGCAGAAGATAGTATTATTGTAAAACTATATTCTTTATTTTAGACCCCGGTGAGGAATCTCCATCAGCTGTTGAGAATATAACACGACATCCATCTCCGGACTGCACAACAATAAATCATATGGATTTTGATTGTGAAAACCACTTTTGTCCCTGGTTTGTTGAAAAAGACATTCCGCCATTACATTCTGTTGATTCAACTTTCACTGATTTAGTTTATACTCCGCAAGCGAACAAGCCTCTATCTTCGATGTCAGAAGCGACGCCACAAGCTTCCAGAAAACGGAAAACCAAACCAAGAAAGGACAAGGGAAATATCAGATGTCGCCATGTTTCCGAATGGAAAGACAACAAAAGGAAAATGCTAAGAAACTTGGGCAAGAAGTATATGAGTCGTGATGGTACTGTAAGGCACGGTAAAACTTTGGGTCCTATGTGTCCTATGAACTGTAGGCTAAAATGTACAACGAAAATAAGTGATAATGAAAGAATATTGCTTTTCAATAGGTTTTGGGATTTAGGGAACCGTGAAAAGCAATGGGCTTTTATTGCAAACTTGGTTGTCAAAAAAAGAAGGGTTTTAACTGATATGGAATCTAGGCGTAAGTTTACTTTAATTTATAGACTGCCAAGGGCTGTTGTAGAAGAGCAGGAAAACTATTTAACTGTGTGCAAAAAGATGTTTCTAAACACATTTTCATTAAGTGAACAGTTTGTCTATACATCTTTAGAAAAAAAAGATAACATAAGTGGCTTGATACAAGCGGATCTGCGAGGGCGTCATTCTAATCATCGCATAGTAATAACTGAGGATGTTATTAAAAGTGTATGTGATCACATAAAATCCCTTAAGCCTGTAGAATCTCACTACACTCGCCAAAGAAGTAGTAAACTTTACCTAGATGGAGACCTGAATTTTCATCGCTTGTTTAATTTATATAATGAGTGGTTTGACGCACTTGCATTCTCGTCAAAAGCTAGTACTGAACGGCAATATCGCGATATTGTGAACGAACACTTTAAGATTAGTTTTTATGTTCCTAAAAAGGACCAATGTGATAAGTGTCATATTTATAAAAACATATCTAGTCCGACACAATCAGAAACCCAATTACATGAAGCACACATTAAAAATAAAGAGGTAGCTTGCAAAAAGAAGTCGACAGATAAAGAACTTGCCAAAGTATCAGACGGTAAAATATTAGTCGCCACTTTCGACTTTCAAAAAGTTCTTACTGCTCCATACGGTAATATAAGTATTCTTTATTATAAACGGAAGCTTTCAGTATTTAATTTTACAGTTTTTAATATGGCTGAACAAGAAGGTACTTGTTTCATGTGGCATGAGGGGCAAGGGAGACGCGGGGCAAACGAAGTGGCTAGTTGCTTATACACCGTGAAATTTTAATGGTTGTTTTCCCGAAGCAGAACAACTTGCCGTCGGTAGTACTATCGAAACATTTTTTTTTTTTTTTAGACATGTTTTGGATTTAAAATTATTAAAAAAAATATTAGACAACTCGAAAGCGTGATAAACAGTAGTAACACTAGACGGACTGAACGGACCTTGTAGGTACTACTCGAATCGCACGCGCTGCTGACAAAGTAAAGAACGATCCATAAACGTTCAAAGCAAAATAAGAGCTCAATGGTAGTTATACGGCATAAAATAGCCTGCACGCAAGAATCACAAACGAGCCGGCTTCTTTTGTAATTCGCCGCGCGGCGCCGACGCCGGAACGCCCCGCGCTCTGCTTCGACTCCCTCCTTCCTTAGTTGTCCCGTGAACGTCGGAAGCGCAGCACGCGTTATCTTATTACTTTATTAGTATTATGGATGGACATTACAGTTTTAGTAATTTAGAGTACGTCGCTATGGTGCAACTGTACGCTAGGGCTAATTATAATTCCCATACTGCCTGGCGTCTTTACGCCGAGCTGCAACACTTGGCGTCACTCCGTCTTCGCGGAGTTCTGAACCCTCAAGTCATACAGGACCGGACGATCGTAGCGGCGACGGCTACTCGATCATGGGCAGTTCCAAGTGCCAGCACATGCACAGGGCAGAGGTCGATCGGCTGTTCTTTCGCCAGAGCTCGACGAGGAGATCATCGAGTACTTCGAACGCGATCCTCGCCGAAGTACGCGAATGGCGGCAGCTAAGTTTGGCGTAAGCCAATACTACGTCCGGAAACTACTCAACTCAGAAGGACTGCATCCATATCATTTCCGCGGAGTTCATTTAATTTTTCATTTTTGTTAAATACGCCTTAAATACTTTATTAGGTATCTAATTCAGAAAATTATTGTTCTTAGATAATAAACTTGTTTTAAGTTACGTTTTCTGTAAGTTATAGCTAAAAAGGTATTGGATAAAGCTTATTATTATGATTGGGTACTGTGTTACATTACCTAAGGTGTAGGTATCAGCTGATTGACTAACACCCGGGTCAACGAACGCGCGACCGATCGACGCGAGCGCTAGGTATCGCGAGGTATATTACTATCGGTTCGATGTCACTTTCGAGTTCGGTTTTTCACGATTGTTAATCGGCCATTTTTGGTTTATAATATTTAGTTTTTGTATAAATTGAATGTTTAACTAAGACCAAACCTTTTCGCTGCGGGAAAACAACCATTTAAATTTCAGCGTGTATAAGTACATTTCCAAATGTAAGGATCAAGGTACAAACGAATTTCGGTTTTGGTCTGATAATTGTGTGGGCCAAAACCGAAATCGTATTGTTTATGCGATGTACATGCATGCCGCCCTTATTTTTCAAGTGACAATACATCACTGTTTTTTAGAAGTTGGTCATACCCAAAATGAGGGCGACAGCGTCCATGCCTTAATAGAAAAAAGTGCCAAGAATAGACTTGTTTATACACCTTTTGAGTGGTTTTGTTTAGTACGCTGGGCTAAACAAAACGGGAAGCCGTATATTGTTGAGGAATTAGAACACACCGATTTTTTTAATTACAAAGCATTATTAAAGGGCAATTGGGTTAAAAGTACTAAAGGAGAAAAAGTTCAGTGGAATAAAATAAGAGAAGTATTTATAAAACCTGAAGACCCTTATAAATTATTTTATAAAAATATGATTTAGCTGCCGAAGACTACCATATATTATTGATGAAGAATACCAAATATTGATTTGGTATACATTGTCTCCTGGTAGACGCTTTGGTACATAATATATGGTAGTCTTCGGCAGCTAAATCAATATGCACTGTATACAAATAGTCTGCCTATACCTAAGGCGAAAAAAAACGATTTGATGAATATGTGCAAGTCTCGAATCATACCCACTATTCACCATGATTTTTTCCAAAACCTCCCTGAAACTGGTAACGAAATTACTTCGGAAACAGATTCGGACTAATTAAAAAAATACAAAGTTTTTATTAATTACTGTTTTAAGTTTTGTACTGATTTTAAAAGACTGATTTTTTTTCAATGAATATATATTTTATCTTTTTATATTTATGAAAGAGGTTTTCGTTAAGTTGACGAAAGTTGAAAAAAAAATTTGAAAAATATTACTATGAATTAAATTTCATAGTAATATTTTTCAATTTTTTTTTTGACATTTTGTTTTTTAATTTTATTTCACTTTTTTTTAATAATGCGGGTATTGTTTTAACAAAATTCTATTTACTTTGGATTATAAGCATTTGGATGGTAAAGATTTTATTTCATATTGTTAATTAAATGCTACTATAATAAATAATTTAGCTAAATACCATTGATAAATATTTTAATTTTTTGTTTTTGTCTAACAGAGATTGTTTATTTGGATTATTTAGATTACGAAATACAAATACCAAATACCATTGATATTTTCCATAGTAGAAATCCGTAAGTGACTTTTAAGAAATTCTAATAAAAATTTCTATAATCCTTTTTGAAGGTAATATTCCATTCCTAAAAATATGTCTGTATGCCAATGTTGGTTTCTATATGAGCTTATTTGAGTTCACTATCATCAATAAACTGTTTGCATACCTTTGAATTGCGATACTGTAAAGTTGATCAAATACAGTTACGATAATATACGTAGGAAGTGTCGAATGTGTTAATGGCAATTCAGTATCACATTGCCAAAAATATAAGTAAGCATGTATGTAAGATGGATTATATTGGATTAAAACAAATCCTTACCAATAAGGATTTGTTTTAATCTTTGTATTGAGATTCACTATGGATAATGTACTGTCCTACATAATGATTAGTTAAAAATTATACATTCATTTCAATTTTGACAAATGTAGATGTCACAAAATAAGTTAGAGTAAGTGAAAACTTTAGCTTCACAACACTTATGCAATTAATAGTGGTGTGTAACCTTATTCAAAACTGCCAAACTGGTAGGGCTCATGGGAAGCTAGGGGACCAAATCATTGTGGGTTATAGCCAGCTTCCCGATTTTGGCGGGACATCCTGATTTTTATATCAAAATTTGATGTCCCACGCGGGACAGTCTCAGTCCCGCTTTTCAGGCTTAACTTGACCATTATCAATACTTATATGAATTTAAATCAGACAGTTATTGTTACATTGGTAATATACTCATTAGGATACATTAATTACGGGTATTTTTGATATAAATTGTCATATAATCCTAATTTTATGCTCAAATAATAAGATAAGTATTTTAAAACTTCTGATTAAATAGTTTTATTACTATGTCCCGCTTCGACGAAAAAAACATGATTTTTCGGCTAAAAACTTACAAAATCCTGCTTTGCCCATATTAAAATCTGGCAACGCTGGTTATAGCTAACAGTCCTTGAGATCATGTTTATACATAAAATACTAAATGTACAAAAATACAAACTTGTTGAGATAGTGCTGCAGAATGGATGTTATGTTGGACATGGCTTGCCACTCCACTGCTAACAAGAGTGCGTTCCTCAGGCATTTTCTTTTTCACTGGAGTTTTTGACTGTTGGCTACTGGAAATTTTAAGTATGATATTTTTTGACAAATGTATATATATTATACTAACAATACTAACCTAGTTATAAGTACTATTGTTACTAATTTACCAACAAAACAATATGGACAGTGTACACAAGTCTGAAAAAAAAGAAATTTACTTATTTATACTAATTTTTATTCAAAATGTAATGTGTTGGATAATCAAGGCTATGAATGTGGTTCAGTTTTGGTTGCCTATTAGATTATGTATATCAACAACTTTCTATTTATGAAATATCTATTTTGACTTGGATATATCAGATATGGAAGCTAGGAAAATGAACACTTTACTTTTTTTTTTTTTTGTATTATTATTCTGTGTATGAAGTATTTATTTAAGAATGGCTATTTTAATGTTAGAGCAAAATTGACATAAAATATTTATATCTAATATAGGACGCTTAAAAATGAACTTAATAAACTACGAAAAACTGTAGTTAATTAATTATTTAAATTGTAAATGTTTGAACACACTGAAGCAGGCAAAAACTGGGCCTTGGCATGTACATACAGCTAACGCACACAGTCATACCAAAACTATGCCTTACATTATCAGTCATACTATCGCAGCGTTATTGTTCGTTATTGTTATACCGTGAAAAATCATAGCAACAATTTTACCTATACTGCACAAAAAATGGCTTCAGTGCATTGTTTGACAGCGCTCTTTACTTATTATTTAGTTTGAATTTTAACCTACAACCATGAAAACTATACATACCTCGGTGATGATTCAACCATATTGTGCAACAGCATAGTCATCTCTGCGAGTTTATTAAACGCAGCGCCTGCTTCTGTAAATATTTCTCCAACCTAAAATATTTTAATAACAACATTTTAATATTGATCGGCGCAGACATTCGTTTCGTAGTAGATGAATTTTGCCCTACCTACCTTAGCCGCTGAATTATTCATGGTTGTTTATATATCTAGAAAATAATCCGTACAAAAATTACATCGTTTGTGTTAATTAACACCAGATAAACTCACATAATTCTATCGTTTTAACAAAATAAACATTATATTGATTCACATCGTAGACTGCGTAGATTCTAAAAAAATCGATATGAAAAGCAGTGTTGCCACCGCCCAAACAAATATGACACTAGAACAGAACTGTCTAGTGTCTAGTAGTGTCTAGAACCACAAAAAAAAAATCGCTGACGATATGTCATATTTTCATGTGATGATTTATATTTGCGGGATCGAAAGAGCTTGTAATTTTTTATTAAGGCAGCTGTACAATAACCATTATGAAACTAATATATAAATGAGAAAATGTATTTCTACTAAGTATATTCAAAATTCACATCCAACTTTACATTGCCATCTATGTAGGTATCTCAAACTGATCAAAAGCAAAAACTATTCAGTTTTGCGGGACTTGTAATAATGAATAATATTCAATTTAGTTTTATGCCTAATAAATTAATAATAATAAAAAAAATGGTAAGTGTTGCTGCAGTTTAGTTGTGAAAATCCACAAAATATCTCGATAACTCAAACTATCACAAATAGTCGCAATTTTATAGGGATTATTCCGAACCCGACCCGAAATCCCTCAGAATAAGTACTATATCAGTGCGAAATCCTAAAAGATCTGAAAATCGTTTTTCATAAATCACTAGATCTAGTTACAAAGTCGCTGACTGAGATGGTAGCACTGATGGTTGCAAAGTAAAGAGAGTGTATCAGTGTTATCGTACAAGTTGAAACCATGTTGAAACATAATATATGCAGATTTTTTAAATTTGGGGTCCAAACTGTACAAAGACTACTAGTTTAGTTCTTCTGAGAAACTTATTATTATTAAATCAATAGCGTAATATGAAATAATATTGTACTCTATTATAGCTGCCAATGCTGCCATGCCATCTACAGACTGTGTATGTGTGGACTGAGAGCCCGCTTTTATTTTTGCGGATTTTTGCAGTTTAACTAACAATAGTGCTTAGTAAAAGTTGTGGGAATATTTGTAAAACGAATATTAGAGTTTGTAAAGACATCATTCAAAAGATATATCGGCTTAAGTGGGTCCCTCAGTTCACACACATATGCTCCCAAATCTAGATATATCATGAGTTCACCAACAAATTTTGGTTGTAGACCTTTAGTAAAACATGAATAAACATCTACACTACATTAAAAAACCTAATGTGAATAGATAATAAAGAAATACAAACGTCTTTCTGTAGTCCCTGAGGGACCACATAAATTTATCTCATAATTAATAGATTATAACATGAACATTCAATATTCATAAGCCAATCTTTAGTAAAAATTACAAGGAAAATTTTAAAACTAAAGAAACATCACAAATAGTGGTAAATATTGTAAACTTTACGTTTTTGTTGGTGGGCCCTCAGTTCACACACTATGCAAACGCTAATTGTTTAAAATATAATTAAATACAACAATTATAAAAATGTGGAGCCTTTCAGGGCTTAGTAAATTTTTTATATGATCAATCTGTATTTATCTTGTCACTGGTTTTATTGTTCTTTTACCAAAAATGTGCAAATTAAGTTTTCCATACTAGTAGGGTGTCCATGCAGTCAAGATATAATATTGTTTCAAGAACCATTACATACATTAAGTTTCAAAGTTCCTGCATATAAGTGAATCAGAACCAATACCAAAAATGAAAGTTTTTAATGAGGACTCTATATTTGCAGATCAGCCATCATTCATCGAAAACTGGAAAGGGCCGGGCAGGCTTGTAAAAAAAAATCTGTATCTAAATTAAAGTTTTCTTTGTATTTATATGAACGTTAATTCTGATTACGTGGAAATTAAAAATACTTGTGCCTTTGATTCAGTCATGTATATGCTTAGTTTAGGGTACAAGGAAAACGTATATATTAAAAATCTAATCGATGCTTTACAAGAAGAATTAATTTTACAATACATAAAAAAGCTGTCTGAAATTGATTGTGAAGACAATGATATTTACATATTAAGGGCAAAAATTATTCAGCTATATTTGCAAACACCGCCTTCCACGGCAGGAGATCATTTAATATATAACTGTGAATGCAACGCTACAAATATTATCGAACGGTTTCCTCTTAAAAGTTTCAGTAGTGCAGTCTTTACAAAACAATGGTCCAACTTGATTTGTTCAATGCCTTCTGTCAAACGAGATATTATGTTTTTGTGTTTAAATTTAAATATCATTCAGATTTTCGGTATAAGTTGTTTAGAGCAAGCAGTTGCTTTTGATGAAGAAACGAGTGAATGCGTGTATTGCAAAAGTAAGTTATATTTTAAACATGACTTGTCAGAATTCATATCCTTCGATTTAAACGGTACTGATGAACAGTTTTTATGTGACATCCCTCGTTTAATTATAGTTAAAGGTAACATTTATTCATGTATAGAAGTAATCGAATTTGTTCCTCCCTTACTTGAGGGTGGCATTGGCCATTACAAATGCCACTCATTAGTAAATGAAAAAAATCAGTGTTACGATGATAACTCTAGTAGAATTTCTGAAAGCAGTAAGGAGAAAATGTTTTTACATGTGATTTCATATGGTCTCATTGTTGTCAAACCACAGACCGAACAACAATAAGTCATCATTATTTCAGTTTAATTTTCAAAATGTATTACGATTGTAGCTTATAAATAATATAACCTATCACTTGTACATATCCTTAAAAATAAAGTAATAAATAACCTTAAAAATAAATGAACAGTGCTTTTCTTAAAGTGTGGACACCCTATACCAGACTTAGTATGGAAAACCTAATTTTACATTTTTGGTAAAAGAACAATAAAACCAGTAACAAGATAAATACAGATCGATCACATCAAAAATTTACTAAGCACTGAAAGGCTCCACATTTTTGTAATTGTTGTATTTAATTATATTTTAAACAATTAGCATTTGCATAGTGTGTGAACTGAGGGCCCACCAACAAAAACGTAAAGTTTTCAATATTTACCACTATATGTGATCTTTCTTGAGTTTTAAAATTTTCCTTGTAATTTTTACTAAAGATTGGCTTATGAATATTGAATGTTCATGTTATAATCTATTAATTATGAGATAAATTTATGTGGTCCCTCAGGGACCACAGAAAGACGTTTGTATTTTTTTATTATCAATTCACATTAGGTTTTTTGATGTTGTGTAGATGTTTATTCATGTTTTGCTAAAGGTCTACAACCAAAATTTGTTGGTGAACTCATGATATATCTAGATTTGGGAGCTTATGTGTGTGAACTGAGGGACCCACTTAAGGCGATATATCTTTTGATTGATGTCTTTACAAACTCTAATATTCGTTTTACAAATATTTTCACAACTTTTACTAAGCACTATTGTCAGTTAAACTGCAAAAATCCGCAAAAATAAAAGTGGGCTCTCAGTCCACACATACACTACAGACTACATATCTGTGATTAATAATTTTCTTTGGAACACTGTGTTATTGTTGATATCGTGTTGATATATGATTGAGTTTGAGGTTATTGAATTTTTTTTTTCCTATATCTTTTATAAACGGTTTAAAAGAAGTATAATTATTATTAGAAACAGTCATCAATAATAATTAACAGTTCTAAAACAATAAATTGTAGACTTGTATGACTTATTATATATATTTTTAACAATTTAAATAGGTTAAATAGTTAAATCAATCAGTCTGTTATCAATTTAGCCAATACACATCTATACAATGCATAGACCACCGCATCCTCGAAATTTCAATAACTTCAACAATGCCTATCAAGGTCCTAGGCCATACCATCCACGTTGGAGACCGACAAATTCGCCTCGTGGGTTCCCACCTCAGCCATTGCGAGGGTGGGCACCTCCTCAGCACCAGGAACATGGGAATAACGAAGAACACTGGTGTGAAACATGTGACAGAGGTTTTCGTACTGCTGACTTGCTTGATAAACATAAACAACAACATCAGGTAATTTCTTTTTTTATGGTAATTTCTTTTTTTATATTCTGTCACTAGAAAAACAATTTGCTGTGGCTAGGACTGTATATACATAGAACATATCACAATGGAGAAAGCATACAAAGCACACACTGATCCTGTATAACAAGTCATTATTCCCACAAATAATGTCCAATATAGAGATGAAAGCTTTTTAAACCCTTAAACTTAAGGCTAGCTTCGATTTTAAAGACACAACTCGACTTGAGACTTATTTATAATGTGAAAGAGCTTGATTCATTGGAAAAGACTTGAATCAATAAAATAACTCACGTTATTTACTAAAAAGTTAATGAGTCTTTTATGTTAAGTACCTAATTTGTTTTTGTAAAACTCCCTAGTTATACCTACTTATTTATATTCTTACCTTATTATGATTACTGTGGCATGTGTTTATGTCCACCAACATGTTCCTTCAATTTTAAATTGTAAGGTTATATAATTTTCTGCCACTGCAGTGATATTTTATAACTTAAGAAGTATGTGTATAAAAGAAAAAGTTCTTTCATTCATTGACAACTGAACTACAACGATCAATTCATTTTTAATTGTAATTTTCAGAAATGTAACATTGATGGCTGCCAGTTTATTGCTCATCCCAAAGTAATCACAAAACACATTCAAATGCAGCATTCTTCTGGTTTATACAAAAAAATTGCCAAACTTAACAACCCTGAGGAAATACAGAAATGGATAGACGAAAGAAAAAAGAAATACCCTACAAGATCTCATATTGAAAAGAAAGCAGCTGAATGTAAAGAAAAAATTGACAGAGGTGAAAAGATGGCCATGAAAGTTAATAAAAATGTCAGGATCGATGACAATAAATCTACAGGTAATAATTTAAAATTCTTACATGGCTTACTGTTATGTTTTGATGTAAGGTACTATATAATTACAAATGTGTTTTTTTAATATGTGTTCATCAATTTCAGGCAAATATTTGCAATTTTATAAAAAAATATATATTTGTGAAATATTGACTAATTCCATTTTTCTGTGGCTGCTAACAACAAATACTAAAAACAAAATAAAATAAATATTTAAGGGGGCTCCCATACAACAAATGTGATTTTTTTCACTTTTTGCTTAATATCAATAATGGCAAAAGTTTTTTACCTAGTAAATGGTACGGAACTTTTTGTGCGCAAGTCTGACTCTCACTTGGCCGGTTATTTTTAACTTCAAATCTTTAGCTCTCACTCATTTTAAATTTTAATCCTAATTTACTTTTGAACATGAACATACAAATTATCTACTTAATTGGAATTATTATTTTCACATTTTTACTTACAGAGGAAAGAAATAGACTAAAAAGAAAAAATGGATTTGATAACAAAACTGGCAATTATGGATCCAACCAACAAGACTTTAAAAGAAATAAGATATTTGAAAAAAATAATAGGCAGACAGTTTATCAACCAACAAATAAGAAAGCCAAACCTATACCCAAAGTTCCTGTTGTTGTTGAAAGAAACAAACTAAAACCATTTGAGGGCATCTTAAGCATAGCCAACTTTTATGATAAAATTGAAGTGAACCAAGAAATAATAGAACCTAGCATATTACCAATTGAAGATGATGGCTTTGAAGAACCAGTAGAACAAACCATATCAGAAAACCATCAAGAACCTGTAGTATGTGGAGCCTTATCATCACTCATGTGTGATTATGGATCCAGTGAAGAAGAAATTGAAGAAAAGGATAAAGACATTGTTAAAAAGGCTCCAATTGCAACAATTGAAGCTAACAGCAATGAAAATAGTAAAGTAGTACCTCCAGTTGAAATCATTAAAAAATGTGATGAAAATAACCAAGAAGAAGTAATTAAAACTGATGTGATTCATAAATTACCAGAAAGTAAAGAGATAGATGATGGAAATAAAAGTGATGATAGTGGCCCAGAAGAAGTTAAGGTAGTAAAATGCAACAACACTGAACCTGACACTGTTGAGGAATTAAAACCTGAAAGTAAAATTGTTAAAACAATTTCAAATAGATGGAATCCAAGAGAACAGAGGCAACATCAAAGATATAAACCAAAAATACCATCAACACTCCTACAAAAATTATTGCATAAAGAAATTAGACATGAACGCAATATTGTGCTGCAATGTATTAGATATATAAGGAATAACAATTATTTTGATACAAGTAATAAATAAAAACGCAAATTAAAATGTTGATTTTGTGAAGTAGTAGGTACCATACTACCATTAGTTTTGAACTTAGGAGAGCCTTTACCAACAAGTAAAAAACATACAAATTTTGAATGGTCAGCAACTTCAGTTTTTTCCTGTCTTTTTCGTATTTTACCAATAATACTTGTACTAAAATAAGTAGTAAGTTGTTCTTGAATATTAAAAAAGGTGTGCGTTACTCCAGTAAAAAAATGACCAAGTCCGATTCGGACTCTCGCACAAAGGGTTCCGTACCATTTTCAAGCGTCTACCGGTTGCCGTGATTAATATCGAGAAAAAAAGGCAAAAAAA
Source organism: Nycteola revayana (assembly GCA_947037095.2). Lineage (NCBI taxonomy): Eukaryota > Metazoa > Arthropoda > Insecta > Lepidoptera > Nolidae > Nycteola > Nycteola revayana. The sequence goes on along the minus strand of OX344846.2, from coordinate 13,953,887 downwards.
AAATGTTTATTGTGTGGGGGCCCCCTTAAATATTTATTTTATTTAAATTTTTGCGTTGTTATAGCGGCAATAGAAATACATCATCAGAAACTGTTGAAATTACTACTTGATACTACAAACACACAATTAATCTTGATACTCGATAACTACTTATCCATTATCTGTTCTATTTTTTGTGAAGGGAGCGTAGTCGATACCAAGATAAGGAACCACCCATGTTATACCCAGTCCAGTTCAGTTCGTCAGATGCGGCCTTTGTGGAGAGGCTACCACAATTTTGCGAAATTTCATGACATCTGTCCCTGTGACACTTCTCACTTAGGATTTTTGCAGATTTTATTTTAATGAGATGGCGATGTGAACATTAGAATGACTGCCCAAAATGACCAATCAGCTTAAAAATATTACTGATATCATATGCCTATTTGCTAAAATGTCTTATGACTATTTGATACCTTTGTTTAAATAATTGGTACCTAATTAATAACTGAGAAAATGAATTTAAAAATTGGGCTGTCATTCTGATCTCAGGATGACTTTGCCTTTACAATAATTTAGTACAGGGGGCTCCAAACTTTGACGCATCAGGGTCATAACGATTTTTAGGGTTCCGTAGCCAAATGGCAAAAAACTCACTAGCGAGCCGTAACCGTAACCGTTGCATGTACTGTAACCAAAAAACATAGTGTGTACGTGGTTCGCAACCTGCTGCGAGCGGTACGCGTGCGGCTTGCAGCGACCCGACGTTTACAAAGTACTCATTTCTAAACCCGTAACGTTGCACGTAACTGTTACCAAAAACATAATGTGTACGTGGTTAACGCTACCCGAGCGACTCGCAGCGAGCCGACGATTGTCGGTTTTGTCGAACCTCGTTACTGTATCTGTTTGGTTACAGTTACAGCTTCGAAAAATGAGTACGCTCGGTGAAATCGTTCCGTCGACGTCGTGAGCCGTAATTGTAAAACGCGTACACACTAGAACCTCGTTACTGTATCATAAGTTACGGTTACAGCTCGCTTATGAGTACACGGCTTTATGGATTCGTCATGTCTGTCTCCGTCCGTATGTCACAAAAAAAATAAAAATTCTGTGAACCGGAAAAAAAATGTTTCGTTCGTCCCCAGTGGTGACGATTGGAACTTTTTATTTCCCACTCGTTCCGCTTTAAATCGAGAGTCAAGATACCTATATTGGTATTTCAATAAGAGATTTCACGGATCGTTAAAATGATTTAATTACGACTTTCTGAGCAAGACTAAACAATGTTTATGATTGAAAATAATTTTAAAAGACTGAGGTAATTTAGTACAGTATTAACAAATCTAAAAATTAAAAAGTACTGACCCAACACATGTTGTTCTGTCCAAATTATAATAAAACACCTACTACCAACTACTAGGAAGGTTCTTAAAAGAAAAAGTAGGTAGGTAGTACCTACTTTTTCTTTTCTAAAGAAACATCCTCGGAATTGTAGGTATTAAAAAAAAAATTGCTCGTTTCATTTTTGAGATTTGCGCTTAGCAACGCATTTAGTGATTCATATTTATCTATATGGATTTATGTTGCAGACTGACCCTCACGTAAATAGGTGTACATAAATATACAAAGTAGGATGTGCAGATTATTTATTTAAGTATGTTAAAAACCGACATATTTATGAAAAATAGCTGCAATTTTTACTTGAAGTATTTTTGCTCGTTAAATTATTCAGGCGTATAAAATGTCAAAAATTAAAAATTTATTTTATAAAAAACTAATGAGATCTTCGTTTCTCGCTGTAGATTATCGGAGGTACTAAATCAGGTTCTAAATACTGGTTTGATCAGGATGATGTAATTCGTTGTAGTTTTAGTGGACAGGCATGGTCTCGTCATTATGACGCATCATTATGGCGGAACCAGTGTTATCGTAAAATTCCGTTTACTTATGCCGTGTAAGGTACAATTTTTTTAGGACAGGTACAAAATAATACTAAATTGGTACTAAATATACGTGGTAGAATCTTTCGATTACAAGAATTGGTCATGTGCGTGTGAACTGAGGGACCACACTGGGAATTCGACAAATGAAAATCCTAGGATTTAGTAGTTGACTGAAAACAATTGTAGAATGAATCTGGGAATTTGTAAACAAATATATTAAAAACTACGACCCATATAGTGTGGTCCCTCAGTTCTCACAGACGATCAGCCAGATCTCGGAAAGTATCTTAAAAAATAAGGTTTTGTGAATATAGACATTTAGTAGAGAATTTGTAAAGACATTTACTAAATAACAGACCACAAAGCATTAAAAATAAAAAAAATATGACGACTAAACTGTGGTCCCTCAGTCCACATAACAAAGATAAATATTTTAGTGAATTAATACTAAATAAAATTAATAAAACTGTTCTTTTTCTACATATAGTTTTAGTAAAAGTCTTAAAACATTTTGTAAAAAGAAATTGAGCAAAAATATCGAAGCATTTCGAAGATAGCGATGATTAAACTGGTCCCTCAATCCTCTACTAACTTATAGTAGTAAGTTTCTACTAGGCTTGGGTAACTCCGGACACATCTATATCTTCGGATATATATCCACAAGTGGACACATATCAATATATATCCTATATCCGAGTAACTCCGACCCACTCCGACCAAGACCGAATCGAATGCAAGTGTATCCTAATCCTAACCATAGAAGTCTATCCATATATAACCTTAGAAGTATATCAGTGATCCGAACGCAGCGATGAACGACACTGTAAGAAAATAAAGCTATTATGTATAAGGCGCACACGCTAAAGTCTGCTTCTGTATTAAAGCGATATAGCAGCTTTAGGGACAAAAAGGATGAACTGTTCCCGCTTATAATCGTATAGTTTTCTGTTATTGTTTATACTTTTTACAATATTTTATAATCAGTCCTAAGCCTGCTAAATATGAAGGGAAATCTATTATTACGATTTACCATTTCCCGGATATATCAGTCTTGAGCTACATTGGAAATATTAAACTCATTCTGTGGATCTATTTATAAGTCGGAATTATCTATCAATCCCAGTTCCAAACATATTCTCACTCCATAAAGTTACTTCACTCCCGGATATATTAAGCGGACACGATTACGAATACAGTAAAAGCTCTCTATTCGCGGGGTATACGTTCCGTAAATATACCGCGAATACAGAAACCGTGAATATGGAATGGTAATTTATATGGGATTATAGGGGATACGTTCCTAGGAGACAGTAGATGGATCAATTTTCATGAAAAAATGTCACGTTTCCAGTGTTTGTTCCACATGCACTGGAAACGTGACTCTCCAAAGCGTAAATGATCAAAGCATATCTATTTTCACTTAAAGCTGTAATACAGATATTTTTCGTGTCGAAACAATTATTTTTAGTCGACATTATAAAGCACAGAACGTCTAATATGTGGCAGCATTGAACAACAACTTAAGGCGTAGTCGTAATATCACTATAATCTTCATTTCTTAGTCCAATTACCGACACGTTTATAAAGGAACCCGAATCCTTTCTATTAATATATATGTATGTAGTGATGTACCGATAAGTTCCGCGAATATGGGATTTTTTTGCCGCGAATACAGGAATTGGGTCGCAATTTTTTAATCCGCGAATAGTGAAAACGCGAATGAAGGAAGCGCGAATAAGGAGCTTTTACTGTAGTTTAAAAAGTAAAAGTAAGTAGTTGTAATATTCTGGTAAATTAAAAAAATAGGATGTTCGTCTAACTTATTTGTAATCATGTATACTTAAGTGTTGATAATGTTACATACAAATTTAAGTAGCTTTAACGGGCATTAATTTAAGAGAGAATATTACAATTTATACTACATACTACTTACTTTTACTTTTTAACGGGCATTAATTTAAGGGATAATTTTACCATTTTTACTACTACCTACTTACTTTTACTTTTTAAACTATTCGTAATCATGCCCCTTTCATTATTACGAAAAGGTTTGATTTTTCCCTAATATTGTATATATCTTAAAGAACTGCATAAGTACCTTTAAATAATTATTTAATGTTATAATTTTTATCATTTATATGATTAGCACTAATTTATGATATGCTTTTGAATTTTGTTTTTGACTTAAATAAGTTTCCGCTGAATAGAGATGTTTTCTTAACGTGTTTTTTATGTATTTCATGAATGAAACCCATGTCTGTTTTGGCTTTTATGTGTTTACATAGCATAGCCCTAATTGTAGAACAACATTTCGTGTCCATCTGAATGGACGGTCACTACCCATATATTACATCGAAATAATTATAGAAAGTTGCTACCTAGTTGCTACTAATCGTCAGATAACTGCTACTCACGAATTTCTTTAAATAAACTACTTTTTAAGGTGACCAGTCATCTTTATGTCAGGATGGTTGTCACCTATCCAGTGAGGATAAACTGCGCAAAAGAATCGAGTTTTTTTTAACCAATAGTTGATACTAGATTGCTACCTTCATATACATCGTTTTGGGCGTCATAGCTTTTAAGGATAAAAGTTATTATCAATTTACTATTTTGATGCCTGAACGCCTGTAGAATTAAATGAGCAAATTTGAAATCAAATACATTAATATTATTTTATAAGCAGGCGCCACTTGTTGGGAATCCCAAACTTATTTAAAGTGATTAACGCAATAAATAAAACAATTTTATGGATAAGCAATTACAATTTAATGACAAAAAAAAATGATGTACCTGTTTTCTTTAAATATATTATACAATGTGCTATTACTCTTTTATTACTTTTTGTTACTCTATTATGCAGATCGTTGTAACACTGCCATGCATTCCCACGTTTGCAGTGTGCCTTATAATGGCCCATTTCACCAAATCCGGGTGGAACAAATTCTATAATGGAAGTTAATTCATAGTCATTATTACTTAAAACTAACTTTACTGGTACGTCGTATATCGAAATAAATTCATCTGAAATGTACTCCGTCTGTCCGTGTGACATTAATTCCTCTACTCATAATAATTTCATATAGGTATAACATTGCACTTAAATAAGAAAACTTTTCTTTTTACAGCTCACAAGAATATTGAAGAAGTTCCCCTATTAACACCAAGGGTATTACAGAAATCAATTTAAGTGCACATTTGTTAAGGGTTCAGAAACAAAGCTAGTCAAATAAAAGTCAGTTCGGTTCATCAGATGACATCACCATTGAAGCCCATTCTACATTCTGTCTGTGTACAACCATTTAAAATCAAGCATAGTGTTTATATTTATAGTAACCCATCAATACCAAATGTTAAAGTTTTGAGTAAGATAGTTAAAAAATTAGAACCCTGTCTTAACTTAAATTTGGTTTAAGTTCTGGATGATGTGATAACTATAGCTTGTGGTTTTGATTAATATACACGCTGAAATTTAAATGGTTGTTTTCCCGCAGCGAAAAGGTTTGGTCTTAGTTAAACATTCAATTTATAAAAAAACTAAATATTATAATCCAAAAATGGCCGATTAACAATCGTGAAAAACCGAACTCGAAAGTGACATCGAACCGATAGTAATACCTCGCGATACCTAGCGCTCGCGTCGATCGGTCGCGCGTTCGTTGACCCGGGTGTTAGTCAATCAGCTAATACCTACACCTTAGGTAATGTAACACAGTACCCAATCATAACAATAAGCTTTATCCAATACCTTTTTAGCTATAACTTACAGAAAACGTAACTTAAAACAAGTTTATTATCTAAGAACAATAATTTTCTGAATTAGATACATAGTAAAGTATTTAAGGCGTAGGTATTTAACAAAAATGAAAAATTAAATGAACTCCGCGGAAATGATATTGATGCAGTCCTTCTGAGTTGAGTAGTTTCCAGACGTAGTATTGGCTTACGCCAAACTTAGCTGCCGCCATTCGCGTACTTCGGCGAGGATCGCGTTCGAAGTACTCGATGATCTCCTCGTCGAGCTCTGGCGAAAGAACGGCCAACCTCTGCCCTGTGCATGTGCTGGCACTTGGAACTGCCCATGATCGAGTAGCCGTCGCCGCTACGATCGTCCGGTCCTGTATGACTTGAGGGTTCAGAACTCCGCGAAGACGGAGTGACGCCAAGTGTTGCAGCTCGGCGTAAAGACGCCAGGCAGTATGGAAATTATAATAAGCCCTAGCGTACAGTTGCACCATAGCGACGTACTCTAAATTACTAAAACTGTAATGTCGATCCATAATACTAATAAAGTAATAAGATAACGCGTGCTGCGCTTCCGACGTTCACGGGACAACTAAGGAAGGCAGTGTTGCCATATCTTAAACCTCGAAATCTGAATCACTATGTCTGAAAATCTGTATTCTATCTGTATACGATGAAAAAGCTAAAATCTGTATTAATAAAATTTTTAATAAAGTAGTAGACAAGTGAAAAACATATTTATTATTGATACATACTTTTATTCATTTTATTAGTCATATTTTTACTAACATTTAGCTTGAAACATGGCTCGTTTTTTAATAATTGTTTTTCCTACCTTGTCTGTACCTAAATAGTTGCGAGTTTTCGTTTTTATCAAATTAATTGAAGAAAATATTCTTTATTAAGAAATTGGTCCAGTAATATAGTAATATCTATCAATTGGTTTGCCATAGCAAAAGTAATTGTAGCATCTAGTTTAAAGGACAAATAAATCTTTAGGACCAAAATGTAGGTATTCATTTTTGAGCCATTTACTTATATTCTTTCTTGTATTCTCACATGAAAATTTGAATTTAAAAAATCTGTATAAACCTCAAGTGAAATCTGTCATCTGTATCAGGAGCTAAAAATCTGTACCAATACAGATAAATCTGTATATATGGCAACACTGAAGGAAGGAAGGAGGGAGTCGAAGGAGAGCGCGGGGCGTTCCGGCGTCCGCGCCGCGCGGCGAATTACAAAAGAAGCCGGCTCGTTTGTGATTCTTGCGTGCAGGCTATTTTATGCCGTATAACTACCTTTGAGCTCTTATTTTGCTTTGAACGTTTATGGATCGTTCTTTACTTTGTCAGCAGCGCGTGCGATTCGAGTAGTACAGTCTGTTGTCAACATTATCTGACCCACCCTAAAAACAAACGAATTTGGACCCTCTGCTTGTAACGTTAAGGTTTATTCAATTTATATGAACTTAGCAGACAAGTGCACGAGGACTTGATGAACAAATAGAACAATAATACAGACACGCAAATTTGATCTTTATAACGTTAGTATTAGGTTATATGTTATAACTACTAGTTATGATATAATTAGTCTAATAGCTTATTTTAATGATATCGTTCAAGTAATTCTGGTCTTGTGGTCTGTGTATAAGACTGAGTAAAACAAGTTGCGAGATCAAATCCTGCGACGAAGATATTTTTTCGTTTTGAATTTAAAAATAGAATTTATTTCAAATTCCATTTATTGTAAATAACTATAGACGGATAATCTTCAAATAGAAACTTTCTTAAATATATATATTTTCGCATAACTTGTTATAAGTGGGTAGTTGAAAAAAAATATTATTATTCATTATAAAACTGGCATTCAAATGCAGTGACTACGCGCAAACATATTTTACCTTGCCTTACTAAATTTTCTATTTTATAGGTCGTTTTTTTATCATCATTTGTGTCAATGGAGTGATTATTTAAAATACAAAATAATCTACTTGCACGAGGAGAAGGTTGGCTGCTTATGCTGTGCAAGAATAAACTTTATGAAAGTATACAATATGGTTTAAATTCTTTAGAATATTGCGTCTAGCATTACAACTAAGATCAAATTTCAATGCGGCTTATAAGAGTTGAGTTGGTCTTGTGGTCACTAAGGTAGTGCGGTGTTCATCGTTGTCTACGTTCGAAACCAAGTTTTACCGAAATATAACTTTTTGCTCAGCTGTTTCTTTTTATTATTTTATTACACTTTTTTTTGCATTTTTTTTTACATAATGGACGACATAGGTTCTTGTCTTTTTAAATGGGCAGTTTGTATATAAATAAAACTAAACAATTGCAAGTTTAAAATGTTTATTATTTCATTAAAACACTTAGGTAAGAAAAAGTAAGTAAATGCTCATATATTTGCAAATTAATATACAATATGTATTGGTATGATATAATCGAGTCTAACCATTTATAAACATTAAAAAAGGCATGCTTATGCTTAGAAGTATGTTATCGAGAAAATGAATTAATCTGTGAAATGCTTTACAGATTTATAGCTGCCTATATGTAGTGAATAAACATGTTATTTAAATAGAATAATCTATTTATAACAATAACATCACCACATAACCTGCAACATTTTAATGGTAACAATCAATCCATTGAGCATTTACTTACATGGTGTGTTTAAAAATACCTAGTAGAATAATTAGTAGCGGAGTGGCGCACCGTCCCCTGCTATAACTTGTTGTAAGCGGCTACGCATACCGCGCACCATATTCCAACACAAATCTTTGCCTCTCATGTGCTCCCAAGTTGATGTCACGATCTCAGCCAAGTTGTGTTTGTTTCGCACTTCCGTCGTGTCCCAATTTAAAACCATTTGACCCCATAGATTTTCTATAGGGTTCAAATCAGGACTTTTAGATGGCCAATTTATAACTGTCACACCTTCTTGAGCCGCTAACCAATCCTGCACAATGCCTGCACGATGGATGGAGCAATTATCGTGGATAAAGTATATATTTGATGTTGGATAGGCAATTCGCACAGTCGGTAGCATGACGTCACGCAGAATCTCCAAATACAAACTACTATTAAACCTACCACCTACTTCCACCAATTCACCAGGTCCCATAGACGACATCCAGCCCCAATAGCCCAGGGTTATTCTACCGCTGGTTCTACAAGGTAGCAAGCACTTCTCATTGTAACGTTCTCCTTTCCTTCGCCATAAGATTTTACGTCCATCTTTATCCGATTTAAATGATTTTTCATCAGTGAAAATTACAACATTTTCTTCCCAATTAAAATTTAAATATTGCTGGGCAAAACGGACCCTTTCTTCTCGATGAGCAGGTGACAATGCAATTTTCTGTGCCGGTTTATAGTTTCTTATCCCAGCAGCGTGTAAATGCCTTCTCACTGTTTCCACCGAAATATTGTGGTTTATTGCAGTAACACGAATGGGCAAAAATGGATTTTCGACATGGCTTGAAACAATGGCCCGGTGGCGTTCGAATTCGGGACTATACTTAATGGCTTTTGCTCCTGGACGAATCCGCTGAATATTTCCATTGTCTCCATAACGTCTTAGCCATAGTCTGACCGTATTTCTCTAAAACAAAAAAAAAAGTTTTTGGAACTATGTATGTAACTTGTAATAGTGAATGTAATGGTAATATAGCCAACTAGGCGTTCATTAATCACTATCAATAAAAAAAATAGGTAAAAATTATAAAATACTTACTGCTATTATTAAGTCGACGACCAATTTCTCTAATTCCAACATTCTGCTCATGTAAAAATATGATTTTATGTTTGGTATAGTCATTAAGTTGCGACATGATGCTTTTTTACACCAAATAGCTTAAAAATACTTAACGAGTTATGTGAAACGATTTACAAACGTGTGTGCGCAGTCACTGCTATTAGGCGTAGTGTAACTTTTGTCACTTAGATGAATTTATTATCTACCTCACGAAGCAAATATATGTTTTACTTCGTATCCAACCGTTCTTGGTAATTTACCCACCTGTTTACACGATAAGTTATTAGGCGTAAATCATATTGGTCGTTCTTTAATAATGCACTCAATATTGTAGAAATAAAATCAAATTAAAAAAGAAACCGATATTAGGTGGACTATGTTTTGGAACCCACATGTTGTTTGTCGCCAATCCAACATCAAACCGCTAAGCCACAAGAACTTGGTGAGAATACGCGAAATTAAAGATTGGCTTGTAATTTAATGTGAATTAAAAGCTTTTCAACTTTAAGGTCAACGAGATAATGATTAAAATAGCTTAACAAAATGATATAATTATATTGCCGATGACTCCGACATATTGACAACCTTAACATTACGTGTTAAAGATCAAATTTGCGTGTCTGTAATATTATTCTATTTATTCATCGAGTCCTCGTGCACTTGTCTGATAAGCTCATATAAATTGAATAAACCTTAACGTTACAAGCAGAGGGTCCAAATTCGTTTGTTTTTAGGGTGGGTCAGATAATGTTGACAACAGACTGTACCTACAAGGTCCGTTCACTCCGTCTAGTGTTACTACTGTTTATCACGCTTTCGAGTTGTCTAATATTTTTTTTAATAATTTTAAATCCAAAACATGTCTAAAAAAAAAAAATTTGTTTCGATAGTACTACCGACGGCAAGTTGTTCTGCTTCGGGAAAACAACCATTAAAATTTCACGGTGTATAAGATTTCTTGTTAAATAAAATACAAATTAAATTTCTGCATTTTTATTTCCTACTAGCTTCTGCCCGCGGCTTCGCACGCGTGGATTAAGTTTTTCTGTCATGAAACCCTTCATTTTCCAGAATGCAAAGTATGTGTTAATCAAGGTAATAAACTATAAATTTCATTCTAATCCTACTACTACTCCTACCCTAGTTATAGTGAAGTTGAGATGCCAGAAATATTATAATATAACTGGTGCCCGCGACTTCGTTCGCGTTGAAGTATGTAAAAGTAATTAATAAGTTTTTAAATCAAAGAATTTCTCTATAAACTACATTATTCGTTTTTCCCGTTGGGGCTAAAACAAACAATTGTTCAGCGCTACTCACTCGTGAACATGCAACATACAGCTGGCCGTGGGAAAAACAGTTAGATCTTGGATCCACTCCAGCAGCCTTAGAGCGAAGCAGAGACTTATAGGAAACTGTGTGCGCTTAAATTCGAACGGGAAATTGTTGGGAATGAGTGGAATTCTTGGTATAAAAACGGTTTCGCCCGCACCACATCCAGTGAGAATCTCAGCATGTATTAAATTTCTCTGCAAAGCACTTACTTTAAGTCGGGTGCCATTGCATAATTTGGGTGGAGTTAGATTTCTCAAAAGCATTATGGGCACTCCGACTTTCAGTGTGATTTTATGTGCAGGAAGGCTACTCGCTATTAGAGAGCTCAAAAACTCTACTGGGTAGTTTGTAGCATCGTCCTCGTTTACAACGCTGTTAAAGGACGTGTAAACCACTTAATCTCCAACAATATGGCGCGTTCACAAGAATTATCATGATGCGGAATACTTGAAACGTCTTCAAACACTGAATTTATCAGCTCATCATCGGACGACACAACTCTGCCTAAAACTTCGGGAATTACAACTTGTCCTTCATCTTCAGGAAGAGTACCCTCTCCAATTTCCAAAAGAATATTAGAAAATGCTTGTGCCTGAGAATTTCCGCCTAGTTGTGCTCGCATGTTTATTGTAAGACGCAATTTTTTTATGAGGCCATAGATATGACCGTTTCAATGACGCATTGATTTCATCGGCTCTGGTTCCTCGAGTAACAACCGGAAGAGTTTGCTGGAAATAGCCAGAGAACAGTACCATCACATTCCCCATTGAACTATCGTTTCGGCGAATGTCCCGTAGTGTTCTATCCACGGCTTCAACAGTTTTTTTATTTGCTTTTTTATTTTTTATTTATTATATGTATAGATTTGCATTGTGCATTCATCCCAAACGATAAGACAGCAAAGCAAACAGAACAGAAACTGCGATAAAGCAAAGGTGTTTCACACCTTTGCTTTATCGCAGTTTCTTGTAACTGCACATGTTGGTGTTTCAGTGCTATCTATATCGATTGGGATTTTGAACATTGTGTGGGCAGTTTTACCACCGGGAAGAAGTGTAGCTGCGATTCCGGAAGATGCTACAGCCAAAGCTATCTACCTTGTCGCCTGAATTCAGCAAGAATCGCTTTTGTTAAGTAGGTCTTTCCAGTACCACCTGGAAAATCTAGGAAGAATATCTTCCCTTCATTATTAAGTACGCTTTGGACGACGATGTGAAATATTTCCCTTTGTTCTGGTGCAAATTTTGTAAATTGTCATTTACTACAGCGGTAAGGTCAGTGGAGTATATATAGTTTATCTCCGTAGCATACTCACGATAGATACGCGGTTGATCAGGTATCATTTGGGGAGAAGGAAGACTGAAGTCACTCAAAGATTTACCACCAATTGATAAAAGGATCTCCTGAATAGAACAAAGGGAACTATTAATTACTCTTTCGTCATTGGGATCAATTTCTTGATTTAAATTGCTCCTCAGAGAATGATGGAAGTCTTCAGAAAGATACGTCTTATACTTTTTCCATAACATTAAAGGGTCTGAAATACCACAGAACACTAACATTATAGCAAATAGGTGATTATTTGTTTCCTTTGTTCAAGTCCAGATAACAGTCACTTGATTAAAAAAATAGTTCCATTAAAATCGGTTCAAAACAATCAAACTTCAATTTTCTGCCTACCCCCTAAGTCAGGTGGCGTGATTAGTTTTACTCCAGGTAAAACTCAGTCGAACAAAAAAATCTGTCAAAATCGGTTAAAAGCAATCAAAATTCAATTTACTGCCTACCCCCTAAGTCAATTGGCGTGATTATTTATATCCTAGTTTACAGTCCAGGTAATACTCTGTCAAATAAAAAAAGTTCCATCAAAATCGGTCCAGTAGATTCTGAGATTAGCCCGGACAGACAGACAGACAGAAAGACAGATAGACAGACAGACAGACAAAAATTCTAAAAATGGTTGTTTTGGCTTCTATTGCTATAATTAAGACCCCCTGTAACGGTTTTTCATAAAAATCTTCAATGTACAGACATCGACCACTTACAGTTTTATTATATGTACACTTGAGAGCAATAAAATCGCACACGTTGACTTTTTGTTGTTAAAGCAGTTTTTTTCATGAATGTGAATACATATTAAAATAAAACTTACACTATTTGAATGTTTACTTCAGTACCTTTCTAATGATATCAAATACAGTGTAAAAAGAGTACCCATAGGGAGTTTTAGGGCACAAAACCCAACATACGGATAAAATTACCCAATTTAGCTTAAGAAAGAATAAAAATAAAACTCAAAATGCTTGATCAAATTGTTTTTTAATAAGGTGTATTCCCTCCCCTAGCCTTGATTACAGCTCTTAATCGGTTTTTCATGGACCGTATTAATTTCACCATGAAATCTCTTGTGGTATGGCGTTCCACTCCTCTTCAATGGCAAGTTGAAGCTCTTGGAGGCGCGTAGGAGCAGGGCTTCTTGCTCGAACTCTTCTTTTTAGCTCATCCCAGACATGCTCAATCGGATTGAGATCAGGACTATGAGCTGGCCACTCCATCGCGGTGATTCCAACGTCTTCCATGTAGTCGCAAACTGTTCTAGCGACATGCGGTCTGGCGTTGTCGTGCATTAAGAGAAAATCTTCTCCCATAAGCCACGCAAGCGGCCTCACATGTTCTTCGAGCACTTCTTCGACGTATCGTGCAGCCGTCAAACTTCTCGATCTCGGGCCGGTATTCGCCGTAGTGATGAATACAATGTCAGTTTTAGTGTCCAACATTATGCCACCCCAAAACATACACGATCCACCTCCAAAAGCCACACGTTCGCTTATGCAGCATTGTGAAAATCGCTCTGATGACCTTCTGTAGACCCTAGAGCGTCCATCATGACCATGTAAAGTCATTCTGCACTCATCAGAGAACATAACAGCCCGCCATTGGTCATACGTCCAATTTAAATGTTCCCTAGCAAATTGTAGCCGGGCTTGTCGGTGAGCTGTGGTCAATTTGGGACCATTTGCTGGGCGATGTGAAGTCATTCCTGCTTCACCTAGTCTTCTTCGAACTGTCCACCGACTTATACTGACATTGCGAACTTCTCGAAGCTGTTGTCCCAGTTGAACCGCGTTCAGTTGCCGATTTCTCAAAGACCTTGTCACAAGAAAGCGGTCATCACGCTCTGATGTTGTGCGTCGCCGGCCAGATCCTGGTCGCCGAAAGTAGCCACCGGTCTCTTGGAACCTCTGGTATACACGACGAACAGAGTAGCGGCTCAAATTTAGCCGTCGAGCAACTTCACTTTGGTTATGGCCTGCTTCGAGCAAGGCAATAACTTGAGCGGCTTCTGCGGGCGTGGTATCCATATTTTTCCAGTAAATCCGTATGCTTCCAGTAGAGATGTTATCACGTTGACCTTCGGTATGCAACTGATTAAAAATTCCAATAAACCGACCTTTTTATACCTGCGGCTAAGGGTGCAAGTAGTGACAACGCAAACGCGTGAATTTGGGGAATTCGGTGTACGGTCGGTTTTTGTAAGTTACGTAAAGGTCAATGATTTTAATTTTATGTTTTTGTAAAGCTAAGCTTGTATGCTTTAATTTTGTCTAATGATTTTTACTCAATATCTTTAGATTTTAGAAAACAATCAGTAATAAACCAAATTACAAGGGGTGTGCGATTTTATTGCTCTCAAGTGTATATAGATTGTATATTTTTATATAGCAAAGGATAAACATGGGACTTCCAAATTGTAGTAACACTTTCAAGAAAGCCTATCATGTAAGTATTGGAAATCAAAATAAATACATAAAATTACAACATTTTTTGTAATAGAAAAATTTGGGTACGCAACACTAAAGTTAGACCACTTTGTCTAACTTTCATATATCATCTTCTTACCAAAGATTATTTTTGACCGGTCCCTGGTTTCATTTTCAATCTTGGTGATAATTTCATCAGTCAATTTTTTTCTACTGCATGAAGGTTCTTGGCTTCTACTATAAGCAGTGCTTTGCCATGTTTACATCCACCTTGGGCATCAACATAATCATGGCATTCTATGGATGTTACTTTTTCTTCATCTTCATCAAGAATCATATAGTTTAGCATGGACTTTGTGTTCTGGCCGCCCCTACGACTACTCACTGACCCATTTGACAGTACAAATGTTTCCTTCCAGTTTAAGTCGCACATAACTGATTGCATCTTATCATTCATTCCCATATTAAGTCTATTCTTGAATTTAAATTAATTAGAACAGAAAGATACACATTGACTTTGTTATTATCAGTTATTAAGTGTCTACTTTAGACAGAAATATATTAAATTAAGTAGGTTATTTGTAGTTCCCGATGTTTATTCATTTTCTGGGGTATTAACTTTAAAGTAGCAATTTAAAAGCTGCGACGGAGCTAACTTCAAAAATAAATGATAAGTTAATTGTAAAATAGCGCTAGTAAATTACAATAAACTCGTATCAGTTCACAACGAGTTTGATTATACCTATCTAAGTTAGTTTTTGTCTAGAGCTGAAGATAAATCCAAAATTTACTTACGTTTTCACGTTTGTAAACTCAACTTCGCGAGGAAGTCGCCCAACATCAATAAATCAATCCTAGGCAAATTTGAGTTGTTAGCCATACCAAAGCCTGGTTCCATTGTTAAAGAATTGTGTTGTAGTATAGAGTGGACGCGATAAGTCTCACTTAAAGTAATAAAAAATTAATTAATTTGCGTAAACAGTAGCAATCACAGCAAAACACAGTGATGTTACAATATCGTGACGTCAATCGTCATGCGCCGTGATTGGTGTTTCAGTCAAAATGGCAGATTGCAGTATTTTAATTTTATTTTATTAAAAATCACATTAATCTCAAGTTTTTATATAAAAATAAATAAGTGTGATAATTCCTTTTAATATGTACTTTCCCCTAAAAACATTAAATCTTTGATTTTTTTATACTGTCCTCACGCCTGTTGAGTAAAAATTTACCTACCCTCATCAGCTCATACTCTCTCACTTCTTTTTAATGTACTGTTTTCTCCCTCTACTCCCACTTACCTTAAAAATCGGTTTTCTTTCCTACATGAATCACATTCGAAGGTCTTGAGGTCATCAACCAACCTCAGGCTTAAAAGCCTAGTTCGTTCCACTAATTTTTTAGATAAATCTTTTATAGTAAAAAGTGTGCGATTGTGGAATGAACTGCCCGTGGAAATTTGACGATCGCAAAGTTTGCATGAGTTTCAAAGACGAGTCAATGACCATTACCTGTCACTACAAAACACTCAACAACACACTAGATGTATTCCTGTTTATATTATTATATAAGAGATCACATTTTGTGATAAGGCCGCCAATTGTACATGCTCTGTATACCGTTTAGTTTGAAAGTTTTCTGTGTTCTTGTTTTTATTAGTGTACAATAAAGAGTTTATCTATCTATCTAAGTATCTATCAGAAATATTTTTTCATAAAGAAACAAAAATAACATAACCTCAATTAATTTCACAAATAATCGATATTTTGTCTTTGTTTTAAGCTGCTTTGCACGATATAATAATAAATAATATATAAAAGATAACTTTTCTCTAACGTAGAATCTTACTTTAAAAATATAAAAAAGCTTTTGTTTCCAATTTGTACCAAGTCTCATAGATTACGTGTAGATGAATTTATTACAAAACATTTAGAATATCTTACGGGAGAGTTAAAAATTGCTAACAGTAATTTTTATGTACACAATGACAAAACAACAAAGAAATTAATTGCGAAACGTTCAAGTACGAAAAAAATAAATAAACTAACATCGGACTTTACAGATGATTCGGTTTTTTCTGATACACCAAGTCTCATAGAAAACTGGAGAGGAAAGGGTGTACCGAAGAGTAAAAAAACAAATTCTGCTTTAAAAACTATTGTCTTACTGTCGAATGGGAGTAGATTTAAGATTGGTAACAACATTATTATTACTAAGAACACTTGTGCATTGGATTCGGTGGCTCAAACATTAGCCGTAGCATACGTTGATAAGCTTAATACTAGTATAAATCAGACTATACAGAATAATGATCATATATTTTGCCAGCTGATCAGATCAATGTGTGAGAAAAAAGCTAATGAGGTTTATAAGATTAGATCTGTTATCGCTCAAACTCATTTCAAATCAGATCAAAAAGAAACTACTGTTGAAATTGATTGCCAGTGTAATGTTTTATATATTTTCGATTGAATTTTAATTGAATGCTCGCTACATAGCGCAGATGAGAAACAATCGTGTACCAATTTAGTTCGCCCCATAAATAACGTCATTAGAAAAGTATCCGTCTTGCGTGTTCCTAACACACCTATCACTTATTTACAAGAAGCCGCAAATTCGCTAATTGACAATGTTGACATGACAGCATGCCGTAGTTGCAACGGAATCAAATCATTTGAATTAACTTTACGCGATATTATTGCTTTTGAAACTTCAGATGAATTTATTTCGATATACGACGTACCAGTAAAGTTAGTTTTAAGTAATAATGACTATGAATTAACTTCCATTATAGAATTTGTTCCACCCGGATTTGGTGAAATGGGCCATTATAAGGCACACTGCAAACGTGGGAATGCATGGCAGTGTTACAACGATCTGCATAATAGAGTAACAAAAGGTAATAAAAGAGTAATAGCACATTGTATAATATATTTAAAGAAAACAGGTACCTACATCATTTTTTTTTTCATTAAATTATAATTGCTTATCCATAAAATTGTTTTATTTATTGCGTTAATCACTTTAAATAAGTTTGGGATTCCCAACAAGTGGCGCCTGCTTATAAAATAATATTAATGTATTTGATTTCAAATTTGCTCATTTAATTCTACAGGCGTTCAGGCATCAAAATAGTAAATTGATAATAACTTTTATACTTAAAAGCTATGACGCCCAAAACGATGTAGGTATATGAAGGTAGCAATCTAGTAGCAACTATTGGTTAAAAAAAAACTCGATTCTTTTGCGCAGATTATCCTCACTGGATAGGTGACAGCCATCCTGACATCAGGATGACAGGTCACCTCAAAAAGTAGTTTATTTAAAGAAATTCGGGGGTAGCAATTATATCTGACGATTAGTAGCAACTTTCTATAAATATTTCGATGTAAAATATGGTTAGTGACCGTCCATCCTGATGGACACTACTATTCGATAGCCCAAATACACAGGCATATTACCTATAGGAACTTAGGCCTATAGGGCAACTGTTCCCGTTGAATATAGACACGGTACCTATGTGCGTATAGTCCCAGTCGCCCCCACATGGATTGCCACCAGGTGGCAATTGGGATAAAAAAGTCCCAGTTGCCACCGGGTGGCGACTGGGACCTTATTGCCCCCACTTCAAATCGCTGTACATTGCGGCGTGGATCGCCAAGCCCCCTCATCACTATATTTCTTACGGCCGCGATGACGGGGTTGGCGGTCACATTTCCAATGTGGTTTTATTAGTAGATAAGTGATATTTTTAGGGACATACAAACAAGATTTAAAGAAAACCACAAAATATTATCAATAAAACCACACCAATACAAACAATGCACACAATAAACTAGGTACCCGACGGATTAAGTCATAAAACACGTGTTTCGTCAAAATGAAGGAGTTAGTTAAAACTTCATGAATGTGATTGTGGTAGGTATAACAATCCTTTTATTTTTGTGTAAACAATCGTAAAAGCTTGTAAAAATGTTAGTTTACCTATTGCTATTTTTTGCCGCCTATAGTCCGTATTCATATGTTTTGTTTGAAGCAGGTTTTTATGATTAATAATAATAAGTGATTAAAAGCAACTACAATAAAGAAAATCTTGTTTGTATGTCCCTAAAAAATATCACATAGGTATCTACTAATAAAACCACATTGGAAATGTGACCGCCAACCCCGTCATCGCGGCCGTAAGAAATATAGCGATGAGGGGGTTTGGCGATCCACGCCGCAATGTACAGCGATTTGAAGTGGGGGCAATTTTTTTCTTCCAATTGCCACCTGGTGGCAATCCATGTGGGGGCGACTGGGACTATACGGGTATGTGCATCATGCCCGTCAGCCGTTCATAAAAATGG
Source organism: Nycteola revayana (assembly GCA_947037095.2). NCBI lineage: Eukaryota > Metazoa > Arthropoda > Insecta > Lepidoptera > Nolidae > Nycteola > Nycteola revayana. The sequence continues at coordinate 13,935,017 of OX344846.2, read as the reverse complement.
GTTATCATAGTTAAGAATATACGGTGACGTAGCTACAGAGCCCAACACGCATATTCAGTGTGTATTTGTTGCGTAATAATAATCTAATAATCTCGTGAAACACATTTGGACATGCAACAATAAAACTACCATAATTATATTTTCTTATATTTATTAGTCCCTTAAGATGTTTAGGACTGAGCAGGCGCCGCTGGTGCACTAGTGGCAGCAGCCTCCTCACGAATGCGGTCCTTCTTGAGAATTCCCATGAACGCAGCCTTGTCAGCTGGAGTCTGGAAGCGACCGTGACCGAATTTGGATGACGTATCGATGAACTTCAGGTTGATCTTCTCAAGAGCGGCCCTCTTCGTGTGTACGCGCAGCGACTGAATTGAAAAAGCAAACATTAGTAAGATGAATAAGAATCAATTCCTTTTTTTTTAATGTTTAATTGAGATAACATTTATTTCAGAGTTGGGAATTAAAAGTTAATGTCTAAGATCAGAGCCTAAATAGACTTTCACCAAGCTCATAATAGAATGAAACATCCTTCATAATAAATTTATTACGTATATTAGAACATAATATATTAAAAATGGGTTGGCTTAAAAAATCCTGGACAGACTATTTTTATGATTTTAATTAACTAAAAATGTATTTTCCAAGATCATTCTATTATCACCTAGGTGAGATCAATGTAGGTTCGGATCTTATAGTCTATGGGATCTATTCATAATTGAACTGATTATTTATGTACTGTTATTTTATACACAATAATTTACTTTAATTATTAGCTATTGACCAAATGAAAAATATCAGATACAAACTCCTTCTATGTTGATAATGGATGTGATAAATAAAGGTGATATTTACCTTTCTTAAAGTGATGACACGCTTCTTGGGTCCCATACAACATCCCTTGAGCATGACAAAGTCATTGTTGACTTCGCCATAGTGAGGGAAACCTCCCATGGGGGTGATGGACTTTTCAGACAAGTCATACTCAGTAGAGGCATTGTTCTTGATAACTTTGCCATCCTTAGTGTGGATTCCTGAAATTGACAAATTCATTAGTATGTGAATAAACTTCATAAGAAACTATTGAAGATTATTTTTGCTCTGGTTAGGAAATGTATTAATGAGTGTAATGTAATAAATGCGATTGTTTATGTAAGTACCCACCTTGTCCAATACGGTAGATCTTCTTGTTCATCTCAGTACGGTGATGGTAGCCCTTTTGGCCAGCACGGGCTACAGTGAATGACACTCTTGAAGGATGCCACGCTCCAATACAAGCAACTTTACGCAGACCCTTGTGTGTCTTGCGTGGCAGCTTCTTTGTGTGCCAACGAGAAGTCACACCTAAAATTTACAGGAAATTTATTAATATTGGTTTTGATGTTATAAATTAATTGAAATTTTGAAGAATATAGTACAGTACATACCTTTGTATCCTTTACCCTTGGTGACACCAATACAGTCAATCATCTCATCTTGAGCAAAGACAGAGTCAATTGGGATAGGCTTTTCCAGATGTTCCCTGGCCCATTTAACTTTGTCTTCAATGGTTCCACCATTGAGTTGGATTTCCATAATGTGAGCCTTCTTCTGGCGTTGCTTCAACAGCTTCATCTGTGTGTGGGCAATGACCCTCACAACAGTGCAGTAACGGATCATCTTCTTGAAGTCCTTCTCAATGGACTTGCGTCCGAGCTCATCCTGCCACTTCTTGCTGGCCTTGGTGAATGCCTTCTTCTTGCATTTATACCTGAATTATCACAAAGTTGCAGCTGCAAGGAAAAACCAAATGGCCTCATCGTTGAGCGGAGACCAAATGGTTGCAACATGCTCCAGGCATATTGTATGCAAGACTCTCATTGACAAGAGGAGAGCTGTTATGGGAGATTAGAAATTTGAATGCACAACAAGCTTATACAAGTTTACAAATTGATCAACAATAAACATTCCTGGAGAATTTATAGAGAAAAGATCTATTTATAAGACTATAAACTGAATGAACTCTAATTTGCGCTAATTATGAATAAAATAATACTATACTAAAGATTTCGCACAAAGAGCATTAGTTAATTGATTGATAGAAAGTTATTTGCATTAAGTATAATAAATATTTACCAGTTCTTGTAGAATCGGCGTCTGCAGTCTTCAGACATGTGCTCGGCCCATACGGTGAGCAGGGCGCGGAGACCGTGCGGAGTTTCGATGTAACCAACAACACCGACAGCCACCATAGGGGGCGTCTCGATGATAGTCACAGCCTCCACTATCTCCTTCTTGTTGATCTCTAGAAAATAACACGAGACATGAGCATACTTCAAATAATGGCTAGCCAAAGCCTACTACAAGATATATAGATAGGTATGACAAGTTTTGCGTGGTACCTAGCTGAACACATGTACTTACTTGATCCAGGACGGTCAGGTTCACGGACCACGTGGGTCATACCGGCTTTATAACCGATGAATGCGGTAAGATGTACAGGCTTGCTGGGATCATCTTTGGGGAACGCCTTCACCTTACCACGATGACGACGGGACCTCTTCTTGGGGTAGAATCCCATCGACCCATGGCGGGGCGCCGAAAACTTCCTATGCGACTGAAATCACAAAATAAAAACAATTGAAGAGTGCGGCACATGGATCGCGATATCTGGACTTATGCATTAAATTCATCAGTCCGCCCTAGTAAAATCTTCACATAGAATTCAGGTTCTAACCGTATAAATTTATTAAGAGGGTATCATCATTTGTTAAGTCTATCCACGTAGTGAAAATCACACCACAATAAACTGAAATACTTTTACTATATACACTTATATACCATGATGAATAATATCACAGCACTTAAATTAAAACTTCATAAACGATTTCCTATATATCTTTCGATTAAATTTACTACTTGGTACTAACCATGTTCGAAGACAGTCGCAACAAAAATGGCCGAGTGAACGGAAAGCAATTGACGAACTGACAAGTGACAACATTATAGTTGCCAGCATTTTCTATAATTTCCAATATTTTATACCCCAGCTAACAATCAATTATGTGGCCACAGAATAGAATATAAAAGTTAAAATAATAAAATTAATTTGTGGATGTAACCGGAATGTTACCTGAAAGAAAGATCCTTTACCTTATTTTAATAATTTAGCTACAAAAACTCACCATGGACGATGTCTAACAATTTAAAGTAAATTGGTTTATTATATGATTAGCAATGCTTATCGATATTTTTGGATATTTTGGAATGGTCGTAAAAATGGTATGACCACGATTAATATTCGTCATCATCATTATTAGCCTTTATAAAGTCCACGGCTAAATATTTTCCTCCTTGGGCTTCCTCTTTTCAGACCTTGACTAGCAGGGTCATTAAGAGTTATTGCCATAACCACCACGATTGGCAGGTGGATTGATCGCAGTATGATGGTTATTACCTTGAGCTGATATAACTATGCTGCCGTCAGATGAAAATCCCTTAGTCGCCCTATTTATGTAATTTTATCACAACCCATGTGTTAAATGTGTTGTCTATTCTAAGCCGGAAATGATACAGCTCGCCGTAATAACATTAACAATCGTCTAAATAAAAATGTATTATAAGAAAATGCAGCAGTCAACAATGTAACAAAAAGCAGAAGATAACAATGTGACAGTAAATAAATTAATCCACCACAGCACCACCGCGGTCACCTTAAATTTTGATAGATTTTCATAAATCCTTAAGTCTAAATCTTCCCTGTCAAACCACAAAATCAAGTGTTTGTTAATTATGGACTAATCATTATTCCTAATATTTTTTCTTGTGACACCCAAAATTTATTTTATAATATATTTTTCTTGAATTATTAATTTGCTCTGCCTACTTTACTTAAATGAGGACACTTTCGTTTATTAAATAACGTAGTTATTATTCAAAAAATCATTTTGTGCTATGATGCATTACTAGATATGAAATTTCCCCTAATGAAGGAAAATAATTTTACTACAGCTACATGCACAAGTAGTGCTTTGAATGGCTTTGATATTCACTACACATAAATCGTTTTGTCGACAAAATTAAAATAAAGTATTTATGAAAATTATTTGTAGCCAATGTCTGCATTTTGTCACAAATTCAAGACCCAAATCACACATATTTTTTATGGAGTCATCAATGATAATGTTCGTCATTTTGTATAAGATAAATAGTATGATTTAATTTTATTCTATCGATATAAATATTTCGATCGTATAGTAAGGATGATTAGTACTTAAGGTGCATGCTCCGATCGACCGTCCATACAATGTTTGTAGGGGCTTTATGCTAAAAATAGACACTCTTTGTTTGAAACGAATCATTTTATCACTTTTCTACAATCAAATGTGCTCGCCTTCGACGTTTCAGGAAATAACTTACACTAATTACTGAGAAAAACAATCGTGAAATTCAGGCAAAATTTGACACTTCTTTACATGTGTGGGTTCGTTTTGACAAGCAAACTAAGCGCCATGTTTGTTATAGTTTAAGCTAGATGGCGTGCAAGTGATATTATAATTCTTATAAAACAATATACAATAATATCTATCTACGTGTCGATGTTGTTATTATGTAGATAAATTTTTGGTCAACCATGATCTAAATTATTACAAATCGGTAAGTCACCAAAGTAGCACAGAATTAAATTTCGTGAAAAAAGGAATCGTGGGATATGTTTTTACTAGGTAAAGAATACTTTCTATGCATTTTACAAACAGACAAACAATACATTAGTTTGATATGTCGCGTCGGTCGCGTGTCTCGCAGAACGGTGTGATGCGTTCAGAAACGAACAAATATTTACATCAAATGGACGTCATTTATTGTTTATAAATAAATAACTTATTCTAATAAGATTTTGATTTTCTTATTCGTCGACCAATACCAGGAATATAAAGATAAGTAATTTTTTTCTGTACATTTTATCGTTCTATTATTTCAGGATGTGTTCAGTGTTCTGAACGCATAATGAATAATCTGCATGAGTTGAAACTTCCCGCGTGAAACTGTTGACAAGTTTGCTACTATATCTGTGCCCTTGACAACATGATGACCAGAGTAGCCAACCCTACAGTTTTAACTGTAGATCTACCGTTTTTTGGAAATGCTCTCAGTTTTTAGTTTAGACCTCGAAATCTACAGTTTTCTATTGAAGACGATGGCGTCATGTATTTTATTTTCTAATGTGTTGAATTTACTAGTTTTTACGTAATATCATATTTGATACTAGCTTCCCGCGCGCGGTTTTACCCACGTAACGTGGAAACTTCGTAATAAAATATAGCCTTTTACCTTCCTCGATAACTGGTGTTGTCTTTCTTTCTCTATCTTCTTTTTGAATGTGTACATAAATAAATAAATAAAAATATAGATTAACTATTTTCTTAATTATTATTTGATATTTACAGTTTTCTACAGTTTTTTTTCAAGCATATCTACAGTTTTATACTAAGATAGGGTTGGCAACACTGATGATGACAATTTCTCGACTAACTGACCTGTGAACTGACCGCTGTCTAATGGTTGTGAAAAACGATACTATTCGATTTTATTCAAATACTGTGTGTAAAAGTAACATATTCTTTTGTTTTTTATTTGCTTTTCTATATTTCAGATTTAGATTACGTCTACAATGTATCCAACAAGCAAGAAGGCGTACAGTCGACATGTATATTCGGGGCCGCGCAAATCTTTGAAACGAGTTCGAGGTGGACTCAGACAATTTTACGATGAAGAGAGGTAAACATGCCTAATAAAACTAATTCTGTGTCAATTTCCCGATCTTATTTATAAGTACCGTTTTCTGTTGACAAATATTTATTCATAAATCGTTTTACAGCCGTAAGAAAGTTTGGCGTTCTGAAAATAAGAAAAACCCAGTGAATGAAGAAATCGTCGTAGATAATTATTTAGCGTATGTATCAAATAAGCGTGATATATTCTACTTGTTGCTCGTAAAAGTAACTGTACATTTAGTTGTCATACCTACATATATAATCTAAGATCATTACATTTTTATTTGTTTCTTTCAGTACCCAGAATACACAACCAAGAACATACGGGCGTGGAAAACCAAAAATCCGCTTAGAGGCCACCTATAGTGCACCTAGTACTAGCACAGTGACAGCTGAACCTGCGATTGAACCTTTAGATATTTGGCCACAAGCTGACCCTGAAACGGATTCATTTCAATTGACTGTGGAAGCTGTTTCCAATAAATGTTTATCTGCAATATCTGGGTATCGCATTGTGGACCTGAAACATGTAATTGAGTGGGCATTCCTTTTGGAAAGACACCGAAGTATGTGTGAATCTTCACAAATTGATTTTGTTAGTGAGAGACTTGATGGATTTCGAAGTGAATTAATTTTCAAGTGTAGTATGTGTGGTAAGGCATGGAAGCACTGTACGGAGAGCAGTGACAAAATAAACACTGCATTTGTGTGGGCAACTGTGACTTCTGGTAGCTATTACACTCAAGCAGCTCACATAACAAGTCTCATGGATATTCCAACAATGTCATCCAATAAATTTCGACGTGTCGAAAAAAAATTAGGCAGTGGGTGGTTGGAACATCTGACAGAGGAAATTAAAACTGCTGGTGAACAAGAAAGATCAATTGCTATTGAAAAAGGTCATGTGTCTTCAGACGGTGTTCCATTTGTTACTGTATATGTAGATGGAGGATGGTTGAAACGGTCATACGGGCATAACTTTGATTCATCATCTGGTATGGTAAGAAAATATTTTACTAAACACAAATTTGGTTCTTTATGACCTTGTAAAAATTATCCATAACATACATTTATTTTATCTGAACTTTTATGTTTACAGATTTGCAAACGCCGTATTACCACTCCATGCCACAATCATGTAAAGGATATCCTATATAAAAATATTTTTTGTACAAATGACATGTTATATGGGCAGCAAAATGAGAATGTGGCAAAAAGTATGTTCATGCAACAATATAATAAATTTGTGAGGCCTTCAGGTCTTTATATTGATGAAGAATTTGGATGTTTAGCTGGCAGTCCAGATGGTAAGTTTTTCTTTATCAAGCTTCAATTTTATTAATGTATTAGGCAAATGTGGAAATTTATAATACTAGTTATAATGGTAAGAGACCAAAGATTATGAGCATGATAGGCGATTGAATTTCTTGTATCAAATTTCATGAAGTGCTCCATTGCATTGATACATATTTTGTGTCAATTTGTTACAGGTATAATAGAAAATGAGAGAGCTGTTATTGAGGTCAAGTGCTTTCCATCATTGGCGAGGAAAAATCAAAGCCTAGAGGCAGCTGCACTAGAAAAGAAAAACTTTGCTCTAAAATTGGATAATAATGTTTTAGTCATGAATAAAAAACACGATTATTACTATCAAGTAAATTGATAATTCTATTGCATGATTACTTTATAATTTATTTCAATATCTTATTTTTTCTTATTATAATTAAAATATATTTCAGGTTCAAGGACAAATGCGTGTCAGCAAAATGGATAAGTGCTACTTCATATGTTTTATTTCAGTCACTGAACCTTTGACTGTAATAGAAGTTGCTCGAGATAATAAATTTATCAGCAATATGATACCAAAGCTATTAGACTTTTTCAAAAACTGTATTCTGCCAGAAATCATTTTAGGACGTGTTCAGAAAAATGCGAAATGTATAGATTTGAATGGTATGTACCTGCCAGTATGTACACCAGGCTATTTTATTGACTTCTTCATAAGTTTTATCAATTAATAAGTTATTATTTTATTCTAGTGAAAAATCGTCCTTCAACATCAATATCACATGGAAATTCGAGCATGGAATAAAGTTTCATTTTGGAGCAGCTTTGGAGATTGATGGTAAATAACAGATTGAAATGAATGAGAAACAATTTCCATCAAAAAGTAACAAATATACTAAGTAAAGTTATTTTTATTTGCAGAACCTGTGAAGCAGTGGTTTCAAGACAAGAAGAAATGAGTTTTGTTCAATTGCATTTTTTTTGTAGTAGTTTGTTTAGAATCTACATTTTCATTGTATTTATATTTATTTACTTCATAAGTTTTATCAATTAATAAGTTATTATTTTATTCTAGTGAAAAATCGTCCTTCAACATCAATATCAATATCACATGGAAATTCGAGCATGGAATAAAGTTTCATTATGGAGCAGCTTTGGAGATTGATGGTAAATAACAGATTGAAATGAATGAGAAACACTATCCATCAAAAAGTAACAAATATACTAAGTAAAGTTATTTTTCTTTGCAGAACCTGTGAAGCAGTGGTTTCAAGACAAGAAGAAATGAGTTTTGTTCAATTGCATTTTTTTATTGGTAGTTTGTTTAGAATCTACATTTTCATTGTATTTATATTTATTTACTTCAACAGTTTTATCAATTAATAAGTTATTATTTTATTCTAGTGAAAAATCGTCCTTCAACATCAATATCACATGGAAATTCGAGCATGGAATAAAGTTTCATTTTGGAGCAGCTTTGGAGATTGATGGTAAATAACAGATTGAAATGAATGAGAAACAATATCCATCAAAAAGTAACAAATATACTAAGTAAAGTTATTTTTCTTTGCAGAACCTGTGAAGCAGTGGTTTCAAGACAAGAAGAAATGAGTTTTGTTCAATTGCATTTTTTTAGTAGTAATTTGTTTAGAATCTACATTTTCATTGTATATAACTTTTTATTTGTATTTACTATAAAGGGTGAAATAAAACTTTATTAAACTCAATAAGCTGCTCTTTAGAGAATTGGTTTACTAAAAACTTAGGTAATCAAATAAAACTATATTTTACTTTATATATTATTGACATTATTTATTTCCTTTTTTATTAATCAATTAAATGGTTTACGCCATAAAATATAACTTTTATTTTCCTTAAATAGTACTAGTTTTAATTTATCGTAATAGGTGGCGTTCTGCCTATCCCTATGGATATGTAGAGTATTTCTACAAAATATTTTAGCCCCTTTTTAAATACACGCCATCTAGTGTCTACTTTGTAAACGTAGGGAATACGTCTTATGTGTGTGTAAAAGACTGTACATTCAATGACAGATGTTATTTTCGGGTTTTTTGTCGAATTGGGTGGATTTTGAGGCATTGTTATAATCTAGTTAAATAAAGGGTCATGACCGAGTCTCGCAAACACAATCCTACGACTTAGTAATGCTCCGATTTCACATAAAACGAAATAAACTAAGAATAAGAATATTAGCGCCATCTAGCGGGAAAAGTGCCGGGAACAGACCGTATCTTTCACCTTAAATACTTCCCTTTAAATAAGTACGTGATTTTAAAATATGAATATTATTTTATAAGGGATTAGGTTGAATATTAGGAGTGTTTTTATTTTGATGCACCCGGAAGAATGTCAATTAGTGATGCCGAACTATCGATAGTTTGTCTATCCATAGTTGACCTCGAAAATCATCTGTAATATCGATAGGCCTATTGATAGTATCAATAGTATTGATACTATCGATAGTATCGATAGCTCCAATAGCACTTATACTATCGACACAAAGCAATACTCTCGATAGTATCGATACTATCAATAAATTTACACGATCAATATTAGCCTGAGATTTAATAGTATTGTGTTTGAATATCGGATGATGTATCAATTCTGACGCTTGGACTTGAATCTTGACTTGTAGTATTGCTGTGTGTCGTCAGTATTAGCAGCATTAGTACTGTTAAAGCTATCGATACTATTGCTTTTGCCTTAACTATCGATAGCTTATCGATAGACTAACAATAGTCGACTATAAAGATCGGCAACACTAATGTTAATTGTCAATTTGTCAAATAAATTCGTAAAAATACAAATTGTTTGTTTGGGTTTGGTTGGTTTATTAAATTTATTTTTATGTATTGTAGTAACTAAGTGTATTTTTTGTGAAAATAATTATTTACCAGTCTATATTGTTTGCAGAAATATAAAAATAATTTAAAAAAATGACTGCACCTATGGAAAGAATTCAAATTCTTGATGAAATTGAGAAAGATATAATTACATGCCTTCAATGCGCAGGTGAGTGGGTTTAGTGCATTTTTTTAAGACCGGTTCATTTCGAGAAGTGCTGTTATAATAATATTTTAAACCAGCAGCTGAATGTCATTAATACCATAAGAAAGAAACACCAATAACCTAAAAGATGATTGGGGCAGTGCCGGTATTCTAGCCAACCCCAGTTTTGCGCCTCGCATGCTAAACGTCAAACAAAATTAAATATATATATATAACCCCTCAAGTAGAATAACAATTTAAATATTTTGAAATGGTATGTCATAAGCATATTGTGGCAAAACACTGACAAACTGGGTTTCCTAAACCTTGCCATCTGCTGTAGTTTCCTTCAAAATGTAGCTATATTTTATATACCTATATATATTGTTTTATTTATTATATATTACTATATTTATTGTTGTACTTTAAATATTTATCTTTATTTTATTCCAGCCCAAGCCCTACTAGAGTTGAGCAAAGAAAAATCAGGTCAAAAGCAAGCAGAAACCAATACATCACAATTTCTACGTACACTAAGTCAGGTGGAATCAAAATTGAGTGACCAGATCAATTACCTGACCCAAGTCTCCACAGGTCAGCCTCATGAAGGCTCTGGCTATGCTTCCCAAAAAGTATTGCAAATGGCCTGGCATCGGCTAGAGCATGTTCGCTCCTGGGTCAATGAACTGGACCGACTCAAAGCATCACACTTAGCAGCATCTAGGACTGTTACAGGAAATGTACAAAATGGAAATATGACCTCATCTGGCACCAGCACTTGATACTAACTTATTTGGGGCATTGGAATAATCAATTTACGTTTAAACAATCCTAAATAAGTTGGCTGTAATAGTTGTATTTTTGTTGGTTTTAACATTAATGGAGTAGATGTTGCTCAGTATTCAAAGTGATTATTTACTAGATTTTACATTTGCATTTTTTAACTCCATCAGCCTTGCACTTCAAATCTTTGTATCAATAAAAATAAGAAAGTTGGGATATTTTACTCGCATTGTTTTATTTTGTATTCTAATTAATGTTCCATAATGTGCCTTCAAGTTCATCCTGATCAGAAATCATCATTCATTCAATTCATCAGATCATTGACAAATAAATTCACAAATAAGAAAAATACCAAAATCATAGTAGACCCTTGGCTACTCTCAATACAATTTTGAGGCAAATCAATTATTTTTTATTAATCTGATGTTATATAGAATCTATTATGAAATGGTAATAATTTGCCTTAAAATTGAGAGATGGGTCTACTAAATTATGTGTTCATAATGAAAAAGTTTAAAAATATTAATTTCATGCATTTGTTTAGCCATTTTTGAATGTCATGGTTGAAATGGTGAGTAGGTACCTATACACCTTCATCCACCTACACATCATTATATGTACATATTATTATGATGAATTTGTATTCTATTACAGTTTGCTACAAAGCAATGAATTGAATCAATTGGTACATAATACAATTGGTACGTTTAGGTAATTGTCACTTTAGAGTTATTAGGTATAACTCTAAAGTGTATTCGCCTTGAGTCAAGATGAGTATTTATTTTGGATGGATATGTCATCAGTCAGCCACCATCAAGCGGGCAGGGTTAATTATGTACGTATTAAACTACAAAACCTACATTTCTTACAAACTACTCGAAACATTGATATCTTTCGTGGCGTTCAAGATTCAGAAAAAAAATCCAGCGCGAGAATCGAACCCACGTCGGGTTTGATTCTCGCGCTGGATTTTTTTTTACATTTAATTAGTCTGGTTAGTTCAGTTACTCTGTGTTCCTCGATAAACATTACGTTTTACAATTACAAAATTGGGGCATTGGGGGCTTTACAGAAGATGCAGGTTCGAATCCTGCCGGTGGTCGAATTTTATTAATCTCAATTTTGAAATTTAGTATAAGGTAATCTTTTCCATAGAGTTCAAAATATTTAAATAATGTGAAAAACGGGCGATATTTAATACCAAATGTAACTTTGGAGATATTTATCGAAGTAATGCGGATCATTACCGATAGATGGCACTACCGTCCCCTTAGAGAAGTTACAAAAGAGATTAATAAATTTCGATGATCGGTAGATTTCCACCGTAGCCTAATTGGTTAAGGCATTGCGGGCTTTACCCAAGATGCAGGTTCGAATCCTGCCGGTGGTCGAATTTTATTAATCTCAGTTTTGAAATATAGTTACAAAATTGACTGACACAAAGAACATCCGGACTGTAGAACTATCTGGTTCGCACAAATAATTATCCCGAGTGGGAATCTAACCCAGAACACCAGGTCTCGGAGGTAACTACCGTACCAATTGCGCTACCGGTACAGTTACTTTCGAAGGCCTTATAACTGTTCCCGGTACCCTAAAAAGATGGCCACCCATAAGGTGTTTTTTGGTAGGCTCTTTTTTCTCGTGGTAAAAGCAGCTTACCATTGCTAATTGAGGTCTAGTTCCACATATCCCGACGCCGCCGCCGTCGTGGAAACGTTACGGCAGAGCGGCATATCGCATTTCCGCACGGAAAAACAGGCTAATGATAATAATAAGTCAGTATTACGATTAATTAATAATAATTGTACCTAATAAGTACCTTGTAAGTTTTTTGTGTTCCGTTTTTATTTGGGTTCAATAAAGAGTTTATCTATGTAATTATTACTCATTAACCGTAAAACCGAAGTACGTAAAAGAGGTGAAACGATGTTCGCCCGCCCGCTGGCGGTGTGGCCTGCGCTTTACGGTGTCAATTAAAGTCAATTGCTGTTCGTCATATGATGCATTTCAATCAATGTAGAATAATAAAAGCTATTAGCTTCAACAAAAAATTTATTTGTTCCAGTATGAAATTAAAAACAGAATAACAATATATTTTTTAATTCAACACCAAGAAGTCATTTATACAAGTAAATAAAATAGCATTTAAATAATTACCGAAACGTCCACAATAATTATATTTGAGTAAGTAATTATATTGTTAGTGCCACTCGTGCGCAAGATATTCTACATAGCAAGGCAACTTATTCTAATTTGTGGACATAATTGGTAATATATTTTTAAGGTTCCATACACAGGGGGCAAATAGAGCCTTAAATTAACTTACGTGCGCTTGTCTGTACATTGTGAATGTATAGCAACCTTTAGGGAAGGTTCATATCTGACGGAACTTGCGTCGCGTAATTATCGGTCGCGTAACGCCAGAACAGACAAATGTTTAGAAAAACACTTGACCGTTCACATTCAACCGATGATACGTTAGTGCGACCGATCATACGCTCGACGTATTTTACGTCAGATATGAACCTTCCCTTAAACGGGATACTTGGGCATGTCCTTATTTTTTTGTTCAAAATCAAAAATGTAATTAAGACACCACTACATTATTTTAAGGTTTTAAGTGAATTGATTAAAAACCCCACGTCAAACTAGGAAAATATCCGTAGTATATGAAATATCATGAAAATAACGAGCGGCTTGTCAATTCGATCAGCTAGACTGGTCTATTACAAACTATTTTTATTAAAGATATCCCCATGTATTTAAAGAAATACTAAATACTTACGCAACTTCTGCAATAATATTGTTTAAAATACCACAACATTCATCATTTTATTTGGTTTGTAAGCTGTGTCAAAGCATATTTCCCTCAGGAGATGATCCTATGATTTATAAATGGAACCGTAACAATGCAAGGCCCGATTCGACTTGACTGGCTATTACTTGAATGAAAGTCACCTGACTACATTCCACTTGGCCAATGACGAGGGCTTGTAACATACACATACAAATATCATCACGGAATGAATTATCTCCTCTATCTTGGCCAATGGAATGTCAGATGCCTGCTCAAATTAGCTTTTAACGATCTAATAATATAACTTATCACGTGTATCAGTCTTTACATGGGTGATTCTTGGCATTGAATTGAAAGTGAAAGTATTTGCTTGCCAACTGAAAATTTCGCTTTCATAAATTACCTTGTATCACAAAAAGATGTTGTCATGTAAAATTAAAACTATATCTTCTATCAAACCATTGTTAAAAGAAATACCCTTACACATACCATTTAGATTTCAATTGATGTTTTGCCCAATACTATAGGAAAGTAAATATAGCTTTGGCTTTGCCATAACACACAAAACAAACATATTTAAATATAAGGTACATATCTATCTATACAATACTTCAATGAATCACATTATAATAAAACTATACAGATATTTGTTTTATCAAGCACAACATTAAATATTAGCTGTGATGGATAGTCATTTGTCATATGAGGTAATTTATTATTATTCCAAAATTTATCAATTTCTACTTTCAAACAATACGTAAAACAGGTACCTACATTATCTACACAAAGTAAGAATTTGCATGTTAATTTTTTGTCACCAATCTGAAGCATAGATTTGATAACACATTTACTACTCATGCGAACACAACTTCAGATAACTGTGCTCTTATCTGAATGTACATTTATAAAGCATGCTATCAAGCGCATTTTTGCTATCAATAGAATGCTAGACGTAAAAATAAATAAATAATAATTTTACAAGAATTAACTAATTGTTACAATAAGACATAAAGTGCAGGTCCGAGTTGTGTGGCACAACAGTATAATCACTCCTCTTTTCAGCTCCTTTGGTTAGCATTGGCCTTGGTTAATTTTTCTATATCATCTAATGATCTTTTGGCCTTAGTTGATATATCATCCATTGATCTTCTTGCTGTTGAAGTTATGTCATCAAGGGATTTCTTTGTATGTGATAACAGCTCATCAGTACTTTTACATGCAGTACTGGCAAGTTCTTTTATTTCTGAGTCAAACTTTCCTATGACCCATTCGATAGCTTGTCGCCCCTTGCCAGCATTTAAAGAAATCTTGTTAGCTAATAAATCTTCCATGTAACTGCTGAGTGGTACACCCTGAAAATAATAAAGTTAGGTAATTATAAAAAAAGTTGGGTGTTATACACAATTTAAATTAATAAATTAAACATGAGTACAATAATATTGATAAATGATCTTCCATTCAGCAGAATAAAAAAATGATAGAAACAAAAAATGAGTATTTTACTTTTACATCTATACTAATATTATAAAGAGGAAAACTTTGTTTGTTTGTTTGTTTGGTTGTAATGAATAGGCTCAAAAAGTACTGGACCGATTTCAAAAATTCTTTCACCATTCGAAAGCTACATTATCCACGAGTAACATAGGCTAAATTTTATTTTGGAAATAAATAGGGTTCCGTAAGATATTTGGGTTTTTCGGACACAAGGTGTAAAAAATCAACCAGAAAAGTTACTTATTTTGCTTACGATGCCTTAACTATAAAAGATAGAACCATAAAATGTTCTAATTAATTGTAGATCTCATAAATATCTACAAAAAAGACCGCGACACTCTATACCTATCTATGTCGAGAAAGGCACAACAACCATTTTCTTATTTAGAAATCTTGAATTTTTTTTGGACTACATTTAAACGCGTTTATTGTACTCATGCTATTAATCCTTATCAAAATAAGTTTATGTAGATAATATTTGGTCCTTGAATGATTAAAATTGGACGTTTGATTTTAAAGATATGGCGAAATTAAAATATTACAATTTCTGCTAAATCCATGGACACCGTCACTAACATCGAGGACGCAGTGCACTACCCCCAGGAATTTTTAAATTCTCTGAACCCCGCTGGGCTACCACCTCCTGCACTTCTGTAGACAAGTTATGTCACAGAAGGAGGCCGCGGAGCGGGAGAGGGAAGTAGATCCCTCTGCCCACCCGCTTCGCAGACGGCGTGTTGGCCGTCGGCGGCGGGCCGAAACCCGCCGCCTACCGCCCTAGGCTCGGCCTTGGGGAGTGGGGAACATGGGCCCCGCTCCCTTCGAGGCTGACCCATGAGGAGTAGGGACGCCTCTACACTCCGGGCGTCCCTATAATTGGGCAAATGGGCCACTGCAAGTGTGGCCCTGGAGATCCTGCGGTACCATATTGGCCGCGGGTGCCGTCGGGGGGCCGGATTGCTCATGCGTACCCGGCCCCCGCCAACGGCGGATCGAAGGAGTGTCCGGGAGGTTTTAGTGGCGTAGGGTCCTCTCCTCGTGGTATGAGTTAAGCATACCACGCTATGGAGAGCGGCTTCGCCCGTTTGTTAAAGGTTTAAAGACATTCCGTAGTATAAGTATCAGTATTGTACCCGTGCGAAGCCGGGGCGGGTCGCTAGTACTAAATAAAGAAACAACTATTTTTATAATAAAATAATCCTACTAATATTATAAACGCCAAAGTTTGTACATTTGGATCGAAGAATGGATGTTTGTTACTCTTTCACGCCAAAACTACTGAATGGAATTGGCTGAAATTTTGCACTGGGATAGGTTATACGCCGGATTAACATATAGGCTACAAAACATCACGCTCCGACCCACTGGAGCAAAGTAACGCGGGTAAAACCGTGGTGTGCCACTAGTACAATATAATTTTTATCAATCCAACTGTATACCTTCAGTCTATAAGATTGCATTGATAATCTTTTTTTGAATGAATGATTTATCAGTTTGGGTAGCAGCTAGATCACTTATACTCAGAAAACAACTTTTACAAAATAATTAAAATGAAAATCACTCCATTAATAACTACACTAACTACCTGTGTGGAATTACAAGTAAAGCATCCTGATAAAAACATCTTCAAAAAATATAGGCTAGGTTATGTCTATGTCATTCAGAAGGACCTGTATCTATTAGTTTCTCTATTACAAAACAATATATTCTATTATATTAGTATAAAAAAACAGGAAATATTAAGAAATGGCTTTTTACTGTTTTTATACATAATATTATATCATAATACAATAAGATTACCTTTATTATTTCCTTAAATATGTATTAATATTATATAGAAAAAATCTTAATCAGTTGTCATTAAAAAATCAC
This sequence comes from Nycteola revayana, assembly GCA_947037095.2. Classification (NCBI taxonomy): domain Eukaryota; kingdom Metazoa; phylum Arthropoda; class Insecta; order Lepidoptera; family Nolidae; genus Nycteola; species Nycteola revayana. The sequence goes on along the minus strand of OX344846.2, from coordinate 13,918,022 downwards.
AATAGTTAAATGACATAAACATAGTTTGATTAAATTAAACAAGTAACTGTAAATCAGAAATTTAGGAGGTTGATCAATATTGCCAATAAGCTATTCAGTTTCAGATAACCATATAACAATTGTAGGTTTCATTACATGACACTGGCAGAAATTGCAGAATAAGTCGGCAGATAGCCATAAATAAAAAATAAATAAAAACAAAATGATTGTAGGTACTTTGTAGACTCAATGCCTGAAGTAGTAAGAGTTTAATTATTGTAATATTGATATCAATTTCATCATGCATTTAATCAGAAACACATGTTCATCTCATTATTTAGTAGGTAATACTAAATAATCACTTCATCAGATAATAAATCAAGAAATTATCACACATTTGAAATTACAATCTTTCATTTCAAATAATAATAGCTGTGGTTTGGTTTATATACTTTTTATGGACAAGAGCCCATTAAAAGTATATATTAAAACAAGCAATGCCATGCTGCTTCACTCATATTAGATTACTGCTCTGCTCTAATGTGTAGTAGCATGATTTTTAACATGTATGCCTATGTGTTGTAGCCAGGTTATATTCTATCCATGTAGAAAATATTGTCTAAATGGTTTTGGTAGGCCTGTATAATGGAGTAACAAATATGTCAACATCAGAAATTTCCCATTAATAATATTACTAGGATGAAATTATTTGTGAAGAGAAATTCTATGATTAATGCCACAAATTATTTTGCTATAGACAAGTGTTACTAATACTTACTTGTACTGTGACTACAGCCTCCTGTGTGAGTAGAGTCTTTGAAGTGTCAGAAGGGTGAGGAGTATACCGCACTGTTTCATCAACAGCTATGTAGTGGCAAAAAGTCAAATTTCTGGTCTGTAAAGTCATCAGCCGTTCATTTGGGTTTACTTCTGATTTTTCACTTGCATAGCATATTTTTGCTGTTCCAATGATCTGGGAATGAATGAAATGAATTTGTTTAAATTTATACAAATAAAAAAAATGCACAATATTGTACAAAGATACATTTAAAACCAAAATATGAAATGAACCACCAGAGAAATGGAAATATGTAGGTAGATATAATTATTTCGTACAAATTAACTTTTATAAAATATAATTTAATCAATAAATACTAGGTACTTCTATTTAAATCAAATACTATTGAACAAAGAGCTCTTTGTTTGGATCTAACAATAAACACATTGATCAGTAATTATACAATTCTAGTTGGTAACATAATATACCAGCAGACATCACAAAGATTTTAATTTCATATGATTGGAAACTAAATCGTAATTATTCCAAACAAGTTACACATGCCTCATCAGAAGAATGTTGCACGATAAAAATAAACTCACGAGATTTTTGTGAATGCCAGAACAACATTCCATTCAAGTATTAATTTTAAGATTTATTGAATGAACAATACTTAAAACTTACTGCTTGTGCCCATCTTGGAAAAAACCATTTAGAGCTGACGAGTCTGTGTGTCACTAATACTCCATCGACCACTTTTCTCTCGACGACATCTGTGCCTATAACTGCTGGATTCATAGGATTGGGATATTTGCGCCATGCTGCTTGAGCAACCGTCTCCCACGGATGGCTGGAAACGTGAATGCATATCAATGAGTGACGCATGTATACACAAGATAGATATAATTACAATTTGAACGATAATGCTAGGAAACCAATTCAAGGTTGCGTCATAACAATTATGAAATACTTACTTGAAAGTATGTTCTGACGTCCAAATCTTCATTCTATTTTTTTTATATCTACCAAATAAACCAATAAATATGAGATAACGTTAAACTTATCTCATCAGAGTCTAGTTATTTTCCTTGAACTTCAGTTACATTCTAATCACATTCACTACAGGGCGACCTTTATCCTCTCATGGAGGATTTGAAATGAGTGACAAATATATAATCTAGAATTCTACTAAAATAAAACATGGTAGAAAATAAATAAATAAGAGTACTTCTTAATCAAAGCTTTTTCAACGACGCGACTGTTTAACTTTCTAAGTAATCTCGTTCTTCTTAACACTATGAAGGATAATTATTAAAAAAATAAAAATTGTAAACCTTTGGTAATCTTAATCCATTTTCTCTAGTTAAAACCTCCGTTAAATATAAAATTTACTAACCTGCTGAATATCAGTTAAAATTAATTAGAACTTGGATGTCAATCGAGGCTTTAGTTCATCGTCGATTGTTTTGATTGGTCGAGAGACCTATTCTGGATTATTTTCTGTAATTTACAAAACGGAATTGAAAATAAGCAAACCCTTTGAATCTTAATCAAATTACATTAAGTTGACATATTAACAGTACTGTAGTCAGGCAAAACTAAACTAAGAAGTATCACGAAGACCATTATAAAAGTTGCTAACTACCAGTGAAAGTCATGGTTTTTCTAGTCACCCACACGTGTCCCCTGGGTAGCGCCAAATGAACAGCACATCTGGTGGTAGGTTTCAACCGCGGTTTGTCACCACCCTCAAGGCAAAGCGTTCCGGCGTGTTGCCTTGAGTAGCCATCGTGGAAGGGGAGTCTGGGCAGCTGTGTGGTATTGCGAACCGGTTCCGGTGCTGCGTGGTGTCTGTGCTAGGTGACTGTTCGCGGAGGGTAGCGGGATCCTAAGCACGGTCTTCCGCTGGCCGACCGCAGGTGGTAGGGGGTCCAATTAGTAGGAAAGCCACCTATGAAAGGCTGCCCCGCCAACTAGCGAAAAATCCCAGGATGCGTCACCGTGCCGGTTGGCGACCGGATGCGAGGGCCCGGTGAACATCTCTGGGGGGGTTAGGGCGTCCCCGCGCGCTCCAGATCAGTCTCCCGTCGGTGCAGCATTACGAATGTATTGCGCGGTACTCGCTCTTGCTACACCTCGCCTAACTGTCCCTTTCCTGCTTGTCTGTTCGCCATCAAAAATTATGAAATCGAAAAATAGGAAACTGGTTAAACAGCGGTTGCACTCCCTCGCACTAAAAGTGCACCTCTCTAACATCCGAGGTCTGCACTCCAATCTCATCCCGGTCCATCACCACCTTGAGACCGAAAAACCACATCTGCTGTTCCTCACGGAGACGCAAATCAGATGTCCAGCTGACGCAGCATACTTGCACTACCCAGGGTACACCCTGGAGCACAATTTTAAGCCACGCGCTGGCACCTGCGTGTATGCTCGCGATGACATCTGCTGTCTGCGTCTCCGCAACATTGAGAATTCCAGTTTCTCCGTATAGTGGGTTCTGGTGGACACTGGCTTGGAGCAGATACTCTATGCCAGTGTCTATCGGTCGCACACTGACCACATGGAGACAACCAGGTTGTTTCAGTACCTTTCGGACTCGGCTGAATTAGCTCAGCTCAGGTACCCATCGGCGCAGCTAGTTTTTCTGGGGGACTTCAATGCCCACCACCAGGAGTGGCTGTACCCATACCAGAACACCGACCATGCTGGAAGATTAGCGTATGCATCTGCACTGACGCTTGGTCTCTCCCAATTGGTGACTGGGCCGACACGGGTACCTGACATTGATGGCCATACGGCCAATTGCTTAGACCTTCTGCTGACAACCGATCCAGACCGATATCAAGTCGCGGTTTCTTCACCGTTGGGTAGCTCCGACCACTGTCTGGTGAAATCTGTGTCTGTCTACTCGCCACCCGATCCCGATCTCAAGGGGACTAGGCGAGTATGGCGATACAAGTCAGTAGATTGGGATGAGATGCGGCATTTCTTCGCGTCTTACCCTTGGCTGCGCTTATGCTTCTCTTCAGACGACCCGACTCGCTGCGCGGAGGCTGTTTCTGAGGTGATATGCCAGGCTATGGAATATTTCATTCCATTTTCTGACGTCTCACTCCAAGACAAAGCCCGTCCATGGTTCAACGCTGAGTGCGATAGTGCTGAAGCACATAGTCCAGTACCCTGGAAGATTGCCAATGTTCAACCGGTTCCCAAGAAAGGTAGTCGTGCCGACCCTGCCAACTACCGACCAATCGCAATCACCTCCATACTCTGTAAGGTTATGGAGCGTGTGTTAAACAACCGTCTCCTAGCATACCTGGAAGACAACGACCTCCTCAGTGACCGTCAATTCGGATTCCGTCGGAGGCCGGTCTACTGGGGATCTTCTTGTTTATGCTACTCACTTCTGGAGCGAAGCCATTGAGAGACACGGTGAGGCTCTTGCCGTGTCTCTTGATATCTCTAAGGCTTTTGATAGGGTTTGGCACGCAAGTCTCATTGGTAAGCTTCCGGTTTATGGTATTGTTCCCGAACTTTGTACTTGGATTCAGGATTTCTTGAGGGGAAGGTCGATTCGAGTTGTCATTGATGGCGCCTCGTCCGATCTTCTTGGTATTAATGCCGGTGTCCCTCAGGGATCTGTTCTCTCCGCGACTCTTTTTTTGCTGCACATAAACGACCTGCTAGTTACTCCCGGTATCTTTGGGTATGCAGACGACAGCACAGTCTCGGTGAGATACTTGTCTGATGCGAAGTCTAGGTCAAAGGTCCAGTCGTTCAGGGAGTCGATGATTGAGGGGGTGAACTCGATCTTGGAGGCTGTCTCCTTATGGGGTGATGCCAACCTGGTTGGGTTTAACCCCTCAAAAACACAGGCGTGTCTTTTTTCGGCGAAACGGAGTCCATTCCAACTGACTCCGACTTTCCGGAATGTCTCCGTTCCGATCAGCGACCATCTTGAGCTGTTAGGGCTTGACCTCTCTTCTAATCTTAACTTCGGTCACTACATCGAGTCCATTGCAAACACTGCAGCCAAAAAACTTGGCATTCTCTCCAAGGTGAGGCGGTACTTCACATCGGAGCAGCTCTTAAGTCTTTACAGAGCTCAAGTTCGCTCCTCAATGGAATACTGTTCTCATCTTTGGGATGGGTCTGCTAGATATCAGCTGGATGCTCTGGACTCATTGGAGCGCCGAGCGAAGAGAGTCATAGGCAATAACTCACTGGTGGAGACAAGTCTTCAGAGCCTCGAACACCGTAGAAGAGTAGCCTGCCTATCGGTTTTTTATCGGTTTTTTATCGGTTACATTTCGGGCAGTGTGCGGAGGTTCTACATAACCTGATACCCTCTTCACCCTTCCATCACCGGACGACTAGGCGCGGCGAGCGGTTTCACCCTTTTGTTGTAGACATTCCTTCAATACGCACGAAGCGATTTGCTTCTTCCTTCATAATGCGGACGGCTAAGGAGTGGAATTCTCTGCCGGGGTCGGTTTTTCCGGAACGCTATAATCTGGACATCTTTAAGGCTAAAGTGAACAGACACTTTCTAGGCAAGCGTGTATCCTCTTAGGCCTTATCTTCGCCTTCCATCAAGCGAGATTATGGTCAAAAGTAAGCTTAGATATAGTAAAAAAAAAAAAAAAAATCCCGTCAAAACCGGACCGGTTTTGACGGGACTTTTTTTTTTTTATATTTTTTGGCCGTTACTGAAGTTAGCCCGAACAAACAGATTCACAGTTCGTTTTTTTTTAATAGTATTTTTTTATTATTACACTTTGTACATTCATATGAATGTAGTAAAAACTAGTTATTGATCTATTACAAACAAACACTTCAATTTTATTTATTTGTATAGATATATAGATGGAAAATTCCGGTGTGGATGAAGGCTTATAATATGTGCAATAAATTATATCCATGGCACTTAAATACAGGCATTCAATTGTCAGTGCTGCCAGATAGCTTAAATTATTGTTTTTTGTACATTTTTCTAACATTACAGAATCCTCCAATTTTTAAGTCTTTTTCATAGTTAAAAATCAAATTACTTTTTATTCATATACATACGTTTATAATTAATATTATCCAAGCGTGTATAATGAAAACTATAAAAGTTGATGTACAATTAATTATTATTTTCAGCATGAAATATAAGTCAATGTGACTGATTTGAATTACGTAATAATAAGCATTATTGGAATCATTCCAAAAATATATCTTTGAATAAAATATTTATTTTTGAAATAAAATGGAAATTAACTTTATACACTTGGCAGCACTGCACTGTCGAGTTACGACCATGACAAAATAAAACGTATTATTTCAATATTTGATATGTGCACATTAAAAACGATGGGTTGCCAGTACTCCAAAATATTATTGCTACTATATTGATACAAATTAATGAAATTAATAATATCATTTCAAAATATACTTTGAATGTCATCAAGAAGAAATGTGTTTAAGGTGGATTGTGATAAGATTTTTTTATTGTTTCGGTGGTTGGTTAACAACTTACTATTAAGAGTTGATAGTGCATTGTATGGAGACCTTACCATTTTGACCTTCACGCCCGAACATCATTTTTTAAGTGATAAAATATCTTATGACAGATTGAAGTCCGAAGTAGTTCCTGAATGATTGAGTAATTATTTTTATGGTATTTACAATTCGATAAAAAATAAGAATATGTAATAATCGTCTAATAGTTCAAGTCTTGATAACATTGTCCTTATCTTTTATCAGGCTGCAACCAATTTTATTAAGGTTATTACAAAGAATAAGTTTTGTACCTTATGAGGGTAGTCTATAGTTTCAGATCATTGAAGGTACAAATGCAAGGTCACTGATTACACCCACAACTAAGTGTTTTCTATATAAATGTGATTCCTGGTCTTTAAAGTCCAAACATAAAACCAGATTCACTTTCAGGCAGGTAAATAGTGGAAACCAACCATGACAACAGAGTCTGAAGAGACGTCTCTTCGATACCGGCGAGCTCAGAGTGTTTCTAAGGCTGAAGAAATTACTGAAACAGAGAAAAAGTTACGAAAGCAGCAATATGATAAACCGTAAGTATTTTAACTATTTCTTCCATTATACCTTTACATGTTATTCCTCTTTATAATATTAGTATAGATTTATAGCCTTATATATTTTTAATTGATTAGATAATAATTAAGTAGAAAACAGTGAGTTTATTTGACTTGTATATTTTTTTGTAATTAATATAGAAATAGGACTGCTGAAAGGTACTTCTACTCCAGATGCTAGAAGAGCTGATGTCATTTTTGAAATTCCAAATAAAAACTATAAATACAGTGGGACTGTACACATCTTCTCTGTTCATATTTAGTCTTTCTATACTAAATATATTTTTTCTCTACAATACATTTTTAAGCTAAACAGATTGTTTGCTGGTACATGGCAATTTCAGGAACTGATGGTCTTTTTTAAAAAAATATTTTAGTAAGAATATTACTTTAACTTTCATGATTCATAATGAATTTATGTGGTAATTAGGTAATTACCTATATACAAAGAGATGCAGGCTAAAATAAGTGGGATAATTAATAATATCTACTGAGAGGTACTCATATTTTGTGTTAAACTATCAGTTTTACATAGTAGATTAACACATATTGTTGGTGATACAATTGCTAACAAGGTATAATTTGATCTGTCAAGAAATATTATCGTTATACATATATATTTTAAAGAGGAAAAAAACAATTAAGTACATTTTATTTTTAACCTTATTATATAGCTAATTGTCACTTACGCGGTATTGTTGTATTGCACCGACAATATACATAATATAAGTTCAGAAGACATAATTACGGATTTAATTGGCTGTAGTGCTCTCAACACAATAGGTCATTGTTCTGACCACAACTTGCACAACTAAAGATTCTCATTACATTTTGCATTTAATATTCATGTAAAATTTATGTTGATACCTTTCAAAGAAAAATTATACTGATGAATAATAAGGAATTTTTAAGGACAATGAATTGACATAGTATATTTTTGGGATTCTATCATGTGATAAAAAATAAACAAGCTATGAAAATCCTTTTATAATGCCTTCTTGCAATGTTCAGCATACTTATACAAACAGCATCAATTCATGTATTTCTTTTGGATAGAAGTAATGGTTATAAGAGTTTTGCTAAGCTTAAAAGGTGATTGGGGTCAAAAGCAAAGAAGCTGGAAGCATGTCAGTCTCTGGTATTGAGGAATCGTGACCTAGAATTTTAGACGAACCCCACATCGGGCGCGCGTGTTGCTCCAACGATTGTAACTACCTGAGTACATTGTGGTATGTGACACACGCTCGAGGAGGTCAAACCCAATAGCAACGCCTTAGGGGAGACTTGTGCAACTGTTGTTCTTCTTTACATTTGATTTGCAGATTAAGAATTGGGAGGGAGTAAGATATGAAATATTAAGTTTGTGGGGTAATTTCGTTAATAGACATTGTGTCTAAAATAAATACCTTATTTCCAGAATTCACACACCAAGAGATTCCCTGTTTTCATGGAGTTCAGAATTTAACGACTTCACAGGACTTGTTAACTGGGGCTTTCTGATGCTCTCTATTGGAGGAGTGCGTTTAGGACTAGAAAATTTCTTGAAGTAAGGTTTACTTACTACTTACTACTTTTAATAAAAATCTTTTTTGACATATATCCCTACTGTTACATTGGATAAGGAAAGATTTGACCAAAAGTCTTTTTATTTTATATTTAAAATTATGATAAAAAAGTATACAACAAGGGAATTTATTTCTGAAAAATAATGTCATCCATTTGTGTTCCTTGACATAATCAAGCAGCAATATTCAGTGACTGAAAATTTGGAGAAAATTTTATTTATTTATCTAAGCTACTTAAACATTTTAATTATAATTTGTGATATATTTTTTACTTTATGCAGGTATGGTATTCGTGTCAACCCTTTTGAATGGATAATAGTTTTGACCGGGTACAATGAAGGTGATAGAACGCAATATCCTTCTGTAGTATTGATTATATGTGAGTAATTTTTTATTTTAATTAAACTTTCCACATTTTAAGTTTCCAAAAAAATAAACTTATGCTCCTATTTAATATTTATGTTGTGTATGTAATATGCTATGGTTCTCTTTATATTTCAGTCAGCATTGTGCCAATTGTGTCCTGTTTATTATTTGAAAAAGGAATAGCAGCTGTAAGTTTACATTATTGATTTATGATTTAAATTTTGTGCTAATTAGTTGTTAACTAAATATGTAAGTCTTTTTTTAGGATATGATACCAGAAAAGTTGGGGCTTATACTGCAGATATCAAATATTCTATTTGTGATAGCTTTGCCGGTTGCTGTACTGCACATCAAAGGAGAGGACTTCAGTTTTGGTAACTATATAAGTTGTTAAGTTCTAGCTATTGTAACGTTTGGACGTAGTGTTTGTTATTAGAATTGATATTTTTTTCAACTTTGACGATATTTAAATAGCCTTTCATTATGTTATTGCTGACGCAAGCAACAAATGAATAAATTCATAATCATTTTTGTACCCAGTAGGCACCTCGTTTAAACAATCATAATTCGATCCAGGTGTTATGTTAATTTGTTCGAGTTGTATGTTTTTTTAGTAGGTACCTATAAAAGTAATTATTTAGTTCATTAACTGGAGGATATGGTCAATCGCTGCGTTATATTTTTTTTTTGTTATAATAGCAATAACCCTATTTAAATCTTTTGTTTCAGTGGGAATAACTACAGTTTGCATGCTCTATTTGATCATATTTCTGAAGCTGTGGAGCTATGTGCAAACCAATCATTGGTGTCGCAATGGTTTAAAAACCAAATATTTGGATAGCAAACTAAGGCGGCAGAGCCTCTCCGCACCTAATTGGAGTAAGTATTAAAATTACAATATGTTTATAATAAATATTATTATATATATTGGTTACTTTGGAAATATAATGAGTCGCCGATATATGATTGCCTAGAAATTTTGTATGGAAAATTATGTTGTATTATTTATGTGAAAATCCGATGAACTAAAAGATATTTTTTTTAAACTGCCCATAAAATTTATACATATATAATAATCAATACACGACCGTACTCTAAGAAAACATGTGTGTCCTACAGTTTTAAGATAGGTATATGAAGATTTTGAATATATTTCATACTAGCGGCCCACCCCGGTTTCGCACGGGTGGGCTTAACGTAGCATTCTAATGGTGAAAGAATTATCAAAATCCGCTCAGTAGTTTTTGAGTTTATTCGAAACAAACATACGAAAATAAAAACTTTTTGTAACTTCTCCTTTGTAATTAGTGATGAGCGTTGAATGAACGAACTAGTTAATTCAACCGTCGACGTACTGTGAACGAATCGACGGTTCACCGTTATACGATGGACTAGTCGAATCCGTAGACGCCTCAGAGCGCTAAACTGAAACTCGCAACGCGACGATCGACGACGCGCGACGGCGACGACGGCGAGACGAGACAAGAACGTAGTCGGGTGATAGAAATTCATTCGTCCGTTGAAATATCGTGCAAACAAATTTGAACTTTAAATCTAGTTGAAAGGTGTTGATATTTGTTCGGGTCGAATGATATTATTGTTGTGCTATGTGTAGAAAGAAAAATGTATTTAATAAAAATAATGTAGATATATAAAATGATGTTCTAAATACGCCAGAATAGTGAATAACACTTTATAATTAATTCTATTCAGTATTCAGCCAGTCCTAAGCATACGAGAGACTAGTCTAAGTCTACCGCCTACGTCGCCGTCGACGCCGTAGACTTCGTCCGTTCGTCGTAATGTGTACCAAGTTAACGCGTAAACTAGTCGACGAATTCAACTAGTTGATCGACTAGTCGATGAACGAAATTGGACGGTCTAGTTTCGTTGACGTCAAATACGTCGACGACCCATCGCTATTTGTAATATAAGTTTAGAAAAAAAAACATACAATTAATAGTAATAATTTGGTAGCACTGCCGTGCTTATTATAACCGCCGTACCCAACATTTTTCACGATATTGAGTTAGTTACATATTCGGAATCGCCGTATCGAGATCTATAACTTTGTCTTTGATAGTTTATTAAAAAAATGCTTGTATCATACATTTTAGATTTTTATAAGCGCAGTAACTACAAAAATAATTATATTTTTCTTAACATCTTAGCCACAAGTGCCGGATACTGCTGTAGCCTTCTCAAGCGCCAGATTATTAATCATGTAGTGCTTAACATAACCGCGGTATCTGTTAACGCTGCTCTAATACAAATTCATTTAAGAAACAGTGTTCTTGCGAATTACGCCATGAAAGCCATCAGTTCGATACATCGCGAACATCCCCGATGCACTACAGAAGCGAGGCAGCCCCAACATCATCCTGAAGATGTTGTTATACTGGACGCGCAGGACATCCAGCGATGTTTTGGTGTGCATGACCCACAGATTTCCCGTATAAAAGCTTTGACAATAGGCTTTAAACAACGTTATTTTTACTTGTTCAGAGCAGCGGGAAAAATTTGCGGGCCAGCATGTTACCTCTGACCGCTAAAGCCCTGCGTTCCCTCTCAATGTCCATATCATCATCAAGACCCTCGGTAATTAAGTTCCCTAGGTATTTAAATTTCGCGACACGGTTTATTCACAAGCCATTTAGGGTAATATTATGAGAATACTCAGGGCACCATGTGCAGCAGCATAGGACTCACATACCCTTAACAGCTCACCAAGACCTCTCGCCGTCCGGCTCAGCAGCACCATGTCGTTCGCGTAGCTAATATTGTTGAGGCAGACGCCATCTATCGGGCAACCGACACGCTTGCTGCTGAGCTCAACGATGAGGTCATTTATGTATAGGTTGAAAAGCTTGGGTGACGTCAAAACTCCCTGTCTCACCCCGCTTTCCAACGTAGATGCTTCAGAGACCGTATTATTCCAGCTCACAAAATTTGTTTGGTGGGAATACCAATACCTAAGCAAATTGAGCACCTTAACCGGTATACCCGCATTCCCCAACTTTTTCCAGAGCACATCGTATGAGACAAGATCAAAAGCTTTGGAGAGATCAAGGAAACACGCATATACCGGTGTCCCGCGGTCCATATAGTATTGGACAGTATGCTTGAGACTAGAGATGGGTTGGATTAGTTAAAAATGATACCTAATCCACCTAATCCTATTATTTTAAAATACCTGTTCCATTTACCTAATCCTAATATTTATTCGATATAGCTGGCCTGTTACCAATATTATGTAGGTATCGTATGTGGATTACGTAGGAAATATTCAGCATAATCGTTCCTGTTAAGTAATCGGGAAGTTGGCATATGAAAAGTTTATAATAGTTTATAATATCACTCGTACTAATCATAAATTATGGTTTAAATGGAAGTACTTTCGAAATTAAATTTATAACAATTAATATTCTAGGTAGATTTTTATTAATTATTCCATTCATGGTAGAATTGAGAATTAGTCGAATAGAATATTGTAATTCACTTTTATTTTACTAACTTTGATATCGATACTAAATTAGATATATGTCATATTAGTTACACCTCTAGCAATGTCAGAGTATTAAAAAAAAATAAGGAATGTAAATTGTACTCTATAACGAATATTTGGTACCATACCTAATCCTCGACGCTTTTGATTAGGTACGGATTCGGATCGAAAAATACCTAATACACTAACCTATTCTAATATTTATGCCTCACGTCTACTTGAGACCTACGATGGCAGCCTCTGTGGATTGCCCGGGTCTAAGCCCAAACTGCGCGTCGTGTAATTTTATGTATTTATCTATGTAGGAATCAAGCACACCGTCCAGCACTGTAGCAATGATCGCTGCTAGAGATAAGGGCCGATAGTTCCCCCTGTCCGATATTTCCCTAGTCCTGTTCTTCACAATAGGCAGTACGATGGTTTTCATTAAGTCATGTGGTAAGTATGAGTGACTCCAGCACATGATTAAGAACACGGCCAGGACCCTTGGCATGTGAACCCCAGCTGCCGCAGATGCTCCACACTAAGCCCATCGTGACCAGGAAATTTACCGCCCGTCATTCTCTTTAATTATTATTATATATATTATTTAACTAATAAAATGGCTGTGAGGGTGGAACGAGGCGTTTTCAAATTAAAATACAAATTTAATTATGCTGAAGACTACAAATCGGAACTTTTAGATTTTCTCTTACTCATAATACATATACAATAATTATTGTTTTATTTATGCGTACATTATATACAAATATAATTATTATATACAATTAGTTTGTCCATATTAACAGATGCAAGTTAAACTTAAACTCGGTGCCGTAAACGCGCAAATATTTTATACTACGAGTTTCTTACCATAAGAGCCCTAAGCGACAAAGTTACGATGGTTATGCTTATTACTTAAACTATACTTATCTTTGATTCGCTGTCAAAAGCGCAGTAAAAGTAGTTCCATAGAATAAGCGCTCTATCTGTGTTACTTACGGCGCTTATTTTAAGTGTTTGTTTTAAATGATACGTCGGATTTCCTTACCATATCAATTTTTTACATCTTTTTTTATAATAATCTATTACTTGGAGTTCTTTTATAACGATTGAGAGAAAGAACAGTCTTTTTACCACCATACAAATTCATAAAATTTTAAAAAACATTATTTATATGAGTGTAATCACAACAATATTTTTTTAAACTTTAAGCGCCTTTTTCTCGAAACTTGCTGTCATGCACTTACGGCTCTTATCTTTAGCACGGCAGAGCAGATATAGGTATGTAATATAGCTTCCCGCTCGCGATTTCACCCGCGTATCTCCCGTTCACGTTGGAACTTCATAATTAAATATAGCCTATATAACGCCTGGATATAACGTAGCTTTTTAATGGTCAAATCATTTTCTAACCATTAACTGGGCAGTACGTATGTTTAGAATTGATTGGTTTTGATCTTTATTACAAGTACATAAAGTTCAAAATATGGTGGGTTCTATATTCCCTCTGTCCGTTTAAGTGTTAAATCGATCCAGTAGTTAAGAAGCCTATTCAATGCAAAAAATATTTTTTTTCCTCTTTTTAATATTAGTGTATGTAAATAATAACTCTTTTCAGAAAAAAGTTACTTTTAGTATTCCCAACTAATGTCGTTATTCAATTTACAGATAAGCTCATTACAGCCGCTTATGAGCGTAAGTTAAAGTCATTATAGGTTGTGGTAACTGTGTGTGCAAGCTTTCAGCATTTTATTGTTTGCTTTATATGAATTTTGTGTTTTTGAATTAATTATTTTGTTATGTTTGCAAGTAGAGCTTGTTTTTAACCATTTATTCGTATACTTACCTAAGAGAATGTCGGAAACAATTAAACTTATAAAGATTATTTTCTATACAATTTTGTGATATCCTGATAATTAGCACATTATATTTTAACGAAAGAAAATAATTTCAATCAAACGTGATAGTTATTTAGCACGAGATTAACTAACATAATAAGTACAAAATATCTACTAGTAGGTACTCCGATTAACATTGTTCAAGTTGTATAGTAGAAACTATAACGTTATGCTTTTTGAAACTGATTCTGTCTATTGGCAGATGTTCTACTATTGAATTCGCGACTAGAGTTGACAACTTTGCATTTTTTCCATGATAATGTTCAAAAATTATAGGTAGATTTAAATGTTTGACGAATAGGCATGAATACTAGAAAATATATATAAACTTAGTCCTTCAGTAAGATTACTAAAAAATATTGGACACGTATTTTTTTATTTCATCATCATCAGCCTGTTGTAGTCCACTGCTGAACATAGGCCTCCCCTATCGAATTCCAGCGGGAGCCATCGCTATCGGCCTGCAACCACTGACTTTTTGCAACCTTTATGAGGTCGGTCCATCGTGCAGGCGGTCGTCCTATGTTGCGCTTGCCAGTTCGTGGTCTGCACTCGAGAACCTTTCTGCTCCATCGGCCGTCAGTTCTTCGAGCTATGTGTCCTGCCCATTGCCGCTTCAGCTTGCTAATCCGTTGAGCTATGTCAGAGACCTTCGTTCTCCTGCGGATCTCTTCATTTCTGATTCGATCACGCATTTTTTAATTTATCAAATCAATAAAAAATTGCAAAGATATAAATCAACAACTAACTATAAAGTTCAGGAGAGGGGGGCTTGTGACGTCACTAGGTAAAATTGTAACTAGAAGTGACGTCACACGAAATTTCGCCGCGCTGTATTTCGTAATTTTTTGTTTAAGGAACGAAAAACAAAAAAACATGTCCAATATTTGTTGGTAACCTAACTGACGGACTAAATAGATATTTTTTATTCATCATGCCTATTGTGTAATAAATATAAAACACCTAACTACCTAATAGCTGTATATAACGCCTACCTTATTTCTGAAACTAACAACTGTCCTAATAATACCTTCGTGAATTACATACTTTGTATCTTTACACAGAAACAGTGAGCCTAATAACAGATTGTATAAAAAGCATAGTCATAGAACATTTAACACTAAGTTGATACGGTAAATAGACAAACCAGTTGCCGTGCATAAGCGGATGGAGCGTGTTAAATGTCCTATGCTGAAGATATCAATCTGTTAGTAGGTTCACTGTTTCTGTGTGAAGGCAAAACTATTTGTTTTAGTAGAAGTATAGATTTGTTTTGTAATTCTATTGGCTCAGACTGAAATCTATATTACTGATAATGTTGGAAACAGACTAAAATGTTCTAGAAATAAAATGTTTTAAACCACGGCCCTGCGAAAATATAGCTATCTCCCTCAATCCTACTAACAGTCCCTTGATCTACAGAGAATAAGGAAGAAGAGAAGAACGGCAAGGAGGTCGCGGCGAGGCTCACCAAGTACCCAGACAACCTGAACCTCAAAGACCTGTTTTACTTTCTGTTGGCCCCCACCCTGTGTTATGAGTTGAATTTCCCTCGTACTGCACGGTTAGTTTTGTTTTTTTTTTGTTTGTTTTGGTTATGGGAATGTGTATATTATTTATCTTTATTCTACTTTTATTTATTTTACTTTTAGTTTGCCGTGTTGTTTTATAGTTTAGAATATACCATTCCATACAACTATACGCAACTAAGTACACCTCAAAGATGGGCAGTAGCTTCTATCAGTTCAAAGTTACTAACCATCTTACTGTCATCACCGATCCGTCTGCGAAGCGTGGTGATTAACAACGACCCTAACTTGCCAAGGTCTTTAATATGGAGCCAATGTTCCGCAATGGACGTAAACGGGCTGTTGAGTTGGGGAAATTTAGTTTTAGGTCCATATGTAATATAGTGATTAAATTCCTAATGACGTAATTAATTTGTTCTAAACTAGAGGTTAATTAGTCTTACAATAGACACGGTACGAATGAGCGAAGTAATAGATACTATGGGTAGATTAATCTATGATTCGCTTCTACTAGGTAGGTATTTCATTTAACATTATGTAATAAAAAATAGGTCGTATGTAGGTAATGCATGTCGATGCGTTAACGTAGTTCAATAAATTTTTAATTTGTTAAAATGTATGAAGATACTAGCTGCGCACCGCGGTTTTACCTGCGTTACTCCAGTGGGTCGGAGCGCGATTTTTGCCTATATGTTAATCGAGCTTCTTGATTATCCCTATGAAAACTTTCAGCCAAATACATTTAGTAGTTTTTGTGTGCTAGGTAACAAACATACATCCATACATTCTTATAAACGTTCGCGTTAAGCAGGGTAGAAAAACAGTTTTAGCTTTAAATTGAAATCAACATATTCCGATATTCTTATCTGGTTGGTAGTTTCATTGTTGGATTTCACTTTTTACCCGGTTATTTATGCCCGGTGAAGTAGCAAAAGCCTCGAGTCTGGCTACATACATGTCTGACCGAAAAAAAAAACTGGATTTTTCACTGAAGCAATGACTTTTCTCCTGCATGCAGAACCCCCGCTATACAGGTCCCAACCACATTTCAATGACTACAGACCCTATACAGATCCCATACATATTTGAATGACGTCAGGCCTTAGGTACACATGATTTTTGAATTACGAAGATCGGGTGATGGCGTTTTTGAAACAAGGAATTATGTGATCATTTTATGTTTATTAGCTTTAACTTTATTTTCAGAATTCGTAAGAGGTTTGTTATAAAAAGAGTGCTGGAATTGATATTCGGAATAAATCTTGTTCTTGCGCTGTTCCAACAATGGATGATACCAACAATTACAAATTCAGTGGAAACTTTCTCAAAAATGGATCCCATCAGAATCACAGAGAGATTACTCAAGTTGGCAGTAAGTACCAAAGATCCCCACAAATTGTAATCTACTTAGTAATTTTTATTTTTACTAGATTATATGTTTGCTCTTAGTTTCTTGCCAGTTCTTCTCAGAGTTGCCATATCCAGAACTGGCGGAAGGAATAAAAAAAACAAAAGAAGGAAATCATACCTTAATAACTTAACTTCATCGCTTATATTAATTCAACTCCCAATTTCCCTATATAAAGGTGGGGATATAGGCAAATTGAGATTGTTATTCT
This sequence comes from Nycteola revayana, assembly GCA_947037095.2. Lineage (NCBI taxonomy): Eukaryota > Metazoa > Arthropoda > Insecta > Lepidoptera > Nolidae > Nycteola > Nycteola revayana. The sequence goes on along the minus strand of OX344846.2, from coordinate 13,900,703 downwards.
TTTTTAATTGTCCAACAAATATATTATTCATTACATTGCTCAATACTTGACCCACATTCAATAGTTTGTTAACCTCCTGGTAATTGTCACACGTACAGTTGAAAAATAATAAATATCATTACATATTTTCTTATCGAAGTACTAAAGTGATCAATTACATTTTGACATTGTTGTTTATAGTTGTTATGAAACCGATAGATAACGTAATTAAGGTAGATCTCCGATTCATAATGATAAGGAAATCAAACGTATTTATTATAATACTACTGCTGCCTGTAAAATAAGCATTTTATAAGCGATACTACAGTTTTGAAGTGAAAGTCCCGTCAAAATCGGTCTAGCCGTTACTGAGATGAGCCGGGACAAACAGACCGACACAAAAGAAATGTGTTTGTAGTGTATATTACAAACATACACTTCCATTTTATTTATCTGTAGGGATAAATGATTTAATCGCATTCCTATTTCATGTGGAATTTTTTTGTGATTAGCATATTTGTTTTTATATACTTAGGAAACTTGACTTGTGTTGTGTTGTCAAGTTCGTCGTTGCAAAAACATATGTAACCTTGGCCGGTATGTACTCACGTTATAACGTGCCATACTAAAGATACAGTTTTCACTAACTTATTATAAATATTATTTAGTGATTGTAGTATGCCTTTAATATGTTTTGATAATTTAATACTAGGATGTATTCAAATAAGACTTATCAACAATTCGATGTATCGTATTATTGCATCTAATACAAAATTACATCATATATTCCAACCTTTAAAAAAACACACTTTATAATAAGTTTGTTCTGATAGTAGACTCGCGTAGAACGTATCTAACATATGAAGAGTACAGACGAAAACTGGAAATGTCCTAATTAATAGATGTTGAGAGAAACGCAAGTAACAGTTTTAAATTATAGAGATTATGACTGTCGAACAATGCACTGAAGGGGTGTGTACGTAAGCTGAGTATGTACACGCCAAGGCAGAGTTCACCGGCTTCAGTGCGTTACTCGTAGCCCTCGGATTTTACTTTTTTATTTGGTCTTAGTTTCGGCCATAAACAAACAAGCCTTCTAAGCGTCACCTCTTTACTTTAAAAAAATAAATGTGAAACACAGACCAAGTACAAAACGGTAGACGGAGTGCTGTCGAATAATGCACTCAAGCCGGTGTGTGGGTAAGCTGAGTATGTACACGCCAAGGCACAGTTTACCCGCTTCAGTGCGTTACTCGTAGTCCTCTATCAATAGAAAACAGCAGTAATAACTAGTGTGTAAATCCCTGTTCTTTACCTGTACCCTTTATATTTGTAGACCTCAGAAGCATAACGACGAATGTGCTTATCTTCAGAAGCATTTGGTTGTACGTACTAGTTTATGATAAAGGCACATACGACGTTTCTGACGTATAATAGCACATACGACCTTATGCTTTTCAACTCTAGATTTTATTTTTATTTTCAGGTGCCAAACCATCTCCTATGGCTGTGCTTCTTCTACCTATCGTTCCACTCATTTCTGAACCTGATGGGCGAATTGCTCCAGTTCGCTGACCGCAAGTTCTACGCCGACTGGTGGAACGCGAACAATATCACTGTGTTCTGGAGCTCCTGGAACTTGCCCGTGCACATGTGGGCCGTACGACACGTGTACAAGCCGGTCCTTCAATTGGGTTACACCAAGTTTGTAGCTAGTCTTATGGTGTTCTTTATATCTGCGTTCTTCCATGAATTTTTGGTAAGTTATAAATTAGAAGCTTGGTATACTAGCTTTCCGCGCGCGGTTCCTGCGTAGATCCAGTTCCCGTAGGAATTTCAATTTTAAATATAGCATTATTATATATGAGTATAGATTTATATGGGTTAGTATAATGCATATAGACATATCAACAATAAATGTAGAAATTCTGAAAAAACAAGCCTCGAAATCAATGGACAGCAACAATGGAAAACACGTGGACTTTTGTTGTACGCTTTTGGTATTTGCTTGAATAATTTTGAATCTCACGCAATCGCACCTAAGTTTGGGTAGTCGAGACGCCACAACACTTAAATTCTTCGACAGTTGCACAAAACTTCCCTAAAATACAAAAAGTCAAAATCCCTCAATCTCATCGCCAGCGACCGCTCTGAGCCGAGGTCCAAGTACCACAGGGGACGCCCTCTTGCGCAGGTTGCTTAGTTTGTAGTGTTTTAACCATTTATCTATACTGAAGCTCTGCTCGCCTTTATGCCCGGTGAAGAAGCAAAAGCCTTGTAGCTAACAACATATGTCCGCCCGAAAAAAAATCTTTACCTCTTGATGGTATCTTTACAGTTTTCCGAATGTTTATTGTGCAGATTTGAAATATCTTCAGTATAGAATTTTCTAAATATACTGGTTTATTGTTGTCAAAAATAATAAGAATTAAAAAGTGATTTCGGCAATGACTGCTTATTTAGTAATCATCAACAAATTAGTGTCATATCAGTACCAGTTTTAACATATTTCACTCCCTCGTTTCAGGTAAGCGTGCCCCTACAAATGTTTAGAATATGGGCGTTCTTGGGTATGATGGCTCAGCCTCCACTGGCAGTGATCTCCCGGTTCGCGCAGGTGAAGTTTGGCCCGCGTTGGGGCAACATTATAGTGTGGAGCTCTTTGATACTAGGACAACCGCTAGCTATCATGATGTACTACCATGACTACGCCTTGCTGCATTTCAAGGCAACGCAGTAAAACGGTGCCATATTTTGTATATTGTTTTTTTTTATGTATAGATTATTAGCGTGCCTACTATGAAGGGTTCAGCTGTGGAACAATATTTTTGAATGTTTGAATTGAGAAGTTCAAAGTTTGATTGCATGAGCTCAGAAGAATAATGTCGCATACGTCAGAAACATTCGTCGTATATGACTTTATCGTAAACTGGCACTTACGACCAAATGCTTCTGAAGTATATAGAACATTCGTCCTTATGCGTCTAGAGGTCTAGATTTATAACCGCATCGGCTATATTATAAGTACAAATCTGATCGCTTATTGTTTTGACAGCTAAACGAACAGTAAGTATGTATAGAATTCATTGGTTTTAAACTTTATTACAAGTCAATAGAGTTTAATATGTTGTGGGCACCATGTTGAAATTTCCCATTTAAAACTCTTCATAGTAAGCAGTGCAGTGCCATTGTATTTTTTAAATCGCTAAATCATATGTTCGCTATGTATATATTTTATGTATATGTATTTAGTTTATATAGTTCACCTTTTTTATTTATATACTTGAAAAGGTTTTTACTGCGCTATAAGAGTAATTTGTGATTGGATTATATATATTTACCAAAGGAAACTACAAATTAGTGATTAAGATTTTTTATTTATATAAAAATAATATGTTGTAAAGAATGAATTTAGACATTTTTTTTATATTTGTAGTTTTTAGGTGTTGGTGCATAGTATATAGGGGATAGGGACTGATATATACTGTATAGAGAGCATTATCATTTTAAATATTGATCTGCCAAATATTGGTGTGTCTACTAAAAGCATTTTATGAAGACTGAATTTGTTATAAATATGCTTTTGATAAATATTGTGATATATAATAATATGTATTTTTCACAGCACATAATAATATATAAGTCATTCTATGCATACTTTACATAAAGTACAACTTTATTATGTGAAACACGAGTTTATTTTGCTATTTTTAACATAGCTAATAGTTGGTTGCAGATGTTTTGAGATCAAATAGATGTAAGAGATTTAAAATGAATTTGAATTGAATTTAAAATATTCATGGAATATGCATTACATAATTTGAGAGTTCCTGCATTTAAAAATATGTGCTTTACCATATGGATGATGAATTATGTATGTTTAATTTATGGAAATATATCGTATTTTATATTTCACCGAATAGTTATTTGTATGTTATTATTGAATTATTATTGAAAAGAATTATTGTATTAATGTTATTGTAATAATTTATATTGATTGTTTTTTTTATAATATTGTTTTATACTTTGGTAAAATTTATTACATGAAATTTTCTAATTATATTTGTGTATCATTTTTTTTTATTATCAATACCGATAACAATGAACACAACACACAAGATAGTACAAAGTACAAATTAATTATATTATAAATTAATATTATATTATTAAATTAAATAATATAAAAAATGAAGTAATCAAACAACAAATTAGAATGGTGTGTATTCATTCTACTTATGTGGTAAAAACTGGCAGTTGTTGTTAAAATTTTGCACAACGTTATTTTTTGACTTTGCATATTAATCAGGTTTACTTAAATAATTTGTGCGTAATTTGGGTATTTTCTTAATAGTATTTTTTCCCGTCGGACATTATAATATGTAGTTAGCCAAGAGGCCTTTCCTATTTAACATCACTACTACAAACTTAGCAATCGGCGCAAAACCGGCCAGGTCCGAGAGCAGGTGCAACTGAGCCCCCCCCCCCCCCCCTCTGTGGCACTTGAACCACATCTGACCAGGGCGGTCGCTGGCAGTGTTCTGAATAAGTGCATAAATACTTATTTATACTCAACTTCAGTGCATTCGTGTATCTCTAACTTAACCTTGACAAATGTACTGACCTATCAGTGATACTGTGATAATGAATTTGTGACGATAATGTACAGATATAAGTGTTGCAACGTGCGTTCATATCACCTTTGACGCTCTGGCACGTGTAGAAGTCAACGAACTCTTATCATTGTGTCTTAATGGCCGTCAGGAGAATGTCTAAACATAACCACGAATGATTCTCGTGACAATACTGCTGTGTTACTTTGTTTAGGAATCGGTTTATTGGTAAAGTTACTGATTATTATTATATGTATTATGTAATAAGTAAAATTAATTTGATAAGATATATATCAACTTGCAATTATAAGCTCTTATAAGCCTAATGGCTAGGGCGTCCGAATTGCGATCTTGTGGTCGCCGCGCCGGTTCAATTGCACTACCGACGTGAATCCACATGTAACACAAGCGTTTGAACTTAGCAAGAATACTTACCTAAAAATACAGTTGCTTATAAGACAATTATATTTACTTGCCTTGTAAAATTACATTACAAGGCTAAATAAAATTCTAATAAAAGCTTAAGATGAATACCTTGTTGATTACTAGCTTACTACGACCGGTTTCATCTGCTTATTTTCCGTTTCTCTGGGAACTTCATAGTGAAATATAGGCTTTGTTATTCCTGAATAACGAAAAAAAAGCAAACGTCATGAAATGGTGAAATATTTTTTGGGTAAGGTCCAGTATTTCCGAAGCCTATTCAATGTAAACAAACAAACAATATAATATTTCCTCTTTATAATATTACAATTACAATTAGATACTCCTAATAATGATATATGTTTTTTTTTTGTTTCTAGGCATTAATCTATTGGTACTAATGCTATAAAGACTCAATAACCGATAAAAAAATATTTTACTATTGGAAAGCTACTTTAAAAACATGTTTCTCAAAAAGAAATAAATTATTTATTTTTTTGTCCTGAATGAAATGTCATTTTCGCAAATAAAGTGAAAATCCCAAAAATGTCGATTACTGCAAGTACAATTAGCAGGGCAGAGGTGATAACCATTCTACTAACCATTTACGCTTTGTAAGACTAGCTTTCCCCGAGCGGCTTTATCCGCATAGCTCTTTTTACCGTGGTTACTCCTGGAAAACAAACCTTTCTAATGGTGAAATATATTTTAAAATCTGATCAGAGGTTCGGGTCTGGAGCCTATTAAATCTAGAGCTCAGAAACATAAGGTCCGATGTAAGTTAGAAACATTCGTCGTATGTGCCTATGTCGTAGACTGGTACTTAAGACCAAATGCTTCTTTTCTCTCAGTAATTTATTATGTAATATGGACATATAAGTTAGTAGGTAGGTATATGTAGTTTATTAAAAATAGCAGGCATATTTATTAGTATGTAGTTGTATATGTATGTAGTTGTATATGTAACTATTAGTGTGTATGTTTATAGATATGTATTTACCAATTTGGTTACAATTATTTTAAATCTGTTGTAGGTACACTTGTTATGCACTCATTATCATGTATCTCTTTCCTAAAGGTTTGCTGGAAGAGAATTCATAATTGAATTAAGCTCGCCTTTGTACATGTTGTTTCCAATTTATAACATTTATTTCATGTAATTTTATGTGTGCAATAATAATAAAAAAAGTATAATAGTTCATCCGTCCTTAAGCTTTTGGATCTAGAAATGCAAAAAACTATCAAATTATCAAAATTTTCCATCCTTCCTTTATAATTATAGTGTAGAAAAAGACTATAAAGAAGTATAAGTACACCAAAAATTAGTTTTATTAGTTTTCCTTTACAATATAGACAGGCAAAAGAAAGTAGAAAGCTTTAAAACGGATCGTCGCCCTCGTGAGTAGGCCGAGAGCGGGGGGCCCGCGGATCAATTGATGAAGAGGCGACGATAGTGGTTCGAACGTGTCTCGCCTCTGGGACCGGCCTCTCACCGCCGCTACAAAATGTTATCATTTTCCGCTTCTGTCTGATAACAATAGCAGGTGTTGTTGTGACCTTTATACCGAAGAATAAATGTGAAGCTTACACGTACCTACTTAAATGTTTATTGAATTTTAAGTACGACGGGCTTGTAAATTTTCTTTTTTTCAACTTATACCTACTTTAGCTTTGATCCTACCTACCTAGGTGTTTGAACAAAAAATAAAAACAACTTTAGCTAAACTTATACTAGTAACTCCCGTTTCCGTGAGAGCGTCATAATTAAATATAGCCTATAGCCTTCCTCGATAAATAAACTATCTAACACTGAAATATTTTTTTAAATCGGTCCAGTAGTTCCTAAAATAAGCGCGTTAATGTAAATAAACAAAAAAAAAAACTCTCCAGCTTTATATATCAGTATAGTATAAGATTTAATTCGGAAAAGAATACCTAATCCATCGACCAGCGGGGCAGCGTAAGTGCTAAAGCGGTAGTGAAGCGCGCGAAATGAAAAGCAAAATACAAGAGTATCTTTATTCACGAAGGCGAACAACGCTTTTAGTTATTAGTTAATTACTACCTGCAGTATACTATAGGTAAATGTACAGTCCACTACTTTATTTCTATCCGAGTCTTAGGTATGAGCATAACTGTAAAAGTAAACGAAATCCTATTTCATAACGTGTTACTCTGCTCCAGTGTGTCGGAGCATGATGTGTTGTAGCCTATATGTTAATCCGGCTTATGAAAAAATTGAAGGGGTATTAGGGTACTGTGATTGTGATATCTTATGATATCATCACCATACTATCCTATAACCCCTTCAATTTGATTCCTTGTTCCCAAAATCGAGTAACACAATCCTAAACACGCGAATTTCGCTGCCATCGCTCTAAACTGTTTGATTAGATGAAATAATTGATGTACGCAGTTTCCAAGTGGGCAATTAACAAAGCTAGGCTAACAGTGGATACGTGTTGGCTGTTGGGTTAATCATGTAATAACATTTGCGAGCGCTAACAATGTTGACCGCGGGTAAACAGCAGCGGCTGCGTCAGCCCACGGCTCGCCGCACCCGCGCCGCATCGCTGCCGCAACCCTATCTTGTGTATCAACATACCTATACATGAACCAGGAGGCCAATCAGATAACAATGTAACTATGGCTTTGATAAAAATATCTTCATTACTGTAGGGTTGTTGTAACGAATTTCCGATTACTGTATTGTCTAATCTACATTAACTTCATATATAGGTATATATATAGCAGAGTTTTAACAAGGCGATCCACTCTCACCTAAGTTGTTCAAAAGCGCATTGCAGCAGGTTTTTAAAAAGCTGCCTGATTCGTGGCAGTCACGGGGAATAAATGTTAACGGCCACCAGGTGACAAACCTCCGTTTTGTCGATAATATTGTGATTTTCTTCACATCATCTTCAGAACTTCAAGATCTGAGCACTGCAAGTCTTGAGGTTGAACTTTCAATGAATAGATCTAAGACCCAGATTATGACCAACAGCACGAAACGTAGGGTCGCGGTACACGGGTATGCGTTGCAATATGTCGATGAGTATACATACTTGGACCAACATTAAATAGTGTGTTTCAAAAACCGACAAGACTAGGAGTCGATAGACGAGTCCAAAATGCGTGGAAGACTTTCTGATCCCTTAAGGAGCATTTTCCACTGACAATTGCCCAAAATAGAGAGGTTTGGAGAGAAAAAGGCCTTACAATTAAAAAAGCAGAGTTTTGCAGTGTACCTACTAGTATTCTTGTTAACCCGTCATGCTAAGCTAAAATTATTGTGTTACGAGTGGGTTCACGTCGGTAGTACAATGGGTGGGGATCGAACCGGCGATCACAAGCTCACAAGTCCGATGCCCTAGCCATTGGGCTACTACTGCTTGGCATATCCTACTAATATTATAAATGATGTATGTATGTTTGTTACTATTTCACTCTAAAACTACTGAATGGAGTTGGCTGAAAAACATATAGGCTACAAAATATCACGCTGCTACCCACTGGAGTAGAGTGACGCGGGTAAAACCGCGGGGCGCAGCTAGTTAAAACTATTTTTTGTATGCACAGTAAACGTTAAGTAGCGAAGCTATTTTTATTTAAGGCAGTAATATCGTTTCGTGATTAGCCTCCAGGCGCGGTCGCAGCCTCAACTTATGAAGGAAAGAGAGAACTTTATTAAATTAGACGTTCTTTCATAGTTAACAATTTGATTGCACACGTAAGTTTTAGAGCAAATGGTAGTCAACAATTTTTATTGGCAAATCGGTTTATAATATTTGAGACGTCTGGGGCTATCTCTGGATGAATATTTAGAAGAGCTAAACCTGACAGCCACTTTTCTACCATGTTTGCTCTCCACTAAGTATTGACTTGTTCGATTTGGGGGGGGAGGGGGTAATTCTCCAGTTGTAACCTCCTTTAAATCCGCATCTAACTTGAAGAATGGGTTCAACAAATCTATCTATATCTACAATTTTTTTAATAGCATTCAAAAAATACAAATTAAAATTACTTCGACCTTGTCTAGAGTGGCTCGTTCGTGAACCAAGAGCATCTTGTATTGTAACGACTAAGGTACTAGAGCTCATTTTACCAATTAGGTAGATAATATGTCAATTGCAGTTTGCTTGAGTGAAATACCAACAGTTTTTCCAACAAAAAAACATTAATTATTTTGAAATTTTTATCTTAAGTTTTGATAGTAATACCTACCTACTTACTGATGGTCATTCGATATGCTAAGTATAAGCAACGATTATAAACCCACGGTGAAGACTACGATGTTGGTAATAACTATATAAGTATTTTATGTAGATAAGTATATCCAGTTGAGTAGGTAATACTTATCTAGAGGCTAAATCAATACTAGCAACGATCCGCGGTAGCAGGACGCTACAGGTTAACCACTACCCAAAATCTCTAATAGCTTCATGTTTAAACATTCTCATTTATAATGTAGGAATGATCTTTATAAAAAAATTACATACATACAAATTCCCTTCCTACAAAACAGAATTATTTTCGCATTCCTTCACAGTACATGCTGTAAGGCTGTGGAATTCACTTCCGCCCAATATACGCACGTCTAACACTCTTTCCTTGTTTAAAAAACTTGTAAAAGAACACTGTTTATCCTTACCTTGATTATATATTTATTTTTATATATATTTGTATATATTCTAAGTATATATAAGATAAATAAAAAAAGTTTTTATTTACGTAAACCTATTACAGGCATTTGCAAATAGTCAAAACATATTTGGCTCATTAATATAATATATTTAATTTATTAATTTTGTTTAGTTATTATAATTATAATAATAATAAATAGTTTATATTAGATTTTTTATAGCTTTAGCGTAAAAGCTGTCAGGTATGAAAATAGAATTTTATTTTTTATCTATAATTAGTCTAAAGTTCTGTCATTTGAGTATGTTATTATTTAGATAGACCATAAGTATATCGTCGGACGCGATTTTATGCTACCACCGGATCCAATACGCCCCAACTGAGTAGATCCGGCGAAACAAACTCAGTGGGGTATTCTACTGCCGGTTTCATCGCGGCCTCATTGAGACGATCCGGCGAAACATACTTAGATGGGCATGTCAACATTATTTAGGTCCAGTTACTGTCTTTATTTAGTTAATTGGCTTACACAATTTACCAATCGGCTGTCTTTATACAACTTTTATTTTTATTTTGCTAATTTAACAGATCAGAAAAGTTATTTTGAGACAGAACATGTGTTATTTTTATGATTATGATTACAGACAGTACACAGAATACACTATCATGATCTTTCAGTTCACATTTCAATGCTTCATCAGCTGTAGGGTATCCGATCTGGTGCACGAGGGTATAGCCTGCCATACATCTTTGTCATCTATATACTCTTTAGTACTATAATAGCCCCTACTCATTAGGATGCCGCGGGCACCGGCGTAAGAATGATGCCCCCCATCTCCTCCCGTGGGCGCCGTAGGACCCGGCCAAGGGAAATACACCAGAAGATGGGCAGCAGCGTCTTCTTGGATTATAACACGTAAGACTGCGCTCGCCAACCCGCCTGCCAAGCGTGGCGAGTATTGGCAAACTCCCCTCATGGAAAATTTAAATAACACACGGCCCCGAGTCCCCGGCGGCCCCGCTAGGCCTGGCTACGGTAGCGGTCATGGTATCGGCGGGGCTAGGGGTGCTAAGAATCCCCGGGAGACGAGTGGCTACCAATCTTACAGGCAAACACTGGCCCTGGCAACACATAACGTGCGCACTCTACGGACCGAGGAAAAGATTGTTGAGCTGGAAGAAGAATTGAGCAGGCTCAGATGGGATATTCTAGGGTTGTCTGAAGTCCGTAGAGAGGGACAGGACACGATAACCCTGAAATCTGGCAACCTGCTCTTCTACCGGGAGGGCGACCAACAGTCCCAAGGTGGTGTCGGGTTTCTCGTTCACAAGTCCCTCGTTAACAACATAATTACCATCGACAGTGTGTCTAGCAGGGTGGCATACCTAACACTCAGAGTATCTAAAAGATACTTGCTGAAGGTCGTTCAGGTCTATGCACCGACCTCGGCACACCCAGATGAAGAAGTTGAGTGTATGTATGAGGACATTAGTAGGGCCATACATACTCATAAAACTCACTTCAATGTTGTTATGGGGGATTTCAATGCGAAACTGGGCAAGAGAAACGATAATGAGTTGATAGTAGGGAACTTCGGTTATGGGCAACGGAACCTTAGGGGACAGAGGCTGGCTGATTTTCTGGAGAAAGAAGGATTCTATATGATGAATTCTTTCTTCCAGAAGCCGCCTCATAGGAAATGGACCTGGCTGAGTCCCAATGGTTCCACGAGAAATGAGATCGACTTCATCATGACCGACAAGAAACGGATTTTCAATGATGTCTCTGTGATTCACGGGGTGAAAACCGGTAGTGATCATTTAATAGTACGAGGCACATTGAATATAAACGTTAAACTTGAACGGTCCCTTTTGATGAAGTCTACGCTCCGACCTACTCGCGCCCAGATCGATAACCCCGAGATCTTTCAACTCGAGCTCTCAAATCGATTCGATTGTCTAGATGAAGACGCATCAGTGGACGAGATCAACAACAGGCTCGTAGAGACTGTCCATACGGTAGGGTCTCAATTCTTCAAGGCTCGCCGTACCAGTAGAACTCAGAAACTTTCTGAAGACACCCTTAACCTAATGGTTGAACGACGCTTGCTAGGAATGCAATCTCCCGATGATGCTGAGTCACAAAGGCAGCTTAATAGACGAATTAAAAAATTCTTGTGACACGATGTTCGTAGTTTTAATACTTCACGTATTAAAGATACGATAGAGCGTAACCAGGGCTCCAAAGTGTTTGCAAGAGATATGTCTATTGGGCAAAGCCAGATGACAAAGCTGAAGAGGGATGATGGCAGTCTTGCGTCGACAAAAGCGGAAGTGTTAAGGGAAGTCGAAAAGTTCTACGGGCAGCTCTACGCTTCAGTCACCAAGCCTGTTTTCAGTGCGGCTATAGACCCAAGAGCCAAACTGACCCGACACTATACCGAGGATATCCCGGACATCAGCCTATACGAGATAAGCATGGCCCTGAAACAGCTAAAGAACAACAAGGCGCCGGGTGAGGACGGAATCACATCAGAGCTCCTGAAAGCGGGTGGATCACCGGTACTTAAAGTCCTTCAGAAGCTCTTCAATTCCACTTTGCTCGGAGGCACCACGCCTAAAGCATGGAATAAGAGCGAGGTGGTGTTGTTCTTTAAGAAAGGGGATAACACCTTACTAAAGAACTACAGGCCCATCTCGCTTTTGAGCCATGTCTATAAGCTGTTCTCCAGGGTTATTGCGAATCGTCTCGAACGAAGGCTTGATGACTTTCAGCCTCCCGAACAAGCCGGATTTCGAAAAGGTTATAGTACCGTAGACCACATACATACGCTGCGGCAAGTAATACAGAAGACCGAAGAGTATAACTTGCCTCTCTGTTTAGCGTTTGTGGACTACGAGAAAGCCTTTGATTCGGTCGAAACATGGGCCGTACTTGAGTCTCTCCAGCGATGCCGTATTGACTATCGGTATATCGAAGTGTTGAAATGTTTCTATAGAAACGCCACTATGTCGGTCCGAGTACAAGAACAGAGTACGAAGGCAATTCCACTAAAAAGGGGCGTAAGACAGGGAGACGTTATTTCTCCGAAACTGTTTACGACCACTTTGGAAGACACCTTCAAACTTCTGAATTGGAAAGGACTAGGCATCAACATCAACGGTGAATACATCACTCACCTTCGATTCGCTGATGATATCGTGGTCATGGCAAAGTCAATGGAAGAACTCAGTACAATGCTCGAAGACCTCAACCGAGTCTCCCAGCGGGTAGGTCTTAAAATGAACATGGACAAGACAAAAATCATGTCTAATGTCCATGTTGTGCCTACCCCTATTATGGTTGAGAATACGGTTCTTGAAGTTGTTGACGCGTATGTATACCTAGGACAAACAGTCCAATTAGGTAGGTCCAACTTCGAGAAGGAGGTCAATCGCCGAATCCAACTCGGATGGGCAGCGTTCGGGAAACTTCGCAACGTTTTTTCCTCTAAAATACCTCAGTGCCTGAAGACGAAAGTCTTTAACCAGTGTGTGTTGCCAGTGATGACCTATGGATCTGAAACGTGGTCCTTCACTATAGGCCGTATGAACAGGCTCAGAATCGCTCAACGAGCTATGGAGAGGGCTATGCTCGGGGTTTCTCTACGAGATCAAATCAGAAATGAGGAGATACGTAGAAGAACGCGGGTTACCGACATAGCCCAACGGATTAGTTCGTTGAAGTGGCAATGGGCAGGCCATATAGCACGGAGAACAGATGGCCGTTGGGGCCGAAAAGTTCTCGAATGGAGACCGCGGATCGGAAAGCGTAGCGTAGGACGTCCACCTACTAGATGGACGGATGATCTGGTTAAGGCCGCGGGATCACGGTGGATGCAGGCCGCTTCTAACCGTAACAACTGGAGATCTATGAGGGAGGCCTATGTCCAGCAGTGGACGTCCTACGGCTGAAATGATGAAAAATGAATGATGATGATTAGGATGCGTTTTACATGTGTTTTAAATAATGCATCAGGCATGTCAGTAATATGAGAGGGAAGTTTGTTATAAAATCTAATGCAATTTCCCATGAATGACTTACTAACTTTGCTGACCCTAAAGCACGGCATAGCTAGTTTGTCCTTATTCCTAGTATTTATATTGTGAAAGTCACTTTTTTTACTAAATGTATCTAGGTTTTTCCTAACAAATAAAATATTCTGGTAGATATATTCAGATGGCACAGTTAATATATTTATATCTTTAAATAGGGTTCGCAAAGAATCGCGGCTACCTAGCCCATAAATAGCTCTGACCGCTCTCTTTTGTTGGATGAAGATAGTATTAACATCAGCAGCTGACCCCCAGAGCAAAATGCCATAAGCCATAATGCTATGGAAGTAAGCAAAGTATACTAACGTAGCCGTGGATTCATCTGACAATTGTTTTATTTTCCATACGGCATAAGAAGCAGAACTTAATCTACCCGATAATTTCTCAATATGAGGACCCCACTGTAATTTAGAATCTAATGTCACTCCCAAAAATACCGTGGATGAAGCAAGATCCAACGTTTCATTATTCAGTGAAATAGTAGGTGTGACATTATTTACATTTGGTAGCGTAAATTTAACACACTTAGTTTTCCCTGCATTTAACAATAGATTATTAGCTGAGAACCAATTTGAGATTAGGCTAAGTGTGTTTGTGTGTCCAATAAAGTCTTTATCTTTTCTATTTACTTTAAATATCAAGGATGTGTCATCCGCAAAAAGAACTATATTTGATATTTTATCTACTAAATATGGGAGGTCATTTATATAAACTAAAAACAAAAACGGACCTAGTATTGAACCCTGGGGCACACCCATTTTGATGGGAGAAGCTTCCGAAGTTATTCCGTCTATGGCTACTACTTGTTCGCGACCAGATAAATAGGATACTACAAGGTCCAAGGACGTACCAGAAATTCCGTAGTATTTTAACTTTACAGCGAGCGTACTGTGATCTACACAATCGAATGCCTTAGAGAGATCACAAAAGATTCCCAGAGCATACTGTGATCCCTCCCAAGCCTCTAGTATGGTCTTGATTAGAGTGCTTCCTGCATCTTGCGTAGAACGGCCCTTAGTAAATCCAAATTGTTTGTCGTGTGGTATCCCATTCTCATTGAAGTGCGACAGCATTTGGTTAAGCAAAATTTTTTCAAATATTTTACTTAAAGTAGGTAGGATAGAAATTGGCCTATAATTATTAGCACTATTAGAGCAGCCTGATTTAAAAATGGGCACTACCTTACTTATCTTCATCGAATCAGGAAAGACTCCGTCAATTATACAGCCATTGAAGATGGCCGCTAGGATCGGAGCTATATTCTGTATAATTGGTTCAACAGCCTTCACGGACAATCCCCATAAATCTTCTGTGCCTTTGATTTTAATAGTCTTAAAAGTTTTTATTATATCAATATCTGTAATTAATTGAAAACTAAATTCGGGAATTATTGTATTATTTATGCTTTTGTTTAGAAGTCGTTCAGCTTCGTCAGTGGAAGATGCAAGACTTTTGGTGGTATCTAAGGGAATATTAGTAAAAAAATTTGCAAAAAAATTGGCAATGGTGAGTTTGTCTGAAACTAGTTCATCATTAATATTTACGTGGATTGATCTATCCATGATTTTATTTTTCCCAGTTTCTGTATTAATCATTTTCCAAGTAGATTTTATCTTATTATCGGATTTTCTAATAATTTCGCTTACGTACATAGCCTTAGCTTGTAAACTGTCATCAGGTGTATAGGACCTAATGTCATATAGTTCAAAGAGAAAATCCCTACTCTTTCTTATACCCTTAGTTGCCCACATACAGAATTTTAATTTATTTGGGTCGACTTTAATATTTTTTATTTTACAACATTTGTAGAATTCATCGCGAATGGCGTTGAACAATGCATTATACAAAACATATAAACTAAAAACAAAAACGGACCTAGTATTGAACCCTGGGGCACACCCATTTTGATGGGAGAAGCTTCCGAAGTTATTCCGTCTATGGCTACTACTTGTTCGCGACCAGATAAATAGGATACTACAAGGTCCAAGGACGTACCAGAAATTCCGTAGTATTTTAACTTTACAGCGAGCGTACTGTGATCTACACAATCGAATGCCTTAGAGAGATCACAAAAGATTCCCAGAGCATACTGTGATCCCTCCCAAGCCTCTAGTATGGTCTTGATTAGAGTGCTTCCTGCATCTTGCGTAGAACGGCCCTTAGTAAATCCAAATTGTTTGTCGTGTGGTATCCCATTCTCATTGAAGTGCGACAGCATTTGGTTAAGCAAAATTTTTTCAAATATTTTACTTAAAGTAGGTAGGATAGAAATTGGCCTATAATTATTAGCACTATTAGAGCAGCCTGATTTAAAAATGGGCACTACCTTACTTATCTTCATCGAATCAGGAAAGACTCCGTCAATTATACAGCCATTGAAGATGGCCGCTAGGATCGGAGCTATATTCTGTATAATTGGTTCAACAGCCTTCACGGACAATCCCCATAAATCTTCTGTGCCTTTGATTTTAATAGTCTTAAAAGTTTTTATTATATCAATATCTGTAATTAATTGAAAACTAAATTCGGGAATTATTGTATTATTTATGCTTTTGTTTAGAAGTCGTTCAGCTTCGTCAGTGGAAGATGCAAGACTTTTGGTGGTATCTAAGGGAATATTAGTAAAAAAATTTGCAAAAAAATTGGCAATGGTGAGTTTGTCTGAAACTAGTTCATCATTAATATTTACGTGGATTGATCTATCCATGATTTTATTTTTCCCAGTTTCTGTATTAATCATTTTCCAAGTAGATTTTATCTTATTATCGGATTTTCTAATAATTTCGCTTACGTACATAGCCTTAGCTTGTAAACTGTCATCAGGTGTATAGGACCTAATGTCATATAGTTCAAAGAGAAAATCCCTACTCTTTCTTATACCCTTAGTTGCCCACATACAGAATTTTAATTTATTTGGGTCGACTTTAATATTTTTTATTTTACAACATTTGTAGAATTCATCGCGAATGGCGTTGAACAATGCATTATACAAAACATATAAACTAAAAACAAAAACGGACCTAGTATTGAACCCTGGGGCACACCCATTTTGATGGGAGAAGCTTCCGAAGTTATTCCGTCTATGGCTACTACTTGTTCGCGACCAGATAAATAGGATACTACAAGGTCCAAGGACGTACCAGAAATTCCGTAGTATTTTAACTTTACAGCGAGCGTACTGTGATCTACACAATCGAATGCCTTAGAGAGATCACAAAAGATTCCCAGAGCATACTGTGATCCCTCCCAAGCCTCTAGTATGGTCTTGATTAGAGTGCTTCCTGCATCTTGCGTAGAACGGCCCTTAGTAAATCCAAATTGTTTGTCGTGTGGTATCCCATTCTCATTGAAGTGCGACAGCATTTGGTTAAGCAAAATTTTTTCAAATATTTTACTTAAAGTAGGTAGGATAGAAATTGGCCTATAATTATTAGCACTATTAGAGCAGCCTGATTTAAAAATGGGCACTACCTTACTTATCTTCATCGAATCAGGAAAGACTCCGTCAATTATACAGCCATTGAAGATGGCCGCTAGGATCGGAGCTATATTCTGTATAATTGGTTCAACAGCCTTCACGGACAATCCCCATAAATCTTCTGTGCCTTTGATTTTAATAGTCTTAAAAGTTTTTATTATATCAATATCTGTAATTAATTGAAAACTAAATTCGGGAATTATTGTATTATTTATGCTTTTGTTTAGAAGTCGTTCAGCTTCGTCAGTGGAAGATGCAAGACTTTTGGTGGTATCTAAGGGAATATTAGTAAAAAAAATTGCAAAAAAATTGGCAATGGTGAGTTTGTCTGAAACTAGTTCATCATTAATATTTACGTGGATTGATCTATCCATGATTTTATTTTTCCCAGTTTCTGTATTAATCATTTTCCAAGTAGATTTTATCTTATTATCGGATTTTCTAATAATTTCGCTTACGTACATAGCCTTAGCTTGTAAACTGTCATCAGGTGTATAGGACCTAATGTCATATAGTTCAAAGAGAAAATCCCTACTCTTTCTTATACCCTTAGTTGCCCACATACAGAATTTTAATTTATTTGGGTCGACTTTAATATTTTTTATTTTACAACATTTGTAGAATTCATCGCGAATGGCGTTGAACAATGCATTATACAAAACATATAAACTAAAAACAAAAACGGACCTAGTATTGAACCCTGGGGCACACCCATTTTGATGGGAGAAGCTTCCGAAGTTATTCCGTCTATGGCTACTACTTGTTCGCGACCAGATAAATAGGATACTACAAGGTCCAAGGACGTACCAGAAATTCCGTAGTATTTTAACTTTACAGCGAGCGTACTGTGATCTACACAATCGAATGCCTTAGAGAGATCACAAAAGATTCCCAGAGCATACTGTGATCCCTCCCAAGCCTCTAGTATGGTCTTGATTAGAGTGCTTCCTGCATCTTGCGTAGAACGGCCCTTAGTAAATCCAAATTGTTTGTCGTGTGGTATCCCATTCTCATTGAAGTGCGACAGCATTTGGTTAAGCAAAATTTTTTCAAATATTTTACTTAAAGTAGGTAGGATAGAAATTGGCCTATAATTATTAGCACTATTAGAGCAGCCTGATTTAAAAATGGGCACTACCTTACTTATCTTCATCGAATCAGGAAAGACTCCGTCAATTATACAGCCATTGAAGATGGCCGCTAGGATCGGAGCTATATTCTGTATAATTGGTTCAACAGCCTTCACGGACAATCCCCATAAATCTTCTGTGCCTTTGATTTTAATAGTCTTAAAAGTTTTTATTATATCAATATCTGTAATTAATTGAAAACTAAATTCGGGAATTATTGTATTATTTATGCTTTTGTTTAGAAGTCGTTCAGCTTCGTCAGTGGAAGATGCAAGACTTTTGGTGGTATCTAAGGGAATATTAGTAAAAAAATTTGCAAAAAAATTGGCAATGGTGAGTTTGTCTGAAACTAGTTCATCATTAATATTTACGTGGATTGATCTATCCATGATTTTATTTTTCCCAGTTTCTGTATTAATCATTTTCCAAGTAGATTTTATCTTATTATCGGATTTTCTAATAATTTCGCTTACGTACATAGCCTTAGCTTGTAAACTGTCATCAGGTGTATAGGACCTAATGTCATATAGTTCAAAGAGAAAATCCCTACTCTTTCTTATACCCTTAGTTGCCCACATACAGAATTTTAATTTATTTGGGTCGACTTTAATATTTTTTATTTTACAACATTTGTAGAATTCATCGCGAATGGCGTTGAACAATGCATTATACAAAACATTTGGATTATTTGTTGTTGTTGGTAAATAACATAGGTTTGTCATTAAATTATCATTAAATTTCCTTAGATTTTTTTTGAGAGCGGTCTAAAACTAAATGTGGAGTTTTCTATGTTAGCTACAGTGTTTAGTTTTACTATTTGGCATTTATGATCCGACCGAACGCCTGCATTCAAACACTTATCAGCTACTTCAAAATTTGTAAAAACATTGTCAATGCAAGTGGCCGTTGACGACGTGATTCTTGTGGGTTCGTAAAACAAACTATTGAGGTTGAATGAATTAAACACTGCTAAAAAACTATTTTTTCCGGTGAGTTTACTAAAATATTTATATTAAAGTCACCACAGACTAATATCTTTTCGGTATTTTTTAGTTTTCTAAGGATATCCTCTATTGTGGACATAAATTGTAAGATATTTGACGAGGGTGGCCTATAAATACATAGTATGTGATACATTTCAGTCTCAACACAAGCCACCTCACATATTCGTTCCACAGAAAGTTTGGTAATATCCTTCCGTTCCTTAAATTTAGCAGTCTCACGCATTAATATAAGTACGCCACCACCTTCAGCTGAAACCCTATTATACAGACTAGCGACCCTATAGCCGTTCACATTAAAAGTCATCTTGTGCGCCTTGAGCCAAGTCTCAGTAAAGCATATTATATCTGGACTATACTTTTCATTAAATAATTCTATATCTAATATTTTGCCAGAGAAGCGGTTTATATTTTGATGAGATAATATCAGAAAGTTTTCACACTTCTCTATTGTCACACTTAGATGTTTAAATTATTTACAAGATTAATTTTAGTAACATTACTAAAAGATGTAAAAATTGACTTAGTCATAGACTATGACTGTGTTAATATGTGATGTTAACAAAGTAGCAATTAAATTTAAAGATTTTTTCAGGATACACAATGTATTCCTGGTCAACCTACCCCTATCTATAAATGTATTTGTGTCAAAAAATATAAATTTGTCACTATAGTGACTTACTAAAAACTGAACATGCATATTCATATGTGTATGTACATATATTTATATCTGACAACCTACGCAGCGTAGCGGTATTTGGCTCGATTTAAATCTCGGAGGTCGTGGGTTCGATCCCCACACTGGACAGGAAATCTTTGTGTAAATTCTAAGATTTCTTTCCGGGTCTGGTTGATTGAGGGACTACCCTCCGTGCCTCGGAAAGCACTATAAGCCGTTGGTCCCGATTGTTATAACATCATCTATAATAATCGTATATCAAGGAACGGGCAGCAGCGTTGCCTTGTGTGGTACAACATATGACTGCGGTCACCAACCCGCCTGGCATGCGTGGTGACTATGGCAAATACCTTCCCTCGGGAGGAGGCCCATGTTCAGCAGTGGACGTTCTACGGGCTGATAATGATGATGATGACTATATTTATGTATAAACTACACACGATTTAGTCTTCTTACATTTACTGGTTTCCTATCGCGGGTCAGCTGGAAGGAATTTCTATTGAAATAAGCTGTACCTTTGTGCTATTGTATGCTTCTTTTGTTTTTTTTGTTATTCTGTGTGTATATAAATAACGAAATAAAAAAAAAATATATAGGCGATAGCCCTCGCGACTCTGTCGCTGCGCACCATCGTGAACGCCCACCACTTCGTACGGAAACCCATAGCCCGGGACCTGCGCATGGAGAGCCCGGACGACTTTGTGAGACGCCTGAGTTTGAAGATGTTCGAGCGGACTGACGGTGCGCAAGCCCGCCACTTGCGAGAGCTTGCGCCGTACCACCGTCGACCGCCGGTCAGATTCGCCCTGCCACGTGACTTCGTCTCCGTGGCCCCACCTGACTGAGACTTCCGCTCCCTTCACCTGCTGGCCGATGGGCGCCCCCGGGGAGCATATCCCCGGTGGGCTCGACCTCGCCATGCGTCAAAGAGAGCGATGAAACACCGGACACGACACCGAGCGCCGCTAGCACGTTGCTCGCCCCTATGGACTCATCTGTAGGGGCTTGACCTCGCTAGCCGCGCGCTCCACCCCGAACGAAGACCACGAGGGCCCTCGGGCCCCCACCTAATGACCCACCTGTAGTAACAGGTGGCAAAAGACATCACTGAAGAGGCCTCTGGCCTGACCAGTTTGCCCGGGGCTCACTAGAGTCTCCGCGGAAGACCCAATGTCGCTGAGTTCCAAGTCTCACATGGGGCGCCCGCTTGCGCAGGTTATTTTCTAGTTGTTAAACCATTTACTAAGGCAGGATGCTTTCCTTTATACCCAGTAAAGGCTGGTGGCTACCTGGCTACATACATATGTCTGACAACAAGTTAAATAAAAGCTTGTAAAAAGAATACTCATTACGACAAGTGCAACTGAATTCATATAAAAAACAAAAGTATTTATGGGTTCATTCCCTATTTTTAATCGTTATTCTAAATTACTATTATATAATATTTTTTTTAAGTTTGTGTAGTTAAAATTTAATAAAATGTACGAAATTAATCTATATAAATCAATGTGTGTGTTCATATAATGAATAAACCTAAAAACTACTGAAACGGTTTGCATCATACACGTAAAAATACCTAAATGTTATATATATATATATATATATATATTGTCCGCTATATATATATATATATATAATTATATATATTAGAAAAAAGGATTTATTTATTGGAAAAAAATCGTATTTCAACTTTAGAACATCTTAATCAATTAAGTATAGGTACATAAAAATATCTCGTTTTAATCCAATTTCCAGACATTGTTATAACGATAACAAGCGCATCGGTCCAATTACTGCGGATAATAAGCAAGGGTTGAGTCGAGAGGTCACGCTCTGCTCGCGCTTAACTCTGACCCTCGGCAGCCACGCGTGAAATCACTTTGTTCTACGTTAGCCTTCGTTGTAGCAATCTCCTAAATTAATTACACTAGTCATAATATATCAAATTGTAAAGACACCCGAATTTGTGTATGTAAATTTGAAAGTGTTCTGTGGTAGACTACGGTATGTTATTTTGTTGTATTATCACATTTAGTAGGTAAGTAATAGTTGATTGTCTCGTTGATCTAGTGGTAAAGTGATCGAACGTAGCGATTCCATGAGCGATTCCACCAAAAAAATAAATGTTACTAGACATTTTATCCTGCATAACATCTAAACGAGTTAAACGGACGATTTAAGTTTCTTTGTAGAATCATCGAAATTTACGCGGACAAAGTCTCGGGCAACAACTAGTAGTATATAAAACAAATGCAAAACATATATTAGGGAAATATATCTTATAAAAATGACCGTAATAGTTTGTTAAATAAATTAGCTTCCAAATTATTTCTACGATAAATTCTGATTATCGTCTACGAAGTCTCTATAACATGCTACGAAAAAATTCTCCGTAGCACACACAGGTGCTACGGGCGTAGAACAATAGCGGTGATAGTGCCAAGAGATTTATTTTTATTTGTGAAAATGGTATAGAAAGCAAGTTTGGTTAAGAAGTGACTTATCATAAATTCATTTCATACAATTTATGTACAATATTATTTGTAGCGCCACACTATATCATCGAGTCTTAGTATCTAATACTAATTTAATATATATACCTATCTACATGTAAATGTATTTCGTAATGTATGTCATGTTATTATTATATTGTGTTATGATATTATTCTAGTGTTAGCGAACTTATGTTAGTGAAAATAAAGGCTGTGAGTGTATGCGCGCGTCGCTCGACGTCATTGGGTCCGGGGGCGGAGTTTCGCGCCGCCCTGTGTCGCGGCGGCAGTCCGCTGCAGGCCGGCGTGCGCCCCGCACGGCCCCATGGTGGAACACGCGCACGTCGATTGCTCTCAGGCGAGCGCCATGCAGACCGTGCCGCCGCAGCCCAGCCGCGACGACGACGACCAGCTCGCCGACGAGTACGTGCAGAACTTTGAGCTTGACCACCTCGAGGACCATCAGAATGTAGTCAAGCGCGAGCCTCTCCGAACTGGCTGGCACGAACTGGTTGAGCCACCGCCCGCGTGCGCCCGCGCCTGCCGTCCTTGGCCCGACGCGGGGCCCTACCCCCAGCCTCACATAGCTATCGCCGTCGACCCGAGCACGCCTCCGGAAACCCCCCCGGCGCCCATCGGCCGCAGTCCCTGCCGCGCAGCGCTCGTCGAGGACGTGTTGTGGCTGCCGCACATGCGAGAACCTTTAGACATGAGGACGGTACCTTGTGGCAATTTTGAGGAATGGGACCGTAGAGAATGGCGGGAGCAAGACCACCACGTGCAACAAGTCGCGTTAAGGCCGGCCAGCTCGTGTTCGGCGCTATCTCCTAGAATGGGACCGCACTCGTACCAACCTTCTTCCTGCGGAGACGATCTCATCAGTGACGACCTTTTGATGACACTGAGCGTGCGTGAACTGAACAAACGGTTACACGGATTTCCTCGCGAAGACGTAACGCGTCTGAAGCAAAAACGACGCACGTTAAAGAATCGCGGGTACGCACAGAACTGTCGCAGCAAAAGATTGCAACAAAGACAAGAGCTAGAGCTGACGAACCGGTCGCTGCAGGACGAGCTGCACGTGCTGCAGCTGAAAGTGGCGCGCGTGACGTACGAGCGAGACGCGCTGAAGCAGCAGCTGGCGCTGGTGGGTCGCGAGCACACCGTACCGCAGCACGCGCCGCCCACGCCGCACTCCTCCCCCGAGTTCTTCTCGGAGCTGTGACGGCAGGGCGCGGCGCCGCGGCCTGCCGCCGCCGCCGCCTCCTGCGCCTGGCAGCGCTACTAAGCACTCAGCACACGGCGCCGCGCAAACGCTCAAACACTCGTGCTTTTGTTAAGTTTGAAATGTAATTATGATCAGTTCCAGTTTTATAGTTTTTTATTAAGGTGGAACAATGTAGCCGTGGAATCCGTTTGGATCGGCTTTCGAGCACCGTGTTAAATATATGGTTGTGTCGTAAGATATTCATAGCTTCGTTATACTATACGTATTATTAAAATTAAAAATTATACATAAGTTACAAATAAACAAAACAACTGATAATTCCGATAATTGTAAATAGATATATAAATGATGAATATAGGAGGATTTGTGTTTTCCTAATAAAATATTCCGGAATATATTCTTTTATTTATCTATTAAAACAATTATTACTAAGGAACCATAAAATTCAGGACGTCTTCAGTATTCGTTTTTAGTTAAAGCATAGTACGTTGCAAAGCAACTGAATACAACTAGCTATATTGCGATTTTATATTTAACTCTTTGAACTTTCGATCGATCTAAGTAAGATTCTTTATTTGAAACGAAAGTATTTTTATACTAATCAGCCTTTAATCACGTAACTTCTTTTGCTCTGCTTTTGTAACTGTGACACTCATTTAAAGAAAATAATTGTAAATATGCCACGCAATTAAGTTTTAGAACAATCATAAAATTAACATTTGAAATGAAACACAGCAGGGGAAACATGATATCGTTATGTGATTTCTTACTTCTAGAATAAAGTCATCAACTTCTTATGGTTCGTGGTGACGAAAATCAAAACTGTATAATATTAACATTTGTATACAAGTAAACTAAGATGAAAAGTGTGTTTTCAGTTACACGTCAATGTTGTGTACTGTAAATAGATAGTGCCGACTGCCGACGCACTGTTTAACAAATAGATAATTTGAAATTATTATGTTTTACATTGTATATAAATTTAAATAACTATTACTGTAATTAAAAACCAAGACAATTTCATAAAATGACATTTTTATTTTTCCTATTTACTAAATTTCTTATTGAGGTGAGAAGATTATTATAACATTAATTTCGTTATAATACACACACAACATAACAATATACCTAATTAAATACAGTTTTGTTGTCATTGTATTGCATCTAAAATTACCAATTGATTTAAGATACAAATAAAAAATGATGTAGGTAGGTACTACGAAACTAGCATAGGTCTTTGGAATCTTGCAGTAGTAAAAAAAAAACTAAAGTTACAGTTATCAATCTGCCTTGTTTCTTCGAAGTTTTCACTGTCATTCTTCTTCTTCTGAACTAGCTGTCATTAAGAGATTAATGACAGCTACTGCAGAAGAAGAAGCCTTTTCTAGCCTTTTCTATTTTATTTATTTAACTTTTTCTATTAGCCTCTTTATAAATGCGTACCTCTATTTTTGTAAAAATAGAAGTAGAAAGTAGTTTCGTAGTTAGTGTTCGAAAAGTAAATTCGTATGTAGGAATACTGGTTACAATACATCCGAACGGTTGATTGCATTTGATTGAAAATTGGTATAAAGGGTCAAAGGGCCTAGAAAAGAGGCTTAATAAATATTTTAGATCGAAAAGAATTTATTACCCTTAACTTTAATTTGGTTTGTCATGGTTTAGGTACAGATCATTACTAAGTTATTAACGTAATTTTATGCATTCAAGGTATATTGACTAATAGAAGAAGCGATGGTATGGAAACGATAATAAAGCGATCGCTCTATACTAACACCGTATTGGCTAGGCCCTTTGAAAAATCTTATATTTGTTCTGGAAAAGGGCACTGTTACTAAGACGTGGACAAATTACAAGTGTCAAGATAGAAATTCCAGTCTTCAAAACTTACATAGTAAAACGTTTTAGTGGACACTTGTTGAACTAAAACTGCGTCCTCAAGACAAGAAATAGAATTGGTAGCCACTAAAGTTTTAAATTTTTATAATATTCTCGGGCATACAAACAGGAAACCAATTTAATCGTTGAAATTAAGGTTACAAGCAAGTTGAGGATGCCTTCAAGTCTTTGTTTTGATCCCGGTTCTAAACTAAAGATGTAGGTTCATTCATACCTACTTATTAAATTTACATATCTCATTTTCACGTAAAGATAAGACCTATGATTTCAAAAAGATTGTCTTCATTACTGTAGGGTAACTACAACGCATCTCCTACGTTATTGTTAGTGTATTATTGAATATTTTAAACGCTGAGCAGCGAAAACATTTTTATGAAAGTCATAGTAATATCGTTACGAGATTAGCCTCTGGAGTTCAATATTTTTTCTATATCAAACATATTTGCAGCAACTTTTATAAAATAACGCGAACTCGCGTGGTTTCATCCATGTAGCTATAGTTCCAAGGACATATACTAATACTAGCTGACCCGGCAAATAGATGTTGGCCGATTCTCAGACCTACTCAATATGCTCACAAAATTTCATGAGAATCGGTCAAGCTGTTTTGGAGGAGTACGGGAACGAACATTGTGACACGATAATTTATATATAAGTTATATCATAAACTTTGTTTGTTTGCTTGAACGTGACAATCTCAGGAACTAGGTACTGTATTTTCGTTTCTTTCAGAGTTATATAGAACAGGAGTTACGCGCGGGAAGGTAGTTATACATAAGGCCTTTATCATATTGAAAATGATAAACTTTCATCATGTGTGGTCGGAGCAACCCGGCGCACAGAGACACATACACAGCGAGGGACTTTTTTTACAATATGTAGTAGTGATTACTTAAATAAGAAAAATGTATTCAAGTCGCTCTTTCATATAGCTAAATAACATTGAACGAGTACAATGACTCGGTTGTTGATTTAATAATAATAATTTTAAGTTTATTGCGACATCAACATTATCGACGACATCAATGCTTTAGCGATTGCCCAACAGTTGCAAATAAATGAGGTCGAATGTCAAGCGGTAGGTAAAGACGAGTGTTGTAAATATAAACTAAATAGCCGCTGCCATACAGCGCGGTTTAACTCGCTTAATACTATGAGAAATTCCCTGATTTTTCCTTTCTATTCGCATAAACCTCCTCTCATCATCCCGACCGTTAGTTTGCACAGAACTTTTTGATGCCCTTGTAGTACCTGAAGTCCAAGAAGCCCGTGAACTGTTAAGTAAAGTGACAGTTGTAAAAAACTATTCATAATAGTTATGATTCCTCCTTGAGTCGAGGTCAAAACTTTACATAAGGCATCATGCATAACCAATAAATAAACATGATTAGATGGAATTTAGTAAAAGTTCGTTTGTGGTAAATTCAATTATCGCTGCGTTGCCTTTTTTGCCCCAGTTTAATAAACACCCCAGTAGCACAAAACTATTTATAATAGTCATGATTCCTCAAGGCTTCAGCCAGCGACCGTCCTGAGTCGAGGTACAAACCTCAATCCATTCCTGCGCAAGTTGATATTGTATAACCATTTCATGATTTTGCAGCACTGCTAGCTGCTGCTGGCGTACCTGCTAGCGTAGTAGCAAAAGGCTGGCCAACTACATAATTGTCCGTCTGAAACTACAAAGCTGTACCTATAAAAATCCGTTAAGCAGACCCTGACATCATCACATACACTGATGTTTTAGGATTCTTATACGATAAAGTGTAGTGATTACTCATTTTAAAGTGGCAATAATAATAAAGGGGCCATAACACAAAAACAAAATTATGTTCATCAATTGAATCAAAGTTAGTACCTATAGAAAAAGTAAATTATATTTTCAAATATATTTATAGAAAACTTCTCTTGCGAAAAATATTGTCGACGTTCCAAAAACTTGCGGCGCGTATTAGTCGTTTTTCTTCTATTGTTGTTATATTTCATATAATCCTACCTTTTTTATCTCGTTATATGTAGGAAAACTTCTTTTATGAAATAATATTCTGAAAAGGACATAAAAATATGTTTAATACATCTACAATGTACATACTATAATTATACCCTCCGTAACACCGTCCGCTCGTACGCTCATATCTTCAAAACTAGTTTTAACTAGCTGATCCTGCGGGTTTACCCACGTCACTCTGCTATAGTGGGCCGGAGCGTGATATTTAGTGTGGAGCCTATATGTAAATCCAGATTATAAACTATTCGCGTGCAAACTTTCAACCAAATCCATTCAGTAGTTTTTGCGTGAAAGAGTAACAAACATACGTACATCCACACATACAAACTTTCGCTTTATAATATAATAAGTAAGATTGCGCCAGCTACTAAAACCTGATGTTCTGATTGATGATTGATTGATGACGGATAGCTATTTTTATAATTTTTGGTAGACATACATATAGGGTCTTAATCACGATACCATTTTATGGCAAATCATAATTCATAAACATTTTATTAATACGACGTTTCGACATCCCTTACACCAGTTGCGGTCAAGAGAGAGAAGAGTTGTATCTAAGAAAAAAACTGCGAACCAGATTCGGATGCGATTTTCAAAATAATTTAGATTTAGGTTTGTATTCAGAATAGAGTACTACAAATGTGTAATCGCGCGAGACAGCAAATCGATATTATAAAATACTTAGACACCTATAGGTTTTTAAGAAGTAAGCAATAAGTAAGAAAAAGGGAAAGATCTGAAATACTAAGAATGCTGGTATGCAATAAAAATATGCAAAAGTAGCGGCTCATGAGCAGAGGGGGTTCAAGTTTCAAATGCCCCGGCCTGGATTAACTTGTCCGTTAAAAAAGAGTGTATCTTATAAATTTTCTATTATAATTATTGACTAATTGAAAATATTTGTAGGAAACACGCTTCGTCTTTTTAATCCAGTGACCCACACAAAATCATTAAATACGGATGGTCTACCCATTAATAAGTCTTTAACCATTTTGTAGAGTATGTTATCGTAACCTGAAGTCTTAAAAAATAGTCATTTTAAATTGTTAGGTGCATTCTAATAAAACCCAAGTTAGTCAGTCTTGAAATAGAATTGATTGATTACTAGAAATACAACGCGGCGAAATTTCATCTCAGTACCAACTAACAGAGTTCCGGCGCTTGACTCATTTGTCTAATAAACAATTAGCCTCAGTGATTAGTGGCTGTGCGATAACAACATAGTTGCAAGAATATTAATATACCTATACTGATGTTCTAGCAACTATACATACGATATATCTAACCAGCACTAGTTACCTTAAATAAAATAAACTTAATTGCGATAGAAAATTAATACGAAATTAACAAAAAAGAGTGTTGTTACGAGGATGACAGCTACTTGAAGAATGTCATCCAGGATAACGTGCGATTTGGCATTGGAAGTTGTGCTTCTGCTGTTCACGGTGCCCCCATTGCTTTTGGAGGAAGGCCTGGGGGATTTTAGTGTGTAAACCCTATCCTCGTGGTATTATTAGTGTATCATCGTTATGAAGACATATCCACAGCGGCAAGTCCCTTCTACACTTCACCGCTCGATGCAGGTTCGAGTCCTGCCGGTGGTTTAATTTTATTAATCTCAAATTTGAAAGATGTAATAATTGTTGATTTAGAATAAAAGGTAATCTTACTTATATCAAAATTCCAATTCCAATCAACCCAAAATTACATCAAATACCTACGGACAGTGTTATTCATAATGATCGTTTCCGTAACATTAATTACGGGTTCAGAGACCTCACAAAACTATATACCTAGAATTACAAATCTTCCTAATTTCCATAAAGAATCATTTATTTTATGTTCAATAATAATCGACTTATTTTTGTTACACATGAGTTAAAGCTACAATGTTATTATAAATGAAGTCGTCACACGGCGATGCGATGTTCGTAATCCGATCCTAACGTGTTAGAATTGATGGCGTCGAAGGCGTCATATTCTTTGATTGCGAAGCTAAATACCAATAAGTGAGACGGATATAATAATATGGTATAATGTTCGTTTATTTGTAACAATGAAATGTAATCGTGTTATTTAGATATTGTTGATGTAGAGCCGTGTTCGTGGTCCATTTTTGATTTTATTATGATGTATGGGTATACCTGAACAACATCCGTGGCGTACCGGTGAAAGTCTTGGAGGTCGTGGGTTCGATCCTCACATCATCTTTATCATTAGCCCGTATAACGTCCACTGCTGAACATAGGCCTCCCCCCGAGAGGGTATTTGCCATAGGCACCACGCTTGGCAGGCAGGTTGGTGACCGCAGTATTATGTTGAACACATAAGGAAACGCTGCTGCCCGTTCCTTGATATACCATTATTATAGATGATTTTATAACAACGGCTTAACGTGCTTTCCGAGGCACGGAGGGTAGTCCCTCAACCAATCAGACCCGGAATGGAATCTTAGTATTTACACAAAGATTTCCTGTCCGGCGTAGGGATCGAACCCATGACCTCCGACATTTAAAGCTAGCTAAATACCGCTACGCTACGGAGGTTGTCGATCCCCACGCTGGATAAAAAATCTTTGTATAAAATCTAAGATTTTTTCCCGGGACTTGTTGATTGAGGGATTACCCTACGTGTCTCGGAAAGTAGGTACGTTAAATCGTTGATCCGATTTATGTAACATCATCTATAGCAATTATTCACAAGGAACGGGCAGCAGCGTTTTCCTATGTGTGTTATTACGTAACTTATACAGCGATCACTAACCCGTCTACCAACCGTGGTGAAACAACAACAACAATAAGTCATTATCAATACAATGGACATTGTATTGATAATGACACCTGAATAGGATGGTGTCTTAACCTCTTGTGATAGTAAGAACTTATAAATAAATAAACTCAATATAGGGAAAATATGATACCTATGTTATCTTCAGACATTGTTGCTAACCATCAAGTTGTTCTGTCAAGTTATTACTATCAAATCAGCATGGTTTGTTGCTATTTTACTTTAGGAAACATTACTAAGATTTATCTCTTTGCATTTTTTACATAGATTTGCCTTTAAGGTGTTTTTTCTGAATATAATCTATGAAAAACTACTCTACTCTATAGATTTAGACGAAACTTTACACAGACATTTATAACATAAATGTTAATGTGGTTAACCAGTAGGTGAACAGCGGTGTTAATCACAGGTTAAACCGTGATGGCGCAGTGGTCGGAATTCTGGCGTTCCCTACATTAATTGAACAATTAGGGTGTTAAAAATAAGATTCTATAGTAAAAAAAAATAAGCTTTTCTGTTAAAACAAAAATGTAACGATTCACGACGAGAAAGTGATAATTTTGCTATCAAACATTTTTTATTTATTTCTCACTCTTCCACGTAGCTCCCTGATTAGCAAAAGATCCGTAAGGAAATAAATACTATAAAACAATGATCTTATGGTCCATACTTTTTGGAGTTAGGTACTCATGTTTAATTAAGCAAATTCTCAATAATTATATTGAGATTATAATAAAGTCATTTATTTACTTATAATTTTAAGTTATTACAATAATTATAATAAAGCCATTTATTAACTTATAATTTTAAGTTATTACGTATAATTAAGTTATAAATTTCACATAAATGGATTGTAACATTTTTGTCACTTCACTAATTGTAAAAAAAAACTTAACGCAATAAAAGTGTCGTTAAAATCATAAGTCACATAGAACGAAGAAAAGGGTAAATTAAACATGAATGTGAAAATTAATATTTGACATCTTTATGTCAACCACAAAAAAAGCAACTAAAGAATCATAGACAGCGCTATGCGCGAAATATAAACTTAAAGAAAAACTACAATCTTTTTCTTTACATTTATATGTACATTTATCATAGTACGTCTGGAGTCAAAATAGCCGGTCCATATATCGTAGCAGGCTACGAGCTACGACGCGACGAGCGGGACGCGGGGGCGTGTCCTTCGCCGCCACGCCCCCCTAGCCAACACCACGCGCCGCCTACTGCCGACAAACACAAACACATTTTCATCTACACTGCGTTCTAGAATCATCTACGTCTTCCGAATAAGGTTCATTTTCGAACGAGATTACAACACAGGGATGAGAATGTACATGAGTGTGTGAACTTGTAATGGTACGTTCTGAGAGTACTACTTTCACGTTCGTGCTCCTCTTCTACCCGTCGGACGCTTATTACAGTTCTATAGCGGTACATAAGTAGAGGCTGTCATGCAAATGGAGGCCTGTTAATGAAGTCGAGGAGAATTATGGCCATTGTTACTGCGGCCCCGGCCATTGTAATGGCCCATTTCGTAGGCGTACATCATAATAATATATGGGACAATTATTTCTACGATGCCATTGGACTGCATTTCTGACCAAGGATTTTTGTTGACAGCTATTTATGAGCCATGATGTACATATACATACATATGAGTACATTATGTATATTTCTTTGGACTTACTCGTAAACTACCTAGTTTATGGATCGGCCTAGTTGGTATACGTTGGTAAACTGAATTTATTAGACTTTTATCCAAAGATATTCGTGAATATCTATACTATGTTGTCCCAGATCGTACTTAATTTAGGAAATGTATAATAAAAATATAAAGTACATTGTTGCTTACGGTGTAGTTTTCCTTACGATGCCTGTTCCAGTTCACAAAAAGAAACATATTGTGAAACATATTTATATTATTTCTTTAGCGTTATTTTTATAAAATGTTTGTGGGCGTTTTGAACATCATCATCATCAACAGCCCGTTTACGTCCACTGCTGAACATGGGCCTCCTCTTAACAGACCTTGGCAAGCCAGGATCGTAGAGGGATATTGCCATAATCACGCTTGGCAGACGGATTGGCGATCGCAGTAAGATGTTAACCTTGAGCCAATAGATCCTGGTGCCCATCCATCAGCCATATGTCCCTTAGTCCCCTTTACGACACCCACGGGTAGACATGGGGTGATCTATTCTAAGCCGGAAACCACACGGCACGGCGTTCTGAACAATACTTGGAATATTTCCTAAACTTCTGCAGAGGTTTCGATCAAACTTGGCAGGCATATTGTTTATAACCGATGTGTACCCAGAAACATCATTGGAGTCGACCGTGTCAATCAACTTCAAGCAGCTGTAACCGTTAAAGGAAATACTTTAATATGTCTTAGTAAAACATATTTTTTTAATTTCCATTCACATTAATAAACATAATTTCCAATCAATTTATAGTGGACCGCCACACAGTGTAACACACTTAATGGCAACTCAAAAAAAAATAGTTAACATATTTAACCGTTTATCCAGTAAAAGAACACTACTTCGCAAAACTCGGAACATTTGCCAGTGTACCGAATGTGCTGATGGTGTAAGGGAACATTAGTGAATGCAGGTAGGGAGCGACGGCCGCGTTGTGATGAGCCAGCACCACGACGCGGCACATTTTTCTAGTGGCAAGGTCGGAGCTAGCCGTGACGTCACCATTCTATACTTTCCATTTTCTGAAGTTACTAAAATAACAGTTTTTTGTTTTTCTTCTCTGTATTCAAAATTAAATAGACATTGACAACGCGTCAATTCCTAAGTGAAATTGAACGTATTATGTGATTTGTAACGTTTAAACTCCATGCAATAAATTTTATATTTGATTTTAACTATTATTATTTTAGCTATTTTAGCAATTCAAAACATGTACCACTTACTTAAAATTAACCAATCAAAAACAGATGTTACGTTATGAACGAATACTCTGTTAATTGTTAATGTTAGGAAGTTTGTTAATACTAATACTCATTTGGTAATTATACCATGCCAACGTTTGCTTTCTTACTAGCATCGTCCGCATGGTGTAGTTATTTTAGCGATAAAAGGTAGCCTTACTTTTTCCCAAAGTTTAATGTTATCTTTGTACTTAAATTGGTTCAGAAATCGCTAATCGCTAGTAGGGATTTCCTATTTCACTATAAATGTCTTTCTGTGCTACTGACCATAAACACAAATCTCTTACATATATTTAACGTTGGTACTAACTCAGACTGCTTGACGCTTCATTTAAAAATCAGGCAAAACAGTGTTATTGTAAGC
Source organism: Nycteola revayana (assembly GCA_947037095.2). NCBI lineage: Eukaryota > Metazoa > Arthropoda > Insecta > Lepidoptera > Nolidae > Nycteola > Nycteola revayana. The sequence goes on along the minus strand of OX344846.2, from coordinate 13,866,939 downwards.
TGTTTTATTGTAAGTTGATGGCAAATATTTGGTCACTGCACCGGTAGCTCAGTGGCTACTAGGTAGTTGCTTATTTGTGTGAATCCCGGTTTGTTGTTCTGAGTCTGGGTAGGTATGCTTTGTGTCCGTGAAACAAAAGAGTGGGGAGCTGTCTTTTTGAAATAAAATAACTATAAGACATAAATAGCTTAATTAATTTTTTACAAGTATCACACTAATCTTTATACAAACATGAAAAATCCCATTGCTAGTATAGTCTTGGTGGACGTGGACTCGACCCCCATGCATAAAATCTTAGTTTTTGTTTGTGGGTTTAGTTACTTAATGGACTGCTCTGTGCCTCAGAAAGCATGTTAAGCCACTGGGCCCGACTGCTAAAATAAATCGATACCAGGAAACTGGATGCAGAAGCATTTCCCTTTATGGTACGTCATAATTCTGTGGTCACCAACCCGTCTCCCAAGCGTGGTGTGATCCTGTGGTGGTGTAATATTCAGTGTATTATAATAATATTGTTAATACTTATAATTATATATTTATCTACAGGTTTGTATTGTAAACAACTTATTGGGACTTACATATTTTATGTCAATATTGTTGTCACGGGAAAGGCATGAATGTCCTTGTGACAGATATCGGTCATTGTGAAAGAAGATTATAGGAGTTATCTGCGCAGGGCACATTATAGTGCGCAAACTCCGAAGCACTTCTACTTTCATGATTCTGTTGGACAGTGTGCCGTTGCCCATGGTAAAAGATCAGAATAAGGATTGACAGCTTTCTATTCTCTCAAGAAGAAGAAACATGCTAGATTCCTGACTTCGAACTGGTCTTTAAGATTCAGATTTTGCGACAGAATATTTCGGTCCGCTTAAGAGATATTAAGATTTATTTTTGTATTTTAATTGTAGATTTAATTGGCCGTGTTGAAGATTACTATGTCAAATCATAATTATATTTTACAACAAAAAATATTTATATAAAAAAGGCGCTAAGGTTACTATTATAAGAATTCTTTGTGTTACGAAGACACCTGTTATTTTACTACGTGGTGGGAAATCCGAAAAGGGCTGATGAAGCCGAGGGGCGGCGGCGCTGAGGCAGCATTGCCAGCTCGCAGGGTCGGCCGGTCGATACTCCCGCACTAGGTCGACACAATATACTGCTCCATTTTATTTACAACTTCAAATTATTAGATTGTTTTTGTATCATCTTTGTGTAGTTGTAAAGTTATGGTGCAATGGCTTGTTCAATTTAAGATACGTAGGTATGTAGGTAGACGTTACAGTCTTATTTCTTTTTCTTTTAAGAACTTTGTATACAACCATAATAGATTATTATCTATAGACATTCCGATTTTTTTAAGAAACAATATTTTGTTTCTTAAAAAAATCAGAACGTCTATTTGACTATTTACTATGTTATCATCACATTAGTTCCGATTACTTTATCAAATGCTATTATGCTATATATGTATAACAAACAGGGAAAAGCTAATCAAATATAAATTCGTATCATCATAAATTGAAGTAAGTATTCTAATGCAGGCTCATCACAACAACGCTGGTTTGTTGTGATGAGGTGTGACATTGTAGAACAGCTGAGCGGGTGTTCACCCGGAGCTGGCGGGCTCGTGCTGACGCCGCACACAACTCCCAGGGTCGACGATCAACTTGGTTACTACTGTATTTTTAAATATCAAAACTTTTATATAATATCAGCTGTAATAGTAAACTACTATTTACTATTACAGCTGATATTATATAAAAGTTTTGATATTTAAAAATTAAATTCAGCTGGAATTCTTACACGATACTCAAGGAGATAATTATAAACGACAAATCATTTTCTAAAATATGAATATAAATACGGTGACCGTTTTGAGTTTGAATTCTAAGAAATCTTCAATATTCAGATGTAAGTATTTTAGTGTTCTGTAAAATTATGAAAATAATTACTTGTGTCACTAATCATAGTAAATTAGGCCATACTTAGTAATCTGTTTTTTTTTAATAAAATGGGAAGTTATTATTAAAATATGAAAAATCCAGTATCTGAAACATAGAGATGTAGATGAAGTGTGGGGCGGCGGCGCGGGCGGTGCGCGGGGCGCCTGCGATTCGCTAACTAGGCACTATTGCCAATCGATAGGTCGTTACTTGAGCCCGGCGAACCCGCGCGTCGTCGCCGCGCCGGCCACGCGCGACTCATCACTTTAGATGCTGCTACGTCAGGTCACTCTCCTTTTCTCGATGTCCTTCAAATTAGCTTTGTAGGTCAGGTTTTCGTTGGTTGAACTCCACGTGGTGTTGTTGACATCACCACGACTGTGTGTCACGTTGTTACACACGTTGCCGACACGCACACAGCCCTAGCTCTTCCTGCCTAAGGTGTCATTAAGACTTGAAGTACTTACTACCTTATGTACAGTGATAATATATACCCTGGATTTAGGTTCACATAGTCTGAGTCACATTTTCTCATACGTACCTACGTAGTAATTTCCTAAAATTGATACATATTTCTCAAATTTTTGCTAGGTTGCATTCTGGAGTATATGTGTGCAGTTAAAACCTGAATGTCTAATTGACAAATCAGGAAACTCATTGGTTTACATCTTAACTCTAGTGAATTAGTTGTGAAACAAGAAACAGTTTATCTGCCTATAAGCTAAGCACTCGTTGGTATAATACCTAAGACGCTTACTATAATCTTATCAACTGCAATGGGTTCATGGAAACGACCTGCTAGACATAAATAAGTATCAGACCGCTGGCTCAGCAGACTTTCACTGCGCTGGGCTGCGAGCGTGCAAGTAATTGTGTCAATATGATGATAGGAACAGTGAACCGGATGTTTGAGGTAATGGGATAGCTGCATAAGTTTTCATATTAAATCATTTGTACCAGTTAGTTGTCACGTATTATTCTCTGGGAAAGGTGTGATAGTGGATGGTTGTCCAGTAAATGCGATGATGTTAAAACGTGATCGTATAAATACCTAGAGATGAGTCTTGTTTTTTGAACTCTGTAATTCACTAAGAGATGAATAGTCATCTCTTAGTGAATAGTCTCTTAGGCAAAACCAAAGAGTTAACTAGTTATAGAACTAGTTAACTCTTTGGTTTTGTATTATTATTCATCGTATTCAGAATATGTGCAACGGAGCTCTCGCGTTTGATTACCGCACCGTTACCAAACAAAATGTTTTAAGCACAATTTAACACTGGTTTTCCAGTTGCAAGATTATATTCCATGCCTCGGAAAGCACAATAAGTGGATGTACTATCGCGACAAATAGCTTATCTTGCTTTTAGAGTCCTAGTTATAAATATTTTTATTCTTATAAGAGTAGGTATAATAGTAATATTAACCGAATTACAAAGCTAAGTATAATATTAACCAGGAAACAGGCATTGATGGTTTCCAATTCCTCGTAGTGGGAGGTTAATGTTATGTAGTAGACTTAAACAGTTGTGATACTATTATTATCATGTGGAATTAATAAAAGACTTTTAGCCATTAAGTGAAGAGCTAATAGTATCGTTTTTTAATTTAACATATTTGGTTTTAGGTAAATTATTGTATTTAGGATGATCCTGATAAATAAGTATATCTTTTGCAAGTATTAATTACAGTAATTTGTTCCGTTGGGTTAAAAAAAAATACACACCAAGAAATCCTTACTAATATTATAAACGCGAAAGTTTGTGTTGTGAGTATGGATGGATGGATGTTTGTAACTCTTTCACGCCAAATTATTGGATGGATTTGGCTGAAACTTTGCACGGGGAAAGTTAATAAGATCGATTATCACGCTCCGATCCACTGGAGCAGAGTAACGCGGGTTAAACCGCGGGGCGCGGCTAGTATGAATTATAAAATACCCTACACTTACAATTAAAGACGTGAGTTGATGAAGGTGATATGTCGCATTTTTGAGGTTTTGTGTTTTTTTGCATAGATGAGCTTGAAATGTCGATGACTACAGACTACTGGCCTTAAACCGTCGAATTAAGGCTTATTTTTCAAAATAATATGTTGAAAAAGGTGTTATGTACAGTTAACTTTGAAAATGGCACTGGATGAAAGAGATATGGGCCCATATCACCTTCTTCCAGATAAATAAAGTAAAGACTTTGTTTTTCTTTCGTGGAAGAAAGTGATATGTACGTACATAACACCTTCTTCCACTCAGCTTACGATGATTGAAAGACGCGTTGTCACTTTTTCGTGAATGAAGGTGTTACGTGACATGCATATCACATACATTTATTCACGACATTTAGTTATTTTAATTCTCATTCTGTCACATTATCGCGCAAGTTTAGGGTTCCGTACCCGAAGGGTAAAAACGGGACCCTGTTTCTAAGACTTTGCTGTCTATTTGTCTGTCACAAGGCTGTATCTCAAGAACCGCGATAGCTAGACAGTTTTTACGTTTTTAAATTTTAGAATATTTTGAATTGAGCCTAATATATTTAGACTACCGACAGGATTCGAACCTGCATCTTATGTATAGCCCCTAATACCTTAACCATTCGGTCATGCTAGAACATTCCTTTGGGTAGTGATGATATTGTATTTGCGGAATGCCTTTCGATCTGTAGTTCTTGTAATGTAAGTGAGCAAGCAGTACCTACAAGGCAAAATTACCTTATTATTCTTTCTACTAGTAACCAACACGAACGTGAAGATTCTGAGATATTAATATATAACAAACCAAAACAAATCGAAAAAACACCTTAGAAATACGCAGTAACGCTAATAAGTGCAACGTAAAAAACGAAGGAATCACTAAAGAAATTTCTTACATTTGTGGGATATACCAAAAAGTGTCTAAAACAATATAATATTATATAAGTAAAGTAAAATATAATATTTATATTATAATTAAGACAGTACAACTTACATTCCTACTTTAATACCTAACTAAACGTGTAGAAAAGTTGACTTTTGTTTATGGAAGAAGGAGTTATGTGTAGTTTTTTTAGAAGTTATATAATAAAAAATATTAATTTGTTTAATTGCCTACGTACCATTAATATTTCAGGTTGTTTACACAACTTGGCATCATAGTTTTATTAAAAAATCTGTTTCGTAGCGACTTATCTTAAAAAATAAAAGTGAAACTTTAAACTCGATTTACTCGAAATTGTGATTTTGTGACTTATCACCTTCATCCACTCACGTCTTCAATTCATAGGCCAATTTGAATGCGTTTTCTTTAAGGAAAAGTGACTCAGAGCAAACATTTTCCGCATTTTAGTTACCGTTATGGGTATAAATACTTTTTGAAATTGTTTAGATTGTAACGCCGCCCTCACAATTTATTTTGATTGCAGATTATTAATTTATTTTACCTCGCTGAGGTGGAAAACGTTTATATATATTGGTACAAATTTTACTTAAACTCAGTACCTTTTAAACTAAACGGATTTAAAAGAAAAACTATTGCTTTCATAATAATATCTTTATTCCTGTTAGACGGATAGGTCTTTGTTATAATTTAGACTAACAACAGAAAACTTAGTTTTCTGTTATATTTATACTTTTTTAACTACTTCAGTAAGCTATTGTTTTTGCCGTAAAAATAACAATAATCATATACTGTCGAGCTTATTATATTTTTCTAGGTATATTTTGGCCGAACTATTTTAATATAAGAAGAATATTTAACGTAGGTACCTAACATTATTTTACTTATTAATATTAGCTATGGTATGGAAGTTGTCTGGTTTCTTTGTGTACTTCTTACGTACCAGTATTTTATATTTAGTACCGTATACAATTCTAATTTGTCTGTTATTCATCAAGAATGGCAACGGAGTAAAGCCGACGACGGCTCTATGCCCCCTGTTCCCACGGCAACGTAGTCGCCGCGTCTCGTGTAAAATGCATACTCGCACTACTACTAATGTTACTATAAGCTATATAAGGTACTTCCAATATATACGCCTTTCTCTTAACAGGATATAGTATCATGAAGACAAGAAATTTCTGGGTGCGGCCAGCAAACATGTATTTAAATATAGTTTTATTTTTTAAATGGAAAAATTAAATTTTAAATTTCATTAAAAAAGAACACAGATGTAATCACCATACGTGACATACCATACTCTCTCTTAAAGGGATGGTACGTACATATTTTGAAAGCACGTTATACCTACCTAATTATAAAAACAATTGCCGAAAATCTACACGATTACATTATCTACTACTGTTTGTCAAGTGCGCCGTGATATGATTTTTACGTCTACATCTGTCAATATTTGATCGTTCGTCGTATCGTGATTTGTTCTGTTCCCGTAACCGCGGAAGGGGTGATCCTTATGTTTGCCTATGCAAAATCTTGACGAGTACATTTTGCATTCGTCTTCCCGCATGTGTTTTATATTCGTTTACTCCGGTCGGCCGAGCTCGTAATCGCCGCCGTGTTTGCGAGGGGAACTCTGCTGACTGAGCCCCACAAATATATGTCGTAAGATTTAATAGACATGTAATGGATATCTGGATGACGTTTTAAGGATTTGAGCAAACCGAATATGTCATTTCTTTCCCTGCGTAATTGGAATTTTATTTGTCGGATTTTTGGATCATGCCCTCGTCCTTCCAATTTCTTTCACAATAAAATCTCAACCACAACGTGAGTGTATTGTTCCGGTCACCCATTTTTTATTTGTACCTACCTATTCACTAATACACTGACTATTGTAACTATATAAAATTAAGACATGTTAAGCAATCTATTTAGATGTTTCAAAGAAAATTATTTTTTGTGCATTTGTGTTAAGCACACATAAATGCACATAATTTTCATTTCAGATTTGTACTTCGAATCTTAGTGCTAAATGCAGTAGTAAGGCTCTCTTGATGGACACATTTTTCAAGAATCCTAGTAACTTGCTTAGTTTCGAGTCAAGTCACGGCAGTAACTCAGAAGGTGTTACCTTAAAGCCGCAAGTGAAGCTCTTTTGAATACGTACATGATTTAAGTGAATTATGCCGCCCTCCGAGGCGCCCTGCACTTTTTCGAGACTTGTTTAACGCGTCGCAGGAGCCGCATCAAAGACACAGCTTCCCATCATGTTAAATAATGTGGAAGGAAACTTTGATGAGCTAAGCGTTTGGCTTAATACTTTCTTATATGAAAAATATTGTCAAGAAAGGAGACTAGTTATAGTATAGTCACATAAAATATATCTTTGGAAGTAGATTTTTGACGATAAGCTCTGTATAGAGATGAGATTATCTGTAAGTAAGTGAATGTATTTAACTTTGTATGCGTGGTAAATGAACTAGAACATCTATTGTCTTAACTTTTTTATTAGGTATAAGCTGTGAAATACTTAATGCAAATATTATTTTTATATACACAAATATAGTCTTTCAAAGCAAAAGTAAAGTAATATAACAGTAGTTGATACTTATCCCTTCTTGTTATAGGTATATGAACTGAGGATATTAAATATTTTGTCATTGTATATTTGTAAAATAGGTTAGTTATATCTTCTCTAGTGAGTCTTTAAATAAGTTAAAGGGCATACCTACCTACCAACATTATTATATCAAATTGGTTGAAATAATATTACCAAGTGGATGATCGTCATCACGATTTGAAGGCCGTGAATAAACGATTTAATTTAGAAATAACCTACCGGTAAGATTTTATTTTTAATTAACGAATATAAAAACCGACTTAATAATATAGTTCCCTTCAAATCAAAAAGTCTTAATAGTTCTGTTTCTTTGAATACATGTTCTGTTTCCATAGTTCTGAGTTGTGCTCGTGCCTTTAGTTGGTTACGCGGGTAAAGCTGCTGCCGGCGCCGCAGGGTTCCGCCGCAAACACGATTGTTGTCAAACGAACCGCACTGCGCCGCCGCACCTGCTACGCTCTTTGCTTCAACAAACTTCAAGAATCGCACACAGTATGAGTATGTTAACAACTGTTTAAATCAACTTCAAGTGCGTAATGTTTAGCGGAATCTACAGTCTTCTCTAAATGTATATTTACTTAACTATTCATTACTGTATTGATACCTAGATACATATACTTAAAACGCAGTAGAACGTAGGTACGTATATAAATATACCTTTGATATATTTATATACGTAGCTTTGATAATAATGTGCATTTCGTATATAAATAATATGAGTGTTCCGAATACCTTGAACTCGAACTCGTATACTTACAAGTTTGACTTGAATGGATCTGAAAAATCGATTTTGACAAAGGATGTAACTAATGATAATGAAATAAACTTTGCTGTTCAAGTACAAAGATTACTTTTCTAACCGATTGCAAAAAAGCAGGGCGAAATTAAATAATCAGCTACCTATCAAAATTCTTAGTACCTAAGTGTTAAAGCAGTTGAAAGCAATATTGGCTTATTTTATTTGATTACCTAACGTTAAATTTTAGTTCAGAATTGAATGACTAACATCATTTTATATGGGCTGGAAGTTATTTTTAATTTAAGTTTTAGTAAGTTTTCATGTGTCTGGAAATAAATTTAATTTCAAATCGCAGTTAAGTTGACAGGTATGTTAGTTGATCGTTACTTTGATTAATATTTGCGAAACCGGGTTGTTATTTATTAAACTACTTCTTTCGTTAAGTAATCTTATACATAGTTATTGTTCACATTAACATATCTGAATGAATCACTGTTTCCAAATAACATGTATAAAGATATATTGTTATAAAGTACATTGAATATCTATGTGAAACAATGTAACATATTTACAAGTAGCCGCACAGCTCGGGTTACAGACATCCTGTTGCTGCACTACCTCGGGCACTATTCTGAGAACTGTAGCTTAAGTTTCGTAACAGCCTAGTACCTACCGGTAAATTGTAATTTAGGTATTTTGAGAGTTAAGGAATGCGGAGTGCACTTGTGTATATGCGCACACACGTGAAATATGTCCTGAGCAGATAGTCAATTTGCATGGTGCTTGGGCGCCGATTGGTGACTTGAAAAGGGAAGTTGGCGCAGACCGAATGTTATGGTTATGGCGCAAATGAGGCCCTGGATTGGCCTCTGCGGCGTGGCCGATATCGGAGGGGAGCACTTTGATTTAGGTAGGTATATTTAAAAAACGAGTAGCAAGCTGTAAAAAATCATCGAATAAAATATCTTACCTTTCTTCTAACTAATCTTTTAACAAAGCTAACGGTAAGAGTCTCTTTAGATTTGGAACGTCGGGTTCAATGCTCACACCGGTCACCGGACTTACAATATTTACGTTTACGTGAACAATTTTTTTCGGGTTTTCAAAGGATTTTATTTAATTTTACTTGAGGAACTAGGCCTCCTAATTCGAAAGCACGTTAAGCCGCTGATTCCGATTGTCATAAATATTTTGACTATCTGTGACAATTGTATACCATGAAACAGGCTGCAGCGATTACCTGTGTATATACCTACATTGATAATCTTGCTAATACTTGCAGTATTATTGTATACCTACTTATATCGGGTAATGTTTACTGCGGTGGGCCATAAACTAGATCTTATGACACAATTTTTATTTTCATAAAATTTATAACATGATAAATTTAGAACTACATAGAATATGTTTTTACCTGTCCGTATTATTTACTAGATTAGTAAATAAAATTAAAATAACAAAATCATTTGTAATCCCTCAGATTCGCTCTAAACTTTGTATAACTGATAGTCCACCTCAATGAGATCATTGTACCAAGGTTGTCTGATACGTTGGTCTATAATAAAGATTTTACTCCAGAGGTCTCCAAACTACGGCCCGCGGGCCAAGTCCGGCGCGCCAGTGCCAACAATCCGGCCCGCGACAGCTTAAGACTAGTGTCATCAATCTGGCCCGCGGCACCTAATGTCTTATTATTGTTAAGTACTATTGCTGTGATAAGTTGAAAAAGACAACACAAAATGATAATTACTCGGTCGCACAATTTGCGACTAGTCGAGAAATAAGAGTGTACTTGACTGCACCTGTAGCTCAGTGGTTACGGAAGTTGCTTCTGAGACCTGGTGTTCTGGGTTCGAGGGATGTATTTCCCTAGTGCGGGAGTTGTCTTTTAAACGAAACGAGAAAAACGAGTTAATGATAGAAAAATTAAAACTGTTTTGGCCCTTCAAACATATTGAAAAAATCGTTATGGCCCTATGTCAAAGTTTGGAGATCCCTGTTCTAAAGAGTTGCCGTAACTAATAAGATATACCCCTCTCCAATACCCTTAATAAAATTAATGTAGATATATTTATTAGTACTAATCACTAGCCTTATGATAGCACGTTTAAAAAATAAAAGACATATAGTTGGGAATACCGTGTTAGTGAAAGGGGCTATTATGATATAATTTCGTCGTAAAATCAAGAAATATTTTCTTTATCCCTTGCCTTGTAGCAAAGGCCGTAAAATTACTACATTCGATCTTCAACCTTATGAGCTTTTGTTGATATTTATTAAAATCTATGAAAATGAGCCCAATCACAAAACTGCTTGACGTGACAATTAGTTGGTCATGTCTTCCGGCCGCGCGGCCTCGGACATGTTGCGTAAACGTATAATACATTATTGTCGAACTAAAGGTATATTGCCGTGTGTGAAATGACGAGATGAATCACGCAATTATAGAATGATTGACGTTAAATAAAAAATACCGTCTGATAACGTGGACAAAATTTAATTGTATGTTTAGAACTCTAGAGGGTAGAAAATTCTACAATTCAGGCCGTGAATAATATTTACGTTATTGATCACTACTGAAAATGGGCCGCATGAGCTGTGTGGTGTCTGGCTAAGAATAGATGTCCCCATGTCTTGCCATGGGTGTCGTAGGAGGCGACTAAGGGACATACAGCTGATGGGTGGACAGCTGCAACAATCAGCTCACCATCTTACTGCGATCACCAATCCTGCCAAACGTGGTGTTTATGGCATCCCTCAACTAAACTGGCTTAACCAGGCGTGTTAAGACAAGGCCCATGTTCAGCAGTGGACGTAAAGGGCTGATACAGAAAAGGCCCTTTGAAGTCGGCTTAGATACAGGATACAGTTCTGGCCTGCTAATTGTACTTGCAGTAATCGTCATTTTTGGGATTTTCCCTTTTTTGCGAAAATGAAAAAGTCATGTACACATTTTTTTACTTCCAGTTTAGATATAAAAAAATGTGTTTACCGCGTTTATCTCGAAATCGCGATTTTGCAAGTACTGCGTTTGCATTAACTCTGCCCGAGTTAGTAGGTATTATAGTAAGTATTAGATGGATTGTAGCTGCCCGTTACATGGTAAACGATTGTCATAGTCGATGTTGTAACACTCATGATCGACAGCTTTACAAGCGCGAAGGTCGTTCATTTAACCAACCAGAAAAATATTGACTTTGATATATTTTAGTGTTTCATCAGTTGGCGAATTTAAAGGACGGATGGGGGTATCTAGCATCCCACTTTCCTAAGCATTAAATGTGTCGCAGCTTTTAACTTTAACCCGTTCCCAGGAACTACTGCAGCAACTCCTGGGACCTTTATGCGTTCACGCAGTCAGATTAACAAACCTAAGCTTGAGACTTCTTGTACAAAACACAAATCCAGCGTAATATAGTAATAAGGATTTGATTATTGTCACAGTGACGTCACGTAGAGAAACTATAAGTACTTTACATTATTTTTAAAGTCAAGCTCCCAATGAACACGTGTATTACCCATAAACCGCCCGTCGGTCCGTGTGACGCGGAGCACGGATATGGGCCCGGTGTCGGGTTGGTCTCAACATGGCGGCAGATCGCGTTGCACAAGCCCAAGGTGAACATTTCATAACATTGACATCATTGGAATCACTTGTCCGTATTACTTATTAACGTACATTGTAGTTATCGTAGCTTGTCTCAGTTGTCAAGCGTGTTAGGCACCGATTTTATCTATCAAATCATATAACTCATAAATCAAATTAAAATGTTTTGGTATATAACTATACGATATTAGATAGAGATATATATTTTTTAACGTATTAAACTGCAATGTTAATATATCGGTTTCACCTTCAAAGCTCCCGATCCCGTACTTCATAAAAAAACAAAAATCTAAATCGGTTCATCCGTTCGGTAGCTACGATGCCACAGACACACACACATACAGACACGTCAAACTTATAACACCCAGTCGTTTTTGCATCGTGGGTTAATAAAATATAGTCTGTGTCAATGTCATCCGGGGATAGTGAAGCTTCCCAACGGTAAAATATTTTTTTAAATCGGTCGAGTAGTTTCGGAGCCTATTCAATACAAACAAACAATCCAAAACCAGTTTCACCTCTTAATGATATGATGATTCATATAGATGATACACCTATACGTAGAATATATATATAGAAGTATAGGTGTATCATAATTATAACTACATTTCTATTTAGCTAGAGTCTTAAGAATAAGTAAGAAATATTTATACTTTCTTTGTACCAGTACGCTATAATAAATAACAGAAACACTTGTATTCACTGCTCATAGGGTTGAATAGTGTAAGTGTTGTTACAATGTAATAAATTTGTATAGTTTATAATGTAGTGTTATAACTTATAGTATAAACAGCCCGGGGTTAAGATACGCATTAGCGGATGTTTGTAGATAAGTCGATAATGCTGTCTAATTGGATTACATGCTACAGTGGTACTTATTATACGGGTTAAAAACATATTATACCGAATCTATAGTTTCCTTGTACGTTTGCTAATAAAACAAAGTAATTGTAGCGCCTAGAGTTAAGTGTAGTACATACCTGTACTAAGTACCTTTCTAAATACAATTAACATTTTCATTCATATTTTATTTTGGCATTTATTAATTATTTGAACTGTATGTTATGTGTCAAATTACATGCAGTTAAAATAATTATTAAATACGAATAAAAAAATTAAAATGACCGTAACATTTATAGACGATGGATAAATCGGAGTAACATTAGAATTTAGAGATAGATCAATAAATAATAATAAGAATAATTATACAATTTTATTATATTATACATATTTTAAATTTAATTCAAACATATATTTCACATAGTGGGTTACTCAATATGATTAAATTATTTTAGGTTTTTGAAGAATAAATTTATCGCTTCCTCCTCTCTTCTAACTTGCCGTGCCCGACAGGGTCTATACTTTGTACTGGTTTTGTCTCTGTAACAACTTATTATACATAATTATGGTGTGCAATAAATGAATATGAATAAATCAATTTTGGAATTTTGTAGCCCTATCGTTGAGATTGCAGGCCACTGCCATACCAATCCTTTGTTTTCTGTAACACAGGCATAGCCCACCTCAACCCGACGCCTATTTGCACCTCACAATTGCTGATCCAGTGAAATCGTTTAAACAAACCAAATGCCTGAGTGATAAATGATCGCGAAACAAGTGTTCAATCAGCGTGCGGTCACATAGGGGGGAGGGCACACCTACCGAGCGGTAATCGCGCCAAGCCTCACTACGCTAAATGGGAGCAAAACGCAAAACAATTGGGCTCTAATGACGCTCCGGGACAGCGACGAAACTATGCGTGTAACGATCGAATTAACTATAGCGGTAAGGTGATTTGGTTAGTGGTACATCTCAGTTAAGTGTAGTAATAATGTAGGTACTGTATCCTATTGTTCTTATCTGTGAAAAGAATAATTCATGATTTGACGCAAAACTTTCGATTTATGGCCCAGTATGGCATGGTGGATTTGAAGAGCATTCCTTTAAAAACATCAGATTGCACACAATTAAAAATAAGCCATCTCTAATTTCTTAAGTTTATTAGTTATACTTCTCAATCTTGTTAGCCGACCGCACAAATTCATGATTTACCCCTGGCTTTTCGCTATTTTTTTATTCATAGATAGGATATTGTTATACTTTTTACTATTTGAAAATACTGGGACACATCGCAGAATACTAATTAATATCTGTTTATTTATGCGCAACCTATAATAAAAGTTCTTGAAATAATTGATTGGAAAAGGGGTGCTGTACTATAAGGTTAATAACACTTGAGCTGACCATCTTAAACAATATAATGTACCTAATGATTAAGTTAATATAGAGATATGTAAAGAATATTATTATTTACAAATTCAATATTTCTTATGACACAAAAAAAGTAGGTATAATTTAGTTTTTGTGTACATATATGTGCTAAATGTATTTTTTTAATATTGCTTACACCTAAAAATACCATTTATGTCATCATTAGCAAGCGCTTCACTGCAATGTATTTTGTCGTATTTGCAAAATATATGTTATTTAGGTAAGTGTGCCTTTAAGGGCATTCAACTCGAGAAATATTTAAATTGAAACAGATAAATGTATTATTTTTATTGCGCAGTTACCTATTATTTTTGTTCTTACATCTTTACTTCTTACAAGTCAGTTTTCTTACAGTCATCTCGAAGATGCAAAGTCTACGGGAAATTTTTCGTGAAATGTGCTTTAATTTTTGAATATAAATCTACCTCCTACAGAAGCTGCTGGCCCGCAATGGGGTCGGGCGCGGATGAACACCGCGCCGTGAGTTCTGTGCCTAACAAAACTGCTCTAACTCTTGAAATAAGTAAGATTGTGACATGATCTCATTTATTGCTAAGATTAATATATTAATCACAAATTAACGTAAACGCACCCATTACCGCCAGTTTAAGTGGACTTCAGATTGATATCCAAAAAATAAGCACATTCTTAATATGTGGCGCCAATAAAACAATTTTTTCAAGTACTGAAATTATCGATTTTTTTAGTCATGTATAAGAACAGATAATCTAAGAATTACTTTAAAATTTTAAAATTAAATAAAAGGAAAAAGGGCCATGTCCCTATTACCGACCCAAAATATCGGGTAATACCGTTTATATGTCACCTAATACCGACCGCTAAATAAACGGTTCCACCGTTAAAGTTAAAAAAAAATGTGTATATTGAACTGTTTATATAAATGCTGCAACACAGTACATAATGCTATCAACACTTAACAATTATATGTATTCTTATAAAAGTATTTTCTTAACAGCGTTAAATCAGTCAAAAAAATCTTATTTATACGAATTATGTATAACAAACTTGCTGTATATTGTTTACGTTTTAGTCGATTCATGTTTCTGAAACAAAATTTATTTACTTAGTCTAGGATATACTATATATGGATGGCAAATAGTAATTAAAATTACCATTTGCCTTTCACTTATAAATATTAGATAAGTATTTATCATCATCATCAGCCTGTTGTAGTCCACTGCTAAACATAGGCCTACCCCATCGATTTCCAGCGGGAATGATCGCTAGCGGCCTGCAACCACCGATTCCCTGTAACCTTTATGAGGTCATCGGTCCATCGTGCAGGCGGTCGTCCTACGCTGCGCTTGCCAGTTCGTGGTCTCCACTCGGGAACCTTTCTTCTCCATCGGCCGTCAGTTCTTCGAGCTATGTGTCCTGCCCATTGCCACTTCAGCTTGCTAATCCAGCTATGACAGCGACCTTCGTTCTCCTGCGGATCTCTTCATTTCTGATTCGATCACGAAGGGAAACGCCGAGCATAACTCTTCCCATAGCTCTCTGAGAGACATTGAGCTTTCTTATGAGACACACAGTAAGCGACCACGTCTCAGATTCATATGTCATCACTGGTAACACACATTGATTGAAGACTTTTGTCTTCAGGCACTGAGGTATTTTGGACGAGAAGATCTCCCGAAGCTTCCCAAACGCTGCCCAGCCGAATTCGGTTTCGATGATTGACCTCTTTCTCAAAGTTGGTCCTACCTAGTTGGATCGTTTGGCCTAGGTATACGTAGTCGGTCACAACTTCGAGAATGGAGTTCCCAACGGCTATAGAGTGTAGCACTACATGTGGCGTTATACATGACTTTCGTCTTGCCCATGTTCATTCTAAGCCCAACTTGTTGGGAAACTCCATCGACGTCATTGAGCATCTATCCAAGATCCTCCAGCGATTCTGCCATGATCACTATGTCGTCAGCAAATCCAAGATGAGTGATGTACTCGCCATTTATGTTGATGCCGTGTCCTTGCCATTCCAGGACCTTGAAGGCGTCCTCCAGAGCAGCCGTAAAAAGTTTGGGAGATATAACATCTCCGTGCCTTACGCCTCTCCGTAACGGGATTGCATTCGTACATTGGCCCTGTACTAGGACCGACATTGTGGCGTTTTTGTACAAGCACTTCAGCACTTCAATGTACCGATAGTCGTTACGAAATCGCTTAAGACCTTAGAATCGCCCAAATTTCGACCGAATCAAAGGCTTTCTCATAGTCCACAAACGCCAAGCATAGTGGCTTATTAAACTCCTCGGTCTTCTGTATAATCTGCCGCAGCGTATGTATGTGGTCTATGGTACAAAAGCCTTTTCGGAAGCCGGCTTGTTCGGGAGGCTGGAAGTCATCGAGCCTGTGATCGAGACGATTTGTGACCACTCTCGAGAACAACTTATAAACAGGCTCAGGAATGTGATGAGTCTATAATTCTCCAACATGGTTTTGTCACCTTTTTTAAAGAACAGAACCACCACACCTCCTCGATGATTCTGGCGTTTGTCCCTCGAGTAAGACGGAGTTAAAGAGCTTCTGAAGGACTTTAAGTATCGGTGTTCCACCCGCATCCAGAAGCTCAGATGTGATTCCGTCATCACCCGGCGCCTTGTTGTTTTTAAGCTGTTTAAGGGCCATCCTCATCTCGTACAGACTGATGTCCGGTAGATCTTCGGTATAGTGTCGAGTCAGCCTTGCTCTGGGGTCTTCGGCTTGGCTGTTAGTTGGCTGGAGTGTTGAGGCATACAGTTGACTATAGAACCTCTCTATCTCCCGTAAAATCTTTGGCTTACTCGACGTTACTGCCCCATCTTTCTTCTTCAGCTTTGCCCAATAGAGGTTTCTCTTGCACACACTTCTATTAGGTAACTTTATGTTTACTTGAAAATAAATACCAAATAAAAAAACATGTAAGTAGTATGGGGGTTCGTTGTAAATTTACCAGTAGATCGGTAATAGGTTTTCTTAAAGGAAATCGTATAATCTATTACCGACCCAAGGAAATGTGTATAAATTGGGTGAATACATATGATTTTTGTACATTTGTATGATTTTCAATGGTTCGGTTGCTATAAATATTTAATAATAATGATATTTCAACTATAAAAATACACAATTTAAAAATTTTACCTTCTTTATTTATCAAAATATTTACATAAGAACAAAGTAAGTTTTTACGGCTACTAAAGCTCTTAAATATATGGCGTTAATAGCTCAAATACAAGTAAACATACTAAGCAACTGAGTCAGTATAGCCTCCTGCCTATTAATTTATGCATTTTAACAAAAATCATGGCTCACAAAATATACGAAAAGTACTTATCAGCGACATGGGTCGATAATAGGAATAAAATTGTCATTTTTGTTCCTATTACCGCCTATTTTTATTATTGAATTTTAAGCAAAATAAAATAGTATCTCATTAAAATTAATTATTATTTGTGTTCCTGAAAGTATTAAAAATGCATCAAAAGAACTAGAAGTTACATTAAAATGCTTGACGATATAATCTTCTGCTAATAAAGAAACAAGAGTACTTACGTCATCGGGAACGCCACACTATGGAAAATGCACTATCGCCGGTGTCCACGAACAAACTTAGCAATTATTCTTTAAATCGTTGAGTTACGCACATAAACAAGAGATGAACATTTGCAATACAAATACATCTACATATTTTTAAAGCAACCAATTGTGTAACTTTAATACATCACATATAAATGATAGTTTTCTGAATAGGGCGGTAATGAGCGCGGATTTTGAGGGGTCGTTATTAGGTGCGTTTACGTTATTTTGTTTTTTAATTCTATTAATGCAATAAATGAGATCTTAGAATGTTGTGTTCCCATTTCATGACGTAATGGTGTCAATATATCAATTGATAGTTACGTGAGCGAGGTACCTACTTACTTACAAAAGCGTTAAGCCAACGCGGCCGGTGGCTAATCCAATCACGTAATTGGACTAAACGCTATTCATTGACAGGGTAATGACTGATGGCGACGGTTGGCTTCTACTGATTTCTGCTACTTACATAACACTCACCAAAATAAATTCAAAAAGAAATTATGTATTACATTGGTTATGATCCGAAAATCAACAAATATCTTTAGAACTAGCAATCGTATAGACATGCCGGTACTTCGGAGCTACATAAATCAAAGGTTCCATTTATGTCCGTTTTATTAGTTTACCTTGATGCAGCTTGGTCCGTCCCTTGGGGTATACGCACTTTTAATTGGGTAAAAATGGCCTACCTAGTAATGTTCCTGCTCCTTATCAGACCCTCGTCATCATGTGCAATGGAAATTACACATAAACACAAAACAAACGAGCCCAAACTCGACAATCTTGTTCAGAAGGTACAGGAGTTCCTATGGCCACCTTCCGACTTCATCATCAGATCAGCTCCATGGTACCATATTATTGCATTGTCACGCAATATACATATGCTTGCAAAATTTCAGCTCAATCGGTTGAGGGTATCTGCTTCAAAATTGAGTTGCAAGTTTCCACCTGAACAAATGACATACATACATACATCGCAAGTTATATAAAAGCTTGTAAAAACTAGCTAACCCGACAGACATTGTCCTACCCTAACTAAACCAAAATAGGCGTGATACCTCTAAACTAACCGTGATGTGCCCTAAGAGCAGCACGCATTCCGTCAATGATATGTGAAACGCCATAAAATTATTAAACAAAGTTAATATTGTCAAAAGCGTTATGGTTACATTAGAACATTTTATATGGTGATTAAGTATTCTTAAATTTTCTAATATTCCGCGCAATTTCCTTTCTATTTTTTTGTTTCTCTTGACAGTATTAAACACAACATAAAAGAATTGGCGAAATCGGTCCAGCCGTTCACACGTGTGATGCCGAGACCAAAAGAAATAGGGATTAATTTTTATATATATAGATAGATAGATAATGGAACACTTGGATGATACTTATAAAGGAAATATACACGTACAGTAACTTTACCAGTAGGATTTTTTTGTTAAATTTATACAAATATATTGAACTGATTTTTATTACTTCAAGAAACAAAACTGAAAAGGGGCAACACGTATTATTTATATGAAATAATACGTGTTGCCCTTCATCTTAGATACCAATGCATATACTTAGTCGTCGAAAAATATTACTTTAGAGCTTACGTCTCGAGAAGGGATATCACTACGCTTGCCGCTGTCTGTCCGTCCCTATGTATGCTTAGATCTTTAAAACGACGAAACAGATTTCGATGCGGTTTTTTTAATAGATAGAGTGATTCTAGAGGTAGGTTTATATGTATGATACATCAGCATTGCACCCGTGCAAAGCCGGGGCAGGTCGCTAGTAAATAATAAAACTGCACGCTACGATCTACGGGGTAAGACTAGCGGTTTTTTCTGTAAAAAAGTCGCAAGACGCGGCTAGGGTTAAATAGCCGTGTAGACTACAAAGACTTAACTTTGGAATTAACTCAAGAGATTTGAGATCACAACAAGAAATTAATTAATTGAATTGATAAGAATAAAAAAAAATGTCAAGATCAAAATGTATTAATTAGCAAAACAAGAAATGTTTAAAAACGCTAAATTTTACCTTTTAATTTTTTATACACTTACATTAAATTTGATAAAATAAAATTAGGTAAATTAGCAAAATCAAGGTTGCGCCGTCAATCATTAGGAGACTTGCTGATGGTGGTGGGCGGAGCACCCTGACACTGACGACTCATTACCGGCCGATTCGTGCCGCTCCGCAGATATATATGTTTTAATGCTCATTTGGGAGAAGTGGGGCGCAAACACTCATTAGTCATATATTACATGGCTGCCTCAGGCAAATAAAGATTTATTTACGCTTAATATTGTTTTCATAGCTTGATGGTTGATGGAATAAAATTATATGTTTTTTTTAAAGCAATTTTTATAGGACTTATTACTTCTACCATATAATATAAAGAGTGGTATGGTATAATATTAAGAAGATACATGTATCAGCCAGTACCTTTTTATCACCACTAATTAACTACAAGCATAATACACGACAACCTCCGTAGCGTAGCGGTATTTGAGTCGCTTCCCGAGTGGGTTCGATCCCCACACCGGACAAGAAATCCGGAATTCGAATTCGAAATTCTAAGATTTCTTTCCGGGTCTGGTTGGCTGAGGGACTACCCTCCGTGCATCGGAAAGCACATTAAACCGTTGGTCCCGATTGTTATAACATCATCCATAACAAATTTATTGTATACCAGGGAATGGGCAGCAACGTTGCCTTGTATGTTACTACATAATACTGCGGTCACCAACTTGCCTGCCTAGCGTGGTGACTATGGCAAAAACCCTCCCTCGGAAGGAAGCCCTTGTTCAGCAGTGGAGGTAATACGGGCTGATAATACACACACGCAACTAAAAATAACAAATTGAACCTTAAACTAAAAGTAACTTCATTATTGATGCTACTGTTAAGCGTTTCTACAATCATTATCACCAGCCCGAACAACGTCCACTTCTGAACATGGGCCTCTTCTCGAAAGAAACGCTGCTGCCCGTTCCCTGGTATACGATTGTTATAGATGATGTTATAACACTCGAGACCAACTGCTAAACGTGCTTTCCGAGGCACGGAGTGTAGTCCCTCCTACAATGCAGCAGGTTAGCTAGGGTAGGATTCTCGACGTCATGACCGAGGATCGCGTTGTTGTTTATTCCCCGAATTGTGATCTCGTGCCAGTGATCATCACCACTGTTCGTAAATCAACTCTTTACTCCAGTTGCACCCTGAGTGTTGGTCCTAATCCTAACCCCTTACCCTTACCTGAGGGTGCCCTCAGGTGAATGACGCTTAGACTTTGGCCGGATTCTTGGAAGTTAATTTTAGACCCGTCACCTTTAAGGCATGTTACTATAATGAGTACATTTGTCATTTATCACACGACAGACGGACATACTGATTAAACATTCTATAGAATCAAATAATTTTAACAATGTTCTAAGCTACTTAAGTGATACTTTGGTTAGATTTAGTCTTATACACCTAGTGTAATTTTGACAAGTACAAGTGTATGTATATACCTAAGTGCTGAATAAATTTCATTATTTCAATGTTGCTACAATGTTGATAGCATTTCCATGATGAATAGCTATGCTTATCTGCTACAAAAAAGTTAGGTGATTTCTTTTGAGTTCCTACTCTTGAGTACTGAGTATGCTGCTTGAGCTCATTGGTAGAACGAATGGCTCGGTTTTACATATTTGCAGTAGACATATCTATCTTCTTATTTGAATACTATATCATCACGTATCTACGTTATTATATAAGTTGAAAAGACTCTAAAGTTATGTTTATTGTTTTGCGCCGTTCAGGTCGGCAGGCTGACGAACAATTTAGATGGCTGCCCTATTGCTGATGGTTCTTAAGGCGCGGTGAATAGACGACTTTTACGTATTAGTTTTGTCACTGTTGCTCCGCGTAGAAATGAAAGAGAAGCGAAGAGACGCCGCGATGGCGCAACGTTTCATTCGACTCGTTCGAGTTATTTAATACATTAATCCTTGCAAATATCTTATTCCAATCGATAAATAAAAACAACAGTTCCCTTTATTATTATATATTATATCACTGTTATTAATATTATCAAGATTTGTTTATAAATAATACAGTTACAATTGCTACAATTTCAATTTAAATGGTTATTTTATGGTTTTTTTATCTAGAAAATTTACCGAAAACGTGTTTTGAACACAATGGTCCCCCCATAAATATGATCAAGATTAACATATATTTTTTTAGCTGCTCTAAAATGTAAACATTTGGCTAAAAAACTGTTTTGTGAAGCCTATTTTGACTAAGTACAGCGCCTTAAATATTGAGCCATTAGACAGGACTCGTTTACCTACGTTTTATTTCGGATAGATGGTTAAACTTTTCATAAATTTGAACAACAGGTACCCAAAAATATTTTTTTAAATTTCGGTTGCCAAAAATATGATCTTTGCATATTTAACGCTGTTGTTGACGTCCAAGCCACATAATACACAGCCGTAAAATAATTTATATCAGCCAGTACAAAAATATCAATATTGATAAAAAGGTAAGTCAATCTGTATTAGGAACTAATAACCTATTAGGTAAAAAAACTTTAATATTATTGCCATTTACAGTTCACATTTTATTTTAAAACCTGATAAAAATAAAATAACGATGGTTTTTAAAAAAGGGTGATTCGTTCAAACTGTACAAGAAATACCGTCTAGCGTAGTGTAGTGATAGACAAATTGGGTTCGTTAACCGTGACTGGTTTGTACTATACAGTCATTTCTGTAACATTCGAATACCTGGGTTATAAAATAATACAGAAGAAATGTAAACTATGCATTTAACTGTAACGTTTATACGTTTGTATTAAGAAAAACATAAATTGTATGAAAGTACACTGTAATGTATAGCAAAAGTGTAAGTTTAAAAGTTTTCACATAAAAATATTAAGACTCCTGTTTAATTGGAAATAAAACTTTTATAACAATTATTTTAGAGAAAAATGTAGAATTTGTATGAAAATATTTGGCTTCGGTATGTATATTCCTAGTAGGTATTATAGTGACATGTTGGACCATATAAACTAGCAAACGTATCACCAGAATAAAAATGTAATGATCCCAATCCATTACCAAATTATCTTACAAAGTAGCGTAATAAATATAGATATCTGTCTGTATTGATGCAGTGAGCGGAGACAATATTTACTGGGCTACTCCCCCAGTCCTGCCGAACGGAAACTTATAGTTTTGTTGAGGCGCCCGTCGAATAAAATACTGCAGGTCCGGACATAAATCAGATCGTGTCGTGGTCGCAGCCGGCGCGGAGACGCTCCCCGGCGCTCCGGCGCTCCATCGCGGACCTACCGATGCTCCACTACATTTTAATAACAGGACTCCGCCATAAATGGTCACTGACAGATTTTATTTCAACTCATATATTATCTCCCGCCGTGCAAGCATATTCCTATATTAATATTTGCTCTTTTAGCTTTCTACCTTTTTCTGTTTTATTGCTTTTCAATGGGTGTTACAGTCATAAGTATACGTTAAATCTCTGTGTGATAACAATTTATAGTGTAATTACGAGTATACTATTAATTATACTACGTTCTGTCCTATTAATATTATAACACAATTATAGGACAGAACGCCTTAACGGATTTGCAGGACATTTGGCGCATAGAGAAAGCACATTAAATTGAATATGTACGGGTCAGGTGGATTAGACTTTAACCAAGTTGAAACCGTGTATCACAATTCACAAGTAATTATAACATTTTTTTTTAAATCGGGCTTGAAGTTCCTGATATTAACGCGTTCAAGCAAACAAACGAACCTCTTTAGCGTTATATATTAGTATAGATAATCATTGAAAATGAATATATTAAATGGCATTATAATAAATTAAACTTATTATGTACCTACTCAACTTTTATGAAAAAATAAATAAATGAAATGTCTATCTATATATTTTTACACGTTTCCCGTGTGCGGTTACTCCCGGTTCCCGTAGAAACTTCATAATTAAATACCTTACAGCCATGCTCGATATTTTTTTCAAATCGGATTTTTGAGATTAGGTTAAAAAATAGAGGAAAGCGACATCATGGGCGATAGGGAATTATTTATTTTATATAATCTCTTCATAAGGTATTTAATTCAATGTCGCTGATGATGTCACTTAGCTCTTTATTAGCCTTTTACCGTCGATATATGCGATGCAAATGCATAAGTAGGTAAACTAATTTTAAAATGTTTTTATTTTAACGTGATAACTTAGGAAATATCAGATATGGGAAATTTCAATAAGTGTAGATATGTATCGGCGACGGAGTGAGTGGCGACGGTGGACGGCGGCGGGTGTTTTATGGGCAGTTTTAGTGGCCGGCCAACAATAACGGTCACCGCGAGGGTGTCGCGGGTCGCAGCTGTTTTTTACACGTTCTTATACAACCTTTACCTCAGTTAGGATAAGGGCTGGAGACTTCTTAGATCACTTTATTTTTATTTCATTACTATAAGTTGCTATTAGGTACTTTTAAGTAGGCATCATGTTTCTACGAACAACGTGGTAACTGTCTGTCAGTTAGATAAACATTGCGTTAACGCCTAAACGGGTAATGGCAATACGCTGCATTTTAAACTCTATAAAGTTCAAAGTCAATGATTTCTAAACATAACTTCTGTTAGTTTAAATGTTAACAATTTGACAAGAGTTATCTACGATTGAGGCATTTAAGGCATTTTGCAAAAAAAGTACGGGGAGCACTGATTTTTAAGATACAGAGATACAGGGTTAATCCTTAGTGTAGATGTCGCCAAGAGCTTTTTATGTATCGGTCAATATAGCGGCCGTAGCCTAATGGCTAGGGCGTCGTACTTGTGATCTTGAGGTCGCCGGTTCGAACCCCACCCATTGTACTACCGACGTGAACCCACTCGTAACACAAGCCTTTTAACTTAGCACGAGGGGTTAACAAGAACACTAGTAGACAGCAAAACTAAGAAAGTAATTAAAAAAAAATATATCTTTGCATCTATACATATAATATAATTGTAAAGATCGGATGTAGAAAGTGTAGAAAATAAAAACGCTAAAAACCGAGTCAAGGGGATGTTAGAAGTAAAATATAACACATCCAGATTTTTTTTAATTGTTTTATTTTTCTGTCTGTTTGTACGGGCTAATCTCCGAAACTGTTGCACCGATTTAAATGAAATTTTGCATGGTGGTACCTTACATCCCCGGTTTTTAATTACAGAAAATTAATGAGTTCCCGTGGGATAGGTAAAAAACCGAAGGAATAACAAACACCACGCGGACACAGTTTCGGGCATCAGCAAGTATAATATTATATAACGCCATAATTATATATTATATAAAATAGTTTGTGAATATACTACACTACTCACATTAAATTTATAGGTATTTAAAAAATCGTCTGACTGCAGCAAACTACTTGTCACAGTCGCGCTAGGTAAGAAGAGTTTGATAAGATAAAAAAAAAAAACATCATAACCAAACGAATCCATGCCCTTTTGTGCTGAAGTGACCGAAGCTATTACAATAAAAATATTAAAAACCGCATAAGTAAGAGGCGGAGGTCGTCGGCAGTTCAGTGCAAATGTCGCCTTGGACACTTACATTATTCCACAGTGGCCGTGGGCGGCCGGGGTGGCGCAGCCCCTGCACCTATTATCTCGATACTTTAGATAGTCACCGAGACATTCACGGTCTCCGATCGTTCTCCCAAATGACCGGCCATTTGTCCAGATCCGATTAATCATGATTGTGTTTGTGTTGTACCAGCTGTATAAAAATATAATCCCTCGTGGACTTTAACAAGCGCAATTGAAGTGGAAATTGATGGGATTTCGTATTGAAGACGTTGAAAAGGCTTGAGTTTCATCAAAGGAGTTCATTATAAACGTCTTATAGATTTGGACTGGAGGATTTTCTATGAATTTAACTGGACTACGCGGTAGTTGTAGAAAATTAATATTTCGGATTATTTTACTTCAATGATTATGAATGATATGTGATCCTAATACACATCTCGGGTCTTTATTGATTTTAATCAAGATTGCAACTTTAAAAAATATCTATTATTTAAATACCTATAATAATTTTAATAATAATAATAATATCATTTATTTGCATGAAATACGGTAGGCATAAGGTGTTATACTGTTGTAAGTACATGACATATTTCACCCTCAATGAGGGTATGCAAAGATTGTTTCTGAATGGATTTAATATCTAGCTTTTAATCCAGGTTGAGTTTAAAGATTTAGTCTTAGTTCTAAGTTTATAAGTTTTGGGTGGCGAGTATACCTATTTTAACAAACATTTTATCTTGCCTGAACAATAGAATAGTTAGAGTAGGTAGTTAAATACATATATAAGAAAGTATTTGAACTAGCAGTAGGTGCCTACCAACCTACCTGAGTACCTACCCTCTGCCGTAGTCGCATTGTGGTAATTAACATGAATTGAAATAAAACAAGTTATTTAGTGACATTTTTTAATGTTGTTTGGTTGAAATCATAGTAAAGTCAAAGTCAACGTATTTTCCAAACAATTCTTCAAGATCATACTACATATAATTACTGCTTTGTTAAAAACTTCTGTCTGTTTTTCGCAAATAGGAATCTTAGAAGCAATACATAAGATAATTAGTATATATTTAAAGTAGTTATAGCTAATAATAATAACTAATCTGAGTTACAAATTTTAATACAACAAATTCATCCATATACCTATGTCTCGATGCTAATATGTACATTAATGTGTAGGTACATATTTGCAACCAGACACTCGGTAAAATGCTGACGTTCGTTGTAATGTTACACGGTATTTCATCGGAAGGTTATAAACAATGCATTTTACAGTACTGTGGTAATGCACTTCTTGTATCTACATTGTAATTATTCATTTTATATTATTATTTTTTTTGTTATTGTTGGTTATTTGACATTAGCAAATGTTACCAAATCGTTTATTTAAATACTGAGTATAATTAACGAATAACAAATTAATAGCTCGCAATAAAGAGTAAGATGCCAAGCGTGGTCATTATAGCAATATCCTACAATGATCAAATTAAATATGCATGCATTAAATATTCTGATGTAGGTAATAAAAAAAAAGCTTAAAAATAAGTTAATTTATTTAGTCATATACTTATGACTAATTAAATAAACTTATTTTTACCTACGCCATAATTATTATGCCGGTTTTATTCGTTAGACACAGAATTGTCCTGGTTTAGGTTTTTTCCAGATTTAATATATTAACTAGTTATAAAAAAATGTAATAAAATTAAAAATGACTGTTCTAGGCTGTATAGGTTTATTCCGGTTGGATCCCCTGATCTGATCCCCTGCCGATTATTATTATGTTTTAATTCCTGATTGATCCACCGTAAACTTTGTCATTCCGGTCTGATCCCCTTAGTCTTTTTTTCAGGCAAGTACAGTCAATAGAAAAACAGTTGTAGATGTAAAAATATTTGTTTTATTTTAAAGTCATCACAGATAATCAGACTTATCGACTTGCTGCTTGGACAAACCTTAATAATTATAAAAGATTTTGACCAACTTAATTAACTACATTACAAAAACAAAACTTAAAATTACAACTGAAAAGCATCACAGACAATCAGAAATTTGATCTTTTTATTTCGAAAGACCATAAAAAATAAAGTTTTTGACAATTATAATTAAATAACTAAAATAGAACTTAATATTACGATATAAAATCATCACAGACAATCGACATTGGCTCTTTTGATTTGGAAATATAACAAAAACATAACCTGAAGTTCTGGAACTTCAGGTTATGTTAAATAAAATTTAGGGTAAAGCTAAATTAAATTATTTATCCTTACTAATATTATAAATGTGAGAGTAACTCTGTCTGTCTGTCTGTCTGTCTGTTACGCAATCACGCCTTAACTACTGAAGCGATTTAAATGAAATTTGGTACAGATATAGTCTAGAGCCTGAGAAAGAACACAGGCTATATTTTATTATGAATTTTCCACGGGAATGGGAGTTACGCGCGGTTTCGCGCGCGGGAAGCTAGTATATTATAAAGAGTTAAATGAAAGACGTCATGTTTTTCATTTAACTCTTATATTTAATTTTTGACACAAATAAAATAAAAATAATCAAATAAAATAATTGACTAGATTGATCGAATAACTAATAACGTCATATTCTTCTTTAATTTGGACAACTTTCTTATAGTCTAAATATTTCCAGACAGAGACCGACTGTAATTTTCCTAGGAGGAAGTTGATCAGTTACATGTTGGTACCACTTATCGGTTACAATTTCTTTTGTTAGCCGTCGTTTTGGGTTTTTGAGATATTTGCAAAAAACTAAACCTCCCTTTTTTTTAGTTAATAGTTGATAACTTTTGCAATTTTTGCAAGCGGAACTTCATTTTTTTCAAAAATCATCTAGATGCCATTATAAATCGAATGACACCTCAATCATAATTTTCGGAGACTGCTGAAAAAATTTGACCAAAAAGGCACTTGTTGACTGGACTATTTCTCAAGTCAACAAAACTTCACTCGTCACTGTCACTGATTGGCTACTTCGGAATCGTTGGCCGAGCGAAATCAATGTACCTAACACTATGCACGCCCATATTTTTTCAGGTAAAATTTTTAAAACATGTTTAATCCGGTTGCAATGTGTTTTGTTAATAACTGTACCAAAAATCTGTTAATAGATAACTAGGGTATCCAACCGGAATAAAATATTTAAATTTATTTTTGATACCCTGCACGGTGGATCAGACCGGCATAGTAAATATTATAAAACAAAATGGATCCCCTAGGGTATCAAATACGGGGTATCCAACCGGAATAATTCGCTGTATAGCATTCTCTGCTATTACAAGAAACATGTTTACATTGTCATCGAATATTTTTTACGGTATAAAAATCGTAGGTCCTTATTTGAATACACTTAATAATTCTACATTTAATTTTCAAATATTGGTATCACTAAATTAAGAGTAAGATTGTCATCATCATCATCAGCTTGTATAACGTTATACAAGCTGATATACTGAATACTACTGATATACTGAAATAGCTGAAGCAGGCCTATCTTAGCAAGCGGGTCAGTGATCGCAGAATTATGTACAGCTTGAACGAAGCTGCTGTCCTGTAGCTGCTAGATAATTATCATAGTTGATGTTATGACCATCGGGACCAACAGCTTAACGTAATGTTCGAGGTACGAACCGTAGTCCCCCAAACAACAAGACCGGAAACAATACCCAAAGTTTTTTATCTGGAACAGGAATCGAACCCACAACCTCTACGCCACGAAGGTTACAATTTTTTTAAAGTAGGTATATATTTTTTATTCGATTTTCAAATATCTCGATTGAAATACAGTTATAAATTGTATACGAGCATCAATAGTGCGATTGATGTGCAGGGGAGTGCGTTCCGGTCGGTTGTGCTTATCGGATGAGCCGATTGGGGAAGATGCCGTTCTGCACCATTATACTTCGATGTAATCCTCCAAGTCTCAACTGTTACTTTCGTTCAGACATGTTGTAACAAAAATGGAAATCATACGTGTAAAATATGAATTTAATTTATTGATCTGCCGAAAAAGAGATGTAGATATGGTGAAATAACAAAGCTGTTTATGACTGGCCGTCATACTGACATTTTTTTAAATATTCCTACATAAAAACCTTGTCTTCATACTCAAGAAAACAACAATAAAAGAATTAACCAAATCGTTCAAGTCGACATTCATTTTTAGGGTTCCGTAACCAAATGGCAAAAAACGGAACCCTTATGGATTCGTTATGTCTGTCTGTCTGTCGGTCCGTAAGTCACACACAGCCACTTTTTTCCGAAACTATAAGAACTATATTGTTGAAACTTGGTAAGTAGATGTATTCGGTGAACCGCATTAAGATTTTCACACAAAAATAGGAAAAAAACAACAATATATCTTGGGGGTTCCCCATACTTAGAAATGAAACTCAATTTTTTTTTCATCAAACCCATTGGTTTGATGAAAAAATAATATTGATGTTTCCAATATCATTTTTTTTCTAAACTGAACAGTTTGCGCGAGAGACACTTCCAAAGTGGTAAAATGTGTACAAAATAAGAGAATGATAACACTAAAAAAAATATATGATGTTCATTACCATGCAAACTTCCATCGAAAATTTGAAATTTGAATTTGAACGAGATCTAATAAGTAGTTTTTTTAATACGTCATGAATCGTAAACCGCAATTTACCTTTCATTCAATCAACTTCAATTTCAATTATGAAAAGATTGATCAAAGTTAGAACGAACAACAAGAACTTTTATATTGTGTTACTTGCTGCTACATAACCCTTCATGGGCGATTCCGACTCGCACTTGGCCGCTATTTTATTTATATAGAATCTTTATACCTAATAAAGATTTTGTATTAGCTATAGGTATTAAAGATTATGCAAAATCTTAATACAAATGTCTAGTTACCACATTTTTGTATGGTTCATAAATAATAATCATTTTTTACAATTATTTATTTCTGATAGCAGTTATTACTCGTACATTAGTATCATACGCTGAATACGAAGTTAAAACTATATACGTATACGGGTCAAGGTTAATTATGTAAGCATTGGATTTAAATTTTCGTTCCTTCTTTATTCAAATATCTATCGTCGGTAACGGTAGTCTCCAAAAATCGTCCAATGAAAAAAATAACGTGCATGGAAATTCTGTAAGCCGAAACAAAAGAAATGCTATCTTTGACATCCAGAAATACATTATTACCTACCCGTCTCTAGCTTTATAAAGATACTATTAAAACTATTAAATGAATTTATATAAATCATAGACATTAAATGTTCTTATTTAGAAATTTAGAGGTATAAAAAATGTCCGCATTTAAAATGATATTAACATCATAGAATAACGTGTGCCGGGAGTTGGCGCACCTCTCTGTACGGGGCACGCTCCGGTGAACCCTGATCCTATCATAACGCAATCGCATATCGCCCACCCGATCACTGCGACATAGTTCCATAAGGCACCGTTCGAATAACTTCGACCTTAAGCTATTCAAAATAAAGATTCAAATTCTTTGATTGTCTAGTTGAAACCTTGTCAAAGTAAAGGAGTAAAGATCTGCAGATATTTACGTTGATAGCGTTCCAGCAAAGAAGTGGAGTAGATACGTGAACTCGATCAGGGACCATAATAACCTAAAGCTCACGTTATTCCTTCGATAAATGTAACGTATGTCCCGCAGATTGAAAACAATAT
Organism: Nycteola revayana; assembly: GCA_947037095.2. Classification (NCBI taxonomy): domain Eukaryota; kingdom Metazoa; phylum Arthropoda; class Insecta; order Lepidoptera; family Nolidae; genus Nycteola; species Nycteola revayana. Next base: position 13,836,020 of record OX344846.2, on the reverse strand, counting down.
TTTCTGAGTTATTAGATTTTCGATGGCATATGAAAAGATACGAATATAATAATTATTTTATAAGAAGGATCATGGTCTTATTAGAATAGAATACTTTAAAAAATACAAGAGTAACATTTTTGTGAGAATGTGCATCGTTTGTATAAGGCTTTTACATTTCTATAATTACTTACTAGCTTTCTTTAGTCATGCAAGATATTTTCTAATATATAATTTAATTACACAATATCCATTTTCAAAAGAAAATAATATGTTGACTACGTCAATTTTAGCTTGCTACGAACCGTAATACTACGGCTCGTAGCCACGTAGCACAAAGTTTGTTTTGTACAATCTTCTCATTATTATAAATGCGAAAGTTCGTAGGAATGTGTGTAAGTATGTTTGTTACTCTTTCACGCAAAAACTACTAACTGAAGCGCGGATAGTTTATAAGATGGAAGATAAAATATAGGTTACAAAATGCACTGGATCAGAGTGACGCGGGTAAAACTACGGGGCGCAGCTACATAAATCAGTTACGTATATGCCTGTTCCTAATCATAGGTAATACATACTATTATTTATGAAGATTACATGTGAACTTAAAAAAAATATTAAATGCGAGTCAGGACTCACAGATGTTCGGTGATACTGTAGTGATACTGCAATACCGCGTAAATGACAATAGCTAATTAGGTTGAAAAACAAATGTACCTAACTGATTTCGGGATGAGGCCCATGTTCAGCAGTGGACTTTATACGGGCTGATGATGATGATGATGTTTAAAGAAAATAGTTCTTGTCACCTTATTTACACCATATTACCAATTTTTATTAATGAGTTCGATTTTTACTTCACTCAAAAATGTTAGATATGTCTTCAAAGTAAAGTAGTGGTTAAAAACAACTTAATAATATGAACAGGTATCAAAATATTGCTTTTTTTTAAAGTTTAAATACAAAGTCACATATATTTTCAAAGAAGTTTGCAAAAGTTACACAATATTTTACTACAGTTTTGTTTCTAACTGTGATACTATATTAGCATCAGGCAATGGCAAAAGTTTTGCGACAATTCAATTGGAAAAATAGTCTGATATCCGAGTTCCTTAATGGATACTTAGTGAGCAAAAGTGTTATGAACTTACACTAATTTTATTATTAATAAGAACAAGTACCCGTATTAAGGAAATATATATATGGAGGTCCACAAAACCATAAAATTTCCCCCTAAGCTTCCGTTTACCGATAATCCCTTTAGCGAGGGAAAAAACTTCAAAAGTTTGTGCGGGCGTTGTGGGGTCCTGAATTTTTGATCTCTATTAAATTGTTTCAAATCGTTTAACTTGTCGCGGCACAATCAGGGTACCTTCGGAGTTTGTGTGGCGCGTGTCGCAGCGTCACACCAGTGCCGCTATAATCTATAGGTAAAGTGGACATGTGACAATGGGCCCCATACGTAATAACGGGGTCAGCATTAGTTTTATGCAATAAATCTCCTTTTATTTTTGTATATTGCTAAAATAAAAGCTATAATCAATTATTTCAGGGAATCTTTGTGACATAAACTTGAGTATAAAATGCCCACGATCACGAGATGTTTTCAGGAATACTATAGTAGTTCAATTTTATGAAAACACTTTAATATATCATAATATTTAATGACAACACAGTGCATTTTTAATGTATAATGTTTAAAAAGTATCTTTTTCATAATAATATATAATAATTTGGAACGTTAACTTGGTTTTTCTGTTGTTTGTTTCCATTTTGTAAATTTACTGTAATATTTAATATAATTTTATATTCAAGACTGAACCTTTCAGTGAAACCGATTATGAAACACGGGTTTGACGGACATAGTATTATTTTTTAATACAATATTGTATGAAAATAAATATCAATAATACGTACATTTATTTTAGGCGGTTACATTGCCGGTAAATGAATAAAAGGCGACACCCTGGTGGTTATTTGGGGGGTCCTCCTATTTTAACTGAAGGCGGCCCTGGCCTCGCTCGCTACGTCGTCGCGCAAGTTGCCTACCGTGCTGAGATTGCTCTCTGCTCACGCCTCGCGCGCCCTAGCGACAATGTTCAGTGCCCGTGACCAACTATAATTCTACAATTTCATACGAATTTCTTATGCGGTGTGATGAATTGGTTACTGGTTTGAAGCCATTGTATTTTATAAAGGGATCTAATAAGCGATAGTGTTACATTACTTCGCTTTAAATATTTTGTTTTATATTGTCACGATTACAATGTTCGAGATAAATCTCGCACAGTAATCTGTTTTATGGAATTTATAAAATAATTTTAAAAAATCTTGTATGTTTTGACGAACTGCACCTATCTACTATATATATTATATATTCTACAGCAGGTGCAACGTGTACCACGTTGCACCTGCTGTAGAACAAGGATATAATTGCAGTTATTGCAATTTTTCATGATAGTTTTTGTATCAAGAATGGATTTGCTTTGCATTACTTTTACCATGAATACATCACCAACGATAGTTATCTTAGAAATGTTGTTGGAAAGAATAGTTTAGTCAAAAGTTAAGTTTTTTTTAAAATTAACATTGTTGTACCGATGGTGGTGGACGCATAATTTATGACAAAATTATTTCCATGTTTTAAATAAGTATTAGATATCTGTTTTTTACTATTTATTTGAGCGGATATAAGTATTAAACAACCTATTAGTATTTTACTATAAGGGCGAGCATACTCTAGTCTTAATTATCTATATTAAATAGAAAAACTAAAACCATTTGTCTTCCGCAAAAACAGTTAAATCAGGTTTAATTGTTTTTCCTGTTTTGAGATCCGGTCAATTATTATTTTATCTGTTACATAATATCGTATGAACATAAATCTCGGATAGTTCGGAAGGTGGAGGGTTCGGCAGAACTGATTTATTCACTGGTGATATTTTATAGCGCAGTTTGTTCTGCCCGTTATTGTATTAGGGCGGCTGTTTGTTACAGCGCCTTTGCCCTCGCCCTATGGCTTTGGACAATAAAGTTTTCTTTAAAGTCAACGTCTTATAATTGGTGTTTGGAAAAAGTTCAAAACTGTGTTTAGAACTCTATTCAAATTGCAATAGTTGAAAATAGAATACCTACACGTTGGAGTGATTCCACAATCAACCAGTTACTCATATTAATTGAGTATTAAATATTATTAAAAAAACTAATATTTATTAGTTATTTTAATAAAACAAATAAATTACAATTAGTAAGTACTACTGGCTGAGTGAGTCGGTACTCTTTTAAATTGATTAGGATTATTTCAATATCATAAAAACACATTGTGAGTATTCTTTTTCCATAAGTTTCTATTATTATAATCAAGACATACCATAAGACCTATGTGTAATAAAATAATCTTTTTGATTCATACTAATCACGGTCATATTTATATGTATTTAATATAATGCACTTCAGAATCCCTTTTTTATTAACTACGCAATTGGTTCAATACAAATCACAATAACTATTTAAACCCTTTTGATTTGGTTTCATAATAACGCTATTTTTCTTCCATAAACTCACTCCCTTAAAATCATTTAAACTTCATAACTGGCGCTCTATAAAAAATAATGTTTCCGACTGTCCCCCAATTTAAAAAATTGCGTGAAATTAAATTTAGAATATACTCTTTATCCCTCGGGAGTCTGACAAATAGCTGTGAGCAGCGGCGGCGAGATTTAGCCACGCTGTAATTGGTTTTTTAATGCGGCACTCGCGAAGTACCACCTTCCGCTTTATCAAGTGAATACATTATCAAATTGTTAGGCGGTCGACGCGTCCCCCGCGTTATGAATAAGAATCAAATGCTTTGGATGTTCACACACCGCGCCGCGCCGCGACCGCGACTAGCTCGAGGGGTTGCAAATTACTGATTCCGCATTGCAAATCCTGTTTGACGGTTAATAAATACAAATTAAACCATAATACTTATTGTTATAGTTTTAGGGTGTCGGTATTTTTGTATAGTCTCGTTATAATTAAAGTTTTAAGTGTACCAATTTTTTCTAAGTTATGTTTTAAAATCATTTGGAAAAGCAGTTATGACAAAATAATATGGATGGTGGAGTTTCATCACTTTTTTGACAATTTGGTCAAGATTTTAATGGTATAAGATTTAGACCAAATTTTTCAATCATTAGGTAAAAAAAACCCCCCCTTAAATATTCATTTTATATTTGTTATTAATAGTGGCAATATAAATACACAATCTGTGAAAACTTCAACTATCTAGCTATCGCGGTTCTTGAGATAAAGCCTGGTGACAGACAGACAGACAGCGGAGTCTTAGTAATAGGGTCCCGTGTTTGCCCTTCGGGTGCGGAACCCTAAATATTTTTATTTATCCATAGGTAATTCCGTAAATTTTCTATTATGGTTATAACCATAAGTACATAAGAGAAATGAAAGTTGTATAGTAGGTATGTAATCTACACTAATATTATAAAGAGGAAAGCTTTGTACCTATTTTTGTATGTTTGTAATGAATAGGCTCAAAAAGTACTGGGCCGATTTAAAAAATTCTTTCACCAATAGAATGCTACATTTTTCCAATTTGACATAGGCGACATTTCATTTTGAAAAAAATTAGGGATCCTTGGTAAAATTTGAACAATGTAACCGAAGGTGTAGAAAAATGAGTCTTAAAATGTCTTTCGTCGAATGCGCTGCCGAAACTATTAGCGATAGAACAAAATAATGTACAACAATATTGAAGAACATCATAATGTCTACAAAAAACTCCGCGGTAGCATATGTCCAACTATTGTAGTTATGTCACTACAACAACTTTTTTCATTTTAAACATTAATGAAAATGCTAACCAAATTCAAACCATGCTATTTATGTGTTTATATTAATCCTTATCCAAATAAATTATTTTATGGTCAAGACCATTTAACTACCTATAAAATAGTTTTTAATCTATATATATAAAACAAAGACGGGTTTGTTACAACACTTATAACTCGAGATCGGCTGGATCAATTTTCATGGTTTTTGTTTCGTTGGATTTGTCTACGCCCTGAATAGCAGAATACATTTAAAAACAAAAGAAAGTCGTGTTAGTTACACTATTTATAACTCAAGAACGGCTGAACCGATTTGGCTGAAAATTGGTAGGGAGGTAGCTAAGAACTGGGAGAAGGACATAGGATACTTTTGGGTGGGGGTAGGGTAGGGTAGGGTAGGGTAGGGTAGGGTAGGGGTAGGGTAGGGTAGGGTAGGGTAGAGTAGGGGTAGGGTAGGGGTAGGGTAGGGGTAGGGTAGGGGTATGGTAGGGGTAGGGTAGGGGTAGGTAGGGTAGGGGTAGGGTAGGGGTAGGGGTAGGGTAGGGTAGGGGTAGGGGTAGGGGTAGGGGTAGGGTAGGGGTAGGGTAGGGGTAGGGTAGGGGTAGGGTAGGGTTAGGGTATGTGTAGGGTAGGGCAAGGGTAGGGTATAAAAGTCCACCCGTGCGAAGCCGGGGCGGGCCGCTAGTAGTATATATTTTGCAATTTATTTCATATTTTTTCTCTTAACATATAAGGTGTATAACGCTGAGTAATGTCGACAAGGGCCCGACTGATAGTGCAGATGGAGGGCGCATTAAATTTGACAAGGGAAGATATTCAAAAGGCATATCTATATTGACATCCGTTTCCACTATCAAAATAACTTGCATCACAGATATGGTAATCCTTTTTTTATTAAAACGATCCCACCTGAGTAGCTCCAGTTCCCTTAGGAACTTCTTAGCTAAATATAACCTATATTATTCCTAGATAAAGTAGTTTTCTAATACAAAAAAAATCGGTCTAGCAGAGTCGGCGCCTATTCAATGCAAACAAACAAACAACCAAATATTTTCTCGTTATAATGTTATTATAGATATTATTATATTCTATCCGTTGCAATAAAATATAGTGACGTCCATTGGTTAACAATGGAGTCGTGCATCAGTATCGCGGGCGACTATCTCGAGAATCCGGTCACGTTTTACGCCACGTCCGATCCTCGTCTCACACGCTGCGTACATCCTCGAAACATCCTTATAGTTCTACGCTCGTAAACTTATCCTACTCACAGTGTACAGAGTACAGAGCAATACAATCGAAACGATCATAGGTTTATAGACTAACTTTGTTGTTATACAGTCCCAATATCCGGACCCAAATTTTAGTAGCATTCAACAAGAACATGTGAAAAGCGTGGCGGAACTGTTATCCCTCTCGTAAAGATGGCTAATGCAGTTAGTATAGGAAATCTACGCTGTACATCGGGAGCTTGTCTCCGTGGTTAAGTGGCCCATTCGCGTGCAAACGAGCGCGCACTTTAAAAATAATAAAACCCCTTCAATATTATGGTGGGAGTGTAGCGAACGATGTGCTTTGTACTTTGATAGGAACTGTACCCCATGGCGGAAATATTGGAGACAATGGATCGTTCAAATTTGAATAAATTTTCCTTTGTATGTCTTTATGAATCACGAAACAGGTCTACATGATTTCTGCTTGTCCTAATCTATGTATATTAATTAAACGCTTAAGCTGGACTTACCCTATGAATCAATGCACAGCTCAAACCGCAATTGAATGCTACGCGGACGACTTCTTGGGTAACATATAGTCTATATAAATAAAAATGAATCCCCAAAATGTTTGTACGGTCATAACTTGAGAACGATTATTACAGCCATACTTACGGCGATTTTTTTATTTTTATTTATTTATACTGTATTGCACACAGAAAATTACATGAAATAAATTATTTCATGTATAGGGATAAGCTTTATATAACTAAAAGAAAATTTAAAAAAATCACAGTAAATGTAATTTTGACGGACCGGCGTAGCCAGGCCTCGATAACTAGTATATTAATATAATAGTAATATTATTAATGTTAAACTTTAGTATTTAAGAGAGTTTGTACTCAAGCACGAGAATACGGTTAAGAATGAAGATTGACACAAATATGGTTCAGATTAGAACCTTATTCGGCTGTAAAACATCACGCATCAAAATTTTGTTCTAGAATACCTTTCAGCGGTTGCTACCGCGGAACAAAACCAGTAGTAAATATTAGATGGCTACGTGCAAGTAATATTGTTCCACGGTGTCAGTGATTGTGTTACCGCAGCGGCACGGATAGGATGTGTGCACAAGTGATCTACTGACCAACGTGGTCGCACAGTGTAAACAATGCCTAACTAACCGTTGATTCACACACCGCCGCTGTGGATTTAACGTGATTTACAACGTGCCGCTGGGTTTTTGAAAACAAGGTTTATGTTTTACTGTCACAAGTAAAGGTGTGAGCGAGTTTGTGTTTGTAAGTAATTTTATAAGTATGGTTATCTTATTTTAAATATAATAAGGAAGATAATATTCTATGATAGTACAATCGATAACGCATATAAAATATAAGCATAAATAAAGAAATACAAATAAACTTTTAGAATAAAATCACTGACTGATTTATCTTATAATTGGTTCGAAAATAAAAGATTCAAGGAGTAAGCATAAGCTCACGGCATGAGCTTAAATTGTAGGTATAAGAAAAATACAATCACATTTAGTAAAGAAACCTTCCAACACTTTCAGACCGGTACAATATATACGAACGAGACACAGACAATAGGAAAAACGTGCAAAACGTATTTGCAGAAGAAACAAACCCGTATTTCCCTGATTTGCGCTACGGCACCTCTATCTAGTTAGAGCGGCATCACATCGGGGAAAAATGAAATATAGAGGCAATCCAAATAGATTGTTATCTACCCACGTGTTTGCTGGCGCCGAGCACGTTCGCGCTAACAAGCGACCCGCGCTTAAAACACCCTGACAGCCCTTAGCCCTCAGCGCATCCTATAGTCCCTAAATTGTACGCGAAACAATTTGACATACCTGTCGGTGACAGGTGTCGACAACGTTTTATTATTTACTGGAACACAATAAAACAAGTTGTTAATCTCATATCAGCATTACCGTGTCTGTTTGGCACAAAGTGTATTTTTCGCTTAAATTACATAAAAAATTATAATGAGTACAATTAATATTTAATTCTACTGTTTTATTATTTTATTACAATTGGTTATGAGATAAAGTATTTCCAGCTATTAATTAAATCACCAATAACAGAGAGTTCCTATCGACAGCCATAAAAAATAATGTGAAAGATAGCACGCACCTCCGGGATATTAATTTGTGGTCCGCTAGTAAAACTATAAATGTCGGTTAATCCCATGTATCATAGTAGGGCGGTCAGTGATTCGGTCTATCGGATGGTCGCCGTGACTTATAGTTCCGTCCCCTCGCGTCTCGCGCCCATTACCTCCGGGTGCAGCCACCGCCAAAATAAAGTTCTCTAATAACATCACCTACACACCTCATCTTTCTTTACCGTCGCTCTATTCGTTTCCTGACTAATTGGGCGTATGCGTTAGGCGTAGTAAATTCCAGATTATAGCCAGCACTTTATCAACGAAAACGACTTCATATTTCAGCTCTTTACTATTATGTCTCCATAGTTTAAGCCAATGTTAATTTCAATTATTATATTCAACAAAGCTGCAGGTAGACAAAGTGAGATAAGAGAATTACAAGTCACCATTAGCATAATCCCGGCGCGGGCGCAAAATAGATAGCGGTAAGATGCTTATGTAATTTAACTAAGCACTACGGCGTAGCGAGGTTCGAAGCGCGTAGCACTACGCGTAGATGAAAGCTTTATTAGATTTAAAGAATATTTTCCTCGTTTGGATATTTGTGTATTTAATTAACAGCCACACATTTATTTATTATATTACAAAGCCATGATTTATGAGGTACCCAATTATTTTATTACCATAATTGGATTCGTCAAAACGTTTATCTATATTGTAAACTAATATCTAAGTAAGTACATCACGTATAGACTGTAGGCGGGAACAGTCGTGATTGGATTAGGTTCGTCGTGTGTTGACGAGTCCCACGGGACGGGCTCCTGACCCGTGACCCATGGCGATGCAATGACACCTCCACGCTAATAATACTGATGTCCGAACCAATACAAACACTGAAGGTCATTCACTCGTATGTCATAAAACTTAACGAAATTGCTATTTTTTATTATTCTTTACTGATGATGTCCGTCATAAAGAATGCTTCGTACGGATTTTAGTACCATATGAAAAAATGGAAACGTTGCCAAGAAGGGAAGATGTCCTGTAGTATTGTAGCTATTTAAAGAAATTATTAGGTGCAATTACGCAGCTTGTTGTGCGTGATTGGAATGTGCGCAGAGTGTAGGGTGCCGGCGAGGGTCGAAGGACAAATTCTTACAAATTAATACATCTCCTCGTATCTACGAGCCTCGCGACCGCGATACGTGTGGAATACTTTATTATTCCGCCTAATACAATCTCTGGAGACAGCACATTAAAGATAAGTAAGTACTGACCGACAGTTGGAGTGACAAATTTCCAATCTGATTTAACAGAACTTAACGTATCGTTATATTATTGTATAAAGTAACCGTATTACACTAACAATAACATTGTTTCGGCACCATTTAAAACATAGATCGCATTATTAAAATACCAACATAGGGAAAACTCTATGTTGATAGTGATTTGAAAATATTATAAAGGAACAATCGAGGATAAGTGTTGTAGCAGACAATGCCGCAACCTCGCGGAGATTTCTATTCCTAATCTTTGAGTATAATCTGCTTCGTCAGCGCGACGCTGCAATATGCGTCGCCGTCGCTTCACACTCGTTGTATCGAGAGCAATCGAGGCGCCAATAAAAAAGGCGATCGTCGCCCCGAGCCGCCGACTTATTTACAGAACACCCTGCGATGCCGTTGCTATTTATTTTATTGACTGCCATTTACCCTGACTTTTATCGCTGCCCACTTCCCGGATAAAACAACAGCAGCAGGTAAAGATTGTCCAGCGTTACCGTCGGTGCTCGCTACGTAATCATGATTACTTTATCCGAGTCAGATCCGTAGAAAAAAAATGTGGACATCTGCCCTTTTTCAAAGCATGCAATAAAATTAAGCAATAATATAAGATATTTCATTGTTTGCAATTTTAAACAACTGTAGGGTTACATGTATGTTATTGGAAGGGTTATTCCTTTTTATGTAAACTAGTTTCTTTGTAGTAGCCCGCGTTGGTTTCGATTTGTAGGTTTTAATCCAGTTAACATTATTATTTACTTAATAAATTTATAGAGGTAGAATAGGATATTAATTAAGATACAAGTTGACCACTAATTTACCTACACTAATTTAAATAAGAAAATAAGCGATAGGTTTATTAATAGAAGCAAATTGTCTTGGATTTTATAAAGTTACTATAGCTTAACCATAAAAAAATATTCTTAAGACGTTACATTTTTAGGATATTACAAATGCGAATACATACTTAAAATAATTTATATGATTGCTAGGGTCATTTCAGTAACAGCGGTCACCGGCGCGGGCACGCACGACGAAGGGGTGACTCAAATTTTCCACACATCATTGCATCGGGCCGCAGATTTATTTGCATGCGGGCCGCTGACCAGGATCCATTACAGCCATTATCATGCTATCTGATCAACCGGCACGAGAGTTATGGCGCCCTTGTTTTTCTTAACTACATGAAAAATGCGAACAAAAGGAAAAACTGAATATTTAGGAAACAGGACAGAGGGAATTGGTTACAGGACGGGTTATAGCTTCCGCTGTATTTCTTTTATTTGGGGCGGTTATTGATGAGCCTCTGTCCCTATTGCCTAACAAATGTTTCGTTTTGTATCCGAGAAAAATCTGATCTTATTCCCTTTGTAAAATTGTCCTCTTTAAGGTCACTACGTAGAAGGCACGATATCTCAAGTTCAACTAATTGGTGCACTCATTTGATATAGATGAGATAACTCATGAGATGCTATCGGAATCGAGCATCTAAACTTTTGCACAACTAAGTCGGTGAAAGTTGCTAATATTGGGGTGGGCGGCTATTTACTACGTTTCATTCAGATTTATGCCGCGACCATCGGCAGCTAGTTCAATACAGATAATGAACGGGGCGGAAACTATAAATCTACTTAGTTGCTAAACTTGCTTAATAGAGAAGAACTGGATAAATAAAGTAAACACAGTAAAGTGTTTGCTATAGTTTGTGGCAGGTTAGTCGGTAGTTGGTAGCGGGAGGCCGCTCGTCCATGCCATTTGAACCCGCTTAGAAAGGTTTCCGCTTAAGGGTATTAATCTAAAATTAGGTCGCATTTAACACCGAAGTGTTAGGTTATTATGGGTCACTGTGTCTTTACTACTATGGAATTTTTGTAAACGGAAATATTATACTCCTATCTGATTATCTTTATGGTGTACATAAATTTATAAATCATACGATGCTTTCGTAATGTTTGGCTTTGACGAATACTGATTGTTTTGGTACCTATAGGAATTATTACGCGGTCACCTCAAATATTGAGAATATTTAAATGGAAGTAAGTTGTTGAAAAGGTTTTTTTACGGTTTATGGAATAGCAAAGTAGTTAATAATGGACATTGATACTGCTGTTCATCAAAACTTACACAGATGGAACAAAATAAAGGCTGCAATGGTTAGCAGCACTTCGATTTTTTTTTACTTTGGCAATGGACATAACTGTAACTCGGGCCTCTTTTTAACAGAGCTTGGCAAACCAGGGTCGTTGAGGGATATTGCCATAATCACCACGCTTGGCTAGTGAATTGGTGACCGCAGTAAGAAAGTTAGTATCTTTGAGCTGACAGGTAATTGCTGCCTACCCCTGCATTGCAACGCACCAAACTAGACCGATTTAAAATACTTTTGTGTTGTAGGTACCATCAATACGCTGTGATTATGCAATCGGGTCACAACAGTAGTGGAGATATTTTTGACCGCGTAGTAGGGGACTATTTTATTTTACTGAGCGCTTTATTGCTTCCATATCAATGGATAGTGTTGGACTACGATATCATGATATAAAATAAGTTAACGACCCTATAACTATTATTTATACATGTGTTTCAATTAAATTCCTTTCTATGAGAAGTGCGAAATTTTATGTCGCATTAGATAACCCTATTACGAATTTGCGTTTTTACGTATCCCCGTAACGACACATACAAAAAAGGCATTGAAAAACGTGTCTTGTATGTATGGGAGCCCGCCTTAAATATTTATTTTATTTAGTATTTGTTGTTATAGCGGTAACGAAAATTTGTGAAAATTTCAACTATTGCAGCTATTGAGATACGGCCTGGTGACACACAAATAGACAGCGAAGTCTTATTAGTGGTTTACTATTGTTTGACAAAAAAAAATCATCATCAGATCATTTTACAAACAAAGTTTGAAAAACTAATCATTTGATTAACTTTCATTTAGCAAACATATTACTTTAAAAACAATCATTTGACATAATACAGGTTTCGCAAATGTTTTACTTAGGAAATAATTTAACTGTATTTTTTTTTTTTTTTTTTTTTTTTATTATAATTAACATTAACAAACTTGAATAAAATACAAACTAAAAGTAACTAATTAAAAATACAACTAACTTATATACTACTATTCTAAATCTATTCCACTTGGCAAGGTTCCCAGAATGCTGGCATCATTACCACGTTGAATGGCAACGCTTACCTGCTGTGCAAAGTAGAAACCAGCACTCGGAGAACGTGCACTTAAGAGGGCCGCTGCGAGGTATTTATAAATTAATTTGGCTCCCGGTCCTCACGGCCCCAATGTTTCGACACCAAAAGGCACAAATACATAACCACTATCAAGGGTACTATATTTGCGACTCTTGAGATTCTCCGCGGATTCAGCCGCCATGCCAGCCCTACCCTGAGTCCCGGAAAAATATTAAAATATTATTTTAATAATAATCACATGACTAAATAATTCGTTTGCCTTTCTAACCAATTAAGTATTGGTTAGAAATTAGTTATTTTTAAAAAACTAATAAGTTATCTTCTAACTTTTTGTACAATCACCAATTTGGCAAACGAATTATTTAGTCATGTGATTATTATTAAAATTGCTTGCGATCAAAATTTGAAAATATTAAATTGCATGGTTGCAACTTTCATCTTGGACTGATTATTTATAGGCAAGTAGGTAATAATTTTGTGTTAATACTAATTCCATAGAAACTTAAGTCTTTTGAAAAAAAAATACACACTACCTGAATTAAGCGAAATAAGTAGAATTCGTTTATGGCACTCACCGGCCGGTGCCGCGGCACAAATTTATCAAGTATAATTTTGTCAAATGTTATTTTTCATATGAAAATTTGTTATTTGTTTTTTGTCAAATGATCGGACACCCTTATTAGTAGGGTCCCGTTTTTACTCTTCAAGTTTCGAAAACTAAAAACACGTAGTTTATTTCTAAAGAAAAGCCCGGAAACGAATTGTATTTCTTCTAACTATACTTAATTCTTATTAGGTGTTTATTATTGACAGTTAATCAGTACTCTGGGTCCTAAGTTACTTAGTAAATAATATCGATATGACATCTTAACAACACTACCGGTCATAGAGTCATGGGATGGACGCGACAAATCAACCCGCGCTGCAATGGGGCGGCACCGCATCGACAGCGCTGATTTATAGCGAGCCGATATCGCACCCGCGTCCATCTCTAGCTGCGAATACTGCCTGTACCTACTGAAAAACAAAACATTATTTCCAGTTTACTTAAGATTTAGGAAAAATTATATGAGCTTTACTGAGACGGCACTTAGTATAATACCTTAAATACAACTTTCTTTACTAAACGTAGAGTCCTCTATATAACACCCATATAAAGTATTATAGTAGTAATATAGTTACACAATGAAAGTCTACATATAACAACTGCCCCTGCCATCCAAAATTAAATTAATGTAATTTTGAATAGCTCCTGCACGTTATCACAACACGAGACCCGAAAAGTGTGAAACTTTTCACTGATATTTTAAAATTCAAACGGTCCGGTTCGTGACATTAAATTTAACTTCTATTTGTAGAGGACGTTTAATCGGCTGTTAATGTTCGGTGAACGTGGTAAATCTCTGGTAATCCGGTGTAGAGCAAATATAGTTGAGAGGCTGATAAGGTGCGTCCGCCGCCTGGACGCGGGGCTAATGTCCCATTTGTATGATGATGTCCGCCCGCGGCCGATCTCGCCTCCCCACGGTGTGTGACGTTTCACGTGACCGCAAATATCGGCTTGTAAGTAGTTGTACCATTTGCAAGGTATTTTGATACGAACTTTCTTTGTTATCTTTGCAAGTTAAAGACTGCACCGGTAGCTCAGTGGTTACGATAGTTGCCTCTGAGATCTGGTGTTCTGGGTTCGATTCCCACCCGGGACAATTATTTGTGTGAACCACAAATAGTTGTTCTGAGTCTGGGTGTTCTTTGTGTCCGTGAAATGAATGTTTGTAAAGTCCCCCGCGACACAGGGATTTATTTCCCTAGTGCGGGAGTTGTCTTTAAAAAAAAAAAAAAAAAGTTACATACCATATTACTTTACAAGATGACCTGCAAAAAAATATTGATTAAAAGTTCGTAATCTTTTCAGTTATGCTAGATCACTAATAAGTTGAAAAAAGTAATTGTAGAATGATATCGTGTGAGGACGGGATGGAATATAAAATAGCTTCGTCGTACTATTCAAGAGTGTGTCTAATTTGTGGGATTCGTGGGATAACATCACTAAAAGTCGCCGCCTTACTGGATTTTGCCGTTACCCAGATATGGATATAAGGGAGAGTCCGTGACATCTAGGTTTAGAGTGATACGACATCTATCTGTAGGTATATATCTCTCTTATAGAACTGGTGGTAATCTAATTCTGTACGTCTATCTATACACTAACTGCCACACTGTAAATTTGCATTTCTTCAGACAAATTTTGGAGCCCGTTACCCCTTCAAAAATCATTTAATTAAAGATATTCACACTTATGATGAAGAAATCGAAATCTGCGCGGATAATGCAGCAGGTAACAGCATATAATATATATTTCTAATATATGTTATTACTTATCATTAATCGAATGCCCTAAATAGCTTCAGATAACTTACAACGCTCGGTATGTATTTTACGGACGGTGTCTAAAAAAGTACCCCAAAGCAAACAGTAGCGCCAATGTTTGCCTTTTTGTGCTAAAAAAATGAGCGGCGGAGGTCAGTTCATTTACATGGTAAACGTGCGCTTAGAATGTACCGTCACGCGCGGTCACTCGCTCACAAGACCTGCTATCAAGGACGGGATTTAGGATGGTGGGTACGCCTGGTGATAGCGTGCAATAAAAGTAGAACATGAAAACGTTTCATATCGTTAGAAAATTAACCCATCTCCAGGGGGAGTAATTATTTATTTATTTTATTTAAATCTTTAGCACAAAACTGTTCTTTGCGGACTTAACTTAATGCCAAAGGCATTCTCTGCGAGTCAACCGTAGATAATTAAGTAGCGATATGATTATGACTTCGCTAAAAGTGTCCTCATTACTGTAAGGTTATTATAATATATAATTCTACTATACGTGTGTATGTCACTGAACCCCTCCTAAACGGCTGGACCGATTTGAATGATTTTTTATGTATGCGTTTAGGTGGCGCCCTGGATGGTTTAAATTGCAGGACAACGTCTGTCGGGTCCGCTAGTATTCATATATAAATTGGCATACGCTGAAACCTTAGGTATTTTACAGACAATTTGACCAACAATTGCATTTGTATCTCTTAAATGAATCGAAAATTTATTTTGCAAATGTAACAGTCAAAATCTTGAAAAATTGTAAATTTTACCGCTAGAATAATATTGATAAACTTGGCCGACCGCTACACGCTTTAGAAACGAATGAGCATATATTTTTGCCAAACAAATTATTAAACTATTTTTGTCAGACAAAATTTTGACAAAAATACTTTAATTAATATTTTTAATTGTGTAAATGTTACGGCAAATATCCAAAAAGCTCTCCTTTAACGTTACTTTTAGCGTTTTCCTTCAACAAAAATAATTTCTTCATGCATAGTACCTAAACGTTTTAGCAAATACATTTTATCGAAGACTTAATAACTTTATTTACCTACATAATTAGCCCTGCGCTTTGTTTTAATGTTAGATATTATTTAGATACCTATACTTATACTGATTTTTAAAACCGACGGGGTGTTATAAGTTTGACGTTTCTGTCTGTGCGTGCGTCTGTGCGTGCGTCTGTGCGTGCGTCTGTGCGTGCGTCTGTGCGTGCGTCTGTGTGTGTGTCTGTCTGTGGCATCGTAGCTCCCGAACGGATGAACCGATTTTGATTTTGTTTTTTTTTTTGTTTCAAAGGTAAATAAGTCGGAAGTGTTCTTAACTATGTTTGATGAGAATCGGTCCAAGATGGCCTTGGCCTCATAATGGCGGAATATATATTTTTTAACTACTCTCTCCATATGGATATCAAATGAAAGGTCTTGAATAATAGAATAATGTAGGTACACTATACTGAAAGGGAATGAGTAGTATTAACTAACGAGATGAAATCTAAAAACGCGAAAAATATTCATTAATTTCGTTGGGGGTTTTTAAATTTAATATTTATGACTATTTATATACTGAATTCAGGAAAGCTTTTAAAAGTTTTTCATTTAAATTAGTATTGGTATGGGTTATTATGCGTTATTACAGCGTTAGTTAATACGATTTTCTAAAACAACTTTTCTTTTTGCAACAAGATCTACTTAAGTATATTCTACACGCGTAACAGATGGACAATTTTAATAAAACCTTGCGGTCTCCGTCATATTCGTTGTCACATGTATTTCATGAAGAGGGTACCTATACTTACGCAGGTGTCGGGAAATTAATCACGCTCTTACTTTACACAGCTTTGTGTTAATTGTTACCGTTCTCCAAATTGTATTACGTAAGTACATTTTAATTATACTATATTTTCATTCAGAAAGTTTAGTATAATCATATAGAAAAGTAACAACCTCCGTGGCGTAGCGGTTTGATTTTCGCTTTAAGACTCTTTGGTCGTGGGTCCTATACTCACGTCGCGCGTCGGGAAAGACGTACCTATTTATGAAGAATCTATGATTTCTTTTTGGGTCTGGTTGGTTAAGGGACTACCCTCCGTGCCTCGGACAGCACCTTAAGCCGTTGTTCGTTGGTTTGTTATAAAGTGATCTAAAACAAATGTATCTTTACCAGGGAACTGGCAGCAGCCTCGCTCTGGGTATTACCTACGACATAATACCTACTGCGGTCACTAACTCGCCTGCCTGTGACTATGGCAAATCCTATCCGGGTTGATGATCGTGATGACGATATTTATAAAATACCTTTTTATATATGGCTTATCAAAAAGCCATGTCAAAAAATAATGCATATCTATTTCTTTAGTTGTGGGTATTAAATCCAGTGTGTATTGCAATTTAGTTATAGAAATAAAATCTTTCATTTAAAAGTATTGTCATCTTGTACAGTCAACAGCAAAAGTAGATAATCAAAATCACAAATTCAACACGAATGAACGGAGTCAGCGTCAGAACTTTGAGTGACTCAAAAGTATTTGATTGTAAATTATACCAAAAATTTACTACTAGTAACTACAGCTGAACACGAATATATGGCAGCTGTACTAGTAGTATCTAAATGTTTGTTTTTTCTAACAACTTCGACGCCACACAATACTGACGCGAACTCCGTTCATTAGTATTGAATTTCTGATTTTGATCGTCTACTTTTGCTGTTGACTGTACTATGATTTAACTAACGTAATTTACATTTCCTGCGTTTCATTACAGCAATGCTTAAATTCAAGTTACTTGCATAACACAAAGTAGGTAGAAGTGGCGGTAATAACTCGAGCTGACGATAATTTAATTTAGCGTTGATGGTGTAGCGAATGAGTCGGCGGTAAGAGTGCGTCATTAGCGGTTATCACTTCATTCCGGATGAAAAAACTTCAACAGCCCTCCGGTCCGCTCTCACGTGCGCTTTTGATTTATTAATTTTCACCTTCATAAATATGGTGCGTGACTACATAATGAACTTCCCGTCATCGTGACAATCTTGTGCAAGATTAACTATTAATAATTGATTTTTAGTTTATAAGTCGAAGTTAGTATATATGAAAAAAACACGTGACTTATAAAATCAAATAATAACTGTCGATCTTTGGATCGTTTTCACGCAATCTTTTCCAGTTTTCCATCTTAGAAAATTATAGAGTGATGCCAGGCCGCGATGGTAGGTACATACGGTAACTGCGACATGAGGGCGATTTGTGAAAACCAATTCATATTAACAGAAGCGAATCAAGCGAAATCTATTTGTTCGAAGCGTCGACGCCGTGCGTTTCTGCCATAGCAGAACAGTCTTATTAAGGTCTAAGTAGTGAAGATGGCGATATCGGATATGTATCTATAATGTTCTTGTCCATTACCCTAAAGCCTACCAAAATGCTAATTTCCTTCCGCTCCGTTGATAGGCACTTATAATTATATTTGCACCAGACCTATTTCATGAAAAGCCAAACTCAGGAGATCAGCCAATTACGCATAAATACTGATGCCACGTTTATTCCGTTACTCTCGTAATCCGGTGGAACGGCGTATGACCCAACTAGCTAAGCTAAGCTAGCTTTACGAGGTATGGCTAAGTCACCACCAATTTACTGACTTCCGACTATTTAGTACTAAAAACTTTTTTAGTCAGTTACGGTTATACAAATAAGTACCTACTAAAATCTAGATCAATGTGGAAATCTGCTCCAATTAAGAATTGCTTAAATCATATTCCTCCTTCTTTATTTTTTACTACCTATCCGTTTCCGATTATCTTATAATTATACTAACTATTGAACAGTTAAGGCTTAACGGATAGTAGACGGACGAAAAAGGCACGAGTTGTATATACATTTTATAGACTAGTATAAGCACCGAGGCTGCTTTGAGAGTGCAGAGTCAGCTTTACGAGCGATCGATAGGCACGCATCTCTGCCTATACAATGGATTTTTGTTCCTGCACTTCACTGTTATGAAACATTGAAAATTTCATTTCATAATACTACAGAAACATAGCTTTTAACTGGGTAATTAATAAACTTTGTTGTATTCTGAATATTTATCAGAGATATTTTTTCAAAGATTCAAAAAGGTTTATCTGATTACTACAGACACAAATTGTCTATTGACTTTTATTGGGTTGACTTTCAAATTTAATATTAATTAACTGCTTTTAATGACTGCTAAGATTACATAGACTAACGACGAGCTCCGTAGCTTAGCGGTATTTGGCTCGCTTTAAATCTCGGAGGTCGTGGGTTCGATCCCCACGCCGGACAGAAAATCTTTGTGTAAATTCTAAGATTTCTTTCCGGGTCTGGTTGGGTGAGGGACGACTACCCTCCGTGCCTCGAAAAGCAAGTTAAGCCGTTTGTCCCAATTGTTATAATATTTGATACCAACTTAGTTTTAAGTGATTAAGTATATGAAATTAGTTAAGTGTTTCTTAACAAAATATTTCAGTAACATAGTTTGCTAATATACCTTGTTAATTTTAATGCATGTCGTGGCAACTTGTAATTGAAACAGCACTATTGCTTGAGCCACTTATAACATTGTATGATCCTTTCCAGAGTGTATGTTTTGTAAGTTGCCCTATTAATAAATAAATAAATAAATCATCTATAATAATCGTATATCAAGGAACGGGCAGCAGCGTTTCCTTGAGTGGTACAACATAGTACTGCGGTAACCAACCCGTTTGCCAACCGTGGTGACTACCCTCTCTCGGGAGGAGGCCCATGTTCAGCAGTGGACGTTATACGGTCTGATGATGATGATGATGAAAACAACATAATATATTTTTCAATAAACAAAATAAACGTCAAATTCTTTTATTTGTTATTGAGGTTAATTTTGTTTATAAAAAAGAACATGCGCAACCCTCGAAAGAGGTGTTGCTATTGTCATCATGCTTGACAGGTGGATTGGTGACGACAGTATCATGTACATTATATACAACACAAGTATACGCTACTTTCCGTTACCTGCTTCACGATTGTCATTGATGATGTAGGTATACGACCTATTATGACGTACGCGAGCACCGTGTTCGCTCATACCGCGTCTAGCATCCGCATACGGCTTACAAACTGTTCAAAGTAGATTCACTCGACGTGCCACCGGGGCACCTTATTTTGCAAACAATTCAGTTGCACAAAACTCCCTTAAAAAATTAAATGTCCAGCGAACACCCTGAGCCGAGGTCCAAATCCCACATGGCACGCCCTCTAGCGCAGGTTGCTTAGTTTGTAGTTTTTAAAATAGCAAAAGCCTCGTGGCTAACTACATATATCCGTCCATTGATATTATGACAATTGGGACCAACGGCAAGAGCTTTCCGAGGCACGGGGAGCCCTTCAATCAACCAGAAATAAATGTTTGATTTTTTTTTACCGAAGTAAGAAATCCACAATCTCCGAGATTTGAGGAGAAGGAGGAAGTTGTATCTTACAAGGACAGCTAGAGATAGTGCAGTACCTACTTGCCGTCGCGCCGTCATATTGCCGACCCTTTCACCTTCTCCCGGTAAGCTCTGTTCATGGTGAGTAGCCTACGCACAGAACACAAAATTAATCGATATTTGCCTGTGAGGTATATGTACCATTACCATTATGTTATTTATAAAAAACAACTCCCACACTTGTGAAATAAATCCCTGTGTCGCGGGGGTTTCAACAAATTAATAATTCCATCCACAGAACACATTAGGGTCGAAATCAAACCTAACACCAAGTGGCGTAGCGTTTTAATATTTTAAATTTCGCGCGTACTTTTATTTCTATTTTCAACAATGCACCATTATGTGCATAAAATATGTGAATATTTCGTACTTTATATTCGTTCAGAATTTTGTTTAAGATATTTTTTATACATTTTATTCATTACGTTAGATATTAGATCATTGGAAATTACATTTTTATGAATATCATATGAAATTCACACATGTTACAGTACCATTCCTATTTAAAATTAACTTTATGAAGATTTGTGGTATAGATATGTACGGTAAATATATTTTGAGGAGCTATTGGATATTGGAAATGTGTGCATAGTAATTTTCTTAGGCTTTTTTAAACAAATGTCTTCAATCAGAACAATCAAAATATGTATATACTATATATAGTATATACTCAATTAATAAAATGAATTCATGTTTTTATCCGCCCCTTTCAAAATTATTTAATATCGATTGTAATTGATGTCGGTAAATTTTATGATTTTGCACATTCACATACCTAGCTTCAATTCAACGTCAAAAATAATCAAATGTCAAAATACTGTGATGGATCTGTGAATTGTTTGTTTGTAAGAAAATCTCATTAGAAAGTATTCAGCAGCTATCAAAATTATACATTAAACATAAATTTCAATCGACAGCTATATTGTAATTAATCCAAATGACATCTTCTCAGTGCCATTGTGGCATTATTCATCTAAGTGGTTAGCCTTGAAGTAGATGTCACCTATTAGTTAGACGAGTGTTGTTTATTCTACAATTTAGTTATAATATTAGTCGCATATTTACGATTATATGGCTTTGTCATTTAACCTATGGTTTAAGACGATACGGAAGAGGCATGTTTTATCTAAACTATCGCGGGAAAGGTGCAGGTTTAGTTGTAATCAGCTGGATCTGCCTAGCAGTGCTTTGCGCCGCATCTACGTTGCCCTGTGATAAGACACGGCGCGTGTTCACCGAGTCCAGCGGAGTCATCACCGATGGACCTACAAACTCTAATTATACACAAGTTAGTTGCACTTGATATCTGAAGGTGACAATGTTGAGAGGGCATACTAACAATTAACTGCATCTGTGTCTTATTGTAGGATTCACATTGCGAATGGCTCATCAAGGCAGCTAATAAAAGTCAATACATCACATTGAGTTTTATTCGTATGGGCACAGAGTGTTCTTACGATTATGTGTTTGTATATGACGGAGATTCTTTTGATGCACCATTACTTGGAAGTTTTAGTGGTAAAACTGAGCCTCAAAATGTTACCGCTTCCAGTGGCTTTGTAAGTATTATTATGATATTCCTTCAATAATTAATTGATAAATCTCTACAAATAATTTTATTAATAATATTTTAATATACACTAAGTACATATAATTATTTTAAATAAATAAATTTTATTATAACTCAACTTCTTTTACTAATGATTTATTTCCGTACTAGAATCTCCTTTACATATTAAGCAGTGTTGTTATATGTACAAGAAAAAAATTTCAATGCACCTCCAATGTCATTGAAGTTAGTCTGTATTGACAAAAATACTGTGTCCTAAGTAATTAAAAACATTCAAGAACTAACGTAACATAATAACTAATAAGTAACAATTATGGTTGCAGATGTTAATATTATTATACAGTGACACTAACTATGTACTGGATGGTTTCCGAGCCACATATGCGGTGCACAATTGTCCCAACAACTGCACAGGGCGGGGACTATGTGTCTCAAACAAATGTTTTTGTGCCGGTAACTGGGGAAGTGCTGACTGCAGTATTGAATTGTGCCCTAACCAGTGTTCCAGCAATGGCAATTGTAAAGGGGACAGATGTGTTTGCAAGAAGGGGTATGTATTGGATATACAACTTGTTGTAGTTTAATTTAACACTTTTACTTTTACAAGGTATTGAGAGTGACAGAATTTCACTATTCACAATTTTCTAGTCATAATTAACGCAAGTTGTGTGTCTTAGATTTTTGAACCACTAAATCATTTTTATAATTATTATCTTTAAAAGAAAATGCCTAAATTTGTAGTAACTGACCTTCAGGCATTGTATACTAATAAAAGAAATATATAGAGGTTATTTGTAGTGTAAAAATAATTACACATGACAATTACACATCACTACAGTTTTAAGCATATGTTCAATGTCAAGTATAACTATAAACTTGAGATGTCCAAAGGTATTGCAATAATGCATATATTTATAAAAATAAATTAAAAATGGCTAAACTGAGCCCATGTAAAGAGTGTCAATCCCTTTTCAAGGGCTCAGGTTAACCTATTTTTGTTTATTTGTAATTAGTTAGGGTGTGAAGAATGTTGGTATTTGTATATTATTGTTGTGAGAAACCCAATAAGATTTTGATATAATAATATAACAACTCTTTATATTCTGACTAGCTTCCCGCGCGCGGTTTCACCCACGTATCGCCCGTTCCCGTGGGAACTCAGGGATAATGTAGCATTCTAATGATAAAAGAATTATCAATATCCAACCAGCTGTTTTTGATACTCATTTAAACTATAGATTTAGCCAAGTGCGAATGTATACACATCTACTGAATACTTTAATTTATTTCATAGATAACAAGAAAAAACATTGTCTTTCAGTAGTTTTTTTTGGGTTTGAATTTAATGTAATTTTAATTATATCGATTTTTTTTTGTCATTAATTAGGGGGTTTTTTAATCTCAGTCTTAGTGTCATTATCACTTTCTATATCAATTACAATAGGTACCTATTTCTATGATGGCTACTTCATTGGCTAGATTGGCAAATTACACTTGATACCTTGTTATTTACTATCAAGGTAATTGTATGACTGTAATGTGCAGGTTTTCTGGTGAATCATGCTCCCTAAAGAAAAATGACAAGGAGGGCAACAGTTGGCATTGGCTATCTCATACAGAAAGTGGTATGAGTAAAAGAGCTGCACACACTGCTGTTTATGTCAACCATACTGATTCATTATATGTGTTTGGTGGATATGATTTGAACAAGGTGCTGGGTCTATTAGAAGTATATAAGTAAGTATGATATAAACATATTACGTGGCAATTCTTAGTTGTATTGTTTGAAGGACAAGTACAATCATTAGTGTGACTTATGGGCTGATTTCTATTTAGGGTCCCGTACCCGAAGGATAAAAACAGGATCCTATTACTAAGACTGCTGTCTATCTGTTACCAGGCTGTATCTCAAGAACCGCGATAGCTATGCAGTTGAAATTTTCACAGATGATGTGTGATGATTCCTATTGCCGCTATAACAACAAATAATAAAAATAAAATAAAATAAATATTTAAGGGGGGCACTCATACAAAAAACTTCTTTATTTTGGCCCTTTTTTGCTCGATATCAATAAGGGCAACAAGTAGAGGCTTGAAAATGGTACGGAACCCTTCGTGCGCGAGTCCGAATCGAACTTGACCAGTTTTTTAATAAATGCTTTAGCGATTGTTTTTATAAATAATCAGCCGCTGCCCGCAACTATGTTCGCTCAAAATTAGGATTTTAAAACATAACAATGAAAGTCCTGTCTACATTTGTATTACCGTTTTTGAGGTTTAGCATTAAACACGGACAAACAGAAAAAGAACAGAGAGCAAACAGAAAATAAATAATAACAGATTTTAAAAGTATGATTAAGGATTTCTTAATCAGGAAATAATACAATATCTAACCTAAATTACCTACAAATGATTATTCTGATCATTCTGATGATTTGATTCATAATTAATTTTTAATTACAAGAAACTGACGCATCTAATCTAATTAATATCGTTTTATTTTAATAGGTTTTCTACTAGTCAATGGTATGATGAAAATGGAAAAGTTTTGCGTCGATATCCGACAAATGAGGAAATTGATAAGTCTTTATTGGCATTATTTACGAAGGTAATTATTTTCGATGTAAAAACAATTGTTTTTTTTTAAATATGAAAACCAAACTTAACATCTCATAAGATCGACTGTAGTAAATTTTGTTACCTACAATAAAATTGCAATATTATTATTTCTAGGGAAATGTTGATGGGAGCTGGCAAACAAGTAATCAGAACTCAATATTTAATTTACTCTTATCGTCGTTTTCGAATAAGACAGCATTACCTCTCATGTTCTCCCAAACTTCCACTCCATACTCCGAGAGCTATTTACATTTTACGGAGCAACCGGAAGTTTTAAGTAGTACCATTTCAACGAATACGACAAAACCTGAACCTAGATATGGCCATTCAGCGTGCGCTTTCGGTGCCGGTTTCGTATTGTATGGAGGAAAATTGTCCGACGGAACTCTCTCTTCTGAACTATGGATGTATGACGTCGTATCCAACATCTGGACCCAAAGAGCTGTCAACTCTACTTTTACACCTCCTGGTCTGACTCGACACACTTTAACAGCCGTAAGAGATGAATTATATCTGTTCGGCGGAAGCACTGTCGATGGGGAATTTTCCTCAAGGTAAGTCATTAGATATAATTGAATTCAATTTGATTACATTTGAATTTATAAGTAAGTAACTGTTTGTTTCCTTCCTTTGATTGTTTGCAGCATGTACAAGATCAAGTTGGAAGATGCGAACACAGAATCTTGGGAGAGGGTCCAAGTGAGAGGCGGGAAGGAGCTCGATGTGCGAGTTGTGGCACACACTGCGGTGTTTCATCCGCATACTAACTCGATATTGGTCTATGGAGGTGTGGTTGCCAGCGTTGCGAGGTAATCAAATAGCATATTAAAGGGATTACTAGAATATCAGTGGCGAAGCTAGCTCTCGAGGGGTTCCGTATCAAAATTTGATAGGAGGCTACTTCATCCAATTTAAGTGTAGCGCTACGGACAAATAGTTCTAGAGCTCATTAGCATAAAGTCGGATGTGCCATTATACGTCAGAAACATTCGTCGTATGTGCCTTTATCGTAAACTGGCACTTTGGTCGTACCAAATGTATCTGAAGTATAATATACATCCGTGCTTATGCTTCTGAGGTCTAGAGTTTAAGAGTGTCATTCTGGATAATACTACGAATTTATGGTTATACATTTTCGAGGTCTCTTGGTACCTGGGGCCCCACATTATTGATACGGCGGTTGCTACGCCCCTGACAAATAAAATTCAATATTCAAGTAAACAAACTATACTGTTTTCCACAGGTTTTCGAAGCTCTCAGATAGAATGTTTGCATTTGATATAGACTACAAACATTGGAGTGAAATACATTATCCAAGGGCACATTTACGTGATACCTACGTACCGCGCGAAAGGGCATTTCACACCTCCACGATAATTGGTATGTCCGCAAATATTTATTATGTTTTACCTAAATAACAATCTTTACGCAACTCACATAAATAATTGGTCTCGCGCGCTCAACTATATACCGCACTAACTTAAATCATAGCTCCTTAAATGCGACAACTTAATATTATAAGACACTGTACTAATGGTATATGATTCCGATGTTCTTTTTATTTTACACAGCTTTAATACGCAAACTGGCATATTGCTTCGATTATCACCGAAATTTATTAAAACTTTCGACACGTATTCCTTGTACAGACCGTGACTGGCTCGGGTACTATTTTTTGCCGCATTTGTTGCAAGGAAGACGGTGGTATCTAGTCGATACCAATCATTTATCTAAATTACGCCATTAGTTCTGTTAAAATCGCATTTTTTTACAGGAAATTATTTGGTCGTGTTTGGTGGGTACTCCCATCGTCACAATCGAGAAGAAATCTGTTACGATGGTCAAATGTACATTTATCATCTGGGTTGCCATGCATGGATACCGCTCGATGTTTTGGGGAAAGTTCGCAAATTTTATCCTAAAAAGCAAGGAGTGTTCGCCCATGCCGCAGCGTTGAGACCGCCATCTACTTTGTTAATAGTAGGAGGTTATCATGGGAATGTTAATGGTAAGTGTGTTAAGTTTTTACCACATTGCTAATTCTGTAATACAGAAGCGAATTATCAATAAGACAAACTAGGCACGTGCATAGGGGCGCGCGGGCGAAATAGACGCTAGAACAGTAACTGTAGTTGAGGCCGCTATAAGTCGGAATAAAGAAATGCCAGCTCCAAATTGGAGAAACCTCTAGCATACATTTAGTAACGCCAACACCGGTGATCAAATTTTTACTAGTGCTAGTTATTTATAAAATAAGAACGCCGATGAAATGCTTGCCTACGGCGCTCTCAACGTTTAATCCGCCTCTGCTGTAAAAATCCTTACTATTATTATTACTTAGAAAGTTTGTGAGTATGTGCAGATGGATGGGTGTTTGTTTATTAAACTCTTTCTACGAACGGAACGGTTTTTGCCGAAATTGTACCTAGGGATAGTAACATATAGGCTACAATACATCACCCTACGACAAATTCAAGTCCCACAGGGGACGCCCTCTTGCGTAGGTTGCTTAGTTTGTAGTTTTTAAACAATTTATTAGTCTGGAGCTCTGCTCGCATTTATGCCTAGTGAAGTAGCAAAAGCCTTCTGGCTAACCACATAATGTCCGTCCGAAGAAACAAAAAACACTTCACGACTTACTGGAACAGAGTATAGTCCAAGAGATGCGCTTGTGATGAATATGAAGGTAATCCGCCAGTATTATTATTTGTCGGAATTTTCTTTCAGGTGATCTTTTAGCCTATGTAGTACCAAGTTGGCAAGCAGGTATAACAAATACTCATCCAGAAGCAGCATGCAAACGACATCGCTCTCAACCTGAGTGTCTTGCGGATCCTGAGTGTGGGTGGTGTTCTGCAGACGATGTATGTGTTAATCTATACTAATATAAATTAAATAGTTTGTTCGTTTTTTTGTTTGAACGCGCTAAGCGCTATGCTATGTACAAGGTTTATGCAACCGACATCGAAACGATTGTTTCAAAGAAGAATCAACCAATGAGTGCCCGCCCGCTTAATCGCGTGAAAAATGTCAAGTATTGAAATGACATTTTGTCTAGTCCCTCTGGTACGATTTGAAACATTATTTCATATGAAAGTCCAACCGTGCGGGGCAACCTAGCACTATGTTTATTCCCATTGTAACCACTTTAGATTTTACCAGCCTAGTAAAGAAACACGTAATTAATATTTAGTATATTATAAATGCCCTAACCATCTAAAACTAGTAATAATGCGTCCAATACGTCCTTACTAATATTTTTTTCCGCCATCGGATAACTTTTATCGTAGTTTTAATTTGACAGTTTATTTTTAATCTTAAAACACTCTAACATTAAAAAAAGACATTATTAAAATACCTAATATTAACGAGGTTAATAAACATGGATGTATTGGCAGCTTACGGTCGTTATGTTGTTTTTACAGTCATGTTATGGCAGAACAATAGGGTCTAATTGCACCACCAATCTACAATCAATTCGTTGCGGAGGTATATGCCCAGCGCTGGGCGACTGTCACTCGTGTCTGATCCACGGCCCCCCACAAGCCAACCCGAACTCCACGCGCGCGCCGCTACTGTCTGTGAGCACCAAGCTCGGTCTAGACCAATGCAACTGGTGCGTGCAGAACGCGAGATGTCACCATAAAGACGGTAAATAAATTGACTTATATGTTGTCGTGTTCTTCTACTACGAACCATTTACATTGTTTATCTATTTCATCTTACAGATAGTTACGGCGTTTGTGGAGAAGACACACCGTCAGAGAACCCCGGATGGTGGGGCACGACGGGAATAGAAATTACTACGCCGGACAAATGTAAAATAGAAGACAAACGACCGGGTCTCACGTTCCTTAGGTACCAACAACCTGCAGATTGGAATCACCCTGACGGAGTGTCCGTGGTGAACGCGACTACAGTAGACTGGGGGACGTCTGGAAGTAATAATATGCTGAGTGGACCGAGCGAGGCTCGGTTACGGGGCTGGTTGCACATCCCACAGTACTGGAACGGCACGGGCGAAACGTTGCACATTTGCGCCGGATACTCCAACATATCGCTCGCGCTGGGAGATCACGGGTCCATAGCCAACTTGACGGCGCAACCCTCCGCTTGCTCTCTCGTCGACTGGCCCACCCTGTTCCCCGGCCGCCTCGCGGTGGACATGCACGCTAACGATTCCTTACACACAGGCTTATATCCATCCCATCACCATGCCAAAATGGAATTACTTCACAACAAATCGCAGGAAAGCGCAAAGGTAGGGAACGTAACGTTTTCTATATTTCCATAAAAATTACACGTCACATTTGTTCATGTATTTAGATAATTACAATGACTTTTTCAGGTGTTCACATTTGAATTTTTGGAGCCATACTCTGACGGCCAATGCTCTAAATACGACAACTGTCTCCTGTGCCTGTCGGACGCGGCGTGCGGCTGGTGCGAGCTGACGAGCCGCTGCGAGGCGCGCGCCGCGGACGAGCGCGCGGCGTGCGCGGCGGGCGGCGCGTGGCGCTACCTCACGCTGCAGCCCGCCGCGTGCCCCAACTGCTCCAACCACATCAGCTGCGAGCGCTGCCTGGCGGCCGCCCGCTGCGAGTGGTGGGCGGACGAGGCGCGGTGCGCGCGCCGCGGCCGCGCCGCCGGGGCCGTGCTGGCCGCGGCGCAGTGCCCCCAGCCCTGCCGCCTGCGCGACGACTGCGAGAAGTGCCTGGACGAGCGCGGCCGCTGCGTGTGGTGCGAGGCCACGCGCCAGTGCTTCAGCTTCAGCGTCTACACCAGCGAGTACCAGTTCGGCCTGTGCCGCGAGTGGCTCGACCGCGCCAACTCGCCCCCCGACGACGCGGCGCGCAAGCCCGGCCAGTGCAAGTCGTGCCGCCGACACGCTCAGTGCTCCGCCTGCCTGCGGAGCATGGGCTGCGGCTGGTGCCACTCGCACGAGAACCCCATCGACGGGGCGTGCACCGAGGGAGACTTCTCGCGCTCGCACGTGGACTGCGCCGCCGTGCTCAACGTGACGCAGGCGGACGCCGGCTGGGCCTACGCGCAGTGCCCCGACGTGGACGAGTGCGGGCTCGGCCTGCACGACTGCCACGAGAACGCCATCTGTAACAACACGCACGGCTCGTACACTTGCAAATGTAAACAGGGATACATCGGTGACGGAAAAAAGAGTTGTATGCGCACTTGTTACAACAACTGCATTCATGGATATTGCCTGGGGGCCCCTCAGTACAAGTGTAATTGCGACTTGGGATGGACGGGTGCAGACTGCTCCATAAATTGCGGATGTCACAATCACTCCACTTGCAGAACGGGCGTCGGAAGGTGCGACGAATGTCAAGATTGGACGGAGGGAGAATTTTGTGAGTCGTGTAAGCCGGGCAGCCACGGGAACGCCACCGCCGGGCAGGGCTGTCGGCGCTGCGACTGCAACGACCACGGCGACGAGACGCGCGGCGTGTGCGACGTGGCCACAGGGGAATGTATCTGTAAGGACAACACCGAAGGACTGAATTGTGAACGATGTAAACCTAAATTTTACGGAGACCCGAGACATGGTGGTCGATGCTACTATCAATGCGAACCTAGGGGAATGCTCAATGCGACCGAAACCGAAGGAATAGGTTCTTATAAAACGGATCCTGACATAAAGTCGATTGGACCTTCGAAAGAATGCCTATGGATTATATCCGCCGATGAAATAAATGATGCCATAATTCAATTTACTATAAACGCTTCAACATTTGATGTGCCATGTGACGAAAATGCAGTATATGTGTACGACGGCCTCGGCGGGGTGCCGGATTTAAGCAACAACCAACAGAGCCAATTACTAGGTGTGTTCTGTAACGGTGCTTCTTCGGGCGTTGTAGAAGCTCGTAGCGGCAATTTAACTGTCCACTACAAACAAGGCCTACCGGAACAAGGTTTCGAGGGTGTGTACAAAGTACTCGCTTGCGACGGCTATTGTGCGTGGCCTAGAGTTTGTAACAAAAGGCATTGCACTTGTCGCCAAGGTTATGGAGGTCCGAATTGTGATGTAGAGATATGTCGAAACAACTGCAGCTTGACGATCAGCGCCGGCGTGTGTGATGTTAGCTATGGCAGGTGTCTGTGTAATGAGGGATTCGGTGGTGACGATTGCTCAATTAAACTAGATAAAACACAACTCGTGTTTACAGAATTATTTAACTCTGAATTTTTGTCGGATGGCTTAGACCATTTAAGGAAGACGTTACCCCGATTCGGCCATAGTTTGGTAGCCGATAGACGAGGTTTATGGATGTTCGGTGGATATTCTCTTTCCCACGGACCATTAAACGATATACGCTTTTTCGATACGAAGAATAACACTTGGATGCAAGTTACAGTAGAAGCTACCCCTGACGCCAAAATGCCAGAAGGTCGATATTTTCATGCAGCAGAAATTTATCATTCCAAACAAAATATTTATATTTATGGCGGCCTAAGTTTACAAGAGAAAACCGGTCAAAACAAAACACTCGGCGACTTCTGGCAGTTCAGTCTGAAAGACCAAAGATGGGGAATTATACAAAACAGGGATAAAAATGAACACCCTCCGGCTCTGGCGGGTCATACTTTGACTTTACAGAAATATCAAGATTATGAAAGTTTGGTGCTGATAGGAGGGTTTTCTCTAGAAGATGGTTTTATGGCTGATACTTGGGAGTTCGATCTCGATAACGAGAAATGGATTAAACTTAAAGCTGAAGGAGCTCGGCCATCAGGAATTATAGGCCATAGTACAGTATATCATGTGCCATCACAAAGTCTGTATGTTTATGGAGGTATTCTATACTCATTCAATGGAACAACTCTGTCTAATAAGTTGTTCTCATTTCACTATCCCACCAAGAAATGGAGTGAGTTGCCGACATTCCCCAGTTTAAATCATTTTTATGAAAACTTGCCACAAGCCACATATTTACATTCCGCAGTCACTACAAATGACTACATGATCATTTTTGGAGGAAGAACAGATCCCGACAATAGATCTGATTCTCTCATAGCGTATGTTTACACTTGCAATCAATGGGTTCGACTTGTAAAAGGTTAGTAGCACTGTCGTTTTTACTGACCATACTTGTATCTTATTTTGATTACAATACCTTCATTAAATCTTTTCAACTATTTTCAGGTGTTAGTATCGTAGGCCACCCACCGCCTCCGACAATAGCCCACGCGATGGCCATAGACGTAGAAACTGAAAACGATGGCTACATTTACATAATAGGCGGGTGGACAGGAAGCGCTCACTGTCAAGTCACGAGAATCTCTCTGCCAGAAGATCTTTGTTCACTATGGAGTTCTAATAAATTGGACTGTCGCAGTCACATGGGCTGTAGTTTCTGTAGTGCTGGCAATTATACGAAATGTTATTCTGTGGACAAACCGGGATGCGAAGGTAGCGACAGGGTGTCCACTAATTCTGGTGCGGCTTGTGATGCTGAACTCGTGTCCAGGCGTGCTTGTGAGAACTTCACCACATGTACTTCGTGTTTAGCCGCGTGGCCAATGTACCCAGAAAACAAACCTGCTTGTAGGTGGTGTGAATCCTGTGCGGCTGCTGTTGGTAAGTGTTCTTTAAGTTTAATGTTAAATTAGATCTGTTTAGGGTTCCGTACCCGAAGGGTAAAAACGAGACCCTATTACTAAGACTTCGCTGTCTGTCTGTCTGTCTGTCACCCGAGTTCGCAAGAACCACGATAGCTAGACTCTTGAAATTTTCACAGATTGCCGCTATAACAACAAATACCAAAAAATAAAATAAATATTTAAGGGGTGCTCCCATACAACAAACTTTTTGCACTTGTTTGCTTGATATCAATAATGGCAACTGGTAGACGCTTGAAAATGGTACGGAACCCTTCGTGTGCGAGTCCGACTCGCAATTGACCAGTTTTTTTATATTTACTACATTCCGGCGCGAGGTTTAACCCGCGTTACTCCCATTCCCGTAGAAACTTCATCATTAACCTATAGCCCTGCTCCAGAAATGGGCTATCTGACACTGAAATTATTTTCCAAACCAGACCATAAGTTCTTTAGATTATCTCGTTCAGCTTTATATATGAATTAGTATAGATAATTACTCAGTTAATCTTCTTAATGTTTCTAGGTGAATGCGTGCCCACGGATGAATCTTGTACTAGTATGAAATGTAATGCTGGTACTACTTACATCAGTGAAGTCGATTACTGTCCCGAACTGAGGTGTGCGGCTTCGGATTGTAATAAATGTGTCTCTTCTAACGACTGTACATGGACGAGGCACGCCGTCAGAGAGGGTTTGTTTAAAGATAGAATAAGACATTTTATGATGATCATCATCTTCAGCCCGTACAACGTCCAATGCTGAACATGGGCCTCCTCCCGAGGGAGGGTTTTTGAGCAGTATTATATTGTAACACACAAGGAAACGCTACTGCCCGTTCCCTGGTATACGATTATTATAGATGATGTTATAACAATCGTCACCAATGGCTTAACGTGCTTTCCGAGGCACCATCCAGACTCGGAAAGAAATCTTAGAATTTACACAATGATTTGACCGCCGAGATATAAAGCGAGCCAAATACCGCTACGCTACGGAGGTTCGATGATTTGATTTTAATGTTTTGTTCCTAGGACAATCGACAAGGATAGCTGAAGAATCTTTAGAGCTTTTCAATTGGACGTGCACGTTAATAGAAGAACCCGGTCGAACTAGCCTGCGGGCCACGAAGAACGAAGAGTGTCCGAGCAGATGTCATACGTACGATGACTGTCAATCGTGTCTGAGCTCGGACGGGGCGGAAGGCGGGTTCGCGGAGTGCCGGTGGGCCACGTATTTGGGAAAATGCATCTCGCCTGCTTACCAGCCGGTACTGTTTTATTTTAAGTTTTTTTAGTTACCGAGAAAATATTTTATCATAAGTAAAAAAAAAATCTTACTAACAATCAATCTCACTACATGGCTGTCATGTCAAAGAGAGTACAAAACGAATATCAGACTATTAGGCTGACCCCACGTTTGGCGTGTGCGTTCCACGAGTGTGTGAACGACGCGAACAACACGAGCGCCAACTCCCGCCCTCGTTACCCGCTACCCACGATGACATGTGACCACGCTCAAGAAATGCACCCGCCCCATGTGGGGTCAGCCTTCTAAACATATAAAATAATAGTTGACCCGCGCGGCTTCATCTGTCTAATGGTGTTTAGTTCCATTTCCAAGTCCGAGCCAATTCCCATGGCCATGCCCATGCCATAAATCTGATTAAATAATATTTTCGCAGGTATATTGCGCGGGCGGTGTATGCGGCTTAGTCCTGGGCAAGGCAGAGCGGGGCAAGTGCCCGGCTCCATGTGGCACATTCGAACAGTGCGCCGAATGCTTACACCATTCTCATTGCGGCTGGTGCGCCCGAGACCAAGCTAATGGCGATGGCGTGTGTTCCGAAGGTTCTATAGACACGCCACTGGACTACTCGCAGCGAACCACCTGTGCCGCTGTTTATAACGCGGTGAAACAAACCAATGATACGGAGGATGACTTTTCATGGCACTATACAAGATGCCCGCCGGAGAATGAGTGCGAGAACGGACATCACCAGTGTAAAGCTGATTCAGAGGTGAGTTTACTATTTATCCACGTGTATTTACTGCAGATAAGACTGCACCGGTGATTCAATAGTTACGGTAGACGCTTCAGAGACATCCGGAACAGTTATTTGTGTGAACCATACATAGGTGTTCCTGTCTTATTCTTTTTTTATTATAAATGGAGACGGGGTCTGTTTGGGGGCTATATACACACCATGTGATGCTTCTGAACTTGTGCAGTCGTGTATAACGCGGTAAAGCGAACCAATTTTAAATGGAGAATCATTCAATCAATCATTGTATGAATAGATCACCTATGTAAAGCTGGCTTTTAGTATGTTAGATTGCCATAAGTAACTAATTTTGTGTAAATTTTCTCGTATAACGTACAAAAGGCCTTCGGATATACATAGGTGTTGGGGGCAAGGGGTACTTATGGAGCAAAATATATATCTATTAAATGACCATGGATTGCATAATTGCAACACTTGCCTTGAAATGGCACTAAGTTAAGCAAAGTATAAATTATAGCTACTAACTACTACTAATTACTCGTTGTAATTACATTAGTTCATTAAACTCATCAAGGAAAAGTATTCACTAGTTTAATTAAAATGAAGTGTTTACATCAATTCAAGGTCGACTCATTCGTCGGTTCTACGTTTTTACATAAGAATACCTTAATCAACGCACAGCCTAAACTGCTGATCGTAGAGATCTGAAACTTGCAGGGCGTATCCTCTATATGACGTGATAAGAAAATATTTTAAATACCTATTCTACTCATACGAGGATGAACAAGGAGTGGCAAAGTTTGTATGGAAACATCAAAATCTATGCGGATGAAACCGCGGACAAAAGCTAGTACACGTATTAAGATAATGACTAACCCGTTATCTATAATATAAAAATGAATCGCAAAATGTGTTGGTAAGCGCATAACTCTACAAAGCCTGGATCAATTTGGCCAATTCTTTTTTTTTAATGTTCGTGGAAGTTCAAGGATGGTTTTTACGGCGAGAAAAAATCGAACAATTGCCTGAAAACCCCTTAAAACAGCCTTTTTCTTTTTCCCATACAAACGTTTTCTAACTAAAATGTAGAGTCAATTTGAGCTTTATTTTGTTAATTAAAAACTTGAATTTTTTTGCCAAGATTTTTTAGGGTAGGTGTAGGGTAGGGTAGGGGTAGATTAGGGGTAGGTGTAGTGTAGGGTAGGGGTAGTGTAGGGTAGGGGTAGTGTAGGGTAGGGGTAGTGTAGGGTAGGGGTAGTGTAGGGTAGGGGTAGTGTAGGGTAGGGGTAGTGTAGGGTAGGGGTAGTGTAGGGTAGGGGTAGTGTAGGGTAGTTGTAGTGTAGGGTAGTTGTAGTGTAGGGTAGGGGTAGTGTAGGGTAGGGGTAGTGTAGGGTAGGGGTAGTGTAGGGTAGGGGTAGTGTAGGGTAGGGGTAGTGTAGGGTAGGGGTAGTGTAGGGTAGGGGTAGTGTAGGGTAGGGGTAGTATAGGGTAGGGGTAGTATAGGGTAGGGGTAGGGTAGGGGTAGTGTAGGGTAGGGGTAGTGTAGGGTAGGGGTAGTGTAGGGTAGGGGTAGTGTAGGGTAGGGGTAGTGTAGGGTAGGGGTAGTGTAGGGTAGGGGTAGTGTAGGGTAGGGGTAGTGTAGGGTAGGGGTAGTGTAGGGTAGGGGTAGTGTAGGGTAGGGGTAGTGTAGGGTAGGGGTAGTGTAGGGTAGTTGTAGTGTAGGGTAGTTGTAGTGTAGGGTAGGGGTAGTGTAGGGTAGGGGTAGTGTAGGGTAGGGGTAGTGTAGGGTAGGGGTAGTGTAGGGTAGGGGTAGTATAGGGTAGGGGTAGGAGTACCGCATAAACGAAGT
Organism: Nycteola revayana; assembly: GCA_947037095.2. Classification (NCBI taxonomy): domain Eukaryota; kingdom Metazoa; phylum Arthropoda; class Insecta; order Lepidoptera; family Nolidae; genus Nycteola; species Nycteola revayana. The sequence goes on along the minus strand of OX344846.2, from coordinate 13,799,837 downwards.
CTCTACGGCCCAGTGTATTTTATACAAATGTTTAGGTCTTTTATGTATCGATTGAGGCAGTACGAAGTCTGCCGGGTCAGCTAGTTATCTATATAAATTATAATCAATAACCAAAATGTATATAATATATGCTGATAACTTGAGAACGAATCTACCGATTTGGCCGTCTCGTTTTTTATTATGTTGATAATTCTGAATTCAAATTCAAATTCAAAATTCATTTATTCCGTAAAAATGGTTACATTTGTTTGGAACCGTCATAATTTCTTTCCTACCGTGCAGTGCATGACGTGGCGACTACTGAGAAACACTGCCAAAAAACTCAGTAGAACCCTCTCTTAAAATCTAATAATACATAACATTTTTTTATTAACCTAATAAAAAAAATACTTTATTTTACATTGAGATTGGAGCGATTTAATCCAAAGCATTTTTGTCACAAAGATAATCGGAAATTTTATAATAAGCCCTGCTGCACAATTTGGCTTTAATAGTCATTTTAAATTTATTTATAGACAATTCTCTTATACTATTGGGAAGTTTGTTATAGAACCGTATAAAAGAATTACTTATTTTGCGGAGACGGCTAGTATGAACCACAAGATTATGCTTATATCTAGTATTTACACTATGTGTGTCGCTTTTTAAAAAAATGAGTCAATATTTTTATGGACATATAACAAATTCTCATAAATATATTGTGATGCTACGGTTAGAATATTTATCTCTTTAAATTTTTCTCTCAAGCTATCTCTTGGACCCAGTTTGTAAATAGCCCTCACGGCTATCTTTTGTAATATAAAAATGCTGTTAATATCCGCGCAGCTACCCCAAAGAAGAATGCCGTAAGACATTATGCTATGAAAGTAGCTGAAATAAACTATTCTAGCCGTATCAACATCAGTAAGCCGTCTAATAGTTTTTACTGCATATGCTGCAGAACTTAGTTTTCCAGATAACTTTTCAATTTGTGGTCCCCATTGTAGTTCAGAGTCAATGGTGACACAGTCACACAAGAACACAGTGGTCTCCACAGGGTCTAAGCCATTTCCATTAATATGTACATCGGTGGAAACCTGTCTAACATTCGGGGTTGAAAACTTGATAACTTTAGTTTTTTTATCATTTAAGCACAGATTATTAATATTACACCAATGAACTACTTTAGAGAGTGCATCGTTGACTTCGTCATAATTACTTATACACACAAGGATACAAGGTTTGTAAGAAATAACATTTTGGAACGATCAGGAGCTGCAGTATATTAGACGGGAAAAGCCGGTCACATACAGCCAGTTTTTGATATTTGTTAATTGTGTTTTGTTTTGATCTGTAGGTGTGTCGCGACCTGCCCTCGGGCTACTCGTGCGCGTGCGGGGCGGGGCACAAGCGCGGGCCGGGCGGCTGCGCGGCCGTGTGCTCGCAGGGCTGCGTGCGCGGCGCGTGCGTGCAGCCCGACGTGTGCCGCTGCGAGTTCGGCTACGTCGGCGCCAACTGCACCATACAGTGTCAGTGCAACGGACACTCGGACTGCGAGGGACCCGACAAATTGGATCAGTGTATACAATGCCATAATAATACTATGGTAAGTAAGATTATATTTATTTTTTTCAGTCCGTTTATTTCCATGGGGCTCTAGGCAATTCTGGGTCGTTGAGGGATATTACCATAATCACCACGCTCGGCAAGTGGATTGGTGATCGCAATAAGATGGTAAATAACCTGGAGCTGATAGACGCTGCTGCCCATCCATCAGCTGTATGTCGCTTAATTGCCTCTTACGAAACTCATGAGAAGATATGGGATGGCCTATTCTAAGCCAGAAACCACACGGCCATACAACATTTTACTTTGTCTATCAAATGATTTTCTTAATTCATGACAAAATCTTCGTTGATGCCTGACCATGATTAACAGAAAATAATAATATTTCCCACATATGAGATTTTTTTCCCACATTTAAGGAAAACAGACTTTTGCAACGGTTCTTTCGGTTTCCGTTTTTCTGGCAGTCATTCTTTCAGGGCAGTTTGGCCCTTTATTGGACGCGTTATATATTACAGGCAGGTCATTATTGACTGCTACACTGTAAGGATAAACATGTCAAATTTGTTTACTAACCCTTTAATTTCCACTCAAGCCATAAATATTAACTTACCTAACTTTTTCTAGGGTGAGCAATGTGAAAAATGTAAACCAAATTTCGTGGGCGATCCAGTAAACAACGTGCAATGCGTTCCCTGTTCGACGTACTGCCACGGTCACACGTCGATATGTACCAGCGACGACTCGACACGACTCGACGCGGGTGCTCCAACGGATGATGATTACCGCGACCCGACAACTAAAGCCCGCTGTGTTCGATGTGCCAACAATACGGACGGGCCCAGGTGTGAGAGATGTATCGAGGGATACTTCCGGGGCTCCGATGATTTCAGAGATCCTTGTAGACCGTGAGTTGTCATGCTTTGATATTGTTATAAATGTTTAAAAATTATCGTTTTCGATGAGATATAAATAAATGTTAAACTTATTTAGCAATATATTAAACAATAATTACATTGTAGACATCACATAGAGTTAATCTAAATTATGATATTATAGAATAAAAAAATATGAAGTTTTTCAATGAAAGAAGCTTAATGACCGGTGAAGTAGCATAAGCCTCGTGGCTTACTACATATGTCCGTCCGAAAAAGTGTCTCCGTTCACTGACAAACCTCCTCTTTTTCATTTTTTTTTCATTTTGTAACATGTGGATCTTATAAAATTAATTTGTTTGCATAAACACCCAAAATATAGATACATATTTCGTGTATATGTTACGTCCGGTACGTATATAATTATTGACTTGTTTGTATACAGATGCGAATGCCACGGCCACGGTGACACGTGCGACCCAGTGACCGGCGAGAAGTGCAACTGCGGCAACAACACGGAGAGCGACATCTCGTGCCAGACCGCCAGCAACAGCAAGAACTCGGCGCAGGAGTGCTGGCGCTACCAGTGCGTCAAGTGCAAGGACCTCTACATGGGCGACCCCAGGAACGGACACCAGTGCTACAAGACTATCAATATTGAAAACAAACTATGCTTCGATGGGAAATCTATAGGTGAGATCCTATTAAAAAACAAAATGATATGAGGCGCTTCCAAAATACATAAATGTAAGAAGTACTTCACGTATAGGGAATACGTCAGTGAAGAAAAAAATAGTTTATTTATAAAAATAATACTAATATCAAAAATAATGTTAATTAAAATACATAATACAAGTACGAGCTGAAGCCCTCCTGAGGCCTCAGGCAAACTAGCCCGCATCTCACCGATGAGATACGGGCTATTATTGGGAAAAACTTTATTTAAAAAAAACATACATTTTTAATATTATTTTATTTTAGGTATGGAAAGATATAATTTATTATTTCACTGAAAGTTCTTCATATACGTTAATCTTAAAAATGAATAGTGACCATAATTCAACCGCTTCTTATTTGTTTCAGATGAATGTAAAATAAAACCAAGGCCTCTTTACCCCGGCCAATCTGTATTCGTGGCAATCAATCCGAGATACATGAATGTGGATATACGGGTGATAGTGGACGTCACTCAAGGCGCGGTCGATTTATACTTGAGCCCTAACGACAGCTCATTCGTGGTATTAGTTAACGCGAGTAATGGCGACCATGCGATAGAACTAGACCCTACGTACCACAAGCACGAGCCGTCGCGTAGAATACCGTCGTTCGACGAACACTCACCGGAAGAGCCGAGAATGACGTGGTACTATGATAAAACTGAATACACTCTGGCCGACTACACAGCTAAGGATCTAGCGACTTTTGTAACTGTGGATAGGAGGAACATTTTACTACGTGTGCGTAATTTACGCAATCGCCTTGTGCTCACATTGCCACAGAACGTGCACGATTTGACGCACACGAAGTTCTACATAGTGATCCGTGCGCGACATACAGACGATAGTGTCGCGAGTTTTGGGATTACATTTTTCCGTCAAGATCAATTACACATCGACCTATTTGTATTCTTTTCGGTCTTCTTCTCGTGCTTTTTCCTGTTCTTGGCTGCGTGTGTCGTGGCGTGGAAGGCGAAACAAGCGGCCGACGTGCGCCGGGCTAGGAGAAGACACGTCGTTGAGGTAAGTGACATTGTGATCATATTTATTGGTTATATTATTAATATATTATGTAGTTATCAAATGTATAGTTATATTTTTTTGAACGTCACTGCCACTGGCAGCGGTGCAAATATAAACCCACCCTCCGTGTTCTTGAAGTTATACACTGTAGGTTTTCAGTCGTTACTAATACGAAATGATTTATTTTTGCTAGTAAAATCGATGTGATACTTTTCCTATAACACTAAAAATAACAGGATAACATTATTTCGAAACTGTGTTAGGGACCCCCGTTCGTACAACCTAGATAATCTTGTATTGCAAGGCACTAGAGCTCATTTTGTCCTGTACAGTTATCATTGCCGTCTCCGTGAAGGCAAGTTATTTTGTAAAAAGCATAAGTCTTTTCAAAATGTTATTGTTACCTTTCGATAGTAATACCGATGGCAAATCGTCCTTTCAATTATTCACTTAAACAATAAAAAACAGCCCGTTTACGTTCACTGCTGAACATAAAAAGCAATGAATTATAAGTAATGAGTATATAATTCTTGGTATCTGTAGTGCAGGCGAATATTGTGTGTGATGTTGTGTTATCAGATGCTGCACATGGCGAAGCGTCCGTTCGCGGCGGTGACGGTGGTGCTGGGCGGCGCGGCCCGCCGGCGGCGCGCGCCCGACCTGCGCCCAGTGGCCATAGAACCCACCGCCGATGGACGCGCCGCCGTCACCTCAGTTCTTGTCAAGTTGGTTTTCACTGTTCTATATCTACTTCAAAATTGTATGTCTAATAAGACTTTGGGGCGAATCATTTGAATTTACAAATGAAGGGTATGCGCACAATCTTTTTTCCTTTGTAACATATTATGCAACGTCACTGGACAAGATTATTTTGTGTAAAATTTTATTTCTTTCTGGTTCTGGTCGCTCGAAGGCCCTCTGTGCCTCGGTAAGCACGTTATTTTATTTATATTATTGTCTTCTACCTCTAGGCGGGTGAACGAGAAAGCTAGTCATCTATATAACAAGATTGTCCCAGAGAACGGGCAGCAGCGTTTTCCCGGTGTGTTTCAAATTTCAACGAAAAACTGTAGTCAGGCTTACAAGCATGGTGACGATGGCAAAAACCCTTCCTTGGGAGGAGGGAGGAGAATAATGTTCAGCAGTGGACATCATACGATGATGATGATGTTTTTGATATAGACTTGTCTAAAATAAAAATAAAACCGATACATAACTAAGTGTAATAATATTGCAGGTTACCCGGAGGCTCCCGCGTGCCGGTGCGGCTGGCGCTGGCGTCGTCGCTGGTGCTGGTGTCCCGCGCGCCCGGCCCCCGCCCGCGCCGCGCCCCGCCCCTCGCGCGCCTGGCGGTCAACACCTAGCCCCAGTGTACCTGCGGTCTCATGCTGCAGGACGTACCGCCCCAGGGCTAAGTCTTGTGACGATCATATATATCATCATCGTAGATTGATTTCGTCGCAGTTTGCTGTGGCCGTGATCGAAGCCCTCGGGACTATTTCGAACTTCAAATTTCGAAGACATCACCAGTGGTGTGCGTTAATGAACCTAATAACATAGATCTAAAATAAAATAATGGATAATGCTCGAATAAAGAAAAAATATCCAATTATTTAGCAGGAAAGAAGGACTATTATATGTCGAGAGTAGCTAAGTATAAAGTTCGACTAGCCTAACTTCTCTTAAAATCCAAATATATAGCGCATATTGTATAATTGGTAACAAAATATCCGGTATCATATTTTTCTCGATTTTATGTAGGGAGCATATGTAAATAATAAATTTCTATGTATGTACATAGCTTTCGATCGGTGAGCGGTGATTGGTCTCCACTTACACAATCGTTACGCGGGTCTACTACTCGTATGTCTGTGCGTCTCGAGCAGCTCTTAGTTCCGCAGTCATGTGACGACGGAGCGCGGATTGTGATTAGCCAATGTCGACTGAACTGTTGTTTATTTCCAAATTTTATTATGTCATGTTGACGCGACATTTTGTTATTGAAATGTTATTGAATATTTTAACTATATGAGTTAACTTCAGATCTTTATTTACAAGTTTTAATATGTGAGCATAATATTGCAACTATTTCTAAGGTACATTAGTAAAATATGTTCCTACGAATAGAAGAATCTCTTTAATTAAAGATATTATTAGTTATAAAATTACATATCTATGTACGCCTATTTTATAATTTGGTTATAATTCTCCTACTGTATATAAATCATAGTAATTTTAATGTTTTTTTTTAAATCATGTACAAATCTATGCCATCGGGTGTATAATTAATACATCCAATAGATAAGTACATAACTTGATCTGTTTTATATTGGTACACGGAAACTTTAGATCTGCCCGCATTTTTTGTAGATTATTGTATATTTAATCATTTATGTAGCAGCTATTCTGAGATTATTTGTACTATTGTCGATTTTGTAGAATGAAATTTGTATATATGTATCGTCAAAGCGTGATACGTAATGTATCTTAGCACTAATTATTTTATATGCATAAGGTAGGTACAAAGTAGTGTATTAATCGTTATTTATACTTTCCCAGGACAAAGTGTAATAGATAATAATTATATTAGGAAAAAATATTATTAATATAATAACTTAAAAAAATATAAACAGAAACTGTTATACCCAACCCGCTGTTGTTAGGACAGTGCAAGGAAGTATATAAATCTAAACTTCATAGGATACATTTGGAAGCTACCTTAATATAATATGCTCAGTCTCGAATTTTTTTCCAAAAAAAGTAAATAACTTCTAGTTTAGCTGTTTTCTCTTTAGTGATTATAGAAAATGAATATGGTGTAACATAAAAATCATATTCGAAATACCATATTATATTTGATGTTAGGTTGAAATTTAAATGTTGATAACGTACACAAGTAAACAACTTTAATTTTCACAACTGAATTGCTCATAATCAGCAGTATTGTGTAAATGGATTGATCAATTAATTGTTGTTTAAGTATAATTAGGTAGTTTTAACTTTATAGCTTAAGAGAGTACTGAATATTGTTATGGATTATTAAGTTAAACATAATCAAATAAATTGTACTTGATCAAAAGTATAAGCCAAGTCCAAATTACATTCCATTGTATATCTTGTACATAAAATAAAATTAAAAAAATGTATTACCATATTCAGGTAAGATCAGGTATCAAAGAGCTTTAAGGATATAATACTATCAAAATGCATTGCAGATAAACCTTGATTTGAGTTTTCTCATTACACATTTAAATGCATTTATATTTTTTTCTTTTTGCTGTATACTTGTATGGCAATGACATAGGCTGACATTTACTTGTATTTAAGACATTCAAAGAGAATTCATAGTAGACCTTGAACTTTGTGGTGATAGTTAGTGCAGCTACAATAATGACTGTTTGTACTATTAGTGAGTAGTTACATTTCATATTTCTGTTCTAGCATGGCTAGTACAATGTTTTATTAGTAATTAAAATAAATTGAATATTTTTCAAAAGAAAATTTGTAATATTAACCTAATTTCGTCCTATTTTATGCTCAAAAAATTTAAAATGAAATTGCCAAAGTGACAAGTAGGAACTTTATAACATTGCTATCTTATTACTATGTTAGCAGTTTCTTCTAAGTATCTCACAATAAAAAAAATAGCTTATGTCTATGGCATAGGTTTTTTAGTAATTTATATTTACCATACATTTTACCCGATAGGTATTGACTTTACCTTGTAAAATAAGTATATACTTTTATTTGCTCAAAATATTTTTATATTAAACATAATGCCAACCCTAAATTAATTCTACATATATATTGTATTTTACATTGCCATAATCACAGAGTTGTACTGATACATTTTTGTGTATCAGTACAACTCTCAACTCGGTTTCAAATTTATATTGCAATTGTGGCCATCCTTGCTTTTGTTGAGGTGTGATATTATTTTAAGTGTTAACATTTAAAGATGCTTTTCATGAAATGGTGTAATAATAATGAATATAACACACAAACTTTGTATACATGAATAATCTATTTCAAAATTGAGATTAATAAAATTCGACCACCGGCAGGATTCGAACCTGCATCTTTGGGTAAAGCCCCCAATGCCTTAGCCAATTAGGCTACGGTGGAACCCTACCGATCATCGAAATTTATTAAGGCTAAGGCATTGGGGGCTTTACCCAAAGATGCAGGTTCGAATCCTGCTGGTGGTCGAATTTTATTAATCTCAATTTTGAAATATAGTATAAGGTAATCTTTCCCATAAAGAGTTCAAAACATTTAATAACATGAATAATCATTGTATTATTTATATTTTTCCTTTCTACCTACATCCATGTGCAGTATATTTCATTCTGTAACGTACCAAAATAAATTGCAGCCATGTAAATAAATCAATCGAAATACCTAGTAGGCAATACTGGTTATTAGCAAACTGTCTTCTGAAAATTACTTAAATCTCTTGTATGCCACTGGTATACCTAAGTAAACTTATATCTCATTGTTTACAGCAATATTATTAACATAAATAAATTTGTATGGCAGTATTATGTATAAGCAATATATATTTTTGTTCAACTTGAATGTATCATAATAAATGTTTATAAAATAAAATATACTGTTGGTTGTAAACATGTTTTATTTGAAAACTATAAATGCACAGTTATATACTTCTCCACCTCCATGAAATTTTAATATATTTTATCCTTAGGCTAGCATATACTTAAATGTTTACATGGAAAACTAGATCAAGTAACATTGATACAATGCAAATAATACTAATTATATCCCTTTTGTACAACACCACCATACTATGAAAGAGATATTTCTTAATGGCATGTTCATGTCTTAAAGATTGAATTATATTTTAACAAGGCATTATTACAGACATTTCAAGGTAATATCCACAATAATTAGAAGCTACTGATCTTTTTGAGTAAGAAGATGTGTTTTAATTTTTTGAAGTAATTCCTTTTTAACTGTATCAGGAACTAATGCCCGAGCTCTAGGAGTTACTTTTGTAACCAAATTGTCAAATGTGACATTATTGCTGTCATTTTCTTTAACTACTTCCCGACAAAGCACTCGTACTTGATCTCTCCATCCACATTCTATTAAGCGTCTTCTCAACAATTCTTTGAACCTACAAAGAGAAATAATAAGCTCAATAAATAGAGCGTACATACACCAAAGATGCATTAAAACTTAGATAAATAGACCAATAAACAGAAACAAAGGACTAAATAGTAAAACATACAAATTTTGGGTTGACAGTTACTTTATATCAATCTTCCAGAGTAGCTAAACTCAAACTAACCTTTCTCGATCTCCACTTAAAATTAAACGTTGATGCGCGATGGTATTATTTACTGTCATTGTAAATCTGTAAAATAGGCAAAGGGTTTCATGTGTATGCAACTTTAATAAACATTAATAAAATACATACAACTGTTTAGTTGTATATATGTATTTGACGAAACTTAATTAATGTTTATTAATTAGTTTCCTCTGTTGACGAAATATGTATTTTGTTCACTTAATTTTGCTATGATCAACAAACTCAACAATACTATTTTTAAGTTTATTTCGGACAAACTAAAAATCTATAACTAATAAACCAATAAACAAATAAACAGTTATTGTAGCTTTCTTAATTTATTCGTAAATTTAAATAAAAGTAGGCAAATACCTTTTCTTGTTTGGTTCTTTTTGTATTTTATACAATTTTTTGAGATTATATGACAGGTATTGTTTTTTTCTGATAAAAGACGAGGCTTTCATACATTTTGAGTCCACGGAATTATCATATCCTCAGAATAAGATCATATCTTTATGTATAGAGATGGGGTTAACTTTATGCTTGAGTAGGAAGTACTCGACATAATTTAATCCGTATCACATTTTACAGATATATATGAATGATTTCAAATGCTTATTCGTTTATCTTAATCGGCGTCACGGGAAGCGTCTACTAGACGCTTCGCAATATCTTTGTACAGTGACCGTGCACCTGGACCGCACGGCTCAAGCGTCTTAACCCCAAACGGCTCAAATATAAAATTAACTGCGCCGCTTGGAGACTTGCGCTGTTACGGCAGCAGCGCCCGCAAGCCGCTCTCTGTTTTAGGAAGATGGGAAGGGGGCAAGGGTGCACGCAAGTCGCGTCCCACACCAAAGACCTTTCCTCCTTCCAAGGCAGCAACGACATCCCATCGGGTCTTCTGCCATCGTCGCGCGCCAAGCCATTAGGTTCTAACATGGCTGGGACGCCGGCGGTGGCAAAAGCGCGACGAATGATGTAATTTAGGCTGCCGTGGCGAGGTATTCTACCGGCGGCGCTCTTACCTCCCAAGGCGGCCGAAACCTTTCCCGCAGCGACAGCGATGTGGAGAAACGTAAGTGACGCCCAAGCGAAGGCAGGCAGCCAAGCGGAACGTGCCGTCATCTAACATTGTACCAATATTATCCAATATTAGACGGCAATGCCTGCAACCAAAGGCCCGACTCCCATTCTCCCATGGCCAAAGACCGAGCGCGCTCTGCAGCATTGCCCGCCGTATTTAAGAGGTTTTCATGGACAATGCTACAGAGCGGCCGGTCCCATTGTCCTTGGGAGAACGGCTTAGCGGGCAGCTCTGCGTTTGGACAGATCATTTCCCAAACGTCTATAGCCTCAGCCAAACACCGTACTTCCGAATTAACTTGTGTGCGAGAGAGAATTTTCAAAGTTAATTATTCTGTACTGTGCGCCGAAGATATAAACGCGTGTAAACTGACACTAGAAATTTTGCGGACGTCGAGACCGCCCAGGCGTACTGGAAAACTAGCTTGTAGCCATGCTCGGTCGTCCAGATCCACGTTCAGAACTGTAGATTCCGGATAATTTGGTCGATATTTTCGCTGCTTCCATATGGGGCAGGAACGAAGAACGTACGGAAATTTTGGGACAAAAAAACAATGCCGAGTGGATATTAATTTGGGCAAAACTGGCCGCAACGTTATTAAAATTTTCATTTTTTTCCTCTACGAATGGTTTGAGCTTTGTCTAAAATAGGAGACCCAAGGAGGCGTAGGGAATCTTTTTTAAGAATGTTTATATTGGGCGCTATAACTAGGTCAGTGATGTATAATTCATATTTTGAAGCATTCAATTTTTGAGAGAGATTAGGTCGTTTAGAACAGTTTTCTTCAGAGGTCCTAATCTGATTCATATATATATATATCAATATCATTCAAATTAAATTTACATAGGTTTCGTATTTTGTTTAACAAGTAATTTTTACCCTGTATGGAGTATGAGGGAAATTGATAAAACAACACACGTAAATGAAGAAAAAAACTAAGAAACATTTTTTTAATAACTTGTATTTCCTCCCCGAGCTCTTACTTCTGCTTCCATACGGTTCTTCATGGCATTCCATTCCATTCTTCTTGCATTTTGCAGCTGGCTAAGTTTTTGTGGGGCAGGATCGCTGGAACGAATTCGTATCTTTATTTCATTCCATAGATGTTCAATCGGAATCATATCTGGGCTTCTTGTTGCCGAATCCATAATGGAGATACCGACTTCGGTAACATAATCTCGAACGAAGCTCGCTGTGTGAGCCCAGACACAAAGACAATCTCTGTCTCACCGTCAGCGCTGATTCCTCCCCAAACCGTTTATGAACCGGCACTATAGCAGACCTTTTCTTCAATGCAGCATTGTTCCTTCCGTCACGTCGTTACCATACAGTATAAAATTTTACACTCATCAGAAAAGAGGACCTTGTTCCACTGGATGACCAATTTAGGTGCTCACGTGCAAAGTTAAGGCGCGCTCTTCAATGGTCTGCAGTTAATTTCGGTCCATTAGCTGACTTGTGCGGTACCAGTCCACGTTCCTTCAACCTTCTTCTAATTGAAGAGTCACTTACAGCCACCCTACGTACAACAAAGCTGCTGCTGCAGTTAAAAAGCATTAAGCGTCGATTTCGTAAAAAAGTTGTTGCAATAAGTCGATCATCTCGCTCAGAAGTATCTCGCTGTTCAGGATCGGGCAGGAATCGAGTCCTGCCAGATCCTGAACAAACCAGTCTCTTGCTAGTGTTTGTAGACTTTATGAACAGACCACAGGCTTAGATGTAATCTTTCAGCCACAACACGCTGACTAAGTTCAGCATCCAGCAACGCTACCACTTGGGCGGCTTCTGCGGGCGAAGTATCCATATTTTTTCGAAAAATACTTTTGCAAACGTCCCAAGTCCCAGTCATAGTAGGTATACAGAAAATAGAACGCTAATTTTTAGTTTTCAAAAGTAAAATGTCTATAAATGACTCTAAACACGCATTTGTCTCAAAACAGTGAATCATTTCAATTATAGGATAAACAAATGAAATTCTAATTTTTGAATTCAGAATTTTCGCATATTACTGTAAAGTGTAATGTAACCAACCAAACTGCCAGCTATACAATTATGTGTTTCGATATTTCTGATGAGAAGTGTAGCTGAGTTGAGCGTACGGTAGCTCAATAGACTCACTACGAAGTGAGATACGAAGTATTTCTCTTTCGGCTTGCGTTAACACTTAACAGTACTAATGTGCTTACGATGTACCTACCTACGCTGCACTCAGCAAAAATTCCCTACTTGAACCACGCCATAATAATTGTCAGTGTAATTTTTTTTTATTTAGATTTACGAAAGAAAATACAAAATAGAAGTATTATTGATGTTATGTACCGAATTGAATCGATAACTCCTATTAAAAACTTTTACTTTGATCACGATAGTTTAAAATTACTGCGCTATGGAGGAACAATTGCTAATGGATGCTGTAGACGAAGATATGTTCGTTTGCGGTTTATGTAAATCTATATTTACCTCTTTAGAAGTATTCGTGGAACATAAGAGGTTAGTATGTGATAGTATATTGGCAGAAAATCAGCTTACTACGATAGAACCGCCGAGTATACCGGTCTTACCTGCTGATACAGGTTGTGAGAACTTGATACAATCTAAACCAGACATATGTGTGGACCTCACTGGACCTGAAGAAGAGCCGATTAATCCAAAACCGTATACATGTTCGAGATGCAAGAAAACCTTTAGAAAAGAACATAATTTGCGTATTCACGTAAAATTAACCCATGAAACACCTTTTCAGTGTCCAATATGTGGTCGTTGTTTAGCCCAAAATTCTCATTTGGTGAGGCATATTGAAAGTCACAAAATGTGGCCCGATGGACTTATTGGTACAACAGCAAGGAATTCAAAAGATGCGGTTTTATGCTTTAATTGCACATTTTGCGATCAAACATTCCCAAAATATAATCAATATCGCACACACCTGAAAATTCATGCATCATTAAAAAGATATAAATGTGTTCAATGGGACTGTATGGAATTTTATGATACTGTGGATAGTTTACTTCAACATGTGGTGACTGATCATATAAATCCCGTTTATTCATGTTACATATGTTTAGTCCCATTTGACAACTTAGAACAAATTGCTTCTCACCAAGTTTTACACAAAGATCCAAAACAAGATCTGAAATTTGCAAAATTGACCTATTATCGATGCTCTCTGTGTGAAGCTATATTTAAGAAATCTGAAACATTGGCTCAACACATGCTAACAGAGAATCACAAGAGGAGATGTATTCATTGTAATAAAATATATACAAGTGACAAGAGATTACGCATACACTTACGTGTACACAGGAGTTCCAAACCATTTCACTGTGATATATGCGATAGTAGTTTTCATATGAAAACATATTTGAGAAAACATATGATGAAACATAGTACCCGAAAATATAAATGTCCCATTTGTCACATTAAGTTTACAAGACCAGATGCACTCTCTAGACATATACGAGCACATGAGTCAGAGAAAAAGTATAAGTGTCCCTATACAGAAAGATATTGTATAAAAACTTTTAATCGTCGAGACAAATTAATAGCCCACTTAGAACATCATGAAAAACTGGAACAACCAGTGATAGAAACAACTAGACGCAAATCAACACCACTTCCTCAAATTGATTTACTGGACAGGTACATTGAAGAACTGCAACAACCAAAGAAAAAAAGAACTAGATGCAATTCAACACCACTTCCTCAAATTGATTTATTAGAAAATTACATTGAAGAACCTGAACAACCAAAGAAAAAATCAATTGGACGCAAATCAACACCACTTCCTCAAATTGATTTATTGGAAAATTACATTAAAGAACTTAAACAACCAAAGAAAAAAACACCAGGATGCAAATCAACACCACTTCCTCAAATTGATTTACTGGAAAATTACATTAAGGAACTTGAACAATCAAAGAAAAAAACACCAGAACGCAAATCAACACCACTTCCTCAAATTGATTTACTGGAAAATTACATTGAAGAACTTAAACAACCAAAGAAAAAAACACCAGGATGCAAATCAACACCACTTCCTCAAATTGATTTACTGGAAAATTACATTAAGGAACTTGAACATTCAAAGAAAAAAACACCAGAATGCAAATCAACACCACTTCCTCAAATTGATTTACTGGAAAATTACATTGATGAACCTGAACATCTAAAGAAAAAAACAACTGGAGGCAAATCAACACCACTTCCTCAAATTGATTTACTGGAAAATTACATTGATGAACCTGAACATCTAAAGAAAAAAACAACTGGACGCAAATCAACACTACTTCCTCAAATTGATTTACTGGAAAATTACATTGAAGAACTTAAACAACCAAAGAAAAAAACACCAAGACGCAAATCAACACCACTTCCTCAAACTGATTTATTGGAAAATTACATTGATGAACCTGAACTACTAAATAAAAAAACAACTGGATGCAAACCAACACCACTTCCTCAAATTGATTTACTGGACAATTACATTGAAGATCTTGAACAACCAAACAAAAAAATAACTAGACGCAAAAAAACACCACTTCCTCAAAATGATTTACTGGACCATTACATTGAAGAACTGCAACAACCAAAGAAAAAAACAAATGGACGCAAATCAACACCATTTCCTCATAGTGATTTACTTGACAATTACATTGAAGAACTGCAACAACCAAAGAAAAAAAGAACTAGACGCAATTCAACACCACTTCCTGAAATTGATTTACTGGAAAATTTCATTTAGATATATTATTAAATCTTACCTATGTACATTTTTAAAATTCTATTTAAATGAATGTAAAACCCCTAGAATAAGATTTTCTATTGCTGGATGTGTTCTACAATAATACAGATTGCTGTGGAAATTGTCTACCTTGAAAGTGATGAAGTAATATGAACTGTTTGAAACATACATACTCTGGGCGCATGAAGGGCTTCCTACAGGCAGCATTTATTTAATTAACTGTTAAGTAAGAAGTACAGTGTGACCTGTCATCACTAGACACACAAGTGAAAATAATAATATGGATTTTAATAATTTACTTGTGTTCCTTGCAATCACAACAATACATCCATTTTTTTTAGATGTGAGTTTTCAGTGTTAATCTTATCTTAAAGAAAAATTATCACAATAGTTAAAATATACTTATTTTAATAGATGAAATTACATTATTTAGTAGTTAAAATTTATTTTACCATGTTTATTTAATTAAAACCTTTAGCTGATATTTATGAAAATCTTGTATGTTATTATTATGTTGACTATTTTTTTTGTTTTTGCCAAATTATTAAAAACTGTAACATCTATTTTTTTTAATAGAAGAGATTATTTATTATGTTAAATTTATTGTACTATGTTTATTTTAATTAGATATATTAACAACCTTTAGCTGATATTAATGAAAGTCTTATATTCTATAAGTATTTTATCACTATCAATTGATAGTGATAATCAATTGATTAATATCCTTTTTTTTTGCCAAATAAATACCTATTATATGTTGTAGAAATATGCATGTGTATGTAATAATTTGCTTTAAGAATAACTAATTGTTTGACTATCATTTACAGGCTCGGCAGTTTAGGGTTACAGATCAGGTGTATTTTGACATCAAAAGAGAAGATAAATCTCTTGGAAAGATAGTTATTGGTCTTTTTGGAGATTTAGCTCCAAATGCAGTCAACAATTTCAAAGTTTTAGCTACACATGGTATAAAAGGGAAGTCTTACAAAAATACTTCTTTCAACCGCATAATTAAGAGGTTTATGATTCAAGGTAAGTTAAATGATGTACCTATTGTTGCTAGGAAGCTTGCCTATTTCTTACTCTTAACGCATTTTGTTTTCAGGGGGTGATGTTATTTCTGATGATGGCTCAGGGTCTATCAGTATTTACGGCGATACCTTTGATGATGAAAACCTGGACGCTAAGCACAGCATTGCAGGATTTGTGTCCATGGCTAACAAAGGTGATTCTGAACTTAATAGAAATTATGATAATAATTAAAACTCGAATACTGAGTAATGAGTAGTCACAAACATTTATAATGGGCTTGAATTAAAGCCCATTATAAATGTTTGTGTTAATCACAGATTATTGTTTAGGTTTTAGTTTTTTCTTTGTGTCAGTAAATGATTTATTTTGTATAGATCCCTGTGGAATTTACTTAATTAGTATGGGATTCGTTAAAAATAAAAAAGCTGAGTATAACAACTGACTTAAAGCTCCTCCCTAGAGGAGTTTTTAGGCCATAGTTAGCCCACATTGCAGGCGGGTTGGTGACCAGTGCTATGTTGTAGCACACAAGGAAACGCTGCCAGTTACTTGGTATATGATTGTTTCAATCAACCAGACCCGGAGAGGAATCTAACATTTTACACAAAGATTTCTTATGTGTATTGTATATCTTATGTTAGTGTTACACCTATGACTGGGAGACTTAAAGCGAGACTTAAACTGCTATGGCACAGATGTTAAATAATAATTTTTTAATATTCTCAATTATTTTTATATAGGTACATTCAGGTTGTGGCATACAATTAAAAGTAGGTAATTGTTATTAATGTTGTCACCATTGCTATTTATTACAGGCCCAAATACAAATGGATGCCAATTTTTAATCACAACTACTGGTACTCCCTGGCTAGACAATCTGCATACAGTTGTTGGAAAGGTTAGTACTAATATATATGTTGTTACATATATACATCATATGTTTTGTAGCAGTAACTGACGGTAATGTGGCCTCCAAGAGATATTTAGATGTCCTGAGACCATAGCTGCCATACCTCTTCTCTGTGTCAAACTAGGATCAATCCTAGTTTACAAGATTTACAGTAGGGATTAACTTTCTTTCATTTTAGACAAAAGTTTTTGCCTGCCATGGGTATCGAGGTTATGCAGGTTGCCAAATTGTTTACGAAACCAGTGTTGCCATATCTTAAACCTCGAAATCTGAATCGCTATGTCTGAAAATCTGTATTCTATCTGTATACGATGAAAAAGATAAAATCTGCATAAAATCTGTATTAAGTAATTAAAATTTTAATAAAGTAGTAGACAAGTGAAAAACATATGTATTATTGATACATACTTTTATTCATTTTATTAATCATATTTTTACTAACATTTAGCTTGAAACCTGGCTCGTTTTTTAATAATTGTTTTTCCTACCTTGCCTGTACCTAAATAGTTGCGAGTTTTCGTTTTTATCAAATTAATTGAAGAAAATATTCTTTATTAAGAAATTGGTCCAGTAATATAGTAATATGTATCAATTGGTTTGTCATAGCAAAAGTAATTGTAGCATCTAGTTTAGAGGACAAATAAATCTTTAGGACCAAAATGTATTAATTTTTGAGCCGTTTACTTATATTCTTTCTTGTATTCTAACATGAAAATTTGAATTTAAAAAATCTGTATAAACCTCAAGTGAAATCTGTCATCTGTATCAGGAGCTAAAAATCTGTACCAATACAGATAAATCTGTATATATGGCAACACTGTACGAAACTAAAAATATAACCTAATTTTGTATTTACACAAATAAGCTCTTAACTGAAGCGCTAGAGCGGACTATATTAGTGTTGCCTATCGATAGTCGACTATCGATAGACTATCGATAGTCTATCGATAGTTGACGTCATATCAATAGTATCGATAGTCTATCGATAGTATCGATATTAGTGATAGTATCGATACTATCGAGAACCAATATGTGTTTAGGAGCAATAGTATCGATAGTATCGATAGTATTGCTCCTAAAAATGGGTTGGTCTTCGATAGTATCGATAGCTTTACAAACTATCGATAGTATTGATAGTTTTGATCATTTAATGCAACGATACTATCGATACTATCGATAGTATTACTTTAAAAATATTGATACTATCGATACTATCGATAGTATTATAATGTAATAGTATCGATACTATCGATACTATTGCTTCCAATCAATAGTATTAGTTAATTTGTGATATCGATAGTATCGATAGTATCGATACTATCGATACTATCGATAGCACTGTCGATATTGTTACTATTTTTCGAGGTCACCTATCGATAGCGAAACTATCGATAGTTGGGCAACTCTAGACTATATCTCATAGGTGCAGCATAGACAACAGACTGTATGATGTACGTGTTAGTCTATAAAAATAGAATCTTTACAAAATTATAATCATTGCGCGTCGGACATTTCGCGTGCGTCTTATGCGTTACTGCTTCTATTTTGAAAGGATTAAAAAGTGTGTCATGGATAATTTTCTCACTAGCCAACAATATTTAATTCAATTTACCATACTTTTACTTTACATTATCAGCACGTCTATGTCTACTGTTGCACATGGGCCTCCTCTTAACAGACCTTGGCAATCTAGTGTCATTGAGGGATTTTGTCATGGCCACCACGCTTGGCAAGCAATTTACCATAATGTTATATCAAATATATGATATTGTTAATACTTATTGTAGGTGGTAGAAGGACAGAATGTAGTCCACATGGTGGAACACACACCCACAGACGTCGAGGACCGGCCCACAGTGAGAGTTTATATAGCTGACAGCGGACTGGTGCCCACGCCGCAACCCTATTATATCTCCGACGATCCTTACGAGTAAGTCTAATTATATGCTTTATTACACTAATCTTAATATAGATTAAATAGCTTCCCGCGCGCGGTTTCACCCGCGTACTTCCCGTCACCGTGGGAACTTCATAATGAATTAAAAGCTGTCCTAGATAAATGAACTATCTAACACTAAAAGAATTTATCAATCATGGTCAGATTTGAAAAATTCTTCGTAGTTTCTGAGATTAGCGCGTTCTACGCGTAGCTGTGTTTAATTATAAAGGTCCCACGAAACCGGAAGCTGCGGGGGTGAAACTACGTGCGGAAAGCTAATAAATAAATATTAGCAAGAATATGGTTCATGGGAAAGTATTTGGTGCTCATAGGCCATGCATACAATTCTATGAATGTGACGCATTGTTGTATCGACATCAGTTTTAGGTATACGTCCACTGCCGGATATATCCTTGCCTAGAAGTAGGTTTTTTGATACCTAGTATTTTGTATTTTATAGTGAAATAGTACTTTGGTTAAATGTATTTTATTAATAGCAATTACTATAAAAATAATAATTAAGGGGAAATGTTTGCAGTTTAAATATTTAACGTTAAATTAATATATTATTTATTTTGCGAATATAAATGGCAATACATGGGCCTAAGTTCATTAATTCCTAAAGGTTAATTGCAGTAGTAGACCAGGAATATTAATACAATGAAGTGTCTTTATGTAGGCTTATTTTATTCTTCCTAGACAATATATTATTCTAGGTTTTTTTAATTATTGTTTTTCTCTCCGTTTCTAAAGACTTACACACCTTCTAGTTTTCTTTTTATATTTTTCATTTCGCGGGTCTGCTGAAAAGAAGTACAAAGATACTTCCTATTTCTAAAGTAATTTATTTCTTTTTTCATACATTACTAGCTGCCCCGCGGTTTTACCCGCGTCGCTCTGCTCCAGTGGGTAATATTTGGTACCCTATATGTTAATCCAACTTCTAAACTATCCGCGTGCAAACTTTCAGCCAAATCCATTCAGTGGTTTTTGCGTAAAAGAGTAATAAACATACATACATCCACACATACAAACTTTGGCATTTATAATATAAGTAGGATTATGACATTTTAACGTTACATTACACAAAATAAATAAAGACGAAGATTCACAAGACATGTCTAAACTTAGGTTTAATATGTCTTATATACTCTAAATAAGAAATCTTCTCATTTAATAGATAGCAATTGCAATTTTTGCTCAACTTGACTAAATACCTAAAGTACATTAATAGTAAAGTAACGTTTCACCTTAATACACGATTTTATTTTTACTTATACTTTACTTATAGTCTAAATTTACAAATTTTATTTTCAGTCTATGGGCGTGGATTAAAGCGTCAGCGGTGCCGTTGACGATGTCCTTCTCTATTCTTGGGTTTTTTCACTGGATGATGAAGAAGATGGAAATATAGAACGCCACAATACAGCAATACCACAGCACGACCTATTCTCACGGGTAAGTTAACTATATTAGTATACATAGATGCTATACCATACTATCTACTCAATACATTTACAATAGTAATCTACTAAAATAATTATTGTCTATCAGTATACAGTATTTAAATAAAATTCAATGTAGTAAATGTTTAAATATTTTATTATTATTGTGATCTTTAATTGTATTAAATAATATTATATACATGTAATCCTTACAGACTATAAATACTAATCAGATCAGATGTGTAATATCACATTTTAGAACATAGAAATAGTAATTAATTAAATTGTTTGCAACATATAATTATCTTAATAATGGTATACTTGCTATATTATAAATTAAAAACAGTAATTGTAATCGATAAATGATAATCAATTGATAAACACTACATAATATAAGTCCATATTGTGGGTGATACTGCAATATCAATAAGTAAAGAGTTGTTAATAAGGTGTAATTTCATCAGTCAAGAAATATTTCCTTTATATAGTCACTTATGCGGTATAGCAGTATTACCAACAATATTTATATATTCTTGACTAATTTGTATTGTATTAAATGCTATGTATTCTATGTACTCATAAGGTGGTAATCACGAATAAATAAGTCTATAATATTTGTTGTTATTTTCATTTAGAATATAAATTGAATCCATGATTTCTGTTATTCTTAGTTACTTAATTTATTTTGTTAGTAGATATATTGTTACTTTCGAACGATCATATGCGCTATCGTCGATGAGATAGCACTTTCTTTTTGGAAACATGGTTTTATAAAGTTTTTTATGATAACATTAAGCCTGACCTCACATGAGGCGTGCGCCTTCTTCGAGCGTGCGATCGATAGCGAGTAACGTTCGCCGTGCATATGCCGCTCGTTGATCGAATGCGGCGCTCACGTCGAAAGCTTGCCCGAGGAACGCAAACGCCTAGTGTGGGGTCAGCCTAAGATCAGAAAAAGTATTTTGTATAAAACGCAACACTTAGTGAGCTATAACTCAGCCAAATTTAATCTCAATGAAACAGTAGTTCTATTCTTATACCATTTATATACAAGTTGTATAACTGTCGCTGAACGTGTCTCTTTGTGAACTACCCTCATCTTATTGTGTTAGTATTATCTTATTGTCGTAAAATCCTTTAACTTGTATGTTTCTGAGGATGCCATGATCCCACAACATCTGTTGTGTGGTTGAGCAGGTTAATTTAAAAAAATGGTAATAGTACGCCCATTGGCCACTATAATGACTGGACATTCAGAACATAGAAATTGCTTATAAATTGCCTATAAATTATTATTGCGTTCATTTAAGTCAGTAATTTTAGCGAGGCAAACATTTTCGTAATTTTTCGCAGAACAGAGAATGAAATAAACGAGAATTGACATAACTAAGTTAGCAATTATGTTCTGAACGTCCAGTCTATTTTATCACCATCATCAGCCCGTATGAAGTCCACAGCGGAACATCGGTCTCTTCCTGCGAGTTGGTTTTTAGTTATAGTTTATATTATATCGTCGATAACACAGCAATGCCGCGGTAACAGTTGCTTATAAAATAAGGAATAATTTAATCTATCTAGAAATGTTTTCTTTTTTTTTGTGTGTAAAAATATAAATTTGCTACATTTGATCTAAAACCGTATTGGCTATGGATGTCGCCCGTGACTTCGTCCGTTTATATTTCGTTTTTTTCATACAAACTTTGCTACACCTTTTCATCCCCTTAGGGGTTGAAGTTTCGAAAATTATTTTTTTGTGCACCCCTACTTCACTTAACAAATATTTGTGCAAAATTATTTCAATGGCTCAGAATAGTTTCAGCTGTACCTACGTTGATCTATCAATCATTCAGTCCCTGCTTTCATGTATTGCTGGTTAAGAACAAAAAGACCACAAATTAAAAAAAAAAATGTAATTGGCCTGGGCATTTTAATACAAACATCTCAGCATTATTGGTACGATTTTTGCATTAAAAATGATTTTGTTCAGCGATAGATAGAAAGATTGTCATTTACGCGGTATTGCTGTATCACCGACGATATGATGACATGTCAATGATCCCCACGATCCCCTCTTTTGTTACCTTTGCTAGTTGGTTAAAACTAGCGCCATATTAGTAAGGCTACAGCTAGTACGAGCACAGTGGGCGCGGCGTGCGGCGGCGCGGCCGCTGCGGGCGCGGGCGGCTGGCGGTCGGCCCGCTGCTGCGCGGGCGCGCCGCACGCGCGCGGGCACGCGGCCCACGAGCGGCACACGTCGCACGCGCTGGCCGGCTGCACGCGGTAGAACACGCGCGCGCGGTGACCTGGGCGTTTACGATTGCAATAAACTCACGATTCATAGCAATAAATGGAACAGGCCGACGACCAACTTCTTTTTTTTCATACAAAAGAAGTAAATCGAAAAAACAGACACAAATATTGTACAATATAGGTACCTAATACTTGTATTTTAATTGTGTACAACTATTGTGGCTATACCTAATCGTCCATATTTAAATTAGTTCACATTTTGGGTTGACATGAATCTAAACGGCTACTTAATAAGCAGTTAGTAGTTAGTTGCTGTTTAGATTCATCCTAAGTATCTTCAACAGCCCGTTTACGTCCACTACTGAACATGATATATGTTGCTATGATAGGATATTGTTATAATCACACGCTGAGCGGGCGGCTCAATCATCGCAATCGTTAGTAAATTTGAGTCGATAGATGCCGTCGTCTATCTGACCTTACGAGTTGAGGTCTAAATATAGTAATGGCACTAACTGGAATCGTAGAGGTCCCGTAGCGTGACCCAGGCGGGGCGTTGTCGCGCGACGGGCAGCGCGCGCGCGGCGCCGAGCGTGCTGCAGCGCTCCGCCCGCGCCGCGCGCACGCCGGCCCGCACGCGCGCGCCGCCCAGCTGCAGCCGCGCCCACGCCACGTGGCGTAGCGACTGCAAGCACACCACATTCCATTCATTGATCATCATCTGTCATGTCAAGGTAGAAGACCTACATAAAACGACATGTGCGATGCCTTCATTCTCGCCGAGACTTAGGGCCTACTCTCACTTATTCAGCTTATATCCTGTTATAACTTAGATTCTGGTCTCCAACTATGCAATACTATAAAATCAAATGTTAATGGCTAATGTACTAGCTAAACTGTATTAAATTCTGACTCATGTGGCGTCATTAATGGAACGAACTAGAATACCAGCGGTACATACATTCTAGAATGTATGGATGTAGGCATCTAGCTGAAGCTGATAAAATTAATTTGTGCACCATAAATCAATGGATATGGCGATATGGTGCCCATTTATGGCGCACAAACTAATTTTGATAATATTTTTATACAGATTAGTGTACTAAGAATAAATAATTTTCTTTTTATTCTAAAAAGACACTTGTCTAGGCCCTTAGTACTACAGTCGCTGCGCGATCACCTGTAAAAACTGCGAAATCGCTTCAAACGTTTCTCCGATTAGTGTCATCGTTAGGATGAGAATACATCTGTTACGCTCAGATGCTCTTCACAGTAAGAACAGCAAACGCGTGCAGAGCGTACGTAATATTACTTAGCAATTTACAATTTCGTTCCTGCAACTACAACATCAAAAACGTATTTTTTTTTAGATTTAATGCTCACCGTCATTTCAGTTAATGTATTAATGTCTGCGATGTAACCGGATGGGAGTTGTACTGTTAGAAGAGTCAACCCGCTTTCAGTTTCATTGCCTTGCGCTACAAATCTAAAACAAATACAAGAAAGTTAATTTACATTATTCAAATCCTACAAGCATATGTACAAGGAGTATTGAGCACTTAATGATATGGGAAGTGTCAGACGCTTAGACCACAACACATTACAATTCACATAGACGTGCATCATGACTCCACATAGTTGTGCATCATGCATCATCACTTAGACAATATAGGCGTGATTGCAGCCCACATTGCTACAAGCGAAATTTCGTAAAGTGGACCAAGCCGTACACATTGTAAAACGCATTTTATATTTAAATGTCCACGTTTAAGAGAGAGAGAAGAAGAATAGAAATATTTTTTGTTTTCGCAAATAAAGCTATAATTATTATTAATAATAATAATATCATTTATTTGCATGAAATACGGTAGGCATAAGGATAAGGAATGATAGTTCAGCTAGCAGCAAAATCTTCGCCGATAAAGAATGACCGGCTCTTCTACTGACATAACATATTTATTTACATTATTTGATACAGAAGGTGTAACACCTATGTCTTTTGTCGACTGGACATATATTTGCATAGGTATAGTCGGTCAGAACTCACCCGAAGCAGACGGAGAGCTGCAAGCGGTCCTTGGTGGAGACCTGGTCCACCCTCGGGTCCAGCGTGTAGCGCGGCCACGGCGCCGTCACGTTGGTACTACCCCGAGCGGTCACTCCCAGCAGCGCCGTGCCCCGCCCCTCTGTCACCACACTCACTGAACGACTGCTGCGGATCTGCGAAAACAACACGTCACTAAACAATATTACTAAAACACCAAAACGTCCACTCTATTTTTGTTTTTTTAGGGTTCTGTATCTCAAAAAGTAAAAAACCGCAACCTCATAGGATCATTTTGTTGTTCGTCTGTCTTTCAAGACCCTTTTGTAATAAAAAGACAGCTCCCGCACTAGGGAAATTAAATCCCTGACATAAATGTCGTGTCGTTACAAACACTAAATTCGCACTGGCTTATTGCCTAAAAAGTCGCTGGATATTTAACGTAACTAAGAACTTGTTAGATGTTTATCTTATTTAAAAAAGGCAACTCACGCACTACCAAAATACTAACCTGTTTTGCTGAGTACAAACACATCATTGACGGAAATAGCACAACTAAAGGTAGGACAATTATCTATGGTTGTCCGAGGTGGGAATCGAACTCAGAACACCGAACACACTCAGAACAGCACAAGCAACTTCCGTAACCACTATACCATGTCACGACTAGTTTAACGACCAGTTACGGTTCTTTAGTATAACAATAAGTAGTGTGTCGGTACCGATTTGGTTTGTATGACGAGCGCATTGTTCTCGCCGATCTGGAACTGTTTCGTTTCGTCGGAACCCGTCACGTTGACGGACAAGCGTAACTTCGGCGATGTTTTGATTGTTTCGGCGTATTGGGCTAGAGCGTCCACCTGGGGAAATAATTATAATATTATTTTTGATACCTTCTGTAGGTCTTACTTAAATTACCAAACGGAAAACGGTAAGGAACTTTACTCAATATCAATATGGGTTGTTAAAATATGCCGGTATTCGTTAATTGCGATTAAGCATGCTGTAATGTAACTATAATCGAAATGACAAAAAGTGCGCAATTCATTTTGTGGATGTCAATTTCATAATATGATTGAGTTGGAATTTTGATGATCCTATTTTTTTTATTATACCATACATACATACATATAATCACGCCTTTCTCCCATGGGGGTAGGCAGAAACATATATTATACCAATGTAGACTTATTAGCTATGGAAAGAGCTATGCTTGACATTTCCCTGCGTGATCGAATGAAGAGATTTGCAGGAGAACGAAGATCGTCGACAAAGCCCAACAGATTAGCAAGCTGAAGTGGTAATCGGCATGGGATACACAACTCGAAGAACTGAGGGCCGATGGAGCAGATAGGTTCTCCAGTGGAGGCCAAAAACTGGCAAGCGCAGCAAGGAATGACCGACCGATGGACCGATGACCTCATAAAATACTCAATTTCACTGGAAATTGATAGACTGCTGAACCTATTCAATAGTGTACGTCCAACAGCCTGATATGATGATGATAATGAACTAATTAAATTTCCTTCAAAAAACTTTTGAGTATTCTATATTTCGTTCATAGTCACGTTTTTGAACTCACCACTTCAGGGTCAGGGTCTTGGGGCGGATAAGCTTGCAACAAGTAGCGCACTATAGGCGTGGCCTCGTCCACTCTCCTGGCAGCCAACATGGCGCGCAGTCCCCACGCGGCCGTAGTCGCTTCAAAACTGTTGCCTTTCAGCCACGGGTTGCGCCACTCGTTGCCTGATAGTTTGCGAGACCAGAACAGTGTTGATCCTGATGGAGAAGAGTTTATAAGTAATATGAGCGAAGATGTTAAGCAACGAGGTTTGTTGTCTGTAGAGTTTTGATGACCACCGGAAATTGTCAAGTGTTGGTACAAGTATTAAACATGATGTTATTAACCCACGAAGACTCGATCCAATAGTAAAGAATACGTAAAATATGTTTCGATCCTGAGAAAACATGACAAATCGTTGTAAAGTAAAATACACAAGCTCAAGCCTTTTTTTATGAAATGAGTATTTAAATAATAAATTAAGAATATTCTAATCAAATAAAATAATAAAGTGATGTAATGAATATGAAGAAGTCCCATTTTATGAGGTTAGTTTTTTGTCATTCAAGATTATTGCATTAATTGTCTGTCTCAGATTTGCGATGGTCCTTGTCGCCTCTCTAGTTCCACACCGTATATTTAATTAAATACCTACATCGGGGTTGACTTTGACGATTATCGTTAATCAGACTAAGCATGTTGACTCACCCGTGGTATTGGCGTACGTGTCCATCATCTCCAGCACGTTGACAAGGCTGGGGTGTCTGGCGGTGCCCAGCGCTGCGCCCAGCACGGCCAGCGTGTAGGCGTCGAGAGAAGGAGACACGCTTCTCGCGAGGTAGTCTACTGCTTTGTTCATGTTATTCTTGTACAGGATGTCGCTGCCCTGGTGTTGATGAAAATTTAAATATTCATTTCTAGGGCTCAGAAGTATAAAGTCGGATGTGCCATTATAGTTCAGAAATATTCGTCGAATGTGCCTTTATCGTAAACTGGCACTTACGGCCAGATGCTTCCGAAGTATAAAATACATTCAACCGAGAGTGAGGGAGTTTTAGGTATAGTATGCTTACGTAATAAGTATACTAGACTTCAGAAGCATTTGGTCGTAAGTGCCAGTTTACAATAAAGGCACATACGACCTCTGTTTCTGAGCTCTATATATAGTTAAAAGACATCGAACTCACCTTAGCCTGCTGTAACGCCACCAGGGCGTACGCCGCTAGTGTGAGCGGAGCCTGCGCGCGGGGGTGGGCGCGGGAGGCGGGCGGGGGCGCGGGCCAGTCGCCCGCGGGCAGCTGTGCGCGCGCCAGCCACGCCGCGGCGCGCCGCGCGCCCGTCGCCTCCGCCGGGATGTGGCGCGCGCACCGGGACAACCAGCGCGACGCTACTGCCGTCATCCTGTACAAGTATCACGATAACTCGTAAGGAAAAATTTATTACAAACTCAACTTTTTTTTTTCGGTTGGACTTAGCTAGCTTTTGCTTTTGCTACTTCACCGGGCATTACAAACTGAACTACGAACCCGAAGGATTTGGAATCTATTTAGCATTTTACAGATCATCAATCCGTCCGACGATTGTCATAGATGATGTTATGACGATCGCTATTAAGCCGTTGGGTCTTAACGTACTTTCTGAGGCATGGATAGTAGCAAACCAAACAGACCCGGAAATAAATTTTCATTTTATCATAAAGGTTCTTTGTCCGGTGTGGGAATCGAACCCACGACCTGCGTTATTTATTGCGATACTTTTACCGTGATACCACGGCGGTTCTCAACATTTTACACGTTTTCTTATCTATTCGCCTGGCAAAGAAGATATATAATTTCTGTAGAGGAACACCACCAACCCTACAAGCTTTAATAATGATAAATTGATAAAAATGATAACATTTGTCTCACCATACGTCTCCTTGGGAATCAGTGTCGACCTCCGGCGCGAAGGAACCATCAGGTCGTCGGTACGCCATCAAACGTTGGTAGCCAAGGGCTGCCAATTCACGAACTTCTTTGGTTGTAGCCGTTTCTTCTTGTCCGGTTGCCTAAGTTATAACAATGTTTTAATTTGACGGCAATACTTTCGAAAGCTCAAGTTGATAAGAAGGATAATATCTTAGAGATACGGTGTGTCAGTAGGAGGTGTGGGCAGAATACGGTTTGCTTTGGCCTATGATGGTAAAGGTTTCTGCTATCTACAAGATCTATGAAACCGAAACCGATGATCTGTATCTATAGGCCGACATTACACGCTCAATCTGGATCGAGATCTGTGATCGCGGTAGATTGATATAAACTGATTTGGATTGTTGTCACATTACACAGTCAATCCAGATCACGTCAATCCACTGTTCGCAATGATCACATGAAGGCGTGTGGGCAGGGGATTCTGATTGCCAATAAATAAAAAAATATGAAGATTGTGTGTTCACAATCGCGAAAGCCTCCGTAGCGTAGCGGTATTTGACTTACTTTAAATCTAGGAGGTCGTGGATTCGATTCCCACGCCGGGCAGTAAATCTTTGTGTAAATTCTAAGATATGCTTCCGGGTCTGGTTGATTGAGGGACTACCCTCCGTGCCTCGGAAAGCACGTTAAGCCGTTGGCCGATTGTTATAAAATCATCTATAATAATCGAATATCAAGGATCGGGCAGTAGCCTTTCCTTGTGTGGTACAACATAATACTGCGGTCATCAACCCGCCTGCCAAGCGTGGTGACTATGGCGAATACCCTCCCCGGGAGGAGGCCCATGTTCAGCAGTGGACGTTATACGGGCTGATGATGACGAATTGCAAAATGGATCTGAACAAAAAAAGCATGTGTAGTAATTAATTTTAATATACACCGTGAAATTTTAATGGTTGTTTTCCCGGAGCAGAACAACTTGCCGTCGGTAGTACTATCGAAACATTTTTTTTTTTTTGCATTTAAAATTATTAAAAAAAATATTAGACAACTCGAAAGCGTGATAAACAGTAGTAACACTAGACGGAGTGAACGGACCTTGTAGGTACTACTCGAATCGCACGCGCTGCTGACAAAGTAAAGAACGATCCATAAACGTTCAAAGCAAAATAAGAGCTCAATGGTAGTTATACGGCATAAAATAGCCTGCACGCAAGAATCACAAACGAGCCGGCTTCTTTTGTAATTTGCCGCGCGGCGCCGACGCCGGAACGCCCCGCGCTCTTCTTCGACTCCCTCCCTCCTTCCTTAGTTGTCCCGTGAACGTCGGAAGCGCAGTACGCGTTATCTTATTACTTTATTAGTATTATGGATCGACATTACAGTTTTAGTAATTTAGAGTACGTCGCTATGGTGCAACTGTACGCTAGGGCTAATTATAATTTCCATACTGCCTGGCGTCTTTACGCCGAGCTGCAACACTTGGCGTCACTCCGTCTTCGCGGAGTTCTGAACCCTCAAGTCATACAGGACCGGACGATCGTAGCGGCGACGGCTACTCGATCATGGGCAGTTCCAAGTGCCAGCACATGCACAGGGCAGAGGTCGATCGGCCGTTCTTTCGCCAGAGCTCGACGAGGAGATCATCGAGTAATTCGAACGCGATCCTCGCCGAAGTACGCGAATGGCGGCAGCTAAGTTTGGCGTAAGCCAATACTAGGTCTGGAAACTACTCAACTCAGAAGGACTGCATCCATATCATTTCCGCGGAGTTCATTTAATTTTTCATTTTTGTTGAATACGCCTTAAATACTTTATTAGGTATCTAATTCAGAAAATTATTGTTCTTAGATAATAAACTTGTTTTAAGTTACGTTTTCTGTAAGTTATAGCTAAAAAGGTATTGGATAAAGCTTATTATTATGATTGGGTACTGTGTTACATTACCTAAGGTGTAGGTATCAGCTGATTGACGAACACCCGGGTCAACGAACGCGCGACCGATCGACGCGAGCGCTAGGTATCGCGAGGTATTACTATCGGTTCGATGTCACTTTCGAGTTCGGTTTTTCACGATTGTTAATCGGCCATTTTTGGTTTATAATATTTAGTTTTTGTATAAATTGAATGTTTAACTAAGACCAAACCTTTTCGCTGCGGGAAAACAACCATTCAAATTACAGCGTGTATTTTTTTTATTCTCTTAATACTACTAGTAATTTTAATAGTATCTTTCGAATTATATGTTGCACATTAGACGCTCAATCTGGATTGCGATAAACGGATCGAGATCATGGATTTCAAAATATTTGATAATTTGCGATCCGATGTCGCGATCCGTCAATCACACACATTAAACAGTCAATCTGGATTGAGATCATTGATCTTGATCACGGATCTCGATCCAGATTGAGCGTGTAATGTCGGCCATAAGGTTTATAAAATCGAAATCCGAACGTTCGAATCGCTTGTTTCAAATAAGAATCAAACAATTGAATGCCCGTCATTTTTTAAATAAAATTACTTATCACGTGACAAATTGAAGCAATTAGCTGTAGTTGCATTTTGTTTAGGCCCTCGGAAGCCACGCAGTGCTGTAAAACAGTACATCATATACAGACCTGCAAGTAATCTAGCAGCACGCACGCTAGCGCGAGGGGTCTCGCGGCATGCGGTGGGTCTGCAGCGGGAGCCACTGGTCCCTTCGCAGCCGCCAGGGCTACGGCCAGCAGCTCGCCGGTAGCCTCCAGCGTACTCTGACCCGGACGAACCCCAGCTGGCACTACCAGGGTCACGTTGGCACGAGCCACTCCACGTCTTGCGTCTATTAGGTTCCATGAGTATAATTCTTCTTCGTAGCCGTCCTGAATTTACAATGATTAACTTCACTGATTGTGATAAATATTATAACGTGGTTGTCTTATAATAATAATAGTTTTGATAGATTTACTTTTGTACGCCAGATGAATGATTGTTCGTGCATTTTTTTTGCATATATGAAATTGTTGACGCCTCTTCCCAAATGTATAATCAACGTGATTGGCTGGGGCTGTGGTTGCCGAATATACCAGCGCTCGGCTAAGAAGTCCTTCTCTTTGGTGTGGAGGTACACCTTGTTTCAATGAAGTAGCGAGTCCTAGACGGGCCCTTTATCAAAACTTTTGGGAGCCATTGAGCATTTTTTCCAGACGGACATAGTATTTAAAACCTTTTGCTACTTCAACGGGCATATAGGCGAGTATAGCTCCAGCCTTAATAAATGGTTTAAAAACTATAAACCAAGCAACCTGCGCATGAGGGCGCTTTCTCTAGGACTTGGCTCAGGGCGGCCGCTGGCGAGCGGATTGAGGGATGACGATTTAAGATTTTTAGGGGAATTTTGTGCAACTGTCGCTTTAACTTACGGTTCGCGGTCTATGGGACTTGGGGTCTACTAGTGTACAATTATAATATACAGATATACAGGTGATTCCAAGTGTTTATTTAAGGAAGTCCCTTACCTTGACTTGTATAGTCCGGAAGAGCGAGTCAGAGACCCCGTTGCCACTCGCCTCCACTATGATGGGCGCGTCTCCCGAGCGCACGGCTGTCAGCAAGAAGGCCGTGCTCACACTCCCGCGTGCCGGCACGGTCACGCGGACACGACGGAATAGCTCAATTTCTGATTCAATTAGATGGACATGTAGTAATTTACAACTTTAGTATGAGGCAATTATAATGACAAATATAAAACCTGGAGTAGGGTCCACAATAAACTAAAATTGTAATGTGTGTGGAATGCAATAAACGGCAAAGTATTGAGTAAAATTCGTCACTAAACATAAGACACAGCAACTTCGTAACTCTTGGCTGCCTGATTTTTTTTCCATATGATTCCAGTGTCCTGACACCACCCGCAATTCGAACCCAGTGCCTCGTAAATTGGGTATCATGGAGTTACATGTCAGATTGCAATCTGGCTTGTAATATCTAGATAGAAATCTAGAATACCATTTTTGAGTATAGAGACGAAGAGAAAGAGAGTAAAAATGTTATTTATTAGATTAATTAAAATATTTGATTTACTTGAGAACTTAAAACTTACTTTTCGCTGAATCGAGTTCGTTATCCAAAGGTTCGAATTCGAAATATTGGTCGTTATTATGGAATGTGACTTCGACTGGAGTGTCGACCGACAGTGTAGTTTTCAATACAATGACTGCGGCTACGGTTTCCCCGCGCTGTAGAGTGGCAGGTAACTCCGCTGTTATAGACAATGGCACGGAGGTAGTAAACTGCCGAGGAGACGCTAAGCCCAAGCCCAAGGAAGGGTGCACGGAGAACGCGCCAATAGAAAAGTCGCCAGGAGTCACAGAAGTCCAACGTTCTTTGGCACCGTTTCCATCTGAACTGTAAGGGTAAATAAATTAATAAATATGATTCATATGCATTTCTTTAAAAGTTCAGCAATAGTGTAAATAATATACTACATCATCTATACCCAACCCGCGGCTCGCGGGCCGTAAGTGGACCACCGGGCCTTTTGAGTTGGCCCACCTACTTATAATAATTATACGTGTTTTTTGTTTTTTGTTTATTGAATATTGAGCTTTTATGTAGTATTCAAGTTTTCCTTTTTCATTACCCCCTGAATATGGTTATAATAATTGTTACCACTTAGATATTTTGTGTTTGTGGCCCGCGACACCAAGATTGAAACGTGAATTTGGCCCCTATAAAAAAAGGTTCCATACGATTGTACTATACACGGATATATAACATCATAATATATCAGTCATAAAATGTGTTGTGATAATTTACAACGATTAACTAGGCCAATAATAAAAAAATAATATCAAAACCTAATGTTCAGTAAACACCGAAAGCAAGCGGCAAGCACATAATAATTGCAAAGTTCCCGCAATCCTTATCACCATAAGAATTTCGACGGTCTAAAAAACTCAATCGAAATTCTGGTAAAATAAAAACTCTATCATCCGTATAATCATGTGGTAAATCTATCTTTAATAGATACATACCCCACAGTAAGGTTCGCTAACATCCACGTGGGTTGTGGAGTGGCCGTGAGGTAGTAGCGAGGAGATGGCGGCGGTGGCAGACGACTGAAGGCGTAGGGACCGGCCAGAGGAGCGCGGGTACCAGACTCTACTGTCGCCTGAGTTGGAGCTACGTCTGGAATAGTATGGTAAGATAACATCATGTCTTTTTGCAAACATTTTCTTTTTCTGCTGGATTTAGGAAAAGATAAGGCATTATTCAATCCAAAGACTTTTAAACAAGTTCAACATCTAAGTGGACTGTGAAGTAGTATGGTAAAAAGGAAACATTGCTACATGATGTTTATTGGCAAGGATGTTCAAAACCATGTGCTAGTACAGTGAGGAGTGGTTGTAAAGTGCCATCTGCAAGACCAAACCTCAATAAATTCAATATGAGCTTTGGCTATATGGCTTAATAAATAATGCATTTAGCAAAGTTGAGACGAGTAACTAATATAGGCTTATTAATTCTGCTATTCTTGAAATATCTCTGTGGAGGAAAATAAATATTGGTATTCAATGAAACATGGACTTACCATCAGGATTATTTTTGAATATAACTCCGTCGGTAAGTATCACGACTCCGGCATTCTGAAACGAATTAATTACGAAATTACTGAGTTTCGTTTTGTAAATTGATGTATAAAAATATACAAGTAAAATATGAAAGTAAACGAACTTTAAACACGTCGGATGATGTGAATCCTCCTAAGTCTAATCCTTTCCCTGGAAGATGGTCTTCATTTTTAAATACGGAATGCGCCAAACCATTGAAACTTTCGACTTCACGTTCCACCTGAAATATTTATAGAGTTTTAATTTTGTTATTATCTTAGCCAACTATAAGTATATAATAACTAGCTTCCCGCGCGCGGTTTCATCCGCTTATCTCATGTTCCTGTGGGAACTTCATAATGAAATATGTCACCTATGTCACTATCCATCCCTTCAAATATCTCCACTTAAAACATCACGTCAATTTGTCGCTCCGTTTTGCCGTGAAAGACGGATAAACAAACAGACACACACATACCTTCCCATTTATAATATTAGAATGGATAAATAACAAATCTGACTTTAGAAGTTCTAATTTGTAATAATTTGTATAAATTCGAATTTGAAGAAGGAGAAGAAGACATATTATCTACTATATTTTGCAGTAACCGTTTTTTGTGGTAAATAAGAAAAAGAAAAGTACTGCTTGCTACCAAATAACTAACTAACAGTGTGCATGTCCAGTCCACTGCCTAGTCCATTATCTTGAGCGAGTCCAGTGCGTATGGCCGTGGCATCCTCTGCTAGTAGTCCAACGAAAGCGTTCGCCTCTCCCAACACTCGTAATTCTACTAGCGTGTTTGGTTTTGAGCTGGTGCTGCCGCTTGCTACTGATGATATTGAGATCTAAAAATTAAATTTTTATTTTGAGAAATGGTTCATTATAGGTAGGGAATAACAGAATACTTAGCTGGATATAAATAGTCATAAGGAGTAGAAATTGATTGTGTAGTGGTGATCTTGGAGTGCCAGGTGTTTTAACAGTTCACAAAATTCTTCGCAATAAATGTCTTATTTGTTTTTCTTAGTGCAGGCCTGTTCTTTTACATAAAAGTTCAAATAAAAACTAATGAATCAGGGCATGCGTAAACACTTGCCTGCGTTCTTTAGGAGCTTGCCATACCTATGCATTGTTCGTCCAAACTGACCGCATATATGCGATGTTTAATTGCATATGTTGATATACTAACAAGATATGTTAAATAGCCTCTCATGTAGTAAGAAACTCGTAGTCTGCAGTGGGTTGTCTTGGAGGCATGGGTACGTTGCCACTAGTTTGGTACCACTGCACTCAACAGCCCGCTTTCGTTCACTGTTGAACATGGGCCTCTATCACGCTTGGCCGGCGGTTTGGTGATCGTAGTAAGATGGTAGTTAACCTTTAGCATCTATCAGCTGTATATCCC
Source organism: Nycteola revayana (assembly GCA_947037095.2). Classification (NCBI taxonomy): domain Eukaryota; kingdom Metazoa; phylum Arthropoda; class Insecta; order Lepidoptera; family Nolidae; genus Nycteola; species Nycteola revayana. Next base: position 13,764,448 of record OX344846.2, on the reverse strand, counting down.
TTAGATGCCATGCCATTTACGACACAATGGGAAGACAAGGAGTGGTGTATTTTAAGCCGGAAACCAAATGGGTACCACTGGTTAGTTTAAACATATCTAGTAAAGTTCGCTAAGCAAAAGGGTGATACAGAAGCCGGAGTTTCATAGCACGAAGCATCTAGGACTTTTGGTAAGTGATAACCAACTTACGTCGTTCTGCAGCAAGTTCAGTTGCGGCGCGTACACTGCGGCGGCGAGCAGGTCGTTGTCGTCGAGGCGCGGGTGCCACGCCACCAGCGAGGCGCCCGGCGACATGCGGGACGTCACCTGCACCGAGATGTCCACGCTACGACGCGCCGGGACCAACTGCAATCATTGCTAAATAAGCTTTTGTTCCATCTTTCATTCGGACATGGGATCTTAGTGTAAGTCGCTAAGGTTTAAAATCTCGTTTCCGATCGATTTAATTCATGAATATTTTCGTGTAAGGCCTAAAATGTTGATGAATGAGGGAAAACTTGTGATCTAGTGTGTTCACCCTGCCATTCAATAAAAAAGAATAGCCCTGTCATTTTACCAGAACAACATTCAAACTTTAAGTATTATAATTTGTACATTGGTGAACTTAATGCCTTACATATTATGTACCAGTCATATCAATAAGACATAATATGGTTGTATAATAGAGCAGAGAAGAGCTGAGGAAAGTGGAAAGTATTTCTGATGAAGCGTTAAGGTATCCGAACTTTATTGAATGTTTTGGATCAATTATCTAATCGCATTTTCTGCTTTACAATTTGCTGACAATGACATTCGTGTCTTCTTTTTTTGTTTTTCTTTATACCGAAAAGCTTTCTGATGAAACCCTATCATCTGTAATGTAAATGTAGTTCTGTAGTACCGAAACCACTTACCTCTACAGATTTAACAGTAATAATATCTCCTCTGCCCAACACCGCGTAGTGCACCAAGTCCATAGGCTCAGTAGCCGTGATACGCGCCCTCATCTCTCCTCCCACCGCAGTGTCCCGAGTCAGTACTTCTATAGTCAAGAACTGACCGTGAGAGTAGTCGCTACGTTGAACGTTCACTATGCGTTCTGTCACCTCTTTGTATTTTATCTGAAGATTGAAAATAGAAGACTTTATTGACCTTAAAACATATACATATTCACAGATGCTTATTTCATAATGCGGACGGCTAAGGAGTGGAATTCTCTGCCGGGGTCCGGCCGGGGAAGTTTTTCCGGAACGCTATAATCTGGACATCTTTAAAACTAAAGTGAACAGACACTTTCTAGGCAAGCGTGTATCATCTTAGGCCTTATCTTCGCCTTCCATCAAGTGAGATTATGGTCAAACGTAAGCCTATATTTAGTAAAAAAAAAAGTTTTAAGGTAAAAGATGCTAGCAGTACGCGTTATAGAAGAATTGACCACAATGAATATATTTGGTTTCTATTCAAATTGAAGCCATTAGCGCAAGATGTATATTGGTCGTCACGTAAAAACAATTCCCACCAAACCAGCAGTTAGGGGGCTGATATAGTATGAGTTACTGAGTTACATTTTCAAAGCCACCCGGGGTGACCTACTTTCGTTTTTTTTAAAGACAACACCCGCACTCTATGTTTAAAACACTGTGTTGCGAAGGACTTTACAAACACATTATTCACGGACACAAAGTACACCCAGACTCAGAACAACTATACGTGCTTCACACAAATAATTGGCCCAGAATACTAGATCTCAGAGGCCAAAGCCATAACCACTGAACTGACTAGGGGTGGTCTATTTTAAGCCGGAAACTACGCGGGTACCACTGGTTAAGTTAAAGGGTATATAAACCGGAGTCTTATAGCATACGTGGTTCACACAAATAATTGGCCCGAGTATGGAACCCAGAATACTAGATCTCAGAGGCCAAAGGCATAACCACTGAACTGTCTTTTTTCATATTTCAGATACTCAATTCGGATTGAGAGTAGTCTCTTTATAGAAATAGGTATTACTGCTAGTGGTTGGGTCGGTGGGCCTTTGAGACCTGCAAACCAGCATAGTGTCTGCATCTCTCATAACCCTAATTCGTATGTTATTGTCTAAGTATCAAGGCAGAATAAGAACTCACCACTAAATTGAGAGTAGAATTGATATGAGCTTCGTCAGGTACAAGCATGTAGGAAGCAATGCCCTTTTTCAAAGACACAGTCGTCACGTTAACTGGCGCACCATCGTCCCAAATACGTTCCACTGTCACGTCCCCTTCAGAAGGCATGATCTGTCCTGATGAGTCCACGACTTCTACCTGTCATGATATAAAGATTTTAGAATTGATTTTTTTTGATTGATGGTTGTTATTAGGCTTTTCGATACATGAACCTCATTTCTAGGCTTTTTGTTACATGAATGGACAATGTATTTCGAATTGTTTTTTTTTTCGGAAATATGTAGTTGCCAAGGCTTTTGTTTCTTCGCCGGCGAATAAAATTAAGCTTGAGGCCGACAGTATTTTTTTTTTAATTTTGTCTTTTTTTTATGTCTAGGAACTTATGCTACTAACGGAATAGAAGCTTCTTTGGATACTATAAGTTTCCGTTTAATATTTATTTTCCTCCCTTCCCTTTTCATTAATCTGCTAAGGATGGTAATCCAACGTGATTGATGGACTTTTACAATGTTGAGGAAGATTTATTTTAGAATTTTGACGATCACAACATTATAATAGTTTTGTAAACTAGAGAGGTACCATTATTGCCTAATCGTCAGTTAAAAACTATCCGAGGAATAAGTTTAAACATTAAAGATTTTATATGTATAGTTCTGTTAAAAATAACACTTATTCCTCTGATAATTTTTATCACATGATATTATAATTCCCCATTAACTTATACAAAATTACCTGCACAATATAAGGCAACGTAGGCTTGAAGTACTCAGGCGCCGTTACTTTCAGTCTGTAAGGTGTCCTCAGCAGTAGTATTCTCGACGATATATTTTGTCTAATCAACGTATCTTTCTCTTCAATAACAGCTTCGACCACCAGAGGCCTTGCAGCGTCTTCTGCGAGATCGAGATCTGTTTTGAGGTCAAAAGTGATATCTGTTTGACCATTTATGTCGACAACTTTGCGGGTAGGCGCTGCTACAACTGGCTGTAGAACACCCGAGAAGAAAACAGGGTATGCGGATATAGTTAGCTCGCCGCGAACTGGTATACCGTTGAAGTGCCTAAAATATAGATAGATATGAAATTTATATGGATTACTAGTGCTTAGGTAAATTTTAATACATAACTATCTATAGGTAGGTTAACATTGACAGTTCTTTTTTAAACGTGCAAAAGTTTGGAAGAATTTGTGATGACAATAAAATTTTAACTTAGCATGTAGGGTTATTAGTTATACTGTCGTCGTCGTTGGTGAGGGCCGGATACGCGAGGCAATCCGGCCCTCACCAACGACGGACGGAGGAGAGTCCCGGGGGGTTTTACTGGTGTAGGGTCCTCTCCTCGTGGTATGACTAGCATACCACGCAATGGAGAGGAAGAGTTCCACATACCCCTTCGTCGGCGCGGTAACGCTGCAGCGGCGGAGGGGATGCGTAAATGCATTTCCCCTACATCAAAGGATAATTAGTTAATGTATTATAGGAACTATCAAGTACACATATTATTATCATGTCTAACATAGTGTTGAACTTTTTTTTTATTACCTACATTTTACTGTCTCAATTTCATATCCAAAAAAATAATGTCTCTAGGTATTTACTTAACAGTTACCTGTTTTGATCTAAGTATATATATATCGTAATAATTTACTCGCGCTAATTTTATTGGCACTACGAAGGTCGCCTTATAAAAACAATTGAGTTAACTAAATATAACTTGGTTTTATATTTATACTTTCGTGCCGTGACTTAAATTAGTTGCAACTGTAATTAGTTACGTTGGTCTAAGTTTTTTTATGAATAAAATTGGTACATCTTGATGTGTTAGCTGATTGATAAAAACCGACATCGTTGCGTCTACCAACGGTTCCTTTACGTAATCATTATTCTATTGAATTCCAGTGATTAGTTTTTCTGTGTAATAATGGGAATCGACAGCTTTCACTGTGGAAATTCTTTTGTTTCTCTCTGATGAGAAATATTTATTCTAGATTATTATAGATTCTTACTTTGAATGCAAGTTTAATATGGTTATTGTATATTTTCCGTCTCATTAGCGGATTCAATTTGAATTTTTACTTCGCTTAAAATAACACTTTTGACGTTTGCCTCTATTAACATATAAACTGGTTTTCAATAGTTGATTTAACTTTGATTTGACTCTGAATTATGTGTTTTATTATTTTAAATTAGGTAATGAACAAATTCTAATCTAAGTAAAAAAGTTATAACTAATACCTCATGCAATTTAAATACGCGCCTGTTACCGTATGTAATAAAAACAGGACCAAAGTAATAGAAAATCATAGTTATATTAGACTTACTTGGCGGTAACGTTGATGGTGAATCTTCCGTCGCTAAACAGGATCTCTTTGGGCATGTCGATGTTCATCTGGAATCTCGGTTGTACATAGTCTGCTATCAGGATCTGGCGACTGTAAATCTGTCCACGTGCTTCCACCTAGTGCAAAAAGTGGTTTTCATATGGATTCTGCTTAATTTAACAATTGGCTAGTGGTAGAGTCATATTGTGACCTTACCATGGAAATGTACGATCGTAGACAAACATAAGGGGTACAATGTCTTATTGGTGCAAATTTATGGGCTGGTTGTTTAGTTCAAAGAATCTGTGATTAAATATAAGTTACTTTCAATATATATGCCTACACTTTAACATCATATGTATAGTGATTAGGTAGGTACTTAAGCTAGAAATTTCTGTGAAGTAGGTAATAATATATTTTAATTTTTAATATAAATTTGTCTGTATTATGATTTAAAGAAACAAGCAAAGTCCTTAGCCACCACTTTTTGTTCAAGTGCCATTCATATTTTGGAATGTTTACGTAGGTGACTAGCGTGAATCTTCGATGCATAACAACTACTTTTGCAATCTCATACTACTTTCTGAGGTCATCGTAAAATTCAAATTATTATACCGATTGCGTAAAGTGTTATATTTAAAACGTTTTAAGTACGTACCTATAATGCAGCGGGGCCAAATTCGTCAGAATCTAGTTAAATTATTTTGAAACAAAAGAAAGAGGCGCCTACTTGTTATTTGTAAGCCGTTGATCCGTTTACCAGACTTAACACCCTTAGTTTATTTTTTAGCAACTTGTTTTCTCCGCACCGAGCCAAGATCCAAGATCTAGAGGGGACGCCTAATGCGCAGAATGCTTAGTTTGTAAAGTATTTATTAAGGCTGGAGCCCTACTCTTCTTTATGCTGGCTAATTACACATATAGCCACGAGACTTTTGCGACTTTGCCCATAGATATGCTCGACAGAAAAGGTGCCTAAGTCTACGTGATCCGTTCCGTTTATGAATTGTTTCAAATATTATCTTCATAACCGTAGTTGGTAATGATGATTAAAACATTGTTCCAGTCATTCTTTACCAGTTTTTTACTAAGTATCTGGTGAGGTCATCAGGTGGGCGAAAGATTTCGAGGCTAATATGTTTCCGGCGTTGTGCAAACAAATAAGTCAGGTATAATACCTATATACTATATCTAAATGTTCGTATTCATTAGCGAAGTACATATTATGATTTTTTCAAAAAAAAAGTAGGTCGTTGTAATTTATTGATTGTAATGTTCATGGTAAAATAAAAACAGGTCAAGTGCGAGCTGCTCTCGTACACGTTTTCTGAACCTAAACCTAAACAATTAAGTAACTCTTTTATGCAATGACCACAATGAGTGATCCTAAATATACATACAATAAAAAATATACATAATATACATACATATAATTATATATATGTTGTATGTTCGTGTATAAGGTACCTACATGGACATTACAAACATACGATATACCTAAAGCCTTGTAGGTATACCATTACCATTAATAGATACCACTTAAGGTATGAACTCCTAAAAGTAGGGGAAATAAGTCAACATTTAATAGAAATCTTTTAAAATTTTATGTGAGTCACGGTTTTGTCGATAGGACATAAATTATTTTGTGGTAGTTATAAATAAAAAGTACCTAGCAACAAAATAGCAATATTTAATCGTTACTTTTTTTTTATTAAACATGATTTATAATAATGTCTGCAATTGGCAATTATACTGATTATAATCTTTTATTTAATCTCAGTAGCGCTACAGACAACAGTTCATCCACTGAGGATATAGCAGTATGTACCTACTACCTTCCTACTCACAGTAATTTTATTATGTCATAAACTTGTCATTGTGTAACGTAGATATGAAATGAGTTGCCATTAGACACTACAACTACTATATTATGAAATTCTTGAAAAATATTTATCTGTTATTTATGCACCAAAACATAGTTTTGAAATAAAATAACTACTACTACTGTCGTACAAGGAAGTACGACATGTAATAACTATAGGTAATTATTCGTTTTTACACGCTAAAAGCAATTACTTTTGTAAGAGTACTCGCAGGAGCGAGTGAGTCTTAAAATCTATAATTTTTTATTTTGTTGTATAGGATTATTCAATTGAATAATAGATTAATCCGTCTATCCGTGACGACTTTTTTTTTTTTTTTGTTTGTTTTTTTGTTAACCGGGGGGAAATGCACTTACGCATTCGACCACCGCCGTTGTGAAAACAACAGCGGTGGGATATGTGGGGACTCGCCCTCTCCAGTGCGTGGTATGCTGCTCATACCACGAGGAGAGGACCCTACCGCCACTAAAACCCCCCGGGTACTCCTTCTTCCGCCATGAGTGTGAGGGCCACCGGGTATCGCTGAGAAGCGCTTGCATTTCCGGTGAACCCCCACGGCGGCCGTCCGCAGTTTGGATGGTGCCGCGGACTCTCCGGGGCCACTTTGTGTGTGGCCCGTATAACCATTAACGGGACGCCCGGAGTACTCAGGCGTCCCTCCTCCGCACGGGTCAGCCTCTATAGGGAGCAGGGCCCATGTTCCCTACTCCCCGAGGCCGAGCCTAAGACGGCATGCGACGGGTCTCAGCCCGCCGCCTGCGGCCAACACGCCGCCTGCGAAGCGGGTGTGCACCGGGATCTTCCTCCCTTGCCCGCTCCGCAACCTCCTTCTGCGACATGACACGTCCACAGAAGGAGGCAACCGCCGCCCACGACCCCTCACTTTCGACCATCTTAGAGATGATGGTCGGCAGCGAGAGGTCGGAACCCACAACTCCGATGAGCTCAGTACGCTCATCGGACCACCCCGGACACACCTCGACGGTGTGTTGCGCCGTATCGTCGGTGCCCCCGCAGTGGTGGCACCGAGTGTCCGGCTCCCTCTGTGCCACATTGCACAGGTAGCGACCAAAACAGCCATGGCCTGATACCACCTGTGCAATGTGGTAGGTCACATCACCCCATTTGCGACCAGCCCACTTTAAAAGGTGGGGCCGGATCGCAGCAATGACGCATCCGTGACGGACGACTAGGGTAACCTATTCGAATGTCGGCTTAATAAATATGTATCTAATGATTTGCCTTAAAATTGTACCGCGATTTACAATAATAAAAATATTTTATTTTATAAAATTGTATAATCTGTTTATGAAAGAAATAAATATTTAAAAAAAAAAATAGTTTTTATCGTCCCTGTTATAAACAAAAAACAGGGCAGCATAATGGTGCCTCCTTCAATCTGTTACGGTTGAAGGGTATCAAATTATCGCAATATCGTAGTGTTAACTTCGTCTAATTTTGGCACGTAGCTGAAGCTAAAGTGCAACGCTGTGCTCGAGAGACTTAGTATGTTTAAGCCCTAAACACAAAGTTACTTTTATTTTATTCATGGCCCTTCAAAGGATATAAGCCTACAGATGTTAAGTGGCGTGGGGGATCAAATACAACTTCACCCTGCCGGCCTTTGCTTCTTCCCCCTCTTACTTATCTTACGCAGGCACAGAAACACAACATTATTAAAAAATGTTATAAGGCTATTCTGTAAGGTGGTGGTACTTCCCGAGTCGAGCAGCTCATAGTCTTCTTCAACTTTTGATAAATATTAATACAGCAAACACTAGTAGGTACACCGCCAGTCATGGATTGATGTGCCTACGGATTCAACACGCTCCCGTTGACAAGGGCGGATCGGTCGTTATGAGCACGATGGGCATGGCCACAACCCTAATAGACTTATGACGTCGCTTTCATGGTCTATTGAAATCGATGATAATTCCTAAACGATATTGCTTCATTATTCCTAAGGTCCTGATGTTCGGAAAAAAAAATAAAAAAAAATCAAAAGTCGTTCATTAGTCATGATAGTTTATGACAAGTCATACGAGAATCGCACTTGGTCAATTTTCGGGCAGCTGTGACCACAAGTAGCGGCAACAGGCAGCTTTACCTTAGCATAGCGTAACCACTTACATAACATAGTTCAATGTTATCACTTACTTTTTTTAATAATGTATTTTTTATTACATGATTAAAATTTAAAATGCATATATACAACTAAAAGTACCTAATTTAAAATTAAACTAACTTAGAAAATACTACAATTCTAAATCTATTCTATTCACTTACTTGTATAGTCCATTCTCCTAGTGCGGGATCATCAGCGAGCACAAGTTCTTGAGTGAGCACTCCTTGCTCAAGTTCGAGGCCGGCCCACTGGCGGATCGGTGAACCTCCCGTATCTAATATGCTCACATCCACTGTTGTCAATAACCGCGGGAGTAGGTATCTGTTGCAAAGAAATTATAGCTAGCAGGATATAGCAAAATACCTCTACAAACTGAATTGTTATTTTTTTAAAACAGTTTTGATTATGTATTCATTGACTAAATTATGTGGAAGTATATCTGTTTTCTAATATAAAAAAAGTAATCTGCAGTATACATTGAGAAATAAAAATTAAAAAACGTCAGAAGAACTGCCTTTCTGTTTTTTTTATAACCGACTGTTACGCCTTTATAATAAGGACTGAACTAATCGTAGAATGCGCGAATTTATAGTTTCTAAAATTGTTGAGAAATTCAATACATTTTCCATCCAAACTATACTTTGTCATCAATTGTAATCACATACAATTTTCATACCAATGTTTTTTTGTTATTACGGGATGATTTTCACACGGGCTCTCGTTTCCTCCATCTATTGGGTCGACAACCTCTCATAATAATAATCTCTCGTAATCTTACGCGCACGAACTCGCATCGCCGGTGATGGTGCCGAAAACGAAAGTGACTTGTCGTTGTCGCTTTAATCGAGTATGCTAAAAGGTTCTCGTGTACGACACATTTTCCTCATTAAATGGAACAAGGACACAGCTGTGGAGATACAACAATCGATTGATGCGTTACGCAGTACCGATTGTGTTAATGTTTTATTTAGTTACCGGTGAATAATTGAACTTTTAATTGTACTTGGTTCTCAGGAGGCAATGTTTATTCCATGAGAGATCAGTCGCACCATAGCTGTTGCAATAGATGCTAGCTAGCGCATGCAGTAACGGTACCTAATAGACTCATGACAGATTTAATGCTTTTATGTGAATTTGCTGTATAATTCTATATTACTAGAGCACTTTACCTAATTTGAAAACACTGAAGACTACTTTTTCAGATTTTTCGAAGAAAGTCCTAAATAAAACTTATTTATTAAGATAGTAAATCAATATCTTACTTAGTTAGTCATCGATGAGTGATTACCTATGTATTGAAATAATCTTGCAATAAGGAAGGTAATATTAATAAACTTTTAGCATCAGTGAATATTGAAAATGTGTTGAAGCAACTTCAGTGTGTTGAAACTTTTAATTCGTGATTCGTCAAACAATATTTATTAGTTGTTATTACCTAATTAGCGGTGAAACTAACGCGATGACTATAAAATATTTAATATCTCCTGGTTGTTGATAACACGTAGGTTTGTAAGTAGGTATAAACAGGCAAAAGCTGCAAGGCTAGAAACGCACTGTGGCAATAAATATATGCAACATTTTGTGATTCTATCTTGTTTTATTGTTTAGTACCTATTAAGAGCTTAACTACCACTGTTCTTTTAATTAGAGTTTTATGTCTTACTTGTTTAAGGCGATGACCCTAAAGTTGATGGTATCTCCAGGTTGATAGACGCGTTTGTCTGTTTGTATGAAGACGCAGAAGCTACGAGGTTGGTATCGTAGAGGTGCTGAAGATGAGAACAATGGACCCGAGGTGGAGCGCGCCACTAGCGCGTACTGCCCTGGACCGGGGTCACCAATCTACAAATAATATAAGTGTACAATTTTGAAGTTGAGAACGATTTTTTTCACCGAATGTGAACTTTATAATTCACATTCAATTAAGTAAGTATTTAAATTTGAATAATAAATTTAATGAAATCTTACAAAACTTTACTTAGTCATAACTCACAACTGCTAAGCCGTATGCGATAAGTGTCAGATTTTCCTTTCCTAAACTTTATATCGAAACGAAGCGCAGAATGTTTCATTCAATAGGAAAGTTTATGGGAACTTACAAATTAGCTAAAATGATGTTAGGTATGTACATAGCAAAGTGTGGATAGGTACATAGGTAACCAAATCTGTTTTAAACTGTTGGCGAGTTTTCATGTTTTCATGATTTTAACTATTATTCATTCTCAATTAGAATAGTTATCTACCTACAGAGCCTGGTGACTATAATATGATCAAAATATAATAAGACGAAAGAATTGCGGTGATTAAAATGATAATAATAATGATTTATTTGCAGGAATGTGATTTTGATTTAAATTGGTTTATTGCTGATGCAGTAACGAAACCTCACATCGATCAGATTTTTTAATTGGGTTCCGTTATTTGAACCGCTTATTTGAACTTCCAAGCGATAAACCAAATAGTTATTTACTTTTATTAACCTCTATCTAATCGCACGTGTAATCTTTTATGATATTGATTCTATATTTTACGACATCAGAATCGCTCGGCCTAACGCTTCTGTCGATGACGAGAATTATTTTATGTTTCATGATTATATACGGCAAAAGTAGGCAGTAGGTATCAGTTGTCGGTAGGAAAAGTCACGTCTCGTAGGTACTGTGGCGGCGGCACAGTTTGCTTTGCTAACAGTCTTGTGGTTAGATTATATCTATTGGAAGTAGCTGCAAGGGGTAATTTATGAAACAGTGGCGGTCACTGGCGACTACCTACGTGTGAACTTAGGAATTGTAGTGAAAGGTGATGATTTTGAGTTTTTTTTAAAGCTTACCTACTAGCTTAGCTTTTGCAGACTACTAGTATTCTTGTTAACCCCTCGTGCTAAGCTAAAATGCTTGTATTACGAGTGGGTTTACGTTGGTAGTGCAATGGGTGGGGATCGAACCGGCGACCACAATATCACAAGTCCGACGCCCTAGGCATTGGGCGGCAGCTATAAGTTGCATATTCCTTACAATATAAGGTATTAGGTGTTTCTTTAGCTTAGACAGAGAATATAAAAGCAGATGTCGCCTAAAAATAAATGTCGAATAACATTGCATTCTGCGTTCTCATTACTTTTTATTACAACTGACGTAGGTACCGCATGCTAGAAATTTTGAACAATCGGTTATAAACTTACTTCAAGTTCTATGAGCCTTGAATTGGCAGCAGGGACCTGCACCTCGCGGCCCTGCGAGTACTGCTCGCCGTTGGCCCTCCGACCTTCCACCGCCACATACAGGGTGTATGCCCTGGAGCCGCCCGCTATGGCCACGCTGTACGAGTCGTGAGGACGCAGCACGCGTGGACCCACTACTGATATACTGTGGAATTTATACACGTTATTAATTATTCGAGTACTGAATATTCATAAAATAAAAATGTAATAATCCATTACATTAAAAGATCATTATCCGTGATTTTAGCATTTACAGGCAAAAACGTTCAAAGTCAAAGTCAAAGTCAATAATATCTTTATTCATATAGACACAATTCAAAAATAATTAAATCATGTTCTTATGATGCGTCCATTTCTTTTCCTACCACCAGTTCAAAGACGTGGCAACTCTGAGAAGAACTGGCAAGAAACTCAGAGGAATCCTTTTTTAAATAATCAAATCATCATTTATTTTACAATATTGTTAAGCAGCAGTGTCATTCCAGAGCAAGTTACTCCCAAGCCATTTTGTCATTTACATAATCTGATATTTTATAATATGCCTTTTTACATAGTTTAGCTTTGATAGTGGCTTTAAATTTATTAACAGATAATTCTCTAATATTATTTGGGAGTTTGTTATAGAAGCGAATACATTGCCCCATAAAAGAGTTGCTTATTCTATGGAGACGAGTTGCAAGTACTACTAAGTTATGTTTATGTCTAGTATTCATATTATGTATATCACTTTTTTTCTGAAACTTATCTATATTCTTATGTACGTATAACAAATTTTCATAAACATATTGCGAAGCTAGAGTAAGAATTTTAATGTCTTTGAACTTCTTCCGTAGGGAAACCCGCGGTCCAAGTTTGTATATGTCTCTTACAGCGAGTTTCAGTTTCAGTTTCCCCATAGAAGAATTCCATAATGCTATGAAAATAACTAAAATATACTAGTCTGGCCGTGTCTACATCAGTAAGCCGTCTTATTGTCTTAACTGCGTATGCCGCAGAACTAAGTTTACCAGATAGATTTTTATTCCCCCATTGCAATTTGGAGTCGACAGTTATACCAAGAAAAACTGTTGACTCCACAGGCTCCAATCTCGTTCCGTTAATTAGTAAGTTGGTGGCGACCTGTTTGACATTAGGGGTGGAAAATTTAATAAGCTTGGTTTTTTTCTCATTTAGAACGAGATTGTTTACATTAAACCAATGCACGACTTTCGAGAGAGCATTGTTTACGTCGTCATAGTTAAGTAATTTTCTACTAATTTTAAATGTCAAAGAAGTATCATCGGCAAACAATACAATCTCATGGTCATTCCCTATGTGGTAAGGCAAGTCGTTTATATATACAAGAAACAGGAACGGTCCCAGGATAGAACCCTGTGGTACGCCTATATTAACAACGGACCCTGGAGATATTTTACCGTTTATACCGACCCTCTGAGTTTTATTGCCCAAATATGCAATCAGAAGATCGAGAGCCGTGTTCCTAATACCGTAGTGGTGTAATTTCCTGACTAGCGTATCATGGTGTACACAATCAAATGCCTTAGATAAATCACAGAATATACCCAAAGCATCCTGTGATTCCTCCCAGGCCGCGAATATGTTATTCAATAATTCGATTCCAGCGTCTACGGTTGAGCAACCCCTCGTAAATCCGAACTGTTTGGTGTGAAGGAGTTTATGTTTTGTAAAATGCCTAAGCAGTTGACTAAGAATAACTTTTTCAAAGATTTTACTCAGTGTGGGCAATATAGAGACAGGTCGGAAATTCGAGGGATCAGAAGTATAACCTGACTTAAACAATGGAATAACTTTACTATGCTTCATTAAGTCAGGAAACACACCACTACTTACACAACTATTAAATATATTTGCTAGGGTGGGTGCAATTATTTCTACAATATTAGCTATGAATTTTACTGAATGCCCCCACAAATCTTTTGATTTTTTCATCTCCATAGTTTTAAAAGTTTTTATTATATCTATATAGTTAATTAAAGTAAAAATAAAGTCAGTATCACATTTACAAACATTTTCCTCCAAAAGTAATTCAGCTTCTATGGAAGACGAGTTGAGAAGTTCAGTCGTTACTAAAGGTATTTTTGTAAAAAAATATTCGAACTCAGTCGCAACATCCATATCAGCTTTAATATCTACATTATTAATATTTAAATTGAATTCTTTAATAACATTTTTAGCCCTACCTGTTTCATTATTAATTATGTTCCATATTTCTTTAATTTTGTTTGTTGAGTTTTTTATCTTATTTTTCAAATACAAAGCTTTAGCAGCATAACAGGTTTGTTTAAAAACTTTTGAATATTTACTTACATGATTTTTAAAAGTCGGACAATGATTATATGTCTTTTCATAATACAATTCAAACAGTTTATTGCGACTTTTGTAGATACCAGTAGTTGCCCATTCACTGAAACTAAAACCTTCACTGATCATCTTAGTTTGAGTTTAAATATCCTATTATGCTCAGTTATAATTGTGTTAAAAAGAGAATCATAAAGTTGATCAGGATCATTGTGAGGGGGCAACTCCGATAGTTTGCGAAACAAACTTATTTTAAATTCATCAATCCGATGCTTACTAATAGGAATAAAACTTATATGTTTTCTCTGAGCCTTATTGTCTCTCTTAGGAATTGAGATTAACTGACCACAATGGTCAGAGGGTAGACTATTGATTACTGACTTATGACTTGGTATTATGTTAGTAAAAATATTGTCAATGTAAGTTGCAGTAGAAGCAGTAATCCTCGTAGGTTCACAGAAAACATTTAAAAAGTTAAGTGACACTGAATTATTCTCTAGTATATTTACATTGAATTCTCCACAAATGACAACTGTTTTATGGCTATTGGTAACTTTAAATAAGGCATCCTCCATCATTTTAAAAAAAGCTTCATTAGGCGCACATGGAGGCTTGAAAACACTCATAACGATGACTTGCTCCAGTTCAACGCACGCTATCTCTAATACTCTTTCAATAGAGAGGCTCACTATATCATTCCTTTGTTTAGATTTTAGACAATTCCTAGTAATTATTAAAGAGCCACCTCTGATAAATCGGTCCCTATTGAAAGAGCTCACAATATGGTGGTTATTGGAACTGAAAATGACCTGGTGACTTTTGAGCCAAGATTCAGTTATACATAAAATGTCAATATTGTTACAGTTCAAAACAGTTCCAATTCTAACTCCTTTCCTATAATCCCCTGAATATTTTGATGTACCAGATGGATACATTTTTTTGACAATACAGTAGATGGGGATATATAATCATTTTTTCCTTTATTTCTTGTACTAATACTGGTTTCTATAACATTACCAGTAACTACATAGCCAGAGTTCAACTCTATTGTCCTAATATCTAATTTAAAGAATTTGGAACATATTCCAAATTATCATTCAATGTCAACTGCTCAATAGAGTCAGTATTGTCAGCCAACATATTGGCTGAATGTTTAAAAAAAAATGATAGCGAATCTGCTATTGGTCTTTTATATAAGAATGGAAGATAATAATTATCTTCTGTTCTAAAATTAAAATCTTTAATAAGTATATTAATGTCAAATATTTGAAATTTATTATTGTACAATGTCCAAGTGTGCAATCTATCATTTAATTTATATCTATAATTATTTTCCGTCTCCAGCAACAAATTACTATATGGAAAAGCAAGCAAAATTATCTTTTTTACATTTAATTTTGATAATAAATCAAAGTACTTGTTTAACATATATGAGTTAGTGTTACCTCTCCTCCCGATGAAGATCATAATTGTTGAGTCAGGATGGTGGCTTTTTTTAACTACTCTATTTAATATTTGTGTTAAAGTAGCACCTGGCATACAACAGTTGGTTACTAATTGACCAGCTGATGACTCTAATAATAATTGACCCATATTTTTACCTATTTCATCGCTGTACATTATAAACTTAGGTTGATTTGTAATGCTGTCTGTACCTGATGACAATTTCTGGAAGCGACTATCACTATTATCCTCAGACAAGTTCTGAGATTGTATTGGATCAGATAATAATACTGGAGAAGCCGCTGTCTGAAGGTGGCTCACACTGGATAATGATGTCCTGGTGATGTCATAGCGATTATAATAATTGGCAAGGGACGTTGTGATGTAGTTATGTATTCGCAGCTAAATATTTCTGTATTCGCGGAAATCTTCCGCAATTCACTAATAACTAAATACTCGGTATATTAATGAAATTTGTGTACTTTATAAACTTGACAGCTTCCTATTAGTAATAACCGAGGCGGCTTTTACTTAAAGTACTGAAAAATAAATTTAAAAAGAAAAATGTTCTTTTTTCCATGGCTTATTATACAAGCAAAATATATTTTTTATCTCTTTAAGACTTTGTCCAAAACTAATAATAATTAGCAGGTAGGTGTTCCAAAAATAACAGATAAAATGTTTTTATTATGTTTTCTTTGGGTTTTTGAACGAATCCCATATAGTCCTTTACAAGTTACTATTTACGGAACGACATATTTACGGAAAACCACAACAGAGAATAAGAAACTCGTAGAATAAGAAAATATAGGAATATTTAGAAAAGCGTAGGTATGTTATAGCACTAAGATCACTAGGCCATGTAAATATTATAATATATACAATCAATCAGAATAAATTATAACAGAAAAAAGTAAAAGTTGTGATAAATTAAAAGTATAGTAGGTACATAGTGATGTTTTGTATCAGGCAGTACTGTAGTATTTTTATAGAGTCCGTACATATAGTCACTATTTCTAAAGGAACAAACAAGAGTTTTGTAACAAGTTCAAAGTAAATAATTAGTAGGTGTACTAAATTGCGTCACGCTCCTAGCTAGAGTCATACCACAACGATTTATGCAAATATTTATCTAGTTACTATATTGTCATTTGTCGCAAAACTTACCATTGTACGAGTAGGGGTGCGGTCAACTGCACTATTAAGAATAATGTTATGAACCGAGGCATGATTCTGAAATAAAAAAAAATATTAAGTTTTTCTCGCCAGTAGAATAGATTTCGGATATTATAATTTTCATTATGTATGAACCCGGACTAAACCAGTTTAAGCTTTAATCGGGAGTTTTATTATTATTTAAGCTAAAATATGAATGTAACTTATGATCCTAGTCATAAACATTATTACCGTAGGTACTACTATTAGTCCTTGTTATGTAAATAACAAGGACTACAGTATTCATATCTACTGAAATTATAATTTAGGTTTGTAAGATTTCTTTAAAATAATTTTCGAAAATAACATCTGATGGCCACCCACGGGAAAATGCACTAGTTACTGTATTTTCCTCTGGTATAAACTGACGCAAGCTTAACATTTTACACTGCCCAAGGAAATGATATAGGCAACTTACAAAATATACAAATGTACACTAAATAATATAGTAGTGCATTTAAAACCTTTCTAAACTGTAGTCTTATGTAAAGCGACAAGTTAATGTTGAGTTTGTAAAAATATCTCGTGGGTGTTACTGAAGCTACATAAGGTAGTCAAATCTTCATTTCATAATAACTTGTTCTTATGAAACAATATTTTTGGTCGGTCAGGTACGAAGTGTGTACGAAGGTACGTGTATTTTTATGGCGTTGTAAGTGTAACGAATATTATTTTTTTAAATTGTTTTAAGTATATTCATATTAAATTTAACAAAGATCCAGCTATGTATATTGTAAGTTAGTTAATGTTAGCTATGTATATTGTAAGTATGTCATCCTTTTATCTGTACATATTTTCATGTGTTGGTACTCATGTATGTACTTTGAAATTATAAATGTTATGTCATAATATTTTTTATCAAATATAAAATTACATTAAAACACTCAAGGCTGAGTCTTAAACCCACGGGGAGATGCGACCAGCACAGCTAGTATTATCTTTCACTACTATTTTGTATTTTGTGCTTGCCGCTTACTTTGAAGAAACATGTAGGTATTTTAATATCATTTTATTTATGATATGGAAAAATAAGTTAAATTTTTCACATACTCGTAAATCTCTTAACATAATCAATATACATAACTACGTTAAGAACTAACTATTGATAAAGGATGGCATATATTTTGAAAACACATTATGTATCGTTTGTTCACGTTTCTTTACTACCCAGTTTCTGAAAGATTACTTTACGTTGACATAAACTAATCAGCTGCTGCGACAAATGTAATTTTCGTATGACGTATTTTCTCAACTCACATTTCAGATTTTAATTTGACAGCTATTATGTATAACTTAATACCTGTATGTAGGTATATAGAATATGTTATAATTGTTAATTAAAAAGATATCTCTTGAGGTACTAAATATATATATATATATATTCCGATGAAAGTAGACTTTAGGTAGGTATTATTTCGAGCTATAGTATCTGAGTACCAAATTATGGTCCGGCCACAGAGGAACACACTACTACTAGCTAACTTTGATTAACTTTTAAGAAACCGCGTGTAAGTGAATCAAGGAGCGCCAGGAAATTGCATAGCACAAATCACTGCAACAATTACATGAAGTAATTACATACAATCTAATAACAACCACGATTCTTAGTTTAAATTGTAACATAATACCTACTGTCTCTTTAAAGCAAACTTCTATAAAAAATAATGAATATAAATTTATCTTAACAGCGATCATTATGCTGTCATCATTATTCACACGGATGATGTCAATGAAAAAACGGACGTATGTCTTTCCTCGTGAATATAAATAAACAAATGCGAATTCTTATGTGAGGAAATCCTGTACAAATGTATATTCATGTTATATAGAAAAAGTTATATTCGCCCCGATGTTTTACTCGAATTGCCACTTTGCTTCAGTTGGTATTATTGCCTTAACCCGTTTTCTAAAGAAATTGGTCATGAAATACAAATTATCATTTTTACATTCGACTAGAAGGAAGTGAGAGTAAACAAAAACAAACGTCTAGATATACACAATAACTGATATTAAAATACTAAACCCTGAATTGTTTTTTAAAGAACATTTGTAATGTATCTAATAATTTTCACTTAATCGTTCAGATTTAGTAAATATATTTTTTTTTATTTACATATTCGTTGGGAATTGTTAAATAATTGTTCTAAATCGGCAGTTAATTGTCGTAAGTTTATTCTTTTCAAAGATACCTCCCGCAAAAGTGACTTAAATCTCTGGGTCACGTGGACTTTACAAACATGTAAGTCACGGACACAAAGCACAACGACCAAACTCCGAACAACTATCTGTAGTTGATGCAAATAATGGTCCCAGGTGGGAATCGAACCTCGAACACTAGGTCCTAGAACCAACTATCGTAACCACTGAGCCACTGGTGCAGTCAGTTTCAAACGCCACCTACGTTTGTTTACACCGCCATAAAGGGAATCTTAACAACCTTCTTAATAGTCACGCTCTATATGGCGAGCATAATATTGGTTTCCATTCATATTGTAATTCTATATACCTACATACATTTGCTTGTCGAGTTATATAACATTACTCAGTCGTAATGACAAAAATATTGTTACGAGTACAGTTAAGTTTAACCACGTTTAACTTAAAATATTACTCTACATTATTCCGCCAAATTTTGTTTCTCACTGCAATATTATTGCACTGTTTAATATGCTAGTGTGACTTCTTTGCATTAATTCAAGGTATGATTTGTTTAAATATCGTGGGTGAGATATTTACTACCTATGTATTGAATTTATATATTTGTCATATGTACAAGTAGAACCTGCGTCCTTGTGTCTCTACATCTGACTCACTATGTCAACATTTGCGTGGGCGGAACAACCTTTATTTACGACATATATGGTAAAACATTGCTTTAAAAAACAGCTCTTATATAATGTATTCGAAAAGTTAAATATTTTATATAGTTAGATATTGCTTCATAAAGTGTCTCAGTAAACGCATAAAATGAATAAACGTAATGCGGCTAGAAACTTTCTCTACATCCACAGCGCTTGAAGCTGTATATTGTTTACCTTCTCAGTACCTATAACAAAACAATTGGTGTAATCTATATACTTATGAGAGAAATGCGTGACTGTGCGCGAAGTTTTTGTTTTTTAAAGTTGTTGCCAGTAGTCTGGAAAACCGTGTGGCTCATCAACTACTACTTGTTAAAGTTATATTAACTAGTGCAAAAAAGTATTCTTTTTATGCACTGTTTTGTATGTCTTACTAAATCTTTATATTCAACGATTTAAAAGTAGAGATTACGTGTTCACCTGCAAACTGCAATCCACAACAATTAAGTGATCTCACCTGTCACTAATCAGTCGTTGCACTTAACTTAAATAGAACTTATCACTATATCACAGATAGTCGTGTCGGGGGCACATACTACAGAGTGAGGCGACACAGGCCGGCGCGGGGTGCGCTGTACAACTAACAATGAGTGTTGCGGAGTGGCAGCGCCTACGCACGCCGCAGGTGGGGCGCCGCGAAGCCTTGCGAAAATTCACTGCCGCGATCTACCTGCGCGCTGCACACTGCACTTACCAGTCACATGCAATACGAATGTTTGATGGTGCTGACTACACAACAGATACAACTTATCACAACATTCAATTTGTTTTTCGAAGTTATAAGTTTATTTCATATAAATTCTTCTTCAGAAACTATGAGATGGTTATACTAAGATATTTCATATCACGAATAAATCATTGAAACTATTTAAAGTTAAAAAGATCTTATACTTCACAAAAAATACTTATCTACAATTAAACTTGGGTACTGACTTGATTTATAATTATGCGATGGGTTGGGTACCCATTGGGTTGTTAAGTCAACTAGGAATTTAATAACGCAATAAGGACATTGAGAAAATGTGAATACTTTTTAGTCTATTTAGTGTAAAACTTGTTGTTTATCATCGTATGAGGCACGTTTCAGATGCGATGATAATAATATGTTAGAGCGACCGATGCGAGTGGAGTGCGATGCATTCCTAACAAGTAGGTACTACGAACCTGTTTTAGCGCAACACTGCAATAATCGCTATACTTCGATAGATAGAGTTAGAAGTCATACCTATTGGGCACATCAATAACGCTACATTCAAAATTTCTACAGATATGTAGTCGTGTATTCAATTACTCAAAAACAGATAAGTATGTGATAATATAACAATTAAAGTATTAAAATGCAATTTAGGTTTTACCTAGTGCGATGCTCCCCAGCAATGCCACCAAAATTGTATCACATCTTGTAACCTAAATATATTACGCACATTATGGATACACGTACATACTGTACCTATTCCTGTAGCACACTAAAATAGACTATATAAAAGAATGGTGCCGTTGTTGGGGAGCCTCACCCTTTTACCTAATTAATTGAAGGAAATTCAGAAAACCGCTCTAAGGAAACGCTTATATTTTATTAGGATTTTCCATTACAGATTATAATGACATATGCAATAAAACAATAAATCCGAGATTGGATGAATCTATCTATTTATTTAATTAATTAATTGAACTAATGCGGCACTGGTTTTAATAACAAACAAAATATGACCAACTGGAATCTCGGCGGGAATTCGATAATGTTTTCGGTTCGCTTCTAATTGACTGTCTTTAGTATTCAGCTCGACCTTTCATTTGGTGACCTAAAACCCTAAAAGCCTCAAACATACACTTCCAAAATCTTTTTTTACCTGGGTGATATTAGGTAGAAATGTAAATAGAATAACATATGTCATTCTACTATATAGGTACACGTTCTTGGAAAGATGTTGCGTGACCTCTAAGTTTGGACGTACAAGTTGCGATTTTAAAACCTGTTTGTCATATAAATGGTTGAGCTCTGGCTCCACTCTTATTATTGTTTTCTAATAAGCCTCCACATATATTACATGTTCTGCGATAATGTCAACTACTATTATATACTACTATTAACAATGGTATTTGTTTATGTAAATGAAGAGACTAGATACTATATTGTGCATCTGCTATATTTGTAGAACATTCCTGGTAAGAAATAGTTATTCCCCTAAGAAAGAATCTATAGGACAAATTGCAGTTGAACTGGATTCTGGCGAAGCTTTTATTGCGTTTCCTACGTTATCTGTAGCATTTATTTGAGCAGCTAAAGTAGCATTGTCAGCGATGGCCGCGGCTAAAGCTCGTTCTAGCTTCGTAGTGCCAGCTCGTTCTGCTTCTAATGCAGCTCGTACTTCTGCCAAAATTTCAGAATCAAGATATGCTTCATTCTTTGTTGTTACGTTTCTTACTTCAGATAGACGGTATTGGAGTTCGGCAACATTTGCTTTAAGTTTACTTATTTCTGCTGTGAAGTAAAATTTTAGAATATATTGTATTGATAAACACATTTTGCCAGGTACATTTAGCAATGCCTACTCTTTCGGGAATCATTTTGTTATATTATTTTATTGTTGTATATAGTATTGCTATACATGTAACGTGTTACTTACCATTAGCACTCAGTAGTTCCCGGTTAGTATGCTGCAACTCCTTGGTGGCGAGCCGTCTCTCCCGCGCGTGCGCAGCGGCGGCCAGACGGGCTCGCTCGCGTATTTCTGCGCCCGCGGAGGCACATTTTTCTACTCTTCGGAGTTCACTCTCGAGACGGGATGATTCTCTATTACGTTGGAGAAACAATGTTCATAAAGTCACTCTTATCAAGACAAGTTTAAAAATGAAATTGTGACCTACGCGTAAAGCCTTCTTGCGCAGGTTGTTTATAAGTAAGGCTTTTACGTCCTAGTTGCCTTTGTGTCCAGCAAAGTAGCAAAAGCCTCTTTGATACCCGCCTACATTAATTGTATCCAACCAAAAAGCCGTCTAAGTTTATTCCATTAAAATTGTGAGTCTACTCTTGAAACGAATACAAATGTAGTTCGCTATAAGTTCGTAGGTACCTGCGAGCTTCTTCAGTAGCGTGATTGATACGGTCTTGAAGTTCAGTATATTGTTTCTGCAGTACAGAATGGGCCGATTGTAACGGCTTTAACTGTTGAACTTGTCTTTCTAAACCATTGATTTCCATCGACATTTCGCTGCAACGTTCTTCAAGGAGCATTCGTTGCTTTTCCTAATAAAGTTATTATACTTATAATATATTAGATAAAGATTTTCCATAGAAAGACTAGGAATTTTATAATGTACAAATGATTTATGAGAATCTAACTTCTTACGGAATACATCTTCAGTGATTCATTGAATATCTATCTATATTATAGATTTATTGTATGAATCTAGCAAGAAGACACGCGTTACTACCTACGATCCTATCAGGACAAAGTCAAAATTATTACCTACATAAATCACTTGGTTTACCTACTACACTTGAGAGCAATAAAATCGCACACCCCTTGTAATTTGGTTTATTACTGATTGTTTTCTAAAATCTAAAGATATTGAGTAAAAATCATTAGACAAAATTAAAGCATACAAGCTTAGCTTTACAAAAACATAAAATTAAAATCATTGACCTTTACGTAACTTACAAAAACCGACCGTACACCGAATTCCCCAAATTCACGCGTTTGCGTTGTCACTACTTGCACCCTTAGCCGCAGGTATAAAAAGGTCGGTTTATTGGAATTTTTAATCAGTTGCATACCGAAGGTCAACGTGATAACATCTCTACTGGAAGCATACGGATTTACTGGAAAAATATGGATACCACGCCCGCAAAAGCCGCTCAAGTTATTGCCTTGCTCGAAGCAGGCCATAACCGAAGTTTGACGGCTGCACGATACGTCGAAGAAGTGCTCGAAGAACATGTGAGGCCGCTTGCGTCGCTTATGGGAGAAGATTTTCTCTTAATGCACGACAACGCCAGACCGCATGTCGCTAGAACAGTTTGCGACTACATGGAAGACGTTGGAATCACCGCGATGGAGTGGCCAGCTCGTAGTCCTGATCTCAATCCGATTGAGCATGTCTGGGATGAGCTAAAAAGAAGAGTTCGAGCAAGAAGCCCTGCTCCTACGCGCCTCCAAGAGCTTCAACTTGCCATTGAAGAGGAGTGGAACGCCATACCACAAGATTTCATGGTGAAATTAATACGGTCCATGAAAAACCGATTAAGAGCTGTAATCAAGGCTAGGGGAGGGAATACACCTTATTAAAAAACAATTTGATCAAGCATTTTGAGTTTTATTTTTATTCTTTCTTAAGCTTAATTGGGTAATTTTATCCGTATGTTGGGTTTTGTGCCCTAAAACTCCCTATGGGTACTTTTTTTACACTGTATTTGATATCATTAGAAAGGTACTGAAGTAAACATTCAAATAGTGTAAGTTTTATTTTAATATGTATTCACATTCATGAAAAAAACTGCTTTAACAACAAAAAGTCAACGTGTGCGATTTTATTGCTCTCAAGTGTATATTATTGACACTGTTTCACTAGCGTTTATTCAGCGTAAGAGTTCGATAAATGTACGGGGATTAATCTATAGTAGGTTCCTACTATAACATTAATAATAAAACGTTGAAGAGTTTGTTTATTTGCTAGAACGCTCGAAAAAATTTTCACCATTAGAAGCAAGAACCATTTCCAATCGAGACAAAAAAAAGCCTTGACATAGGCAGCAACTTATAACAAAAACTAAGGATTTGGAAAGTTAAGTTATTCAAGAGTAAACAGCCTATATTTACTTATAAATTTCCTGGGAACGGGAGAAATGCGGGTGAATCCGCGCGCGGAAGCTAGTAATAAGAATATTGTGACTACACAACTTCAGTATCATGTTTATGTGCATTACCGTCGTCGTACTAATTGCAATTAGGTATTTAAAGTTAGTACCTACATGGTCGGGGCATCTGGTATTTTATAGACAAATTGGTCAGTGGGTAGTCTTAGGGGAATTAAGCAAATTAGTATCTACACAAATTTGCAGGATTACCTCTAACCTTTTTCATTAAACGGACGTCATGATGATCGCATTAAAATATAAAACACTAAATCATTCTTACCGTGAGTTCTATTTGTATCTTGAGTCCGGTAAGCTCTTTCTGTGCATTGGCCAGCGCTGTGGTTGCCTTGGTGACGGCGGCGGTGGCAGCGGCGGCTCCACTACGGGCCTCGACCTCGGCGCGCTCCGCCGCCGCTCGGCCCGCTTCAGCCGCTTCAGCCCTAGTGGACTCCGTACGTAATGACTCACGGAGACGTGCTTCTGACGTCTAAATATATATTATATTTGTAGGTAGTTTTTAATTAATACCCGCTTCTAATGTTTAATCGAAATGAAAGTTCCTAAGACCTATCTGGTACCCGAGAACATTCAGCACTTCACTTCAGATCAACTATTATTATTATATGTATAACTATTTTGTCTTAATTATTATTCTAGTTAAGTAGGTAGATAATCGGATAGAAAATTTAGGTAACTTCAATCATTAAGAGACTTACGGTCAGAGTTCGATATTCGCCTATTAGTTCCAGAAATTGTTGTTCCAACGCTTCAAATACTGTCGAAATCCCCATCTTGCAGGTCAATTTCTTTGACTCTGTTACAAATATTGAAGTACAATTTTTAATTTATAATAAGCAAATTTGAATTAATTTGAAAAAAATTTACAAGAATTTTAACAAACTAACCATAAAATGCCATAAATAAATTAAAAACGCGGGAAAACTTTTTTTTAATAGTTGCACTAACTTTAAAAAAAGTATCATTGATGATAGAGGTAAAATAACCATCACTACAATGCTCCTATGCTCAGAAGGTGTTTTTTTTAAATTAATAACAGGACTGAACATTTTATTAGTACTATAACAGGAATACCAAAAAAAAGCAAAATGCCTTGGTGTTTTACAACTTCATTTTGTATGTAATCATTGTAATAGCATGGTTGGCACTAAATAGTATTTTTGTATAATGACAAGTACAAGAAGGTATATGCAAATACGATATACCCCTATTAGCTCCAGAAATTGTTGTTCCAACGCTTCAAACACTGTCGAAATCCCATCTTGCAAGTTAATTTTTTGACACTGTTACGAATGTTAAAGTACATTTTTTAACTATAAAAAAAAAAAAAAAATTTATTGAAAAAACTGAACAAGAATATTGTAAAAACGCGGGAAAGCTTTTTTTTAATTGTTGTATTACTATTTTCAAAGTAGCAATCCAAAGAGTTAAAATAGTATCGTCACAATAGTTTAAGTATTATAACACGAATAAATAAGTTAGGTACTTCATACAAAAAACAATAAGTAATGCGTTGGTGTTTTAAGACTTCATTTGGTAATATGTAGTTGTAATAGCATGGTTTGCGCTACTTATTGAATATATTATAAATAAAAACTCCAAACTTATTATTTATCTGAAAAACAAAACGGATTCTTGTAGTAATGTTTTATAAGGCTATACAGTTGGGTGTCTTTCTTTCTTTCATGACAAGTAAAAGTAGATGTAAATATCCAAGTGCTGAATAAATTTCATTATTTCATTATCCAGTATTTGATTCAGGTTGGATAGGGTGAAACGCGACATTTTCACTGCAGACGGGGGAGACCGTTTTGAGTAGAGGAAGGAGATAAAAGACATTTGATACTACTAGATTAGATCATTCTGGATCACAGTGTACCACTTTAAGGCCTTTGTTGAGTAGGTATATCGGTCTTAAATATTTAAAGAATTAAACCGGCCAAGTGCGAGTTGAACTCGCGTAGAGAGGGTTTCGTACAATGCCAAAGTCAAATGTTTTAATTCAATTGTGGTATATTTTATATTTTCTGTAAGTGAACGTATTATATTGAGTTTAACACTTTGTATTCAATTCATAGAATTATTTTCTTTAATATTCAATCAATGAACCATATTTTTCAAAATTTAAGGCGGGGAGGAGGGGGGAAATGGTAAATTTTTGTCTTTTACATGAATAAAAAAATAAAAGAAATAAAAATAAAAATGTTTATTTGTCATATATTATGTGAATAAAATCAAGACTTTAAATTTTACAATAAGTTATTTGAATCCTCATTACGAAACCTATTATTTGATATATTATAACACAGTAAGGTTTCACCTAATTGGGTCCAGTAGTTTAGAAACAAATTAGCCGTGTTAGATGTTAGGGCCTACACGTGCGGACGGCGGGTGGACCATTTGCTGCTCGCATGCTTGCCTTGCGTTAACCGCGCATTGCCAACGCGCGGGTCCCGAGTGGACCGCGCACTGCCCGCGAATGATTCGCCTAGTGCCAATTATTAACAGACTACTCGAAAATCCGTGGACCAAGCGGCGTCCACTCGTTGTCCACGGGGAGTACGACGTTTATTGGTGATAACGTGGCGTCCACCCGTGGACCACCTGTCGACAACGAGTGGATGCCGTGCGACGAGGCGGTGCGGGGTGGGTGCCGGATGGCTCTAATGAGCTGTGACGGGGTTCCGTTTTTACCCTAAAAACAAAACCCCTTGATATATTCACATAATATTAGGTCTTTACCTATGAAATTGCCGTTCTGCCGTATTGGCTATTTCAAATCAAAATTATTTTGGCTAAGAATTCTAATTTCAAATTAATTTTGTTTTAAAATCTTGGATTTTTTTTTCCAAAAGTAGTCATTTGTTTATTGATTAGTGTTACATTTTCATCGCATTTCAATCTTTTTCGTCATCAATGGATATGTCAAAAATTCGAGTTTTATGGAATATGAGTACCGTCGTGGCAGCAACGCGGCACAAAAAAAAACGTTTAAATTTTTTCATACAAAACGATAATTTCATAGGTAAAGACCTATTATATCAAATGTGAAACCGCTTAAAAAACGCATAGATACGTACGTACAGTATACCAACATGCCTTTAATGCATATGTGAAACGTCAAATATAACTTACGGTACTTTACCACTATCCTTTAAACTATAATAAGTTACATCTTAAAAAGTTCCGGATGCTTAAATAATTTCATATACTTACATGTATTTTTTAAATGGTAAGAACAAAGGAGAGCCTTAATCATTTTCCAAGCAAATAATAAGATCAATTTGTGCGGGTGGAATAATTGAAATATGTCAATTACCAAGAGCAGTACACAATATTTTTATAAGAGCTGACAGCATCTGAAGGGAATATTAAAGAAGGGGGAGCGTTGTTTTCCAAAGGCAGCGTTTGGTATAAATAAGGCTGGCGTTACAGTTTATTCTCATTTATATCTACTGCGTTTGCTACGAGCGGTGAGTTGCTCCCCAGAAAGATTACTGACTAATTTCTACCAATAGTTCAATATTCCAATTATTACCTTTAACTAATAATCGCAAATATTTTGTTTACTGTAGGATTATTGTAACGCATTTTCTTTGTTATTGTAACTGTAATATTTAAGCCGTGTTATTGACACCGGTAACTTAACTTATAAATTGTATGTGGTCATCTGTAACTATATACCTTTTCTGTTCTTTTATGATCAATAGAAAATGTAACTTATAAACATTTTAATAAATATGTTGTATCTCGTATTACAGATTTATTCCGGGGCGCAATGCGAGTTATAACAGTAGTGAGCATGGCGTTGGTAGTGCTGCTCGTGCGATGCTGCGAGAGCGGCAGCCTACGGAACTGGGGCTCCGAGGAGGACGAAGAGTATCGTATGCACTCAGCGTACAGAGACTATAGCTTACTACGACGCGCTGTCCGGCCCGACGATGTGTTCGAAGACTACGGACATCTGCGGTTCGGGCGCTCGGATGACTGACGAATAACACGTTTCAATAAGAAGAGACTATCGAAACACAAAGACAAAAAACGATCGCCTTCCAATTTTTGCTCTTGAATAAATTGATGAATATGGCTACCTTAGTAACTGGCAATTGTTATGTAGTGTCTTTTACCAAGATTGAAAATTAAAAATATAACTTATTATTATTTAATTTATTGCTGAACTGTTTAGTTTACTATTAAGTACTAATAAACATCGATTGGTCATAAAAAAAAATAAAAAAAATATTGACACTCAATAATGTGATGCTGTAATAGTGGATGACCATTCATTGTTCGTTACATTTGTTGAGACTGAGGCTTACCATGAGTTATTGATTGATACTAACAATATATAAAATGTTTTTGCTACCTACTAAAACCACAGAAATATTTGTAAAACGTAAAAAAAAAATGTTACCTTTGTAATGTTCATGACAAAGCACAGTTGGTCTTATGCTTAACAAAGATCTTTCAAACGTAGTGTTGTGAAATATTAAAGGCTGGTTTAATATTTCACATGTAAAATATATAGAAAATAGCCATTAAGAAAACATTTAATAAATTCCATTTCTCAAATTTTGTAATTAGAAGTTAAGGGAATAGTTGTAGTGGAGTATTAATAAAACATAATAATATTTCCATGAGTATATTATTACCCAATAAATACATTTTACAACAGATTACAACAAATTGTATTGTGTCACAAGCACGATGACCACATCAAAATATTTTCACTTTTAGTTTATTTTCTGTTAAGGCATTCTTCCACCATAACGTCCATAATTTTATAGTAAAAGTATTATATTAATTTGTAAGATGTTTGTAACATTTTTTTAAAGAACTTTAATATTACTATATCGAAAGCAATGGCGTTAAATTACTGCAATTTATTAAGGCAATGATTTTCCTATACTAACACGAAAGCCAGTTGATGCATGAATGATAAAACTCATTTCGATGTTGTTAAGCTGATTTTGATTCAAAATATACGTCACGCTGCAACACTTGCTTGTTACCTGCGAGTGTTATTTGATATTACATAGTTATTTATCTAAAATCCATAAAAGCCTTGTACTTATTATAACATTTTATTTTCGTTGTACTGGTTACAAATTATTCGTTCTTCAGCATTACGTTTCACTTACTTGTCTTTATTAATTGACTTGGTTATGAACTCGTGGTGGGACTTCATCATATGCATGCACTGGGTTTAGTTTCAATATTCTAATATTTATTCATTAGGCACACGTAATATCACTACTCTATATTAAATAATATGAGACTAGTTAGTTCCTTCCCTAAGCTAAGTAAGTTATAATTTATATTTATATTATATAACGTTCATCTTAACATTTATTATATGGTTAATTGTACTCGGTGAAAATGAAGCGTATCGTGGAAACATTCTCAGGAAATAAATTTGACAATCATCTCCCATCTTTGTTTCTCTAACCAATTACGTACCCGGATTTATAAGTCCGGAGGCCCCAGGGCAACAAAGGAAAAGAGGCCCCATGGCCACAAATTAATTTCCCTCTAAATGTGTAGAAAATTTGAAGTATGTACCTACTTTTAAGAACATTTTGAATTCTGATATTTAACTGATTGTCTAATTTAAGTTAACAAATGAATTACCGTAATTACAATATTTAAGAACTATTACATTAATCATGATTCTACAAAGCACTGTATGTAAAAGTACAACACCGACAAAATAAATAAAAGAAAATTTGTAGTGTTTACTCGTCAGAATTTGAAAGATATTAAATGTCTATTGTGGGGGCCCCTCTATCGTGGAGGCCCCGGGGCAGTTGCCCTGGATGCCCTCCCTTAAATCCGGCCTTGTACGTACCTAAATAACTTTGACAGAATGCGACAGTTATATTAATAAAATAACTATATTTTTATGTATTAATCTTATCATACAACAATGGTGATCTATTATATTGCTTAGTTAATTTTTTCATGTCGTGTTATACACGTGTCCGATTGTGAGTATTTCTTTACACTGATATTCATAGCTGCGACGATTAACCGTTTCATATGATGTCTCTTTTCTGTGAGTTTCCAAGTAAGGCCTGAAAATAGATAAATACATATGAGATCAGTAATCTAAAATACTAATAGCATAAAAAAATATATTAATTATGTCATTATAAAATAGTGGATTAGATATGATTATTCAGATATTCTCTTTGAAAAAATAGTTTTAAGTGATCTAACAATTATTTTTATTAACTGTTAAGCTCACCTTGTTGACGAAATTAACGATGGCAGTGGCGGGCTGTTCGGGCTCGAGTTCGGCGAACACGTGGCACTGGTTGTCCGAGCCCGACGGCGAACGCGCCACGAATGCGAAGATGCGCCTTAGAAATAATTAAGTTCATTAATATTATTAATGTTTATCAGCATCAGTGTGCATAGATGTACTGCTGAATTTCTCTCTTATATGAGAACCCGTTTCTCTTGACAGCCCCTGGCTATCATGGATTAATGAGGGATTTTGCCATAATCACTACTTTTGGCAGCCGGATGGGAGATCGCAGTACGATGATAGATGCTGTTGCCCCTCAATCATCTGTAAATGCCTTAGTCGCCTCTAACGACACCAACGGGGAGACGGGGATGGTATGTTCTTAACCAGATACTACACGGCTAATAATTGCTACAGTTATAACACTTGGTAGGTGATTTGGTCACCGCATGGTGTCCTTTAGGGCAATTAAACGGCGCTACTCGTTTCTAAATACTTAAAGATGTTATAGATGATGACTAATGAGATCTGAAGGTCCACGAATTCCTCGGAGCTCTCAGATTCTCAGTCGAAGCTTAGATATCTAGGAAAAATTATTGTTCCTTTGCTGTTACATTGAACAATCTCACTTTCTAGACAATTTTTTTTCCATTTTGATCTTGTCCACCACAAGTCAATCTCAACTGAAGGCTGAAGGCGCAACGTTCGCACTTTAAGTACCTATTTATCGATGAATATGTCGGAATATGGCATTTTTAACTGTTATACTAAAATAATTGTGTATTTTGCGACAACGGGTCTATTGTTAATAAGTCTTAAAACTTAATAACATCAGTAGACCAAGGAATTTCAATACAATGATAAAGTATAAAATTTAGATAACAGATATTCACAAGGCTTTTTCTATGTATTTGACGTAATGATGATTATTGCCATTTACTTTCGCAAAATAAATAATCTTTAAATATATCAGATAAGAAATGCCACTTTCCGTAAATTTTTTCGTTAAATACCTGAAGGGCGAACGTTGCGCCTGAACATGAACCGCCACAGTCACTTTGAAACAAGCCGGCCTCAAAGGATGTTGCGGTGCTGTCCACGGTGGCGTAGCTTCGTAGACCTTTATTCGTTATTATACACTTGATGTACGCCCGCTTGCAGCTTACATACAAAACTATGTAACTCTGTCGACGGAGCGGCGACGTCGCGCTATCGTCGCTTCATACTGGCTTCATGACGCCTGCCGTACCGCATGTCATACGCCCGAGCGTACATCGAGTACATAAACCAAAATAATGTCTTCTTCTTTAGATGACATTCTCACAAATCATTGCAAACGTAGGTACGCTAGCAATACGCCTCGTGGAAAGAGTTGAGGACGCTGGGCTGCACAAGCTGCACGGCGTATTTTGGAGTGTCTATGAAGCTACGTCTCCGTGGACCGTAACACTTAAGTGATATGTTAGAAAGCTGTGGTTACTTTTCGTGTTGCGTGTTGTTGTCTCGGTGCGCGTGGCGGCGCTCGTCGGGGTCGAGGCCCGCGTAGGACACGGCGGCGGCGGGGTAGTGGCGCCGGAAGAACAGCGCGCGCGCCGCGTCCGTCAGCGTGATGCCGCCGCCGAACACCTTGAAGTGCACCACGTGACTCGCGCCCTGCACCACACGGAACCGTTCGATATAATATTACATTTATTCAAATACTTAACAACTAAAATACAAAAAGTACGAGTAATAATGGGGCCGGCAGGATCTGTTGCACTGGCACTAGCTATAATTGTATTTGGATAAGGGTCATTTGCCAACTCAGCAAAAATATATGAGTCAACTTTTGATTTCATAGCATAATACTATGATGCTATAATTATCATGTTAACAATAAAAATAAAATAAAACAGGATTCTCCTACATGGCTTTAATGATACTGAACAATTATAATGCAACATTATTAAAAGGTGCTGTACCTGCTTAGCAGTATATACGTCTAAACATAATATTTTGCAGGGGTGCCTCAAGGAAGTATATTAGGTCCCATGTTATGCATATCTACTATTTAGCATAAGGTTAGTAATGTAATCATATTGCTACTGAAATATTTTAAGAGCATTTTCGTTGTTATAATGATTTTGAATTTTACCCAATTTTCATTGGTATACAAAGCCTTGAGGACAGACATTTTTTGAAATACCTACAATAAAAAAAGCTATAGTATTCTAGTGTATACGATTCTACAAACATCAAATTCTGATGTCGATTTATGTTCTGATTTTATTTTTAACTTTTTGAAGTGACCTTCTTTAGCAAGATATTGGTGACGGCTCGTTTAACGGCAGCGGGTCCGGTGAGCGCCTCCGTGTTCTCCGAGCCCAGCAGCAGCACGTGGCACGCGGCGCCCGACTCCAGCAGCGCGCGGGCCGCGGCGTGCGCGCTGCCGCCCGACCACGGGTCTCTGTGGACACGTTGTAGGTTTACATACGACAAGATGAATATTTATGTCATACGGTTGTTCCAAAATCAGAGTATTGCGATTATAACATGTACAAAATATTCAGTACTAATAGCACGCAACGCCTAAACCGTCAATTTATAATAACTGTAGCCTATCTATGTTAATGTGATATATGGCAGAAAGGCAAATTTTTCAATCTTCAGATAAAAATTATCAGAGAAATAAATTTGAATTTTGAATAAATTTCCATAAAATATCTGACAACTTCATTTATTTGTCTGACGATTGAAAAATCAGTAACCTAACAAACAAAAAATCCAAATATATAACATAAATGGTGAAGCAAGTGAAGATTTTTGGAGCATTCGTTGCCATTATTCACCAGTATAAATGAATACATACCTATCAGGTAATCGCAGTGGTACTGGTAGCGCAAGCGGCGTGACCGTGTGCTGGTAGACGAGCGCCGACAGCGAGCCGAACACGGGCTCGTCGGGACAGCCGCGCAGGCGCACGCCGCGCGCCGCCGGCTCCACCAGGAAGTGGCGCACGCCGCCGCCCGCGCGCAGCGCCAGCCCGAACGCGCCCGGGAACGAGTTCGAGTCCCGCACCAGGAATGAGCCTTCTTCCATTTGTAGTAGGGCTGATACAGCTGCGTATAACAAAGAAAATAATGTTAGATCTTTTCAAAAGGCAAAAAGATTGGTACGGAAAATATAATAATGTCATAGGCTCCCAAAAGCAGCGGTATCGCCCCCGAATACAAAAGCAGTATTCAGATCAATTAGTCTGATGATAATCAGGGATACTTCAGCACCCCGTTTACGTTCACTGCCGAACATTGTGCTCCATTTTATGGTATATTTCCATAATCACCACGCTTGGCAGGCGGATTGGTTTAACAAAACTAAAAGTCCCCCGCCTGCGCACTCAATGAGCCGAGGTCCAAGTCCCACATTTTTTTAACCATTAATTTCAGCTGGAGCTCTGCTCGCCCTTATTCCCGGTGAAGTAGTAATAGCCCCTTGGCTAACATAATCTCCATCCGAAAAATAAGGTAGATTGGCGATCGCAGTAAAATGTTAAGCAACCTTGAGATATGCTGCGTTTTGGACACATTGCTGTAATTACGTACGGTTTGTTATTGGTCTAACGTTTTAATTAATCACGAAACTCCGTAGATCATAAACTAAGTAATACAACTTATTTTTTGTAAATCAACTAGGAAAAACAATAAAACAAAATTATATACCACTAAAAGTAGATAATAATACAATAAAAAAGGGTAATGAAAAAAGAAAGTAATGTTGTATTGGACACTTGACACCCTTGGGCGTCAAAAACATCCTCCGCATCGCTGCCTGGACAGCTAGATTATCAATATTGTCGATTATAATGTAAGTAAATATGTACGAAGTATAAGTAATAGCAACCGCACTGACCATCGTCCCTGGAGATGTTGGGCTTGTACCAGTAGTGGCTGGTGTCCCTGGCGAAGCGCACGCGGTCGGGCGCCACGTGCTGCGGCTCGGGGGGCGCGCTGCCGGACGAGCGCCGCGACCCGCTGCTGCCGGTGTACGCGCGGTACTCCGACTCGGGGCTGGTTTCGCGTTCTTTTCTGCTAACGATTATATCATCATAAGCTAGTGGTTTACAATATATATACTTATTTAAAAAAAAGCGAGGTACATAATTCAAATACAAGACTGAGAGACTTGTAGCACACCTAAAATAAGTTTTAACATAATTTGAAAGTTAATACCAATACCAATTATTTATAATTAAAAAAAACTAATGTTTTTTCGGCAAGTACAGAAGTATTTATTTACCTACGCCTAGTGAGGATAATGTTTAAATAGAATCATCCCGGTATGTTGGCGCAATAGGTCAGACAAATTTAATTAAATTAAAGTGGTAGAGGGCCTATGTCCAATCTCTGTGGAACACCAGAGTTGATTCCCTTGAGTTACTAGAAATTAAAGTGATCCATTGTATCACAAGTGTTGTATAAATCTAGTGAAATTCGTTAAGATTCTATCAAATCTTCAGAGAACTAAATTGTGTTTTAATAAAATATTTTATTTTCTATAAATATAAAAACTTTCTGATTCAGTTTGCGTAATTTGGTTCTCTAATATACTAAAATAAAAGAATTGCGTTCCAGTTTTTCCCAGAAAGCTATTGGAATTTTGGATTTCAGTTCACTGTTATACATTGAACAAAAGGTAATAAAACCACTTATAATTTACCTGGTGACCGACGGCGAGCGCGGCGGGCGCTGCGTGAGTGAGGGCGTGGGCGTGGGCGGGTACGGCGTGCGGGGGTGAGTGGGGAACAGCGGCGTGCCCGAGCGGGACTCCGAGCGGGACCACGTGTCCACTCGGTCCTGGGGACCAGAATACATTACTACGTGAACTACCCACTTTCGAAGATTAACATGATATAAGCATAATGGTGGAGTGGGCTAGATGGTACTACTAATACAACAAACATTCTTAATGTGCAAATATTTCAATTGATATGCAATGGAATGTGTATATTTAATTTAAGTACAAGAACCACTGAAGCCTTTTATATAAAATCATAAGACAAAAAGAAAACGTTCTTGTAAGCCATATCGTATACATAGGTCTAGCTGATTGAGGAACTACCCTCCATATCTCGGATAAGAATTTTAAGCTTTTGTGTTCCGTTGTCAGAAAATAATTAATGAAAATCGTTAACCAAACAATAGCTAATTAACACGACTTACGACAGTATCATTGCCTAAGGGCTCCGCTAGTGACAGTAATCCAGGCGCGGTGGTGCTGGTCGGTGTACTGCTTGTACTCCACTCACGCATCGTCATCTTTTCATACATGAATTTCCTAGATGAGGTTCTGTAACAATACATTTAATTGGTTCTAATAAAAAAACAAATGACACAGACATGGCTGGAAGCTGTATGGGACTGGCCCAAAACACCTTCAATTGATCGGAAAATATGTAACCACATATTTTTCGATCAATAAATTCGATCGATAAGACAATTAAAAATCAGGTAAAAATTTTAAATCAACCATGCAACTATATGATTTTAATTACTCAATATTAACATTTTCACCATAAATAAAATGAAACGAAAATTTCCTAAGCATCTGTATCTGATGACTAATAATTATTTTAATCAACTAATAAGATTTTTAAAGCACGTTAACTTTGACCTCAGTTAACAGTTGTAGATGATATTTAGGCATAAACAATATGCATTGCTACTTCTATTTTTCGTTTCGTCCAATTATCTTCTTCAGCTTTAATACCGTTACTATATTTGCTTTGTATATGTTACGGCTAAAGGTAGGTGTGAACATAAACTTAAGATTAGCCGGCTAAACTTAGGTTTATATTCGAGAAGCAGCTAAAGTTCGATAACATGTTAGTTTGCGTCGTGATATTCTAGGTTTTTATTAAATTAAACAATACCTATACACGGCAAAAAAAGGTGTGGGGTGGTTAAAAAAATAAATAAAATAACCTAAACCTAAACCAATGGAGTTGAACAGGGACTTATTCAGGTTGATCTAAGTTTAACCGCATGTGGTCGGCTGGACCTAGGTTTAGCCGGCTAATCTTAAGTTTATGTTCACACCTACCTTTAGCCGTAACATATACAACAATTACAAATAAGGTTTATATTACCTGTCTGGAGCTTGTGGACTGGTGGGGTCAGTCCGGAGAGCGGTGCGCGTGGTGTTCACATGAAGCGGCACGCTGAAGTCTTCATCATCATCAGCGAAGGCAGTCGTGTCACTCGTGTAGCCGTCCACACTGTAGTCATCAATTAATATATTATTGGATTTGCAAAAGCTTTAGCATTTAAATTTGTGTTTAAAATATGTCTTCTAGCTTCCTTTTGCGAAAATATTGAATCGCATATCAATTAATAATAATGGAGCTGTTGAAAAAAAAATAAACATATTGGTATGTTATCTAACTCACCGGTGGCTAGCCGAGCGGCGCACATGCCGGGAGGCAGCGGTATCCCACTCGAGCGGTAGTCGAGCGACCCTCTCCCGGGCCTCCTTCCTCTCGCGAAGCTTCTGTTGCTGTCGCTGCAGCCACGTGAGGCCGGAGGATTCCACGCTGCTCTCGGAGCGCCGAGGCTCGCGTCGTATGCTCTCCTGCCATCCCATGCTGCTTGCCGACCGCCACGTGCCATTTTCAGGTGGCGATTTTCGAATACTGCTTGCCGGCCGTTCTGCATATTCTACTTCGCCGTTCAACCATCTAATGATGAAAATTAATATATGTAACGATGTGTAATATCTAGATAATGATCTGCCAGAGTTTGACGACTTATTATAAATTAATATAAATACATAGGTATTATGCTCTATTTCTAATGTGTCTAGCTTTCTTTTTTGCTTGTATTGCATGAACGATTACAATAAATGTAAACAGAAGCATTCTTTTTAAATAGGTAATAGTTACAAACGCCACATTGATATTAGTATCAATCACCTGCACTAACCATCCATCTACATAAGATGTTGAATTTAGTTACGATCTGTTACAACTGCGATCATAAGCAATTTGACCTTATACCGCATAAGATTTTCGAAAAGTTGAATCATTTCCGTTGTCCACTCATTTTGATAACTTTGATGGTGGTTTTTTTATTTGAGTGTAGGACTTGAAGGTCCAAATGATCTTGTTATGGTAAAGGCAAACCTTGTAAGTATCCGCGTGCTAAGATTCTCTAAACGGTGGGCGGCCTGCGAGTAGGTAGATGTATAGGAATGTGTAAATGATATTGTATTAAACAAAATGAATAATAATTGCCACCTGTTCACATCACAATACAAAGTGATCTGCATATTTTTATTGATATAGAGTGCACCAACCAAGATTAGGAGCAACTGTATCAAATCAAAGGAAATGTCTTCGACATGTGTTTAAGTAATAAAATTGTAAACAGTATTAATTATATGGGAAGTAAAATGATTTAACATAGTGGTATCTAATGGAAAGTAACAGTGTAAAGGGGTCGTCAGGCGTAGTACTGTCGTCGTGTCGACTAACACTGCCCGTTTAAGGCGACGTTTATCTCGAAATAGTAACTTGTTTGGGTCACGGCGGCGACGCAATCATACACCATCGCTCCAAATCAAATTGAGAATTGCGAGTCGACAGCCAACATCGGTTTCCGACGCGCTTCTATGTATGGTAACGCGTTGACCGCTAGGTTACATTAAATTACTCGACTCTTACATAAATCGAATGTGTAATGAAACGTTGACTAGGCGTTATTAAAAATGCATGGCTATCTACTACCATATGTGGTCAGATTAGAAAGGAATTTTATATAGTCGCTTATAAACTTGCTATAAATTATGTGCAAGTTAGTTATTCCTATTCGGTTCCTAGAAAGGTAAAGTCATGTCAGTAATTTGACTGTTAGAGTAGAAACCTGGAGGTATTCAGGCGGGCGCCGATAAATAAATTGGCAATAGACAGCTGGTTTGTCTGAGTACCCGTATGCGTACGTACTGGTGCGGAACGAGCCGATTGATACTCGGCTTAGTTTGAGCCCACGCCTATCGCCGCCGACTCAATTAACGAGACGTACGCTTCCGTTTCTTAATGTACTGCAAACTTACTTTGTATTTCAAACGTAACCTATTTTGAAATAGCAATTAGGCAAATACCTATAGATTGGTCTTATTTTTAGCACTTTATTAAGCTTACTTCATAAAATATTGTCACAGACAAGATTCGTAGAACAAAGAATCGGTTAGGTAGGTAGTAGACACTACAGGTGTTTTGTAATCAACTACTGACAATCTATGACTACTATATAATAATATTACAGGCGCTATCTCGTTGGCATACCTATCTACCTAATCAAATAACAATTCACAGTTCAGACTAAGTGCTGTGATTACAATGCATTACAATGAAGATTTGATTGACAGCATCGGCATCGTGCCATTTATCAGTGTCGATCAATTTTGTCAGCTCGTACTATTGTTTGTGTCGAAAAGTGGTTCAGTTGCGTGTCCAAAATAATACATTACATGGTAGGTGGTCAAAGTAGTTGCGTCTTACATATGACGAGCAAAATATAGGTATGTTAGCTTATTCAAGGTTTTCTGATGGTAGGTAGCCGGTAGGTATACCAAGTTTATTGACTCAAAGTTATGGATAAAATCCTAAAATGCTTCAGGATCAGTATATGCGTACTTATTATTTCCTTACTTATTCTTAGTATAGAGATGAATTTAAATCATATACATAGACAAAAAGTTTTAACAAACTAAATATAGGACAACTTAAAAACAAATAGTTCC
This sequence comes from Nycteola revayana, assembly GCA_947037095.2. Lineage (NCBI taxonomy): Eukaryota > Metazoa > Arthropoda > Insecta > Lepidoptera > Nolidae > Nycteola > Nycteola revayana. Next base: position 13,725,015 of record OX344846.2, on the reverse strand, counting down.
TCGAGTTCCAACCGCGATTGATTATAATTGTAGGTACTTTGTAAGTAAAAGGTTGCAAAGTAATCCTCTACGTAGATAATTATTTTACAATGGCGTATATGCAATGCTTTACCAACGATAAATATTTATTTTCCTAACATGGCTGGTTGCTTAAGTGATTATGCTTCGTATGGTGTGCCAAATGCTTTCGCACGTACCTAGAATAAGGGCTCAATTACCATTCACGCAATCCTTTAAAGAATGTTAGTGTAGATCCAATGTATATATTATGTATATTGCGTAACTAATGACTAAGAATCTTTACGTAGCTAATAGCCAAGTTTAAGTTAACAAGCTGCTTCAATAATAACATGATTACAAAGGAGTAGATTACATTGAGCCACACACGCGGCGTGCGGCATTTATGATAATAATCGTAATTTACTTCTCGTTTGCGTTGTCTTGGCTAATATTTATTGTTATTACTCCATGTAGGTTAATATTTAATGGCACAACTTAAGATGAACCAACTAGGTATAATTCCATTAAAATAATATGTAGAGCGGTGGTCATACAAAATAGACACGTTTTTAGGGTTAAGCGTTAAAAACTTAGCCACAGTTAATAGAATTTAAAGCCTATTGAGTTGAACAAATTGTCGTCTTGTAACTGCTAATAATTCAGTAATATTATCATTCAGTATATTTGTTTTTAGAACGGCAACAATAATACCTACCTACATCATCTGTACATCAGTGTAAATTTCAACTATCTAGATATCACGGTTCATGAGATAAGTACCTACTTTCTGGTGAAAGACAGATGAACGGACAGATAGACATACGGACGGACGGACATACAGACAGGCGGACAACAGTCTTAGTAATAGGGTCCCGTTTTAAGCCTTTGGGTACGGGATCCTAAAAATTTAGAATCGTATTGTATATAGCAACTTTAAATAGAAAGGTAATTGGCATTTGGCATGTTAAAGGGTATAGATACCTGCATGAATGTGAAAAGAACACGTTTACGTCTATCGAACATAAAGGACTAAAAGGTGAAATAAAACATTGATGTAAATCATCTGGAGCGGCTTCAAAGAACGCAGCGGGGCGCACAAAAAAACAAAAGATTACTGCACGTTTTTGCCCTAATCATTCATTGTATAAAATTTTTTTCTCCACGCCTACGGGATCTTGACTCCTACGCTATAATCATAATTGATTTGTTATTCTACTGATTCTTTTGTTAGATAAAATGCGTTTTTAAAGTGTTTTGATTGCATGTTTTATACGCATTAATTACTTGAGCTTAAAAATCGGATTTCTAGTGACGGAAATCCGATTGTCTGTCGATACCGTTCGATTTCTAGCTCAAAAAATGTTAACAAAAATAAAATTTAAGACTAATATTTAGGACAATCATAAATTATATTAATTGTATACAACATAGGAAGTTTGTTTGTTAGGCTAAACGTTATTATTACTTCATGCTATTTGCTAATGAATCCTGAAGGAATTTGACATAGTACCTACCTATATAATATTTTATAACAATCCTAGAAACCTTAAGATCAGATATAAACGACCGACTCGCAAATTATGATGTACGAAAGTGTTGTAAAATTAAATGCCATAACAATTTAATAGAAACAATGATAAACATAAGTCAAATTCGTTAGTATTAACTAACTGCAAACTAAATTGAATGATTCGCCTGAACGAAGAGATGCTTTAGATAGGCATCTAACGTATTTTATTAAGACTATACCTATTATGCGAGTTGAATTAGCTTCAATTCAAAGATCATACATATGCTTTTAGATTGTAGTGCAGTAGATGTACTTATTTATAACCAGAAAAAGACTGGAGAATTAATTATGGTTACGGAAAGATATCGAGCTTGAAAATTGGGGCAAATTTATGTTTTTACCATTGACATGCTCAGACGAAGTTGATAAAAAGGTCGTAACTAAAGACAACGACAACTAAAGAAAGATCCTATTTGATTGCGTTTGTAAGTGTCATTGCATGGTCCTGATTAGTATACTGTATTTTATGGTTCTTATTCATTAACAGTAAACTGGGGCGAATGGAGCGCAGATAAATAAATTAAGAGAGCGCCTGCAACCATACTATTAAGTTACGACAATTTGTTACTGATGAAAGGTTGACAGACAGATCTTACGAGACATGTTCACACGGATGTCGCGCCTATTTATGGTTCTTACACATGTTTCCATATTTGAAGCTTGATAACAGTTGTTTATATTAGAAGATTTTTTTATATATTTTTCCAAATGCTGATGCAGTGAATGTAAACATTTTCTTAACCGTACGGTGTAGGCGGCGGCCTCTACGCCTACGGTACAGGAACACATGTTTACGTCTGCTACCAGATACCCTTTTAAAATACAGTAGATAAATATAAACTTCACGCCTATTTTGATATTTCTTAAAACATATATTTGTATAGCGAGAAATTAGTATTTTTATATCATCAAAAGTGTTCATTTATTTTTAAATTGAGTAAATGCTATACATATTATGATCAGTTTTATTTCCCAGCAATTATAATTAAACCTGTTATTGACTTAATATATAAGATTCAAAAAACGGCGGCAGCGCTCTCAGAAAACGGGGGGAGGTGACTATTAAATTCGATTGAATTATCTTTATGGGTGAACTGAATATAAATAAGATTCTAAAAGGAAACTGGTTTTGAAAGGTTGTATTTATTTAGTTAGTTGTTGCTTTACATGTCTCTAAATAACTGGCTTGACATTTGTATAACAAAATACGTAGGTAAATAAGGATTGAATGCAATATATTCTTATCTGAATATTTTGTGCAAATAAGCTCAAATAAGTCCTACAATAAATTAGTATAAAGTTTTATAGAAACAAAAGCGAAGCTGCTGGTTCAGACATTGCATTTTATTTATCGTTGAACAGAAACATTTTGCATTTTTGGCATAGGTAGCTATTAGGCAAAACAACTAGGTCTAACTTTATAAAACTCAGACCTAGTAGGTATTAGTTATCCAGTTTAGACATTAAATATTTTTTATTTAAAAAATATATCAAACGTTTCCTTACCTGCCATTTCTTATTGGTGAAGTTGGCGGTGGTGGTGTGGGGGTGGTGGTGGTAGTGACGTCCTCATGCGTGAGCTTCCTTAGCGTGCGCGGCGACAGAGTTGCGTGCGCCGGCCGAGGGTTGTGCGGCGAGGGTGAGTCGGGGGTGACGGTGCGCTCGTCGTCCTCGTCCTCGATGGCACGGTATGAGCGATCCGAGCCCAGCGCACGCCGCACCAGCTCGGGGCTGGCGAGGCGGTTGGGCGCACGAAGCATGCCGGGGCGAAGACCGGGCGCTCCGTACGTGAAGGGCGCGGAGTCGGTGCGCGCGTGGTACGGGATGTCGGGCGGACGGTCGGCGAGCGACTGCGGCGGCGGCGGGTCGGGCAGCGCGCTCACCGTGCGCAGCATGTCGCCCAGCAGCGCGTCCAGCTCGTCGGGCGGGCTGGGCGCGGCGCGCCTCCCCGCAGACGATATGCCGGAGTCCATGGACGCGCTGAGGGGCGACGCGGGCCCGCCGCCCGCGCGCACCACCGTGGCGTAGATGGACCCGTCGAGGGGCCCGAAAGTGTGCGCGGCTTCCCCGCCGGAACCCGCTGACCCTCCTGATCCAGAACCTTCTGCGCTCCCGTTATTCTCACCTGCATATAAACAAAAATCTTTGATATACCTACAAAATTTAATAAAAAGCATTTTTCACTTGTTAGATAATATTTGATTTTTAGATATGACTTTGCTCTTTATTTATTTGTTGTCTTCTAAATTGTTACGGTGAATCATTTGCAGTACATATGGTGTTTTTTTCCTGGAAAATCTGCGAAATAAAGCGAATTAGGAAATACACATAGTACCTATCTATGATACGCGAATGTCCAATAGTAGGTATAAACTTTTTAAGTAATTTCATGTTCAGGAAATAGGTAAATTCCGGTTTGAAATACTGGCTTGTATTTTGGAGTGTTTACGGCCCACAGAATGGAAATACGTTTAGCGACGGTTTAATTACAAATAGCTTTTAAATTGGATTCGATTCGCTCTAATAAACTGATGGGACATCGCTACGACGAGGCAGTCCAATTTTACACGTGTTCAATTTTCTGTTGCACTTCGTAGTTAGTTACTATTAATTAATATTATGTGGTAATAAGGAATGGTAGCTAAGCGATCTAAATTCATTGAAATTTTAACCAAAAATTATCTTCTTTACGTTATACTTTTATTCCTGGTTGCGGTGCCTATATGTATGTAAAGAAAAAGATTGTAGTTTTTCTTTAAGTTTATATTTCGCGCATAGCGCTGTCTATGATACTTTAGTTGCTTTTTTTGTGGTTGACATAAAGATGTCAAATATTAATTTTCACATTCATGTTTAATTTGTTAATTATAAAAATATAAAATAATCTTAACAAAATTGTGAAGGAACGGATAATAAACATTTAATGTCGTTTCTTTGATTTCAGGTATGACTTTTACATATTGTTATAGGATTATATTGTTTATTTTGTTTTAGTTTAGTTATCATATCAATTACAATAAAAATCTTTGATTTCAGAGCAACACATTTGTTTGATTCACCTTCATAATTTGAAATAAAATACATACAGACTTATAAAACGACATTCTCGTTTATTGAAATTTTGAATAACCACCCAAAATGGAGAAGCTTCGTTTTGAATTCACTATACTTCCGGGAACTGACGGAAAGTCAAACATCTTTGCTGTAACCTCAATAGCTACTAGTGAGGACAAAGTGTACGCTGTACCGGAAGAGTTTCAACCTGCTGGCCATCACGACGAACTGTTAAAAACAACCGCTTATAGCAAGGTAAAAAACAGCTTGAGGAAAAGATATCAGACGCGACGAGTTTGGATAACGTTGACAGAAGGACTCAAGCAAACTTACTTAGATGAGGACGATAATATACAATTTAAAGATCAATACTTAGAAGAAATAACAAAAACAAAAACAGGAGTTGAAAAAACTGAAGATACAAGTGTATTAGAAAAAATATTTGATAAACTGGTTCAAACGCAGGAATCTAAACAAAATTTGATGCACATTGCAGAAAAGTTTGTAATGGAAAAATTTTCCAGCAGAAATTCAAATGCAAATCAATGGATTGAGACCTTTGAAAAAGAATGCTCACGCTTCAGTGTAACCGAAGATGGAAAAATGATTGAATTACTGAGGTTATTCATGGATAGGAGTTGTGTTGATTGGTACAGCTCTATGGTGATAAAATTGACTATGGATTCCAAGTGGTCGTCATGGAAAACCAAATTCTGCGAGTCATTTGCGAACAAAGGCTGGAACCAAATAACATATGCTTTATTCTTCAAATACAGAGACGGATTATTGGTGGATTATGCCATAAAGAAGGAAAAACTATTACTAGACATGAGAAACACAATGGATACAGGTACTATGATAGATCTTATTGCAATGGGTTTGCCAAAACATGTACTCAACATGATTGATAGAGAGGCATTAAAAGATACAGTAGATCTTTTTAATGAAGTGAGAAAATTTGAACATTTGGTAAACAAGAAGAATAATTTAAACTATCGAAAATATGAAAGTCCAAGAGGCAACAATAGGAATGAAGATAAAATCCCTTGCAAGACCTGTGAAAAAATAAATAAAGGAATTCGCTACCACCCTGAATCTGCTTGTTGGTTTAAACCAAAAGAAAATGATAAGTCAAAAGAGAAAAGCATTAAACATGTCAACAATTCTACGATAGAGGCCGAGTTACATGAAACCGAACAAAAAAACTAAAAGTGACACCATTAATCAATGTCAAACTTCTAATAAATAATACACTAGAAATTTATGGAGTTTATGATTCAGGTTCAAATGTTTCTCTGATTAATTCGAAGTTATTAAAACTAAAAGGCAAAGGGAACATTATGAATAAAGCCAGTTTAGTGACGATTAATGGTGTCAAAAAGACAAGTGGTTTGACGAACTTAAAAATTAAAATTTTTAACATAGAAGAAAATGTTGAAGTGTATATTATAGATGAACAAAATTTCAAATATGATTTTTTGATTGGATTAGACATAATAACAAAGTTCAAATTAATACAGGATGAGAACTTAAAAATCACTCAAAAACAGAACTTAAATAAAGAAAAAGTAGAAGAAAGTACTAAAATTATTATAAAGGCTAATGCTAAAGAAGAAATAATAGAAAATACAAACAAGAACGATGAAAAGCTAAAGAAAGAGCAAGAAGTTAATGATAAAAAGAAAATTATAAACGAATACAGAATTAATTTTAACGAACATGTTAAAGAAGAAGATTTCGAATTAAATATAAGCCATTTAAATGAATTTCAAAAGTCAAAAATAAATAATCTAATGAATAGATATAATGCTGTTTTTGCAAAGAACAAATATGATGTTGGAACTGTTAATGGATATGAAGCTAGGATAGATTTACTTTTAGATAAATATTGCAGTAAACGACCATATAGATGCACTATGGAGGATAAAAAAGAAATAGAAGAACAAATAGGAAAATTGTTGGATAATAAACTTATAGAAGAATCCTATAGTCCCTTTGCTGCACCTGTCACACTGGCCTTTAAAAAAGAAGAAAATAAAAAATCAAGATTATGCATAGACTTCAGAGATTTGAATAAAATAGTAGTACCAGAAGCCCAACCATTCCCGTTAATTGAGGATTTAGTAACTAAAACAAGAAATTGCAAATTTTATACAACTCTAGATATAAATTCTGCTTTTTGGTCAATTCCATTACGAATAGAAGACAGAAAGAAGACTGGATTTGTAACACAAGATGGACATTTTCAATGGACCTGTTTACCGTTTGGACTTAAAACAGCACCGGCGATTTTTCAGAGGATATTAAGTAACATACTAAGAAAGTACAAACTTACAGATTTTGCTGTAAATTATATAGATGACATCTTAATATTCTCGAAATCTTTTGACGAACATATTCAGCACTTAACACGATTATTGGAAGCAATTAAAACAGAGGGATTTAGATTGAAATTTCAGAAATGCACATTTGCCTCAGCCTCTGTTAAATATCTGGGTCATATAATTCAAAATAATTCAGTTAAACCGCTGAAAGATAATTTAATTTCGATAAAAAACTTCCCAATTCCAAAAACACAGAAAAATGTAAGACAGTTTCTAGGTAAGATCAACTTTTATAATGAGTACATACCAAGAAGTGCGATAATATTGGATCCGCTACATAATTTACTGAGGAAAAATCAACCATTCTTCTGGTCTGAACAATGTCAAAAAGCATTTGAAAAAATAAAAAACCTTTTGTGCTCTCAACCAGTGTTAGAAATTTTTGATAAAGATTTACCGATAACAATCTACACAGATGCTTCTTTAGAGGGTGTTGGTGCTATCTTGAAACAGACGCAGCCAGATGGAAAAGAAAAACCAGTAGCTTACTTTTCTAAGAAACTAAATGGGACCCAAAAGAAGAAAAAAGCGATATATTTGGAGTGCTTAGCCATTAAGGAAGCATTACGATACTGGCAGTATTGGCTAATAGGTAAGTCATTTACAGTTTATTCTGATCATAAGCCGCTGGAAAACATGAACTTAAAATCGAGGACTGATGAAGAACTAGGTGACCTAACATACTACTTATCACAATACGATTTTAATATAAAATATGCCCCGGGAAAACAAAATTTAGAAGCAGATTGCCTTAGTAGAAACCCTGTATTAGAATCAAATGAAAACGCAGACGAACAACTTAAGATTGTGAACTTGGTTAATCTGGAAGATATTATATTAGATCAGAATAAGAATGAAGAAATACAAAAGCATAAGGAAAATATTACATACAAACAAAACATATATTATAAAAAAGTTAGAGAGAAAGAAAAAATAATTTTGTCTGAAGAATTCAGTATTAAACTATTAAGAAATATACATGAGAATCTTTGCCACATTGGGACAAACCAAATGCAGAAGACAATAAGTCCGTTGTACATAGCAAGAAATCTAACGAAAAATATTAAAAAGATATGTAGAGAGTGTAAGATCTGTATTAGAAATAAATCAAGAGGACAACACAAATTTGGATTTATGTCTCATCTAGGTCCAGCTACAAGGCCATTTGAAATAATTTCTATTGATACAATAGGAGGCTTCGGAGGTTCAAGGTCTACAAAAAAATATTTACACTTGTTAGTGGATCACTTTACTAGATACGCTTTTATCTTGACTTCGAAAAATCAGAGTGCAAATGACTTCATAAAACTAGTCACTAATGTAATAGAAACAGAAGACGTTAATATGCTGCTGACGGATCAATATCCAGGTATAAATTCGAAAGAATTCAAGGACTTTTTAAAACACAAACAGATAACCATGGTATTTACGGCGGTAAATGCACCATTCTCAAATGGTCTAAATGAGAGACTAAATCAGACACTAGTTAACAAAATTAGATGCAAAATGAATGAAGATGGAAATAAGAAAGCCTGGACAACAGTAGCTCATGAATGTGTGAATAAGTATAATCAAACTATTCACTCAGTAACTGGCTTCTCACCAAGTTATCTTTTGTATGGTACAGATGTCACGGTTTTACCCAAAGAATTAATACAAGAGAACACACATAATGATTGGATCAGAGATAGGACTACAGCACTTCAGAATACAATTAAATCACATAATTACAACAAAACATTATTTGACAAAAATAGAAAAAACCATGAATTTAATGTCGGTGATATGGTGTATGTGGAAAATGGCAATAAACTAAACAGGAAAAAACTGGAAGAATTAAAAATTGGACCATTTCAGATTGTTGAGAAAGTTTCAAAATCAATATACAGAATCAACACAGGACACAAAAAGATAGAGTCAAATCTCTTTCATATAACGAAATTAATTCCAGTACCAATGACACATACAGAATATGCAAGTGATAACGAAATAGAAGAAGGGGAGCTGCTCTATTAAAGAAAATTTACTTCTGTATATTTTCTTTCCCAAAGGGGGGAGATGTAAAGAAAAAGATTGTAGTTTTTCTTTAAGTTTATATTTCGCGCATAGCGCTGTCTATGATACTTTAGTTGCTTTTTTTGTGGTTGACATAAAGATGTCAAATATTAATTTTCACATTCATGTTTAATTTGTTAATTATAAAAATATAAAATAATCTTAACAAAATTGTGAAGGAACGGATAATAAACATTTAATGTCGTTTCTTTGATTTCAGGTATGACTTTTACATATTGTTATAGGATTATATTGTTTATTTTGTTTTAGTTTAGTTATCATATCAATTACAATAAAAATCTTTGATTTCAGAGCAACACATTTGTTTGATTCACCTTCATAATTTGAAATAAAATACATACAGACTTATATGTATTTTGATGATTTCACAAAAAGTTTGTAGCAAGTTTCAACTAAATAAGTATAATGAGTGAAATAAATCGGTGCCTATTGTATAACCCATCAAAAAATTAATAAATATTTTCAGTCCAGCTCGTCAATAGTCCTTAAACATATGTAAATTAAGTATTTTAGGCAATATTGTATGGTTATATAGTAATTAAGAAATATGTGATTTTAGTATGTTAGTTTGTAATGAATTTACTTAAAACATCACCATTACGAAAGCCACATTATCGAAGAATAGTTAAAGTTATTTTTTATAAAGAGATTATTCATCAAAAATCGCAAGGGATGTGTCATATTCACCGTAATAGTGGTTTAATTAAGCTGCCCGAAACTTGCTTTTAACTTTCAACGAAATCTATTAGGTATTTTCTAATATTAATAGGTATACACACCTATAATAAAGTGTAAATAAATAGGAAAACGTAAAAAAGACCCACAAAGAGCGTTTAATTGATGCGTAAGATACCTAGTCAATTATTGAGAGCAGTTAACGTTGTCAATAGAGGTTGCTTATCCTCAAAAGGAGTCAGATTGCCTCCCGTTATTGCAGCGGCGGGATGTCACCGTTAGGAGTTGTTTGATGAAATGCCGGTAGATTGCCATAATGTGCATGTATGTACCGATCATAGCTAAGTACTTCACATACTTTATACATACCAATATAACATATTTAGAATCACGTACGAAAATATATGATTAAAACAAAAATTAGGGACTTTAATAAAAACATACGCCTAAAGGTACCATGAAAGCCATGACCCAAATCAGCTTGATATACCATAATGTTTCAAAGTAAGTACTTACAGAAGACGATCCCACAATACAATCGACAGTTCATGGCAATGGCGCCCAACAAGGAAACGACCTCTATACATGAGACTCTACCTACACCTGCTTTAAATTATATCAGTAACTTTAAACTGGTATATTATGATGAATAAATCAATTGAATATCAAATAGAAAAAATAATACGACAGTATCGGTATCACTCAATCGACATAAACTGAGGTAACGCGAAACTTGATTTTTAAAATATTATTAAATAAAATAACGCTACAGTTAATTTCGTAACCAGCGTGCGATACTTAAAGTGTGACAGCTAGTAAACACTGGATGCAAATAAAGAGGAACGACACTATTAACTGACTAATTTACATAATGAGCGTGTCTTTTCGTGTCAGCCACATAACAGTATGTTTTCTAACGATTTTTCTTATGTTTAACTACTCAAAGAACGCGGGCGCCGCCGGGTGTGTCGCGTTTGTAATGTTCAATTTCGAAACTGAACTAAATGCGATGTTGTCAATAACGCAATTAGTGTAAAGATATCAACGTCAGCGTCTGGGTTACCGGTGATGTTGAGGAAGATACGGTTATTTCTGTGTTGTCAACGAAAATAACGCGACAGTGCGAGCGAGGGCTACTGTTACGAAATGTGCAGCATCACAGGAAGAGGATGTGCGCCCTAGCGCGCCACCACACCTACTGACTACTGACTCTTCCCATAGAGCTCACGGATTAAGCAAACAACTAATTAAACATCAATGAATAAATTCTTGGCAACAAATGTAAAAAATCTTGTCATTTGAGTCAAGAAGACAACAAAGTTAAGTCAAGACAGTCATTTAAATGCATATGGTGTAGTACTTGTACGTACCGTGACGTAATAAGTGAATCAAATAATCTTTGTAAACATTAACTCGTGTCCTACTGCCGCGACGAGTTACGAAGATGATATAGTTACATTTGTTCAATTCAAATATGATAATGTCACCCGCTGTTCACTGATCATAATATGATACCAAATATGAGATATAAGAAAGAATTGATTATACGTTAATACTGATATGTTGTTTTGACAAGATTACAAACGTATTTGTACCTATAGTGTGGTGTTCTCGTGGTCAGTGATCTCATCACTCTCTTGTGATTCTCCGAAACGTAAGCTTTGCCACATTATTATTCGACACAGGCCGTTATGGTTACTACGTTCGTTAACCAACTTTAGTTTCAAATTCTAACCAGTTTGCTTCTTTTTATTTTTTCTAAGCGAAGAATGTGGTCTGTGTGGAGCATCATTAGCATATTAATTTGCTTATTTTAAGTTCAAAACACGCAACTGTTGCAAATCTTGAAAGTCAATATTACAATGAAGTTGATATAAGTCCTTATTTAAAGAAAATTAATAAAGTTATTTACCCAATAGTAAGATCCTATAGAGAGTAGGTACACTATACCTCAAGATAAATCACATCACATACAAAGTACGAGCACACGTCCAACACGAATATAGTAGTTGTATTGACTGTTCATCAAAATTGAAAGCTTTGGCGATAAAATAATGCTGATAGCTATCGCAGCAGGACATGTGTGCGTAATGTCAGGGTAAGCAACACGGCGGATAAACTCGCGATTCATCGATACTACAAGTATTGCTCATATACAAGTTTTACCGGCAAAATTCACAGACGGACGAATGAGCGACGAACAAATCCGATACGCAAATGTTAGTAGTAATCTTCAAATCTTATTAGCTACGCCAATTATGAGTTGTTCAGTGTACCTAATGTATGAGTGGTTAAAACGGTTCTAAAAATATTGAAGTGTTTCGTGAAGATATCTCTCGCACAGCATCCGCTGTGCTACAGATGGATGAATCGACACAATCGACCAAATCAGCTTGATAAAAGTTATTTTGCTCAGCTGAAGGTGACGTCAGTGTAAACATAGCCTTGCGTGTGAATATAACATTCATTGGCCACATAGGAGTCTACGTCGATACTTGTATACACAAACTTTGACCTTACTTACTGCCTGTGGTGTCGTACACACATCTTACAGGTACAACAGGTTCTATACCACATGTCTTACACACAATTAATTATTATAAGTACCTATCTATATAATAAATTTATCTATCTGATATCTCTACGGCGTTATTTAGTACCTAGGATTGTAATGGTTACACGTAATACTGAAACGAATTAAAAATAACTAGGTATAATTTAATTAGTAGCTTCCTATAAAACTTACCTAATTAACTGTACAGTACTTATTGTAGGTTTAAGTATCTATGAAGTTGCGAAGAAAATTCTCCGAATTGTAGGTGAAAGCACAACGAATTTTTTTTCGCGGATTAGACAAAGTTATTGGAAAAAAACAACAATTTGATAGTAAATTGCGTTTTTCTGTTATATCTAGAGAAGGCACGTATACCTAAGTAAAACAATAACACAGACAACGTTCCGTAGGTAACAACAAGTACTCTCGTGATCTCGATTTCCGAATCAAATTAAATTGAAGTGTAACGAATGGTGCCCTTAGGGCAGGCTGCAGTCGAGCGCCGACAGACATCCATCACTGATTTATCACGCCGGCCAATTAGTACACCGGCGCCGACAGAAACACTACATCAACACATTGTTCCATACATCTATTGTTAAAGTTCTAAAGAAAATTCATTGCAACTAAAGTACACTTTCATAGATTTATTCACGGGTGCAATCACTAAATAATTACGACTCCATGCAAGAGACATAAAAGGTCAATAACATCGTATTGTTAACACATTTGGGGAAGCCATAAACCAGTCTTCTAGCCGCGAAAATAATGTCACGCTCACCTCGATTGTGTGATTTTGTAAGCCAGCGCCGAAATATCCAATAGTATAGACGGATGCTTAACTTTATTAGTGTAAGAAATTATTGAAACACTTTTATGCAAAACTGATAATAATATTGTTATACGTACACTTTGATAACTTTAATAACTTTTTTAAGTGATGTTGAAAGTTAGTAAGTATTTGGGTTGAAACGAATGGTGCGCGTGCGAGCCGGCTCGCTGGGCGGGTGTCACTGGGCGGGCGGCGTCGGACCAGACAACCGCCACTAAAATAGCTCGACACCTGCACGCAACCGCGACCTCTCGCTTACCGCCGTAGTTAGGTCGCTTTGTCAACACACATGACACATTTAACTGATTTAACGTTCGTTTACAGGATGTAGGTACCTACCTAGTTGGCAACTTCAAAGTTACCCGAATTTCAATTAGCGTGAAATGAATGACAACTTATATGTAGGCCAATAGGTAATAAGAGTTCACGTTTCAAAACTAATGTTTCTAATATTCAGAAATTTCAGGAACTCATTTGGAATCTATTAAAACTACTTATTGGGAAAATTTACAAAAAAATGTAGTTTAATATTAAACAACATAACCCTAGTGCAATGTTTAACCAACTGATTATGTTACCTGCAGTCAATTTGACTATCCCTAAAAAAACTTTCTCCAGCTCACGTCTAAATTTTTGTCTAATAAAAGGATAGAGGAAACGACAAGCTTCATCAAAGAGGCTATTACGCAAGTTAGTTAAAGCAGTTGCATTGTCGCGGTTACGGCACTCGGATGTCGGTGCATCGCCGGCCACATGTGGGAATGGGAACCCCTCGCCCTCGCACTTACTGTTAGACAAGCTTTTAATGCTTCACAGGAATAGATTACATCTCGCGGATGTTGAACCAATAAAATGCAGTTAAGCAAATCTAGCTAGTTTCCTTGTTTTACATGTGGTGGGTTTACTTTACTGTACTTGTTATATACCTTCAGTGTGGAAGCAGTATTCTAACTTAGCAATAAATTTAGAAAAATAAATGAATTGCGTTTATTGGTCAAACCCGATTATTCTTTAACTCCTTATGTACGTTAAGGTTACTGTGAGAAACTCATCGTCATAAATGTACGTGCTGCTTATATTTATATTTTCATATTTATATATTTTTATTATTAGTTTTGTTTTCTCAAAGGTGAACCGTGAAACCAAGTGCCACGCCTGACGTATCGTGTCTCCATAAATAAGGCCTGCTAAAAATCTGCCCTAAGAGTAATAAAAATCTAAACATTTGCATCGGTCGTTCCGGAACAGGATACTAGTAGTAGATAGAGGGTACCTACTGGAAATCATTATATAAAATCCATATACATATAATTACAACCTCCGTAGCGTAGCGGTATTTGGCTCGCTTTAAAAACTCGGAGGTCGTGGGTTCGATCCCCACTCTGGACAAGAAATCTTTGAGTAAGTTTTAAGATTTTTTTGCAGGTCTGGCCTCTGGTCTAGTCTGTCCTTGTATGTTACAAAATAACACTGCGATTACCAATCCGCCTGCCAAGCGTGGTGACTATGGCAAAACCCTCGGGAGGACGATAACTCATAATTAATGCATTTCGGATCACGCACAGTGAACAGTTCCTGAAGCCAAAGGTCACATATGAATACTTCTTACTATTCACATATGGTACTTCAACAGCATTCATTTCTCAACTCAGTGGAAATTGGTCAATTTTTTTTCTCTGCTGTTAATTAGGTATTAGTGGTCGTATTATTATCAAGATCTAGCTAGTGTTGGACGATATAAAGGAGTTGCGGTAACTCACAAATATGACTTGTTATGGTAAGAGTTTCAAGATTTCAGTGTTGTTGCAAAAATAAAACCCGAAAACCGAAAATATATATATATCCAATTTATATTGCACCTTTTATATAAAAATGCGATTGGTCCAGATTATATGACTAACCTGTATCTTCATCGGTGAACGTGGACAGTGGTCGCAAGTTGTCGAGTGAATCAGCGCGAGCGAGGGCATCAGGCGCAGCTCGCAGTGGCGCTGCTGGGGTAGGTGCGGGGGCAGCTCCCCCGCCCCCCTCGCCACGGAGGAATACCAGCTCCACAGCACCATCGTTCGGGAACATCGGGTCTGCGGAAGAACTTAATGTTATAGGACGTTATAAAGTTCTGTGTTTAGGAGACAGGGAGCGTCTAGTTCTCTGAGCATTTTATTCTAGTTTCCTAGGGATTCTCTTCTTAGGGATTACATATAGATCTATGTTGATCTATGCTCCGGGATAATATTATGGTGTTTATGTTTGTTAATTCAAAAAAGCATATGTAGGTGGTGACCCCCTTTTTTTTGTTGTCCGGGGGGAAATGCTTTTACGCATTCCCATTCGTCGCTGCAGCGTAGGTATTCGCGCGCTGGCGTTGGGATATGTGGGACTCTCCCTCTCCATAGCGTGGTATGCTAAAAGTTCTTGAAAAGACTAATACAAGAAATTCCTGACGAATGCCACCTCTCTTGTCCGCCTGTATAAGCAATTATCAGCCTTGTGAACATTTTAAATATTTAATCAAGAGATACTACATAATTAATTTTCATTTTTGGCAAACGTAAGGATAGTGACGAATGACCTTAAAGGGTAGTACGATTACACTAGACGCGGAGAGCGGAGGAATGGGTGTTATGGCGAAATAAAGCGGAGGCCTATGCCCAGTAGGGGAAATAATAAGCTGATTAATTGACGTGCGCTACCAATGTAAATGTAATGTTCTAGGATTTTCCTTCGCTTTAAACGAACGAACGAAATAAACTATATTTATCCAACACTTAGGTATTTACATACTCTTGTATTTGTCAAGAAAATTTACAATGCATGCATAATCAATTATAAATACGTTACATCTATACATATAAAACTGTAGAGGTCAAATGTCTGTACATAGAAAAATCGCTAAAAACCGAGTCTAAACTAAAAGGATGTTAGAAGTAAACCGGAACTGCTACACCGATTTAAATGAAATTTTGCATGGTGGTTCCTTAGTTGCCTGGTCACTTTTACTTTTTTCACAGAAAATTAATGAGTTCCCGTGGGATCGTTAAAAAACCGAAGGAATAACAAACACCACGCGTACAAAGTCGCGGGCATCAGCTAGCTTACAATAAAATCACGTTTAAATTTATTTCAGTTTATGTAGGTACTGTAATTGAATGAACAACGCTATCGACCTCTGATATCGATTTAACGAGAAAGATTATAGAAAAAAAATGTGTTATACTAGATTCCAATGCGTGGTTTCATCCGGGTAACTCTCGTGCCCGTGGGAACTTTATAATTAAATATAGCCTATGTCATCCGGGGATAGTGTAGCTTTCTAATGGTGAAAGAATTTTTCAAATCGGTCCAGTATTTTCGGAGCCTATTCAATACAAACAAACAATCAAATCTCTTCAAAGTCAGTGGCGTAGCTAGGTGGGCAAGGGCCCCGGTCCATAGCTTCAAGAGCTAGCGAGTTGGCTGACCCGATCTTTTTAAAGCTTCGGTTAGAGGGCCCCCTGAGGTCCGGGGCCCTGGCACACTGCACTACCTGGCCCTACGATAGCTACGCCACAGATTATAGTAGATAGATAGATTACATTACATGAAATCGTAACATAAAAAGATAAAGAAACAACAACATACTAGTACTTTTTTATTTAATTTCATCAAATTATATCAAAACATAGTTAGGTAGTGAGATTACATATGGTCACTAGATCACGGTCACGCACAAAATTCGGCGCGTGAATCAGGTTTTCCCGTCCTATACCAGTGTTGTGATTTGACCTCGAGATAACGAGTATGTTTCTGACAATAAATTGCAAGGAAGTTTTGTGCGTACTTCAATTTCCTCAAGCTAAAGTACTGTCGCGTGCTTATTATTCTTTCATTTCTATGTTCCATATTTCGTTAGTGAGGTACTCACGACCATATTTTGTAAAGGCTAATTCCTTAAGCAAATCAAGTTTTCAATTTTCGTTTACATTTTTATTATTGCTAACAAAAATGAAAACTTTCAAAACCTATTTAACCAATTCGGTCATTTTTAGAAAAACGTATCTTTTACCATTAGATGCTATATTATACAGTAAATAGGCCATACAGTAAAAAGGTTAACACAGATAGATTGTGGAACAGTGTGTAGAGTTCTATACTAATATTATAAAGAGGTAAAGTTTGTAAGTTTGTGGCGTTGTAGGGGACAATCTTTGGATCTAATAAACCGATTTTGAAAATTATTTTACCAATAGAAAGCCACGTCATTTGTGAGTGTATATTTTAAGTTGAAATCTTTTCACCCCCTTTCTACGGGAACTTCATAATTGAATATAGCCTTCCTTGATGAATAGGCTATCTAACATTGAAATAATATTTCAAATCGATCCAGTAGTTTCTGAGATTAGCGCTTTCAAGCAAACAAATAAACTCTTCAGCTTTATATTAGTATAGATGTAGATACTGTTGGGACCTGTTGCCCAGGTTGTATTTATTGAGTAAAATCACTTTTGTATCATTTGTAAGTATAAATAAATCATCTTTTAAATCTGGACAACTAGCCCCAAAATTTAGTCCTTCGAGCCGGATATTAGGGTTTGTTGCAGTTATATGTACTCGTATGGAGCAAAAATCTTAGAACACAAATCGCGGTCACGCATACCTATACAAAAATAGATAATTAATCTAATATATAATTACATAAAATAAAACATATAATGACGGATACTATTAGAAGTCTATGCCACAATCAAAGGACAATTTTGAGTGGAATATGGCTTATACATATTTTTTTTTGGATGGATAGACGTAATAGTTTATAGAGTTGCCCGGGCGTAATAAAAAACTCAGCGAAATGATTTATAATATACTAGCTGCGCACCGCGAATTAGCCCGCGTTACTCTGCTTCAGTGGCTCGGAGTGATGTTTTGGAGCCTATATGTTATTCCAACTTTCAGCCAAATC
Source organism: Nycteola revayana (assembly GCA_947037095.2). Classification (NCBI taxonomy): domain Eukaryota; kingdom Metazoa; phylum Arthropoda; class Insecta; order Lepidoptera; family Nolidae; genus Nycteola; species Nycteola revayana. Next base: position 13,706,931 of record OX344846.2, on the reverse strand, counting down.
CAATCAGTAGTATTTACGTGAAACAGTAACAAACGTCTATCCATCCATCCACATATACTCACAACTTTTGTAACATTAGTAAGGATACAAAAACGTCCATTTGCAAATCCGACTTGCACTTGGAGGACCGTTTTTTTTAAATACAGTAATACCCCGGACTTACGCGATTGGTGGTACCACGGGATAGCCGTGTAAGTCGAATTCGCGTAAGTCGGGGTTCAACTTTCCCTATAACCCTATTAATACATATAAAGTATTTGTAATCGGGACAAGAGACTAAAAAAAACAATAGATCAGAAGAAACATATTTAAATAATACGTTATATTATAAATGATCTTTACATTTTTTGACTTCGAATTAAAAGAGAAAGATTTTCACTTATTATTCCGGTCGATCAAATATGTTTGCTAATTCCTTTTTTTATTTTAGATTCAAAGTCCCTTAAGTTTAGTATGATAAAATTTAGTTGACACTCTAAAAGACAGTGTTTTTCGTTTCATGTTAGATTAGGTTAGCAGTTAGCAGTTTAAATTGCACTAAACCGAACACGCCGATGCGCGTGGTGATCAAAAATAAAAACCGCGTATCTCCGAATTCGCGTAAAACGGAGCGTAAGTCGGGGTATTAATGAACAATAATATGTATAATATATTTTTTTTAATAATTTATCGTGTCTAAGCCTTAGGTTCATTTTGGCTGCAATCGCTCCTGGGTCACAGGAGCATAAAATAATTACCATGCACGACGTCGTCAAGCTGATACATACTGTTGAATAATTACAACATATGTGTGGACTGTCTATCGCTCTAGGGTCGCAGAAGTACAGTAATCTTGAATTTTAGAGCATTTTAGAGCTTGCTGTTACCGAAAGCTACTGATGGTCTAAATTGCCACGGGTGTGAACCTCCATATGGTTCACGTATGAAGAATGTATTGGATAGTTACCATGTACGGCGTGGTCGAGCTGGTGCTTGGTGAAGGACAGAGTGTGGTCTGCTACAGCACAGGTGTGGAACTGGCACGCGAAGACGAGATGGCGTTGGCTAGCATTAGCACCACGCCGATACGCGCGCACCAGCACGTCGCCGCGGAGAGCTAGACGCCCCACGCCCACTGTCCACCCACCACCGTTCACCATGTATAGGCCTGTAGACAAAGGTAAGGATAGAGGTAAACATGAAATTTTCTTTACAAGTGGTTTGGTATGGTTTCACGTGTGTTAAATTTAATTAAATATGATCAAATCAGTTCCCATAGTTCAGCGATATGTTGTAATGGCTTGTTTTTGAACACTCCGAACTATTAAAACACAACAAAACATTGTTAAATTCAATAGTTATTGATTGTTTGGGATCAGATTAAAAAGTATGTATGCATGTGGTATGAATTGACGGGATTATCCGTTTCCTCCGTGTTGACAATGACAGAGAATACGCATAAAATAAAGCTTTCGATTTTCAAAATGCGCGGGAATGTTTTTTTTTATTGTTTGTATTAGCGCGATGCGGCCATATTCATCAGCATAGTCTAAGCTCACGAAAATGGCCGCTGTTTAATATTATTGTTTTAAAAAAGTTATAAATTCCCGGCTTCACTCGTTTAAATTGTCGATTATCCTCGTAAACTTTCCAGGTTTTTTTAAATCTAATCCTCAAATATATTTTTTGGCAAACCTTGTAGCAATCATAGCACAAACAATAAAGAACGAAGCCAAATTGGTGAACCATTTTTTGAGTTCATCAAAAACTAATCACAGTTTTTGGTAAATGTGTTTGGTTTATGTTACCACGGATGCACGGATGTACTATACTATCAGTAACAGAATGGAATTATATATTTATCATTCGTTCATTATTTTAATATTAATTTACTTAGAAAAAGATGTCCCTATATATGATATAATATTCAAGGCCAAGATTCAATATAATTATTTCCTTGATGTGGTGCTATTCATAGCAAATTGGTCCAGTCCAAACTCTATAGGTAAACAATTAACTCTTTTACTGATTTACCTCGAAGCTCTATCATTTCATAAACGGTATGTTTTTATTTACTTTTTTACTTAACTTGTTTTTTTTCGTGACACTGATGGCGTGTTATTACTCTAGTAAGATAATATTATATTTTGTAATTAGATTAAAGTAGTAGGGTAGGTACCTGCTAAAATGGCTTTTTTCTCGGTAGCTACTGCATGAATTTGTTAAATTTTATAAATAAATAGAGATTCCTTTTCACAAATAAGTTTCAGTTGCTCACCTGACGTGTAGACACATACTAAGTTTTCGTATATCTTAAGGAAGGCCACGGTGGGGGTAGCCGGGGAGGCGAGGGAGCCCGCCACACTCACGTGCGTCAGGTGTAGAGGCGCCGAGTTCACTCGGATCTGTCCGGCGAGGAGACCCGCGAACGTGTCGATGTAACTGGAATTAATAAAATAATTATATCTTTAATATGCATATAGAAGTAATAAGTATACAGAAGAGACGAACGTGATTGATGTGATGAAAAAGACAGAGACGAGAGCCGGTTGAAAGAATTATGCCAAGTGAAAATCTCTAGTCCAAGACTATCATTTTAGGATAGGTATACCTAAGCGAGAGTCGATGTTTATATGTAGATATTCTTACATAACAATGTGATTACGTCTGTTTACTATAGGGATAAATGGCTATATATATGGCTCAAATCGGAAAGAGATCACTAACCGCAGCTGTCTGCCTGTCAATGAAGACATTAAATTTTGCAAGTATGTAGGTAGAAAATAATGAAACAAGGTGGAATCCATCTAAATGATAATAATATAAGTAGAATTAAGTAATTAGATACAAAAAGAGGATCTTTCCTCTTTTTGTAATAATTTCATTTTCTTTCTCGATATAGTTACAATTTATTTGATATTTTTACTTACACCTTCTTAGTCAGACTATAATGTATGGACTTTAAAGTCTGACTAAGCAAGTACCTTTATGCATAATTGCTCAATGACAACACTGTGCAAGACTTACGAATACGGTCACATTAATAATAACATCAAGTGGTGCTTCTTAGAAATACAATGTTTATCCCAAGATGATAAACTTAGATATTGTACTTTAAAAAAAGTTAATGGAAGACCAAACGTTCACTAAAAATAAAATTCCTAGTTAATAAAAGGTCGGGTCTCTCTTGTTTGACCGAAATGAAATTGACAAATTTTCTTCATTTCCCATAAAATGTTTCGCATAATTTCAGTTGCCAAATTATTATTTAGCAAAAAATCTATTCACAAACAATTTTAACGCAAACCTAATGTTTGGGAAATGAACGTTTAAACTATAACTTGTTTACCAACTAGTACTTTTAACATTTTTTATTTAGTCAAATATTTCAGTTGGAATAACAAATTTTACGCAAAATCAAATAAGCCATTTAAAAAAAAAAAAAAAAAACCCACTAAAAACAATCTCTGTTTTCTATTAATGCAAGTCGTTTCTAGCCGTAGGTCACAGTTTTAACATAACCTAACCTACCCATTTTATTACCAAACGTTTATTGTCTGAAGATCGTTTGCAGTAATAAATCATTTGATTAAAGACCAAATGCCATAATGACACTAATCTTGGTAATATTTCGCCAAGTAAAAATTTGACTAAATAAAAATATGCGTACTTAATACATTCGAAATATTGTAATGGTATAAAAAAAGTTTACCAAAATTTGTTTGAGTAATGAAATTTTGTCAAAATCTTTTCGGCAAAACGGCAGGCACCCTAAAAGGTCTTACCGTTTATTTGAGGGTAGTTGGAAGACAGGCACGCGATCATCCAGGTACCTCCTCATCGCATACCGGTCGAGCGCGTGCTCCGGTGCACCACAGATGGCTGAATAGTGCATGTATGCAGCAACTAATACACCTAATCGCTCGCGGTTGCCCCTGCAATATAATAACATTGATATAGTATGCTATAGAAAAGTGAAATAACACAGGTCAAATATGATTCAATTCGGGTAATCATCCGGTCTCTCTCATATTTGAGCGAGATGAATTCTTCGAACAAACATATCTAAATGGGTTCAAAGGGATCACAATCAAGATGACTAATTTTTGGCAACTTTAAATGAATGTTTGGGATATTGAGGGATTTTGTAAGATTATAACGGAGAACAAATAATGAAGCTACACTACGAGAACATTATAACAAATAAATATATTACCAGTAACAAGACATAAAACATACTCGAACCCATCTCGAGTTAATTGAAGAAGTTATTATTTTGGATTTATAACTAATCATTAAAGTTACATTGCATAACCATAAAATCCTTAATTTCAGTGGCGTTTCTCATAAACTTTCTTAATAAATTTGAAGTATTACGATCTCGTTTTCATATAGTTTAACGTACCTGCTTCTGAGTCATGGAGTCTCAGAAAACAACTTAAAGTGATAACCCCCGTAATTGCATAGCCATTTTTTTATTTCCTACAGTAGCAGATGAGCCGACGGTCCATCCGATGGGTGGTGGAATGGTAATCGCCGCTCATTGACATCTGCAATGCTCTGTTTAAACTCGTTTTAATTAAAACTTTAAAATGATTTACCATGCTAATAATATGGCGACGTTCTTTGGATGAGCAGCGAGCCAGCTTTCTATATGTTTACAAGCGGCACATAGTCGTTCTAATGGCGGTGCGAGATCCCCTGCCCAGCCCAGCGAGCGCGCTCGGCCGAATACACTGCGGGCTGCGGTACTACTGCTAGAGTTTTCACCTCCACTCACTTCGAATACCTGGAACAAACGATTTATAATTTAGTTACAGTATATAGATATCGCTACAAAGACTCTAAAACTCTGGCGAAATTGTGGAAGCCTCCCCTCAAAGACCGCGCCAGAAGAACTGAGCTAGATATGCATATTATTTCGATTAAGGCGAATAATAAATAAATCTAAATGAGTCCCATAAATTCTATACTTATACGCACATAGGTTGAGTACGACTTGATCGTTATCGTTTTTTTTAATTGTATCTATTTGTAAGTTCAAAATGGAAAATGGACGAAGTTAAAATTTTAAAAGATACCTTATTTGAAAAATGAAAGCAAGGTTAATCATATTTGTTTCTTTTTTGCGAAGACCTCCCCTATGTGGCCGACCAATCAGAGCCGGAAGTCTTTGACGGCGAGAATTTTCCTGCGCAGCGGCGGCGAGGGAATCGGGTTACAGTATTGTGCTACGGAAGTATCCTCATGAATTATTCAATTCACGTTACTTAAACGGAGTACACTTAAAAATATATTCGGAATGTCATTTTATCTATACTAATAGTATAAAGAGAAAAAGTTTGTTTGTTTGTATTGAAGAAGCTCTGGAAGTACAGAACCGATTAAAAAAAATCTTTCAGCATTTGAAAACTATATTATCCAGGAGTAAATTGATGATAAAGTTCCCACAGGAACGGGAACTAAGCGGCTGAAAAGGCGCGCGGGAAGCTAATGTCCAATTATTTTTCCAAAATCTAATATACAAATCGATTCTATTGGACATCGTCTTGATGTGGAAAATTAACTAAGAGGAACTGCAAGATTCTTAAAGAAAACTACGTTGGTGTATTATTTCTTTCCTTAACTATATGTTTAATCTTGTTCAGAGTGGACACCTAAAAATAATATTTACGGCTAATACATTTTTGATCAAACATGCCGCCTGAATTAAATATCTCCATGGGCAGCCTAATTCCAATTAACATAATAAAAAAATAATGATGTGTATAAAGTATTACCATAAAGTGTTCTCCATGTTTGTTGGTGAGCATATGTGCCGCCTGTGCTTCAGCGTGTGCGTCACGCTCGGGCAGGTGGAGTGCCAGCATGCGCTCTGCCACGTAGCATAGATCCAGCCTGGATGCCCCGCCGCTGGGGTAGCTCGCGGACCGGGCACCACCCTGTACAATACAACAATCATACCTTAATATTATAATTATAATTGGAAATTATCATTATAACAATTAAAAATAACACGAGACCGTGTAAAAATTGAGGATTATATTTTATACGGATTAATACAATTAAATGTAATTCGAACATGCTCCTCACCAACCAGCTTTTATTTTAATAATCATCAGCCCGTGTAACTTCCACTGCTAAAAATGGGTATCCCTCGTGGTTACCGCGGCAGGTATTGTTAAAAGCATATACACAGGTAAACATTACCGCCCGTTACCTTGTATACAAAATGCCACTACAATCGCTGACCACTAGCAAAACATCGCTAACGAAAATGGCCGCGGGAACAAAATTACGGACATGCATTGGTTGATTTTTCTTTAAAACAAGCGATTCGATAGATAGATTTCGGTTTCATAAACCTTATACTTAGATAAATATCTGCACAAATATCTTGAAACCACCTACACAACTTTAGACTAAATATCTAATTGGTATCATGCTCAAGTTTTATTTTGTTAATTAGATTTAGCTAAAACTCTTTTATGTATATGTTACCGGATATGTATGAAATCTAGGAATTGTACACAATTCCTAGGAAATATATACCCTTCCGAGCCTACTTAGGAAATGTGTAAAATAATGTTTCAAAGATTCCTTAATACACACATTTCCTGTGAAATGTATGTATTTCCTAGGAATTGTATATAATTCCAATATCGTATCAGGAAATGTATAAAAAGAATGCTTTCTGTAATAAAACATGTTGCTTCAACGAGAATAATATTTTTTATTAATACAAATAGGTAACAATCATACCGTAAAATATGATTAATGTTATCTTACCAATTAAAGCTTCAAAAATCAACTAGGTATCTATTAACTTTTAAGGTGCATTTATCGGAAAATCACTGTTACCAGAAATTAATAAGAATCATATGTTGATCAACCTAGTTAGTTGATAAACGAGGTTTCGGGTGGTTATAAAAAAAAATAACCTAAACCTACCCATTGATATTTCCGATTGTTATTTAGGAAATGTATAGATTTCCTAGGAAATATGTCTACTATAATTTATTTCACACATTTCCGGGCGATTTTAGGAATTACATACATTTCCTAGGAATTGTATACAATGACGGATTACATACATTTCCGTTAACATATACACTATTTATGTGTTTAAATTTAAAAGTACGTATACACTTAAGGGCTCCCATTACAGTCTATTTATACATGGGGTAGTTTAATCATATATCTTTAAACGGTGCTATAGCTTGGTGTAAGTTAATAAAGAGGTAATTAAATGAAGCTTAAAAACAATTAAATTGCATAAAAATAAAGATCATACGTAACTTAACGAAAAGTTGAAATGTGCAGGAACTAATATTGTGTACTATCACAAACGCTCAGAGGGCGTTATTTTTGGACGCGTTCTCATGTTTTACTAAAACACGTGTTTGTCGACCGGGTGTGAACTATGAAGCTCGTAAACATTTTGTCGTTTCTCCAAAACAAATTAGGCCCAACTAATCTCGTCATAATTTCCGCGCTATGAATCCAAACCGGACACAATTACAATCGTACACGAGGCAGTATGAATGGCGTTAATATGTTGACAGATTAAATTTGAAAATAATGATATCGGCTCTGGGAAAAGCTCTGATTTGTCTTGCTTTTGAATGTTTATGTCAGCGAGAACATAAGGTCGTAGGCGCGTTATAATTCTGTGAAAGTGTCCCAAGCGACGCGTAGGCGAATGCACCGCAAAGGCGCGCACTACGCGAGCTTCATGTACCCACATAATCCGATTAGACTAGTCGACGCGTAAGCTCTACTTATATGCAATGTACGTTAAAGCTATTTAAGCACAAACGACGTTTATTTGTATTGATTGACCATAAAAGTAATCATTAAGGCACATTAGTCGTTGCAAAAAATACAGGAAATTAAGTCAAATTAGGTATTCTACCTGTGGAGAAAATGCTTTGATCATAACGTATATCTTACCAATGGCCGCATTAGACTAATACGTATGCAAGTTAGAATACTAAAGTAATCAAAGTACAATCTTGGCTGGCGAACGGAATGGCTCTATCTTCGTAGAATTGTAGACTTTAGGAGAGAGACCTACAAACTCGAAGCCTTTATCTACTTTATAGGCGTGCTAGAGGAAACATTTAACTGCACTTTCAAGTGTCTTGGATAGCTGCCAATGAAAATATATGTTATGATTAGGTGTCTACATAAATTACTTAAACCATTATCCAAGTCTTCGATTCGGAAAACGAATGATGGTTTCAGTCAATTAAGTATAATTAGTTCATGTATAATTTATTAACGTAATGACTCTTTAACTAAGTTTAAATCAGTGACGTCTATTTTCGTTTACGGTAACATACGCCAACGTAAACGAACCGGCTTTAGTATAATGCAAGAAGACAGATTTTAATTGAATTTTGGAACATAAAAAGAAGAGGTGTGGCAACATAGTACTGCTAAACAACAATAAATTAAGTATTACCTGCTCCCTTGAAAATGTTGTAGATGCAGGGGTGGCCGGCGCGCTTACGGCCCGGGTCTGAAACAATTAACAACGTAATTTTATGTAAGCTTATATTTAAGCAGCTGAGCTGATGAGATTACTGCAACAACATAAGTTCTACAGTATCTATAACACAAAGTTAATGTTTTAGAAGACAATATGAGGTCAAGCTGTCATTAAAATGAAATCAAATGTAGTAATTTAATCCTCGTCATTTCTTTTCAGTGTCGGTATGCCTTGCCGCACGCTGCGTGGTGGTTATGGTGATGGGATTTTGTTTCGTGCTAATGTTATTGTTATGACTAGCGATGTGTCATTGTGGAATGCACTATGTGTGTATATGTTACCCACATACAACTTTAAAATAATAAGACGTTAAAGGTGGTTTCGTTTCTTGCCTTTTGACAAATGGTGTATTGATTTTATAAGTTGAATATCTAGTTGTCGGTATTATTTGTTGCGTGGCTACTGTAGGTAACAATGGTGAAAACACCTTTTGAGGGTAGGCCCATGATCATTTTTCAGCCGGGGACGTTATACGGGGATGATAATACTAGAGATTCTATAATAAAGATATAAATGTTAAAACAAGAAAAGCATAAAATTTTACTGTACATTTTTTGTTGTTGATGTTATTGTATGTAAGGAAAATTCCTTAGTTGGCATAGTAAATGAGTTTGTAACTAGCCCCACGTGTCGACTACGCTCTATCGTGATCTGATGGTCGCATCGCGGCATCGGCATCAATAAAGCTGACAAATGAGCGCTTCACTAGGTGCGGCTTAAGTGATTACTGCAGCTTTTATCTACTCTACCTATGTTATACTTAAGATTAATACCTACCAACTAGTTAACTAACGTTTACATTTCAGACTGGATTCACGTATCTTCGTTTAATGTCTCAACACTTGACATACGTAAGTTTCGGAATGTAACACACGTTAGTGTACTACTACTGTACATGTAGTTACTCAAATTACTTATTCACAAGTCAATTTAATTTAATTGAACTGTTTTGATTTTGTATTACCTACTTTATTCAAAATAGCAGAGCACAACCGTTACAAGGTAACCTGCATATGACAATATACCTAATGAGGATCTGTTAAAAGGAATAAATTGAATGGGTGAATCAGAAAAAACAACACAGATTTTTTTTAGATTCCTTCACCCGTAGAAACCTATTCATCCAATTATAGCTAATCTTAGGTATTTGGTGTAGCTACATAAGCTTTATTTTAAGTGTTTGAAAATGGATAGGATTTTATAATAATTAAAGTGTTTTAAATACTGCTTTCTAAACATAAAACCAATATTTCGTAAGAAAAAAAAGGTATTCATGAAAAAGTGGACGTAGGACAGACCAAAGTACGCGTGCGCGTGTAACGAGCTTCGCTACGGGATCGTTCGCGCTGTGCATTGCGCGCCGGCACGCGCTGTAGATAGAACACAGCGCGCCACAGCGCGAACGCGAGCCGGTGCAGCGCGCGCGCAGCCTCCGCACCTTTGCCTACACGCCCGCGCATCTTCGTACAATCGCACACTTTTCACACTACACATCAATGTCTTATTGCTTGGCGACATTTAAGTTAACAATATTAAAAAAATATAATATGAAGTGAAATAATTTTTCAACGAGAGTTATGTAATCACTTTAAGTCATGCGAAAAATATATCTTAGAACCTTTGAATATATCCTACACCTATGTAAAATACATAGATGTAAGATATATTTATTACTATGGATTATTATCTATTTTTTCGACAATTGTAAATACTAAATACCTATACACAGTGCTACGAAAAAAGTACATACTACACATGTGCTACGAATTTGCACATAATATTATCTGTTGCATTATTTTAATATCTCTCGCGGTCTATTGTCGTAGCTCGATTTCCTGTAAGAAGTTCCTAACGGGGGTTCCGCCCTCTTGGAGGCGATATCTAATCCAAAGTTTATACAATTACTATTTATACTAAGTTCTAACTTATTAATAATCACAACTCTCAGTCACGAGAACAAGAAGCATGATTAGAGAAAGATATAATTATTTTTAATTAGTGATTATAATACTTATTAGGAGGGTGTTTTTTTCTTGTAAAAGGGGTGGCAGTACATAAAAGGTTGTGAACTTTTGGTCTAGCGTACCTTACTTAAAGATTTTTTAAAGAGTTGATATTTTTTCCCAATTTTTAGAAAGAGACTGTGTGCTCAGCTGTCTGTGATATCCAAAACAAAGGATGAACTTAAGAATAAAAAGCGGAGAATCGCAAAAACGCGGCATAGAGCACAGACGAGTGTCCGGCGCCCGAAGGCATGCGCCCGGCACTGCACTGCGACACCCGTGCACACACCCTGCACTGCACTAAGACTAACTATACTTCCATCATATTAACTGGATTTCTCGATTACGATTTCCAGGTAATAATATGTATGTATATCATAACTAGGCCTTGCATTTAACTATCATCAAGTAACACAAGATGAGTAACTAGTATATAAAACATTTCAAATAACTTAATGAAAAATAAATTCTTTTTACAGAAATTTTTTATTGCATGTCACCAAAGCTATAACCATGACCTTCCTCATAAAACGAATACTGACTAGGGTGAATAACCTCGGGGGTGTGCCTCATCTAAATAAAAGATCGTCATATGACGACAATCAGCGGTCACTAAGACACTGCGGTTCCTTTTTGCTCTCGTTCTGAATAGCGATGATTACAGATGTAGGTACGGACGGACAATTGAAATATTTTTGCGAGCTTTCAATATTTGTATTTTTTTTACGTAGTCCTATTATCTTAAAGTACTTTTGTACCTAACATAGAACAGTTAATAGTATCGCACTAACATAATCCTTGTATTATCATTTTATCTTATCTTAGGTGTATTACGTTAAGACTGAATAAATTACATATAGGGTGGGAAAATTACACAAATTTTTCCTCTAAATTACTAGCCTAAGGTTCTACGTTATTATTTCGCATTAAAACTAAAAGTTTATATTTAAATATATAAAAATGCAATATTTGATTAACTGCAGTCATCAACACCATTATCACTATTATCAACTAAGTAATCACTGCACTTTTTTTTCAGTTACGCACTTCAAACTATTTTTTTTTTTGCACTTTTTCACTTTTGGTTGTTCCTTTTAGTACGGCACTGGTGAGTATTCACTTTTCAGTAAGTAGTGGTTCAGTATACGGGTGCGAGGCTGGGCTCGGCGGCCGTCACTGGCGGCACAGCGTCCCGGCGCTCTCGGCAGACGAGTCTGGCGTCGTCGCGTCGCTAGGCAACCGACGCACTCATTGAGAGCGCGTACGCTATTGACGACTGCACTATTTATTTTACTCCGTTAGAAGGCCTTCTTAAGATCCCCTCATAAGGATCAAAATAATTTGATGGTAGAGTAGCAAGCTGTACACTAATCTACCTGAGTAGGTACCGAAATAATAAAATATAATAAGCGGTGTTTTTCATATTTTATGAATTCTATTTGTTAGAGTTATCTACAATAAAATTATACAATATGCATTAAGATTAAAAAAAAAGCTATTGTAAAGTATATTCGTCTATTTATTTTTTCCATGTTTGTACATATTGACGCATACCTATTCAGTTCATCACTTACACAAAATTTGGGAGCTTCATAGTTTTCGTAGTGGCACACCCGGAACTACTGAATTTTTATTTTAGCTTATTAATATTATTGTCGTCTCAGTTCTACCACAAAAATGTATTCTTTGGTAGGTAGGTACTTGCTACAACACCTTTGCGTATATTTTTTAGTATGTTTTTTATACCTACTTATATTAGCAGCATATCCTGCTTAACTGATATGTTAATATAGGTATTTATTAGAGATGGGCCGACTAGCCGCCGACTAGTCGGGAAAGCCGACTATTCGGCATCGTTTGTAGTCGGCGAATAGTCGGCGACTATTCGGCAAAATATGCCGATTATGATCGGCGCCTAACAAATGAAATAAAACAAATAATCTGTACTTGTTTTATAATTTCTTATCATTACTTAGAGTAGTTATCTAAAGTTACAGTCTTTAGAACATAGGAACGCATTAATCAGTCAGTAATTAAACTCAACGGCCGCGCCATGATTAAGCCGAGTGATGACGAAAAAGCCGGAACATCTCCGAAAAGTAGGTATTAGAATGATCGGCATTGCCGATTAGTCGGCCGACTATTCGGCATTTTGGAAACCGATTGGTCGGCTAGTCGGTTAGTCGGCAAATACTATAGTCGGCCCATCTCTAGTATTTATACATATTATATCATTTTTCTTTAGTAGTTTTACCCGTAATAGTTTCATAATTTTAAAGAATAAGTATGAATGTAAGTATAATAATGTTGTAGTTTAAAGCAGAACAATTGGTCTAGGAATTTATTTCTATTAAGTGCTATAATAGAACCTGAGAATATAAATAGCAATACATAATGTAGGCATGAGATACCTACTTAATGATTGATTAGACTACGAGTGTTGATTTAACGCATCTAAAGTTTGAATTTCTTAGTAAATGCATATTACAAGGAAACTGCAGATGCGTTACATACCTATGAAAGTTCTATTTTTAGTGAATAAAGTCGTTTCCTTTGATATGAAGGCGAGATGCGTTATATGGCGCAATCACCTGGGCTCATTGAATACGGTGACCAGCATTTTGAAAATGTAACGGGACTTTTTTTTTAAGTAGTTGGTATTTTAAGTGCGAGTTCATGGGTTTTCAATATTATGTAAGTTTTGACAATTTTACAAACATATGTAAAGTAAAAACAATATTATAGATTTCAATATACTATAGCAGGTTTCGAAGCAGCAATTTTAGGTTGAGCCCGTAACCAAATCAGAGTTACACCTATCCGTTGATAGGTGTAACTTTGACTGCTTCTGTAATTCTGACTGCTGCTTCGAAACCTGCTGGTGTTATAATGATTTTATATGTCTCAAAAACAAATTATAATAATAATTTCTGATCTTCATTACGAGACGGTCCCAAAAAATGCCGGATGGTAAGCCACTTCGTTAATAAAGCGCGGGCGTCGCGGGGCGGGCGGAACGCTTCCGTAAACAAACGCGCGTGCCGCCCGACACCGCCGCTGCAATGCGGCCGCGCTAACTAATCCCGATTGAAATACATCACCCCTTTTTCTTCAAACGTATCTGTGATTTCCTTTTGGTAATTGCAATTTTGTTTGAAATTGATTTCATATTCACTGTAACTCAGAAACAAATACTGTTTTTTTTTATTCGAAAACGTTACCCATTTTGTAACGTAGTATTTTCCAAAACAATACTTATCCTGGTTATGCACCGTAAGTTTTAGCAGACAAACATTTTAGTTTTTCTTAAAAAATCGACCACTTCCGCACTAGCAAATGAATTCCTATTTCACGGGGGACTTAACAAACACTCATTGCAGTTCATGAACACCTCGTGGTATGCCCGGTGAAGTTGCAAAAGCTTCGTGGCTAAATACGTAAGTCCTTCCGAAAAAAAATCAGTTCATGAACACAAATCAAAGCCACCTTTAATTACCTCACCATTAATTAGATTTTCTAAATTTATATAGTCAACTAAATAAATAAACTTTTTCAAGGATTTTTCTCTATAAGTATTTTACATGAAAGTATCTGTAGGGAGTATAAATTACATTTAATCTCAATAGTTTCACAAACTAGGTATAAACATCGTTAGGAATTCCTATAAAATTTCAGGGTTTGTTTGACCTTCCAATCAGTAGGAAATAGATTTTCTTCACCTGTGATTTAAATATAAATTGCCCACGTTTCTTTGATCTCTGAAGCATTTATACCGTGTAATATATTCTACAGTGAGCAAATGACACTTGTAGGGTCACGTTTCAAGATGTACAGTGGTTCGACCCTTATTATGAGCCGAGTTATCTGTCGGTAACGAGTAGTGATCGACAATACGACATTCTCACGGCACATGTTAAGGGCCAACTCGTGCACGCCAATCACGTACGTTCATTTCGACCCTATAACGCTACCAGCTCAACAAAACAGTACCTTTGATTTTCCATAATCCAATTGAAACCTTCATTTCCTGCATAATGTGGGCATGTGATTACTATGTACCTACATAACCTTGACATTCCACCTACTTATTGGTTAAATACGGTAATTCTATAATCGGTGCTAATAATTGGCAGGAAAAATTTACCATACCTAAGAATTACTATCGAAACGTGGAATTAAAAAGTTAAAATAGAATAGAATAGAAAAGATAAGTAGGTAAGTCTTACTCTAGGAGACGGCAATGATAAACTGCAAATAACTAGAGCTAATTTAGACGTGTTAAATGTAAGTTTAATCTGTAATTTTATGTTTTGAAAAAATATAACATACGATTGATTGTGTAATACAATCAAATTTTTCTGCTAAGTGTTAGCATCGGCAAAAAATCATGGTGTATAGCACTCGTATAGTGAGTAGGTATATAGCACTCGTATAGTGTAAATGTTTCCATCATCATTAACACACCACACTCGTCACTGTTTACAAGAATTCGTAAATAGGAAGTACCTACGGTTGAATAGTATACAAACAGAATAAATACTCACCTGACCTGTTTTTTATCTATAAACGTTCGATTCCTAACACTTCTGAATGTAGCTGATTGCTTTGATAGCAAAATATCAAACGGAATGAGTGGCTGAAGCGGAGGCGACGACATGTCTACTATCTAAGCCAGTTCCTTCCATTTCTAAGAAAAATAAATAGCATGTTCATTTATATTGAGTTCTGCTGGGTGAAAATACAAGTGCAGTGATCATACTGATCACTAACAAGCCTTTCGAAAGTGGTCCACGCATGTAAATATTGCTTTTAAAATCAACTAAAGTAAGCGTAACGTCCAGCAACAAGCCTAAATATTTACTCAAGATTTTATATTTACATAACATTTCATATCTTTGGAATAAACTTTCCTTCTCAGTGATGTAATTATGGATGTCAATGTATTGATTTTAAAAACCAAAATTTAATCATCATAATAATATTTTGGTAAATAGCGCGACACCTTCTGTAGTTATACAGTATAGAGTTTTTAAAGATACTAGTTACAAAAAGGGATACAAGGATGAACATGTGACAATTTTTTTTTATTTAGATTCTTTCATAAAAAATATCGTTTTTTAAACTCAAATACCATAATGATAGTACCTAGCAACATTCTGGATCTATGTAGATAATTTTGTACAATTCATTTAGCGTATATCTAGCATGCATGACTCTTTTTTTCCATTCATTAACGAAAACATGTAAATGTTTGCCTCGATCTCTAACTTATTTAAAACATACTATAGTATCCCAAGATTCAGTGGGCATGCAGTATTCTGTGTAAACAATATTATCGGTTTCTGTATAAGGAAGTACAATATTTTGTCGGTATTCCCGTAAGCCTGGAAGATATGCCGCTGCGCCGTGGGGCTCGCTCCTATCGCGTTCACTATCGTGAGAAAGTTTTGCGATCCACCGTCCAATCACTTATCTAACATTAATCCCGACCCGCGGCCTCTTTGACAGCCACTTACGGCCTAAAGCAATTTGTATTAATTACACGGCATCGACCTATATCGATAGATATTTATTTAAGTTTTGCTTTACTCAATTTTCATAATGGTGTCCATTACGCGGCTTATGAAATATGGCGTGTTAGAAGCTACGTTTGATCTATGTAAGTATGTAAACACGGATGCGTATGCGCGCTCTAAGCCCGGCAGCCAGAACAGGTTGTTGAAGAAGAAATGTTTTGATTGCGGAGGAGCGGCGGCGGCGGCGGAGGCCGGTATCGTACGATCTCGAGGTCTGTGGGTCGGGTCGTGTCTATTGTTTAAGTGTCGAATTTTATTTATGGCGACGTCGGGAACCTTCGATGGCCCGCGCCGACACCTGATGCCGTTGATCCGTATCTCACCCCCGCCGGGTGGTCTGTTCCCAACTGCGGTGGACATTAGATTGGCTTTCGTACATTATTATTTAAGACGTCTTCATTAGAGAATTAAGAATCACCGATGTATTCAGGTATAAACTAATTCAAGAAAATAAAATTGAGATATTTTCATCCAATTAAAAAAAAAAACTTAGAAAATATAATTAAAAGAAAAAGATTTTATTCATTAAAGTTATAATGAAATGAGTTGGTATGCTTGAGTAGATATGCTAAATTAATTGTTATTACTTGTTATATAACAGCATGAGGTCATGACAAATACCTTAAACATATAAATCTCAATGACATTGAATGGGTACATATAATACAGTAATTACTTTAGATTAGACACGATTGATTAAATAGGTACAGGTTATATTAAACAACTAATGGACCGTGATTTTATTGATTTCCGATAATTGATAGCTGTGATTTGTTGAGTTTGTTCTGTTTAAATATTGTAAAAGGTACGTCTAAATTCTTGGGAGCGAGTATACCTAGGTACTTTTATATATATAAAGAGAGATGATTCATAAATGTGGAAAAATTAAAGAATTGTTGGGATCAGTTCTCTAGTATTTTTTACTATAACATTATGGTAATAAATGCCATCGTTCGCTGACAATAATTAGCATAGGAATGTGAGGCTTTCCATACAAATATGCCAACAAGCTAAAACAATTTCAGAAAAAGTTAAAAAATTTCTTTGGGAAGTCATATTATTTTCCATTTATGCACATATTTACGGTGTTTTTCATCGCTTATGGTACTTAAATTGTTATTTTAGATACAAATTGTAGAATAGGTACGTGCTTAATGACCACGGCAAACTTGAGTAAGTATGTTCAAGTAGGTGGGCTTAACTAAATAAATAATAATAACAGAACAAATACAAACATTCTATTCATTCTTAGGATTCGAGCTGAGAGATGTCATTAGAGCAATAGAATCACGATATTAACTTTTCTTAAAAAACTACAATATTTCCGAAAAACCTTTATAAATTTAATGATTTCATGTTTCACCTTAGAAAATTATGATACCGTCACCAAAAAGTCCACGAATAAATAAAATTAAGAAGTCCGTTTTAACCACAAATTATAACTCGATTAAAAGCGTAAAATTGTGTAGGTACATAGAAATGTACGGAATTTTCTTTGCGCGAACTGACAGGTTTATTGTATTTTATTTACTTATACATGTATTTACGTAGATATTACCGTAATAAAAATACAAAAAATATATATTTACCTATCTTGAACAACTTACCTACTTACTTTAATATTTTAATTTCCAGACCATCTTCGGTAATGTTTTGAGTATTTAGTATCAAACAAAATCTAGTTATACCGTTTCAACGATATAGAATTAATAGAAATAAATTATTTAATTCAATTCATAAACATTTCGATTATCCATCCAATTTAGATGCCAATAGAAGATAGGCAGGAACGCTGTTCATAAATCGAAGCTCTAAATTGCAAATATTCATATGTCAAACCTACGCAAAACATTACGTAACAGTTTTCTACGCCTAGAAAACTATTTAGCATTGTATTGTCAGTCAGACCTCAGATTAGATCATTGTATTTGCAATGCTGAATGTTAGCTTCACTCGTACAACGGGCATTAAAATTCCATATAGTCTTGAAACGAGTTGTCTCTCATTGAATAGATAAATATGTATAATGGGTTGTGCAATAGGTACCTAGTTGTCATTCTGTCACCACTGGACAATACTACAAAATCTGAAAGTCTCCTCATATTTCCTGCGTAACATATATTTTCAAGTAATGTTTAGTTTCTTAGGCATATTTAGTTGATATTTAGCAATCTTAGGTAAAATCTGTCGCTTATTTTCGGTCCCAGTTAACGTAGCAAAGTGTATATATTAAGTTAATGTTCCTCTCACATGTAAGAAAGTCGTTCTCGAATGGTTATTTTATTTTCAAAATTCTCGAGGATTCTGTTAAGTTTATCTCGCTACACAATCTAAAACAGCTTGGCATCCTAAATAATTCATTCCTGGCTTCAGCGGCTAAATTACGGTTTCATCTGCGTATCAGTTTCTTTGAATTTGAATTATTCATGAGACCGATGTGATTTTCTTTGTGGATTAATTCTTAGCAACAGTATGAATAGGTAAGTGTTTCACTTTGATTATTATTTATTTAAGGTAATTTTTTTTCTCATCAGGAATATGTCTAGGACCGCATTAGAATTAAGATCTGCATTCCCTGGTGCCACTATTTTTGGCGTTCTATGGACCATCCAGTTTAATGGCTGGAAGAGAAAGGAGTGCTTTAAGAGAGAGAAACATATCCTGCGCCGCTGCGATGAGAAGGTGAGGATGCCCAAGGCTTAGCCCTCGAAATGCTTTGACTGTACTACAAGGCCGGATTTAAGGGAGGGCATCAAGGGCAACTGCCCCGGGGCCTCCACAATACAGGGATTGTGGAGGCCCCGGGCCAATACACAATACGCCCCCACAATTGAGATTTAAAATCTTTCAAATTCCGAGTAAACTGTACAACTTTTCTTTTATTTATTTCGGTGTTGTACCTTTACATATTGTACTTTTTAGAATCATGATTAATGTAATAGTTCTTAAATATTGAAATAACGGTTATTTATCTATACCTTTTTAACCCTAGATAGATAACCTTATTTCTCCATACACTAAAGATAACCTACGTCGGTTCGACGTGTGCATTTTTGGATAGCCCTTATTTTTAACTTTTGTGCATATTAAGTTTTATAACTGTTATTATTTGTTTATTTTACGTAAGTTTTTTCAGAATAAATGGAAAATACTGAATTCGAATACTACATTTATTAAAATATCTTGAAAAAACTTAACATGGAAATTTTTACATAAAAATAAACTTAACCATTCTGAAATCTCTACCAGTCTAATAATTTTAGCAATAGTCTTATAAAAACCAAGGTTTTGTACTGTTTACAATATAAGGAACCCTAAATAATAATAAAAAAATCAATTTTGACCTCAAAAGCAACTGCATGCCTAACTAGGCATGGCGGTAAACATGTGCTCTCCACAAATGGATTTTTTGCACCTGTTGCACATTGTGTTAGTTATACTTCTAATTATTGAAGAACATAAGGCACTGTACTCTCTTTTCTTTATCTGAGGTGTTGCCTGACCTTGTTCCATAGTTTCAGCGTGTGTTTTTGGCGGTATGTTTCGACTTGTTTTCTCTTAGGTTTATGTAGAATAGGCATTTCTTTTCGTGTCTCCTTACACAGAGCCATCAAGCATTTGCTCAATTATTGAAATAAAAAATCGTCCTATTGGTTATTCCTTTTTTTTTGAGATATAAAATTATCACAATGAATAATCTATGCGTTTATTAACATCATATTCATTATGAAATAGAACATAGCCATCTCTTCATTTTACGAGTGACCAACAAATTCAAGCGCATTTGGTCGAATCTATATTGAATATACCCCCCCGACCCCGCCTTTAGCTATAGAAATGAATTATATTTGTTTTGGCTTTACTTTCGTCGAATAAACGGTCCCCTCTGCATCGCAAGATGATAGAAGGTATACCATCTTGCTCGGTTAGGATTTGTATAACTCAAATATCAGTGGTCCATCGTAATAGAAAATTTCCTTCACAATATCATCGGTAGTAAATATACTGAAGCGCTGTATCATCTGATAAACGCATTTATTTATCCAGGTAGTTCCACTTGATGTCCGTGTAAGAGGACACCCTCTCTCAAGATCTTCCCTCAGTTACCGTTCAGCGATCACCATCTTTACATCTAGGAGTTAGACGCTATATTCGGTACTATAACTAAATTCAGTACCCTGGACGGAAAACTTTGAGATGTTCAGCTTGATCCTGATCGCCTGCCAAGATCAACCTCAGTATTTGGAAATTCTGAAAGACTCACCCCGGTGTCCTGGGCGTTACTTTGTACTTTGTCTTGAAGTAAGTTGTCATCAAATTCTTTGTCCGACCCTAAAGGCTCTTCGTCACTTGTTTCCAGCAATAACGGAGAGATTTTTTTGTGTTAAGCATGTTTATATACCGCCATAGTATTGTTTTATCATATCATAAAACGAATATAAAATCTTATAAATACATCTACACTTTTGACATAAATACGTCATAACATCCTACCCCACTCTAGTCCAAAAAGTTACACTAAAGATAACCTTACGTCACTACGACGTGTGATAGGTAAATATTGACGAAAGTATTGCACTTACCTGAGTGACATGGGTGTCCTCTGCTAGCTCTACACGATAGCTGAGATGGCACGAACGGTCAGTGCAGTATAGCGAATGACAAATAAGAAATAACGATTTTTCAAAATCCGACACGTTGATTCGACGTAGGTTACCTATCTAGGGTTAAATTAGACAATCAGTAAAATATCAGAATTCAAATCGTCCTGAAAAGTAGGTACATACTTCAAATTTTCTACACATTTAGAGGGAACCTAATTTGTGGCCAGGGGCCTCTTCTCCTTTGTAGCCCCGGGGCCTCCGGACTTCTAAATCCGGCCCTGCTGTACTATAAAGAAGAGCGCTCCGAAGCGATGGTATGTAAAATTTTGCTCCTCAGAACGCCAAAAATAGTAATAAGACAAATAAATACCTACTAGTTTTAAAACTAACACAATTACAAAAAGTAAATGATTTTCAACCTACATATCGCGGTCTGTGACATATCGGATCTGTAGGAATAATAGAAATACTATAAAAAGTAAGCTTATTGAAAACACGTACTGACCGTCACATTTATGTACGACCCTTTTTCATAATATAGGAGAATAAAATATATTTGAATATTTTTGTTCAAAATGTATGACAAATGTCAATGCTACAAATAATATACCTTACTATACCTATAGATATTCCTGTATAATAATAGCGCACGAAAAAGATCTGCATACTAGTTTATTAGTTAAATGCAACATGCTATTGAACACAATTGCAAAAAGGACATGTACAAAAAGGAACTTCTCCATTAACGGGACGGAAGGTGGGAACGATTGGTTCATCAATTATTCGCCGGCACAATTACCCCATTAGAGTGGAAGCGGGACCACCCCAAACGACGGCACTTATGGCGGCGGAAATTGTCATAAACGACTTCACGAACGATCTATACCTTGAGCCATATACCTGAGGTACAATAAAGTAACTGAAGAGTGATTTTTAATTAATGTTATGTAAAAATGACTTTATTCTTCCCCTATGATCTATGGCGATTTAGCTATGCTTAATTGTTGGTTTTTTTAATACCAAAAATAAATAGCTTTTTACATTATTCTACTGCACTGTTTACTCCTTTATCTAATCGCTTTATTTTACAGTATGAACAATGTATTTTCTGACATGGGCCTCTATCTGTTAACTCTATTAAACTGAATAGTTCCAAAGGAGTAGGCCAAAATACTCATAAGTTTAGTGCGAAACATGAGGCGCGTGGGCGGCCATTGGGAAACAAATAGCCATGCTCCATGGTGTCTTTAAACTCTAAAGCCCTCGTAATATTAATGTTTTCTACATCCGGCTCGCTCTCTTAACATTGTCACCCCTCGCATTAACATTTGTTATTTCACTAGCCATTCTTATTGTGTTATTTTCTAAGACTGCTAGACTAAGAAATACCAGATGCTGCATTAAGGTGCATGCAACCTTCGCAGTTTATGTATTTTACGGAGAATTTTATAGAAAACGGCCTTTTATATTATAATTATCATAAGATAATTTATTTGGTTGCGAATATAAATAACAATAACGGGTCTATGTTCATTAACTCCTAAAATTTGGAGTAGTGGACCATGGAATTTTAATAATAATGCGAATAGAATTTTGACCGAAGATTTTATTTAGGTTTTATCCAAGTTTTTGACCTAAAGATGGCTAAACATGGGTATATTACCGCCATTAATACTTGCAACATGAATAATCTATTAATTTAAGAGATAAGAAATTATGATAATAAGATATGAGTCTGTTAAATGCTTAAAGTGAGAATGTTTCACCTTAATATACACGCAAACTTAATTTTACTTCCTTGCGTTAAAGAAACTTTGTCACGCACATAAATCTTCCAATAGAGATATTATGCTTTTCAGTGCACTGTATACGTGCATATGAATACTGTTTAACTGAAAATAAAGTTTACGTGTAACACATGAGAAAAGTTTAGTGACAGCGGGCGTCTGTGCGCGGGCACTAACCCTCAGTTTACGAGCGTGCGGGCACAAAGGTACATTAGCGAAACAACAGGAACTCACGGCTCGTGAGCGCGGTCTATGCCGCAGAGCCCAGGGCCGCGACCGGCGGATTATGATTTATGACCAGTTAATGCAAATCTATAGTTCGAAAGCCGAGGTTCAGTTTCTATGTCGCTCCCCCTCGAGTACGGGCACTGCAGGCGTGCGCGCGCGTCGGTGTCGTTTGACGAGTTAATACATGGAATCAGAATATATGTAAATAGAATAAGCGTAGCGTATTCCTTTTCAGACAGCTATATATTTTGCTGTGTAATTTTTTTGTTACATAATTAATTTAGACAATTTATTTGAAAATAAATAACATATATGTATTTTTGGGTGAAACCCAAATCAATGTAACAAATACAAAAATTATGCCTGATTAGCCCTTAGTCAGATAATGGAAAACCAAAAACGGTGAGAAGCGAAATGGATGATTACTGTGTGCATCCTCCATCTCCATTTCCATCAACCTTCATTTGTAGGTGTGTCCATGACCAGACCTCTCTATTAATCCTACCTTTACGATTTATTACCACATCCGCATACCCGCTTATTTAATTCAATTTACTAACTTAATAATGTTGTCTACCGCACGTTAATTCCCCGGCACAGTCTCATGATTGCTTAATAGATTACGACGTCAAAATAAACACACATTACGCAGCTGAACTTTTGATTTATGATTGAGATTTCCTCAATTATTCAACTCTCCAGATAATTGTAAGTAATTCATAAGTACATGCATTCTGAAATCAGTTACAATATTAGCTCATTAAAGGCTAATGATAATGGAACTTAATGTATTTCATTAAACAGTGGATAGTTACCACATGTAGGCATACATATCCTTGATCCGTGATTTCTGAGGCACTGAGGGTAGTCCCTCAACCAACTAGACCCGGAAATATATCTTGGAATTACACAAAAATGTGGCAGGGTGTGGAACGAGGTTGACAAATGTTTCGAATATAGGTATAATCTAAACCAGAACTTAGGTAATGACAATGAGATATTAAGAACTGCATGAGACGATCAGGATCTTGCTTATGAAGGAAATCGGAGTAACTTGTCAAATCTCATGACTTTGAATTTTTTAAATTAATGAAAATCTAGGAAGGGATTCTCAGGACCATTCCCAATAGGGCCTGCTCCTGTGAATCCCGTCTATTTTTTAATTTCTTCTAACACGTTCTACGAGGTAGGTACCGTATCAGTATCTTAATAAGATTTATAATATTGAAGTCTACTTATTGACTGCAAAGCTTGCAGAAACTTTTAATTTCTGTCGCTCATCTGAAAGAGTTAGAAGTGTTTTATGGTTGACTTTAGTCGTCACACGAAAATACCCTTAACTTTTTAATTTATAAAATGTTTTGTTGGAAGCGCTTATGTTGTATAGCAGAAAAACAATTCTCGTGTCTGCAGGGCATAATCGATTGGGTGCCGCCATCGTTCAAAAGTGATCGCTTTCCCAATATAACTCTTTTAATATTTGTTACGGATTACTCTTCGTATAAGTAAGTTTAAATCTATAGAAAAAAGTATAATATACATACATTGGAGTATTAGCATATTAAATATTTATATTAGTAAATAAATAAAGGCTACCTATATTAACTTAGTTGTCGTGAAAAAAAAAACATGAAACAACTATGCCTAAATCTATTACATTGTTTTTAAATTTATAATATTAATGCGGATGCAACAAAGTGTCGATATGCATTAACCTACTATTATTAGTAGGTACACTTTGATTAGACACCTATTTAGATAACATAAGAAAATACATGTTTATCATAGCTTAGCAATGTTTTCTTACCGTAATAGTGTCATAAATGCCATTTTGTTCTGAGCGCAAGGTGACATCTGCGCTAACGGGCACGGCTGGCGGAGCGTGGAGCGGCGCTGGCACCGAACGCGACGCAGTCGGCGTAAGCGGAAGCGTATCGCCATTGCGCGCCCAACTTCGATGTATTTGCCAACTTGTGTCAGAAAATCGGGCTCTATCCTGTTAAACAAAATATAACAATAGCTTACTTTGACAGTTTCATATTGTATGTACAAGTAACACATTTCCACAGTTTCTGACATATGCGTCATAAATTGTAGCTTACCGTAGCAAGTACAAATGCAAGGTAACACTGTCGATAAAATAAAGTTTTTGGACTGAAGCCATGACATCACAGTTTCCCATAAGCCACTGCAGAATATACCGATAAAGCTAACTGTCTAGAAGGGGTTTTTATTATTCAATAGAAATAATAGCTTTGACACGCTGCGCTGGTGCGTGACTTGTCAGCAGACTTGTGGGGCTTTGTTTGGTGACAAAAACTTTCAGATCCGGCTACTGTCGTGTTACTGGTTGCTACTCCTTCTGCTCTTTTCAAACCTTTAATAATTTATTTTGTGTGCTTGGTATATACAATAAGTAATATATAAAAATAAATTAATTAAATGATTATAATCTTAGAAAATAGTTTTTTGAAAGGTTGGTAAAGTTCGTACACATTTTTAGATTTCATAAAAACTTCAACTTTAAACTAATAATAACCTACATAATTCGGAAATATTTAGAACAATATAGGTACTAATACACCGTGGTTTTTATATTTATATTTTGTATTGAAAGGAATTAGATGTAATTTTGCCATACACGCATGCATACATCATTAGGAAAACGTTTTTTGGAAAATACATTTACCTATTATGCCTATTAAAAATGTATTTTTTTTTAATATTGATACTTATAGTAACAAATAGTCAAAGTCAAACTCAAGGTGTATATTGTGATGCATAGAATACAATAACAATACGTTAACTGTGACTAACTAGCGCATAGCGTCTTGAACAATTTAATTAACTATAATGTAATCGGTGACATAGAGGTCAGTGCAAATAAGATAGATTTATATCACGTATACATGTTTATAAGATCTGTTGCGCCAACTATGAGGTCCGACAGATTCCGATCACGTCCGCGGCGTCTCAGTTGGACATCTTTGTAATACAAACCACACTCGTACAGGATATTGGCTATAACTAATCTAATATGGCTTGCTATAGCGACTAGGTAACCTAATGACATACTCAACCTTACTTTTTAGGGTACTAAATTTGAATTTAAAAAAATAAAGCCATGCTTTTTATTTCAATACATTTCGTTGTGATAAATTGATTTGATGGAGACGATCTAGATTTCACATTCCTCTTCTATCACAGAAGCAATGTATAAACTTTAGGTCAATGTTGTATTGGTATACGTTTCTAAGAATATAGGCTTGGCTGTCTTGTTAGTCTAGCAGTAAAATCCAGCCTCGGGTAAGATCCCCGGGTCGAGCAAAAAATTATGTGACAAAAAATTATTTATTAAAAAAATCTTAGTAGGTACCAGCCCGCAGTCTGGAAGTTGGTGGTTCTTCACCCGTTCCTCAAAGAACTAAGCTCTCGGTCCTGCACCTGATCGCTGACCGGTCGCATCGGTAGAACCATCCCACCAGATTTTGAGAGTAAAGGACTAGTGAGTGCACCTGTGTTTGCGGGCACACTTGTGCACTATAATATGGCTAATCTCCTTTAGAGATTGGACGTTTTCTATAGCAGAGAAAACATCTACGTACTGAAATACCACCAATAGTTTTTACTGAAAAAAACTATTGGTGGCACATTAACAAAACATTAGCAATTTTGTTGTTTGCTTAACAGTTTTAGCACCAAATCAACGACAGGTACCTACCTAGTTAATTGTTATTATGATCGTTGGTTGAGTGTTTTTTATTTACCTAAATTCGTTTCATAGTTCTTAGCACGTACAAAAAACAATTGCGATAATGGTGTCTGACGTAGACAGATAAAAAGATGGGAAACTGCAATACAGAATTTTTCATTCGTTTCGCGTCATATAAAGCAGTTCTGTTTAGGATTATTGTGTTTCATAAATGTTTTCACACAGAAATATTCTTCATTAATTTTCCAACGTCTGTTGACCCAACATAAAACGTATTTGTATTTTCGGCAGACAACATTGACAAAATAAAATAAATCGGCTAAGTGCATGTTGACATTGTGGATTTATGCACCGCCAAAACATATATTTAAATAATGTACCGAATATCTAAGCTGCTTTGCTAATTACTGTTAAGAATATTGTCCACCATCCCTGGCTTTATTTATTAACAATAACAAATAATTAGGTACGCATAGCTATTTAGAATACAACAAAAAACAAGCAAGGATTGAGGCAAGAAATTGGCTATGCCCGTATAGCCTACCCCTCTGAGAAATACACGTAAGTCTATGCATTTTTTTATTTACATTTACATATATGTAGTTATCCAGGAGGATTTTTGTACTTCACGGTTTAGGGTATAAAGGCGACCAGTGCTCCAAAGCTAGATAT
Source organism: Nycteola revayana (assembly GCA_947037095.2). NCBI lineage: Eukaryota > Metazoa > Arthropoda > Insecta > Lepidoptera > Nolidae > Nycteola > Nycteola revayana. The sequence goes on along the minus strand of OX344846.2, from coordinate 13,679,816 downwards.
TGGAATAAAAACTACAAACTACGCAACCTTATACCTTGGCGGTCGCTGGCGGGGGGATTGTGGGGTTATGACGTTTAGTTTTTTAGGGGAGTTTTGCGCAACTGTCGCTCTGCTATACAGTTCGCGGTACTTTCGGACTTCGGGTCTACGAGGGCATCGGATAGCTATGCATGCACCTATACCTACTTGTTATACCTACGCAAATTTAAAAGAGGTGCCATAAACAGCATTTCAAAATCTCTGCTCTACATTGTCTGAAAATAGCACAGCGGATTAACTGGTAAATAGATAAGATAATAAACATCCCACGTGAGTATGTCTGCGTCTGTAAAGTTAGTATGCGATGGGACAGTGCGATGTTCACGCGTGGGTGCCTGCACTTAACATTTCGTTGGTACCACTTTCAACACGTATCGACTAGATAACGCCCGCCAGATGAATTAATAAAGTTATCCTCACCACGCCACATCTCTCTCGACTTATAATTTAATTACTTACAGCTTTGCTCGTAGTTATCGTCTAGTAAATTATAAATATAGCTACTATATCTTATCTTTCAATATTTCAGTTTATTGCAGAATTGCGTTCTAATTCTAATTTCATATCGTATATGTCTTCAATTGTTGATGTTGAGTATTTAATCTAATGTCATGTTTATTATGTAAATAATTATTATTACAAATCAATATTAAATGGATTTTAAATAGGTGAATCTAAGGAAGCATACATCCATATCACAGATATCATTGGCAGAGTTCCAAATAACACACTATTAATAGTAGGTATTAGAAAATAATATTTGTTATTGCTACGATTGTTTATAATCAATAATTATAGCTTATGGTTAAAAATATAATTTATTTGTAAATGTTTTAAAAGTGCTAACTAAACTAAAAGTGCTAAGTGTAAGTAAAAAATTAAATTGAAGTGGGTTGCTCTCTAAATAGAAAATCAATATGTCTCGAGAAGAGTTTTAGGATAACATTTTCTGAACTGGAAAACGTCATATGTATCTACTAAAAGTTCCGCATCATATATTTTTTTATAAGTAGGTACCTACTAACTTACTAATCTTCATGATCAAACGCAGGTTCCAAAGTAAAAAGTAAACTTTGTATGAGAATATCCAGTGCGTTTATGTATTCGAGTTATCCGGCTAGTTATACACACCATTGAGTACCGTAGTACCAAATATAAAATGAGCAACAAACGACAATATTTACTCTTCTTCGGAGAAATCGTGAGTGGGTATTAGAAATGGTTAAAATCTAAGTGACTGTCGCGCCCACTCGCTATTCCAAAATGGAAGGCTACTTTGATTGATAGTAATAAATTACTTGCATTGTTGCCATTGTTGCACCACGATCGTAAAATATTAACATTGGAGTTATAGTCTATCGAGAAATGCAGACTAGTACGATAAATATTCCTTTGGAACGTTATTTTATGTTTCTGTATGAAGTGAATGAAACAGATTCTAAAAAGTGTGAACTAGTGATTGCTTAATCTAACGGATTTTATTCTTGGGTCTGTAATAAGAAATAAAAAAGTAAGTAAGTAGTTTAAATAAGAAAAAGAAAAAACGGCTGGATTGGTATTAATACAGCTAATAGGATCATACCGTAGGATCATACCTTTATTGAAATCTGGCTCAAAAGACGACCCAGCCAATTTTAGACCCATTTCTATTTTACCAGTGTTCAGTAAAATATTTGAAAAAATTATACTTAACCAGCTCCTCAAGCATTTTAATTTAAATAGCCTCTTGCACACGAATCAGTTTGGTTTTACTAAGGGTCGTTCAACTTTAGATGCTGGGGTTGCTCTTATAAAACGCATATATGATGCGTGGGAGCATTCTCAAAATGCCATCGGAGTGTTTTGCGATCTTTCAAAAGCTTTTGACTGCGTTCAGCACGTCACGCTTTTACTAAAACTACGTCATTATGGCATTGATAATGCAGCACTCGAAATTATATCTTCGTATCTTTCACAGAGACTTCAGTGCGTTGACGTAGGTGGCGAAGTCTCTGATACCTTACCAGTCAAACTCGGTGTACCACAGGGCTCCATTCTAGGTCCTTTTCTGTTCCTCGTCTACATTAATGATTTACCTTATTATTTGGATAACTTGTGTGATGTTGTGCTTTTTGCTGATGACACTTCACTTATTTTTAAAGTGGATCGTAATATTGATAATTTTAATTTTATTAATAGTGCTCTCACACAGATAACTCATTGGTTTACGGTTAATAATTTAGTTCTTAACGCGAAAAAAACAAAATGTATTAAATTCACTACGCCCAATGTAAGAAATACTGGACCCAATTTGATAATAAATAATGAAGTGCTTGAAACTGTTAACTCCACAGTGTTCCTAGGAATAACATTAGATAACAAATTGAAATGGAATATATGCTCATGTATCGAACCTTGCTAAGAAGTTAACGTCTGCTGCTTATGCTGTCAGAAAAGTGAGACAGCTCACTAACGTAGAAACTGCCCGTATGGTCTATTTTAGTTATTTCCATAGCATTCTTTCTTATGGAATTCTACTTTGGGGAAAATCAGCCGATATTCAAAACATCTTTATCTTACAAAAACGGGCAATAAGATCTATTTATCAGCTAAGTGCCAGAACCTCTCTAAAAGGTTTATTTAAAGATATAAATATACTAACGGTAGCTTCTCAATACATTTATGAAAATATAATGCATGTTAGACATAATTTAAATATACACCAAAAGAGAAGTGCTTTGCACACAATAAATACTAGAAATAAACATAAATTGTGTGCTGAATACCACCGTTTACAGCGAGTTCATTCTTCTTTTGTGGGGCTTAGTGTGCGCATGTATAATAAGATTCCAGAATATGTGCATGATTTACCTCTTAATAAATTTAAAATCGAGGTTAAGAATACCCTAATGAAAAAGGGTTATTACACAATCAATGACTATATTAATGATAAAACTGCATGGTGCAAGCAGTAAAACAAAGTCATTCTCACAATAAGTACCTATCTGTTGTAATTTTATAAGTATGTATTTATAAAATGGTTAAATATTTTAATTTGTATAGACTCACTTGTATTGGAACATGCTATGCTGAGTTAAAGTTTAGATATTTTTTATTATTATTGACTCCACAAATGCTACTGTCAGTGAGTTCGTCATGCTCCCTTTGTTTGTCATTGCTTGCGGTGGCGATGTGAGTCGGGTCGCCTCCTTCCCTCTAATATGGCGAGGGAGGCGATGGCTGTGTGCTCACACGTCATACTCGTGAACGGGTGCTGCTTGCGGTGGCTGGTCGTCTTGCTGATGGATGTATTTGAGGTGGTAGTTTTGTGTCCTCTATGACGAGAGATCTACCTCGTGTAGTTTGTTCCTTAAAAATGTGCGTGGATGTTTCCTCCGTTTTCATGTGCAAGAGGCTGTTTTTCTTTTGCTTGAGGAAATCCAGTAAATACTTCGCCTACACTAATGGAAATGTTTCAGGGCGTACATCAGCGCACATGGTATAATTGCAATGTAATCAATGAGATTTTGTTAACAAGCTTTTTTAAAAAAAAGAAGAGACTAAAACACAACAAAAGATGACGAAAAAGAACAACCCCGGAGTTTCTTTCTTCCTTTCTTCTCCGGGTCGTCCACTTAGGTAGCTAGTGAAAGGTTGCAGGTTAGCTAGGGTAGGATTCTCGCCGGCGAGGACCGCGTTGCGCCCCTACCCCTGCCCTGTGATTGAGCGCCTGTAGTCGGTGCTGGTGATCACATCCTCTTCATATATCTACCTTTTTACTTCAGTGGCACCCTGGGTCGTGGTCCTAAACCCCATAAGGGTGCCCTCAGGTGTGTGCCACTTAGATATAATGTGACCACTTGCAATTTGGATGCGGTTTTAATTTCTTCTTATAATAATAATTGGTTAATTGCAATAAATATCACAGGACAGACGGACGGACTTTGCAGTCTGTAGATTTGTATGATTTGCTACTACTGTTAATTATTTAGTCGGATATCTTATAGAGTAAGAATTATTTGTTAGTTATAATTATTTATTATTTTATCTTCTTACATTGTAATTCTGACAAGTACAAGTGTATGTCAATACCTAAGTGCTGAATAAAATTCATTATTTCATTATTTCATTATTATTTCAATATACTTACTAAGCTGTTACAAAAGCTACAGTGTCCATTGTTAACGATCCTGCTATGTCTTCCCAGTAACTTTAGTACCCAACGAGACAAATTAGGGAGAAATTCCGAGAACTTCAGTCAGGTAACAGAAAGTAAAGTAATAAACTAAATATCATTCACACAAGCAACTCAATGAATAAGTAAGTGAATGCTAAATACATAACAATATATTCATGTTGTCACAGTCCGATATTTTTCGAGATTATACAGAAACGGGCACACATATTGGTCAATAAACTGAAAAGTGTAAATTACAGTGTGCCGCATTCGTCATACCTACATACCCGTGCAAACATTTTCAACTGCGCCGTATTTGTTTGACCACTGCAATGTAATTTTCATGCATAATTAATACAGTTTGTGTGAATACTGGTTATCGTTTATACAATAAACTGTTAATCTATATTCGTATTAATATTATAGAAGACTGTTGCAGCTATTTCTTGACTAGCGATATATTTTCGTATTATTTTATCAGCCGGATTATGTTTTGGTTGGTATCTCTAAACAATCCTATATCAGATGAAAATAATACTAAACAGCAGTCTATTTATAATATTTTAGAGTTATATTTTTTAAGAGATAATGGCTAAAGAAACAGAAATCATGTATTCAACTTATAATGTTTATCTCATTCAGAAAATATTATTCTATTCTTACTACGTTGAGGATTTTCAATTCTCAAGTATATAATAACGAAAGAACATGTGAAATAACAATAAGAATTAATAGTTATTTTACATTTGTATGTAACCAACATTTAATTAAGATATTATTCTACAACGCTGTATCTGAATTCATAGTTCCGGAACGTAAGTACTCACTTACAGAAACGTTAATAAACATCATAAAATTAGGCAATGAACTCTAAGTTTCCTTATCTGCGAGAATTAACGATATTAGAATTTCAAATGAGTATACATAAAAATAAATTAAAATAAGTACTTTGCAGACATTTTAAAGGCAAGTTATGCTAATTGTTGGTAATTCATCCTATTTCAGAAGACTGGTCAATTGATCATGATAGTAAAATATTCATGAATTTTGTATCTCTTATGTGTATACCTTTTTCTAATTGTAATAATTTTCTAAAGACTACTCTATTAAAAGTTCTAGAACTAAATAAATTCTACCTGGGTGGCACAAAGCCCCGCAAATCCCCTGAGCATCAGAGCCAATACGTGTTGGTCGGTTCAGTGGCTTTTCGAAAACCGTATGGCTATCGTAGTCGATCATTGTTTTCTAACACTGGTTCTTGTTGCTACACGATCCACGCAATTTTTTAATTAACCTATATTGTTGTATACTTTTGTATCAAATATGAAAATGCAAAAGTCAAATTTTGCTATGTATGATTTGTTAACTGATATAATAGTAGTTAGTCATGTATAGTTTCAAATATTGCTCGATTAAGTTTAAAATTGCTTATTTCTTCTTCATTAAAACAAAAATAAAATAAGAAGTAATAAATGTACATAGATTAAATCGTATTATTAGTAGATTTAATAAGAAAAATCTTAGCTATCAATGCGTTGTCTCACAACCTCATCGCGCAACAGAACAGAGGCTAAGGACAAAGTGGCTGGAGCAAATTAGCAATACGATAACGTCCGCTGATTGCGCTCCACACACTGCACCTCGCTGCAACAAGCATTTCATTTATCCTTTTGTAGAATCTTGCCAGTACAACCTACTTCAGATCAGACAAAACCCCATTAGTGTCTTACAGCTCATTGGCTGTCTAAGCGATCGTGTACAATAGCTATAAATTCCGTCTAGGTACATACGCACGGTAAGTGTTCATATGAGTTGTTTTAATAATATTTGGCATTGAGTTCAGATTTAACTAGTGTTGCCATTGTTAATATTTAAGAAACATTCTTGTTCCAAAATTAAAATACATAATCGCAAGGAGGATTTTCCCACGAAACACATTAAGTGCCTGTCACTATAAAACTTTATTTTACCTGGAACCTATAAAATAGTTGTACTCCGCAATTGAAACCGCTTTAGATTAATACTGTTCTTCTCCCGTAATTTATATCATGATGCTATAAAATTTATGTGTTCATTCAGTTTAAGTGCTTATGTTCCAAATATCATATCTATATATATAAAAGAAAGTCGTGTTTGTTACAACACTTATAACTCGAGAACGGCTTGACCGATTGCCATGGTTTTTGATTTGTTGGATTTGTTTCCGTCCCGAATAGCAGAATACATCTTAAAAACAAAAGAAAGTCGTGTTAGTTACTCTATTTATAACTCAAAAACGGCTGAACCGATTTAGCTGAAAATTGGTAGGGAGGTAGCTAAGAACTGGGAGAAGGACAAAGGATACTTTTGGGTAGGGGTAGGGGTAGGGTAGGGTAGGGTAGGGGTAGGGTAGGGTAGGGATAGGGGTAGGGTAGGGGTAGGGTAGGGGTAGGGTAGGGGTAGGGTAGGGGTAGGGGTAGGGGTAGGGGTAGGGGTAGGGTAGGGGTAGGGGTAGGGTAGGGGTAGGGTAGGGGTAGGGTAGGGGTAGGGTAGGGGTAGGGTAGGGCAGGGGTAGGGTATAAAAGTCAACCCGTGCGAAGCCGGGGCGGGCCGCTAGTTTTAAATAAAAACAAATAAACTAAAACTTATATCAGGTTTAGTGAAGATAGCAAAAAAGTTCAATATGGATACGGTTGACTTAGAATTCAATAAAAACTAAAATATAAGGCAATCGTCCGGAAAATAGTCATTACTTTCTGTAACGAATCGAACCTATTTGGAACATATTGTCTATTCTAAATTTTAGTGTACTTGTCATATTTTATACCTTTTATTGTTTTGGATTTTCCTTGTCAAAAATTAGAAGACATTACCAAGACCAGCGCCTTTTATTTCTATTACAATAAAATTAAACATATTGGTGCGTAACACTTTCATCTTCTTGTTGTTATATCGACTGAATAAAAAGTTACGAAAAATGTAAAGAATGCATCTATCAGGCAACGTAGATTTAAACATCTGTATAAATAGCTTCTAGTTTCATAAATATAGCTACATATCTATACGTACCTATTACAATAATTATACCGACTTGTTTAGTATAGTGACATCATTGAACCTATTAGGCATAACGTTAGCGTTACAAAGATCTAAGATCATAAGAAGAAACACTTTAGTCTAAAAACGATCGTAGTAAATAACACGAGGTGTCGTTAATACTCTTTAGGTATTAATGTAAAATATCTTTCTTGTATTTTAACTATGACTTAATAGATAAAGATAGATGTTATTGAAAATGATAAACGACCATATTTTAGTGATACCAGAATATTATTATAAAATAAAAGAGGCCTCTATCTAGAGCCTGTTAGATATATGATGAGAATTGTATATTATAGTATTTTCGCAGTTTTGGCATCCATATATGGATGTTAAGTTCCAAACAGTTCTTAGCGATGTATAACAATACTGCAGTCTAGCGCAGCGATTTGATTAGACTAAAAACCATAGGTAACTATTTCTCATTCGCAGAATAGATTCTTAAGTGGCTAGCCCGTTGGAGCGTTACGTCGCGGCCTCCGTCTGATAAGATAACCTTGCCTTTCAATTTAGTTTGCCAACCGCAGTAACTTATAGTTTAGAAAAACATGCAAAGTAACGCTTATCAACTTATTGTCGATACACTGAACCATCTAATTTTAAACGACTTGAGCAACTCAGTACTGTTTTACAATACGCTTCCGGCCTATTATCGTTATCAATAAAGAATGGGGACCACTGAATTGTTACGAAGGCAAAATGTTTATGTAATAATAAATTAAACATGTAGAATCGTATTTGTGCCGTAGGTATTAAATTGTTCTACAAGGCTAAGGCTTGAGACTTTAGTTAGAGTTATGATGTCAGCGAGTGATATAAGCGCTTGTGCGCATGTAAATATAATTAAGACGTTTAAACAAGGGTGCAGAGAAGTGCAATGTGTAAGTACCTCATGCTCAAAGGGATCGTCTGTACGAGGAACCTGTTTCTGTTTATCTGCACTGAACGACAGCTTCCTCTTGAATAACTTCATCTTGGGTGTTAGTTGCCGGGTTCCGCAATTATCACTTTTCGCAGCATTAAAAACAAATACATAGTTTCCTAACTACGATTTTTTTATGAACAACTTATTGTCAATAAATTCTCTTTGAGTACCCAAAGAAAACAGACATCACTAACAACACCAGAGCAAGTTAGCCACGATTTTTGCCCAAAACCGCGTAAACTGGCTTATTTTCGCGCCATCTAGACGCGCGTGTAAGCGTCCGCTGAGCTTGAATAGCGCATGTCCGTGGGAACACGGTGTGCGGCCAGGTCGCGGGCGCGTCGCGCACTGTCCGCGCCACACGCACGCCGCGCGCCGGCAAGCGGCACCACAGCTCTCCTCACCTTCACACCATGGCTATGCGCCACAGCACCTCCCCTTTGGATAGCCATCACTGTTGGAAGCGGGATGGTGGTAACTTTCCTGACTGTATCGCAAGACAATACAGGACTCTAATATTGCCTTGCGATACAGTCAGGTTCTGGGATGTTTCTCAGAAATTGAAGAATATTCTTTTGCATCAATATATTTTTTACCATGCTATTGAAACAATACAATTAGCTTCATGTCTTTGTTTGTTGATTCATGACAGAAAACATCATAATTTGTTTTCGACGTGTAGTGTTTCATTTAACGAAGTAGGTACTAACTTCGTTAAATGAAACACTACACTCCTTATTGAATAAAGTATACAGTAAATTGCAAATTAACGTTATTTTTTAACTTTTAAATTGCCCAGATTATTTTCCGGTGCTAAATGCGGAGCGTCGTATATATTTTGCCACTGCAAACATCCATACCCGATAAAGTAATATTATTCTCATGTGACCCACATGCTAAACCTACTATGCAAAAAGATAGTAGGTATGTACCTAATGTAACTACCAAATTATATCTGATTTAATTTTCATCGTAAGAAGAATGAATCGTACCTATATTATGAAACAGAAGCTAGCATCCGGTGTTGATATAAACAAAAGACAAAAATATAATAGATTTAGTGCGGTTTTGTTTGACAAATTTAAATTACGGGGTGCATTGAACTGTATCTATTAGAACCTATATACATAGTTAATACTAAATCTACAACCAAAGTAAGATTGTCTAATAAATATTTTCTTTTAGATAAAACAATGCACAACAATAGAATAAATTTCCACATTTGTTTTCTGGTTTATTTAAGAAAATATTGAAATGTAAACCTAAGCCTAAAACTAACACTAAAAATCAAAAATGTGATGTAAATAAAGAAATATAAATACTTAATTTAATTACAACTTAAGTTTAAACTAACACGTCTGAGAAATCATAAACCCAAGCTTGCTAACCAGCTGCATTTTACGTTTATAGTTAATCAAAATAATATTTCTAACTGTACTGACTGACATTGGTATAATTTACCCTCTAGATCATAGAATAACCCATAACTACTATTTTAGCTTGATTACATTTATAAGTCAGCTATTATTTTGGAATGCCGAGCTTATTGACATTAGTTTGCAAATATTTTATTATGTATAAACAGTAGGTAGGTAAATATTATTTAATTGGTTTGAAGAGTTGCCCGGGGCACACCGGCAATTTATTTCACTTGTATATTAACAACAACAATAAAAGATAAAACGATTTCAAATTGCATTCTCCGATGAACCATGTACGCATTTGATATTAAAATATTGATAGCATTTGACCCCACATTAATACTTACAAGTACCTACCTACTAAGAGAGTAAGAGTTAACGTAATAGTTACAGTATTCAATAACACTTTTAGGCAATATTATAAAACTCTAATTCTTCTAAAGAATAAACACGCCTTTTTATTCAAAAAGTCTAAAATTTATGATATTTATTTCAATAAAAAAACTTTATTCTGTTTTTTTAGACATGTAGACTTTACCAGACGTAACTTAAATGTGCAGTTTTTTTTTCACTTGTATGGACATTTATATATGTATGTTGTTCTTAATTTTAAATAATTTAAAATAACTTACTAGTACCTAGTAGCATGTTTAAAACATAATTCTTAAAAGATACCTAGTTTGTAATTATGTTACTGATTTATTTTAAGTACAAACCGATGTTTCATCAACTTTTTTTAAATTTGGCGCGCTCGCAATTTTTCAGCCAGTGACATATTCAATACATTGTTCCCGCATGGTTTGTGATTCACCTCTTTGCTGATTGAAACATTATTAACAATATCCACATTCCAAATTCAAATCAATTTTGGTCCCTAGGAATTAATGAGCTATTTTGGTCCCTGTTTACGAGGAATAAACTAGCTCTTTTTGAATAGATGTGATAAAATGTTTAGAATGATTAAAGGTCTTTTCACAGAGTTTAGTCTTAAATGAATGAAATTCATAAAAAACTAAACATTTACGGTTATGTTTATGGCCTGGGAGTTTATACCGCAGTTTTAACCGTACCTAAACCAATAACTATAAGACCGATTCGGTTCTGGCATTGTTCTGGCGTTGTGGTCACAGTTCTAACCTAACCTAAACCAATATTATATGAATAGGACCGATTCGTTTCTGGAACTTGACTGAATGATTGGAGCGGATCTGGATTCGCTCGCTCGGCTCGTGCGTTATGGTCGCAGTTCTAACTTAACTTAAACCAATGACTATAAATAGTATCGTGGTATATATATATATATATGTCAAAATAACTTAATAACTAAAACTGTAAAAGTTACGCAAAATTAATGTACCTATATAATACTGATTATTATGAATAAAAAGAAATCTAAACAAAAAAGATATGACTTTGAATAATAGTGTAAAAGATGGTTATGTTGAGAAAATATAGGAAAACAAATAAAAGTATAATAGGTATTTATTTCTACTGACATTATGAATTTGAATGCTTCGGAATTATGAACATTAGAGACAGAGTAGTTAGGAATTGTGATTGTTAGGATGAAAAATGTTAGGAAGAACATTTTTCGGATTTCCAATTATCGGAGTTGAAAATTTAGGTGAACTTTGGCGCACCCAGATAAACATTTTATAAAATGGTCTTTCATCGCTTAAAGGTTGGGAACCACTGGTATAGACATTTGACTTTGCTTTAGCACACATTTTCCATTACTATCAATACAAATTCTTCATATATGTGTACTTTTAATTTAGTCTACAATATTTTTATTTTGAATATTGCCTTCAATGTCTATAATTATTTAAAAATCAATAAACAAAGCAATAAACATTATTTTACAGTACCTTAAATTGAAACTAATGTACCTACCTATATCAAACAATATATTGCCATGGGCAGTTCTTCATATTCCCATTCACACGAGTGGAAATATGGACTTCTCAAATAATATTAAATGATAACTCATCATGAACTCCTTTTAAATAATCCTTTAAAATGCAAGTTTATGAATATTCTTTGTTTGCACAAAAATCAAACAGGAAGAGGAATGTATTGTTAGGAATGTAGCGTTAGTGTGAAGCTGTCAATGTTTGCTCTGTTGTTAGAGCTTTCTAAATCCTTGCTCTCGGCTCGTCATTGACGTGCGGTCAAGAAACAACTTTTTGTTGTTTCTTCTTCCCCTCCACCTTCCTATCCACCCACACAATTTACACGCAACGCTTTAAAAATAATAACCTTTAGATACACCCTATAAATCTACTCTGACGTTTTTATTTTTCTATCGTTTAAATAAAATATCTTAACAATCCTCTTGTGTAAACATTAGAAGAAAATATGGGACATAGTTCGTCACAGAAAATCTTTAAGTATAATAATTCTCAGAATATATTGCGAACAGTCAGAAATTATGCCAAAACAGAATTTCCTTGTTAATTTATTCCTAGATATATCCATAGTTTTACCAGTTTGTTACACCTGTATTATCGCGATCATTTCCGCAATAACTCTGCTATTCATTAGCAGGTACGCGATCATCTTTATAGTTGTACAACAGTATATGGAAATAAAGCTACACATGCTCTCTAACAGAAAATTTGCCAAATGGTGTGAAAACTAATGAAATGACGGTGTGAGCCACGTTTTGACCCGTCGATGCCGCGTCGGTCGTGCCACTTTCTTATTGGCGTCCCATAATCATAATGGGAAGTAATATCAGCAATTTCCAGCTTCAAAAAGGCCCTTATATCAACCATATCTCGCAGCTCATATTCATCGGCTCGACGAAATTCGAAAACGAGAAAGACTTGACGATCGGACCCTTTGAAGATGCCTCGCAAATAATTACGGTGAATACATTTAATACTTAAAATTTTGAACAATTTAATCGGTTAAACATTCCATATTTGGACTCGTTTAATTTAAACACGACGTTTAATATGATATATTTATTGGGTTATAAAATTTCAATAGAAGCTGATAAGATAATTTTATGATAATAGCAGTATGGAATTTGTTTGCGTATAAGGATACGCGTCGACGTACCTACTCGTCGAGTTGTGGTTGCGGTACATCAAAGGTGACTAAAGGCTAGCACTTTATAGCTGAGAGCGGACCCACAATTTCGTCTCATTGAAATATTTTATGTTGTATAAAGTTTTTTTTTCCTCAGCTCGGGCTTTTTAAGCAAATAGAGATTTAACGATGCTTTATATATTTAAACGCTAATAGCAAACACAAATTAATATATTTAAAGCATGCATGGGTATGATATATCTATAAGATTAAAACAAATATAATGCGTGGGCACATTTTAACACCTTTTAAGCACGTTTAGGCACTCAAAGTTTATATTTAAAATCAATATTTTATTAGCAAGAGAGCAAGTGTTGGACTTACGGAGTTCTGTGCCTGTGCCAATATTTGCGCAGTATTGGCGGAGTCTGTAAGTTCAACGGCGCCCACCACCTGAAACAAACATTTATCTTGTTACATTAAATAGGTCAATTGTTCCCGAGGGACACGCGCGACTCCGAGTGGACCATCATGAACGTCCCTATTTCATTTGCCTCTATTGTTTCAGCCTTGAGGTTTTATTTCTGTATATTTTAAAAATGTAAAAAGTTTTATTTAAGCACTCTGTCCGTTTTAATTACATCGTGATCGAAAATATATTTTGTAAAAAGATTATTTTCCTATTAGTGAGCAAACTGTGCGGATTTTTCGTTGTAATATAAAACCTCGTATGGTACTCAAGGGGTGATCCACAGTTGTGGGCACGATGGGCAAACCCACAACCCTATTTAGGCTTGTGAGGTCTTGTTTTGATGTGTGAAAAAAGGTATATATAAGTATATAAGTTACATAATTATAAATTACATATATACAACTACATTATCGTGGGATTAACTAGAAAAAGGTTTCTATAATTGTACCTGCTTAAAGTGTGTTGTGTACTTAATTTAGGAAATAAGATTAAATGGATTACCTGCAGAACTAGCGCCTACAGATGTTGTAAGAAGTATGTGTGTATATATTTATTTAATATCAAAGTCTGCCTAGCGGTCCTGACCTTTAACCTACATGAGTCAATCGGATCAGGCTGACGTAATCTATCGGCTATGAAACCTTACCTTATGTGTAGAAAAATATAGGTATTTATTGTAAACTATGAAAAATAATGATATTTTCAATTTTAGAGTAATTCAAATGATCTTTTATATTCATCGTTAACAATACGCCAGTGAAATTTTCGTACTTTGCATTCGTCAAACCGGAAGAAAATACTGTTATTTCACAGCCAAAATCATGACATTGCTTTGTTCGCAAGGTTGTTTAAATAAATTCAAAATCACTTTCTACAAATTCAAACGTGGTGTGAGACATTCAACTGCTAACCTAGCCTAGGGCGCTGCGACCTTGTGCCACTACATCTCGAATGTAGAGGAAGGCATATATCAAATGTATAGGAAGGCATATATTCCTATATTATATATCAAATAATATAGGAAGTAGGTATTATGCCTATGTAAATATTTATTGCACTTCTACAATTAAACAAGGGATACCGTCGAATGTGGATACTAAGAAAAATTAAAAGATTTCGCTTTTTGCATATCTAACTGGATAGCCGAAATTTTTCGTGTTTTTCATAATAACCTCATACTTTTCTTCTTATTAAAACAGAACTCTACAAGCTTGGAACCCTAATAAGCTCAAACAACGAATAAGTAATGTAAAGTATATGATGAAGACACAGCAAAAATAATTCGGACAACAAAATAGTTAAACGTACAAACCACATCGCTAAATAGAATAAGATAAGACAAAGCACCATTTTACCTGAACAATACCGCTACTAAGAGAACACAGGCGAGGCACGAAACTCAAATTATTCAAACGTATAAACAAAGCTATGCGTATAAAGCGAGTGAAAGTGGTAAATAGTTCAGAAATGGATGTAAAAGCAACTTTACTTGTTTTTGTATGAAGTTGTGTGATACAAAAGCCCTGGGGATATAATTTGCGGTTATTGTCGACTGTAACTTTGAATTTGTCACGGGGTTGCGCGGTGCCGTATTGATTGTAAAGGTATTGCGTAAACTCTGATTGTTAAGAATGCTGGGAATATTTTGAACTGATTTTATAAATGCGTTCATAAACGTTAACATTCAATTAACTAGATACATAGAGGAAGAAGATTACCATTAATGAATATTTAAATATCTGACAGATGTTTGAAACAAGCAAAACTTTAAATTGTTTTTTAATGCATCTGCACGGACGAATCTTGTAAATCTTCCTGTAGTTATCAGTTCGTATAGCGTCCACTGCTGAACATGGGCCTTCCCCGAAATGGGTTTTTGTGAAGGACACCGCGCTTAGTAGGTGGTGGTCGCAGTTATAATTATGTTATAAGACAGAGGGAAACACTGCTGCCCGTTTCGTGGTATGCAAATATTATAAATGATATTATAACAATCGGGACCGCTGCGCCAGAGGCTATTGATATTCATGTTCAGAAATTATAAATGTGACTGAACTATTCACACTAGTGACTAGTTCAACCAGGCTAAGAAACACAAACAGAGCTGAGCTTGTGAGAATTCCTACAATTCTGAAACCACAAGCAATCAATAACCTCTTTAATCATAGCGTTTTGTGTTGGCTATCAATAGTAGTAGTAATTATCTCGGTCGTATCGAATGGAATTCTTGAAAATTCCATTATGTGGTCCCAATAGATTTGCCTGCAGCATCACCTCGGGGAGACTGTTGTAGTATACTCGTATAACTATTGTGTTCAGAATCACTGTATTCTCGGAAGCTTCGCAGAATGTAGCACTATTCGCGTATTTATTATCGTGCAGTTTGTTATTATAAGCTACTGGATATGTTGACGTTTTTCTGTATTTTTTAAGTATGCCTACTATTAGCACACGAGATAATTTATAAAAGTTTTGTAAAATTATCTCTCGTATTAACATTTGACTGCATTATTTAAATAACTATTTTTGGACTTTATTAATGCAATCCTGAAATGTGAACCTGTAAAATATTTTTGTTGCTGGATCTGGAGCTTTTGTTGGACCATTGACGCACCGGTAACCGATGGTTCTGATTGATACCCGGGACAGTTGTCTGTGTGAAGTACAAATAATAGTTCTGAGTGTAGATGTGCTTTGTGTCTGAGATTTGTGTGTTAGTGAAGTGTTCTGCGACACAAGGGCAAATTTCAATAGTGCACGAGTACTCTTTAAAAAAAAAAAAACGTACCGATGCGATGTTTCTTAAAAAATATATAAGTTGGGTGGGTTATTAAAAAAAAATACTGAATATATCCAAAGTTTGTTTACATATTTCAAATTGACCATTTCCAGATTTTCAATAAAAAATAATGAATTAACGAATATTTGATTTGGATTTAACTGTACCATCGAAACTCGAAAATTTCAATTACGTATTACAATGCGGGCGATCGGAGTACCCATCCGAATATTGCAATTGCAGCAATCCTTTGACACGAAAAGCAAATTACACGGGTCGATATAATATGCGGCTTTTAACCGAAGCTATGACAAGCACTAACTAGCAGTACAGGATTTTATTCATAACTAACATTTCCATATAGCGTAACTTCATAATTACATAATATTTTTTAAGTGAATTGCCTGGGGTAGGTACGCGACCCGTGGCAACTCACTTATAAAATATTATCGATATATACTTCTCGATATGGCAACTTTCTAACGATGAACAATATTTAGTGATCGGTTCAGGTCAGGATCGGTAGTTTTTACCCACCTACCAAATAAAAATAGAATATAATTAAAACTAACTAAAAATTCAAACTACCAAAAATAAACACTGACTATAATTATGTGTGATATATTTTCTTTTTATAATGTAAAATAAGATCGTAACTTATTGGATTCCTCCAACAATGAAATTATGATGCGCTACGTTTTGCGAGGGATATTCGCAAGAGTGTAAAATATAAAAATAGGTCGACTTCGTCTTGATTTACGAATGCTGGTGAATGTAGTAGTGAATAAGTATGAAATCTTAAAAGAATGTGCTACACTAATTATAATAATTCCTGTCATTATTTCCTTTAAAGCACCAGAGTCTACAATCAACCAAGTAAATTATATAATGGTTGGTAGTTGAGTGAAAACTTCATGTAACACTTAATAACTCGGAAGGTAGACAGAGAAATTGGCAATAAAATTATAGTGAAGCAAAGTTGACAGCGATGTCCCGTACTTGAGAGGCGGGATGCCGCAGAAGCAATTATAAAACTCATCTCCGAAAGTGTTAACGCATTCCTTATCCAAAGAGTGAAAAATAATAACTCCTCATTATTTTTATAGCGTTTAAATTATCAGACTCATAAATCAACTTGGACCAATGCGTGAATTTTAACAAGATTTTCTAAAGGGATAATTATATTATTATTTTCCTTATAAGTAGGTAAGAGAATTACGTATGTTTATGATTTTCTTAATAAAAAAATCCGCTGAGTACTTTTTTCAAATGTTTTTTAACTCACGATTACATTCGCTTAATAACAACATTTTATCTATAAAGATTTAGTATCAATAAAATTACTACTGAAGAGATTTTCCGGGATGTACCTATACGATGTTACTTTATAGTTAACAATTAATAATTATTATTAATTGTTGAGGTAATTAAATCGTTACTAATAGTTACTCAATATACACTTAAACCTGGACCTTAAAATACTCCTTTCACCCTTTCGCATATTGTAATAGTGCTAATTTCCCGTCGACCCGCACCGAGACATCACTAACACCTTCCATTAACTAAGGAAATTCATCACATACAAGGTAAATTACGTGGAAATAGGCCTCGAGCGTGTTGGTAACTTATAACTAACCATCGGTCACCTCTCAGGAACATTTTTCACTGACGCTACTAATGAGATTCTCTCACAACGGACATCACAATCGTTAGGTGGCATTGTTATTCCGAGCTACGCATTAAATTGAAAAAAACTACGGTACCGTAACCTAGAAATATGTGGAATATGCTTATCTGGCAACGTTCAGTGTTTTGAATGCCTGTATTATTGTTAGAATATTTATTTTATAGAAATATATATTCCGTTTTACACCAAATTTGGTGTAAACATATACTCTACTCAGCTCTTATTCAGAATCTTTGGATTATACAAACAAAGTACCTAGGTAGTCGAATAAAATTTATTTTATTAACTAAACTATCCTATTAATATTAGAAATGCGAAAGTCTGTATGCGTGTATGTTTGTTACTCTCTGACGCAAAAATTACTGAATGGATTTAGCTAAAAGTTTGCACGCGAATAGTTTATCAGTTGGATTAACATATATTAACATATATAGGCTACAAAATATCACGCTCCAGCCCACTGGAGCAGAGTGACGTGTGTAAAACCGCGGGGCGCAGCTTGTATTTCATATTTACTTTCATTGCATTATATCTACCTAATTATGTTAACTTGGTCATTCCTTTTTACTCATATGATTAGAGAAGTGATACTGACTAAAATATTATACCTAAGTGCGGCTTACTACTATGTACTTATAATAATATACCCGCCACGGTATGCCGTACTCATACCAAATTGCTTAAAAATAAAATAGGGTACGGGCGTAGTAGACACCGGCTCTGTTTGTTTTCTGATCGACTCCAGAACCTCACTCACCCATGTTTATTAGGTCGATCAGGAAATGGCAAAGATGTAATAATGTTTATTTCCATTCGAGCTTTCAGATGTCTGTGGTAACGTACGATCAATACAAAATTAGAACTGGATTGACGGGATGAATCAAAAGGCTATATTAATAAATTTGATCCACCTTTTCATTATAGTTTTCGGAAGGATGAAAATAGTTTGTAACTGGATCATGTAAATTATTATCTCAGTATTTAGAAGCCACATATTATTATCTTTAACAATACACGAAATATTATGTGGCATTACGAAAATAGTTAAAAATAGTTGTTAATAGAAATATTACGGTAAAAAAACATTAAATAAATAAAGAAAATTAGTTGTCTTCATAAATTTTATAATTTTGCGTGTTCAAATGTTGTCGGGTGGTCATGGTGTCCTATTACTGGCGCATGTCAGCGCAGGCGCAATTTGTGTGCAGGCTGTAATTAATTACACTGTGCGGTGGTCCCGACTCCTCTGGCAACTCTCGTTCCCTCTGAAAAGCCAATTTTGAAACACGTTTAAACCCTTGTTTTAAGCAGAAACATTGTTGTTGACTTGGCGAACAGAGCATATTTAAACGAAGACATTAGATATTAGGAAGGTAATTAAAGCCCTCTTGATGAAAATATATTTTGCTACTTTGACTTTATTGTAATAAATTTATAGTAGTCGTCGACTTCACCACTTAACGCCGGTATTTTGTGCAGGAATTAACGAAACGCAGGATTAGCTTCAATATTTACAGTGCAATGTCGTTAATAAATTTAAAAAGGTAACATTAATTGCAATGAAAATTAATTTAAAATTACATTCAAACGAAAAAATATATTTCTTGTAAATTTTATTAACTAACAGTGTTTATGGTCACAACAACAGAGGCTTACACATTATTTTATGTGGTATCGTTGAATGATAATACAACGTAATATTTATGAAGGAATCTTTTGTTTATAATTATGACTGGTGTGACAATATAACGTAATAAAATAAAATAAATCGAAAACAAAATATTTAATTTCAATTACCTACTTTACTTTTGCAGCTCTTCAAATTATTCGATACCGCGCTCCTTGTAAGGCAATCGACAACATTAAGTATACATAATTTAAAGCACAATTTAAAAGGGAATGCGTGAGATTAAACGGGTATTTAAGTTGTTTTCGTGCAGACTCCGACACGAACGTCTCAATTCCGAGATGACATGGGCTGTCTCCGGAAATTAAGGTGTAAGTTTTAAAGATATACAGACGGAAGAACTTTCTTACGTTCACTTGATACTAAGAGATAAATTTGTGAAGGGCCCGGCCAACATATTTGAGTGAAACTAAAATATAAATAGCTTACTTTAAAATTGTATAAAATCGTTGTGTGTGAAAGTTTGTACCTATGTAAGCATTACCTACCTGAAAATAATATGACTTTTATTTTCAACCTTTTTCCTTAACAATCTTCCTATATACATACGTTTCGTTGTTAAAATCGTTAAAATGCTACAATGTATAAAGGGCTTTTTCAAATACCATCAATTCAAAGTTAAAATATCATTATAGCATTTCTCAAACTTACCGATTATTCAAATTAAAACTAGTGCCTACATATTTGCAGCGCGTGTTATGGTTTTAAGTCAGTATCCTATATAGGACAGGTCGGCGCGAATCAGGTCATGACGTGACGATCAAGATGAGAAACAAGAAACCGAAATGTCTTGTTGAAACACATATGTATTAATCGTAGTAGTGATAATGTGACACACAGAGAAACACTGCCATTCATTCCCTTGTATACGAATTTTAAAGATTATTAACATTTGGACAGAAGGCTAAACGTGGGTACTTTCGAGGCTCGTAGTGTCCCTAAAACAACAAGACTCTGAAATAAATCTAAAATTTTACAGAAAGATAACTTATCCATCGTGGGTATCGAACCCACGACTTCCGAGACTGAGAGTTTGACAGAACCTATACTTCAAAGCAAAACTCAATTAATATTAGGTATATACTTCCTTACATTCGAGTATCTCACAAGACTCCGTTTTTCTTCCTCGGGTCATTACTTTGCAGTGATATTCTTTCTTACGAAAGTCATGAGAATTTTGAACTTATTTTTATGAATGCCGTACGCAATTCCATTGTTGATGTGGTTATTTGCTCAATCAGTAACGGTCCGGTGCATCTTATGTTTTATGAATCTCATCAAGTGAATTAGATATAAACACAAAGGAAAATATAGTGTAACGAAAACTATTAATATATATTATGGAATTAAATTTGGAAATTAATAGGCATAATTCTTGGTGCGAGTAATACGCTATGAAATGTAGTATTCCATAGGCCAAAATGCGATAGTGAACCTAACTTGGCGAATTTATTGCAAAATTTAAAAAATGTGGTATTGTCAGCAGCATTTGATTATCGTGTTAATTTTTTTCGTTCGAAATCGGATGAACTATTGCTATATTAGGCAGGTACTACGTAGTTTTTTTAATAAATGTTTCCGAAACTATTTTTGTTTTAACAGCTGAGATATGTTTAGCAGTTATGTCAGTTCATTCTTGCTTTGATTAAAGTTTGAGAAGGTACTTTGCAAAGAACTTTCCGATGAAGCTAATTGGCCCGAAATTCCCGAGGACTGTAAAATATAGCGACAGTTGCACAAAACTCCCTAAAAAACTAAATGTCCGAATCTAAAACAGCTACCGCCTTGAGCCTTAATATCCACGGAACACCTTTTTGAGTAAGTTGCTTATTTAATAGCGCTTGTGCCCTGCTCGCCTTCTTTCCGGTGAAGCAGCAAAAGCATCGTGGCTAATACAACAAAGATAACTACGATAAGGTAAAATAAATTACTTGCAGTTTTAATATTGTTTTGGTCTTTTAATGGAAAAAAATATCTATAATATTTTCTTTCCATTCAAAGACCATTCCTTAGATTAAAAAGCAAAATTTATGAAATGTGCTGATTTCGGTAAGTTGTCCCTTACACCGTAGGCAATACATAGAGCTTGAGAGTAGAATTGGATTATATGTAATTTATATAATTCTATTGATTCGTAATATCAACATTACTTAGTAGGTAGGCAAAAGTTAATATTTGGTAATTATTTTCTCATTAAGAAAAGGTACCTTGATCTAAGTATTTTAACATTGGTTTTATTTGCGGTATTAAGCTTTTGAGAAATAGAATATTGAATCTGTGTAAAAAGCTTATAATCATCTATTATTGTGACTAGGTGTACGTTATTGCTGATCTATGATCTATATTCGCTATTGATCTATATCTCAGACTTCAAGGTAAACTGGAGTAAATCCATAAATAAATAATAGGTCTCTTTTTCTTGTATTTTTTATTTGTATTAATCGAAGTAATCACCCATGCAATCAATGCATCTTTGCCAACGCAGTGGCAGTTTATTGATGCCCTTCTTAAAGAAATCAGCTGGACGGGAGGCAATAAATTCTTCAAAGGCATTTTGTACTGCCTGTCGAGCCTCGGGTATTGAATTTTTTTCCAGCCAAGAACTTATCCAAATTCTGGAAAAAGTAGTAGCCTGTAGGCGCAAGGTCTGGTGAGTAGGGCGGATGACGGAGAGCTTCCAACCCCAGTTCTTGCAACTTGGAGACCGTCTGCTGTGCAGTATGAGGTCGCGCGTTGTCGTGCATGAGCAGCGGAGACGAGCGATTGACCAATGCTGGTTGGAGATGTGCCAGCTTCTCCATCATTGTGTTCAGTTCCTCACAGTACACATCTGCAGTAATGCTCACCCCGTTTTATAAGATGCTGTGATGAATCACACCGGCGCTAGACCACCAAACAGTGACCATCACTTTTCTAGGGGTAAGTTTTCGTTTAGGGCATTGTTTAGGTGCTGAACCAGGATCCAACCAACTTGCTGAGCGCTTGCGGTTATCAAACAGAATCCATTTTTCTTCGCAGGTAACAATGCGGTTCAAAATTCCTTCATTTGTGTGTCTGTTGAGCAGTGCAAGGCACGTCTCGACGCGTACTTCGCGCTGGCGATCATTGAGTTCGTGGGGCACCCATTTGTCAAGCTTTTTTACCTTGACAATTTGACGCAAATGGACCAATATTGTTTTGACACTAACGTCGAAAGCTGCTGCTAATTCATCCGTAGATTGTGTATCATCAGCTTCCACAATCGCCTTTAATTCGTCATTGTCGACCAAAGTCTTCGGACGACCGCGAGGTTCATTTTTCAGGTCGAAATTTCCAGAACGGAAGCGAGCAAACCAATAACATGTAGTGCGTTGGTTTGTAGTGTTAGCTCCGTAAACGTCGTTGATGTTGCGTGGCGCTTGTGCCGCGTTGCTGCCACGACGGTACTCATATTCCATAATTACTTGATTTTTTAACGTATCCATGATGACGAAAAAGATTGAAATGCGATGAAAATGTAACACTAATCAATAAACAAATGACTACTTTGGACAAAATAAATCCATGTTTTTAAAATAAAATTAATTTGAAATTAGAATTCTTAGCAAAACAAAAATTATTTTGATTTGAAATGGCCAGTACTGCAGAACGGCAATTTCATAGGTAAAGACCAATAATTGCAAAATTTTACCATCATTCGATTGTTTTTCTAACGCTTAGTTAAAATAAAACAACAAACATGGACCATTTAAAGCTTAAAATACCTAACAGTAACTCCAGGAAATCCAAATTCAAAAAACGATTGATCTTTCAATAGTCGCTAACAAGAAATCTCTTATATTTCTGAGCGAACAAAACACGGTTTAACCTAATACCGTTGTGTAAAAAATGTGCTCGTCATAAGGCGATTAGCAACCGCAGTGGATGGTGGCATGCGATACAATTCTAACGCACATTATCGTTACGTTTCATACAATCAGATACATGACCGGCTGCCAGTTCCGGGTCATTCGGTATTCGCTGATTTATACAACTGTTACGGGTCAATGAGATTTAAATTTTTATTTTATTTTGGTATATTAAGCGAGCACACTGCACAGAAGAAATAAAAAAAAAATATCTATGTACCTACATTGTAAATAATAATTATTGTTGTTAATTATTTTTCGTTTGCTAAACTTGTTATATTATTGGTGTTCTTAAATTAGGTAAGTCTCATCTAAACGCTTATAATTTTATTTAATAAGTAGCTGTGCCATTGGGATTATATGTACTACGTATACCATTATCTCAGTGCCATAAGCTAACTTAATATAATGTATTTCTCGTAAATGATTTATTGTAATCTTTGAGAAATAAAGATATCTTAAACCGTATATTTCTACATTTTGGAGGAAAAGTTTAAGATACTAGGTTAATTCACAAATATAGAAACCGTACACAACGGATTAGCATTAATGCTTACACCGAAGCTGTGCATTGGTGCCATACTTAGGTAGGTACTGAAAAAAATCTCAAGTCTACATTTCAGAAAAAAGACAATTTTGTTATTTAAGTCGGTCATGAAATAGTGAAATATTCGACTTCAACCATACAAAGTGGTCTACCCACACAAATGTCAGCGAGCTATATCCCATTGATATTTTAACATTAATTCTATGAACGCCAATATTATCTCGATATGGCAAAATTTTACAGCCTATCGGTCGACATACCGCCGTATCTAACCAGTAAACCTAGACACTTTAATACGATATCTCCAAACAAATATAGGAAGTATTTGGTTATACCTATATATTATGCTATATATACTCGTACATTAATCTGAAGAAAAAAACAAAACCAATTCTAATATCTACGATACGAAACGATTAATGTGATTATAATATTATCATACAACCTTGGTAATCTTTAATATAAATAAATAGATAGGCCGGATATGTTAAACAAGAGATAGAATTATGTATTAAATATGACTTGACACTTATTGCTTACGTAATAAAAATAAAAAACATAAGCAAACATAGACTGCGGTGGTACGTTGTTGGTCTACCAGTAGTGTTCGACAGTAACTAGCGAGGCCTTCGGTCCAATCCCAGGTCGGGCAAAAAAATGTGTTTCTAGAAATTTTCAGTCTGTATCAACGCGAAGTTGGGATATTGCTAATGTTTCATACTTCGTAGAGCACGTTAAGCTCCTTCTTCGGTCCTTCGCCTGATCTCTCACTAGTAACATGTCGGTAGAATTGTCCCACCGGTTTTAGTTTTCCTCTTTTTTTTCGGACGGACTTAGTTAGCCACGTGCCTTATGCTACTTCACCGGGCTAAAGGCGAGCAGAGCTCCAACCTTAATAAATGGTTTAAAAACTTCAAACTAAACAACCTGCGCAAGAGGGCGCCCCCTGTGGGGCTTGGACCTCGGTTAAGGGCGATCGCTGGCGATAAAATTGAGGGATTATGACTTTTAGTATTTTTGGGGGTTTTGTGCAACTGTCGCTCTACTTTACGATTTTTATAGTATAGTAAAAGAAAGTATACGTGTTTTTACGATTGTGCACTATAGTATGCCCCACGCAGATGACGAGACTCCCAGAGATTGGCCGCCCGCGCCGTGGCCGAAATCGGTTATATAATACAATTATTAGGATTATAATGACAAAAAAACATTCTCTAATAACTCACTATTCCTGAAACGTTGTTACTTATTTACGGTAAAAATACTTAAGTAAGTGAGTAAAGAAGCAAACAGAGCACGATTTACGATTATTGACCATTAACATCTACAGAAACCCGTGAACTGTTTGAAGATAATGAGTAGAAAGCCGAACCATACTTACCAAAATTTCGACTAATTAAATTTCCTCCTGTTAAGTCTGACGGCAAGACGATGGTAACTAGAATACAATTTAATGTTCTAGAAATAGGAACCAATTTAGAGAGCATTGTTACTTTTTGTGCTTGTGATGTACGGATGCTATATTTTAGCTTCAGGTTAATAGGTATTTTAATCTTACACAAAAATCTTAAGGAAAACATGAACAGGAAAATAGTGGCATTTTGGGATGACTCGACAAGTTCAACAACTGTAGCATTATGTTTGTATGTTCAATAGAAATTGTACTATAAACGGTATACAATTAAGAATCAAACAAGACAAATATTGTTTAATTTGAAAATTACATATAAGTCGAACTGCGGTTTACAATACCTATAGGCAATACCTCGTTTGGCTTCGAACTACAATTTTAGGGTTTGAGACGCATAATTAGTAAACCCGCTACCATTATTATAAAAATATAGTTTAAATGTTATGGTTTGGTCCTGTTCTGGTATTCCAGCAATGTTCATATTTAGTGCGGTTGGCCGTCCATAAACACGGCACCGCAAACATGCAAACAGACTAGCACAATCAACGGATACCACAGACAGCTGTAAACTACCAACAGATATAAATAAGTACTTACTCTGTCTCACTGATATTGCATTTATCTCGAAAGTCCGAACCTATCTCTTCTTACAGACTTTCATCTTTCTGTAAGTTGTTTTGAGGTAAATTTATTTACTGCCATAAAAGGAATTTTCAATTCTTAAAAAAAAAATACCTATCTTATAAAATTCTCATCGCACGAGCGAGCGGCTCGCAGAATTCCACAGGCAACCGAAACGACCTTGCATTGTTAGTATTCCAGACGTTTTTTGGCATGAATGATTGCATGGACCCGATAAAAGATTGCCCATATATTACACGGGTAACCGTCAAGTATAACGAATTGTGGATAAGGTCCGACAACCTTTTGACCTGTTTTTATGGAAAATGTTTACTGCACGGAATTAAAATTTACTTTGTTTAAAGTCGATGTGTGTAAGAATGTGTAAGAAGTCAGACGGTGAAAACTTTCTCAAATATTAGTTACCGGTAACAACCAGATAAGGTATATACGTTGTACCGTTAAATACATATTTTAAAACATTGTTATTAAGTACATACTTAGTAAACTTGTCGTTGAAATATATTCTGGACATAAAATAGAAGGCACACATTTATGTGTTACAAAATCATTAGAGATACCTAAACATATTGGACTGGTGGCAATTAGCAAAACTAGCTAACAACATCAACATCGGATTACGTCGCTTAGACGAGTCGACGTCGTATTTAATCTTCTCAGGGCGAAAAGCAATGTACCCGGAAACTGGGTGACATTTAAAATATCGACCGACCTACCAGAAGAGGTATTAGATACACCACACCCCTGCACCAATGCCTGCCCGACGTAATAGCACTACTCTAAATAGGCTTCCAGTATTCGTATCCACACGTATACTAACTTAGAGCCAATTTCTTTTTTATGAGCGTTTCAAAACCATCAAAGAGTGTACTAGAATAATATATTATTTATCATTTTTACACGAGCTTATCATACCGCGTAAGTCGTAAAAGTCTAGTGTAAGAGAAATTGGTTATGTATTATAGATCCAGCGCCACAACTGCTTAGAATATAGAGCTAGGCTATGAAGATTTAATCAACAGAATGCCGAATGTAGGTGCTCGCTATAGTAGTAAAACGTACAGAAGGCCGTAAATAATACTAAAGTTATAAATATCTTAAAACCTAATATAATTCGAATAGTCTGGGTAACAGCGCTAGCTAATAAGCTGCTAGTGGCGCAGCCCCGACCGTCCTCGCATCCGAGGTCACATCTAGAGTTGACCTATCACAACACACTTTTTACCTAGTCATATACTTTATTAGTAAAGTAGGTACTGCAACGCCCGTGTATTTTGTAAGCACGTGACTCATAGCTCAGCAGTGCTCCCAATTCCTAGTCCTCCGACTTTCGAAAGGGTCTGTGAGGGCAATATAACTCATTATAGAATAAAACACACAGGGTCACTTTAAATTATTATTATATTCGTTAAAATAAAATTCACGTTTTTACTAATAATATCACGCCAGCGACTCAATCCGACATCTGTCTTGAAGTGTAATTTTATATATCTTTTATTTTTTTATATTCGTAATCAGAACACATTAGGCCAGTACATCATAACGGCCAATGTAAAGAGACATTCAGACCTCAATATCCCTACAGTACTAAATATCGTACTTTACTAGCTTTAGAAATTTTTAAATATAAATAATAAAATACATAAGAGTGTGTATTTCATAAACATGATCTATTTTCAGTAGGTATGCACATCATGCGTTATGAAAGGCGTGAAATGTAATAACATTGTTGCTAAAATGAATTTCCCATGCGTTTACTCAATTACGATCATACATTGTGTGTATATGAGAGTAAATATAGATAATCCTCTTATAGCACGGAGAGACCGTTAAAGAGATATATGAATACTCGATGTTCGTAGCGCTTAAAGCTTCGAACAATGTGGTAATAATGAACATGAATTGCGACAATGGATTGCGATAAACGTAGGTATACGTTACTGTATATAATAGTTATCAGCTAAGTAAGATTATTTTGTAGCTGTATTGTACTAGGTTTAATCAATTAAAATTAGTTTTGGTAAATTTCATTTTGTCTAAAATTGGACTCACATTGGACACTCCTAAACTTTTTATTGACATGTTATTTTACAAGATATTTTCTATCATTAACCAAAGTAATTATTTTATTAACTCTACTATACCAAACAGTAGACTGGTGCAAAATGTGAAATAACACGTTAGTGTTGCTCTGTAAGTATTTATGAATACTTATTACCTTTCACTTAATATAAAACGTATAATTACTAAGTAGATATGTAATTAGTGCAATGTGGTTGTTAGGCTAACCACTCATTGGGCATGCGCGAGCGTGTGTGTCGCCGTCCGCATGTATGTGACACTCGAGGAACCTATTTGTTTGACACCAACTGCAGAATTACCTACAAATCACTTCTACATCCGTCTTTAAATATTATCGCTTATAATTATAGGTATTGATCTATTTTTATATAAATTAATTATGAAGTAAATATAGATCATACATTTGATAATATTGATATGTAATGTTAACATTTATTGTTGATTAATGATAGCAATAGATACTGCAATCGTCCAGCAGT
This sequence comes from Nycteola revayana, assembly GCA_947037095.2. Lineage (NCBI taxonomy): Eukaryota > Metazoa > Arthropoda > Insecta > Lepidoptera > Nolidae > Nycteola > Nycteola revayana. Next base: position 13,651,488 of record OX344846.2, on the reverse strand, counting down.
CTAAGAAAAAATCGCAGTCTGAGCGCCGTTCGATACCTGAACCCTTCGGTCAAAAAAAACACCTGAACATCGTAAAGGTTGACTGACATCTTCTCCATGCCCATTAAGGAAACCCATTTTTAGCAGAGGATATAAACACCCGATTATGTCCACTGCTGAACATGGGCCTCCTCTTAATAGACCTTGGCAAGCCAATAGTATAATATAAATACCATACTCACCACGCTTGACAGGCATATTGGTCATAGTACGATGGTAACTAATCTTTAGCTGAAAGATGCTGCAGCCCATTCATCCGCTGAATATATTTAAGTCACCTCTTAGAACATCCATGGGAAAACATGCGGTGGTCTATTCTAATCCGGAAACCAGACGGTACCGACATTCCTTTATTGTGACAATCTAGTATTAAATTCCAGGAGAATAGAGGTGTTATTTAGGTAATAATCGAAACAGCTTAAATGGCTTTAACTATCAATAAAATAAATTGGACAGCTTCTGAATTAGATTGGTGATATTAACTGCTGCTATGGTTTCCAATTTAAGTGCTATAAGGTGCTTCCAAAGTATAAACCATCCTTTTAACAGAAGAAATTACAGTGAAAATATAAATTTCTTTGCCGTGTGGTTCCCGGCTTAGAATAGACCCGTGGATGCCTTAAGAGGGGAACTTTTATTTTTTATTTTTTTTTAAATATAGGCTTACGTTTGACCATAATCTCGCTTGATGGAAGGCGAAGATAAGGCCTAAGATGATACACGCGTGCCTAGAAAGTGTCTGTTCACTTGTTCTTCACATGACTAAGGAATAAACAGCTGATAATTGGGAAGCATCTTCTCTCAGCTCGAGATTAGCAACCATCTTACTGTAATATCCCACAACAACCATGGCTAGCCATAGATTGTTAAGGGGAGGCCCATGTTCAGGTGTGGAAGTAAAGGGACTATTGAAAATTAAAAAAAAACTATAATCTTAATGATATCATAATCCCTAATAAAATAGTAAGTTGCGCACTTCCTCACTCTGTGATACGCTGCGGCTCCGATAGTAGCGGCCATTAAGTATTGGGTGACTAAAGATACATGTATTTTTATGTAATAAAATATTTGGATATTGAATCAATTTCTTCATGAAACTATAAACTGTTAAAGGGATGGCATATACTTTGAAAGCACCTTCTATAGTTTACTTTCTCAATTTAACGTAAGCACAAGTTTTCCTCATAGGCATTTACTACTTACTAAAAGATATGCTAATAGCTTTTACTCGCGTAGCTCCCGTTCCCGTGGGAATTTCGTAATTAAATATAGCCTATATTGCTCTTGGATAACGTAACTAATGGCTAAAGAAATCCAGTAGTTTTAAAGCCTATTCAATACAAACAAAAATATATTTTTTCCTCACACTTTCCTCCTCCTATTTTCCTCTTTATTATATTAGTATAGATTAAATCTATGCATTGTTCAATCACAGGACAAAGATAACTATAGCGTTTGCCAACTATCTTATCACAACTATATCTTATAATCTGATGAACTTGAGGCTTATCAAAAAAAATTAATATTACATATCAAAGAAATCTTAAAAAGGAATGAAAGGGTTTCCAAAATATCAAAGCTGTTTTGTCAGCTTTGAATAGAGATTACTTCTATCCATCGGACTTCGATTACTAACTACACAAGAAAAAGCTGCTGCCTGTTCCCTAGAACCAACGGCTTAGCGTGCTTTCCGAGGCACGGATGGTAGTCCCTCAACCAACCAGACCCGGAAGGAAATCTAAGAATCGAACCCACGATTTCCATTAAAGTGAGACTTTTACCGCTAAGCAACGGAGCCTGTACATAGGCGTCCCCTAATTTGTGCAACAACACTCGGTCCACCGACCACTACGTTCAATCTACTCCGGCATTCCTTTTCAACATATAGCCATGTTCAAAATATAGTGCAGTAACACATGCAACTGAAGCGGACTACAATCATGATGTCATCACTACAGCGCCCACATCATTGCGAGTGCCGTTTATCTGTTCTTAATTAATTAGCTGTCAATAAATGGAAACTTCATGACAGATTACAACATAGCACTGGCCATAAATAAGAGGCCGTCCGTTAAAAACGTGAAACTTTTGTCAAGTTTTATCCCCCAATCCCTTTATTTCCACTGGAGAGGACATGTATAACAACAATTACGTGTAGTGTAAAATACACGTAATTTTAGGGAGGGGAGGATAGAAACATACAAAAATGTAGAATTTAAAACTTACTTAGGTACCAAAATGATTTCTACTATTTTTTATATTTATTATCAAATGTAGGTAACTTTACTCAAATAAAATTTTGTATTCCTCCTGATACTCTTCAAATAGGTTCTTATAAAAATCTCATACCTTAGACATTGTACAGTTGTTTTAAGGCAAGGTTCCTAACCGGTGGACCGCGGACTACTGATAGTCTCTGGATGCACTTGTTAAGCCGCTATATCTATACACCGCTGCACCGGTCCAAATTCAAAAGTTATATAAGCCGCTTCATTTTAACCATCCTTATATATCTTGTTCCTGTTTTCACAAGTTGACAACCCTAACAGTTTTTTTTTTAATCTGACCTAAGAAATAGTTTATACTATTGTAACCTGTAAATTCGGTCGTACATTTTGGTACTTCGGTAGTCATATGTCTCAAATTTCCATTAAAAAGCTCCTAAAAGTCAGTGCCATTGCGGATAAAACACATAGTGATAGTAGTAGTGAAACACTGATTATGAACTACTACCTCACTCAAAAACATACATATAACATGTAGATTAATTATTCTACTCCAGTTAATTTTTTTACGGACACCTTCATCCTGTATTTCATTATTTCTTACATCCTGTACTCGCAATAATTACTATAAATTAAAAATAGCAATGACGAAAGATTAATGGAGGAAGCACCAATTTGCTCAAATCAAGATTGTGATTGCCAAATTGATGAGCACTAATCTGACAAGTACAAATAAATCAATTAAATTAAAACGATGTACCTACTTCCACATCTGTTTTCATATGCGACACGAGGTGTGTAACTATTATCAAACTTCTGAATTTATAAAAATTAATGTATTTAAAATATTTATTTTTTAAAGTTCTCTTTATTATTCGCCTAGTAATAAGCATTATAACCCATCCCATATTTTGAGTTACCTACCCCCTTGGAGGAAAAGTAGCATTTCCCCTGCCTTGACCACTGACAATTTCGAGCGTTAAAAATATAGGTATTATACCAAGCAGAGGACTATATCATCTTAAAATCATTAAAGTACCTGCTTACATTTGATATAAGTTGTTGTTTCATAAAAACAAAATCAATCACCGTGTTTTGAATACAACATAACTATCTTTAAAATAATTTACCTTATTTAATTTTTAATTCAACCGTTTCATCGGTTAGACCAATAATTACCTAGATACTAGTAACCAATAATTATTAGGTGCCGTAAAGTTGTCTATGCTTCCCGTAGTCGTAATTGAAATCACATCAAAGAAACAAAATATGCTTAGATTGAATTTTAAAATGATTGGGCGTATTATATAAATCATATGTTTTCTAGCTAATGTTGTCGATAAATAGCGGAACATTTTAGTCGAAAGATTTATGTTATTCGCTACACGCAGACAATCCATTAACATGAAATGCACCATAATTGAGGCAGTTATTATTCAAGCTCGCAGCAAATACTGTTTTATCAACTTGCCTGATCTTTGAAAACTATTAATTATTAATTTTGAAATTGTTCCTTAGCTGTATTATTAGTGCAGCGGTAAATTTATAATGTGCGAGTATAACACGGATGTCTATGAGTTCAATTACGTCTGTACACATCCCAGTCAATCATGTAATTTAAGTAAACTACCTAGTGTTGCATAGTACTTTCAAAGATCTTCAGACACCTAAACCGTCACAGATGCCCTAACCATAAGGTTGAAAACCAGTCCAATTGAACTTAAAAAAATGTCATAATTTTGATGTCTGTTTTATTTTGAATACAAGATCGGTGTCGGCTCCGTGTTTCCAGAGTCATCCCAGTATGTAGGCATAGCACGTGAACGGACCGGATCGTGGACTGGTCGCCGAGACGCCCGGGGCGACTGCCATACCGCGCCGCCCTGCGTTAAAGTTGTACCAATAGTAGGTATATTGGGTTCAATTTTATAATAGTGAGCATTATGCCGTATAGGTATATCAGATTTATCTTAAAGTACCGCACCGTATAATATGCAAGAAAACTCTTTTTAATTCAAGGTTTCTTATTGATACATGTGTATGAGTTGTATGTATTTTATGTATTGAAATGCATTGAACCCTTTTTTGTTTAGCGACGAAATTTGGTGAAATTTGGTTACGCAATCAAAAATAAAAAAAAATAATAATATATATACCTATATATATATATATATATATATATATATATATATATATACATCTTGAAGGACATGTTGCGTCGTACATGGCGTTATTTACCGATGATGCTGCGTCCGACTGACTTTGTGCGTCTGGAATACGGACGCAAGATTGACCGACCCTCATTTTTAGCCCAAGTGTCCCTTATGATCATTAGAACGCAAGGGCGAAAAATTGGCATGGACGTAATTCCATCACTACAATGCCTTTTAGCGTATAATATAGTTCCGCCATCGTCCGACTGAAATTTGGAGGGCACTAGTGTTCAGCGTATAATTTACCACGTATACTTTGAGTTCAATTCACCGATCTTATCGTGTCCATTGAATATCGTACTTAATATGTAAAGTTTTTATCATGTTTTCTTGACAACAATCTTGCGTCTCTTAAATATCCTTAAACGCGCACTAGGTACGGTGTCTGAGGCGGGGCGCGGGGCGGCGGGCTTCAGCGCGCTCGCGTGCCGAAGTTTGTTAACAAACAGACATGTGCCGGCCGTGATGTAAGCTTGTCGCCAAAGTGAATTATTTGCAAGTGTGTTAAAAGTGGTTATTTATTCAAAGGTATTAACTTCAAAGAATTACAGTGCACGATTATTTAGAAAGCGACAAAATTAAACATTAAATGTTTTATATTACGATATGCCTTTTATTCCGTATATTCACCTGCATAAATATGACTAGGTACTATTATATTATTCGTACCATGAAACTTCCTCTTTCTACCTTTGAACCTACATGTTCACACCAGCCTGTGCATCTGAGCTAACCTGTTTATACATACTTACCTGTCCAACTCCGAACTTACCTATTCACACCAGCCTATGCCTCTGAGCTTACCTGTTTATACATACTTACCTGTCCAACTCCGGACTTACCTGTTCACACCAGCCTGTGCCTCTGAGCTTACCTGTCCAACTCCGGACTTACCTGTTCACACCAGCCTGTGCCTCTGAGCTTACCTGTTTATACATACTTACCTGTCCAACTCCGAACTTACCTGTTCACACCAGCCTGTGCCTCTGAGCTTACTTGTTTATACATACTTACCTGTCCAACTCCGGACTTACCTCTTTCTAGGCTTGACACTAGACAAGAAACTTCAATGGAGTCCCCATATTTCTTGTCTCGCTGGAAAATTAAACTCAGCTGCTTACGCGGTTAGAAAAGTACGGGAACTCACTAATGTAGAAACTGCATGTTTAGTCTACTTTAGTTATTTTCACAGTATTATGTCCTATGGCATTCTGCTTTGGGGTAAAACTGCTAATATTCAAAGCATTTTTATACTACAAAACGTGCAGTTCGTTCTATTTATCAACTAAGTACGAGATTCTCCTTAAGAGACTTTTTTAAGGACATAGATATACTAACAGTCGCCAATATAATCTATGTCCGGAAAAATATTAACCTTTTAAACAAAAGAAGTGACATACACACAATAAACACTAGATATAAGCATAAACTTTGCGCCGAATACCATCGCCTACAAAAAGTACACTCATCTTTTGTGGGATTAGGAGTCCGTATGAATAACAGAATACCTGTACACCTACAAGAGTTACCTTATGATAGGTTCAAGTCAACTGTTAAGAGGATTCTAATAAAAAGGGCTTATTATTCAGTAAACTACTATTTAAACGACAATAACGCTTGGTTGATCAGAGAAACACAGACAACACTGTAAACTCAGTTATTGAAACAGTTTAAACATTGTTCAACTAAAGGTTTAATATTAATAGACTTGTAGATATCCCCACTTTAGTTCGTCATGCTCCCATTGTCTGTCATTGCTTGCGGTGGCGGTGTGGGGCGGGTCGCCACCTTCCCTCTAATATGGCGAGGGAGGCGATGGCTGCGTCACACGTCATACTCATGAACGGGTGCTGCTTGTGGTGACTGGTCGGCTGTTGTCGGGGATATGTTATGTTAATTTTTATTTTATATTGTGTTAATTCTTTTGTTTATAATTATTATTATAGGTATATCCTTTGATTGACCTTGTATAAATTGTTATTTTGTAAATGTGTGTGAATGCATCCGCCATTAGGTTTCTTTGTAGATTGTCTGTGCCTGAGTAAACTTTAATATCTACGTTATGGTATTTACTGTATTAATATTATTTCTTTCTTGTCTTATTGAACACCTGGTCGGTATAAATTGACCAGGTAATAAATGGTACTGTACGTGCATTCGCTTACATCATATACACGCTGAAATTTAAATGGTTGTTTTCCCGCAGCGAAAAGATTTGGTCTTAGTTAAACATTCAATTTATACAAAAACTAAATATTATAAACAAAAAATGGCCGATTAACAATCGTGAAAAACCAAACTCGAAAGTGACATCGAACCGATAGTAATACCTCGCGATACCTAGCGCTCGCGTCGATCGGTCGCGCGTTCGTTGACCCGGGTGTTAGTCAATCAGCTGATACCTACACCTTAGGTAATGTAACACAGTACCCAATCATAATAATAAGCTTTATCCAATACCTTTTTAGCTACAACTTACAGAAAACGTAACTTAAAACAAGTTTATTATCTAAGAACAATAATTTTCTGAATTAGATTATAAAGTAATTAAGGCGTATTTAAAAAAATTGAAAAATTTAATGAACTCCGCGGAAATGATATGGATGCAGTCCTTCTGAGTTGAGTAGTTTCCAGACGTAGTATTGGCTTACGCCAAACTTAGCTGCCGCCATTCGCGTACTTCGGCGAGGATCGCGTTCGAAGTACTCGATGATCTCCTCGTCGAGCTCTGGCGAAAGAACGGCCGATCGACCTCTGCCCTGTGCATGTGGTGGCACCTGGAACTGCCCATGATCGAGTAGCCGTCGCCGCTACGATCGTCCGGTCCTGTATGACTTGAGGGTTCAGAACTCCGCGAAGACGGAGTGACGCCAAGTGTTGCAGCTCGGCGTAAAGACGCCAGGCAGTATGGGAATTATAATTAGCCCTAGCCTACAGTTGCACCATAGCGACGTACTCTAAATTACTACAACTGTAATGTCGGTCCATAATACTAATAAAGTAATAAGCTAACGCGTGCTGCGCTTCCGACGTTCACGGGACAACTAAGGAAGGAGGGAGTCGAAGGAGAGCGCGGGGCGTTCCGGCGTCGGCGCCGCGCGGCGAATTACAAAGGAAGCCGGCTCGTTTGTAATTCTTGCGTGCAGGCTATTTTATGCCGTATAACTACCATTGAGCTTTTATTTTGCTTTGAACGTTTATGGATCGTTCTTTACTTTGTCAGCAGCGCGTGCGATTCGAATAGTACCTACAAGGTCCGTCTTGTGTTACTACTGTTTATCACGCTTTCGAGTTGTCTAATATTTTTTTTAATAATTTTAAATCCAAAACATGTCTAAAAAAAAAATATGTTTCGATAGTACTACCGACGGCAAGTTGTTCTGCTTCGGGAAAACAACCATTAAAATTTCACGGTGTATACATTGTTTGTACAATATTACATGATTGTGATAAAAGACATGACATAAAAAAAGGAAACAGAGCAAAAGAGACAAAAAAAATAATCTCGGAGTTTCTTTCTTCCTTTCTTCTCCGGATCGTCCACTTAGGTAGCTAGTGAAAGGTTGCAGGCTAGCTAGGGTAGGATCCTCGACGACATGGCCGAGGACCGCGTTGTAGCTTATTCCCTGAACTGTGATCTCGTGCCGGCGATCATCACCACTGTTCGTAAATCTACTCTTTACTCCAGTGGCACCCTGAGCGTTGGTCCTAACCCCTTAAGGGTGTCCTCAGGTGGATGTCGCTTAGACTTTGGCCGGATTCTTGGAAGTTTATTTTAATTTTAGACCTGTTACCTTTAAGGCATCTTACTATACCTAATGTGTACATTTGTCATTTAGCGCTTTACAGACGGACAGACTGATTAAAAATTCTGTAAGATCAAATAATTATAACAATGTTTTTAGCTACTTAAGTGATACTTTTGTTACACTTGTACTTGTCAAAATTACACTGTATAAGATTTATCTTATAAAGTGTAATTTTGACAAGTACAAGTGTATGTAAATACCTAAGTGCTGAATAAATTTCATTATTTCATTATTTCGCACCAGCCTGTGCCTCAGAGCTTACCTGTTTATACATACTTACCTGTCCAACTCCAAAATTACCTGTTCACACCAGCCTGTGCCTCTGAGCTTATCTGTTTATAAATACTTACCTGTCCAACTCCGGACTTACCTGTTCACACCAGCCTGTGCCTCTGAGCGTACCTGTTTATACATACTTACCTGTCCAACTCCGAACTTACCTGTCCACAGCAGCCTGTACCTCTCTGAGCTTACCTGTTTATACATACTTACCTGTTCAACTCCGGACTTACCTGTCCACGCCAGCCTGTGCCTCTGAACTTACCTGTTTATACATACAAACTTACCTGTCACTCGTCAAAAATGATTATATTGCTTTTTAAGATTTTGTAGACCACCAAAGTGAAAATACCTGAATACCTACGCTATACATAGGTATTGTCACTTTTGTATGCTAACTATTAATTATTTATTATCTGTGCCTGGAGTCATTATAAGCCCTTATATAGGTGGAAGCCTCTTGGCTGATAAGCTGGATACAATAATTCAAAAACAGTATTCGGAACCAATCTGAATTCAATAGTAGATGGATGTCATTTAGTTATTATAATCATGATGATATATGCAGAGCATTATACGGAATTGATTTAAACATACAGTTGGATGGAGGCGGGAATGTGCATGCAGTGTTTTGAACGTATACGGAGATATTCAGTGTGCAAGAAAGATTTAAGAGTGAACGGACGCACTAATTCAGTTATTCGGAACCAATCTGCATTCAATAGTAGATGGATGTAATTTTGTTATTATAATCATTATGATATATGCAGAGCATTATACGGAATTGATTTAAAAGTACATTCGGATGGAGGCGGAAATGTGCATGCAGTGTTTAGTAGGTATACGCAGGTATTCAGTGTGCAAGAAAGATTTAAGAGTGAACAGACGCACAAATTCAGCTAGAAATATTTAATTTGAATATCACCATTTAACGTTTAAATGAAATTTGACGTCGACTACTGATATGATACTGATTAAAACATCTTACATACGCATTGAAAACATTAAAAATCTCACTACATTCAGTGGACGCCGCAGGGTGGTAGTTTGTAAAGACGCAAGAAGTCCTTCGCGATTTATATATATATATATATATATTAAGTAGGTATATATAGAATCCTATGTGATCCCTTTTTTCAACAAACCATTTAATGAAATCTGAGGTTCCTTTAAGAAAAGCTCTATAGCTACATAAATTTATCTACGTACGTACGTGTTTAATTTGATATGGTGGTCTTTCATATGTATTTTAACAAAAAAACCTAAAACGTTAATTAACGCTTTAAAAATGGACATATGAAAAAATAATTGACGCTAGACGCGGAACTTCCGCGTGCCTCGGGTTTTATTTAACAATAATAACATTGAATATGAAACAGCACTTCCAAAATGTATAGCAACCTGCTAATGAATAAAAGTAGTTTATAATTTATACTTAACTAGCTGTTGGTGCGCGGCATCGCCCATCAATATAATTAAAAGTGTTCCGTTTTTTTTTCTTAACACTGCAAGTAAGATCAATGTTTAAAACATTGATCTTACTTTTTAATTAAGAACTCTACATAACAAGAATCAACCAAATTGGCTAAGTCGTTATCAAGATAAGCGCACATACAATACTTAGCGATCTATGTATAGAAATCAATTTATAGATTTTTTTTTATATCGATGTCATTTTGTATTTGCCGCTGTCTTTTTTTTATGTAGGACTAAGCAAAGGTCCAAATTCACCTGATGTTAAATGGCAAAGGACGAACGCTGTACTTTTGTCGCATATTAAAGGAATACTAAAATTAACTTGACTTAAGCAACTATTCTTTCTCATATTAGATTAATATATTATATTTATTAACTTATCTGTGTGATTGACTTCTTCCTTAGTACCTACCTAAAGCAGAAATATACGGATCTGAACTGGATATTGAGTTAGCCGCGAGGCTTTCTCTAGTTAACTACAATGGTGTGTTTTGAATTGTGAACATTCTATGATATATTTGTACGTATGTATTATTTTTCCCTGGTATAAATATGGATAAACAAATGTACACATACAACAAAACTGCTTTTGTAAATTTTATATTATGTTAAAATATTTTGGGGTCATAATAAACTCGAGTTGATATGTAAATAAGGAGAGAATTATTTTAGTTTCTAGAATAGAAAATATACTTAATTATTTAAGTTAATCATTTTCTATTGACAAATATACAGATATTAAATAACAAAATTCCTCATATGCCACTAAGTAGGTAGAATACCTGGACTTTGTTTAAGTTATTCAATACAAAGTAGGTACCTACTTGAAACAGTTGCAAGATCAACTTAGAACTGTGTGGAAATAAAGATAAACAACTCACCCGTAAATCAGAACTACCGGATGATGTGGAAGTACTACTGCAGTCATGTCTTCCGTTGTAATACATCTTCAACTTATCCGAAACACTGCAGTTCACTTAACCTATCAAGTTCGCACAACTTTATATATAGAAGGTAGGTTCACTACAGTTACTCCTGATATCAACAACTAAAATATATTTAACAGAATTAATTATCTAAATGGTCCACACATTGTTTCAAGTTACCGATTAAATCGCCTCTTCATCTTAATAAACACTTGACACCATTAAAACCGGCTCGCAACGATGTAGAGCACTCCACTACTCGCGAACATACAATATTTCATTGAAATTAGAATATAATATTTAAACAAAAGGGTTCTATTTACTATAACAACGTTAATAAGCGAACTAAACAGAGTTAATCGCGCGCACCTGTGGAGTGGGTACCTACTGTAGTACCCGCGAACATTGAGCAATGGCATACGTGACTCAAGGAGGTATTTATCGATAAAACTGAAACACTACTGTGTTATCAGCCGCGATCGTCACCCGCGTGTATCTGCGACTATTTTTGTATGATAACAAAAAATCGCTTTCACCTTGACGAGTGATTTGTGCTATAAGGTTCCGGAAACTACCTACCTAACAAATTTGTGTGAAGCAGATAGGTATTCAAATCGGGATGCAATGTTAGATAAGATTGAAGTTACGGTTTAGCTTAAATTTGAGAGAATAACTAAACAACTTTTGATTTGAAAACCCAGTTGATTAAAAAACAATGCAGATCTTATAATTTTCTAAGCAGACGCTGAATACGTTTATTTGAAGTGGTCATGAGAGATAGCTACGATAAGGCTTTAAGCTTTACCGTAAATATAAAACATTTTCGTAACTTTTATAATTTTTCATCCCATGTGTACAAAATGTGTAAGTACAAACTGTCTAATTAAGATAAATGTCGTTGCACTTAGACATCTGACAACTGTAGTAAACACATAACGTTAGTCAGCTTTTTGTATTGTGTTAGTGAATAGGTAGGATTAGCTGAATACCTTAAAAGACTTATCTTTGAAAAACAAAGGACCAACTTCTTTATAAAAAGTTCATTAATGCGTGAGAATTTAGCTCATAAACTGCAAAGCACACGTAAGCTTCAACCTTATTCAACGCAAAAATATAACAGAAGTATTTTTTAGATATTTATGGTAACATTATAATCACCCGAGACGCACGCATAGCGTTTACTTACTCGTTTAAAACTTATTAAAATAGTCCAATAACTGAATGTTAAACGAACATTTGCACAGATTTCCCGAGTTCGCTAGAGCACAGCGGCCTACCGGTTGACGTTATTTATAGCGCGACCGAGCTTTGCGACTATAAAAGGATTTTGTTTGAAAATGGGAAGCTGTTTGCATTTGTGCGAATGTATCGCGAAACGCAGATTTGGCGTGCGCGTTGGCCAGGCGGCGCGCGCGGCGGCACTGGTCGCCGCCCGCGAGCGTTGCACTTGACTCGCCCGCGCCCGCGGCGCCCGGCTTCTAGCACCGACCACCATGCCACTTCCACCTACCTAATACGGGAGATCACTCTTGTAATGTCCACACGTCACACCTTCACTCATGCTTCGTGTTTTATATTAAGTACATAACTGTTATCATACACGAACATGTTTCAATGCCCTCACGATTTCTTGCTTACCGGAAAACGTTACTAATTTAGAATTTTGAACTTATGTTAACTACATACTACTATTAGGCAAATTAACAACAACTTGACTCATATATAAATCCATTATATTTTCAAGCATTAGCAGTAGGTTAGCTTCACTATAAGAACATAGAAATTAACTCTAAATGTGTAACAATTAAGCACTGTGCTATGTCTTTCAAGTTCAAGATTTCCCAGTAGTGTGTTCAGTACTACTTGTGACCACATTCCTAATTTGCATGCTCCTGCGCACAGCGCGTTTCACTCACGCTTTGATATTTGCCAACTAACGCCCCACGAATACTCTTCACAGGTGGTAGGTACCTATATTTTGGTTTGATATTTTCATAATAAAAAAAATAACTATAATAAATGGTTGCTGTATAATTTGACAAGGATATATCTATCACCGTGACTCCGGAAGATTCATAGTAGGTAAATATTTCAATCGTAGGCATATCCTTTGTCGAGTGTCATTTCCCACAGCGATTATCTAGCCGCAGCTTGAGAGCTACTTTTGTCGCAGAGCATGAGCAAATATGAGGCGACTGCCAAAACAAGTTTGTTTGCACAAGTGTCTCAATGAGGTGACGTCACGTGTCATGTGTAGGTACCGTTCATACAGTTAACGGCACCAGTCACAATGGCTCCCGCAATGTAATCGCATGTTTTCGTTAAACTATTCATATAACATAAAAATAAATGGTTGAATGAATCTAAATTGATATGTTACGTTTTTCAATTTGATTCATTTGAAGCCTTATTTGTAGTCCGTTCGTCTATTCATATTACATATTATGTAACTAGATGCTGCGACTTCGTCCACGAAGTCGCGGGTAGCAACTAGTAACATAATCGTCACATAAGCGGACGTCAAATATGACTATGAAGTCTATAGCGTTTCTACCGTTTTGGAAATTAGGCGTAAACACGGACAAAAATAAAGACACAAAATATAATCCTAAGTTGTAACTCATATAAAATTAGCTATTTACCAGTGAAAGTCCTGTCAAAATTAGTCCAGCCGTTACTGAGATTAGTCAAAAATTACAGACACACAGTCAGACAGACAAACATTTTTTTAATTGTATTTTTGTTATGAGTATCTAGGTACCCTATATACATTTATATGCATTTAGTAAAAACATGTTATAGTTCTATGACAAACCACGACTTCCATTTTATTAATTTATATATAGAAAATGCGATTTATTATGCATCAATAATGATATGCTTCGATGCTAGTTTAAAAAAAATACATCAATTTCGAGTTAGCAACTGGAATATTTTGGACCAGTCGGTAATTCAACGATCATATCTACAGAGCGCAGCTGTTCAAAATAAAGAAGTTCAAAGTAAAAACTTTATTGGTTCCTATGAGACTGACTGACACAGATTTCAAGCGCAAAGGGCTATCTGGGAAAACAAGCTATATGAATACTATTATAACATCGATAACATTAGAGAAAAGTACGAGAAAAGAGCGTAAGAAGAATTTAATCAGAAGAAGCGAAACGGTAAAAATCTACGGACGGAATGAATTTTCACCCCAGTTCATTATTATGAAAAATGAATACAATACTTATTATAATGTTATACAATATGTCATACAGATAGGTAGTCCATGCGGTACGTGTGAGTAAACCTTATTTATAGGTACTATTGTGTATTCTGTGTAGGTAGGTATGTACTTAGTTAGCTAGGTAATACACACATAACACCACCATACACACAGATGAGTTAAACTGACTGTACTAAGCTAGACCATTAAAATATAGCTTTTATAAATACGTAGGATTTTTTTTATGAAACTATGTATATTTTTATACTGAACGTATCTTATCAAGGAAAAGAACTCGAATAAATAAATCAATCTTAATGAAGTCATTTTTATTCATTATTTCGCTTGTTAGGTGATACATTAGCCCAAGCACGATACATTTTACGCTTTTATCGAATTGTAATTAATCAAAGCCAGATTCGCAGCAGTTGTACGAGTATTTTACACCAAATGGTGCTAATACTTGCCTGTAATAAAAAATTGCATTTAATGACACTCGTATTTCGCAATGTAAAGCTATATAATCTCGAGAAAAGCAAGCCTATAAAAATAATTAAAATACCCAAGCCACTTTAACGGGGATGAAACGATTTCTTGGTAATTTATAATTATGATAAAACTCTTCTTAAATTTAATACGTAAAATATATTTTGAAAGTTTATATTTGGTTACAAGACTTTCATTTTAAATTAAAGATAAGACGACGCGTTTTTTATTAAGTATACATAAAATTGCAACTATACAAATACATGTTTTAATAAATCTAAATTCATATAAATAAGGTAATGTACAGCTAGGTATTAGTGCTGTTGTAATTAACATTAATGGATATTTCGTTACATCTTTACCGCTCGATTATAAAAGTTCTATAAAATTCTTGATGAAGTTCTAACACACGGTTTGTAATTCTGAGAGAATTAACAGGTAAATCTAGTTGATTTACAACTAGATTAACTTCTTATGAATAGTAACAAATACAATTTTAGTTATAAACATTACATTCTAAATTATATATAAACGTTAAATTCATAATTAATTAAGAATGATATAATTGTATAACATGTATTTTCTTACAATAAATTGCATTGCATTGCATTCACGCATCAAAATCTCAAACTCTTGTAAGTTTAAATAATTTAAGAAACGTTTGGTTATACTACTGTATGTTATCATACGAATGAGTTGGTTGGATCCGAATGCATCGCACATGGAATCAATGTTCCGGCACGTTGCAGCAAAGGAACCCTCAAACTCAGACGAGTGGGCATGAGTGTAAAATCAAATGGTTATTGCTGATTGTGGCCGGTATGTGCTACACAAGCCGGGCGATATGTCGCGGCATCGCAATTATAACTATCGAATTCTTCCCCCGGCATTGTTTATAATGTTATTCCAGTGTAATACTTAACATAACACTTAAGTTAATGCGGTCCCTATTGTCACAACACCATTGGGATTGACATATGTGCGTTGTGGCCGAGAGTCCGCTTGCGTGTTGTCCTACGACGTGTTGTAAAATTTACGAGCATTTTACGATTCAATTTACATTTAAAAAGCACAAGTAACGGGTTTGTTAGTGATCTCTGTATTCCAGTAATAGCAGTACAGAATGTTCGACAATTCTTTATTGATATTAGTTAAGCGGTTCATCTCACTTATTTCTTTAGATATTTATAGGTTTTATGACCACCAAAATGTATGTTATAGATTGTATTTTATAGTTAGAAATAACTGAAGACGTTGTAACGTTTTAATAGAGAATCTGACTTTCAAATAATTCGAATTCTGAAGAAAACTCAAGAGTTTCCCGAATTATTATTGAAAATGGACGTTAACTGAAGAAGACTTTATAGAAACACATATACTTAATGAAAGTTTTAAGTAAGTTGGTACCGCACTCAGTTTTATTCAATGATGCTTCCCAACTCAATAGTTGATCGATAAAACATGTTTCATTTAATACTTCAGCTCCTATCTTTAGAACATGCAAAGATAACTCTTGATTTTTTTAACGTCTAAAGCAATATTCATGTTATTGAGTTGGTACCTTGTAGATTAATGTTCAGAGAATTTCTCCTCTGCGACGATATCGATACTCATACAAATTGGTGGTAATTTATCAATGTTCCATTATTAACGAGCCATCATCAATGTTAACTCGCCTAAGACTAGTTATCTTCTTGGAAAACCATCTCAGGTTACTGATAATCAAGCTTTCTATATATCAAACTGTAAACTCAAATACACTATCCTCCATTTCAAGGTTATCGTTAACAATATATTTTCTACGTATTGTAAGTATAAATAACGATAGATACTGTCTCGAATACGGTTTATTAGCAATTCAAATTCGTGATACCTGTTGGAGAAAATGTCCCGACGACGACGTGAAAACAATGCTGAAAATAACATTTTCGGATATGCTGCATACTACTACTCAGACTATAGCATCACATATAAATTATTCAGCGTTTGCTACACTACTAATTATTATCATCTAAGTGTTAGTGTTTGTAAACTATAGTCAGTATTTTTAAGGTCTGGCCATGGATTTCATTGAGTTAGGTTTCCGGATATGCCGTGTGGTTTCCAGCTTAGAATAGATCACCCTATGTCTTCCCATGGATGTCGTAAGATGCGACTGAGGGATATACATACATGGATGGACAGCAGCATCTATCAGCAAGGCTAGTTACCACCGTACTACTATCACCGATCCGCCTGCTTAGCGTGGTTAATGGGCTGTTCAAGTCAAATCAAGGTTCATCAACTTCAATCTTCTGAGTCAAAAATATTTTGTATTATATTTTCAGGCACTACGAATTACTTCGCTTTCCCAATAACAGTTTTCATTTGTAAAATACAGTATTTAAAGACGTCAGGGTCCAAGTAATCCCCCGCCGCCTACCGCCCTAGGCTCGGCCTTGGGGAGTGGGGAACATGGGCCCCGCTCCCTTCGAGGCTGACCCATGAGGTGTAGGGACGCCTCTACACTCCGGGCGTCCCTATAATTGGGCAAATGGGCCACTGTAAGTGTGGCCCTGGAGATCCCGCGGTACCATATTGGCCGCGGGTGCCGTCGGGGGGCCGGATTGCTCATGCGTACCCGACCCCCGCCAACGGCGGATCGAAGGAGTGTCCAGGAGGTTTTAGTGGTGTAGGGTCCTCTCCTCGTGGTATGACCTTAGCATACCACGCTATGGAGAGGGCGAGTCCCACATATCCCACCGCCAGCGCGCGAATACGCTGCAGCGGTGGTGGGAATGCGTCAATGCATTTCCTCCCGGACAACAAAAAAAAAAAAAAAAAAAAAAGGGTCCAAGTAATCCAAGTAGCAATGGGCATGAAGACTAAAAAATCCTTCAGACAGATTACCAAAAATATTGAACACGTATTTTTTTTTCGTTCCTCAAACAAAAAATGACGAATATACAGCGCGTTGAAATTTAGTGTGACGTCACTTCTAGGTACAATTTTACCTAGTAGTGACGTCACACGAAATTTCAACGCGCCTCTCC
Source organism: Nycteola revayana (assembly GCA_947037095.2). Lineage (NCBI taxonomy): Eukaryota > Metazoa > Arthropoda > Insecta > Lepidoptera > Nolidae > Nycteola > Nycteola revayana. The sequence goes on along the minus strand of OX344846.2, from coordinate 13,633,795 downwards.
TGAACTTTATAGTTTGTTTTTGCTCTTGTACTGTCCTGTATTTCGCTCTTATTTCACGGCTCAACAACACTTCACCACTGACACAACCGCTCCGAACAACCGCCCGATTGCGTCTCCCTTGTGACGTAAGCGCATGAGACAATGTCAATACACTACATCCCTTTTTTGTTTTAATTATTTTTTACCGAAATGTTATAAAATATTTAGTACTAGGTAGATACTTATAATAAAATATTTTTGTTTTAATTTTAATTGAATTTTTATTCATTATTGTAGCCTTACGTTGACATAATATTATTACATTTATTTATTACAATAAATGAACTTATGATACGATGATACCATGAACTTATGAAATCAAATCAAATAATGTAATCGTTACTTATTAGGGATCAATATTCATTTCGTCATTCATTTCATCTTGATTATCATCTTGACACACTTTCCTTTCTCCTTGGATCTTCTTCAGATGCACTACACTCCTTCTACGTATTTGTCCAGTCTCATCGTTCCTAACTTGTATATCTCCACCTTTGTTCTACTGTGTGTGTTGTCGGTTCCTAGTTCAGACTTAATGTGTTTTCTTTATTCATGTTTTTAACATATACCTTATCTCCGGGCATTAAATTACATTCTTCAGCTTTTCTCTTTCTATCTGCATTTTCCTTTCCTTTTTCTTTTCTTTCTTGATCTTTGTCTTTCACCTCTGTATCCGTTGATGTTCCCTGAGATACGTCACTATCCATGGGAAGTTTGTCTCTAAATTTTCTTTTAAAGAATAGTTCTGAAGAAGTTCTACCAGTGACTGAGTGTGGTGTACTATTGTTCATACACAAATACTCTAATAAACTTTCTTTCCAGTCTTAATTTTCAGCTATACTTATCTTCAGTCGTTTTAATGTGTCACGGTTCTGTCGTTCGACTTCTCCATTCTGCTGGGGCCAATATGGTATTGTACTAAAAAGGGTGATATTTCTTTCTACTAAAAATGACTTAAATTCCTCACTAGTAAATTGCTTACCGTTATCTGCTGTTATTGAAGCTGGATTTCCCAATCGGCTAAATATTTCTTTTAATTGAGTCACTATTTCTGCAGTAGTGATTTTCCGACAAATCTTAACTTCTTTATATCTGCTGTAGTAGTCGACAACTACTAGTAAGTTGTCGCCGCTAGAAAGTGGACCCATTAGGTCAATGGCAATATCAATCCAAGCCCCTTCTGGTAGTTCGCGGCGTTTCATAGGATTTGGTGGATTTGGAGCTGAGAGTAGAGTGCATCCTTTACACGACTTTATAATTTTTTCGGCATCTTTGTCACATTTGGGCCACCAACCTTTTGTTCTTAGTCTTGCTTTCATCGCGACTATGCCCGGATGACCCTCGTGGGCAGCTTCCAAAACTCTCTTGCGGAGCTCAGCTGGAATCACGATTCTTGTTCCTCGTAACAATATGCCCTCATGAAAACAGAGTTCGTCTTGAAAGATCTTATATAGCTTTACATCGTTATTCCATTTGTTATTATAAACGCCTTCTTTAACTGCTATGATTTCCTTATCTTCTACAGAACAATCTATTATTTCTTTGAGTGAAACGGCCACAGGTCTTACAAATTCGACTACCAGGCATATTTTATTATCTCTTAACTCCGTAGTTGATTTTTCACCAGATTTGCAGAGCCTTGATAAGCAATCTGCAATGCTGCTTTTACCCGGTTGGTAAACCACTTTATATTTGTATGATTGTAAGCGCATAATCTTTTTATCCTAGCACATGGTTTCGATTTGATGCCAAATATAACTTCTAAGGGTTTGTGGTCGGTAACAAGCTCAAACTGTTTGCCATAGAGAAATACGTTGAAATGCTCCACAGCCCAAACTAAAGCTAACGCTTCTTTCTCTGTTTGGCAATATCTACGTTCACAGTCGGTCAAAGTTTTGTGACCATAGGTAATAATTCTGGGATCGCCCTTATTATTAATTTGGACTAGAACCCCTCCTAAGCCCACGGGGCTAGCATCTGCTATTACGACTGTTCGATCATTAACATCATAAAACCCTAGGCTTGATATATTTGTCATGAAGGTCTTCAAGGATTCAAAACAAAACTGTTGATCCTGTCCCCAATGTTCCTGGATATCTATTCTATGTCCACTTTTGTTGCGTAAACGCAATTTTAGGGGTTCCGTTACTGTTGCATAGTTAGCAATCCATTTGCTCACATAGTTTACTAATCCTAGAAAACTCTAGTTCTCCGATTGTGGCAGGTGGTCTAAATTCTTGTATGGTTGAAATATATTTCTTCAATGGTCTGACTCCATTTTCTGATAATTCATGTCCTAAGAAACTAACTTCTGTCAACCTGAATGAGCATTTGTCTTTCCTTAACACTACGTTGTTTTCGTCTAAAACAGTCATTACTTTTTCTAATCTCATGTCATGTTCCTGCAGGTCTTTCCCATACACTAAAATATCATCGATATAGTTTACTACGCCTTTACATCCTAACAACATGCGCTCTAATGTTTTTTGGAAGATTTCTGGAGCACATGATATTCCAAACATTAAACGTTTGTACCTAAACAATCCCTTGCTAGTAATGAATGTGGTTATATGTCTCGAATCGGGTTGTATTTCAATTTGGTGAAATGCATCTTTTATATCCAATTTGGTGAAAACCTTGGCATTCCTCATTTTAGGTAGCAGTTTATCCATAGTTGGTAGTGGATGTTTCTCGCGTATAATAGCTTCGTTAGCTCGTCGCATGTCTATACAAAGACGCACTTCTCCATTACCTTTTAAAACAGGTACCACTGGAGAGACCCATTTTGAAGAACCCAAGACCGGTTCTATTATGTCCCTCTCTAGCAACTCTTTGATTTTTATTTCAACTTTAGCTTCTAACGGTATAGGAATCCTCCTAAAATAAAATAACACAAACTTTATCTGTGAATCGACTTTAATCAGCAATTGACTTTACTATAACTCAACAATAAATGTTTCAGTTATTTAATTACTATAAGAATCATGAAATTTATACCTGTAAGGTTGTGACACTGGTCGAATAGAATCATCAATCGGTAATTCGATCAGCACGCCTTTGAATTTGGTGAATGTTTCAGGTTCGACTTGATTAACTTCCAAATTCAAACCAATTTTGAGTATACCTAAAGCCATTGCAGTAGTCTTCCCCAGGAGATTCCTTGTACCGTCAACAATGACATAAAAAGTTGAACTCTCCGATTTCTGCCCTATATGTATGTGAGCTTCAAAGGAACCTTTTATCTTCAATGGTGTGTCGCTACCGTAGGCCATAAACTTCACATTTGGGTTTGCATGTTGGTTGTATACACAAACCTGGTTATTTTTCAATATCTTCCAAGTTGCTTCGGTGATCAGGTTATGCTTACAGCCAGAGTCTACTAACACCTTAGTTTTAACTCCTCCAATAGTGCAGTCAAATTCCACGTCATCATCAATATGGAAAACATAGTCAGTATCTTCCTTTACTTTCAGATTTTCATTTACTTGGTTTACTTCTGACCTGTTTGTACCGGAGCGGCTTTTTTCTGTTTATGTGTATTTTCCCATTCTGGTTTTCTTTTGTGGGCTTGTTTTGTTCTACAAAACTGTCTGAAATGGCCTCTGAGACCACACTTCAAGCAATCTTTGTTTCTAGCGGGGCACTTAACATCATTTGCAGCATGTCTTAGATTGCCACATCTACCACACCCTGATTGTTAATTTTTTTGTCTAGTAAAAACATTTTTAGGTTTATCATCGATTTTATTTACCTCTTCATTTCCGTTTGATTTCGTTGTGTTTTTAAATTCTTCCAATTGTTTATTTACTGCTTCTAGCGTATTCGCCTCCATAATTACTCGATCTAAAGTTATCTCGTCCCCGATCTGGAGTATTTTTTTTCTTAGCTCTGCCAGATAACATTTTTCTGTAACTTGATCGATGATGCTCTCATCACGATCCTTAAACTGACATTTGTCAGCTTGTTGCCTCAATCTCACTATAAATTTCTCAAACTTCTCATCCGATTCTTGTTTGAGAAGTCTAAATATATGTCGTTCATATACTTTACTTTGTTTCGGTGCAAAGTATGTGTCTAACTTAGATATAGCTACCTCGAATACATCTACACTGCCAGTAGGATCGATATTAGCTCCAGGGATGTTGTAAAAAACTTCTTGTAATCCCAGGCCACCAAAATGTAAAAGGCTATCCCTCTTCTTTACATCTTTGTCGATTCTGGATGCTTCTAAATATATGAACAACGCTCGTTTCCAGCGCTCCCATCGTACGCCTACAGATGTTGGCTCACCTTCGCAGTCAAACTTTTCTAACGTCAACAGGGACATCTTTGGAGTGACCTGGAATTATCAATTAAATGATACAGATTAATTTTAATCTGCTAAGACATTTTATTACACAAAATGTAGTATTTTTGTGCCATATCAATCGAATGATCTGATTTAGGTGACCTGGAATTATCAATTAAATGATTCAGATTAATTTAAATCTGCTAAGACATTTTATTACACAAAATGTAGTATTTTTGTGCCGTATCAATCGAATGATCTGATTTACATAATCAGCTAACGAGTATAATATGGTATTTGTGAGTATCAATTTAATGATCAGCTGGTTAGATAATGCTAACCACTGCTTACTACCTAGGTAGCAAATACAACAATTATTAACTTCAATTTAATGGTCAGGCATAGCCTGCTTTAATGCTGTAGCATTACATTATATGCATAGGTATTACATTATAGATCTACATTATATTATATATGTATATTATACATACTTGCCATATATTGTGACAATTGTAATTCAATTAATGACCAGAATGTTATCTGCTTACCTACTGCAAAATCACGACTTGCTGTTTACTTAGCACATCAATTAATATGTACCTATGTAGGTCTACTTTGCATACCCTTTGGATAAGACATGATAAAATATCAGTTAGGTATGTTCATGAACTTATTCATTCCAATCAAACAGTCAGAACTTTGTCTGCTAGTCGCAAGATTAAAACTTGCAGTTTAAATAAACCACCCAAACAAACAACATCATTGCGTACCGGACGTACTAAGGTACTCGTAGCTTATTTCAACTCAATCAGTACGATAACATTTGTGCTACACACAAGTTCAGAATTCGAAGGTGTACCTACTCATAGATATGCAATAGGTAAACAATCACCTTTACTTACGTTTTTGAAGTTACACTAATTTAGACTTTAACTTAAGAGGAATAAGAGCGAAAACGTAAACCTTAATCCTGTATGATAACACTATTATTAATTGTATTAACATAGGATGGTTTGTATGAAACCAAACGATTTAGATTTGGTCGAGATAAACTCCGACTTCCCGTGATTGACACTCTGTAATTTGACGTTGTCATTTAACTAATCGAGAAAGCCGGTGCTACAGACTACAATAATTGTAATACCACAGGCTGTGGTAATACTGGTAATGCTTTGAGATAAGTAAATAATCAAAGACTTTATGTAACGTCGTCGTAAGTAAACAAACAAAGTATGTACATACATAGGTAATATTATACCTAACGGTAAATGTAATGGTCGGTAAAATTTTGTAGTTTAGGTAGTAAGACTAAGATGTAAGTAATAACATAAATCTCTGTATTACCTACTTCTTTTTTTTCTGTTATTTTCACATAAATATGTTTATGTACTCACTTTGGTCCTCGTCGCCACATGTACTGTCCTGTATTTCGCTCTTATTTCACGGCTCAACAACACTTCACCACTGAAACAACCGCTCCGAACAACCGCCCGATTGCGTCTCCCTTGTGACGTAAGCGCCTGAGACGATGTCAATACACTACAGCTCTGTATCTTTGTCAATTTTTATTGATTTGATAAATAAAAAAAAAGGGTACAATATATTTTACTAATCTAACCGTCGTCGTCGTCATCGTACCTACTAAATAGATTTTTTAGTCTTCAGCCCATTAATATTCAAATTACATTGTTTTTATCTACCAATATTAAATATCGTAGCTTATCTTAGAGACTTAATGGTTTCCGAACTAGGTACTAACTGAAAATATTATTCGTTTAAAAAGTTTGTGTTCTATTTTTATGTATCTTGCCTGTTGGATCCCTCCCCTTCAGTAAACAAATCTACCGAGTTTTAAAACTTATTCGAAACTTTACTGAAATTTACGTGATTTATCTTTTCAAATGACATTAGAAAATATACTAGGTGTTTCTAGACACTACGATTCCCTAATGTCTTTAAATATTTGAATAAACACTGTAAGGTTAAAGCTGCCAAATCCACTGCCATCACCACCGCGATGACAAAAGAAATGATGAGTAGATGAATTTGAAAGTTGCTTACATACACGAATAAAAATATACCTAATTAATAAGTAATACAATTTCTTTAACTTGTTTGTTATCTATGTTTGTTATCTTAACCAAAGCTAAGCTGACAAATATATGTGTTTTCTTCGTTAGGAATTTTAACTATGAAAATTATATTTTATTTAATATCTAAATACATGCTAGTACGCAAATTAATACATAATATAAACATTATTTAATATCTACAAGTCAACCATTGTTGGTTATTATTTATATACAATATGTATATAAAAAAAGAACCTGCAATGGTACATTAATAGAAGTAATTTATAAAAAATACCACTGTTAGGTATTATATCACAGATATAGATATACTTACTTAGATAGCACAAGTATCACGATCTGTATGAAAACTTGAAAACCAAGCGTGCCATTTTTTTAATACCATGTCATGCAATTCACCTAGATATAATTTTTACAAGGCGGACTACGAGATGCTTGTTAATGACTTAAGTGAAATTGATTGGATGGATGTATTTAAAACATGTAATAATGTTGACGAAATGGTAACACAATTTTATAACATTCTGCGAGCTATAATAGATAAGTCCGTACCAATGACAGTACCTAAAAGTCACAAATACCCCATTTGGTATTCCGGTGGCCTAATTAGGAGCCTTAAAGAAAAAAACCGAGTGAGAACTCGTTTTAAGAAATATAAAAACCCTATGGATAAAGTCACCCTTGATTTATTAAAAAGCAGAACAGAGCAGCAGATGCACCAATGTTACAAAAAATATTGTGAAAATCTCGAAAGAAATATTACTAAGAACCCAAAATATTTCTGGGCTTTTATAAAACATAAACGCAACTGTAGAGGTAGCATTCCATCCACTATGTATCTCAACGATGAAAAAGCTATTGATGCTATCCAAGTTAGTAACCTTTTTGCGAAACAAATTTCGTCCGTTTATAATAAAACCGCAGACTTACAGACCGCTGCTACCTCAACAAATAGCGTTTCTGTTAACAGCTCTCTCTTTTTCAATACCTTAATTTTACAAGAGTCAGATATTAGTCAAAAATTTAAAAAAAATGACCTCAATAAAGGTCCTGGTCCGGATGGTCTGCCACCTGTATTTTTGACTAGATGTGCTAAGCAATTATCTTTTCCATTATCAATGATATTTAACAAATCCCTCTGTACAGGACAATTCCCTAAATATTGGAAAACGGCTAAAATAGTCCCTATTCATAAAGACGGCCCCAAAAATATGATTAAAAACTACAGACCTATATCGATACTATCTATAATACCGAAGATATTTGAGTCATTGATTTATCCTCATTTATACAATTTAGCAAAATCGCATCTAATTGAACAACAACACGGTTTTATCCAAAAAAAATCCACAGCCACTAATCTTATAGCCTTTACAGATACTGTATCTTGCCATCTTGATCAGGGCACTCAAATAGATGTCATATATACAGACTTTAGCAAGGCCTTCGATAAGGTAGACCATGCTACATTGTTGTTAAAACTTGCTAGTCTAGGAGTCGGAGGATCCATGTTGGAATGGCTTGAATCGTATCTCAACAATCGTAGATCTTACGTCGTAGTGAATGGTGCTCAATCTTCTTCATTTGTTGTTACTTCAGGCGTCCCGCAGGGCTCGCACTTGGGGCCACTTTTGTTTCTTATTCTTATAAATTCCATCTCCGAATGCTTCCATCATACGTCTTTTTATTTGTTTGCCGATGACCTTAAAATTCTGAAACCTATTAAAAACTTGGAGGATAGTCCACTAGTTCAAGATGATATCAATCGACTGATTAGATGGTGCGAGCTTAATAAAATGTTTTTAAACGCCGACAAATGTTATCATTTATCTTTCACCAGAAAAAAAATTAAAATCCAAACATCTTATACCATAAATGGTCGCACACTTAATCGAGTCGGATGTGCACGCGATTTAGGAGTTATAATGGACAGTGGACTATCCTTCAATGCACATCTAGATAAAATTATAGTTAATGCGTGCAAAATATGTGGCTTTATAGCTAGAAATAGTAGACAGTTTCTAAATCCAAAAACTAAAATTATTTTGTTTAATTCATTAGTTCGCAGTATATTAGAATATTGCTCACAAGTTTGGTCTCCACATTATGAGGTGCACAAAAAACGACTGGAAAGAATTCAAAAGAGATTCCTTAATCATCTTGCATATAATATGAAATTACATCGTTCGCTGAATTCGTACAATGCTCGTCTTAGACATTTCCAATTAATTTCGCTAAGCGATAGACGTAAGCTTTTGGACCTATTATTTTTATATAACATTATGAATAATAATATAGATTGTCCTGAGTTAATCGCAAGAATCCATATCTCAGCCCCAAGCAAATTACCGCGCCCAAGTGTCTACAAGCTGTTCAGTTTACATAGATATAAAACTAACTTAGGTCTTAACGCACCTTTGACAAGGATGGCTAAGTTATATAACGATCTCTCTCGATTATTAAAATTAGACATTTTTAGCGACAGTAAGTTAGTACTTAAGAAGAAAGTTTCAGATTATTTCAGATCTAAGCTAGAAGAGGTTTGAAGTTGGGTACCTAGTCTATTCCATATCTTTGTAAAATTTATTTAGATTTTCTTTAATTGTAAATGTTTATGTTAATGTTTATGTTTTTGTTGATGTTTTAAATAATGTTTAAAACGGTACTAGTTATGTCCGTGTAAGATGTGGTTGCCTATAATTGAATGAGCACAAGGCATGTTTTTTTTTTGTAATCGTTAACTTAATAGATTTGTGTATCATTTGTTGGCAATCCAAATAATAAAAAAAAAAAAAAAAACCTATTATGACGTCATAAGCACTATTTAGTGAAATGATGGGAAAGACACCGCCGCGTAAGGCGGAGTCTTTGAATCGATTTGCGTACTCAATTTTGAATAAAGTTCGCCTTTGTATACCTATACCATTTCTCAATTACTATAAGAATACTATTTATTGCATGGATATACATTTATTGAGTAATTGTGTACAGTAAAGAATAATTAAGAATCGTTCAAATCGATTTATGTATCGATTTTATGACAGAGGAATGAGATAAACAGAGGAAAATAAAATTCCTGATCGGCTTATAAGGCAGTTAGGAATATATATTTTTTTCAAAATTGTTAGTTTTTCGTAATGTTGGTGTATACTTCGTCATACTGACTACTGTCGGTGACTGTTTTTGTTCTTCAACTGTCTAAAATAAATTTCTTGAGTTGTAATGTTGGTTGTTTTAAGCATATTATCTCGTTCATCATTGATTAGGTACATGGGGAAAGCTAAAAAAGTCACGAAACGGTACGATTATTTATTAAAATTGTCAACATAATAAGTACTTATATGATACAAATTTCATTCGTCTGTTTCCGAAGTCGATTCTCGAAAATCGATTTGTATTGCATATGGGTATCGCCGACCCGACTTTAATTTTGTTATTTTACTGTAAAGCGGTTCAATATAACCGTAAACCAGTAGGTACCATACACACATATATTTTTTAAATGATTGGACCACAGAACTATCAAAAGGTGCTGTGGTCCAACTTTTTTTAAAGTTGGACAACTGCCCCTTGTATAAACCCATGGTCCAACTAGTTGGACAGAGCAGTTGGACCACTGCCCCGCAATGACATGAACAGTGTACTAAGTATATCGTTACTCTTTTCAAAATAAAATTCTGAACCCACCTATAAATATTTGATAATGGTGACAGATCAAATTTCGTCTAGAAATGTACTTCTTCTGATTTTAAAATACTATCGACTATCTGTCACTTTTTGGTTGCTCAATCAATCTATGACGGAACAAAACTGTAACGTTTGACCTCAGAATAAGTATAAGCATAGAAACCAGGCTAATTTTGGGTTGAAGCAACAGCAAAAATCATCTTTTGGTCTCGCTCTAATTAATACATATTTTACATAAGAGCGAAAGAGTCAGTGACTATTTTAATAGCTTACATTGATGCAAGGTTGTCCACGCCAAATTTCAAGTGACCTCTTTTTTGACATTTGTGACTCCTTATTATACTGATGTGCATAAAAGTAGTAACTTGGCATATAAACGTCATACAAGGTGACTTCAACTGATTTTAGTCGCATTATTTATGTACATTGTTTACATTTGTGTATTCGCGGCAGAAGTGAATAATTTTTACGATATTGCGACGAAAATATATTAAATAACAATTATTTTAGGTATATTTTGCTGAGCATAACTAATAAAATGTCGTGTATTATTATGGATGCGTTTCACATTCGGGTAAGAAGGAAAATGATCCTGTTTGTGTAACATTTCATCGGTGAGTTTTTATCTTTATTATTTGGTAAATGTATGATATAAAGTCCCAAAATTCTATTTTTAATATGGAAATTTAAAGTTTAAACATGTAAAACATAGTTAAGATGGGATTTAAGCACTATTTACGTATATTCTCATTCGAAAAATCAAAAATGTTTTTAAGGTTATGTTTACCATAGTGTTGGATCGAAAGTATCGATAAATAGAATAAATGTTGAAAATCGATAAATAGAATAAATGTTGAATAATTTAATAAAAATAAAATAACGGTTACCGCCATTTTGATTTATTCTAAGGATAATAGTAGACATTCTTCTCTGTTAAGATTTTGCCACTTTAGCAGTAAGTTGGAAAAGTTGTCTAAATATATAGAGAATTTATAATGAGTTTATGTTTTAATGCAGATTTCCCCAGAATGAAAATTTTAAAAATGAATGGATACGACGCGTTGCTAGACAAGATTGGAAATTGAGTAAACACAGTCGAATTTGTTCAAATCATTTTACATCTAATTCATTTATGCCTAACACGAATGTTAAATGGAGGCGATTAAAACATAATGCTTTGCCGACATTACACTTGCCAATTTTAAATTCAAGGGTAAAATAATAGTACACTTGATAGAATTATTAGAATTGTAAATATATAAGTATGTACCTATATAAGATAACCGTAGTGACATACAATTGGTTGAGGATCGAAAATGCCCAAATACTATTTAAAAAATAATTATGTGTAGGTAGTCTGGGGTATAAATCTGGGGACCTTTTAATAAAAAAAATACACCATCAAAATAATTAAGTAGGTATGTTATCCTTATCGGCATACGCTTAGAATAGTTTTCATTATACTAGGTATAGTAGTAGCTAGTTTTAGTTAGATTTTTTTTATATGTACATATCAGTATTGTAGGTAACCGTAGTCATTTTAATAATATTTTCTATGATTGATTTTAATATGATTGATAAAATGATTTTATATTTTCGATTATGACGTACGCGAGCATTTGCTCATATCGCGTCTAGAGTAAGAATGAATAGAAAAATAATCTAAGCTATAGTTTTAACATTGTGATTCTGACAAGTTAAATAACTAAGCGCTGAATAAAAACATTTATGTCGTTTAAATAGTTTTTCTTATTTATATCTGTGTAACAGGGAACCCTTTGGGATCTTTTAACTAAATATACCTCATCTAAATATAATGTACCTTTTATTGTGCCGATGAGATATCTCTGTAAATCATAAGAGTTGTTATGAAACAAAAGCAGGTTAACGATAAAAAATTGAAATAAAACGAAATCTTTCATTATTAATATAGACCGATTATTAGTCAAATATGGTATTAAAAAATTATAAATTAACATTTAATTCAAATAAGTGATCGATTGATACTTGGATCGATTAATCTTTGAAATCGAGTTCTAGTTCTATCGATATATAAATTATCGACTATCGCATCCTTAAACTTGTGACGACCTACAAATTTACGAAAGGGGCGCCATATATGCATCCTTTTCTGGTATTTTATGAAGGTCATATGTAAGAACAGCGTAAAATAACCGTTTTTGGTTGCTTTTTAACCCTCCATCTATGTTAGTACTATATCAGTGCGTTTGACAGTTATAATAATTTGTATGGGAAAATAAAATAAGACTTTTTTTTAATATTCTCAGCTGTCAGTTGCGTTTTGTTATACCATTTTTAACAAATGAACCGCTGACTTTTATTTTGACTGAGTTGTTTTGTTATTTCATGTCAGTTGCGTTTTGTTATACCACGTTTTATGTCACGTCACACGGGAACGACGGGAACGGCATGAAAGTATCCTATGTCCTTCTCCCAGTGTTTAGCTACCTCCCTACCAATTTTCAGCCAAATCGGTTCAGCCGCTCTTGAGTTATAACTAACACGACTTTCTTTTATATATATAGATAGATTACTGAGGGTATTAGACTAAAAATGTCTAAAAATAATTGTTTTTTTAAATTATTTACGCATAATATTAATCACAAGATGACTCACCGATGGAAGGAAACGTTAACTTTACTTTCTCCTCGCATTTGTACAGTTTTTACAATTAATAACAGCACAATTTACCATTTTAATATTTTTAACTGACTACCTACTAGCGCTATACCCCGATGCAGACTGAGCGCGAAAGTGGCCACTTACGATTATTGTACGTAAGCTAGACACGCGAAGAAGTTGCTCTTGGGTTATCTAGGTACATCTAAATCCATGTTTTATACTGATATTATAAAGCTGTAGGCAGTGGTTTGTTTGTTTGCTTGGCTTGAACACGTTAATCTCAGGAGCCAAAGATCCGATTTGAAAAATTATTTCAATATTAGATACCTAATTTATCGAGGAAGGCTTAGATCAATAGGACTATCAATAGGACTATAGAGTCCTATTGATCTTATTGCTCTTAGCCTTCGTCCGCATAGGTGGACAACATCGCGAGCACAAGCTAGCTTTTAATATAACTAGATTTAAAGTCATGACATCGCAATGCCTGAGACTATACTGTGTCGTGAGAGTGACAGTCAAGATATAATCACAAGCCCCAAAGACCACAGTTCATGATAGCCCCAGGCCATGAGCCCTCCTGTTCCTTACCATCGCTTCAGTTGCATACCTACAGGAATATTTGTTTAAAACATTTCCGTTTATTTCACATGAATTATTTATGAATCCCTGTGAGCTATTCTTGGTAGTTATCTACTACGAATTACATATTATGTACACATAATTACGTTATGCAGTCAGTGCGTGTGTTTGTTTGTAAACGCACGATTAATGTTTATTTGTGTTTAAACAGAAATAGGTGTGTATCATCGCAAAGTTTATTCGTTTAGTCATATAAACTGGCTATCATCACATTATGAGCTCGATAGATAAATCCATCCCTAAGTAAACATCGCTACTAATTATGAATATACCAGAAACAAGAAAACACATCAAATAAATGTAGATACCTACTAAAGTAATAACATATATTATAAAGCAGTTTGAATTAATAAAATTATACATTTTATTTCAAAAGATCAAACTTTACTATTCCTCAATAACCAACCTACAAAAATTATTAGGCACTAGTGATTATTATTAGCTACTAGCTGACCCGGCAGACTTCGTACTGCCTCAATCGATAAATAAAAGACCTAAACATTTGTATAAAATAAACTGGCCCGGAGAGACTACGTTTATGCGGTGTCCTACATCTACCCTACCCCTACCCTACACCTACCCTACCCCTACCCTACCGATTTTTTTCTCGCCGTAAAAACCATCCTTGAACTTCAACGAACATTTAAAAATAAGAATTGGCCAAATTGGTTCAGGCGTTGTTGAGTTATGCGCTTACCAACACAGTTTGCGATTCATTTTTATATTATAGATATTACCAATAATAATATTAAATACAAAGAGAATATAATACAAATATATGGTAAAGATAAACCAAATAGGTACCTAGTTAACTGACGCCTAGTAAAAGAGCGTCAACACTTTCCCCGGGCCTAGTTAAATGTAACTAACTGCACCTGATTACAGTATTTTAGAGCCGTACGAGGAGATTTTCGAATATATAGGCAATTTGCATACGGATAGCATCTAAGTGTGAAACCTGGTTAGCATAAAGGCTTCGGAGGCCATAGAATTTACTTAGTTGCTAAACTTAAAAGTATTTATTATATTGACATACCTAATTATTTTCGTACCATTTAGTGTAGTAGATCGATGATTACATTTTTTTGTTGGTCTCATTCATTTAACGATTTCTTTAATTTAAATGCTTTTTACATGTCTAACTATAGATAAAGAAATATGAGAAACTTATATGGTAGATGCCAAAATCGGTTCACCCTTGTTTGGTATAACAACTTTTAGTCGAAAATCACTTCGGCTAATTTTAGTTACAATAAAGTCATTACGCATAATTATTCATTTGACCGAATAATTAATTGGTAGAATTTTATTTAGCATATTTATTTCTTTGAAACAATGTCATTTCACCGAATTTTCTAATGCACTAATTTTATTTAAACTAATTTCATTTGATGTAATGTTCATGTGGTATAACATGTATTTTTATCGAATATTCAATTGGCGTAATGTAGTGTAGAAAAGAAACGTTGAAACGTTGTGTTTGTTGTCAGTGCAATCCGACTCGGATAAGTTAGGTTAGAAGACTAAGGCGGGAGCGAAGCGAAGCGGAGCTCGGCGGAACAGATTTTTTATTCACAATTAAACCTAAAATAAACCTCATACGGCGTCTACTAACTAAGCTCGACGGAGCCCCGATTCGCGGGGCTCCTACTTCTAAATGGTTTAAAAAAAAAGGGATAAAATATAATGACCACCAAAAATATATACTTGACACCAGAAAAATAAAGTCTAAAATTGTAATAGTACTAGCTATTTTACTCACGACTGCACTTCAAATTGTATTCGAACACCAAATGTAGTTAATGATCACCAAATCTTAGCGAGCAAATTATTGCGCTATTTCTACCTTAATAAAATCAATGAAAAATGACAATCGGTTAGGTTAGGTTAGAGCTGCGGCCATAAAACGCCAGAACCGAATAGTAAATTAGTAAAACATTTAGGTACTTTTGGTGTTCATTTACTCCTTTTGGTGATCATTTACTACTTTTGGGTTAACAATGATTTATTTGGAGTCATTTTGCTTAAACACGATAGCGAAATGTTAAAACTTTGGTTACAATTTTACATTAAAATGCGGGTTTAATTTTGGTGATCATTTTTACTATATCTGATGGTAAGTTAATAAGCCAAAAAGAAACCACGAAGACTAAGGCGGGAGCGAAGCGAAGCGGAGCTCCCGCCTTAGTCTTCGTCGTAAAGTTCGTAAAGTCTTCTAACCTAACTTATCCGAGTCGGATTGCACTGACAACAAACACAACGTTTCTTTTCTACACTACATTACACCAATTGAATATTCGATAAAATAGGTACATGTTATACCACCTGAACATTACATCAAATGAACATTATACTCTTTAATCAATAGCGCAAATGTTGTTATCGCAAATAAATATTCGATGAAATGAAAATTATGTTAATCCATATTATACAAAGTGATTATTTTCTTAAATGTTGTTCGAATAAGTAACATTACATCAAAAGTTGTTATACCAAACAAGGGTGAACCGCCAAAATCACCTTTGTAAATTCTCTTTAAAAGTTGGTTACCTTTTTATGGACAAGCCTGGTTATTTTACATATTATATCTACGAACTAAATAGATACCATATACTAAACGTTAACAGAAAATAAGTGGGCGCATAAAACTGCGATTGAACAGAATAATAAATGTACACATAAAATCTTAATTAATGTTTAATTTTAGCGCAACCGCGACACCGAAGGGATGGAGTGTAATTACAAGCTTCAGGAACGAAAGAACCGTCACGGAATTCAGCAGCAAATTAAACGGAATTATATCCATTTATGCGGAATTGTCAGAATTCCAATCTATTTCGAGGTTAACGTCTTACAAGGAAATTGTCGAGAATTTGTCGTTCAGAATTCTATTACCAAATATTTGTTTCAAATTTTATCTTGTTTTGTTTTAGGATCATAAAATAAAATCTCAACTGTCTGTAGACAGTATATAGACAAATAATAATATAAAAGTAAAATAAAATTATTTAACCTTATGACTAAATACTATCACCCAAAGAAACGAATTAGGTTTCACCATGGCAAGGCGAGTTGTAGACCACAGTTCCATGTGAGGAATAAATAAATAAATATATTTAATATTTACAATCACTCATATCTCTCACTAATCTATACTTTATACTGGGTGACTTTTTGACCGTCTTGATAATAATATGGGATTATAGGATTTCGGTAATTAGAGTTTTGAAAATCTCATAAATTACTTAAAAGAAGTACACCTTCTATAGAGCGGGCATAATAATAAAGTAGGTATAATACCTAGGCCGCAATCACACATGAATGAAAAGAGTGAGCGAAATGACGTTACTACCTACTTACCTTTTTTACCATTACTTTAGAGTTACGATTTTCACTCTACGTTAGTAAAAAAAATTGATAAAATAGCTATGCCATAGACATCGATTTCATACACGACCTATATTTTCAAGACGGTAAAAAAGTCACCTAGTATGTACCAAATAATAATTTTATAAAGAAGGGAGATTGGATAATCCGTTAACATTGAATAGTCTCCAAAACTACTTGACCGATTTCAAAAACTCTTTGTCAATTTAAAATTTACGTCACCCAGGAGTAACATAAGCCATATTGAATTATTTATTACCCACGGGTAGAACTACGCGAGCGAAACTGCACGCGTAAGGTAGTGCTATTATAAATGAATTCCTTTCCGCAATTACTAGCAAACTAGATAGCTACGTGGGTACATGATACACGTTGTCAATGTAACATGAAGTAATTACAACGGTATACGTTGTTTGCTGGATGTCCATTTTCGGTAAGATGTAGAACAATAGAAGCGTGACCGTAGCCACCAACTGATTACCATCGATGTTTATAATAGACTAACATCTCATGAAAGAAAACTGCACCAAGTATAGGTCTCTACCTATTTTCGTAACTATTCGAGATCATTATATGTTATGCTTCTCAAAAGTATTCAGTCAGGTGCAACAGGATCTAAGAAGTATCTGTAACGAAACATGACGACTAGGACGCACCTAAGGAAGGCGCGATGAATAGTATACAATTTTCAAATTTGTTCGTTTATAAAAATAAAATTCTCAGTGTTTATATTACTAAAATCTACATGCCATTTTAAGTTTATAATCTTAAAATTGTAATTTATAATATTTTTTCAACAACCCGTTACGTCCACTACTAAACATGTGCTTGACATACCTTGGCAAGTCGTTGAGGGATATAGCCATAATCGCCGCACCTGTCAGGCGGATTGGTGATTGCAATAAGATAGTAACCTTGAGCTGATAGATGCTGCTGCCCATCTATAATGTATGATATGATAATATTGGCAGCAGAATTTCAGACCATTTTTCTGTTATGGGATCTCCGTCGACCGTCATGTCTATGTTCTAAACTTAGGCAACCCAAGAAATAAAACCGGAATATTATCTTTTATGTGAATTTTAAGTGGGTAAGCTCAGATAAGCAACATAATGTCAGTACAAGGAGGTGCCCACGGGTCGCGAACATAAATGATATCACCAAGTCTTAATGGGCTGCAAAGTGACATAATATGCATAAAATGTAATTAAAAAAATGCTAAACCTACTTAAACTTCGGTATTTATCTATAGTTAATTAGTGCAATAAGTAAACAAACGTGAAGTCTTCATAAAATTAACAGTTTCAGATAAATTATAATGGCTACGTACGACTCTCGTAAATAGTTAATGTAACCGAAGTTTATATTTATTACTTGTCAATGAATTACTATCTAAAATTGTATAGCCCTTTCTTAGGTTATACCTACTCGAAACAAGTAGCTTGTTTGTTACGAGTACCAAAACTCTGCATTATTTTTTTATTTATTTGTATACGTAGACTAGTTCCGTTTTATTAATAATAATATGTTTAATCACGACACAATAAAAACATTTTGTACACACTTATATGTTTACGAATTTAGTTATTAGATCAGTAATATTCGTAAATTGAATACATCACCAACGCCATCTGTCAAAGACAATATAAAGTTGTAAGTTCGAAAGACCATAATCGAGCTGCGTATGCGCAGTACTCATAATAATGAAGCATGTTTAGTTTTCAAACACTTGGTAGAGAGGGCGCTACTATGTTCAATCTCTAGCAAGAGTTAAATTGTTCACTTGTATTAAACGATTTTGTCCCTTACTATACCTAATAGAGATTGTATTCTTGTATGGGAACAAATGTCAATAGAATGTATGATTTTTAACAAAACATAAAAAATTGTTTGTCTGTCTTTTCAAGATAAGCTCAAAAACTACTGAACGGATATTCATGCGGTTTTTACCAAAACCGTAAATAACTGATGAGAAAGATTTACAATTTGGTTTATAAGGAATATCATTTGTCAAGATTTCGTGTAATTATGATTACCTACTACCCGTGCAAAGCCGAAAGGGGTCTCTATATTGTATAAAAATAAAGTAAAAATACTTTCATAAGTGTGATAAGAATAATATACAAGTAATGTTAAAGGACTTTGTTCAACCTTGGCATTATTCTAGATAATGATTTTAATTATATGCACGTACCATGACTAGCCATATTAATCCATGCGACTGCACAACACTTATTCTATGAATTATAATGTTATTACGTACCTTGCTCTCGCACGTCGTGTGACAGACATATTTACACACTGCAACAAACAGGAGACAATTAGCATATTGTTTACAATAAATTTTGTGGAAATAATAGGTAAGTATTTATAAACTCATATAGCAATTATTGTAATACAAGGACGACGACAAGCACGTTTTGACAAGAATATTATTATATTATTTATTGTTTAAGTAGTCAAATTTAAGATAAATGATAGCTGATGAATACATGGACTGCAGCTAGTGCCCATATAGTAGATGAATAGCACTAGCCCCCTCCTGCCAACCTTCTCCCCTTCGCCCCGTAAGGTCAAACGACCTTATTACCATTAGGAGCACAAACATTAATCAATAATGATTATTGCTGCTAGCTAGCTGCTACTTGACAGGGGAAGTCGAGCAGCAGCTCATAGAGCGTACTAACGCTATGCTCTACCTCTTCTACATGGGATGTTATTTCTTTTAATTATTTTTGTTTAAATCGAGTTGAAGACTAAAGACTTAATAACATAACCAAACTAAATTACCTATAAACTCAACAACGTACATAAAAATAAATTGGATTAGGATTGTGAAGATTTTTCTGTGCAAATGTTGAACAAAAATGATGATCAAAGTTTACGACATAGCATCGCTAACAACAATTTCACTTATTAAATTGATCAGTTAATACATATACAGATGTATAATACAGATATACAAATTACTATACTTGTAACGGATACGTACTTTAACAAACAAAAGTAAGTAGTTTAAATAAGAAACTTTTGAATTTGTCCATTATGACGACTTAACTACTAAGAGTAGAGGGGACGCATAAGTAATGTAACCACTCAAACGTCCGGGCCGAAATTATAGTAAATTCTCGTGCAAAATTACTTGAAAACGTATTTCGTATACAATTTTACAACATTTTTATTTTAGTTTTCTTTATATTTTATACCGATTCTTCGATAAACATTTTATGTTTCCAGTAATTCAGTAGCACTGGTGTTTGCTTTGCCACATTTATAACGATCCCTAGAATAGGATATAACCAATTTTGTATGCAGGAATCGTGGAAATGCTACGAAGCCGTGGGTTGTTAACTTGGCCTTAATGTTTGCAATAAAAACTCAAACACTTCGTTCGGTGCTTCATGTCAATCTCGACTTGAGGCAATTGAATTTCGGCATTTGATACTTAACACGTGACATTTGATTTAACACAAACTCTCGTCTATGACCTTTGAATGTCAGCTCGTCGAATATTGGTAATTTCTTACTCGCTCAATATAGGCTTAAAGGCTTTAACATAACGAACTGAATGGTTTTACTGATGAATAATAAATGGGGATTCCAATACAAGACTTTGAAGACAGATGAATAACTTAATAGTGTCAAAGACACTATTATATACATGCCATATATACAAAACGATGCCTTTTAAAACTCTTAAAATTATTGATCTATAATAAAAACTAACATTCAATTACTAACTAGCTACGTACTAGGTCGGTACATACCTACTTGTGCGACCTTTTGAGAGCCGGGACAACTTTAAGACACTTAAGTACTTATCGTGGGATTAAAATGTGTACTTACGTTATTATCATAACTATATATTTAGAGACATGGTTAACTATTATGACTAAACGTCATATTTCACATTTAGCATTAAATGGTATAAGAACCTTCTAGAATCTTCATATTTGAGAGGGATCGTTTTGTTCTGTATTGTCCAAAGTCTAGAACTCTAAATGTGACTTTTTATAGTATACATGCTGATAGGATTAGTATAACAACGTACCTCTACAACAGGATCCCTGGTTGTGCACGGGCTGGTGGCACCAGTGGCACGGTCGAGGCTTGCGGAATGACTTGCTGCGGAACGCATGAGCTTGACCTATGCCTTCCTTCTGTCAACAAAATCACAATATGGTTAGGAAGTTTATTTATATAGGTATAATAGATATAAATATTTAGTTATACTTATTTATTGATCCTAATTTAAAAGTATGTTTTATGTTTGTTTGTGTGAATTTAACTCTCTTTCATTTCGAAAGAGACTGATGGTTTACCTCATTACTCAAAAAAAATACAAGAAGCTTCGTTTTAACACCTAGTAAAATATAGATCCAAACGTGTAATAAATCCGACCAAATGGACGATGGCTAAGAAAACTATTCATAAATGAAACGTTTAATTATGTGTTTAAAAAGTTCTGGTACGAATTTGTGTATAGGTTCGACTACATTAAGAGCAAACTCATTCAAAGAGATAATCATCATCATCAGCTCATATAATGTCCAAGGAGTGTTTTTGCCATATTATTATAGTCACCACGTTTAGCGGGTTAGTAGCCGCAGTTGTGGTGCAACTCTATCCTTGGCATACGATAGTTAAAGTTGATGGTAGTCCCGCAACCAACCAGATTAAATTCGGATGCTTGTTCAAGCTATCCTCTTATCAAACGTATAAAATTGTGAAATATTAAAATCCGAACTTGGATATCGGGGAAACGAGTAGGTATCCGAAGTCAGAGACAGTTTGTCTGTAATATTCACATTTCTTTATTCTATTTTACATTTCTATTTCACTTGTGCTTACCCATATGGCTGTCTAACAACTTTATCGATGCGATAAAAAAATACGGTATCGCCTAATTACCAAACATTTTTCCAATAATGAACAAGAACAAATATTGTTCAAACGGATACAAGGGTACTAAACATTTAACACCACAGCGTGAAATAGAGGCATTTATGTATTCTTAAGCTCAAGGAGCATGCTGCGAGGATTTTATGACCGTTCGATCAATGACTGCCTAGCCCGTACCTGCGTACGGGGACGTACAATTGACGTGGATACATATAGCAATTCTAATGACTTTACGTTGCTTAGATAAAGGTAGTAGGTAGGTACATATGTTTATATGTAGTACGCATGGAGGGATCAAACATTTTTTTTTTAGAATGACTTACTTAGTTAGCCACTAGGCTTTTGCTACTTCACCGGGCATAAAGGCGAGCAGAACTCCAATATTAAAGGGAACGAACTAAATATCACATGGTTTATTGATAAAATTATAAATGAGATATTGTTGAGTTTTCATATTTGTTCCGCCTGAGTCATTATGAAAAAGTTGTTGTTTAGGTACGTTTATTTATTAGCGATATAGTATTTTTAACAATGAAATGTACCGCTGTGTAGCTTTATTTTATAAATTGGAACTCATCCCGAGGACGTATGGTAATAGTTAGTTAATAGTGTACTGTGTGTAAACAGTAATTGTGGTAATAGTTTGTTTTAGTAAGTACAGATAATTGTAGGACTTTAAAAAAGACATTTTACACATCGTATAAGGGGCCGTTCAAGTATTACGTAAGCACTATGGGGGGGCGGGGGGGTCTTTGCTTTGCTTATTTTGGATGACATGGGGGGTAGGGGAGTCTAGATGATGATTACGTCATCGGTAGTTATTTACTTTTTTACACGAATGGCAACCCTCACATTGTCTTTGCTTGAAAACGAAACGCATTTTCGGGATTCCCGCAAATAATGCATAAGTTTAGGCACTCGCTTTAGAACCGAGTAGGGGAATTACCGCGCGTTATTCACTTGTCTAAATTTCCTCTGTCAGTGTATTGTTTCGTTTGGATACTATAGCGAGTAGACGTATTGTAAGCATAGCAAAGCAAGTTAACATTTGTGTTACCGTTGATTCCATTAGCCAAAGTTTAATGTTTAAATAAGATGTCGTTTCAAATAGACAAATCCAAGTTATACCAAAAACTGTTTGAAAGTTTTAAAAAATCTCATACAAGTACGAAAGTACAAAATGTACAAAAGTTAGTTAATTGAAAAATGTTTACGTAAGCATGGGGGAGGGGGTAAGAGCTTTGCTTACTTTTGCTGACAAGGGGGATGGGGGGGTAAATAATTGTAATAAATCTGCTTACGTAATACTTGAACGGCCCCTAATATAAAAAAAAAAATTTTCTTCTCATACTTTGGCACGATTTTAATCAATTTCTAATACACGTCAATAATAAACATTAACTAAACGTCAGTGTACACTGTGATTTTATAGCTTTCTTACCATTATTTATTAGTCTCACTAAGCCCATTCAAAGTAGGATTTTCTCTATTTACTAAGCAACACACACCGTAAACTCGTTGACAGGACAATGCGTGAGTAAATAATTAATTTCTATTCAATCTATCTCCAAACCATGCTTGTCGTCTGTTTTCAATTTGCATTCAATAATACGAGGGGCCATGATCTTTATCTTAAGCCCTGACATGTTTTACACTCGTTAGCAAATTGTAACTGTCACCTATAAATCAGATCTTATAATATCAACATCTGTGTGAAGGATATTTGTAATTTACTCTAAGTGTACTTAAACTAAATCCGCATGCTACGCGTCTTGGTTCAACACAGTCTTTGTATGGGGTCAGAGTGCTTGAGCTGACGTCACGTTCGCTTTCTGCGCAGACGGCGACGGCTGGCTACCGCATCGCTGCCGGGGCGCCACATTTGCAGGCCACATGATAGATAGACGTGGGTACTTTAAATCGGTGTTGGAAATAAATCACTCCTTTGTGTAATCGACCAGAACAACGAGCAGAACACTCTCAAGTGCTTTTAAAGCAATACTACTTGCTTCTAAGTATTGATACGATTTTATTATGAAATTGCTAAATGTATCTTCCTACTTTGTATTGTTATTTATGTTTTCTCCTTATGTTTTAGTTGTAGAGAGATAATCCAACCTTATGATATAAAACAGGAGTTTAAAAAAATATATGTATGTACCTACTTAGTAAAAGTAGATATACCTACAGTCTTAAATACTTTAGAAATTACTACCTTGTCACTGCCTATGTATATTTATTACCCCTGCCTAAGTATAATTTATAATAACCTTATTCCGTCACATCGTAAACATTTGAGGGAGCTTCAGTAAGAAGACACTTATCTAGCATCAGTACTAAATCTCTTGTTACTTCTCATCCATACACAACGGCACACCTGGTAGACGAGCCAAAAATGTGTCGGTCGACACGTGCGAGCTAAGCACCTGCTTAAAATTGCAGCCTGTGAAATGTGCTCTCAATGCAGTGCGCATCCGTGCGCCCACAGCGTGCGTGCCCCGTGCCAAACGAATCTCGACAAAAAAGGATCCACAAAAGCTACAATAGCTCAATAGATACAACATACTGACACAAATCCAACAATACAAGCATTACACGCGGCCCATTAACTAACTGAATCAAATTACATTGAACAGCTGTAGATGCGCTTGCAATTCAAATAGGTACCCATCCTCCGTACGGAATAGACGACAGAGATACCGATAGTCTTTCGATCCCAAATACATAAGTAGGTGTCGGCAGCGTGCACGCTACCACTAGACGAACCCAAGTTCTCGGAAGTGCTCGTCACAAAGTAATTTTATTCGCTATATCTTCGCAGAGGCCCTTTCGGTAGTCACATGTTGATGGTATTCGCATTCGCCTTTCATTCATGTCACCTCTAGTTTTTAATTGGAACAGTACAAATTAATTGAGCCAAATACACAATAAACAGAATTATCAAATGTAATAGAATATGCTCAACATTTTAAATTTTATTGCTCAATACAAATACAAAATAGTTTTTAATTAATATACCTAATTATTATATTTTTACGTATTTATACGTACATTCGTATTTTAACCACCAATACAGTACAAAAGTAATGTTTTGAAGTCTTGAAAATAGACTTTGCAGTATTGACAATGCTATAATTTTTGGTTTCCCTTCAATACTTATAATAACAAACTTTTTATATCCTTTTGGGGTTTGAATTATTTCTTCCGACCATCTTTGAGAAATCTAAGCCCAGCCTGTGTAGAAAAAATAACAAAAATGTGGTCGGGGTAGATCCTTTCGGTTTCTTCTAATCCTCGTAACAATGTTAGTAATTCGACGCTGTCTAACTTTGATTAATAAGTATCTCTCTTCTTTTAGATTGTTTATATCGTTGAAATGTTGTGTATTACATCTAACGTAACTTCAACTTCCAAAGGTTTTAATATCGTAAGTAATTTAATACTACAAATAATTGAAAGTATGGTCCAACTGATTGTGAAATGTGGTTTCGTAGAATTTTATAAATGAAGTTTCTTATGTGTAACACTAACACTGACCTTCCGTCAGAAATACTAAAGATCGAAGCCGCCTTAGAAGTAAACAAAGGGCCTCGTGTCCGAATGATAAATCAAACAAAATGCCCAACAAAGGCGCCCTTTTGATTAAACTCCATTGTTTTTAATGAATAACTGTTTCATGTACGATTGATAAACTAGACCCAAAGTAAACGGTTTCATTCTTTTGAAAATTTACATAGATATCTGTGCTAGTTGATTAAAGACTGGTTAAGCGAGCTTGCTTTGTTGTTTATTAGGTACCTACTGTCACCCGATATACAAATGTGCATACCTCATTGATCATGCATTCTTGAACACATAAATATTTGAGTTTATAGTAGGTAATTATATAAATAATTTCTTTCCTGATAGAAAAGTAAATAACAAAACGTTTTTGTAATTTTAAAGTATTTGTACTCACAATTGTAAATTTGAGATTAATTTTAATACGAATATTTTATTATAAATGCATAGTTTCTTATTATAAAAGTTCTCGAATGAAAACCGCGGATCGGCAAACGTAGCATTAAACTTCATCCAACTATAATATGGACGGATGTCCTGAAGGCCACGGGATCAAAACAGATATACCCGAAGATCTATGAGGGAGACCTATGTCCAGCAGTGGACGTCGAACGTATCTAAAAGTTTGAAGGAGATATCGATTATAGATTCCAGTGTAAAGAAAAACCAACTCTGTTTTATGCAGCACTGAAATAAGTAAATTAAATTGTAATAAAAAGTCTGTTAAAAAAAGATTCCTGTATATTATGAAGGAGCTCTGGTGTGACCAACTAGATGGTTAAACCTGTTTAGATTAAAATCGTTTACACTCCCGTATAGAGTTGATAACAAAGTTATTGCCGTATATGCTCTGCTGTTGTTCCATATTCACTTTTATCTGTTTACAAAGCTACACTTTCGTAAGCTGTGCACGTGCTAACTTTGGTCAAATTACCCAGTAACAGAGCCGTTTCGTCGGGAAGCGAAACGTTGTTCATTGCGACTTTCCCAACTTCGATTTCCTCGAAAATGTAGGCACCTCAACAATATTTGGGTAAGCAGCCATCTGTCGAATGAGCGGTGCTTTCTCGAGGACTTGTACGTGACATCCGTTCAATATCGAGGCATTATAAGCGATACAAAATTGTTTCACGCGTCAGAAACTCGGCGGTGTCACTTGCCAGCGGTGAGGCGACTGAACCTCATATTAACATACTGTTTCTAGTTACTTACTTGTATGCATTAACTCCATGTTCGTGTACGCAATATTATATGCGTTTAATCGATTATAAACTCATTAAATCGATAAAGCGGGAAATGACATCATATAACGTCGATAGCGCACATAAATTGACTGACAAAACTTAATATGAAATGTGTTAATTATAAGAATTCTTGTTATTATGGAAGTGCTAATTTCGTATTCATGGGCGTTCGATTTATAAGGAAACATAACAGTAATCGATAGAATATAATCTGGGTATACAGTCAAATACAGTGTATCTATACACAGAAAATTAAAATTAAATTCTGTATTCGTTCTTTCTACTTATAAATAACGAAAGAATTGGCTACATATAGGGATATACTTATGTGTAGTACTCCTCTCGAACAGACTCGATAGCAGGAAGTTACCTACATATTTCTTAGGAGTACTGTTAAATAAAATGAAAAGTAGTCGTAAGTTACACTGGAATCTATTGAAGAACGGAAATTCAATAAAGTTCCGAACGCAATCAGAGTTGGTAGTCTACGAAACGTTGCCATAGGAGCGTCTTGATATCTAGATTTTGTTAGGTAGGTACCTACCTACTTGAGAAACAAAACCAAAATAGTTTTTTATTTTGTGTTTGGTAGATAGCAGATACTTACGTCATAGTGCTTAAATTAAAAAAGTTATTATAACAATTATCTTAATTTACTCTCATAATATCCATAAAGTTTATAATGCAATCACAAAATAAATTTAATACAAATTCCAATCAATACGCTACATTTATTTTTATAGCCCGGTGTGCACGTTATCTTTATTGCTTAGTTATTGGTGTGCATGTTCTGGTACTGTGATAACGAATAATATACCTACTAGCTCCATGATTTCATACCACCGACCATCAAACTTACTCAGTATTACTCTGGAATTAAGACTTGCCAACTTTATTAGACTAAAATCGTGTGAAAATGTTTCTAAAGATGAAATCTATATGTACACGAATCACTAAAACTTAAAGTAGGTAATTTGCAAACTAATTAAAACAATGCAATCAGATGTTCAGGATAATTATTTTAGATTCGCTTTGGACTCATTAAATATAACAAGCTATTTGCAATGACTGATGATAAAATTGGAAATATACCGAATTAATATAAAATTTAAATGGTAAACTCAATTATTTCGACATTATATTGAATCTACCCGCGCGAGATTTCACCCTCTTAGCCCCCTTCCCGAAGGAACTTCATCATGAAATACTCATACGTTACAATAATTGTATAACGTCGTTTTCTAATCATGAAAAAAAAATTGCAATCGGTCCTGTAGTGACAAGGCCATGAATGAAAACATATGTTCTCATTCATGGCCCTTCAAATCTTTGCTCTTTATAATAATAGAATAGACAAAAATAAGTAAAGTTAAAAATTATATTATATACATGTACGTGTAGGTGGGTAAAGATGGATAAAGATTAGCTATAGGTATTACACATTTAAATAACAGGTATTTTTTTTTTGGTAATTTGATCTATTAATACCGCGCGCATATTTTTTATGTATAATATATTATGCAATAAATAAATATAACTTCATATGGTATAACATGTTTTTGTTGCTGGTAAAAACATCCACAAATTTTCTTTAAGCTATAAAAACCGTAGTCGATTTCCAAGGAGACAGAGCCAATAGTAGGTTTAGAAACGGTTTAAACAATAGCGGCCGCTCGGTCACTGACTTTAATTAATTACAAGTACCAATTAAAGTAGAACGGACCCTTTTAAACATTTATACAGCGGATCACTGCACGGATAAAATTCCTTGGAATGATACTAATTGTGGGGATACATCTACATTCCTTGAATGAACCGATACATCCAAATTACCTTTTATACCTAAAACAGTCTAGGTAAGTCTAAACTAATGTAACTGACTGAGCAAGAAAATAAAAAAAGCATAGGCCAAAATTCAGCTAAATATTAATGAACACACATGTAAAAGTCCAATATCCATATAAGATCCTAATCCAGTTCAGTGAGTAGGTAGAAACACATACCAATCCACCTCCACGTTATTTCATACAACCTAGGTTCAAGAAGCTATCAAAGACATAGGCACCCGATTGCTAATCTCAAATTTGCAAACAGTAGTTCTACAGAAATGGTAGCCAATTATGTAGGTAACATTTAATGTTAGTTTTGTATATAAATCACTGTCAAATAGTATTCCAAATTTTGAATTTTAATCAGTAGTGATGTCAGAGGCTTTGTCACTGGTACATATTATTATGCATATAATGGTTAGAAAATATATATGTATTATAAAGTAAAATTCATCAACGCCGAGGCAAAACTACTGCAAAGCTATTGTGTATGTGATATTTGGACCGTGTGGCTTTCTTTTTTGTCGTATAAGGTCCACTAAGAAAGGATTTTGTAAAATTCAACGCCTTAGAGGTTGAAAAAGTGGGTAATTTAATTATAAAGCTCCTACGGGAACGGGAGCTACGCGGGTGAAACCGCGCGCGGGAAGCTGGTTTATGCATATAATATTCCATTTGCTAATCGACCGAAACGATCTATTGGGTATAGATTAACCTTTAGCCTACAATTATTGGCTACCTTGTAGCTTGGTTATTGTTTGAGCGTCGTATCTATTGGCTAAATGCAGGGCTTGGGAACTCGCAAAATTATACTTTAAGCAATTGTAGTTGCACTTGCACCTCGTCGCCTATCTTGGTATTGCTGCTCAAAAGACTATTGTAGGATCATTTTTCAGCCTTTGTATGAAGGTTACAAACTATGCGTTTGTCAAATTTCACGTATAGCAATAAACTTCCATTCATGAATATGTATATTCATTATACATCCTCACATAGCTTGGGTTTGTAATATTAGTAGGATCGATAAAGGATATGATAAAAAATCGAGATGAATGAAAGTCGGCTACCAGCTAGTTTTTGTCGTGTATTCATTTATTTCCAAGGTGATTTAGTAAGGGGTGGATTATCTCATAACTATAACAATATTTTGAGTATCCTTTTAACTTTCTAAAAGCAATGCTTTCAATGGTTATTAAGTGTTTAAAAAAATGTCGAACCTATATTTATTTAAACGTAGGTATAGACTTAGGAATCTAATTTTAAAACGTAGAGGTACGATGTACCTACGTCATATTTGTAACACAATATAAACTATACTACCCGGATAGCGTACTTGGTTGGTTGTTAAAAAAATCATAATGATGTTCAATATGTCTCTTAATCTCGAATGTAGAGTTAAATCAATTGCTTACATTTGATCTTAATGTTAAGTACCTATACATTCTGATAATAAAGTATATTACTAATTACAGAATAGCGTTCCTAAGTCAATAGCAATGATTTAATACGTATGTAGACTAACGTGCCAAAAATAGGTAGATACCTATCACTTATCTATGAAGGCGAGTCGGCTGGTACTGACGTCGTGGTGGCAAAATTTGAGACATTAATCGAGAGCAGAGTGGCGCAGTGGAAGCGTGCTGGGCCCATAACCCAGAGGTCCGTGGATCGAAACCACGCTCTGCTATAATATTTTTGTGATTCATATTTCATTTTAGATAACGTTTACAAATTATGAATAAAGACTGATGGTTGCGTGATCATCTACTATATTGCCCTATTTCAAAATTATCGCATGAGGAAGCCAACCGGTTATAAACTAATATTGTCTTCTCGCCCCCATGAGTGATGGTGATGACCAGCCACACCCTTACTTTACAGTTTATATAAGGGACGGACCCTCACCTATCACAGAGGGTGGTTAAGTAATAGCTCACGGCAAAGGTAAAAATAATGTCAGTATCTTTTCAAATTTTATAACTAGAAAACAACAGTCGTAATAATGAAGATAAACTATTGAACTATTTTATCAGAACAGGCGTTCTACGAACAGTAATAATATGTAAGTTTAAATGCAACAGTATGCGTGCAAGCATCACTGCTTAAAACAGAAATATTATTTAATTACGTAAATAACAAATACATAACGATTAACAGGCTGAATTTATCTATAACTAGGTATATCATGTACAAAAATATATCTGAGAGAATTATTTAAATAATGACGTCACTTCTAGGTACAATTTTACCTAATAGTGACGTCACAAGCCCCCCATCCTGAACTTAATAGTTTGTTTTTTATGTGTATCGTCAATTTTTATTGATTTGATAAATAAAAAAACACGTGTCCAATATTTTTTGAAGGTAATCTAACTGACGGACTAAATAGTTTTTTTTAGTCTTTATGCCCATTGTAGGCGTGAGTCCGTAGGTATTTTACTTCTTTTTAATTAGAAATAAATTATTCATTTGTAAATAAGCACAGACAATATATTGCTTCGACAAAAATACACAATTAATACATGTACCGTAGCTACATTCTAGAAAATGACACTTGCCTTAGCTAATTAATTACGATATTAAACAACTTTTATAAAATAATAGAGAACTGATCGTGCAAAAAGTCATTTTTGGGCACACCCATCACTTAAAATTTCACCTAATAGATACCTATTATTTTATATGCGGCCTACATTTTCTTAATCGAATATAAATAAGTTAAGTATTACAGTATATAATTACAGTAATGATAACCATTCTGTGAAATGATCAAGTAGATATCAGCTTTACGTGTATATTGTATTATTAGACTAACATATACCCGACTCAAATAGAGTTTTGTTGCTACGTGCAGATTCCCCAAAAAAAAACTAGGTATATTATCAAGCTCTTTTACCATAATAATATAATTGCCTTTAAACGAAAAAAACAGCTTTAAAAACTATAAACTGTAGACAAGCGGTATAGGTACCGGACGTACAATAATAATTAAGAAAATAGTGAAACGCGTGAAATGAAAATTAAAAATAAGAAAACAAAACAAAAGAGAACCGTCCGCCCCGACCGCGAACATAGTTTCTTTTTTTTGTATATTTTGTAGTTAATTAAACAATTATTACCAGCCATAATCCTATATAATATACAGACCAATACTTGATTATCACCTGGACCTTACTTCTATTTGAAGCATAAAAATAATAACCGAACAAAGCAGCTACCATAAAACAAATCAACTATAGAACTAGCGATTTAAAAACATAACTCATTATTTTATAAGCCACTTTCCAAATTATCATTAGTGTTTTATTTCCTATACTTGTATAAGTTATGATTTTTATGAAGTTGTACAAGTTTAAAAACTTGAAACATAAATTAATGAGAACCATTTTATTGCTTCATTAATTATTTACGGTATGACTTTACCGTTTATTTTTTACTGGCTTCTGACATGGTTTAATCCATATTGTAAAATATCCCACGCGTAAAATATACCAGGAAAAAGGGCTTGCAACTTTACATAATATATATCGTTTAAAAGACTACAGCATTAATTGATACCCGAATCAATTAAAAGCACATTCTACTAATTTATATATTAAGTAGATAAGAAATATCTATGTCGGTGCTTAAAATACGACCTTATTTACAGAAAAATATAGGTAAAGTTAAATAGGTACTCCTGAGTAAATAACGAAGACGTATGCTAGGATTTTGTACTTTGCCAGTGGAAGTTAGTATACCTACACAACACACTTTTTTTTTGCCCGGGCGGAAATGCGCTTACGCATTCTTACCGCCGCCGCGCGCCGCGCCCGCTGCAGCGTATTCGCGCGCTGGCGATGGGATATGTGGGACTCCCCCTCTCCATAGCGTGGTATGCTACAGTCATACCACGAGGAGAGGACCCTACACCGCTAAAACCCCCCGGACACTCCTTCCATCCGCCGTTAGCGGGGGCCGGGTACGATACACTACACACCTCCATGAGAATCAAAAAAATATTTAAGTCTTATTTGGTAGTATGAGTACAAAATACGTCAGTTGATCGGCAAGATTTTGGAAGGGAACTTATTTTGCAATTTTTAGAGATTTTGCAAGATTTCTTTAGAGGATAGCTTTGATTACCTACATACTGATAACCTTTAACCTTATTTAATCGTAGATGTCAGGGTGGAATTTTAAATTCCATTATACTTAATTATTTGTTACCTTTTGTTGCTAACCTGTTATGTGTGCATGTTCTGAATAACTATTTTTCTATTCCTATTGGTTCCTATGATCCTAACAAAGCGCCTTGAGAAAGTCTGGGTAAAACTAAATTAAATTTCTTTCTAGGGAAAGTCTAGGTAAAGCTCTATGTGTCATTCATGAAAATAGTGCTAACAGAAATAAAGTTTAACGATGGAACAAATAACTCAAATGGCCTTATTGACTGGTGAGCGGTGAGTAATACTGATGCGTGGGTACCGAGGGTCTGCAAACGAACCATTAATGTAATTTGATTATGCAGTAGGAATATACGGGTATATGGTTACACCGCACGATTTCAGTGGAATGTACTTTGGATTACACGCGCACATTGCCCACAAGTTAAAACGACGCCGTCTCACTGACTGCTTTTTTTTTTAATTTCTCTATTTGTAATAAAGTACCGAGTTGTTATTTTAACCGCGGCGGAGCTTTTGACTGATGGCGGAACTGAGACAAGATCTAAGACAGTTTTTGATTTCACCCGCTTGGTTTACGTCACGCTTATCACGAGTTTATCTGGAACGATGGTAAGTACCTAATTACTTAGAAGTTGAAATGATGAAAAAAACCGAGTAAAGAATGTAGGTATGTAAGTAAGTATTTTTGTCGGATTAAGAGTTTTTTTCTGTTCTTGGCTAAATCTATACTAATATATAAAGATAAAGAGTTTGTTGGCTTGAAAGCGATAATCTCAGAAAATATTGGTCCGATTAAAATAATATATTAGTGTTACATAGTCAATTTATCGAGGAAGGTTATAGGCTATTTTTTATTATGAAGATCCCATGGGAACAGAAGCTACGTGGGTGACAGCTTCCCGAGCGCGGTTTCTCCGATATAGCTTACTATTCTAGCAGGGGTGGCCAACCGGTCGATCGCGATCGACTGGTCGATCCCGGCAGCTATTACAGGCGATCAACTTCTATAATAAAAAGTTATATTTTAGTCCATTTTAGTCTATAAATACGTGCCACAGATGCACTATGATGGTGTTCGTCGTATAATACTCTGAAAATATACCTACTTTTCATTCCATTGAGTTATACGACACGCGGTTCAACATTATGTATGCGATTGATCGATCGCACACTGTAAACAGTCGATCTTATGGTCTTATTAAGTTGGCCACCCCTCTTGGATACATGCGTATTCGTACTGTATTCGTACACACACTGCAATATTAATAAAAATCGGAACAATAGTTCCTGAAATTACCTCGTTCAAGCAAACAAACAAACTCTTCAGCTTGATAATATTACTACAGATTCAGAGATAGGTTCAAAACTAACCCGTTTGTCAGTTTTGTCACCCTAACAAAACAACATAGTATATCTTAACTGCGTCAAAATGGAATTGAACATTATTGTTGGTATAACACTCGGACTTACTCCGAGAGACCACCCGTGTCGCGTGTAATAAAGAAACCTCTTACTTCTCATATTTGTAGCACTGAGTATGTATTACAAGGAAGTGGACTACATGTGCCAGCTATGTAAGTAGTTGTATGGTGTTTCCTTAGTTGCGAAAAAAATGCCTTCTGTACATACACCGCATTTTTTGTGGTTGATAATTATTGGCAGTACGATTTGCCATTAGTATTACTATCGTAAGGTAACAATAACATTTTAAAATATATATGTCTTTTAAAAACAGTGGCCCTCAAGGGGACATCAAAGATAAATGTACCTATCATGGCAAAATTAACTCTAGTGCCTTGTAATAACAGTAAATGTAGGTTGTACGAACCGTCGCCCCTAATACATTCGAAGTCATTTCAATGTGTAATTTTTAATAATATTGAAAAAGTATATGAATAGATCGATTGTACTACCAAAATTAAATCGCTGAGTCGGTAGTACAGACGCAGAATTTGGATAAAATTCAAATTTAGAGGGATATTTTCACAAATTAATAAATTATACGATACGATACGTGCATACCTTAAAGTATACCTACATACTACTGTTCGAGCCCGCATTTCAGTGAGGTCCGTTGTGTCGATTGTAAGCAAGTACAATAAATTCTTCAGTTTCTTTTATGTTGATTCCGAGAGTCACTTTTGCAACTCGGTACTCAGTATGAGCATCATCATTCATCATCATACTTCATCACAATTTTCACAAGAGATGTTAAATATAGCACGCTAATTTATTAAAACGATTATTTTTTGGTTATGACACCACGGTATTGTTCATACTCTGTAAGGCACCCTCTATAACTTATACACTACACTCTATGGTGCATATCATCCGAGATATGCACGTATCGGTTCAAGTGACTTCGTATTTCGTGCCAGCTCCCTGGTCACCTCTAACCCGACTTGACATTTGTCGCTAATAAATTTGTGAGCGTATATTAATGAACATGACTATGTAATTAAATTTTAGGAGTTTAATCAATGAGTTTCGTAACATTTGATGAATTAGTTTAACTAGGTTGATAGTGTTTGTGTAAAATAATACACAGATTCATTGTCAATTTTATGATTGATATATTTAACTAAAGATAATTAGAAAAATTAGATTATAAATAAACATTGGGGGGGGGGGGGGGGTTGGAAATTGGGGGTGTCTTTTGCTCAGCAGTAGAACAGTACAGGCTAAGGAGAAACAAAAAAAATATTTGAGTGTCACGATTTATCTTCTAAGTAATGAAAAGAAAGGAAGTCTTTTTTTATAAGTATATGACTTATTTATTTTCCCGCGCGCTGATTTCCCCGTGTAGCTCCCGTTCCCGTGCGAAGTTCATAATAAAATATAACATGTGCAAAGTAAATTGCCCATGTTACTCCTGAACAGCGTAGCATTCTAATGGTGAAAGAATTGTTGTTACAGAGCCTTTTCAATACAAACAAACAATCAAATCTTTCCTCTTTATATTATTTACTAGCGGCCCACCCCGGCTTCGCACTACAAACAAACATACAAAAATACAAACTTTTTCCCTTTAAAATAATAATATAGATATTAGTGTAGATAAATAGTTATCACCGCTTGCTAACCAATTTATACTCTTCTTTCTGTCCCATTCTCTCTAGATCAAATTGAATACATTCAAAAATAGTTACGTAATCAACATTCTATTAGTCTTCGTTAAAAAATACTTACCACAATCAACTTCAATTAAATTAAATCTTCACATATACGGGTTAAATAATAATAACTCTAAAATTATCTTCCTCTTATTAAAGGTAATTTTATTCTGTGCTTTATTATATATGGCTCATTTAATAACGAGTTAAATAAGCAAAAGATGGATATCTTACCAGAAAGTATAAAGAACATGATTATAATTTATTTCCCTAATAAAGTTTATGGTTTGTCCTGTAAATGAGCACACGTCGTGTGCCAGAGGCTGTTGCGGCTTTGTTTGTTAA
This sequence comes from Nycteola revayana, assembly GCA_947037095.2. Lineage (NCBI taxonomy): Eukaryota > Metazoa > Arthropoda > Insecta > Lepidoptera > Nolidae > Nycteola > Nycteola revayana. Next base: position 13,597,856 of record OX344846.2, on the reverse strand, counting down.
GTGTTGAAACTGCGATATGACATCATATAGACACAGTAATACAGTTCACACTCAGCTGACTTGCGCAACACCTTGATTACCGAAACCGTACATTAACGCCATATAGAATTCTCAACCATTTATTTTTAACTTCGTTTGTTCAGCATGTAACTACGAAACAGACAATTACACTGTAAAAGAATGGTTGGTGGTGTTCCTCGTCAGAGAAGGAAGATCTTCGTCGCCGGGCGAGGTGGTATGCCCGGAGGCCGTCGGCCTTTTGTTGATATTCAAAATTTGTATATTATTATGTTCTAATTGGCTTGAGAACATGTATTGCGCGATACAGGTTAGATGGGATGCTAGGTGCTAGATGGCGCTGCTAGTTATGTTGTAGTTTTGTGCGGCTACTGTCGATGGCGCTACAACACCATAGGTATATTATATGTTAATAAGCTTAACTAGGCTCTAATAAATACCTACAAACTTACAAAGTTCAAACTGTGGTTCAAACCCTGCTTCAATAATTTAACGTAATTAGTTTTGGTACGAACCTTATAGTCTAAACACTGCCTGACCTTTTTCAGTAAATAAAACCAGAGGTCCGTTTTAGGCGACTCAAATGACGCTGTTAGCCAAAAATAAAATTACTCCTACAGTCATTAAGGCATTACCATGTATGTTAGATCTAAATTGTGAGTTGTTTTCATACTAAGTACCTATATAAACTTTAACTACAACAAGCGACACAGAACATTCAACAGACATCATGGTACTTGCGCAGTGACAACTTAATTAATGGTAAGTGAAGGTGTAAGCGAGAGAAGAGCTACGACGAACTTTTTATCTACAGAATTTCTGGATGAGGGGTAGAAATGCATAAATCATACGTTTTTATCATTACGAACCCCTACAATTTCTTCACGAAATAGATAATTGTTCGACAGAGTTATAGATTATTCTATATATAATATATATTTATAAAAATATATATAATATAAAGCTGAAGAGTTTGCTTGAAGCAAACAAACTCTTCAGCTACAAATTAGCGCGTTCAAGCAGACAAACACATTGTTTATTTGTTTGTTTGAACGCGCTAATCTCAGGAACTCCTAATCCGATTTGAAAAAATATTTCAGTGTTAGATAGCCCTTTTATCGAGGAAGGCTACAGGCTTATATTAAGCAGTTCCCACGAGAACGGGAGTTACGCGGGTGAAACCGCGCGCGGGAAGCTAGTTAGAATATATTCCATTTTTTATTAGCTGATCTCGTTTAGTTAACTTCGCTAGGCCGCACAGGGGGCGCCCTCTTGCGCATGTTGCTAAGTTTGTAGTTTTTAAACCATTTATTATGGCTGGAACTCTGCTCGCTTTTATGCCCGGTGAAGTAGCAAATCCAACCGAAAAGAAATAACTTCGCTACTATGTACCTACACCAAAATGGTAGAGGGATAGTAAAGAATATAACAAAAACATTAAAACGTGATACTATTCGCGTCATAGCGATTATAATTTCAATGATCACGTCTAGGTAGCTACTAGGTAAGAAGAACAATACTTTTTTTTAATCTTCATGCTTCTTACTACACCTTTTACAGAAAACCTTTACTTATTTTCCTCAACAACATTAACCGACCACCGCCGCAACTTCCTGTACGTTATTAATATTACCTACACAAAATAGCTTTGCCAATATAGACCATTATAATAAAAGATACAACCAAAACATGTTACATCAGAGACTTGTTGGTGGTGTTTTCAACATATTTAATTTAAATAAAATATTACGTAATAATAAATAAGACAAGACAAATTGTAAATAGGTAATAGTAGTAGGTATTACGTTGATTTACCGACATATTTAGTCAATTGTAAATATTCATCCTTATTCCGTAGTAGTTATTCCGAATCAAAATATTTAAGCTTTTTCTCCATTTGAGATATTACCAGTTGTCATACGACTATGACTGGTCACATGAAATAGCCATGTGAATAGAAGAACGAAAAATAAAATTAAATAATCCTTGATCAATTCCTACAAAAAAATAAGACCTCCCACTTTGATGAAGTAACAATCCCTGTCTAACGCTTCTATGATCCGATCCGAATAGTGTAATGACTGGTATTGAGTACCAGTCTTAACACTATTAGGATCGGTTCCGGTCGATTGAGAGCACGGGATGACTGACCACCATCAGGTTCATCACTGGCCAAGAATAACTTACACTTCGTCATTAAACAATAATATGGGTATTGTAGTATACAAATTCTAATTACCGCGCGCGGCTTCACCCGAGGAAGTCCCGATCCCGTAGGAATTTCATAATTAAATATAGCCTAGCTAGATAAATGGGTTATCTAACACTAAAAGAATTTTTCAAATAGGACGAGTAGTTCCTAAGATTAGCGCGTTTAAACAAACAAACGCTCCAGCTTTGTACATATATTAGTACTAGTGTCCCGCGCGCGGTTTCAGCCACGTGGATCCCATTCCCGTAGGATCTTCATATTAGAATATAGCCAATAACCTTTATCCATAAATTAAGCGGCCGTAGCCCAATGGATAAGGCGTCGGACTTGTGATCTTGAGGTCGCCGGTTCGAACCCCACCCATTGCACTACCAACGTGAACCCACTCGTAACACAAGCATTTAGTCCGAGGGGTTAACAAGAATACTAGTAGACTGGATGGAATCGGACCGCCGTATACTATTAACCCAAAAAGTAGGTAAGCTGATGTCATTGCGACGTCAAGATGATTGCTTTTGGATTAGTAGATTACCAAATGTGCAAATAACCGACCATCGAGACGTCAGTGACAGTTCTACGACACACCATTACGATAGTAGACTCGGGCCCCAGTAATTCCTGAGATAATATTATAATATAGAATTATCTCTACATCTTTACCTATATAAGCATTACGTTACGTTATTAATATTCATCTCGAATTATAATTCACAAACAAATGAATAATTTTAACAATTAAAACAACATTGATTTTACCAGTTGCATCGTTCAAGTTATGACAATATAGGGGAACTTATTATTTGGATAATGCGTTAAATGGCTTATAGGTTCCAATGGATAAGGGTACAATAAACTTGAAACTAGTCGAGAACAATTTGTTCTCTAGAAACATAGTCAAGGGTTACATTTGCGGTGGCATTGTATGAGGAGAGCGCCATAAATCACGCGCCCCGCACTCGAAGTTAGGAGCAAAGTGCACCAGGTGGTCTCCACTATATTTAAACTCTGTTTATGTACCAATAAGGGAATAAAATTTATTTTATGAGTTCCTTTCATACGGTTTTTGATTCATGAGAGTTACGACTGCTATGGAGTTCGTTAGTGGCATATGTTATGGTTAAATAAGCTAAACGAAAGTATCTTAATAATTTATACTTAATAAAGCTGAAGAGATTTTTAGTTGGCTTGAACCCGCTAATCTCAAAAACAACTGGTCCGATTTAAAAAAATCTTTCAGTGTAAGATAGCCCATTTATTGAGGAATACTATTGGCTATTTTTCGTTATGAAGTTCCCACGGCAACTATAATTATGCGGGTGGACCGACGCGTAATATATAAAGCTGTAGAGTTTGTTTGTTTGCTTGAACTCGCTAATCTCAAAAACTACTGGTCCGATTTGATAAAAAAAATCATTGTAGATAGCCCATTTATCGAGGATCATCTATAGGCTATATTTTATTATGAAGTTCTTACGGGAACGGGAGTTACGCGGGTGAAACAGCGCGCGGGAAGCTAGTTTATTATAATGAGCACTGAGTAGATACTTTTTAGTGCATGGTGAGTACCCCTATAAGTGAATTAGTTAACAGCTGGCGGGCATGTTTCGTGAACCGTGAAGTTTTTTTTGCAGGCCTTGTTCTAAACGAGTATTTGAATTTCAGCCACGAAATCTTATACCCCGAGTAACTCTACACCCACTTCACGAGTGTTTGTTACGACATAGCAAACTAACATTTTTGCAAATCAATCAGTTTATTTCACCCGAGTGCGTATTATATTGGCGGAAAACTTAATAAGACGTTAAAATTATACAGTACATGCTAGAGTAATATATCCATAAATTAAGCATCGCCATATTTGAAACATATTTCCCATAAATTATTACCCGATATTTAACCGATAAATTGAGACATACAGTTTAAATTCCGTAAATGTTACATACCTGCTGGAAATTCCAATATTATGGCTAAAATTACTCGACTAAGTATTCCACAAAACTCGCCCTAAGCATAAGGTAAACACCGCTGTTATACTAATTGTGTGTGTGCAATGTATTGCTTATTACCAACCAATAATAAGGCGCCTAACCCACTCCAGTTCATTAGAGGCAACGCAAGTAGCTACTAATCGCTAGGTAACCCACAGCACAAGAAACTAACCAGAGGGAAAATCATGGATCTCTTCATAACCATTACCTCGCTCGTCGCTGAGATGTTTACATGTACCTATAAGTTTAAAGTACTTTTAACTAACAAAATCAGTTTTAGGTTAGGTTAGTTTTGACTGATTTTGCTAGTTAAATGTACTTTTGACTGGTTAAGAGTTTTTGACTGCAACATATATAAATATCTAGCTGTCCCACGCGGTTTCACCCGCTTAAAACCCGTTCCCGTGGAAACGTTAATAATATTTATCAAATAACCATTTAATAAATCATAAATGAAAGTCAGGAATCTAAGTCTCTAATATAATGGTGTCTTATGAGTTAATTTCGAAATGTACTAACTATGACTTTTACATAGATGGAGTATTTATGAAATAAATGATTCTGAATAAATTATTTCTTCCGATTAATTTCATCATCAGTATAGCTACGTGTAGTGTACACTATATCCTCCTTGTTTACTCAGGTTTTTAATTAAAGTGTAATATGTATGTGTATACATATAAATTGAAGAAATAATCGGAGTACCGTTCGCGTTTTTCGCTCTGTAAGTAATGTATTCATGTGCCCGCATCCCGCGTCCCGGTGGAGCGTACTTCCGGTCAAGCGCTATAGTTGGGCACTGGGCAGTTGTGCCGCACTTGCGTAACATCCGCTCGCAATTACGAATTTAAACCGGAGAACACTTCAATAGCAAGCATTTTTTGTTTTAAATTTCACCGGATGTTTTTTTCGAATTCATAATTTGTATGTAATAGGTATTGTTTTATTTTCCTACACGGTATCCAGTTTTATCCGTCTTAGTAACTAATAATGTAGCACTAATAAGTTTTTATTACGCTTATACATATTATTGTTTATACAGATGTAAAAATAGGTAGGTATAGATAGTAACTGTGACATTGAAAAAATATCGCAACACCTATTACTGCTGTTACTTTTTATTACCTACCTATATTCAATATGAAATAAATGAATTGTATTCAGCACTAAGGTAGATATTTACTTACACTTGTACTTATCAGAATTACAATGTAATAAGATTAATAAAAAAAACTATAACTAACAGATTATTCTTACACTATTAAATATCCGACTAGGTAACTAACAGTAGGCAATAGCAAATCATACAAATCTTCAGACGTCATACATAGTCCGTCCATCTGTCCTGACATTTATTTGAGTTATTAAATTATAAATATAAATAAGAATAAATGAAAATAAAAAAGAATAAAGGAAAACCACATCATATTGTAAGTTTTGTAAGTGGTCACACTATATCTAGTGACAAGAGTAAATTATGTTATGAATGATCAATCTTACTATTTTTAAAAGTATTTCATATAAGTAAAGACGGAAATGGTATCTCCGAAACAATAGCCCGACAAAGAGTTAAAAGTTAGTCTGTCAACGTAACATGTGAGAGTAATCTGGTTCCCATCGAGACTTCGGTATGAGCGCAGGCGCAGTGACAGCTCGTCGCGCTCTGCACAGGAATGTGTCGTAAATCATCGCATATAGCGACTTATGCCCAACTTGTGGGCCTTCGGACAAAAGTCACGCCTTCTGACATCGCTCGCCGCCTGTCATCGATTTTAATATATGATGCTCTGATAGACTACAATTAAGTTTAAACAACTATTGTTACCAACTATAGAATTGCTTTATATTGTTTAAAAAACGTTCATTAATTTAATTTACAGTTAATAGAGGCATTGACGTCGATGACGTAAGATAGTTAAATTTATTTTGGTAGTTGTTATAACGTACTTACAAAGGAAACGTGCTGAAATAAAGAGTGAAAATAAAATTGTTTTCTCTTTTAAATGCTCACCATAATCAGTAACCCTATTCTGAAATTAGATTTTGTGCCTTTACGTTAGGAATAGATAGTAACTTAATACTTAGAATCTTAAACCAAACATGTTACGTTGATATTTTGAGAGTAATTTTATTTTGACAGTAGAAAGTAACAAGAATTCGTTTGTGATCCGCGTACTTAATATGTGCCTATTGTGGATGAATAAAGGATTGTCAGTGCCTAGGTAATATAATTGTTTTCAGAAATATTTGAAGTTAGGAATTAGATACAATTTCTATAAAATAAGAATATAGATAAAGAGGAACAACCCTCCGTGCCTCGGAAAGCATTTTAAGTCGTAGTTATAACATAATCAATAATAATTGTATATCAAGGAACGGACAGCAGCGCTTTCTTTTATATTACGTCATAATACTGCGGTCACCAACCCGACTGGCAAGTGTAGCGACAATGGCTAAACTCCCCTCGAGAGAAGGCCCATGATTAGCGGAGGAAGTTATGATGATGATGATGATTGAGATGATAAGTTACCACGCAAAACGTTATAAAAATGTTGCTCTACATAATTATGTTCGAAAAACAGGCGTGATTAAATTTTCTAATTAAATCAAGTAATGTTTTTTTCCCACCTAAACATAAAAAATACTACTATAGATCTCGTTATCCAATTCGGCTCGAGGACAGTAAAAGACTGCAATGCTATTCCACAGACGCGAATGTGCAACCATTAAGTTTTAAAGTTTTGAAAGCCAGGCTAAAATGTTTTGCGAGCTTATACTAATGGCGGACACCGTTTACTATTACATTTTAGAGTAAAGTATACGGCATACTGTGTGCCCGTATGAAATTCTTATACTTATGTAATTTAGTCCCTTATAAAACTAAAAATCATAATTCCTCAATCCCTTCGTCATCAACTGCCCTGAGCAGCAGACGGCTTATTGCGCAGGTTGCTTAATTTGCAGTTTTTTTTAATCATTTAATAAGACTGGAGTCCTGCTCGCATGTAAAACATTTTCAATTGCTTTAAAAGTTACAGATCAAAATGACTTCAAACCTGTGTTAAACATTTAATATATTTACTTTATTGTATACTAGCGACCCGCCCCGGCTTCGCACGGGTACAATACTGATACACCTATACTACAGAATGTCTTTAAACCTCTAACAAACGGGCGAAATTTGGTCAAAACAAACAGAAACAAATTAATATGGGTACCTACTAAAACTTAGTGAAATAAGTAGGTGGGTATAATTTTATCGTATGAAATACCTATACTCTTCAGGACTAACAAAGTAACAATACAACAAACACTAAATAAATAGGTATTCAAGTATCTATCCATCATAGTTACAACGAACACAAAACAAAAAAATTGTCCTATAATTCTTAAGGATCGAGCGCGCATAATCGCATTCGGCCTACCTCACTCGCTGCGCTGCGAAAACACGCGTTGTTTTTTGCGATAACTTTTAAGTTATTCATTTAAAGTATAAAGTGTAGGGGTAAAATAAATGAAATGCATGAAATGCTTAAGAATATTAACTCATTTACAATGATAAGGATAAATACTGAATCCGTCTGATTAGCTTTACAATTACCGCATTAGAAATGATCATTTTTTTAAAAGATATAATGGATATAGCAAGTTAACCTTGAAAGATAGACATGCTATTGCAGACTTTTTTGTAGATCTAAAAGAGAATAATATTTCCGCCATACATTGTTTTGTTATATCTCATAGGGTTTAGGCAGCGTTTTCGTTGAAAGCTCCCAAATGGCTTAATTTTTTCCGACACCTCTGACAAATATCAATATATATTAGTCAAAACAATATATATTAGTATAAACTAAACAAATCATATACGTAAACATTCCGGAAGAATCGTTCTATCGATTGGTAACAACCGCATGAAAATCCATGTAGTAGTTTTTGAGTTTATCGCGAACAGACAGACAGACAGACGCGGCCGGGGACTTTGTTTTATAATATGTAGTGATAGCGGTCGCCCGCGGCTCCGTGCGGATGTCGGTTACCGCTGCGAAAAGCCTACCCAGGAAAGACACGGTCAGCAAAATGATTCCCAGGTCAATTCACAGACACCGACACAAACATCGACGACGCAGTCATTATCCGCAGGCTGCACAGATTGTCTTTCTGTGGATGTTAAAGTGCATTTAAGCCATTAGGCATTTTAGGCATTTTCAAATGTTCAAGAAAATATTAATAGCGTGTAATATTCTAGCTCTGAAAATAACTGTTGTTTAGCCCTGAAAAGCACTGTTGGTTAGCCCTGAAAAGAACTGTTGGTTAGCGCTGAAAAGAACTGTTGGTTAGCCCTGAAAAGAACTGTTGTTTAGCTCTAAGAAGAACTGTTGATTAGCTCTGAGAAGAACTTTTGCGTAGGTGTAGTTTTAAGAACGAAATCTATAAAAAATGGCACGAAAATTATTAAACTTCGCAACGGGCCGTGCAGCAGAAATCGTAATATTTTAATTTCGCCATAACTTCAAAACCAAACGTCCAATTTTAATCATTCAAAGACCAAATATTATCTACATAAACTGTACTTAGTGATTAAATTATTTATAAACGCGTTTAAATGTAGTCCAAAAAAAATTCAAGATTTCTAATTAAAAAAATGGTTGTGGTGCCTCACTCGACATAGATAGGTATAGTGTGTCCTGGTTTTTTTTGTAGATATTTATAAGATCTACAATTAATTAGAACATTTTATGGTTCTATCTTTTATAGTTTAGGCAGCGTACGCAAAATAAGTAACTTTTCTCGTTTATTTTTTACACCTTGTGTCCGAAAAACCCAAATATCTTACGGAACCCTAGTTTTTTCCAAAATAAAATTTAGCCTATGTTACTCGTGGATAATGTAGCTTTCGAATGGTGAAAGAATTTTTGAAATCGGTCCAGTACTTTTTGAGCCTATTCATTACAACCAAACAAACAAACAAAGTTTTCCTCTTTATAATATTAATATACTAGCTGGCCCGGCAAACTTCGTACCGCCTCAAAATCTACGCGGTGTCCTACATCTACCCTACCCCTACTCTACCTCTACCCTACCCCTACCCTACCCCTACACTACCCCTACCCTACCCCTACCTCTACCCTACTCCTACCCTACCCCTACCCTACCCCTACCCCTACCCTACCCCTACCCTACCCCTACCCTACTCTAGCCCTACCCTACTCTACCCCTACCCTACCCTACCCCTACCCTACCCCTACCCTACCCCTACCCTACCCCTACCCCTACCCTACCCCTACCCTACCCTACCCTACCCCTACCCAAAAGTATCCTATGTCCTTCTCCCAGTTCTTAGCTACCTCCCTACCAATTTTCAGCCAAATCGGTTCAGCCGTTCTTGAGTTATAAATAGTGTAACTAACACGACTTTCTTTTGTTTTTAAAATGTATTCTGCTATTCGGGACGGAAACAAATCCAACAAATCAAAAACCATGGCAATCGGTCCAGCCGTTCTCGAGTTATAAGTGTTGTAACAAACACGACTTTCTTTTATATACAGGGTGTCCCAAAAGGTTAAGTAGCTGGGAAAGGGGGTGACAGGGGTGGACACAATGGTCACTAGAAAAATAAAAAAAAAATCCGCTCTGGGTATTTTAAAAAAAATGGCATTTTTTTAAAAACTTAAAATTTTACACCTTGTTATTTTTGATGTTGATGTTGATGACCGTGATAATTGTAGGTACAGTTAGCACAAAGTGTAAAATTTTTAGTCTTTTAAAAAATGCCATTTATTTTTTTAAACACCCAGAGGGAATTTTTTATATTTTTCTGGTGACCCTTGTGACCATCCCTATCACCCCCCTTCCCAGCTACGTAATCTTTTGGGACACCCTGTATATAGATAGAAGATAGTGTAGATGAATCAAATAAACGTCAAACAACTAAACTATAGTAAACCCTGCACGTCAAATACAGTAAAGGTCCTATGTATCTACAATATGTTTTGTTACATTAATATTGCTCCTTAATACTGTGTATTATTAGGTAGGTACTACTACTATGTCTGCCTAGTCTTTCGTAGCAATATGTGAAATAGCGTAGTAATTAGGTATGGCTAGTAGCTACATTTATAGTAGGTATGTATGTATCAAGGTTTCACAGATAATTAGTTGCTGTATTATATGTACATGATATGTACCTACCTACCACAGATTAAACAATGTCAGTCTTTAGTAGCATTGCTTGCTACATACCCACGACATAATAAAAGTAATGTCGAGACTATAAATAAAACATAAATGTGAGTAGGTATGATTAAACGTAATAGGGTAAAAAAATCGTATTTATTTGCTTGCACTTGTATCAACGAATTTCATCTATTTAACTTGGTACTTATCACAAAGAAATAGGTACGTTTAATTCTGAACCGATGAAGATGACGATGAATCGAGAAAAATATAACTACCATAAAATCATGGATTAGCTAACTAAGCGTCGCGTAGGGTCGGTGACTCACCATGATTTGTCAATCCAAGTAGCCAGTGGAAGCAAAATAATTGTGGTTTGGTAGTACCTACTTAATTATTTATTACATAAACTCAACGCACAGCACAACAATATAGATTTAAAAATATTCTTATGTGACCAGTTTTGGACAAAAACGTTTGAATGTGTTCTTGTAACCGTATACTAAATATTAACCTAGTTATTTTTTTTTGTATTATGTTGTTTCTAAGGGCCGCACTTGGTATGGCGAAAGCAACGCGACTCTACGAACAAATAAATTTCGCTTGTCGTTTCTGAAGTACGGACACCGACATTTGTTTATATGAGTTTGTTTTCTCGAAATCGCCGTCGCGTCGCCATATCAGAGCGGCCTCGTCCTAGGCCTAAAACATACACAAGCGACGTAAGGCAGCAGGCGTGGAACAGGCGTGGCGCAGGCGTGCGCCGCTTCAAAACGATTTCATACAAAATGTATGCAGGCGACGTTTTTGAATTATACTGAAGCGACGCGGCGCAGACACGCCGTTTCGTTGCCTGCGCCGCGTCGCTAGCAGTCGGTTCTCGTGAGTCACGCAAGGAGCACGTCGCTTGCTCAGTATTTACCAACCCAAAAATGCGTGATGATATTGATTTTAATGTACCCAATATCTTCTGGACCTTTGCACATGATTTAATTGCAGCAAAGCAAGCGCATCTTCGTCTTCTGAAGACGAAGACATCTTATCGCACCAATGTCAGCCTATAAAATGCCGCATCTGAACGTTTCTTGCCTGTTCCAGCCTCTTCTGATATAATTCAAATCGCGTCTGCGCCGTATCGGTCCCACGCCTGCGCTGCGCCTGCCCCATGCCTTCGCCTTACGTCGCTTGTGTGTGTTTTAGGCCCTACAAGTAAAATGACCCCATCGTAATTTTATTACTTTAAAAAATTAGTGTCACTTAATAGCTTGCAAATAAAAAGCATTGATATATTTTTAGGTAACTTAATAAGTACCTATTGCAAGTACTCATACGTCTCACTTGGCTTACTGACTAAGCCGGAACCGACCGCTTAATATGCCCCACTGAGCGACGTAAAAATAAATCGCTGATTCACCAAGTCATTCAAGACAAGTATATTACATCTCAATAATAAATGAGATACACTGGGAATTGTTTAACATATTTAATAAAGAATCTAATAGCATGGAACGTATAAAGGTACCGCCCGCTGAAAGGATCCATTGTTCATCGCCGCGCACACGCAACCCCATATGCTACTAATTAACTTACAAACGCTAGATAGATAGCCTCAATGAACTAATTCGATACTCGCCGTCGGAACATCGCTACATAAATAATAAACAAAATAATAATCTCATTTAGGAATTCTTCTTATAGAAGTTATTATTTAAAAACATATTACAACATACTTATTGAAATAACTTATTATTGTCGAATATAATATGCAGAATTCATAAAAAATATTCTCATACAAACAGCTCTTTATATCCAATAAGATATTTTGTTAAGTATAATTTATTCAATTTCGTCGACAATGAACTTGTCTAAAGATATTTGCTTAGAGTAGGGACACAGAAAAGTTATGAATCAAAAAGTACAGAAACTTCCTAAACGTTTTACTAAATTTAGGTTACGATGTATCGATAAACATACATACCAGTGTACCTAAATATCAATGAAAGGTTAGTGGTTTTCAAAATCTCATAGGTCTAGATTTGAAACACAACTACTTATTTGACAAGACATATTTTGCTGCAGGACAAAAGTAACTCATGTACCTACTGATTACACGACATGTCAAAATAATCGTGTTAGATCATTCCAAGCACTAAATAGAAGTCCGTTCTGCAGACAGAATCCTAGCTAAGAAATGTAGTTCTATTACCGTGTGACCATCTACTGTGGTCGGTGACGGCGACGTTGTTGGCCTGTGGGCGGTGCATGTGCTCTTGCGCAACCTTTTGGGAAGCACAGCCAACACGACAATGCGACGAACTGAACACATTAGCATTCTACCGTTAACTCTTCTACCTGCGAAGGTAATCTAAAGAAACGATGTCGCTGCCATAAATATGTTAAACACATTGTTGTTTGTCCGCCCCACTACAACGCTATTGAATGTATGCCAATTAGCTAATTTAGATCAATTATTAGATTTGGCCTAAGCCTTTTATTTATTCAAACTAAGCGGTGCTGCTTAGAAAGATTTAATTATAAAAAAATATTTTAGGAGGGCCTTAATACTTGAAAGTAAAGGCCAGATCCTTCGGCTAAGTAAGTGAAGATTAGGCAAGCACTAATAAATACGGAACTTGGACTGACAAAATAATGAGCGTTGTTAAATGTTTAAGTTTTGTTAAGCTGTGGTTACCTATTGGGTTTCAATTATTTAGAATGATGAAAGTTATTTTTCTGGGTCTATTGTTGTTGTATTAGAATATAAACCCATAACATCGAAAACTGCGTTCCGATGACGGGACTTTACAAAAAAAATGTCAGGAGAGAAGTGGATAGTTGTTATTGTCTTTGTCTGAGAATTTATATTGATTAAGACTACTTTCCATAATTACAGATATCCTATTTTACTTTAAGTGTATTTCTCTGAGCTAAGCTGATGTCAGAGACGATCAATTCATAAATATTAGCTCAAAAAATTTTACTATACTAAAGTATCTGTCAAATTTTGGGCTCCAAATCCATTGCATAGAAATTATTGAAATTCCATGCATGCGTATGGCTTTAATTTAAATGAATTCGGTGACCCAATTATAAAGAACAAATAAACTATTGTATTTAGTGGACTCCTAAGGCCATAATGGAAGTAAAATTTTGATTAATAAAACTAAAAATAAATCCTAGCAAGTTAGTTATTTATGCGTATAGGTACCTACCCACGTTTTTTAAATTCACTTTTAATGTCTGAGTCGTCGTTTTTATGTGACAAGGATTTCGAATTAAAAAGTTTCATTATATACCTAATAAAAAAATATTAACACATATTTAAAAAAAATATAGGTAAGTTAGGTACCTAATTAACATAAAATAGAGTGAATCCCTTTTTAATTCTATCAGTTCCTATTCTATGTGATTGAAAAGGTAGGTAATTGTTATAAAATAGAGTGAATCCCTATTTAATGGTAATTATGAGGTTATTTACATTTAAATTTGTACAAACAAAAATTCAAATTATTTGTGGAATTTCTCCGATTTCCTCTCGGTTCTTTTTTCGTCCCGTTCTACCGAACCAAATTTTACGATTAACGCTAGTTATTCAAGTTTGATAAATTTTAATGGAGTACTCTATGTTTTAATCCACTAAACCACGACGGTTTGAAAAAAACTGAAATCGAAGCGAACCCAAATATTTTCTCACGCAATTTAATAGGGGCACTGCATTAAAATGTTGATATTGATTTTATATTCGTCAATTTATCTTATGAAAAAATTATATGTAATTGCGTCTTGACAATGTAGGTTGTTACCTATGTATACTTCTTTACTAAAATAACGATCCAGATTTTTTGCTATGTTTGGATCATTTTCAAGAGCACCAATAATAATTATTATTACAACATTTCTTTTTGTAATCCATAAGACATAATATTGGACAATCCTTTTGGAAAATCGAAGATATGTAGAGTCAAGTATCAAAAAGCAGATTTTGATATTAAGGATCCACTGGCATATAGTCTTTACATAAAATTAATATAATCTAATCTACGTAACTGCATAACATAAAAATTAATACATACCTACTTACCTACACAATACAACTTTTTATATAATGCTATCTCAAGGTCAATAATAATTAAGTATTATTAATAAATAATACCTGCAGTATTAATTGCAGCGGTCCACTCACTCTGCAGGTTGGGGCGGGAGGCTCATATCCCCAAAGACAGTTCCACGGCATTTTAAGCACTCATTTTAATTCATTTACGGATCATTTTGATCTAATTGTTTTCCCACATATCACTCAAAGTATTTAGTCTTTATTATTTTTTAATTTTATTATTTCCGTTCATTGTCTTTATTAATTAAATCGTTAATTAACTTAATAAAAAAAATATTCAGAATTAAGAAACTATTGTTGTATCCATTCTATATATATTTGTAAGACGATGTATGTGGCTATACGTATACATACGGGCACCCGCGTGCACTAGCGTCTACTGACTGAACGCTGAACCGCGCCAGCTGATTGCACTGCAACTCCTCGCAGAGATGGCTATCACTATTTGTTCTCACACTACACACCTAATACTCTTAACATTAACATTGGTGTTAATGTTAAGAGTATTAGGTGTCACGATCACTGTTTCGAATGATGTGCAGAATATTACTAGACCTTTGTCTAGTTGTTCATAAAAACTCAGGTAATAATTTGTCAATAGTAAGACGGTGAAAAAACTTACAATGTTTGTTTTAATTTCTTGTTTTTATGATTACAAAACGAATTGTTCAGCACAGAAAATTAAATATGATCTTTAGGCGAGTATGGAAACATCCCGTTTAAATCCATTAGTAAAGTTATCGTGTGTTTTATCATACTCAATAACACAAGCTGGTCGCTAGTAGTTATATAGATATGACATGAACGGACATACGACCCATTAAATCCATTATAACATTCCCGGGATACTGTCGCGCGATCAACCCGTAGTAGGTACTTACCCACCAACCATTAGGATCTATCATAAGATGATTGTCCTCAATAACTTTCGAATCCATAACATAATAGTATGTCTTGGACTGTCACTAACGAATTTCGTAATGAGTTCATTGACTATCACTATCTCCAGTTTCTAATAAAATTATACGGAGCGGGTGGCTTATTAATATTACATATTATTATTTTCAATAACAATAAACAGTTACTAGAGTATGTATCAGGAAGACAGTCATTATATACATAAATTCAAAATTGTATCATTAAAAGAAATGTGTACAAATTAATGACAAACCTGCAATATTAAATGAATAGGCGGGCTGACCGCAAGAGGCTGCTGCCGGTCCCGAGACCACGGGCAGTTCCAGGGCATGCTTCTGATCCTCTAGATTTTTTTCACCCACGAAAACACCACATCATCTAGTTTTAATTCACACTAGTAAGTCTATAGTTCTCAATATTTCGGAAGACTTAGAATATATAACGGAGGTTTTGGGGGTCAATATATATCCGTTATCTAACATAGCGTAAACATCGCACAGTTGTGAAGGAGTTGGGACTCGGCAGTGCGTGCAACAGGATAGGGAGCGCACGCATGCGTGCGGACGGTGGGCCGCGCGCCTCCTGACTACGGCGAGCTCTCTCCAGGATCACACAAATTCCCAAACACTCCCGACTCCCGACATTCGGGCGCACGCCCCCCGCTAGGACTGCGGCACGTTAACTATGAAAGGGCGAGTCAGTACGTTAACTTCCGCAAAGAATTTCTGCCTCGCTAAGGTAATTTTAGACAAATATCTCAGCAGCTGAAAACCTTCATTAATATAAATACACGTAATAATCAAAGCAGACAATATATATATATATATTTTTTATTTTATAATTATAGGCAATAACGTGGTAATGGATAATTTAGTTTAAAGAGTAAAATATAATAATTGTATTAAAATCATACTGATATACATATATCAGAAGTCTAATTCCATCCATCGTATCATAAAATCGGAATCAAGGTTGCAAACCATGGTTTCCAAAATTGACATAAAACTGGTTCAATACGTTGGGTAGGTATATTATACCTGGTCTATTTATTATAGAAACAAAATGTTAATACCCCATCGATCTGGTTTCTTTATGTAATGCCTCTGATAAGTGTAAATAAATAAGTAAATTAGGTGACTACATATTACAATGGGTCTCCACTATATTTTTTTTACAAACAAACACAAATGTTAAATGAAGTAGGTATTATTAGAGGATAATGAGAAAATTTTGGGATTTTGCACCTCGATAATGCACCTACGCACAAGGCGATCGTTGTGAATAAAATAAATTCAGGTGAATATAACAAAAATATATTTTTTGTATATTATTGATATTTTCTAGAGCATCTTCTGCATTTTGATAAAGCAAGGATAGTCCTTTTAATTCTGGAGTTAAATGAAAAAAGAAAAAAAATTGAAGGAAATTCTGGTGGTAATGGAAAAATAATACAATGTCATAAAGTTAATTCCAATTTTGATAACTTTAAAATTGAAGTAACTTTATATATATTTTTTTCTATATGTATAAATACATATAGAAAAAAATGTATTTATACATATAGAAAAATCTTTCCTCAAAAGCTTTAAAAAGCTTTTGAAGAAAGATTGTTTGATGGGTAAATTTTGAATTATATTATTGTATTTGAAAAATTTCTTAGCGGTAAAATAATTAATTATGATTTGCGACGACTTGCAAATTAATCGATATTAAAAGCAAAAGTTCTGATAACGTTAACTTTGCATTGTCTTGTTTATTATCAAGCTTGTGAGGTTATTCATTATAATTGGAGCTTAGCTTTACTGCAGAACTTTAGATTTCAACTACCTACACGTGATAGCTTTTTAGGTGCACAGCGAAAAGGACGTCGTAATTTTAGTACCTATGTGTATCTTTGCAAGAATTTGTTAGATAGGATAGATAGGATCGCGTCTGTATGGCCCTTATTTCATAACTTTAAAGTCGTAGATTTGAAGAAAATTACTTTGCTACATGCATGTACAAATATTTAAAATTTTCTAATATACATATTAAGTTAAATACCTACGCCTTGTGGATTTCTACTTTTATACTGCTATTCTGTTCTAGTGAATAAACCATCCCCGTGCAAAATTTCACCCTAATCTGTAAGTATTTTCTGCGTGAAAGAAAAACAAACATCATTCATCCATCCATACAAATCTTCGCTTTTATGATATAAGTAGGATGTAGCTTACATAATACCTTTATAATTATAACAATAACAGTTATCGTAATTATATAATTTGCATTAATAAAGACATCATAAGATTACTTAATTTCCAGCTGTAGGTACCTACTGTATTTTCAACCGACTTCAACAGAAGGATATTCTAAATTCGACTGGTTTTTTTTTGTATTTGTTACCTCAGAATTTTCGAGGTTTTGATGATTTATTTTTTAATTTCAAAGCTAGTGCTTTCCGTGTCGTCCCATTTCATTTAGATAAATTTGATCTGATAGCATTCATGAGAAAACCATATAGCTACCATATAAGTCATAAATTTGCCCATAAATTCAGAAACGGAGAAAACCATATTCTGGAATTTTGTTTTAAATAGCTGATATAAGTATACCTATAGCTAATAACTGTAAGGGTCAATAACTATCTTAAAGTACTTGAAGAACCATGCGTGTTTTGTGTATGATCACATATTATTAAACCTACACACATCTATGTAGATGTTACCTACTCGTTTATTCATCTGACGAATTCAGAGCAATTTACGTTTCGTGCTATTTCAGCTGACCTCATCAATTAATTTACTTTATCGACTATAAGCACGCTAATTAGAATAAATTAACGTTAATATAAGCTTGTGAGGCCACGATACCAGTTTAAAGTTTTTTTTTTGTAGCTGAAATAGTATTACTAAATTGTATGCTTACATCATTAAGTCCGACTAAATGCAGAGAATACCTGGGTTCTGCATATTTTAGTCGGAAACCGTAGTAAACAAAAATATAAAAATAACTATTTGTCTATCACATTTTGCTATTGCGACATAAAATTTATTACACATGGTCAGTCTTCATACAGATTGTTCATATTTTATGGCGAACGAAGCGGTCGCTCCAGGCCGACCGTGGGGCATGGGGCGTATTAGGTGCACTTCTCGCATTATACTTACCCCTTACCGCTTATGTATGTTAAAAAGCAACTGCATTCCAACCCCTACTGTACATTTAGGTTCGCCATGTCATGAAAAAAATACCAAACACCCCGTTATTACCTCTATGCTACTGCAAAGCAGTATCTCGATCCCTAGCATGGGGGATAGTTGGACCTGAATCCAAAGAACTAAACCGTTATCACAACCGCAAAAGTTCGGTGTCTTGATAAAAGTGAGATGATTTAGTCACCGTGATTTATTATACGTTGTTTTTTTATAGGTAGCAAGTACAATCAATTTATGTAGGTACCTATACTTAGTCTGGCCTATACTGTTCCAATTAAAAATAAAAAAAATCTTACATTCGAATTTGGAATCTGTCATTTTTATATGATTGTTCATTATGTTTTCTCATTTTCGCGCCATTAGATTGCCAAATAATTTGTGATAGGTACGAATTTAAATAGAGTGGAGTGATAATGAGAACCGAGTCGCTGTGATTGCATTACACAAAGTAGGTATGGAGCCATTTTTAAAACTCTCCATACGCTTGATACTAGTCAAATGTATGTGCCCCCCTCGTCCTCCTGACCCTTAGTTTGCAAAGAACCATCCGATGCCCTCGTAGACCCGAAGTCCCAGAGGCCCGCGAACTGTAAAGTAGAGCGACAGTTGCACAAAACCCCAGAAAATACTAAAAATCATAATCCCTCAATCTCATCGCCAGCGACCGCCCTGAGCTGAGGTCCAAGCCCCACATGGGGCGCCCTATTGCGCAGGTTGCTTAGTTTGTACTTTTTTAAACCATTTATTAAGGCTGGAGGCCTTTATGCCCGGTGAAGTAGCAAAAGCCTCGTGGCTACCTACGTAAGTCAAACCGAAATAAAAAATGTATGTGTACCGGGCTATTAAAAGGTACAATGAAACGTCCTCTGTTTGTGACAGAAAAAGATCTAGCCGTCCGTCCACGTAGTGTTCGTACAAAAATGGCGATCAAAGCAGTAAGGGAAAGAATTTGAAGAAATCCTGTCCGGGAGCAAAAGATCTAGAACCATATCTTAGGACTTGCAGCCTGTAAGACACGCACTGGAAATATCGTAACTGATAATTTAAAAAAATAAGGGTGGTAAAATTGAAACAACTAATTAAGCGGTACGCAAAAGGAAGTCACAGGAAAATTTTGTTTACGGATGAGATTTTTTTTATAATCCAGCAATATTTTTATATTACAAATAAAATGACCGTGTTAATGCTCAAAGTTCTAAAGAAGATTCCCAATTAGTCAACAGAGTACAACGTGGACATTATCTGACTTCAGTGATGGTTTGTTGGGATGTTATCTATGAAGGAGTGACTGAGCCATATTTTTGTGAAAAAGGTATCAAAACATCGGCACAAGTGTATCCATTTTTGAGAGTAGTTGAGCTCCTTAACAGCACCAAGTTCAATAGGGCATTTTCAATTATAAGTGTACCCTGTTAAAATTACGATTTTTTTTTTAAAGTTGTGTTTTTAATATGTTTAAAGATCTCAACCTGTACTTCATAGTATGACGGACTGGAGATAGTATTTTATTTTTAATAAATCCAGTGCTTTCTTGGACTTTGTAGTGAAAAAGTGTCAGTTTGGTGACTACATAAAAATCACCTGTTTTATTATTTTAAGTAATATGACTCAATTTTTATTTTCTTTTTCTACTTAATATTAATCAATCCATCGAAAAAAATATATACTAACCTTTAATTAAAATCTCATTTCTCTAAAATGAGGTTTCAACTTCTATTTTGTGACAAGTGACGCTAAGAAGATCGATTTTTACTAATTCTTTTGATATAGGGCTTAGTTTTTTTAATTAATGTATTTTGTAGTGTTCAATATTGCAACAGGCTTAAACAATATTCAAACAAATATAATTAAACAATGAAATAAAAGTAAAAAAAAAATTTTTTGTTCACATATAAATTGGGACAGTCACCAAAGTTACACATTGAAAAACGTTAAACTGAGATTACATGATACAAAATAAAACATAGCGTTGGTAAATAAAAGTCTTTATTCTTTAACATTTCTATTAAAAGTATTTAAACTAATATTTTTATATCTAAGGGCGGATAGGCTGTGTTAGTCCGCGAAGTTTAAGTTTTCTTGCGTTTTTTGCAATGTATAGGTCAGTTCAGTCAGCTTCTTCTGGCGGCAATTCAGAAATTTTTCTTCCTCTGTGTTTCATATTCCTGAGCGCGTTCTAATTTCAGTTTTTCCCTATATCGTTTCGTCATTTGCGCGCCATGCTAGTGGCATAGTAAGATTTATTAAAAAAAATACCTGAAAATAAAATATTGCATATTGTAGCTATGTAATCCTAGCTTTATGTGTCAGTTTGGTGACATTTGTAGTCAGTCCTATAATATGTGATGGAATAAAAATGTCACCAAACTGACGACACATTCGCGGGTAAATATTAAAGAAAAATGTTTTCTAATCACAATTAAATATTTAGTAAGAATAAAACATGTGAAAATATTTGTAAGTTTTATCTGATTCGGTTGAAACAGTTGTAGGATGTAAAACGTTCTATATTAACAAGGAAATAACGTCACTAACCTGACAAAAAAACTGGAGACAGCTGCCGACACAAACAATAACACCCTTTAAGTAAAGACACTGCCACAATTTTTTTTTGAAAAATTTTGGCCGTGATCTTCTTTACTTAATGTTGCCATTTAAATTATTATGAATTCCTTTAGGCCCACATTACACTATCAATCTGGATCGAGATCCGTGATCGAGATCAATGATCTCAATCCAGATTGACTGTTTAATGTGTGTGATTGACGGATCGCGACATCGGATCGCAAATTATCAAATATTTTGAAATCCATGATCTCGATCCGAAATCCAGATTGAGCGTCTAATGTGCAACATATAATTCGAAAGATACTATTAAAATTATTAGTAGTAATAAGAGAATAAAAAAATATATTAAAATATATTAAAATATATTAAAATTAATTACTGCACATGCTTTTTTGTTCAGATCCATTTTGCAATTCGTCATCATCAGCCCGTATAACGTCCACTGCTGAACATGGGCCTCCTCCCGGGGAGGGTATTCGCCATAGTCACCACGCTTGGCAGGCGGGTTGATGACCGCAGTATTATGTTGTACCACACAAGGAAAGGCTGCTGCCCGTTCCTTCATATACGATTATTATAGATGATTTTATAACAATCGGCAAACGGCTTAACGTGCTTTCCGAGGCACGGAGGGTAGTCCCTCAATCAACCAGACCCGGAAGGATATCTTAGAATTTACACAAAGATTTACTGCCTGGCGTGGGAATCGAATCCACGACCTCCGAGATTTAAAGTGAGCCAAATACCGCTACGCTACGGAGGCTTTCGCGATTGTGAACACACAATCTTCATATTTTTTTATTAATGGCAATCAGAATCCTCTGAGCACACGTCTTCTTGTGATCATTGCGAACAGTGGACTGACGTGATCTGGATTGACTGTGTAATGTGACATCAATCCAAATCAGTTTATATCAATCTACCGCGATCACGGATCTCGATCCAGATTGAGCGTGTAATGTCGGCCTTAGTAATTATTTTGAACAACTGGAACCGTCACTAAACTGACATGTCCGACCGGTATCAATTTAGAACATTTTTTGAAAATGTATTGTGGCCTGTGTTATTATAGTTTAAATTGTATAAATTTAATTTATGTGACGACAAAGATATACACTATGAACACACCAAAACTTTTAAATGTATTCGTAGTAGTATTTTAGTAATTTTGGTCAATTCAATGTGGGCATGGGGTGGGACATGCCAAAAACAGTTACTATGAATATTTGAAATACACATAAATGAATAATTAATACGTGTTTTACCTGGATTTCAGATGAATTCATCAATTTAATGAATAATTTACTTTTTTATTCCATAAATTAAACCATATGCCCATGATTTATTTTGCTATAAAATTTTGAATAAGTGGGACAGTCTCAAAATCGCGGGTACACTTAAAAGTGAAAATGCCCAATTTAACCAAGAGGGGCCCTTTCAGCAAGACTTAGGGCCGGGTCACAAAGCTCGGTCCACTCAATCTTGGTAAGAAACGAACGTTCCGGACTTCATCAGAGCTGAAGACTGGCCGTCATTTAGTCCCGATCTTAATCCGCTGGATTATGATTTATAGTCAGTTTTAGAGAGTATGGCTTGCTCTAAGCGCCATGATAATTTGTAGTCTCTAAAGCAATGTGTAGCGACATCTACAGTAGCCGCACACAAACTACTAGTAGACGAGCAGCGCCATCTACCACCTAGCATCCTAACTAACCTGTATCGCGCAATACAAGTTCGCAAGCCAATTCGAACATATACAAGTTCCGAACAGTAACAAAATGGCCGTCGGTCGCCGGGCATGCCACCTCGCCCGGCAAAGAAGATCTTCATTTTCTGTGGAGGAACACCACCAACCGTTCCTCTACAAATGCATTCGATTGGCAGTGAAGAATTTTCCCATGGAAAGAGTGCGTGCTTCTATTGATAACTGGCTTTAACGTTTAAAGGTCTGTATTGTACAGCCAAAGTTACGTACAATAGAAAAAAAATCTTTGTAACAATAGGTATTTATGGCAAGATTAAGTTAAGAAATTTCACTATTGAAAAGTAAGTAAGTAGTCTGTAGTAGTAGTAAAGTATGTACTTTTAAATACAGTAGAATCCGGCTATAACGACGGCCAAGGGACCTACGATATTACGACGTTGTAACCGGAAGACGTACTAAAAGAACATACAATTTCAATTTTAGTTTTTTTTTAATAAAAGTAATTAAATACTAATAACTATATAATGTTTATAAATAATAATATGTATGTGATTATTAGAGACAAAAAACATGAAATCAAAATAATTATTTCACAATGTGCACCTAATGCACCTATACATTACGAAATATGAAATCTACTTTTTATTTGTAAACACGTGTTTCATCGTCGTCGTTGTAACAGGTCATTTTTGTAGAATTCCGTCGTTAAAAGCGGTCTTTCGTTATAAGCGGAGTCGTAATAAACGGATGAACTCTCATAGAGGCTCTTAATAAAACCAAACATATGCCTATACTAACGTCGCTATAAACGGTTGTTTGTTGTATGCGAAGTCGTACTAAACGGATTCTACTGTAGTGAAAATTACAAATTATAATAATTTCGAACCAGTGTAAGGGGCGCCTGTACGTACATCTTAAATTATCTTATAGTAGGTACAAGGTACTAGAGCTCATTTTTATTTTGTAAAAAATATTAGTATATCTATTTTAAAAATGTAAATGTAACGTTTCGATAGCAAAGCAATTATACAAAATCATGGTGTATTTATATAGTAGGTATTTTAATTTTACGTCTGAACCGCATCTGTGGAACAAAGCGGGTCCTGCGTAGGGGTTGGGGGCAATAAAGTAGGTATTACAAAAGGAGCAGCAAAGAGAGCAGCTAGTATTTGAAATTAAATTTATTTTTTATATCCGTATGGAATTCCTTCAATTACACAGTGACAGTGATGTAAGACTATCAGCAACTATCACGGCACAAACCATTGTAGAACATTAATCCAAGGTCATGGTCGTATGAAGCCGCTGGATAAAACTATTATAAATAATATAAACTGCCAATAAAGGCAAAGTGCAAAGTATGAATAATACAAGTGACTTACCTCTAACAATGTGTTGATCGATTTTTCATTATTTCTCCGTTTCTTAAACCACCACATGATTCGTGAAACACTTTCCCGTACAATGAACAGAAAAACAAAACTAAATATAATTATATTAATCAACCATATTGTATATAATGTATATTCGAACATGTTACAATAATCTTAATATTTCGATAATACCGAACAGTTAGTTCAGTTCGTGAAGCCCGCACAGAATGAGGCGCACGGACAAATTAAACACTCCAAGGAGTACTTATTACCTACAATGTGCTAATTGTGAGCTACCTA
Organism: Nycteola revayana; assembly: GCA_947037095.2. Classification (NCBI taxonomy): domain Eukaryota; kingdom Metazoa; phylum Arthropoda; class Insecta; order Lepidoptera; family Nolidae; genus Nycteola; species Nycteola revayana. The sequence continues at coordinate 13,573,289 of OX344846.2, read as the reverse complement.
CCTAGACGAAGTATTTTACTTTCAACATCAATTGGATCAAAATATAGGATTGGATAAAAAACCTTTAGATTTAAAATGAATCAGCCAACAGTGGCAACTTATAAGGTTGACCCCATATTGGGTATGCGCGTTCCTAGAGCGTGTGAACAGCACGGACGACGCAAGTGCGAACTGTCAACTTCGCCACCTGTTGTCCGCATGTGAGACAAACTCGACGATCGCGCACGCCTCACGTGGGCTCAGCCTAAGTAATCTACACATAGTAGTAAGTATAGAACCTATTGTAGCCGCACAGGAACTATTAACAGAGTAGCAGCGCCATCCAGAATCATATATAAAAATCACACCATTTCGAACAAGTACAATGTCCGATCACTATCACTAACGCCTCACCTGGCAAAGATATATTTTTTTCTGGAGAAATCCACCAATCGTTCCTCTATAAATATTTGTTTGTGATTGTTTTGTGACATTGTTCACATGTTCTATCTTCTCTGTAAATCTCAGCATAAAATGAGCTCCACTATATTATACTTATTGTAAAACACATTCATTATTATATATCCTGCAGTAAACCGCGATGAAATAGTCCGTGAAATAATTTCACTCAGTTAAATCATAAGAATCTAACAAATTAGGAATATGGTGTGATGAGAGGACTCTTTCGGAAAAAATGACAACATGATCATTAGTAGGCGTAGCGGCATATAACTAGAAATAACTTATAAACTTGTCTAGCTAGTTGACATTTTAATGGAAAAACAAATAAAACACCATCATATTTAGATATTAATATATTTTCGAATCTAAAATGTACAAAAAAATACAACTTAAATGTTATGTATTCATAATGCCTGATTTTATCAATTAATAAAATATTACAGTTGAAACAGTTTGCAGGTATTCATTAGTACTTGACGTGACTGACTTATTAATTGACAGTTTCTAAATGATAGGTAAATAAACGGGAGCAAGCTATTAGGAACAAGGGAAGAAAACAACATTCTCGTGCTCCTTTCTTATCATTGGTAAAATCATTTTGTGTCAAGTAATAAAGTTGTCCTAATACCAGGGTGGCTTTTAAAAACTAACACAAGACATAGGATGTACCAATATTGGAACTGTACAAGTTTGTATGTCTTCTAAAATAAACATAACGACCTATATTTAAATTTCTTATTTAATCAACCATCACTTCATAACAACTTTGGTTGTGTATGCTAATCGTAAAAATATATGTATTTTAGCTATGTACAATATATATAAACATACATACAATACGTAGAAATGCACAGCAAAACAAAAGGCCTTATCTAACATCTGAAGAAGTAAATAACACAGACTTGACGGCCACCCACAAAAAAGATTATTGTAGAAATAAGGACTAGGTCTGGTTTATTACAACTGGCTTTATGAGATCTATATCTCAAAACTATGTGTAGGTACTACATATTTACTTTGTAATGTAATTCTTTAAAAATCTCGATTGAGCTTATGTATTCTACAAGAAACACACAGCCTAGAATAACTAATAAAGCATACATTCTCAAAAATCATTTCTGTGAGCGACCAGGTCGATCACTTTGCTTATTTATAGAAAAACATAATTAGTTTTATTGTGAAACTATAACAGAATTATTAAACCTAAGCAATATTCACAATATAAAAATACCCTTGTTTATAGACGACAGGCCAAGACAAAAGGCACGATTTTATACAAAAAATAAAATCAGATACGTACGGGAATGCCTCGTTGTGTTAGCGACTGTCATCTAAATATAATAAATATTTTATCACACAATCTTACCTCGTAAGTGGAGGTATTTTAGAAAAACCCTTTAATTATTATCGCATGAAATAACAATAACTATAATAAATTGCTTCACTGCATAACACAAGATTGTAAAAAACAAAAGTCCTCGTAAACTAATTATGTTTTCCTCCGAAACAAAGACTCCCGTACCCGTCCATGTTTCTCGATACAATAAAGCAGGTTATCGTGATAGCCCCCTGCCGCAGAGTAATTTTATGATTGATAAAAAAATATTTCTATTACACATCGATATATCACATTTGTCAATGCAGTCCAATTGAATTATTTCTGCAAGATTGGATGGAATTTTGGACCCAATTAATTATTTTAATTAATTAAATTTACTCTGTGACAATGGGTCATGGTATCTTTATACGAAACAAAATTGTTACTTCAATCTTTTTTTTTTACATAGAATTCCAAATTATGTGTAACATCTCAATATATTATACCAATTTCTCCAGAAAATGTAATATTATGTAAAATCTATTATGTTCGACAATACTTTTACTTCCAAAAATTCAATATATATTAAAACAATAATAGAATTGGGTTCCCCAATTCGCAAATCAAATATTCTAAAAGTAAGTTATAAGCAAGACTTATAGATAAACATCAAACACTAGCGTTTTTCAAAATGTTATCTTTCATTAAAATCGGTTAAATAAGACATTGTAGCAGTTTGTACAATCTTGTTATAACTAGAAAGATCGAATTGATTTTTACAGTGAGGTATTAATCCATTACACCAAGACGAATTACCTTTCTAACACATTATATAACTAGACGAATTCATACATGTAATATCCATTTATAAAGCCCATTTAATATTTAAAGGTTTTATTATCAAAATATGTTTAGTTATTATATATTTTAGGAATATTTATTTTCGTTGATGATTATAGACATAGTGCAATGATGTCGGAACATAGAGCACGCCAAATTGACAAGGCGGTCGTTAAAATGATTAGGTTAATTATTTATAACACGAATCAGCTATCGTAAATATTAAATCTATTAAATAGAATAAATCGCCATCAATTTCAACCGAGCATAACTTATGAAGCGTTATGAATTGAGCTCTTTTAATATCAGTCACCATATACACTTTTTATTAACATTCACTTGATGCAGCACTGTGAATAGTGCATTTATTTTTACCGACCATTAATAAAATGATTAAATATCTGATCATCATAATTAATATTGAATGCAAAATATTGAAGACTAGTCAATTTAATGAAATGATGTGATGAGTTAACTTAAAATACACTTAGCTACTTAATTTGATAATCTATAGAACTTACAGCAATAATCTATTTTGCAAAATCTGACTGATCGATTGGTTTTATCTCATGGGTTGTTGTGATATTTTGTACTTTTATTCATAGTGTAAAGATGTTTATATTTGCTTAGAATAAAAATGGTACCTTATAAAATTGATCGTTTGTAGGAAACTATGACGATAGGAATATCATAAACGACCAAACATAATGGCACATTTTACACATGCCAAACATTGTAGTAAGATAACGAAAAAAGAAGATAAAACACATTGCAGACCAAGCACATGATAACAAAAATTGCAGAATGTTTGTTAATTAATAAGGGACTTTCCTTAACAAATGCTGATCTTATGTTTGAAATGTTGGTTAACGGATCTGGAAATGTATGAGGTCGCCAAGTGTATTTTTTTTTATTAAGGTTACCTTAAATTAGCAGTCGCATCAAGACTACTGTTGGTTTTGGAAGACTAAAATTCACCCAATTTTATGAATAGTAATCTAACTACATAAATCTGTATTAAGTATTTAATTTCGAAGGCAATCTGGTTAATTTTATCGTCACATTATTAGGTATCGATTGTATAAAATGTCAATAATCTATTTTTTATAAACAAAACTATCATACGAACGCGTCATACTAAATTCGATGTAGTTTATTTACAAGGTGATTTTTAACCGTAGAAACAAGTATGTAACAATCTTGTTTCATTTTTTAAAATATTCCAATGATATCTAAGCGGATGCAGACTTTAACATTTTATTCGATACTTTATGTGTATTATTACTAATATCTATTTCAATTGTCAATATTTTTTATAACTTTAAAAGGTGGCATTGAAAAAATATTATTTTATTTTATATAATTTTCAGGCACCTGTTTTTTCGGCGAGACTATTTACATTCAACAGAAAATCCAACGGTACAATGATGCAATGGACGTGTTTTCAAACTTTATATTAATATAGCTTTCATGACATAAACTATGTAGTTATGTTATCGTACATCTGCAAAAAATATAATATTTATGTATGTACTTTAATTCTTATTGAGATGTCATTAAACTAAGTGACGGCATTTAATGCAGTTTCATCTAGCGACCAGTTACGGGTAAATATATCTTGTTGCCATATATTTATGTATTGAGAGTGTATTTAACCTTGACTACTAGCATGCTTATTTGCTTAATTTCCATGTAACAAGGCCATCACTTGTACTTTATTGATTAGAAATGTATCTCTAAACACTGAACTTGCCTTTTTGAACCCTTGACCGAGTGGAATGGATTGTGTGGTTGCTTATATCGGGTTCCGCAAAGCTTATTCATTTCACTGTGTCAACATAGCTTAAATATTGTTTATACTCCATCGACAACAGTGAAAAATTAATTTGGTCAATGGTCTACATTTTATACTATTTATTTTGTATGGTATAAAAATATTTTTTTATCATATATCATAAACTGTTATTCGTTTTAACTCGGGTTATGGATAATACTATACATATTTTGTACGTTCATTATTTAGTTATAGCACATCACATTTAACTTTTTTAATGTATCTACGTTCTAAACGTTAAGGTTGGTGTTTAGAAAAGAACATTGTTACTTAGAAGTAACAAAAACATAAAGAATCTTACTTTTTAGATTATGATCTAAGTTGAGTGAACCCCCCTAACTTTTTAAGTACATTCAGGCGACTCGCACAATACTACTCGCCAACAAATTATATCAACGACAATGTAGAATTAGTGCAAATAGTTAAATCAGGTAAAGAGTGCAGCAATTCCTTTTCGTAAACCAAATATATATGGAGGATATCCTGCCCCTGAGGCCACGATGTAACTCAAAGCTTAACTTTATTGTATTTCTAAATATTTAGGCCTATAGCCATATTCCACTGGCCAGATCGTAACTTCAGGAGCAGTAAACTCCCAATATGTATGAAGTTCTAAGACAGAATATTACACATTAACGTATTAGACCGTTATTAGGATCCACATCACACCCAAAAGGTCTTATAGTCATAATTAAATAATTATTACACTTTAAGATTTTTTAACATATTATATTAATTAATTACTATATGTAATATTGTGCAACTCTAATACGCTTTAATCGATAACGTCAAGATTTTACGCCACTTCAAGCAACTAGAGCTAACTTTAAAGTGAATTCATTAAAATAGTTACAAATGATTACAACACGATTAGATCTGTTGGTTTAATTTGTACATCTTGAATGCGGATATATTTATAGCGAATGCGCTGCTTGAAATGGCGAGATATTATGTAAATACTGCTAAATTTCGTGCCTAATTTTTAATACGTAACTAAGTTGACATTCAACATTGATGTTATTCACATTTGCACATTGAATCGTGATGTTCCACCGTAGTGCTTATACAGTGACATTCACTGTAATTGTATATAAATATGTTTATGTAATACGTCGCGCATGTCATCTCATCAGGCCCTCTTAATTCTAATGCCAGAAAATACACAAAATCAGTTATAATTTGCGAACTTAAAAAGTATGAATATACAAATGTGAAATTAAATGAACTTTAACCTTGAATAACTTGTCAAACATCAAAGGTAAAAATTTAATTCATTCGTTTTTAATCTCGCAAATATCAACTGCGTATTTTTGTAACATGATACATAGGAGTCCGTTATCGATGTTTTACTTTGACACGGACTATACTAACAAGGACCGTTACATTAAACATAACTTATTAGAAACTTTTCATTATAAATTTAGCGACACACAATGAATATTGCAATTAAGACGGTGTTGTCAGTAAGAAATTGCATCTACAAATGAAATTCTTAATTTGAGATATATACGACATGTTGTTCCTTTAAAATGTCGATAAGTTTTTTCATAATAAACATAACTATGGATGTAGCCATCGCATAGTTGGTAATAACCGAATCTCACTTTTTACTTTTTCTCATTAAGATTCGAGATGTGTTTCGTTTAGTACGAAAGCTTTTGAAGCCGCAATAAATGATGTTATCAAGTCAATATTCAGGGATATATTTCTTGGTAAATCTACCGTTATAGAGGGATGATTAATTGGGACAGATGTTTCATAATTATCATATTTGAAGGGGGTTTACTCTATTGGCAGGTTACAATAATGTTATAATCAGAGATAAGGTTTACAAACATTAATTAAAATATAAGGATAATTAATAGGATTTACTTTTTATATAGAAATACATATATAATTAAAACATTATAAACTTCAAATACTAACTACTGCATAATGTACAGACATATGCCGGATTTAAACATCTCAATGTTATATTCATACATTCAAATTATTAAAAGATCTCAACTGTGATTATAACATTTATCACCAAAACCAGTAAAAATTGTAAATTCAATAAAAATAGCAAATTATTTGAAAACCATAAAATTATATTTGTAAATTATAATCAATATCATAATTGGATTGGAACTAAACGAATATTGTGTCATACACGAAACACAATAAAATGTTTTAACAAAATATTTACAATAAACCAACAGCTATAATTTAACAACATATTATTTACATGTAAAAATAATATTCTCACTAAGAGAACTCTTTCACTCGACGTCTCGTCATCAAAATATAGGTACTATAATACAAATCACTTTGTCATAACAGGTAACATCTGACTTTCATACTATAATACATAACGTTCACAACGCCAAAATATGTATTTATTTCTATACAATATTGCACGCGGTCTATTTCTATTGTACATTGTGTATTGTGTACTGGGCGTACGAATCCGTAAGATATTTGTAAATCACTATTTCATTCCATCACAGGAAACTACGAATTTCGTATCGATTCGTCTTCGTTAACATAAAACATAGTTTCAATACATACATCAATACATATTTATAAAATACCATATCTAAAGTTTCTCATAGAACTTAAACAAGTAAACATTTCGAACGAAACAATTTTTACAACTCGAAAACATCACTAGCACTACTAGACTACATCAAAGACGTCTATAAATACGTGTACGTACTACATTAGTCTCACGCGAGTGAGATTTACAGCCGGAGAGGTACCGCGTAGACCGTAACTCGGAACGACGACGTTCGTTACGCTGGAATCTTGTATCGTCGACCAACGTCCATCCGAACGAACGAGCGAGCGAGAAATCAATAAATGCAAAGTTCAGCGTGAGCCGAAGCGCGGGAGCGCAGCCGCATCACTGCGACAGCAGCTTCTGCAGCAGCGACGCCTTAGCCGCCGCCGCCGCCTCATCACCGCGGCCCGGGCCCGCCGAGCCCGCCGTAGTACTCTGCAACCACACGCTCCACTCACTCTCCCTCCTCGACACACGCGCCAGACCGACGCCGACCGAACGTACATATATCCATACAACATATACCCTACGCGTGCACCATTAGGTACTGCAACAGTTTTATAGGAGCATTTTTTGTACTTGTATAAATATAAAAATTGCGAGTGACAAATTTTTATATACGTAAAAAATATGTAAATACACAAAACCGAAAAAAAATTCTACGTATTCTCGGACACGCGTAAAGTTATAAATGCAAATAGAATATATACGTTTCAGTCAGTGAATACATAAACACACAAGAAAAATTCAAACAAATGTATATCCTTATAATATAATAAATCTATAAATTAAAACCTACAACCTTTAAATTCTAATTAGTAAGTAGTTATAATTATAAAACCTTTATCAAGTATAAGAGTTCGTTGTGGATTTAATATTCAGTCCGAATCCAGCCTATTAACAATATAAATTTCGATTCATCACATATCATACCTCTTCCGAAAAATATTCTAAACTTTATTAAAATTAATAACATTCTATTTTTCAATATTTTATCTCTTAATATTCACTTACTTTAATTCTAATACTATTTTTTTAGAATTCAATGAAAACGATTCTAGAAAAAGTTAATATTTATGATTGCATGGGTTGATTGGCGTCTCTCGTGTTTTTTTTTCATTATGAGAGTTTCGCTTCCTAGAGGTTTTCGAAAATAGCCCTAATGTGTTTATTATTATTTACTTGTTTTACCTCTATATGGTCGATATTGATTCAATTAATATTTGTCATAAATGAAAGAGTTATCTATAGATTATGTTCGAAGAACGATCAGAATATATATGCCCCGTTATGTATGTGTGAAATATGAATTAATATTATTTCTAATATTTATATCAATACCAATCGTAATGAATACCGTTTTTACTTTACTTGACACTTGAAATACACACATACACATTTGTGCTAACAGAGAAATACATATTTTAATCGACTACTTTTGATCGCTACTCGTATTTCAATTTTCTAAATATACGTACTTAAATATTGTTTTCATACTCTGAAATACCGTCATGCAATCGTCTTTTAGAAAACAAAGAAAACGGAGTCAAAAATCTAACTTGTTCTAAAGCGGACAGTAAGCGAACTATTGCAAAACTAAATTACTATTGTTTAATTACTACGACGACGTCACAAAACCTTCACCACCACACTTGTATATCAGCGCATGCGATTTATCCCCTATTTATTCATAAAATTCATTCCTACAAGCCCTTGAATTACATTGTCATAATATTATTATTAAAAGATAAATGCTAAGATAATATTTCTGTTTAAATGATTATTTTCGAAATATAATAGATTTTGCTAAGAAAAGAGACAATATTAGATATCACATCACAAAAGCTTATTTTCAATTTCAGGAATGTACCAACTTAAGCCAATCTATACAGTAAGTCTTAAGGAACCTGAATTGAATTTTACTTTATATCGAGTGCTATATTTTAAAAGCAAGTTATCGTTTATAATAACGATATTCAAGTGTGACTAACAAGTATCGACTAAAGTTGGTACATTTCTCTATCAGCTTCTAGGTATCAAATGATCGAATTGACAACACACGCAGCAGAGCAGACGCAATAATTAAGTAGATCTACAAAAATAATGAAAACCGATAAAGTAGTGAAGTGACTAGATGATTTTGTATCGCTGTACGCGTCCCAAGCTTACCGGTGTGCTCTGTTGCGATTCCCACGTATTTGTCGATGCCGAGGACGCTCGGCCCCCCACCACACTGCCGCCACCTACGTACGTACACACGTATACATTGGCAGCGGATATCCTTCACACTGACAATGTTGACACTCGTGTACGACCAGATTACAACATTGTCTTAAGGAGCCACTTTATATTCATTGACAGTAGCTCTCTACAACTGAGCAATATGTGTATGTTCTTAGTTACTTATATTCGTACTGCTTTATCTATTAACTTACATATACATGACAAATAATCTATAATATAAAAATGAATCGCAAAATGTGTTGGTAAGCGCATAACTCTACAAAGCCTGGACCAATTTGGCCAATTCTTTTTTTTTAATGTTCGTGGAAGTTCAAGGATAGTTTTTACGGCGAGAAAAATTCGAACAATTGCCTGAAAACCCCTTAAAACAGCCTTTTTCTTTTTCCCATACAAACGTTTTCTAACTTAAATGTAGAGTCAATTTGAGCTTTATTTTGTTAATTAAAAACTTGAATTTTTTTGCCAAGATTTTTTAGGGTAGGGGTAGTGTAGGGTAGGGGTAGTGTAGGGTAGGGGTAGTGTAGGGTAGGGGTAGTGTAGGGTAGGGGTAGTGTAGGGTAGGGGTAGGGTAGGGGTAGGAGTACCGCATAAACGAAGTCTCTACGGCCCAGTTTATTTTATACAAATGTTTAGGTCTTTTATGTATCGATTGAGGCAGTACGAAGTCTGCCGGGTCAGCTAGTAGTTAAATAAATATTGTATTAATCGATATTATTTTTCTAATCGAAACTAAAAAATAGAGAACATGTGACACGGGGTTTGCTTTGTTACTCAGCGAATATTATGATAGGCCTAAACTTAAAAATTATAATATAATGCGTTTCAAATAACATTTTTACTTTAAGAAACTTGTTAAAATTGAGAACAATGCGGACAGTAAAATGTCTTTGACAGAGTAAAGTTTTTTAAAGTATTACACAGTCATAGAACATTCGTCACTTCCGTTCAAAAAAATGAAACGAGACCATAATTTAGCGTTTAAATTAAGATTAAATTTAGGTACGAAAAAGTGTCGAAATTAAACTAGCAAATATACAAACCAGGCGGCGTGATATCGAAGCTCATGAGGTCCATGTCCGGAGGCTGCAGCGTGTGCAGGTCGGGTCGCGCCGAGCGCGCGCCTACCACTGCCCGCAGCTCGTTGCGCACGTACTCCGACGTGCCGCCCGCCCCTCCCGCGCCCCCCGCGCCGCCTGCCCCTCCAGCGCCCGCTCCTCCCGCGCCGCCACCTGCGCACACAAACATCGGTCAGACGACAACCGAGGGGACGACGCTAGGCGAACTCCTACCTTACCAACTCTCACGTTCCACCCTAAGCGCGCTGCGGCCTCGCTCGCCGACCCGCACGGGTCGCGAGAGCGAAGGATATTATCGAAGCGTAGAGATGCAAGGATCGTTAATCATGCAGAGCGATAGATATCGGAAGAGGAGAACGGCGGATCGGTCGATGGCTTACCTCCGTCGGGTGCTCGGGGGTCGGGTCGCGGGTACTCACATGCGAGGCGGAGGTCGCGCGCGTGCGGAGCGTGCGGCGGCAGCGGCGGCGGGCCGCAGCGCGCGAACTCGCCGCAGTAACCCGCGCCCGCGCCCGCGCCGCCGTCGTCGTAGCTGTAGCCTCCCACTGCCACACACGCCGCGTTATGCGCTGGCCGACGCCCGCCCGAGCGAGTGGGCGTCGCCCGACCTACCTATTGCTCAACGGTCCGCTCGAGGTAGAACTAAACGCGCCGCGCCGACCGGTTCGATTACGAGTCTAATCGAGAGACCGCCCTCGACTTACTTTCTTGGAATTCAAAAGTACCGAATTGAAGCCATGATCATGCAATTAGGTTTAGTTTTACTTGAGATCGGAATCGTCCTCCCGAATTCGGCAGAACACGCTATTGCTAATTTTCTACTAGACATGCGGATCGTTTTAAAAGTCATGCTCGAAAGTAAAATAAGTTCGACTGACATTTTCTAAGTCTATTTCTACTATTATTATCTAAATATATTATTAGTGTCATTTGAAAGCCGTACAAGAGAAACCTTTGTAATATTGTTTTATAAATAGATAAATATCTGATCACCTGGTATCGGAAAGTAAGCAATACTACTTTATAAAAATATATAAAATAAAACCACAAGACCACCCTAATAAATTTGTAACAAATTAATTTCTTATGAAACTCATAATTATACCGTTCATTACAAGCTCGCGTTAGTAAAATCGTAATTATAATAAATAAGAGACAAGTTCAAATTTAAATACGTCTGAACATCAATAAAAATGTTATTAGCTAACAGTGCGTTTAAAATTGTTTCGTTCAAAAATTATATTTACCTGTGCTATATGACAGAATGATATGTAAATATCCTATAACTTTAATGTAAAACTTCATTAAAATAACAAAGCGAAAGCACAAATTTGAAACGCACTATTAAGAAAATATGCCTGTTTCACAATCTGCCTAAGTCTTCTTGAAAATAAATACTAACACCTTTCAATTATAAACAAGCATTCCAAAAAATAACACTTGAAATAGTTGCCCTCACACAATTTATGATTCTCTGAAGATTGTGAAACCGCTATGAAATTTGTAATATTGACCTATATCTAGTCTATACAATGTGCTAAATAACTAAATGTGCAATAAAGACAAATCAGTTTCAGAGATTTCATCATAATTTCACGCCATGACATAGCATTAAAAAAATCATAAAACCAATTATGTACGAAGCACATTTCAATAGACTTATTGTCAAAATCACAAAATTACTCAATTCTCAAATATTATTTATTTTTAGACAACGAGGTGACCCACGAAATACTAAAACAGAAAAGATAACATGTGTAGTTCTTGGACCAAGGTTGTAAGGACCTTGGTCCAAGAAGAAGGTAACGAAATTCACTAACTCTTTAAATAAAAGAGTTAGTGAATTTCGTTACCTTCTTCTTTCTCCACCATATTCCATTATTGCATAATAAAATTATTATGCAATAATGGAATATGGTGGAGTCTCAGTATAATATAAATGTATGGTTTGTAGTACTTAACATGCATCACCTCGTTATCTACCTAATAATAATGATGAGGTTCAATATAAAATTAGACGACAACAGCTCTTAAACTCAGCATAAATCGTTAGAATAGGTCTCCGAAATTAAGGCCTTGCTCGTATATATGTCTAATGAAGTAGGAAAAGCCCCGTGGCTAATTACATATTTCCGTCCGAGAAAAAATAGTCCTTCGAAGTCACTGCTGAGTTCATATTAATCCTCATCTACGGGCACAAACGCGGCTTTCTTTACTAGCACCTCTGGAATAGGGGGTTATCTGCAAATTAGATCTTGTAAACTAAGTGAAGACAAAAATATATACAATTAATGCTAGTAAGTTATATGTAAGTATACAAAATAACACTAAAGTTATCCAGGTATTTGCAATTGTTGATTTTTCATTTTAATCAAGGACTCCTTTAAATTGTTGCAAGCTCTATTCAGAAACACCCGTCATTACAAGAGCATTATATAAGGACATCAGAGGTGCCAGTAACTTAGCCTTCGTCTTTAGATTAAAAACAAAGATCTGATTGTACGAGGTCGGCCTTCAATATGGGTTCTGTAAGTATATTGCACTTACATAACAATAGCATTTCGTTTAAAACTAACATCAATGGGGGCTTAAGAAGCCATCATATCTCCATCGAGAGAAGAAAAAAAAAACCTTACATTATCCTGATCTCAAAAAAACAAATAAAGATGAAAAATACATGCAAAAATAAATTTACCATTTTTTTTTGTATAACAGTAACTTCAAAATCCCATACCTAAAATCTAGATTCGCGGCTGTCTCCGTAAAGTGCAGTTATTTTATAACATGATTAAAACAAACTGAAATCTTAAGTTACAGTTTTCAAAATGTCATCACCATGGAAGAGTCAACCGAGTACAAACAGAGCTTCTTATTAATAGTATACGTGTGAGTGAAATGTATAGATGTATGTATGTGTGTAGTTACCGAGGTGCGGGCGCGGCGCGCGGTGGTAGGGCTGCGGCGTCATGGGCGTGTGCAAGGCGGCCGCCCCGTGCGCGTAGGTGCGCGTGTCGCCCGCCACCTGCGGGCACATCGCCAACATTCCATTTTATCATATACTCTACAAGTCTACATCCAGCCAAACAACTAATTACCGAGATATTTGCACCCGACGACGGTTGGAAGAATATGATTAAATATAGTACTGATTGACATAACGAAATACAGTTTTATAAATTATGTACTGCATTTCAGTACATATATTTATAAGGTATATTATAAACTTTATATTTTTATACTAGCTGACCCGACAGACGTTGTACTGTCTTAGCTAAAACTATAAATTGAATTGAACTTTCAATATAAGGCGTGATAGCAATGAACTAACCGTGATGTGCACTAAGAGAAGCACGGATTCTGTCAATGTTATGTCAAACGCCATAATATTACAATAAATAAGATTAAAAAATTACTCTATTAATGATCGATGATATGCCAATTAGGTCACGATAAGATGGTTTACCCACTTGAACCCAGGGTGTTCCCCTAAATGCCAGTAAATGGAGCACCGGAAATAGCTAATCCATACACGGTACATCCGTTACCGTCCGATGCCTATGGCCGACATTACACGCTCAATCTGGATCGAGATCCGTGATCGCGGTAGATGGATATAAACTGATTTGGATTGTTGCCACATTACACAGTCAATCCAGATCACGTCAGTCCACTGATCGCAATGATCACATGAAGACGTGTGCTCAGGGGATTCTGATTGCCAATAAATAAAAAAATATGAAGATTGTGTGTTCACAATCGCGAAAGCCTCCGTAGCGTAGCGGTATTTGACTCACTTTAAATCTAGGAGGTCGTGAATTCGATTCCCACGCCGGGCAGTAAATCTTTGTGTAAATGCTAAGATATCCTTCCGGGTCTGGTTGATTGAGGGACTACCCTCCGTGCCTCGGAAAGCACGTTAAGCCGTTGGCCGATTGTTATAAAATCATCTATAATAATCGTATATCAAGGAACGAGCAGCAGCCTTTCCTTGTGTGGTACAACATAATACTGCGGTCATCAACCCGCCTGCCAAGCGTGGTGACTATGGCGAATACCCTCCCGGGAGGAGGCCCATGTTCAGCAGTGGACGTTATACGGGCTGATGATGACGAATTGCAAAATGGATCTGAACAAAAAAAGCATGTGTAGTAATTAATTTTAATATTTTTTTTTATTTTCTCATTACTACTCTTATTACTACTAATAACTTTAATAGTATCTTTCGAATTATATGTTGCACATTAGACGCTCAATCTGGATTTCGGATCGAGATCATGGATTTCAAAATATTTGATAATTTGCGATCCGATGTCGCGATCCGTCAATCACACACATTAAACAGTCAATCTGGATTGAGATCATTGATCTCGATCCAGATTGAGCGTGTAATGTCGGCCTATGACCTAGCTATAATGGACTCTCCCGAGGATTTTATTTTAGGGTTCATTAAATGCATCTTTTGCGGGCGCACGGAGCACCACTACGTCTCTACACATCACGGGTCAGGCTCTAAAAGAAAGTGGGGCTATGCTTCCCACTCCTCAAAGCCGAGGCTCCGGGGACAGCCTACGATTTCTGCGCTTTCGGTGAAATGGGTAGGAGAGATCTTTCTACTAAACACGCTCCGGTGTCTTCTACAAACTGGACAATGGTCGCTAGCAAGAGGACTGATACCATGACTCTCGCTCAACTGCCCAAACCGGACACTCCTCGACCAGTGTGCAGTGTGCTGCCGCGTGAAATTGAGTTTCCGGCTCTCGAATCACTTTTTTTTGTCGTCCGGGGTGAAACGCTGCAGCGTATTCGCGCGCTGCCGATGGGATATGTGTGACTCGCCCTCTCCATAGCGTGGCATGCTAAACTCATACCACGAGGAGAGGACCCTACACCACTAAAACTCCCGGACACTCCTTCGATCCGCCGTTGGCGGGGGCCGGGTACGCATGAACAATCCGACCCCTCTCAAATCACCCTCCTTTTTTTCTTTTAGGCGATTCCATTATTTTGGGATTTATCAGTTTTTGAAGATTGGATCAATGTAGCTGACCCGACAGACTTTGTACTATCTTAGCTAAAACTCTAAATTAAATTGAACTTTTAATATTAGGCGTGATAGCACTGAACTAACCGTAATGTGCACTAAGAGTAGCACGCATTCGGTCAATGTTATGTCAAACTCCATATGATTTCAATTAAAAAAAATTAAAAAAATTAACTCTATCCATGATCGATGATATGCCAATGATTTTTAATAACTAATGTTAAGTAGGATGATACGAAGTTCATCGATGCACTTCGTATCATCCTACCTACTATTAGTTATGAAAAAAAACTTCAAAAACTGGTTCAAGCGATCTAGCCCAAAATGCTAGAATGTTCTGAAAGAAAAGAGGGAGGGTGATCCGGAAACTTAATGTCATCAGTCATCACAGCGACAGCACACGGTACATTGGTGCGAGGAGTTTCCGGCTTGGGCGGTGGAGCGAGAGTGATGGGATCCGTCCTCTTGCTACCGACCATTGCCCATTCAGTAGAAGTCCGCGGAGTGTTTTCAGAAGAAAGATCTCTCCTACCCATTTCACCGAAGGCGCACAGACAGCAGGCTGTCCCCCGAGCCTCGGCTTCGAGGAGTAGGGAACATAGTCCTAATTTCTCTTAGAGGCCGACCCATGTTGCCTAGAGTTGTAGTTGTGCTCCGTGCGCACCCAAAAGGTGTATTGATTGGACCCAGGAGAGTCCATAACTGCTAGGTCATAGGCATCGCCACGGTACCGGATGTATAATAATATGCATTAGCTATTCCTGGTGCTCAATTTACTGGCATTTAGAGGAACATCCTGTGATATAATAAGCATATCATCGCTATAAACATTAGACATTGAACGACAGCAACGAATTTCTTCGTTTTGACGAATTCAAAGCAATAACTGCAGCAGTTTTTATTTTTGTTCAAAATGTGGTCACAGTTCACGTCGAACAAAAATAATTAATAAAACAAAAAAACAATTGACACACAAATTAGAATTATAAATTCGTAATTTCATTAACGCCATCTAGATTTCAATATCACCGCGGAAGAGTTTAAGCAATTGGAAATGACCGAAAGAAGCCAGAATCACAATATGAACGGTGTACTAAGTATATAGTTACTCTTTGCAAAATAAAATTCTGAACCCACCTATAAATATTTGACAATGGTGACAGATCAACTTTCGTCTAGAAATGTACTTTTTCTGATTTTAAAATACTATCGACTATCTGCCACTTTTTGGTTGCTCAATCAATCTATGACGGAACAAAACTGTAACGTTTGACAGTTATAATAATTTATAACTTATCATTTTTACTATTTCCGTCTCAAGTTTTCCACATTTTCTCACCGTTTAAACCTTCCCTGGACCACGGCAAACATTTCAAAACCAAAATCAGCTAAATTGGCCCAGCTGTTCTCGAGTTTTAGCGAGACAGCAATTGATTTTTATATATTATATATTGATTGATAAACAGCTCAGCAATACAATATTAGAAATTTTGAAGTTGAAGTTTGCTTTGTGGCTTTTTATTAGAAACTTTAAACCGGCAGAGAGTATTTAGTGCTTTAAATGAATGCATCAACCGGTAAGACTTTTTTTTAAATATGCTCAGCTGTCAGTTGCTTTTTGTTATACCATTTTTAACAAATGAACCGCTGAATTATATTTTGACTGAGTTATTTTGTTATTCCATGTCAGTTGCGTTTTGTTATGCCACGTTTTATGTCACGTCACGGGAACGACGGGAACGGCATAAAAAGTATCCTATGTCCTTCTCCCAGTTCTTAGCTACCTCCCTACCAATTTTCAGCCAAATCGGTTCAGCCGTTCTTGAGTTATAAATAGTGTAACTAACACGACTTTCTTTTATATATATAGATTATGACTTTATACATTATTTAACTTATGCCATACATCTTTCTCTATAATTGGTTGTCCAGATGACCCGCAAATTGAATAGCCACTTCTATTAATTAGTATTAGTGACAATACAGCCCAGTGCGATTGATTTGTAAACAATTACAATTAACTGTGATATGTTACTTACGCCCAGTTGTCGGCTCAGCATCGGGTTTTGTTGCGTAGTCGTGATTTTATTTGTACCGTAACTTGTCCCCATTTGACCTGTAAACGTTTAATATTACGATTTATATAAAAGATCACAATTATTAAGTTATAAAAGTCGAAATTAAACAAATATCTTACTTGAGGAATGAAATAAATGATGATAGTCGGCCGTCCGAGTCAGCGCTACGTTGGGAGGTGTCTGTGACACGAGAGCGTTGATCGTCGAACCCAAATCAGTTTGAGATTGTTCTGCCGCCTGAAGATAATAAATATGATTGGTGTGAATGCAGTGATATAGTGGCACCGATTTTTAACGGGTCTGAGATTAGTGCTGTTGTGACTATACGAAGTCTCAAATTTAATAATAGAACACGCTAAATCAGTTTCCTTGTATATATCAACATTTTTATTGTTAAAGAAATTAATTTATTCCTGAGCTTCAGCTGTTCCGTTCATGCGGTGGTCGATATTTGCCATGATATGTTAAATCTTCGCGATATACCCTGAGCCGAAGTCCTATCCCGTTACGGGCCAGGCGTGTGAAGCTTATATAGAGGACGTGATACTAGACTGACAAACAGATGATTAGCTAATTTGCAAGAGATTTTAGTTGCCATATTTTGGATTTAACAACATAAATAATTGTGTATAATTGACTAGTATCAGTGAATGTAAATAAAGCGCTGAATTCGTTTGGTATTTCCTGTTCGGGATCGTGACACGGTACTGACCTCTGGCGGCACGAGCATCTGCTGCAGGCGCTGCTGTCCCAGCAGTCTCGCCCGGTGTTGCTCGGCCACGGCGGCGCGGGCGCGGCCCACGTCCGCGTAGTGCGGGGCGGGGGACAGGGCGGCGGGCGCGGGGGAGCACGCCTGCAGCGCTCGCCAGCGCTCGGGCGAGCGGGGCGCGGGGCTGGCGGGGCCGCCTGGCGTGCCCACGGGCCCCACGGGCGAGGGCCCCGCGGATGAGCCTCCCGGCGAAGGCCCCGGTCCGTATGACGCGACGGGTGCGGCCGGAGCGGCGCGCGCCGTTTCGCATTGCATCAGACTCTGTCTGATCGCGTTGATCACTGCATTTTTTTCCTTGGTGCCCTAGAAATTAATTGTTTAATTATATGTTTCTTCCAGAGCTCGTTTACGTCCACTGCTGAACATGACTCTCCTCTTTCACACCTTAACTTGTCCAGATTATTGAGGGATATTGCCATTATCACCATTGCTGCTGATCCATCCTTACTATCCTTACTAATATTATAAATGTGAAAGTAACTCAGTCTGTCTGTCTGTTACGCAATCACGCCTTAACTACTGAAGCGATTTAAATGAAATTTGGTACAGATATAGTCTAGAGCCTGAGAAAGAACATAGGCTATATTTTATTATGAATTTCCCACGGGAACGGGAGTTACGCGGGTGAATCCGCGCGCGGGAAGCTAGTCAGCTATAATCCCTTAGTCGCCTCTTACGACAGGCAAGGGAAGAAAAAGGATCTTTTCTAAGCCAAACCACACCAATGATATCTTTACTTGAATGTATTTAGGTAAATATATAATAGGAATGGTTTGAAAATTTGAATGCCCAAATAGGCTAGTTGCCACATATTAAATTATGTTACAATGATGTTTATTTCTAAACGTATTTGGCATACGAAACCTAAATATAATAATATCTGTTCATAATACTTGAATATGTCTGTATAAACTCAATATGAAAATTATTTTTTTGTCCGTCTGTAACTTCCGAAAACGCTATCAGCCATTTTGTGACGTTTCAAGTTTCAAGTTTCTTTATTGCACTCATATTGTGTAACATAGATGGTCTTATTATAATTCAGTAACAAATATGAACCCTGTTAGGGCGTAGCAATATTTTATCTTAACATAATTTTCTAAAATTTAAATATTACAAAATATATTTTTACAATAATACCTACTCATTATATTTTTAAATTAATAATATTAAATGTTAAGTTATATAATAATCATAATATATGTATTTACAATAAATGTCTACAGTTACAATAATGGAATGTAAATTTTCATTGCCATAATGTAAGGCCCTGAGTGGACTATAGATAAATTAGAAAGAGGGAGCGCTAGTTTGTCCTTGTTTCTTAAGTTGCGGGTTTGTGTGTAATGATCTTTGTTAGTGGGGAAGAGATGGGTGTGCTGCCTAACAAAACAACAGATTTTAATATATATAGAGAAGAAAGTGTTTGGATGCTAAGTTCAGTAAAATATGGCCGACAACTGTCTGTTTCCGCTATGTTGGCAAGTATGCGTATGCATTTTTTTTGCAGTTTAAATAGTTTTTCTACACTTGTACTGTTTCCCCATAGGACTATTCCATATCGCAACCAAGAATGAGCGTATGCATAATATGCATTAGTGGCTGTTTTTAGGTCTGTCGATACTTTAAGGTGGTATAAGGCATATGTAAACCTAGATAATTTACCACATATAGTTTGTATATGCGATTTCCAGTTTATATGGGTATCGATAGTTAGACCGAGCAATTTAAAGGTGTCTACACATTCTATTTTTGTATTTTCATAAGCAAAGTTTATAGGTAGTGGTCTTTTTTGATGTGGTCTAAACTGCATTAGTTTTGTTTTATTGTAGTTCAATTCTAGGTTGTGTTCTTTTAGCCAATTAGATACATCTGATAGAGTTATCTCGATTTTATCGTTCGGGTTCTTTTCACAAGGGAAGACTGACGTCATACATATTGTTAAAAAACATGAACGCGATCCTTTACTATTACACTTTCTGAGTCATGACGTCATCGATCTTGAACAAAACAAACAAAAACACTTTTTTGAAATTATATTTATATGTTTATGAATGGTTTTATTAGATCAAGAAAAAATGTGGCATTTAATTGAGATCTAAAAAGCACTAAAATAAATATTTTAAAATTGGCTTGACATTTAGAGATGAAAACGATGTCAGCCATGTTGATCTATATACATTATCTGTGTTCAAGATCGATGACGTCATGACTCAGAAAGTGTAATAGTAAAGGATCGCGTTCATGTTTTTTAACAATAAGTATGACGTCACAAAATGGCTTATAGCGTTTTCGAAGTTACATAGCTAACTAACCTATTGACAATGTGATAAATACATGAAATTTACCCACACACTCGCCGAAACTTAAATGACATACAATTAAGATATTAATCTAAAGGAACAAAATCATGATTATTTCATATTCGAGATATTTTATTAGTTAAAATCTATCGAATATGAAATAATCATGATTTTGTTATCTAGTAATACCTGTCGTTGTCGAAGATTAACATCGGCCGCGCTACGTTCAGAGTCGGGCATGTTGTTAATGACCTCGTCCAAAATATCCGACAGCGTCTGGTCGCCCGGCACTTCACTGTCGCCGCTTCCTTGTGCTCGCGTACTGCCACCACTAATAGAAATATATATATATATATATATATATAAATACTAGCATATTTGTTTTATTTAAACCGTGATTTTTTTTCCAATAATATTTTTTTGGAACCCAGCCGCATGAAGTCGAACCTTATAGCGTTCCGCTAGGTATAAACCGTAATTTTGGTCGTTGTTAATAATTAGCATAACGAGTTGCCATCAGTATTTCCATGAAAACGTAATTTTAAAATTGCTTATTATATGTTAATATGCTTTAAACGAAAAAAGTTGCCCTCAAAGAGACTGTAATCAATTGACATGTACATCGTAAAATTAGTTCTGTGCCTTGCAATAGAAGATAATCTAGTTTGTACGAATGGACGTCTCTACGACAGATTCGAAGTAATATTATCTGTAATTTTTCATGCTATTGAAAAAGTATATACATTGATCGAATGCTGAGTACTTATTAGCAACGACTAAAAAATCAGTGTATATGACAATACTTACGGTGGCTGTGCGTTATAGTGTAGCGGCGCCGTGTTGGCGTAGTGTATGGGCGCGGGCGCGCTGGTGGGCGGCGCGTAGCGAGGCATGCCGCCCGTCAGCACCAGCTGCAGGTGGCTCTGAGCGCCTTGCAGCCCGCCCCCACCCTCGCCCCCGCCACCCGCTCCGTTCATGTTGTTAGCCCTGTTATACAACACTCACATTATAAAAATCCATTTATTAAAGAAAATAAAAAATAAAATTGAAGGAACTTGATCATATTGGATTTAAACATCGATAATCAGATAATAATATTGTCAAACTTAACGCATCAACTCAATGGGTTAGACGTCGTTTAATAATGTTAGCATATTATAAGAGAAGACAAAGAACGGCGATACTGACTGGTTGTTGCCGGTGAGTATGTTGGAGAGCGTGGAGTGGTGGTGACGCGGCGGCGGCGCGCGAGCCATAGGCGTGGGCCCGTAGGCGCGCAGCGTGGGGTTGGGCAGCGGCAGCGGCGTGGTGGGCGTGGTCTGCTGCCGCGCCAGCAGCGACACTAGGATCTTGTTCTTCTGGCACAGCGGACTCATGCCCGCGCCCGACGTGGCCGGCGCGTGCACCGTGGACGACGCCGCCGACGTAACGCTCGCCACCGCGCTCGACGACACCTGCACATGGCCAATGTCACGTGTCACGACACCAAAGAATCGTCACTATTCATTCGTCCCCCGTCACTCATCGCGCACTTCGTCTACCCTCACCTGTTGATGTTCGGGCGTGGAACGCTTGGCGCCGCTCGCCGCCGCTTTGGCTTCTTCGAATTTACGTTTGACTCCACCGACCATTCTGTCCAGATAGCTGTTCTCGACCGCCTCGTGAGGGCGCCCGTTTCCGGACGGACCGTTGACGTTCGTGCCGGTGGAGAGAAGCTGCGACAGCACGCTGGGCTGCGATCCTCTGCCGCCATCCGCCGAACTCCGTCTGTTCTCTTCCGCGTCCTCGTCGGACTTATCGTTCAATAACTGAAACATAAACAACATCAACGATCGGGGAAAAGCACAATCGAGGTATGCGGGATCGGCGCGGATCTTCAACTCACCCTCAGCAGGACGTCGGAGCTGTTGTGCGAGGGCTGCTGCGGGTGCACGGCGGGCGGCGGCAGGTGCGACGCGTGCGCCATGGCGAGCGGCGCGCGCGCGTGCTGCGCCGAGTGCAGCGGCGACAGCGCGCCCGGCGTGTGCGGCGTGTGCGGCGTGTGAGGCGTGTGCGGCGTGTGCGGGGCCGACGTCTCGCTGCCCGTCGCCTCCTCGTCCTCTTGCTTCAACAGATCTTTCAAGATGCGATTGTTCGAGTTGGGCGCCTGATCGGGGCCAGGCTTCTTGCTGAGGAGCGTGCGCAGTCGGTTGGGCTCCTCCGCGGGTTGATTCGAGGGCGGACCCTCGCCGGGCGTGAGGGGCGTGAGGGGCGTCAGCGGCGCCCTCGGAGTGAGCGGCTGAGAGGTCCCTTCGGAAGAGCTCTCTTTGCGCTCCCTGTTTTCATCGCCGCCCATGTCGCCGAGCAGCGACGACGCCCAAGACTCCATAAAGTCGTTGAGAAAGGGCCCTTCGGTGGGACTGATGGCGGGTCGGTACCGCGCGTCGCAATTGGACGATTCGCCGTTCGCGACCGAGGTCATGAGCGGTCCGCCGACCGGGGGCCGAGGGCTCTCCGGCTCCATGACGTCCATGTCGTCGCAGAGGACCGTGTGCGTTGACATGATGAAGTCCGGTTCGCCCGAAGAAGGTTTCGCTCGAAAGAGACGCGACTCCGCGATCACTTTGATGCAAGGTTTTTCCGGAGCGATGCGCAACCGAAATGGTTCACTGATCGCGGGAGGTGCGGGAAGACACGTGGCGTCTTGCAAATGTGCCTGTACGCGATTACGATCACTACTTTCAACTAGTTCCAAAAAACGAGTTCCGACGAGAGGAACAGTAGTGTTCACTATTTTTTCCACTCCACTTAAATCACACACTGCAATAAAAAAAACACATTAATTAACAAACATTCTATAAAATCTTTGCTAGGTTATATTGAATTGTACATGGCGCGTTTATTATGCCACAGGAAATACAGCCGTATATACTCACACAAAATAATGAAGTTGCAATCTAATCTGAAGACGATGTGATCGGTCTGCTTGGTGGAGATGGCGGGCGGGCCGCCCTCGTCGGGGAGAAGTGCGGCCGACGCGTCCTCGCAGCGCCGGATGACGCACATGACGGAGCCGGCCTCCTCCGAGGACGAGCCGCGCACTGCCGCAGCGTGGATCACACACTCCGCGTACCTGTAACACGTAATTTACCCACAATTAAATCAATGATGTAAATTCATTTTGGTATAGACAAGATCCCAGCCCGCGCTGGTTGATCCAATTTCTCAAACCACGCCACTTATCATTATTTTGTGTATACTCGTTTTGTTCGCGAAAAATTTTCATTTTATTTTATTTATATATATCTATATATATTTTATTGATTTTTAAAATAAGATTATAATACTAGTTTAACATAAGTGACCATACAGTTAAGTTATACTATTTACTAAAGACCTGTATATGTAATGTTAAAAATATGTTTCTTAATTAATTACTTATATCAAAAAAATGTACTTAAATGTATTATGCATTGTAACAAGCGCGAATTATTCGTGTAAGTTATTAATAAACTATTTCATTTCATTTCATATAAAAGCCAAACCTCAGTATAACTTTTATTTGCTTTAGTGACTATATGATCATTGAAAACTGCAGTTTTTGCTCTATGTGGTTTATTCTATTCTAGTATATTACCAATAGTAATTATTTGCCGCTGAAGTCACAGGTGATGCTGGGGCAAATAAACAAAAATACTAATAACTTCATTAAAATATCTGGTTTATTTAGAAGAACAAAGCTTGAGTCCTTGAGCACAATTTCTTACCCAGTTTAAAACTTAGATTATGAAAATATCAAAAAGAGAATAAAATGCAAAATAGATCACTGAAGTCCACTTGAACTACGGATTGAGTCAAATTGATGGTATGATAATAATCTCTGGAAGACAGTATGTCTCTATCTGTTCGAAAGTACTCATAAACATTTTGAGTATATATTGTTGAATATATTTTATCGAACTGTATTAAATAATTATCCATGAATGTTAATTTGTATTTAGAGCCTTTTTATTGCCGTTAAAATAATACAAGGTGTAACGTAAAGGGTATATACATAGAAAGAGCAAGGCTTCTTTGGATCATAACAAACGATATAGCAAGGGTTTCAACTCAAAATAAAATTAAAAAAGTCAGTACTATTTTGCAAACAACAAATAAAAATGCACGAACCCTTTATTCAGAAATACCAGGAGTAAGAGGTTTATTTTTACTTGCAAATAGGTCGTTGACATCAATCAGCTGATTGAGTGCTAGTGATGTATTTATTTCAATTTGAAAAGTTTGGTTTCTGGTATCTATGAATTTTAAAAAATCATTACTTCCGGACTTGTAGAGATAGGATTAAATAACCCTTGCCATATTGTTTGTTATCATCCAAAAAAGCCTTGCTCTTTCTATGTATATACCCTTTCCGTTACACCTTGTATATATGAGAAAGAATTTAGAAATATTTAATGTCTCTTAAGATAGAGACATTGCACTTACTTGTGAAATAGAATACATTGCATTTGATGTATAATACATATACTTGTAAAGTAAGATGTAATCGGCCTCTTATCGTTCTACCGTCACCATCTACTATCTCAATGAAATAGAAAAACACGTCCGATATCAATAATAATGATGAGCCAATTTTTGTTTTACTTATTTACAACACGTTTTATATCTATGAACCAAGTATGCGTATAACTGTATATTGTTCTTTAATCAAACTTCGGATCAATATCGTTTTTTATAAAAAATACGTATTTAATAGGAAAGCGTATAAGCTAAGTAGCTGCATACTTTGCTTATACGCTTCCCTATTAAATTTATTAAATTAAACTAAAGTCTGACCCTTAAAATGTCACAAATTATATATTTGAGTTATAAAACTAGTATTAGTCAACTATTTATATACTCTGGACATAACAATCAGTTATTTTATATTTACTTTTGTTAACATCTAGTTACATCTTACAATGCACTATGCAAGTATAATTAATGGGCCACCGTTCTCTCCATTAGCTTTATTTGAAATGGGCTCTACACAAACAATGATGAGCAGATAAAATGTCGCGTGGTGTAAATAATAACTTGAAGGCTAATTATAAATAGGACTTTTATGATATTCTGTATGCTGACGAAACATGCTTATAATAACACAAAGCGAAATGATACTGTATGAAGATTTAAAGAAGGGATTCATAATATTATGCAAAGAACACAATGCTACAAATTATTTAGGAGAGGTAACACCGACTGGTATGCAATATTAAGCAAACATTTAGTCTATTTTGTATAACTTAACGACAAAGTCTGCAATCGAGTACTTTTTTTCTACCCAACAAACAGCCTCGAACTCGTAGTTATATAAAGTAAATTTGAAAATACCTCGGTTGCAATGCAAGGTTTTTGATATGACTAAGGCATCACGGGGAAGCGCGCGTGGCTTTGGGCGGTCCGCACTAAACTCAAACATGTGGCGTGGAATTAGGCTGTTTACGGAGAAGCAATTTTGTTTTCATAATTTTTAACTCAGGCCGCGCCGCCCATTGCCACGCGCGACTTGCCGCGTTTGTGTAATTGAAACCTAAGATACAATAAAAAATAATGCAAATGTTTACAGTTTACACAAATAGAAACGCAAGCAAGCATTGTTTGCTGTATAAAAGAATGAGTTCTTACCCAGCACTATCAATCCCATTGGTATTCTTAATAAGACGGACTTTAATAGTTTGAAATTTGTTGGTTTCTCCAGCACCCCAGTTAATTGTTTGTATTTTTCTTAACAAAGGTCGTAATTTTGCATGATCCCTCTCATGCAAAAGCGAGAATATCGACTTCTTGTATAACTCAGTTCTGTCCTGCAGTGTGACTTCTTTAATATTTTCAGTTATACATTCTATTTCTGCTTTCGAATTGATCTCCAATAAAACCCATCCGAGGGTACCAGTGTAGTGCTTGAGAGCCTAAAAGCAAACATTAAATTAGTCTATCATACAGGAAAAACATTACGTACTTATTACAAGAGTTTGGCACGTAGGAAGATCTTGGGACAGTACTAAAGGCGTTTAGATGTGTTGTTATTAGATGTTTTCTAGACTTGAAAATATACAACATTTTGAATCTATTTTGAATTAGATATGAACTGGCCAGATCTTATATCTGGCCAGCTCATATCGAAACTTTACACTTCAGAAAATTATAACAGACTAAAGTAATGGAAGAAGTATAGCGTGTATAAGTCTCGGTTAATATTTGATCAAGAAGTAGCTACAGCTGTTATTTTGCCTTAATTCTTTAGAAATTATTGTCGTTAAAGAATTTAACAGTAAGGGTTAATGGTGATATGAATATCGTCTACGAGCAATTTATTTTCATACCTCGATAAGTGAAGTGATCTCTGAATAATGTAATCCAGCGCACGAGGGCTGGGTGGAGCTGACCTCGCCGGCCTGCACGGGCGACAGGCACTGGCTGGCGCGGAGCGGGCACTCGTCGGGGCACTCCCGCCTCCGCTTCAGCACCTCCTCAATCTGACGGGTGGCCTCGCGTACTATGCCGTTCTTATCCGGTTGTTTTACCTCGTTAAGACAAGTCCCAAGAAGCTCTTCGAGTTGATTTATGGTAGCGTTCTCAAGCTCCCGTCGCTTTTTCTCGTTGGTACACTTGTTTCTGCAATTAAAAAAAATATTAATGAGTTTTTTTTTTCAAGTTAATCAACACATAAACGATAAGACACCACACACATGCCGTACAATCCGGTATGGACATTTATTAAAAAAAATGTTTAATCGTGTAAAAGTAAAAACTTGTTGAAAGTTAAATCGTGTTGAAGATGCAAATTTTACTTTAGTTAAGCATATATCTATTGTTATCTTTATGGCAACAATTTTAATATTATAAAGAGATGTTACATAGTTTATATCCCGTTGTTTTATTGTTTATTTATGCCCCGGCTTTACATGGGTATTAAAGCTTTAAATAATTAAGTAGTTTTTGAGTTTATCGCGAGCAGACAGAAGTTGCGGAGGACTTTGTTTTATTATATATATTAACATAGATAAATAATTAAAATACATAATTATAGGAAGATTTTTTTAAACTGATTAACCTCTATTCAATCAAAATACATCATTAGATTTTTTAGGTCATAAGTTCTTTAGATGGTTTAAAAAATACAAACTTACCCCCTGTGGGGCTTGGACCCCGGATCAGGGCGGTTTCAGGAATCGCCACGTACCGAGGTCCAAAATTGAGTGGCTTACGTCATTATGACTTTTAAGATTTTAGGGGAATTTTGTGCAGCTGGTGCTATAGATTTCGCGTTTGTCTCGGTGTCAATCCATTACAAGACAGAAATGCAATAGCAAGCCATTGCACTTTAAATTTTTTCAATAAAGTGTGAAACATCTTCATCAGCAGATAAGGACAATAAAACTGACAAGACAGTTGCATCAGAATATGCAATAGTTTGTTTTTAGTTACAATACCTACACTGTTTTAACAAAAGAAAAACAACAATATGACAAACCCTACATAGAACCACCCAAGATAGAACCACCTACGAGTGGAAAGGACGTTTAGATTCTTATCTAATTCTGTACTTAAAATAGTGAAGTTGATAGCGGCACAACATTATTAGACCCTAATTATATTTAAAAGGTTTCTATACCTTGACCACCCCAGTTAAGATACGGTGCGGCGCAGGACAATACGTCCACAGTAAGTAACATTCAAGAGTCAAGAACAGGTGTAGAAGCGATTGAAATGAATTATGAAAACCGTATAATATCGCAGATGTTCACAAATTAATTTATAGGATCAATAAGTATTTCAAATTAAAGTCTGTATGATAATAATAATAACAAATATAGTAATTTAACTATATTTTTTAGTGAATACTAAGCAAGATGGATAATATTGCTTAGTCTTCACTTGCTTGACTGATGATTTACCTTATGCCTATAATATTTTTTGTTGTTTGTTACCATTTTTACTAATAGTTGTCCATAAACCGTCAGCATAACATGTATTTAATGATATAGGTACTTGTAAAATAAACAACATGGTATTGCAACACATATTTATAACATGGACTATATATAAAATAACTGAAAAATAAGCTTTAAATTTGGCACTTACATATTGGATTATTACCTGGGCCTTCCGAGTCAATATTGAATCAATATTTCATTTTGATCACTTTCAATAAGTGTGTATAAACATAAATTACAAACGCTGATTTATTGCAGTAGACAATAATGAATAAGATATACGTAGAGCAATGCAGCGCTCAATGAACTACTGGATTGGGGAAGTGCTCCACGTTACAGAATACCAGAGAGATGCTGTGCCATAGTTAACAACGGCTCCGTATTCTTTCACGATTTGAAAATGAAAACTTTTATTGATAATGTAGACGAATCGATCGTACTTATTATAAGTCAAATACAATGATAATGAGAAAAAAAATAAACAATCTTAACTAATAAATTAGTTTAAATTTTAACAATAATGTTATTAAAAAAAAATATTAATATTGTTATGTTCGTAATTAATCGTTTATTATAAAATAAAATTAAGATCAACCAGCGCGGGCTGGGATCGGGTCTGAAGCATAGAACGCGTCGCGAGCCTCGCCTTGCGAGGACGACCGGACCCTATACTAGCTTCCTACGAGTCTTTCTCTATCTACCTACGGTGTGACACTCGGAGAAGAAAGACTATAATAAACTCCGAGATCATTCATTTCGTCATCTTTTAAAGTCTTTGATTAATAATTTTATACATTGTTTAAACATTTGTAGTATCTAGGTTAATGATCCTATACATCGATATGTATGGGGGTACTCATACCAGGAAAGTGTGAAAACAACAATGATAATTTCAAGTAGGTATAGAGTACAGGGAGCGCTCCCCCAGATTTACATATATAGAAACATGCCTACAATCTGATCAGTTGTCTTGCGTATATTTTAAAAGTTCGAAATTTATAGAGTACAGAGCATTGACTTAATTTGATTGCCAATTCGGTGTGATAGCTAAAGGATGCCAGTCTGCCGCAATGAGACCGATGGATTCATCCGCCAAACATCTCCATGATCCATATATTCTTTAATATTATAGTAGCCACGAGTCATAAGGACCTTTTTCACATACTTTTTGAATTTAGGGTCTGGAAAAGCTGTCACATTTAAAGGAAGTTTATTATAGAATCTAATACAATTTCCAAGAAATTATTTACTTGTCTTAGTTACTCTATAAAAAGGTGTAATGATCTTATCTTTTCCTAGTGTTAAAATTATGTACGTCCTTCTTCTTGCTGAATTTATTTATGTTTTTACAGGCGTAAACTATATTTTGGTATATGTATTCGGAAGGCACGGTAGGTATATTAACTTCTTTAACTAGACTACGAAGAGAATCACGGCTTTTTTTTTATAAATAGCACGGATTGCTCTCTTTTGTAGTATGAAAATACTTTGGATAGCTGCGGCCGACCCCCATGATAGGATCCCATATGAGATTCTTTTAGTTCTTTAGTCTTTTCTAGTTACATTAAATATAAGGGATGTATCATCTGCAAATAAAACTATATTGCACTCATTTTTGACAACCTTTGGAAGATCGTTAATGTAGATTAAGAACAAAAATATGGACCTAGGACTGACCCTTGTGGAACTTGTATTTTGACAGTAGAACCTTCGGAAACTACATTGCCAATAGATACTCTTTGTTCTCGACCTGTTAAATAAGACGTTATAAGATCAAGTGCTGAGTCAGTGAATCCGTAGTATTTAAGTTTCATAATAAGCGTGTTATGGTCAACGCAATCAAAAGCTTTCGAAAGGTCGCAGAAAATACCTAATGCATACTGCGATTTCTCCCAATCCTTAAATACAGATTCTATTAGATTGGAACCGGCATCTTGAGTAGATTGGCCTTTCGTGAACCCAAATTGTTTATTGTTTAATACATTATTTATGTTAAAGTATGCCAGCACTTGATTTAACATTATTTTTTCAAATATTTTACTTAGCGCTGGTAGTATAGAAATTGGCCTATAATTTGAAGCATTGTTTGAGCAGCCTGCTTTAAAAATAGGAACAACCTTGCTAATTTTCATTAGGTCTGGAGATATTACATCTTTTAAACAAGAATTGAAAATATCTGCTAGGATCGGGGCAATACTGTCAATTATGGAGTTTATTGCTTTGGTTGACAGTCCCCATATGTCTTCTGTTTGAAAATAAATAACTAAAGTGCTAGGAACTGTATGTCTAAAGAAAAAACCGTCCACTGAACTTAATAAACACAGCCAGTGAACATATTAAGTAAATACTCACTGTGAAATAAAATTTACTAGAAAAAACATTAGGACCTGCTGATAAACACTTCCAAGTCTTTATTAAAAAAAAACAGTTTTTGATTTGATCTATTTACAGCAAGTAAAGGTACCAGTTACTACTATTTTAGCAACAAATAGGCACCCTGCTGAACTGATTGCTTTAACAACAAATGGAAGGAAAAAATCCATATTGTTTTACCAACATGACAGCCATGCAGAATACTAAACAAATAAACAAATACAATTTCAACAATACATTACTATACCGTGGTGTTATGGTTGCTTATATTTTGACAATTTACTATGAAAATCAAGGATTAAAACTTTAAAATAATTTAATTGATAAAATCGTACAACGCACGCAACCCACAAGTCAGAAGTAATTTTAATGTGTAATTTTTAATGATGTCCGGTAAAGTAACAAAATCCTAAATACTTATGTATTTAGGATTTGGGCCTGTAGTGACTTTTTTGTTAGGGGTCCACCCGAAAAAAAAAAATGTTATGCTATTAAAAAGTAAATTATTTCACACCTCGATTTGTCTATTGATAATGGAAATCTCGTATACAAAAAAGGAGAGCTATAATTTCCATATTTTCAACAAATAGCTTTAATCAACTAATATGCATATGCTCATGCTTGACTCTTTTTTTTTTTTTTTTTTTTTCGGTCGGTCATGTGTAGTTATCCCTGAGGCTTTTGTTACTTCACCGGGCATAAAGGCGAGCAGAGCTCCAGCCTAGATAAATGGTTTTAACACTACAACCTAAGCAATCTGCGCAAGAGGGCGTCACCTGTGGGACTTGGACCTCAGCTCAGGGCGGTCGCTGACGGGGAGATTGAGGGATTATGGCTTTTAGTTTCTTTAGGGGAGTTTTGTGCAACTGTCGCTCTACTTTATAGTTCGCGGGCCTCTCGGACTTCGGGTCTACGAGGGCATCGGAAGGTTCATAGCAAATTGCATATTCACTCGACTAGCCCTTTGGGGATGCCTTTAAATATAATAACAAATTTATAAACATAATAAAAAGCTTTCTTTAATCCGAATGCTATTCACACTAGGCGAATTTCACTAACGTATATCACTTTCCTTTTTTGTATGCGTTTGGGTGGCGCGCCCTGGATGGTTTAGATTTACAAATCATATTACCATATCATGCAGGACAACGTCTGTCGGGTCCGCTTGTATTAGTATAGTTATCTATATGATATTATAAAGGTAAAGTTTGTTTTTATCCTTAACAAAAAAATACAAAATATAAATAACTTAAGTACATCATTCAAACACAATTGTTATATATTCAATTAAATACTTTCATAAATAAGCATCTCACAAATTAAATAGGTAAATTATAGTAGTAGATAGTAAATAATAAATTTTATTACACCAAAATACATAGTACAAATGCCAGATCAGGCCCCTCTCATAACACTATACACCGGCATTTGCGGCCTTAGCAGACTTAGTATTGGGGCGACTTAATACAAAACAATGAATTTATCATTTGACTTTTATGCTGGTATGAAAAGATTTTTTTAATTTTTTAAACATTTCTTCACTTAACATAATCATTAGACATGATATAGGTACCTAAATAGCTACACCTCTCTCCTAATATATTATATTGTTCCTGTGCCCAACAGGGTCCATAACTGCTACTATGAATGTATTAATGCCTGACAGGCACACTTTGTAAAATGCAATAAAGTATAGAGTATTAACATTTTTATCTATTAATGTTGTGTAACTATAAATAAATCAGTTAAATATAACTTAATCTTATATATTAACTGTGTTATTTTCTAATTTACCAAAAAACTGTATATTTTGAAATCCTAAAGACAACATTTCATGTAAAGTTTTTTTCTATAAATATAACTCCTTCAATCAGATTTTATAACTTTCCTTTGATATGGAAGCTGGTAATGAAGATTTAACCAGGTTTAAAAAAAAATGTAACGTGGCTGCCATGGGAAGCAAATAAAAGAATTGTGTTTATGTGGGAATTTAAGCAAAAATATATATATATGCGGGACGCCACAAAATATTTCATAATTTTT
The DNA here is from genome assembly GCA_947037095.2 of Nycteola revayana. Taxonomy (NCBI): domain Eukaryota; kingdom Metazoa; phylum Arthropoda; class Insecta; order Lepidoptera; family Nolidae; genus Nycteola; species Nycteola revayana. The sequence continues at coordinate 13,540,429 of OX344846.2, read as the reverse complement.
GAATTAATTGCAATTTTTTCATATATTTTTTTTTTCATAATCTTAAGCCTAGAGTATGTTCACACAAAGGGTATCAAAGTACATATTCGTAGATTCGTAATTAGCGCACCGAAATATCCCAAGATCAGCATTCAAATCCAAAAGGGGAAAATAAAGTCATTTTTTTTAAAGTTTATGAGTAAAGAAGAACAATTATTGTAACCAATTTATTGAAATAAAATAAAAAAAACATGTGTATAGATAGGTTTATTCATCTTCCCCAAAAAATAAAGGATGTTTTTAACGTCATTAAAATATATAGCCGCCTCAATTTAAATATACAATTATTTCATTTTAGTTTAATTGTATTAGTCAGATTACTGGAAAATCCTACCATCTTCTCTCTTTGCTTAAAATTCCGAAAAAGTAATAAAGATACAAGGGATTTTTTCATACTTTCAGATAAAATTACGGCAACCACAAAAAGTTTTAAAGTTAGAAATATTTCGCTAGACTCACTCATTTCGCTTAACTAGTACATCGAAGGTCTCTTAGCATTTTTGGCCTCATAAAATTTAATTGGCTCATAAGTGTAAATTTATTTGAGAAACACATTAAATGTTTTATTATTATTAGGAAATATACTAACAATGTATTTTTTTACTTTGTTCCATTTGTTTCACTGTAAGATTTTGCTTTAGACCAAATTTACTGATTATATGTCAAAGGAACGTTACATTATTCAAATCCTTACGAAGTTTATTATGTTTTAATTTTTTGTTTAAAAAATCCTATTCCTTACTAGGAAGAAAATATTTCAATACTCATATTATAAAGAGGAAAGATTTGATTGCTTGTCTGTTTGTTTGTATTGAATAGGCTCCGAAACTACTGGACCAATTTGAAAAATTCTTTCACCGTTGGAAAGTTACACTATCCCCGAATGACAATAGGCTATATTGAATTATGTATTTCCCACGGGAACGGGAGTTACGCGGATGAAACCTAGCGCAGGAACTAGTATTTTTATGAAGAAATAGGTCTAAGGAAGGAGCCACACGGGTAAGACGCGTTCTTGGTCTGGAAGTGTCAGTTTTTTTTTAATCTATACTAATATTATAAAGAGGAAAACTTTGTTTGTTTGGTTGTAATGAATAGTCTCAAAAAGTGCTGGACCGATTTCAAAAATTCTTTCACCATTCGAAAGCCACATTATCCACGAGTAACATAGGCTAAATTTTATTTTGAAAAAAAATAGGGTTCCGTAAGATATTTGAGTTTTTCGGACACAAGGTGTAAAAAATCAATCAGAAAAGTTACTTATTTTGCGTACGCTGCCTAAACTATAAAAGATAGAACCATAAAATGTTCTAATTAATTGTAGATCTTATAAATATCTACAAAAAAGTCCGCGACACACTATACCTATCTATGTCGAGTGAGGCACAACAACCATTTTTTTATTTAGAAATCTTGAATTTTTTTGGACTACATTTAACGTTTACGTTTATTTTACTCATGCTATTAATCCTTATCAAAATAAATTAGTTCATCACTGAGTACAGTTTATGTAGATAATATTTGGTCCTTGAATTATTAAAATTGTACGTTTGGTTTTCAAAATATGGCGAAATTAAAATATTACGATTTCTGCTAAATTCATGGACACCGTCACTAACATCGAGGACGCAGTGCACTACCCCCAGGAATTTTTAAATTCTCTGAACCCCGCTGGGCTATCACCTCATGAACTGTCGTTAAAAGTTGGCACGCCGATAATGCTTCTCAGAAATTTAAGCCCCCCTAACATGGCACGAGACTTCTTATAATAGTAGCGAAGATTATCACCGGCCCTGCAGCTGGTGAATTAGCTCATATACCAAAAATACCCATGATCCCTACCGATTTGCCTATACCCTTCAAAAGGCTCCAATTTCCAGTAAAATTTCTTTCGCACTAACGATAAACAAATCCCAGGGCCAAACATTCAAATTAGTAGGAATTGATTTACGCAAAGAATATTTTACGCATGGGCAACTTTACGTTGCCATATCACGGGTCGGGGCTCCCCACCATCAGTATATTTTGTTACCTGAAAATAATTTAACGTCAAATGTTGTTTATAGAGAAGCTCTACAATAATCGCTTTAGTTATCTATCCTAAAACAACGGGTTGCACTCCGGGACTGCCGGCAGAAGTGAAAACTTAGTATTAATTACATTTAAATATTTTCATCATTAACAACTTTAACTTCCACAGAAAGACAATCTGTGCAGCCTGCGGATAATGACTGCGTCGTCGATGTTTGTGTCGGTGTCTGTGAATTGACCTGGGAATCATTTTGCTGACCGTGTAGGCTTTTGCAGCGGTAACCGACATCCGCACGGAGCCGCGGGCGACCGCTATCACTATATCACTACATATTATAAAACAAAGTCCCCGGCCGCGTCTGTCTGGCTGTCTGGCTGTCTGTCTGTTCGCGATAAACTCAAAAACTACTACATGGATTTTCATGCGGTTACCAATCAATAGAACGATTCTTCCGGAAGGTTTACGTATATGATTTGTTTAGTTTATGTGTACATTTGACTAATATATATTGATATTTGTCAGAGGTGTCGGAAAAAATTAAGTCATTTGGGAGCTTTCAACGAAAACGCTGCCTAAACCCTATGAGATATAACAAAACAATGTATGGCGGAAATATTCTTCCCTTTTAGATCTACAAAAAAATCTGCAATAGCATATGTCTATCTTTCAAGGTTAACTTGCTATATCCATTATATCTTTTATAAAAATGATCAATGCGGTAATGGCAAAGCTAATCAGACGGATTCAGTATTTATCCTAATCATTTTAAATAAGTTAATATTCTTAAGCATTTCATGCAGATTATTTGACCCCTACACAATATACTTTAAATGAATAACTTAGAAGTTATCGCAAAATAACAGCGCGTGTTTTCGCAGCGCAGCGAGTGAGGTAGGCCGAATGCGATTATGCGCGCTCGATCCTTAAGATTTATAAGGCAAATTTTTGGTTTGGATATCTATCCATCATAGTTACAACGAACACAAAACATAAAAAAATTGGTATCTACTTGAATACATAATTTTTAGTGTTTGTTGTATTGTTAGTCCTGAAGAGTATAGGTAGGTATTTCATACGATAAAAGTATACCCACCTACTTATTTCACTGAGTTTTAGTAGGTACCCATATTAATTTGTTTCTGTTTGTTTTGACCAAATATCGCCCGTTTGTTAGAGGTTTAAAGGCATTCTGAAGTATAAGTATCAGTATTGTACCCGTGCGAAGCCGGGGCGGGTCGCTTGTATTTTATATTACGAATGCATAATGATGGAAACCTGAAAAAAGTTTTACCGTTGAAATGAAGCCAAGAAACAGAAATTATTGTGGATTTGTTTATCCTGGAAAAGCAGCCAATAGTTAGGCATAATTTATACAAAAAAGGAAAATAATAATAATCTACCAAACATAAATTAAGAAGACAGCTTAAAGCCACTTCTTTCTTGCTTTTTCTTTCTTTCAGACATAACGAAAAACATAACACATTTAAAGAAACTCGTTTGGAGAAAACAAATAATTAAAAAAAACGCAAAAAAGGATCCGCCAACATCATCTTGGCTTATTAAAAGTCATTGTACGGTGGAAATCATATCAAGAGCAAGTGTAAATCGTGTGGATGACGGAACTATCTCCGTCATAAAACCAGCTTTTTGATTAGATTGATTTCATCGTTCACAGTACATGAATTGGGCTAAACGGCTTAAACCACAGTTTAAACACACACATTTAACTCATTTTAATAATTGATATGAAGTATTCTGCATATTTATTAATTGATATGTAAAAATATATTCATGCTCAAAATTAGGAACGGGTTATTGTACAATGACATTTCCAAAGAAAAAATTTAGAAAACTTAAGGTACAAAAATTAGAATAACTGAACTATTTAGTAACTGATACAAAAGGTTCTATATATTTTACACGTGTATATGTAGAGTATTATGTTTGCCTTGAACAAAATTAAAATGGTGAAGTTCAAGTTCAGATAAGCCTATACGCCAGATGGTTATTGTTTGTTGCCTAATTACTAATGATATATAAGACAGAATGGCGTACTGCTGTTCCATATAACAAAGTGTTTGATCATAATATTAATTGAAGCACATGGAAATACCAATGAATTTTATTATACAGTAAGTATGTTTTCGATAAATCAATACAGGTATCGATGTGTTCAAACGAATTCAAATATGTATTAAGTAAATTAATACAACTATGTATCGCGTTTCACTAGCAAATTTTGTAACATTAGTTTAGTAAAATTTAATTTGGCCTGGACTACTTTAATAAAACGTAAAATAATATTTTTACATTCAAGTTATACTGTCCTTTGGATAGATTTTTTACATTAATTTTACGTAAATAAAGTAAATGATGTATAGGGAAATAGTAATAGTTAAATATCGTACGAGCCCTTTTGTTATTTATAAATTACAAATGGCGTAAAAAACAAGCATAATAAATTAATAATATAACATAATTTCTAAGTTACAGAGATTTTCATTTTCATTTACAGCCAATTAAAAAAAACCCAGACATATCCACCAAAATGTATAAATACACATTTTAAGCGTAATATACGTACATTTGAGCTTGTTGTGGTTTATTGTCTGATTTTTTTCTTATCTTCTTACCCGGCGTTGTCACGCTCATCTTGCCTTGCATCCCCCTCCATGTGTCTCCCAGTTGGAGGTCACAGGATTCAATTCTACAGAAGCAGCAAACAAAATAAACTATTATTAAAGTAGGATGATTTGAAATTACAAAAAAGTTGCAGTGATGATTAATGAGGACTTCTAGTGCTATTATTGTTTTTGTTTTTATGAAAAAATGAACATTTTAATATAGGTACTCACTTATATGTAAGGGACCTATTGGCTTATCTAATTGTTAAGCAGTGGTGGTGGTCTATATTTTCTACAAAGGTATCAAGTAAATAATAACAAAGGAAACATAATAATCTTATTCTATACAAACAATCCCCCGATTCAATAAGTGATTAATTGACGACTTATATGTACTGCTAAAGGATGACTCATCTTTGCTATTAGGCAAATTAGCAATGTATTTATTAATGTCGTTTAATAAGGGAACATAGATATCAGGTATGTATTATAGTATATTACAAAACTTTGGCCAGGTGAGAATATACATTATCATAATGGACTGACTATCAAGAAATAGTTATGTTCATTGACGCGGCTCATATCGAATGCCAAGTACAGAGCAAGCTGAACCTTAATGCAAAAGAGGGACAGAGATACCAGTTGAACGACGCCTACCGAGGAGCCCCACTACGCAACCTCACTGCGACGGCCGCGCAACCTTGAAATAATAATGTTCGGAATAACAACAACGCACCACAAGCGTGACCAGAAATAGTATAATAATTCTCGAAAATGTTTCAAGTCTCTATCTAGTTCCTAGTAGGTATATACTCATATCCTGTCTAACTTTGACTGAGATAAATAATAATTTGTAGTATATTCGTCAGAATCACACACATGACATTTATATGATGAGATGTGTAACTTCCATAAATGTGAAATGTCTTTTCAAATTTAAAAAAATGTAAATTTCAAATAAAGTTAACTTTGTATTCATAACAAAAGTGTCAATTGTTTTTCATGTTAAAGTTAAGGTGGCACAGCCATTCGAAAAGGTGAAAGTTGGTGAGTATTGTCCGCACTCAGCGGTCGAAGGTTTCGCTTTTTCAATCGTTACTCAACAGGTATTCGTCATCGAGACAACCTACCGACAAGATCAACTTTGTTATAAGCTCATGATTTTATCGAGTAAGGTCGCATTAATGAGAGCCGTATATAGAATGATGTATATTAGATCGGTTATTATGACTTAAGTTTAATATTGAGGAATTTTATTAATCAATGATAACTATGAATGGACCATGACGTTAGCTCGGATTTAAGTATTTTATTTAAGGTCTAAATCTTGAGTCTAACAGTTACTATAGTGAAAAGAGAATTTGAAATCTAAATAGGCATAAAATGATTAAGTTGTTGTATAAATGTCAGCAGTAATTATGAGTCATTTTTAACTTACGTAATTCTTAAATAGAAAGTGAGAAAATGGTGTCTTGACGTAGCGCATAAGAATCGAAACACGCTCTATTAAGGATACATTGCATAGCAACAATACATAAAAAATAGTTTGGATAATTAGTATGGTAAACATAATACCACATAACATTTCACTAGATTGTTCTAAACTACTAAAATTGACAACCTACATTTATTTTATACATACTATAAAAGTGATCCAACAGCGGTAATATCTAGAATTATGTACTATAATGAAAGGGTTCAGTTAGATCATAAAACTATGTAGACTGGCAAATATAGACTGGTTCCTTATTTTTGGGGACATAAAATTATGTAATTAACCACGATGCCTTTGCTACCTTAACGGGTACAACACTGAGTCTGGGAGAGAGTTAACCCATAATATGCTATTGTATGTTTACAAATAATTTATTGCTAAAACTATGAAAATATGTATATTAAAACCAAACAAAATAAGCATTCGGCTAGACCTGGTTTTATTTTATCATGTAAACAAGCGATTTAATCTATACAAGACGTATGCTTACTTACATGGCATGGATTCCTTGCACCTTCCATCTGTGTTTGTTATTGCAACATTATTTTATTATATTTTATTGACGCCCTGACACAGAGTAAGAGAATTTGCACTAAAACTATAATAATATCCGAATGATCAAGTTAACCATTAGCGCAAATTGTCAGTGTTATTCTTCAAATGCCCAAGTTCATCTAGTAAATACATTTTAGAAATTTAATATTTGCGAATCACGCCAAATTATGTCACTAACGTCATCCTTTGGATGACGTAATTATGGATGATGATAACAGAGGAACTATATCGGAACTATAGAGGACAACCATATCGGAAGGTTAAAAGGATACTAGAAAACTAGTTAAGATTGTTGATTACGGCATGTGTTCTAGTTTAAATTATCTACATCTTATTTTCTTTAGAAAGAGAAAGTCTAAGATGTATTAATCTTAGACTTAACTATAATAGTTGTGTAAGCAGTCGACAATTACTACGTAGTTTCATAATAATATAGATCAAAGCTCATGCCTATTTCATTTCACAGTATTCCCAGTAGCTCTTATGGATAATATAATATGCATATAGGTTCATAAAGTATAGAACGTGGGTCAATTTAAAAGTAAGATCAATATGTATTTTTGTATAGAGACACAAATATTTTCTATGGGACTCCTACAAAATATTTGTGTCATATATTATCTTTAGTACAAGTATTTGCGGTATGAAGTTTTATGAATGACATGTAACATCATCAACAATATATCCATATTATTTTTCAATCAGTTAAAACGTGCGTATCAAAATGTTTAATTCTGTTGGGCCGGACAAGATGTACTTAGATATATTATTAAGGAGAAAGACTCTTAAGACGAAACAAACGAAGTCGCACGGCATTTACAAACAAATTCTTGCTAATTCATATAGTTGCATAGAGGAGGTATGCAACCTTCAGAATGTGACTCAGTCGTTAAATTCGTTTAAGAGAAATTTTATAAAATTAACTAATTATAACGTCCTCCTGACCGATTTCAGTCGTAGCAGCCAAACTCACGGAAATAAGCCAAATTCGCAGCACTTATTAAATCGCTAAACAGGGCTCCGATAGCCTGGTTCAATGTAAAAAAAACACAAGCTCGCGCTTTTATGACTAAATAAACGCCTTTTAAAAATACCTATATTTTTTATCTTATACTTTGATACGTATCATTCATCATTTTTGAGATATTAAGAAAAGGTGGTTTTTGTAAAAAAAATATTTAATTCGAATTCGATAAAATTTTGATTTTTTTGAAAAATATGTGTCCTGAAGCAGCCAAACTGCTAGAATCCATCAAACTCTTTATATTAAAGTTAATTCTAGACGGAATACGATTAATTTTAATTTTGGTGGAAATGGCACTTATGAAACCCATTGATTTATGAGAAAAAACCATTAGATGTTCCTCTTATTTGCATCACAGCTCACTCATTTAACGTGCAAAAGACTTTTAAAAGTGCTCATTTTAAAGCTTATTTCAAGCACTACAAAACCCTATTTCATTACAATGCATGAAATGTATCTGCTAGCCGCTAGAGGGCATTGAATACATCGATTAAACTTCAGACAAAATAAAAACGGCTTTGATCTTTAATATCTAATTTAATATTGCACTTAGAACACTTTATAAATAACCGATTTGTTCAGTTGTTTACCTGCTACATTTTGTATAATATACATTATTATTTATTTATTAAAATTTTATGATATTATCATAAAATTTTCGTGAAAATGCATATTTTTGGAGATATTTGCAAAAAACCGATGAAAAACGTGAAAAAATTCCGAATTTTCAATTGCCAATAACTTGAAAAGTATTGGGTGGTTTGAAAAACTTTGTAGATTTTTTTTCTTGAAATTAGGTTATTTTGTAAAAAAAAAACACCACCGAGAAGGGGTGGCAACCCCCCCCCCCCAGGGTGGGTGCGGAGTTCAGATCATTTTCACTTTTGAAGTTAAGGGTAAGATGAGCCTAATTCCAAAATTTCATGCAAATCGGTTCACAGTAAAAAAAATCGGACCTATAACGCTTCAATGACTGCACTATTAAGATCAGTTAAATGACCCCTTTAACTGCTCTTAAATATAAAAAAAACTACAAACATATTTGCAAACACAGGTGCACTCTTTATATTTTACTCTCAAAATCCAAAGTGATCAAGAGACCTACAGGTTTATGAGTTCTCCGAGAGACGGTTACACCCCCTTTTTTATTTCAAACTGGTATAGAAAATTTTTATTTACAAGGTTTTTTGCCGAATTTATAAATTACTATTGAAGACATTACGTAAATAAGAGGTTAATAAAATTTAAAAAAAAAATGTTATTTTATTTTATCATAATAAAATTGATAAATCGCCATGTAAGGAGGCACGAACAATGTGTGATACTAATATCTAATCCTCCTATTTTTTTTTGTACATATATAATAAAACTGACTGTCCATAACAGCGTCAGTTTCTCGAATACGGCATATTTTGTGTAATTGAAACAATTGGCTTCTGCGTAAAGAAAATTGCTTTATTGTTCAAGGAGGTCTACATTTTGAGGACCTTGAAGTAAAACAAGTTAACGCGTCACACGTGTTGAACATGTAACCAATAGTTATACCGGAGTATCTAAATACAAAAAAGGTGCAGTATGTATGTAGATCTCTGACGTATATGTCGTCTTTGGATTTAGCTGTAAAAGGCAATTAAATGAGGCATTCTCTATTGCGCAATTATTAGAGAGCAAATGACCATTAATTGGATTATAACAATTTAGTATAATTTACTCACAAACTGGGGCTACTAAGTAATTGTTAGGTGAAATATGAATGAAGACTAAATAGATTGATACAATATTAAAGACACAGTCACATCATTCTAACATATGTGACAAAAAAGGTGCTTATATACGTAGTATGTTTAAAAATAATGTTTGACATTTAGCCAGAAGTACAGTTTAGGTTACTGTCACAATGTCCCTTACAATCTGTATTATTTTTTGTTTCGCTTACAAATGTTAACATTTCCTATATACGTAATATATGAATGTAAACAAATGTTCTAATTTAATGTTCATGATTAAATTAATACCAAACGTACACGCATTGCTTAATATTATAATGTTACTTATATATAGACCCAAACATCCAGTGTTTTTAGATTCATGTAATAAATTTACTTACGATTTAATGTAGAGTTAATAAACATCTACGTACATAACGGCGTATAACCTCGACATCAACTGTTGTGGAAGACACATGTGCATCACACCCAGATTTTATCAGAGACCTTTCTTAACAGTACAACACTCGTCTGCCAGGTATTTTATATTTCCTAAAAGCAGATTCAATGCATATTCGACGGAAACACACAATGTTACTTCATTCGAGACGAATTCGAGTCTAAGCAATAAACTAGCAAATGGAAAGTAAACAAAAAGACCACTACACCACCAAGGCAGCAGGTCTACGTCCAACCTATCGACTGATGTGTGAATATGATATTATAAGACTTCCATGTGATAATTGAAACAATAATATGTTTAAATGCATTCTATATTTATTGGTACAAAGCTTAAAATGTAAATATTATTAATAAATTTGCACTAAAATACTAGTCGAGAGTTAATTCTTAACAATCGGTGACCCTCAGACAAGATAAAATGATTTAATGCTGCTTTTATGTATATATTATATTATTTAATGTATATGTTACAGGCAATTCGATAAGTCCGGGCACTATTAATAATGGCCGGTTTGTATTCATAATGCCCGACTCAATTGGGCAATGTGATTAAAACAGCATGATTAATTACTTTTCCAGGCCATTATGAATAATGCCCACCCTATCTTGGGCAAAGTAATAAAATAGGTGAACTGTAGTGTTTTTTTTTATAAAATGAAATTAAACTTACAAAATTTTATAGTCGCAGAGCAAAGGTTTTTGGGTTATAAAAAAAAAAAAATAACCTAAACCTAAACCAATTTATCACATTGCCCGGCTACAAGTAGGGAATTATTCATACTGCCCGGTCCAAGTGATAAATTCAAGCTATCTCAAACACTGACTTATTACATGGACCACGAGCCGTCGGGCATTATTAACAATGGCCGGTCAAAGTGATAAATAAATCACTTTGCCCAGCGCTCTTGGGCATTATTAATAATGGCCGGTCCTTATTAATAATGGCCAGTTAATCACGTTGCCCGTAACATATTTACATTTCAGAAGTTACGGAAAACCCGAAAAAAGTTCGCGAGCTGGCCTACAGGCTGATAAAATGGTTTAAACCAGTGGTCGTCACACTTTATGTTCAATGGCCATATATAATAAGGTAGGGTACCAGAGCGGGCCGGCAATGTGTTATTGTTTACCGCGTGCTGCTACAGTTTCATTACAGAAAACGTTAGCCCGCGGACCGCACTAATATCGTCCACGGGCCACATGCGGCCCGCGGGCCGCAGTTTGACGACCACGACGTTTAAACAATACAACATGTAAATAAAATAGAGTGCGATGATATGGCAATCGTAATACGAGGAGAGGGCCTACCCAATAAAACCGGGAACTGCAGATGCATGATACCCAGTGTAATAGAATCAAGCTACAGTAATATCCTCAAATAATAATGAGTTAAGTTCTTCGACAAAATATTTTTATCAAATTCTTTTGAGTTTCTATTCATATAACATAGGCAAGTAAATGTACAAAAGTATTTAAATTTAGTGCAGTATCTACCTACGTTGTCCCTGATGAAACATTAAAATTAATTCAGGACTTGCTATATTCTTAAATATATCTAGGAAGAGATTAAGAGATACTATTTAACTATTTACTAAGATTATGAGATACTATTTAAGTATTTGAAATTTACTATATTTCTTATTATTTAAAATAAATAAACTTGCTATTACTATATATTACACTTCATGGGCTTAGTCCAACCCTAGAAATCTAGATTATAATAGACTCATAGTGTGCGCGTAGGCAAATTACGTAAAAACTGTAGCGATAATTTTGCCGATTAATCTAATAACGTCAAAAAATTACGTCGTATTTTCCTATGAAAATACGTTTTTTTACATTACTATTAATGCGAGATTTTATACGTTGTCTACTAGCTACCAACTGCTGGGGCAACGCGAAGTTCTTTAAAGTTTTGCAATTAATCTGCTAAATTATGAAAAAATATATATTGCCGCTTGGCCTGCCGTTTAAACCCTTTTAGCAACGAATTTCACAAAACCTTTCATAGTGCTCGACTATGATTTCTTATGAATATATATTTTCCGAATTTCTGGTTTCTAAGTCTAAAGGTTGTACGTTTTGTATAATTTAGTTATTCATTAACTCAAGTCACGGCAGTGGTCGATTTATATAATATATATCATAATAATTATATATCATTATAGAAGATAGATACATAGATTCACGTAAAATGAGGTAAATAAATAATATGAAATATAGCTTTCATACTATTTTTATAACGACAGGTGGCAAATAAATATTAGGCGAATGGTTTCGTCTCCAAACTTTAAGTCAGCATTAAAAGACACGTGACTCTACCTAGAGCGATTATTTTAGTGTAGTAAAATTGTTGTGACATTAACGTTTTTATTAAAGGTAATACGCTAATAGCGTTGTGTTGTTTTGATTATCATAATATAGATACGAAAATGGTGCTCTTCGCTAGAAGCTCGTCTCTACTTCGATAAATAGATACTATTGCTGGCTGAATCAACAAAACGTAAGTAGTAATTAAGTATATATAATTAAGTAATTAGTAATTAAGAGTAGTGGTTTGCTTTGATTTAATATAGATAAATTAGAAATAAATCACTCGGTTAAAGATTTTTTTTTTCACGTCATTATTAGTAACTGCCATAACTCCACAAATGCCCTTGTATACAATGTATACAATATATATCTTAAATGGATTAGCATAAATAATATTTTACTGGTTTAATAATTTCTTATCTTGCATAATTACAAATATTATCTTCGTTTTGTGACCCGCAATCATTCTAGGTCTCGTTGTTTTATGTCATTGGTCCGGTATTGAGACCTCACTGATTACAGTAGACATACCAATTGCTTTGAAATAATAAGCAAGTTTTTATTTTAATAACGTCACGAAATTAACGTCGATTCGACACAGCTGAATAACTTGTAGTCTCAACTGTCAGAGAAATTGTTACGTAGGAAGTACAAATAATACTTACTTACATTTACCGTTAGGTTAGCGGACGGATGTAAGTTATACAATAAACACTCACATATGTTTAGTCATTTTATAGCTTAATATACACCTGGATAGGTATTCATAGATATGGTACCTAGGCTAAAATGTAAAAAAATGTAGAGCTGTTCGTATCTGCTCCATAGTCATTAATCAGATATGTAAAATATAATAATATATACATAGTTCAGGCAGCAATTTATAGTGCATACCATTAATATGTATTAAGTATATATAAATAATATCGCACGTACTCGAGATAAGACCCAATTACCTTGACACAGAGTTAACACCGACATCTACGTCGAAGAAGATATCCACAAATTCATCCACATCAGACTCAGGAGTGAGCGAGGGCGGCAATGTGGCCGGAGGAGATGCGGCTACATTGACGGAGTGGACCCCGCAATTGAAGAGCACGGGTTCCGGTTGTACCATAGGTAACATGGCTAGGATACACTTAACGTTCACCGCCACTTTTATCGAGACTTATACCCTTTTGAAACAATTTTAAACAACACAATTTGTATCCGCATCCAAACATACACTGCATTGCGCCACGGCCGCCGCGACGCTATTTTTTATAGTATAGAGGTTAAAATTCCACACTTGATATAACCACTTCACAATTGTACCGAAGAATATATTACTTTTCGCTAAATATTAATATATGTCCACAATAACATGCAATAACTTTATTACGTAGTGATAGTGCAATTTCCTATCGATATCTGTGCGAAACGTTCGCTACAAAACGACGATGAAAGTCAACTGAAAGGCGAGACGTAGATATACACATATCCTTTTCGTTCACCGCTTTACAAATTATCAACACGGCGGGCGGCGCGGCGCGACACGACGCAGAACATCGACGACGGTGACGACCACTCGGCGACGCACGGCTAGGAGCGTGAGAAGGTAGCCTGACAGACTGAACAGTATCGCTATTATAGTCGCAGTCGAACGTCACTGTTAGCCAAACGAGATCTCCGCGATCTCGCTCGCCGACACGACTCGTTCCACTTGCCGAATCAAACCCGATGATATACGAATTAATACGACGTTAAATACAATACAAAAAATTGTCTGCTACTTCATTAGCCATCTATTTATTGCGAAACACGACTATAGTATTATGTATTAACAATCGACGTTCAATTTTCCAATTATTTACGTGATTGATGGGGTAAACTGGGTTAAAATGTACAATGTTGAAAAGCTATTTATTTATATTAGGCACCACTGTAGAGCTAATAACAATTTTGCTACATATTATGTATAATTTTATTTATGATCAAATAAGTCTAAAACAATTGTATTTTTTATGTACACATAAAAAAATGCAATAAATATTTTTATCAATAATAAGTACATAATTTATATTGTGCATGTGCATATCTAGAAACTTACTTTAAAAAAATAAATGATAGAGAAATACAATATGGACCTATATGGCTAAATTGCGCGACAGACAGCGATACGCTGTACTCCATGACGTAGCCACTCGTACCTACCTACATGAAAGTGAAATGGAACAGTATTTGTGTCAAGTGCACAATTTAGATAACAAGGTTACTTATTGCATAAGCAATCGCAAGTTTTTTATTACAATGTTAGAATAAGATGGACGAAAATTAGAAGGCTGATTTTGTAGTTATGGTTAAAATAACCAAAAGCGTTCCATTGTATTAATTTCAATAGAACGGTCATTTTTAATATTGACCCAATTTTATTGTATCGTATAAAACCCATTGTTGAAAAAATTAAAAATATAACTAATATTATAATTATATATCTATATATAAGTAGTAAGTATAAAATCATGTTAATATGGAAGTGTCTAGACAAGACTGATGATGAATGCAGAATATTAATTGCAGGAATAATGCAATAGCTTGAAATAACGTTAAAATTCATTGAAATATAAAATGATAGGTGAAACAGTAAAGGGGCAGTAGAGGAAGAGCGCGGCGCGTGCAGATATCGGTGCAGGCGGCCCCGCGGATCTATGTCAGTGGGTCACGGCAATGACGTGGCACACGGCCGCCGCGAGCCGCGCCGCGCACTTCATTCTAATTCCGCTTCACCGGTATCTTCGTGTTCACTAGGGCTATTTATTTATTTACACATTTGTTAACGAACTGATCTGTCGCATTCACTCTCAATTAATGATGTACCAACCTGTAATTAGATAGAATGCTTCTATAAATATATCGACTCAAGAGTCTCAATAATTGTTGACATTGAAAGACTAAAATGAATCACGTGAGAATTAAACATTCCTCTAAGTTGATTAATTTACAATTCCACTAATAGTTGGATTTTCCTTTTAACAAGCTGGTATTTTTCGTCAGAAAAATAACGTAGTTCAAGGGGCCACAAAGGGAAAAACGCATCACTTGCGCAAACAAAAACAGGTTACTGGGATATTTTAGCTGTGATTTTAGCCAGGACTAGTCATTAATTATAATAAGATTGAAGGACCCAAAGCTATTAGTATTCGCTTTGTCACAATAATATTATGAGAATAAAACGAATATTTAAAATTACATCATTATGATTCAGCTCAAGTTCCAAATTTGGAGACCAATAAATATGCTATGGTCCTAATGCTTACCCTAAATTATGTTTATCTGTCCAAACGGTTATTTTTTCTAATCTCACAAAACTAGTGCTAATACGCTTAATTTTGTGATTGATAATCCAGAAACAACAAGGTTTCGGCTTAGAAATACGGTGGATTTACACGAAACGATCAAAGCCTTAAAGGCACTGCATCGAATCTGCAAACAGAGACGAAGCATTCTTTCGTGGTTCTATCCTGTTTGCGAAGATTGCGTGGAATGTTCTAAGAATTCACGGGCAGGCCTCACACGAAAATGCCTCCGAATGAATAATAATCTAACTGAATAGTTGCCTCTACAAACCGTTCTTAATCGTCTGATGTAAGCATTTCTTGTTTTTTTTGGTGTAAATAATGTCAAATAATTTTCACGCAAATAATGGTTCATTAAAATATCGAATAAGCTTACTATCATTCCTGCTCTACATTTATATTCCTGCGGCCTCAAATGTACATTTTCGTGCTTTTTGGAGGATCAACATTTGCCCCGCAAATCCTTTAAAATTGTATCTCTTGTCACTCTACAAAAAACCGCCCTCATTATATTAATTTAAATTGAAAACCAAATGTAAATTCACCCTCGACATTGAATTTTTTCCTGAGGCAAGAGTTTAAGCTACATAAATATTTGAGAATCGTAGGAAAATCTATAACAAAACTATCTTTTTCGAGAACACTTTTTAATCATTTATATTATATAACAACCTCACAGCGGCTCTAGCTAATGCGACACGTTCCCCGAGTACTTGTATTTACTTTGCACAGCAAATAAGCAGTGCCATTAGAGATGTGTAACTCAGGAGTGATTCGTAAAAAAGATTTAAATCCGTCACACAAGATGTATAAATCAGTAACTCCCTCATTTTCTCAATACATCTTTAAATCTTTAACTCTTAGGTTCATTTCAGATTGATTGAACATGAAAAGATGTAGAGTGAAATGACTATTGCAGGTAGGGTTGCCAGGTCCCCCATCCTAAAAGCCGGACAGACCAGCCATTTTGGCCGGACATTTAGGTGAAAGAGCCCGACACCTTATTGAGGATTTTTAGTCTTATCATTAATGGGTACGATAAAAAAATGCAACAGCCTAACAAAAGCCGGACACCCTACCAAAAAGCCTAACTATCTTTAGGCTTTATCCGGACGCCTGGCAACGCTAATTGCAGGATTAGGCGACACAAAACGAGACGGAGAATGATTTGTATGTTCAAAGTCTGTGTATGCGTACTACAATGATCCCTGGAATTTTCATTGAATCTCGCATATGTACGAACAAAACTGTTAAATCTAATGTGAACTTATGATCGCTCATAATTTCGTTGTTTTGTTTACATTTTTTTTAAACATTTTTTTTTGTAAATAAATAATTATTTACTAGATTAGGTAGAAGGACCATCAATCTTTAAAATATCTTCCCGAAAAAAAATATTGATTGACTAGTCCATCAAAATGCAAGTGAATGATTTAATTCACCCGCAGAAACATTAGGTGAGTGAGTGAGCTATTTAGAAGATGTGAGTTATTTGGGATTGAAAGATTGAAAAGAGTGATTTAAATCTTCTTATCAAAAAGATTTATAAATATCTGTTCCTTTAAAAGATTTATTTTGCGCATGTCTAATTGCCATTCAAGGGGGCTATGCTGCCAGCATTCTGGGAACGCTTACCGGATATATTCTAATTTTAATAGGATATGAGTGGAATATATTTTACATTGGCTAGGTAGTGATTTCATTTTGACACCAATCTCAAAAAAAGTAACGATAAGGTTAAGGTCAAGGTGAAAACGTGTTATGATGCTCATTTCCACTTTTATTTTGCTACCCTTTAGAGATGTGTAAAAATAGATTAATAATTTTGGAGACCGGTTGCGACTCCAAGACCTGCCTGTGGTCTATTTATTAATTCAAATCTCGGGTCTCAAACTTAAAATTTGCACCATTTCGATGACTAAAAGTAAATATGGGATGAAATAAGTTTATAGACGTTTTACACATTACGCGAATAGGTAATTATTAATATTCTTAAAATCAAAACATATTATACAGTCTGTTAACTTTAAATGAAACTGCTAATACCTATTACGTTTACACTAGAAAAGATGAGCCTACATCCCCCAAGGGATCTCTGGTAATCTGATCGAATCAAATAACTAATGAGAATATAAATGGCGCAACATATTGGTTGGGGACCGGGTGAATTGTCTGTGGAGTAAAGCATAATTTCTAAAACAAAATCAACTATAATGTTTACTTGTTTATTACATAAGTCTGGTATTATCATTTCTGCGGAAAAAGCTAGGAAAATTCTACTAAACTATGTTTTTTTTATTTTCTTATTATTAACATTTCCGCCTGATATATTATTACATTTATGCAAAGTAATGGTTGATTTGCTTTTTATATATCTGACGCATTATATGTACGAAAATGTTTCATAACAAATTCTAACGTTAGTAGTACATCATAGATGAGTCTAGTATAATCTTAAACTTAACTTCATGTTGTAACATGGGGGTAATGTGTTTCACTTTTATCTCAATCTCGGCAATGTGTAAGCTTATCTTAAGAGGTTACGTATATGTATGGACCTTGGACAAGTTTTTATTTCGTAGTTATAGTAACGAGTTTAGTCTTAATTTAGTAGGAAGTTCTTGGATGTGATGATACCAAAAAGGTAACTCATATTATGATTCATAAAGAATTTATAAATATTTGGAACCAAACGCTCTTATATTTCAATCAAGTAACATAAGCATGTTAATTTTAATTTTAAGCGATTGTCTGTTTCTTGCCTGTATTGTTGTTCAGTCGTCTAGCCTGTGTGCAGCAAGATATATTCTTCAATTGAGTACAATAAATTTAAGAACTTGCATTTGATATTTCAGAAATTCATTTACATTCAAGAAATATAATAATTTAGAACGTAAGTATAATTTTAATTGTCTTATATAATTCCTATTGAGATAATTCTCGGGTAACTATTTTAAAAATGAGGGAATATGTAATATGCTGTAACAAATATGTTTTGATGGATTCAACAAACATTTGAACATTGAATGTTTTCTAGGCAAGACCGCGAGGAGCAATGGACGATACTGACATACAAATAATTGAACGTAATTCCCCATTATCATCTGGACCAAATAGAAAGTGTAAAGCTGTAGTATAAAGACTTTCGAGGTGTCCGCAAAGAATCCCTGCAAATGCGTTGCGTCACGTGGGCGGGCTGATCGATTGAGTGAGCGGGAATGTCAGCGCTTGCGCGAACCCGATCGCATATATCGACCGCCAACTTTTAACTGAACGCTTTTGGGGCAGGTTAGGCCTATGCTCTGGGGTCAAGGTCACGTGCTTCACATCTGAAATATCGCCTATCTATACCTACTGTGGTAACACATATACAAACCAAGCTGTTCCTTTTTTTGGCTTATTGCTTTATTTATATTAATTTTTAAGAAATCTAAATAAATAAAAAGCCAGCCAAGTGAGCACCAGACACGGATAAGAAAAAATCCATATTTATGTAAAATAAAATCTTTAAATTTGAGATTAATTAATGAATAAAACAGTAAAACTTGTCTAAAAGTAACGTTACGGTGGAACATAGTTTAGTGAAAATACATTGACTGCTAAAATCACAATCCATCCTAGAGCAGAATTCCACGATTTGCCTTAAAAAAAAATTAATATCTTTTTATTAATTGTTGGATCGTGTATACCAAAACAATCTGGTTAGTAAACAGTTAGTTAGTTTTTTTGGGCAAAG
This sequence comes from Nycteola revayana, assembly GCA_947037095.2. Lineage (NCBI taxonomy): Eukaryota > Metazoa > Arthropoda > Insecta > Lepidoptera > Nolidae > Nycteola > Nycteola revayana. Next base: position 13,521,105 of record OX344846.2, on the reverse strand, counting down.
TATGTTTGGTGACCGTGAATTCCATGTTGTTTAACTCCGCAACGACATATGAGATAAAATAGGTAGAGCGGGGCGTTTTCTTTTATATAAAACTGCAATATACTATATTATGCCCTAACTATAGCCATTATAAAATATTAAATAATGGTTAAAACATTTCCTTCTCGATCTTTTCTCAATTACTATCTATACTCAGAGCTAATCCTAGAAATGCCACATAAAATAAACTATGAGAGCTAATTTTCTTCAGTATAAAGCCGGTTCAATACAAACGCTAAACATTTGTTTTGGCACTGTTATGTAACTAGGATCCCGCGTGCGGAGTCACCCGCGTAACTCTCATTCCCGTATCAACTTTTATTATTAAATTCTTCTTCTCCTTCTTCCCCCATAAATGGGCTATCTAACACTGAAAGAATTTTTCAATTTGGACGAGGTAGTTCCTGACATTTGCGGGTTGAAGTAAACAAAACTACTATAAATAATCAAATGCATATCCTACATAGGTACATTACACATTTGGGAACGAGAAAAACCTTGAATTGGCGAGAAAAAGGATTTTACATGCTTCTTCTAAATATATTTATTTTGGAAGTCGTATCAAGCCGACTTAGTCTAAATTTCAAACACATCATGACAATCTTCATACGCCAAATTTATTTCTAATCTCTCGCCATCTCTTCCTGGCTAAGCGTAATCTAGTAAAAACGCAAACTTGAAATCTACTTTTCGAAGTAGGCACATTTAATCACTTTAGAGCATTGCCCAAATATCATATACATAATACATTAATAGCTAGTTGAACTCTAATGTCTCAGGACAACTTTGGATCCATTTTCAAGAATATTGCACGTTTATGAGTATTCGTTTTGGTATAGTTATACTTGGACGAAATGTGCAAAAAGCTTAAATCTATCCCAGTCTCTACGGGAATTTAAGACAGCAAAGCGTGAACCGCGTTTAACTAAATATATGTAGCATGAACAGCCGTCATAACTTATCTTATTAATTAAATGGGATTAAGGGGTACCAAAATGAAAAGCTCTAATAAACAATGCATTCAGGTTTTCCTATATTCCACCATCCCATTGTTTCTAGATTTTTATAATTAGTTTTGAATTGAGTCATAGAGAGATCGGGGTGCTTTAGTTGTCCATCATAAAAACAAAAATATCTTAGTTTTTAAGCAAACCTCTAGCACGACCATTACTTTATGTGATGTTATATTTTTGACTTTAATTTCGAATTGATCCTCTAAAACTCTGAATCTTTATTTTAATAAGAGGTATATTTCATACATATTATCACAATGTTAGATTATACATCTTCCTTACTCATTTGATTAAAAACAAAAAGATATGCGCGAACAGAGTGCGCGTTGACCGCAGATTAAGCAATGGCGTCGGTGGCGGCGGCGGTAGTGGCGGGGTGGGTGCAAGCTTCTCCACCCGAGATTGATCGCACCCATACCCACTACGCAGTCGGAGGCATGCAAAGCCTCCAGTGTCGTCATGGAGACCGTCTGCTGCTATCGCCGTCGTAGCGTCGCCATAAGAACCGCTTCAACTCAATATCTATATTCACATGCTACAGCAATTTATTCTACTAATACATAAATAATTAAAAAGATTATATCTGTTTTTGTACTATTTTTTCAAAATAAGTATTTTTGTATTTGTAAAAGTATTGTATTAGTATTTTTATTTTAATATGCAAGCCATTCTTTTTGTTTTTAACAACTTCAACTAACTTTAATATTCTCTATTTTATTGATATAATATTTTAGATTTTTTATGAGTAATCTAGTATTAACTTCAACGTCACTACAAAATACACATACCGTATGTTACTGGCGTAAGTTTTTTAAATAAAATACATTTCTTTGGTGATCGGGAGGAAACAAAAAATGTAATCATCATCATCAGCACGTATAAGTTACACTGTGAATGTATGCATGCCTACCAAAGCGCGTTACTCCATAATCACTGTCACTACGCTTGGCAATGCAGTATCATGTTCGACACAAATAAGCGCTACAACCCGTAGCCTGGCATACCTATATCATCATAGATAAGGCTGTGAGAACCGTGACCAACATGATTATTTTCCGAAGCACTAGGTGTAGTCCTGTAATGAAGCTGAACTGTATTTTCCTCAAAAAATCTGAAATCGAACCTGCGAGATAGCCCTTTCACGCATAAATTACGTCGTTGACTTCCGAAGCCTATATATATCTGATGTACCTACTTATAATAATTAACAGCGAGAAATGTTGATAAGAATTTATTGTAGCAGTACTTTTACATTATAAACTACACTGTGACTAAATGAAAGACGTCAGACATATATAAGAAACCTGAGAGAATAGACGATTGTATGAACGAAGCCACGGGCAAAGGAACTTTTCAATTAAACGAAGAAACAAAATGCTCTTTAGCAGTTACCGCACATCTAATTGGACTTATCCATCACTAGACCATTTATAAATTTTCATTGTTTACTACACACAAGTATCGGTGACCACTTTATTTTATTATTAGCTACTATGTTTTTCGAGATATTCCCTAATAAATTTAAAGGAATGCTTACTTGTTTTATATGACAACTATCGACACTAAAAATCCAAGCGGCTTTATTAAGCCGCCAACATGTTAGATCAAATTGCCTACAACATTAGTATAACTCTTAGTTGAATATACAGAACGCAAATCTCAAGATGACAAAGAATATCGCAAGATGTATATCATGAAGGTCAAGTTACAAGTGATGGTGAATGCAAGACATAACAAGCACATTTCCAGTTGGTAACACTATAAAGCGGCACATTGAGAAATATAATTCTTACAAAACTATGCCGTATGGTCGAAAACACTTTTAATATGGGTAATTAATACACACACCGATATAATAAGTGAACACAAAAATGTGTGAGCATAAGTAATCATTTTGTATTTCTGTACATAATTTACCTAAACTAATTGTATTTGATGCTATAAAGACATCAAATACAATTTTAACAATCCACAAACTCGACACAGTGTTGTATTTGTCGGATGGACATATGTTGATACTTCACCGAACATAAAGGCAAGCAGCTATATAAATGGTTTAAAATCTACTAGCTACTGCGCAATTAGCAACCTGCACAAGAGGGCGGCCCTAGTGGGAAAATTTATTCAGTCTTGAGGACAATATTCATTAATAAAAACAAAACTCTGGCAATTCTAAACTCTTCTGGAAGCCGACGATTCATTTACGTGAAATCTCCATAGACAGATAAAAAAACTTTAAACAATCTGTGGAGGTTTTAGGTGCCATCTTTACACTTAGATGCCTATATTATATTCCCTTTTTTGCGAAATAAATGTTGCAAAATAAATACCAAAACTGCAAAATAAAACAAAGGCATGAAAAACACGCACTAGAAACTTTGTTAGATGAACATATGAAAACCCATATTACATCAATACATGATTGTATCACGTCTGTAATGAACCATACACAGAAGCTCTGTGCAAAGTGACGTTGTCAAGGCTGTCGACAATGATTTGGTTGCCGCTGAGCGTGGATTACCTGATTTGTACAACTCACAACAAACTCCACAGAGTTATTTTATTTTTAGCGGCCGATAGAAAATCATTTGCAGTTTGCGACAAAATTTAAAGTCCAAAATACAGTTATGGTACGTTCTCGTCAATTGATTGAAAGTAGGTATACATAATTGCTTTCAGTGAAAACAAGATGTCACCTAAAACTATTTTGAAAAAGAAACTAACATTTGCATTCTCTAAATTGTGCCGGTGTGTGTATTTATATATTATAATCACTATAAAAAGGACTAAATATGTAGTTATGTATTTCAATGTTGTGATAAAATTAATGTAAGAAATCTATAATATACAAGTTACGAACATAATAGGATGTAAACAAATCATACACTTATTAACCTTTTTATTAAGTAATCACTATTATAATAGTGAAATGTAATAATAATTTAAATAAATAAATATATTAATTTCCTACTATGGAAATTTGCTTACTGAGAAAAACTATGATATTAATTTGATAAACTTATCATATTACCTACCTATAGTCAATTGGTATCAGTTGTTTAAATGATAAAGAATATGGATCATTTGTTTTTTATTACACTTTATGTATAGTTTTTTATGGTGAATATTTAAAATATACTTGTGTAACAAGAAAATACATTTATACGACAGCATACCTACTCAGAAACACATTTTTAATTCAGTGGAATTCGTTTTCAGTTACTTTCTTTTTTTAATCATTTAAGTTATGGTTTCAAATAAAAGACATTGGTAACCTTAGTTGATTTAGATAGGCATCTATACTTTACACCTTTACTTTAACATAAAAAATGCAGCTGAACCATATCCTAGCGCCGTAATTGGATATGGAGACATTGATCAATGTCTTGCAATGATTAAGCACTCCTATAGCTATATAACCCATAGCAATATAAGAGCCATTGATTGATTAATTATTTACATTTTATTTTGTTCGTACTATTGGATTAAGAATCGTAAACAAAACATACCTTGCATCTTCACCGGCCAGTACTGGCATATATGGTTCATTGAAGTGTTTGGCGCTGTTCAGCGCAGAGTTCTGATACTCCGTGGCGCGGTTGCCTTGATAATATCTATCCACAAAAATAGATCATCTGAAACAAAGTTTTCTTTGTTATTCATGTACGGTTAGCATAGGCATAATTAAATATGTACTAGAAACGACCCATTGAACCAGCAGAGACATTTTGATCCTTGGAGCAACTGCAAATCAAATGCGAAAATCGCCGTGGAGAAACTAGTAGGTATGTGAAAGACCTTATAATTAAAGTTTTAGTAATATAGAAAACAAAATGGTTATAGGCTTAATGACTTTTCTTTTTGGTGACATAAATTATGTAATCTAAGATAAGCAATAATTCGCCTGGTCCAAATGGGTAACATTTGTCAGTCTAAAAATCTATGGAAGAGATGTCAACTTTACTAGAGGACTAGGAAATGTGTATGATAATTCAAGTTATGGTTGGGATGTTCCTGTGTCAAATATCATGAAAAGGTGAGATGATGAGGAATGTTATATGTTTGACTGACTGAGATAGCTAATTACTTATAGTGTGGCATCCTCAAATCATCTATGAATTAGATAAACTGTCTATGTCGTAGGTATATTGTTGATGCAACACACTGTCGATACAACAAATTATGGATATGGTAGACTTTCAATATAGCTAATTATCATTTTGTTATACAGACGAAGTTTACTAAATCGTCAGCTACGTTCGATGTAGTGACTGTCGATATTATGAACCAGACTGGTAGAATTGTAGTAGGAATCAATCAATGTGGGAAAATAATTTGTGACTTTGATAGAAGTTTACTATTTATTCATAGCTAAGGCTAAGGCTAAAAGACTACCATAAGGATTCAGCACTGCACAGCAGTATAAAAAGTAGGTATATTTTTTTCCGATATGCTATATAAAAACAACAAAAAGAACTACATAATGATGTGGACCGCTGACTCTTATGTCATGGCAGACATGGTCCAGTCTCATTGCGGGGCAGTGGTCCAACTGTTCTGTCCAACTAGTTGGACCATGGGGCTTTACTAGGGGCAGTTGTCCAACTTTAAAAATAGTTGGACCACAGCACCTTTTTACAGTTCCGTGGTCCAATCATTAAAAAAATATATGTGTGTATGGTACCTACTGGTTTACGGTTATATTGAACCGCTTTACAGTAAAATAACAAAATTAAAGTCGGGTGACAAATTTTTAAACTTTATTTTTTTACAATGTTTTACAATATTCAACGAAATTTATCTAAAGCATGACCTACAGTAATATCACCTGAAATCAGTTGTAGCTGAAACATTTAATAGACGTAACATTGTAACATTTTTTCCATTACAAGCACCGGCTTAGTTTTGCATGTGAGCTTTCTAAAATGTTATAAGTCCTATGCCTCTGGCTAAATACGCTAATAAGCTGAGAAAATTCGTCAAAATTTCCGTCGACAAAAGCGGAAGTGTTAAGGGAAGTCGAAAAGTCCTACGGGCAGCTCTACGCTTCTATCACCAAGCCTGATTTTAGTGCGGCTACAGACCCAAGAGCCAAACTGACCCGACACTATACCGAGGATATCCCGGACATCAGCCTGTACGAGATAAGCATGGCCCTGAAACAGCTAAAGAACAACAAGGCGCCGGGCGAGGACGGAATCACATCAGAGCTCCTGAAAGCGGGTGGATTACCGGTACTTAAAGTCCTTCAGAAGCTCTTCAATTCCGCCTTGCTCGGAGGCACCACGCCTAAAGCATGGAACAAAAGCGAGGTGGTGTTGTTCTTTAAGAAAGGTGATAGCACCTTACTGAGGAACTACAGGCCCATCTCGCTTTTATATATATATTCTTTATTGTACACACAGAAAAACAAGTAACAATACATTTTTGACAAAGAAACAACATGTACAAAGGCGAGCTTAATTCAATTATGAATTATCTTCCAGCAAACCTTCCAAGGACAGAGATATATAATAAAAAGTCACCCGACTTTTGAGTCATGTCTATAAGCAGTTCTCCAGGGTTATTGCGAATCGTCTCGAACGAAGGCTTGATGACTTTCAGCCTCCCGAACAAGCCGGATTCCGAAAAGGTTATAGTACCGTAGACCACATACATACGTTGCGGCAAGTAATACAGAAGACCAAAGAGTATAATTTGCCGCTCTGTTTAGCGTTTGTGGACTACGAGAAAGCCTTTGATTCGGTCGAAACATGGGCCGTACTTGAGTCTCTCCAGCGATGCCGTATTGACTATCGGTATATCGAAGTGTTGAAATGTTTGTATAGAAACGCCACAATATCAGTCCGAGTACAAGAACAGAGTATGAAGGCGATTCCACTAAAAAGAGGCGTAAGATAGGGAGACGTTATTTCTCCGAAACTGTTTACGACCAGTTTGGAAGACACCTTCAAACTTCTGAATTGGAAAGGACTAGGCATCAACATCAACGGCGAATACATCACTCACCTTCGATTCGCTGATGATATCGTGGTCATGGCAAAGTCGATGGAAGAACTTAGTACAATGCTCGAAGACCTCAACCGAGTCTCCCAACGGGTAGGTCTTAAAATGAACATGGACAAGACGAACGACGAGGCCTTATGAACAGGCTCAGAGTCGCTCAACGAGCTATGGAGAGGGCTCGGGGTTTATTTACGAGATCGAATCAAAAATGAGGAGATACGTAGAAGAATGCGGGTTACCGACATAGCCCAACGGATTAGTTCGTTGAAGTGGCAATGGGCAGGCCATATAGCACGGAGAACGGATGGCCGTTGGGGCCGAAAAGTTCTCGCATGTAGATCGCGGATCGGCAAGCGTAGCGTAGGACGTCCACCTACTAGATGGACGGATGATCTGGTTAAGGCCGCGGAATCGCGGTGGATGCAGGCCGCTTCAAACCGTAACAACTGGAGATCTATGAGGTCCAGCAGTGGACGTCCTACGGCTGAAATAATGATGATGATTGTAAAAAATAAAGTTTAAAAATTTGTCACCCGACTTTAATTTTGTTATTTTACTGTAAAGCGGTTCAATATAACCGTAAACCAGTAGGTACCATACACACATATATTTTTTGAATGATTGGACCACGGAACTATCAAAAGGTGCTGTGGTCCAACTTTTTTTAAAGTTGGACTACTGCCCCTAGTATAGACCCATGGTCCAACTAGTTGGACAGATCAGTTGGACCACTGCCACGCAATGGTCCAGTCTTGTGGCTTATGTAGGTATATTCTAAAACAAGAATATAAGTTAGTAGCAATTTTGATATAATGCAACAGAAAGACTTACTAGTAGAAAAAAATGAATTGAAGAAATTTACTTAGGAAGGTATTTCTATAATCATAACAAGAATCAGGCATTTTTGCAGAAGGTTCATACCTATTTAAATATTTAAAAAATCTACAAAGACCTTCCCATTGGGTCTGACATTTGCTGTGAATTCATGAATATACATGAATTCACAGTAAATGTCAGACCCAATGGGTAGCTCTTAGTAGATTTTTTTAATATTCACAGTAAATGTCATGTGTGTAAAATTTTACATGTGATGTGATGAGAGTTGACTTATGTATGACATAGATCAAAACAAATTATGACATGATATTATCATACAATACATACACCTAAAAAGTATAATTAATAATGTGAATTTAAATTAGTTTAAGTATTTTATATTATAATTTAAATAATTACTTGTTTAAATAACTAACAAGATTATATTATTTAATCTAAGAACCGAAGGTGTTAGATTAGCAAGACCGATATGTAAGCAGTATATTTTATGATTGCTTACTTTTAAAATTTCCAATTGACACCATTTTATATAATATAAAAAGTAATGAATTGCAAGTAAATTCGAAATTACTCTGTAGGTGTAGGTATAATACCTATATTTCGGAACTTATCTACTTCATTTTTATTATTTTATATTAACTGGGTATCTTTACCCACTCGTGGTTTCACCCCTGTAGCTTTAGTTCCTGTAGGCACTTTATAGACAAATATAACCTAAGGTACGTCAGATTAACATAACTTTCTAATGGTGAAAGATTTTTTTCATATTGGCCCAGTAGTTCCTGACCTTAGGAGTGTTCAAGCAAACAAACAAACTTTTTAAATTTGGTATCATATCTATGCTACTAAAATATGAATAATTAGAATAAGAGCTTTTTTTAAAAATACATCATTATATGGTTATACCAAATAAAAAGTAAAAATAAATTAAAAATTCCAAATAAAATAAAAATATTCCATATGGATGGAATATTTTAAGAACAAAGATAAACAAGTAAAACACTAACTTGTTTAAAATCACCAAAAAATTATTGAATTTGTATTTTCTGCAGTAAAAACAATCACATCTACAGAAACAAACAACTGATCTACACTACCAAGTAGTAACACCTTTAAAATCAAATAAGAAATTAGGGGAACACATCCAATTCTTGGCACATTAAGAGATATTGATAAAAGAAATAAATATTATATAAATATTGTTTGTGAAAATTATACGCCTTTTTAAGAGAAAAGTAACAATAGAAATATTATTTTAGGTTATTTTGTTCAAAAACAAATTTTTTATTAATTGTACAAATTAAAAAAATCTATTTTCTCCAATTTTATAAATTTGTACTAACATTGGCATAGATAACACTGGTCAACAAAATTTATTTATTTTTATGTAACAGAAATATTATTTTGATTCTTTTGTAATTCAGTATAAGTTAAAAACTAAACAGGAATTAGAATTTATATATCACGTCACATTTTTGAGATATTTGCTTGTAAACATAAAACAATATGCTGATTTGGCTATATTTGAAAATGTATTTAGAATAGTTAAATATTTTTATGATTATATTTTATATATAAAATTGATAGTCATAAATCTAATATTTTTAAACCAATTTACTTAAAGTTTTTATGATTTTCTAATGCAAAGATATTAAATATTTTGTTGAACTATATTTTTCTCATACATTTTAATAGTCATTTTGTGTGGAGTTTTTGTCTTTGACACTAAAATGTTAATATTTACATATAGAAACAGTACAGCAACAAAATCTTAAATGTTAATTAGAATTTAGAATAGTCACTTGCCAAAACGGTCGAAATACAATTTTACTAATAGATTTATTAATTTATTTACCTAAATTGAAAACAGGTCTATAGGCCATTTTTGTAATGTTTATTCTCAAATATCTCCAAAATTAGAGGTGATAGAATATTTTTAATTATTAAATGGTACTCTCATTTATTGAAAATGCCAGATAAATGTATTTCTTTTTCTGTGGCAAAAACTTTGTCGACCAGTGTAATTTTTGCCACCATTTCCATTTCAATATCACTTCAAGTGTTGTAAATAAAGTTGTTGGTTGTGGGTTCTTGTTTTTAGGGTACCGTAGCCAAATGGCAAAAACGGAACCCTTATGGATTCGTTATGTTTGTCTGTCTGCCCGTCCGTATGTCACAGCCACTTTTTTCCGAAACTATAAGAACTAAGTATACAGTTGAAACTTGGTAAGTAGTTGTATTCTGTGAATCGCATTAAGATTTGCACAAAAAATAGAAAAAAAAAAAAATTGGGGGTTCCCCATACTTAGAACTGAAACTCAATAATTTTTTTTCATCGAACCCCTATGGATAGGTATTCAAAAATGCTATTGAGGTTTCTAATATAATTTTTTTTTTAACTGTACAGTTTGCGGGATAGACATTTCTAAAGTGGTATAATGTGTGTCCCCCCCTGTAACTTCTAAAATAAGAGAATGATAAAACTAAAAAAAAAAATATGATGTACCTACATTACCATGCAAACTTTCGCCGATAATTGGTTTGAACGAGATCTAGTAAGTAGTTTTTTTATAATACGTCATAAATCGTAAACCGCAATTTACCTTCCATTCAATCAACTCAAATATAAAAATAAAAATTTAGTTTCATAAACACGCGCTTTTCTTATTCTTGATATCAAAAATAGGTATGCACTTGGAAATTGATATAGAACCCTTCATGCGCGAGTCGGACCGCACTTGACCGGTTTTTTTAAATTTACTGAAGCTGTGCCAATAATTTGTGGGGTGCCAAGGTTAGGGAGTATTAAAAAAAAATACTGTTTTACAAACCACCTGTTGCAAACTAGCCTCAATTGCAACAGGAGTCAATGAAAATTGTTGATAATGAAATAGCTTAATAGTAGCAAAACTTGCCTAGTAATTCTTTGTTTAAATATTATTGAAGTATTCATAAAATTCTAACTAGAAAACAAAATACACACTCCAACATGTTCTCTTACTATTAAAACACATCAATAAAACATAGTTAACCATCATGTCCAATTCCTTTCAAGGATATTTTAAAGCTAATTCAAGGTGTAAAACTTAAATTGTTTTATTTATACATATACATACCTATATATAAAATACATTTAATAAGTTTTACAGTATTATAGATGTTGGCAACATAACAAAACTATGTACTTTTGGGAACTGTATATTTATTTAATTTAAACAAAATTCAAATATTATTAAGGACATACAATTTACATTATATTTAGGACAATATAATGATTATTTAATCATCATATTGTCCATCATGAGCCTTTACAATGGCCACTACTTTACATGGGACTCCCTTGTGGGAGGTTTTGCCATATATTTACATGATCAACTAACAAATGATATTTCAAAATGGTATGGTATGATATTACATATTTCTCAATATAAAATAGAGAAATCACTAAGGACAAAGTTGTGGGGAAGGTAAGTATCTTTACAAAAAAGAAGGGATATACTCGATTCAGTTTTTCTATTAAAAATTCTACGATTGTCCGCAGTTGCTGAGTCGGGTAAAACTCCGAGTCCCCGCTAGGATACCACATGCTCCAATAACCCCTTTGTATCCTCCACCTCATAGAACGGTGCTTGGTGCCAACTCTCCTATACCTCGCATGTGTAAATTACTAAATAGTTGCAGTGATCTGCTTGACCTATACGCTGACTCACTTAGCAAACGCAATAGTTTTTTTTTTTTTTTTAATATTTATTTACTCCTTTTTTTATTATTATTAAATTTAATTTCAATTTTAGCACTGTATTAATTTATTCTTTAATTTTCAATTTAATTGGTATAATTTAATTCGATTTTCACAATGTCATATTTGTATGTGTTTCTATTTTTTCATAATCTTAACTTTAACTAAGTAGTTTAATGCATGCTGTGCTTACCTTTAAGAGATTGTTACACAAGTCATGTATTATGATGAATTTATTTAATATTTTATGGTGTAAACCATTGTTGGTGAGCCAAATAAATAAAATAAAAATAAATAAAATACCAGATACAAAATACTTTCGAGAATAGTATCTTAAATACTAGATACAAAATACGTATCTTCTAAATACTTTTTAAGATGAAAATACTTTTGAGAAAACAAGATTTTATTTTAATGATTTTAAGTTTATTTTTGACAACCTCCGAGGCTTAGTGGTATTTGGCTCGCTTTAAATTCGGTTCGATCCCCACGCTGGACAGAAAATCCTTGTGTAAATTCTAAGATTCTTTCTGGTTCTGGTTGGTTAAGGGACTACCCTCCGTGAGAAAGAAAGAGTCGCCATCTATCAATGTGATTATCGACTAATAAGGACATACAAGGACAAGGATAGTTTTACGCATTTATTTTATAAATTTCTACTAACATATTACTAAAAGTATTTTATCAGAAAAAGTATTTATAAAATACTAAGATACCTAACAAAAGTATTGAAATACAAGATACAAAATACATTAATTTCAAAGTATTTTAGATACAAGATCTAAATATGTATCTTGTATCTGTATTTCACATACTTGTATCTTAGATAAGTCACATCTCTGGTTACAAGTAGTATGCAAAGTAAAAAAAAAATCTCAATTTTATTAAAATTTATTCACTATTTGCTGTTCTGATTAAAGATGAAAGGCTAATACTGCCACCCTTATTAAACAATTGTACAAATTTTAATACAATAAATTAAAAGAAAATATTTAGTGCTGTGATAATACAACTATTTGTCTATCGATCTTGGCAGGAAGAGCAATAATGGATTGATGATGATGGATTGTACTCCATCATTGGAAGTTCCATCCAATGATGGAGTACAATCCATCATAAGAATTCATGGATAGGGGTTTTATGTAGAAGTTGCATACAAAAAAAGAAAAAGGTCAGTTAATCATGAAAAATACTTGTATTTGTTTTGTATACTGATACACTTCCCATAAACAATTATTTTAAAACAGTGGTGTATCAAGCACTACATAGGCCCTACATGAGAACTGGTTGCATAAGCCCTCTACCACACACTTTGAAGGCTCTGGTACCAGGAACCCATATAATTGATACATCTGATATGATAATAGGTACCTACTTCCCTGTTTTAAAATCATTTAAGGCATACTATGTATGATGAACTACTCTTTCCTGTGCTTCATAGTTTGCTCTATGGTCTATATTTGTTTTAAAACATGGATTATTATTTTAAAATATCTTTATGGGTTTTGTATTAATAGTAAAGGCTGTTATGATTTTGATTGGACTTTTACATAAATAGCTAATTTTCAAAGGTGAATAAAGCCTACATTTTATTTTGTCTGTCTGTTTGTTTGTCTATATATCTCTAAATAGTATAAATTTAGACAGGGCTTTTTATGTTAGATTGCATACAAAACTCATATTTAATGCAGACAAAATTGTGGGTATTTGATAGTTTATAATTTATTCAGTTGCATAACCATAAGGACAAATTACACTGGTCCTGGCCTGGTTGAGGCCCTAGAACATAACGTCGGTGATATTGCAATACCGCGTAAGTGACAATAGCTTATAAGGTTGAAATCAAATATAGCAAATTATATTTTTTGCCCTAAAAGATAAAGAAAAAACATATTTCTTGACATATGAAATCACACCTTAGCAGCAACTGTCACATACGCGGTATTGCAATATCACCGACGATAAGTGAACAGATTCCTGTTATATTACGCTTTGTGGCCCCCTTGAATCAGGGGCAAATAAAAATAAAAAGAAAGATAACAATGGAAGTGACTTTATTGAAATATGTAGCAGCCCATTGTGGTAATGAACTTACCAACATTCTTACCACTATGATTTGTAAATCTCTACTGTTATTATAAATGCAAAAGTAACTTTGTCTGTCTTTAAGATTTTAACTAAAACACAGAACCAAAGATCCTTATGTAAGGACATCAACTACCTTTTATTACAAAGGCTACCCTAAGGTAACTATATAAGTTGCAAATTCTCGACTATACTAATATTATAAATTAGGTATAGTTTGTGAGTTTGTGATGTTGTAGGGGGTAATCTCTGGATCTTCAAAACCGTTTTTGAAAATTCTTTTACCTATAGAAAAACATGTCAATTTTGAGTGTCTTAGGCTATATTTTAAGTTAAAGTTTGCACAAGAACCAAAACTATGCGGGTGAAACCACAATGGCCACAAAAACCAAAAACTATATTTCAATAAAGTCACTTCCATTGTTAACTTTCCTTATTATTTTTATATGCCCCTGATTCAAGGGGGCCACAGAACGTAATATAACAGAAATCTGTTCACTTATGTTCTAGGGCCCCAACCAGGCCAGGACCAGTGTCATTTGTCCTTATGGTTATGCAACTGAACATAAATAAATTATAAACTATCAAACACCCAATTTTGTCCGCATCAAAGATGGGTTTTGTATGCAATCTAACATAAAAAGTCCTGTCTAAATTGATACTATTTAGCAATAGAATATATGGACAAACAAACAGACAGGCAAAATAAAATGAAGGCTTTACTTGCCTTTGAAAATTAGCTATTTATGTAAAAGTCCCATCAAAATCATTACAGCCTTTACTATTAATACAAAACCCATACATAAACATATTTTAAAATAATAAACCATGTTTTAAAAACAAATATAGACCATATAGCAAACTGTGAAGCAGAGGAAACAAAAATTAAAAAAGGTAGAATTGTCTCAGCCATGTGCAACTCTTTTTGTACATTTTAATTAATTTGCTTATTCAAATCACTTGTAGATTTTAAGTAAATCAAAAATACATGATAAATCTACTTCAACTATTTATAAAATTACAATAAAATACTTATAACATTATAATTATTTTATTCAGTTTAGAAATATATTTATATTTTATAAACTATCTAATCTAATATTGTTGTAATGAATGTGGTATCTCTTAATTTAATAATAGATATAACCCATATTTGGTAGGTAGGTATAAAGAAAACACAATGTGAACTATCACAGTAAAACAAAGATTTGTTTACATGTTTGGTATAACAACAAAAGTATGTTTGTCATTGTTTTTTCTAAATACCTATTTAAGTCTTACATAAAATGAATAAATGACTTACAAGTATGAAACAACATCTAGATAATGGTATGAAAAGTAACCTATTGAAGACATGTTGGTCTAAAACAAAGTCCAAAGATAATCCATAACAGTGGCAATGAGAAATTTATGTTGAATCTGTTTATACAATCAGAGCTGACTTGTAATTTTAAGAAATATTTACATCTTGGGAATTAAACAATCAGTACATAGCCACTTGCACATAATGACGTCATAGCATTGACAGTCAATACACCACAGTAAACAATATAAATCTATTTATTCTAGACTTAGAGTATTTCGGAGTTCAACAATATTTAATAAAATCATAAATTCTGTTAAGTTACTTACATATCTTCCACAATAAAGTAGTGTTCACCAACTGTATCAGAGTTGACCGCGAACCGTAGTTGACAGCGAAACTGCGAATCCTAAATAACATGGCGGCATCTTGTCGCAGCCGGTGTACGTACGTTAACACAATTGTCAGGCATGTTTCACTTGTTTAAACGACTCACAATATTAAACACCTTTTCAGTTAATAACACTACTCAGAACAGTATCAAAATAAGTAAGTTTATATCACACACTAAAAGCAAAATGACGTAACATTCTCAACCTTCACGGTCGCACAGTAGGTATAAATGGTAGTTAAAGAAGTAATGTTGTTTTTACCAATTCATCTTGTATTTTAGATTAAAACACAGACCATAGAAAGTTCACTGTTCAAAACTAATCATTCCTTTGCTAACAGTTCTCGTGTATTTTGCAAAACAAAACCAAAGGCGATGAATTATTATGCCTAGACCAAACGTGACACGCAGTCAAGCAAGCTCGATTTTAACTTTTTTAGGTGATGGGGATACCAAGTATTTTTACAATATTCTACCTAAATGGTAGAATATAGTAAAAAAAGCTAGTTAAGATAACATAAATTAACCACGATTTCATATGACTTACATAAAGTATCAAAGAATAAAACTACTTCTGGTTCATAAACATAAAATGCAACAAGAACTATTATTTTGTTATATAAACTATTCTGTTTATATAGCTATAGAATATATGCTATAACTAGGCTTGCCTTTTCGTTTTCAACTCCAGTTTGAATTTACAATATTTTAATAATCCCCATAGCAAAGTACCGCATTAAATATTAATTGGTTAAATTATGCGGTATGAACAAAATTTTATTAGATTATTTACTTTGGCATGGGTTCCTCAGGAAACTGATGACTGAAATATCTAAATTGAAATTATTATTATATTTTAAAACAGGAGATATTGATTAAACTATAACTTTTCTATTGAGATATTGATTAAACTATAACTTTTCTATTGAGATACATTATTTATATCATTGAAACGATACCACAAAAGGATATTTGAGATTGGCAACCCAGTTTTACAAGACATTTATAAATTAATTCTCATAGGTCTAGTGAAGGCAGAGTTTACAAAAACAAAATAGAAACCATGTTAATAGTCGGGTCGGATGATTTTCAAAAAAATTGACCCCATGACGATCAGGAAATATAATTTTGGGATTAAATGAAATTGCTTAAATTTACTCTGGTATCAAAGAATATGTAATTAACTAGCTAAATATGCAATTAAAATTAAAATTTAAACATAAATATGAGAAATATTCAAGTTTTTCGGTCAACATATGACGCATAGTGTTCCTGTACGTCACACAATATAATCAGTCAGAAATAAAACAACCAGGTATTGAAACTAAATCAACTTATATTAGTATAAAGATATTCTTAAAATGTTTCCAAAAATAACAAAAATTTAGCATAATTCTATCGCAATAATAAATAATCAGCCAAATAGTTTCATCATGGGAAAGTTGTTGTTTACTAATGATACGTGTTACAAATTCAAAACTCAAGCAAAATGAGGAATTTTCGGCAATAACAAAATTCCAATAGTGACAAAACTTAATGGTCTAAATAAATCTAGATACTTTTAAAACTAGTTTTGTACAATTTAGAATATAGGACAGTGACTATTATGAAAATTGCGTAACGAATAGGAATAATTTGTATCCACACTGCCAATTTAAAACACAATCACAAAGAGCGTCAACGTCCCAATATACTCCCATATCGGCTAGCAGAGTAATCATGCATACGAGTAGGTATGTTAAATGCGAACTTATATCTGAAACAAGCAAGGTATAATTTTTTGTAGTAAAATTGGATAATAAGTAGTCTATAGCAATTTTTAAAGTCAATTTAGATTCAAATCGAATGAGTCGTCACGAGTATTACGTGCTTACAAACAAACAATACAAATTTTACCTCTTATCAAAATTAGGTAACACGTAGGTAAGTATCTATTACAACTATTACAAGATTAAATATTTCGTTGTACACTAAGCTTTATAATTCAAGTTCGTCAAGATTTTGTTCCGGTAGTATATCACATGACGCACAGGATGTGACATATTCATGCGACGAAACTTTTAAAATTAAAAATAACGAATAATCTGTTAAATTAACTTGTTTTTAGCTTTATTAATCTAATATAGGTTAGTTTATGTTTTAAACACAATATGCCAAAGTAAAGAAAATGAGTTTATTTACCTTTTAAATACTGTCAAATCCAGAAAACTTTTTCTGCACGCCGAAGACACCAACACTTTTGTCACCGATTTTGTCTCAACTGACGTTCAAACAGTAATAGCGGTATCAAAATACGATCACAATGCTGCCAGGAAAGTAGACAAAACACAAATTAATAGATTTTGTCTTAGGTAAGATATCAAATTCACCGTGACAATATCGGATTTTCCGGTACTATGGTTTTCGTAGGACAATTTTAATTAAGTAATATTTATTAAAAATAACTATAAATTAATCACATAAAGATCAAAAGCACACTTTTAGAAAAGACATTATGTCCGAACACTTAAACATACTAAAAGCTCAATAGTCTACAAGTAGGAAGTATTCGAAATTTTCACTTCCTGAGGTGCTTTTTAAAAAAATATAAATATATCTATCGTATTTTTATGGTGTTTTTCAATTTAACTTGATTTTATAATGTCTGCCTTAATCATATAACATTTCACATCTACATGTGCCATATAAAAAAACAAAAATAAAAGTGTTTGATTTTGCTATGGTATTTTTTTTTAAAACACCCAGTTACAAAATTAATTTACCCTGTTCCACACACACAACGCACCAACGATTAGAAATTGTAGCGTGGGTTTTATTCTTGGATCATAATATAGAATCACATCAAATCAAATATTAAGTTATTTTTATAAATTGGTTTACATCAGTCTGTTCCGTGGTTTACACATTAATGTTGTCAATGTTAATACAACAACCTTTTAAGGTTGTTGTATTAACATGTATTACTTTAGTAAACATCAAGGAATTTGTATGTATGTAGGAATAATAATAATAATATCATTTATTTGCATGAAATCGGTAGGCATAAGGCGTTATACAGTTGTAAGTACATGACATATTTCACCCTCAATGAGGGTATGCAAAGATTATGTTTAAAACATGAAGTTACAGTGATGTTTATTATGATGCATTAGGTACCTACATCTTGAAAGATTACCCTAACAGAATACGTGAGTCGAAAGAGAATTTCTTCGTCTGATAGCATCCGATCCCTATCTTAGAAAGAGATTCAAATTTCAAACAGGCTAGCCCATATATTTAAGCAAAATAGCGCTATTTTGCTGAAATCTATGGGCTAACCACATTGTTAAAAGAGACCATACTTCAACTTCAATGTTAATTTATGGACAGACCGATTTATGTGGCGATGGAAAAGTAAAAAATTATTTTTATTAATTATTTCAATGAATTGAAATAAAATTTTAAATTGCGAGTAATTTTATATTTACGATATAAAATTATATTATTATAAAAACGTTTTATTTCGCTTTTTTAACTGAATAAATATTCAAAGCACCTACCACATCGTCTCTGCTCTACCCTAAGGTCGACTGGCAGATAATGCCTACGGCATTAAGTCCACCTTGGCATGTTGTATTGTGTGCCAAAGTTTAAATAAATAAATAATATATTTATATATCTTGTGTACATCTAGTAACTATCCTATCAAACAAAGACAATATCTTGTTGTCACCCTATTAACGGAAGCTAATTTAAATTAAAACTAACTATTCTAAATGTATACTACTTGGCAAGTTTCCCAGAATGCTCACAGTATTACGCCGTCGAATGGCAATGCTTATCTGCTGTGCTAAATAAATACTAGCATTTGGAGAACGTTTCGCATTAAAGATCATAAAAATAACGCAGCGACCCGAAACGATATTTTTATGAATTAATTTGGCTCCTGGTCCCTACGTCCTTAAAGTTTCGACATCAAAAAGCACAACAAATAGTCATTGTCAAGGGTAATAAATTTGCACCTCCTGAGATTCTCCGTAGATTCGGCCGCCATGCGCCATGCCAAGCAGTCTCATCCTTCATGGCTCTTACTATAGTCGCGTATACCGCCGTTAGGCTCTAAAACGGCAGACATAATATTAATATATAAACTCCTTGGTGAAATAGCGATGTTCAATCAAAATTAATCAAAGGGCTGACCTTATTCTTTTTTTTTGCCAGTAAAGTGACATTTACTAAGTCGCAAACATAAAGGTTTTTTCTTTATATTAATATTTTTATCGTTTAGTAACAAGTAGAATATTACTTATTTATTACTTTTACTACTCAACTAATAATAAACGATGGCATTGCCTTGGCACATACCTCTACATATGGTGAATGGAACAAAAGAGAAGGACTCCAAAAAGATCCAACCTCAACCAACTCTTTTTAAGCATTTGTGTAATTTAGATATTCATCAAGATCCATGTGAAGAATTACAAACAGGATTGATGTGTGAAATTGGTCCTAACAATCGAGATACAACCACTATCCAAAGGCTTATTGCTTCAGGAATGACCATTGCTCGAATTAATTTGCATGAATTAGAACCGGAGGCTTGTTCACAATTGATCCAAAGTTTAAGACAGGCTGTGTATAATTACAGTGCGAAACTAGAATATGTATATCCACTAGCTGTAATTGCAGCTTTAAGGGGTCCCCATATTGTGACGGGAGCATTGAAAGGTGGTCCAAAATCAACAATAGAACTTATCCAAAATGAAACTATTCGTTTAACTACAGATACTTCATGGCGAGAATGTGGTACATCAGAATGTTTATATGTAGGTTATGACCAGTTGATACAACTTCATCACGGAGACGAAATATTTGTTGATAGTTTAACTCCTGGTAAAGTAAAATTAATTGTTTCTGAAGTTGGAGATGATTCTGTAGAATGCTTAATAGCTTTTGGAGGAAAAATTGGGCCAAAAATGACTGTCCGTATTACACAATCACCGCAAGAAATTCAAACAGATCGAACATCTACCAGTATTGATTCTATATGTAGTGAAGTTTCACAACAACCATTTGAACTTTTAGAAGACCAATTAGCATGGGCCATCGAAGCTGATATAGATGGTGTATTAGTGCCGAATACGCAAAATACAAGTGACATTGAATCAGTCCGAGATATGCTTACTGTGAAAGGGAAGCATATGCTTGTGTTTGCATGTATAGAATCTGCTCAAGGGTATGACAATATAACTTCAATACTTGCTCAAGCAGATGGATTATATGTCGATCGATGTATTTTGAGTACTGATATTCCTGTTGAAAAAATATTTATTGCTCAAAAAGCGCTTTTAGCAAAATGTTATGAAGTAAGAAAACCTTGCATATGCAGGGCAGTTATTAATGAGCAGATACCTACATTATGTGTGACAGATATTGCGAACTTAGTTCTTGATGGCGCAGACGTCATATCATTGGAATTACATTATGATTCTCCATTAAAGAAATTTTCACCCGTTTATGATTCTGCAAAAATGGCAGATCATTGTATAGCTGCTGCGGCAGTTATTTGTAGACATGCTGAAAGAATTGTTTGGCAGCCATTTATTTATGGTAATATTGAATTGATGCAAAGGAATTTAGAAGAACCTACAAAAGCTTTATGTATTAGTGCAGTTGAATTAGCAATGCGATCAAGCTCTGTTGCTATCATCTGTTCCACAAATTCTGGTCAAACGGCCAAATTAATTTCAAATGCAAAACCTCCCTGTCCAATAATAGCTGTAACACGAACATGCCATACTGCAAGACAATTACGTTTTTGGCGAGGTGTTCGTGCTATCCATTATTTTAACCCTCCAAAAGATAAATGGACTGATGAAATGGAAGCACGTATTCGCACTGCTCTTGATTATTGTAAAGCAAAACTTATTTTACAAGCCGGGGACCCTTTCGTAGCAGTTACTGGATCAAGGCGCGGTGTTGGATATTCTGATAGTGTAAGGCTTTTATATGCAAGCGCACGGAATACTGTCCTAGCAGATTGATTAACTAATTGTGTCATATAAAATGCCATTGTTATATTTTTAAATAAATTCTTTAATAATTTTCATTATTCACTGACTACAAAATTTTTATCAACTCCTATTCACCGTTACAGTAATATTTTACATAAACATTAGTTTTTTTTGATCAAGGGCCTTTCTAAGGAAATTACCATGCCGCAGTACCGCAAATTATGACTTAATAGTACATTACGATATTAGTGCGTTATGATCGCTCGGCTCAATTACGCCCTCGCCTTCTTCGGCTCGGGCTGAAATTCCGCCTCGCATGTTATAACCAATACGCACGTATATGGTACGACGTTTTTTAACACATTTGCGAGCAAACAGAAAAAAAAACATTTTTCACAATGCAAGTAGGTAGGTACAAAGAAAAGAAAATTTGAGAAAATTGGCGTGAGGATTATATCCTGCCGTAGCTGCGTGAAAATGTTGGTAAAGACGATAGAGCATGCAGCCAAGTTTTAAAATTACCGAATAAACTGATTTTTTTTATTTTAAATAAACTGAATCTGTGAATGCACACTGTTGCTTTCCCGCCATTTTAACAGCGCGCTAGCGCTGCCTACTGACTGGCGCCTTTGAATAGCAACTGGCGAAATTTGAATAGCAACAGCGCGCGAAATGGCAAATAATACTGTTATGGAATTTGTATGGACTATAACTTAACTATTTGCTTTGGTAACACACGCGGTTTTTATGACCCGCTTTACATATTTAAAACCGGTGGAATTACATCAGCTTTACGAGCAACGGTGTTAAAAATAATATGTTTTTAAGTGTGCATCTCCCGATATCAAATCGAAGGCACTAAATATATTGAATATTATTTTGCACTTCGTTTCATACATTTCAAGTACCTAGGTGAATTTTTACCTAACTTTCTTAAGTTATACGGTAGCGCCCATTCTAGTGTATTCATATTCTATGATGATGAAAAATTTCTCTACCGGCGAATTGAGTTCTCAATGTCAAATTTTGGAATGTTTTGGAGTGGTGTTTGATAATTATTTTGCGGGAAATAAATAATGTTATAATGAATGTCTGATAGTCATGCGCAAAATAAATCTTTTAAAGGAACACAGATTTATAAATCTTTTTGATAAGAAGATTTAAATCACTCTTTTAAATCTTTCAATCCCAAATAACTCCCATCTTCTAAATAGCTCACTCACTCACTGTGATAAACCTCATTTCTATTTTATTTTTATTTTTATAAGTGTCTTTGTCACTGTCTAATTTATCAGTCATGTTTAGCTAAATAAAACCTACAGTACAGGTTTTGTCTATTATTACAATTTATTTAGCTAAACATTTACGAAAATGGATAAATATCTTCGACCGGAACAGTTCGATGGAGATCCAGCCAAAAGCTCGGTGGCCGCAGAATGGGAACATTGGAAGAAAACTTTCAATAACTTCCTTTCGGTGCAAAGTCCACCCGTAACTGATCAGGTGAAACTTACAATACTCACTAATCATGTATCTCTGAATGTGTATATGCACATAAGCGAGTGCGAGACATACGAGCATGCCATGAAACTTCTAAGCACACTTTACGTAAAACCTAACAACATTCTTTATGCTCGACATGCACTCGCCACTAGAAGGCAAAACAGCCATGAAACTATCGACACCTATATTCAAGCACTGAAACAACTCTCTAAAGAATGTGATTTCGCCGCCGTTGACGCCAAAACTAACCGCGAAGACAACATCCGTGATGCCTTTATAGCTCCTTGAAAACCTTTCTCTTACGCTGGAACAAGCACATAACCAAGCGCGCTCTCTGGAGATGGCTGAAGTCAACACGTTACAATATAAAAATTTAACTGCAAATGCGACTAACAACATTGCGCCTAAAAATACAAGTTTTGAAAATATATCCGTGCCTGACGGGAACGCCTCTTCAACTACATCAGCTATTCAGAAACGCAAGTGCTTTTTCTGTGGCGGACGTATACACCCACGCAAATCTTGTCCTGCTCTTGAAGCAACATGCCAATTGTGTAATAAGAAAGGCCATTTTGCTAACGTTTGTCGGAGTAAGAATTCAACCGGTGCTGCCATAACTGAACTGAATAATAACGGCACCAATATCAGTGCCGCTGCTCCATCTTCTCTACACAAAGCTACTGTTCCTGCATACATAAAAAGCATCAGAGCTGAAGCCTTATTAGACACCGGCAGTTCTAAGAGTTTTATTAATCACAATTTTTCAAAATTGTGTTCTCTGAAAATTAAACCTAGTCAGCATATCATATCTATGGCTTCTCTCAACCACACGTCAGTAGTTAAAGGTGAAGTCTGTGTCCAAATGACCTTGAATAAACATATTTACGAAAACGTCCAATTACTTGTCGTGGAGAACTTATGCGCTGACATTATCATAGGACACGACATATTACAAAAACATTAATCTCTCGAGTTTGCGTTTGGTGGTCCAAATGAACCTCTTATCGTAATGTGGCCGAAGCATCCGTTCCAGCAGTGCCTTTATTTGCTAATCTAACTCCCGGGTGTAAACCGATTGCTATTAAGTCTCGAAGATATAGTGACGATGACCGACACTTTATTGAAGATGAGGTAAAGGACCTCCTAAATGGAGAAACCCTGGAGAGCACAAGTACTCATTACAAAGGCTGCTAATCACAAGAAGCGTCTCGTAATAGACTATTCACGTACTTTAAATCAATATACAGAACTAGACGCTTATCCATTACCTAATATCGAGGAATTGATTACAAAAGTTGCAAAATATTCGGTTTTTAGCGCTATAGATCTGAAAAGCGCCTATCATCAGGTACCAATTTTACCAGAAGAGCGACCGTACACTGCATTTGAAGCTGCAGGTAATCTTTATCAGTTTTGTCGTATACCTTTCGGCGTGACCAACGGAGTGTCCAGTTTTCAAAAAACTATTGATTGGCTTATTCGAACGGAAAATCTGGAAGGAACGTTCGCATACCTTGACGACATTACAATTTGTGGCAAAACTCCAAACGAGCATGATGAAAATCTTCAAAAATTTCTTGCGGCAGCTAAAAAGTACGGCATTACTCTCAATGAAACAAAATCTAAATTTAAGCAAACATCTATTAACATTCTTGGATATACAATCGCCGACAATCTAATAAAACCTGACAATGATAGATTAGAACCTCTTCTGAAATTACCTCCGCCGAATGATCTGCACAGCTTGCGTAGAGCCTTGGGTATGTTCGCCCATTATTCTAAATTGATACCAAATTTTTCTAAAAAGGTATATGAACTAGCAAAAACTACAACATGCCCGCTAAGCTATTCAATTATTAAAGATTTTCAAGACCTTAAGAACGACATAGTTAAATCTTGTATTCACGCTATAGACAATAACGTGCCATTTACTGTGGAAACCGATGCATCAGAGCATTCAATTGCGGCAACTCTTTCACAGGCAGGCCGGCCTGTCGCTTTTTACTCAAGAACTTTGAATAAAAGTGAGCAAAATCATTCTGCGATTGAAAAAGAAGCTTACGCCATTGTGGAATCACTAAAGAAATGGAGACATTTTCTCATTGGAAAATCATTTCTGCTCATAACTGATCAGCGATCCGTATCCTTCATGTTTAATATTAAACATTCGAGTAAAATCAAAAATGAAAAGATTCAACGCTGGCGGTTGGAATTGTCTCCATATAAGTACGATATAATTTATAGGCCCGGTTCGCAGAACTTATGCAGCTGATGCTCTCTCCCGCATCTGTGCTAGTGTTGAAACACACTCAGCCAGACTGAAGTCTTCACGAAGCTCTTTGTCATCCAGGCGTGACAAAAATGGCACATTGGACTCCAAAAATCTGGCGTATTCAATAGAAGAAATAAGAAGTATGACCCCCCTGCGACACTGTTTAGTGTCGCATATGCTCCGAAATATAAATATAAGCCGATCCTCAAAATAAATAAATTAAAGCTTTAGCGCCTCTTGAAAGACTCAGGATGGATTTTAAGGGACCAGTGCCTTCTAAATCGCACAACAGGTTTATTCTGACCGTAGTTGATGAGTATTCTCGTTTTCCTTTTGCATTTCCTTGCTCAAATATCAGTGCCAAAACCGTAATAAAGCATCTTGATAGTATTTTTACAATATTTGGCATGCCAGCCTACATACATTCCGATCGCGGCACATCATTTTTATCAGCGGAAGTAAAAGAATTTCTTCAAGCAAGACAAATCGCTACGAGTCGAACTACACCCTATAATCCTCAGGGCAACGGACAAGTTTAAAGACTCAACTCAACGCTATGGAAAACCATTCAGCTTGCATTGAAAAGCAAAAACATGCCGATTGAGAACTGGGAGGAAGTCTTACCACAAGCACTACACTCCATTCGTTCACTCCTATGCACAAGTACAAATTGTACACCACATGAGAGAATGTTTAATTATTCTCGAAGATCTCCGAATGGAGATTCTATTCCAACATGGCTAACAAGTTCGGACAAAGTACTTATGCGACGATTTGACCGTAAAACGAAATACCAGCCACTAACTGAAGAAGTAGAAGTTCTACAAACGAATCCTACCTACTCGTATGTAGGTACGGTTAATGGACGGGCGAGAAACTACAGTGTCTAACCACCACTTAGCACCTTTGGGATCTAGCGGAGAGGAGTTCCCCCCAATAGACAATATTGTGGATAATTACGATATTACTCAATCACAACGCCATCATTATCTCCAACGCAACCGCCAACACCACATTCACCGCCAGCCTCACCACCATCGACTTCATTACCATCCTCGTCACCAGAAACTGATCAGGAGAATCAATCAAGCCCACATACGAATGAGCCTTCCAACGTGGAGTCACCACGTAGGTCAATCAGGTTAAGGAACCCTCCCAAATATCTGGCAGATTATAACTGGCCGGGGTGAATGTGATAAACCTCATTTCTATTTTATTTTTATGTGTCTTTGTCACTGTCTAATTTATCAGTCATGTTTAGCTAAATAAAACCTACAGTACAGGTTTTGTCTATTATTACACTCACCTAATATTTCAATGTTTCTGCGGGTGAATTGAATCATTCACTTGCATTTTGATGGGCTAGTCAGGGCTAGTCAATCAATATTTTTTTTAGAGAAGACATTTTTTAAGATTGATGGTCCTACTACCTAATCTAGTAAATAATTATTTATTTACAAAAAAATATGTTTAAAAAAAATGAAAACAAAATCAACCAAATTATGAGCGATCATAAGTTCTCATTAGATTTAACATTTTGTGACCAAGATGGAAGAAATAGTTTTGTTCGGTACTAAGCGAGATTCAATGAAAATTCCAGGGATCATTGTAGTACGCATACACAGACTTTGAACATACAAATCATTCTCCGTCTCGTTTTGTGTCGCCTAATCCTGCAATAGTCATTTCACTCTACATCTTTTCATGTTCAATCAATCTGAAATGAACATATGAGTTAAAAGATTTAAAGATCTTAATTCTTATAGATGTATTGAGATGAGAAAACGAGGCAGTTACTGATTTATACATCTTTTGTGACGGATTTAAATCTTTTTTACGAATCACTCCTGAGTTACACATCTCATTGAATGAGAATTAGTAGTTGTTAAATACGTCTAGTGGCCTGCTTGTATCAGTAAACACGCAAATATTAATGCTTCTATAATGGATTTGGAAATAACATTACGAGAAGTAAGCAGTGGTCTTAGGTCTGTTCGCGTAACAGAACGTAAAAAAAGCGCTGAAAGCTTGAAAGATTATCTTACTAGGAATGCTGTACCTTCTCTTTTATCTAACAATACATTGAAAGACAAGGGATATACCTGGAATCATTTGTTTGAAGACGTGACGGAGTATATCTTAAAGGTAACTATAATGTTTTAACTTTACCATCTATTTATATATTAGAAACCTGCAAATTTGTTAAAAAACACTCGGAACTTTTTACTACTGTCCAAGATAAAAAATTAAAATATTCTTTACGGAATGAAGATAAATTAAATATAACTACATCTCGATTAAATTTACATGCAACTAGTCCGTTAGCCATGTCCATAAAAATATTTAATAAATTACCAGAAATCAGCAAAAAAGAATCCAAAATAAACATATTTATAAAAAAACTTAAAACTCTGCTAACAAGCAAATCCTATTATAGCATAGATGAATATTTGAAAGACAACTAACTTTGCCTGGATTTTGACGTTTTTTGTTCGTATCTCTGAACCTATTTATTATTACGGCTTCTAAAGACTTTCAGATGGAAAACAGACCTTATGCCTTGTCAGGTAGAACTCAAATCTATTAAAATCATGTCTTTTTTCAAAATTACAAACACTCAAAGTCGCAGGCAAAGTTGTAGGTAAAAGACACAACTTTGCCTAGAAGGATATCTCAATAAATATATTGTTGATCTTTTTAGTTATTTTTTTTCCGTGTACATGAGACACCGTGCTTGTCCTGGACAGTTATATCATTACCATGACGGTTATGTAAGTATATGTTTTTACTGCTGATAGGCGATGTTGTAGCAGGTACCACAAACTTTTCATACAAAAATGTTGATGACTCTAGGGTTGTCCAAAAAATAATATGGATTATTTTGTTAAAATTTTATTCACTTTTTAAAAAAATAAAACAAAATGCTACTTATGAGCAAAAATCACAAATTTAATGTTTTTTTTAGCAATACTGACTTATAATTATTAGTAAAAACAAAGACTTAACTCAGTAGTTGTAAACTATAACGGGCAAGTCTAAAAACGTATGAGGACAAACAAATTCTGCTGTAATATTCACTACCTATATATGTGATGTGGGCTTCTTCCTCAGTTGTCAACTCTGTAGGGCGACCAAATGGTTTAGCATCGAGCTCCTGGTTTTCTCTTGCTTCGTGTATTATTCGGCATTTTTTCATATAACTGCAATAGAATTAAGACTTACTTAAATACAAAATCACTCTTGCATTTCGATTTGACCGGTTTCTAAGATGTGTAAGTTTGTGACATGTACATGTGTAAAAATATATCATTATTAAAATCCGACTAGTGATAACCCTAGACCAAGGCAAAGTTGTGTCACTCAAGATCTCAAAACAGTGCATAACATTGCCTGCTAAGTTATTTTAATGAAATCGTGTCCTTTTAATAAACATATCAAGCAATACGGAAAGTAGATAGTATTTTCTTACCCTGGGATGTAATAGCTGCACGAAAACACCTTTTCTTTAGCTAAAACTTCAAAAGTTATATGACACTAGAAATTTTCACCCACTTGCACCGGTGTTTGTCGCACAACTGACAGAGTAACAATGAAGTTATCATTACAAAACAATAAAAATATGTTGCCCAAATAATGTAAAGTCATTACCAAATGGTAAAAAATTCAAAAAAACCAAGAAAACGCGAAATATCTTAATTTAAACGAAATAGGCAAACTTGGGCTTAGTTGGCAAAGTTGCAGCGTTTTACGGAACTTAAAATAGTAAATTTTTCTTAATAAACAAAAAAAAGAATACCTTCCTCTGTCCTATTTTGCTGTGCCCGACAGGGTCCATGTGAACCTTATATATTAACATTTTAAGACATAATGTACATACACTACCATGGAAGCAATAAAGATTTGAATTTGAATTTGAACTAACTTAGCAAAACATAAGATAAATTGGGCGAAACATGATATGATTTTTACAACATTTTGCATGGGCCCATACAATAAATTAGATATTTTCTATCTTTCATATATTCCTTTCCTTTTTAAAGAACCCAACCTAATATAGAGCATAATGCCCTGAAAAATTGGCCCTGTAATAGTGTAAGGGCCTCAATATATTCATATTAGTTGGACGTATTCTACCTAAACCTAACTTTAATCTAAAGTCTGTTCAAACGTAACTGTTTTAAGATGATTAGCTAACAAAACCATGTCTCATGCCTTTTACATTTTAACACCTTGAACACCTTGTGGCCATAACGATAAATAATAGTCCAAAAATTGACACAGTCAAAATTTGTTACAATACTCATAATTTCAAAGTCCGAAGAAGTTTTGTTTTATTTATTTATTATTTTTTCCCAAGTGGTAACATTGTACTGCGAAACAGTTTGGGCTACTTGCCATGATAGAAAGAATTTAAACTCTGTCTATTGACCACCTTGAGGTATTTGAAGTGTTTAATGCTGCCCCTTGAACTCTACATGATGGCAGGCACACAGTGTCCACTGCAGCTTACTGGGCTAATTATGTTTCTTTTTTATTCTTCTTTATGATTTTCTACTTTTGGTATAGCAATATACATTGCTTTTATATTTTATTTAACTTTAATTATGAGTTCAAATTTTTTTTATATATATTTTTTACTATTCAAAAAATATCAGACATGAAAACAGAATAATATGTAATTGTATATTAAGTACCAGCATTGGCCATTGCCTTGTATTTGTTTTTATAAACTACTTATTTCTGCTGGATACTGCAGGCAAAATGTATTAAGGCTCGAGAACACCGGATGCGTATGATGACATGTGCATGCGGTGTGTCCTGTCTCATACTAATCCATACATTACAACTCAGTAGTAAGTCTATGTTTACGTCTATGCATACGCATCCAGTGTGCTTGCGCCTTTATTGTTCATATGTATTTAAATCTTAGCAACTTAATATTATCAACAACATAATGTTGCACAATAAATAATTGTTTTGTACACATACTTTACTTATTAATTACATATAGTTCAATCAAAAAGGATTTTTATTGCACTACTAAGTGCAAAAGTAGTATCTTAATAACATTGTAAATATGAGTTTCATGCTAAATGCATAAAAATAAACCTAACTTTTTATTGAGATATAGTTACTGCTTTTAGGGCAGTTTAACTATATAGAAAAAAAAGGAAATTATAAAAGGTATTTGTTTTTACAGGAAACAGAGAAGTATGAAACATCAAAAACATATGGTAATGTCACAGCACCTTTATGCACAAACTTGCTGCACTTGTGTGTTGCTGGATCCAATAAAGGTATTCTACTTTTATATCACAATGTTTTCCTTTCTTTTTTTTCATCAAATTATTTCCAATATTTAATTCCTTTCCAGGAAAATCTTACATCAATTGTGAAAAAATCACAGAATCATGTTTGTACATCCTGAATGATATGCGTCTGTCTCGAGCAATTGGTGATGCTTACTTGAATTTATTGTTTAAACATGTTTTACCTAATGAAAATTATCTAGGACACATAACTCCTAACACATGGAAGGGTAAGTTAAAGATTAAAAATAACTATTTAAAAATTCATTTACTGGAAGTTTGTCATAAATGGCCTGATGACTATAGATATCTATACCCATACTAATATATAAAGCTGAACAGTTTGTTTGCTTGAACATCCTTATCTCAGGAACTACTGGTCCAATCATTCTTTCATTGTTAGATAGCCCATTTATTGCGGAAGGCTATAGGCTATATTTTATTCTGAAGTTCTTACGCTAGTATAATATATTATGATAAATTAAATTATATTAAGTCCTTTTGTTACACTTCATAATAATGAACATAATAATATAATCTTTCATAACATATCATGTTTTAAACATTTCATAATGCGGATGGCTAGTGTTGATGCTGTAGAGTGGAATCCTCTGCCAGGGTCAGTTTTTCCGGAATGCTATAATCTGGACATCTTTAAAACTAAAGTGAACAGACACTTTCTAGGCAAGCGTGTATCATCTTAGGCCTTATCATCGCCTTCCATCAAGCGAGATTAAGGTCAAACGTAAGTCTATAATGAGCAAAAAAAATCAAAATTTTGTCAAAACGTCTTTTATATAAATGTAAAGTTCTATAAAATAAGCCTCAATATACCTACCTACCATCAAGACCTTATTTGGAGAGCAACCTTTAGTACAAAATCCTTTTGAACTGCATAGTGAATTATCTCTCTGTAAATTAGCCTCTGGGTAACAATTACGCAGCTAACTCTTTCATTGAACAGCAACAACACCGTTAAGTTCCAGCTAAATAACTGTATGAAACTTTAATCAATTCATAACAATATAGGGAAATAAAATAAAAGCGAAGTGTTATATTACATTAACACTTATTAATAACCACATACATAGGTATTGTTTATAAAATCGAAATACTTATATACAATTAACAAAGCCCCGAAAAATGACAATTGTCGTAACCACGGATTTAGATATACCTAGATCCTTCCTTAACCGTGGTACCATCAGATTGTACCATTAATGGTACTACGGCAAATAATGTTTGCCGTGGTTCCATTAATGGTACAACCGAAGTATTTTATTGCTCTGGTACCATTGATGGTAATACGGAAAAATAAATGTTTACTACTTAGGACCATTGCGTTGCATATTGTCACATTACTAAGTCTATTGAATGTTATAGCACAATTTGAAAATGTAAATAAAGAAATTAAACTAAATAAGCGTAAAAAAGGGAATATTTTAAATGACGAATACATAACATTTGTACAGATGGAATTGATTAATGGTGAGATTGAAGTTGGTCATGCCTTGGAGAAGTTGCGAGTCTAGACCTAAACTTTTAATTTCTGTACTTATCTATTTTCTGTGCCTCGAGCTCCATGAAAAATGCATGTAATGTAATGAATGTATAAATGTAATGTTGGCACGTGGGAAGTTCTGACGGAGGCACCAAATGTCTGCGCGAGCACTTCAGTCTAGCTCATACGGAAGACATTGTCAGCGTTATGCGGAGTGCAATTCTTTTAATACACACTACAGTGTCATCCATAGGCATGAATAATTAAAAATTTGTTTTGTGGACTTGCATCTTTTTGCTTGTTTATTTTTTGTTATAAGTGGTCTTAAATTAACCATTACCCACATGACTGTTAGGTGAATACCAAATTCTCCATTTTCCAGTACCATGGCTAACAAAAAATAATATTAGCCGTAGTCCCATTGACATAATGGAACCACGGCAAACATTATTTGCCGTGGTACCATTGATGGTACAATCTGATGGTACCATGGTTAAGGAATGACCTAGATAACACAAGAGCAACTACTTCGCGTGCCTAGCTTACGTACAAAAATCGTAAGTGGCCACTTTCGCGCTCAGTCTGCATCGGTGTATAGCGCTAGTAGGTAGTCAGTTAAAAATATTAAAATGGTAAATTGTGCTGTTATTAATTGTAAAAACTGTACAAATGCGAGGAGAAAAAATAAAGTAAACGTTTCCTTCCATCGGTAAGTCATTTTGTGATTAATATTATGCGTAATTAATTTAAAAAACAATTATTTTTAGCAATTTTTAGTCTAATAATACCTGTAATACCTGATAATACTAAATTTGAGAAGAACAAAACATTCGTATTACATTGCGTCTTTTACTTGGAGCGGTTGATGAGAGGTTTGTACTACTACTACTTCGCTTGTTGGCGCTAGCCAGACTAAACGGAGTACGTTTAGTCTTAGTTCTTACGTAGATTTAAATTACTGCCTGGTGGTATGTGCGTTGTGACTCGCGCTTCTCACCTCTTCCATTTTGCCCTCCCTTCCTCTAGCATACAGCCGCAAGGAGAGGGCGAGTCCCACATATCCCACCGCCAGCGTGGGAACGCTGCAGTGGCGGTGGGAATGAGTGTGTAAATGAATATCCCCCCGGACAACAATAAAAAAAAGGCTATCTCTCCTCCTGCATTAACCTTCCTGCTAACAAGTCGCCCGTAGATTCGAGTCTCTGAATAGGATCCGACTAATGAGATTACGTTCTCATTGAAATTAAATATTTATGCGATTTCATTGATCATGCTGTAGAGTAAAGTCTACTTCCATATATGTACCTATTTTACGGACACGGACATACTTACCTAGTTAACTACGAGGCTTTTGTTACTTCAACAGGCAACGGATCTTTGAGACGGCTCTAAATATTTGAAGCATTACAACTTAGTTCAATTTCCCTTCTGATCGAATGGTTAAAATATTATTATATTCTCTTACTTCTTAACTAAATTTGTTGCTGTAAATCTTCTCAAAATCTGTTTTTGTTCTAAGGTTTGTTTAGGGCATATGGGGAAGGGAAGGGAAGTGTTTTTTCCATGTAACAAGTCTATAGGTACATCCTCTTTAGATCATTTTTGGAGAAGCCTAGCGCATGAATGTATTACCGTTACGCATAAAACAACACGGTCACTGGCGGCAGACCGGAAGGAACACATAGCAAACATTCCCGAAAGGTTAAAAACAATCTGCTATAGGTACCTAGTACCTACATTGCAAAGGGAAATCAACATAGACGTGCGCAAAAACAATAGTCATCGCTCGACTAATCTGTACATTGCATCAAATTGGGTGTTGGGAAACGAAACCGGCACAATACATTCTTTATTGTTCTATTTTTATTAAATAATGTTTTATGTAAATCTAATAGGTACCTGCTATTACTGTTAATGACCGTATATTACGCATCTCGAAAACGCCTCTAACGCTTTCAATATAATTTACTATTTGGTTAATTTCAGAAACGGGGGAATCGCTTTTGCGCCATTTCGTAGAAAACCCTATTTGTAAACGAAAAGTCCTTGTAATTAGTATCTAACAAGGATTTTTCCGCAGAACTTCATAAATCATAATTATGTCATTTAATCGGCATGTTTGTTTTCTTATTGAATACTGTCCTCATAGGTTTACTAGATATTGGTTAATAATGCAGAGGGTTACAAACTGCGAATACTGCGGAGCCATTGCTAGCATAAAATGGCTAACGAAAATGGACACTTGCTATTTGTCATGTGATAAAGCGATGCTATTTAAAAAAATACTGAAATTCATTGGTTGATTCTTCATTAAAACGTGCGATTCGATCGTTCGGATTTAGGGTTCATAAACCTTATAGGTTTTGGGATAATTTTAAGAATAATACAGTGATAGTTTAAATAGACGAAAACCTATATGTTAAGACAAGTTTACCATTTAAATAATGGTAAACTATATTTTAATATAATTTACCATTATAATCGCTATGCTATGCTACAAAGTTAAAAAGAAGCATCCACCAATGAATACAAACTCTTGGTAGACTGTAGATTGTACTCGTAGTCTAAAAAAAAACGGTTATGAACGGAAAATAAATGTTTCATATTTAATTAATTACTTTCAGAGTTATTGGTTGCATGTATAGCAGCATGTGCTTCAAGTAGTTTTAAGACTGATGACTTCACGAAACTCAGGCTCTTACTACTTGTCATTAGAAGTGGAAAAGAAAACTGCCAGTTTACTCGTTCACTCGTGAACACATTACCTTCACTGGAACAATATTTGTCAGATGTGGGAAGTGATAAAAAAGTACAAGATGTAATCATAGAAATAATTGTTGTTTTACTTGAGACGGTATGCTTTTGTATAATAATGTTATTGTTATTTCACTTTTAAGGACATTTAAATACAAGTATGATATTAATTTTTATTTCAGCTGGCTTCAGAATATAGACTGACTATGTGTAATTTTATTGAAAAAATGTTGTCGCCTTTATTGAAATGCTATGATCAAAATAAGGATTACAAGAAAAAGGTATCTATTTTTGTTTCTGTAGCACTGATGCTCTAATTATGTATATGTATTGTATGAAACATAATATCTAATGTGTAATATCCTTACTAATATTATAAATGCGAAATTTTGTGGATTTGCGTTCATGGATGTTTGTTACTCTTTAACGCAAAAACTGCTAAACGGATTTCGCTGAAATTTTTCACGGGCATTAGTTTAAAAAATGAAAACTATAAACGTATTAACATGTACTTGTAGCTTATAAACTATTGTATCGCGGTATAATTTTAAGGCAAATCATTACCTTTTTAATAATCTTCAGCAACAAGCTACAATACATCACCGTACGACTCACTGGAGCAGAGTAGCAGTCCAACGCGGGTAAAACTGCGCGGCATAGCTAGTATAATATAATTTATTGGAATTCTATGTACAAGGAGAAGTATATTTTAATGTAATTGTTATATATAAATGATACGCAATTATTGATGTGCAGAGTATTAAAAAAATAACTATTTTCAGAACATGCTTTTCAAACTTTTGGAACTGGCTGTGGGGTTTCACCACCCACAAGGAAGGCACCAGCACGAAGAAGGCAGTCTAGCAAACAACTGGGAACTTTGGAACAAATATTTAAATAGCATATCAGAAATCATATGCCTAGAAGTGGCGTATCTAAAACTCCGTAAACAAAATGATAGAAATTTGCAACAGTGTTCTAATTTACATCATTTAGCTGCTTCAGTTTATTACCAGGTAATTAATAAAATGCATCTTATTTTGCATGTACTATGGCTTTATTTACTTATTTAAACAACTAGCTACTTATTTAATTTAAATGAGTAGTCGTTCTATACTTCTAGAGCTCAGAAGCATAAGGTCGGATGTGCCATTATATCGTTATACGTCATAAGTATTCGTCGTATGTGCCTTTATCGTAAACTGGCACTTAAGACTGCTGTTGAGTTATAAGATAACCGTTAAACAATAGCGAATACCCAACATACAAAATGAAGATGACTCACTAATTATAATAATAAATTCGAAACATAATAAGCTCTAGTGCAGTTTTTTACTTTTTTTGCTTGCTCTATTTTCTGTCTCTATTAATTTTTTATTAGTATTTTTACTCTTTTGCAGATTTTTTATCTAAATGAAACAGTCTACAGTGATGTGGAAAGTACAGCTAAAAGAGTACGATTGAATATTAACAAGAGCAAAACTTTTGGAGATATCATCAACGAAATGCAACGGAATTATATTCCATGGTAATAACATACATACTAACTCTTATCTGCTCTCAAGAAGAGAAGACAAACAAAACAATCTAATTTGTCATAATAGGCACGAAGACTAAAAAATTGTATTAAGTCCGTCAGTTAGACTACCAAAAAATTATGGACACGTATTTTTTTTCGTTTCTCAAACAAAAAATGACGAAGATACAGTGCGTTGAAATTTCATGTGACGTCACTTCTAGGTTCAATTTTATCTAGTCACGTATCTCTTGAATTTTATAGTTATAGTTTGTTCGCGTTAAGAATGCAGTGACACATCAGTGCAACTGAAGGGTAAAGGTGTATTCACAGTGGTGTTAAATTCAAACAAATTATATTTTAAAAGATTAAGTTTAATGAATTTATAAAAAATACACTTAAAAGTTTAAAATCAAAATTAAACCATTAATATCATATTTTATTCACTATCACCAGTATCCTTGTTAGTATTTAGGTATAACAAAAGTATTTTCTTCCATGAAGTAATCTAAATCCCACAATCCCATATTTTCTTCTTGTAAGACGTGGTCGCAGCAATTCTTCCATCGATAAGCGTCCACTAAGCGGATTGCGACATAAAATATTTTTTTGTAAATTACTTTTCTTTCCGCACTATGAATTATCGAACCACTTTTATTTTTACGAATTGAAGAGGTATTCATTTAAATCAGTTAACACAAATGACAGGACTTTCGTTACTGTCACTGTGAATTTGACTTTCTATTTTGAAAAGATTTGATTGGTTAGGTGGCGGGGCTACGCCGGGTGACATTGATGACTCACTGCATTCTTAACGCGAACGAATAGTCTAATTGACGGCCTAAATATATTTTTTTCGTCTTCTCGCCAATCCATTCCTTCTCTTTCTTCTTATATTCCTAAATAGTTTATTGATAAATTCCACATTTGAAAAATAAATGCTAATTGTGATGAATTTTCAGGTTGGGAGTAATAAATATTTATTTAAAAAAATATGGAGAAAGCATCACTCCTAAAGATTATATTTCTTTGCTGAACTGTCTCCATGTATTGTTGACTAATAATAATCCTCATTTTGATTGGATTATTTTTGAAGAGCTTGTATCAATAGCGTTGGACAAATCTTTTCAGGTTTTGTGTTCAAATGATGAATACAATAATACTTTAATATCATTTTGGAATTCTTGTGTGAGGTTTGTAATTTTTCGTAGACTTACATGTATTTAGAAGTTATTCACTATTTTATTTAACTACACGTCTCTATCGACTGCTCGACCACTTGCACATATGTAGTTTCGATACTTCCAAAATAACTGCCAACACATTAGGTAGTAATTATGTCTAAATAAAAAAGCGAAAGGTCATTTATTCACTCATTACGAAATCTCAGAAACTACAAATTCTAGGAGTCTCAAATTTTGCATGAGGGTCCTTTTAAGACAAAGGTGCTCCCTAAGACGGGATTTTGCAAAATGCAACCCTTAAGGGGGTAAGAAGGGGTGTGAATGTTTGTATGAAATTTCTATAGTTTTAATAGTAGTGTTTCCGAATTGCAAGAAAATACTTCTATTTTAAAGGAATTAAAATATAGTTAATTATGTTTCTAAACAACCCTTATAAAGGGGTGAAATAAGGGATGTAAGTTTGTATGGATAATCCTTTCTTTTTAAAATTACCGATACCAAACTCTAGGTCAATCCCACTATTCCCATTACCTATTGTAGTGGTAATACTGGGACTTCACTTTTTTCTCAAAACACGCCCAGTATACCCGTTGCCATAAAAAATTACCGATGGAAATAGTGGGAATTACTTTTCGTACGATCGTCTCCCAGAATAACCATTTGCGGCGTTTAATAAACGCGTGACGGCCTTTTTTTAAATGTTTTTGAATACTTTACGGAAAAGTTTACTATATACTATGTTTCAAAATTGAGATTAATAAAATTCGACCACCGGCGGGACTCGAACCCGCTTCTTAGGTTAAGCCCGCCGACGGGTTACTGCCAGTGATGTACAAGACTCGAGGCGTCCGAGTCTCTTTGCCTAGAGCTCGGTGTCGTTTACAGGGCTCGCCTCGTATGAATGGCGCCCGACGACTCGGGGAGTCTTTTTCAGAGCTCGAGCTTTTTTGAAGTCTCGAGTCCTTTTTGAAGGCTCGAGCCCTTTTCGAAGGCTCGAGCTCTTTTTAAGGTTCGAGTTCTTTTGAGGACTCGAGCCCTTTTTGAAGGCACGAGCCCTTTGAGCGCTTGATCGATCTCGAAGTATTTCTCTTTAGCGCACTGCAGGGTAGGGGTAGGGTAGGGTAGGGGTAGGGTAGGGGTAGGGGTAGGGTAGGGGTAGGGTAGGGGTAGGGTAGGGGTAGGGTAGGGGTAGGGCAGGGGTAGGGTAGGGTAGGGGTAGGGTAGGGGTAGGGTAGGGGTAGGGTAGGGGTAGGGTAGAGGTAGGGTAGGGGTAGGGTAGGGTAGGGTAGGGGTAGGGTAGGGTAGGGATAGGGTAGGGGCACTCATCGCTAAAATTGACAGAAAAATTAAAGTCCCTGTAATGCAAAACCAAAGCGATATACGATAGTATAGCTTGTCTCGATATTCATCACTTGCTAAAACAAAACGTCTCATCAACCGCTCCAAGTCAAAGCCGCAATGTAATAAGAATGTTTTATTTTTCTCAGATTTAGTATTACCAGGTATTACTGAGGGTATTAGATTAAAAATAATTGTTTTTTAAATTAATTACGCATAATCTTAATCACAAAATGACTTAACGATGGAAGGAAACGTTTACTTTATTTTTTCTCCTCGCATTTGAACAGTTTTTACAATTAATAACAGTACAATTAATAACAGTACAATTAATCTTTTTTTTCGCACGGACATATGTTGTTAACCCCGAGGCTTTTGCTACTTCACCGGGCATAAAGGCGAGCAGAGCTCCAGCCTAGATAAATGGTTTAAACACTACAAACTAAGCAACCTGCGCAAGAGGGCGTCCCCTGTGGGACTTGGACCTCGGCTCAGGGCGGTCGCTGACGGGGAGATTAAGGGATTATGGCTTTTAGTTTAGGGGAGTTTTGTGAAACTGCCGCTTTACTTTACAGTTTGCTCTACTTTACAGTACCCTAAGTCCGAACTTCGGGACTACGAGGGCATCGGAAGGTTACCAGCACAATTAACCATTTTAATATTTTTAACTGACGTCCGACTAGCGCTGTACACCGAAGCAGACTGATCGCGAAAGTGGCCACTTACGATTTTTGTACGTAAGCTAGGCACGCGAAGTAGTTCACGTTGCACAGGTAGTACCTAACAGACAAAAAAAAAAAAACAGTGTCCTTTCCTCGTGGTATGAGTTTAGCATACCACGGTATGGAGAGGGCGAGCCCCACATATCCCGCCGCCAGCGCGCGAATACGCTGCAGGGGCGGTGGGAATGCGTAAATGCATTTGCCCCGGATAACAAAAAAAAACTACAGCTGCGTCAAAGTTACGGCATCTTACAGTTGGCATACACTGCTGAGTGATAGCGAGATGATGACAATTATCTCGTAAGCCAATAACAGAGTTTCACGGCATTCATAAAAACTTAAATAAGTAAATTCTGCAATAATAGGCAAAATGCGAGTTGACATTTTATAAAGTCATCGTTTTTAATATCCGAGTTACAAACCACGCAGGATAACATGTTGACGATAATTTGGTACAAGTGCACTGAAGCGAAACTCAAACACACGCACTGGTATGTTAGACCGAGACAGCAATTATGGCTACTATCTCTTATCGTAGCGGTGAGGAGCGCGGGTACCCCGCACGCTGCAGTCAAACACCAATACACAACTATTCACTTGTGTTTGTAGAATTATCCTATATAATTGGCACAGACTTCACACAATAATAACTTTTATTGCTTAACGGATTAAGCACTATTATCGCTTAAACTTCCAACGGTCAAGATCCGCCACGTTCACATCTAGCGACAGTTGCGGGTTAGAAGGCTCCTTTGAAGACTCGAGTTCTTTTGAAGGCTCGAGCTCTTTTGAAGGCTCGAGGCTTGGCTCAAAAAGATCGCGGCTCGGTTAGGCTCGGGACTCCGAGCTTACCGAGCTCACTGAGTCTTGCGATTCCGCTTCGAGGCTTCACAAATAACGCTCGACGCCTCGAGGCTTGTACATCACTAGTTACTGCTCGCCGCCGTTTTTTATCATCGACTTGCTTGACGTTCACAAAGACAGTACGAATTAATTTTGCGTCGTAATTGACAGTCAATTTTAGAGTTTTTATTAAGATAAAAAGTTACTATCTTTTACCTATTTAAAATATAAACGCTTTGGCGCGCGACGCTCAGTAAGCCAGCGCGTTTAAAAAACTCCCATAAATCGTAATGGTTATTGTGAGAAAGTTAGTGCCACTATTACCATTAATAGTTATTCTCAATGGAAATAGTGGGGCCGATCCCAAACTCTCGTAATATACTCTTTAATACAATTTATGAGAGATTATCTGTAATATTTAGAAACTAACCTTATTAAGTGGGAACATAGGGGTTGCAAGGTTATGTGAAACTTCGTCAGTTTAAGTCATAGCGATTCCAAAATTACGGTTAATTGAGTTCGCAACGACTAGATTCCTACAGGAACGGTAGCTACGCGGGTGTAATCGCTCGCGGGCTGCTAGTTATGTATAAAGAGACTAAAGATTATTTTTTGTATGGAAAAATAAAATGTTTACTTATTACTATGCTCAACATGGGCTTCTTCTAGTGAAAGTTTTTGCTAGTGTCCTACCGAAACTGTTTATACAGCCGAAACTGAAACCGAACTATCGGCCTCGGTCTCAGTTTCGTCCGAAACCGAAACTTTTCCTTTTTTTTTTTCATGCTGCAGCATGTATGCTATATATTATTATTTAAAAAGCACCTTATATAAGTATTAAACTAAGGACGACTAGCTTTTAATAAAATCTTGACCTTTATTTTCAGAAATTGTACATCAATAAATGCGTCTCACAAACCGATACATATGATTATACAGAGTCTTTTAAAACAGGACGTGATAACATATCAACACGCACAAAACCTTATAAAACTGTACCTTGAAAAAGATATGCCAGTTACAACTTGTAGCATACAAACCATGAATATAGTATTTAAAAAAATATATAGCAAATGTAGTAGCAATGAAAATAGAGCATTACTTTTGTTATGGCTACAAGAAGGTGATATTACTAACATAGGTGGGCGCAACTATGCTGAATTAATATTCAAACTAATCGCTGATGAAAATATAAAGGATTTGACAATCAACACAGCGAGCAGCGAGTATAACGAATTACGACACATTATTTTCGATTCATTAGAAAAATGCATTTTGTTTACTGAGTTCGAACTTGCCATTCCAAAACGAACGAAAAGCCAAGATTTCATAACCACTAAGTTTGAGACAATAACTAAAATCGAAGTTGAAGTTCTTGAATTTCTCAAACGAACGTTAATTGAACATAATTCCAAAGAACACACAAAGGATGTTGACTTAATAGGGTATATTAATATGGTTAGCGCTATTTTATCGTATTTAGATTTTGTATTGAAATATAATCTAAAAAATAACATTGAAGTCAACAATTTAGCTATTTACAAACTAACAAGGATCGCATTGACAGAAATATTCTCATCTTTAAATGTAATGCTACAGAGTAAAACGCATAACATTCCATCTAAAATCAAGACGATACAGCTACTCAAGGACATGTTGCTTTACGAATTTCATCCAATACTCAGTAATGTTATACGAAGTGCTATAGATGCCGACTTATTTCATACCATTAATAATGTTTTGAATGCGGAAACACAGCACAGTGATATTGACATTATAATTGAAGGAGATGAAGATGATATGGGCAATGATTCGTTGAAGAACAATTGTATGTTAATGCTTGCTGCCTACTGTAGAAAAGACGCAGAATATCGAGAGGATATATTGAAATTAGTATTAGATGAGAGCAGTTACAATTTACCTAATGATATGCAGAGTGTGTTTGACTGTATCGCGCTATTGATAGATTCCAATGTGTATAATCCACCCATAGGTAATTTTTATTTCAAATTAATAATATTCTTTATCGGCATAAACATTTTTTTCTAATATTTGTGCAGTGTCTAGGTATTTCAATACCTAGATACTTTTTTTCGGCTCCTGACAGGAGTGAGTCCCAAAAGTGTAATCCCATTGTGTCCCATGTATTATCAAATGAAGAACTTAAACAGAAAAAAACTATGCTAGTTATTTTTATAATTGAAAATAATCATTCAAATTTAATTAACTATTTTATTTTAAATATTTTTATTTTATTATTTTTTCAGCTTTAATTTTTA
This sequence comes from Nycteola revayana, assembly GCA_947037095.2. Lineage (NCBI taxonomy): Eukaryota > Metazoa > Arthropoda > Insecta > Lepidoptera > Nolidae > Nycteola > Nycteola revayana. The sequence goes on along the minus strand of OX344846.2, from coordinate 13,478,478 downwards.
GCCTTATGCAGTATATGTGTCGGAAACTGTATAAAAATTCCAAAGCATCATTTGGGATACTAAAAATTCTGAATGCGATAATTAATCCTTTGTGGGCAACAGATAACTCTACAAAAAACAGGGATAATTGCCTCATAATGATTAAGAGTTATTTACGGCTTTGTGAAGATATGTACTATCCACCACAAGTAGTATCTTTAGTATATGAATGCGTGGCTAAAATTATCGTACTGGACTACAAACCAAGCAGCCATGTGGACAAAGATTGTATTGAAGCATTCAGAAAGAAAATAAAAGGAGACATTCACAGTATTCGTCTTTTTTGCTGCTACTTACTTAAATTAATAAGCAAATATTTGGATCAAGATATGGACGCATTTTCAACAGATCTTCTGGACATATATTTAATTGACGTATGTTTCTGTTCAGTTTTTTTTCTTTTAATTTTTTTCTTGTAGTCGTAATAATGTTGCCAAGGGCAAATTTTTCAAACATCTAATAAAATCTATCTGGTCGATAACAGCCTATGATGTGGTTTGAGAATTGAAAAATGACACCTAATAAGGATCATATATGTTGACAACCTCCGTAGCGTAGCAGTATTTGGCTCGCCTTAAATCTCGGAGGTCGTGGGTTCGATTTCTTTCCGGGTCTGGTTGGTTGAGGGCTCCGTGCCTCGGAAAGCACGATATGCCGTTGGCCCCGATTATTATAACATCATCTACAATAATTGTATATCAAGGAACGGGCAGCAGCGTTTGCTTGTGGGGCACAACAAAATACTGCGGTCACCAACCCGTCTGCCAAGCGTCTTGACTATGGCAAATACCCTCCCTCATCAGGCCCATGTTCAGCAGTGGACGTTATACGGGCTGATAATGATGATGATGATGATGATGTTTACAAATGTTAATCTTTTAGATTCCCGATGTCCAAGAATTGCTAATAAAGGATGAATCTGCAAATAGAACATTCACATTACTCCACTGTTACCTTGCGCTGGCGCAAACAAATAAATCGAACGTACAGAATATAATATTGCAAATAATTAATTTACAAAAACAGAAATCTCTAGATAACCGCGTAACCACCAAAGTTCTTGAGCAAATCACAAATTTTGCTGGCATAAAAGATATAGATACTTATTTAAACAATAATATTTTAATATTTGTTGAATTTTGGATTTCTAAACATAATAATATAAAAGATGTCCCATTTGCGTTATTTGGATTCGACAATATAGGTTTGTTTATTGAAAAGCATATGAAATGGTTGGTTGCGGGAGATATATTGTGGAAGAGAGAGGGAAACATTGCAGAAAGTGACATATTAAAGCAAGTTGCCAAAAAACATAATCAGTCCGTAGAAAATATTCTTGAGGTATGTATGTCGTAAGTTTTCTTTATAACACGTGGCTTTGTTTCCGATAAACATATGTAGTTAGCTACTAGACAACATAGCACTATATACATAAAGTGTAAGTGGATAAAGGCGAGCAGGGCCCCAACCTAATGAAATGGTTTAAGAACTACAAACGGTCACTGGCGGCGATCAATGAATGATTCCTTTTAGATTTTTAGAGGAGCTTTGAGCTATCGAGAACTAACTAACGACATCATTGGAAAGTTCTTTGCATACTAAGGGTCTCAGAAGGGAACATATGACATGAATATATACATTCAATTTATGGTTTTTTATAGATTTTCCATACATTCACGTAGGAGCTTTTTCGCTTAATAAAGAAAATTAAACGATTTTCCCATAGTTTTGTAAGTACCTTGTATCTAAAGATAAATATTTATAACAAAAACGATCTCAATCCAGATTTTATATAACACTTCCGTTACTTTTTATTATATGCTATTATTTTTTACATTCCAGACGTGTTTTTCTAATGTGATTGCGCTTTGTTTGCCATATATAGTGAGCAAACAATACAATCTGGACGGTTACGGATACAAAAAAAATCCATCCTTCAAAAAATCAATGCAATATGCAAGTCACATGTTTCAACTCATGGGCGAAATATTAGAAAATGATAGATGGAGTAATCTCTTTGTTCAGAACGTCGGAGAATTACTATTGCTCACGGTAGTACATATGAGTGATCCGGAAGAGGCTAAACAAGTCTTTGGAGTAGAACTACCCAAAAGGATGTATTCATTTTACTATCCGAAACGCATTTTTAATGCTATCTTGGAATATTTTGAAGTAAGTTTTCATTCAAATCCTACCAATATTAGATGCGAAAGTTTGTCTGTGTGTATGTTGGTTACTCTTTCAAAAACTACTGAACGGATTTGGCTGAGAGATTGCATATAGTTTATAAGCTGGATGGAACATATTGGCTATAAAACATCACGTTCCAACCCACAGAAGCAGAGTAACGCGGGTAAAACGGCGGGTAAAAACTTGTAATTCATATTCCATTTGACAATTTCGAAATATAATTAATTTATGTATGTCTCCACAGAACCTTACAGAGGGTAGCGTTATACAATATTTGTGTAGAAATCAAACAATAACAATATTTAAAATTCTTTTTGAACTGTGGAAAGCTGTCACGCAAGAAAGTATATTCGAGTGGAAAGTGCTGGCTCTACATGCGTATATAGCCTTTACGACGAACATACCTCTGGGTTTTCCATCTGATGCATTTATGTGTAATTTTGCTTGCACCAGTTTTACCCAGGTCATTAACAACTGTACCGACAAAAAGGAAATGAAAGTATACATTCAAGGATTGAGAATTATTCTCGATTATTTGTTACCACATAAAGGGAACGCTATGAGAAAATCGTTACTGAAACTCCTAACCGTCTTGACTATTAAAAAGGAAGAAGGTTTTGAGCAAGAATGTGCTCCATTTTTGCACTACATAGTTAATGATATGAAGGATTACCTGAAAGAAAGTGAAGATGTAGTAGATTTTCTCAATACTATGTCTGAAGACTTTTCTGACAACCTACATTGCCATAACTTAACAATATTTATTGAAAAACTTAAAACTCACAAAACAAGTTTAAACTGTCCAAGGTATGTAATTTAAAAATGGGTTTTATTACTATTCATATCATATGTGTTATTGTATGTGTCACTAATGTTTGTTTGTTGATTCCTAGCCACGAGACGCTAATGAATATCCGCCAATTTCTAACATATAATAAAGATCACATTCAAAAAATGTACAGTGAATTAGAAAACAAACGCTTCTCAGAAGACTGTGAAACAAGTGCTATACATCAAATTGTCCATGCTTTGTGTAATGTTACAAAATCTGGTTATGATGACAAGGTAATGTAATTTTGCACTGGAATATGCTTTTCGTTGAACTTTCTCCTACTATTTACTTACGTTAAATGTAGAATTATCATCTTCGTATTGATACTGGCAAGATTACTGAACTACAACTAAAAATATAGCGTTAGTACACTATGTTATGTTAAGTTATCTGTTGAAGAAAATGCTACTTTAGGTATTAACTAAAACTTATACATAAAGAATCATTTACATTTTATAAATTTATCAATGGATACTTTAATATTATTAATAATTGAAGTACCTTTACATTATAACTGTTATTTTACAGACGATCATAGAAGCCTGTAACTGTTTATCAGAGATCTGCTCATACGATCTAAAGACATTAGTCACGGTGTCACCAGCTGACAGTGAAAAGATTACTTCGGTCAACCCTAAGCTTTATTTTGTACAAGAAATTGTGCGGACTTTAGTCGATGTCTTGTTCGACGAAGATCCCACTGTCACCTGTGAAATTTCGGAAACATTGGATAATTTAATGAAAACTATTGACATTGAAGAAATATCGAGTAAGTTAAGTTTTCTATTGTAATGGACGGAGAGCTGACAAGCGAAACAGCAAGGTAATTTGATCATTCATAAAAATGATTTATCAGCTTACCTGGAGCATTCTAAGCATAAAGACGTCGACCTGGCAGGATTCGCGTGGTGGATGTGGGAGTTATGGGGTGGGAAAAGAATAAAAAAAGGTAATGTGATCAGGATTACTTTTTATGCCAAATAGTTTGCCGACCTCCCCAAAGCACACAAAAAATCTGGCGTCATTTGGTTGGTGGAAAGGTATCGCCAGGCTTAATTGCGATGCGGATGTCGCGTTTGCGTTGCTCCGTGTAAATATTCGCGAATTGCGCGGCTTTAGCCGCTGCCCGGATTCCGCTATGAGTACTCAAACTCTCATAGCCAATGAAGTTCTGGCATTTATCAAACATGCCATCGACTACATGGACGAGGTCAGCATCTTGCAGATCTGCAAGTCATCTTTTAAGGAGGATGAGATTAGCAGTGCCAAGTTGCTGCTGTTCACGACGCTCGGGAAACTCAGCCAGATGCCTTCTCGGCGAAGGGATGGCACCGAGAAGAGTATCCAGGACATCGTAACGCTGATGAAGGAGACCGATCCGGACGACGTGCCTGAATTTGTGGCGAAGGATCTGCACAAGCTGCCTCCCGTCACGTTCGACCACGTAGATGTCGCACTCTTGAAGCAAAGCCAGGTCGAGATGCATCAGCTGGAGGTGTCCAACAACACCATCAGTGAACTACGGGCAGAAGTAGTGTTATTGCGCAATGCAATTTCAGCAAGTAGGTCACCTATCGAGGCCGCAAAAGTAAACACGCGTCGCGGGGCACAAAACGCCTCCATCTGCAGATTCGAGTCGGCGGGCTCGAATGCGTCACCAGGTGCCGAGAATGCATGCGTTGCAACGTGTGCCGCGGCCGTCCCTGCCTCGACACCGGTGGAGGCGACGACATGTGTAGGTTCAGCAACCCCGAAACGAGCCTATGCTGCAATACTAGCCGCCGCTAAAAAGCCTGTTGAGCCACTAAACTCACAGGTTAAAATAGCGGACAAAGTGAAAGGGGGTAAACGGAGCCTGCCAAAACCAAAACAGGTCCTGAAAAGGCAGGCTCCAGTGAAGGACACGGGCAACAGCGATGGTTTCATCAAGGTGGAAAAGAGGACGAAGAAGAAGCCTCCTTGTCGCAACCAGTGTGGTACTGCGCTGGCAGGACCCAACATGCTGTTGCGTCCAGCCGTACCGACAACGCTGATGTACGTGTCAAGACTGCATCATTCCACGAAAGTTGAAGAGGTCGTGGAGTACATGCACGTGAAGACCAACTGGACTTTGAGGGTCGAGATGTTGGAGCCGCGTCACAAAACGAACTTCAAGTCGTTCGTGGTGCGTGTTCCGACGCAGTATCTCGAGAAGGTCCACAAAGAAGAGTTTTGGCCGAAGGGTGTTATGTTCCGCCGGTTTCGTGGCTACGTGACACCATTCAGCAAAACACGACGCCGACACTTCGTGTACATTAGTATTAAGTTTTTGTTTTTAAAATATGTATTAGTTTATTACTGTTTAAGATTATTGTATGTATTTTATTCTATGGGCCTCCGATGCCTGAAATAAAAGGATTATTATTATTATTATTAATAAAAGTGAGGAAAAAAAAAATTTTTTTTGGTAATAAGAACAAGGCTGGACAAGCAAGCACGGACGCCGTAGTCACGTGTATCCCCTCCACGCGCTCTTTTTCATGCCCCTTAGCTCTTTCTCGAGCAAAATACAATTTAAAATATAAATTTTCAATTATTTTTTTCGACATGTTCCCACCATTGGCTGGCTTTTTTTCCTAGCCTCTGGGAATAATAAACTTTAGGCACAAAAAAAGCCAGCCTTGTTCTTATTACCTAAAAATTATTTTTTTTCCTCACTTTAATTAAGCCTGGCGATACCTTTCCACCAACCAAATGACGCCAGTTTTTTTTTGTGTGCTTTGGGGAGGTAGGCAAACCATTTGGCATAAAAAGTAATCCTGATCACATTACCTTTCTTTTTATTTTTTTCCCACCCCATAACTCCCACATCCACTACGCGAATCCTGCCAGGTCAACGTCTTTATGCTTAGTATGCCCCAGGTAAGCTGATAAATCATTTTTATGAATGATCAAATTACCTTGCCGTTTCGGTTGTCAGCTCTTAGTCCATAACTGTCGCATGGAAATATATATTCGAACTATATTTCTAAAACAATATGTTATCTATATAGATAACTAGCTGATGCCTGTGACTTTTTCGGCGTAGTGTTTGTTATTCCCTTGATTTTTAACAACCCACTGGAGCTCATTAATTTTATGTGATTAAAAGTATTTAAAATGTTGACCGGGGATGTAAGGTACCATCAGGCAATTTAATTTAAATCGGTGCCCGTACAATCAGACAGAGAAACAAAAAATTGGGTGTATTATATTTTACTCCTTACATCCCCCGACTTGGTTTTTAGCGAATTTTTCTATGTAGATTTAATAATATACAGATTTCCCATTCATATCGATGGCACTATAATGATTGAAAATTACTTGCTGATTTATAGAATGATCAGATGATTTAATTGATTATTTCATTTCAGATTTGGACGAAATTGATACACAAATATTAAAACCTTTCATATCTTCAAGTAGAACAAAAGCTGTAACTACTGTTGATAGCTTAAAGTTCGAAGAATATGCCTCTGAATATCCCGATGGTATATTTCTGCAGACATATGTTGAAAATAGTGAAGTTTGGTTGAAACAAGTAACATCTACTCTTTTAGAATTCGTACATTGTTCCACCAAATATGAAATTAATTTACGTCGGGTTTGTGCTTTAAAGGTGAGTAACAATTGATGTAATAGTCACATATGCACTATAAGTGAACATAATATATAAATAATAATGTAATGGACGTTCTAAGAGTCTATTTTGAAACACATTTCTGCATCTTACTAATCAATGAAATTAGTTAGACATTTTGAGGGTACTTCTATTTTTTTATACAGATTACTAGCAGAGTTTTGGTACACTACTAATATTCTTGTTAACTCCTTGTTCTAAGCTAAAATGCTTGTGTTACGAGTGGGTTCACGTCGGTCGTGCAATGGGCGGGAATGGGACCGGCGACCACATGATCGCAAGTCCGCCGACCTAGCCTTTGGGCTACGGCTGCTTTTGTTTTTGACACCGCACACTGTATTTATAATATAATATTTCATGTTTTGTGTTTTAGTCTCAAGTTTGTCAAAAAATATTGCCTTCATTAATGGGTTTCTTACTACAAGACTTATCTGAAATACATTTATCGGTAATAAGTGGACACATCAAAAATTTCTTCAATTATATATGGGATCAAACTTTCGATGACAAGTTAGAAAACAGTGGCGACAGTACCTTCAATTTAAAAACAACCGGAATACTTAATCAGGCGCAAAAAAGCATTATTCAGCACATGTTGGATATTGTAGACTTTGTTCGAATGCAGAGAAATTACTATCGAAATCGGTAAGTGCAGTTAAAAAGTTTAATATGTTGTAATAACAAATTTTATATAGAGGTATAGTAGTTGGAGACGTCCTTGACTAAATCCTAGATGGAAGTATGAGATATAATCATATCCTATATAACATAAAAAAACACATTATAATGTTGCAGTGTGAACAATGCAATGAAGATATTGAACTACCTGGGCCTTGACTATAGCAAAGTAGCTTGGGCAGCGTCAGCGATCGATCAGAACTGGGCCGCTCTGTACTACGGGGAGCTGTGGGCTACGTTTCAAAATAATGGCGTTTCACCACACTCGCCAGACTGTACCATCAACATAACAGGCGGCGATAACCTCCTTAGAATATTTAGAAAAGTAAGTTTATATGATGTAATTAATTATTTTATGTAGATATTTTTCGTCCGTATCGTTTTTCGTTCTATCTGTCGCAATGAACGAGGTTAAATTAGTTGTAACAAAACATTTCTCAATTCTAAGAGCGTTCGTTAAGTGGGCCGTCGATTAGAGAAATTTAAAGTCGACAATTTCCATACGAGGCTTCGTATTTTTGAAACAAATTACTAGTCTTCTAATAAAGATCCTTAAGAAAACTTTAAGATAACTTTTTAATTCCAGTGTTACGTATCCATTGGAGAAATTGACGCAATAGAAGGTTGTGGCACTGCGCACTTGACTATAGAAAGCGAGAAGCGAAAACACCTAATAAACACGGGCCAGTTCACCGATGCTCTATTGCTGTACGATATAGCCCTTTCTAGTGGTGGTCAGGTGGATCAAAACCTGTTTTTCGGCGTCGTGAAATCTCTTCACAAATCTGGCATGCATCGCCTAGCGCTACAATACATTAAAACTATGCCAGAGAATGATCAGCTAAATGATGTAAAGTACGAATGTTTGTCGTTTTTAGGTACGTTGTAAATAAATAATTATTTAAGAAATTATATTTCTCAAAGGCTAAAGTAGTATAAAGTTAAGTTGATACTGTCGTAGGTACTGTAATTTATTTTTTCCCGCCCTAGTTTTTTGGTTGTTTTACTTTCCATGGCAGATCCCAACCGAATTTATAAATTTTCACTCCGTCACACTGTATTCCACAAGAGATGTTTTGTCCATAAATTTGTGCTCGCAATTTCATTCTTTGCATGTAGTGGTATTTGGTATGTATGCAATTAATTAATTTATAATTACTTCTATGGCTAGTAAGCTAACTAGTAAGTTGTGCCCATGCATACGACTTATTTAACACGAGTACTCCTCGATGCAACCATTCGGAATTTAAGTTCATATATAATTATTTTAATAATAACATATTATTTAAAACATTTTAGGAGATTGGAGCGACTTCGTAGATGTTGGAGAATTGGAGGAGAAATATAAACAAACTAATTATAATCCAAATTCGGTAGTTAAAGCTTTCCAATATACGTGTCTTAAGAATTGTCTGACTGTGGCAACTACACCTGAACACGAGATCAAACTGTTATCTTACTTAAATAAAGCTAAGTTAGCAGTCTCCAGAATGTGTCGTAATATCAACATGGAAAACTGCCAAAATATATACAAAATATTAGAAAAATTACACATTTTTAATGATATTGAAGATTATTTATCAGTAGCGGCCAATCGCTCGGAATTATTTGATTTGCTGAAGAAGTGGGATGTTTCGAATTTGCCGCAGTTCAATGATTTTAAACACATCGAGGCGCTTTCTTCTCAACGCGTTATAATACTGGAACAGGCAGCTAAAAGTCATGGTAGTTTATTGAATGAAATATTGTCGCTGCAGATCCAATATGCAAGTATGTATCAAAAGCAAGTACTACAATTTGTTTTTGTTTATATTATTATTTCAATAAGCATCTGAGAAGTAATTTAAAAACAATGTAACACGTTCGCACTTCAGCCGTATTCGTGTATGTAAACTTATGTTATATACTCTAGTTTGCGTTTAAACACTAAGGTCAAAAATGCACCGAATTTACTTATAATTTTGGGAATAAAGGAAATAAAATTATAAGAAGTAATGATATGATATTTACATATGTGTAGTCGACCAAGGTTTAGACCTTCAGTATAAATAAATATATTTATGAATTCGATGCTAACTGAGTAAAAATAAACATTACAGTGAAAACTTCTCATAAAAGGGGACATAGAAATTTGAAAGGCGTTTCGTAAAAATATGTAAATCTATCTCCTTACTCGACTGTATATGACACCTGGCTCAAATGACTATTTTTGTCTGCGTCCGGAATATCATGAGTATAGGCTATTTAAATATCGTAAAAGTTCAGCAAAACAATGAAACTTAACAAAAATCCTATAACCAGGGCCGGATCTTCTTAAGGCCTTTTTGGGCTGCAGCCCAGGGCCTCGTGGATACAAAACGCCCCCAGCCCGTACAGAAAACAATAGGCGATATTTTAAATAAAAAAAATAATCTGAAATGTGCTCAATTTTTGACAAAATGGCAATTATTTGAACAATAAGGTGGTCCCCTAAGTAGTATTTTCAGTAAACAAAATAGTCTAAATTGCATACATGTCATGCTAAAGCTACTGCAGGATGAGAGTGACCCTCGCGTGGGGTAGCAGGAAGGATAACTGAAGTTTATATAATATTTCAGAACTGGCTCTTAGCAATAACAGAGTTCAGATGGCCCAGCGTTTGTTAGCTGTTGCTAAGAAATCCAAGTGGACAGAAGATGTAGCGCTGGTAGAAAGTGAAGTATCATGGGCTAAAGGCCATAAAGAAATCGCACTGTCTCTGGTACGAAATATTGTCAATAATCCGAAATTGGACGTTAAATTAGCTGCAGTTTCGTTGCGGTGAGTATTACAGCAGTTATGAAGGTATTATGCCAGATATTTGAACTCATCTCCGCGTGTGACGTAATTTGCGGGTAAATCTTACCTATATACACAAAAAATTTCCACACAGCACCGCATACATCGATGATTTGAACTATATGTACAAAGGAAATCAGCTTATTGGATGAGTAAATGGTTAAATACTTAAGTTGCTTTTATTTTTACAAGTGATATGATAGTAGGTTTAGGTCATAAATAAACTTTAATTTTTAAACCCATACAGGGTTTATATTTTTAGACCCTAATAGAGGAGTATGGTAGAAAAAGAAATGTTGTGCCGACTCCAAATAAATTGGGATATGGGTAGGAGAATGATGATGACAGGTTTATTGTTAATTAGAATTTAAATGCATGTAATTAAATTAATAGCACGTCGATCGAATATGTATTTATTACAGACGTTACGCTCTCTGGATGGCAGACTCAAAGCGGGATAACCCTCGAGATATTATAAGCAAATATTTGCAAAAAAGCGTAGACCTTCTAAAAAATGGTTATGAAGACGTCAGGCTGAAAGTATACCATGATATTGCAAAGTTTGCTGACGCTGAATATAAACAGGTAAGGTGTTTTTTAGATATGTCACCATTGTAAGACTGTCTCGTTGTTCTAGCGGGTCTCACGGGTTCTCCGGGTCGGAACAAATATTTTGTTACTAGAAATTTTCTATTGGATTATTGTTCATACAATGAACACATTTAAAAACAAAAACAAATCATAGAGAAAACCGAGAAGCGCGCGAAACGAATATTAATTCTTATTGAGAAAATTGTTTTTTGAAAACTAAGGGTCGGGAAGGGACGCGTCGCGTTTGCGGGCGAACTCTTCTCCGGCGGGTCGGATATAGTGGTCTCTGTGTAGTGGTGCTAGTTTCTTGCAATTTCATTTCATAGTTAATCTTATTTCTATACACAATTGATGTCACCGTTGTTATGGACTGGTTAGTACTCAAAGGTGCTCCTCTGCGTCTGTCTGACTTTTCGCGATAAGTTAAAGAAATACTGCACTTATTGCCATCAATAGATAGGTGTGATTCATGAGGAAGATTTAGATATATAATGTCTAAGTTTTGTGTAAATTATGCTTTACGAAGTTGGTCTTTAGTTTCATAATGTTATTATAAATGTAGGACAAGTATTAAGTTACGTTTAAGGCTGGAGCTTTGCTCGCCTTTATGCCCGGTGAAGTAGCAAAAGCCTCGGGGCAAGCAACGTATGTCCATCTGAAAAAAATAATTAAGTAACGACTCCGCTCTTCTTTCTTCAGTCCATTATACTCCATTTACAGGTGGTGACTTATATGAGTTCGTCGGCATTTGAGAACAGAGTGAAATGTGTGGAAAATATGGAAGGCACCGCTTCATCGCTAAGTAAAAGAAATACTAAGCTATTAACGAAGTAAGATTTAGTATTTGGTACAAATTATTATATTTCTTTGTTGTCTTTAGTTCGTATCTACCAGAGTAATAATCTAAAGTGAGATCTAGAGTGGAGAATCGTGAACATTCGAATTTTCATTTTCAATTATCTGTATAAATAAACCGCCATAATCTGTACTGCCCCTGTGGCGCGCATTAGTCTCGCTTTTTACCGGAGGTCGTGGGTTCGATGCCCACGCCGAACAAGATTTTTGTTTAGGGACTACCCTCCGTGCCTCGGAAAGTGCTATAAGCCGTTGGTCCCGATTGTTATCATTTATAAGAAGGTAAAGTAGATATACCTACCAGGGAACGGGCAGCAACATTTCTATTACGACATACTGCAGTCTGCAACCCGCCTTTCCGATTATGGTAAAATCTACCCTCGGGAGGACGTCCATGTTCAGCAGAGCAAGTTATACGGGCTGATGATGAATATAAAAAATAATCCCTAAAAATGTATGTAGGTACTTGAGAACGACATGACGGGCGACCGATTGTTTATTTTGCACGTACCTAGTAGCTACTACTGCAGCTATAGATAGATTGGTCAAAGTTGTTAAAAAAGTAAAGCGGTGGTGCTTTACCTTTTTGGTCATAAAAGTTGCATACACAGCCAAACTATCCCTAAATAAACTACAAATAATTTCTACCAATCACATTATTGTTTAACTTGAAATAGTTAATCTATACTAATATATAAAGCTAAAGAGTAAATTTGCTTGAACAAAATAATCTAAGGAACTACTGGTCCGATTAGATTTTTTTTTATTCATGAAGTTTCCACGGTAACGGGAGCTACGCAGGTAAAACCGCGCGCGGGAAGCTAGTTTAATTAAAAATATGCTCTAATTTTACAATAACATACTATACGTTATTTTTACAGGGAAGAGAATAGAGCGTTATCAACCAACAGAAAATTTAAAGAACTGGATGAAGCTGAAATTCAAAACACTTGTATGGTCAAAGAAAACTTTTTACATTTGGCTATGAGGTAATCATTAAAATGTGATATTATCTAACTACCAACTTAAACTAATATACATATCCTATCCTCCGGACAAACTCCGTAGCGTAGCGGTATTTGGCTCGCTTTAAATCTCGGAGGTCGTGGGTTCGATCCCCATGCCGGACAGGAAATCTTTGCGTAAATTCTAAGATTTCTTTCCGGGTTTGGTTGGTTGAGGGACTACCCTCCGTGCCTTGGAAAGCACGTTAACCGTTGGTCCCGATTGTTATAACATCATCTATAATAATCGTATATCAAGGAACGGGCAGCAGCGTATCTTCAGCGTGGTGACTATGGCAAATACCCTGGGAGGAGGCCCATGTTCAGTAGTGGACGTTATATGGGCTGATGATGACGTTTCCTCTCCTCTAATCTTAATCTAAAATGGAAAAAAGACGATTTAAATGTTGGTGATATATAAGTACAAATTACGATATGTTCAGAAGATATATACTTGTATATAGGGATATATGGGGACTTATATGCAGTTAGCCCATTACGCTTAGCAAAAGTGCGAAGGCTGATTACGTATATCCGTACATTACCGGGGAGTAAGGCAAGCAGAGTTCCAGCCATATTAAATGCCGTAAAAACTACAATTTAGGCGAATTTAAGCGCATAAGGCACATAAGACCTGTTTGGCGTGGATCTCGGCTAAGGGTGGTCGATAGAGGTAAGAGGTCGATAAGGTATTGAATTTTCATTTTCATTGAAATGTGAATTTGCCAAAAACATAGAGCAAGAGCTAAAAACAGAATGATTTATAAAATAAAATTACACTGAAAGAAAGCTTTAAACTAATGGAAAATTACGTGATATCGAATATCAGTTATTACATAAAAATAATGTATCAGCTTAATTTATTCTAGAACATTCGGTTGCAAAATAGTTACACAAGTAATGTAATTGCTATTTCAGTCCCTTCAGCTTGTTGCTACATCAGCTTAGGGCTGATTATGCATATACAATATCTATAGAGTGGGCATCCGTAACCCTGGCGTAGGGGATTGGGGAGTGATGACTTAAACTGTCGCTCTATTGTACAGTTCGTGTATCAGAAGATGTTTTTTAGATATTGTTTAATCAATTTTTGGATGATGACTATTATTTTGGTTATTTTCAGATATTATTTGCTGTCTCTAAAGCAGTGCGATGAGAACCAATTATCAGTATTCAGAGTGATATCACTATGGTTAAGCAACCAAGGTTTCAAGTTTCAAGACTATGACAAAGAAAGTTTCGAAGATCTTCTCCACGCTATTCCATCTTGGAAGTTTGTCACTGTACTGCCACAGTTGACACCCCGCCTTACGAATGAAGATACACCTTTTAACAAAAATTTGAAGAAAATTATACGTGAGTCATACATTGGAAATCAGATTTTTCCATAACATGTTTCATACCAAGCTCAGAGCTGACTTAAAATAGACGTGTCTTGTCGCTATTCTTATATTACACTAGCTTTCCGCGCGCGGTTTTACCCGCGTAACTTTCGTTCCCGTGGACTGAAGTTCAGTATTAAATATAGCCTATAGCTTTCCTTGATAAATGGGCTATCTAACCCTGAAACAATTTTTCAAATCGGTTCAGAGGTTCCTGAGATTAGTGCATTCAAGCAAACAAATAATCAAACAAACTCTTTAGTTTTATATTCATATATTAGTATAGATAAGATACTATAGCGAAGCAAGTCTTGGTAGTGCTAACAGCCCTTAGTACCAGATTAGTTTTTCCTGTGTCGTATTTTTACAATTTCCAAGTTCAGGTATCTGTGTGGGCTCTCCAACAGTTTCCAGGTTGTCATTATTTTGGCTTTCGAAGTACTTTCGTGACACTCCAAATCTTTTTTCAATTCATCTAGGGGCCCCTTGAATATTTACTTACTGAGTATTGATTTTCAAAAATACTTTCCATTGCATGGATGAAGACTAATATGTTGTAGACGCAGTAATTATTAGATTAACAATTCAGTTCTATGGATTTAGTGTTGCTCACTGCCGAGTAGCATAGCCTTAAATTGCTATAGTGTATTATAAAGTTAAATATTAAAAAAAAAAGAACTCGTTCTAAATATGTTAATAAATATTTATTTCTTCTAGAGCGCTGTGCCATAGATCATCCACATCACACCCTGCCGATTCTCTTCGGTCTAAAGAATTCTGATAAAGACAGTGTAATCAACGTGTTGAACGCAAGCGGTCCTCCTGGGCAGTCGAACGCTAGCGGTTCGAACTCGCGGGCAAACGCTCGCGGCCGGGAACAAGAACCGCGGGTTGTGGCCGCGCAAGCATTGGTCGCTCATTTACGTGATTACAGCGACGATCTATGCTCTATTATTGTCCAGATGGAAAAAATGTGTGATGGTTAGTATTTCAATAACATAATTATCAACCCGTATAACGTCCACTGCTGAATATGACCCTCGATTTTCCTATAACACCAACCCGTGGTGACCGTATTGCATTGTAACACACGTGGAAACGCTGCAGCCCGTTCCCTGGGCTGATGATGATAAATGATGTTCTAACAATCCGGATCAACGGTTTAGCGTGCCTCCGAGGTACGGAAGGTAGTCCCTTAATCCACCAGACCCGAAAAGAAATCTTGGAATTTGCACAGAGATTTCTTGTCCGGCGCGATAAGCCTTGAAATCTATAGATTTACAGTGAAGCTGTGATTTTCTTCAAATGTTTGATGTTATTTTTTACATATACACATATATTTCGACCTTATATATTGCGAAGAGTACAATGTCGTATAACGGGTTCAAACTTTATGGTTTTGCTGAGAACTTAAAAACCCAATATAGAGGTATTGGGTCCAGTACCTGGAACGCCAGGTCGGAAGCAGTACCACTTTTTATTTTCGTTTTATGAGTATTATTAATAATAATTACTTCTTATCTATCTACAGCAATAATAAGTTTCGCAAACTTCATGCCAACATCAAAGCAGAAGAAACAAAAGATTCCAGAATCTGAAACCTTGCACAAGCTTCGCAACTTGAGCGCGTTGCCCGTACCCACCATCATTATACCCATCAGGATGGATTGCAAATACACAGACTTTCACAGTAAGTTCATTAACAACACTTCTAGGCGTCATCAATTATCTACGCATTTTACAGAATCATAACTAAAATTTGTTAGTAAAATCATACAGTTTAGTTCACACTGGTGAAATTATTTCATTTTGCCCCCACTAAGCCACCACCTTGGTGGTTTGCAGTGGAACATCAATAATTTATTTGATGAAGTAGATTTTACTATTATAAAATCTTGGTGGATTCTGCCTCGCGGTGGTTAGCTACCCAGAATATGGAATTTGCCCCATAAAATAAAAGAGTTACCACTCAATAAATTTAAAACTCATGTAAAGACTACCTTAATGAAAAAGGTTATTACACAATATATGAATATATTAATGATAAAACTGCATGGTGCTAGCGGTGTAACACAGGCAAACTTACATTATTGGATGTTTTGTATTTTATTTTTAATTATTGCCAATGTTTTTATTGTATACTCTGATGTGCTTCGGAACATGCTATGTTGAGTCTAACTTTTTGCCTCTCCTCTTAAACGTGATTCCTCAAATATTGCTATCAGTGTGCTCGTCATGCTCCCATTATTTGTCATTGCTTGCGGTGGCGATGTGAGTCGGGTCGCGAGGGAGGCGATGGCTGTGTGCTCACACGTCATACTCGTGAACGGGTGCTGCTTGCGGTGGCTGGTCGGCTTGCTGGTGGTTGTATTTGAGGTGGTTGTTAAAAAATTAGTGTGTGACCGCTTATGACGATAATTTTCTCACATGGCTTGTTCTTTGGTAATGTGTGTGGATGCGCCCTCCGTTTTCTAGTGCTAGAGGTATATGAGGCTTTTGCTTGCTTTTTGCTTGAGGATTTTTAATCAGTATTTAACTATATCTATGAAAACGTCTAGAGCGTGCATTAGCGCACATGCTTCACATTATACTTTAAATGAAATATTGTAAAGAAAACTTATATAAAACAAAAAAAATGGACTACTGAAAACTGTGATAAAAAAGATGACGAAAAAAAAATCCCGGAGTTTCTTTCTCCCTTTCTTCTCCGGGTCGTCCACCTTGGTAGCTAGTGAAAGGTTGCAGGTGTCGCTAGGGTAGGATTCTCGCCGGCGAGGACCGCGTTGTACCCCTACCCCTGCCCTGTGATCCAGCGCCTATAGGCCGTGCCAGCGATCACTTCCCCTTATATCCATAAATCTGACTTTGATATCAGTGGCACCTCTGGGTTGTGGTCCTAACCCCATAAGGGTGCCCCCAAGTGTGTGTCACTTAATTGTATGAATTCTAATTTAAAAAAAATGTAAATATGAACTTATTATGAGTAGAGGAATTAATGACACACGGACAGACGGAGTACATTGTCTGTAATGTCCTACAATTATCAGCACTCACAGGTTGCATTTGCTAGTTATAGTTACCTAAGTAGTTTTATTCATAGAATAAGAATAATAACCTATTAATTATATTTCTTTCTCATTGAGATTTTGCCAAGTACAAGTGTATGTAAATACCTTAAGTGCTGAATAAATTCATTATTTCATTAAAATAAAATTAGCGGCGGATATTCTACTACAAAATGTTAGGCAGCCTTATTTACTCCACCAAAGTAGCAATGGTGGGGCAAAGTGGAATAATTCAAATCAAAGGATGTACATGTAACATATTATTATGTTTTATTCAATTGATGAAAACAATACCTATGAAACGAAATATTACGTATTTATAGAAATATCTTAACCTCCAAAGGTTTATGTATATATTTTTTACATTGCATTATTTCTCTTCAGGTTTACACGCATTTGACTCATACTTTGAGTTAGTAGGTGGAGTGAACTGTCCCAAAAAAATAAACTGCAAGGATTCTTCTGGAAGAGCTAATGTTATACTTATAAAGGTAATGTATTATTTATTCTCGAACTATAAGGTATAACATTTTTGCTTAGTATACTAATTTAATGACAAAACACCTTTTAAGTTTGTACAAAATATTGTCAGCATCATCAAATGTACATTATTGACATTATTCTAGACACAGTGCTCCAAAATCCAAAAAACTTAAACAAATTTTACTGGCATTATTACACAAAACAGCCTGTTTAAAAAAAAATCACTATGACACTTACTCTGCGTATTATTAAAAAAACATCTACATTTCATAAGCTTTCAAATGAGATATAAAACCCTAACATAGCTAGTCCAATAGGGAAGATATTCGCATAACAAAGGCGCACGGCCAAAAAAAGGTCTGTTTCTACCTGCTCTACTAAGCAGGTAAAAACAGCCGGTCATTGTTTAATCTCTTTTGGGTTGTTTAGGTTAGTCCGTCCTTGTGATTCGTTGCGATCGGATGCTTTTGTGTGTGCTCTGCAGTTTTGTTTTATCTCTGACGACCCGGCTTGTGACTATTTTTGTGATTGATTGCTCTCCTGACGACTTGGCTTTTCAACTGGTTTCCGTGTGTTATGCTCATCTGTGGTTTTGGCGCGTATCAAGGACTATGGCTCAAAGACAACGGGCAAATTTTACGAATGAAGAATATGCCGATATTCTGTACACTTACGGCGTAGCTAGAGGCAATGCTTTAGCTGCCCAGCGCGAATATCAACAGAGATACCCCAATCGCCGTTTACCTGATGTAGGCGTGTTTTCTCGAGTTTATCGACGAGCCCGGGAGACTGGACGCTTTCAAAGACGTCAAGGTATGTAATAAAAAATGTAATTTAATAAATAATTGCGATTAAATTGCAAGTTTACAGCCAACAGCTGCTTAAGCACTTTAGATTTTGTACCTTCTTAGAGAGTTAAACACAGTTCAACTGTCAATCGTGATTTGCTTCTGGCTGTACCTACTTACGTAGTACCAGAAAAAAAAAGATAGTTTTCTCCGAAATGTTTTTGTTATTGCAATTTAACTTCGTAAGCAAACAAAGGCCTGACTTGGGTTATCATCTTTAAAAAATTGTAAGTGCATTCAGTATTAGCTGCGTGTTTCCACTTAGACCGTCATTTCATTACCAATAACAATAGTATTAAATTGTGGCGGGTGAATTCTTTGTAAACACTTGCAAAGCAGGTGCGGTACGTACAGATACTTTCCCTATGTTATCTTCCTTCATTTTTAATAATTATTAATTTTTACAAAATAATTATAAAACCACGTATTTTTATTTATTATTTTAGAACAATTAAATAAATAAATTTTGTCATTGTATTTCAGTCAAAATGGCTTCTTGGCCGAAATGGCTCCTGTAAAACTGAATGGGCTTTGGTTTATTACCCCTATTGTTTACCGCAATTGATTATTTAAATTAGTTTTTTTTTATCAGGCGATGCGGGCAGACCTCGAATATACCGTGCTGATGATGAAGAAGAAATCCTACGTCATTTTCAACGGGAACCTAACATCTCTACAAGACAAGTGGCCAATTTACTTGGAATATCACAGTATAAAGTGTGGAAAGTGGTCCATGAATCTGGGCGTCATCCATATCACTACACTCCAGTGCAAGTCCTGGAAGACCGTGATCATGTTGCAAGACCCAAATTATTTAAAACAAATTTTGTGGACCGACGAATCAAAATTTGACAAAGATGGAATCACAAATTACCATAACACTCATTTCTGGGAAGAAAAGGCGGTGGGAAATCCAAAACAAAAACGACCGAAAGGATCGCAACGAAGATTTTCACTAAATGTGTGGATGGGAATTATTAACAATAATTTGATTGGGCCCTTTTTTCTGCCAGACAACTTAAACGGTGAATATTATGAACACTTTTTAAGAAATGTTTTACCTGAATTACTGGAGGACATACCTTTAGCCACCTTGCGTGCTATCAGGTTTCAACACGACGGGTGTCCAGCTCACTACAGACGACAAATCAGAGACTGGCTAGACGAAAATTATACCAATAATTGGATCGGTAGAGGAGGGCCCATACCTTGGCCAGCAAGAAGCCCAGATCTGACGCCAATGGTATTACGTCTGGGGACATATGAAAACGTTGGTTTATGTCGATAATCAGCCTGTCCCAGATATTGACGAGTTAAGACGGCGAATCATTTTGGGAGCTGACCAAATTCGAGCAAATCTCAGCACTGCGGTGGTGAAAAGCGAATTGAGGAAAAGGATGCGAATTTGCGTGCGTAACGGTGGGAGTCATTTCGAAAATGAGATTTAAGTGAATAACTGAGGATGACTAGAGAACGTCAATTCTACAACACACTTTTAAAATTTCCTAATTTTAGATCTTTTTGTCTCTTTTAATAAGAGAAGTTTGAAGTAAGGACCAGCTACCCTAAAAATTTTAAAATTAAAATCAAGTTAAAATGTGTTGTAAAATTGTCACCACTAAGTGCGTGGATCACATTCTACTTAAATTTGTATTTATTGTGTTTTAAACATTATGGCCATTAATTTGCGAAACTTTCGATATTCCAGCCTGTTCTATTCTTTGGCTAATATCTTTAATGTTAAACTAGCTATGTCAGACTTTTACACCTCATTTGAAAGCTTATGAAATGGAGATGTTTTTTTAATAATACGCAGAGCAAGTGCCATAGTGAGTTTTTTTTAAACAGGCTGTTTTGTGTAATAATGCCAGTAAAATTTGTTGAAGGTTTTTGGATTTTGGAGCACTGTGTCTAGAATAATGTCAATAATGTACATTTGATGATGCTGACATGTAACTGGAACGTTATAGACTAAATAATAAAAAGAAAATTAACAAATCTATGTCAAGTTTTTTATTTATTAATTTTTTAAGGTTACCCCATAAGAGTTTTTCAAAATAACACGAAAAAAATTATAACTCAATGTTGGTGCACTTTTGCATATGAGTGTTCCTACAAAAGTTGTTGCAAATGACCTGTACTATATCCCCTTACAAGGTTGTGCTCTAATTACAAGTCACCCTGTATAGTCTCAAGATTTTCTGCATAAACATTATTATTATTATTATCAAACCGTGGAGTAAACGTAAACGTGTATCAAGACTGCGTTAAAAGAGTTGATTGAAAACGACGACCGGCTATCTATATCAATCACGATGTGAAAGTCCCTATAGTCATTAAAATTAAAACGGTTTTCTCTATAATTAACCAGTGTGAAAGTTGTTATTACTGTTTTCACTGTACTCTTTAATTAATAATGAAATAACATCTACACTAATATTATAAAGAGGAAAGATTTGATTGTTTTTTTGTTTGTTTGCATTGAATAGGCTCCGAAACTACATGACCGATTTGAAAAATTCTTTCTCTGTTGGGAAGCTGCACTATCTCCGGTAAACATAGGCTATATTAAATTTTCAAAAAAGTTAGGGATCCATACTAAAACTACAATAATGTAACCCAAGGTTTGAAAAAATTACCAAAAAACTTTCTTACATCGCGTGTGCTGCGAAAACTATTGATTATAGAACAAAATAATGTACTACGTCTTTGCAGAACATATTATCTAAAAACTTAATGGTGTCGTGGGACACCAGGTAGGAACGAAGTTCCTTCGGCTAATGTAGAATAGAGACAATTTGCAAAAAAAAAATCGTGCTCAATTTTATGTAGGTTTTCTTGATTTTTCTCTTAAATTTTGCTGATTAGTTTTTATTTAAGTACAGGAAAGTAGTAAGGAAATTCAGTATTTTAGGAAATAATAAACGACGTAAAAAATTCAAATTATCAACTAAAATAACAAAATATGTCTCTTTATTTTTGTTTGACAACATAAAATTACATAGAAATAGAAATAATTACAAATTACTAAAAAATAGTCTTTAAAGTATTTTATACGGCTACTCGCACGCGCTCCGTCGTGGCTCGACACTCGACCGAGTCTCGCTCGCCGTCGCGCGTCCGTCGGCCCGCCTCGGGAAGGTTCGGACACGTTTGGGCGGCCGGGCAGGTCTCGCTACGATACAATTTCGCATGAAATTATTTGTTTATAAACACGATTGTGCCCCTTATTATTTACTAGCTTTCCGCGCGCGGTTTCACCCGCGTAACTCCCGTTCCCGTTGAAACTTTATATTAAATTATAGCTTATAACCTTCCTCGATAAATGGGCTATCTAACATTGAAAAAACGTTTCAAATCGGACCAGTAGTTGCTGAGATTAGCGCGTTCAAGCAAACAAACTCTTCAGCTTTATTTATTATGGCAAATAACTCATTATTAGGTACCAATTCTTTACGTTTTTATACTTGTGATAATTTCTCAACGAAATGTCCGATTGGAATAAAACAAAAAGTATTTTACTTCTACATAAATACCCTTGATAACATAATGCTTAATTTGGATAAGGATTAATATTATGATATACATTTAACGTAGTTTCTTTCTTCAGACGATTTAATATTTTTTTATGAACATAAAAGCGGTTATTGTGACTAAACTATGATAGTTAGATATATGCTCTCGCGGACTTTTTTGTAGATCTTAATAAGACCTACAAACCCGTAGTACATCATTTTGTTCTATTGTCAATAGTTTTTGCAGCGCACGCATAAATAGGTTTTCGCTTTTACACCTTGGGTTACAAAATTTTCTTACGGATCCCTAATTTTTTTGAAAATAAAATATAGCCTGTAACCTTCCTCGATAAATGGACTATCCAACACTGAAATAATTTTTGAAATCGGACCAGTAGTTCCTGAGATTAGCGCGTTCAAACAAACATTTAACGGTTTTATTCCAAGGACTTTTTTCCATGGTTTTACTATCACATTTTTTTCAGTTCGGTCGCGCTGCAAAATCCCTATCTCCTCCAAGCCTGCCGTAAGGAACTTCGTTCCAAAAAAAATATCGCGTCAGCATAATTATGTCTAACTATTATAGTTCAAAACTATTATATAACTTTTTGAATTATTCAATGTGGACAATCCATTCGAAAGATATCACAAGTTTAAAATTGTAAGTTAATTGAAAAATGTCGCATGATCGCCGCTCCTTTCATGGGCGGGATTAATTTTGTATTTGGAGATTTCCGACAAACTCTTCCTGTCATTAACAGAGGTACACGAGTAGATATCATCAAAGCATGCTTAATGGAGTCGCCCTTATGGATTTCGATTGAAAATATAAAATTACGGACAATTATGAGAGAGCCCATCTTCATGGAATCACCGATGGTGATTTTCCACAGCAACTGCTTAAGCTTGGGGAAGGAATTTTATCCCACTCCAAATTTAAGCAGTAATTGTAACATCCTTCTTGATGAGTCTCTAGGCCAAATAGTCCATAGTTTAGAAATTTTAATAGATGCAGTATACCACTATGCAGTATACCACTGATATCGATAATTTGCACGAAAAGGACTTTCATTGGTTGTGTTCTAGGGCAATATTATCACCCAGGAATGATAGTGTTAACGAAATAAACAATCTAATTCTTCAAAAAGTTCCCGGACAAATAAAAAAATACAAATCGATAGACACCGTGACTAATATCGAAGACGCAGTCCATTATGCCCAGGAGTTTTTAAATTCATTAAATCCTTCTGGATTGACTTGACTTTGAAAATTGGAATTCCAATTATGCTTTTGAGGAATTTAAGCCCTCCAAGCATGTGAAAGGGGCGAGGCTGCTTATTAAGGAATTGAAGGACAATTTAATTTTAGCAACCATTATCACCGGCCCAGCAGCTGGTCAACTAGCTCCTATACCGAGGATTCCGATGATCCCAAGTGATCTGCCAATCCCATTTAAACGGCTTCAATTATCAACAAGTCCCAAGACCAAACTTTCGAATTAGTAGGGATTTACCTACGAAAAGAATGAATTACTCATGGCCAACTGTATGTTGGTCCATCGCGGGTCTCGCTGACTCAATAAATTGATTTTCAGGAGCAGAGAAAGTAAAGTAAAGTAAGGTAAAGGCCTTTTACAAAAAAAAACAAATAGTACAAAATAAAAAAAAAAACATATTCGAAATTACTTCATTTTACTCTTCTTTAATGACCCCACGAAAAAACGAGAAAGTACGTATGTATGGGAGTGTGTGTGTGTGTGTGTGTGTGAGAAAAATTATAACTTTTGAAATGTTTGTTTAATACCCGTGCGAAGCCGGGGCGGGCTGCTAGTATAATATAACTTATTTATTTTCTAGGGCGGAGACGATTTGAAACAAGATGCTGTTATGCAACAAGTGTTCAACATTGTTAATACTCTTTTAGAAAACAACCCAGTGACAAACAGAAATAAACTATTAATTAGGACTTATAAGGTACTGATTATTTTCATATATTCTTTTCATGTTTTTACTATAAATTGAAAAAAAAAAAAAAGTATTAAGTGGTAAGTATATTCTGTATGTGTAATACACATATACTTACCACTTAATACGTAGTATAAAGGTGATGGCGTAGATTAGAACATTGATGTGCTCGCTAAATAAAGTTAGTGATTTCTTTGAAATAATACATCATACTGTTTTATAGACAAAAATATAATTATATTAAACTAGATGTTAGATATTTCATAATTGAGATCAATAAAAATCGACCACCGGCAGGATTCGAACCTGCATCTTAGGTAAAGTCCCGAATGCCTTAACCAATTAGGCTAAGTTGGAACCACAGCTGGTCATCGAAATTTATAAATCTCTTTGTGACACGTCTCTAAGGGGGTCGTTTATTAATCTCAATTTTTAAATATAATATAAGGTAAACTTTTCCATTGTGTTCAAAAACATGAAAACAAATAGATATCAGATGTTCTCTAACGTAATCACTATATGTACGTGATAGTACGAGTACTATCATGTCGAGTCATACTGTTAATATATTGCCTGTATATAGATTTTTTATGTTATGTAATTTGGTAGGTAGTGCCGATGTCTCGTTTATCGGGTGTGCTAGAATGGTGTGAGGGCACTATTCCGATGGGCACTTATCTTGTTGGTACTGAAAACAGAGGGGCGCATGGGCGGTACCGCCCTCAAGTGAGTAATACTTCAACTATTTTCTATTTAGTGAAAGATATGCTGGGCGTACTTAAATTTGCGATAAGCTGAAGAGTCTGTTGAGAGATTCAAGAACAAAGTAAATGCTCATAAAATAACTAAATAAAAAACCAAACAAGTGCGAGTCGGACGCGCAAAAAGGGTTACGTACCATTGATTTGATAAACAACATTACACTATATTATAACCTTTTTTGATATCGAACAAAATAGGGCAAAAATAACACGTTTGTTGTATGGGAGCCCCCCTTCAATATATATATAAAGAAAGTATATTTCTTTAATTGGTTTTTTGTTTAGCGTTCGAGTGTTGGTAAAACAGTGAACATTGTTCCTATGTAACATATAGATGGCGCTATGAGTAACGGCGGCCAACACGACAGCTAGAGCAGATTGTTTTTTCTCGGTGTTGACAGATCTCGCCGTGACTGATCATATTATTCTAGATTATTTTATTAAGATATTATTATAAAAGAACTGTAAAAAGGAATTGACAAATTAAGGAATAAACTTTAAATGTCGTTTCTTTGTTTTACAGGTAAGATAATACCTTAAGGTTTAAATAAAACTGTTATTATTGTGTATATTTTTATATAATAAATAAAATCTTTGTTTTACAGAGCAACGCATTCGTTTAATTAAAATTCCTGACAAGTCAATAATTATTGTCTTATATATATATATTTTTTTTGTATTTGTTGTTATAGAGGTAACAGAAATACATCATTCGTCAACGGTTCAACCGTTGAACATTTCAACTGTCTATATCGCGGTTTCAGACGGACAGCGTAGTCTTAGTAATGGTCCCGTTTTTACCCTTCGGGTACGGATCCCTAAAAATAAGAAATAGCAGTTGAACTATTGAAGAGACCTTGTATCTTTTTCTTTATTTTCCTAACTCCTCTAAGTATTTTAGAAAAGTATTAAATATAATTTTTATAAAATTTCACAGGATATATCTTGTGATGTCGCTCGTAAGAAAATTATAGATTGTGCCAACAGCAGTCATGAGGAGCGCTTGAGTGTGTACAACCGAATAATGAGAGAATTCAAACCGGTGTTTCACTATTTCTTCACCGAACACTATTTGGATCCTGTCACGTGGTACGAGAGGAGACTGGCCTACACGAAAAGGTATATTATAGGTGTTCTTGCAGTCGTATAGTTTTATTTATTGTATACAATTCTTGTGTACAATTCCTGTGGAGTGGATTTTTATTCAATAATGTTTTATTTTATACTAGCTTCACGCGCGCGGATTCACTCGCGTAGTTCCCATTTCAGTGGGAATTAAACAAACTAATTTTTTTCTGCTTTATAATATTGGTATAGATTTGTTTTATATTTTATGACAGACTGTTTCAGACTTGTCTGATATATTCTATAGAACATACACTATTACGTTTCAGTATTGTTTACTTGTAGACCGTGAATGAAACTTTTATATGGTACTTCGTACCGATTATATTTAGTATTCCAAACAAAGCAATAGTCGCATATATATTATCTTCGTTTAGGATACAGGCTTCACGTCTATAACACATCTCACTGATAACTATCATTCATACCTTTGCTATTTAAACTTAACAGAGATATGTCTATTATACCTATAGCTAATATATGTCGGTGTACAGCGTAGGTGTCAAAGTGAAGCCGAATTCTGTTGTATTTTATAATTTGGGTCTAACCTTTATTTTTCAGTGTGGCTACTTCTTCAATGGTTGGCTATGTACTAGGTCTGGGCGATAGACATGTGTTCAACATATTAATAGACCAGAGGACCGCTGAAGTTATCCATATAGATTTAGGTAATCATTTAACCTTACCTTATACCAAACTTATATTTCTTCGTAACTGTTTCAAAACTATATGTGGACTTTACGTTACCATAGGAACTTCATAATTAAATATAGCCCTCAATTTAATTATGAAGCTAATTATATTGATGATGCCTTCATCAATACATGGGCTATATAATACTAAAAGATTTTTTAAACCGACTAGTTTCTGAGTTTAGCGTGTTCAAGCAAACAAACAAACTCTTCAGCGTTATATATTAATTTTAGAAAAAGATATGTCATATGTAATATGACCATAATATAAAACATACAATGGTTATAGTACTGTAACGCCTACGGGTGCGTAGCTCAGCAGGGCTCGCTGCTGCTGGTCCTCGAAGAGGGTGTGTGAGGGGTACGAACACTATACACTATCACTCTTTTATAAATGAAAGAAGGAAGACTTTATAATAGAAGTTTGGTTTTCGTCGAGGTAGGACAAAATGGTTTTTGGATCATAGTTTGCTTTCGTCATACATCTAGCACATAGTAGCTCTTGATGTAGGAATATCCTTATGATTTCCATGGCGTAAAGAGTCTATTTTCTAGCAGTCATTTTTGTTTTCTTGTCTGGGGATCTAGGTAATTTTAAGGAAAGAGATATTTTTGATTCTTCAAGACAATTTCCATTAAATAAAATTGGAACACCACTCTCTACCGATGCATTAGTATCTTTTAAGACCTTGAGAGATAGTTTTGGATCTTAGTGGATATGTTCATTTGTGGAATTGTGAATTTGTTTGATGTTATTAATATCTTTTTATTTTAATATAAGGGGCGTTGCTTTATTTGTTTTAGGTTCGATTTTCACACACCTAATGCAAATTTTCAACTCATTTAGGCCTCTTATTCTGATTCTAAATTTTTTTTAACATTAATATATTTTTTTTTGTTTTGATTAAAAGATTAAGAGAGCTAGCTTTAATTGAGATTTGATTATTTTACTTGAAAATTTAATATTTTGAAAGATAATGCTCGAGTGTGATGAAAGATTGTTGTATTCGTTAGCCAGGATTAAAACAGTTAGGTAGGATCTTAGCTAGTATTAAGAACGGTAGTGTTGAGGCCCTGTGGAAGCACTTTTTGTGTGGTTTTTTGCTTCTGGAGCATGTCGGACTCTGTCCCACCTGCTAGACCTTAGCTAGGTCCTTGGTCCAATGCTATTATTTTATATAAATACAATGTATTTGATAATTTTTCCACACGAGGCAGGTAGTCATTAAGTTAGATAGGTATGGAAGGATTTTGGAACAATACTTTGCAGGTTGTCCAAAATTTTTCTTGGGGGGGGAGTAATGTAGTGAGATTAAGGTTTTAATCGCTCACTACATTGATTGACCGGTATGACGTTCTGGCTGCTAAAATATTTATTATTCGATTTAGTCTAATCCAAAATTGAATTTAATCTTTAAAATGTCAAATGTCAATAACATTATATTTTACAGAGAGATTTGAGCTGTCGAGAAGTTGGGACGTGAGCCCGTTATTAATTTATTGTGATAGTAAAATGTGTTGTGTGTTTATGTGTTAATTCTAATATAAAGTTATAAAGTCTTCCTTCTTTCATTTATAAAAGAGTGATAGTGTATAGTGTTCGTACCCCTCACACACCCTCTTCGAGGACCAGCAGCAGCGAGCCCTGCTGAGCTACGCACCCGTAGGCGTTACAGTACATATTGTCATATTTATATTTTCATTATAATATATGACCATTGCTTATTTCATTGTCAATAAGTAATATACACCGTGACTTTATAGTCGCTAGCTAATAATTGTCTGTACGATTGATTCGTAACGTACGTTTTTTACACTGAAAGATCCCCTCGGGATAATAACGGAAATAATAATTGTACGTGGCAATATGAGCTCTAGCACCTTGCAATAAAAGATAATTTAGGTTGAACGAACAGACGCCCTAAACATTGGTTCGAAGTCATTTCAATATGTTTAATCCTATTGATAAAGTATATACATATACAGGGTTATTTGTAAAACACCGGTAACCTCTCAGGACTACATTACTAACATCATATACAACAACTTTTGTTCTAAGACTTTTTACAAAACATAATACATTTACCAAAAACAAACCTTCAATATTTCGTTGTCCTATCTAACACATTTCAACTCTATATTCCCCGCTCCATTGTCGGTACTGTCGGTACTATCGCTTACTTTTGCTTCGCATAGACTTCGTAACATTTAGAGCGTTGAATTTAAATATTTTTATTTTTGTGCGTAAATCTGATGAATTAAAATATGATGAATTTTTAAAAGTCATAGAACAAAAGTTGTTGATTATGATGTTAGTAACGTAGTCCTGAGAGGTTACCGGTGTTTTATAAATAACCCTGTATATTTCGCAAAGTATTAGCAACGAGAAAAAATCACTTTGTAATGTCGCATTATTAATAGTAAGTACAATATTTTTTCAGGCATTGCTTTTGATCAAGGTAAAACCTTACGCACCCCAGAGACTGTCCCATTTCGTCTAACGCGAGATATCATCGCGGGATTTGGAGCCAGCGGAACCGAAGGAACATTTAGGAGGTATTATAGGACAATAGAATCTGTTTAATTATTTAATTGTAATAATATTGCAGTGGTAAAATATGGGTTGAATATTAAGTTCGTAGATACGCTCGGAACATATTTAAATCTTACACTTTTATTTTTATTGTCAGAACGTTATGAGAATGTAAAAGAACCAGTGATCGGAGTAAGTCAACTATTGGATACTAACGATATGTTGTAATAATAAGGACATGCTTGGAATCCCAGAATTTCAAATAGATATAGATTTATTGAAGTAGATTATTGAATCACCTACGTTATAAAAACATATTTATTGTCTTTAGAAAATGAAAAAGCCTCACAAGCTTCCTTCCCTCACTAATTATCACCTAAGTTCAGTTTTTATTTATTAAAATCCCAGCGCTGTAATCATTGTACATCATTGTTTGCGGTTTAATTAACCGCAAATTTTGATGTGGGACTTTTTAGAAAAGTTATAAAAACCTAATTTGGTAATTTACAAAAATAGGTTTTTATAACTTTTCTACAACGACTGTTGAAGTGGCTAAACATATAATAAGATAATATATGTTCTGACATATTTTATGTTCTGTGCAGTAGTTAATTTTAGAAGGTCAAAAGTCGATTTTTATTATTACATTTCATTATCCGTGCACTATATTCATAGATACCTATTAATACTAATAGGCATCTATGAATATATTGCACAGATCAGAAACACGTATCGCAATACATCACAATAAACAAAATATTATTAATTCTTTCTTATATATGCTAGATGCTGTGAAAAGACAATGCAACTGTTACGGGACAATCAGGAGACTCTGCTAACTATATTGGAAGTGTTGCTGTGCGATCCGCTGTACTCGTGGTCGGTGAAGACGGCACAACAAAACGCACCCACTGCTTCTAGGAATACAAGCACCGTTTGTATGTATTTAGCTACATTATGTATGTGTTATAACTAGTCATCGGAGTTGGTTAACCTATTTTAAGTACTTGCGATATATTTGCTGGAGTCCCGGCATTTTAAAATACAATTTTTTTATATAGGTCACGGGTCATGTCCATGTTAACATCAATGTTTATGGCCAATGAACTAAACGGTACCTCGGATCACTGGTTATAAATGTATTTAATTGCATAGTGATATAGTAACATGGGATACAATTAAATATACGAAGGTATAGTGATTGTACAGACTAAAAATATTACATTGGAACTGAATAAGGTAAATTTTCGTTTAAAAAGATTAACTTTGAAAATAAAGACAAGCGGAATATTTCATACAAACTGGCGAGGTTTTAGTTTTTCGTGACTGCAGCTGTTTAATAAAACGACCAATTCCTTTGTAATTATTTTAAAGTAGATACAACCTTCTTGGCGTAGCGGTACGAGTATCCTCTTATAACTCGGAGATCGTGGTTTTGATTCCTCCTACGAACATGATAACTTTGTGTCAAATCAAAGATTTTTTTTCCGGGTCTGGTTGGTTGCGGGACTACCCTCCGGACATCGGATAGCCGTTGATCCCGAGTGATCTAATTCCATATGCATCAATTATATACCTGCGAACGGGCGCAACGTTTCCCGGTTTGTATCATTACATTTAACTTCAACATACGTTCCCCTGTTGAACAATGGGCTCCTCTTTAAAGACCTTGTTCGGCTAGCAAAACGTCGTTGTAGGATATTGCCATAATTACCACGCTTGGCACGCGGGTTGGTGATCAGGGTTGTTACAATATCCCTTGATATTGTTATAATCACCCCGCTTGGCAGGCGGATTGGTTATCTCAGTAAAGTGGTAAGTGACCTTGAGCTGATAGAAGCTCCGTAGCGTAGCGGTATTTGGCTCGCTTTAACTCTCGGAGGTAGTGGGTTCGATACCCACGCCGGACAGAAAATCTTTGTGTAAATTCTTAGATTTCTTTCCGGGTTTGGTTGGTTGAGGGACTACCCTCCGTGCCTCGGAAAGCACGTTAAGCCGTTGGTTCCGATTGTTATAACATCACCTATATATAAACGTATATCAAGGAACGGGCAGCAGCGTTTCCTTGTGTGGTACAACATAATACTGCGGTCACCGACCCGCCTGCCAAGCGTGGTGACTATGGCAAATACCCTCCCTTAAATGAAAATAAAACCAAAGTCATTAAATTTTCTACACCTAATGTGAAACAAATGTGCAAATAAACGGTATTCGGTTGGAGCCAGTAGAGTCAACTGTCTTTTTGGGAATAACTATTGACTATAAATTGCAATGGGGCCCACATATTGCGAAACTATCAGGAAAACTTAGCTCTGCGGCCTATGCTGTTAAAACTATGAGATGACTCACTGATTTGGAGACTGCTAGAATGGTTTACTTTAGTTATTTTCATAGCGTAATGTCTTATGACATTGACACCATTTTTGTACTACAGAAACGAGCTGTAAGGTCCATATACACGCTGAAATTTGAATGGTTGTTTTCCCGCAGCGAAAAGGTTTGGTCTTAGTTAAACATTCAATTTATACAAAAACTAAATATTATAAACCAAAAATGGCCGATTAACAATCGTGAAAAACCGAACTCGAAAGTGACATCGAACCGATAGTAATACCTCGCGATACCTAGCGCTCGCGTCGATCGGTCGCGCGTTCGTTGACCCGGGTGTTCGTCAATCAGCTGATACCTACACCTTAGGTAATGTAACACAGTACCCAATCATAATAATAAGCTTTATCCAATACCTTTTTAGCTAGAACTTACAGAAAACGTAACTTAAAACAAGTTTATTATCTAAGAACAATAATTTTCTGAATTAGATACCTAATAAAGTATTTAAGGCGTATTTAACAAAAATGAAAAATTAAATGAACTCCGCGGAAATGATATGGATGCAGTCCTTCTGAGTTGAGTAGTTTCCAGACGTAGTACGTAGTACGACGTATACGACGTAGGTCCAAACTTAGCTGCCGCCATTCGCGTACTTCGGCGAGGATCGCGTTCGAAGTACTCGATGATCTCCTCGTCGAGCTCTGGCGAAAGAACGGCCGATCGACCTCTGCCCTGTGCATGTGCTTGGAACTGCCCATGATCGAGTAGCCGTCGCCGCTACGATCGTCCGGTCCTGTATGACTTGAGGGTTCAGAACTCCGCGAAGACGGAGTGACGCCAAGTGTTGCAGCTCGGCGTAAAGACGCCAGGCAGTATGGGAATTATAATTAGCCCTAGCGTACAGTTGCACCATAGCGACGTACTCTAAATTACTAATACTGTAATGTCGATCCATAATACTAATAAAGTAATAAGATAACGTGTGCTGCGCTTCCGATGTTCACGGGACAACTAAGGAAGGAGGGAGTCGAAGGAGAGCGCGGGGCGTTCCGGCGTCGGCGCCACGCGGCGAATTACAAAAGAAGCCGGCTCGTTTGTGATTCTTGCGTGCAGGCTATTTTATGCCGTATAACTACCATTGAGCATTTTGACTTTGACTTCGGGAGGAGGCCCATGTTCAGCAGTGGACGTTATACAGGCTGATGATGATGATGATAGAAGCTGCTGCCCACTCATCAGGTGTAAGTCGCATCTTAGCACACCGATGGGAAATGATGAGGTGGTCTATATAATAATAATAATAATGAATGCATTTTGTGTGTACCCCAGGCGGGTCGGGCGGGTCGGGGGGCGCGGGGCTGGCGGAGCGGGCGCTGCTGGTGGTGACGAGCAAGCTGAGCGGCGCGGGGGGGGGCGCGCCCGGCGGCGTGGCCGTGCCCGGGCTGGTGGCGCGCCTGCTGCACTCCGCCACCGACCCCTTCAACCTGTGCCGCCTGTTCCACGGCTGGCAAGCCTACCTCTGAATGTATAAACTACAACTATTGTGTATAACGTATATCTGTGTGGATGTAAATGACAAAAATACTTATTACATTTTATCATATTACGGTATTACGATTTACAGGTGGCATTCATGATGTAATAATCCTTTTGTTTGTCTTAACCTATGAAATTGCCGTTTGGTATGAAAAAATTTAAACGATTTTTTTAATGTATTTTTTATTTGTATTAATCGAAGTAATCACCCATGCAATCAATGCATCTTTGCCAACGCAGTGGCAGTTTATTGATGCCCTTCTTAAAGAAATCAGCTGGACGGGAGGCAACTAATTCTTCAAAGGCATTTTGTACTGCCTCTCGGGTATTGAATTTTTTTCCCACCAAGAAGTTATCCAAATTCTGGAAAAAGTAGTAGTCTGTAGGCGCAAGGTCTGGTGAGTAGGGCGGATGACGGAGAGCTTCCAACCCCAGTTCTTGCAACTTGGAGACCGTCTGCTTTGCAGTATGAGGTCGTGCGTTGGCGTGCAGGAGCAGCGGAGACAAGCGATTGACCAATGCTGGTTGGAGATGTGCCAGTTTCTCCATCATTGTGTTCAGTTCTTCACAGTACACATCTGCAGTAATGCTCACCCCGTTTGGTAAGAAGCTGTGATGAATCACACCGGCGCTAGACTACCAAACAGTGACCATCACTTTTCTAGGGGTAAGTTTTCGTTTAGGGCTTTTTTATTTTCGAAAAAAAAAAAACATGTTTTTAAAATAAAATTATTTTGTAATTAGAATTCTTAGCCAAACAAAAATTATTTTGATTTGAAATGGCCAGTACTGTAGAACGGCAATTTCATAGGTAAAGACCTAATATTAAAGTCGCAGAATTTCTTTTGCTGTCGTGTCTGGTCATTTATATTGTAATTAGTAATACGACTATTACAAGAGATTATATTTTTTATATTTTTAACTTAATTGAAAAAAGGGAATTCTACTAGAACTTTCTACTACCCACTTAGATTATAGTTAGACTTCTTAATTGAGACCATTATCATTCTGTTATGTTATGAATAATACGTACTTAATATAAGTTAACGGTAAAAGGCTAATTAAAGCTAAATCAGGAGCCATATTGAATTATATACCTACTTTATGCAGAGACTAGACCGGGAACAGGACTTACACGTACCCTACGTGTAAGTCCTGTTCCCGGATCTTCATCATTAAATATAGCCTTCCTCTATATATAATATCTATCTAACAGTGAATTTTTTTTTAAATTGGACCATTCGTTCCTGAGATTAAATCTTTCAAGCTAACAAACTCATAGCTTTATATATTAGTACAGATAACGTTAAATATATTCAATAAAGCTGCCATTGCAGATTTATTGTTTAAATTTGCTCCTTATATATATGAATATTATAAATAAGACATTATCTAATCGTATTCTCTGGTAAATGTGAGTCCTAAGGACACGTTCCAGCTATGTCGCGACCACAAATTATCGTGTGGTTTAAAGAGTGGTGGCTTGTGTATTTAAATGAGGTGGTCACTTATAGAACAACACGATTTAATGTAGTCCATGACTTTTGTAGTGACGACAGATTGTTAAGATATTCTTGAATAGGTATATAATGGGAACCAATTCTTCGCTAATATGTATCTTTGTTATTATTTATTTAATTTTAAGTATTGTTATTAATCTATTAATAATTGTAATTACCGAATAATTGTGATGTTAAAATACGAAATGAATGTGATATGCCTGGCATTTAAGAAAAATAAATATGTTTTTTTACCAAGTGTTATGTTTATATTACAATATATTTATTCATTAGTATTAACTTCTACTGGGGACATTATTTGTGTGTAGTCTTCAATAGAGAATCGCTTGCACCAGCCGATATAAACTATTCACAGAGTCGCACAGGGTCGGAGGGTGACCTCTGGGGGTTTATTTGGTAATTTTTATTCATTGCCTTTATATCGGTGAAGTTGCTTCCGCTGTACTGGTACACCTGAAATTCGCAATGTGACCAAAGAGGCGTGCTGAAAAAGTACTTCGGCTGACAGTGTCCCTTTCTTAGAAAGAGATAAAAAGAGATAAACTGCCATGTTTAAACTGACCTATTATATTAACGGCAAGTCCGTATTTATTATCTTTGGTGGAGAAGTAAATAAACTTATTTGTAGTAATTAATTTAATAATTTTGATATCTCGTGTTCACCCTAGTATCAAAGTGCTCGTTGTCAAAGGACGGTCGAGACCACGTCGTCTTCGACACGATAAGCATACCTAGCTCAAATTGCGTTTGCTGTTGTAGGTACCTACTGAGTGCAAATGAGTTTCAAAATTTATTAAATTTTTGTCTATAGTAAGTAACAAGTAACAGCAACCAAATTAGTCCGGATTGCATGCATGTTATGCTAACGGGGCTGCAGGACAAGATGGGGACCCACTTTAGCAGGATAGCATCAGAGCCAGTCGTTGAAATAATTCGTACGAGTTATGGGAGTACCGTGACAGTGCGGTGCGGTAGTGGACGCACACTCGGTAGACTACATATTTAACAAGTTTCTCAATATTGTATAGAAAATCCGCGAACCGGCTTCTGCCAAACGGCGCGGAGGATAACACACAGTTCCTCGCGGGTTTTTAATGCGTAACGTGATCAAATGTGAAGTAAAGTAGTTGCTGGTCGCAGGGCCGTCTTACAATGCCAGTCGGTGAATAGCCTTTACGACTCCACAACACTTTTAAAAAATCGGCGCAATAACAAAGGTGAAGCGTCGCGACGCGGACGTTCCGAACCATAACTCAAGTATTTATAATATAATGTATTCTTCTTAGCGATGGGCAACTCGAGTTATCTAACTCGAGTAATTCGGGTCAGACCGTAAGTGAGTCAGCCCGAGTTAATATATCTGCAACCCGGGTTGACTCGAAGAGCGCGCGCGGCAAGCGGTGCGGGGTGGGTTGGCGGCCCGCGGCCAACCGCCAAGCCCGCGAGTCGGTTTCTTAGCTGACGGTTATGACAGGAACTGATGAGAGAGTTTTAACATAGAAGATTAGGGGAACAGAGGGTAATGGGAGCCAGAGGGTAACGGGAGCGGTGCGCCTAGAGACAAAACTACAGCTCGTATTTACTCCGTTGCCACTCGGGCCCCTTCGGCAAGCTGCGATTGAGTTTACCCGCGGCGCTCGACTCGCCAGTGCCCTCTGTGCCAGTGCCACGTGTTATGTAACCCCGGACGCTTGTAAATTTTTTAGTCCGCGCGTATAAAAAATACGAAATTTCATCGGCCAGGTATGTATGAAGTTATACGTTTGTTACAATGAAACCTTTTTTATTTTATAGCTAATGTTATCAATTTTGAGTATCTGTGCTTATAATTTCGTTACAAGCTAGATTCAGTATATCATTTTATTTTATTCCAAGATGGTGGTAGTCGGGTAATCAGAGCTCAATCAGGGCTCTGATTAACAGTAGGAAACAGTATTTGAAAAGAAGGAGAAGCAAAGTTTAGAGAGAAAAAAAAACTTAAATTATTACAAAGAAAAAAGGAAAAACCAGCAACGAAAATAGAAAAGGTTCCGCCGAAAAAAGAAAAACACGCAAGAAGGCAACTAACAAAAAAGAAAGAGTAAAAAATAATTTTTTTTGAGGATGAAACTGACACATCTGATATGAAGACGCAGACGTTGAGAATCTTTGCGACGATGAGTCTGAATATTCAGAAGAAGAGACATTGCGTGCTATTTGCTGTGACACAGGAAAAAATAATGAAATGTGGTCCCGTTGTAGAAGTTGCAGGAAATTGGCACATAAACAATGTTCTGGTGCTGAGAGCCCGGTTGATTATATTTGCGTTTTTTGCTTAGATCCTTAAAGTTAATTGTGCAATGGTTGTTAATTGTTATGTTTATATTAAAATTAATATGAATAAGTGAGATTTCAGACTGATATAGAACTCTTTGAGGCTGATTTAATAATGAAGTAGCTCCCATTACACATATGCGAATTTATAGGCTCTCATTTCCCGCAAAGTCGGGTAATGAGAGCGATTCTGTTTTTTTCTTTAAAGTTTATTTGTGGCTATATGCCTAATTATATAACGTTAACGCTGTCATCAAATGATAGTCAAATGAGTAAGGATTTAGTTTCTAATAAAAAGTTCCTAAAGTATCCATAAATTTGCCTGTTATTGAACTTTTTCCTTAGTAGGCTCCAATTTCCCCCGTCTCCCCTATTTGTTTTGTTTACCTTTTTGTTATTATTACTTCGTTCGTTATTTATTGTTTTGTTACGGTTTTATTCGTTTAAGTGTTGTTTGTCTGTTTAATAAGTTTAGAATGGCTCCGGGAAATAAAAAGTGTTGCGTGGGAGTTTTTTTCGAAAATAGACGATAATACCAAAGTAGTATGCAATTTATGCTCCTGTCAATACAAATTTAGTGGAAATACCACTACTTTAGTGAACCACATAAAAAAGAAACACTTAATTCAATACAGTGAAACCGTTGGCGTTGGCGCAAATTTACCCAGAAACGAATGTGCAAGTAGTGAGCGTGAGTTGTCAAGAATTGACTTGCCAATGCTAAGTGTGTCCGGTGTTTGTGTGTCGGAGAATCGGGACGAGAATAATACCGTTGGCGGTTCTGTTCCTGAGCCTGCTCAGCCTCCACCAAAGCGGGCGCGACAGATGCGCTTAAATGCTCCATACAAAATTAATCAAAAAGCTGGTGATGAAGCCTTACTAGATCTCTTTACAATCGACATGCAACCCCTTCAAATTGTAGAAAACGAAGGCAAAAGCTGTAAACAGCTTATTCAAAAAAATTGAATCCGGATTATATATTGCCATCCAGAAAAAAATTAACACAAATGCAGAAGAAAAATACAACATTTGCAGTTCGGAAGTAAAAAAAAAACTAGAAGATGTAGAGTATATTGCTCTAACAACAGATATTTGGAGTTCAGACAGCCAAAAAAGCTATATTAGTATTACTGCTCACTTAATACAAAATTCAAAATTAAAATCGCTTGTTATATCAACATCTGAACTTGCCGACCAGCATACGTCGTTAAATATAGCAAACCCTTTGCGCGCAATTTTAAACGAATGGAACATTTTTGAAAAAATTGTTACCATTGTGACCGACAATGCCTCAAGTATGAAAAAAGCTGTTAAAGATTTTTTATAAATAAAATAAATCATTTCTGTGTTGCGCACACTATAAATTTAGCAGTCAAAGACTGCATTCAAGCAGAAAGTGACGCATACCCACATTTGAAAAATGGCGCTGTTATAAACGCAATTTCAAAAAGTCGCGCCATAGTTACGCATTTCAAGCAGAGCACAAAATCCTCAAATACACTTAGAGAAATGCAAACACAAATGAATTTAGATATTGTGCGGGACAATATAAACAGTTAAAGTGTGCTACGATGATGAATAATAAGATAAAGACGAAAATAGTGTTTTATAAAATTGTTATAAGTTGTACATAGGAATTTATAACTCGTGTCATAACTTTAGTCGTACCGATTGTTTTGTTTTACTTACTTTATTGATTGTTTGATAGTTAGTTTATAGTTTTAAATGTAAATTTAAATTATTTTGTAAAGGAAACACCATGGGAGATAAGGTGAAATTATCTTAAATCGAGCCTTTTTTTTTTTTTTTTTTTTTTTGTTGTCCGGGAGGAAATGCATTGACGCATTCCCACCACCGCTGCAGCGTATTCGCGCGCTGGCGGTGGGATATGTGGGACTCGACCTCTCCATAGCGTGGTATGCTTAGGTCATACCACGAGGAGAGGACCCTACACCACTAAAACCTCCCGGACACTCCTTCGATCCGCCGTTGGCGGGGGTCGGGTACACATGAGCAATCCGGCCCCCCGACGGCATCTTAAATCGAGCCTAGGTCTACTTTACGGTAAAGATTCGACCTAGGATAGTAAAATCACCTTGTCTCCTATTGGTAGTAATTCCGGCTCTTTGATTGGTCAATCAATCAGAGCTAATTAGGATTTACCTAATGACTTGTATAAAACAGGGATGTTCCGAACAATCCGAACCGATCGACACAGGATTCGCCGCGCCGTCGACACAACAACACCAGTCTACGCTCGGACCGCACCTCTGCCGCCTACCGGCGGAAACTGGAAGTTCCCCGACAACCCGCCACAACAGTGCCGGGAGCGTCGGGTAACGGTCGCGTGACGCGCGCCCCCCCGAATCCCGCGGGCTGAAGAGCCCCGCCCCCCTGCGCACCTCACCGCGTTGCTTCGGCCCCCCGGAAAGCGGGGCACACTGCTGTACCGACCTCCGGACTGCCACCAGCGGCAAGCCCCGGAGGTTCGGTGCAGTGGGTGCTCTGTAGCCGGGGCACTCCCCGAGGCACGCGCTGCGCACCCTCCCCCCCCAAGGGGAAGAAACCCGGCCTGATGTCGGGGCAACCGCCCCCATCAGCCGCGCGTCGGGCCACCCGGCCCCAAC
This sequence comes from Nycteola revayana, assembly GCA_947037095.2. Taxonomy (NCBI): domain Eukaryota; kingdom Metazoa; phylum Arthropoda; class Insecta; order Lepidoptera; family Nolidae; genus Nycteola; species Nycteola revayana. The sequence continues at coordinate 13,439,119 of OX344846.2, read as the reverse complement.
CTCCGCCTACGTCCGGCGTGAGACTACGGGTGTTCTCCCGGTCGACGCCGGCCGCCGTTAGATCCATGATGGACCGAGCGGTGGCCGCCGATCGGGCGACCCACCGGACCACGCCGCCCGAGTCGCCCTTGCCGGAGTCGCCGGCATCACCACCAGGAGCGGGGGAGGGCCACTCTGCGACCCTCCCCCACCCGCAGCCGCCCCCCCGGGCCCATCCGGGACCCAGCGAACCGCCCCGGCCCGGCCATACTGGCCGGACTGGACGGATATCCTGCCGCCCGCGCCAACACCGCGTGAACTGCCCACCCTCCCCCTGACCCCCGTGCCGCAGAGCAAGGCGGCCGTCAAGAGGGAGCCACCGGCGACGAAGCCAGCCCCGCCTGCGCCACTCCCACAGAGGGTGCCTAAGGCGAGGGCGGCTAAGCCGCCGCCTACCCGCAACACGACGCCGCCGAAGCAAAAACCGCCCACATTCCTCCTGACCCCCGTGCCGCAGAGCAGGGCGGCCTCCAAGAGGGAGCGCCCACCTGCGACTCGGCAGCCACCCCCGCCTGCGCCACCACTACAACAGAGGGCGCCCAAGGCGAGGATGACACAGTCACCATCCCGCTTCCCCGCGCCACCAACATCCGTCGCGCCGGGAAGATTCCCCTCGCCGCCGCAGCCATTCAAGCGGGTCGACCTGGAGAGGACGCCTCCGTTCGTCCTCACCGGTCCCCGAAACCCGGAAGGGTCCCCCATGGAGGAGGGCCCCTCATACGCCACCAAGGCGGCATCGCCGCGCACATCGCCGCGCCCCTCGCCGCGTGCATCGCCACCGGCCTCGCTACGCCTTGACGCCGTCCCCGCTGCTACCGCTGTACCCGTGTACATGTACCGCTACATCCAGCGGTACATGTACACGCTGGACCAAGCGGAGACCCCTTGGTTCTCATACACCCTTCCCGACGAGCGGAGTTTGAAGGTGGCCATCCGAGGGCTGCCTGTCGACACCCAGCCGGAGGAGATTGAGCGCGAGTTGATTGAGCTCGGCTTTAAGCCTGAGCTTGTCCGAGCAATTCGCGCTCGTCAAGGACGCCCCGGCTGTATATTCTTCGCACAGCTGGCGAGGACGGCAAACCTCATGCCGGGCATATACGAAGTCACCGAGCTTCTGTGTATGCCCGGGGTGAAAATCGAGGCGTGGCGCGGGAAAAAGGGCCCCGCGCAGTGCCACCGCTGCCAACAGTTCCGGCACTTGTCGCACCACTGCCACAGGCCGATTGCTTGTGTGCGGTGTGACTGTACGCGCCCCCGGGAGGAGCCGCCGACGTGCGCCAACTGTGGTGGGCCGCACACGGCCAACAACGCCCAGTGCCCGGTCTTCCGGCGAGAAATTCGCAATAGGAAGGCCGGGACCGTCGTCAGGACCACCACAGGCGTTAAGCCTGTAGCCCACCGTCAGGTTGAGGAGGGGAACGCCTCGACCTCCCTGATGGCTGCCGCCAACGCCCCAGGGGGGCGTACGACAAAAAGGAAACGCCAGCGGAAGCGCAAGGCGAAGGCCCAAGCGCAGAAGCCCATAAAGCCGTCGACTGCTGTGGTCGCCGCCCCATCGGAGGGGACGAAGGCGAAGCAGCATCCGGCCCATGACCCCAGGATGACCAGCGTTATTGGTACCCTCCAGAAGGTACTGATCGCGCTCCAGGAGCAGCGGGACCCAACCCAGCTGATCCTGCAGTGCCTCCTCGAGGCGTACCAATAGCGCGGAGAAGTCTCCTGCGCCCCCAGATTTGACAACCGCTCCCTTCACCTGTCGGCTGACGGTCGCCCCCAGGGACATTTCCCTGGCGGGCTCGACCTCGCCCGCACTGAAGGGAGCGAAGTATACCGGACCTGACGCAAGCGCCGCTAGCAAGTTGGTCGCCCCTTCGGACTCGTCTGTAGGGGCTTGAACTCGCTAGCGGCGCCAACAAGGACTAGGACGACCATGAGGGCCCTCGGGCCCCCACCCAAGGACCCACCTGTCTTCACAGGTGGCGAGCGCTACCACTGAAGAGGCCTCTGGCCTGACCAGTTTCCCCGGAGCTCACCAGAGTCTCCGCGGAAGACCTACGTCGTCGTCGATCGACACAGACGGCGGGCATCCCTACAAATGTAAGAAACTGTAGAAAGAAATAAATAGAAGAAACCCTCTCAAGAAGTTGTTTTTATTTTCCACGAAGAACAAACCGCAAATAGTGAATGTGGTCACACACATTAAATGGTCCTTTGAAGCCGGATAATTCTTCGTGAACAACATGCCAGTCACACGCTCGGAAGGAAAAGGGCGTAAGCAGCGAGTGGAGCCGCGGTCGGGATCAGAAGAAACTACTAGCGCCGAGACGTCCTCCGGTACTACCGCTACGGGAGGTACCACGACGACGGAGGACACAGCTACCTCCGTGGAGTCCTCCATCGCAACCACAGCCACAGCTCGCCGCGCCGCAACGGCCGCCGCGCCGGCCGCCGCGCCGACCGCCGCCGCCGCCGCCGCCGCTGCGGCCACCCATCTTTCCGAGACGCCCAGCTTCATCGCCTCGTCTGTAACCGCGTCCGCTGCGCCGACTGTACCGGTGGACGCGGTTATGAAACCGCCCGCCTCGCCGCTGTCAAAAACATCGGAGCATCCGTAGTGAAGAAAATAGTGCAAGGTCCGCCGCTGCCGAGCGGACCTCTAGACCCTCACCCTCCGAACAAGAGGGGGGGAGGGGGGATGTCTACAAAATCGAAATCGCATAGAATAGCGAAAGCTAAAGAAGAATTATTAAAATTACAGGTGGAGCTTGCCACTGTACGCCTCGCCGCCCTGGAAACTGAAGACACCGATGAAGATGATGATGTTGCAGTTTATTCGAAAAATGAAGAAACAAACAAGAGGGTGGACACCTGGCTGAACAGCCAAACCGATAGACCGGCTCCCGCTAACCGACCGATGGAACAGGCAGGAGATAGAATAGAAAATAGAAGTCCACCAACTAAGTTTGTAGAAGAACATCATCAACAGCATCAGCGACCGGCGGGAGAGCGACAGGACTACTCTGCACTGGCTGAAGCCATAGTACGAGCTGTCAACACAGGAAAGCGACCAAGTGTTATAGAACTACCATTCTTCAATGGGTCACATCAAGAGTGGCTACCTTTCCGCGCCGCATACTACGAAACAGAAGATACGTTCACGGCTATAGAAAACACCAATCGACTGAGAAGAAATCTGAAAGGGAAGGCGAGGGAAGCAGTCGAGGGTCTTGTCATCACCAACACACATCCAGCAGACATCATGAAGACCCTAGAGTCGCGGTTTGGAAGACCAGAGTCGATCGCCATGATGGAGATGGAGGCGCTACGATCACTACCTCGCCTCACAGAGTCGCCGCGCGACATTTGTATATTCTCCACCAAGGTCTCCAAAATGGTGGCCACACTGAAAACCCTCAGCTGCATCAACTACCTCTACAACCCGGAAGCTACAAAAACAGTGGTAGATAAACTCACACCAACCTTACGTTACAGATTCTACGACTTCTCAGCGACGCAGCCGAGAGAGGATCCGGACCTTTTCTCCAAGTTCTTCAGAAGAGAAGCGGACCGTATGCGCTACCCGAGCCGGTGGCAGCATACGCACCAGCCACAACCGTACAGAGGAGGACCCAGAAGATTAACAACGTTATTGAGAAACCGTATACACCGAGGTGTCCAGTATGTGAAGAACTGGGACACATAGCGATAGACTGTGAACAGTTTAAGAAGAAAAATTAAAACGCCAGATGGGACATAGCTAAATCGAAACAGTTATGCTTCATTTGCCTTCGCTTCAGGAGTAAGGCTCACAACTGCCGAGCCAAGCCGTGCGGTGTCGACGACTGCAAAAACACACACCATAGGATGCTGCACTACAGGGAAATAGAAAAGGCAGAAGAGAAGGAAGCACCAGAAGTAATCAACTCCACCTGGACAATCGAGAAGAAACAATCGTACCTGAAAATCCTTCCTATAAGTGTGGAGGGGCCTCGGAGAGCAGTCGACACCTACGCGTTGATGGACGACGGGTCAACCGTGACATTGATAGACAGCGACCTCGTTGACAAGATAGGAGCGATGGGACCGCTAGACCCACTGAAAATATAAACCATCAACGATATGAAGACATCAGAGTCGACATCGAGAGGAGTCGCAGTAAAGCTGAGGGGACTTACCGGTCAACAGAAGCAAATACAAGCACGAACAGTTAAGAGCCTCCACGTGGCGTCGCAGCGGGTTCCTAAGGAGCTAGCGGAACAGTGCGGCCACCTGGCGGACATCAGTCGTCACCTCACCTACGCGGACGCCAAGCCTCAACTACGCATCGGTCAAGACAACTGGCATCTCCTGCTCGCTACAGAAGTGAGAAGAGGAAGCAGAAGTCAACCGGTATAATCACTAACACCTCTCGCATGTAGTACCCCATGGCAGCCAGACACGGAGCTTCGGAAGAAACATCGCCTTCGTGTCCCACGTAGTCGACCGACCGGAAGACGACCTAGAGAAGCTAGTCAAACAGTATTTCGAAGCGGACGCCTTGTGTATCAATCCCAAGAGGCCGAACACAGATCCCGAGGAACGAGCGCTACGCATCCTACAGAAGACTACAGTTAAAACAGAAGAGGGGACATACCGGACAGGGCTTCTATGGCGAAAAGAAGAAATATCGTTCCCCGACAACTATGAAAATTCATTAAGAAGGCTCTACAGCATAGAGAAGAAAATCGACCGTAGTCCGGAGCTGAAAAGAAAATATAGTGAACAGATGGAAGCTCTCATCACCAAGGGGTACGCGGAGCCAGCTCCAACACAGAAGACTACTAATAAAACGTGGTATTTACCACATTTCGCAGTGATCAACCCCATGAAACCGGACAAGCTAAGGGTAGTTCACGACGCCGCAGCCAAGACCAAGGGGGTCGCCCTCAATGACATGTTGCTGAAGGGACCGGACCTACTACAGTCGCTACCAGGAGTCGTCATGAGGTTCCGACAGCACCGAGTGGCAGTCACCGCCGACATCAAAGAAATGTTCATGCAAGTCAAGCTGCGAACAGAAGACAGAGACGCACTACGTTACCTGTGGAGAGGTGACAGAAGAGATCAACAGCCTCCGGAAGAGTACAGAATGACATCACTAATCTTCGGGGCATCGAGTTCACCATCCACGGCAATATATGTGAAGAACCTGAACGCTGAAACGTATGCGAAGACCAACCCAGAAGCAGCAGAAGCTATAGTAAAGAAACATTACGTCGACGACTACCTGGACAGCTTTAGAACAATAGAAGACGCGATACGGATCACTAAAGAGGTCCGAGAAGTACATAGTAAAGCTCGCTTCGAACTGAAACAATGGAAGTCTAACTCGCAAGCCCTTCTGAAAACCCTAGGAGAAGACGGTCAAACAGAAGACTTGGAGCTACATAGACACGAAGAGAAGATGGAGAGAGTACTAGGTGTCATATGGAAGACCAACTCCGACGAGTTTACGTTCAACCTCAACATGACACGAATACCTACAGCGCTTGTGGAAGGAAAGAAGCCTACGAAACGCGAAGCTCTCCGCATAGTAATGTCACTATTCGACCCGCTTGGCTTCGCATCACCGGTCACAATCAAAGCGAAACAACTACTCCAGGAAGTATGGCGCAGAGGAACATCGTGGGACGATGAAATCGATGAAGACCTGGCGGAGCAGTGGCAGATCTGGATGGCTCACCTGAGAAATCTCAAGAACACAACTATACCAAGATGTTACGTGAGCTACAGCGACGCCGTATCGTTACAACTTCACGTCCTCACCGATGCCAGCGAGTCGGCGTACTCTGCGGTACTATACTGGAGGACAGTAGCACCGAGTGGAGAGGTCAGCTTATCATTCATCATGGCCAAGGCGAAAGTAGCACCGCTCAAGTTGACTTCGATACCACGGTTGGAATTACAAGCAGCGGTCATGGGCACGAGGCTCGCAGAAGCAGTCACAGAAGAACACGAGAGAAAACCGGACAGCAAAACCTTCTGGACCGACAGTAGAACAGTACTCACATGGATAAGGACGGGTTCGCGTTCGTACAAACCCTACGTGGCTCATCGACTAGCGGCGATCGAAGAAAGTTCCAAGGTCAACGAATGGCGATGGGTACCTACGAAGCTGAACGTGGTGGACGACGCTACGAGAGATACCCCACCTACCTTCGACAAAGAACACCGATGGTACAAGGGACCCGACTTCCTATACGAACCCGAAGACACCTGGCCGTCCGAAGCACCATCACCTGTAAAAGAAGAGACCTCAGGTGAAGAAAAGGTACACCACGTGAGCGAGAAACGAAGACCGAAGCTATCAGAAGCCTTACCTGATCCATCGAGATTCTCAAACTCGAACCGACTTCGTTACTCCACAGCGCGTGTACTTCAATTCATTCGACTATGTACACCTCAAGAACAAAGTGTACACTACAGAAGAACGAAAAAGAATAAAGAAAATGATCCGAGCTGGAACTATAAAAAAGAAAACACAGCGAACAGAAAGAAAATAGTACAGAAAACACTACAGTTAACAGAACGAAAGTTTCTTCCGGTTACCGCGGAAGAATTAAAAATAGCGGAAGAATTACTAATACGGTCAAAGGAAGATTCCTTCGCAGACGACATCGAGGTGTTGAAACTACAGAAGCAAATACCTAAAGAAAGTCGCCTACGTCAGCTGAACGTCGAGTACGTCGACAACGCCGTGCGCATAAGAAGTAGGATCGGAGCAGTACGGGACATCACGGAAGCTGTGAAGAAACCCATGGTGATCGACGGCGACCACCCGACAGTGAGACTGTGGATGCAGTCTATACATCGACAACTACATCACGCCGGAGTGGAAGCTACTATCAACGAGTGTAGACAGCAATACTGGGTATTGCGTCTACGCCCTACCGCTAGATCACTACTACGGAGGTGCCTGTACTTCAGAATGAAGACACAACAGCCACCGCACCCGACGACCGGAGACCTGCCTGGATGTCGCCTAGCACACCACAGCAGGCCTTTCACCTACACCGGGGTCGACTACTTCGGCCCGCTCTCCGTAACTGTCGGGAGAGCTCGACAGAAGAGATACGTGGCGCTCTTCACGTGTCTCACTACGCGGGCTGTACACCTAGAAATCGCCGGTTCACTCAGTACCTACTGATTCCGCTGTAATGGCACTTCGCAGGATGTTCGCTCGCCGAGGGTGCCCTACCGAGATCTGGTCGGACAACGGCACCAACCTGAGGGCTGCAGACAAGGAGCTGCGGCGCTCCATCGACGAGGCGACGGCGGAGGAGGTTGCGAAGCGGACCATCCGCTGGCGCTACATCCCTCCCGGGGCTCCCTTCATGGGCGGAGCCTGGGAACGCATGGTGCGTTCCGTGAAGACAGCGCTCGCAGCCGCGCTGCACGAGCGCCACCCGACCGAGGAGGTGCTCACCACTCTGCTCACTGAAGCGGAGTACACCGTCAACAGTCGCCCGCTGACGCATGTCTCCGTCAGCGAGGAGGATCCCGAGGCCCTGACTCCCAACCACTTCCTGTTGGGAGGCTCCGGACGCGTGCAACAGCCCGGCACATTCACAGAAGAGGACGCCATCTCCCGATCCAGCTGGCGAGCCGCACAGAGGCTCGCCGACATCTTCTGGGCGCGCTGGGTGAAGGAGTACCTTCCCGAGCTTCAACACCGGCGGGAGCCACACGGTCGAGGCGCGGCGGTGCAGATCGACGACCTCGTACAGATAGTCGACCCCAATCTACCGCGCAACGTGTGGATCCGTGGCCGAGTCATCGCTACATACCCCGGCCCAGACAACGTGGTACGTGCCGTGGACGTGCGGACCAAGGGAGGAGTGCTACGTCGGCCAGTGAGGAAGCTGGTGGTCCTGCCTCTATCTACAGACATCGAGCCCGCACCGAGAGAAGATGCGACACGGTCGCACGGCGGGAGTGATGTGCGGGACAATATAAACAGTTAAAGTGTGCTACGATAGTCAATAGACAGACACTTAGCTTTATAAAAGTGTAAAACTTTGTGTTCGATTTCCTAATAGTTGTTGTTAATCCTTAAGTGTATTTTTGGTGTTAATTGATTCGTTAGTAGCTATAGTATTGAATGAAACTCTTAAAAGTAATGTATATAATGATAAATAATAAGATAAAGACGAAAATAGTGTTTTATAAAATTGTTATAAGTTGTACATAGGAATTTATAACTCGCGTCATAACTACCGATCCGATTTAGTACCGATTGTTTTGTTTGCTATATATATACTTTATTGATTGTTTGATAGTTAGTTTATAGTTTTTAAATGTAAATTTAAATTATTTTGTAAAGGAAACACCATGGGAGATAAGGTGAAATTATCTTAAATCGAGCCTAGGTCTACTTTACGGTAAAGATTCGACCTAGGATAGTAAAATCACCTTGTCTCCTATTGGTAGTAATTCCGGCTCTCTGATTGGTCAACCAATCAGAGCTAATTAGGATTTACCTAATGACATGTATAAAAGAGGGATGTTCCGAACCGATCGACACACGCAAGGCGAAGGCCCAAGCGCAGAAGCCCACAAAGCCGTCGACTGCTGTGGTCGCCGCCCCATCGGAGGGGACGAAGGCGAAGCAGCAGCCGGCTCGAGACCCCAGGATGACCAGCGTTATTGGTACCCTCCAGAAGGTGCTGATCGCGCTCCAGGAGCAGCGGGACCCCACCCAGCTGATCCTGCAGTGCCTCCTCGAGGCGTACCAATAGCGCGGAGAGGTCTCCTGCGCCCCCTGACTTGACTACCGCTCCCTTCACCTGTCGGCTGACGGTCGCCCCCGGGGACATTTCCCCGGCGAGCTCGACCTCGCCACACACTGAAGGGGGAGGAACACCGGACTTGACACGAGCGCCGCTAGCATGTTGGTCGCCCCTTCGGACTCGTCTGTAGGGGCTTGACCTCCCTAGCGGCGCCAACAAGATAAAGGACTAGACCACGAGGGCCCTCAGGCCCACCCCCAATGACCCACCTGCCGTCACAGGTGGCGCTTGACACCACTGCAGAGGCCTCTGGCCTGACCAGTTTCCCCGGAGCTCACCAGTCTCCGCGGAAGACCTACGTCGCCGATCGACACAGACGGCGGGCATCCCTACAAATGTAAGAAAGAAACTGGAGCAAGAAATAAATAGAAGAAACCCTCTCAAGAAGTTGTTTTTATTTTCCACGAAGAACAAATCGTAAATAGTGAATGTGATCACACACAGATATAGTAGCGAAACTAAAACAAGACGTTCAAACGAGGTGGAACTCAAGTTTTTACATGTTGCAGAGATTGCTAAGAACCAAAGTTCCCCTATTTGCAACATTACCTCTGCTTACGTCACCTCCGCCAAGCTTGAATGCAGAGGACTGGTTGATAATAGAAGACTGTGTTGCTCTTTTACAGCCAATGGAAAAAGTCACGTCCGTGTTATCTGGCGAATCGTATCCGACGCTATCGTGTATTATTCCAATAGTCAGAGGACTACAAAGTTCGGTTCACAATAAGTCTCCAAAAACCGAAGCTGGAAGTCATGTTCAGCGGTCGCTGTTGGAAGTCATTGATAGAAGATTAAGTGTCTATGAGTCCAACAGAACAACAGCAAAGGCCACCTTATTGGATCCACGCTTTAACAAAAAAGGTTTTGGTGTAGAGAGCAATGCCGAAAATGCGGTTAAATTTGTCCTGGAGGAATTTGCTCAATACCTGGCTCAACACCAACCAGTTGAAGAAGAAAATCGGTTGCCGACTATATCTACGGCGCAAACTTCTACGAGTACAGATGATGAAATCTGGGATTTTTTTGACAAAAAACTAAGTGAAACTGTAGCACAACAAACACCAATATCGTCCGCTTCAATGGTTTTGAAACAATATTTAGATTTGCCTTACTTAGACAGAAAATCCGCTACAATTTTGGGAACAGCGAAAACATATTTTTCCAACCCTTTATCGAATAGCCTTTAAGTATTTGTGCATACCGGCTTCTTCTGTCCCATCAGAGCGACTTTTTTCTAAGGCTGGTTTGGTTACAAACCAAAGGAGGAACAGGTTTAAGCCAAAAAAATTAGACCAAATATTGTTCTTGAACTCGTACTGAGTCTTGAATATCTCAATTCATATTTTATCGCGGTCCTACTTCGTGATTGTGTACGCTGCGCCTTAATTAGTAAGATTTTTTTTTCTTAATATTATTTGTTTTTTGTTCTTTCATTTGTTCATAATATAATCTAAAACCTAGGTATGCGTTGTATTAAGTAATAAACATTTTAGAGTTGTTTTTATTTTAGTTACTTTTTGCAAATTTTATAAAAGTACGAACTTCCAATGTTGTTCTTACAAAGTATTGTTGAACTTTAGACTGAAATTCAGAAACAAGTGCCATTTATACATAGTTATTTTTATATAATTACTTAAAAATATTGTTAAATGTAAGACTGATATTTAGAAATAAGAGCCTTAATTACGTTCATTCATAGGTACACAAGATCTTTTTCAAAGTTGATTAGTTTGTATTACAACTAAGGTATTCATTCAGAAATAAGTGCTACCTATTACTGTGATTAGTTTTTTTTATAGGTGTTAATAGATAGATACGTGACTAAATACCAAACGGTACGGTGTGTAATTGGTGTTTAATTTAAGGAATAAAATACCATTAGATTTATTTTATTTTCTTATTATTTTCTAGGTAAAAATGTTACCATTCTTTTGGGCTACATAAGTAGTTCGCTTTGTGATTTGATGTTTGTAAACACATTTAATAATATTAAAAGTCTGATTTTTGAACGGGCTCAATTTTATTTGACTATCATTATCATTGACTCGACGCCACGCAGCCCGTCGGACCCGACCCAGTGAACCGTGAACGTAGCAAACTAGCAACCCGCGGAACGATGCACCGAGTTGAGCATGTACTGACTCGGATGGACGACCAGTGTTGCCAACTCGATATCTTAGGTAGGTGCTAAATGACATCTCAAATAGTGCTAGATTGATAAAAAAAATCAAAAACAGTGCTATTTTTTTAAACATGACAAAAAAGAAGATAAAATTGTTTAATTTTGGTTTAATATGATAATAATTGTTTGAATCAGCCAATAATTATAACAATTATTTCACACTACATCCAATCATCTTCACTTTTATCTGTCTCTTCTGCTGTTTCTGCTTCTCGTTGTACTGACGCTGAAGCCGCCGTGGAAGTAGAAGGTTGTTCGCTTTAGAACCTTTTCAATTTAAATGAGTACATATCTTTTTTGCCTATTTTTTTAAGAATATCTTGGGGAATTTCATATGTATGGCAGGTTTTATTAAAGCTTTTGAGCCCTGTTCCGAAATGAAGAAGTGAATTCAAAGTGTCCAAATTCGGCGTTAGAATGCGGCAATGATAGTAATATAAATGCCAATGAAACTAGTTCATTATAGGGATTTTCGTTGTTTGCATCTTTATATTCAGATACCTCTACCCAAAACTTCAATGTGTCAGTTACATTTTCCCATTTATTATTGCCTGGCCCGAGGAAAACGGTTTAAGTTTTTCTATGTGTTTTTTTGATTCCAAATGCCGCTTAATTTCAAATACTCTCGCATTAAATTCTGTTTTGCAAAATGCACACATTGCTTTCAAATTATTTCCAAACACAGGGCTAAGCCACTTTTTGTAATTTGGATTGTTCTCCCACTCTTTTCTGTAATTTTGAACATAACTCACTTTTTTTCTTAAAGGAATATCCATTTTTGTAGGTTTTATATTTTACTAATAGCGATAATTGACAAATTCACAACTAAAAACATTCGCTTCGCATTACTCAGTAAACTGACTAAGACAAAGAAGAGATTATCATATTAGTAAGAGAGAGAGAGAGACATACATATCAGTACCTACAGAATTCTTTTCGGGAATTGCCGGGAATTCCCCTTACATAGACTAGATAGATATGGGCGCGTTCGTTCGATTTAAAAACTGTAGTAAGTAGCGTTTTGTTACTACTCCTTGCGTGGCTGCGTTGTGTTACGGCTAGAAAGTGACTACCGAAAGTGCTAAGTTGGCAACACTGTGGACGACGCGGCGACGCGACCTACCTTAAGGCAGCCCGGGTCGAGTCAACTCGAGTTGCAGCCCGAGTTGGTTACCGGGTCAACTCGAGTTACTCGAGTTATCAAAAAGTCGACTCGGCCCATCGCTAAGGAGAATTTCTCCTTGTATTCTCACAATGGTGGGCGTTGAGACAAATTGAAAAAATAATTTATTTCTTTATAAACAGATATATTATTATTAAAAATATTTAATTGCTTTAGGAAAACTTTTGCAATATGTTCACAAGTTCGAACAAATAGTAGCTTTTCCGGAGAGGGAAATACCAATAGAATCGTACTTATTGCTTTATTTTGTGAGTTTCTATTGGACGATGTGTTTCTCTTAGTGAATCAAAGTATATTCTCAATCTCTAGGTCTAGCTAATGGCTATAATATGACAAAACCGTCACAATGGCAAGAAATTATATATAGTACTATATCAGTGAATTAAGAGTTATTACTAGTACTATTAATTTAATTATTACTCAGAAAAAAATAGTAATGAAGTTGGCAACATTGATAGCCGCTGTAACCATGGTTACCATTTTTGACAACAAAACAGCGAACATGATTGATTTTTATGTACGGTTAGCGTTGTTTTTTGTTAGCGAAATGTGAAGAAAATATACATAAAACATAAAACTTGAACATTGTCATCTCAATTTCTGATGGCAGAATTGCATATTCTTGGACAGCTGCAGTGTGCCTCCAGTTTTCGGGAAAAATCGTCTTTATTTTGCCGATATTCATTTCAAGCCGGTATATTGCAGTTTGTTATATAATAGTTTCTCCTTTGCTTTAACGCATAGAAAGAACATTTTTTGAAATTAGCAATCTTATAAGTTATCGAAGAAGTATGTAATTTAATCTTTCAAATCTGAGAAATGACATGACAATAGGAGCGACTTTCATTTACAGGTCCAAATTGGACAATAGTTTCTGGTTGTCCTGAGGGGCAGACAGTCTCCGCTAAGCGAAATTACGAACAAACTGCTGTGTGGTCCCAACCTCTTGATATCCATTACGTTACTAAAGGAATTCAAGGTACCATATTATATTCTGCTATGTTAAACTTAATTATAATGGTAAGTCCCGTCCCAGGCGGATTTATCCGCGGTTATATTAATCATTTTAAACTTAAATGTCTATCATATAATATAATCATTGGTGACAACCAGATGAAAATCTATTCAGTAATTCTTGAGTTTACCAAGATAAAGCAGCTGTGTTTTTTTATAAATATGTATGTAGTAAAATGGAACTATATAGACAAATAGACCACCCAAGCAAGACTAAGGTTTTATTTAGAAGTTATTCTAAGGGGGGTGTCCAAATTCTTGACCTAACATCTACTGTTTACACTAAAACTGGGGCTGGATAGAATACCAGTGCTGCCCCAATGATCTTTTATATTATTGATGTAGCTTTATGCTGAAGCCAGTGCCCATTTATGGTGCATATAATTGTAGTAGAAATCATCTTTTTTTTTCTTGTATCAATTTACCTTTAAATTTATGCATTTTTTTTCTTTACTGTGTGCCTTCAACCATTTTTGCATAATGTTGAATCATGTTTTGTATAAGTCAATCAAATGATAAATAGGTAGTTTTTCTGATTATTATATGACAAATGCTAAATCTGTGCATCTGTGGCATGTATTTGTAGACTAAAGTGGACAAAAAAATATTTTTTATTATATAAGTTGATTGACTGTTGCTGCAGCTGCCAGGATCCTCCAGTTGGTCATGTTATTCCTATCAGGGTAACATCCTTATAAAATGGACTTCATTGATGCAATATTTTGGGAATGATAATAGGAAGTGTTAGGTATATTACAAATAAATGCGATTGACCCTTGTGCTATGTGTTATTATAGTCCCAATAATTAGAAAACAATTGAAGTCAAATTATTTGATTTCACATCTTTAGGTTCATTAAATATTTCTTTAGAAAAATGGAATGTTGATGTATAAAGTTTTATCACCCCTGGCTTTGCAAACCAGAAGTTGCAATTGCTTACATCAATTTGCTCCAGAAACAGCACAAAAATAAGATTGGTAGGACAACATCTTGCATCTTGCAGTTTACTTACTAATAGGGAGGTCTACACCCATGGATTGCTTAGGCCATCAAGAATCATTTATCCAGCACTAAATAGTTCACATGTGGTTGTCACCTCTAATCAATTAAACTATTTACTTACATTAGTGTAAAGTTAAATAATAATTATATTAAGCTCCAATTTAATCAGTTATTTATTTTTATGTAGGTTGGCCAAAACTAATACTTCAAGTAAGTTGCTTAGATGCTATTGGGCGATCGTGGATAGTGGGTTATGGTTGTTGCAGTTTACCAGCAAGTCCAGGACCTCATGAAATCCAGGTGAACTGCTGGGTACCATCACCCATGACATTAGCAAACAGAATTCGTCAGTATTTTCTTGGTGGATCTCATCAACTTGCCCAAAATGATATAGTGAATGTTGGTTTGAACAGGTATAATTATTCTTTACAGTACAAAATATTAGTGTTTCACTTTTTTTATAGAGGAAAATTATTACTTATGTATGCACTTGCAGCTGAGTGGTGAGAACTGTGGCTTCTGACATAGGACTTGTGGGTTCGACTTGTTGGTTTATTATTTATAGGTTCCAAAAATATTTTTTAAAGTCTTGGTTTTTTTGTTTTTGTCAAATATGTTTTTATAAAGTACCCTGCTTATTCAAAAAAAAGTTTTTTTAAATTTAAAATAAAGAAAATTAATTTTATTTTTTACACATATTGTTTGTGCTTTTAAATAATTGAGTGTTTTATTTAACTTTTTCTTGCACTTCTTTTTTTAGGTACAAGTTAAACACACTTTCTAAAGGCACAATACAGTTGCAAGTTAATCTACTGTTAAGAAATTTTAGTCAGTTTGGAGTAGAATATAAGTAAAAGCCATGAGAGTTATTACGTACCTAGGATTTACAGTATTATCAATATTCATTCAATTCTGTGTAATGGATTTCATACAAGAAAAAATAAAAGCGAGTGGGAAACTCAGTATCACAAATCAAAGTCAAAAAGATACCCTCCATGATGTGCTGAAAAATATAAGCAGAAAACCTCATGCCTTATATTACAGAACAAATAGAGCATTAAGTAAGACTTCATTTAGCGATGCACTGTCACAGAATTATGATAACTTGACAATGTTGGTAGCACTAGAAACAACAACAGATTCTTCCACTACAATACTTGACATCATGTATGAGGAGAATGGCACAGAAACATCTACAACAGATATTATTTTTACCACCACAGAATTTGATAATGTTACGGAGATAACATTCTTTGAGATAAAGAATAAATCAATTCATGAAAATAATATTCCATTAAAGCCAAGGGGGATTTCCTCTAAGTATTGCGGTTGTAATTTATTAGTAAGTATTATAATAATATTATGAAATTATAGTTGTAATCAACTCATGCAACTCCAAGACCTCTGTTTTGTAAATAGCATTTATATAAATAGTTTGCAGTTCAAAATTTTTGCGATATATGTACTACGGCATCATTGTGGTTTTGAATTATTTGTAGCTAAACCACAATGAAAACCTTTTTTGTTCCATTGTATATAGATCATTGCCATTTTTTTCTGGATATGCTTAGAATGATTAATAATTATATATTTTTTACAGTACAAAGTTTGTGATATAAATTGTTGCTGTGATCCTGATTGTTCAAGTTCAGAACTACAAATATTTGAATGTGATGAAACTGGAATATTAACCGAAGCAAAGTACAATGATGGCTGTATTCCTTATTTAGGACATCGTGATTTTGGAGATTTCAACATGTTTGATAATTTCTTTTGTGTGGTTAAAACTAATTTGCCTTCTAAGCGAAGAATAACAAAGGTAAGTATGGCTAGCAGCATAAATCGTTTAAGGCTGATCCAACATTGACGCGAGTGCCGAGCTCTCGACCCCGTCATCAGTTACCCTGGTCGTTGTCTGCATGTAAAACATGCTCAGCCTAACTGACGACTATTTCAGATCTATGGAACCTATATGCATATTATCAGGAGAGCAAAATTGTATGCTATCTCCTTAATCCACTTTGCAACTGGATGGCCACTTAAATGATGGTGTAGGTACCTGCCTTATAATTAGTGGTGATTGATAATTACATAAATTCAACAAACTTATTTATTTTTTAACTCCACTGATAATTATTCATCATCAGCCCGTATAACGTCCACTGCTGGGCCTCCTTGCGGGGAGGGTATTTGCCATAGTCACCACTCTTGGCAGGCGGATTGGTGACCGCAGTATTATGTTGTACTACACATCGAAACGCTGCTGCCCGTTCCTTGATATACGATTATTATAGATGATGTTATAACAATCGGGACCAACGGCTTAACGTGCTTTATAATACTTATTTACTTTGAAATAGTTTGAAATGTTGCAGTACAATGAGGCAAAAAATATCCAATACTATCAATGGCGAAACTTGGACCAGCCACGAACAATTTACGAATTCAAGAAAACTTTATATAAACAGGGTGACCCTATTTGGTTACTTAAAAATGGAAGCATTTATTATTTAGGTAATTTTATTACATTAGGGGCCGTCCATTAATCACGAGATGTTTTTTAAGCATTTTTAGCCCCCCCTCCCCCTTGTTAAAGACTACCCCCCCACCCCCACCCAACATCACGTGTATTTTTAGTATCTACAAAAAATCTTAAATTTTTTAGAATATTATCTTAAATATCATTTTCCCGTTGCTTAGTTATAAAATGAAAAGTTTGATCACGTGGCCAATAAAGAAATGTGTGGCTGGACTTATAATTTCCCAAAAATAAATACACAAAAATCACGAAATATCATAAGGGGGGAGGGGGGCTCCCCCTTGTGATATTTCGTGATTTTTGTTAAACTCCTCCCCCCCTTTTCAAGCCTCACATGTTTAATGGACGGCCCCTTAAACAGGCGATTAACTAATTAATATTTCGTCAAATAATCACACAACTTATTATTTTTTTACAGATTTTCCGTTCCCGATACTTAATAACTACTGCAATGATAGAAAAGCCATTATATTTTTAAAGTCCGAAAAAACCAGATGTAATGTTGTACTGAAAGATCTAGAGATGTTTCATATTAATTCTTCTGAGTCGGCTGTGGTAATAAGTGCTACCGAAAATACTATGAATACATCTGTTGTGGTAAATACTTTTATTTTACTTTAAACATTATATTTACTTATTTTTCCAATGTTGTCTTTGTTCTTTCTTTCCACTAGGCTGTTTTCTCGGACCTTTGTATCGACAGTCTGTTACAAAATATTTAGATATTTTAGTAATATAAAGCGAAAGGAACTTAGGTAACAATTTTTTTACTATATTAATAACAAAGATTTTTGATTAGTGTTTATGTTTGTGGTACATTATACCCGTATATTATTTTATACTCGATTTGCTGCATGATCATGTAGTCGCGTTCTCTGGTGGACAGAAGTAATTTCTTAATCCTATTCTATTACATATAATAGAATAGGATTATATATCGTCGGTGATATTGCAATACGGCGTATGTGACGGTTGCTACTAAGGTGGGATTTCATATGTCAAAAAATATGTTTTATCTTTATCTTTTAGGGTAAAAATATAATTTGCTATATTTGATTTCAACCTTATAAGCTATTGTCACTTACGCGGTATTGCAATATCACCGACGATTTAAGAAATTATGACTTAGATTTTTAGGGGAGTTTAACTGCATTCGCATTAATTTATGAAGTAAAAACATTATCAATAATTCTATTTTATTTATTTTCAGAATTGTTCCAGTGTTCACTGTGTAAACTTTACAATTTTGGCATGTCAAAGTGGTACATGCCAAAATTACAGCAATGATGCACATGAAGCTTCATGCACAGAAACAAGTTGTTCAAATTTAGCATTGCAAGTGGATTATGAATTCCATTATTATAATTCGAGAATTGAAAATGCCACACTAAAATTACATCTTCAGAATGTTACTAACACATTGGGCTTGATGCCTCAAGAAATAAATGTAAATTTTATCATGGCTAATAGATCTATAGAGCAAGTGGTAGAACTTAGTGGAAATCCGGGTTATATAAGGAATCGACCTGTCATCGTTTCGTATGCCAATCAAAATTATACAGAATATTTCTACAATAATACTATAAGAAGCAAATTGTTATATCCAGAAAACAAACATGGCCTGTGTGCATCGACTAATACTTCCAGCAATATCGTTAAGTTTGGATTAAATAAGAGAACTCATTGCCTTTATATCCATCCACGTGTTTCCGTCACAAAACTAAATAGCAATTTATGTAAATCTGTTCAGAACCGCGTTAGCGAACTCTTGGGCTTGAATAGAAATATATCTATTTCTCCTTACGGAAATCCTTACAACATTAGCGATGCAGATTGGATATCCCTGAATATTGAAAAGGACAAAGTAAACATTGTTTATGGGAAATATAATGAAAACGTGTCAAAACTCTATTGTTATAATTTTATAAATCAAGTGACGATTGTTTTCGTTGTAGCTAGTGTTGATGAGAAGTCCTATGTAGGACAAAACAAGATATTATCCGCCAAATATGTAACGACACCAAAGAATATAAGTTTTAACGTTGAAGATATGACAACTGTAATTTCCGTGGACATTATTTTTGTGGATATAACGAAGCCAAGTCTTACTGAGTATGCTACAAGTCCACATTTGAATATACATTTGCCCAAAGACTTTTTTTTTCCCTTCCCTTCGAACAGTTGCTGTAACATACCTAATGCTATTGTTCTAACAATATACTTTTGTGTGATACTATTGTTAGCAAATAAAATAACTCTTAAATAATAGCTAATATTTTTATTTTATTTTGAAATAATTTAAATACTTTTGTTACTTCTATCACTTTAACTTGGCATCCCCTTCAAAGACTTAACCATCTTGAGTCTGTGATTGCCTGAAAATAAAACCCATTTTAGGTTCAGACATCGGGGTAGTTCACATACGAATTCGAGTAAGCGATAAAAGAGGCAAGAGAGTATTTAATAAAACATTTTGTTATAAAGGAAGGATTTTAATATAGCCGCATCAAGGAAACTAGGTCAACTATCATAGTACACATGACGTAAGGTGCTAGAGCTATATCGGTATTTACAATATTTTTACATCATTAATCTTCAAAGAATTATTTAACTCTATAAAATATAATGAAAAGCAAAAGAGACAGTAAATATGAACTGAAGCTGCTTTTACAGTGGTTGGGAGCAAAGTTGTGTCACCAACCTATGCGACGTAGGTGTAGACTTTGCGGTCATCGGGCGTGCGCGCCAAGTACTCGCGTTCGATCAGACCTTCTATACGCTTCTTGATCACCACGGGCGACGGGAGGAAACGGGCGCGCAGTTGTTCTGTTACTTCAGCCACTAACAGGGTGTGCTGTGGAAATCAATTATTTTAAAATGTATAGTTAATATAAAAAAATGTAAAAATGGCTTCAGCTAAATGTTTTTAGTACGTGCTTGCATATATCTTTGACTTACTTAGGGTATTACTATTTATATTATGTTACAGGCGAAATAATATCTAATTTTAACTTTATTTTTGTACTATGTTTATATTATGCTGGTTTTGTGTTTTTAAATAATGTAATATTTTAATAATGTTGTTACTTTAATATTTTCTAATTCTGCTGTTTTAAAAGTGTATGGTTTAGGTTTAGTTTAAGTTCTTAGCTGTCGCATTAGGGTAAACCCTGTAATGATAGTTTAAGGTGTATGAATAAATAAATAAATAAACTTTGAAACTTTATCTAAAAAAAGAAGTAGAAATTAAATTATATATACAAGGATATAGGTAGAAATAAATCAATTGTGGATATTTAATAATATTATTAGACATACCGCCATCTTCTTCCTGGCCTTCATAATGCGCACGATAGCCGCTTCAATTTCATGTTTACGGTCTTCATCCACTTTGTTTCGTGTTTCGCGGCGCTCTGGCTCAGATTCGCCTTTCGCAGCTACCGTTTGGATCTTAACTCTGTGGATGCAGTAAACATGTGAAGAATAAATAATATATTTATGATAATATTATTTGTATTTTTGTATGTATGTTTGATTCTTTCACCATTAGAATGCTACATTATACCTGAGTGAGTAATATAAGCTAATTATGAAGTTCCAACGGGAACGGGAGCTACGCGGATGAACCGCGCGCGGTAAGGTAGTCAAGTGTAACATTTCAATAAGTGTACTATAATAGTCATGGATTTTTAAGTACATTCAGTATTCAGATTAGTTATTTTTGCAAGAAAATGTAATATGTAAACCTTGCAACTCTCTAAATACAAATAAAAGCCTTACAGAATTCAAAAATAGAGCGAGGATATCATTGATTGTAAGCGGGTGTTATGTATGGCATGGCGTTTTTATAATGTAAATATTTTTTTTATTTTGACTCCGCGAATCTTGATTTCATCATTATTATCAAAAAGCTTGTAAAATATAGGTCACCAACTTCAATTTTTTGTTTATGGACTTTTATAATAAATACCTTAAGGCGGTGACCAAAAAGTAACTTAATTCCCCACACAAGAAACATTTTCCATTTTGTTTACTAAATTGTATTGATGTAAGTAATGGTTGGAAAATGACTGTTATACGCCGTCAGTTGCATACCTATGTAACTTAGAAGTGAAGGCATCATTAACGTAGAACTGGTGTGAGGGTTCGATCTCCTTAGTTTTGGGTTGCTTGATGAGTACCCTCTGAGTCGGTTTGCCCATCGCTAGCGACTGTAGGGCGCGAACGAGATCCTTCTCCGGTACATCAGTCTCGTTGAGTATTTCCTTAACAAAACAATGTTAATGTTTATAACAATTATTGCTATGTACGATACATATCTCTAACTCTCCCAAACATTTGAAAGAATTGTATGTGTACGTTCATTGAGATATGCAATCCATCTAATAAGCTTTCTATGAAATTTTACTTATTGCTGAAATGAATGAATTGCTTTTATATCATTTATTTATTTACTAAGCTAATACAGTTTTGTATTAGGTCTTTACCTATGAAATTGCCGTTCTGCAGTACTGGCCATTTCAAATCAAAATAATTTTTGTTTGGCTAAGAATTCTAATTTCAAATTAATTTTATTTTAAAAACATGGATGTTTTTTTTTCAAAAGTAGTCATTTATTTATTGATTAGTGTTACATTTTCATCGCATTTCAATCTTTTTCGTCATCATGGATACGTTAAAAATTCAAGTAATAATTATGGAATATGAGTACCGTCGTGGCAGCAACGCGGCACAAGCGGCACGCAACATCAACGACGTTTACGGAGCTAACACTACAAACCAACGCACCACCTGTTATTGGTTTGCTCGCTTCCATTCTGGAAATTTCGACCTGAAAAATGATCCTCTCGGTCGTCCGAAGACTTTGGTCGACAATGTCGAATTAAAGGCGATTGTGGAAGCTGATGATACACAATCTACGGCTGAATTAGCAGCAGCTTTCGACGTTAGCGTCAAAACAATATTGGTCCATTTGCGTCAAATTGGCAAGGTAAAAAAGCTTGACAAATGGGTGCCCCACGAACTCAATGATCGCCAGCGCGAAGTACGCGTCGAGACGTGCCTTGCACTGCTCAACAGACACACAAATGAAGGAATTTTGAACCACATCTCCAACCAGCATTGGTCAATCGCTCGTCTCCTCTGCTCCTGCACGACAACGCGCGACCTCATGCTGCACAGCAGACGGTCTCCAAGTTGCAAGAACTGAGGTTGGAAGCTCTCCGTCATCCGCCCTACTCACCAGACCTTGCGCCTACAGACTGCTACTTTTTCCAGAATTTGGATAACTTCTTGGCGGGAAAAAAATTCAATACCCGAGAGGCAGTACAAAATGCCTTTGAAGAATTTGTTGCCTCCCGTCCAGCTGATTTCTTTAAGAAGGGCATCAATAAACTGCCACTGCGTTGGCAAAGATGCATTGATTGCATGGGTGATTACTTCGATCAATACAAATAAAAAATACATGAAAAAAGTTCGTTTAAATTTTTTCATGCAAAACGGCAATTTCATAGGTAAAGATTATGTATATTGTACTATTCAACCAGAATAGGTTTATATTGGTACTCACTATCGTTGTATACGCATTCATACACGTTCGGCTAATAAATGAATGCTTTAACCTAGGGGGGTTTAAAGAAAAAAGGGCGTTATATCCTACATTATGTAGAACATTTTTGTATAGGAATTAAAAGAAGGTAAGACAACTGCTAACCTCGTAGGTGAGTCGCTCGCGCTTGTTGAACAGTAGCAGCACGCACATCTGGAACGTGGACACCTGTATGATGTGCTTGCGGGGCGGTGGGGGCGCGGGGGGCGCGGGCGCGGGGGTGGCGGAGGGCGAGCGCGGGGGGGAGCTGCAGGCGGAGCGGAACGTGGCGTGCAGGTCCGCGCTGCCCAGCTGCGGCTGCAGGGACAGCTGGCGACCAGAGTGCTTGGCGAGGTAAAAGCTGGGGGGAAAATAAACTTTGTTATGACAACATTGATTTATCAAGGATATCAAATGTATTATAAATTACCACATAGGTATATTATTTTAGTAGAGAGAGTTTTTTAAATGGATTTATAAAAAAAGCAAGATTGCACCGCTTGCTATTGCAAACAATTTTTTTTGGAGACAATAATTTTTAAATCGTATAGCAAGTTTTGGTTCATATTTAACTAAAGTATGTAACATTTTCAATGCCAAGCACCCGTCTCCCGAGTCGAGCGAAATTTCGTTCGTAAGCTCAGAACTTCTTTCTGGGTTACCTATGGATGACTTGTTGCTATGCCCTTGCACCCGTTTGGCTGGTTTCAAATTACCTCAATATATTTTATTTCATATTTATTTTATAACAGCATTATACGAAGTAACAATAATAAATTAAGAGAGATTAAGTTTAAAAAATTAAGGGCATTTTATAATAGTCTTCAAGCGTCGGTTTAAAGGTTTTATTGTTTCTAAATTTAAACAATGTATGGGTTGGGTATATCAATATCAATTTAATTTTATCATCGCACAATATTTTGTCTTCAATACCAGTTTGATAGTTTACCTTTAGAATATTACAATAATTGAAGAACAAAATTATTTTTCTAACAAGTGGAAATTAGATAACACTACGCGTAGCGCGTGCATTGGTATCCGGGTATAGGGTTTTCGTTGCAACGCCATGGCGTCTAAAATGTCCCTTGATAATAATAATACAGATTATTATGAAAACAAATATTTAAATTACCTTCTGAATACTTCAAAAGCGCTTCGTGGCGCCGTCGGTATGTTGCATTTGGGCGTCGCACTCTGTGTGGGCCAGAACCCGGTGGTCAACACGCGCACTGACAGATCTACGCCATGGAGGTTGATCTAAAAACATTCAACAATAACAAATAAAATAAAGTTTAAATAAAGAGCAATAATTCCACACAAGGCTCATTGACTTACAGTCTATCAAGGCACATTTAAGATTAAATTAGAAATAATAAAAATTCACCCCAGAAGAAAGCACATGTTCTTTGAATTCTTCCATTATAGTGTTAGAGACAGTCATGTCTTTAAACATTCCTTCCAGTTTAGATGTGAACTGACAACCGCATTCAGTCTGAAAAAATAATAATAAATTAGTATGAAAATATCATTTTTATTAATTAATTTTACTTTAAACATAAAAAAAATAATATTAAAAAAATATGTTACTATATATTTGAACATTTTATTTGCTATTACCAACAGTAATCTACTCATAAATAATACTACAGTCACAACTATTTAAAACAGATTACAGATGTTACAGGTCAAACTAAAGAGATTTCAAAATTGTATCGCAATAAACGGTGCGTATCAGTTTTGACACTAACATCACAATTTATAATCCGAAACTATTAATAATACATGTTAAATAATGATTGCATGAAATTAGCCCTGCTTAAAGTCTTCTCTGCAAAATTCTTTACCTAAATCATTTAGAATTAATTTGGAAAAATATACGATAAAAATCAAGACTTTAAGCAGTGTCTTTGTAGATAAAAAAGAACAATTTACATGATTACAAATGTTATAAGGACACTTACGAAAGATGCCCATGATATTACGGTAAAGAATTTTGCAGAAATGTACGGACAGGGTTGGGTGATCGGGATTAGTGTCGTTTAGTCACTGATCGTTTCGATTTGCGATACATCTCCAATTATACAGTGAAAGTCTCGAGGTTCTACATCCTTTAGCAGACCTTCATTCTGAGAAACGTCGTAAACCAAATACAGTATAAGTGTTGTAGAAATACGTACGTAATATTAATGTAGAGGAATTCTTTTAGAATGATATGGCATAATCAATATTAGTACTCCTATAATAATCTGCACCGGTAGCTCAGTGGTTACGGAAATTTTCTTCTGAGACCTGGTGTTCTGGGTTCGATTCCCACCCGGGACAATTATTTGTGTGAACCACAAATAGTTGTTCTGAGTCTTGGTGTTCTTTGTGTCCGTGAAATGAATGTTTGTAAAGTCCCCCGCGACACAGGGATTTATTTCCCTAGTGCGGGAGTTGTCTTTTAAAAAATAAAAAATAAGAATAAAAAAAAATAAAAAAAATCTTTTTTTTTTAATTAATATCCGAAATAAATGTTAAAATAATTGCAGGAATAGTAAAAATCATTAATTTCATTCGGTTTTTAGTCCATGTACTTCATACGGACTTCAGTTTATCAATGAAAATATCATGTTTTCATATGATTGAAATCGAAGCTAAGTTTTAAGATACGAACTTGTTAGATACCCCATTTATAGAGAAAGGTTATATGCTATATTTTATTTTATTATTAAGTTCCCACGGAAAGGTGTGTAACGGAAGCTAGTCTTTAATAAAAACAAAACGCACCTTCAGTTTGGAGATCATATTCTTTTCACTGTCGTCAGAGACAGACTTGTTGAGCAACAATCGTTTGGCTAAGTGTTGTTTGTAGTAGCGCTCGAACACATCCTTCTCTTGTAGGAATCTGAACAGTACCATCGTTTTGTCCAACACTGCTTCTATTTCTTGTTCGCTCATCTGTTAACACAGAAAAAAATATAATAAAATGTTTTGTCTTGTCATGCTTATGTAGTGAGCATGTAGGAGCGATTTATATGACACAATTTGAAACTTTGTCCATTTTTTTGTTACTAACATAGATGTTAAGAAACTATATTCTATATTACTAGCCCTATAATTCTCAGATATTAAAATAAAAACTTTATTTTCTAATCCTTAGCATGTTGAATGATAAAAATGAAAAAAAATTATGATAGTACGAGGTTCTTTCGGAATCGTGTAGTTAGATGCATCAAGTAAGTTCCAGTGCCCTGCTTAAATGCTTGATGTCTAAATCTATGTTTATATAAATGTAGCATATATATTAGGTAGAAATGGTACATAAAGAACAACTTACGCCTTTCTCTCCCTTCTTAAGTTTTCCGTCAATGAATAATGATAAAAACTCTGGAGATTTAGTGTTCAAATTGAGGAAGTACTCGAAGTCTGAAGCTATCATGTGCTTGAATATTTTGTCATTGTTAAATGAGTTCTGAAGGAAGTGGTCAAATCTGTCCTTTAGGTCGAGAAGATTCTGAAATACATATTGTTATATTTAAAGGCACTGACATTGTATTACTTAATACATATTAAACTTCAAATTTATTCAATTTTTAATTGAAGTGTCCATTTGTATATACTATGCATAACTGGGTAGTTGAATTATAACTGCATACGTTAATTACTCTGATAAGCAAATAATACAGAAT
Organism: Nycteola revayana; assembly: GCA_947037095.2. Lineage (NCBI taxonomy): Eukaryota > Metazoa > Arthropoda > Insecta > Lepidoptera > Nolidae > Nycteola > Nycteola revayana. The sequence goes on along the minus strand of OX344846.2, from coordinate 13,413,073 downwards.
GTGTTGGGGTCAATTCTGTTAATTTTAGTAAAATGACGTAAATTCTAGTTCTTAATGATTCTCGATTTCAAAAAGTTCTTGCGTCGATGAGAGTTTGAGACAAGTCTAAAATTATTAAGTAAGTTTTTATTGTTTCGGCCTCAAACATAAACATCTTTTTCACATTATCTGTTTACTTTTTGAAATATTTTGTGATGTGTTTTTAAACTAATATATTATGATGTAAAGTTTTGCTTCCATTATAAAATCAAAATCGTGACCCCTACTCTTCTTCGCTTCCCATTGTAAACTTTGTAGATTATATTTGAGATTTTGACATCATCAGTCAATAAAAAAAAACTAACAACAGTACAGTACCTGCACGAAGGTGATGGCGTTGGTGTTGTGGTGCGTGTCGGTGACGAGCGCGCGTCCCTGCTCGCGCAGGTGCGCCGACACGGCGTCGGCCACCGTGCGCAGCCCCTCGCCCACGCGCGACAGCAGCTTGTACACGCACGCCAGCTCCAGCGTGCGCGTGTGCGTCAGCATGTGCACCACGCCGGAGTTCTAACAACAGTACAGTACCTGCACGAAGGTGATGGCGTTGGTGTTGTGGTGCGTGTCGGTGACGAGCGCGCGTCCCTGCTCGCGCAGGTGCGCCGACACGGCGTCGGCCACCGTGCGCAGCCCCTCGCCCACGCGCGACAGCAGCTTGTACACGCACGCCAGCTCCAGCGTGCGCGTGTGCGTCAGCATGTGCACCACGCCGGAGTTCTAACAACAGTACAGTACCTGCACGAAGGTGATGGCGTTGGTGTTGTGGTGCGTGTCGGTGACGAGCGCGCGTCCCTGCTCGCGCAGGTGCGCCGACACGGCGTCGGCCACCGTGCGCAGCCCCTCGCCCACGCGCGACAGCAGCTTGTACACGCACGCCAGCTCCAGCGTGCGCGTGTGCGTCAGCATGTGCACCACGCCGGAGTTCTAACAACAGTACAGTACCTGCACGAAGGTGATGGCGTTGGTGTTGTGGTGCGTGTCGGTGACGAGCGCGCGTCCCTGCTCGCGCAGGTGCGCCGACACGGCGTCGGCCACCGTGCGCAGCCCCTCGCCCACGCGCGACAGCAGCTTGTACACGCACGCCAGCTCCAGCGTGCGCGTGTGCGTCAGCATGTGCACCACGCCGGAGTTCTCCATCTACACCGGGACATCGTGACACCGTGAGCGATATACCGTCGTTATAGCGATATACCGTCGTTATAGCGATATACCGTCGTTATAGCGATATAACGTCGCATCAATATTTTGACAATTTTATTTAATAGTTGTTTAGCCACAACCTAAATTAAGTAATTCTTCGTAATATTTATTTATTTACTTTAATCTTTAGCACAAAACTGTACATAGGCGGACTTAATGCCAAAGGCATTCTCTCCCAGTCAACCAGTAAGTCAGTAATAATACATACATACATAAGCTCACGCCTGTTTCCCAGCGGAGTAGGCAGAGATAATGGACTTCCACTACACACATTTTTCGCTTTATTCACTCTCATAACATTTTACATACAAGCACGTCGGTTTAGGGTGGATCTTATTTGTCTCCGATTTGGTCAGACAACGTTCGCCGAGGTCTTCTCCTTCCGACTGTGCCACTCACACTTGCCATGTATACCTGTTTTGTCAATCTTTCTTCATTCATTCTTTCCACGTGACCAAACCATCTCGTAGTAATAATCTATATATATAAAACAAAGACGGGTTTGTTAAAACACTTATAACTCGAGATCGGCTGGATCAATTTTCATGGTTTTTGTTTCGTTGGATTTGTCTCCGCCCTGAATAGCAGTATACATTTTTTAAAATAAAAGAAAGTCGTGTTAGTTACACTATTTATAACTCAAGAACGGCTGAACCGATTTGGCTGAAAATTGGTAGGGAGGTAGCTAAGAACTGGGAGGACATAGGATACTTTTGGGTAGGGGTAGGGTAGGGTAGGGTAGGGGTAGGTAGGGTATGGTTAGGGTAGGGTAGGGGTAGAGTAGGAGTAGGGTAGGGGTAGGGTAGGGGTAGGGGTAGGGTAGGGCTAGGGTAGGGTAGGGGTAGGGTAGGGGTAGGGGTAGGGTAGGGGTAGGGTAGGGGTAGGGGTAGGGTAGGGGTAGGGTAGGGGTAGGGTAGGGGTAGGGTAGGGGTAGGGTAGGGGTAGGGTAGGGGTAGGGTAGGGGTGGGGTAGGGGTAGGGTAGGGGTAGGGTAGGGGTAGGGTAGGGGTAGGGTAGGGGTAGGGTAGGGGTAGGGTAGGGGTAGGGTAGGGGTAGGGTAGGGGTAGGGTAGGGGTAGGGTAGGGGTAGGGTAGGGGTAGGGTAGGGGTAGGGTAGGGGTAGGGTAGGGGTAGGGTAGGGGTAGGGTATAAAAGTCCACCCGTGCGAAGCCGGGGCGGGCCGCTAGTTAATCATATAAAAATAACAATTTATTCAGTTATAAATGTTAGTCTCATGGGACACAAATAATCCTAAACAGGGTTCATGTTAATACTATACTAATCATAAGAGCAACATAGTTTATATAGAGAAGGAGTGCAGAATGTATTTTTTTTTTAATTATGGTTTTATTTCAAGTATCTTTGCGACCACTAGTAATGTATAAACGAGCTAGGAATGGTATACCTCGACAATGGTCTTCATATGTCTCTCGATGAGCTCGTGCTCGAGCACGGCCACGACGCGCGGCTCGGTGCTCTCCTCCAGGTAGTGCCGCGCGCGCTCCGCCTCCTCCGCGATGCGCGCCTCCACGCGGTTGATGTACACCGCCGCGCTGTTCTCCGCCAAGAACTTCTGAGATTCCATCTGGAAGATAAACATTTAAGATATAGGTTCACGTTGGTGACGTCACAAATTCTATAACGTGTAGTACATTTTTTGCTTCAATTTAGCATAGTAACTCAAATGAATTTCTAAGATTCCATTTGGAAGATAAACTTTTGTTAAATAGGATTTAAGATATAGGTTAACGTTGCTGACGTCATGAATTTAGGTCGGGCAATTTTTTTTAAAGTTTGAGAGTATGTGAGGAGGTATGTTAGTTACTCTTTTACACAAAACCTACTGGACGGATTTCATTAAAATTTACTACGGGGATATTTTATAAACCCTGATTAATATATAGTCTACAATGTCCTACGACCCACTGGAGCAGAGTAACGATACAACGCGGGTAAAACTGCGGGCCGCAGCTCGTATAATTATAAAAGTCACTACAAAAAGTAGATTAAATTGTTGAGTAAAACAACTTAAGATACATGAGACTCAATGACGATTTAAATTTTTAAGTAAAGAATTGATTTTAAGTGGATTAGATTTTTATACCTCAATCAAACAATTTTATTAAATTGTTGTAACAATAACAATTTAATAAAAATTTCATCTACTTTTTGTAGTGACTTTTATAATTTATACTAGCTAATTGTGCTTTTATTAATGAAACCAACGTTATGTGAACGTTAAGTTAGTTAAGTTAAGTAACTTAAGAATTTGCATTGTCCAATATTTTTTCGTAAGTAATAATGAAGAAGGTAGTATCATGAGAACGACGGATGACGACCTCCGTGGCGCAGCGGTGTTAGCCTCGCTTTAAGTCCTGGAGGTCGTGAGTTCGATCCCCATTCGGGACTAGATCTCTTTGTTATATGTAAGTCTTATTTCTGGATTTTATATCTATGCTTTGGAAAGCACGTTCAAGTCATTGGTCCCGGTTGTTATAACAATAATATACCAGGGAACGGGCAGCAGCTATTGTCTCTGTGTTACAACTTAATACTGCGGTCACCAACCTGTCTGTCAAGCGTGGTGACTATAGCCGAAACTCTCCATCCGGATAAGGCCCATGTTCAGTATTATACATGACTTTATACGGATTGATGATGTGATACCTAACACTTCATATGATGTAATGATCAAAATGTTCAAAGTTAAGCATGACTAATCAAATTCATAATAAAGTTTCAAGCAACATATAACTGACGATGACTCATTTATAATGTAGGACTCTCCTCGCATTTTCTATACGATTTCGTTTGTAAATGTGTACTCACCCTATAAAATTCTGAAGACTGATGTAAGAATGGCTTCTCAAAATCTTCTTCGTAGACAGCTCTGGAGTTGATGCCAAGTACCATGAGCATTTGACAGGCGTTACGTATTGCGAGGCGGTCGACCACCTCCCCGCGACGTTCCCGGGCTACTAGCTCTAGCAGGGTTTGCCGAAGATGGTCACGAATGCAACCATAGCGGACCACCTGTGTTATCATTACATTAAGGATTATTTATATTTACTACTACTACTAGAAGTCCTGCGCGGTAGATTCCAATCTTTAATATAGCCTTAGATAACATAGCTCTAATGGTGAAAGTATTTTCATAATCAGATAAGTACTACCAGATCATCTGTACATCTGTACTCACTAACTCTTCATAATAATAGTATAGTCTTACTTTTGATCTAAAAACTTAGTTAAATTTTAACTTAATATACGTTTCATTTAATGTTCTTAACTTTGACATTAAGAACGATACATAAAGAAAGAAACAAAGACATTAGGAAGAAAAGAAAGTTGACAGATGCCCTTCAACATGCTCTAAGATTAAAGTGGAAATGGGAGTATGTCTCAAGATACCAGGATAAAAGTGAACCAGGATAAAAGTCAACCAAAACTGCTACAGAATAGTCTTGCCCCGTGGGATGTGGGATGACAAAGGAAAAGATGGGAGATTGAAATGGCTGGAAAGAACTGGATAGACAAAGCAAAAAACAGAGAAAACTGGACGAGGATGGAAGAGGCTTTTACCAGCAACAGGGACCATAGTGTTAGACAACATTAATAGAATGTAACAATAATGTAGTGAAAATAACTATGGGAGGAAAGCTAAATAAAATATAATAAACTTTAACTTTTATAATATAAGTAGGGATGAGAAGTAGGCTAGTGGCGTAGCAAGCCCTAGGTCAGCACTGTATAAAAACTTGTTGGCACGCCTTCAAACTGACTACAAAAATGTTATGATGCTGTGCTTACAATGTCCTGCTTATACACTTTCAGGGGCTCTATAGAACCCGAGGCATTGTATCTTTGGTAAGGCAGTAGCTACGCCTATCGCAGCTTCAATGTAAAAGTGACACAAAATAAGGTTATGGTTCAACGCAAATTGATCTGTTATATCATATGACTAAAATTCATTATTGTAAAGTTACACATTTGGATTTATGACACTATCATATTAAAGCAGCGCTATGCTTAATGGGCATAGTAGTCTTCCTTGTCCGTGGATTTATATTACCAATGCAAGGATGGATAAATGAGGGACGGCAATTACATGGTATTACACAATCATCAACATCAAAACTAATATATAACGCTGAAGATTTTTTTTTGCCTGTACATAGTAATCCCAGGAACCATTGGTCAGATTACAAAAAAACTTTCAGCGTTATACAGCCCACTTATCAAGCAAGCCTACGGGCCATGGGCTATATTAAATTTTGAAGTTCCTTGGGGAAAGGAGGTTACGCGGAACTATATGATATTAATATTACATACATACATAAGCTCACGCCTGTTTCCCGGCAGGGTAGGCAGAGACAATGGACCTCCACTTGCAACAATCCCTACACACATCTTTCGCTTCATTACTCTCATAACATTCTTTATACAAGCACGTCGGTTTAGGGTGGATCTTATTTGATCTTATATTAATATTATTAAAGACATATGTGTAACTTACCTGATCTCTAAAAATAATGAGTCCAAGATTATAGACATTGTCTACTTCATTTTGTTGTACGTATACTCGGTCCATGTACATAAGTATATCGCGAATCATGACCATGCTAGTTTGATGGTCAGTCCATGCATTGTTCAGGGTTTGAAGGAAACCATTGTGAAGGGAGTGGAGGACATCCTCTCTAACCTGTAAAATGGGATTAAATTAGTTGAAGTAAAAAAAAAACCAACTACTAAACTATATCAGTCCATTTTAAGTCCACTGTTAAACATGGGTCTCCCTTTAATAGACTTGGGCAAGCCAGGGTTGTTGAGAGATATTGCCATAATCACCATGCTTGGCAGGCAGATTGGTGCTTGCAGTAAGACTGTGAATATTACGCCGATAGATGCTGCTGCCTATCGATCAGCTGCATTTCCCATAGTCGCCTTTTATGGCACCAATGGGAAGACATGCGGTAAAACTGTTAAAACCTTAACCATCTTAATATTATGAATTAGTATTTAAGGGTCTCAATTGCACACCCATGAATATTAATTCATAATATTTAGTAATCTCACATAGTATAAAATCATCCTATTGTTTAGGTGCAAGTTTATGTAATGAGATTTATATAAATATTTAAATGTATATAAAATAATAATCTTTATTACCTTTGTTTCAAGATGCTGGGTGACCACTTCCTTCAACCCAGTGTAAAGTCGCTCCCCATGTTTGTGCAAGACCATGGTGTATGCATTGCGATACAGCTCTTCAAAAGAAAGCCCTGAATTGTTTTTTTTCTGAATCTCCTGTATTGCATTTTTAAGCAAACTCCAAATACTTTCCACATACTTCTCATCCATAGTCATCTGAAATCATATAAATGTAACTTACTATTATTTGAATTATAATTGCTTTTGCCAGTAATTTTGTTCACCACATAGATTTCGCTATAAAAATGTTGATCCTCATGATTAATTGGTTAATTTAGTCCTCAAATTAATTTACTCCATATACCAAACATATTGGTCATACTGTTATACTGCATAAGCATAATATTTTCTTTATATTATGTTGTAAAGGACATAAAATCAATTTGCTACATTTAATTTTCAACATTTTGCCATATACACGGTATTGTAGTAGGTATCACCAATCCATGGAACCATGCGTCATGACTGGTTTAGGTTCACATTATCTTTAAGTTGGTCAATTAGTCACTGTACTCTTTTAGTTAATATGGATTTAAAAACCATCACATTTTCATAAACACTAAACCACTGTGCACAAGACCCCTTTTGTACCAACCCAAGCATCTGGATACATTTGGTAACATGGCTCTGCATAGTTCCACACTTGAAATTTTCTAGTCATTTTGTACTCTTCAATAAATTTTACTTATCAAATTAACATGATATTAAAGTAAACTATAATATCAAAATTATTAAATAAAAACAGTAGGTATGAAAAATAATAAAGTTTAGCTTGTGATTGATATCACTTCTGTCATCAAAAATAATAAATAAATTGACATATTATTTACTAAAATTTAGTTGAAAAGGGAAACAAATAGGTTTCCATTTTTGAAAATGTGAAGTGTCAATGACAATGTATTGCCATCTTGAAAAAAATTAGTTATCCTTTTTGATTGAGATATCATAAATTGTTAAAGAAAACATAGACAAATAAATAGAGAAGCTTTTTTTCCAAAAGTTTATTGTATATACTTTAATATTATACCTACCATAACTTTTATTTCTGTTAGGATTTCATTCCATTTGTTTTTTAGGCATGGAAGAATCAATTGATAAACTAATTATTATGGTGAAAAGATTCATATGGGGAATGTGCTGCAGTATTTGTCTACTATGACACAAGCTGTTTGTGCCTCAACTATTGCATACATAATATATGTATTTCCTTTCTTAAGGGTTCAGATTTATTGTAGATATGTTTGTACCAATGGTTTTGGTTCAGAGTGGTGAACAACTTTTTGAACAGTCTTCTAAAAAGCATAGTGCTCGGCATTACATATCTCCATGTACATACATAGACTTATGGTCATAAGAACTGATTTTCACCATTAATATTATCAAAGTCTCCACATGTATCAGTCACAACAAAGTCACAATTTTTTTTGAATATCAGGGTATTTAATTTATCTAGTACACAAAGATCTTTTGTTTTATTGTGCAATACAAACATTTCTCTGTATATAATTAGTAACATTCAATGATTTTGATACACTGATTGATAAACTATTATTAGTACTAAGATAATAATATGTCGTGCTTCTAAATGACACAGTATTGTTCATTCTTTATTATTCAACTATAGCAAATCTGTCATTAAATCATGTGCACAATATTATTTGCAACAAGGTTTGAATGTGTGATTTGACAATTTCAGTCTGTTTAGGAAATACTGTAAATTAAGTAGTGAAGCTCAATACGAGTAATTTGTACTAGTAAAATTAAGATTTATATCATATATCAGAAATAACTTAGTTATTATAAATTTTGATTATTTATCATATAGCTTTGTTTATTCTAAAGCTATGGGACAGATCATTTTAATTTGTGAAATACTGTAAAATAAAATAAATATGTATTGTAATTTGATATTTGGGCTTAAATTAGACCTTGAAAAAAATAAATTTCTGAACTAACATCTCGTGCAAGGTGGTCGGTAAAGTAATAGTCAACTTACGGGAAATGCTCGGATCCTCATCTTGCCAGGTTTGTCCTTAGGTAACGTACTCTTCATCATTGTGGCTACGATATTTTGTACCAACGAAACACTACACAATTTAAGATTTGATCACTGTTCATTTGTTGTCGCGATAACACATCGTTACTCTCATCTAAGCCTGCAACGAGAGTAGTAAACACTGATTATAAAATAATGTCGAAGGAAACAATCAACGGGTCACTGTCGTATACTGTTTTAGTGTCTATACAGATGTTCAGATTTAATTGTAAAACACAAATAAATATTCAATCATACACTTAACAGTTGTTTTGTTTTAGAAGATGAACGTAGATTTCAAGTAAAAATAATAATTTTATTCAGTCATTTGTGAATATCGCACAATGACATTGACAGCTATGGTAGCGCTAACTCTTTCACTCTTATAGAAATCGCCGTATACAATAGCGCCACCTCACGATAAATACGTGACGTTCTTGATTCTCTTTTCTCTGCAATGGCTTATAATTATATTTCTACGAAACTTGTAAGTACAGATGGCTTCACTTACAAATAATAAGATAGGTCACTCAGTTTGGTCTCAAATAATCCACTTTCACAATTTAATAATATGTATTTCTGTGGTTTATCATGCCTATTATTACTTCAATTGTTTCTGATTTCTGACGACACCATAAACAAGTTTATTTTGTTTTTATAAGAATTGCTTTAAAAATATACAATTTCCCATTTTAAGGATCATATTGTTGTATGTATTATTAAAACATAAATACAACAATATAATCAAATGATTTCTCTCTTAGTTGCTTATATGATAGTTGGTAAAAGCTTAAAAGCATAATATGAATGAAATATTTTTAACTTCAATTTGGTGGTATTATTTTGAATAAATTTTTTGTATTTATTATTTCAGTAATCATATTTTTCCGATGATTGACACAGAAAGTCTACTGAATATCAGTATAACAATATTCGTTTATTATATTCATTTGACTGTTGGTATGCGTTTTTTTAAATACAGAAATAATAATTACTATACATCTAATATTATATTTACTAGATATTGGGGAACTTATTTTTGACTGGCAGCCCTGTTGTACACTGATGTGTTGTCTGTGGTCTACATTATAGGGTCGTTATGACAGACGTTTACATCCCAACGCTTTTTCTCTGAGAAATGAAAATGTAAAAAAGCGTTTCACTTGTCTATGGTTTAGGTTCCTTTCGAAATCAACAGATGGCTCTGATGGTTAATCTGCGGTGAAGTTTTGAAATTATTCTTAGCCTCTTGTATTTCATAACACTCGTGATACAAATCTATTTAATAAATAGATTTGTATACGTAAAACAAAATCTTAGTACCCTTTTTTTATAAAAATTGGCACGGAGGAGCGAAATGTCTTATTTTGCACACCTATATATATTTATAATATTACTAGCTTCTGCGCTCCTTTTAGTCCACGTAACTCCCGTTCCCGTGGGAACTTAATAATTAAATATAGCTTTCCTCGAAAAATTGGCTAAAACTAAAATATTAATTAAATCGGTCCAGTAGTTCCTGAGCTTAGCGCGTTCTAGCAAACAAACAAACAAACTCTTCAGCTTTATTATATTAGTATATATATAAAAAGAGATAAGTTTGTGAATTATTTGTGAGGTTGTAGGGGGTAATGTCTAGATCTAGGTAGGTACTGAACCGATTTCGCAAATTCCTTTACCAATAGAAAGCCCCATTATTTGTGAGTGTCATAGGTAGGTATATATTTAATGTCAAGGTTTCCACGGGAACGGGATCTAAGCGGGTGAAACCGCGTGGAATAGCTTATATAGAGGAGTGCAGATGCATCATTCATAATATTTTGTGTTTTTTGTTTGTTATTCCTAAACCATTAAAATATCATTTAAATAAAAAATAATTGGATTGAATTCAATTTTTTTCACTCTTATGAAATTATGCTATTAATAAATAAAGTTAATTTCGCAAGGAATCATTTAGTAGTGTACCTATCTACGTAATTGGTAGCAGGCCCGGATTTAGAAGTCCGGAGGCCCCGGGGCAACTAAGGAGAAGAGGCCCCCTGGCCACAAATTAGTTTCCCTCTAAATGTGTAGAAAATTTGAAGTATGTAGGTACCTACTTTTATAGAAGTATGTAGGTCTAATTTAAGTGAACAAATACAGATGAATAACCTTTATTACAATATTTAAGAACTATTACGTTATTCATGATTCTACAAAGTACTGTATGTAAAAGTACAAGACCGAAAATAAATATAAAAGAAAAATTACCTATTGAGTTTACTTGTCAGAATTTTAATCTCTATTGTGGGGGCCCCTCTATTGTGGAGGCCCCGGGGCAGTTACCCTGGTTGCCCTCCCTGAAATCCGGCCTTGATTGGTAGACATTTCAATGTGCTTTGAGTTGGTAATTCGGAAGTTAATAAGGTAAAGTGTTTTTCCACTATACTAATAGCAAAATCCTTGTGGCTTACTACAATGTTCTACCGAAAAGAAATGTCTTTCAGCTGATAGGTACACCATTCTACTGTCGAATTACTATTGGCATTCTTTCAAGGCTTACTTATCAATATCGTTTGAGTGGTTCCACAAATAAAGAAGGAATCAAATAAGAACTTTTAAATTAATTAGGTAGGTATATTGATTTTTTTTTGCGGTCGGACATTATAATGTTGCTGAATGTTGTTTTTTCTTTTTTTTTGTTGTCCAGGGGGTAATGCTTTTACGCATTCCCACCGCCGCGCCGCTGCAGTGTATTCGCGCGCTGGCGGTGGGATACGTGGGACTCACCCTCTCAATAGCGTGGTATGCTAGACTCATAGCACGAGGAGAGGACCCTACACCACTAGAACCCCCCGGACACTACTTCGATCCGCCGTTAGCGTGGGCCGGTTACGCATAAGCGATTTATTGCTTCTTCACCGGACATAACTTTTCAGTAGGTACCATGAAAATGTTAGGATCCTTTGGATTAACGAATTGCTCATCGTTCCATGTCAAAAATACCTTCCTATATCGATTAGCTAATATGAAAACACATTTGTGTACTTCAAAGATCATAATATTGTACAACATAATGTGCCAAAACGCAACTTTTACAAGACAGGTAAAAAAGCGCGGAGTTGGTACCTATCTGCTAGGTATTTACTGTCATATTTACACAGTTTCATAGGACTTAATGTCGTTTACTGTTATGAAGAAATGGTCCTTGCTATTTTAATAGTGCATGTAAGATCATGATAAACATTTTTAAAGTAGGTAATTAATCAAATTAAAAAAAAAAAAAAGCTTCTTATGTACACATTTTAATTGAATAGGAAGGTAAAGAAAATACAACTCGTGTTCTTAATACATATTTTTATTTTCAGCCATTTTAGTAATTTGGCTAATATATTTAAGTAAAGTAATTAACTAGGCACATTTAACGTAACAATAAATTATGTTTACATACAACATCTTTGGACTCCTAAAAAATAGAAATAGCTAAAGTTAATTAATTTTAATTTAAGAATAAACATAAATATTTTGTTTTTGATTGCAATACTCAAATCAAGGCATCTGTTCTATTCACATAAGTTAGCATAAGTATATATATTTTTCTCTTTATCATTTATGACACTAGATTATATTATCTTAATATATAAAAGAAGTAACTGCCTCCATGTACTTGTCCTTAACGATAGGCAATAATATAGAAAGGATGTCTCAAAAATCACTTTATATTTTTTTTCTACTAAATATAACTCGCTCTAGGGAAATGAATCTCTGTGTCACTTTGCAATTTTACAAAGACTTTTCTCGGAAACAAAATCACACCCAGACTCAGAATAACTATCCATTGTTCTCATAAATAATTGTTCGGGGTAGGAATTGAATGTAGAACACCAGGTATCAGAAGCGACTACCGTAACCATTGCGCCATCGGTGCGGTCAAAAATTAAAACGGTAGCAAAATAACCTTGATGACGTATCTTTATTCACATTACCTAATTCTTAATATACTAAGTATTATTATTTCTTATATTGTGAGGATTAAAGCATCATTTGTAAGACCACTTATGGGCTCTTAAAAAAAGATAATAAATATCACGTCAGTATTCCTGCCAGGGCACTGAACTTTGTTGAAGAAGGAAATATCCAAGTAACTGAATATATCATTATGTATGTAGTCAAATAGCATTATAATTACGCGATCTCTGGTTTTACGAATGAAACTTGTAAATTGAATTAAAGAGTTGTCAGCGGGGTTGTGAAAAGCCAGATGTTTCTGTTTATTTCGCTGCCACGTCGATTTTAAAAACATATTTCCTACACATTTTTCGTCTATCAAATGCTATCTATGCTTGCACTATACTATGTTTGGCTACAAACTTACTTCAGGCATTAGGTGTGTCAGAATATTTTAATGGTAAATAAGGGTTTAACATATCTGTAATATACACTGTGATTTATAATTGTCGGGGCGATTTGCCTTCAGTATTACCTACCATCAAAATGTAACATTAAAAGTTACCGTCTGGGTAGTAATAAGTTTTCATTATAAAATAACATAACGCACCTTTAAAACGACAATGCCGTATGTGCCGATTTAAGTAGTATTTTAATCGTTTCCCATTAAAAGGCCGATTTTTGAATTTTTTGCACTTACGTCATTGTCGTTTTAAAGGTACGATAAGTTGTCCGCACGGGCGCTTTCAGCACAGGTTTAATGTCATTTTAATCTGTAATTGTTAATGCTATTGAACAAGTATACATGGACCGATTGTACTACCAAAAGAAAATAAAAAAATACCTTGATTAAAATTTACATCCTATCCTATTTTGTTTGTTATGCTTTAAGGAAAACTATACGGAAAAGACATAAGACGTTAGTTACACAAGTCATGTGTGCAATTTATAGTCGAGTTCTACGGTCAAGGCCAACATGGTTTTTGTTTTAAATTTTATGCTCACCTTTTGCCTAAAGGCTTAGGAAAAAAATACCATTTACACACACTATAAAATACTATTTATACACTGTTTTTATCTATTTATTGTTGAACAAACATTTTCGATACGATATTTATCGATAAGAGCGTAATTTATTACAAATGGCTTCTCTAGTTACTGTTGTAAATTACCCCTCAAGACTCCTTATGTACTATTCTTTTTATTTTCTTTTTTACTGCCTCCCGCATCGAGAGATAATGGACAGATGTGAAAATATAAGTCTGCCTTACTCCTCCTACTCTCTTTCTGATGAAGATGATGCTGCACGGCAGTTGTCCTCTCCTGCGGTACGCCTATGCAGTAACATTATTCATTGTAGGCAGGATGAGCGTGTAACACCCAACGGAACAGTAGGAGAGTAAAACAAGCTAGTACGAAGAAAGACACCATGACTCGTAAATTCTTCTCTGATCGCTGGTCTCGTTCGCTGGCACGGAGACGCTCAACTAGACCATTCTGAAATGAAAATATTTATTCTATTATAACAGTTTTTTTCTCTAGACCATTAAATATTTCTATGTAGCACTGTGCTGCTGGGGACCGTGGTTCATTTATAATCGCAACTATGTCAGTTGCGATTACGAACCAATTGGAGATCGGTTTGCCATAGACTGCTTTTATAAAGCAGTGGATGAAAGAAGCGTCGCAACGCTCCATTCCGCGGCTCAACACCCAAACCCGTTGATTGTTGCGGCATCAGACTAGATCCCCTTAAAGTCATAATTCCTTAATGCCTCGCTATCGAACACTTTGAGCCGAGCCCCTTGGACCCCTTTAGGGCTCGCCCTATAGCCCTCTTGCGCAAGTAGCTTAGTTTGTAGTTTTCTTACAATTTAATAAGACTGGCCTATGCCTGGTTAAGTAATAAAAGCCTTGTGGCTAAATATATATTCATAGTCCGACCAAAAAAAAGGTCTGGAAATGATTGTAACGGATATTTCAAAAGATTAACACTTTATAGAGGACATATTGGCAAAACAAATTAAAAAATTTAAAATGAACCAGTCATAAGTATAAACGCCACGGATACATTCGTGGACACTAGGGGTTTATCCTCTAGTGTACCTATCCGTGGATTAAATAGTTCGCGATAGAATTTACATAGGAATGTCTAGGTCACTTTCATCATGCATATCGATATCGATATATCGTGAAATTCTTAGACTAATTAATTGAATAATGAAAATATATTCAGTTTGGCTTTCAATTTGATTTTTAAAATTGAACTCAGAATTAACAATTAGAATTTAATCTTAAATTCGATATTACCTAAATTCGGTATAAATTATGCGCTCCGAAATCAAGAAATTGTAATAATAAATATTAGGACGATATTTTAGTAGAAGGATATCGTTTTTTTTAACTAATAAATATATTAAAATGAGTGTTTTTAAACAACGTTATGTTGTTATTGGACTGAGAAAGATCAAGCTATCTTATTGAAATACAGACCATATTTCAGCAGAATTAATTTAGCGATATAGACTTGATCATTCCAAACAAGTTTTTGTTGCATCATGAACATTTTGCAAGTTACGATAGTTTCAATACCGGGTTAGAAATACACATATTGGTTTAGTGTATTATGAAAGGTATATATAGTCGGAAAGAATGGTATAACTATGTACCTACCTATTTTATTCAAATCAGGCAGAACAAAAAATACATTTCAAATGTAACGTAATGTAATGTACCTAACGTTTGAATAATATAATTTTTGAGTTTATATTTATTTTACTTTTATGGTAATCATCAACATAAAATTTCATTTGAATAAATGATGTCAGATGATAAGAAAAACTTATTTCGTATTGTAACTAAGAGTGATTTCAAAAATAAAATGAAAACCTATTGACTATAAATAATTGTGTAACCATGCCTGCAAAAAGTACTTTTACGTCGTATTTAAAATATATGATCAATCCTCTTTAAATGTTCACCGATGAATAAAACAATATTTCTATCCTTGTGGGAATTGCAAATGTGAGGAGTACCTCGCTTATGGCTTATTACAATTAGCAAATATATGAACAATTAATATTTGTGGTTGTAATAATGTAACATAATCTCCTTTCATATCCGCGCTGTAGGCGGATCGGGGAACCAGGATATTATCTTTCATTGTATTATGAAAGGGATGTATTTGAGTACCTATATATTCGATAAAATTAAAAATAACATGATACTAAAGTATTATTATTCTGCATATAATTAAAAAAGCGGCCGTAGGCCAATGGCAAGGGCGTCGGACTTGTGATTTTGAGGTCGTCGGTTCGAATCCCACCCATTGCACTACCGACGTTAATCCACTCGTAACACAAGCATTTTAGCTTAGCACGAGGGGTTTACAAGAATATCTAACTAGTAGACTGCAAAAATCTGCTAGAAATCTTATAAAAAAAAGGATTATGGTTAATCTAACATTGAGATTGAGCTTAATTTGGCCATTAACATTAAGATACTTTAATTTTTTATAGGATTTCTTCAATCTATTCGTTACACCTTTACGTTTATTTTAAATTTATTGAGATACTTCGTGTTAACTATGGTGGCATAGTTAACAATTCACTGGGATTTGCATCTTGGCTCACGGCAATCGCTGACACGGATTGAGAGATGATGACTTCTTTCATTTTTTAGGGCAGTTTTATGCAACTGTCGCTCTACTTTATAGACGACTTACAAAAAAGTTAAAACTCAATTTTGGTCAATGAATGTCAAGAATAGATTACCGGTACCGTTTAACATTAAAAAGTATTAGTATTATCTTTGTATGAATTTATTTTTGTATAATAATGACTCATCGTTCGTACCTATATAAACACCTGAAAGAAAATTTATAAATACCTAGGTGTTTAAACTTGCTCCACAACGATAAATATATGCAAAACAAGAAAACTGAAAATCAAAAGATTAAAAAAAAAAGATTGATTTAAAAGATATAATTATCAATTGTTTATTTAGACGTTTATATTTGCATATACTGAGAATAAAATTTTATTTTATTTACGATTAGGTTGAGTCATAGCTAACAAAATATATTTTTACAAGATCCATTTCGTATTCAATGTTGAAATTATATGAACGTGATTTATTGGAAAAACATATTTTTATTTCTATCTCTTTTGTGTGAATTTATTTTACTTTAATTATACATATAAGTACACATCAGATTATAATATTAGGTCTTTACCTATGAAATTGCCGTTCTGCAGTACTGGCCATTTCAAATCAAAATAATTTTTGTTTGGCTAAGAATTCTAATTTCAAATTAATTTTATTTTAAAAACATGGATTTTTTTTCCAAAAGTAGTCATTTGTTTATTGATTAATGTTACATTTTCATCGCATTTCAATCTTTTTTGTCATCATGGATACGTTAAAAATTCGAGTATTTATCGAATATGAGTACCGTCTTGGCAGCAACGCGGCACAAGCGGCACGCAACATCAACAACGTTTACGGAGCTAACAATACAAACCAGCCCACCACCTGTTATTGGTTTGCTCGCTTCCGTTCTGGAAATTTCGACCTGAAAAATGAACATCGCGGTCGTCCGAAGACTTTGGTCGACAATGACGAATTAAAGGCGATTGTGATAGCTGATGATACACAATCTACGGCTGAATTAGCAGCAACTTTCGACGTTAGCGTCAAAACAATATTGGTCCATAATCGTCAAATTCGCAAGGCAAAAAAGCTTGACAAATGGGTGCCCCACGAACACAATGATCGCCAGCGCGAAGTACGCGTCGAGACGTGCCTTGCACTGCTCAACAGACATACAAATGAAGGAATTTTGAACGGCATTGTACCTGCGATGAAAAATGAATTCTGTTTGATAACCGCAAGCGCTCAGCAAGTTGGTTGGATCCTGGTTCAGCACCTAAACAATGCCCTAAATGAAAGCTTACCCCTAGAAAAGTGATGGTCACTGTTTGGTGGTCTAGCGCCTTGTACAAAATGCCTTTGAAGAATTAGTTGCCTCCCGTCCAGCTGATTTCTTTAAGAAGGGCATCAATAATCTGCCACTGCGTTGGCAAAGATGCATTGATTGCATGGGTGATTACTTCGATTAATACAAATAAAAAATACATGAAAAAAACGCGTTTAAATTTTTTTATACAAAACGGCAATTTCGTAGGTATTATTAGTATATTTCATACCTATTAATTAAATACCTTTCAAATAATAAAACAAGATAAGCACAAATGTTTACCTACATTGCATAGTGTATACACTTTTACACGATGAATATAATCCTTCTAATATTATAAATGCGAAAGTTTGTATGTGTGGATGTATGTATGTATGTTCGTTACTCTTTCACGCAAAAACTTCTGAATGGTTTTGGCTGAAAGTTAGCACGCGGATAGTTTATAACCTGGATTAACATAAAGGCTGTATAATATCACGCTCCGACCCACTGGAGCAGAGTGACGCAGGTAAAACCGCGGGGCGCAGCTAGTAACACAATAACAATGGACAAAATGTATTGTATTTTTAACGTAGTACCTCTGTAGCTAAATGGTACTAATGCTAGATAGGATGGGCTTATGTTTATGCCTGGTCCTGGATTTAGTTGTCAAGTTGGGATATAAAGAAAACCTTCATTTTGAGTAAGTACCTAATCATCATTAAAATAAATGTATTTTTCTTTTATTTTTAAGTTCTTATGTCTCTTTTTCCAGCACTGATTCAATTAAGAAGAGTCGATAATAATCATTTATTGTATGAAAGTATTGTATTACTTTTTTTAATATAAGTAGTATAACTGAAATTAGTTGTGTACCTATACTACTAAGTTAAGTTTTAAACTTCTCGAGAGACATAAGTAATAAATACTACTTATTTTAAAATAAGTAACTTAAGTTTAAAACTGAACTTAGTTGTGTAGGTATACAACAAGTTCAGTATTAAACTTCTCAAAAGTCTAATATGTATTATGGAAAACTGTTAGTAGCAGCGTGTCCCTGTGTGTGTGTTAATACATAATACTGCGGTCACCTTTTTTTTTCAGACGAACATTAATGTAGTGCCAGTAATGTAGCCATGAAGCTTTTGCTACTTCACCAGGCATAAAGGCGGGCAGGCTGGGGAGGGCTCTAGCCCGATTCATTTAACCAAGGCAGGCAGGGGCTCGCCTTTGTGATGAAATGATTTTGAATGAAATGAAATGGTTTTGCAAACTACAAACTAAGCAACCTGTGCAAGAGGGCACCCCTTTCGCAGATAGCTTCACTTAGTCCTCGGCTCAGAGCGGGGGCTGGTAGAAGGTTAAAAAAAATGATTATCATTTAATTAGCTCCAATTTTACGTTTTAAGGCAAGCCACTTCAATCTGTAGCCCAAGTCGATTGTCCATAATGTCTAGTTGAAAAGAAGGGCCTGGGTAGACAGCCTCGCTATGCCAAACGTATAGCTGGTTGAGTGAGCGTTACCTATGTTATATTAAATATAGTATATCGTTAACTTAATAAGCTTTTCGGCTCTGGAAGTAGATAACTGTCACATCCATTCATACACAATAGAACAGCCAAATGATATTTTTTATCGATTAATTATGTGTTCTTGTGCGTTACGTGTCACCCTGTATATGTTTAAAAGCATCGGTAACTGCTAACTACAATAAAAAAAACGATTTTGTACCCATCCACCATGAGACGCGATCCAAGAACCAGGTTCTTCATGTAGGAGATCAGCAATGGCGGCCGCTGGGGCAGAGACCAGCTCCAGAGCGGGCTCACCATCCGCTGCCTCTGCTGCTTCTCTCGCCAGTGCCCCACATATGCAATATACAGCTGCTATCTAAAATTGATATCATACTATGATTAATTTAATAAAAAGCTCGCTATTGGCTGTCAATTTTAATTTTCATTTCAATTTTAATTTTGTACCCTTAAACGGGCAGGGGGAATATAGAACCCACCATATTTTTAACTTTATGTACTTGTAATAAAGATCAAAACCAATCAATTCTAAACATACCCACGGCCTGGCTAAGGGTTAATTATGTTGAACTAGTTAAGGATGCTCTCTGGTTATGATTGAAATCGATCAATGATCTTAATTTAATTAGCAAGAGATTGAGGCACGGTATACATCCATATAAAAATAAAATACCTACTTTAAAATAGAAATATGATTCTTGTCAGTAAAGTAGTCCCGTAATAGTAGATTTGCTAGCCGGCCACTATCATTCCACAAGATACCAACAGTGTATGGCAGAATGATAGGTGCTTCACTTCGCGCTTGTATTGCATTTTTAGAAAAAAAGAAACATCGCTCTTTTTTAATTTTTTTAATTGAATGTGTTTTTAAATAAATTATTCCATCAATAAAATTTTACGGTTTTCGTTCGATTCTGAGTGACAATATAAATCATAGGTTTGCTAGCACAATAGCCAAATAAACGTAGAAACTCATTTAACAATTAACAAGATTTTAAAGAGCTGATTAGTTTTAGAAAGTGGGTTTCAGTTAGGGTTGCCAACTCATGAAACGACCAACTCAGGAGACTTTTATAGATGTTAAATGGGGCAATCAATTATTATTTTATTTAAATTTATTCGGCTTTTGAGCAGCATCTAATATTTGTTGGGTTTTTTATAACAAAATAATGAATGTTTTTACTTGGACTCAACGAGAACAAGTAGAAAAACCGGAGAAATGATTGTTCCCCGGGAGGTCGGTAGATTAACCCTTATTACCGGAGACTCCCGGGCAATCCGGGAGGGTTGGGAAACCTAGTTTCAATCCTATTTTAACACCCAGTCTTTAAATGGATGAATGAATGCTATTAAGAATTTAAAGATTAAGTACAAATTCCAGTGCATGTAAAAATAAACCCATACCTGTTTAGGACTTCGTTGGAACGACGCAATCCAACGAAGATTATAACAACAATATTACTATTTTTAAGTGCTAAGTGCAATTAAGTATATTATTGTAATTGGTAGCGAATGTGTTCAGACCCGCATAGCACTTGTAAGGTCATGGCCTTCCTGATCTTTTGTTGGCCTTCGTATTGTATTTCTTGCTTAGTTCTGTGTTAATTTCCTTATGTTATCTTTAATATACAATAATGGGATCATTAACGTGTCTATATTGTGTATATACTCGTAAAACCATAAAGTTAATATGGTATTTTGTGTAACACTCTGTTTCTGCAGTTACATTTACTTAATGATAAGGTGAAGGTTGTAGGGGCAAATAAAAATATATATGAACGATTATGAAGTCATTCGTAGTGTTCTATATTTTGTGCAAGGATTTTATTATTAAGTAGTATAAAAATAATTATAAGTATGGTCGAACTCTAATACACTAAATATTTAAAATAAAAAATGTTTTCTTATTTTTTGTTATATATTTAGTGCATTTTTCATTACGCTACTTAATCTAGATAAATTACAGTTGCTAATCACAATTTAGCTATTATGTGTGAGATATATTATATTAGATTATCATATAGTTTGTATATAATAGAGTAGATAATATCATGTGTACCTAGAGAATACGTTAGTGAAGAAATTTCTGTCAAATACATAGTAAATTTGAAGTGTCCAAAAAATATTTTTACTATAAATAAAATTACATTAAAATACATAATAAAAGTACAAAGTGCAATGGTTTATTTTACCGTTCAAACGTTGAGGACGTTTACGTTACGTCTCTCCCGACCCTTAGTTTGCTAAGAACCTTCCGATGCCCTCGTAGACCCGAAGTCCGAGAGGCCCGCGAACTGTAAAGTAGAGCGACAGTTGCACAAAACTCCCTTAAAGAAACTAAAAGCCATAATCCCTCAATCTCCCCGTCAGCAACCGCCCTGAGCCGAGGTCCAAGTCCCACAGGGGACGCCCTCTTGCGCAGGTTGCTTAGTTTGTAGTGTTTAAGCCATTTATCTAGGCTGGAGATCTGCTCGCCTTTATACCCGGTGAAGTAGCAAAAGCCTCAGGGCTAACTACATATGCCCGTCCGAAAAAAAAAACATTACCTAAAATAAAACATATTATTTTACAAAAAAAAAAACTTCACTTATGTCATAGGTACTATCTACTGTCAAAGTGATGGCATATCTAGATTAATCATTTTGATTTTCACTTTAAACTTGCGGCAGTAAAATTATTGGAACAACCCAATCTTCACTGGGACAATGGCTCAATGATTTGTGCTAGGTGATCTGGTGTTCTGGGTTCGATTCATACCGAGGACAATTATTTGTGTGACATCTACTTCAAAGCAAAGTGACATATAGTTGTTCTGAGTCTGGTGTCTTGTGTTAGTTGAATTGCGGTGAATTGAGTGTTTGTTAAGGCTACTACACACATGCCGGCCGCAGTGCCGCCGGGTATATGCCGCCGGCAATACAAGCCATGTATTTGTATGTGAAGCCATGCCGGCTGCTCCTTTGTGTGGCAAAGCCACACTTTCGGCATTCAAAGGCAGGCTTTAAATGCCGCCGGGTGCACGGCGGCTCGCCCGGCGGCACTAGTGCTACTACGTGTGTCTTTTTACTTTAAGTCACCCGCGACATATGCATTTATTTACCTAATGCGGGAGATGATGTCTTTACAAAATGTCTGGTGGTTAGAATTTAAATTACAATGCAAATCTTATACCCATATACTAATATATAAAGCTTGTTAGTTTGCTTGAACGCGCTAATCTCAGGAATGACTCATCCGACTTGATAAATACTTTTAGTGTTAGATAGCTCATTTATCGAGGAAGGCTATAGGCTATATTTAACTTTGAAATTTCTATTTCTAACTCCAGTTGAGTTCCAAGGGTTTAACCTCGCGCGGGAAGTTAGTATAAATATGTAAATACCTACTTGCTTATAGATTTTTATAATATATTATTCAATAAATTAGTATTTATTAAAAAATATATTATGGCTCGAGATCCAGGAAATTATAGGCCTATCTCTGTATGGGCAATACAAATTTAGAAAAGGTCTTATCAAAAAATTTAGAAAAGGTCCTCTATACAAGACTGAATAAATATTTTAGTTCTATTAATTACATTTCGGATAATCAATACGGTTTTAGATCTAAAAGCAACACACTCACAGCCACTATCAATCTCGTCACCAAAGTAAAGCAAATTATAGACAAAAAAAACATAGCTTTAGGTAAAAAGCATTCGACACAGTATGTCACAAACGTCTTTTAGAAAAGCTAAAATTAATTGGTATAGAGGACAAAGCACTAGAAATATTTAAGTCATATCTTTCTAACCGTGTTCAAATTGTTAAAACAAGCAGTTATAATAAAAGCAAGCCACTTTCTATCAAATGCGGTGTACCCCAAGGCTCTATTCTGGGACCCCTGCTATTTAACATATACATAAATGACATTCACAACTTAGGTTTACACGGCCACATAACCCAATACGCCGATGATACTTGTCTGTTCTACTTTGGTTCATCATTACACGTTATAGTCACACAGGCCCAAGAAGATCTTTATACTTTGTACGGGTGGCTCCAGCTTAATTTATTAACAATTAATATTTCAAAATCTTGCTATATCTTATTTAAGCCCAAAAATAAACAGATACCACCTATTCCACTTTAACTATTGACAATATACCCGTTCAAGAGAAAACGCACGAAAGATATCTTGGTCTGTACTTGGATAGCCAATTAACCTGGAACACCCATATAGATCATATAAAAACTAAAATAATAGCACTCCGTGGATCCCTCCGTAACATTGTACGATGTATACCCCATAATCTGCGCTATACCATATATAATTCTCTAGTGATACCACATTATTATACCTAATTGAGTTATGGGGATCTGCTTCAAAAACAAGAATAGCCAAACTACAACGTCAACAAAATAAAATAATAAAATTACTATTTAAATAGGTACCCTTTTCTAACACCTACTAAACAAATCTACAATGAAACAGAATTAATGAACATCGAAAATTTACATAAATATAGCATCTGCATATTCATACGAAAATGTTTAAATCGGAACATCCACACTAATATTACGTTCACCAAACGCAAACATGCTATCGAGCGTCGTACCCGCACACGGCGAGCGAGCTACCTAGTTATACCTAGACATCGCACGAACTACGGCAAGACATCAATAACAACAACTGGCGAGCGGTTTTATAATGATAGTTCATTATAAAACCGCAAATAAAAAATAATAAAAAACGCGCTTTAATAAAAAACGCCAAATCTTTTTATGTTTTTAAAAAGCAGTTGGCCCGATATTTGACTACAGAAACTAATTAAAATTTGTTGATACCTGCATAAATACATGCTACGAATATTCTTTATAATACCTTCTTACATTATAAATACTTCAACAAAACTACACATAAGTTAGAATTAAATGCGTAGTTATTAAAATTAAATATTGTAATTATTTATACTTAAATACACTTAGTTTCGAAAATATTTTCTAAATTATTGTTAGGTACTTGACTTGTTGGATTATTTACAAATGTCGAAACTTAACATTAGTCAAAATAAGCATTATGTTTGATATGTTTTGTATGTTTAAGAGTATCTAGTTGTTTTGCATTGTGAATAATCTGTATTAATTAAACGTGTAATTTGGTGTGATAGTGTCATGTCATAGCAGGTACTATGACATGACACTATCTAACTACCTACCTACAAATTTGCGTACCAAAAACCATGTAATTAACTTGGTGGGAGAGTGACGGGCATGCCTGCGTCCGTGCATCCAGACATATTGTATAATGGCTGGATGTATGGATGTATTTGTGTTTGTTGATCTGTTACTCGGTTAACAAAAAAATTAAAATTAACCCTCACAATTTATAATATTAGTAAATATCTTCATTCATTTCATTGCTACACGTCTCCACAAAATTAGCAATTCTTTTATGGGGCGATGTATACGCTTCTACAACAAACTTCCTAATAATGTAAGATATCTTTCTACAAACGTGGAAACGATATGTCAAAGATAAATAATGTAAAAAGGCTTATTATAATATTTCTGATTATGTCAATGACTAAACTGCTTGGGAGTGAGTTGCTCTGAAACAGTAGTGCTTTATTAATAATTGTAAAAAAAAAAGGATTCCTCTGAGTTTCTTGCCAGTTTTTCTCAGAGTTGCCACGTCCAGAACTGGTGGTAGAAAAAGAAAGGGAAGGATCATAATGCACGCAAAAACAGTGACAAGTAACAATTATTAATTCTAATTTTACTAACAGTATTATACAGATTAAAGACAATCCACATATCATTAGTAATTCATTGATTTTATCCCACTACTATGTGCACCCAATGTTTCTGGATAGGACAGTCCGAGTCGTAATTATTTTTAAAACACTGACGCGTGTGAATTTATAACTGAGGCAGACATTTTTAGATTACCTACTTAAATGTCATCTACAAGTGCATCGGCAAATGTCTGTGATACACTGTAATGCTGAGGAAATTCCCTTTAGAATTCTGAAGCTACGTAAAGTCTTCGGACATTACAGGAATAAAATTCGTCTGTTCCAAATAGATTTCTTATTTAGTATTGTATAATATATATTTATGTATTTAAGTATGTAAGTATAGTATATATGTTGATGTTACTAAGAATATTTAAATTGCTTCTTATATATCTGAATTTCATTATTTAGTCTTTGTTCGCACCGCTTAACTTTTCATTTTAACCCAAAGGTTGAATGGGAGATAATGCATCTTGGCATTAAGTCCGCCTTACGTATAGACCTATAGCATAAAGCTTCAATAAATATAAATAAATTAAGTGTTTTTGGCACCTTTTTTCTTACTATAGGTACCTACATTAAATACGAAAATCAAAACATACCAAAACCGACTGGGTTTTGGTTTGTTTGGTCTTGTCTTGTCTTGAAAGGATCAGCTGTCAACCTCATGCATCAAATGTTCTCAAAAGCATGATTAGCTAATTTTATTTGATTATCGTGTATTCCTTATATGATTAACATTTCGTTCATAATCGGATGACAAATGTTATTTTGAATGTACCTACCTATTGGATTTTTTTCCCTGGTTACGATTGTCATAGACGATGCAATGAAATTAGGAATTATGGAAATTGGGATCAACGGTTACATTCCTAGGTACTAAAGCCAACGCTATGTTAGTTAATGAATAATATTTTGACAAAAAATATTTCTCATCTGGTTATTAGATGGGTGAAGGTCAATCATCCACGGCTCTTAGGCTATTAAGCAACCATACTAGAAATTAGATCTTTGATTTTATGTTATATATTATTATATCTTTGGTATTAGGTACCTGAAGCTATCCAGCAAAACATATATTTTTTAAGGTCCTTTTAATCGAATTGTAATATTCTTATATTATTGTTATATATTATATATATATATATATAAATCGCGAAGGACTTCTTGCGTCTTTACAAACTACCACCCTGCGGCGTCCACTGAATGTAGTGAGATTTTTAATGTTTTCAATGCGTATGTAAGATGTTTTAATCAGTATCATATCAGTAGTCGACGTCAAATTTCATTTAAACGTTAAATGGTGATATTCAAATTAAATATTTCTAGCTGAATTTGTGCGTCTGTTCACTCTTAAATCTTTCTTGCACACTGAATATCTCCGTATACGTTCAAAACACTGCATGCACATTCGCGCCTCCATCCAACTGTATGTTTAAATCAATTCCGTATAATGCTCTGCATATATCATAATGATTATAATAACAAAATTACATCCATCTACTATTGAATGCAGATTGGTTCCGAATAACTGAATTAGTGCGTCCGTTCACTCTTAAATCTTTCTTGCACACTGAATATCTCCGTATACGTTCAAAACACTGCATGCACATTCCCGCCTCCATCCAACTGTATGTTTAAATCAATTCCGTATAATGCTCTGCATATATCATCATGATTATAATAACTAAATGACATCCATCTACTATTGAATTCAGATTGGTTCCGAATACTGTTTTTGAATTATTGTATCCAGCTTATCAGCCAAGAGGCTTCCACCTATATAAGGGCTTATAATGACTCCAGGCACAGATAATAAATAATTAATAGTTAGCATACAAAAGTGACAATACCTATGTATAGCGTAGGTATTCAGGTATTTTCACTTTGGTGGTCTACAAAATCTTAAAAAGCAATATAATCATTTTTGACGAGTGACAGGTAAGTTTGTATGTATAAACAGGTAAGTTCAGAGGCACAGGCTGGCGTGGACAGGTAAGTCCGGAGTTGAACAGGTAAGTATGTATAAACAGGTAAGCTCAGAGGTACAGGCTGCTGTGGACAGGTAAGTTCGGAGTTGGACAGGTAAGTATGTATAAACAGGTACGCTCAGAGGCACAGGCTGGTGTGAACAGGTAAGTCCGGAGTTGGACAGGTAAGTATGTATAAACAGATAAGCTCAGAGGCACAGGCTGGTGTGAACAGGTAATTTTGGAGTTGGACAGGTAAGTATGTATAAACAGGTAAGCTCTGAGGCACAGGCTGGTGCGAAATAATGAAATAATGAAATTTATTCAGCACTTAGGTATTTACATACACTTGTACTTGTCAAAATTACACTTTATAAGATAAATCTTATACAGTGTAATTTTGACAAGTACAAGTGTAACAAAAGTATCACTTAAGTAGCTAAAAACATTGTTATAATTATTTGATCTTACAGAATTTTTAATCAGTCTGTCCGTCTGTCGAGCGCTAAATGACAAATGAACACATTAGGTATAGTAAGATGCCTTAAAGGTAACAGGTCTAAAATTAAAATTAACTTCCAAGAATCCGGCCAAAGTCTTAGCGACATCCACCTGAGGACACCCTTAAGGGGTTAGGACCAACGCTCAGGGTGCCACTGGAGTAAAGAGTAGATTTACGAATAGTGGTGATGATCGCTGGCACGAGATCACAGTTCAGGGAATAAGCTACAACGCGGTCCTCGGCCATGCCGTCGAGGATCCTACCCTAGCTAGCCTGCAACCTTTCACTAGCTACCTAAGTGGACGATCCGGAGAAGAAAGGAAGAAAGAAACTCCGAGATTATTTTTTTTGTCTCTTTTGCTCTGTTTCCTTTTTTTATGTCATGTCTTTTATCACAATCATGTAATATTGTACAAACAATGTATACACCGTGAAATTTTAATGGTTGTTTTCCCGAAGCAGAACAACTTGCCGTCGGTAGTACTATCGAAACATTTTTTTTTTTTTAGACATGTTTTGGATTTAAAATTATTAAAAAAAATATTAGACAACTCGAAAGCGTGATAAACAGTAGTAACACAAGACGGACCTTGTAGGTACTACTCGAATCGCACGCGCTGCTGACAAAGTAAAGAACAATCCATAAACGTTCAAAGCAAAATAAGAGCTCAATGGTAGTTATACGGCATAAAATAGCCTGCACGCAAGAATTACAAACGAGCCGGCTTCCTTTGTAATTCGCCGCGCGGCGCCGACGCCGGAACGCCCCGCGCTCTCCTTCGACTCCCTCCTTCCTTAGTTGTCCCGTGAACGTCGGAAGCGCAGCACGCGTAAGCTTATTACTTTATTAGTATTATGGACCAACATTACAGTTTTAGTAATTTGGAGTACGTCGCTATGGTGCAACTGTAGGCTAGGGCTAATTATAATTCCCATACTGCCTGGCGTCTTTACGCCGAGCTGCAACACTTGGCGTCACTCCGTCTTCGCGGAGTTCTGAACCCTCAAGTCATACAGGACCGGACGTTCGTAGCGGCGACGGCTACTCGATCATGGGCAGTTCCAGGTGCCACCACATGCACAGGGCAGAGGTCGATCGGCCGTTCTTTCGCCAGAGCTCGACGAGGAGATCATCGAGTACTTCGAACGCGATCCTCGCCGAAGTACGCGAATGGCGGCAGCTAAGTTTGGCGTAAGCCAATACTACGTCTGGAAACTACTCAACTCAGAAGGACTGCATCCATATCATTTCCGCGGAGTTCATTAAATTTTTCAATTTTTTTAAATACGCCTTAATTACTTTATAATCTAATTCAGAAAATTATTGTTCTTAGATAATAAACTTGTTTTAAGTTACGTTTTCTGTAAGTTGTAGCTAAAAAGGTATTGGATAAAGCTTATTATTATGATTGGGTACTGTGTTACATTACCTAAGGTGTAGGTATCAGCTGATTGACTAACACCCGGGTCAACGAACGCGCGACCGATCGACGCGAGCGCTAGGTATCGCGAGGTATTACTATCGGTTCGATGTCACTTTCGAGTTTGGTTTTTCACGATTGTTAATCGGCCATTTTTTGTTTATAATATTTAGTTTTTGTATAAATTTAATGTTTAACTAAGACCAAATCTTTTCGCTGCGGGAAAACAACCATTTAAATTTCAGCGTGTATATGATGTAAGCGAATGCACGTACATTACCATTTATTACCTGGTCAATTTATACCGACCAGGTGTTCAATAAGACAAGAAAGAAATAATATTAATACAGTAAATACCATAATGTAGATATTAAAGTTTACTCAGGCACAGACAATCTACAAAGAAACCTAATGGCGGATGCATTCACACACATTTACAATAATAATTATAAACAAAAGAATTAACAAAATATAAAATAAAAATTAACATAACATATCCCCGACAACAGCCGACCAGTCACCACAAGCAGCACCCGTTCATGAGTATGACGTGTGACGCAGCCATCGCCTCCCTCGCCATATTAGAGGGAAGGTGGCGACCCGCCCCACACCGCCACCGCAACCAATGACAGACAATGGGAGCATGACGAACGTGGGGATATCTACAAGTCTATTAATATTAAACCTTTAGTTGAACAATGTTTAAACTGTTTCAATAACTGAGTTTACAGTGTTGTCTGTGTTTCTCTGATCAACCAAGCGTTATTGTCGTTTAAATAGTAGTTTACTGAATAATAAGCCCTTTTTATTAGAATCCTCTTAACAGTTGACTTGAACCTATCATAAGGTAACTCTTGTAGGTGTACAGGTATTCTGTTATTCATACGGACTCGTAATCCCACAAAAGATGAGTGTACTTTTTGTAGGCGATGGTATTCGGCGCAAAGTTTATGCTTATATCTAGTGTTTATTGTGTGTATGTCACTTCTTTTGTTTAAAAGGTTAATATTTTGCCGGACATAGATTATATTGGCGACTGTTAGTATATCTATGTCCTTAAAAAAGTCTCTTAAGGAGAATCTCGTACTTAGTTGATAAATAGAACGAACTGCACGTTTTGTAGTATAAAAATGCTTTGAATATTAGCAGTTTTACCCCAAAGCAGAATGCCATAGGACATAATACTGTGAAAATAACTAAAGTAGACTAAACATGCAGTTTCTACATTAGTGAGTTCCCGTACTTTTCTAACCGCGTAAGCAGCTGAGTTTAATTTTCCAGCGAGACAAGAAATATGGGGACTCCATTGAAGTTTCTTGTCTAGTGTCAAGCCTAGAAAGAGGTAAGTCCGGAGTTGGACAGGTAAGTATGTATAAACAAGTAAGCTCAGAGGCACAGGCTGGTGTGAACAGGTAAGTTCGGAGTTGGAAAGGTAAGTATGTATAAACAGGTAAGCTCAGAGGCACAGGCTGGTGTGAACAGGTAAGTCCGGAGTTGGACAGGTAAGCTCAGAGGCACAGGCTGGTGTGAACAGGTAAGTCCGGAGTTGGACGGGTAAGTATGTATAAACAGGTAAGCTCAGAGGCATAGGCTGGTGTGAACAGGTAAGTTCGGAGTTGGACAGGTAAGTATGTATAAACAGGTTAGCTCAGATGCACAGGCTGGTGTGAACATGTAGGTTCAAAGGTAGAAAGAGGAAGTTTCATGGTACGAATAATATAATAGTACCTAGTCATATTTATGCAGGTGAATATACGGAATAAAAGGCATATCGTAATATAAAACATTTAAGGTTTAATTTTGTCGCTTTCTAAATAATCGTGCACTGTAATTCTTAGAAGTTAATACCTTTGAATAAATAACCACTTTTAACACACTTGCAAATAATTCACTTTGGTGACAAGCTTACATCACGGCCGGCACATGTCTGTTTGTTAACAAACTTCGGCACGCGAGCGCGCTGAAGCCCGCCGCCCCGCGCCCCGCGCCATGCGTCCCTCGTGTACCCCGAATGGGCCCCTCAGACACCGTACCTAGTGCCCGTTTAAGGATATTTAAGAGACGCAAGATTGTTGTCAAGAAAACATGATAAAAACTTTACATATTAAGTACGATATTCAATGGACACGATAAGATCGGTGAATTGAACTCAAAGTATACGTGGTAAATTATACGCTGAACACTAGTGCCCTCCAAATTTCAGTCGGACGATGGCGGAACTATATTATACGCTAAAAGGCATTGTAGTGATGGAATTACGTCCATGCCAATTTTTCGCCCTTGCGTTCTAATGATCATAAGGGACACTTGGGCTAAAAATGAGGGTCGGTCAATCTTGCGTCCGTATTCCAGACGCACAAAGTCAGTCGGACGCAGCATCATCGGTAAATAACGCCATGTACGACGCAACATGTCCTTCAAGATGTATATATATATATATATATATATATATATATATATATATATATATATATAGGTATATATATATTATAATTATAATATTATAATATATGTTATAATATATGTATATATTATAACCCTACAATTACATTCTGAAATAACATAAATAACCTTTATTTATTTTTTACCAAAGAACAGTTGTACAGCGCTGGAATCGAAACCACGACCTCCAAGATTTAAGCATGTAGCTGTAGATTATACATTCTGTATTCTGCAATAAACATAGTAGAATTTACAGAATATTACGAGTCGACATGCCATAGAATTTTAGACTTAAGAAATATGACACATTTATGTGAAAGTACTCTATTATGGAATCCGCTTCATATTTTTCATAAGCGTTTATGCTTGTAAAATATCTTTCTCCTTTAAGGATGCAATGTTATTTAATGTTAGAGATTCTCTATTACCTATATAAAATAAATTGCTCACAATGCTTTGTCGGCGACTAGATGGGAAGCGTTTTATCTGGCATCATCTAAGTTTATTTATGAGACAACAGCTTTGACTAGGTAGTTAACATTGTTTTAAAAAATCGATTTACAAAATTTATTTAAAAAAAAAACGGGACTCTTCTTCTGTCAATTATGCTCGTTAGAACACAAAGACAGCACACAAGTAGGTACTGTCAATTGAATTTCTTTAAAAGCGTTAGCTGCAAAATGTGGACTCACTGTTTTGTCCTTTGAGTTTTTCGTGGGATTGGAAGAATGTTTACGATTCCTCTAATAAGACATAAGGGTTGTAGGACGAAACGACCAAAGAGTCCAAAATGTGTTTTCTAATTTAATTTATCTCTAACTATGTCAAAATTATATTTTTGATAGAAGCGGTCATTAAAATTGTTATATTTGCCATTCATTTCTCAGCTTTATATAAGCATAATCTAGTCTTCTCTTGCCACAAAATGTATTTTTTTTTCTTTCTTCAATGCAGCCAAGTACCTATATATTTCCTGGTATTACAATTTCTTCGGTATATAAGGCGCTTGCAGCTCGGAGAGTAAAATCATCGATCGTGGATATTAATGATCAACTCTAATAGGGTGTCTGAGCTAGAATTATATAGCATCAAACTATTTTTGTCTGGTGATATTCTCGATTAAAGAAAGAGAAGTAACGACATAACTTAGTTAATAAGTAGGTACTTAAAATTCCTTATTACGCACTTCTTTTATATATTTTTATTTTAAACAGTTAATGTTTTTATGTTCAGCTTTACAAATATACGGTGTCTTTTAAAAGTTGGCGGTGTTTATATATGTTATCAAAATTTTTCTCTATATTTTACCTTAAAATTACATTTTAAACGATTGGCCGAGCGTCTGTCGTCTCTCGGGCTCGGATGCATTCAATGGGTAACGATAACGTGTGTCGTGAGGGAAAATTAAATTAAATTTCCTTATACAAACCTGAACATAAATTACTGAAACTACGACTTTAGTTTACTATTTGCGTTTAATTTTAGATTAATTTATGAGAAAATTTTCATAATTTCAATTGTAGCCGATATTACTTCATTGCCATAACCTTATAGAATACCATGGACAAATACCATTATTGATATTGACGGGATGTACATTAAAGCATAACATTTATTTGGGTATTTATTAAGAAAAATATTAGGTACCTTAGACCAAGTAATATTTACTCTAGAAATGTATCGTGTCGGGGCGAGCAAAAATTGATTTCAACATGGCC
This sequence comes from Nycteola revayana, assembly GCA_947037095.2. NCBI lineage: Eukaryota > Metazoa > Arthropoda > Insecta > Lepidoptera > Nolidae > Nycteola > Nycteola revayana. Next base: position 13,380,347 of record OX344846.2, on the reverse strand, counting down.
TAGCCTGATCTGCTCTAGCGCTGCCTCAATGTTACTCTTCACCGCATTCAGTCTCAAACATTGATTTGAAGGGTTTTTTGTTATATTTCTAAGTAAGAAGTTATTTAAATGATAATTACCTTAGACCAAGTAATATTTTCTCTAGTAATTCGTCGTGCTAGGGCTAACGCCAACTCAGATAGTGCTGTATCTGACTTCAGCATGGCTGATGGCGCACGCGTGGCCTGACGCGCCACGTGTCTGAAGGCGTCTGGTCGTTTACGCTCCAGCGCCGCACAGAGAGCCCGTAGACCCGCTAATACTCCCGCCTCGGTGTTACTCACAGCCTCTTCACCGCATTCAGTCTCAACCATTGTTTGTAAGCGTTTCATTACTATTTGCTGTCACAAAAAAAATACATCTTACTTAAATATTGTTATGTATATTTCGCAGCCATCTAGTTAGATCAGCCATTAAATGGGACAGGTAGCCCGTTAATTGGACGCCGACATTCAATGAAATCTAAAGGATCACTAGCCAAATCGTTGATTTTAGGTGGTTAAAAAAAATCTACACGTCAGCCAATTAAAGGGCTAGCTTTAGCTAGCTCTGTATGTAATCACATCCCAGGTAACATTTAAGCTGAAAAAAAATCTTTTAACCAGAACAATAACAGCTAGAAGCTTTATAGACGATGTACAAAAGCGTAAAAATATATTTAAGGCTGTAGTAGGGAATAAATTGTATTATTTTATACAGTAAGTCTGGTTTAGGGCTGTATAAAGCCGAAATTATTACTTTTGGCTGTTAAATATAACCGAAAATCTCTAGTATACAGAGTATGGTATATAAAACCGTTATAAGCAAGTCTATAAGACTAGACCCGTATATCGACTGAATTGTGCTCTAGAATTCTACTTTTGTGCAGCCTAATTCTGTAGAAAAGCATTAAATTTTGCTATGTTATGGATAATGGTGTATTATTACTCTGTAGTACAGTCATCATATATGCTTGATAATAGCTGTTCAATGGTTATCAAAGAAACCCTTAGAAAGCCCATTACTGTACAAGAGTGTAATACAATGCTGTCTGCTGCATAAAAGTTTATTCTTAGCTCATTCTAAAGCGAATGCTATTAACATATTTTTTCCCCTCTAGTACAGCCATTAGTGTAACACTAGATCATTATAACGGTGATAACGCCTATTGTGATACTTATTTGCATCTAGTGCAAGTATAATTTTTAACAAAAAAAAACACACTTCAATCAGTATGTAATAACCTCCCTTCCCTTCCCTTTCTCAAAAACTTTTGAACCAATTTTGACGTGTTCCCATAGACAAATTACGCAGTTACGCTACATATTACATAAGTACCTACGTGTTCCTTATGAATGAACTTGTACCAAAACAATCTGTACAGTTACCTATTTTTTATATTGAAAATAATAAATAATAATAATAATTCTTTATTGACATAAATATTTTTACAAAAGTTATGAGGCCCCGACTCCTGCGCTAGGTATAATACCTGTGTTACAGGAGCCAGTGTCTTCTCCCAGTAATTATGAGTCGAGTTTTATGCAATAAAAATTACACAGTTACAAAAATTAAAGTAAAAAGTGAAAATAGAAGAGAAAAATATAAACATGCAATGAGAAACATTTTCAACGTGGAGCAATTTAAGAGTGTTGGTTGTATAGTGTATGAATATGGTGTGTAGTGTTTGTGGTGTGTGAATGTGTAAAGTAGGTTTGTGGTGTGTGATGTTATCTATACTATTTTAAAAGGAGTTCGGTTTGTTCATAGTCATGCGCAAGTAGCCATGATTTAACTTTACTTTTAGCTTCCTTAATAGTGAGAGGATTTATTTTAAGCTCTTTGTTCGTCTTATTATATAAATGAATAGATAAATACGTATGTTGCTTTCCAGCTGATGCAGTTCGACATTTGATTGATGAACAGATGTTTCGTGTGGTGCGTTTTTTTAGAACACTGTTATCGTATGGCGTCATAAGGTGCTGTTTGATGACGATATCTAAAATAAACATTTGTCGTACCGTTAATATTTGACATTTCTCATATAAGGTTTTGGTGGGGAACCTGAACGGCCTGAATGTCATTACTTTAAGGACAGATCTTTGGGCCCTTTCTAGGCGAATCATGTACGTTTTACACGCGCCACCCCAAACTCTAATGCAGTATGCGAGAACTGATTGTGCTAGTGCGTAATACACCGTGCGTAATAGCTCGAAGTCAGCCACTTCTCTGAGTCTTTTAAAAATCCAAATTAATTTTCTAATACGCGCGGTGGTAAGGTCTATATGCTGGCGCCAGCTTAGTTTTTCGTCTATAATAACCCCTCAATATTTCACGGCTATCGATTTACCTAGGGCCAGACATGCACACACTGCATTATTACGGGGTGAGTTACACACATGTAATTTAATTTCAGTTTTTTTGGGATTGATCTTGGAGTAACTGAACTGAATTTGTGTCGATTTCGAAACATTCACAGTCAGGAGATTGGCTCTTAGCCACTGATTCACCCTGTGTAGTCCTACCTCAGCGTTTTGTTTTACTTCGTCCCAAGTCCCGCCATGAAACACCAGAGCTGTATCATCAGCATATGTGAAAATTTTGCCACTTGTAAGCGTTTGTTGACACAGATCATTTATGTAGATCAAGAAGAGACTCGGGCCGAGTATACTTCCTTGCGGGACGCCATATACAACTTGGGCGTCTAAGCTAATGTGTCTCCCAATTTTCACTCTCTGTGTCCTGTCGTAGAGGAAATCTCTGAAGATCCCTAGAGCATTTTCCCGAATGCCAGTAAGTTCTAGCTTATTCACAAGTAGAGGAATTGAGACGGTGTCGAAAGCTTTAGCCAAGTCGAGGAAGACGCCGACGCATTTTTGATTAGCATCTACACATGATGATATATGCTCTACAAGTTGGCTGACGGCATCCTCGGTGCTCTTCCCTCGCCTAAAGCCAAATTGAGATTCCGACAGGGTCTTGTTATGTTCTAAGTAGTGTATTAGCCTACTGTTGAGCACTTTTTCCAGTATTTTTGATAATGTCGGAAGAACCGAGATAGGCCGGTAGTTCTCGACACCGTCCTTAGATCCACTCTTGTAGACAGGTGTTATTAGTGACTTTTTGAAAACTCGTGGGAAAACACCCTGCGCAATGCAGATCCCTATTAGCTTAGTTAGTTGAGGAACTATGACATGTCTAGCCATTTTAAGAAGTTTTGCTGGTATTTGATCCCAACCAACAGCACAGTCATTCTTGAGGTTAAGTATTAATGTTTCAATTTCAGCTTCATCCGGGGAAAGTAATACGATAGAATTTAAATTAGTAGAAATGTCAGTTCTATAAGGTAATGAGTTGGAATAAAAGGAGTTAGTTATATTATCTGCAAGCTGTTTGCCGATGTCAGAAAAATAGTTGTTTATATCATTTATGGAATTAGACCTATCGTTATTTATAAGATTGTCAGCTACTGTTTTTTGTTTTTTCTGTTGTATTATAGTCTTTACCGCCTCCCATTTATCTTTGTTGTTATTTGCGCTTTGCAGAAGCGATCTTTCATAGTTAATTTTAAATTTCCTTAACAATGTGTTGCAATAATTGCGATATCTTTTATATGTTATTTTGTGTACTTCGTTCTCTGGATTACACGAAAACTTTTTATGCAGTCTGTCTCTATGGCGAATGCAGCGGAGTAATCCTGAAGTTAGCCAAGGTTACAGAATCCTTTTGCGACTAGGTCTTTTAAGTTTTGTCGAGTTTACTTCCAGAGCTGTGGAAATTTTCTCAACAAATAAAGTGGCTGCCTCATTTGCATCCGCATCATCATTAATAAATGAAAAGTCAATTGTCTCTAGATGTTTGATCACAGCGTCATAATTGACTTTTGTTAAGAGATTAGGTTTATCACCTTTCTGTCGAGATTGACGGAGGCTTAATATTACTGAGGCATGGTCGGTAACTGTAGAATTAATAACAAAAACTGTTGCTGGCTGTGCCGTATTAAGTAACATGTGATCCAAGCAACTTTGAATTCTTGTTGGATGTGTGTGCCCAGGCAATAGACCCAATTCAGCAGTAACATTTAAATAAGTTTCGCTATTCCTGTCAATGATGTTGGTTTGAATGTCAATATTGTTATCTCCAGTAAGCACAATGTTTTTAGCTTTAACAGACCGTATTATATTGTCTACTGAATTCAGAAAACTGTCGGTACAATATATGGACGGAGACCTATAGACAGCCAAAATGGTTCTTCGTTACTATCAATTGAGCCCTGAATTGCTGTAACATTTGCTGATCGTACCTATTGTATTAAGCAGCTACTATATTAATTAAAATTTTATATGTATAGCCAATGTTACTCTTTAGGCTGTTTTACATACTTTAATTACGGCTTAGTTACGCACAAAGCTTCTTAATGGCGTACTAAAAGAGCAACAGCTGCATGTAAAAAAACGTCATTAAACCATAACCTAAAAATTATGGTACCATATTTCATTACATATATTTATGTATGTTATGGAAAATTACGGCGATATTTAAACATAATTTTACCTGGATACAATACAAAATTGATTTATTTTCAATAGGAAAGTACTGGGGACTCATAAAGCTAGTCTCAAGTTGGGTTACACGGTTCTTATTACACAAACGATTTCGTTAATGTCTTTTATTTCGAGAGCGCATGAGTTTTTGGCTTACTATTAGTATACATATTCACGAAGAAGTAGCAGCCGCAAGCAAAATACCGACCTATAAAAAAGGAATGAGTACCTACTACCATAATATAGCAAAATAATATTTGTTCACTTTACAAATCAAAATATTATGGCCGCCACGTATCACATGATCCAATAAATATGTCTTAAGAAATTAAGTATGGAATGATTTAACCACGAACATAATTTAATACTTATATTCAGATGTTAACAAGCCTGCGACTGTATATAAGAATAAAAAAAGTATCTAAGATTTGAGAACAGTATCTGTATGGTATCTAATTATTCTCTTAGTCAGCGTGAAGCCAGCTATTGCGCTACAATACAACACAGCCGTTAAACAGCTTAATCTACACTTAGCGCTGTATAATTTGGGGCCCATTTTTTGGATATAACGGCTGTATATCCGGATATACAGCCCTAATACAGCAGGTTTATACAGCCTAACTTCTTCAAAATTTTTATTGTACAGCGCTTATACAGTTTTCAATGTTACCTGGGATAGGTAGTGATTACATTAGTTAGTATTGGTTAGGAAGCATTTTATTTTCTAAACATAAAATACCAACTACCAACAAAAGATGAGGCTCTCACTCCACGATACACCGGGACGTATAGCCAGCACGGCTAGTATTGGAGGTCGACAACTATCAAATTGTATTTTTTTATATAATTTTATGGAAAAATAAAATGTATTTTTTCACTAACCTGATCAATATACTTGACCCTATCTCCTGTTAAAGGGATTGCATAAGATTTTTGTAACTACTTACAGGTATGGGAAACTACATTAACTCTAGGATATGAAAGAGGTTACAAAACTCAAAATAAACCTAAACAACAACTACTACTACTACTGAACTATGTCAAGTATCTGAGAAAATAGTCGTAGTACTAAGAAGCTATGTCCTGTAGTCTATATTGTCTGTGGGTTCACAAGTCACTCTTAATTAAACTGTCTCAGGAATCTTAACGCATTTTGTAAATAGATTCATTTCTTGCCCTCAAAGTACAGTGTTGTCGTACCAGTTGCCTCCTTGTGCTTTAATGTAGGTAGGTACGTAGGCGGGTTGCTACGATACTGCCTACTTTCATTATGTTCAATACACTCCAAAATAAATATGTCAAACCAAATATATCATTAACTTTATTTGTTTATGCCAAATTTTATCAAACATTTTCATTTCGTTTTATATAATTGATTATTTTTTATACATTTTTGAACACTTTACGGGAAAGTTAAGAATATTCTAAATTTCGAAATGAATGGACTGGGATTATCTAAGATGGAGGTTCGAATCCTGCCGGTGGTCTATATTTATTGATCTCAATATTGTTTCATTTTTAACAACTTATTATTTACAACAACCAGGCATCGAAATTTATCAATCTCTTTATAACACGTCTCTAAGGAGAACATGGCATCTAGTCTATAGTAATATATGAAGTTAAAGAGTTTGTTTGCTGGAACGCGCGATTTGTGTAGTAGATAACAACGAAAATGATATTTATGTAATACATTCTATTTTTTTTTATTAATGGCAATCTGCCGACTTATTCATCAATTTCTGCCAGTGTCATGTAATGATTCTAATTTTAAATCAATCTTTTTCTTAGTGACACAGTCAAAAAGTGACAGAATAATATTGTATGAAAATCAAGAAATTCAAATAAGAATCAAGAAAGTCAATATAGGTATTTATTAAATGAATTTAAAAACAAATAGAAATTAAACGTTTGCAATAATTAGATTTGTAAGTATAAAAAACATACCTTAAATATTAAATGATGACTTTAGTAGCTCCTTGTAAAAAACCGGCCAAGTGCGAGTCGGGCTCGCGCACGAAGGGTTCCGTACCAGTTTCAAATGCCTAACTATTTTTGATATCAAGAATAAAAAAGCGTATGTTTATGAATTTAAATGTTTTTTTAAGTTTTATATTTGGGTTGATTGAATGGAAAATTATAAATTGTAAGGTAAATTGCGGTTTACGATTTATGATGTATTAAAAATAACCTACTGACTAGATCTCGTTCAAACCAATTTTCGGTGGAAGTTTGCATGGTAGGTAATGTACATCATATATTGTTTTTTAGTTTTATCATTCTCTTATTTTAAAATTTACGGGGGGGGGGACACATTTTACCCCTTTTTGAAGACCTATCCATAAATGGATTGCAAACGTATGGGTCTGATGAAAAAAAAAGAGTTTCAGTTCCAAGTATGGGTTCTAAGTCCCCCAAAATTTATTGTTTTTTTTTCTATTTTTGTGTAAAAATCTTAATGCGGTTAACAGAATATATCTACTTACTAAGTTTCAACACTATAGTTCTTATAGTTTCGAAAAAGTGGCTGACATACAGGCACACAGACATGACGAATCTATAAGGGTTCCGTTTATTTCCATTTGGCTACGAAACCCTAAAAATAAATATGTTATATCAATTTAAAGTGGAACCTTAAAGAGGACGCTTATTTAATTTTGTTAAATAAGCGCGGCTTCGTATACTTTGAAAAATTTCGTTTCGTAGTTTCAAGATAATTGAGTGACTAACATTCATCTCTCAAATAAAAAAAAAGCACCTATAATAACATAGGTACCAATAATAGTACGATTATGTCCGTATATTTACCTTTTTAGCACACAAAGTAGATCTTCTTATTTGTGTTTTAATATATTGTAGGCAGAGAGCTCGTCCTTGCCGGACTATTTGTGGCTTCACTTGTGTGGGTGTGGCGAGGCACCAGCCGATAGTGGCAGAGAGTCGACGTGATACCGCCGCCGCTGCCGCTGAAGACACCATAGTGCTGAAACGCCGCTTAGTGCGGTCCAGCGGAGACAGCGACCGTGTTGGCGACGCGCGGAGATCTACGATTAGATGAAAAAAAACTATACTTAAACTATTACTTAAATATATCATTTTTACATTCATATTGCCAAATAAGTAGTTGTGTAAATTCTATGGCTTCTTTCCAGTTCTCGGTGGTTGAGGGACTACCCTCAATGCTTCTAAAAGCACGCCAAGCTATTGGTCCCGATTGTTATAACACCATCTATAACAAGCATCCATGGAATGAACAGCAGCGTTTTCTTGCGTGTTACAAGTTACAACATAGGTAATATTAGGTAATATTAGGTAATGCCACACTTCAAAACCGTTCCTCGTGATGAGGCCTATGTTTATCAGTGGCCGTTATACGGGCTGATGATACTTTCTTTAAAATAAATATGGAATCAATAAAACAATAAATAATGCATTTCTAATATCAATCGCTAATACTTTAAGTATTTTTTATAGTTTATCCATTACGAACCAACGTATCAAAGTCCTACGTACGTATACGTCGTATAATGTTACTAAAGTTATAGAACAGTCTATACGTATACCTAAACAAAATAAAGAGCAGTCTTAAGTAAACATCGAAAACTCTATAAGTTATAAAAGGAAGTGCATATCACTGTGTAATACACTACGCATATCGTAGTGCGGACTACGACGGTGGGGGTTCAAATTTCCTGGAAGAACCTGATATAAGTGAATCATGTCTTGTTATCTCTAACTTTCATACACCATCATATCGACACAGTACATTTTACTTCTCATTTGATCGATTCACCAGTTTCAAAGTTTTCTGTATTGGATTGTAAACTTGAAATTAAGTTCCATACATCCTGTTAATACTTTTGCCTTCCAACAAATAAGTCCTAGGGGAAATTTCAATATAGTAGTAGGTTAAGGCGAAAAGTTCGCGTGTGTTTGATTTAGTTGATCAAAATAATAATATATAACTAACGAACTTTTAATTATGTTCGTAACTTGTTGTTTTAGTCTATTCCATGTAACTTGTAGCTTACTCGTGTTTGATTTATTTTTTTGTACGAACATATGTTGTTAGCCTCGAGGCTATTGCTACTTCAATAGACATATCGGCAAGCAGGACTCCAGCCTTATTATTAGCGTTTGATGCTTTCCCTCGTAACTAAGATATTCAAATAAGAGGACAAGTTTAGGTTGTTTGAACTCGACGTCATTAATTAATAAATTGGTCCTAGCTGTTATTTGCAATAAGTTAGGTTAGGTTAGAACTACGACCACAACGAACCATTCGTTGTGGTCTTAGTTCTAACCTAACCGTTGTACGGTTTTGTTAGCAGTACGGTTCACAATCTCTCGACAGTTTACAATTTCGCGAGATAGATTATAATGTCACGGTATTTACAATATTACGGTGACATAATATACAAATATTATACAATGAAAAGATGTTTGTTACGTATAAACTCAAAAAAAACATGAATAATCCTTACATCATTTCATTTTCATCTAATATCAATTCATTATCAACTAATAACTAAAGCTATATTTTTAATAGTTTTTCACAGGAAATTGATTTGCGTGGGTCAAGCGACGGAAAACTAGTAATAAAATATTCATTCCATTCTTAAAAAAACATCGTGTCCAAATATCCACGTCTAGTTCGTGTGATGTTCCTGGTAATCAAGTTCTGAAAAGTTTCCGCTAAACAAGTTTCATACAAGTCTGGAGCATGATTTGGTTATATTATCTTACTTGTTACTCGTTTAGCGGTTGTTGTGTAATCAGTGTTAATTTGTGGTATAGTATATGCTTACTATCTTTATTGATACTACCTGCTTGAGTCTATTCATGTTTAATTCCTTATTTCACGGGAATATAACCCTTAAACTTAGAGCTTAGGCCGAGATTTTGATTAAATTACATTTTTATTTTAGTATTGAGTGTCATAAGAAAACAATAAATTATACTTAACTTACTTGGTAAACTAATCAGTCCATCAGTTACCCCAGGTAGGGCGCTGAGCGGTGTGCTAAGTTTGCGCCGCATGCGCAGCGTGGGCACAAACTCGTCATCTTCTTCGCCATCGGGTGGAGTGACATGTATAGCGATGTTGTTTGCCTCTGGCCCTCTTGTCCCACCTAGTTGCCATCTTGACTCAGTTAACGGCCCTATCTGGAAGGAAAAAATAAAAAATAAAGATATTTGCATGTAGCGCATAGTGTACTTGACACTGCTGAGTAACTCTTGACAACATTATTATCATAATCATTACATAGTGTAAAACAAAGTCGCTTCCCGCTGTCTGTCTGTACATCTATGTATGCTTAGATCTTTACGACTACGCAACGGATTTTGATGCGGTTTTTTTAGTAGATAGAGTGATTCACGAGGAAGGTTTATATGTATTATACATCAGTATTACATCCGTGCAAAGCAGGGGCGGGTCGCTAGTACATATTTATTAAGAGGACTATCTCATGACATTTATAATCATCAATCATCATCATTAACAGCCCGTTAATGCCCACTGCTGAACATGGGCCTCCTCTTAACAGACCTTGGCAAGCCAGGATCGTAGAGGGATATTGCCATAATCACCACGCTTGGCAGACGGATTGGTGATCGCAGTAAGATATAAACCTTGAGCTAATAGATGCTGCTGCCCATCCATCAGCCATATGTCACTTAGTCGCCTTTTACGACACCCATAGGAGTACATGGGGTGGTCTATTCTAAGCCGGAAACCACACGGCACATTTATAATATTAAAACACAATTATATTACACATAGAAACGGCATAGTTAAGAATAATATAATAAAAAGTGCGGCACATCATATCCTAATTCGTACCTACTACATTATTGTAGATGAAGTAGAATAATTTATATGCAAAAATGTTTGTATAAATCAGAAGCAAGTCAATAAATATTACATCTTGCTATTTCCCAATAGCGTTAGCCCACAAATTTAAGGTACAGCACAAGTTGTAAATTGTACTTCGATATTCATAACTGCATAATATCAAGGCATTGGAAGGAAAAAGCACTTTCTATTTTTGCAAAGAAGTCACTTTGAATTGCGATTCGTTTCATTGGAAATACACATTTATAACAGCATAGTTTAATATTCAGTTGCTGCGAGGAGCTGTTATTAGCAAAATTGATAGTTTCCCAGAGGATTGTATGTAGTGCACTGGAATAAAGAGATCATTTATAGTTGATTCAAACCTTCAATAGTTTGCTAGGTTGCCATCATTTTATAGAATAAGTATTGAATTGGAAAATATCAGGGACACTTCAGAAAAATCCTTTAAATACGTTATTTAAAGTTGATGTTGAAAATATTTTCGTCAAATTTAATGTAAAGTGGATAATGTGATAAATGGAGTAATATGTATAAATATGGGGAGTGCTGCGGGTCACGGGTTGTCAGTTTCCTGCTATAACTCTTTTAATTTGTGGCCGTCTGTCGCGCAGTTCGAACTTTGGTCCATATTAGATGGTACCAATGGATTTTTTTTGTAGAACAGAAATTTTGTTGAACAGCTTTAGATATTGTTGACAATTGCAATAATTGTTTATCTAGATGTACAGCACTTCATCATTAATTAACACGCTTTTATTATTGGTCTATTTTTGTATTGTAAAATGGTGATAACAATGACGCTATCTCTTTTTACTATGTTGTTAGAATATTGAATAATAAGGCCTAAGATAGCTTTTATCAAAGAAATTGAATTTTAAAATCAGTGATAGATCTAGCTCTTTCACTGATTTTAAAATTCAATTTCTTTGATAGCTTTTTGATTTGTGTATTTAAGCTATTAGAAGCCAGATTTTTGTATATGAATAAAGTGCTTGAATTCTGTTCAACGAAGTTCAAGACTTCGAATTTCTTGGAAAACTCCAATTAAAGCTATTGTAAAAGTATACTCGGGTAACTTCGCAGCGTCTTTTCGCACAAAATACCTCAATGCCTAAAGACGAAAGTCTTTAGCCAGTGTGTGTTGCCAGTGATGACCTATGGATCCGAAACGTGGTGCTTCAATATAGGCCTTATGAACAGACTCAGAGTCGCTCAACGAGCTATGGAGAGGGCTATGCTCGGGGTTTCTCTACGAGATCGAATCAGAAATGAGGAGATACGTAGAAGAACGCGGGTTACCGACAAAGCCCAACGGATTAGTTCGTTGAAGTGGCAATGGGCAGGCCATATAGCACGGAGAACAGATGGCCGTTGGGGCCCAAAAGTTCTCGAATGGAGACTGCGGATCGGCAAGCGTAGCGTAGGACGTCCACCAACTAGATGGACGGATGACCTGGTAAAGACCGCGGGATCACGGTGGATGCAGGCCGCCTCCAACCGTAGCAACTGGAAATTTATGAGGCAGGCCTATGTCCAGCAGTGGACATCCTATGGCTGAAATGATGAAAAGTATACTTGAGAAGTACAACATGTATCTAATGCCAAATTTTACGAAAAAGAGGCATTTGAAGATGTATTATTTCACTTTCTCTATACAAACTTTGTAGCTCCGTTTAATTTCTTCAGAGGTAGTTTAGAAAATCCTTTCTTAGTCTACAAGACAATTATGAATTATTTGCGAATTAAATTTCAGCTCATTCCGTTCAAGGGCTGAGCCTTTGGGCTGTATTTTGATAGATCATTGAGTGTAACGATTAACTTTTTTTTTACGAATATAACTGACGACAATTTAAAAAATTACAAACTACTTTTTAAAACCAAAGTTTAATTATGAGAGCTTTAAGTTGTAATCCAATTGAGCTAATAGTGAGAATACTAAAAATATCAAACTTCTCAACACAACATTTGCCGAAATTTGCAATGGAAGTTTATCACAGGTATGAAAACGAAGTAAAATAGCATAGGTACGGAAAAAAGTCGACACTTTAGGGCCAAGGGTTAGCTGGCGTATCAGGGTCAACAAAATCTAAGTAGTGGATTTAAATTATATTTAGAGTATTTTAATTATGAAGTTTAGTGTCATATTTCAAGCTTATCTTTGTTTTAAAATTACGTCTAATCTTATGATTGCACTAGCGACCCGCCCCGGCTTTGCACGGGTGCAATGCTGATGTATGATTCATATAAAAAATCCTCTAGAATCACTCTATCTATAAAAAAACTGCATCAAAATCTGTTGCGTAGTTTTAAAGATCTAAGCATACATAGGGACGGACAGACAGTGGCAAGTGACTTTGTTTTATACTAAGTAATTTATGACCTTCCTGGTATCTACCAGCGGGTGTCGAGAGTTCCTTTTTTAAAATAAAAAGCATATAGCTGGTAATTACTCGTTTGGGGTAGAGACCCTCGGTCCACCTACCACCTACTCCTGTTTTTAATCTAATAAGTAAACGACTGGTTGACTTGAGTCGTGACCAGAGGGCTATTATGCTACATAAATATTATAACATTGGCACATATGTTGTTTTTCTGTAGGTTATCTTACTTTATATATGTGTGTTATTGATGTTCCTTTATAAATAATTAAATAGATTTTATACGATCTTATCGGTCATATAAAAGTCTGTACTCGAATTTTACGCATTCATACATAGCCTTTTTCCGATTAGAAACACACATAATTATACTTTGATGGAAAATAATAAATTGAAAATTATATCACTATATTAAATTAAATTATATTATAATTATAGTAATACTGCTGTTTAAGAGCAAGACATAAGCAATGTTTGATATAGATATTTTATTTTTGTGCGTGCGGAACATTTCTTTATTCCATACCAAAGTAAATGCCATATACCATAGATTCCTGGAAATCGGAAACTGGATAGGACAACATTAATTTCCTTTAAGATCCACTTGGCCTTTCAACTTCTTTGGTCCGTTAATAGCTTTTTGCTGTAAGTATATAAGCAAAGATAAACGAACGCGCATTCTTCGTGGTGAATGAAGTCATAAGACGAAGAGACTACAGTGAATAAAAGTAGAAAAAAGTTTTTTGCTTCGAAAACCAACAAGCAAACCTGTTCAACTTTAAGTATGTTTGTTAACTTATGATTTAATAAGGTATACCATACCTTATCCTTATAATATTGATTGTGAGTAATAAAAGTCTCTTCACGCGAAGTCAAAACCCTGGTTTAACACATTTCTATTGCACAAGAGATAAGCCAAGCCGTTCAACGTTGCCCATCAGTGACGGGGCTAGATTGAAATTGTGTGTGGCTCGCCCACATACATTTTGCGAGGCCCCCTGGTGACCTTTTTTGACTTTAGATGTTGTCTCTGTATACAGGTAGGTATTACTGCTAGTGATACCTACCTATATACAGAGACAACCTTCGTAGCGTAGCGGTATTTGGCTCGCTTTAAATCTCGGAGGTCGTGGGTTCGATCCCCACACCGGGTAAGAAATCTTTGTGTAAATTCTAAGATTTCTCTCCGCGTCTGGTTATAAGTAGCTTAGATTTAGCATAGTTAAGGCAATTTTTAGTTAAATTTATTTAAATATTCTACTAAATTTATTTTATATTTATATCTAAGTAATAAAACTTATGTTGATACTAAGTTTTCATGTATTTACGAAAATGTTCGTATACTTATTCGTTTTTGTAGAATTTAACGAAACCGTTTATATTTCAGAGCTATTTATCACATTCAAAACCACGAGAAAAGTTCAGGTACACAGCGCGCGGTTATACCTAATTTTACCTTTTTGTGTCGGCGAAAATGTTCAGCAATTTTGTCTCTCAAAAATATAGGTAGTTATAATATAATGATATAACGTAAAGTGCATACTTAGTTCGTAAAATAACGGAAATATGTCGATCGATGGTACTACCGTTTAGCACTTAATACGGTCTATGTATGAACATGTACCTATAATGTACGTAAATTTTTCATAAAAATAAGACTAAACAGCATATGTATACATATGCCGTGTGTTCTCCGGCTTAAAATAGACCACCCCATGTCTTCCCATGGGTGTCGTAAAAGGCGACTAAGGGACATATGGCTGATGGATGGGCAGCAGCATATATTAGCTCAAGGTTTACATCTTACTGCGATCACCAATCCGTCTACCAAGCGTGGTGATTATGGCAATATCCCTCTACGATCCTGGCTTGCCAAGGTCTGTTAAGAGGAGGCCCATGTTCAGCAGTGGACGTAAACGGGCTGTTGATGAGCATATGTATAGTATAACTAATTATCTGAAATTTTACCCATGTGTTGGGGGGACTTTATCAGCATATGGTCCGGGCCGTAGCCAGCATGTTAACCAATGCTTCTGAGGCCCCCTCACCGCACCAGCACATATGTATATAGTCCCCCGTCGGACAAGAAAAATCGATGATTATGATGATGATGATTGATTAAAAATAATTATCATACCCTTCTCATTAAAATATTTATGGCTTACGTTCACCCACTACATTGAGTATGAATATGTTTAAATAAATAAATAATATTATGAATGTAACAGAAACTATGGCTATGGAAGAGCGGAGTCACCTGTCACAGGCATATTTTTGCTTACTAGGTGACTTCGGTCACTATGTTGAAACTGTAAAAACATTTAATGAGAATAAATTATTATTATGATTATGGCACAAAGCCTCCCTCGGGACTATTCCCGACGACGTGGGTCTATACCCATGTTCACCATTAGATGTAATACAGGCTGATAATATGGTTTAAAGTATGCTGTCTCCATAAAATAGACCTAGTATATAAGTACCTAACTAAGTACATGTAATAAAGCGAGTGTATAAATCTGTGGACATGTTGTGATTGATGTGTTGTGATAAATGTATTTAGTACATGATTTCCACATCTGTTATTGGTTTATTGAAGCGTAGAATGACAAATTGATTCAGTATGGAACCGACGCCACAGGTATACGATGTACCGCCGAAGTATCAATCACTGGATAAAGTTTCACGAACAAGTTTTCATGTTACAGCTTAAGCAATGTGATGTTGTAGCTAGTTTGAGCCTTAAGCTAGGTAAGCTTAGTTTAATTATTACGTTCAGGTAACTATAATAAGCAGTATAAACTGTGATTTTCCAATCATTGCTAATACTTAGCGATATGATTTATTTTTGGCAGTACAATCGATTTATGTTATTTTTTTTTTTAAATAGCATTTAAAATGACATCAAACCTGTGTTAGGAGCACCCGTTCGTACAACCTAGATAGATAGTCTTGTATTGAAACGCACTAGAGCACACTTTGCCATGTAGGTACATTTGAAAATGTAAAGATACGGCAATGATGCCGTCTCTTAAAGAGACACTTTTTGTAAAAAGCACATGTCTATTTTAAAATTGAATGTTACGTTTTAATAGTAATACTGATAGCAAATCGTCGTCGTCAAATCGTCTTTCTGACTATCAGCAACGCCTAAAAACTGACGGTGTATATGCCCAAAGATTTGTTATCCTAGTTATTAGTATTATAAAACAGTAACGTGACTGCTAAATGTAATACAAAGGTAGGATTTCTTAAAATTCAACCCGAGGACAGGGAACAACTTTCGGTATTGTTGTTTCGGAGCCTATTCGATGCCAATAATCTTATATTTTTATCAAACTTGGTAATCTTGTACTTACGTAAATTACTACGATATATAACATAGATAATTAAGCTGCTATAACGGAAGATTACGTTAGGGCACAGAAGTGCTAATACAAAGGGCCGCCAGATTTATGAGTATGGAACGTGTATTAGCATCAGAACTACTACGCGACCGCCTCTGAAGTCAAAGGAAAATGTTAATATATCTTTATATGTAGAAGAGCTTTTAATAAGCTTTACCTGATTCAATGAATAAAATAACAATAATTATATGGTTGTAACATTTATTTTGCTATTGTCATAAATATGTGCGTTGTTGTAGATATAGTATGTACCTATATAGTAAAGTAATTCGTATTTAGGGGTTACACAAAAATTATGCCCTTGGTATTTGTAGAGTTTTACTAAATAAGACAAACAATGTTATGTTAACATTTTAAATCGAGATACATTTTCATGAACAAAGTGAAACATTAATTATAAGGTTGTATCGTTTTAGTTAAAAGTAATTTTGTGTTAAGTTATTGTGTAGTTATTTGTAAATGTTAGTACCTAATAGTGTTATTTAAAATAGGATATATTATAAGTAGTCTTAGCTATCGCATTAGGTTACTAAACCTGTAATGGGAGTTTAAGAGTTTTAAATAAATAAATGAAAAATAAATAAATAAACATTCTTTTCACTAGCTATATTAACATGATGAAAAACAAATAAAATCATAAATATATTTCATTGACGTTTTGTGAATATATGCGATTGACTTTGTCTTCATATTGATTAGTCAGTGTTGTTGACAAGATCAAGATCATTTAAATGATAAAAAATACATTGGCATTAAAACTGTTCGGGATAAATATATATATAGGTATAGAAAAGAATAGAATACTCCTTATTGTACACACATAAGTAAACGGGACAATGAAAATATAATAGACACAGTATAATGGGCGGTCTTATCGCATAAAGCAATATTTCTTCCAGACAACCTTTGGAATAATACCTATTGAGACAACTTCCGTGGCTTAGTGGTATAAGTCGCGCTTTAAACCTTGGAGTTTGTAGGTACGATCCCTACGCCGGGCATGGAATCTGTGTGTTAGTTATTTTGTTGACATTAATAGTTACATTAAAAGTAATACTGTATCTATCTGTCAAAGCAAACTATCAAAATTATTGTTTAAACAAATTAGGAAGAATCAGTCAAGATTATTGTCAGGCAATATCCAGACGAAACAATTTGTTATGGTACAAACTAGTGTTGCCTATCGATAGTCGACTATCGATAGACTATCGATAGTCTATCGATAGTTGACGTCATATCAATAGTATCGATAGTCTATCGATAGTATCGATATTAGTGATAGTATCGATACTATCGAGAACCAATATGTGTTTAGGAGCAATACTATCGATAGTATCGATAGTATTGCTCCTAAAAATGGGTTGGTCTTCGATAGTATCGATAGTATCGATAGCTTTACAAACTATCGATAGTATTGATAGTTTTGATCATTTAATGCAACGATACTATCGATACTATCGATAGTATCGATAGTATTACTTTAAAAATATTGATACTATCGATACTATCGATAGTATTATAATGTAATAGTATCGATACTATCGATACTATTGCTTCCAATCAATAGTATTAGTTAATTTGTGATATCGATAGTATCGATACTATCGATACTATCGATAGCACTATCGATATTGTTACTATTTTTCGAGGTCACCTATCGATAGCGAAACTATCGATAGTTGGGCAACTCTAGTACAAACCAAGACCGTGGCTCCTCTTAATCTGATCTTCGAATGTCGTATGTGAGTGCTATTAGGCATCTGTACACGAACCGTTAAGTGTGTCGTCGGTAATCCGTATTCTACGAGTACGCTCTAAAATAGGGTTTCTAATGTTGGGCCCCATGGACCCCCAGTGGTCCGTGTTATAGATGCTAGAGGTACACGGCTTACACCGTATGTCATGCAGTTCTTGATGTCTCCACACTGACGCTTAGGGGAGCGGCGGTAGGGGGTTTTATTGGGTACCTTCTTCACGAGAAGAAGCTACCAAAATGTATTAGCGTAATGCGTAAAGCATTTCCCCCCAGACAAAAGAGTACCGCGGTTTGATAAGCGCAACAGTATTAATGCATAGCGTTATTTGTTTCTCTTGTTTATTTAATACAATTGGATACAAAAACGGGCTGGTGATATTTTAAAACACTCGTAAAGGAAGTTCAAATATGATAAGTTTAACTAACCCAGCTGCAAATTTCTTGGGATTCTTTGTAGTATAGTGTCACAAAGTATTTTAAGCAGGTACTTATTGTTCAAGCTTTTGTTGAAGCAAAACAGTTTTGTTAACAAACTAACTATATACAATAAACTTCGTTAAAATAACTTATGAAAACGTCTTCGTCTAAGTTCTGAGGTATATATATATATATATATACCTAGGTAAGGAATTCGTACAAGACTGACATCTAAGATATGAGGGTTTATTGGATGCGGCGTTTGGCTAAACGATTAACATTAACTTCACCTAATGTGGTCTCAGATGATGTAATTATCATTGTGTTCAATAGGTAAACTATGTAGGGTATACCTCAAGGCAATTAAAGTACATAAGAAATGCAGAAACAAGACGTACATTTTAAACTAACTAACTAATTTAAATTACCACATATATAGAAGATTTAACTGTTAAAAACATGACTAAATAATTAGCAGTCGTTAGTACCCATTTTGGATGCAATTAGTAAATAAAGTAACCTTTGAAAGACATCCAATTAGAATGTGATGCTAATGAATGACTGTGTTACTTGCTTCTGGATTTGAAATTGTAGCAAATATTCTCACTAACTAAAAATTTGAAGTTTAAGTTTATGTTAGATACAATTGTTATTCGTACATAGTTATATGCAAGTATTAAGTGGTTAGTCATAGTTCATAGTTCCAGTAGCCTCTGATAAACATTAGGAACGTAACTGTCTATTAAACTTAGCCGGCTGAAAAATAGAATAAAATCGGCTATTAGTACTTGTCATGTTGTTAGAAAAAAATACACGAAAAATTATAATTTCAGCAGATTTATTTATAATGGCTGATTTATCAGTCTCTATAATAAGGGCTTTATGGTTATTGTTACATACGTACTTTTTAGGTGAGAAGACAAAACCCAAAGATTTTGGATAAGTTCACTGGTCTATCGGCCTTGAAACTACGGTTTGCGGTCACTGCAATATACTCGTAAATTAAAATGGAGAGATAAGTAAGTACCTACCTTCTATCCTCTCAAAATTGATTACAAAAATAGTTACAAAGTCTAGAGTTGAAGGACTTCTAATTTTAATTTAATATTCTAACATATTCTACCGGGTGTGGTTGTGTGACTGGCGACACTCCATGCCTCAGAAAGCACGTTAAGTGCTTAGTAAGTACTAAGTTATAATAAGCGTGTACCATGGAACGGACAGCACCTAGCGTTTCCTTGTGTGTTACAATATACCAGTCACCAACCCACCTGCTACACGTGGTGACTATGGCAAAACCCTGCCTCGGGAGGAGGCCCATGTTCAGCCGTGGACGTTAAAGGGGCTGACGATGATGATGCAAGCCTATAAAAAAAATAAGGGTATCCAGATCCTCCTTGCAGTATTTTAATAAAACCACACATTACATATTAAGCTTTGGTGACAGTACAATGGTACCTATACTGAACCCAATTCTTTACAATGTATGGCTATTCACATATCATATTCACCATAAGTACATACACGAGTTCGTTCGGATGTTTCCATAAACTAGAAAGGAAGTCGAAATCGAACATGGTATGGATTGTTGAATGATGATTATTAACTATGCAAGCCGAAGGTATCTGTCGTAACCAGTGCGCCAACTCGGGCACGACCGTGACTGCAGCGCGCGCCTCATGTTAATTCCACTGTTCAATGCTACTGATATGTCAAATGCTACTGGAATACTAAATTAGACCCGATTGGGAAAATAGCAATAAATGAATTGTGAGTGTTACTTGCATCTATTTGTATTATATAAGTTTGAAAGGTTAATTCACTTTAAATCAATGGGTGGTGTGGCAGTGGTGGTAATAGGAGGGAAGGGGGTGATTATGGTGGTCAATCCCCAACATATGAATATGAATAAAATAATATTTATGTCAGTATATAATTAAACCTAAAATAAAGTTTATTTTTACTATGAATAACTCCAAAATTTATATAATTTTAACTCTAACCCGAATATGAGACTAGTGATGTTTACACATGCTCATAATGAGTTGTGTATCACTTATGAAACACATTCTTTCTTCTTCTTCTTTCTTTTACATACATTTTTAATAAGACAATCACTCTTTTAATTTATATCAATTAATTACGTGTAGTTATATAGCAGGGTTATGCAGTTATCTATATATATAAACTAGCGGCCCGCCCCGGCTTCGCACGGGTGGAATAATAATGAAATAATGAAATAATCCCTACCCGTACCCCTACCCTACCCTACCCTACCCCTACCCTACACCTACCCTACCCCTACCCTACCCTACCCCTACCCTACCCCTACCATACCCCTACCCTACCCCTACCCTACCCCTACCCTACCCCTACCCTACCCTACCCCTACCCTACCCTACCCCTACCCTAACCCTACCCTACCCTACCCCTACCCTACCCTACCCTACCCTACCCTACCCTACCCTACCCTACCCCTACCCAAAAGTATCCTATGTCCTTCTCCCAGTTCTTAGCTACCTCCCTACCAATTTTCAGCCAAATCGGTTCAGCCGTTCTTGAGTTATAAATAGTGTAACAAACACGACTTTCTTTTATATCTATATATATATAAAAGAAAGTCGTGTTTGTTACAACACTTATAACTCGAGAACGGCTGGACCGATTGCCATGGTTTTTGATTTGTTGGATTTGTTTCCGTCCCGAATAGCAGAATACATTTTAAAAACAAAAGAAAGTCGTGTTAGTTACACTATTTATAACTCAAGAACGGCTGAACCGGTTTGGCTGAAAATTGGTAGGGAGGTAGCTAAGAACTGGGAGAAGGACATAGGATACTCTTGGGTAGGGGTAGGGTAGGGTAGGGTAGGGTAGGGTAGGGTAGGGTAGGGTAGGGTAAGGTAGGGGTAGGTGTAGGGTACGGGTAGGGTAGGGTAGGGGTAGGGTAGGGGTATGGTAGGGGTAGGGTAGGGGTAGGGTAGGGTAGGGGTAGGGTAGGGTAGGTGTAGGGTAGGGGTAGGGTAAGGGTAGGGGTAGGGGTAGGGTAGGGTAGGGGTAGGGGTAGGGTAGGGGTAGGGTAGGAGTAGGGTAGGGTTAGGGTAGGAGTAGGGTAGGGCAGGGGTAGCGTAGGGCAGGGGTAGGGTATAAAAGTCCACCCGTGCGAAGCCGGGGCGGGCCGCTAGTCTATATATATAAAAGAAAATCGTGTTAGTTACACTATTTATAACTCAAGAACGGCTGAACCGATTTTGCTGAAAATTGGTAGGGAGGTAGCTAAGAACTGGGAGAAGGAGGAAGAATACTTTTTATGCCGTTCCCGTCGTTCCCGTGTGACGTGACATAAAACGTGGTATAACAAAACGCAACTGACATGGAATAACAAAACAACTCAGTCAAAATATAAGTCAGCGGTTTATTTGTTAAAAATGGTATAACAAAACGCAACTGACAGCTGAGCATATTTAAAAAAAAAGTCTTACCGGTTGATGCATTCGTTTAAAGCAACGAATATAAATACTCTCTGCTGGTTTAAAGTTTCTAATAAAAAGCCACAAAGCAAACTTCAACTTAAAAATTTCTAATATTGTATTGCATAATTCTATAGTATACTTCTAATTTGTGTGTAAATTGTTTTTTTGTTTAATTAATTCTTTTTGTTCGACGTGAACTGTGACCACACTTTGAACAAAATAAAAACTGCTGCAGTTATTGCTTTGAATTCGTCAAAACGTAAAAAATTGTTACTACTATAAGAAATTCGTCGCTGTCGTTCAATGTCCATTTTTTTCCCGGTTGAAAATGCATGAGGCATCCACGGCCACGGATTACAATAAAAGAAAATACTCTATCCATGATCGATGATATGCCCATGATTTTTAATAACTGATGTTAAGTAGGGTGATACGAAGTTCATCGATACACTTCGTATCACCTACCTACTATTGCGGTGGAGCGTGAGTGATGGGATCCGTCCTCTTGCTACCGACCATTGCCCAGTTTGTAGAAGACCCCGGAGCGTGTTTAGCAGAAAGATCTCTCCTGACCCATTTCACCGAAGGCGCAGAAATCTTAGGCTGTCTCCGGAGCCTCGGCTTTGAGGAGTGGGGAGCATAGCCCCACTTTCTTTTAGAGCCTGACCCGTGATGTGTAGAGACGTTGTGGTGCTCCGTGCGCCCGCAAAAGATGCATT
Source organism: Nycteola revayana (assembly GCA_947037095.2). Taxonomy (NCBI): domain Eukaryota; kingdom Metazoa; phylum Arthropoda; class Insecta; order Lepidoptera; family Nolidae; genus Nycteola; species Nycteola revayana. The sequence goes on along the minus strand of OX344846.2, from coordinate 13,357,778 downwards.
AAATGAACCCTAAAATAAAATCCTCGGGAGAGTCCATGACAGCTAGGTCATAGGCATCGGAAGGTAACGGATGTACCGTGTATGGATTAGCTATTACCGGTGCTCCATTTACTGGCATTTAGGGGAACACCCTGGGTTCAAGTGGGTAAACCATCTTATCGTGACATAATTGGCATATCATCGATCATGAATAGAGTAATTTTTTAATCTTAATTATTGTAATATTATGGCGTATGACCGTGCCGTGTGGATTCCGGCTTAGAATAGACCACCCCATGTCTTCCCATGGGTGTCGTAAAAGGTGACTAAGGGAAATATGGCTGATGGATGGGCAGCAGCATCTATTAGCTCTAGGTTTACATCTTACTGCGATCATCAATCCGTCTGCCAAGCGTGGTGATTATGGCAATATCCCTCAACGATCCTGGCTTGCCAAGGTCTGTTCAGAGATGTTCAGCAGTGGACGTAAACGGGCTGTTGATGATGATGATGATGGCGTTTGACATAACATTGACAGAATGCGTGCTACTCTTAGTGCACATCACGGCTAGTTAATCGCTATCACGCCTTATATTAAACGTTCAATTCAATTTACAGTTTTAGCTAAGACAGTACAACGTCTGTCGGGTCAGCTAGTATATATATTCTTCGAACAGTAAACCTAACGACATATTGTTTTTATATCAATTATTTTACGAAACACGTACACTATTTTATTTAACTTCGCACTAAAATCAGGTAGCTGAAAAAACGGAAATGTTACGATTTTATCAGGGACGGCGAAAATAATGTAATAAAGGTTTTTTAAGAGAGCAATATTCTGAGTTTTTGGCCTATTAGGAACTTCTGTTCACATTATAGAACACTAGCTTTCCGCGCGCGGATTAAATCCCTTGAAAATTTCATTATTAAATATAGACTATTTTACACCTAGCCTAGCCTATCTAGTTGTTAAAGATTTTTTAATTACTCATTATAACATTAGTATGTAAGTAGATATCTTTCGGTATATAAAGTTCAGTTATTGTAGTTTGATCTGCCCGTACGCATGTTATGTTAATATTACAAAAATTCCATATGGTTGGAACAAGATTCATACATACTTAATCACAAACTCGCATTTATAAGATTAGTAGCTTTTCGCGCGCGGTTACAACCGCGTAACTCCCGTTATAGTCTTTCTTGACAAATGAGCTATCTAATACTGATATAATTTTTAAATACGCACCAGTAGTCCGATTAGAAATACTACCGCGCTAAAGCAAACAAACAAGCTCTTCAGCTAGATATGAGTATAGATTTATAAACCGAATCTACCTTGATGATTAAATTCTATTTTTAAAATCAATAGCGTAGTTAATAAAACCAAATTGAAAAAAAGGCCTTGTGGTTTAATTTCGTATTCACCAGCAGGAATCAAGCGCAGCGCTTGCCGCTGATAACAAATAATAAAATTATCTTGCAACTTGCAGCTGTAACTGAAACAATAAGGTTCGTTATAAACGAATTTCTGAAAATTCTGGGCTTTGATATTGATATGTAAATAAAGTTCGTTTTTTTAATAAGCCAGATATAATAATATCATATTCAAATATGACTTTAATATTAACTTTGTGTAAATTAAAATTATTTAGCGCCTTACAGAAAGGAATATATTGTAGGTATGTAGTTATGAAAGTGTATATTGAAAGTGTGTCTGAAACAGAGATGGGGAATCAATGGCACCCAGCAATTGAGTGTTTGGTATATATATTGATCTTACCTATTCTATATTATATATTACGTGGTTGTTGATGATTGTTCCGATCATAACGGACGAAGCGACAGTTGCACAATACTCCTCTAAAATACTAAAAGTCATAATCCCTCTATCTCATCGCCAGCGACCGCCCTGAGCCGAGGTCCAAAGGTGTTTAGTTTGTAGTTTTTAAACCATTTGTTAATGCTGGAGCTCTGCTCACCTTAATGCCCCGGTGAAGTAGCAAAAGCCTCGTGGCTACCTACGTACGTCCATCCGAAAAAAAACATCTGTATGTAAAAGAAAAGATCACACTGGTCTGCAAAAAACATAAAAAAATCTCTCTTTCATATGAATGATTATTACAGATTCAATAGTACTAAACTGAAATATGGTATGAAAAATTATGTACAACGTATATTTTTTCGCAATGGATTTTTTAAAATAATTTTTTTTGGTATTATATATCAAACATATATTTATTTACTTTAATGATTATGGATACAGGCCGTTACAAAATATATTTATTTGTTTTCTTTCTTTTTATATTTTTAAAAGGTTAGATATATATTAATAATTATACACGCGACGTACCCGATTCTCCTTATATTTAGATATTGTTTTTGGAAAATTCCATTAATGTCTGTAATCCGAGAAAAGGTCATGGTAAAAGCAAATATTTTCACATTGAATGGGTTGCTATGTTTAATTTTATGTTATTCTGTACTTGAATACGAGAGTTATTGTCTCTTACACCATTATGAACCCCAATTTTATTAAGTAACAAGTGTCGAGAATGTTCCAGCCACGAATACAGTTTTCCCTAGATACATCTTGCAATATTTTGGTGAAATTATTATAATACATATTCTTAAGTGAGGTGGCTTCATACTACTTATTTGAGACTAGCTTCCCGTTCACGTTGAAGCTTCATAATTAAATATAGCCTATGTTTAATCTTGGATAACGTAGCTCTCTAATTATGAAATTATTTTAGAAATCGGTTCAGTAGTTCCGAAAACTATTAAATCAAACAAACATTTTATCTTTCCTTTTTATAATATTGTCATAGATTCCAGCTGACTATTATTTCAATTTACAATGAGCTAATTCAGATGCAATTGAATAAAAATATATGGAATGCTCGGCAACCCCGTTATGGTTATGGCAATGGGAACAAATATAAGGTAGGACTTTTTTTCGGTCGGACATTATCTAGTTAGCCAGAAGGCTTTTGCGAATTCATCGGACATATTTAGGTAGGATTCATGGTCACAAAAAAAAAACAAAGTCATAATGACTTCCTTTGAATTATAAGAGTACCTTATGTTATTCTAAGTATACTTATGTTGTTCTAAGCAGTGAAATGTACATAAACGCAAAAAAATAAACAAGAGTCCACATTTACATTTGAACCCATTCCAGGAATTGTAACGGAAAAGTCTGTGAAATATATAATTTAATTACAAGGATTTTAGGTATCAAAGTTTCCCCGTCCCAAACTTTCACATCACAATTTCAGTAAATCACCTTGGTACTCTTCGTTATCAGTTCCATTGTTTGGCATTTATCGACCGCGGAAGACTGATAACCGATAGTGCAGTTTGATGTAGGCAAATAAACTCAACTTCACATTTCATTTGTATGTGCTGTGAATAAATATAAGTACTACGCATTATATAACACTTAAAATGTTGTTTTAACTTAAAAGCCTTCTTAAAATAGCGTTAGAATTGACTTTGTATGTTATTAATTTGTCTAATTAATTATGTTGTTATGAATGGCTATTCGTTGATGATACTGCAATAACGTGTAAGTGACAGTTGCTAATAAGGTGTAATTTCATCTGTCAAGAAATATTATCGTCATATAAGTTTTAAAGTGCAAACAATTAATTTGCTACATTTGATTTTGAACCTTATTAGCTATTGTCACTTAAGCGGTATTGAAGTCACACCAACGAATTTTACTTTAGACTCTTTAGCACTAATAGATATACTTAGTTAGTAGTTACAGTAGTAGAAGCAGCCCCGGATCTAGGGGGAAGCGAGCCGGGGCCCCTGCCCCTGGCGGCAGTTGCAGGGGGCGCCAAAATCATATAATATGTTGAAAAAACGAGAGCGTGTATCAGCTTAAAAATATTTTTGTCCCCGAGTCCCTGGCGGTATCGGCGGGGCTAGGGATGCTAAGAATCCCCGGGAGACGAGTGGCTACCAATTTCACAGGCGAACACTGGCCCTGGCAAAACACAACGTGCGCACTCTACGGACCGAGGAAAGGATTGTTGAGCTGAAAGAAAAATTGAGCAGGCTCAGATGGAATATTCTGGGGTTGTTTAAAGTCCGTAGACCCTCCGTGTCCCTCGACAGGACACGATGACCCTAAAATCTGGCAATCTATTCTTCTATCGGGAGGGCGACCAAAAGTCACAAGGTGGTGTCAGGTTTCGCGTTCACAAGTCCCTCATTAACAACATTATTACCATCGACAGTGTGTCTAGCAGGGTGGCATACCTAACACTCAGAGTATCTAAAAGATATTTGCTGAAGGTTGTTCAGGTCTATGCACCGACCTCGGCATACCCAGATGAAGAAGTTGAGTATATGTAAGAGGACATCAGAAGGGCCATACATACTTATAAAACTCACTTCAATGATGTTATGGGGGATTTCAATGCGAAACTGGGCAAGAAAAACGATGAGGACGAGTTGATAGTCTACGCCCCGACCTACTGGTGCTTAGATCGATAACCCCGAGAGCTTTCAACTTGAGCTCTCAAATCGATTCGATTGTCCGGATGAAGACGCATCAGTGGAGGAGATCAACAACAGGCTCGTAGAAACTGTCCATACGGTAGGGTCTTCAAGGCTTGCCGTACCAGTAGTAGTCAGAAACTTCCTAAAGACACCCTTAACCTAATGGTTGAACGACGCTCGCTAAGACTGCAATCTCACCATGATGAGCTTGCTAAGTCATATAGGCAGCTAAATAGACGAATTAAAAAATACTTGCGACACGATATTCGTAGTTTTAATACTTCCCGTATTAAAAATACGATAGAGCGTAACCAGGGCTCCAAACTGTTTGCAAGAGATATGTCTATTGGGCAAAGCCAGATCACAAAGCTTAAGGGGTATGATGGCAGTCTTGCGTTGACATAAGCGGAAGTGTTAAGGGAAGTCGAAAAGTTCTACGGGCAGCTCTATGCTTCAGTCACCAAGCCTGTTTTCAGTGCGACTATAATAATAATAATAATATCTAGGGACAATGTCACACAGATCATCCTAGCCCCAAACTAAGCAAAGCTTGTACTATACACCAGGGTACCAGGCGACGATATACATACTTATATAGATAGATAAATACAAAACATCCATGACTCAGAAACAAATATTCGTGCTCATCACACAAATATTTGCACTTACCGGGATTCGAACCCAGGACCACCTGCTTCGTAGGCAGGAGCACTACCACCTAGGCTACCCCTACAATGGTTGAGAATACGGTTCTTGAAGTTGTTGACGCATATGCATACCTACCTAATTGGACAGACAGCCCAATTAGGTAGGTCCAAATTCGAGAAGGAGGTCAATCGCCGAATCCAACTCGGATGGGCAGCGTTCGGGAAACTTCGCAACGTCTTTTCCTCCAATATACCTCAGTGCCTGAAGACGAAAGTCTTTAACCAGTGTGTGTTGCCAGTGATGACCTATGGATCTGAAACGTGGTCCTTCACTATAGGCCTTATGAACAGGCTCAGAGTCGCTCAACAAGCTATGGAGAGGGCTATGCTCGGGGTTTCTCTAAGAGATTGAATCAGAAATGAGGAGATACGTAGAAGAACGCGGGTTACCGACATAGCCCAACGGATTAGTTCGTTGAAGTGGCAATGGGCAGGCCATATAGCACAGAGTACAGATGGCCGTTGATGCCGAAAAGTTCTCGAATGGAGACCGCGGATCGGCAATCGTAGCGTAGGACGTCCACCTACTAAATGGACAGTTGATCTGGTTAAGTCCGGGATCACGGAGGATACAGGCCGCTTCTTACCGCGACAACTCGAGATCTATGAGTGAGGCCTATGTCCAGCAGTGGACGTCCTACGGCTGAAATGATGATGATTGCTATATTGAATTTGATGTCGCACCAAAGAAAAAGTTATTAGCTGATAGATAATAAAGAGTGCAAATTTATTAAAGAGTATTCTTTCGATCACAAAAATTTCCACCTATTATATATTAGTGAGTTTTTTGAACAATTTATCTCAAACGCTCAAGAGAGGGGGCGCACTATCAAGATCTTGCCCCGGTTCAAAAAAATCGTAGATCCGGCGCTGAGTAGAAGATTAATCAAACATATGTAGAGTGTAAATACATTTGGTTGAAATTAACAAGTAAGTACATAACTATCCAATGTGTAAATGTTCATATCAATTCTACTATAGACAGCAAATTAGAGATAGTTAATCATTTATGAGGGTTACTCAAGCATTACTTTGGTTTGATACATATCTATATAGGTATAATAGGGCTTAAGCATGCTACAGCAGAATGCTGGTAGTTATACCTGTTAAACTTAGATGTATACATCTAAGTTTAACAATCAAGATTATCATATTCAATTGTAGTTGACAAAGTCTTCAGTATAGTAAGTATATCTCTAATTGAACCATTTAATATCAACAAGCCATTGCCAGCGACGGAGTCTACGAATAACCCAAAAGAACAATCTTTTCATAAAAGCCTATCCACCCAAAGGACTTAAAAAATCTATTTATCAGTTAGATTACGAAAAATTATTGGACACGTATTTTTTTATTAATCAAAGATAGAGATAAAATTTCAAAGATACAGAACGACAAAGTTCAGCTTGAGTAGGGCTTGTGACGTATACTTGTACCGTGTAATTGTATCTTGAAGTGACGTCACATGAAATTTCAACTTGCTGTATCTTCGTCATTTTTTGTTTTATCCCTATTAGAGGGGACAATCGGGAATATTCGATTATAAGAGAGAATAGTTGGCTAGTAGAATATGATTATTAAAAAGTATAAATAACGGCATTGTTTTTCTGACAAATAAATTTATGAGTCTTGTTCCATTAAGTACCTATGTTTCTTTATATCTACTTAAATAACATTATATCCTTTAAGTGTTCATTTTTACGGTACAGTCGGGTACAGCCTTTATGGATGAAGTAACAGTGAGACAACACAAGTTGCTATTTATACTAATATTATAAAGTGGAAAGATTTGATTGTTTGAATTGAATAGGGACAGTAAAAATACTTGAGAAAACTACATTATTTAGGAGTAACATTGACTGGGAATAGGGAATGGAATCGCGCGTGGGAATCTAGTGAATTATAATCATTACTAGAGTTATGTTTAAATGCGTTCCACAATATTTTATAACCACTTTAGATAATTTATTTCATAATATTCTTATCACTTGGTATATTAAAAGTCAATATTTCATTGACAGATTACTCATCCGTGACAACATTTCTAAGCTAAAAGAGTAGCAGTATTTCGCGTTATGTAAAACCAGCCAATTTCATTTTCACTTTATGGTAGAACATAAAGCCGGTATCGGCCGCAAAATTAGGGTTTTTCATAGTAGGTATCGATGAGGACGAAGGCATGTAGGCCATATACCCACTAATTAGGTCGTGAACCAGGCGGTTTATGCGTGCCAAAATTATTATTAAACTATGAAATATTCATGTTGGTACTGAACGCAGAAATTCCAGTTAGTATTACTGCCAGCCTGAACTTTAAAATTTTACACATTTATTAAAAATCAACCTATGTAATAGGCATAAAGACTATAAAAATATATTTAGTCCGTCAGTTCGACTATTAAGAAATATTGGCACGTATATTTTATTTTACAAATCAATAAAAATCTACAAGGGTACAGTGCAACAACAAATTATAAAATTCAGAGAAGGGGGTTTGTGACCTCACTATTAGGTAAAATTGTACTTAAAAGTAACGTCACACGAAATTTCAACGCTCTGTATCTTTGAATTTTTTGTTTGAGGAATGGAAAAAAAATACGTGTCCAATATTCTTTGGTAATCTAACTTACTTACTAAATAGATTTTTTTTAGTCTTCATGCCTATTATAGTACAATTTTTTTACCTTTGTTTATTTTATTTTGCGCTGGACTTTCTTGAATAGGTACCTACGTTAAGAACAACTTATTTATCTTAATTACATAAGAATGACAAATGTCTCAGGAATAGGTAGAGGCCCCCAAAGTTTTACGTCATAAATACCGTATTATAGTTAAACTTTTAAGAAACAATCCACAAATTCAATTTAGTTAGCTGGTCATTAAAGGTACTAAAAACAGTTATCCAGCGGTTTAATGTAGCGGTTTGACAGAAATGAAGAAAGTTTCAAACAAATTCAAAAATTTAATTTCAACTGTTCTCGTAATTTTCCTCAAGTTCTAATTTTCAGTGTTCGCCTTTCCTTGAGTGAGCTACAAGATGCGAAGTTTCCTACAGAAATTCAATACTTCGAAGACGACATGAGGTAGAAAGGTAGGCAATCCGAACATGCAAGACACGGCGGGACATACATTTTTCCTACTTAGGTACTTACTACTACTACTTTGGTGCCTGTGTTGCCAACGATAAAATTTTAAAACAAATTACTTTTTACATGTCTTATGCCTAAAGTATGTTTTGTACATCGACTAAGAAAGGAGATAACAATAGCTGTTTATTCTTTATTAAGAATATAAGCTACCTAACCTATTTAAAAAAAGGTTATGCGTGTTACATGCATGTAAATACATTTTTAACTTAAAACTTTTAAGTCAACCTATTTCAACGGGAGTGGATATATGTAAATTTGAAAACCCTGAAGCAAAATATGAATATACCGACATATTTTATTCATCAGTTATTTTGTTGTTGCAGAATTTAAATTCCGCCTGCTTAAATAAATAAACAACGCGGGTTATTGGAATAACAACCTAAAAGCATTTTGTATCACCAATAATAATAATTTTTAAATGGTTTTGAAGACTTTACGGAAAAGTTTACCATATTATACCATACCTATACGTTTCAAAAAACGTCCCCCTTATAAAAGAGATTGATAAATTTCGATGACCGGTAGGGTTCCACCGTAGCTTAATTGGTTAAGGCATTAGGGGCCTAACCTAAGAAGGTCTGAGTCCTTTTTTTTACGCATTCCCACCGCCGCTGCAGCGTATTCGCGGGCTGGCGGTGGGATATGTGGCACTCGCCCTCTCCATAGCGTGGTATGTTAAACTCATACCACGAAGAGAGGACCCTACTACCACTAAAACCTCCCGGACACTCAAGAAGGTCTGAGTCCTGCCGGTGGTCGAATTTTATTAATCTCAATTTTGAAAAAATATAATAATAATAATAATTATTGTTAAAAGTTAATAGTATGAACGTTTTATTTACTCTGTATTGTTTGTTATCTCGACTTTATAAGTTACACTTAAGGACAATATGGCGGCAGATATTAATTAAATATTTCAAGAACATTTATCTATTTACGGGGTGGAACAACAACTACTTGATATCTACTAAATTATGTCCTTTGCTTCTTGATTATTACGCCAAAAGTTTGTAGCACATATAATTACGAAATGAAATCAGTATAATCTGGTGTTGTAATTGAGGATGATTGCTACCACGAAAAAAGGCCATCCGCGGAAGTACCTGGCTAAATAGTTGGGTGAATTTCAACAAATGCCATGTTTTTGTCATATCGGTGAACTTTTTCATTTATTTATTTTTTGTATATATTTCAGGTTTTATGTAATCTTTAGGATATTAATTATCCCCAAATTTAATGTCATCAACGTATCATTTAAGATTAAGGAGAAAATTCAGTTTGAAGTTTGGTTTCCACCGATATGACAAACCGGCACCGATTATATTTTCTGTACACCGATATGATAAGTTTATCCACCGAAATGATAAGTTCATCCACCGAAATTATATACATATCCAGCGATATGATAATCTATCCACCTTTGAACATCAAATAGTTAGTAAACATTTTTACTACTTGTACATACCAATATATTTTTTGACTTAGATCTAAAGACCAGAACTGAGAATCTTATGTAAGTAGATCACATCCAACGAGAACTGAGTTCTTAGAAATCCAATTAAAATATATTTTTTGAAATTTTATACCTATTTTACTACATTTACTTTCTTTTTTTCTTTTTTTATTATATTTACTATAGGCAAGTACTTAATATACATAATGACTTACATGTAGGTAAGTATCTATGTATGTATGAATGTTTGTATGTAGGTATATACAACGTTGATATAACAGAGGGGCATTAAATTACGCTACGTTTCTTATAAGTGTTTTTTATTAATCCGATACGGTATAAAAATAAAAAGCAACAAAATTGAGATTTTTTTTCTTTCAAACAAACTAAATAGCTTACAAATCAGAGTAAAACGTAACCACCCTTTGTAAATAAATTTCACTGACCTAGCAAAGCGGCAACGTCGCGCGCGCGCCGCTGCGGGATGTTTTGCAATGATTTGCGTCAGAGCGGCAATAACGCATCGTAGGTTATACTCAGATTTATCGTTTTAAGGTGCATGACCTATGCGTAGACATAATCAGCTGTTAGGAAAGATACATCGTGTTCAAACGGCACAAAAACTTAAAAAATCATTTGCGACTAAACTACTGCTCCTATTTAATTGATTTTTGGTACAGAGCTTGGAAATGGTACCTAGTATAGGCAGTTTAAAGGAAAGCCCCTCTGTCGTATCAACTTTGTATGTATGTATATAATGTATGTGTTTGTATGTTCCTTTGTTTTTTTGTATACTTAACGAAATGACACGGGATCTACCGATATGATAAAACGACTTACCGAGATGAGAAAATGATCTACTGATATGATAAAGCAAAACACCGATGTGACAAAACTGCGCGTTGATCATAAATCAAAACACCCATATTTGATATTAGACACCGATTGACTTTTTCTTATAATTTCGGTGTAAATTATCACATCGGTGGTAATAAAGATCACCGATTACAGCGATATGAGAACAGCGACGTGAGAACAGCGACGTGAGAAATAACACACTATTTTGAAAATTAGAAAAAAATGCATAATATCTAGGATACATTCAATAACAGTCAATGAAGCTAATTCACTTACTATCTCTGTTAGAACCAAACAATAGTAATAAAACTACTCATTACACTAGAAAAATGTAACCACTAACGTAATAATATAAAATAATTGTCCGGGAGCACCTGAATTGGCGTTCTTACGTTATTTACGGGAATATGCAGCGATTTGAAACATGTCCGTCCTGACTGCGCACTAGCACACACTTACGAGGGAAATAAAATCGGGGTGGGTACGCTGTCGGACTCGTCGATATAAAGTAGGGTTTAATTACTTGTGTCCAGCGATATGAGAACATTTTGCAGGACAAGTAAGTTTGTGCCTCTCAGTAATAATGCACGTTTATAAAATATGCTATATATTAATAATAAAACTAATATACTATTTCATAGAATAAGTTATATACTCAACTTACTTATTTTTATTAGTGTATAAGCTTTTTTGTTTGTAAAAAAAGTAGAGGGACAGTACCGATTTGAAAAATATAGAGGTTTATGTATTTATTTCTACCTTTATATATAGTCCTAATTATATTTTATTATATTTTATATTTTTTCCCAATTATATTTTTTCCACAACCCAATAGATACCTACTGAATACAAAAAAAATAATTCAGAACAATATTACTTTTTTCAAATACTAATTTCACCGAAGACAAAAAAAAAGTCATTTGGGAAATTCACCCAGTTGTTTTTTTTTAATGGTAATTGGTTAGTATGCAGCGGCAACTGGGACACTTACGTGATAAAATAAACTATTATACAAAAGAACATGAGCGAAATCTTTGCTGATTAACTTTCGATCATCTACAAATGTCTGGAACCAAAAACCATTTTTATTGAAAACACAATTCTCTAAATATTAAACTTAATAATAATTGTCAAATTATTATCACCGAAATCATAAATTTAAAAATGAATAATTTATCTCTAAATGGGTACACCATCATTCAAGTAAATGAAGGAACTCCCAACAGTCCCAACTGCAAGAACAACACTTGAGTGTACTTGAGTTACTTGAGAATGTCAGGTATTTTTGATGATTTCTATTACCATAGCAATAGAAACCCCGACAGTGAGACATTTCTTACTCAAGTGAATACTTAAATTCAGGATTCTTGTGAAAACTTAAGTCTTTCTAAGGCTAAGTAATCACGGAGCGTTTTTCACTCGCGCCCGTCGCGATTCCGGGCCCGCATCTGTAGAATGTATATTAAAAAATTAAAGCACATTTCACGAAGCGTTTTACACCCGCAGCGCGCGCGGTTTTTAGCGGGTCCCAAGGCACCGGCGGGTAACCGGTCTTGCGATCATCTCCCGCCAAGTTTACGGGCGATGATCTTAACCGCGACCGCGAAAATCACCGGTCTCGTGAGTATAGTAATAAAACCGCAGACCCACGATCGCGGCGGGCGCGGGTGCAAACAGCTCCGTGAGTTCTTAGCGTTACTCCTTCTTTTCTATTTTTAATTAAATTCGATGCGGGTCCCAAGGCAGTTTAACTTTTTCCCGGGATTTGATGAGACACGGTACTCATTGCTATTTCCAGTTTGTGCCACTGTTAATCCTGGCTTACAGGAGTTGCAGTGGTGGGAGTATGCATGTGATTAGTCCCAATAAGAAAGTATTGTTATTGCATACTACCGTAAATTTAATTACTTAAAGGACTGTCATACGGAAAATCTAAATTCTGAACACCGATGTACGGTGTAATGGAATTACTAAAAAATGAAGTAATAAATGAAATTGCGCGAATTGGAGAGTATATTAGGTCATGTTGAATGTGTTGCAACATAATACTGCGGTTACCAACCCGCCTGCCAAGCGTGATGTTTAGCAGTTGAAATTCTACGATGATTAATGATAAAAGTTATAAGCACATTTTAGGTAATTGTAGTAATTTATCTTAATTTTATAATAAAAAAAGTATAAAAGTTACAAGCAGTTTCTAACCGACTAAGTTTTTTATTTATTTCGTAGCTGCAACGTGGCTAATACCTCGGACGGATAAAGTTGGCAACCCTGATTGGAGCACTGTACCAGATGTACGTTCCTCATCGGATTTAATTTGTCAAGTATAAAACTTGGGAATAGAATTTAGTTTAGTCTATCCCCTCGAAAATATTTTTAAAATATTGCAAGAACCTCGGTCCTACAGTACATTAATACCTACTAAGACTTTACTTGGTATTGAGATTATTGGAGTGGGTATACCTTATATTTAAGAGAGATACTTGATTCTTGACAACCTTCGTAGCGTAGCGGTAATTGGCTCGTTTTAAATCTCGGAGGACAAGAAACCTTTGTGCAAATTCTAAGATTTCTTTCCGGGTCTGGTTGGTTGAGGAACTACCCTCCGTGCCTCGGAAAGCACGTTAAGCCGTTGGTCCCGATTGTTATAACATCATCTATACCGGTCGTAAACCAGGGAACGGGCAGCAGCGTTTCCTTGTTTGTTACAACATAATACTGCGGTCACCAACCCGCCTGCCAATGCCGGCTATGGCAAAAACCCTTCTTCGGGAGGAGGCCCTTGCTCAGCATTGGTCGTTGTACGGGTTGTTGATGTCTTGATTTTTTGTCGTTTAAGGTTGACCCCACATTTGGCGTGCGTGTACCTTGAGCGTGTGTCACATTTGAGAAACAGAGTCGCGAGCTCGGTCCTTAGTTAAGTTACTTATTTTACTTTAACGGTTAGTATACCCACTGCTGAACCTTGTCCCTCTCTTTAACAGCCGTTGGCAAACCAGGGTCATTAAGGAATTTAAGTAACTAAGTTTGAAATTACATATTACTTATTAAACCTGCTAAATTTAAAAAGTAATTTATTCATAAAAGTTGATACAAGTAAAATGATATTACCTTTTTAATTAAGTTAAGATATTTTCATAACATTATCCACATTATGGAATTGAACAATATATAAGTAGGCAATAATGAATAATAAAGTGTATTAATTAATAATCATCATCAAAATCATCAGTTCGTATAAAGTTGACTGCTGAACATAGGTCTCCTCCTGAGGGTGGGTTTTTCACCATACTTGGCAAGCGGGTATTATAATTTCATACAGAAGAAAACGCTTCTGCTCAATCTCTGGTATACAATTGCTATAGATGGTGTTTTAACAATCGGTAAAAGCGGCTTAACGTGCTTTCCAAGGCACGAGTAGTTCCTAAACCAGGTCAGACCCTGCAAGAAATCTTAGATTTTTACACAAAGATTTTTTCTTGTTTGGCGATCGAACTTACGACATTCGTCTATATAAATTACCCCAATTCAATTTGTTTCACCCTCGTAGATCTCGTTTCCGTGGGAAAATAAAGTAACAATTACTTTATGACAATTACAAAAAAGTGACTATCAATTGTTAAAAAAAATCCAAAATCGGTTCAGTAAATCCAGAGATTACCTTCTATAACCTTACGAACTCATAAACTTTACCTTATTATAGATACGGTGAATTTTTTTCTCAAAATCAACACTTTTAATATTTTAATTATAAAGTCAAATACCTTACTTAATAACAGTTTATTAGCCTATGATAACATTTTTGTGAACACAGCAAACAAGTTTGGGAATGCAGTGCATGGCGGTAGAGCTCCGTTAATGGACCAAGGGCTTTGCCCCGTTATAACATCAGTCAGGTATTTATATGTTACTGATAAGGGAACCATTCGAGTAGCTAACTTACAGCGGATTCCGGAATGTTATGTAAATTCCAAGACGAATTTCACATATATTATCCTTATAGTTATTTCTGGCTTGAGAATATAATGTAAATATTTAATAAGGCTAGAGCTTTGCCTGGTGAAGTAGCAAAAGCTTCGAGGTTAATTACATAAATGTCCTTCCGAAAAAAAAGGAATGTTATATGCTTCCAATATATGCCTTCATTCTAAGAAGGTACATGATACTTACTCTTTTTTCATAGTTATTACGACTGTGGAGAAATTTCAGTGAAATAAAATAATGTTAAGTAACATAATTATTACAAGCGCGAGATGACGCCTTCCTTAATCCTACTATCCCGCTAATACTATAAATGCGAAAGTTGTATGTGTGGATGTATACAGTGTGTTTGTTACTCTTTCACGTAAAATACTGAATGGATTTGGCTGACAGTTAGCACACGGATAGTTTATGAGCTGGATTAACATTAAAGGACTCTGCCCACTATCTGGTAGCATACCATGACCGTGCTAGGAACGTAACAACCAAAAAAATATTCTTTGTATTGAAAAGTATGAGACTATGCCCACTAGACCGTTCCGTCAACGACCGACACCGTCGCATACCATGAACGGAGCGTCAAGAATTGTCGGCGAGAATATTTTGCCGGTGGCGAAACGCTCCGTGCATGGCGCGCGACGTTGCCACACCAGTGCGCAAGCGCACTGATTTAGCACTAGGATGATACGGAGATGCTATGCGGACGCTCCCGTCACTAAAATCTGAATATGACACGCGGATGATACGGAGATGATATGCGGACGCTCCGGTCACCCCACGGCTTTGATATGTAATTGATACGCTCTAGTGGGCATAGTAGAGCGTATCGGATGATTTCCGTGGCCGATACGTTCCTAGCACGGTCATGGTATGCTACGGGATAGTAGGCAGAGTCCTTTAGGCTACAAAATATCACGCTCCGACCCACTGGAGCAGAGTGACACGGGCAAATTCGTAGGCCGCAGCTAGTCCTCTGAATACTAGGTTATGGCTAGCACAGCTCGTGTTGGGGACCGGGACTTGGTGGATATATTTCCAATAAAAAAATGTTTATTTATTCACTAACAAAATTTATTCACTAACGCAATTAATGTACAAAATACTATAAAAATGGGATATAATTTTGAAGCATCTCACATACTACAGATATCGAATATTACATGGTATTGACATTTATAGTGATAAAGGTATGGCCATTTAGATGTCCCTTTAGATATGTTGATATAATTATGTTGTCTAGCGGTTCAACCGTAACTAGCGAAGTCCCGGGTTCGATCCCCGGCTCACTCAAAAAAATATGTTACTAGATATTTTCTATTCAGAAGATCTAAGTACCAGTCCAAAGTCGGAAAGTTGAAGGCGTTTTACCTGTGTCTCGAAGAGCACGTTAAGCTGTCGGTGCTGTGCCTGATCTCTCACCGGTAGAACCGTCCCACCGGGTTTTAAGAGTAAAGGGATAGAGAGTGCGCTATAATATGTCTAGCGCAGATGGATAGAAGGAGATTCCTTAGTGATTAGCCGAAAACGGTCGAGAGGAATAAACAAATTTTAGGAAAATTTAACTATCAACTATTAAAGAAGTAAACTTATGTATGGAATGGAATATTGAATCGATAGAAACAATACACGATGTCATCATAAAAAAAGGCAATAACTCTTTGATAGATATTATGCACAAAACCCTATCGGAAATCAAAATTGTGTGTCGGCCATTGGGAAAGTAATACATTTTCCAGATTTTATCCTATTTTATATCCATAACCGTAGAGCGCTGTTACGATGAAGCCACGTAATATAATGGAGATACTCGTAGCTATCAACCTAGTTGTAAAGTTTGTATTAATACTGACCGAGAATGCTGCACTGCGGTATGGAACAGATGTTTAAAAACCTGAGTAGGAATCTGCATATATTTTCATTGTTTATGAAATTGGGTACACTATTCAATCTCTACCTCTTATTTATGGTTATTAATAGAGCGTTTAGAGTTAACTTTCGTTTTATTGAATTCTTTTAATAACTAGCGGTAATTACGATCTTAACTAGGGAGGAGGTGTGTTCGATCGTCGTTTTTCTCGAGAGAATTCTAAGCTTTAGCGTGAAGTCATGAAGTTAGTGGTGAGCACGTTCAGTTGTTGGTCCTGCATCTGGTCTCTCTCTGGTCGTGATTTTGAGAGTAAATTAATTGAGCATCTATGTTTGTGCACTACATGTAATATAATATGTCCTGCGCAGATGGTTAATCTGCTTAGACATTGGCTGACGCGGCACCGTGTGTAGGGAGGACTACATTAGAATTAGTAATTAACACTCAGTGTCTCATAGGATGATGAACGTTAAAAATTAACTAAACAGCCGACAAAACTCTTGTTCAGCGTCAAAATAATTTATCTATCGCAAACATGATTTCCTAGATATTTTCGTTTGACGCTATATTTCATTCAAACTAGCGGCCCGCCCCGGCTTCGCACGGGTGGACTTTTATAGGTACCCTACCCCTGCCCTACCCTACCCCTACCCTAAACCTACCCTAACCCTACCCTACCCCTACCCTACCCCTACCCTACCCCTACCCTACCCCTACCCTACCCCTACCCTACCCGTACCCTACCCCTACCCTACCCCTACCCTACCCATACCCTACCCCTACCCTACCCCTACCCTACCCCTACCCTACCCCTACCCTACCCCTACCCTACCCCTACCCTACCCCTACCCTACCCCTACCCTACCCCTACCCTACCCCTACCCTACCCCTACCCTACCCCTACCCTACCCCTACCCTACCCCTACCCCTACCCCTACCCCTAAATGTATTCTGCTATTCAGGGCGTAGACAAATCCAACGAAACAAAAACCATGAAAATTGATCCAGCCGATCACGAGTTATAAGTGTTGTAACAAACCCAACTTTGTTTTCTATATATAAGATGTAATATAGATGTATTGAAAGCTTTTCTTGCTTTAATGTTTCAGAAACTTAATTTAATTTGACAGCGAAGTGTTAACTTCGCTGTCAAGCAATCAAGTAACATATCTGTTAAGATATGTTACTTGATTGTTAGTTTGATAGAAGCCAATCAAAAATCGAATCAAGACACGAATACCGTATTTTTTTTAATGTGTTAATGGTAAACATTGTATCTCATAACCAAAGAACACAGGCGAACTCCCAAACAAATTTTTGTTGTCATTTTTATTTTGCGTTTGCCTATAGAAAATATATAAAAATGTAGTGTTTTAATTCCTCAACAGTTTTGTCTTCAGGTAAACTTTTATAAGTCAGCAATAAAACATACTCCAGTTTGAAGTTTTAGAGGTTAAGCGTTGTCAACAACAGATCATCGAAAAAGAAATATAGTAATACCTACTTATCACTTGAAATAGAAGAAGAAAAAGCAGAAGCAGCAAATCGATGGAAAACAAAATAATGCGACGCACGCGGGGGCAACGAACGACAAGTTCAAGTTGTCAGTTCAGTACAGTTCATGTCAATAAATAATATGACTGTAGAAATGAAAGGTTTTTTTTATTAAGGATGTTGTCATACTCGAATTGCATGCTCGATATCATTTGTGTGGATTAATTTTTTTTCAATTATTTCCGCTTTATTTTTAGCACATCATCATTTAACATTTACATTATGATGCAGAAATGTATTTTCTTAGTACTTTAATGCAATACGTAAAGTCAAGCATTTTATGTAAATTGACTAAGATTAATAACATGGCAACATTAAAAAGCATAGCACAGCCAAAAGTCATGAAGAACGTCAAAATGAAAAACAAATACTAAGCCATGTACCAATCGCAAGTAGTAGTTAATTAGGCTCTCAATTTATGACGATTCTTTTTTTGGACTTTGATAGGCCTTAAGTTTTATTTTCTTAGTATTTTTTATTATTCTTAGTTCTTATTATTCTTAGTAATTTATTTCATCAGTATCTATCACAGTGTCATATGTACACGCTTAATAATTTCATCAACAATTTCCTCGCCGGTGTTCTTTATTTATAAAGACATTTTGATAATAATTTTGTTTCTACTTCGACATAAAACGTTTTTCAAGCATACAGAGAAAACATTATCCTTATTACATTTTTTCGTTACATATATGTAATAAAACTGGTGGAGATTTAATTCTGAACATTGAACATATTTTGAAATTCGATAGGTGTTTATATTGGATGGTAGTATCTTATTGATACTTAAGGAAAAATTTAATTGAATTAATTTTTGTCTGTCTATTGGTCTGTCAGATTCTTTGGTGCATCCAAAAAATCATACTACTAGACAGACAAAAAATAATTCAATTACAATTCATCATGCTGAAACTACTAATTTCTTTTTAATGAAAATTGGCATAATTATATTATTCATCTCGAATTTTTGCATAGTTCTCACGTGAGAGAGGATGATACTGAACATTTTAACATTGTCGTAACTTCTTAATACGAATCTAATTCCATATTTTTTGTATGATAGGAAATGGTTGAAGGGATTTTTACTATTTAGTAAAACCTACAACGTCGTTGGTTTTGTAGGTTAAATTTATGAAATGAGGTATTTTCACTAATTTATGCCCGCAACAAGTTTACGTAGCGTAATAATATAGGCAAAGCTAAGACAACGAATAAAAAAGTATCCTCTAAAGGGATAAAACGGGTTTCCAGAGTTTGTATTGAGAAGTCCAAATTTATGCGGATAATGTTACGGGCAAAAACTAAGGTGAAAATATAGCTAGGAATAAACATATAAGTGAAAATCGGTGTCGGAGAGTTGAAGCTTTATATTTATATGAATTTACCAGCATTGCAGTCATTTTGTAAATTAATTTGCATTTCAATTAACTCCGAACCCTTTCACAAAATGGCGCTGTTCAATTGAGGTGGATTTTTGCCGTTCTCATTACGTTTCGAAGTCGGATTGGTGACTGAATGACCGTTTATATTTATTTTGTTTGTAATTTTTCGAGATTTTTATTTTTATTAGAAACTAGCTGTTTAATTTCTTGGTCCCATTACAAATTTATACAAAACAAAACAAGATTTTGTGCATAAAAAATAGTTAAGTTTAATGGGCCGTAATAGATTCTTATTAGATTCTTTCTTATGTTGTTCTTATGTTCTGTTCTTATAACCTTGAATTAGACATTGTTTCAAATTAACTGAAATATATATCGACAAACTTTGTCGATATATATTTCAGTTAATTTGGTAGAAACACAATATACATGCAGTATGCTTGCATGCTTTTTGTAGAGAATCATTAGAATTTAACATTATTTTAGAATCTTAACCTGTCATTTCATTTATTCCATCTTCATGCCACGTAAATTATGTTGAATCGTATATCTGCGATACCGTTGGAATTCCTTTTATAGAAACAGATGCGATGGTAACACAAAGGATGAACAGAATAGAATAAGTGCGGTACCTATTGTCAATAGGAATGAGAGCACTCTATACTTGTAATACAACCGTCACGTATTCTTTGTAGTTTTAGCATAAATCATTTAAATAGTTGTACGCTCCGTACTAAGCATTGTACCGCGACAATGATAGTTGGTAATGTTCCATCTGCATCACAAAACAGGGTGTAAGCGATGTAAACATACTAGGTACCTACTTTAATGTCGCAAAACTATGCCCATAAGTAGGCATATCATGTGATATCTATACCCATTATTTTCTACATAACGCATTCAATATTTGTAACATGTTGTCATGGCATTAATGTAGGTACTTATAAGGCCTTAATATACTTTGATTTACAGAGATAGTTCAGTTTTTTATCGGTTGCATTTCGGGGAGTGTGCGGAGGTTCTACATAACCTGATACCCCCTTCACCCTTCCATCACCGGACGACTAGGCGCGGCGAGCGGTTTCACCCTTTTGTTGTAGACATTCCTTCAATACGCACGAAGCGATTTGCTTCTTCTTTCATAATGCGGACGGCTAAGGAGTGGAATTCTCTGCCGGCGTCAGTTTTTCCGGAACGCTATAATCTGGACATCTTTAAGGCTAAAGTGAACAGACACTTTCTAGGCAAGCGTGTATCATCTTAGGCCTTATCTTCGCCTTCCATCAAGCGAGATTAAGGTCAAACGTAAGCCTATATGCAGTAAAAAAAAAAAAAAAAAAAAAAAGATAGACGTGGCAATACCTACTGATGAACATTACCTCAAAGTTCAGCGTGCTCTTAATTACAATTTTGGAATATTTAAATTGTCTAATACAGCGAAGTATTTTACAACAAAAGAGAGAAAAATGGGCGTTACATAGCCTTAGAAAATTATTATGCAAATGTCATTTTGTACGTATTGTCAATATGCAACAAAAACTTGTATTATTTTTATAGATAAATGATTTGGAGGCTGGAAGTTTGGACGATATTTATTAATTATATTTTATAATATTAATGATTTATCACATCGTGTTAGCGAATGGCGATAGGTCGTAATGTAGATTTTTATCTAACAACTATATTTATATCCGTCCTAGCCAGTTCCAATTTCACTCTAGTTGATATACGGTAAAAACAAGATTCATGTTTACATGCAGCACTTGACCAGCTCATTGGTGTGTCAAAGTGCATTTCAATATTTATATATCGATAACGAAATGCGCTGTGGTTTCAGCCTTATATTGTTTCCTGTTTTGTTTAAGGTTGTAGTGTGCTGTTTTAGTTTAAAGACAAGAGGACCATAAAGCAATATTGGAGTGACATCTGGTGGCCAGATTCTTATTGTCAAATTGTCCAAAATCTTTATTACAGGTAGGTTGTACATTTTATTTACTGTAATCGAATCTAAAACAACCTTCGTTTAGCGGTATAAGTTTAGGTTTAATTTTAGCGTTTGAAAATAAATCTTTAATTAACAAATACCTTGCCGCATCTGGTTGGTTGAGAGAATTCTCGAGCCTTGTTACATAACATCGTCTATAACAATCATATATCAAGGAACGGGCGAGAGCGATTCCCAGAGTGTTACAACAACCTGACAAGCGTGAAACTCAAATTGAACAGTGGACCTTATACGTGCTGATGATTGTTATCTTTTCAGTTTTAAATATTAAGAATCGTAAGTTGGTCAACTTTCTAGTTAGTTGATAAAATTACGAACGGTTTCGGGTGGTTAAAGAAAAACCTAAACCAATTAAGTTCAACGGGACTTATTGCTGATTTAGTTTTATTGTTTTGTTACAACAGTAGCATAGTCTAGTTTGGTAAGGTAAGGTCAAGTGTCATAATAATTAAGTAAATAATATAATAATTATGCGCGTTCATTGAAACTGGCAACTCTAATTGACTCTGGTGACTCAAATTTCACAATGAGTGGCACGAAAGATTGCAGTGAACTTACGTTTCGTATTATTCTCTGGTGACATTATGTAAATAAATATATATTTATAAAGTGTGCAGATAGCTTATTACAAAATAAACGTGGTCTGTCGTTGTCAGTACATACTTTGTAGAAATGACAATGGAATTCAAATGAGTCTTTGGCTAGTTCTATTTTACACAACAAAAGAAATACGACAGTTAGTAAAATCACTTATGTTTATTTGATCTTACGTAACCTTATCCCCGTAACAAAGTTCCAGAGAATAATACTTTAGCATGATTTTACTGTTTAAAATAATGGGATGGGGTTTTTTGGGAATAATTCCTCCCACCATTATAACTCCTACTCGTCACCTAGTACCAAATATCTTGAATCCCGCAATGAATTAAATCGGAAAGTTCTTGGGAGGAATTCGAAAGTAAAATTCCAGTTCAACGGAATAGACTCTTGTGAATTTGTGTTAATATCAACACATTAAATGGAACGGGATTTTGAGAATTAGGTTTTAGAAATATTATGTAGGACATATCGAACAATTTATTATATGACTAACATCATTTTAAGAAATTGAGTGAAATTAATTAAATGTTAGTTAAATTGTCTCCTATCCGGAGACCGCCCGATGAAATATCTGTCTGTTTTTGTTTATTTTTCCTAAATTTTCTGCTATAAAAACATTTCTATAGAACTATCACATACAAAAAAGAATCAGCCAATTCGATGGAGGCGATTGAGTGATTTTAAATACCACATTAATAAAAACTGGTTTTTACTAGGTAAGTACTTGTTACAACGAATGCAACAAAAGCTAATCCGCAATAGATTTTAGTTGCCATATTTGGCATTTAATATATTATATTATATATATTTTTTTTTTTTTTAAGATCACTAGCAAAGTTTTGCATGTTACTAGTATTCTGGTTAACCCCTCGCGCTAAGTTAAAATGCTTGTGTTACGATTGGGTTCACATCGGCAGTACAATGGGTGAAGTTCGAACCGGCGACCTCCAGATCACAAGTCCGACGCCCTAGCCATTGGGCTACGGCTGCTTGTTGGCCGCTAATTTATATTATAACATTGACAAATACAAGAGTATGTAACTACCTAAGTGCTGAATAAATATCGTTTAATGCGTTTCGTTTAAATTGTTTAATACCGTACAAAGCTTTTTTGTTATAATTTTATAAACATCTATCTCATTATAACTATCTGGCTTTAATTGACTTTGTCCGCGTAGATTTTGATTTCTCCATACAAATTTTAGACTTCCGATTCTGTGTGGATGGCACCACTGATGTGTCATGGATATCTTTTCGAAATATCCAAGAGCAGCCACACGTCATTCATAAAAAAAAAATCAGAATACGCTGCAGTGGCGGTGGGAACGCGGCAATGAATTTCACAACAGACAAAAAAAAAAAAAAAAAAAGGCACTAAATATATTTTATTATACAACTAGAGAAAATTGTAAAACCCGACCCCAGAGGAGCCATGAAAGTTTCTAGCACTTAACGTCTCAGAGGAGCCACGAAAAAATAGTTCTCTGTCAAACGAATGAACGAATGTTTGCTAAAAAGACTGTCGGCAGGCAAATGATAAGTTGTAATAACATAATCGTATACCAGGTAACGTCAGTGGTCTTAAATATGATTATACTATTTAAAATACTGTGGCAGGTGGCGTGCGACTATGGCGAAGCCCTTTCGGGCTTCAGACTGATGATGACTAACTTAACGTGGCGTATTTATCAACAATAATAGTACAATTGTATAAATGGAAAAAAAGTGAAAGGCAAAGTAATTTTGTTTAGATCCATCGCCCTCTAACTTAATGAGGGGTAGATATGACCCAAATAACTAATTAAGCCTTTAAGTCTTGGCTGGTTACTTAAACTCGAAACGCTTGTCTATTGGTTTTTAATGAAAGGAAAGAGGTTCGTTTCTTGGCAAACGTCTAATACACTACCTCCGCAATTAAAAGTAGTTCTGAGAAATGTATTTATCTCAGTAAATATAAAAGATTGTTAATCTTTGCAATTGGAAGTGTTGGGTTATGACTCATTTTAAACACAAAATGTTGTTGTAATAAGGTATACATTTCAAATATAATTTTTAGATAACATTTATGTGTTTTCTAACATTGTTTTATTACTAACGAGGATCTCTCGAGTGGTTTTACCCGTGTAGCTCCTGTTACCGTAAGAACTTCAGTATTAAATATAGTCTATGTTATGCCTGAATAACGTAGAATAGCGTGAATAACGTTCTTATGGTGAAAGAATTATTGAAATTGGTTAAGTAGTTCTGGAGCCTATTCAATGCAAATAATCATATCTCTCCTCGATATAATATTAGTATGCCAGTCATTATACTTCATAAAATATGGCTTGATCTCTGCGACAGCTGTCAGTAAAATCACGCCTATAAAGTTTTGAATTTAATAGTATAGACAGTACCTGCCAATGTAATATTTTATGGGCATGCCGACCTAATAAGTGATGGGCGATGAATCATCGTGGCCATCGACTATATACTATGGATATTTTTATATAAAATTTAATAAAAAAAAATATTTATTATCAAATTTTATTATGTTATATTTTAGTATCATAATATTATTTACTAGTTTCAAATTTCCAATTTCAAAAAAATAAACTTTGGATTTCAAAAAGAATAAATGTATTTTGTATTAAATTATTTGTTTAATTTAGTTATGTTTGTAATTAAATTAAATCATCAATAATAGTAAGAAAAGTCTATATTATATATATATATATATAATTACTATCGACATTTGTTTAAATTTTAACAACCCTTTTGGCAGTTTCCGAAAAATTTCGACAATTGATTGGTCTCATACTCCTGCAGTATTTATTAACGGATCTGTGATACCCTAAGTTAAAGATTTAGGTGTTTATATCGATACTACCTTATTCATGGGGACCGCAGATACAGGAGATCAGTAGACAAGTTTTTGCTTCTGCCAGTTCATTGAGACGTTTACGTAATTTTCTTCCTACAGCCACCAAAATTGCACTTGCCCAATCACTTCTTCTCCCAATACTAGACTATGCCGAAACCAGCTATATTGATCTTACAGAAGACCAATTTGATAAACTTGAGCGATTTCAGAATTTTTGCATACGATTCATATTTGGTTTGCGGAAATATGATCACGTTTCGGAATTTCGTGCTAAGCTCAAATGGTTGCCAATTCGCCTTCGCCGGAATGCGCATATACTGTATCTTCTATACTACATACTGTTCAACCCTTCTACTCTCTATCTTAAAAATCGTTTCGAGTTTCTTAGCTCAACCAATACACGACTCTTGCGGTCATCAGAAAACTTGCGACTTAAAATGCCAGCCCATTCCACAAGGTTTGTTGATAAATCTTTTAGTGTACAGGCAGTACGGCTGTGGAATGCCCTGCCGTTACAGATCAGGCGGGCGAAATCTGTATATATATTTAAAAATATGGTGAGAGAACTCTTAGTATATATATATTTATTTATATATTTTTATATTTATCTTCATGTATGTATATAACTATATATTCTTTAATGTAATTAAACACGTGCTCGCACGTGTAATAAGTGAGCTTATTTAGTATCCATACATATTTTCCTTTCCCTGTGTACACCCAATGCTACCCTATTTCTTTTTCTTTTACTTTTTGGTCCAACCTATGCATAAGGTTGCCTGGAAGAGATCGCTTTTAGCGATAAGGCCGCCGATTGTAAAATATTATAATTCTCATATTATGTTCAAAATTACTGTATTATTTTATATTTTGCAATAAAGTGTACTTATTATTATTATTATTAACCCTAGGAGTATCAGTATGTCATATCTCGCAGAGATCAAGCTATCTTTTATGAAGTAGGTATAGTAGATAAATTTAAAACATACAATAACAACTTTCGAAACCTCATAAATATTACAGTATAATTGACATTTCGATGCAGGCCTTTAAACATGCAAGGGTTGAGAAGACGTCACAAAATTCATAAACCTTCCAAATAATTATACACAAATAAAATAAACAAACCTTCGAGAACTTTATAATTACAATTTCTCAAATTACATTATATTACGTCGATGAAGTTGCTCTATTTTATAATATCTGGTAAGAAAATTTACATAATTAAGGACGCCTAAAATTTACTTATAATGATTATTTTAACAACTTATTATAAATTCATGCGCTACCGTAATCTCAATTTCAGCCATTTAAACAGGAAAGATATAATGAACAAAATTCATGCTATAGATTTACTAAAACTGTTAAATTCATTGACTTAAACGGTGTTATGTTTGCGTAACGACTATCCCTTAATTCAATGGATCACTTTTGATTGTAAATACATTTGAATTTGTTTTTGACGTATTAAGGTCTATATCGAAAGGAAACTATAGTATTCAAGATTGAATACTAAAGTAACCTTTCGACATGAGAACAGTTTTAACATGTATTCGTAAGATAACTTTAAGTACATAAATAAATAGTGCATGCAGTGTTTTCCCTTACATTGTCAAATATGAAACTCTGTATAAGCCATGTCATATATTATATTAAGGGAAATATAAATAAATATAGCTAGTTGTTTTCATAAATTAATCATCATCACCATATCAGTATGTTGTCGTCCACATGGCCTATATTAAGAAGTAGACGATCCTTAATCGATTTTCAGCAGGAACGATTCCTAGTAGCCTGCGTCCACTACAGCCCTGCGACCTTTGTGAGGTCGTCGGTCCATCATGTAGACAGTCGTCCCAGACAATGTTAAAATAACATTGTCTCTTGCATTCTGTACATCAAGTACTTAAGACGTTTTCCATATATACATAAACATGTTTTTCATAGTGACGTGTAAGTAATCTGATTAAATAATATACACTTACTTGATTTTTACATTTGTAATCCCGAACAATCCGCAACTCGTCGTCACTGTCACTCGATTGATTAAATTCGTGGTATTTATTTTGCATAATTAAGTTTTTATCACTTAAATACGAACTGAAAATTTATTGGAAACGTTACAAAGAGAAATAATTGCCAATACTATGTATCAAATGAGCGGATACCGCATCGTATAGCCGTATTTAATACATCCAACGATTATCTTTAACGATCATTTTGGGTAATTGACTTAATATATTTTTAATGGTTCATTACTTGAATGACAAAGAAACTGATGATAAGCAGAGTGGTGGAAAATGGAATGACGACAAATTAACATTTAATAAATTGACAAAATATATGCACATTCCACAAAGTTTAATTATTTTAAACATGTAGGTATTTTACTAGTTTAAAGCTCTCTAATCCTTTTATTTTAACACATTTTAAAATATTTTAGATGTTAAAGGTTTAGGTATTCATATGCCTATTTGATAATGATGTCGACTTTAGCATCTTCTAAATATTCAGGCTTTAATCTAGTAAAAATCTAACAAAAAGACTTAAAATACTTAACAACACAAGAAAAGAAAGGAGAATAAATATAAATTGTATTTACCTTAGGCACCATAAATAAAATGCCAATAGTATTGTATTCTTTTTTTTTTTTAAGTAGCCGGAGAAATGTTGTCATAAAGTTAATTGTGCTATTAATTTGAAACTATCACGTGCAGTTTTATGCCAATTTTTAACAAAGTGAATTTAACTGAGACCTATAAAAGCTCTTTTCCTTGTCGTTTACGTAATGATATGCCCTTTAACGAAGACCTCTTCTTTGTACACCTTTATAAATATTCAATGTCAGTAAAATTTGACCCATTCTTTTGTCGGATACAGTAAAGGGATTGGTCGAAAAGAATTGACTTTGAGAGCTCGGTGTTTCTTCGCATTCCAGAATCAGAAATAAGGGTCGTAGTCAAACAAATAAGGAAACCAATATAGCTCGAATGTCCAATCAATGGAAGTTGCAATTACACCGCTCTCTCGGTAATAAAAGAACAACACAAATGGATCGTTTTAATCGGTAACATAGTCAAGAGGTAGTTATTTAATTCAGAGGATAAATGCTACGTAAAAAAGTTCACCAATTCACCAGTATCAAATGTACTGGTTTTCAGCAACTGCTCGTTTACCATTTAAAGCTGAACATAGGCCTACGCCCGAGGGACGGTTATGCCATATTCACCACGCTTGGCAGGTCAGTTGATGGCCGCATAATATGTTGTAACACTTAGCGAAATGCTGTTGTCCATTCCCTGGTATATGATTGTTATAGATGATGTTACAACCTTCGGGACCAAAGGCTTAACGTGCTTTCCAAGGCACAAAGGGTAGTCTCTCAACCCTGGAAAGAATTTCTAGATTTTACACAGTGATTTCATGTCGGGCGTCCTCCTACGACTTTCGATACTTTTATCTCTGCACCATGGAGGTTTTTACTCTTTTTAGGGTTCCGTAGCCAAATGGCAAAAAACGGAACCCTTATAGATTCGTCATGTCTGTCTGTCTGTCTGTCTGTCTGTCTGTCCGTCCGTATGTCACAGCCACTTTTTTCCGAAACTTTAAGAACTATAATGTTGAAATTTGGCAAGTAGATGTATGTTGTGAACCGCATTAAGATTTTCACACAAAAATAGAAAGAGAACAATAAATTTTGGGGTTCCCCATACATAGAACTGAAACTCAAAAAAAAATTTTTCATCGAACCCGTGTGGGGTATCTATGAATAGGTCTTCAAAAATGATATTGAGGTTTCTAATGTAATTTTTTTCTAAACTGAATAGTTTGCGCGAGAGACACTTCCAAAGTGGTAAAATGTGTGTCCCCCCCCTGTAACTTCTAAAATAAGAGAATGATAAATCTAAAAAAAATATATGATGTACATTACCATGTAAACTTCCACCAAAAATTGGTTTGAACGAGATCTTGTAAGTAGTTTTTTTTTAATACGTCAAAAATCGTAAACAGCAATTTAGCTTTCATTCAATCAACTCGAATATAAAAATATAAAATAACATTTCATTTCATAAACATACGCTTTTTTATTTATTCTTGATATCAAAAATAGGTACGCACTTTTAACTGAAACGGAACCCTTCGTGCGCGAGTCCGACTCGCACTTGGCCGGTTTTTTATATTTTCTATTTGGTAGGTCTAGGTTCTAGACTTATAACTGAATCGCAAAAGAAAAACAAAAAATCACAGCCCGACAATAATATTACTGCATGCATTATTTTGTCGTTAATAATGACCAATTTTTGACTAAGCAAATATAATTGTAAGCCATTTGTTGCATACCTAGATTTGTTACGACCTACCTTATAAATGTGATACAGAGTTTTCTATACCTTTCTTGTATAACATTATTTTATTATTGTAATACATAAATAACTACAAAGGATTGTTATAATCAGGGATTGGAATAGGTAGATACTCTACCTATTTGGTCGATAAGTAAGAAATGACGTCGTTTTCATGGCGAAATCATAACGTGGAGGCGCCTATGTTTAGTTGTATACAAGATATGTATATGGATTATACTTAAAGTTTATTTTTATATTTATATTTCCAATATTCCTACAATTTGGGTTGAAACTACTACTACGGGATAGATACCCAAAATAAGTTTATGTTTATGTCCCAATATAATAAATCTAAATTATAGTTTATGACTAGTAGTAATAAGTACCTACTACCTTGTAAATTTAATGCTATGTCCACTTTATATTCACATTTGTAATGTAATAAACTGTCGAACTCAATACAAAAATTAAACATACCGGTTAAAGCCGAAGATCGGTATTCGAAAAAGGTTTATTCATATTCATATCCACGTTCAAAACCTGGTTTTAGTAAAAAAAAACTGGCCATGTGCGAGTCGGATTCGCCCACAAAGGGTTCGATACCATATTCTAGTGCTGTTGCCGTTATTGAAATCAAGCAAAAAAGGAAATAAAATTAGTAGGCTGCAGAATTGTCTGGTAAAAATGATTACCAAAGAAATACCAGTAGATAAACGACCTTATCTTTCTCTAAGTCAAAAGAATCGTATATTCTTTATGCTTTCAGATTAATTTTCAGGTAAAAAAATGAAATTGATATCCTACACCACTAGAAGAAGCCTGTTGTACATGCTTACACAATAAAGTTACTGCTTACCAAACAAATGTAGAATATTTACAACAATTTACAAATTGTAACTTGGGGCAATGTGTCCTATGACTACAATTTATTATGCACGTCAACACAACAAATTATATGTTTAAGTAGGTAAGCAACTATTTACTTAGCTACGTTGAGTAGTATACTTCGACAAACTGAAACGGATTATGTCGAGAAATAAATGCTTCCATTAAAAAAGGTGTTTAAAAAATTGCCAGCCATAATTTTAATGTTCCAGATCATGAAAGTATGAATAATAGTATAATCGTCCAACACTTTAAGTGTTAAAATATTTTAACTATTTATGGTAACTGAACTTTTATTAAATTAATATAATAGTGTAAATACTGTTTGATACTAATTGATAAAATAAAAAACAAGTTCATGGCTATAACTTTTGTCATGAAATTATAGGTTGATACAGTAAAAGTCTAATACTCATTAATATTTACCTTTATTGCCTTGTCTAATACACTCGAAGTGCTGCAGTTACAGCAATACGTCACATGACGTTTCTTCTATAATAATATAACATTAAACAGATAAAAGACAAGATGATTATAGGTAGTTATTTCACAGAATTCTTATTATGGAATGTTATATAAGGTGCTTTCAAAATATACGACATCCCATTAACAGTACATAGTGTCATTTGTAGTCATTACGTTACAAAAGATTTTGGTTTGAAATTATACATTTAATCAAAGAAAAAACATTTTGGACTAAAAATAAACTTAGATTAAAATACACTATAAGACTTTATTCTAAAGAAACATGTTATTGCCTCATAAGAAAGCTCAAAGTCGCTCAGCGAGCTATGGGAAGAGCTATACTCGGCGTTTCCCTGTTTGATTGAATAAGAAATGAAGAGCCAGATAACGAAGGTCGCTGACATACCTCAACGGATAGGCAAGCTTAAGTGGCAATGGGCAGGACACATAGCTCGAAGTACTGACGGCCGATGGAGCAGAAAGATTCTCGAGTGGAGACCACGAACTGGCAAGCGCAACGTGGGACGACTGCCTGCGCCCGCGGCAGCAGCCGGCGAGTGCCAGAACCGACTCTTTGAACCGACAGAACTGACATTTTACAAGATTTAGTTTAGTGAAACGACATATCACTGACGATAAATTGGTGTTTTGTCATATCACTAAATACTTTCAGTAAGAAGACGTAATAAACAAGAATATTCGACATCCACCGGGATTTCATGATATCCCTAGGGATTTCGTGAAATTCCTTATATCCTCATTTCACCCATCGATCCCGCTGGAAATCGATGGGGGAGGCCTATGTTCAGCAGTGGATGACAACAGGCTGATGCTGATGGTGTTATTAACCATTTTATTCTTGGCATCGAGAAATAAAATGTCTTATTTTACAGACATTCCTTTATCAATGTAATCAGTATATATCCTGTTAAACGGATAGTATATACAGGGTGTTTGGCGCATGGACCGACACAATTTTTTCAGGGATTTGGGAGGTCATTAGCTAGGTTCTACCGATACACCCTTTGTCCCCAATGTCACGGTTGGTTACATATGAAAAAAATGCCCAAAATGTTTCCTTTAATTCGAAATAACTTTTTTGTTTGTGGGTGTAGTGGCACAAAACAAATTTTGTTGCATTCTCCAAAGTATTTTAAATCTAAAAACATCTTTGTTGTATACAACTGGTTTCAAGAAAATTCCTTACAAGCTGTAAGGAATTTATTTTTTTAAAGTTATTTAACATTTAATTTAACTAAAGTTATTTTTTTTATTTAATGAATGAAATTTTACATTTTAACTAGCCTATTCTGTCCCACTGCTGGGCAAAGGCCTCCCTCATTACTTTCCACCTCTCCCGGTGTTTTGCCTCCTTTTTTATAACTTTAGTTTAATAAAAACAAAATAACCTTAAAAAGTATTTTCTTAACCCTGACTCTCCTAACTAGTATTATTGACTTGACTACATAATTAATAATTTCTATGACATGTAGCATACCGTTAGAAAGGGTATCAACTAAAGAACTTTTTAAAATAAAGCTAAGTTCAAAATGGCTTTTAGTTTTTTTATAATTAATTTAGAAGTTGTATAATTTCATTCATTAAATACAATAATATACTTCAAATCAAATCAAATCATTTATTCGCATAAATATGTGTTCACAGAGTTCTTACAAAAAATACAGTCCATTTCATATTAGCATTTCAGCGTGCAAATTTTTACAGCTATAATACAGATTTATTATTCAACAATTATATTAACTTAAAAGTGGTCATTAAAATATTCGTCTAGGGTATAATATGCTTTTTTAACTAAAAAACCTTTTAATATAGCTTTGAAAACGTTTTTCTGTATTCTGTAGTTTTGTAGGTTGTTTGTTATAAACCCTTGGGGCCGTACAGAATACACTTTTGTCAAACAGTGCAGTTTTATGTGGAGGCATGCATACTTTATTTTGATGTCGTCTACTATTTAATTTCTCAAACATGTCTTTATTAAACCTGACGAATACAATTAATTCATAAATATATAAGCAAGGCCGTGTCAATATCTCATATTTTATGAAAAGGGGCTTACAAGAATCTGTCGGTTCTAAATTAAATACTGCTCTTAAACATTTTTTCTGCGCTCTAAATACCCTATTTACGTCCGTTGAATTCCCCCAAAATATGATGCCATATCTGATAACGGAGGTAACATATGCATGGTATGACATCAGTACAGTAGTATGGTTTACTACTTTATTTAACATGTATAATGCATTTTATTTATTTATACTTTATTGCACACAGAAAGTTACAAGACATACATTTTATAATTGGAAACAACATGTACAAAGGCGAGCTTAATTCATTAATGAATTCTCTTCCAGCAAACCTTTAGGAAAGAGATACATGAAAATTAGTGAATAGGAAGTGTACAACAGATTTAATTTAGCTACTTTAGGTAAAATACTACATACTATAAACATACACACTAATAGTTAAATATACATAATATATAATAACATACTAATAAATATGCCTGCTATATATAATAAACTACATACACTAACTTATATGTCCATATTACACAATAAATTACTGAGACAAAAAATACTCCTTTGTTCTTCTTTTGAATGCATCAGGAGACTGGCAAGCGCGTATGGGATGTGGAAGGGAATTCCATAACCGCACCGCACGGACGGTGAACGAGTGGTCATATTTGCTAGAGACATGAGGAGGGTTCTTTAGAAGGAGAGAAGTGGCGGTACGACAGGGTTTGTCTCTAGGTATTAAATACTCAAAGCGTTCGCGAAGATAAGTAGGGGCATTGGGATTATGGAGGATAGAAAACAGAAGAGACAAGATGTGACAGTCCCGACGCCGTCGAATAGGCAGCCACTTCAACTGCAACCGAAACTCTGACACATGGTCATACTTTCGGAGGCCGAAAATGAAGCGGATACACAAATTCTGAAGGCGTTCGAGTTTGTCCAAAAGTTCTTCTGTTGCATCTAGAAAGCAAACGTCAGCGTAGTCTAAGAGAGGAAGTAGAAGCGATTGAGCAAGGGTGACTTTCGTCTGAAAAGGTAGGAATTTCTGGAGACGTTTAAGCGACTGAAACGAACAGTACACCTTCCTGCTTACCTCTGCAACTTGACAGCTCCAAGAAAGATTGCAATCTATGATGACACCTAAATTCTTTGCACACTTGGAGAAAGCTATTATTTTATTGTCAAATATAACAGGTGGTAACAAATTGAGGTTAATGGAGTTATGCATAAGAAGATCTACTTAATTTCTTACATATAAAGTCAACTTGTGTTCTCCAATTTAAATTTTCGTCAATAATTATTCCTAAGAACTTTTCTTTTTTTCCTTTACGTTCTGTATTTCATTATTTCCATATTTTACTTGAATGTCATTTATATTAGTTCTATAGTTATTTTTAAATGTCATTAGAATAGTTTTGTCAAAATTTATTATTAAATTGTTTATTTTTAACCATTCAATTATTTTTATTAAATTATCGTTAATATCTTTTTCCATGGCCTTATATTTATCAGAAAAAACTGCTGTACTATCGTCTGCAAATAATATAATAGGATGGTCAATTACCTTTGGAAAGTCATTTATATTTAAAATAAATAATAGAGGACCCAGTACACTTCTCTGTGGTACTCCGTACACTACCTCACGAGTGTCGGAAACGTATTTATGTTTTATTCGAGACTTATGACATATTTTACTTGTTTGTGTAATTTGGTATCTATTGCATAAATAAGATTTTATTAAATTTAGACCGTTCCCTCTTATTCCATATGTAAAAAAAAAAACGAAAAGAGTCCACTCCACTAACTTTCACTTTTTTATCCACATTACTCATAACCTTGTCTAAAAAATTATGTATTGCCATGTTTAAATTTTTATTTTTCCTAAATCCCACTTGTTCGTGACATAATATTTTATTTATTTCCAAATAATCATGTATGCGTTAGTGAATATATTTTTCTAAAATTTTTGAAAAAATTGTAGGTAGAGCAACTGGTCTATAGTTTTTCATATTTTCTTTATCATCTTTTTTAAATATGGGTAAAACTACAGTGTACTTTAATTTATCCGGGTATTCACCTTTATCTATAGAGCAATTCATAATATGGCTAAGAATGGGTGCTAAAGACAAAGAATTAAATTTAATTACATTGGTACAAATGTCATCATAACCGGTGCTTTTAGAAGTTTTGAGGTTATTTATTATTGTATATAAATCTTGTGGAGTAGCTGGTTTCATAAACATAGAATTAGATTTATTCCATATTATTTTATTTTTGTTTGTTGTATGTTTACTACAATTTTGTTTTACTTCAACAATAAAATAATTATTAAAATGTTGTGCTATCTCTTTCGGATCCCTAATTATATTATTATTTACTTTTATATATTCAATGTCATCTTTATTGTTAATATTCTGATTGTCACTAATTATTTTCCATGATGCCTTAACTTTATTTGTAGCTGTTTTTATTGTGTAATCATTTTGTACCTTTTTAGTAAGTTTAATTATTTTCTTTAGTCTCCCATTATATAGTCTGAATTTATTTTTGTTGGTTTTATTTGCATAATTTTGATATTGAAGTAGAAGCTGTCTTTTACGTTTTGAACACGTCTTAATCCCTCTAGTGCTCCATCTTTGTTTCCTATTTGCCATTAACTTTGGAAGCTTGTAAGAAATTTTCTTGAAACCAGTTGTAATAAAACAAAGATGTTTTTAGATTTAAAAAGACTTTGGAGAATGCAACAATATTAGTTTTGTGTCACTTCACCCACAAACAAAAAAGTTATTTCGAATTAAAGGAAACATTTTGAGCATTTTTTTCATAAAAAAAAATCATATGTAACCAACCGTGACATTTGGGACAAAGGGTGTATGGGTAGAACCTAGCTAATGACCCCCAAATCCCTGAAAAAATTGTGTCGGTCCATGCACCAAACACCCTGTATATATAGGATCCATCTCATATAGACCCTTCATAATTGTACATGAGGGAAACGTCTTGAAGGACCTACGCCTGTATTATAGTGTTCTAAGTTCTAGGTGTAATGTAATAAGATATCTTTGTTAAGTACATGACAATAAGTGTTACGTAGGCTGTCAATTACATATAAAATAGGCAACTAGATTATATACCGTACTTATCTAAGTAAATGAAGATAATGGATACTTGTATAACGTATAAATCATTTATTTCCATAATCTTGCTATTCATAGAATGTTTTTTTTTGTCATAAATGGCAGGTACCTTAACCTTACCTACAATTATTTTTCTGAAAATCATATAAATATTTTTATCATAGAAGAGTTTTATTGGCATTTATAACATGTGTCATGCAAATGTGCAGTAGTATTTTAGCAAGGGTCAAGGATTCCATGAATCGAAATTGAAAGAGGAGTTGAAACCCATGTGTATCGATTTTAGGTAATTACTAGATTTCAAACCTGAAAAAAGTTACCTACATAATGTAAAAGTGAAATGACTTACCATCATCATCATAGGACCAGCCTACTTTATTGGGAACTTTAACTAATTTCTAGATGATTAATTTGTTCTTAATATATGAAAAGAAGTATATAAAGTACATACAAATAATATATTGATAAAAGCTTTACTATGTACACGTGCCTAAGTCATCTTTTACACTACCAGATCGTCCGTTAATGATCTCAACTTCTGCGCACTGCGTAAACAATTGTAACACATTAAACGTAGAACAAAGAATACCATATTTTTTGATTGACGATAATTTTAGAGCATACCTGTTTGTCTGACAGCATTCGTTATTTTTAACGCTTTGTATCATTAGTTATTGTTAAATTTACTGTGCAAAAAAACACTGAAATAAGGCAAAAAAATATTAATATATAATATAACTTTTCTTAAAATATGTGATGATACTTTTATATAAAAAAATCGTAGTCTTAAAGCTGTGGCTTGTGATTTACTGTACCTAACTAAAACTAAATAAATAAGTAATTAATCCTCTAGTGCTTTAATAACTCTAAAGAGCGGCCAGCTTGGTGCCGCAGGCTGGCTTTGGAATGTCTACACCCCTTGCCCACATCTATGCCAACGCTATTTTAGCGATCTTTTTATTCATAAATATACATTGATGATCATTGAACTCTAAAGAGCTCAAAAGTCGCGAATATATTTTACAGAATATTAGAATAGAATTAGGTAATATAATGCTATTAGGTACGTAATTTTGAAGACAAGACTATTATTTTGGTGAAGCGGAAAATTTGTATAGGATTTATTTAATTAGAACGTGACTCAAAGTACGTCATTCGACGGAAAATTCAAATGTTACATATTTTAAGGAATATGGACCTAATTGTTATTAACATGATCGGATAATGGCATATGTTCAATTTTAATTTCAGCTCAATAAAACTACAATATAGTCCATATTACAGTATTGTTAAGTTGAAATTGACACTTCGTTCATGAAAAATGTTATATACATTTTACGAAAAAAAAACTACTGTTTTCATGGCGTAGAAGAAACCTCAGGACAGCCTGATAGCCATTTTAGTATCGAAGCCTGACTAAACAAAGGCTTATTTAGATAAACTCAGTACTGGATAAGACTAATTGGTGTCCCTGTCCATAAGTTAACTTTAAGATTTTCCAACTGCCCTTTCTTGCTTGTGCTAGCAAAATTTTTCTCTGGTGATAATGTCCCATGCAATTGCTTGATGTGGTTATATTACTGTGCTTATAGGTTAAACTTAAGGGCTTAAATAAAATAAAAACATGGTGAACTTAGAAAAATTGTTAATATTTTACTTCACGGGGTTTTATGTTCGTTATTGTTACGCATCTTCGTTCGACAAGGAGTTCGATGTTCGTATTCACCATGATTTGTTCGCTCGGGTGTACATGACTTTTGGTTACCACAGACAAACCTTTAGTTGAGGGTTAATGTGGATGGAAATAAATATGGTACCTATAACTAATATTTCAATATTATTTTCTTCTTGTCAGACAAGCCATAATGTACGACTGTTAATATTATAGCAAAGGCAGTATAATTAATCTAAATGATTAATATGAAACATAATTACGTACAAGTCACTAAATACTCTCTACACAATGAAAATAAAGCGAACCTTTATGTATGTGTGTAACAAATGAGACCTAATTAAGATTCTTTGTGTCTAATTAGTAAGCTTTTTATTGACAACATAATACAATTACGGCTTCAAATTACTAATTAGCCTATTATAATTAAACAATGGTAGGTATGGTAATGATACCTTCGG
Organism: Nycteola revayana; assembly: GCA_947037095.2. Taxonomy (NCBI): domain Eukaryota; kingdom Metazoa; phylum Arthropoda; class Insecta; order Lepidoptera; family Nolidae; genus Nycteola; species Nycteola revayana. The sequence goes on along the minus strand of OX344846.2, from coordinate 13,319,863 downwards.
GATGTTTTTTATAAAGGCTTGAATACCTACTATATCACGTTTTATGAAAATGAGGTAATTGTTAACACTTGTGATTCGGATCGATATGATATGTATGATAATATGTCATACATATCGGTCCGAAGTCCGAAAAAAAAAGATTCTATAGTTCATTTCAATTCATTCACTCATTCATGAATTATCGAATCTTTTTTTTATTAAATCTGTTATTTTTTCGAGACAAACATCTAAGATTTAATAAATAGTAATCGTAGTTGGTAGACATGTACGTCACTTAAAAAAGAGTTGATCATTTTTTATTTATTTATTCCGATACAGTTGTTTATGTAGCAGTAAATTAAAGTGCACGTATTTCAAAGTCAATGAATTGTCAAATATATATTGTTTTTTATATGTCGCAGCCATCTAGTTGGATCGGCCATTCAATAGGACGGCTATCTCGTTAATTGGACGCCGATTCAATTAGATGGCTAAAGGAAAGGACAACTAGCCGAAACTAACTCTAACTAACTCACTCGCTGCGATGCGAGACACGCGCTGTTATTTTGCGATAACTTCTAAGTTATTCATTTAAAGTATATAGTGTAGGGGTAAAATAATCTGCATGAAATGCTTAAGAATATTAACTCATTTAAAATGATAAGGATACATACTGAATTCGTCTGATAAGCTTTACAATTACCGCATTAGAAATGATCATTTTTCTTAAAGATATCTAAAAGATATAATGGATATAGCAAGTTAACCTTGAAAGATAGGCTATCGCGGACTTTTTTGTAGATCTAAAAGAGAAGAATATTTCCGCCATACATTGTTTCGTTATATCTCATAGGGTTTAGGCAGCGTTTTCGTTGAAAGTTCCCAAATGGCTTAATTTTGTTCCGACACTTCTGACAAATATCAATATATACGTGGGACACTCAGAAAGATTTGCGACACTAAAAAAAATTGTTCTACAGGTACATATATTTTTATTAAATCTTTTCAAAGTACTCTCCACCAGCCTCTATACAAAGATTCATGCGTCTGAACCAGTTTTCAAAACACTTTTTCCAGTCCGCCGTAGACACCTCGTTTACAGCCTGCTCGAACGCAGCCAGCGCATCTTCCGGCGACGAAAATTGTATCCCCTTGAGCCGATTTTTTATTTTTGGAAATAAAAAGAAGTCACACGGTGCTAGATCAGGGCTGTAAGGAGGGTGACCCAGGAGTTTGACTGGTGTGCTGTCTAGGAAGTCCCTCGTTTTGAGCGCGGTGTGTGCAGGCGCATTGTCGTGGTGGAGCAGTAGTCCGCGGAGCCCTGTGTTTGGTCGCTTGTTGCTCACAACAGAAAAAACTTCTGGTAAACATTTGGTAGTATACCATTCGGCGTTGATGCTTCTTTGATCTCGTAAGGGAATTGAGGCCAAGTGGCCAGTCAAATTAAAAAAGCTGGCGATCAAAATCTTCCCCCCGCTTCGAGATCGCTTCACTTTGGTAGGCGTTGGTTCATTTTGAAACACCCAAACTGTCGACTGGCGCTTGGTTTCTGGATCGTATTGATAAATCCAGGACTCATCACCTGTTACGATGTCGTAAACACGCCGAGACGAGCCTGCTTCAAATTTGTTCAGCATATCACGGCACCATTCCACCCGGGCCTGCTTCTGAGCGTCGGTGAGGTAGTGCGGCACCCAGCGCGATACTATCCTCCTCACGCGAAGATGCCCGTGTAGAATCTCGTGAACGCTTCCCGATCCAATCTTTAATATGTGTTGAATCTCCTGATATGTAATTCGCCTATTATCTTGGATTAAATTTTTCAAGGCTAGCACGTTTTCTTCCGTAATAGCCGTCAAAGGGCGACCGCTTCTTTCTTCATCCCCCAAGGTTGGTCGACCGCGCCTAAATTCGTTATACCAACGATACACGGTTGCCTTGGAGGGGCTTTCATCCATAAATGCCATTTGAAGTCTATCGAACGATTTATCCGGTTTCAGGCGACACTTGAAATCGTAAAAAATCATAGCTCTAAAATGTTCCCGGCGCAGATCCATTTTTCAGTAAGACACGATACTTTGAATTGGCTCGCAAAAAATGTGGAGGGAAATTTTGAAAATGGAACACACATATTTTTACTTACAAGTAATCATATTTTCGAAAAAGATTCTAACCGGCCAGTCTCCCATATATAAAAACTATTTTTCGCAATACTTTCTGAGTGGCCTGGTATTAGTCCAATGTACACAAAAACTAAACAAATTATATACGTAAACCTTCCGGAAGAATCGTTCTATCGATTGGTTACAACCGCATGAAAATCCATGTAGTAGTTTTTGAGTTTATCGCGAACAGACAGACAGACGCGGCCGGGGACTTTGTTTTATAATATTATTATGTAGGTAGTGATGTAGTGATAGCGGTCGCCCGCGGCTCCGTGCGAATTTCGGTTACCGCTGCAAAAAGCCTACCCAGGAAAGACACGGTCAGCAAAATGATTCCCAGGTCAATTCACAGACACCGACACTAACATCGACGACGCAGTCATTATCCGCAGGCTGCACAGATTGTCTTTCTGTGGATGTTAAAGTTGTTAATGATGAAAATATTTAAATGTAATGAATACTAAGTTTTCACTTCTGCCGGCAGTCCCGGAGTGCAACCCGTTGTTTTAGGATAGATAACTAAAGCGATTATTGTAGAGCTTGTCTATAAACAACATTTGACGTTAAATTATTTTCAGGTAACAAAATATACTGATGGTCGGGAGCCCCGACCCGTGATAGGGCAACGTAAAGTTGGCCATGCGTAAAATATTCTTTGCATATATCAATTCCTACTAATTTGAATGTTTGGCCCTGGGATTTGTTTATCGTTAGTGCGAAAGAATTTTTTACTGGAAATTGGAACCTTTTGAAGGGAATAGGCAAATCAGTAGGGATCATGGGTATATGAGCTAATTCACCAGCTACAGGGCCGGTGAAAATATTCGCTACTATTAAATTATCTTTAAGCTTTATAAGAAGCCTCGTGCCATTTCCAATGTTGGGTGGGCTTAAATTTCTGAGAAGCATTATCGGCGTGCCAACATTTAACGACAGATCATGAGGTGGTAGCCCAGCGGGGTTCAGAGAATTTAAAAATTCCTGGGGCACTGCACTGCGTCCTCGATGTTAGTGACGGTGTCTATGGATTTAGCAGAAATCGTAATATTTGAATTTCGCCATAATTTTTACGTCCAATTTTAATCATACAAAGACCAAATATTATCTACATAAACTGTACTTAGTGATGAAATAATTTATTTTGGTAAGGATTAATAGCATGAGTAAAAAATAGCGCGTTTAAATGTAGACCAAAAAAAATTCAAGATTTATAAATAAAAATATGGTTGTTGTGCCTCACTCAACCTAGATAGGTACAGTGTGTCGTGAACTTTTTTGTAGATATTTATAAGATCTACAATTAATTACAACATTTTATGGTTCTATCTTTTATAGTTTAGGCAGCGTACGCAAAATAAGTAACTTTTCTGGTTGATTTTTTACACCTTGTGTCCGAAAAACCCAAATATCTTACGGAACCCTATTTTTTTCCAAAATAAAATTTAACCTATGTTACTCGTGGATAATGTAGCTTTCGAATGGTGAAAGAATTTTTGAAATCAGTCCAGTACTTTTTAAGCCTATTCATTACAAACAAACAAACAAAGTTTTCCTCTTTATAATATTAGTGTAGATTATATAAAGGACAACAGTCGTACCGTAGCGGTTTTTGGCTCGCTTTAAATCTCGGAGGTCAAGGGTTCGATACCCACGCCGGACAGGAAGTCTTTGTGTAAATTCTAAGATTTCTTTTCGGATCTGGTTGGTTGAGGGACTACCCTCCGTGCCTCAGAAAGCACGTTAAGCCGTTGGACCCGACAACTAGTCTTGTTTGACAGTTAAGAAATTGACGTCATTCTTGTGATACCACTTACTCCAAAATGTACAAAATATTTTGCAAGTAGGTACATAATGGTATTCATTATTCATTTATTTATTACATATTAAGTACAAAATAATAAAAGATGATTCTATAACAAAATGTGGGAGCTATCCAAAGAAAACTAAAGAAAAGGGAAGAATACTATTATTATATTAATCAACATTGCCAAAGTACAAAATAATAAAAGATGATTCTATAACAAAATGTTTTAATGTTACCCTATTTTTTCTAATCCGCAAATGTTTTAATTTTGTCAAACTGGTCATGACGTCAGTTTTGCGAGAGGAGGGGGGGGGGGGGGCATTAGGATGATAGGATGATTAGTAAAATCAGCAAAAATCGATGACGTAATATATGGACGGCCCCTTATAATAAAACATGCACTAGACTAGGATACCCCGTGTGATCATAAAACTACGTTTAGCCGTCTCTAAATAAAAGGGTCTAGCGGATTATCCGCTGGGTTATCCTAGACTCTAGGACAGGGTTTCTCAAACTTTCGGCTCCACGGACCCCTGTTAAAATTTCCAGGTGACAGCGAGCCCCTAAGAAATTAAATCCCCCCCCCCCAGAGAAAATAATAAAATTGACTGTTAAAGAAAACGCCTGCCAGTTATCAAGCCACCATTACGTAAATCTGGTCGTGAACCCCCTGCCGTCGAATGGCGAACCCCAAGGGGTTCGCGTACTTACCCCACTTTGTGAAACCCTGCTCTAGGAGAACCAGAACCATTTAACTCCCGTTCTCGGTGCCCCCAATGCATACGTTCGGAGAAGTACTTTGGGTTGAGTTGCGTTCAATGCCGCGGGAATAGAACCATTTTAATAATATTACAGACTTTATTTTGCGTTGAAGGGTTTCCACCGCCTTTGTCTTATGTGGTTGACAAAGAATTGAATCCTTTGTACTAAAATTCGCGTATTAAGTACGACTAGCTCGATAATTTGAAAACTTCAAATTAAGTTTCATTGCGGCAATCACACATTTAAATTTAAATCGCACTATCGAAAAGAACTGAGAGAAATATATAATGTTTATTAATATTAATCAAGATACCGATTCGGTTATTTGGACTATAAACCAGAATACATGTAGAACACCTTTCAGTAACTGTAACAATAAACAACCGGATTTAATAAATAGTCATAATCATATTTTGCTATAATATCAGCAGTTAAAATATCAACACGACCAACGATTCAAAATTTCAACACTTCAGAATGTCAGCAGCTTAGTAAGTCAACAGTTCACCAGACCAAAGTTTAAAATCTCAACTTCCTACTAGTTTCTAGTTTTACATTAAAAAAATTGTTTCTGACATCGCATGGTCGCCGTTCTAACCTAACCTAACCTGCTTGTCTGGTTGTCGGTCAGGTATACTATCCAAGTTGAGATTCCATACTTTGGTCTGGTGAACTGTTGACTGACTAAGCTCCTGACATTCTGAAGTGTTGAGATTTTGAATCGTTGGTCTTACGGTCTTGATGTTTTTACTGCTGATATAATGGCTGTTGATCTTAAGGATGCATCCGAGAATTTATAGTAGGTATAATCTAAAGTCATGATTTCCGCCAGCAACAGCCCTAAACCAAGTTCTAAGCCCCACAGAGGGCATAATCTTGGGCAGGTTGTCCAAGGTTGCAGGTAGGGTAGAATTGTTGTATAGTGATTATTATAAATAATTATAAAATTATCACAACCGTTCTTCTATTTTATCAAATCAGTCAACCGATTGCTCGGTTTCCAAGGCTTAGTAAAAAGCAAACATAAACAAAGATATATTTACCACAAGAAAGGAAAAATAAGTAATTGAAACGGTAAGCCTCTGGGTAAATTTGGTTGCGACCAAATTTAATGATAATTTAATAACTTCCCAAGAGCGTTCCATCAAAATGTTTGAGAAGTTTGCAGATTTTTCTGATGATAAAATATGCAGACAACTTAATATTAAAAAATATTCAATATATAAAAATAACTATATGTTGTTAATGTCTTCGAAATCTAGGCGAGATTTCGAACTCTTCATAATAAAATTGGGCCCCCGTCCTGCTCGTGGCGCAATTCGTTAGTAAACTAGTAAAATGTTATCATATGAAATCATGAATCATTAGGGCAATACCTACGTGTAAAAAAATATGAATATATTACATTCTTCCCCGTGAGTTAAATCCCGTACCCGCGGCATAATTAAAAGTAGCATAAAAGCCTTAGCGAAAGCGATACCAATCGCTACCACTTAAACTGACGTACTCACTCATGTTAAATTTGCAACCTCTATGTTCGTACTAAATGAGAGTACTCATTCAGTTTCTAAAAATAAAAAAGTTGAATTTTGCATATACCTATATATTCTTTTATTTTATTATTAAAACAGGAAGAAGGTTAAGCTAAAAGACATCTCATTTGTATCAAATAAATGCCACAAGGGAATTACCGTCGTGATTTAAAGAAATGTAGATGTTTTAATAAATTGTTTTGTTTTCTTTAATACTTCATGTTAATTTTATTCGTTTGAAAATATTTATAAAATAGTAGATTGTTTATCTAGGGAGCAAACAACTATTTTAAAGGCGAGAGTGTTTTTTTTTAACCCTGAGCGCAGCGAGGGATTAAAAGTATGTCACTCGAGCATAAAATAGTGTTGCTCCCGAGGTGGACACTCTACTTTTTATCACCCTCTATGAGAAAATAAGTAAGTGCAACTTATGAACAAGAATTTATTTACGTACAATGAGTTCTTCATTCTTCATAAGACAATAATACTTTCACTTGAGGAAGACGCACTCATTTTTTATAATTCTAAAATCTGAATATGAATCAACTACGAACGAAAGCAGAATGCATTTAATTTCGCGCGTTGTTTATTTTTCATCAACTTTTTTTAAATTTAGCGCGCTCGCAGTTTTTCAGCCAGTCGCATATTCAATACATTGTTCCCGCATGGTTTGTGATTCACCTCTTTGCTGATTGAAAAATTATTAACAATATCCACATTCCAAATTCAAATCAATTTTGGTCCCTAAGGGATTAATGAGCTATTTTGGTCCCTGTTTACGAGGAATAAACTAGCTCTTTTTGAATAGATGTGATAAAAATAGTAGATTGTTTATCTAGGGAGCAAACAACTATTTTAAAGGCGAGAGTGTTTTTTTTTAATCCTGAGCGCAGCAAGGGATTAAAAGTATGTCACTCGAGCTTAAAATAGTGTTGCTCCCGAGGTGAACACTCTACTTTTTATCACCCTCTATGAGAGAATAAGTAAGTGCAACTTATGAACAAGAATTTATTTACGTACAATGAAGAACCATAAGACATAATAATAATTTCACTTGAGAAAGACGCACTCATTTTTTATAATTTTAAAATCTGAATATGAATCAACTACGAACGAAAGCACAATGCATTTAATTTCGCGCGTTGTTTATTTTTCATCAACTTTTTTTTAAATTTGGCGCGCTCGCTCTTCCCGCATGGTTTGTGATTAACCTCTTTGCTGATTGAAAAAATATTAACAATATCCACATTCCAAATTCAAATCAATTTTGATCCCTAGGGATTAATGAGCTATTTTGGTCCTTTTTACGAGGTATAAAACTAGCTATTTTTGAATAGAGGTGATAAAAAAAAATCTCTATAACTTCACAGGCAGCCTTGATATTTAAGTTTTCTTCTTATGTTTTTCAGGAAAATTTTTGTATAAAAGAAAATGGTAAATAAAAAACATATTAGCTTATTCCGAGGTACTACGTCGAGCCATAGATACGTGATGTAAGACAGCAAACTATAACTTATTGTTTATTGGATAGTTTAATAAAAACTTAACTTAATGGTACGTACGTAACATACCTTTGCTTTAGATTAAATGAGGCACTGGACCTCATCTAAGAAGAAAACAATGGACATCAATATAAAACAATATTTAATTTAAAAAAACTTCGCGGAGCGGTTGGTCTCTACCAATTTTTATGTTAGTTCTCTTAACAGAGACTACAAATAGAATAGAATAGAATAGAATATTCTTTATTGAACACACATAAGTAAACAGCATAAAGAATAATACTTCGGTATGAAAACTGCACCTATCCCAGATATAAAAACTAGGTTTCAAAAGTTATTATAAAACAAATATTGGGTCTTAAAGAGATAATACAAAACGAATCCAATATCACAACTTGTTCAATCATCAAATGAAATGCGTAAATAAAAAAGTTATTGCATTCAATTTCAACTTGAGCTGAATGTTATGAAATAATATGTAAACAAAAACATTCACCAGGAAAACTTGAAAATTTAATACGTTAATAATTTGTACATTTAACGAAAATTTTACCTAAAGAACCTCGCCGCGGCTCTAGTTATTGCAACACGTTTTTCGGGTACTGGTATTTATTTTGCACAGTAGTTAAGCATTTTCATTTAAGGGGGCAATGCAACCAGCATTCTGGGTACGCTGAATGTCTAGTAGCATAGCTGTAGAACAATTTTATTCCTTCTATGTATTAAACAATCCTGTTGTTGTTATACCTAGAGTTTACCTATAAATTCTACATTATCTAATCAAAAGCAGGCCTATACTTAAATAGCGGTAAACTTTAAAATCAATATTAATAGATATTTTCAGTTTTCCAATGAAAATAGGTATACCTATACAAAGTCTACAGTTGTTTGTTTCAATTCAGTTAAGTAATATCTATTTCATATTTGCCATTCAAATTTTCCAATACCAACTGTGTTATTAACACAATTTGGAAATTACGTAATCTAGTTACGAAATTAAAATTAAATATTGTATCAATAAACAATCATGCAAAGAGTCTGTTGGTTTTTGGATCGAACTAAATTCTGTAAACATACATTCATGCAACGACATAAATGATTAAATCGTTGGTCTGTAGAGATTTTAGCATGCAACTGAAAACACCTGATTTTAAAATAAAAAATATCCGCACTAGGGACATTAATCCGCGGGGGCCTTTGCAAACGCATCATTCACGGACACAAAGCACACCGAGATTCAGAAAAACTATTTTGTCTGTGAAACTTCAATACCGCGTTAGTGACAATAGCTAATTAGGTTGAAAATCGAATGTACCAAATTGTTTTTTTTTTCTTTAAATATGTATAACGAAAATATTTCTTGACAAATGAAATTACACCTTATTATACTTACGCGGTATTGCAGAATTACCGACGATTTGTGGTTCAGTTTCGTCGATGGAACTGAAACCTGAATACCAATAGTTCGCCTTCGTACATTTTTACGCAGTAAATCTTAAACATAAAAAGTTATAAAAAGTGTTTTGGAAGAACCAAGTCTATTTATTATATTAAATTGTAAGTTCTTAGAACCTCTTATCTTATCTATACTAATATTATAAAGAGGCAAGATTTGATTTTTTGTTTGTTTGTTGAACTGATTTCGTTGGAAAGCTACAATATCCCAGATGCCATGGGCTATATTTAATTATGAAGGTCCCACGGGAACGGGAGTTACGCAGGAAGCTAGTACTTTAAAAGTTGCTTAATACAATAATTTGATATGAATATTTAAATAGCTTTTGTTATAAAACTTACCTGTTTATTAAATGTCCACTACGGTTACACCTGTTGATTCTTACGTCAAATATTACCGAATTATATTTATTTTCTTAATTTAAACTCTCTAGTTAACAAAACTACAATTTGGTAGCATTAATCTTTGGAGTACATAATAATAGTAGGAATAGGTACCTAATCGGTTTTTGTTAAACAAACAGTCATTAGCATTAAGCATTAAGATCATGTGACAAGTCAAGGTAAATGCTTGACTTCTTGTTTCTATTGAATAAAAAAAAGCGTTGGTAACAACTTCTAAGAAAACTATATTGAAATGTATGTATAATTGTGTATAATTATTAATTTATAGTGGTGAACTTAGGTTTGTTTTTCTGTACGACTTATTGAAACTATTAGTTCCCTGCGATTTATTAACTAAAGTGAATGACTTTGATCCTAAAATAATATTTTAAGTTAAAACTTTGAGTTACATTTATATTTTACTAAAGTATAAATTGATTGTTTTTATATTTTCATTTGTCTGAAAGGTTGTTTTGTAGCTAAAATATTTTCTAAGATAACATACAGTACCTTAATAAAATATTTTGTGTTTGTGACTTTTGTTTATAAATTATGTTAGCTTTTCGTTTATTCTCCTTGGATGTAAAGTAACTAGATTTAATTAGTCATCTGTATAAACAATAGAACCATGTTTATCAAGAATATCAACAGACCCAAGTTGGCAAAAAGACTAAAGCTCTTTAATTAAGCTCTACCTATCCAATAAATACGGAGATTTAAAATATTTTTACCAAAGTAATATAAAATAAATATACCATAAACCTTGTTTATTTAAAGTAACTAGCGGTCTGATATTATATTTTAAATTAATACATGGACTCTGGACCGTAATAATCAATTGGCATGTGTTGTTTTATATGAGAAAGTTTCTGAGCCAGAACAACAAATAAAGGGCTACAAACTTTATGTAGGAAACAGCTTGTAGCCTTTTATTCCCTTTATTGTGTAGCATTTTGGTTTTCTTTATTAGTTACACTGTCGACACAAAAGTGGACCGTAGGCAGGTTCGTAACAACTGCCGTATCTATAATACGAGTCCCCAGGCTGCAAGCGCCCCAAAAGTGGGGAGAGATCCAACAAGTTTTGATTCGCCTAGGGCTCACTAGGTCCCCAACAAGGTTTAATACGCCTAGGGCTCACTAGGTCTCCAACAAGTTTTGATTCGCCTAGGGCTCACTAGGTCTCCAACAAGGTTTGATACGCCTAGGGCTCACTAGGTCTCTTGCAAGTTTTGATTCGATTAGGGCTCACATGGTCTCCAACAAGGTTTGATACGCCTAGGGCTCACTAGGTCTTCAACAAGTTTTAATACGCCTAGGGCTCAATAGGTCTTTTACAAGTTTTGATTCGCTTAGGGCTCACTAGGTCTCCAACAAAGTTTGATACGCCTAGGACTCACTAGGTCTTCAACAAGTTTTGATACGCCTAGGGCTCAATAGGTCTTCAACAAGTTTTGATACGCCTAGGGCTCAATAGGTCTCTTACAAGTTTTGATTCGCTTAGGGCTCACTGGGTCTCCAACAAGATTTGATACGCCCAGGGCTCACTAGGTCTCCAACAAGTTTTAATACGCCTAGGGATCACTAGCTGGTCTCCATCAAGTTTTGAACACTGAATGTAAGCCTGCGTCAGTTCGTAGGATTCAGCCAGTATAATCACCGGTGTATGCCAGCCGAACTGGACGGCATCACCTAATAGCCGTCAGGAATATAATCGGGTTTGTTGGCCGCATATCTGCTGGCTCCCGCCGTAATGGGCAGGGGCTTTTAAACTATACTTATTTGTCAACTCAACTGATAAATAATGGTGTGGCAACTTAACATTATCTCTTTAAGGTAGCATTTGTGTCTTATCTTGTTCTCAACTTTTATGGAGAACCACATTTTACGAGATTCAACTGATAACACCGAAAAAGAACAAATTAATGTATGCAGCTACTGAAATCGTAAAAGGATTAATCTTAAGACCATCTGAATTAATCAAGCGTAACTAAGTATTTTAATTTAATGTTAAAAGCATTACATCCAAATAGGGTGGTTGATAAATCATACTTACTTGAATTGTCAAACAAAGAACTAATAAAGCACACAATACATTATCATAATGACCACTTAAAAGAAAATTGTAATACTATCTGTTGAATATGTATAAAGTTTCTGTGTATTTATACAGGGTGTCCCAAAAGGTTAAATAGCTGGGAAAGGGGGTGACAGGGGTGGACACAATGGTCACTAGAAAAATTAAAAAAAAATCCGCTCTGGGTATTTAAAAAAAAAATGGCATTTTTTTTAAAACTTAAAATTTTACACCTTGATATTTTTGATGTTGATGTTGATGACCTTGTTGTTATTGAAGATTACATAACAGCATTTTTTTTAAATACAGCCATATTTGTAGGTACAGTTAGCACAAGGTGTAAAATTTTTAGTCTTTTAAAAATGCCATTTATTTTTTTAAACACCCAGAGGGAATTTTTTATATTTTTCTGGTGACCCTTGTGACCATCCCTATCACCCCCCTTCCCAGCTACGTAATCTTTTGGGACACCCTGTATATACGATATCAAAACCAGACTCATTATATAAAAGGAGTCTGCATTTGATATCGTTGTCATTATTTGTTGTTTTGTTGTGAGGAGAAGAGATTTAGTCTAAGATCCGATTAAGAAGGACCTTCACCGATATGTTTACTGGATGAAAAATATTTTATATCAAATTGAATGACTTAAATAATATAACGCGGGTGGGTTGCCTAAGAAATTCCTGGCCAAACTATTATTATTTAATAATTTACTTTAAAATTTAATTAAATTATTTAATTTACTTTACTTTAAACGAATAAATTTAATACTCATCCAAAGTATGAAGCCTATAGAATATAAAAACGTTGGGTTTTCTTTTTGTTTCCTGGTATAACTACTGGGTTGCCAGGTATTAATAGGAATGTCGATACTATTTATCTTCACCTATTTGTTTAATAAATAAATTTTATAACAAAATATAATATTGTTTTGCTACAATCTGCAATAAAAAATAAAATATATATTTTTTTAATAAATAATAGTTTGGCCAGGAATTTCTTAGTCAACCCACCCGCGTTATATTATTTAATATATTACATTTGATATAAAAAACTTTTTATCCAATAAACAGATTGGTGAAGGTCGTTCTTAATCGTATCCTCTACTAATTGTGCCCTAATATATTCCTACAACAATAAGAATTGGGGCAGTATCAAACTTTATCTGAGGAGTAAATTAAAATTTTGACAGTTTTTGGATGAAAGTTCTGTTAACATTAAAAGTTATTCCTGAACACTTGATTACACAAACACGCATTGTCTAATAGGAACTCGTTAAATCAAATTGTTTAATTTATATTAAGACTGATATTATAATCAGGAAAGATTTGTATTTTTGTATGTTTCATGATTCCGATAATTCTTTCATCATTTGAAGGCTTTATTATGCTGCTGCTGCATGAGTAACATAGGTTATACTTAATTATGAAGCTAGTATTATATACATATGATATTATATATGACATTATATATTATTTATTATATATTTTTCATGGGAAAAGATGCCCATGCAATATATCGGCTAAGCTAGATTAACGTTATAAAGGTTATAAATATCACGCTATTGTCATAAAATCACAACGTGGCTAGTGCAAACATAGGTTTATTTTAAATCGCGTATTTACGCGTTATTCCATTGTGATACTTAAGACTTTAGTTCATTATCGTTATCGTTAAAATTATTGTCGTTTAAGTTCCAAGAAAACGTAAGTCATTTTTTTGGTAGCTTTGATATTTTGATACCATTTACTAGTGAATGGGAATACACGTTGTTTCGCCAATCAACACATCGTCGTCGTATTGTTCTGGAGTGTATGTAAAATTAAATTGTTATTTCACTCTCCTGTAAAGTTACTATTTCTGACATACGTGGTGATAAAACATAAGCGACGATATGGCAACTGTAGGTATAGGTTTTGTAAACAAGTTTAATGATCATCATGACGAGGCATAATCTAACTGCATTGAAATAATATACTATAATAGAGGACGTACCTACTAAACAAAACATTTAATCGATGTGACAAATGCACCCATTGTATAAGCAGTAATAAGCACATACAACAATAGTTATTTGATTTACCAACATTTACTTCCACTAAGATAATTTCATAAAATACTAGTAGGTACGTAGTTTAGTGTTGAAGTGTGAAACAAAAAGGTTTATAGGTAATGTAGTACTTATACCATTTACAAGAAAATTTTTATTGTTAAAAAAAAAACTTATGCGCGTTTTTACTTTTTAACTTAAACAGCCCCTTTACGTCTACTGCTGAACATGGGCTTCCTCTTAACAGACCTTGGTAGCCATTGTCGTTTAGGAATATTGTAATAATCAACGCCTGGCAGGGGGATTGGTGATCGCAGTAAGATGGTGAGTAACCTTGTGCTGTTCGATGCTGCTGCCCATCTATGTGGGCATGTATAAATAGTTGTATGGGACATACACATACAATACTATTAGTCGTTCTAACAACAATCATGAAAGAAAACAAAGAAATAAAGACCACACCACACGGCGAATGATGTAAAATCTGATAGAAAACTTGAAAAAAAAAAAGAAAAAAGATGAGCGCCAGACTACCAATAGTATAGTATAATAATAATGTGCCATCTCACTAAAGGGGGACGGTGAAAAGCAAAATAAACTTTTGTCAACGAAACATCTTTTATCGACATGTCTGTAGCAAACTGTTGACATACCACTTTTATTCAAGATGGGCTTGCCTTCAACCGATTTCTGATTTTCCAAATGTATTCCACCTATTTTCGAGATAACTACAGTTGATTCAAATGTGTTTACAACTGTTCTTGGTTGACTCACCTGTTTTTTTACTTACTTAATTTTGATTAAACTAGAATTATGCCCATTAATGAACGATTAGACTAATAAATAAGCATTATGTCTAAACCTAGTTAAATAGGTACAATTGACCAAGGAACGATTTGCATCTTCTGTATCAATGAATGTAAATATGTATATGTCAGTACGACATCCTGTAATTCTTTGTGGGCTTTATAAGCTACCTAGCTAGTTTCATGCGCGTAGCTCCCGTTCCAGTAGAAACTTCATAATAAATATAGCCGATAGCCTTACTAGATAAATGCGCTATCTATAGCTGGAAGGTTTTTCACATCGGACCAGTAGTCCCTAAGATAAGCACGTTCAAGCAAACAAGGAATCATGAGATGAGTTCACTGCTAGCTGTGTATACACATAACAGTGACCTGTTTTCATAGACGTGGTAATATAAATTTAAAAAGCGTTTAGCAAAGTGTCAACTTATCTTCTTCTTCCTAAATTCGTATCTGGTATTAACCGGCCATTGTAGCGGCACGCTTGCTCAGCTCGTGCGTAGCAAAACCGTAGGTAAATGCTATTTTAAAGATTTCGTTCCTTAATGTGTTTCTAAGAGATACATTCTCCAACTAGCTAACACTCCTGAGCATGATGTCATCCGCGTAGTTGCCTTTTTCGCAGGAAGGTCATAATCAAATATAGCCTTCATCAATACATGGACTATAAATAGGATAATTTAATGTTCGAATACTTTATTGCAATATTTATGGAATCAGGCTTATGGTACCTACGAGTCGTTCCAAACGGTCCAGGATCCTATTGTTCTCAAAAAAATAAAGTGTATACATTTATTCCCAATAAAGTAGACGGCATTTTCGAATAATTAAAAAATAATGTTTTCGACCGGTCCATGGATTTAGTACAGCCAGCAACGTAGTCCCGCATACTTCCATATTTGATTTTTCTTTCAAGTAGTTTAAGTTTTGTACCGTCCGATACCCTAATAGACCCGAAGTCCGAAAGGGTCGCGATCAGCAAAGTAAAGTATTCCATTTGCAATTAAAAGTTTCTAAAGGGTTTTGCTGAATTTACTTTTCACGTCGTGAACCCATTGAGAATTGATGTATGGATATTTAAAAACTTATCTACGGCGAAATAAATCACCATAGACCCGGTGAGAAATGGCGAACAATAGATTCAGGGTCTTCTGGAGTGAGCATTAAGGACTTAGCAAATCATGGGGGAACTAATAAAATATTATTATTTCCTTGTATAACGCGGCTTTGTTGGTGGTGGTAATGGAAGAATATTATAAACAAATTATTCCATTATACATTACTAAGAGTACCTACCTAGTTACAATTTATCAGCTAAACGTATGAATTTGAAAGCCACGAGAGAATAAATACGGGGACTAGTTTCAAGGTCGCGGTTTCACCAGCGTAACTGCCGTTCCCATTTGAACTTCATTATTAAATATAGCCTATAGCCTACCTCGATAAATGGGATAGCCCATTTATCGAATCTAATACTGAAAGAGATTACATGTAGTTACTGTGATTAGCGCGTTCAACAAACAAATATGTATATACATGTTAACTTTGAATGAGTTGCGCTGACATACACAGTTTATCTAAACAACAGACAAAAGTTTAGGTGGTTAGGTCTATACTAGATATATGTTCCCAAGGGTGATCCCGCCTCCTAAAGGGCACTAAAGCTTTTTGTGGGGAGCGATAGCAGAACCAACGATTTTCATTTATTGGTTATGTTATACTTTTTTTAATAACACTTGGTATGGTCTTTGTCGAAATGTTTATTTATTTCCTTACTAGCGGCCCGCCCCGGCTTCGCACGGGTGGACTTTTATACCCTACCCCTGCCCTACCCTACCCCTACCCTAACCCTACCCTACCCCTACCCCTACCCTACCCTACCCCTACCCTACCCCTACCCTACCCCTACCCCTACCCTACACCTACCCTACCCTACCCTTACCTTACCCTACCCCTACACTACCCCTACCCTACCCCTACCCTACCCTACCCCTACCCCTACCCCTACCCCTACCCCTACCCTACCCTACCCTACCCTACCCTACCCTACCCTACCCCTACCCAAAAGTATCCTATGTCCTTCTCCCAGTTCTTAGCTACCTCCCTACCAATTTTCAGCCAAATCGGTTCAGCCGTTCTTGAGTTATAAATAGTGTAACTAACACGACTTTCTTTTGTTTTTAAAATGTATTCTGCTATTCAGGGCGGAGACAAATCCAACGAAACAAAAACCATGAAAATTGATCCAGCCGATCTCGAGTTATAAGTGTTGTAACAAACACGACTTTCTTTTATATATAGATTATAATATAATTATATAAAACAACCACCTATATTTATTGTTGTGAACATAACTTATTAGGAGCTGAGGAATCCGACAATTTGCTGCTACCTGTAAGTTATATAGTTTAATTCATAATATAATAATATATTAAATATAGTTTTTTAAATTGTGATTCTGACAAGTACAAGTGTATACATACCTAAGTGCTAAATAAATTTATTATGAATATGAGTATAATGACTTCATAGACCAAACAGCAAGAATCGTCCCGAGGGACGAAGGCCCATGTTCAGTATTACACTTAATACGTGGTATCGATGAAAGCAAATAAAATGTACTCAGCTATACATGTATAAACTAAGTCGTTCTATTACCATATAGCTACTTAGATGTCAAGGTTATTTGTTATTTTTTTTGTAAAATAATTCTCTATGTAAAATTGAAGAAATAAATTTTATGCTTATGTCCATTTAAAAAATAACCATTATATCTTATGACAGATACAAAGTTGTTTTATGAAGTGAAGTTAAGTTATAGGTGTTTCTTAATCGTGGCATGCAAAATGTAAAATAATATTTTTGTTTATAGTCAAAATATAAACACTTAAATATTACCTTCGTTTTTACTTAATAATTGTTTTACAGAATTGTTTTACAGAATCGTTTGTAGCAAATTTCCATGTGCTTTAAAAATAGATGTGGGAAGATAAAAATCTATATAAATAAATAAAATGGAAGTGGTTGTGTGTCATTAAAAAATACCATTTTTATAACTGTTTGTTAATGTATATAGAGTACAAGAAACAGACACGAAATTAAACGAAAATTGACTGTGTCTGTTAGCTCCGGCTTATCTCAGTAATTGATGCACCGATTTTTACGAGACTTTCACGGGTAGATATATAAATTAATAAGGTAGGTATAATATAGGCTGCTATTTTATTTTTACCTACAAGATTCGGAATTTTAGGTAAATATAAAAACCTACCTATTTATTTACATTAAGTTTAGGTATATTAAACCTTGCATATTTTAAAATTATAATCCTAGGTATGTTAATAAAAGATGTAGCTTGTATTTGAGTGCCCTGATCTTTTTGTTCAACCATTCCCAATCTGATAAACGAATATAGCTAAGCTAGTACAATTACTCGCCAAATTAATTATTATATTGTTAAGTTAATGATCGTTTGGCGTATAATCGCTGGATTCGTCGAATACCTGAGTCAAATCGTGTCTACAACCTCAATTAAGAAAATGCCTTGTAAAAAACCCTCTTGCTATCGTCAGACAGTTTGTATTTACTTGTTTTTTTTCGTCCATTGACAGTCGTCTATATTAATAGTGACTAGTTTGAGAATGATATACCTATTATTTTCTTATATTTTGTCTTTGCGATAATTCTTATTCACTGATTTTTTAGTTTATCATCTTGATTAATGTATACGTTGTGCTTTTATTATTAAATTACCTATACAAATTATAAAGAAGGGCCAGGCTAGAAGTATCCTAAACCGAAGGACATGCATAATAAGAAGATTAATAAATGTGGAGGAGGCAAAAGTGGCATGTCAAGATCGTAGCAAGTGGAGAGAAGTGGTCTCTGCTTATTCCTATGGGAAAGGGCCGAGAATGTATTTAAATTGATAGTTCAATACCGTATGTATAAGTGACAGTTCTTACTAAGATATAATTTCATCTGTCAAGAATAAACATCTTTATACCTATTTATTTTAAAGGGCAAAAATACAATTTGTTCAATTTGATTTTCAACCTTATTAGCTAATTGTCACTAACATAGTATTACAGTATCACAAACATCGGCATGCTTGTGCTTTATGTAAAAGCAGTCTTAAAAATATTTTTATATTTTGACCAATTTCTGCATAAAGCGATCCATTGAGGTAGGTTAATATTAAAATTGGTCCTTTTTTGTATTCTGCTTTTTATAACATACCTGCGTAGATTAGTTGTAAGTGTTATAGGTATGCATCTCGAATAAACACATAAATAACATTCTAAATTTAAACTACCTACATACATGTTTAAGCAATGCACTCGTCCCTTGTCTCTGATACATTATGTATTTATGTTAATAAAAGAGAATAGATGCTTATTTGATATTTGTAAGTACCTTGAAGCAATTGTGTTCACAGTTTCTCTTGATTATGGGTCGGCTTCCTATGGGTTGTTTGGGTCAGTCGAGCCTTTTATGTTTCCAGTTGATAGCACGGAGTTGTATTGGTGTATCGTAAAACCACTCTCGGAAGTTACACAATGAAAACACGTATAAAACAGGTATTTGATAAGGCGAGGAGCGCGCGAGTCGGTGTGGTTTGATCATGCGAGATGCGCAGAGGCACGGGCGACGCGCGCGGCCGGCGGTTATCAACTAAGCACATAAAAATGCCGGCTGTTGTGTATACACTATACAGTCACCGACTACTTTTCTCATTGTGTAGGTATCTATTAAGGTAAAGCTGTGCTGCGTTTTTTCCTTATTTATTGTATACGGTTCAAAATAGCGTAGGTAGGCAGGTACCTACCTATCAGACACTAATTAGGTAGGTATATTCTATATAAATTGTTTGTTCATTAATAAATTACCTGTTTTCTAGATTGGCTGGACCGATTTGTATGATATTATAGAATTTATAGATTCAATTTCATTTATAGACCAGTTAGATTAAATATCTATACTTATGGTACGGAGTAATTGAAAAAAAGACAGTGACCCAAAGCGTGAGACATTTCTAGTCACAAACGGTGTAATTTCGTCTACACAATAGTCATTTCGCCTGTTCGCGTCTATTAAGCGCAGTTGGCAAGTTTGACGGCGATAATAAAAATGATCCATGACTAATTTCTATGAAACATTTATGTAATCTGTTCATTATATTAGTCTATTTTAAGATAAACTTTCAATTTTGTTCGAAACATCTTAAGTTTTTTAAATAGATAAACATCAGAATTAGGCGTTATACCCAGTTTGCGTCCAAAAAATCCAAATTGCGTCCACCCGTGGACCATTTAGCGTCCACCAGCTTAGAAAAGGAATAAAGAGGTGATATTTTTAAGAATTTGTAAATAAAGTTTGTATTTTAACAATTCCTTTAATTAAGAGTATAAAAATTATTATCATTAAAAAAACACATTGATTGAACTTAAAATTAGGTAAGTAGTAGGTGTTTGAAATATTTTTTTAGCTCCCCGTCTCGAATTAATTATTTTCTTAACAATATCCAACAATTATTGGTTTTTTCACTAGAAATCATCATCATCAGCCTTTTGTAGTCCATTGCTGAACATAGGCCTCCCCCATTGATTTTCAGTGGAAACGATCGCTAGCGGCCTGCAACCACCGACTCCCCACGACCTTTATGAGGTCGTCGGTCCATCGTGCAGGCGGTCGTCCTACGCTGCGTTTGCCAGTATGTGGTCTCCACTCGAGAACCTTTCTGCTCCATCGGCCGTCAGTTCTTCGAGCTATGTGTCGTGCCCATTGCCACTTCAGCTTGCTAATCCGTTGAGCTATATCAGTGACCTTCGTTTATCTGCGGATCTCTTCATTTCTGATTCGAACACGCAGGAAAACGACGAGCATAGCTCTTTCCATAGCTCGCTGAGAGACTTTGAGCTTTCTTATGTGGCACACAGTAAGAGACATTGATTGAAGACTTTTGTCTTAAGGCACTGAGGTATTTTGGACGAGAAGATCTCCCGATGCTCCCCAAACGCTGCCCGCTGCTCTCTAAGTTGGTCCTACTTAGTTGGATCGTCTGACCTAGGTATACGTATTCGGTTACAACTTCGAGAATAGAGTTCCCAACGGCTATAGAGTTTGGCACTACATGGGCGTTATGCATGACTTCCGTCTTGCCCATGTTCATTCTAAGCCCAACTTGTTGGGAACCTCCATCGAGGTTGTTGAGCATCAGTCCAAGGTCCTCCAGCGATTCTGCCGTGATCACTATGTCATCGGCAAATCGAAGGTGAGTGATGTACTCGCCATTTATGTTGATGCCGTGTCCTTGCCATTCCAGGAGCTTGAAGGCGTCTTCTAGAGCAGCCGTAAAAAGTTTGGGAGATATAACATCTCCCTAGAGCAGCCGTAAAAAGTTTGGGAGATATAACATCTCCCTGTCTTTCGCCTCTCCGTAACGAGATTGCCTTCGTACATTGGCCCTGTACTCGGACAGACATTGTACCGTTTTTGTACAAGCACTTCAGTACTTCAATGTAGAGATAGTCGATACGACAGCGCTGAAGAGACCTTAGAACCGCCCAAATTTCGAGCGAATCAAAGGCTTTCTCATAGTCCACAAACGCCAAGCATAGGGGCTGATTATACTCCTCGGTCTTCTGTTTAATTTGCCGCAGCGTATGTATGTGATCTATGGTATTAAAGCCTTTTCGGAAACCGGCTTGTTCGGGAGGCTGGAAGTCATCGAGCCTGTGTTCGAGACGATTTGTGACGTCTCTCGAGAACAGCTTATAAACATGGCTCAGCAATGTTGATGGGTCTATAATTCTTCAACATGGTTGTGTCACCTTACATTTTAAATTATTTTTACAAAAAGTCGTTTGTATCTAACGAAAATAGTGGACGCAATTTGGTTTATCATTATCCCCCGTATGTACAGTTTGCGTCCATTGCGGACGCAAAGTGGAAGTTTTGTAAATTTGATGTAGTAATTCATATGTATTAAGGTATTAGCGGTAATTACTTTTCGTTTGATTAGTGCGTTAGTTTACTTATTTTTGAGGATTATTAAAGGGAGATCCGTAAAAAATGATCCGTATGAAGAAAATGATGAATCCGTAGTAAATGATAATTTACTATCGGATTAACTCGTGCACCACGTGCATCATTCGTATTTTTTGATTTTTTTTTAACATTTGTTTTGATCATTTTTCTATGGTAGCCGTAATTTAGGCAATTTCGGGGTTGCACAAAATTACCCATAAAAACTTAAATCTCCCCGCCAGTGATCGCCTTGAGCCGAGGTCCAAGTTCTCTCTTGCGCAGGTTGTTTACTGTGTAGTTAATTTAAGCGATTAGATTAATTCATTAGAATAAAACTGGAGCACAGCTCTGTACAGCAGTGCTGCATAAATGTCCGTCCGAAAATGAAAATCGGCGGCAGCCATTGCATAGCCGATAGGTACAATACTTCTCGCTGCTGACTTTAGACAAATAAATCTCGGCCGATTACTTTATTTTAAATTAAGTAGAACAATCTAAATGTCGTATTGAGGCTACCCAATCCACCTGATGCTAAGTGGCTGGAGCTCAAATGCAAGGTAAGCTTGCGCTAAGGATGTAGGCATGGAACTATTTAGTGACTCCAAACCAGGCAGGTTGTTTACTGTGTAGTTAGATTAAGCGATTAGATTAATTCATTAGAATAAAACTGGAGCACAGCTCTGTACAGCAGTGACGCATAAATGTCCGTCCGAAAATGAAAATCGGCGGCAGCCATTGCATAGCCGATAGGTACAATACTTCTCGCTGCTGACTTTAGACAAATAAATCTCGGCCGATTACTTTATTTTAAATTAAGTAGAACAATCTAAATGTCGTATTGAGGCTACCCAATCCACCTGATGCTAAGTGGCTGGAGCTCAAATGCAAGGTAAGCTTGCGCTAAGGATGTAGGCATGGAACTATTTAGTGACTCCAAACCAACTGGCTATATCTTAAATACCATTAGCTGTAGCGCAAAACAACATAACATAAATTAATAATGTTGTTATGTTTTTATTTGATGCTCCTGATGACGTTGCGACTGGTCCGATGGTGTTTATTCTTCGACTCAATTTAAGAATGATCGATATGCAAGCGTGTCTAACACTATTTCAAGGCTAGGTTGATTTCGATCCATGATTGATTATATTAAAAGGCAGTTCGAGACGAATTGTTTTCATTGTTGTATTAGTTTTGCTGTGTAGAACTTACTTATTCATAGAATCGATTTTGTTTTTTTATGTTGTCGTTATAAGTGATTGCTCTAGCAATAAAAACGTAGCAGAATACAAAGAAACATCTTTGTAAGAATTAGTAGATTGGCTTCTTTCCATAATTTGAAAGAAGTCAATTTACATTCGGGTTATACATAGAAGTAAGGTATATACATAAGTACTCGTAGTAAGATTAATCATAAATCTATAAGAATCTATGCAATGATGTCTAATTGTCTAGTAATAAATCATTAGCTTAGCTTATAACGTTTACAGCTGGTGATAATGGGCCTCCTCCTGATGAAATTTTGCCATAGTAACCACGCTAAGCAGGAGAGTTGGTGGCCGCTGTATTATGTTGTAACACACAAGGAAACGTTGCAGCCCGTTCCTTGGTATATGCTTGTTATATCTATGATGTTATAACTATCGGGACCAACGGCTTAACGTGTTTTCTGAGGCACGGAGGGTAGTCCCTCAGCCAACCAGACTTGCATAGAAATCTAAATTCTAAGATTTCTACAACTTTAAACGCAAAGACGGAACTTAAAGCGAGTTTTATACCGGTACGACATGGAGGTTGTAAGGTATAAATAATTTACACCTAGGTACATATATAAAGCATTGTAAATAACATAATACGACAAGAAAAAATCACTGATGAATAAAAATAGAAATAGTTTATTTGTAACGTCAGTATACGTACTTCCATGGAGTCACTTACCTACACTCTGAGTCTGTAAAAGTCTGAAAAATATCCTTGTCAATGAAACAGACAATTGTGTATTCTATGAGTCGTTACTTGTTTTCTTATAAAAATTTGTCAATATTATTAAAGAAAAAAAAATAACGACGTTCAATGAATCAATAATATAAATAAAGGTACCTACTTTGTAATGCTAATGAAAGTGTACAGAATGTGTACTCTAGTGAGGTTAAGGTTTTAATCCCTCACTACATTGATTGACCGGTGTGACGTTCTGGCAACTAAAGTATTAATCATTTTAAAATGTGACCTAAAATTAAATTTGAACATACATATTTTAAATGTCAATAATATTTATATTTTGATGAGTATGATTTGTGCTGTCGAAGGCGTAAGAGTTGGGGCGTGAGCCCTTTGTAATTTTGTAATAAGAAGTGTTGATCATGATTGTGTGTTCGATAATATATAATTATATAGTGTGCCATATTTCATTTATTTTGATTAGTTATAGTCATCATACCCCTCACACACCCTCTGCGAGCACTAGCAACTGCGAGTGCTACACACTCCAGTCGAAGGAGCTCAGCAGGGCAGCATGGTTTTCTTTTATGTGTTATTAGTAATATATATGTGTAATAACATTATACTAATGCAAAGCGTTGTGACTATGACAAAACTCTTCCTAAGGATTAGGTCCATGGTTTTATGATTAGTTTCCGCAGTGGTCATTATACAGGCTTATGATGACGATGATATTTTTTTTTAAAGGATCATAATGTTCTTTCGCATCGATTACCTGTCGTTACTATTTCCTGACCTAAGTCTGGTCCTAAGTTAATATGTGGTTAATCTCTAGGAAGTTATTATTGGTATCTCCACGATAGTTCAAAACTTGTTATTCAAAGTTCTGGAGGTTTGGGGAGCATACGATAAATCGAACTATCAAATCTCGTTTCGGCTGTTATACAACTTTGCTATTAGAGTTCCCGCAGGCTACACATTATCGGAGGACAAATTATTCTGACTAATTAAGGGTTTGTAAATTTACATGACGTAACGTCCTAAATGGCATATATGGAATTATATCTTTGAAAAGTTATATCACTCCGTCTCAACTGTAATCAAATGAAAATAATGATGTGGTTTTTCCTCCAGATATGAATTGCTAAAACTCACGCACGAATGTTTCCGTCTTCTTCATAAAATTTGATACTATATTATTTTCAGATTTTGAAATTAAGAACTATGTCAAGTGTCGTTTCTGTTATTAATATCAATCATTTTTGTTTGATATTAATAACAGAAACAACACTTGAAAAAGCAACAGAAAAAATGTGTTTATTCTTTGTATAAGAAACCCTAAAAGGGAATTTAATTCGTGGAAAGCAAATAATAGTGTTTGTTATACATAAATTGAGTAAACAATGTATGAGTTTATATTTGTCTAAGGCTTAGTCTAGATTGTATGTGAAACGAATGTATGTACTTACTAGGTACAATCAATGTTATATCTATCAATCTCTTTCAGCTGCTATGCAGAGTTTAAGTTTTTATTCAAAACTAGCTATCAATTAATAAGGGATAATAACTTTAGTGCGAAAGCCGTATCATCGACCTTTGTTTCTTCGAAAACCTTTCACCTTTTTCTTTACTGCAACGCCTTCTTAAGTCGTAATAGTTTTACTGCGATGTTTCATTTCATCCAATAACGGGCCGAGTTTATTTTGAGCTCAAGTAAATATCCCGTCCAACAATACCCAGTGTCACCTGATGGGTGGCATACATTTATTGTAACAATTATGAATAATTTTCTGAATAGAAATCCGTCGTCAAATATGGTTTATTCTGAAAGTAATACGGAACAAATTCCAGTTCAAATATACAGGCATATTACCTATAGGAACTTAGGCCTATAGGACAACTGTTCCCTCTGAATATAGACACGTATCTAACTCTGATGTATTTTTCAAATAGGACCAGTAGGTAGTTCCGGAGCTTATTCAATGCAAAAACCTTTTAACCGAAATGATCAAAGAATTTGGATTATCTTGTTTTTTTACGATGTCACATCGTTTTCGTGTGATGTCACCCGGTGACAAATCGAAATTACTTTGCACGTCTTGATCGAAATCTAAAAATCCCTTTTACCCTATAATTATACTAAACGACTCGAAGTGTTCTGAGTAGCAAGTTAAATGGTGTAACAGTTATTATCACGTTGGAAATTTAAACAATAGGTATAATTTCATTGATTTTATATTATATTTTTATCGTTTTATCGAATATTTTCGTGCCTAGTATATATTGATATATATATTAATGTAATATTTTGTTGGATGTACATACCTAATCATGTAAGGAATATACTAATTATATGATGAATAATCAATACTTTATTGTATGGTACCAATTATAAACCCTGTGGGAATCAGCGCCATAAATTCAAATCAATATAAGCAAAAAATCGATGACTAAAATATATGTACCTAAGCGCATAAGTGGAGAACTCCTCCAATTTGGTTAGGTATTTTTTCTTGTATTCGTAATTATAAGGACAAGGTTTGTATAAAAGATTTTTATGGAAATTTTAATACGATTTAATACGAAGAACGTACGATGCCGGGGACGAATAGCTAGTTTACTATAAAAGTTTTTCTTGAATGAGTATATCACCATAATATCAAAATGCACGAAAACAACCTTTTGAATTCCATTGTTATCTATTATTTTCTATTTCATTTAATATAAGCTACCTATATTTTGTATTTGTACCTAATAAGCCGAAATCGAACATCAATATTTGGTGATTGCGATATACCTAAGCTTAGACCTGCAGCCACTGAAGGTAAAACTTATTCTATCACTTACCTTTTGAAATAATTTGATTTTGAAAGTGAACTCTGAAACAAAGTACATGAAAATATATTGTTTATAAATAAGTTTAGTATCAAGCAATACAAAAACAAGAACGAGTTTTGAAACAACTTTAATAACTTCTTAGTTACTAATAAAATTTAAATTATAATACTCTTTTATGTTATCTGAAAACTTTTACAATATTGCTCTTATTGGCATTTTTTATTTATTTTCAAATGTAAATTAAACTTGATGTAACTAATTTTAATTTTTTCACTGATTTGCCTCTTGATCGCAACTTTCAACGCGGCTTTAGCCATCAACATATTTCCTTACCAGTGGAATGAAGCCGCCGTGATTGGTATTCCTAAGCCTGGCAATCCAAAGCAGGATCCCACTTCTTATCGCCTTATAAGTCTTCTCAAATCCTTGGGTAAGCTTTATGAGCGCATTATCTATGCCCGAATGCTAGTGCATTCACTATGGATAACAATCTTTTTCCTGAGATTTTCCTTCCTGTTTTAAACCAAGTGCATCGCATTGTGGAACACATCCTTGTTAAATCAGGTAAATACAAATGTCATACAGGAGCACTCTTCTTCGACGTAGCTCAAGCGGTCTACTACGCGCGTTCTACTTATTACCTCTCGGGGAGAACCTTTAGGTATCGTGTAGAAGGAGATTACTCTGCCCCTCACCCCATCCAAGCAGGAGTAAGTGTCACAAGGCTCAGTACTTTTGCCACTCCTGTTCTCGCTTTACACAAGTGACATCCCGAAACCCAAGGAAGCCCATCTGGCTCTCTTCGTGGACGATACCGCTTTATACTACTCGGGCCGCAGTCCTAGTTCAATCTACAATCCGCATCAAATGCTTTAGGCAAATGGTTCAGAAAGTGGAGAATAGAATTAAATCCGTCAAAGAGTGCCGCTGAACTCTTCTCGAAATTTAACAGTCCACCGGACATTTTACCCCGGTCAAGATGTTTGGCGGACCGGATCCCTTGGGAACGGCAAGCCAAGTACTTAGGCGTATTCCCTGACCGAAAGTTAAACTTTAGAGCGCATGTATAAACCGTTTGTGCACGCGCTTTACTTACGCTCAGTCGACTACACTGTCTTTTAAATTCATGCAGAAAATTATCACTTGATAATAAGGTTAGGATTCACCACGTGTATACGACCGTTTATGACGTACGCCAGCACAGTATTTGCTCATACCGCGT
Organism: Nycteola revayana; assembly: GCA_947037095.2. Taxonomy (NCBI): domain Eukaryota; kingdom Metazoa; phylum Arthropoda; class Insecta; order Lepidoptera; family Nolidae; genus Nycteola; species Nycteola revayana. The sequence continues at coordinate 13,292,315 of OX344846.2, read as the reverse complement.
CTAGCAGTTTTTACCGCTTACAAACTGTTCAAAGTAGATTTACGTAATCGCACCTGTCATTCCGATCTGCAACTGCCTTCCATCAAGCAGTGGACGAAAGAGGCGTCGAAACCTTCTTCGAATCCGCGGCGCAATACAAACCCGTTGGTTGTTGCAGCATCCGACTATAGGCCTTTGCCCACAAAGCGTCGTAAACACCGTCGGGCGTCCTAGATGACCCGGACGACGAGATAACAACTTATCAACTAGCAGTAAAAAGACTGCAAGAAACAAGCACCATTACACAGGGACCACTCTATCCGACCCGCCGAAGAAGAGTGCGCCCGCGAACGTGACTCGTCCCCCCTCGTCCTCCTGATCCTTAGTTTGCAAAGAACCATCCGATGCCCTCGCGCATTGCTTAGGTAAGTTTTTAGTTTCTAAACCATTTATTAACGCTGGAGCTCTGCTCGCATTTATGCCCGGTGAAGTAGCAAAAGCCTCGTGGCTAACTACATCCATCCGAAAATAAATAGATATTTTTTTTAGCATTGTCGTTATAGAACAAAATGATATTCTTTGCTAAAGAAGATAATTTGGGGAAAAATCATAATGAATACTAGGGTATATATTGGAATACCTATTGATTTATTCCTAACCGTCTTTGGTACGAAAACTATTGACAAAATTTTTTTTCTCACTGTTTTCGTAGGATATCTCTACGTTTGTATTTTTCACCCAAACATGCATTGCATACAAACTTAACTGTCATGGAATGAAAAAGCTCCAAAGAGTTTTCATTGGACATGGCATGGGTCTGATAACCGATACTATAATAGTAACGTTACGAACGAGGTTCACATAAAAATATCAATTTTCTTTTATTCTGACCCATGTGAAACATTTGAAAGCAACAAAAATATATTATGTTCTTTAAACGTTTTAATGAACAATACTTTTTAGGCAAAAGTGTTCAAAACGGGTTATGGTAGGTACCTGCTATACATAGGAGATGAGGTAATTTGCGTTAAATGGATGCAGTTTTAATTGAGTGTGATGTGATCAACAAATCGTAGCGTAGCGGTATTTGGCTAGCTTTAAGTCTCGGAGGTCGTGGGTTCGATCCCCACGCCGGACAGAAAATCTTTGAGTAAATTCTAAGATTTCTCTCCGGGTCTGGTTGGTTGAGGGACTACCCTCCGTGCCTCGGAAAGCACGTTAAGTCGTTGGTCCCGATTATTATAATATCATCTGAAATAATCGTATATCAAGGAACGGGCAGCAGCGGTTCCTTGTGTGGTATAACATAATACTGCGGTCACCAATCCGCCTGCCAAGCGTGGTGACTATGGCAAATACCCTCCCTCTGGCGGAGGCCCATGTTCAGCAGTGGACGTTATACGGGCTGATGATGATGATAACTATAGTATAAAACACCGACAAACATTGTTGCCCGTTTCTTCTGATGAAATGTTGGTGGTTTTGGCAGTCATTCTTGGAACAATTACATGCGAAATAAACGAAATATTAGATTTTACTCAAACATTTTTATGAAATTGAAAATACCGCAAAGGCAAAGTTCAAACCATTTTTTTAAGGAATGTTGATTCATAAAGAAGGAGTTGTCTTGTGTACACAAAGATAACCGAGAAATTGTTTATACCGAAAATTGAAACGTCAAATCCCCATAAATGACAACCTATTTTAGGTTTAGATCGGTTTGTTTTGTGTCCGAAAATATAAGGTAGGTATGTTTTGATTACAAAAGTACTACATGAAAAATATTTAAAATAATCTTTTCATCTACTGAGAAATATATTTTTAATCATTACCTTAAGCATTTTTCGATAGGGTCAGCTTTTTTATGCATGACAGGGAAACAGGACAATATTACCTTTGTTACTAAAATCAGAACCTTATGTTCTGATTTTACTTAAATCTATAATATTATAAGTATAAGTTGTATGTAGAATAGTAGATATAATATACTTTATAATTAGTTTCAAGTAACATTAAAATTGTTTTGCGTCGATCCGTTGCCAAAAAACTGTAATAATAAAAAAATAATTATGGAACTTATGATTAAGTTAATAGAAAAGTAATTAAAAATAGTAGATATTGAATTTTCTTACTGTATTTCACAATTTATTTTTCTTCATTGGTTTAACGAGTGAACTTTTCATCACTTAATATATATTAAACTCAAAGAAGTAATATCTGCGTCGCATAATGTTATTTTCTTTTCTTTAATAACTTATGTAAAAACTTAGTAAATACAAGAAAGTTTATTTCTATGTATCTTAGATTCAGAATAAGCTTAATATTAAATGAGCTACTTTTAGTTGTGTATATGTCTTTATTCATTCATGTATTTTACATTAATTTAATAAATATTTAATTCATTTAATTCATAATTCATTTATTCATAAATATAAGCTTACAGTTTACACCAAATCGCTTATATCTAGTTAAGAGCTTAACACAATATTAAACCTTAAATTAACATTTACAAATTATTTAGAAAAGATACATAGTTAACAAAATTATTTTAAATATAACAAAATGCGTAAATTTTAGGTGTCACAGAATTAAAGGCAGATTTTTTGGGTCGTTTAAATAAAGTTGTGCATATTTATTAATGACATTATATGCATCAAAGAATACATCAACATGCGGATAATTTAATAAAAAATTATTAATTAGATTGATAGCCCTTACTGTAGGGCTGCCTGCGGCTTGTCGCGGGTTCCATGTAGGTGGACATGAAAGAAAATTACGATTTCGCCTGCCACTACCACGGACGTATTGGTTAGGTACATAGTAATATATACATTCTCTCACTGTGGGATTATCTATAACATTTAACAATAACAGATAATAGTGAGTTATGTACATGACTTCACGTCTTAGCTGGAGAGTGTCTAGACCGACCATACCTGATACGAACATGGATGGATATAGAAATGGATAATAGCCATATAACCTTTTAAACAAGTATCTAGCAAACTTCCGCTGTATTTTCTCTACCATAAGTGTATACAATTTTTCTCGAGGATTCCAAACTATAGCATTGTATTCCAGTTTACTACGGACATAAGCGGTATAAAGTAGTATAATTACATGGATGTTCTTAAACTGGTACGAAGTTCTAATTACGAATCCTAGACATTTGTTGGCAGCTTTACATGTTTTTATAATATGTTCGTGAAAATTTAATTTACAATCCATGGTTACACCGAGATCATTCATGGAATATACACGCTCCAACGACGCACCCGCCAGCTCGTACTTCCATGTAAGTGGATTGGTGGATCGAGAGAATGTGATTGTCTTGCATTTAGAATTGTTAAATGACAGCTTATTTCTGATACTCCATTCTTCTACTGCATCAATATCTTTCTGTAATGTTTTACAATCTGCAACGTCATGCACTGCGAGATACATTTTGAGATCATCAGCAAACATGAGACATTCTGCTTTTGAAATAACGGTGGGCAAATCGTTTATCATAATTAAGAACAGTGATGGACCCAAGGTGCTTCCTTGACTTACTCCTGAACGAGTAAAAAATTCTTGTGACCTAAAACCGCCCATTTGAACAAACTGGCTGCGATCTCTAAGATAGTCCGCCATGAATTTTAGGAGTTTAGCTGAGAAACCTAACGATGCAAATTTCGTCAGGAGAACATCATTGTCGACAAGGTCAAATGCTTTCCTGAAGTCAAAGTATGCTGCATCAACTTGGCAACCTGACTTAACCCTAGTACTAGCATAATCGACAAACCTGATATGGTTGGTCAAAGTAGAGCGCCCGGGACGAAACCCATGTTGACTATTATGTAATAGTCCCCCAATTTGTTTGCATATGTATTTGTTAATAATGGATTCGAATATCTTACCAAATACCGATAATACAGCTATAGGTCTGAAATTGGTTACATCTGTTGATGATCCATTTTTTGGTATTGGGGTTACTCTAGACAATTTCCATTTACTAGGATATATATTATTCTGAAGGGATATATTGTAGATATGCAATAATGGTAGTTCTAAGGCAGACTGGCAATCTTTTACTAAAAACGCAGGTATATTGTCAGGGCCATACGCTGACGATATTTTTATACGACGTACTGCACTTCTTAAATCTGGGATATTAATTTGGTCTATAGTGACCCTAGATATATGACCACAGTCAACAGCATTGTACTGAGCCTCCGCTGCATTCAATAGTGGAGTATTGTTATGGAAAACTGAACTAAAATAGCTGGCAAATGTGTCAGTAGCTTCCTGTCCCTCTATTTCCTTATTGTTGTAAATAAAATTCCTACATTGTTGCCTATTTTTACGTTTTTCTTTAACGTATTTCCAAAAAGCTGAGGGCTCAAGAGTTATATTTTTTTCTACGCTTGATATATAACTGATATATGCCGTATATATTAGCTCCTTCACCTTAGTTCTGTAGTATTTAAAAAGCTCCCTGTTAAATTCTAATCGCAAACTTTTGTACTTTTTCAAGTTAAAATATTTTAATTTTATGTAATGTATTATTTCTTTTGTATACCATTTTGGATAAACATATTTACTATTAGACTTAATTATTTTTAGCGGAACTTTTGTACTAATAACCCTATTTAATGTGTTATAGAGGATATCTACCGCATCATTTACGTTCTGTTGATGCAATAAGTCGGTCCAGTCTATGTTAGCAATATCAGAATATAAACCATGAAAATCTGCTTTCCGAAAGTTCCATTCTTTATTTAACTTTGGCCCAGGTGTCTGAGAAATGTTACTACCTATACCAACATTTCTAGGAATTGTAATTATTATTTCTAAAGAAGGATGATAGGCATCCACAGGCACTAACGGTTCATCATCTGAGTTTACATTTATACATTCAGAGTCAAGACTAGATAAAACGAAATCTAAAACACATCCAAATTTATTGGGAATATTATTATATTGCCGTAACTTGCAATAATCCAGAAAATTATTAAACTGTCTTTGTACGGATTTACTACACGATTTTAAATTGAAGTCGCCCATAATCAGAAATTGATATTCAGGATACGAATTAATGGCACTTTCCATACAGTTCAAAACATCTATATATTGCTTATCGTTATAATTAGGTGGTAGATATACAACACCAACCATTAGCTTTACATTTTTCCAAGAAATAGTGGCAAACAGCAGTTCTTTATCGTCAGTTAAGTCATTCAAATCAGTTATTCTTTTGACTGGATAACAATTTTTTACAGCTAATAGGACACCACCCCACCCAACATCTCCAATACGGTCCTTTCGTAAGACCACATATTCAGACGGAAATAGCTCGGCGTCATTTATAGAACTGTTTAGAAATGTTTCGGTAAGAATTATAATATCGCTAGACATTGCACTGATATTGTTGTAAAAAGTAAATGTTTTTGTACGGAGGCCGCGTACATTTTGGTAATAACATTGAATATCTTTAGTACGTTTTTTATTTTTAGGTCTAATTTTGTAACTTTTAGGAGTTATACATGTAGAATGTTTATCGGTAATACTATGAGGTACGAAAAAGCTTACTACACTCGATCTCATTTGGTGCTTTTATATTCGGCGCATCGTAGTAACTATAATCAATATTAATATTTCGCAATATATTCTGATATATATGTTTTACTCCAGTTCTATTAAGTTTCCCAGTTTTAGATGAGAACATATCAAAAGACAGCACTGAGTTGGAGTCATAGAAATATGCATAATTATTATTTTGAAGTTCTAAATATAGTAAGCTATTAAATAATTCTATTTTATAATTAAAAATTGGAGCTCCACATACATATGTCGGTGTACATATGACAATATTTGTATAAGTTATATGTTGTAGGGCTTCCCTTATTATTTTTGTTAAATTTACAAAGCTGGATGTACTTAGTTTTCAAATCTGGTTCACCCAGCATTATGATACAGTAATCGTACATGCCATAATTACATAGTTTAGAATCTATATTATCAAGCAAGTCTTTAATATTACAATTAGGTGACACATACCGAATATAATTAAATTGATTACTAAATGTTTCCTCTAGAGTATTTATTGTACCTCCTGAGACACTATTGGATAAGATACACAACTTATTTTTTATTTTTTGATCTCCAATCGTGTGCTCAATGTTCTGGTAAGAGGAGAGAACACTACATTTTCTAAGCGCCTGTTGTAAGATTTCAATTTTTGTATTGAGGGTAATAATCTCGCCCTTAGCTGCATTCAGTTGTTGTTCAAGATCTGATATGTTCTGTTGAAGAGTTAGGACTGCAGAACAAGATGCCGATTCTGGCTTACATTCCATTAATATTCTCGGTGGAGTGGCAATAATATCACTATTAGGATATTGCAGCGAACCTTTTATTATTCTTTTAGTGCCATAGTTAATTTTGTTCGATTTTGATGGTGTTTTACCTAATAATGTTTTAAGAGTTGTGTTCTCTTTACTGAGTTTAGTGACTTGTTCCTGGAGATTGTTATTGTCAAGTATAACATTTTCCAACTCATTTTGTGAGGTCTCAAGTTCTTGGCGTAACTGAGTTATGGTATCGTTCATTTCTTGAATAGTTTCTTGAGTAATTAAATCACTTAATGTGTAATCCATACTCTTTGATTGGGTTTCATTTATGCTAATGTCTGGTTCCTCAGAACATGTATCCGAAAACATATCAGATTCCGGTATTAGGGATACTGTGCTAATAGATTCTGGTGTATTCTCCGGAACTGTAGCGGGCGATGGATTCACATTTTTATTTGTATGTAGTGAAGGCTGTTTTTTCCTTAGCGTTATGTTAGAGGACTCTGTAGACTTTGCCGTTTTGTCAGTGTTATTTTTACACGTCCGGCTTTTACTATTTTTATATATGATTTTTGAAGACATTTTTCTGTTATTTGTACCTTCCTAATATCGAATTAGATGTATTACTAAAACATATAATCCAAAAAGACAACTTGAGGCGGGGCTCGAACTCCGGTCACAAGGTGCCAGTCAGGCGTCTTATACAAGTCAACCAGGGATAATGTAACTTTGGAGTTGAATTTAGCTACCTTAATGCTCGACGTATCAACCACTTGTTGTTGTACTAGATCGCAGGTCGCTTTGTGTAATCTATGCTTCGTTGTTGTTGAACGAATTAAATTAATTCTGTTACTTATCTGTGGTCGAGATCTCTTGTACCGTGCAGTTTCAAGAAATAAATGTAGATGGAGCTACTATCGGTTTGTTATGATGACTTTGAAAAATTTGTCATCTCCTAACGTATATTATATGGAATATAATGTATATAATGTTGATTTTGTTGTTCAGTGGATTTATATCGTATGTTTAGTCACTTTTAGTCACTTTTAGCACTTCACTGACATTTTGTAGATTAGATGTGGGAATTATTATATCATATTAGTTTCACAAGTCACTGTCCTACCGATATTCAGTTTTATGTATATAATTATTGTTTTTGAACACTTTGATCAAAGATAACACTTATACACGTCAATCACACTACTGTAGACAGTATTTTCAATGTTTTATACGAAAGTTTTAACATAGAATATTTTAAACAGACAAAAATACGGAGCGAGATGTTATCACTTAGGCGGCATTAAAAAAAAAAAAAAAAAAAAAAAAAAATATATATATATATATATATATATATATATATATATATATGACAGCGCGACGGTAGTGCTGAAGTAACTTCCAGACGAGAGTGATAACAGTCACTCAGGCGGTACGTCAAACCAGCAGCCATCTTAGGCTGTGTTCAAACCAAACTGACTGTCAGCCGCCGAATGTGAGCAGGCTTACTGTAAACCCCAGTGTAACCGTGAAAATAAACGGTATCTTTCGTTCACAGTATGCCTACAATACGCTATATAGTTTACGTCCGTCCGTCCAATTAGCGTCCGCGGAGCGTAGTGACACGCCGCCGCCGATCGGCCGCCGAATGTCAGCGTCTACGAATAGCGTAACAACATATCGTCGGTTAGATGTGAACGAAAAAGTGAATATGTATGGAAATAGAATAAACTGCGTAACGTTCGCTCACTTTCGGCAGCTGACAGTCAGTTCGGTTTGAACACAGCCTTTCTGCGTACTTTTGATGTGGACGCGTCACTGGTTGCACGTAACCGACGGATTGCCGATACACTTTTGATTAATTGGAATCCTCGCCATAATTTCTTATTAATCGCCCAACACGCCCACGTATGACGAAGTTGCCTAATGATTGCCGATTCTCCATTAAATACATATACCTACCATGTATCTTTGATGTAACAGTTTTGTTAATGTTCTAACAATTTGCGGATGTGACTAATATGTTAAAATCGTTTTCTGTAACTTTTTTCTTAATATGAAAATATGTATTCCAAAAAACGCATTTTCAGTAGGTATATTTTGTATGGCTACAATATTAAGTAAATAATGTATTCAGATTACGTATTTTGATAATGGAAATTAGAGTTGCCCAAGTTACATTATAATAATATCGATAGTATCGATATTTTTAAAGTAATACTATCGATACTATCGATATTATCGATAATATCGTTGCATTAAATGATCAATACTATCAATACTATCAATAGTTTGTAAAGCTATCGATACTATCGATACTATCGAAGACCAACCCATGTTAAGAAGAAATACTATTGATACTATCGAAAGTATTGCTCCTAAACACACATTGGTCCTCGATAGTATCGATACTATCACTAATATCGATACTATCGATAGACTATCGATACTTTTGATAATTATGACGTCAACGATAGGCAACACTAATGGAAATCTTTCATATAAATTTAATATTCAAAATATTTAGATAGATAATATATTTTTTTCTACTCACAAAGACGCTCTATCAAGCTCTATCAAAGCACATTTTTTTCGACAAAGGGTTTAGATGACTAAATAATTTTAATACTCGTAGAAAAACCTATTACAATAAAATTTCGCACAGCTAAAGTTTATATCGGCAGGTAAAACGCATATAGAGCTAAGCGACATGATATGTGATATTTAAGTATCATCATCATCATCATCATCAGCCCGTATAACGTTCACTGCTGAACATGGGACTCCTCCCGAGGGAGGGCAAATGCCATAATCACCACGCTTGGCAAACGCAGTTTTATGTTGTGCCACACAAGGAAACGCTACTGCCCGTTCCTTGGTATACGATTATTATAGATGATGTTATAATAATAGGGACCAACGGCTTAAAGTGCTTTCCGAAGCACGGAGGGTAGTCCCTCAACCAACCAGACCTGGAAAGAAAACTAAGAATTTACACAAAGATTTCCTGTCCGGAGTTGGGATCGAACCCACGATCTCCAAGATTTAAAGCGACCCATATACGTGCAATGAATTAAAAAGTAAACTTTGAAATGTCAACTGGCTGTGCCGGTAACTTATCCGTTATTCTTTCGACTACGTAAGCCGATATCTCGTAGTTAACATTATTCGAGTATTGCGAAAATATTTTAAAATCTGCAGAAGAGTATAAAGAATGCACCAGTGTTTGCACATGTGCTGTGTGCAAACACTGGTGCATTCTCTGATTCTTTAGTATCGAAATCCGATGGGATGGTTCCACCAACACGACCATTAAGAGATCAGGCGCAGGACCTTCAGCTTAACGAGCTCTTCGATGCACGTTTGAACCACCACTAACTTCTAGACTTCAAGCTGGTGTTTACATTAATCTAAAATGTCTAGTAACACAATGTATTGTGCACTACCCGGGTATAGTGCACAATAAAATATGATTATGATACGGTAATAAGTATCACCGTAACTTTGCTAGTTACGGTGATAGTTATTACCGCTAGACCAACGAGGCAATCAATTACGTATTTAAATTATTTTTCGGCAAATCAATTTAAAACCAATAATTTAGTGCATTCCTTGCCACCGGAGGGAATGGTAAATTGCCAGTTACAATCCATTATCCTTTGGACTGATTTATAAATTCCATATTTTTAAGAAAATATACATATAATAATATATGTATATAATAACTGATGCCCGCGACTCTGTCCGCGTGGTGTTTGTTATTCCTTCGGTTTTTTTACTATCTCACGGAAACTCATACATTTTCTGTGATTAAAACCACCATGTAAAATTTCATTTAAATCGGTGCAACAGTTCCGGAGATTAGCCCGTACAAACAGAAAAACAGACAGAGAAACAAAAAAAAATATATCTCGATATGTTCTATTTTATTTCTAACATCCCCTGACTCGGTTTTTAGCGTTTTTTTTCTATGTTCAACCTCCACAGATTTATTATGTAATGTAAAGATATACTAAGTTATAGAAAAAAGTACATGATGGTTTGAACTTGGTTCAAAATATGCCTCCAAACCTTGGGATTTGTGCCTAAAATTGAAATTAAGCTTAAGACGCTCATTAATTCTATGTTTTTGCTAGCAAGTTCCACTTGGAATATCAAAGCAAATCTAATGTTTCCACCAATTTCCACGTGGTACTAATTCATAATTATGGACAAACACTATTTTTAATATGTATATTTGAAAAAATAGGACTCCATGAAGTTTTGACGTGTTTCAGCGTATTTTAAGTAAAACTCATCAGCTAAATGACTGAAGTGGAATTGTCGGGATGAGCTAAATGTAAGCAATTTAATTAAGAACTAACTAATATTATATTAGTGGAAATTGAAACAGAACAAACCTTTGTTTATTTTTCGTTCGCTCTGTTTAGTGCCTGAAACTTTGCAAAGCAGTACTTTAGTAGTTTCTTTGTCGAACAATTGAGTTGTCAACTTCTACCTTCTTACTTACAAGTAACGTAAGCCCTGTGGCTTAGACGCATTTTATACTTATGTGTATGTGGAACTGCTTTACAAACATCCTGAGTTATTTATAGCACTAAATATAATTTCTCATAATAATATGCGTTATTTTTTCTAGTTCCAAGATCCTAAAGAAAAAATAGCTATTGTGTTAATTTATATGCGTGTAATTTTTTTTGTGAATTCATACTCTCTAATGTCTTAGACAGTATAAATAATATACTGTCTCTGCCTGTTAAAATCTTATATATTATATAAGATATTTCCATAGAACGTTGCAATTCCTATTTCATCCTTTTCCCTTCCCCTGCTTTTATTTTAGAAATATACATAGGTAAACGCTGCTGTTATTTATTTATTTATATTTGCTGGTGTACTATTGTTACAAATCAAGGAATAACTAAACACGTGAGTTGGGACCAACGCTTAATGTGCGTTGCCTTTTTCCAAGATGATATGCCCAGCGCGGGAATCGAACCTAAGACCTCTGAGACCAATACCGCTAAGCTACGTGTGTTTAGTTTCCATTTTATTTAGTTACTACCTGATTATGACTTTGAATAACCGTACCTATAGTTTTTAAAGAAGTTTTTGGTCTTAATTTAGGTTTGATTATTTTATTTCATAAAGTGGAAAAGCGCTTCGGAAATAAACTATGAATTTATGATGGGAAATTTATAATGTTAAAAATTGCGGTCATAAATTTATACCCAAATATGCTAGACTTTAGGTTGGCTGTGGATGAACCTCGCTCGACTTAATAAATTTATAAGTTACCTTTCCTTAAATGTATTCGATAATATTTAAAATTAATCGATATTTACCTGCTCAGTAGATATTACCCATATCAAATTTGTTGCCAAGGGGCCATCAAACTAACACGGTTCCAATTCTAACTGCTGTTACGTACGGCATCATTGAGGCTAAAAATAGTATGAAAGGCATACTATTACATACATACATATAGGAACGATGTATAATGCTAACATTTCAATTCATTGCTGTGAAATGCATAGAAATGGAGTCGGAGTCGACCAGTCCGTATAATGTGCGAGCACCTTTAATCATAAAATTTGCATTTAATTTTACTATTGACGGTGTTAATAGCTTTAATTTAGTATACCTAGTATTCATTTAGTAGATAGTATTAATGATAATTAATTAATTTTGCTATGATTATCTTTTAAGTCCAGTGAATGAGCAAAAGCTTTATTGTTTTTTTCTTTTTGATTTTTTTGTTAGCCAGGACGCTTTTGCTACTTCACCGGGCGTAAAGGCGAGCAGAACTCTAGCCTAAATAAAAGCCTCGTGGCTACGTCATATGTCCAGCTGAAAACAAAACCATATTTGACAATTCGTAGTTGAATTGGCATTAAATGTTTATTTTATTGTCGATCAACCATCTGACATTCTGCCATATCATAAAAAAAATAATAAAGCTTCATCGCTCTAAAGTGTAAGTCAGAATGACTAGAAAATGTTACTTAAGGTGCATAAAACTATAACTTTATCGTGCGGCGTTGAAATATTCTTGAACTCAGCTGTTATGCTTGCGAACTGCAGTAAAATCCCCCAGAGGCAGTGGCATATACTGTGTTTGGGACATGACAACGCGCCAAAGAGTATTCCGACTTGCTATTTTCAAATTGAAAATCGTAAAATATTTCGAGATTACAACATTTTATTTTTATTTATATTTTAACGTATCGTGTGCTGTAGATATTTTGTAAGTTTATATTTTATGTTATGATTACCTAGTCATAACATAAATTCCTAAAAAAATCAAATGGTAATAGGTATTATCATTTGATTGATAATACCTATTATTATTTGTTTTTTTTTTAGGATTTTGACCGTTGAAGTGTCTTTGACTTGTTTGAATTTGCATGGATCGTGGTAGCAGGGTGATTGGATAAATATAGTTCCTACTTAGTAAACACTATGTGTTCTATTTCGCAAAGATAAAATTAGTCAAATAGACTTTTAGTCATATAACAGACAAACAACAGAAATAATTCAATTTACACGTTGTAATCACAAAATTAACTTTGATAAAAAATAATTAAATACCTAAAATATTTTGTCTAAAGAAAAATGTAATACTTTGCTGCTGCCTAAGTTATCGCGTTCTCTCTTGTATTGATGATGTCAAGTGTCTCATTTGGTTCAGTTTTATAATGTTAAAAAACCTTAAGATGAATATTATTTTACCAGGATTTTTTTAGCTTTCTACATATTTTTGGAGTGGTCTATTCCAACGAATTAACTTCGTGCGTTTTACCTACTAAAAAATACATATACATTTAAATAGTCAATTCGCGGATTTTCCACTAACCCATTCCTACGTTTTATGTTTCAGTTTTTGCAACATTTTACATTCCAAACATTTTTATTATAATGGCAAAACGCTACAACGAAATTTTATCAGATTATTATTGTTCTTATATATAGCTCAACGGAAACTATCTAGTTTCAAGATCATTGTGATATGTGTAGAATACGGAAAATATAAATAGGAAATGTATATTATAAGAAAACGGTAGTCATGACAGGATTGACAAAAAAGGTGACATGGAAGTTTTTTTTTTTTTATATTACAAACTAATATATTTCTACCAAACCGTTAATAGTCAGCCAGATATAATTTACATTAAATTAAACCTATTTCAACAATATGCTCTCAAACAATTTTGAGAATTACACAAGTCATTTTGCCAAACTCTGACGGTGGTAAATTCAGTGCTGATTGTAGTTGTACATTTATTACAAAAGAATATCTCCAACCCCGACATTTCGTGCGTTCTTTATTCAGCGTCAATTTATCTTAAATGTTCTCTTAAAAAAATGAACTAAAGTACGAATGACCGATTTTAAAAAAAAAAGGTAGATATAAAGAGGATATGATCACAGGCACCGACTACAGGCGCTCAATTACAGGGCGGGGGTAGGGGCGCAACGCGGTCCTCGCCGGCGAGAATCCTACCCTAGCTAACCTGCAACCTTTCACTAGCTACCTAAGTGGACGACCCGGAGAAGAAAGGAAGAAAGAAACTCCGGGGTTGTTCTTTTCCGTCATCTTTTTTTGTGTTTTAGTATCTTCCATTTTTTTTTTTTATCAAACTTGTTTACAATATCTCAGTGAATACATTGCAATTTTACTATGTGCGCTGATGTACGCTCTGAAACGTTTTCATCAGTATAGGCGAAGTATTTATTAGATATCCTCAAGCAAAAGAAAAATAACCTCTTGCACATGAAAACGGAGGAATATATTTTACTTGAATTTACTTGGAAGCCTAAAAATAAGTTTATTGAGAAATAGTAAATCTCAGAAAGGCTTAGAGATAAGGCCCTGTTGGAATAAGGTGTCTATTTACTAAGCTTATCCACGTATGTCTTTTACTACGCTGAAGTTTTTCTGTTAGATTTATGTGTTATATTTGGGATGGTTACAATATGGTCAATATATTATATTAGGTCTTTACCTTTGAAATTGCCGTTACCTGCGATGAAAAATGGATTCTGTTTGATGACCGCAAGCGCTCAGCAAGTTGGTTGGATCCTGGTTCAGCACCTAGACAACGCGCGACCTCATACTGCACAGCAGACGGTCTCCAAGTTGCAAGAAATACATGAAAAAAAATCGTTTAAATTTTTTCATACAAAACGGCAATTTCATAGGTAAAGACCTATTATTACTCCTAGATAATATAGCTTTCTAATGGTGTAATAGTATCAAAGCCTATTCAATGCAAACAAACAATCAAATATTTACTATGTATAAATTAGTTAGTATTACTAACATCAACCGCTACGAGGCCAATGCTTATTACAATGAATGATCGAAGCACTTCTGTTGTATCACCAATTCGTATATTACCAAAACTATTCCCTTTGTATCACCAATGCCTATTTTTCTTAGTGCTACAATGCCACATCAAAAATCAATTAAATTTTATTCGTTCGTTTGTATGTTATTTTGATTCCTTATTGTAGACAATAAGCAACCAAAATAACGTACAAAATTAGATTCATGTTATTACGATTGCTGACATTGCAATTGAGTTAAATCAAAATCTTATATATATAAAAGAAAGTCGTGTTTGTTACAACACTTATAACTCGAGAACGGCTGGACCGATTGCCATGGTTTTTGATTTGTTGGATTTGTTTCCGTCCCGAATAGCAGAATACATTTTAAAAACAAAAGAAAGTCGTGTTAGTTACACTATTTATAACTCAAGAACGGCTGAACCGATTTGGCTGAAAATTGGTAGGGAGGTAGCTAAGAACTGGGAGAAGGACATAGGATTTTTGGGTAGGGGTAGGGTAGGGTAGGGTATGGTAAGGTAGGTTAGGGTAGGGTAGGGTAGGGTAGGGTAGGGTAGGGGTAGGGTAGGGGTAGGGTAGGGGTAGGGTAGGGGTAGTGAAGGGTAGGGGTAGGGTAGGGGTATGGTAGGGGTAGGGTAGGAGTAGGGTAGGGTAGGGGTAGGGTAGGGTAGGTGTAGGGTAGGGGTAGGGTAGGGGTAGGGGTAGGGTAGGGTAGGGGTAGGGTAGGGGTAGGGTAGGGGTAGGGTAGGGGTAGGGTAGGGGTAGGGTAGGAGTAGGGTAGGGTTAGGGTAGGGTTAGGGTAGGGCAGGGGTAGGGTACGGCCGTGATCCGTTTCCGGAGGGCATGGCGACGTGGCGTATTGAATCGCGGCGTCGTGTCCTCCGTGAATGGAAAGACCGGCTGATAACCGACCCGCCATTGAGCGGCTTACGTACGGTAGATGCGATCCGGCCTCACTTGCTTGAGTGGGCCGGACGTAAAAGGGGCGAGATAACCTTCCGCATTGCGCAGGTCATGACGGGGCACGGATGCTTCGGTCATTACCTGTGCAAAGTGGCAAGGAGAGAGCCGGACACTCGTTGTCACCACTGTGATTGCGCCGATGATACGGCGCAACACACACTGGTCGAGTGTCCGGCTTGGGCGGCCGAGCGCGGTGCGCTCGTCGCACATGTAGGTATTGACCTCTCGCTTTCGACCATCATCAAGAGGATGCTCGAGAGCGAGGGAGCATGGGAGTCGATGGCTTCTTTCTGTGAGACTGTAGTTTCACAGAAGGAGGCCGCGGAGCGGGTGAGAGAAGATGATTCCAGCTCTCATCCGCTTCGTAGACGTCGCGTTGGCCGGAGGCGGAGGGCCGAAATCCGCCGCCTCCCGCCATAAGGGGTGACCCTGGGGAGTAGATAACATGAATCTGCTCCCTAGGGTCACATTCATGTAGTAGGTCGGGGATGCCACTGTGTTCTGGCAATCCCTGTAGGAGTAGGAAGGTATCCATCGCGGGTGCTTAACACTCGCGATTGAGCCATAGGGGGAGGAAACTCTAGTCCTTTCATCGGGACGAGAGTTATAGTTGTACTCTGTCGGAGAGATAACCAAAGGCCTATACCGGTACTTGGGTCTCTCATCACCAACGACAGAAGGAGGAACACCCGGGGGCTTTTTTAGTGGGTACATACTCTCTGTGGTGCGACAGCGCACCACGTTCTATAGAGTATGAGCCCCACATGCCCCTCACTGGCGCAGGGATCACGTATATAGTGATCCCTGCGCCAGGGAGGAAGTGCGGTTGCGCATTTTTACCCCGGTAAACAAAAAAAAAAAAAAAAAAAAAAAAGGGCAGGGGTAGGGTCCGGACGTGCCTGGGCCCTATCGGTTGAGGTGTTTGAGCCCTTTGTGCTCGCCCTCTTCGATGCATGCCTGCGGCAAGGTCGATTCCCGTCGGCCTGGAAGTCTGGTCGGTTAGTCCTTCTGAACAAGGAGGGCCGGCCGGCCGAATCTCCATCAGCTTATCGCCCAATAGTTCTTTTGAACGAATTGGGTAAGCTGATGGAGAGGGTGATCGCGGGACGCCTCACTAAACATCTTAGTGAGGCGGGTCCCGATCTCTGCGAGGACCAATACGGTTTTCGTAGGGGTCGGTCCACTTTGGATGCGATCGCTCGGCTCCAGGCCCTTTCTAGGGAAGCGACCGAGCAGGGGGGGGTGTTGATGGCGGTGTCGTTAGACATCAAAAACGCCTTCAACACCATCCCTTGGGTATGTATCGAGGAGGGCCTCCGATACCATAGGGTTCCTGGGTACCTCCGGGTACTCATCGGACACTACCTGCGCGGGCGAGAGGTAGTGTATCCGGTGGCAGGCGGCGAGATAGCGCGTTGGCCCGTCTCGCGGGGTGTTCCACAGGGGTCGGTCTTAGGCCCTCTCCTGTGGAACATAGGGTTTGATTGGGCGCTCCGGGACTCACGGCTCCCGGGTGTCACCGCCATTGCGTACGCGGATGACACTCTGGTGACCGCCCGGGGTCCCGATCATAGGCGGGCGATCATCTCGGCCACAGCCGGTGTGGCCCAGGTGGTCGCTCGCATACGGAGGCTGGGACTGCAGGTGGCGCTTGATAAAACCGAGGCCCTCGCCTTTCATAGGCGGGGACCTCGGCAAGCGCCCCCTGCAGGTTCCCACTTAGTAGTCGGCGGTACCTCCATACCTGTCGGGGATACGATGCGCTATTTGGGCATCGTCCTCGACAGCAGGTGGAGCTTCGGGGCCCACTTTAAACGGTTGGCCCCGAAGTTAGTTGCGGCGGCGGGAGCCTTGAGTGGCCTCCTGCCCAACGTTGGCAGGCCAGGGGGGAGTTGCCGGCGGCTTTACGCCGGCGTGATCCGCTCGATGACGCTGTACGGCGCCCCCATATGGGCAGACGCCCTGGACCGGCGTAACGTGGCCCTGCTGCGCAGGCCGCAGCGGGTCATAGCCGCCAGGGCGGCCCGGACCTACCGCACGGTGTCGTTCGACGCGGCCTGTCTTCTCTCCGGTTCCCCTCCGTGGGAACTGGAGGCGGAAGAGCTGGCCGCGGCGTACCGGCGGAGGTGCGATGGGGCGTTAAACAACCGGGATCCATTTCCGGAGGGCATGGCGACGTGGCGTACTGAATCACGGCGTCGTGTTCTCCGTAGATGGAAAGACCGGTTGGAAGCCGACCCGCCGTTGAGCGGATCGCGCACGGTGGATGCGATCCGGCCTCACTTGTTTGAGTGGGCCGGACGCAAGGGGGGGGAGGTTACCTTCCACCTTGCACAGGTGATGACGGGGCACGGATGCTTCGGTCATTACTTGTGCAAGGTGGCAAGGAGAGAGCCGGACACTCGTTGCCACCATTGTGATTGCGCCGATGATACGGCGCATCACACGCTGGCCGAGTGTCCGGCTTGGGCGTCTGAGCGCAGCGCGCTCGTCGCCCAGGTAGGTGACGATCTCTCGCTTTCGAACATCACACAGAAGATGCTCGAGAGCGAGAGATCGTGGGAGTCGATGGCCTCTTTCTGTGAGACGGTAGTTTCACAGAAGGAGGCCGCGGAGCGGGTGAGAGAAAACGATCCCAGCTCTCACCCGCTTCGTAGACGTCGCGTTGGCGGGAGGCGGAGGGCTGAACTCCGACATCTCCCGCCATAAGGGGTGACCCTGGGGAGCAGAGTGCATGACTTTGCTCCCTAGGGTCACATTCATGAGTAGGTCGGGGAGCGCCTTGCGTCCGGGCGCCCCTGTAGGAGTAGGACGGTACCCATCGCGGGTGCTTAACACTCGCGATGGGGCCAAGGGGGAGGGAAACTCTCGCCCTTTTACCGGGGCGAGAGTTGTTGAAGAACTCTGCCGTGGGGGGATGACCAAAGGCCCATATGGTTATTGGGTCCCCTCACACTAAACGGCAGACGGAGGAACGCCCGGGGGCTTTTTTAGTGGGTATGTCCTCTCTGCGGTGCGACAGCGCACCGCGTTCTATAGAGGAAGAGCCCCACATGCCCCTCGCTGGCGCAAGAATCACATAATAGTGATTCTTGCGCCAGCGAGGAAGTGCGATCACGCATTTTTACCCCGGTTAAAAAAAAAAAAAAAAAAAAAAAAAAGGGCAGGGGTAGGGTCACAGGCGGAGCTGGGGGCGGCCATTGCCAAGTTATCAGGCAAGGTCACAGCCCCCGGTTCGGATGGGATACCAGGACGTGCCTGGGCCCTTTCGGTTGAGGCGTTTGAGCCCTTTGTGCTCGCCCTCTTCGATGCTTGCCTGCGGCAAGGTCGATTCCCTTCGGCCTGGAAGTCGGGTCGGTTGGTCCTCCTTAGCAAGGAGGGCCGCCCGGCCGAATCGCCATCAGCTTATCGCCCGATCGTTCTGCTGAATGAATTGGGTAAGCTGATGGAGAGGGTCATCGCTGGCCGCCTCACTAAACATCTTAGTGAGGTAGGTCCCGACCTCTGCGAGGATCAATTTGGTTTTCGTAGGGGTCGTTCTACTTTAGATGCCATCACTCGGCTTCGGGACCTATCAAGGGACGCGACCGAGCAGGGGGGTGTGTTGATGGCGGTGTCGTTAGACATTAAAAACGCCTTCAACACCATCCCTTGGGTTTGTATCGAGGAAGGCCTCAGATACCACAGGGTGCCCGGATACCTCCGGGTACTCATCGGTCACTATCTCCGCGGTAGAGAGGTAGTGTACCCGATAGCCGGCGGCGGGACGGGGCGTTGGCCCGTCTCTAGAGGGGTTCCACAGGGGTCGGTATTAGGTCCCCTCCTGTGGAACATAGGTTTTGATTGGGCGCTTCGGGACACACGGCTCCCGGGTGTCACCGCCATTGCGTACGCGGATGACACTCTGGTGACCGCCCGAGGTCCCGATCATAGGCGAGCGAACATCTCGGCCACAGCCGGTGTGGCTCAGGTGGTCGCTCGCATTCGTAGGCTAGGACTGCAGGTGGCGCTTGACAAAACCGAGGCACTCGCTTTTCATAAGCGGGGGCCTCGGCAAGCGCCCCCTGCAGGTTCATGCTTAGTCGTCGGCGGCACCTCCATTATAGTCGGGGATACGATGCGCTACTTAGGTATCGTCCTCGATAGTAGGTGGAACTTCCGGGCCCACTTTAATCGGTTGGCCCCGAAGTTAGTAGCGGCGGCGGGAGCCCTTGGTGGTCTCCTGCCGAACCTGGGTAGGCCAGGGGGGAGTTGCCGGCGACTAAACGCGGGCGTAATACGCTCGATGGCGCTGTACGGCGCCCCGATATGGGTGGACGCACTGGATAGGCGTAATGTGGCCCTGCTGCGCCGGCCGCAGCGGGTCATAGCCGCCAGGGCGGCTCGTACCTACCGCACGGTATCCTTCGATGCGGCTTGTCTTCTCTCTAGTTCTCCTCCGTGGGAACTCGGGGCGAGGGACCCTACCCCTACCCTACCCCTACCCTACCCCTACCCTACCCCTACCCTACCCCTACCCTACCCCTACCCTACCCCTACCCTACCCCTACCCTACCCCTACCCTACCCCTACCCTACCCCTACCCTACCCCTACCCTACCCCTACCCTACCCCTACCCTACCCCTACCCTACCCCTACCCTACCCCTACCCTACCCCTACCCTACCCCTACCCTACCCCTACCCTACCCCTACCCTACCCCTACCCTACCCCTACCCTACCCCTACCCTACCCCTACCCTACCCCTACCCTACCCCTACCCTACCCCTACCCTACCCCTACCCTACCCCTACCCTACCCCTACCCTACCCCTACCCTACCCCTACCCTACCCCTACCCTACCCCTACCCTACCCCTACCCTACCCCTACCCCTACCCCTACCCCTACCCTACCCCTACCCTACCCCTACCCTACCCCTACCCTACCCCTACCCTACCCCTACCCTACCCCTACCCTACCCCTACCCTACCCCTACCCTACCCCTACCCTACCCCTACCCTACCCCTACCCTACCCCTACCCTACCCCTACCCTACCCCTACCCTACCCCTACCCTACCCCTACCCTACCCCTACCCTACCCCTACCCTACCCCTACCCTACCCCTACCCTACCCCTACCCTACCCCTACCCTACCCCTACCCTACCCCTACCCTACCCCTACCCTACCCCTACCCTACCCCTACCCTACCCCTACCCTACCCCTACCCTACCCCTACCCTACCCCTACCCTACCCCTACCCTACCCCTACCCTACCCCTACCCTACCCCTACCCTACCCCTACCCTACCCCTACCCTACCCCTACCCTACCCCTACCCTACCCCTACCCTACCCCTACCCTACCCCTACCCTACCCCTACCCTACCCCTACCCTACCCCTACCCTACCCCTACCCTACCCCTACCCTACCCCTACCCTACCCCTACCCTACCCCTACCCTACCCCTACCCTACCCCTACCCTACCCCTACCCTACCCCTACCCTACCCCTACCCTACCCCTACCCTACCCCTACCCTACCCCTACCCTACCCCTACCCTACCCCTACCCTACCCCTACCCTACCCCTACCCTACCCCTACCCTACCCCTACCCTACCCCTACCCTACCCCTACCCTACCCCTACCCTACCCCTACCCTACCCCTACCCTACCCCTACCCTACCCCTACCCTACCCCTACCCTACCCCTACCCTACCCCTACCCCCCCCCCCCCCTTCTTCCATCATTTACCGTCATCCGCAGACCAACCTCCCCCCCCCCTAATTTAGAATAATGTAATATATGGACGGCCCCGAAGGTGTTTTCACTATATGACATAAGCATCCGTTATGATACAGAGAAATCGAAATCAACAACAACAGCGTTGCAGCAGGCAACAGCGATCTTATTATAATACTGCTGTTATCGATCAAATGTACCATCGAAGATAAGACCCGTCGAGGAAGAGATCCTTCGAGGTATTGACCTTTCGAGGTAACGACCCATCGGTGAAGTGTACCGTCGAGCTAGTAGAGATGCGTTGGATTAGTTAAAAATGATACCTAATCCACCTAATCCTAGTATTTTAAAATACCTGTTCCATTTACCTAATCCTAATATTTATTCAATATAGCTGGCCTGTTACCAATATTATGTAGGTATCGTATGTGGATTACGTAGGAAATATTCGTTGATAATGATCGTTCCTGTTAAGTAATCGGGAAGTTGGCATATGAAAAGTTTATAATATGTTTTCACTCGTACTAATCATAAATTATGGTTGAAATTGAAGTACTTTCGAAATTAAATTTATAACAATTAATATTCTAGGTAGATTTTTGTTAATTATTCCATTCATGGTAAAATTGAGAATTAGTCGAATAGAATATTGTAATTCACTTTTATTTTACTAACTTTGATATCGATACTAAATTAGATATATTTCATATTAGTTACGCCTCTAGCAATGTCAGAGTATTAAAAAAAAATAAGGAATGTAAATTGTACTCTATGTAACGAATATTTTGTACCATACCTAAACCTCGACGCTTTTGATTAGGTACGGATTCGGATCGAAAAATACCTAATACACTAACCTATTCTAATATTTATGCCTCACATCTACGAGCTAGAGACATCGAGGTAATGACCATCGAGGTAACGTCATTCGAACTAGAGTATCAAACTCTGTTAAAATAATCTAATAATAAAATTATCATAAAAAGGTTACAATTTGGAAACCTCCGTGGCATAGCAGTAAAATGTAAGTCTCGAACATCGTGGGTTTTATCCCCTCGCTGGACAACATACCTTTGTATAAATTCTAAGATTATTTCCGGGTCTAGTTGGTTGAGGGACTACGGAAAGCGACAGCTATTGGTCCCGAAATGTTTACAGCTGTTTTAGTTATATAGTTTGAAGGTTCAATCTGTGAATAATGTTTCAAATTCAAACTCAAATATTTTACAATACAATTTGTTACAGATAATATCAATTATTTAGATCTAACATGGACCCTGTTTATATCTATAATGCAAATTGCATTGCCATAAAAATAGTCTGTCCAGGATTCCTTTAGCCAACACATTATTTGTGTATATTCTAAGATACTAAATTAATTATAAAACCTGTTGCATTTTTTTTAAAATAAATTGATTACTAGCAGATTTTTGCAGTCTACTAGTATTCTTGTTAACCCCTCGTACTAAGCTAAATGCTTGTGTTACGATTGGGTTCACGTCGGTTGTGCAATGGGTGGGGTTCGAACCGGCGACCCCAAGATCACAAGTCCGACGCCCTAGCCATTGGGCTACGGCCGCTTAAAGTATTCTATTATCAGCTAGGTGAAGGTCGGTGTAAGTTCGAATCTTCTACTATTATTTTATCTCACGATATAAAATAATCTTTTCAATTTTAAATTAATTCTATAAACAATCAAACAATGTTAATTTGGTTAAATAAAATTGTTGCATGCGATGAAATTGGGCTTTCATTATTGTCACAGAAAAAAGGATATGTTAGGAATTTAATATGAAGAAAAATACATTTACTTCCATGTTATTAATGCATACTTAAAATGATGATAATTGCGTCCTACTCATTGTACACCATAAAATATCACATTGAATTAGATTAAGAATAAGTTGAAATAAATATAATTTACATAATAGGTTTTTTGGTTTATTCCTCGATTGTCCCGATATATTGTCTCACATTCCAAAAAAATCCTCCTACGTCCCTCTGGGTAATTTCATTCCCCGAACGTCCCGATCACCTACTTACGTTTATGTAGAGTCAACAATAATAGTGTTCAAAATTTTGTAGTTATTTATTTTAAATATGTCCTCAGTTCATCTCTATTTATTTTTATGTGTACGAGGGGTTGTACCTATGTTTTTGGTATTTTTTGTCGTTTTGTAAATTTACCATGATAAATAAAATATTAGTATTACCAATATAAAAAATTATTATTGTCTACTTTTAAAATATGAGTACTCAAAATTGCAGTACTATCATTTAACATACCACAATAACAGTTCAGTAAACATCTAGGCTAATTACAAATATTAAATTACTTTAATCTAATCGATTCTAAGAAAAATAACATGAACTATATGTTGTCCATGTTGTTCTTGCGACAATGTTCATCAAAAGAATATTTTATAATGAACATTGTCGCAGTACATATAATTTTAACAATTGACTAGTTTTTTAATTAACATAAAATATGTTTATCTAATCACGGTCTGTTTAAATAAAATAAAATCTTAAAATGATTTACGAATTTTGCAATCGTTACAGGTACTATTACGATTGTATTGTATCATTTAAATCACAATTTCTTATTTTAATAATCATAAATTCTAATAACTTGCTTTAATGTGAACTTTCATTATCCGCATATATATAAGGGATACAAAAAAATGATTTTACCAATGATTTGGTGCCATTTAACATAGCTGTTATTGTGTCATAGATTGTCTTGTTCATATCATCTAAACTTTTAACGATTTTGCACTCTTCCAAATAGCTTGCGTAAAATGGAAATAGCATCCTTTTGCATATTACGTCTGGAAAGATATAGCGGATGGCATTCATTGCTGCCTTTTCATAATCCGTCATAAACTAAATCAGATTCCAATCAGGAATATGCGATAGGATTTGAGCGAATACAGTTTCATATGTAGACTCGGTTTTCTTCATTAACAAGATATAACATATTTAACTTAAGTTTTCATAACTCTTTTTTGGTTGACTGTACTAAAATGTACTAAAAATAGAAATTAATTTATACTTATTAAGACTAGGCCGTAGCAGGAATAGCGATCGGGACAAACTAGGAAAAAATAATACAAATATAAATTGAGGGACAATCGAGGCATACCGACCGGGACAATCTGGGAATTTTTTTGGTGGGACTGAACTCAGAGGGCCGTTCGAGGAACAAATCGGTTTTTTTCTACAGCTAGTAGGTATTTGATATTGAGAAATAAGCTAAGTATCCATTGCTCTTTGTAATAAATTAACATTTCATTAAGGAAAGATTTATGTTCGGCGAAGTAGGTGAAGTAGCAAAAGCCTCATGGCTATATGAATAGAGAGTCACGGCTCTCAATATAATGCAGATGTTCTATAATTACAATAACATACACCTAATAAAAAAGAATAAAAACTAATGTAAGGCACTTTAGCAATATGAAATTTATAGAAACAACAAAGTTTTTTTTTTTTTTATAACCTTACTTGCAGCGTTTTTATGTCTACTAGTATTCTTGTTAATCCCTCGTGTTAAGCTAAAATGCTTATGTTACGAGTAGTGGGTTCACGTCGGTAGTGCAATGGGTGGGGTTCTAACCGGCGAACTCAAGATCACAAGTCCGACGGCCTAGCCATTGGGCTACGGCCGCTTCAATTTTTTTTCTATAGATGTGCTTTTTTATTTGAAAAGACCACTCCTGCACTAGGGAAATACATCCATGCGTCGCGAGAGACTTTCCAAACAATAAATTCACGAATGCAAAGCAAGAAGAAGTATGTTTGGTTCACACAAATAATTGTCCTGAACATAGAACCCAGAACACCTGGTTTCAGAAGAAACTACCGTAACCACTAAGCCACCGCGTAGTCAACGTTTTAATAGGAACTGAATTACTTTTAGTCGTCCCGATTTTACTAATTCATTTAAGCTTTGCTTTAATGGAATGTTAATAAATTCGCTGTGGAATGTTTTACTCATTTGATATACTGGAAATTAATTTGAATAAGTGGTGTTTTACTGATTTTGCTTTCAGAAAACTTTCGGCGTTTGGTGATTTCTTACTTTTTCTTGGTTTAAATTTTTTTTTAGTGATATTATGTCACAACAGTTAGATTTTATTTCTCACATAAATCTACGATAAAGGATTTTATAGTTGTTTTGTAATTAGTAAATAAATAAAAACCGGCCATGTGCGAGTCGGACTCGCGCACGAATTGTGCCTATTGCAGTTATTGACATCGAGCAAAAACGTAAAAAAAAAGTTTGTTGTATGGGAGCCCTTAAATATGTAATATATTTTTTTTTATTTGTTGTTATAGCGGCAACATAAATACATAATTTGTGAAAAAATTTCATTCAACTTTTAGACTTTTGCGTGTTATACATATTTATAATAAGATAAACTCTCGGGTGAAACTCGGTGAACTGAAATGCACGCAAACGCGAATTAATAAAGTTAAAACCCCGACAGTTTATTTTATTGATTTATGTTTCGTTGTAGGTTTATATATAATTTTGTTACAACTTCTTATTCCACTGATCCATTAACACGCGCAATAATTACCTACAGTTGATTGATTATTAAATTTAGTCAGGGACGGATTAAGAAGTCTGGAGGCCCCCGGGCAACTAAACAAAAGGGGACCCATGGCTACAAATAAGTCTTCCTCTAAATGTGAAGACAATTTGAAGCTGGTATGTACCAGCTTCAATTTTTTCAGGACGATTTGAATTTTGATATTTAACTGATTGTCTAATTTAAGTGAACAGGAATTAAAGTGATATTTAAGAACTTATTAAATTAATCATGATTATACAAAGTCATCGTTTAATATTTAATACCAAATGTAACTTTGGAGATATTTATCGACGTAATGCGGATCATTACCGATAGATGGCGCTACCGTCCCCCTTAGAGACGTGTAACAAAGAGATTAATAAATTTCGATGATCAGTAGGGTTCCACCGTAGCCTAATTGGTTAAGGCATTGGGGGCTTTACCCAGGATGCAGGTTCGAGTCCTGCCGGTGGTCGAATTTTATTAATCTCAATTTTGAAATATAGTATAAGGTAATCTTTTCCATAAAGACATTTAAATTATTATACATATAATATATATTATACATATAAATATTCAAAACATTTAAACTATACAAAGTACTGTATGTAAAGGTACCGAAAAAATAATAAAAGAAAAGTTGTAAAGTTTACTCGTCAGAATTTAAAAGATTTAAAATCTCTATTGTAGAGGCCCCGGGGCAGTTGCCCTGGATGTCCTCCCTTAAATCCGGCCTTGCGTTTGGTATTGTTTAAGTTAATGGCTGACAAGATTTATAATTATTAAACTTTAAAGCCAAGGATTTGACCGTAATTACAAGAATTACTTATATACCAAGCTACCTGACACAGTGATTTATTTAAGTCAATTTAGTATATAGGTACTACTACTATTATACGGTACTTATTGGTCCCTGACAATCCCTCTCCACTGACAATGGTATGCTAGTCATACTACGAGAAGAGTAACTATCCACTAAAATCTCCAAGTAGCATTTTTTTTTCCGGGGGCATTTACGTATTTCCACCGCCGCTGCAGCGTATTCGCGCGCTGGCGGTGGGATATGTGGGACTCGCCCTAACCATAGCGTGGTATGCTAACTCATACCATGAGGACCCTACACCACTGAAACCCCCCGGACACGCATAAGCAATCCGACCAATCTTCAGTTGAGCCTCCATTGGCATTCCGGAGGTCACCGGGCTTATACTCGTACATCTATGGACTTAATTAACATAATTAACAAGCATCTTTTCAACGGTTGCATACTAAAATGATTCGATTAACCTTCAGGCTTCAATTTTCCGGCTTTAATTTTGTCATTTCCTCTCAATCACGTAGTAATATTGGCAATCACATTTACTAACGATAATTTGACGCATCAATATTCTCAATCCACGTAATGTAGTTAATCGCAAATTATCGTTCATACCTTTATTATGAAACAAGTCGGGCTACAAAAATAGAAAAAACTAGCTTCTCGCGCGCGGTTTCACCCGCGTTGCTCTTGTTCTAGTGGGAACTTCATAGTGCGAGGTAGTGTAGTAGAGCTTCCTAACGATGAAAGAATTTTAAAAATCTGTAAGTAGTTTCTGAGCCTTTTCAATTCAAACAAACAATCAATCAAATCTTTCTTCTTTATAATATAAGTATAGTTACATTTTTGTATCGGTAGGTAATGTGTTTAAATGAACAGAAGGATTTTAAATACTAATTTAAAAATAAAGGAGTTAATTGTACAAATAATCTTTTGCTTTAAATATAACTTTGACATGAACTTTTACTCATGGTGATGTTTTAATAATTATTCAAAATTGTATTATATCTATGTACTTGCATAACTTAATTTGATATTTTGTGATTGTTGTTGTCGGGGAATTGAGGAATCGATTATATGATTAAATAAGTAAATCAACGGTATTAACAGATATTTCACCAGGCAAAGATAAGAACGAGACACAAAACATATTATAATATGCAGTCATAGTAATTACCTGCAATAATAACAAGAATCAGGATTGTTAACTCACTCAAACCGCATATACATCAGAAAATTGATTGAAGTACATTAGTGACGTTTTCAGGCGAATTGTTAAATTATACCAATGACAAATGACACTTATATAAAGAAAAATATTAAGTTAATTCAAAAACACATATTTTACAATAGTAACCTATTAGGTAAACTAATATTATAAAGAGAACATTAATTCACCATTAGAATGCTACATAATCCAAAAGTAACGTATGCAATATAAAATTATATATTAATAACGAAATTAACGCGAGAGAAACCGCGCGGGGAAAGCTAGTCTATCATTATATTATAAAGAGCAAAAGTTTGTTTGTTTTCGAATAAACTAAAAAACTACTGAACGGATTTTGATAATTCTTTCACCATCATTTTGAATGTTACAATATCCCTGAGTATATTCTATAAAAATCCACCCGTGCAAAGACGGGGCGGGACGCTAGTATTTTATATAGAGCTCCTTAATATACTCGCGACTTCGTAAGGATTTAATTAGCTACTAGCGACCCGCCCCGGCTTCGCACGGGTAATATACTGATACTAATAACTAAATTCTACAGAATGTCTTTAAACCTCTAACAAAACGGGCGAAATTTAGTCAAAACAAACAGAAACAAATTAATATAGGTACCTACTAAATCTCAATGAAATAAGTACCTAGGTGGGTATACTTTTATAGTATGAAATACCTATACTCTTCAGGACTAACAATACAACAAACACTAAATAAATAGGTATTCAAGAATCTATCCATCATAATTACAACGAACACGAAACAATAAATTTGCCCAATAATTCTTAAGGATCGAACGCGCATAATCGCATTCGGCCTAACTCACTCGCTGCGCTGCGAAAACACGCACTGTTATTTTGCGATAACTTCTATGTTATTCATTTAAAGTATATAGTGTAACATAATCTGCATGAAATGCTTAAGAACTCATTTCAAATGATAAGGATAAATACTGAATCCGTCTGATTAGCTTTACAATTACCGCATTAGAAATGTTCATTTTCCTAAAAGATATAATGGATATAGCAAGTTAACCTTGAAATATAGACATATGCTATCGCGGACTTTTTCGTAGATCTAAAAGAGAAGAATATTTCCGCCATACATTGTTTTGTTATATCTCATAGGGTTAAGGCAGCGTTTTCGTTGAAAGCTCTCAAATGGCTTAATTTTTTCCGACACCTCTGACAAATATCAATATATATTAGTCAAATGTACAAAAAACTAAACAATATATATACGTAAACCTTCCGGAAGAATCGTTCTATCGATTGGTAATAACCGCATGAAAATCCATGTAGTAGTTTTTGAGTTTATCGCGAACAGACAGACAGACGCGGCCGGGGACTTTGTTTTATAATATGTAGTGATGTAGTGATAGCGGTGGCCCGCGGCTCCGTGCGGATGTCGGTTACCGCTGCAAAAAGCCTACCCAGGAAAGACACGGTCAGCAAAATGATTCCCAGGTCAATTCACAGACACCGACACAAACATCGACGACGCAGTCATTATTCGCAGGCTGCACAGATTGTCTTTCTGTGGATGTTAAAGTTGTTAATGATGAAAATATTTAAATGTAATTAATAGGAATTTTAGGCATTTTCAAATGTTCAAGAAAATATTAATAGCGTGTAATATTCTAGCTCTGAAAAGAACTGTTGTTTAGCCCTGAAAAGAACTAATGGTTAGCCCTGAAAAGAACTGTTGGTTAGGTTAGGTTAGAAGTGCAGCAGAAATCGTAATATTTTAATTTCGCCATAACTTCAAAACCAAATTATTTTTTGTAGATATTTATAAGATCTACAATTAATTACGACATTTTATGGTTTTTTTTCCAAAATAAAATTTAGTCTTTATTTAAAAATTTAGCTTTCGAGTGGTGAAAGAATTTTTGAAATCGGTCCAGTACTTTTTGAGCCTATTCATTACAAACAAACATACAAACAAAGTTTTCCTCTATGTAATATTAGTATAACAATGAAAGTTCCGCCGAAATCGATACCGTTTTAGAGATTTTGCGGGATATAAGGACAAGCAATCATATAGACAAAATAAAAAATAGTCTATTATTATACTTTAAAATAATAGCAGTATTAGGTACCAGTGAAAATCATTTCAAAGTCCGTCTTTTGTCCGCGACTTAAATCCGGTATGTGTGATACCTCCTATAATTTGTTGACTGCATTTGCATTTGCAACTTCAACGTGAAGTAAGGAAGTTGTTAATAAGAGTTAATAAGTAAAAAATGCATCTGTCTTTGCGCACACACATGTGCACTTGAACTGGCCAAACTGCTCAAGATATGAGCAGTTTGACCAAGTTGCTATTAGCTTGGCTGCCGAGGCCGAAGTCGTTAAGATTATTATTATTGACTTTTGATTTGATTACGTTTACAATGACGTTGATTACTGGTTTTTGTTCTTTTTTTATTTCATTTATAAGGATTTTGCACTTTAAATCACATTACGTCAATTGCCAAACTGCATTACAGTGTGGCACTTGATGCATGAATTTACGAATGAAGCAATTACCTTTGTTACTTAAAGTAGGTAGGTAACTGTTTATTAAATCTTGTTAAAATTCAATACCGCTTTCATATTACCAAAGTTAGAAGTTATTAACGTAAGGAATTTGCTTCATATCCGATAAGATATTAATATCGTGTTCAACCAATAATTAATCAAAGCAAATTATAGCAGCCTATCAGCTGCTTATCCTCGT
The DNA here is from genome assembly GCA_947037095.2 of Nycteola revayana. Lineage (NCBI taxonomy): Eukaryota > Metazoa > Arthropoda > Insecta > Lepidoptera > Nolidae > Nycteola > Nycteola revayana. Next base: position 13,261,631 of record OX344846.2, on the reverse strand, counting down.
TAGCGTAACATGAAGTCATGTTTATAATTATGTGATTATTACACTAAATATTGTATAAGTACCTAGTATTTAGGCACCTTCCTATGATACCCACTTAGACCCGAAGTCCGAGAGGCCCGCGTACTGTAAAGTATAGAGTGAGAGTTGCACAAAATGCGAATGCGAATATCATAAATCACGAATGTGAATATGAATATTCCGATATATCATAGTTACCGATGGTGGTAAGATAATCAATAATATGCTAGTTGCTATGCTATGCTTCACATTAGCATTTTTCTAGTCGACCGACTAACGTATGCGCAGCGCAGACACAGCACGCTGGACAAACGTTACTGAGAAGGCGTCCTAAGTGTCAGAGCCAGAAACTTATAAATATAGGTCAGCGGGACTTTAAACCAGAACATCAACAGATGTTTTAACTAATTTTAGGGATCCGAAAGTTTGTACCGCCGAAATGCTTCGAATTTACGAAGTTGTTTAAGTTTTTTGGCACGCAAATTTCATAAGATTGTAACAAAATTATAGGTACATTGTGACTGGATTTATTACCAACTATATTTTTTGTTTTCTATAAAAAAATGTATTTCTTTTGTAACTTAGTCGTATCCACAATAATATTAGGGGAAGGAGGGCAAGACAGTAAGAAAAATGTAAACTACATATAAGTCCGAATCGAGGACTGCGCCAACAAGCGAAGTGTAAATGCGGTGTGCTGGTTTTTTGGCAGATTGTTACGACAGTTGTCGTTATTTATTTCTAAAAGTATTCGTCATATGGAACCTAAATATAATAATTTCTGTTCTAAAAACTTAAATTGTATAAGCTTAATATGAAAACTTCCGAAAACGCTATCAGCCATTTTGTGACGTCATACTTCTAGTTAAAAACATGAACGCGATCATTTACTATAACACTATCTGAGTCATGACGTGATCGATTTTGAACACAGATAATGTATTATATGTAGATCAACATGGCTGACATCGTTTTCATTTTAAGTGCTTTTTAGATCTCAAATAAATGCCATATTGTTTTCTTCATCTAGTAAAACCATTCTTAACCATATAAAATAATTTCAAAACTGTGTCAACTAGCCTATTGTAAATAGTAAGTCTTATTAGTATTTCGATTTTATCAATAGATTATTTACAAGTACATCATATGATGTACTATATAAGTACTATATAATAAGATATCGATTATGAGTTCATATTTTAACATTTTATTATTAAGTTCAGTTTCATATTGGTGAGAAGGTTTATTTAAGGGCAAAATGGAAAAGGCTATGGATGAAGCAAAAACCACAACCACAACAAATATAGAGCAGCTTCAAAAAATATGTAATTTTGATTGGCACTTTGCATCGTCACATTAAAAAGGCGGACGCGTTGAAACAAATAGGTATTTCAGCCTGCTTTTTTTCTAAAAAACTAAAGTAAATGTTGTGTGATCTGGAGTATAGGATAACCAACAGATATTGGCTTATGAGTTGGCAGGCACTACCCCCAACAGACTAGTTGCATTGCTTATCTTCTCTCGGTTAGACACATGTTTGTACAATCATACTGAAAATGGATGTTTCCTGTGCGTCAGTTGGAAAATGTAAAATTATTTAATACGTTCCATCTTGCCCGTTTAACATTTCCATTTTGCCTTCAAAGTAAGGGCAAGATGGAATTTTCCATAGTTTAGATTTATGTGCCATATAAGCTTATTTACCAAATATTAATTGTAATTAGTTAAAGCGTTTTGAAACAAAAATAAGACAGCTTTCAGGACTTATATAATATAACACTTATATTCAAAAGTTTTTGTTTTATTGTGTCACTAAATTAAGCCTTCCATCTTGCCCTCATTCTCCCTAAATATATGACTTTTACCCATTTCTTACAGTATACCTACTATTGATATTAGGTAAAGTCTTACAGACCAATTTTTGCCACGGCAACCAATCTTTAAGGAGCCATTTGCGCAGGACATATTATAGGGCAGAAGAGTATGAGCCAACAAATCACTTTACTCTCAAAATAGTTTTACCGACACGACCAGCAATCAGGGCAGACCGACAGCTTAACTTGTTCTCTGAGACACGGGTGAACTATCACTCTCGAACTTCGGGCTGGTACTTAGATTTGTCTAAATAAAAAATAAAATAAATATTTAATAACTTTTTTTGTCGTCCCCAACTCTGGGATTGAACCCGGGACTTCTTCTCGGTTAAGTATGGTGGCAGACAGTCCACGGCATAGACCACCATTGATATAAAGAATAACTCTAAAGTCTTGTAAGTTCAGTAAAGCAATGGAATTAACATCCCTTTCTAACAAATTAAATAAATGGCTCCACATTGATATCACAATAGAAAAGTTTCTTTGTTGCTCTTGTTTGTTATCTTTGTACGAATTAACAACGAAAATGTTTGTCATCAAAATACTTATATGTGAGGAAATACTGAGAATAGGCTTAAGTTTCCGAAACGAATTTCATTACATTTGTCCTCAACCATCAGGCTTTCATTCCAACAATGTAGGCTAGTTAAAGGTCGACATATACTTATACAAAGAACCGCGTTGACTGAAACTATTTGTTCATTGCAGTAACTGTTAGATCTGTACAAGGCATTGAAAAAGTCTCAAGAGGCGTAAGTTGGTCCATGAAGTCAAAGTGCACACACTCACAACTAGGTCGACCGGTTATATGCAAACACTCGAGTGCGCTGTGTATTCCTCCTAACTTTTTTCATTTCATTTTAAATGTAGCTGAACCGAGGGCTGTAGAATCTAAAACTTCTATTATAGAAGTCTAAGTGTCTAAGCAAACTTGTTACTTCAGGATTTGGTGACTCGATTTTTTTTTTGTAACCTCTACTTACATTACATTTTGGGTACTGGGATGTAGTTGGAAGTCTTCAGACTTCTTAGACTTTTTTTGGACGGACCTTTATGTAATCATCCACGAGACTTTTGCTACTTCACCAGGCATAGACATTAGGACGCTGTTCTTAGTAGGTATTAACGTATTTAATTGAGTGTTATAAAAAAGTAAATATTAAACAATACTGCTTTACTAGTCATTCTTTGTAGATGAAGACCAATATATATTTTGTTACAAAATTAATTGAATTCAGCATAGAGATAGATTATACTGATACAAAGTAAGATCAGGCAGTAAAATGTTTTTCTAAATCTAAATAAAGAAATTTCACAAGAGATTTGTTTAAATTTTAACGACCGTTTGGAGTTCCACCGTGGCCGAAAGGTTAAGGCATTAGAGGCTATACCTAAAATGCAGGTTCGAGTACTGCCGGTGGTCTAAATTTATTAATCTCAATTTAAAAATTTAGTGATTGGTTAACTTTTCCGTAAAGTATTCAATTTTTTTTAAATATACATAATAAAAAGTTATTAAGTACCTACTTTTAAACTATGATATATTCTCGCCTACATAGAATTTTAAAGTATTGGTGAGCTTTTATTAGCAATTAAATACCATTTGGTGATAAAATATTTGATTGTTTTATCAGCAAATGATATTTGATTTTCTCTCTCCGTACTATAAAATCAAGTCTTAATTGGAACGCCATGTAATAAAGTTATTTAATCTCATCTTAGGTACACGATGAGTTCCTAAAAAAACCAGTGAAAGTTTCAAACAGTTTCGCATTACAGTCCTTTTTATTTCAGTGAGTCCATTGTTAAAAAGCCATTTTAATCTCCACAGCGATCCAGCCAACTAGTTAGCCGAAGCCTGTAGATATTGTAATTAGACAAATCAGAGGACTGTGTAACTTAAATATCATCAGTGTTCCGACCTGTTCCGCTTTGTTGTGGCATTTCAAAGTTCATGCAGTAAACGGTAGTGGTTTTTCTATTAGCTAAAAATTAATTGAAGAATGATGTTAAGAACACAAATATGATGTTGACTACAGGTATTTGGCTCATTTTAAATGATCACTTTCACGCCGGACAGGAAATCTTTCTGTTAATTCTAAGATTTCTTTCCGGGTCTGGTTGGTTGATGGACTACCATCCGTGCCTCGGAAAGGACGTTAAGCCGTCGCGTTGGTCCCAAATGTTAAAACATCATCTATAAGAATCGTATATCAAGGAACGGGCAGCTTTGTTTCCTTTTGTGGTACAACACAATACTGCGGTCACAAACCTGCCTGCAAAGCGCGGTGATTATGGCAAATACCCTCCCTCGGGAGGAGGCTCATGTTCAGCAGTGGACGTTATACGGGCCGATGTTAAGAAAATCTATCTCGATCCCTCTTAATTGAGCTGCATCATCCCAGAATAGGTAACATCTAAGTAGTCTATACATCTGGGACTAGAGGTACGATTAGCTTTTCAAAGTATGTACCTATTCAAATATGCGGTAACCTTTCGTATTTTTGTTGCATACGATATTTAGTAGTATATAGAAGGTTTTTTAAAGTTCGAAGATAAATTTTTGTATCTTTGAAGACATAAATATACAATTTTAATGATTACTAATGACAATGTTTAACGTAATTAGACTAAATCACTGATAGTTAAACACCGAGGCATGAAAATTCAGCGTAAGACACTTTTTTTTAATAAGCGCTGAGGTGTGGTTTCATTTTTATAAATTATTTTTAGCTCATTTTCCCTTTATATATTTTTAAGATGGATGTCAGGAAAAAATACTGCAGGTACTCTTAGTTTGTTTGAAAATAATCACAATATGTCATGAATTGTATATGTTGTACAGCACCTAACTAGATTACTCGACGTAACATCACAATAGTTTCAATATTGTGATGTTACGTCGAGTAATCCAGCCATGTTGATATTCTATCTAGCAATGTGTCACGTGAATTCGGATTCTATTCGCGACGTAGCCGTACGATTTCACTCACTGTGATTTCACTACTATTTTATTCACAGAGTTTTTTTTTTATCAGAGCACAATGAATTTGCCGTGTGTGTAAAATTTGAATTAAAAAAACAACTAATAACCATTTTTTTTTGTTTTGGAAGTTGGAAGATGATCCCTAATTTGTATGTTTACTGTAGACGACTAAATTAATAAAATACAATTTAAATAAAAACACATATTTTAGTAAGTTTTACTTATTAAAGGGTTGATAGTACTAAACAGTATCAATGAGCCAATTTAAAAAATCTTGCGGGATATTTCCGAATTCATGATTTTTTTTTACCGCCTATTGAATTTCAAAATTGATATTGATAAATTTCGACGACCGGTTGGGATTCTCCGTGGCCGAATGGTCAAGGCATTTGAGGATAAAACTAAGTTGCAGGTTCGTATCCTGCCAGTACTCTTAGTACTTAGTTCTTTAATTTTCGGATGGTTTATTCCTAGATTGTTTCGATATTTTATCCCGCAATCCAAAAAAATCCGCCTACGTTCCGCTACGTAATTTTATTACTACAGTTGTCAATCTTAACCATAGAACATATATACGTAGTAAGCCACGAAGCATTTGCTACTTCACCCGGCGTAAAGGCGAGCAGCTGGAGCTCTGATTACCTTAAACCTTAATAAATGGTTTAAAAAACTACAAACTAAGCAACTTGCGCAAGGCGGCGCCCAATATGGGGCTTGTACAGTCAGCATCAAAAGTTGATGACCACATTTAGATTTCCAAAACCGCTGAACACCGTATTATACCTAAATCGCTCAACATGACAAGCGCCAGAAATGAATGATTATCATAAAAGGCCATAAGTAGGTGACCATCACTTTTCAAAAGTCGCTAAACAAAATTATAGTAAAAATAGCATAACATTCTTCATCTCTAAAGTCTCTGAACAACTTTTTGACAAAAACAGCATCGTTTATCTCATAAGTCCCTGAACAAACTGAAAAAAAAATGGGTTTAATATGTGTGTGTATTTTACAAGCTTTTATTTAACTTGCAATGTATGTAGGTATGTAATTTGTTCGGGTGGAATCTTGCAAGCATATGTATATTGCGTGACAATGCAATAATATGGTACCTTGAGCTTATCTGATGATGGAGTCGGAAGATGGACATAGGAACTCACTTCTGTACTGAATAAAATAGTCCAGTTTGGGCTCGTTTGTTTTGTGTTAATGAGTACCTACTTTCCAATGCATATGATGACCGGATGGCATCGACCGTGCGTGACCCGCTGTAAATAGGGTTACAAGCTTAAGTCTAAAAAGTCAAAAATTAAATAAAAATTTAAAAAAATATTTTTTAAAACAGGCTTTTATTAAAAAATAATGTGTACTCATAGTACAATTTCAAATATCAAAATATATAAATTGTAATAGCTTGAGGCACTGAAATATAGTCATGAACGCCTCAAGCTCTCATAATTTATATATATACATATAATAAAACAGTAAAAAACTGTGTCTATACATTGAATATATTAAAAAAAATATAATTGAGGGGGGTTTAGAAAAAGTAATTGAGCACGAATCCAAAAAAAAAAAACTGTCTGTTTGTCTGTTTGTTTGTACACGCTAATCTTCGGAACTACTCGACGGATTTGAATGATTTTTTTGTTGTATAGGTATTAATTCTGGGTAACATATAGGCTATAATTTATCTTGGAAACTTGAACACCTGATGCAGAACCGCAACTGACCAGCCAAACTATAAGAGATACAAAAATGGTACATAGCAAAAATTGTTCCACGTGATGAGCATTTTCTGCTGAGACAATAAATTTGAAGATCTGGAACACCTGATGTGGAACTCCAAGAGTCCAGCTACACTATAACATATATAGGAATGACGTCTTTGCAAGAGTTGTTCAGAATGATGAGCATTCTCTGTTGACGTATTAAAATTGGAGATCTGGAACACTTGCTGTGGAACTCCAAGAGCCCAGCTCCACTATAACATATATAGGAATGACGTCTTAGCAAGTTGTTCAGCATTTTTTTTTTGTTATCCGTTGGAAGTGCATTTACGCATATACATATACACATACACTATAAAACATATAGGAATGACGTCTTAGCAAAAGTTTTTCGGTCTGATGGGCATTTCCTGTTGACTTATAAAAATCGAAGATCAAAAACATCTGATTTGGAAATCAAAGCTATCACTAATTTCACTATATAATTATAAAATAACATAAGCTGGGTGAACGTCCACGCGGTGACAGTTTAGGACTAATTTTCGATGAAAATGAATCAATGAAAACTATACTGGCCAAAACTACCATTTTTTTTTATCGAATAAATATGCCTTCAGACTTATGTGTTTAATTTCGTTTTCCATTTATCTTAGTGACACGCACATCTTAATAAAGCACTTAAGCTCAGTCAACTACATTGTCTTCTAAATTCACGCAGCAAACTTTCACATGATAACAAGGTTAAGATTTACACCACGTGTGTACGACCGATTACGACGTACGCAAGCACCAGTAGTAAAGTCCCTGCTCCTCATTAGACCCCCCTCATCATGTGCAATGGACAATACTCACTAACACAAAACAAACGATCCTGAACTCGACTATCTTAGCGCTTGCATTAAGGGTGTAACAGTGGAAATGTTCCTGCTCCTCATCAGACCCTCGTCATCATGTGCAATGGAAAGTCCTCCTAAATACAAAACAAACGAGCCCAAACTCGACTATCTTAGCACTTGCATTAAGGGCGTACCAGTGGTGATGTTCCTGCTCCTCATCAAACCCCCGTCATCAAGTGCACTGGAAAATACTCACTAACTCAAAACAAACGAGCCCAAACTCGAACATCTTAGCGCTTGCATTAAGGGCGTACCAGTGGTAATGTTCCTGCTCCTCATCAGACCCTCGTCATCATGTGAAATGGAAAGTGCTCATAAACCCAAAACAAACGAGCCCAAACTCGACTATCTTATTCAGTAGGTACAGGAGTTCCTATGGCCACCTTCCGACTCCATCATCAGATCAGCTCCATGGTACTATTGCATTGTCACGCGATATACATATGCTTGCAAAATTTCAGCTCAATCGGTTGAGGGTATGTGCTTCAAAATTTAGTTGCAAGATTCCACCCGAACAAATTACATACAAAGCAAGTTAAATAAAAAAGTTCAGTAACTTTTGTTATTTTATTACTAGCGGCCCGCCCCGGCTTCGCACGGGTGGACTTTTATACCCTACCCCTGCCCTATCCTACCCCTACCCTACCCCTACCCCTACCCTACCCTACCCCTACCCCTACCCTACCCCTACCCCTACCCTACCCCTACCCTACCCCTACCCCTACCCTACCCCTACCCTACCCCTACCCTACCCCTACCCTACCCCTACCCTACCCCTACCCTACCCTACCCCTACCCTACCCCTACCCTACCCTACCCTACCCTACCCTACCCTACCCCTACCCTACCCTACCCCTACCCAAAAGTATCCTATGTCCTTCTCCCAGTTCTTAGCTACCTCCCTACCAATTTTCAGCCAAATCGGTCCAGCTGTTCTCGAGTTATAAGTGTTGTAACAAACACGACTTTCTTTTATATATATAGATGTTAAGTTATTTTTGGACATTGCCGTGATTATACTATATAACTAAAACAAGCATTTTATATTGTTCAGTGACTTTTGTAAAACTGAATGTTATGATATTTTCGGGTATTATAACGATCAGCGATTTTTGACAAAATGGTGTTCAGTGACCTTTGACGAGTAGTGTTCAGTTAATTTTGAACTTTAATGATGTTCATTCTATACTGGCGCCTATTTCGTTCAGCGATTTATGGGTGTAAAGTGTTTTGCGGTTTTGGAAATCTAAATGTGGTCATCAACTTTTGATGCTGACTGTACCTCGGCTCAGAGCGGTCGCTGGCTATGGGTATTTTTTATAGGGGAGTTTTGTGCAATTGTCGCTGTACTTTACAGTTTTTCGTTCACCAAAACCCTATAAAGAACCACAACCGGAATGAAAAATCATATTGTATGCACGTAGTAACTTGTCGCTTTACTGATAACTCAAACTTACGTCATTGGTCAAATTATTAACACAAAAGGAACCGCGCGGGCGTAAACAGCCTTAATCTACCTGCCGTCTAATACTAATATGCTCTAGTAATATTTAATATTCTTAACTGGAGTTTACAGAACTCTTTTTTGGTTGACGGTACTAATTTTTTTTTGGTGGGACCGAACTAAGTGTGTTCGAGGAATAAATCTTTTTTTAATTTACAATATCAAGAAATGCAGCTAATTGTTTACGTAGCTATTTAATTTAATTTGATAATATTATAATTAATTATATGCCGCTCATTAACAATTTACTTTTACAGCAAAGTTATTAAAAGCAATTTAGTGGTCCCGTCCACGAAATTTATTACAAAGGAAAATTAGAAAATTATAGTACGAATTTCCTCAGAGAATCTCGCATACGACTCGACAACTTGGTAATGTTAATACAATAAAAATTAAACCATTCGTGTAATTCCAAAGCCTTTGTGTGTGTCAGGATGGCGTGAGAGATGTCTGAATAGTCACAAAATGTGCACCAAATACAAATAAAATACCTAAACTGTACTAAACTGTACCTATGTGGAAAAAAAACTGAACCTCAAGCAATTACATATCAAATAGATAGTGATATAGACACGCCGTTCTGACGTCAGGTTGGCGCGCATAGTCGTGTATCGCCCCAACGTGTAGGAACTATGTTCTGGAACATATATCAATAAACTGTACCTAAACTGTACCTCAAACTCAATCAAACTGCTAATAAAAATAATTAAATCACACGTGATATCTGTCAAATCAACAACATTTTTTTTATTGCTAATTTAATTTATAAGAATGTATTCTTTTTAAACATTGGTCAAACTCGTATCAAACATCATATTTCTGTGTAATTAGTAAACTCTCCCAAAACTTGAACATAAAACAATAAATAAAACATTTTTTTTTCAACCATGTTAAGTTAGGTATCCATATTAAGTTAGGCAGATTAGATTTATCTTTAAAGTACAATTTAAATTTTAAAAACACTGTCTTCTGATCTTTCATTCGTTTCATTTTATTTAATAACAAAAGAATAACTAGTCGCAGAAACAAAATTAGTAAGTACTTAAACAGTTTATTTTCATTTGCTTCTTATAACGATTCCCGCACGGTATAACCTTAGTATTTATGCAAACTGCGGTAAATATAATCATACTTTCCTCACTATTACTTATTATTTTTTAATGCATAGGTTAAGGCAGAAGTAATGAATAATTATTTATCTCACTATTAATTAAAAATAAGTACTACTTCATAGTTTTCCTTCTAGTTTATATGTGCATTTAATATATTCTAATAACATTATATGTATTACGAGAAAACAAGCGCCTGTTGCAAATTAATCGGCAAACATACATGTCACTCTTTAAATCAAATAAACGAGTGGTACATTTTTTTGTTATTGAGTTGACAGATAACACGTTTGATTAAAACATTTTTATTGACAGTTTTATGAGGTACAGTTTATTGATATATGTTCCAGAACATAGTTCCTACACGTTGGGGTGATACACGACTATGCGCGCCAACCTAACGTCAGAACGGCGTAGCTATATCACTATCTATTTAATATGTAATTGCTTGAGGTACAGTTTTTTTCCAGATAGGCACAGTTTAGTACGGTTTAGGTACAGTTATTTGGTGCACATTTTGTGACTATTCAGACATCTCTCACGCCATCCTGACATACACAAGCCTAATTGTTTTGAACGGCTAATTGGAAATTACTTTTATACTATACATTACTAAGACCTACGTTCATTCAGTGTTTTAGGTGAATTAGTTTTGTTTCTCTCATGAATGTTATGTCCGGTGAAGTAGCAAAAGCCTTCTAGCCAACTACATAAAGTCCGTCCGAAAAAAAATTGTGATTGTGATACTTCTGACGAGTAATATTTTAATAGGCGTAATTTTCAGGTAAGTTAAGACTGTACGTTTTTGTATCTTTGGAATTTGTAAGTTCCTACATGCTTATCGTATTGTTATGGTCAGTACGGGGCAAAATTAAACGAAAAATAATGTGTTGGTGCTCTTAGTCGTTAATAGAGGGCAATTATTAGTTAAACCTTAGAGATCAATTAAGTTACTGGTATGCATACATATATTTATGCATACCAGTAATTTAAAAAGAATTCGTTCGTGATCGGCATACTGACATCAAATGTCAATATAAAAATACTCTATTTATATCAACCTAATGGCACAATAATAAGGTTGAAAATAAACTAAAAAAATTAAGTACGTTCTTCGTTCCTGCCCCCTCTGGAAGCAGGTGGCCCTTTTGGAAAATATCTACCGAATTATCCGGAATACTCTCTACAGTTCTGAACGTGGATCTGGACGACCGAGCATGGCAACAGGCTAGTCTCGGCGTCCGCAAAATTTCTAGTGTCCGTTTACCAGCGTTTAAATCTTCGGCCCACAGTACAGAAGAATTAACTTGGAAAATTATCTCTTGCACACAAGTAAATCGGAAGAACGGTGTTTGGCTGAGGCTATAGACGCTTAGAAAATGATCTGTTCAAACGTAGAGCTGCCCGCTAAGCTGTTCTCCCAGGGACAATGGGACCGGCCGCTCTGTGGCATTGTCCGTGAAAACCTCATAGATACGGCGGGCGACGCTACAGAGCGCGCTCGGCTTTTGGCCGTGGGATAATGGGAGTCGGGCCTTTGGTTGCAGGCATTGCCGTTACCCAATATTGGTACAATGCTAGATGACGGCACGTTCCGCTTGGCTACCTGCCTTCGCTTGGGCGTCACCTGCGTTTCTCCGCATCGCTGTCGCTGCGGGGAAGGCGTCGGCCGCCTCGGACATCACGGCCTGTCGTGCGGTAGGAGCGCCGGTAGAATACCTCGCCACGGCAGCCTAAATGACATCGTCCGTCGTGCTCTTGCCAGCGCCGGCGTCCCGGCCATGTTAGAACCTAATGGCTTGGCGCGCGACGATGGCAGGAGACCCAATGGAATGTCGTTGCTGCCTTGGAAGATGGAAGGTCTTTGGTGTGGGACGCGACTTGCGTGGACACCCTTGCGCCTTCCCATCTTCCTAATACGGAGCGGCTTGCGGGCGCTGCTGCCGCAACAGCGGAAGCCTCCAAGCGGCGCAAGTATACAAACCTTGCAGGTAATTATATATTTGAGCCGTTTGGGGTTGAGACGCTTGGGCCGTGGAGTCCGGGAGCGCAGTCGCTGTACAAAGATATTGCGAGGCATTTAGTAGACGCTTCCCGTGACCGGAAGGCTGGCCTTTATTTAGGACAACGCACCAGCATTGCCATCCAGCGTGGCAATGCTGCCAGTCTTCTGGGGACGTTCCCCGCAGCGGACTCGCATGTGGAGGAATTCTTTGACGCCTAAGCCCTTAGGTAGAGTAGTAGTAGTCGTTTTTGTAGGTATAGATAATTTTTTATCCCATAGTTTTTATTTTCTTAGTTATTAGTGTTTATTTTAATTTAAGATTTTAAAATTAAGCTTTTTTGTTTGATTACATATAAAAAAACAAAAAAAAAATGAATTGTAAAGATAATATTGTAAGAAGATACTGTTGTTATAAAAGTAAACTAAGAGGAAATAGAAAGCAAAATAGAACTAATAATTTTAGCGATAAGCCTCTTCTACTACATTGCGAAGGTTAAAGATTATTATTGTAAAGTGAAGATGGATTAACCCTAGTCTAATTTACGCAAATTTATTACAACATTAACGGTTCATCGCTTTCTATATAAACAATATAAACGAGGGAGACAGTCAATTCAAAGAAGATTAATTGAAATGTTTGTTCTGAGATTGTTTCGGGATCTCTTTTACTATTCCTATAAACGAAATAAACGAAATAAACGATTTTTATTCAGCACTTAGGTATTTACATACACTTGTACTTGTCAAGAAAATTTACAATGCATATAAAATTAATTATAAATAGGTAACATTTACTATTAAATTATGTTTAATTTACTTCAGGTGTGCTAGAAGTCTGTGAGTATTGTGTTAGTAAACAAGCTCTTAATATTAACGTTAATATCTATTTACTATATTTATTTAATTCAAACATTTTAGGAATAAAAAAAAAAAAAAAAAAAAATATATATATATATATATATTGTCCGCTTTACGGCAAATGTTGATCAGGCCGAAATATGCATTAAATGTTGATCCACCTTTCGAGGCTTGTACCTTCGATAATTTTGATAATATCGTGCCATACTTCGAATATAAGAATTCCCCTCATTGCGACCCAGAGCCTAACTACGCCGCAAACACTCTAGCTCGTCACCAACTCACACGGCAATTGTTGATTTTATAACCGCCATTTATTTTACACTTTGTGTGACTTTGTTGATCAATATAAACGTTGGGAGATCAACAAATGCGCCGCGGAAATGGACACCGATGCTGCGGAGCGGCAACATCGCAAGCGAAAGAAAAGATAGACGCTAGATGAGATAAAAAAATACATTTTGTTGCTTTACTTTTTAGTGTTTATGATTCGGGATTTACTACGGCGTAGTAGTAGGAAATGGTATTAGGTTTTATAACAAACTCCTTAGTCGTGTTACTGATTTGCCTGATACAACTTTTAAAACATATATTAAACGTGTCCTTGTATCTAAAGGTTACTATAGCGTTAAGGACTATATTGAGGATAAAGATGTTAGATCTCATGAACCATCTTGCGTAACACTTCCTAGAGACCCTGCATCTAAGTAAAATAGTAGGCATAATAGTGTGATGTTCTGTGAACTATCTGTAATCGGCCTAATGAGTGACATTAATAGACCGCGAGTTCTGTCTCAAATTTGCTTCTTTTATTAGTATAAAAACATTAATAGATAATCAAATATTATAAAGCCAACCGTTTGGGAAAATAATGTGTATGCCAAATAAATAATAAAAGTAACTGGACCAAAACCTACGCTCTGCCCATTTGAGTATGTTGCGCCGGACCGTCTCATGTGGGTCGTGTTAAAACCGGCATTAAAATAACCCACTGAGTTTGTTTCGCCGGATCTTCTCAGTTGGGACTTATTGGATCCGGTGGTAGCATTAAAGCGCGTCCGTCGTTATATACTCATGGTCCGCCCAAATAATGACAATTGTTCTTAATATAATTTAATATAGACAGAACAAGCTATTGGACACAATATAGTAAAATAATAAAGTTAAGACTAAAATGATTAAAAACAATAACTAAAATACCTGCTTAATATGCTCATTTATAAATGTTAAAATTATACATAGATTAATAATAAATTATTGTTGTGACTATTTGCAAGTGCCTGTAATAGGTTTACGTAAATAAAAATGATTTTTATTTTATTTTCCCCCCAGAGGTCAATTGTAGGGGGAAGAGGGCTACAACAGGGTTCGCCCTGGTACCCTGAGGCGTAACATTAGTGATATTATGACATGTTTATACACCCTCATACCATTCAGCTTTCGGCACGTGCTCACCTTGGCATTGCGTCATCCATCTAATCAAATATAATTTACATTCAGTCATAACAAATGGAACGAACTTATTTTATTAAATCTGATAGAGTTGCATATGGATATTATCTAGGACGAAATTACTGGTCAAGACTAATCAAACGAGTCCAAACTCGATGGGGTTGTGTCGTTTTATTACGGACTTCCTATGGCCACCTTCCAGCTCCATCATCAGACCCTGGATACCATTTAGGACCAAAGTACTCGTCAAGACTAATCAAACGAGTCTAAACTCAATGGGGTTGTGTCGTTTTATTATGGACTTCCTATGGCCACCTTGAAGCTGCATCATCAGACCCTGGATACCATTTAGGACCAAAGTGCTCGACAAGACTAATCAAACGAGCCCAAACTCGATGGGATTGTGTCGTTTTATTACGGACTTTCTATGGCCACCTTCCAGCTCCATCATCAGACCCTGGATACCATTTAGGGCCAAAGAACTCGTCAAGACTAATCAAACGAGCCCAAACTCGATGGGATTGTGTCGTTTTATTACGGACTTCTTATGGCCACCTTCCAGCTCCATCATCAGACCCTGGATACCATCTACAAAAAAAAGTACTCATCGAGACGAATCATACGAGCCCAAACTCGATAGGGTTATGTCGTATTATAACGGAGTTCGTATGGCCACCTTCCAGCTCCATCATTAGATCAGCTCCATGTCATCATAATATTGCATTGTCACGCGATTTACATATTATGCGTGTAAAATTTTTACTCAATCGGAAACCGGAAAGTGTGTCAAATTTAACTTGCAAGATTTGATTACAGGTCGAATCTTATGGAGAACCAAGCTCCTAAGTCCTATTCTACATGCCCTAACTTAACACTGTCTTGCTTAACTTAACACCGGTGGCTCAGTGGTTACGGAAGTTGCTTCTGAGACCTGGTGTTCTGGGTTCGATTCCCACCCGGGGCAATTATTTGTGTGAACCACAAATAGTTGTTCTGAGTCTGGGTGTTCTTTGTGTCCGTGAAATGAATGTTTGTAAAGTCCCCCGCGACACAGGGATTTATTTCCCTAGTGCGGGAGTTGTCTTTTTTTAAAAGATAAAGATAAAGATAGCGTATACATTGCGAAGCGAAGTGGCAACAGCGCATAACAAAACCAACCAATCATGGCAAAGGTTACCTCTGATTGGTCCATTTGAATCAGATCAACAATAGATGGAGCGGATTTGTATAAATAAAGCAAAGAATAGTTCTTATTTGTGTCGCTAGAGGGTCAGCAATTGTTGATCAAATTGGAGCCACATTTGTATGCAGAATCATACATTAGATCAACAAAAGCTGTTTTGATCAACAATTAACTGATGCTACAACCCGTCTGATCAACATTTGCCGAATGGGTATATCTATATATATATATATATAAAATATTATAACACATTTTAGAGTGCAATGACCGGTCAAGCAAGAAGTAAAGAGAAATATAGAGGACGTGATCACTGGCACGGACTACAGGCACTGGATCACACGACAGGGGCAAGGGTCAACGCGGTCCTCGGTCTGTCCGCCGAGGATCCTAGCCTAGCTAACCTGCAGGTTTCTCTAGCTACCTAAGTGGACGGCCCGGAGAAGAAACTCAGAAAGAAACTCCGGTTTATTATTTTCCGTCTTCTTTTGTTCTATATCTTTTTTTTTAATGTATAATTATTTTTAATACAGTTTGCACAGTATGTGGGCTGGGGCACGCCCCTTACAGTTATTTCATAGAATAATAAACAAAAAAGATAATTGTTCTACTCAAGCGGATGAAAACTCTTGCACATTAGGAAAATAATAAAATAACGTCAATTGCAACCCAACCACATTTACAGTTAAAATAAACAAACCTAAACAATGTCAACCCAGACACTATCAATGTGACAACAAGACTATTAATTAGTTATAACAAGTAAATACCCTCAACTGCAAGCCGACCAGCCACCGCAAGCAGCACCCGTTCACGAGTATGACGTGTGACACAGCCATCGGCTCCCTCGCCATATCAGAGGGAAGGAGGCGACCCGCCCCACATCGCCGCCGCAAGAAATGACTTTCATTGTGAGCATGACGATCTTACAGTTTTGAGTATCAGAATCTAGTATGTAACATCTGGATTGACCATTGTGTAGAATGTTTCAGTAAAATATAAAAAAAATAATATGCAATGTCAAATACAAAATGAATCATTTCATTAAATCTTATGATAGATATAATCATAAAAAATACGATAGGTACATTAAAATGTCATACAAGCGTTTATTCTTAAAGACTTCAATACATTTTTACGTTTTCCTGGTTAGCCAAGCGACCAAGCGTTATTATCATTTAAATAGTCATTCAGAGCGTAATAAGCTTTTCTCATTAAAATTTTCTTAATTTCCAATTTAAATTTAACAAATGAAAGGTCTTGTAAGTTTTTCGGTATTTTATTGTAAATGCGAATAGCCAGACCCACAAAAGAAGAATGCACTCTTTGTAAACGATGATATTCGGCACATAATTTATGATTATTTCTAGTGTTTAAATTATGCACGTCGCTTCTTTTTTTAAATGAGTTTATGTTTTGTCTAACATAAAGAATACAAGAGTATATGTATTGGGCAGCGACTATTAATATATCTAAATATTTAAACAATTCTCTAAGGGAAAACCTCGCACTTAACTGATAAATTGATCGAATCGCTCATTTTTGTAAAATAAATATAGCTTTTAAAGTCAGCCGCCCTACCCCAGAGCAGGATTCCGTAAGACATGACACTGTGGAAATAGCTGAAGTAAACTAGACGAGCAGTTTCCACATTGGTCAGTTGCCTTACTTTTCTGACAGCGTAGGCAGCGGAGCTTAATTTACCAGTTAAGCTCGATATATGGGAGCCCCATTGTAATTTCTCGTCTAGCGTTATACCCAGAAAGACTGTAGATTTGACGGTCTCTAAAACCTCGTTGTTTATTATTATTTCGGGTCCCTTATTCCTGATATTCGGCGTCGTAAACTTAACACACTTAGTTTTCTTGGTATTAAGGACCAAATTATTTACCGTAAACCATTCGGTTAATCGTGTAAGAGCACTATTTACTTCGTCAAAATCATGTCTATTTCTATCCACTTTGAAGATAAGTGAAGTGTCATCTGCAAAAAGTACAACATCGCACATATTTTCCAAATAATACGGCAAATCATTAATATAAACTAAGAATAAAAAAGGACCTAAAATAGATCCCTGCGGAACGCCTAATTTAACGGATATATCTCGAGATCTTACTCCACCTACATCGACACACTGAACTCTCTGATAAAGATAAGAGGTCAATATATCAAGTGCCACTCCCTCCACACCATAGTGCTGAAGTTTCAGTAAGAGCGTGTCGTGATGGACGCAATCAAATGACTTCGACAGATCGCAGAATATTCCGATAGCGTTCTGCGATCTCTCCCACGCATCAAATATGTATTTGATCAATGCAACCCCAGCGTCGGTAGTTGAATGCCCTTTTGTAAAACCGAACTGGTTGTTGTACAAGATGTTGTTTTTATTGAAATGCCTAAGACATATTAATTTTTAAATACTTTTTAATTTTAATGTGACTTGACATACAGATAGGTGGACTGCGATGATTTTGAATAACATTGGGTTGAGATTCAATGAGCTCCGTAAACAAATCCTGTGTCGCACTACTGTTTTGTGATATTAGCTGTGATTCTAGTGTTTGGATAGTGTTATTAGTCTGTAACAGGCTACATTCTAAATCAGTAATGCGATTCAGGGTCTGTTCATAAGTGTTCATACACACATCATAGGATTGAATCTTTATTTGCAAGTCATCCCGCTCATTAGTTGCTTCCGTGAACTGGCCATATAGTATAGTTAATTGTTTTTTCAATTATGTGTTGTCACTTATTATTTTAAGGGCCTCCTCTTCATTTTTCACATGCATCTTTTTGAGGTCCTCACATTCCTGGGTTGTAACTTTTAATTGTTGAAGAGCCCGGTCAAGTTTTGACTCCAAGTCTTTAGTGATTGCCTTGCGAGTCATGGGCATGCTATGAGCCATTGTCAATTTACTGAAAAAAGTTAGGGAATGTGTGAGAAATTGAAATAGAAAAGTAGAAAAGTAGGATTATAAAGATGGGGAAATATTTAGATTTAAGTTGAAATTAAATAAGATGTAAATTGTAAATGACTTTAAAAGGTTTTGAAGGGAATAAAAAAAACTTATTATAAAAGCAATGGCAGTGAAATAATCTTGAATTTAAACTGTTTTATACGATATAACAGATATTTTTTTATTATTGAAATGTTATGTGGGTAACTGCCTACTCAGTTTTAAAGTTTTATAAAATTACAGTTTCTGGGTCGTAAATCTCAGTAATATCATAGATAGTATTCCTAGGTATTGGTGTGAGAAGGTTTAATAAGTAATTATTTTATACTCCCCTGGGTTATTTGGTCGAACTAATCCAGGCGGTCATCCGATACAATATGCTAATTAATTTATCTTCAAATCCAGTTCGTAACTTGCTTATAAATATTTATATTCACTTATAACACTTGGTAGTACACAATACTCGTCTAATTAACACTTAAAATTACATAAAAACAATTAATTTAATTTCATATAATCATTTAATATAATTCAAATAATAATTTTAATTTCATATAATCATTTAAGATAATATCAATTAATGTAATTATTATCTATTATAATTCTATATTTTTAGTTCTTAATGATCTACGGAACTGAATTATTCTAATATTTAGGGGTTGGTTCATTGAAAGATAAGATGTGTTTTTGTTGGTCGGACATATTTTACTAGCTTCTTGCGCGCGGTTCACCCGCGCAGCTCCCGTGCCCGTGGGAACTTCGTAATAAAATATGCCTCGATAAATGGACTCTCCAACACTGAAAGATTTTTTGAAATCGGACCAGTAGTTCCTGAGATTTGCGCGTTTAAACAAAAAAACTGCAGCTTTATAATATTAGTATAGATTAGTTAGCTATCTATAAGGCTTTTGCTTATTCATCGGAAGAGGACGGCTAAAGTATCACATGCCTTAATTATTGACTATAGATGCAAATCTACTTTATGAAATCTACTTCGCAGCATACTTTAAACTACTATAGTAAAAAAGCATATTACCGATGAACTGGATTAGAATGTTATTACAAAGCAACATAAATATCCTGAGAAAACGCTTAGAACTGTATAAAGATCCAGGGCCGTCGCGTCGCGTAAACATGATTTATCTGAGTAGGTATCTTTTTTTAATTTTTCAACTTTTTGGTAACTTTGCTATCAATCACTTAACTGTTTTAGTCACATTTTTTTCGTCACAAGACTAATAAGTACCCATTTACTCCCGTGTGCGGTTTAACCCGCTCAGCTCACGACCTCGTGCGAACTTCATATTTGTATATAGTATTTGTTACTCCTGGATAACACAGCTTACTAACTGTGAAAGATATTTTCTAATCAGTCCAGTAGTGTCGAAGCCTATATGGCAAACAACTAATAAGCTATCAAATCTTTCCTCTTTATAATATTACTATAGATTTATTTTGTCCCTTGTAGTCTGGGGTTAAGAATAAGACTACGGTATCTCCTGCCTGTCGTAAGAGGCGACTAAAAGGAGGCTTTTCTTGTGGTAGAGCCACGCTGTTCGCAGCATGAATGGGCCGGCTCGACCGGGAAATACCACATCTCTCGCAGGAGATCGTCGTTTCAGTAGTAGCGTTTAGCTACTGCTTTTCGTACGGTGAGCGAGATGTCCGGTGGCCCAACACCCCCCCCCTCCCCTTATCTAATCATGGCAGCGGAATTAAAAGATCTTGTACCCCAGGAGGGTACCAGTTCGCTCCGTGCTGGAGAATCCCTCCCTGAGCACCCTCGCTCAGGCTGCCCTGCGTATTCTGGGGAGGGCAAAATCCCGCTCGCAATTTCTGCTCGAGGCAAGAGCAACAAAACCGTGGCGCCGTCCCCTGAACTTCATGTACACTTCTGCAACATCAGGGGATTACACTCCAACCTTAACTCTGTCCACCACCATCTTGAGACTGAGAAGCCAGCCTTGTTCTTTTTAACGGAAACTCAGATCTCGTCTCCTGCTGATACGTCATACCTAAATTATCCAGGCTATAAAATTGAGCACAGGTTTGTGTCTCGAGCTGGAGTATGCGTATACGTGAGAGACGATATCTGTATCCGCCGCCTAAGCAATCTTGAAGGTAGGGACCTCTCCATCATCTGGCTGCGCGTAGATTGCGATGACCACCCGCGCATATACGCTTGCCTTTATAGGTCCCACAGTGGTGACGCAGAAACAGACCGACTCCTCGAGCACATCGAAATGGCCATTGATTCCGTGCTAGAACAGATCCCGTCCGCCGCGATTGTGGTACTCGGCGACTTCAATGCCCATCACATTGAATGGCTTGGGTCACAGAAAACGGACCATGCGGGTAAATCTGTTCATGCCCTTGCCATGGCTTATGGTTTGACACAGATGGTTTCCTCATTTACACGAGTTCCAGATGTGGAAAACCATACGCCTTCACTGTTGGATCTTCTGCTGACCTCTCATCCGGAAGGGCTTCAGGTAACCGTCGATGCTCAGCTAGGCACGTCGGACCACTGCTTGATTCGGAGTGTGGTGCCACTCATGCGTCGACCGCGGTCTCGCATTGCGGGCTGCCGCCGTGTTTGGCACTTCAGGTCAGCGGACTGGGATGGGATGCGGACCTTCTTTTCATCCTACCCATGGAAACAAATTTGCTTCTCGCTAGAGGATCCCAGTGCAACTGCCGACTCCGTCGCTGATGTGGTGCTGCAGGGCATGGAACTCTTTATTCCTAGCTCTTCAGTGCCCGTTGGTGGCGGGTCCCAGCCCTGGTTTGTTTCTTCTTGCAAACTGGCATCTAGCCAAAAGCAAGAAAAATTTCAAGCCTGGGTCGATGCGGTAGCAACTGGGAATCCGAAAGCTGACCAGATAAAAAAGGAGTATAATTTTTCTTCCAGATCCCTCAAAAGAGTCCTAGCCATGGCAAAGGCAAAGCACATCGGCAGAATTGGCGAGAGATTGGCTCGTCTTCCTTCAGGCACACGTGCTTTTTGGTCTCTCGCTAAGGCTGTCGAAGGGAATTTCTGTCGGCCATCTTTTCCACCTCTGCGCAGGGAAGGTGATACGTTGGCTCACGATGCAAAAGAGAAAGCCGATCTTCTGGGCTCTCTTTTTGCATCCAATTCCACTTTGGATGACGGGGAGAAACCACCGCCAACCATTCCACGGTGTGACAGTACTCTAGTAGACATTCGGTTTACTCAAAAATCCGTCCGAAAAGTACTTTTCTCTCTGAACATCCACAAGTCCAGTGGGCCAGATGCTATCCCTCCTATTGTGCTGAAAACATGTGCTCCAGAGTTGGCTCCTGTGTTAACGCGCCTTTTCCGACTTTCCTACAATACAGGAGTAGTCCCGCAAGCGTGGAAAATGGCTTTAGTGCACCCCATCCCTAAAAAAGGCGATCGCTCTGATCCGGGTAACTACCGGCCAATTGCCATCACCTCCTTGTTCTCAAAAATAATGGAAACCATTATTAATCGCCAACTTCTACGGTATCTAGAGGAACACCAGCTAATTAGTGACCGCCAATATGGATTCCGTCAGGGTCGGTCAGCTGGTGATCTTCTAGCCTACCTGACCCATCGTTGGGCGTTGGCGATTGAGAGTAAGGGGGAGGCCATGGCTGTGAGTCTGGACATTGCGAAAGCCTTCGATCGGGTGTGGCACAAGGCGCTTCTTTCCAAGCTTCCTTCTTACGGGCTGCCCGAGAAACTTTGCAGATGGATTGCCAGCTTCCTCATGGAGCGCAGCATCAAGGTCGTTGTCGACGGTTCATGCTCCGACTCTATGCCCGTGAATGCTGGCGTCCCACAAGGCTGTGTGCTTTCGCCAACCCTGTTTCTTCTGCACATCAATGACATGTTACAATCAGATAACATTCATTGCTATGCAGATGACAGTACGGTAGATGCCTCCTACTTTGGCCGCTCCAACATTTCTCGGGCACACGTCCTTGAGGGTCGGAACAAACTTGTGTCTGAAATTGAGACTACCCTAGACCAAGTCTCAAATTGGGGCCATCGTAACTTGGTCAAGTTCAATCCCCAAAAGACACAGGTTTGCGCGTTTACTGCGAAAAAGGCTCCCATTGTCATACCTCCTCACTTTCAAAGCACTCCCCTTAATATCAGCCAGAGTATTGGGATTCTCGGCGTCGACGTCGAGAGTGACGTCAAATTTCGCGGTCATCTGGAAGACAAGGCTAAATTAGCCTCCAAAAAGCTGGGTGTCCTCGGCAAAGCCAGACAGTATTTCACGTCGGCGCATCGCCTTCAATTGTATAAAGCGCAAATACGGCCGCATATGGAATACTGCTGCCATCTCTGGTCCGGGGCACCACAATATCAGCTTCTTCCTTTTGATCGCGTTCAACGTCGCGCAGCTCGAATCATCGCCGGCGACGAGGTTCCCACTAATCGGCTTGATCCTCTTACCTTGCGGAGAGACGTAGCGTCTCTTTGTATTCTCTACCGCATTTATCACGGGGAGTGCTCTGAGGAATTGTTCGAACTCATACCTGCCGCTGCTTTCCGCCTTAGATCCACTCGCCAGAACTTCCACCAACATCACCTGGATGAATGGTTGTCCTCCACCGTGCGTTTCTCGAGAAACTTTTTACCGCGCACGACCTCTATGTGGAATCAATTAAAAGCGGAGGTATTTCCGATCCGGTATGACATGGCAACCTTCAAGAAGCGAGCCTATTCCTTTCTTAAAGGCCGGCAACGCACTTGCGACTCCTCCGGTGTTGCGAGTGTACATGGGCGGCGGTGATCACTTACCATCAGGTGACCCACTTGCTCGTTTGCCTCCCTCTTCTATAAAAAAAAAAAAAAAAAAAAAAAGATTATATAAAGGAGAATTTGAGTAGGTAACAGTCCGATATAGTTGGACTGTTACCTACTCAAATTCTCCTCCGCCTCCTCCTCCATCCGCAAAGTAAATCTATCTCTTTTTAAAAGTGTATTTGTAAATTCTCATTTCAAAATTTCTTTTAATCATGTCAAACAATTTTGGATTAAAAATAGATCATTATCTTTTTTTGTTGATAATATAGATACAGAGATGGAACGCAGATCATCATTAATATGTCAGTTAGGGCTAACATGCTGGCAGGTAATGATTGTCTCGATATACAAATTGTGTCAAAATTACTCGGTTTGAAACTTAATGGACACATTACACGGGAGCTCTGTGGATTTGATTTAATCAAAATGCCTTCTATGTTCTGCAAATCCAATATTATGCATTTAGAGCTGTTTATCATGTTACGACTGCCACGCTGTTGCAATACGGTTTAAACGCCTTTGTACAAAAAAGGTACTACGCCTTTACTGAAAACGCAATAATAAAGCATTGCTGCTTTCTATGTCTGGCCCAGCTGAAAATAATTGATAGCCCAATTGTATGGGAAATGGTACAAAAGACCTAGGTTGTTGTTTTTACTCTCTAGATACTAACATAGATTTGGGAGTAATGCCTATTACTAACTATAGCTATACTAAAGTTATAGATAGGATATTAGGTACAGAATTTTTGTTTGTTTATATATACCATTGTATATAAACAATAAAAAGGCTGTACCCTTTGTTGAACTGAAATAGGTAAAGGATTAATAATAAGTTTAAAGTAAAACGTATAAAAATGTTACTTAAATAAGTTATTGTTTGCTTAATTTACTAAAAATTGGGAGATTTATGGCTGAAAATATACATGAAATGGTCCATCTGTATCTGATATAGTTAATTGTTGTCGACAATATGACTTAAAAATAAATGTTGCATTGGCAAAACCAGTGAAATTAAAGCAGCGTCTAGTAAACTGTAGTGGTTTCGCTTTGACTCCAAATGCCCCGGTTGCATAACGTTGATTGCTGACGTAGTAAAAGCCCCTTGAGTAGGTATCTACAAAGAGGATTGAATACTTTTGACATACCAACTGAAATCTGAACCCGAATTGTTTTCTGTTCTATATACTGAATTGTTTTATTTTCTATTTTCGTGATTGATTGTTTTATGTTCGTGACATAATGGATTCTAGTTGGAAGTAAATTTAAATTTCAAAGTAATCAGCTTTCTCATAAATACAGTATTATTTATTTTTATTTATTTAGGGACAAAAAACAGTTAAATGTTACAAATAATAGTAAAATATACTTAATCTATATTAACAAACATTTAACCAATACCATTACCCACAGGTAATGGTATCGGTTAGTACGTTGGGCGAGAGCTTGTCTATATGCCGTTGTCAACTCTGCAACACGCAGTGTTGCCAGCAACATGTTGACTACTCTGCAACGCTTTGATTCAACTCTGTTGCTAAACAAATGTTTACCATGAATACGAGACTTTACACATATCAGTGTGGAATAACCGAGGCGCGCGCGCCCCCCGCATACCACAGTTCTGGGCACTTTATAACATAGTTTATTATAGCTAATCATGTGTAGTGTAACTGATTTTTGTAAATGTTAATTTTATAGTGAATAACTTTGTTGTCAGATGTTACATCACAGGCAGTCTCCATGCATACGTCTAAAAAAAAGTTGTTACCCCATTTTCGTTATACGTAGTAGTTTTAGCATTTTAGTACCACGCAAAATCATATGTTCAAAGGATGTTATACAGTTTGATTCGCTACATACGAATATACATATATATATATAATAAATGTGTATATTTTCGGTTCGTTAAATTCACATAAGAGTGTATTTGAATATTCATGGCGTACTAATGACGTAGCATGGATACTCCTTTGAACTTGAGTGTTCGTATGAACATGACTGTATAGAGTAACAAACAATATAAAAAACACAAAGGGGTTCATCATATCAACGTATAGACGTCCATTGCTGAATATAGGCGTCCCTCATCGATCTTCTGCGACCGTCATTAGGTCGTCGATCCATAATGTGTGGTACATTTTTTTGCCATTTCATCTTGTTAATCCGTTGAACTATGCCTGTAATCTTTGTTCTCCTGCGAATCTCTTCGTATCTGATTCAATGACGCAGGGAGATGCCGAGCATAGCTCTTTCTATAGTTCGCTGAGCAACTTTGATATTTGTGAAAAGGCACTCAAAGTTACCTTATCAAACTTTGTTTTTGCTACAATATTGAGCATTAGCTAATAAAGTTAATCTAATGTATAGAACATAAGATTAATCGGTGATTTCAAGCCCTAATTATATGGACCAGAGAGGTTCTTATAAATACAATTTTATTTTCAAATTGTAATGTTTTCGTAAAATATTTCGGAATAGACCCTTTTAATTTTACTAAATTTTAATTTTATAAAAGCAATATCAGGTTCAAAGATTTATTTTATCTTAAAACATTTCCAAAACATCTTATTGCTGCCGCGTTTATACTGGTATCACGTTCAGACCTCAGTCTGTAAGAAAAAAGTATCAGTATCTCTTACTGTGTCTTTAAAAGGAAGATGTTATTTATGTTTTAGTTATTCAATCTAACTTTATGAGAAATTGTTACTTTTTAAGGAAATCTAAAGCTAACTAAAAGCTAAAGGCTAAAGTGATATGTAACCTGTTTGATAAATGTATTGTTTATTTTTTAACTAGCTTCCCGCACGCGGTTTTCCACCCTCGTATCTCCCGTTCCCGTTGGTACTTCATAGTAATTAAATATAGCCTTCCTAGATAAATGGGCTATCAAACACTGAAATAACTGTTTAGCGCATTCAAGCAAGCAAACAAACAAACCCTTCAGCTTTACATGTAAGTATAGATTATCATCACTACATAGTATAAAACAAAGTCGATTGCTGCTGTCTGTGTGTCCCTATGTATGCTTAGATCTTATAACTATGCAACAGATTGATTGATGCGGTTTTTTTAATAGATAGAGTGATTTTTATATGTATGATACATCAGCATTGCACCCGTGCGAAGCCGGGGCGGGTCGCTAGTATAAGATATAACGTTTTCATACGTTATTGTAAAAAGAATATCGAACGAAAACTTCTTACCTAAATAAATACGTATTGTTAAGGGCTTTGTGGTAATGATCTAAAGCATTTGGGATCTTGAATTAAGTTTATTGCCGCAGTACCTAGTTATTTTCAGCTTCAGTACATTCAAAGAATACTTTCTAACTCTTAGTTATTAAGAAGTTGTAGTTTCCATCAACTACCTGAATAACCTTAAGTAACTCAGCATACAATTAAAATAATAAACACAATAATAATTATACGAAGCGTCTAGCTATATCAATATAACACATACTATCAATATTAGGACAATGTAGTTACTATTTACATAAACATAGCCTCAACAGTAGCCTAATTACAATATTAGCATGTACTGTGTGTATTCGAAGATTCTGTGTATTCGATCGTATAATTACTAGCTGACCTGACAAATTTATATTTGTTTATTAATAAAATATAACTCTAGCACTAGGATTTAACGACCGTAGCCCAATGGCTAAGGTGTCGGACTTACGATCATGTGGTCTCCGGTTGTGGGTAACAAGCATTTTAGCATAGCAAGAGAGGTTAACAAGAATACTAGTATTGTGCTAAAAATCTGCTAGTAACCTTAAAAAACTCCCTGTGTCGGACACACAATCATAATTATTATGATTCACGAACGCAAATTATATCCAGACTCAAAATAATTCCGTGGTTCGTTCGGGTGGGTATCGAACTCAGAACACCAAGTCTTAAAAGCAACTAGTATTACCACTGAGCGACTAGTATAGTTTAAATAGTTGCATTTTGGTTTTCATTCGGTCCATGTTTTGAACTTATTAGTGAAAATCAATCTTTAATTTCTATTTAATTTTATGCATTTAATTAATCTCTCTGAGGCGTAGCGGAATAATTCTTGCTTCTAGTCTCGCTTTAAGTCTCGGAGGTCGTGAGTTCCATCTCCACGCCGGACAAGAAAACTCTGTGTAAATTCTAAGACTACCTTTCGGGTCTGGTTGGTTGGGACTACCCTCCGTGCCTCTGGAAAGAAAGTTAAGCAGTTGGTCCCGATTGTTATCACATCATCTATACCAACCCACCTGCCAAGCGTGGTGGTTATGGCAAAACCCTATACGCTATACAGGCGGATGTTATTAAATTTGTAGAGTTTTTCTTCGTGTTTCCTAAATTAGACTAACGAAACGAAAATTAAGGAAAAGAAAATGGGGACGGTCGTGCAGAAAATGTGTCCGTCTGTCGGTGACATGCCCAGAAGGCAGACATTGCGTCGGTGATACCGCAATATAAGGTGTCATTTCATTCGTGAAGAAATATTTTCTTTATGTGTTTAGTAAAGGGCGTAATATTGTGCTACATTTGATTTTCAACCTTATTAGCTATTTTTACTTACGCGGTATTACAGAATCACCGACGATTGCCATTACCTTTCGTTTAATTCTAAAACCTTAGGTACTTGTTTCATCTTGATGGAATATTAGAGTAATTGAATGTTATTCATTACAAAAATATAAAAGGCATCAAAAGACTTAATTAATGGAGACAAATTTAAATAAACTAAATCTAAATTAGGTACGTTAATATTGCAAGAAAGCGAAAAAGGTATGCTACAAAAAAAGTAGGTAAATCTTAGAACAAACGGAAAAATATCTAAGAATTTTGAAATCTAAAAACCTTTAAACACTCTATTTAAAATAACCTACAATTTGAATTTTTTTTTTAATAATGTGCATTATGGGTCAGTTGTAGGTATTTAATGAATGAATTGAGTTTAAGTTTATATACCCCGCCGTATTGCGACGGTTTATTAAATATAAAGTCGGTTGTAAAACATTTATTTACAAGCATGATAGGAGAATTTTTCATAAATTATCTACAACGCACTAATTAACAATTTAATCTTAAATCTAATTTTAAAACTCGTATTCCCCGCACCCTCAACCGCATGATGTTTGAGAGCTCATTGAAAACCGGTCATACTTTATTAAACAGTTCTACATTATAAAATAAACTGTAAGTAAACTGTAAAGCCAATTAAATTATTTCATTACATTTTATTTGAACTAGTTATAACATTTGAAACATATTCTTAATTTAGTATTAGTTTTTCAAAATTTCACCGTTAATTGGCCGGGAATAAAATAAAAATAATAATAAATAAAATAAAATAAATGTTTATTCACGTAAACCTATTACAGTTACTTATTTGTAAATAGTCAAAACATATTTGGCTTATTTTTGATTTAATTAATCAATTTTATTTGTTTATTGCTACGTATAATAATAGTTTGTATAACTTTAGCCTAAAAGCTGTCAGGTATGAAAGTACAATATTATTTTATTATTGTATATCTATGATTAAATCTTAGTTCTGTCCTTTGAGTATGTTATTATTTAGACGGACCAATAGTATCTCGACGAACGCGCTTTAGTGCTACCACCGGATCCAATACGCCCCAACTGAGAAGATCCGGCGAAACAAACTCAGTGGGGTTATTCTACTGCCGGTTTCAGCGCGGCCTAATCGAGACGATCCGGCGAAACATACTCAGATGGGTATGTCCAAGAAGTTTAGGTCCAGTTACTTTTATTATTTAGTTGGCATTCACAATTTACCAATCGGTTGTCTTTATACGAATTTTATTTACATTTTCATAAAAAAAACAATTTAAATAATGTATTTAAAGACAGAACTGAATATATATTTGGTAGTATTATTTTTATTATTACAGATAGTACACAGAATAGCTTTATACAGAATACATTATCTTGGTCTTTCAATGCTTCAACAGCTATAGGGTTACGATCTAGTGCAAGGAGGTATAACTTCCCAAACATCTTTATCATCTACATACTCTTTAATACTATAGTAGCCTCTAGTCATTAGGATTCGTTTGACGTGCGCCTTAAATAATGAATCAGGCATGTCAGTAATATAAGAAGGAAGCTTGTTGTAAAATCGAATGCAATTTCTAACTTTGCTAACCCTAAAGCACGGCATAGCTAGTTTGTTCTTATTTCTAGTATTTATATTGTGAAAGTCACTTTTCTTACTAAAAGTATCTATATTATTTCGAACAAATAAAATATTCTGGTAGATATACTCAGATGGCATAGTTAATATATTTATATCTTTAAATAAGGTTCGCAGAGAATCGCGGCTACCTAGTCCATAAATAATAATAATAAGATTTATTTTCTTACCACAATACAAATTACATTTACATACATAGTATAAAGAAAGCAATACATAACTGCAGCTTTACAATTATTATATTGTGGAAGACTGGTGCCTAAGCTAGACGTAAGGTCTGTATTTCAGGACACCAGGACTCCCTCTCATTCGGATATAGTAACATTTTTATATCGTATGTACTCTCACATTATTAAAAGCGGTAGGTTACTTATAACAGAGCATGTATACAATAAAATTATAAAATTAAATTCAGTTTTAGTATTTAAGTGAATATAAGTTGTGTTTGAGTGTATGTGTGTGAGGGTGTGTATAAGGGTTTGTGTGAGGGTGTGTGTATGTGTGGGAATATGACTGAGATTAGGAAAATTATTGTTCGAATAGTGGGTTGATTTATAAACTGGAGACAATTAGTGAAATTATAAGAGAATAACAATGGTAATTTAATATCTGGAAAATGGTAGGTATAGTGTTTTAACATCTTTACGTTAATTTAAGAGTAAGCAAGTCATATCTAAGAAGCCAAAAGTTTTTCCGTGTCGTCATAGTTTAATTCCTGGAGCCAGTTCCTTACTTTAATTTTGCACTTTTTGCTGGTAAGACTATAAAAAGACAGCTTCCTGTTTATACTATTGTAAAGAAAGCGACCTAGGTAGCAAAAGAAGCGTTTAGAGAAAATAGTAGTGAGCCTATTATGATGACGGTCTACGGGATCAAATCTTCTTTTACCGTGTGATAGTAAGGGATTGAAAGAAATGAGTCCATGCTGTTTTAGAACCGTTTGTAATACAAACAGCTGACGTACAGTTAAAACCTTAGTCTCTTTGTATAAGAGTGCTGTAGGATATTGGAATGGTAGGAAGGAAGACATCTTCAAAATCGCTCTCTGCGTTCTTTCCAGTACTAGGATTGTGTATTTAGGCGCACCAACCCAAGATGTTATGCAGTAAGTTAAAAGAGATTGGGCGAGGGCGAAGTATATTGATTTCCGTAGCTTTTCGTCTGCCACATGCCTCAAAGTCTTAAACACATAAATAAGTTTACGCAGTCTATTGCTAAGGGTGTTGATGTGTTCCTTAAATCTTAAGTTACAATCTATAATAATACCTAAGTACCTTACGCTGCTTTCTTTTTGTAAGTGTGTGCAGATACACGTGTTGTCATTTTGGTTAGAACAGGTGTGGGCTATAATGGAGTGCAATGGTGTTGCTGTAGTTGTACACGCGTAGTTTTTTAGAGAAAAGGCCATGTATTTCGTTTTGTCAGCGTTTAGTGTGAGAACGTTACGGTGCAGCCACTCCGTCACAACGTTAAAGCCCGCCTGAGCATGCGCATATACTTCCTGCCATGTGCTAGCGCTAAACAAAAGGGCAGTGTCATCGGCAAAAGTTATGATTTTACCTTTATGGAGTGTGAGCGAACCCAACTCGTTGATGTAAATCAGAAAGAGGGTCGGCCCAAGTACGCTGCCCTGTGGCACGCCATAAGACACAGTGCGCTCTTCACTAACCACGTCATCGATCTTAACACACTGGATACGCTCACTCAGATAATCCTCAAATAGTTTAAGTTGTACTCCCCTTATTCCCAACTTTTCCATCTTCTGAATTAGGATGGGTACAGAAACCGTGTCAAAAGCTTTGGCGAGGTCTAAAAATATGCCTAGCACCTTTTGCCCACTATCCAAGTTTTTGACTACATAGTTTGTCAGATCATGAACCGCATCAGACGTAGACTTTCCGCCCCGAAAACCATATTGCGAGGGTGATAATATGTTAGATTTTTCTAGATAGCCCACGAGCCTGCTACTCATGATCCGTTCCAGTATTTTGGATAGGGCAGTAAGAACTGCAATAGGTCTATAGTTGTTGACACGGCTTCTGTCCCCACTCTTAAAGATAGGATGTATTATAGATTTTTTAAAGGGTTTCGGAAATTGACCAGTAGTGAGAGCGAGGTTGCAAATGTATGTAAGAGGAGGCACAACTATGTCCATATGTTTTTTCAGGAGGACACTAGATATTCGGTCCCATCCCACAGCACAGTCGCTACGTAGGGACATTATTATCTTAGTCACTTCATTTTCGTCTGTCGGCAGCAGCGCCATGGATTGTGATAGTCCATTGCTGACTGTGTGGGATGGATCTGTTGTTGGCCTACTTACTATTCCCTCCGCAAGATTTTTTCCGGCTTCCGCAAAGAATTTGTTGACGAAGTTAGCAGATTGTTGCGGAGTGGCTGTCATATTTAGAAGATATGATGTGTCGTCCCTTTTTTTAGTTCGATTTGTTATAACGTTTATAGCTGTCCAGATTTGTTTGGTATTATTACCAGCATCAATTAATTCCTTTTTTTCAAATTCTATTTTGGTCTTTTTTAGTAGCTTATTACAGAAATTTCTGTATCTATTAAAGGATGTTCTAAGAACTTCATTTTCGGGTGACTTTTTTAATTTTTTGTGTAGATTGTCTCTATGCCGGATACATCGAAGAAGTCCCGGCGTAAGCCAGGGCTTCATGATTTTTTTCCGATTAGGTACTTTTACTCGCTTTGAATTGGATTCAATCACCTGTGTTATAAGGCTGATCATTTTCTCTGCTGCTATGTTAGGGTCTTGGGTGCAGTAAACTTGTTCGAAGTCAAGCTGTTTCAGATCAGCGTCTAGATGATCGTAGTTGATGCGGACAACATATTTTTTTGCATTTGTTTTTGGAATTTTCTTGCCTAGGAACAATAAGACTGTTTCATGGTCAGTTAGTGACGAGTGGGCTACCAAAGTTGACGCCGGTAGGATGGTTGTTAAAATGAAGTGATCAAGGCAGGTTTGCTGTCGCGTGGGCAATGTATGTGCGGGGAGCAGACCGTGTGTAGCTAATAGATTTAGGTAGCTATATTTTGTTGGGTCAAGACATTGGCCATGGATATTTATATTTATATCACCAGTGATAATTATGTTTTTATAGTGTGCAATACTCATTAAGATTGTGTGTAGTGAGTTGAGAAAGTTTGTTATATCTCTGTAACTTGGTGGGCGATATATGGCTAATAGCCAGTAGTAAAATAGCCCTGAATCTTTGGCATTATATTAACGTGTCCTATATAAATGAAAATGTACTGTTACCGAGTAGCTGAATGCCTGGAACAAAAGGTAAACCCTTAAATTAGGAGAACATACCTCTGTAATATCCAATGTCAGTGCAGTCGAATGTGTGAAACATTCGACTTAGTTAGGACGTAGTTCGACTTTTTCTTCACCTATTATGGACATAGTCTGACCATAAATACTGTTACAATTTAAAATAAACAAAATATTACATTTGAATTTGGAATCTGTCGTTTTTATATGATTGTTCATTGGGTATTCTCATTTTCGCGCCACTACATTGTCAAATAATTCGTGATATTAAAATGGAGTGGGGTAATAAAGAGAACCGAATCGCTGTGATTGCATTACACAAAGAAGTTATGGAGCCAAATACAATTTTTAAAACCCTCAATACGCATGGTATTAGTTAAATGTTAAAGATGCAAACAATGAAGTCCTTTAATTTCCTTTTTTGCATTTCAAACGGGAAATTCGTTTTAGTTCTTTGTTTTAATGAAATATTCATTACTGAGGAAGTAAGAAAACCTGCGGTCGGCAACTTTATTAGAACGCCACTTTGAGAGATTACTAGATCATGACACGAAAACTTTTGTCAGCGGTTTTAGTTTTTTAACAGTAGGTGTTTTAACTCATTGTAATTGAGAAGGAAAAATATAACTGGTAATACCTAATGGTTGAAATACTTGTTTTGTAAAGTGCTTCAACAGGAACTTAGCTTTGTTGTTAATAAAAAAAAATATATATAACACATTTAAAAGAAAATGATTATTTTATTGTTTTAATAAAGTAAGGTGGCAATTATTATGATAAATAATATCCGGTAAAAGTCACCACGACCTCGGTTATCTATAGATGTCGATTTTTTAATCAAAAGGGATAAAATAATAGTAGGTATACTAAACAATATAAACTTCATACTTCATACAGGAAATAGAGTTATCTCGTGAGGTTGCAATAAATCACGAATATATGAAAACAATTTAATAGTAGATATTTTAAACTTTGTTAATCTGGTCTTTTAATAATAGATGCTACAAATTTTGAGACGTTATAAATTCAAATAAGAAATTAAGTCGCAACCTTTACTCGTAAGTAATATTCACATAGGTATGCTTACCTACATACTTCCAGAGATGTATAAATTAATTTAAAAATAAAAAATGATAATATTTCGGCAGATATGGAAGTTGCAACTGAGTTTGAGAATTTCTTCACTAACATACCTCTAATAACAACTAAAACTCTAAATTCATCTTCAATATCTGCTGAGGCGCTATTAAACGAAAGTGTTTCTGCATGCGTTACCGATTTTAGTTTTAATTTAATAGACTATAAAGATGTAGTTAATGCTTTCAATACCATAGAGAAGAAAAAAACTAAAGACCTATGGGGTCATTCTGTGAAATTTGTATCTAATATTATTGAAATAATAGCGCCTTACCTAGCATATATATTTAATAGTTGTGTTGATTCTGGTGTATTTCCTGACTTGATGAAGCATAGTAAGGTTATACCATTATTTAAATCCGGTGATAGCACTGATCCCTCGAATTTCCGACCTGTTTCTATATTACCCACTCTGAGTAAAATTTTTGAAAAATTAATTCTTAGCCAGTTGCTTAGACATTTTAATAAATTTAACTTATTACACAAAAAACAGTTTGGGTTTACGAGGGGTTGCTCAACCATAGATGCGGGAACTGAATTGTTAAAAACTATATTCGCGGCCTGGGAAGATTCGCAGGAATCCTTAGGTATTTTCTGTGATCTGTCTAAGGCATTTGATTGCGTTCACCATGACACTCTTGTCAGGAAATAACACCAGTATGGCATTAGGAACCAGGCTCTCAATCTTCTGATTTCTTACATGGGCAACAGAATTCAGAAGGTTGATATAAACGGCAAAATATCACCAGGCTCTGTTGTATCCATGGGCGTCCCGCAAGGCTCAATCCTGGGACCGTTTTTGTTTTTGGTGTATATAAACGACTTACCTTACTATGTAGGAAATAATCATGAGATAGTATTATTTGCTGACGATACATCCTTGACATTTAAAATAAGTAGACAGCTACGCAGCTATGACGAAGTAAACAATGCAATCTCGA
This sequence comes from Nycteola revayana, assembly GCA_947037095.2. Taxonomy (NCBI): domain Eukaryota; kingdom Metazoa; phylum Arthropoda; class Insecta; order Lepidoptera; family Nolidae; genus Nycteola; species Nycteola revayana. Next base: position 13,226,688 of record OX344846.2, on the reverse strand, counting down.
AGGTAGTCCATTGGTTTAATGTTAATAATCTAATTTTAAATGAAAACAAAACCAAAGTCATTAAATTTTCTACACCTAATGTGAAACAAATTGATACGAATGTGCAAATAAATGGTATTCGGTTGGAGACAGTGGAGTCAACTGTCTTTTTGGAATAACTATTGACTCCAAATTGCAATGGGGCCCACATATTGCGAAACTATCAGGAAAACTTAGCTCTGCGGCCTATGCTGTTAAAACTATGAGACGACTCACTGATTTGGATACTGCTAGAATGGTTTACTTTAGTTATTTTCATAGCGTAATGTCTTATGGAATTCTTCTGTGGGGAAACTGTGCGGACATTGACACCATTTTTGTACTACAGAAACGAGCTGTAATGTCTATATATAAACTTGGTCCGCGGGTTTCCCTACGGGAGAAATTCAAAGAGACTAATATTCTTACAGTCGCATCACAATATGTCTATGAAAACCTTTTATATGTTCATAAGAATATAGATAGTTTTAAGAAAAAAAGCGACACTCATAATGTTAATACTAGATCTAAGCATAATCTCGTTTTACATGCTACACGTCTCCACAAAATTAGCAATTCTTTTATGGGGCAATGTATACGCTTCTACAACAAACTTCCTAATAATGTAAGAGATCTTTCAACAAACAAGTTTAAACGTTATGTCAAAGATAAATTATGTAAAAAGGCTTATTATAAAATTTCTGATTATGTTAATGACAAAACTGCTTGGGAGTGAGTTGCTCTGAAACAATACTGCTTTATTAATCATTGTAAAATATAATTTATTTAAAAAAAAGGATTCCTCTGAGTTTCTTGCCAGTTCTTCTCAGAGTTGCCACGTCCAGAACTGGTGGTAGTAAAAGAATGGGACGCATCATAAGAACATGATTTAAAATATTTTAAATGTGTCTATATGAATAAAGAATTTTTGACTTTGACTTTTGACCATGAACAAAGTATCTGAAATACAAAATACAAGATAATTTTAAATTAAGTATTTCAAATACCAGATACAAAATACTGAAATATTAGATACAAAATACGTATCTTCTAAATACTTCTTAAGATGAAAATACTTTTGTAAGAAAACAAGATTTTATTTAAATGATTTTAAGTTTATTTTTGACAACCTCCGCAGCTTAGCGGTATTTGGCTCGCTTTAAATCACGTAGGTCGTGGGTTCGATCCCCATGCCGCCGGACAGAAAATCCTTGTGTAAATTCTAAGATTCTTTCTGGTTCTGGTCGGTTAAGGGACTACCCTCCGTGAGAAAGAAAAAGTCGCCATCTATCAATGTGATGATCGACTGATAAGGACATGTTCAGTTTTACGCATTTATTTAATAAATTTCTACTAACATATTACTAAAAGTATTTTATCAGAAAAAGTATTTATAAAATACTAAGATACCTAACAAAATATATTTAAATACACGATACAAAATACATTTATTTAAAAGTATTTTAGATACAAGATTGAAATACGTATCTTGTATCTGTATTTCAGATACTTGTATCTTAGATAAGTCACATCTCTGCATACTTCATATTATTGTTGACTATATAAATACTAGGTAGCTAAGCAACAGGGACAAGCTCCGAGCATAGCGATAGTATGACTTTAAATTACGAAGGTTGAAGATTCAATTCCCACGCTGAAAACTTTATGTAAAAATCAAAGATTTTCTCTTAGCCTCTTTCATGGGTATTTTATTCCAACTAACAACAATCTCAGATGCGTAGATTAAATAAATAACTTGGCTCTATTAACTTTAAAATCATGATATTGACAACATTGGAGATAACATAACAAATACATTATTTTTATCAGTACTGAACTTACTTGTAAAACGCCAAAGTCACTTGTCTGTATTGGGACACAGGCAATTGACTTTGGAGTTTAAAACTGTATATTTTAATGTTTGTTAACGATTATTGTTCGCATAAATGTATTAATAAACGATGAAGCGATGCAGTACAGCTTATTAAAACGTTTAAAAAAATATAATATTCACTATCCGTCCGCTGAATCAATTATATGTACGGCTAGCCTAGATTGAAATAATAATTAATTGACCATACAACCAGAACACGAAATGACAGTAATATGTGAAAATGGCTAGCCGCTATGCAGTAACGGAATACCTATAGCAAATTAAATAATCATAACAATACAACTACATTATGTGTACGAATATTAATGAGTGTAGGTATATGATTTGAAATTGGCTTTACAAAAAAAGCTTAGAATTTATCATTAGCCACACACACATGAGGTTACAATACACAGAAAATGGTAGGTATACGATAGATATAAATAGAATTTCAATTCCACATACGCCAAGATTTAATATTATTGTGTGCAATCAGGAAATACATTCTTGTACTACATACTCAACAGTCGCATATCGCATTCGTTTGTATGTAGGTTTAGATTACAAGATGGACTGCTGATGGAGTTCCCGGCACCCTATCAAACGGCATCGGACAGGCCTTTAGAATTTAGCGGGTAAGCACGGTAAGTTTCTTCGAGATAGGTAGGAATAGCATACGATTGGTAATGGAAATACCCCGCTGCCGTCGTCACGAAGACGCTACACTGTTCCCCTTACGATGGTGGACGGGATGCGTAAACTACCTTTAAAAAATAAAGTGGTTGGCATACAAAAGGTGACTTCAACAACACATCCGTTTTGATGCATTCACTATAATATCCATTTCGAAGATACCCAGTTCTAGAGTTACGGAGCAACGTGTCCTTGGGGCCTCTGAAGTAGTGAGCACCAGGTGTTTCTTTCGGCTTATTCGACACAGGAGCCTTAAAGTAAGCGAGAACGACGTGCCGCCCCTCCAAACTATAGTTAACAGACTTAATATGCTGATTTTTTTTTTTTGGTCAATCCATAACTGTGTTGTTAATAACCGTGCTAACAGTTCATATTCTATGTTGCCTTATAGCCGCGTCGCAAATACTCTAATCCTTGAACAAATCATTTGTCATCCTATTCGATTAAACGAGCAAAGCGGTTTAGATAAGTTGCGTCTCAAAACTGACAATCGTTTAAGCGACGATATTATTCATGCGGTAGAGTGTGAATAATGAAATAACGGGATGAATCATAAATTATATATAAGTGCGTCTACGTATATATATTCAAGCCTTGCATAACAATAAGAACTTTTGGGGTTAATTGTTACTTACCAAAACAAAAACAAAAAAATTAACTTATGTATAAAGGAAAGAAATTGTACAAAGGTAGTGCTTTTAAAAAAAAACTGTGCTCGCAGACCCGTCATTGGAAATGTGAAAAAGAAAAGACAGATTGTGTGCTTAAAGCAACTTACTTATAGGTACTAATATTTATATGTATACTTAGATACATACATAAACAGATAAATATAAACTATATTATACTTTACTACGTTATTTATGTGTAACTTTGGATGACATTCGTTTTAAGAACTTTTGATTTCGATTTGTAGGGTGTAGGGATTGGGAACAGAAAATAGTTTTATGGAGTGGAATAGAGAGATTGTAGAGGAGATGTGATTTGCAGGAGGAGCCAGGTGGTTCGTTCATTTTTAGCTTACTACTTAGGTGTAACTTTTCTTATATTTAGCCTTACACATGTTATTCTGATAAGTAGGTACAAGTGTATGTAAATACCTAAGTACTGAATAAATTTCATTATTTCATCAACATTATTTCATTATTATATAGCAAACATAAAATGCGCGCATTTCTTCGGAAGCGGATAGGGAGCCACTCGAGATCTTTTCGAAACTTTGAGACATGATAATACCTTTTTAGATTATAAACAAACTGAATGTATACATTTTGCAAACGCTCAAGTTCGTCTAGTAGCTCCTCAGTGGCATCCAAATACCAACTATCGGCCTAGTCAAGAATGGGTTGTAGAAGCGTTTGATAAATATATTTTTTTGTATTTAAGGGCGAAAAATTTAATTTGTTTCTTTTCTTCAATAGAATATATCTGTTTCAGTATTTATTAGTTCTCAAAACGTTATGCTTTAACGTTATATTTAGTTTCACCGTTAAGACTTTGATATTAAGCTTACTTAAATACATAGTGAGTTGATTGTATAGTGTAGGTAGATAGTCCGTAGTCCAAAATGGGAAGTAAACCTAATGGACACTAATTAAGAACCTGGTAAGATATAAATTATCTGTATTAAATGGGAGTAATTTACTTCTATCTTAATTGGACACATCTAAGCATTGCTTTAAAGGACTTAATTGACTTTCGGAGAATATCAATAGAGATTTCTCTTCTTTTACTAGCTAAAATAGCAATGTATATTAAAAATGTATTGTCCAAAGTTATAACGACTATATGTATAAACTTTCATTCTACAGAAATGAGAGTGGGTAGATAACGTGTCTGGATAAAGTGTTGTTCATTTTAATTACACACATTTGAGTTTTGGATGGTTTCTTGGCACGAGTTGGTGGTAAACTCCGTCGTACTATAATATACCTACATCATGATGGTAAAATTTCCTTTGTTAATGAATAAGGTGAGATATAAAAACCGGCCAAGTACGAGTAGGACTCTTAATAATGAGCAAAAATAGGAGGAGCTTTTAAATTAAATATTAAGTGGCAATAAAAAAACCAAACTTGGGAAAATTTAAACCTTCTGCCATCAACTTACTGACTTCATGCTATTACCTTCCTGGATTTTCGTAGTAACTTATTTTTCTGTAACCCGGAATTCAGAATCTAGCTATTTACGATCGAACATACTACCGCTAAGCTAACGAGTCAAATGTTAACAAGTGCCTACAAATAACGCAAACGATGTAGCAAACGTACGTTTCTATTCATATGCCTACCTATTAAACACGGTGCTTAAATTGGCAAAACACTTTGGAAACTGTAGTGAGCGCACCACTTAGCACTAAGTAACTTTCTTATCGAAACCACAAACCTACGGATTTACATACATAAAGATCACTTTCCGGATTGCGACTGTGTCGCTACACAATAATATTAAATCAGAGTTCTAGTCGACAGAGTAGGTATTTTGAAAATGTGATTCAGCTATCTGTTGTTTACCGTGTACAAAGCCACACGGTAAACATCTAATAACATAATAAAGATAGGTATTTTTTGACAATTAGTTTTAATATTGTCTTTTCCAATGTCTGATAAAGATTTTACATTTTATACCCGATTTAAGCTCCAGAAATACGATGGATCCAAACCTTTTAAATTAACTGAATATCGTTGATAAGAAAAAAACTTAAAAGGGAAAAAAGTTGTAGAGATTATTAATAAATCTTGCAAACAAACCGAGTTCGTGTTCGTTCTTGACTTATTTTATTAAACGGTAATTTTGAGACACGGGAAAAGCCTTTAACCCTTTATAAACGAGTTCACACCTCTTTCAGGGTTTTAATTAAATCATAAAACCCTGAAAGAGGTCTTTGTTTATTTGATTTAATAGGTTACCCACGAAATTTAAAATGTCAAACTAATCTGTAATGTTATATCGGTCCCCAAGTTTTACGTTCTGGACCTATATTTTGTATCAATTTTTTTGTCCTTTGAGACCGTAAAAATTGTGGCGCGTTCTGTGTATTTGGTTGCTTTTTGTGTAGTGTATTCGCAATTATAACATCGCAACGTTTGCACGAAAGTAAATTAAAATAACCGATAATACTAGAAATTTGCACACCCAATAGTATCTACCAATATAAAAACAGAATCACTTAACGTAAAATTTTATTATATTCAGTAAAAAAATATATTAAATCTGGATTAAATTAAGTACAAAGCTTTCGCCCTGTTGTCGTCGGAATTTACTTTGAGTTTTCATATCCTTTATTAGACGTTCAAATAAATCAGATACATTTATTTACAGCTTGTATAGATCACAGGAATACCGCAAATAGACTACAAAATATTATGTTTCTTTATGCTAAGTATTTGGCCTTTTTTAGATTACGATTTATTTTAGTTGTTATACCAAAACACATACATTTGATAGTAAAATAAAATAATCATGCCACACATTTTTTTAACCAAAAATGAAGCTATCCACCGAAACTATGAATCGTAATAGTAATTATCCGTTGACAGCTGTAGACTAAATAGGGCTGCTATTAGGACATGACAGAAATTCTGTTTCGGCTGGATGTGGTTATTGCTATAAGATATAATACATTATACTTATACAACTAAAATAACTTATAAACATTCTAAATCTTTTCTACTTGGCAATGTTCCCAGAATATATTTTATATCACATTAGTTTCCCGCGTGCGGTTTCCCCTCGTAACTCCTGTTCCCGTAGGAACACTTCTCGCTAGAACCCTGCTAGGAACCTTCCTCGATAAATGGTCTATCTAGCACTGAAATAATTTTTCGGAGACCAATGTTCCTGGAAATAAATATTATATAACAAACAAATAAACTATTCAGCTTTTTATATTAGTATAGATTATTATAGATACTCATATAAATACAAGTTCATAATTTAACTTAATTAAGATTTATTCAATTTTATCTGAGTTAAAGAACTAATATATTTTTTTAAACGAGGACATACAATCTCCATTTATCAGACATACTTACGTGTTACACACAGTACACAACATAAGTACCTACTTATATGAATTTTAAAAGTTACATCTCATACCAATTCTCAATAAATGCGAGTAGCGTTATACGTGCTCGTTCCTTCCATTTTCTTTATTGATTTCTTTCAAAACGACAAAAGACCTAACTTTTGATTCAATTCACTTCAATATCGGAAGTTCTTTAAGCCAAATTTTTATGTTAGACTAAAGTGTGGCTTTCAATTTTATAAATTGTTTTTTTTCTGTTGAAGGAACAAATTGAATATAATAAATTCAATTGAATGGATGGTCTCATCACAAAATGTATTTTCCTTGTCGTTTCAATGTGCTTAATTTATTTTGTAACTTAATTGAAAGAGCCTAAGATGGACTCAGTAGAAATGGTATTCTTCTGTTACCTTAGGCCTAACCTCTACTTTTACGTATGCCTAAAAATGTATTAACATTTATTTATGCATATTAATTATAAGCACAGGTAGAAGAAGAAACTACCATTACTAAGGAGTGTGACATATATACCTATCGCTGTTTATGCTCTAAAACTACATGAATATTTTTGGGCAGTTTTGATATTTTGATCCATATGCAAGAGAATCGAAAGGGACGTTGTTTCAGCTAATTAGAAAAGCACATCGCCCAATAATACTTCGTAAAATAAAATTATATTGCAATCAAATCAATAAGAAGTGATATTTTCTTTTTTGATTTCGGACGGACATATATAGTTTTTAGCCACCTGGCTTTTGCTACTTCACCGGGCATTAAAACAACCAGTGCTCCAGCCTTAATGAAAGACTTTAAAACTACAAACTAAGCAACCTGCGCAAGAGGGCGACCCCTGTGGGACTTAGACCGCAGGCTCAGGGTGGCTGGCGGGGAGATTCTAGGATTATGACTATTTTTAGGGGAGTTTTGCGCAACTGTCGCGTCGCTGTAATTTCCAGTTCGCGGGCCTCTCGGACTTGGGGTCTATGAGGGCAGGTATATCTATGACGGAAGGTAAGTTACAGTAGTGATCATGTTATTGAAGAAGTTCTTACATATACTTCATGCTAAGTACTGTTAAAGAGATGCCAACATTTTTGGAGGCACTTTATAAATATATAGACATTATAGGCAACGTGGTATTTCCTTACAATTAACTTAAGCAAACCTAAGAGGGCTATAAAAATGTCTAAATTTGTTGCCAAGGACCATTAAGATAACACACGGCTTTATTCAAAGATATATATATATATATAACCACATTTATTTAGATGTATGTGAATCTGATTTGATAACTCATATGGAGTAGGTATTTAATTATTTTTTGCAGGATTCAACGTCTTTATTCTCCTGGGTCTATTGTATGGCTCCAGGCTTAAAGCCTTATCTGGATGTTGATGTTTTTTTACGGGAGATTTAGTGTTGGAAGGATTTATAACATTAAGATGTACTACGGCGATTTTCTTTGCGAATAAAAGCTAGAAGTCAGTTACGGTTGGAATTAAAGTATGTATTAAGGTATGTGTCATAAAATGTTTTACCGGGTGTATAAAAATGTAAGTACCGACTTTCAATTGAAATGTGGAACAAAGGTACAATAGTTTGTTACGTAGATTGTCATACAAGCAAACTCATACGTAAAATCATTTAGGTAAGCATCACGTTACGGCCCACTGAACGGACGATAAACCGCGATCTTGTAAAGCAGTTAGTAAAGATGTATATAAAAGACTGCCGTTACTGAGATTGTGTTGAAATTATTTACACTACTACTATTACTATTTAATACACATACAGTTATTATGACGTCAGCATTCGCAACAAAAAAAAGTCGATTTGGAATAAAATAGTGGTCCAAAGTTTATACGCAAAAATTAAAATTCTTCATTTCTGCTTAATTTTTTGACAGAGATACCTGTGTATGCAACATAAAAAAAACTAAATGAAATCACAGACAGAAGTCGCACGACTGAAAAAAAAAAAATATATATTTGAGTAATAACCTTCTTATATAAATGAATTATTCCGTATTAGATTTAAGCTTAACTTCATAAAATTTGGCATAAAGCCAGGTCTATCATCGCAAGTAAAGGAAAAATTGTCAAAATTATTATTTAGTTTGTAATCGCTTTACGTGCTAGCAATTAATTCTTCGCAGTTTCAAAATGTAATACATTTATAGGTAAATAAATTCAATAAAAATACTATAATTCTCATAAATTTAATAAAATTAAGCAAACTATATGTAGGTATCTGCCGGACCAAATGAAAATTTATTTATCGGTCAAACGAACCCTTAATTTACTTAAATATGAATAAAAAGAGGTTCTAAAGAAAAATATCCGATCAGCATTCTTCCAATTTGTTACAATTTGCAGTTTTTCAAGGAGCTAGGGATGGATACCCACGTCGAAGTAAAGGACGAACAAATTGCATTAAGTATACAGGTTTTGAATACGATGTTTTACAATTACCATTATTAGGGGAATTTCTCAAGATTACAAAATGTTATTCTGAAAACTTTAAATTTAAATTTTCTAGGGTTTTATAAGTAATAATTTGATGATACTCGACGACTAAATATACCTAAGCAATTAAATAAAACCACATTTGTACACTATCTACCTACGTATATAGAGTGCAAATGTGGTTTTATTTAATTGCTTAGGTATATTTAGTTTTTGAGTTATAATGGTATGTTACCTAAATTTCACGGTTCGTGTCGTTTCAGCGACCCAACGGATTTTAAGCGGAGTAAGAAAATGTTTATCTGTTAAGAAGGCATACAAAAAATAAAACCCTTTAATAACTTTAATCTTACCGAAAAGTTTTTTTTTTATATATGGCAATCTGCCGACTTATTCAGCAATTTCTGCCAGTGTCATGTAATGGAAAAGTTTTTAAATTTAACGTGTAAACCAACCGTCGAATTCACATTGGCTTATGTTTGTTCTGCGGTGTGTATACCTACCCTAGGTATTTTACTACAACTTCCAACTGCGTCGTTACTCTGAAGTAATGATGTCGAAAACTCGTTGAGCCTCGTTAACGAGACAACATCAAAAATATTGTTCATTCACTTTCAAGCTTGTCCATTAAACCGATTATAACAACGTTTGGGACAAAGCGCTTTTCATAGTTACACTTTATTAAAATTGAGATTAACTCCAGTAAGTACGAGTTGCATCAAACTGATGCCGTAACGCTTTTGTTAAACGATAAAGTAAAAGTCAAACAAGCTAGTTAGGTAGTTCGGTCCTGCTAATAATTAAAATCAACATAGTTAATCCTCTTCAGTCTTTTGTTACGTACCTGTCGAGTTCGTATTACACAAACTTTTGGTACTTTTATTTTATATTGGATAAGGGAACGACGAAAACCACTCACCATTATCATTTTATATATTATAAAGATTTGGTACACGGACTGTGACCTAGACCCACGATCAGGACCGCTATTCGTCACGTATACCTATATTAAGAAGGGTATGTACGTCATAATCCGCGATTGTACACTTATTATTTTGGTTGTTATAGATGCTGTACGTCATTAACTCTGTACGTCTTAGAAAAAAATGAGAATTTGATGTTAAATTAAAGTTATATTTTATTGACATCATATTTCACGTATGTAGTCTAAACAGAAATGAACACGTGTAATTAAGCACACGAAATGTGTCAATTATAAATCACTCTTAAATTAAATGATTATATTTTATCCAGATAAAATATAATGATTTAATTATAAATTTGTATTAATAATAAATTTGTAAAACTTTTAACAGTTCCAGAACTGTTAAAAGTTTTACAAATTTCATTGACTATCTAACTAAACAAACGGATTATTTATAAATATAATTTCGTTGCTTAGGTACACATTTCGTTGAAGATCGTATTACATGGAAACATAAATAGTTATGGGATTTCAAAATAAAGAGTTTAGAAACAATACATCAAAAAGCAAACAAAAATATTGTTGGAATATAAACCAAACAGTCTAAATGGGTACCATTATTATTGTCTTTGGTATTGTTGTCTTTGTATGATTGTTTTTCTTTTCATAGTTCTTCTTGTCAATGTCTTTCAATGTGCTCTGACAACGTCACAAAACGAACTTCAAGTCGTACGTGGTGCGTGTTCCGACGCAGTATCTCGAGAAGTGCCTCAAAGAAGAGTTTTGGCCGAAGGGTGTTATGTTCCGCCGGTTTCGTGGCCAGCTACGTGACACCAGTCAGCGAAACACGACGCCGACACTTCGTGTACATTAGTATTAAGTTTTTGTTTATTAAAATATGTATTAGTTTATTACTTTTAAGATTATTTTATGTATTTTATTCTATGGGCCTCCGATGCCTGAAATAAAATTATTATTATTATTATTATATTATTATTATATTATTAAATCTCTATTTAATTATACAATCCTTATCTTTATCCGTTTGTTTTGCTCCAAATCCTTCAAATATTTTATTACGTTGTATGTACTGTTGCAATAAACTTCCTAGTAGGTATTTAAACCGATGCGACGCGATGGGAATTATTCGCGCTAACTTGTTATAAGTTACTTTGTTATTTTTGATTTATGATCTTATTTATATATTTATTTAATATGTTGTAGCGATTTTAAAAGCTTAAATAGCTAAATTAAATTAAATCTTAAAAGCTTTCAAAACTCATTAGCTTTTAAATTCATCACGCCATCAACACAAAATTTCGTGAGAGCAATTTAAGCTTAATCCATTTTGCATTGTTCTTTAATCTGTGTAACACCCTAAGACATGATCTTTTAAGCGGCATTTGATATTTTACAAGGATATACTTTATTTTAGGTCAATACAAGCCATCACTAAGTAATAAGGTTGGAGCTTCACTGTTATTGTAGGGTGTGGACTGTATTGTAGGGTTCTTGAAATTAAATTCTTGGTTGTTTCGTAAAGACGTTCATTTATTACTGCTCTTCAAATCAGAATGGATATTACAATAAAATCGACCTATATTTATACCTCCGCGAGACGCCCGCAATCGGTGGTGGTTTGCGTGCGCCCGCGGTTACACGTTAACAAATCATATTTATTTACAATTTATACATTTCTACAAGTCCTAACTTGTCCGTACGTGAGTCGTACTGCACATCTCTCCCCCCAGCGCAGCCCGCGTAGCTTCCTCTTGCACCAGTACGACGAGCTTGCTGACGGGACGCTTGAAGATGCCAGTCTTCGTTCGGACGTCTGCCACTCGGATGCCGCCGTCGGGTCCCACGTAGACACGCTCCACCTTCCCCATCAGCCACACGTTCCGGGGTAGGTTGTGGTCCACCACCACCACGACGTCTCCAACCCGCAGCGGTCGCCTCTCGTCGGTAGGTTGTCCTCGGGGCACGAGTGTAGGTAGGTACTCGCGCACCCACCGTTGCCAGAAGCAGTTGGCCAGCGCCTGGCTGGCTCGCCACGTCCGTCGGTCGTCGAGGTCGCAAGGCCCGATGGTCGGCAGGCCTGTCGACGACCCCAATAGGAAGTGGTTCGGGGTGAGCGCCTCCGGGTCCTGCGGGTCCACGCTGACGTGTATGAGTTGCCGGGCGTTGATAGAGAACTCCGCCTCAGCCAGCAGCGTTCCCAGCACCTCGTCCGTCGGCTCCCGCTCCATCAGGGTGGCCGCCAGCGCCACCTTGACTGAGCGCACCAGGCGCTCCCATGCACCTCCTTGATTTGGCGCTCCCGGCGGGATGTAGCGCCACTCCATGCGGTGCAGTTGTCCCTCCTCGCGTAGCGCTGGCTCCCACTCCGCGTAGGCCGCCCGTAGCTCCGTGTCCGCGCCGTGGAAGTTGGTAGCGTTGTCGGAGTACATCGTCCTCGGCCACCCTCTGCGCGCCGCCATCCGCCGCAGCGCCATCAGCGCCGAGCTCGTGGACAGCGAGGGCACAAGCTCTAAGTGCACCGCGCGTGATGTGAGGCACGTGAATAGCGCGCCCCACCTCTTCTCTCGCCGGCGTCCCACCCGTACTACCACGGGCCCGAAGTAGTCCAGCCCGCAGTTTGTGAACGGGCGCTGGAACGGTTCTAGGCGGGCTCGGGGCAGGTCCCCGGGTGCTGGTGGCTGCGGTCTCCCTCGGCGCACGCGGCACAGGGCGCACTCTCTTTACACAGAGCGCACCGTGGGCCGCAGGCGCAGTATCCAGTAGCGCTGCCTCAGGTCGTTGGTCACGCGCTCCCGCGCGGCGTGTCCGGCAGCGCAGTGTTCCCGCAGCACGATGAGCCGGGTGATGCGGTGTTGTCCGTCCATGATGACGGGTCGCTGGGTCTCAAGGGGCACGGTTGCGGCCCCTATGCGGCCCCTCACCCGTAGTAGACCGCCCTCGATCACCGGGTCGAGCTTGTACAGTCGGCTCGACTTGGTGAGAGGGCGCGTCGCTCGTAGCCTTTGTAGCTCGTCGCCGAAGCTCTCCTGTTGCGCCCGCTGGATGAGGGCGCGCTCGGCCCTCCGGATGTGCTCGTCCTCTAGGCGCGTTGCTCGGCGCCTGCACATATCTACAAATGCTAATACACGTGCTGCGGCCCGCACCAGCGTCTCAAATTTTGAGAAGCGGGAGGGCTCGGGCAGCCAGTCTTCTCTCGGGCCTTCCTCGACGTGGTGAAGGTCCTCCTCTCCCTCTTCGGTGAAAGTTCTCTCGGGAGGCCACTGTTCCTCGGGTCGGTGCAGGAACTCCGGGCCTCTGAACCATCGGTCGCTCGTGGTGATCGGTGTGTAGCTGAACCTTGTCGCGTCGTCCGCCACGTTCTCCGCCGTAGGTATCCAGCGCCACTCCTCGCGGTGAGTGAGCTCAGCGATCTCCCCCAGTCGGTGCACGACGAACGGTGTATAGCGCCGCGCGTCGTGTCGCACCCAATGGATCACTGTGGATGAGTCGGTCCAATAGTTAGTACGCCGCACTTCGACCCGATGCTCCCTCCTCACAGTAGCCGCCAGCCGAGCCCCGATGACCGCCGCCTGCAGCTCCAGTCGTGGTATAGTTTGCACTCGCCGCGGCGCCACCTTAGACTTCGCTGCCACTAAACTCACGTGTAAAGCTCCGTCGGGTCGTAGTATGCGCCAGTACGCCACCGCTGCGTAAGCTTGTTCACTCGCGTCGCATAGTACGTGCAGCTCTATTTCGTAATACCCCTCCAGTGAGTAGCATCGTTCGAGTCGTAGGCGGGTAAGGTCCAGGAGGCGCTCCAACCACGATGCGAAAAGCTCGTTCTCTTCCTCCGGTACTGGTTCGTCCCAGGCCATCTGTAGTCGCCACAGGCTCTGAAGCACGATCTTAGCTCGGATCGTATAGTGACTCAGTAATCCCAGAGGGTCATATATAGACATGACCGCACTGAGGGCTTCCCTCTTGGTGGGAGCGCGGCGACGATCACGTACCTCGGCCGGGACGCGGTTCATTGATGTGTTGAACCCCAGCTCGTCCTGCGCCGCGTTCCAGTGGAGTCCCAGTATCTTGTTCTCAGGCCCTCTCCCTCCCAGCTGTGTCGGTGCCAATGCTCGCAGGTCGTCCGGTATCTCTGTAAGTACATCACTATTATTTGTATTCCATGAACGTAACGTGAAGTTAGCTGCGGCGTGCACTTTCATTAGCTCGGACACGGCACGTCGGGCTTCTTTATCACTATCGTAGCTAGCTGCGAGGTCGTCCATGTAGTGGCTCCGTGTGATGGCTTCGAATGCGTACGGGTGAGTACTCGCGTGCACTTGAGCGTTGTAATCGCGTACGTAGTGTGCCATGAAGGGAGAGCTCGCTGCACCGAAGATCATACTTCTCATCTTAAAGCGCCGGGGCGACGTAGTCCGATCTGCACCTCTCCACAGGAACTGTTGAGCCGGTTGGTCCTCGGGACGTATCTTCACTTGTAGGAACATTTCTTGTATGTCCGCTGTGATGGCTACTGGCTTCTCACGGAACCGGAACATGATGCCCTGTAGTGACATCAGTAGGTCCGGGCCCTCCAGTAGGTGGTCGTTCAAGCTGACCCCGCCGCTCCTCGCCGCCGCGTCGAACACCAACCGTTGTTTGCCCGGTTTGTTAGGGTTCTGCACAGCGAAGTGAGGTAGGTACCAGCTAACGGCGCTCGTCTGTTCAGAGCCGTCGCACGGCACCGCGTACCCCTTCTTCAGCAGGTTCTCTACTTGCTTAGTGTACTCCTCGGCGAAGGTTGGGTCGGCATCCATCTTCTGTTCGACCTTGTGTAGGCGGCGAAGCGCTGCGTTGTAGCTCGACGGCAGCTGGACCCCGTCTTCCTTCCACGGTAGTCCCACTTCGTAGCCCTCGGTGGTCCTCTTCAAGGTACATTCTACTATCGACACGGCTCGGAGGTTCGCCTCGCTCACTCGGGGGGTGTGAGTGACGCCGAGCGCGTCGAACCTGAAGTGTTGTTCCACCATCTCGTGTAGTCTTTGATCTTCATCCGCAGGTTCCTCCGGTACTGGCGTATGGAGGTGTAGCACGTCGTCATCTCGGCTCCGGTGGATGAGGTTGCGCGGTACTGTTCCGTGTACCACCCATCCCAGCTGTGTTCTTGATGCGGCCGGCTCGTTCGCTTCGCCGACCCGTAGTTCCCGTGACACGATGTACTCCCAATGGTCGGTCCCCACCAGGATACCGGGACGTGCTTGGTCGTAACATACCTCTTCCCTCGGTATGTCACGCAGGTGCTTTTGTTTGTCGGCGCAACTGTAGTCCCTTAACGGTGCGTGCACGAAGTTTGAGAAGCTCTTCTTCCTTCCCCTTGATACGTACTGCGACCAGCTGACTTTTCTGTTCTGTTTGTGACATGTTCACACCTCGCATGTGCAGCTGTCGCCTCGGTTCTCTCGCTCCGATCTTCGTCGCCAGGTCCTCGTCGATAAGTGAGATGGTCGCGCCCTCGTCCAGGAGCGCGTAGGTCCGGCACTCCCCCCGTGGTCCCACCACGGTGACTGGGCACACCTTCAGCAGCACCGCCTTGGGGTCAGCGGTCGGTCGGGTGACCACCGACAAGACGGCCTCTTCCGGTTCCTTCTTGTCCGAGGTAGGTCGTTCCGTTACCCCCTCGGAATGCAGCGACGAGTGATGGGCGCGGCAGCTTGGCTTTACAAAAGGCTCTACGATGTCGATGTGTTACGCACCTGAAACATAACCTCTTGTCTCGCACCAACTCCCATCGTTGATCGTTGCTCATCTGTAGGTACTTGGGACACCGTGGTAGCTCGTGGGGCTGAGCGCAGCCGGGGCATCCCTCCCTGGTCTCCACTTCGGCGGTAGTGTTGAACACCGCGCTCGTCTTCCTCTTCTGCGCGACGGGCGTCGCCGATGTCCTCACTTCCCTCCGTACCGCCGTGGTGCCGATGTTGCCGATACTAGGTACGTACGTGTACTTAAGTGCTCGGTCCGCCTCTCGCATCAGGAACCGAGACAGTAGCACGATCTCAGGCTCCGCCGACACCTCGTGTTCACTTGCGTAGTCGCACCACCGCGACCTCAGCTTCTCTAGAACCTCCCTCGACAGCATCGGGTTGTATAGGTACCCGCGCCGGTCGATGTTCTTGAGCACGCACACAACATTCTGTAACTTAACAGCGAAATTATTTAGGTCCACCGCCGACGCGCTGGGCTTCGGAAGGCGCCTTAGTTCCTCGAACGTTCTGTCGATGATGACCTCCGGCCTCCCGAAGCACTGCTCCAACTTCCGCATGATGTGACCCGGTTCTGTAGCGGTATACAGCAGCGCAGCCACCACGTCGCGCGCCTCCCCTTTCAGGCAGCCCCTGAGCCGCTGTAGGTTTTCATTCGCCGTGACGCCGTATATGCTTGTGGAGTCCCGATACGCAGCTTTGAATGTCAGCCACTCGCTCGGGGCCCCGGTGAACTCAGGTAGGTCGGCGCACTTGACCCGTGGTCTGTTCATCTTCTCTAGGGCGTCTGTCAGCCGGTCCATATTGCCGCGTGTCCTCGTGGGTGTAGGCGAGCGGCCTCGGAGGTTGAAACGTAGGTGTCTCTCGTCCCGTGACTTGGTCTTCTGTTCTTGATCCGTCACGGGGTTCGCGCTTAGCCACGCACTGACCTTCTGGTGATGGTTTTCTCCCGGGGCTTCGTCGTGGACACTGTCCTGGTCCTCTTGTATCAACGTGACGTCGGCCTCCAGTCGTTTTCTTATTAATTCCGCTTCTATTTCCAGCTCTTTCTTTTTCAGCGCCGCCAGTTTCTCTGTCGCCTCCAGTTCCGCCAATTTCACCCGTGCCGCCACGCTTTCGGTAGACCGCCGGGACCGCATCGACCGCGCCGGGGACCTCGTTCGTTTGGTATCCCCGTGCGCCACGGTTCCCATCGCACCGGCGAGCGGGGCGTCGTTCGTAGCCCCCTGCCCGGTCGTGGTCTCCTGCTGCGTGCTGGGTGAAGCCGGTTGGCCCAGGATCCTGTGGTGACCGATTTCTTCCCTTCCTGGCTCGCCGCGCTGTCCCTTGCTTTCCTCTTGGTTGGTACGGCTTCTGGTACCAACTATTTTCTTGATATTTGCTAGCTGGTTTCTTGATTCTGATCTGGCTCACGAAGGACCAAACTGTAGGGTGTGGACTGTATTGTAGGGTTCTTGAAATTAAATTCTTGGTTGTTTCGTAAAGACGTTCATTTATTACTGCTCTTCAAATCAGAATGAATATTACAATCAATACAATCGTGCTATTCGCACGCGCCCGAAGGGCGCGGGTGAATGGCTTCAGGGTCAGAGCCCTATGGCCATGATGTGCAACGCTATCTGTAAAGACAAATAGGTCATTGGAGTGTTAACTTACCGTTAATGTGGCGAACTCGGTGTTGTTGCGTCAGCTGATCCGGCAAGGCGGATCGCTGACCTCGTACTATGTCTTCACTGGTTGGTGTCAGCTGATCCGGGTGGATCACTGACCTCGAAGTACTCCCGATGATGATGGTGAGCGTGCTTGGGGGCCCAGGCTTCCGGTGGGCGGCTGTGGAGTGGCGCTATGCCTTTGGCGAGCGGGTGACTCGTTCTGTCGGCCCGATCGAACATACTTGTCGCGAGACGTCGGACAAAGTCGTCGAGTCCCTCGTGCTTCAGTCCGTCGGAGATGGTCTTGTTACGTACGTAGTACGGAGCGCCTACGATGGTACGTAACGTCAGGTTCTCCTGCGCCTGCAGTCGTGCACGGTTGCCGTTCGATATGAACGGCATCCATGCTGGAGCTGCGTAGCCCTCCCTTTTGTACAAACCTAGTTTGGTGTGTATGGGCAGCTTCGAGCGAAACAAGGCGCCGAGCTTGCCTCGGGCGCACCTTGTCTTGGAGATCGTGTCCTGGACGTGAGCGTTCATCCTCACTCGGCGGTCGATGGTGACTCCCAGGTACTTGACTGTGGTCAGCCAAGGTACTGCTTGTCCCTGTATCTGGATGGGAGAGGGTAGATGCGACGATCCAAATAGGATAGCCTGCGTCTTGTTCACGTTCATCCGCATCCTCCATCTGTCGAGCCATGGTGGTATGTCTTCGAGTGCGGACTGTAGCAGCCGCGCCGCTCTCGACTTGTCTCGAGAGGTGGTGTAGATCGCGGCGTCGTCGGCGAAAAGTGCCAACTGCGCCGGAGCCGACACCGGGATGTCGTTGGTGTACACGTTGTAACACGCAGGGGAAAGGCAACTACCTTGTGGTACTCCCGATCTGATGGGGCGGTCGCTCGATGTGCAGTCTTCGACCGCAACATGGAACGACCTCCCGTTCAGGAAGGAAGCGAACACCCGGGCTAACCTCACAGGTAGTGGGGAGGGGGAGGTGATGAACTTATAAATAAGACCATCATGCCATACCTTATCGAAGGCCTTCTCCATGTCCAGGAAGGCGGCTGCTGTGTACTCTCGGCGGTTGAGCGTGGTTGTCACGTGGTGTAACACTCGCGTCAGCTGCAGGGTGGTCGAGAGGTCACGGCGGAACCCGAACTGTTCGGGTCTCGGGGTGAAACACTCGTTGAGGTGCTGCAGGAAGAGGCGCTCGAACACTTTCGAGATAGTGTTGAGCAGGGTGATGGGCCTGTAACTCTCGGGCTTCCGTAAGTCCTTGCCGGACTTGGGAAGCATGATGACCCGGCCGTTACGCCAGGCGGTCGGGAAGTGTCCGGTCCGCGTGATACCGTTGAACAGCCGCGTGACGGCGGCTACCGCCCTGGGCGGTAGTCGTCGTAACGCATTGTTCGGTATGCGGTCCGGACCCGGCGCTTTCCGCGGGTTGACGTATAGTAATATACGTCTCACCTGCTTTGGTGAGAAGACGACTGGGTCATCCTCGGGAGTCACTGGGGTGGCTAAGTAGGCACTCACGTGCTGCTCCACTCTCGCCGTGTGTTCGGGGTCGCAGCTCGGAAACGGACTGAACTGTTTCTCGAGTGATGCTGCGAATATCTCCGCGCGGTCCGCGGCCTCGTACCGAAGCAATCCGTCGGCGTTGAGGAGCGGGCGGACCGGGGGGCGCTTTCCTGTAAGCTGGCGGCACAACCTGTGGACTGAAGGGACGTGGTCACTTATCTCCACAATGTGTTGCTCCCAGGACTTCTCGGCGTGGTCGTTCAGTTTCACTTTCGCCACCGCTCTGTTGAGGGCTGTCTTCAGCCCGGGATCTCTTGTCAGCTGCCACCGCTTCCTTACCCGACGTTTGTATTCTATGAGAACACGAATTCGGGTCGGGAGCGGCTCGGGGTCGTGGGTCCTCGGCTCGACGCTCGTAGACTCCTGTAATGCAGATCTAAAACAATGGGAAATGTCAAGGGCTACCTTGTCAACATCATCGGGGGTCGACACGGGACCCGAAGCGATGGTGTTGTCGACTATCTCGATGAATTTGCCCCAGTTGACGTTTGTGTGCGTCGAGGGGCGGGCGACTCTGGTGGGCGGCTCGCTGATGGTCAGCAAGACTGGGCGGTGGTCGGAGGGCAAGTCCATCAGTACCTCTTGGCCGATGGTCGTCCTCAAACCTTGGTGTAGTACTATATCGATGACCGTGCTACCGTGTACACCACCAGGTGTGGTCTGGTGATGGGTAGGTTCGTCGGGGCCATCGATATAATAACCGTGGTTGTCGGAGTCTGCCAATAGTGCGACGCCCGCAGCGTTCGACTTATCGCAGTTCCAGACGGGGTGCTTAGCGTTGAGGTCGCCAGCGACCACCGTCGGGGTGTTCGTGCTGAAGATTTTGCGAATGTCGCCAGTGTCTAGAGTGTTTTGAGGCGGGCGGTATACCGCAAACAGCCTCATGCTCTCACCGGCGACATTCACCAAAATACCCAGCACGTACATGGCGTTGAGCTCGAAGTGCGGGATGGCTTGATGCACGATGTTCCGTATCACGAACACCGCCAGCCCTCTGTAAGCGCGGCCTTCTCTGGATACTTCTTCCTTCCTGTAAGAAATATAATTAGGAATTCCAAAAGGTTCCCCGTCCTTGAGGTGAGTCTCACTTACCAGGAGAACATCCACATTCCTTTCCCTAAGGAAGTGGATGACAAGACGACGCTTCCCCCTGATGCCCTGGGCGTTCCAATGAACTACCCGGAGTGTGCTAGACATTCTGGCTAGACACTGCAACAATCGCGTTGAGGATCGCCTTGTGAGCAGCCGATCCCGGGGTGGTCAAAGCCAGGTTATCGACCAGTACCTTAAGGGCACTAGCGATATCACCCTTTTTAGGGGGTGCAGATACCTTTTCGGTACAGGCGGGCTTGGGGGCTGCGCTGGGTTGCGCGGCGGTCTTCTTAGGCCCCTTCTTCTTCTTCTTCAGCGGGGCTCCTCGGGGCGTCGGGTTGTTTGCAGGGGCCATGAGTGACCCTTGCGCCGCTTCCGTAATGGTAGTACGCTGCACCACTGCTGGTGCAGCCTTACCACCGGTGGTGGAGGCGGAGGGACCCGCTCTCCTGTTTCGTGCCTCCTTCTTGAAGAGGGGGCACGATGTGTGGCTAGCGGGGTGATCGCCTCCACAGTTGGCGCATGTGGCGCCTTGCTCACGAGGGCGTGTGCACTCGTGTGCTCTGTGTGAGCCTCCGCACTTCACACATGCCACTGGTCTGTGGCAGTTGTGTGAGGAGTGGCGGAAGCCCTGGCACCGGTGGCATTGCGCCGGTCCCTTGCGCCCCTTCCAGGCCTCCACGCGTAAACCGGACATGCACAACATCTCCGTGATGTTGTACACTGCCGGTACCACGCCTGGAGTCCTCTTGAGGAGGGCAAAGAACAGGCAGCCCGAGCGGCCTGCCTTGGGGCGGATGCGTCTCGTGGCTTCCACCTCGTAGCCGCGTCCGGAGAGTTCCTCTTTGATCGCCTCCGGCGTGGTGTTGCTGGGCAACCCGCGGATGGCGATCTTGACGCTGCGCTCCTGCGGCAGCGTGTATCCATGCCAAGACACGTTTTCTGTCTTGGCCAGGTCCGCGAGATACTTCTGTATCACGCGGTACTCGGTTGGATCTTGGGGGTTGAACTTTATGCCCTCCCCGAGGGGGCGGGCATTGGGGTTCTTCCCTAACAAGGCCTTGATGGCCTTGAAGTGCTTCTCCCAGTTTGGGAGGCGATCCACCACTATGGGTGCGCCTCGCTCCTTGGGAGTGGTGGGCTGCGGGCCATCAACCAGTTTGGGTTGCGGCCTCGGCGGCGTCGGTGAGCGGGGAGAGGGCTCTGGTGAGCGGTGGGGGGGCGTCGGTGAGCGGGGGGAGGACGCCGGCTCAGCGGCGGCCACGGCTGCAAACGACGGGCGCGGAGGGCCCACCGGTGACCGCGATCGAGGCCGTTTACCAAACGGTGGGGATGCGGACCGTGAACCCTTCCGCGCCTTCCGATTGGTGCAGTCCCTGGAACGCTCAGGTACCTGGGACGGCTGCGGAAGCGGCAGAGATGGGAGCAGTATCTCTCGGGGGTCTGGGTCGGCCACCACAGATGGGCGGGCATACCCCAGGGAGAGTGCAACCATGCGGTTGCATACGCTCGGCGAGATGGTAGTGCCGGCTCTGGCTGCGTTCTTCAACGCCTCCAGCACTTTGAGCCATTCCTCCTGCTCCTTGGTGATTGGCTCGTACTTGCTCTTCAGCAAGCACTCTCTCTGCTCTGGGCTGAGAGAGGACTCCGAAGAGGCGGGCGATAGCGGCGACTCGATGTCCATGCCGTCGGCTGACGATATGTCTGGAAGAAAATCAAATAAAATTAGTGGCACACGCTGTGGGCTGCGCTAGTGTGCGCAGACAACGGCAGCGAGCCCGCGTTTCCCCGCAACTCGACCCGAGTACACCACAGGGTGACACGGGTGAGTCGCGGTACTCGAAACGGGGCTACGTCACTACTGTTGTCTACACTGCACACTAACACCGCACAACAAACATGGGAGTACACTAAAACAGTGTGAGCACTCGAGCGCGTGAGCGCGGGAACGCAGGTAGTCGGTCGGCGGGAGCGAGCGCGCAAAACACGTCCGCACTCAACGGCCGCTACGGGCGAATTAATGAATATTACAATAAAATCGACCTATATTTATACCTCCGCGAGACGCCCGCAATCGGTGGTGGTTTGCGTGCGCCCGCGGTTACACGTTAACAAATCATATTTATTTACAATTTATACATTTCTACAAGTCCTAACTTGTCCGTACGTGAGTCGTACTGCACAGTTATGATGACGCGACGCCGGCCGGCGTGCGGTGATTTTGTGAAAACAAATTCGTAAACTTCTTTCGTAAAATAACCATTTTATGCCGGCGGTGGCTATGCAGGAACGACAAGCAACATTTATTTGATCGCAGTCGCCGAACTAGTACGGCCCCGGTGGAATACCTACTGCTATATACCACGAACCTATAGGTATACTGGGTGACTTTTTTACCGTCTTAAAAATGATAGGGCGAGATAATAATATATATATGGAATAGATGTCTAAGGCATAGTTATTCTATCATTTAATTTTACAGGCATAGAGTGAAAATCGTAACGGTAAAATAGGGTACCTAAGTAGGTAGTTACGCTACTTCGCTCACTCTTTTCATTCATGCGTGTTTGCCTAGCTATTATAGGCACTTATTTTATTATGATGCATGTATTTTATTGTATTTATTTTAACTCATATATTTATTGGATTCTCGCAACTCTTAAAATCTACATACTTGTAACCAAATACTGTGATCACAACACAACATACCATATTATTATCAAGACGGTAAAAAACGTCACCTACTGGGTGACGTTTATTTTATAGCACAGTTTACAT
This sequence comes from Nycteola revayana, assembly GCA_947037095.2. Lineage (NCBI taxonomy): Eukaryota > Metazoa > Arthropoda > Insecta > Lepidoptera > Nolidae > Nycteola > Nycteola revayana. The sequence continues at coordinate 13,203,828 of OX344846.2, read as the reverse complement.
GTAGCCAAAACCTTACTTGTAGCCCTAGGTACTAAATGTTATTCTGATGCAGTTCTTGGTATCCTCCTAAATAGCGTCGGAGTCTCAGTGTCGGAGTTTTCAGATTTAGTAAATCTCAAGGGAATAACTTAATCTAAAAAAAATAGATTAAATAATTATTTTCGGCAAGTGGAAACTTACATTTTTGATGCCGCATTATCTGGGGTACACAAATATAATCCGTGAGCCCAAAATCTTCGCCTGAGTAGTGCTTATATTGTTTATATTACGTTGGAAGAGAATGAAAATTGTAAAGACCGTCTAATCCTAAAATCTGCGGTGTGATGCGTAGTATCTATCTATATATATATATACAGGGTGTCCGGTAATTAATGGATAACCTTAAAATGGGTAATGGTAAAACTAATGACCATTCAGAAAAAAAATACAAATAAAAAAAAATACAGTTGGTACCAAAGATATGATTTTTTTAATAATAATCGGTGTTTTTTGTTACCTTATTTCACATTTTTATACACCACGGCCACAAATTAAGGAATTCTATCGGTTTTTTTTTGTTATAGTAATTTACGTTAACTGAGCTGATAGATAGGTAATAAATAGTATGACTACTATTACACGGTTTTTTTTTTAAACAACTTGAATGTTTGTTGTGGGGAAAATTTGTGAAAAATATTCAATTTGACAAAGTTTGAGCAACCGTAACTTAAAAAAAAAGTATCCAGACACAAGTGACCAATTATTTTAAAATATTATGTGCTTCAAGCCAATTTCAAAATGGTATCATTCATTATTGTATCTAAAGTAAATTCTGAATTATGGCTATTTGTGTAGAAAAGGTGTGAATTTTGGATAAACATCAAAATTTGCAATATTGGAATATTTATTTACATTGAATGTACCTGACCATTGGAGTTTAATAAAAAACAACATTTGACATTAGTAAAACTGTATTCGTTATTAATTACAATAAATGTTCAAATTGTCTGCCACCCACTCTGATACAGGCTCTACATCTACGAATGAATGCTCTCCTGAGCAGTCGCGTATAGCGTCGATCGCTTATTTTCGATGCGGCTGCCCGGACACGGCTACGTAAATCTTCCAAGGAACGGATCGGCTTTGCGTAAACTTCTTCCTTAAGACAGCCCCAGTAAAAAAAATCAAGTGGATTTAGATCTGGTGAACGTGGGGGCCACAAAATTGGCCCCAGGCGGCCAATCCATCTGTTTGGGTATGTTCTATTTAAGTATGCACGAACAGATACAGCATAATGCGCAGGACAGCCGTCATTTTGCAACCAATATGATTCTCTCTCCACCTCGGGCACCTCTTGCAATAAGTTTGGAAGATCATTTTCAAGGAATTCTAAATAACTTTGGCCAGTTAGGTTCCCCGGTAATTCAAATGGGCCTATTATTTTTCCGTTTAATATTCCAGTCCAATAATTTATTTTAAATTGGTACTGTGACCTGTCTTCACGCATAGCACGAGGGTTCGTTAGTTGCCAGCTATGGAGATTGTGTAAATTCATGTAGCCATCTCTTTTCAATGTTGATTCATCACTCCATAGAATTTTATTAAAAAACTGCGGGTCTGCTTCCATCTTCCCCAGCATTTTTCGGCAGAAACGCAATCTTGCATTATAATCTCTTGGTTGACGGGTCTGCACGCGCGTAACGTGGAACGGGTGAAATTTGTTCTTTTTTAAGATATCATGCACAGTCGATTTCCCTATACCCGTGCGTCGAGCTATTGATCGCGTAGAAATTGAAGGATCTTGCGCAATTTCCTCAAGTACCACGTCTTCTACATCAGCACGAGCGCTTCTTCCACCACTAGTACCACCAACACCAGTACCAGGGATTCTTCCTTCTGAGTAACAACCGTGGACTCTTATAAATACGCGGTAATCTGGATGACGCGCATTAGGGTATCTTTCCCTATAAAGAGCTGCGGCTGCGTTTCCATTGCCTCTGCATTCCCCATAAATAAAATGCATGTTTGCATATTCTTGTGGCGTATACTCAACACGTGGCATGTTGATTCACAAAATAAACAATCCAGTTACAAGCCAAGTCGTCGCAAATATCACCACACAAAACAAGTCCAAATCGGTAAACAAAACGAATAGTCCAGTAAAATAGCCAGGTCGTCGTTTTAACACTGATTCACAGTAACTAGCAACAATTGCAACCGGAAACGAAATAAACACATGCGAAGTCGAGCAAGTCGAGTGACGCACTAAGTCTAAGTCCCTGTTCCTGTAAGTTCTGTTAGTCCCCTACCGGTTTTTTTACATTTACTATCTCGCTCGCACTCATCCAACTCATATCCTCTTTGTCTAACATGAACAAAAGACGGGTGGTGCAGGGTGCGCGCAGGTAGCTAGTATGGCGGTCACACGACTTACACACACGACATTTATTGCAAAGCCAATTTGTATTTGTTAAAATATTTCTGGTTTTAAAGAGACTTTATTTAATTATTACTATTCATTACTTACGTCTATTAATGTTTTTATTAACCCCGAATGGTCAGGTACATTCAATGTAAATAAATATTCCAATATTGCAAATTTTGTTGTTTATCCAAAATTCACACATTTTCTACACTAATAGCAATAATTCAGAATTTACATTAGATACAATAATGAAATTGAAATTGGCTTGAAGCACATAATATTTTAAAATAATTGGTCACTTGTGTCTGGATACTTTTTTTTTAAGTTACGGTTGCTCAAACTTTGTCAAATTGAATATTTTTCACAAATTTTCCCCAGAACAAACATTCAAGTTGTTTAAAAAAAAAACCGTGTAATAGTAGTCATACTATTTATTACCTATCTATCAGCTCAGTTAACGTAAATTACTATAACAAAAAAAACCGATAGAATTCCTTAATTTGTGGCCGTGGTGTATAAAAATGTGAAATAAGGTAACAAAAAACACCGATTATTATTAAAAAAATCATATCTTTGGTACCAACTGTATTTTTTTTTATTTGTATTTTTTTTCTGAATGGTCATTAGTTTTACCATTACCCATTTTAAGGTTATCCATTAATTACCGGACACCCTGTATATAAAAGCAGAAACGATGAACGCACTGCAGGGTCTAGAACCATTCAATTTTGCACAAATATTCCTTAAGTGACAGGTGTACATTAAGAAAGGATTTAATTACATTTAATGCCTAAAAAGGGACTGGGTAGTTTGTACGAAGAAGTCGAAATCCAAGCGGACGCAGTCGCGGGCAACAGCTAGTATCATATAATTATTATTTTCACTAGCTCTGCGCTAAATTTCATCAAAAACCCTTCAGTAATATATTCTTCAGTAATATATTCTTCTTTGTACGAAAATTGAGTTCAGTTTTGAGCGAGTAGTACGTAATAAAACATTACAGCCCAAAGCATTGAAGCAGAGGTGCTATAAAACGATCTTGTATTCGCCCCTTGTACAGTCTTAAATATAATATTAGCTTATCTCTTGTTGTCAGCAAATATTCAATGCGTTTGTGTTTACTCTATTTTGTTTTGAAGTATTTTCTTTTTGTACTTTTATTTATGGAAACTTGTAAGTGGCCTGATATTGTTTTATTTTACTTACGTTGTTATAGCTGTAAGTTTTCTAAGTAATTAAAAAAACATGATAACCCGGTACAACTTCTACAAAAGTTGCAGAAGAAAATATAGTTTTTATTTGAATATTTATATTTTAATATCAACCCATGATGCGATTATGAATACCTAAGGTTTATTAATTGAATTTTGATTAATAAATGATCGAGCTGGTATCCGATTGTAACGAGTTTCAGTTATGTGGCTGACAGTACATGAGTAAAAACCGCGTTAATAATATATTTAATCTTCATGATGGTCAACCCTTATGTATAACTACGCAGTGTAGGGTAGCCTCTTGAAACGACAAGCACTTGATAATGATTGGCAGAAATACAATGTTTAGGATAAATAATAATCTTTAACGCAAAAATCAAATCTGTAAGAATTAATAATTTAAGTATACCTATATGTTAGGTACTGTAAAAGCTCGAACGGTTAATCCTAAGATTTTCCAGTAAAACCTAAGATTTACGAACTCTTACAACCGTTCACTTATAGTAAATCGTAACATAACCTAAATTAACCTAACCTAGGATGTACTAATTTCTAATGGTAAAAGCCCGAGAATATAGATCCATTTTCATAAATCTTTACTTTTACTAACTCATGTCCTGATGATTTACCTTAGTTCAATTTTGTACAGTAACATATACCTATACAAAAGCGAAATGTCATTCACGAGTCATAGTCTCAAATTGATTGCAAAATTCAACCCCTAAGAGGGTAAAAAGAGGGGCAAAGTTTGTAAGAAACTTCCATCAGTTTAGGCACACATCTAAATTTCCATGTGAACGCGTCGCGGATAACAGCTTGTCTTGTATTATTAGTATTACCATTAATAGCAGAGTTAATAGTATTTGGAAAGAGGATTGGAAACAAATAAATATACGTATCTACTGGATGTAGAAAAAATTAAACCTATTAAGAAGAATACATTTGTATTTTTTATTTAATGCTCTTTATTGTTATTGTTATCGAGATCAATTGATGTATATACCTACATACACCAGAAAGCTGTTAATAGCAATGTAAATTGAAAACAATCATCTAAGTCAGGCCGCACACCAGCGCCACATTTACATCGCTACAATTCAGCTTACTACAAATGTTTCATATACGCGCACATCGGAATCACAGTTGTCACGTGCCACCGCTTTGAGAATGTCGACATCATCATCTGACGACGACGATTTCGGGAGGATATAATGAGATATAATAATTTATGTAATCCGTCTGTTGCTAAATCAGGGAGCGTATGTTTATATAATATAGGGTTTATATCAACCTCTGCAATAAGCTCAACGTAAAATTCAATGTTGTCTTTCATTTTTGCAAACCAAAACGACACAAAAAACGAACGTGTTCGATTTTGAATTCGTGTACCGCGGTAAACGTCTCGCCACATAATGCACCCGCTACAATTTTGTCCTTGGGTGCGTGCTCGCGCACAGATATACGGGGGCGTTAAATGTGTACTATTTCTAATGTAACTCAGAATAAGTCCCAATTATCGCGATACAAGTGTATTACTGTGCGGCCTCACTTATTCGTTTCCAAAAATCTTAAGAACAGAAATTTTTCTTTGATGAAATTTTTCTTTGATGCTGGCAGCATTACCCCGTTGAAAGGCAATGCTAACCTGCTGTGCAAAGTATAAACCAGCACTCGGAGAACGTGCCGCACTTAAGAGGGCCGCTGCGAGGTATTTATAAATTAATTTGGCTCCCGGTCCCGGTCCCAATGTTTGTTTCGACACCAACAGGCACAAATACATAACCACTATCAAGGGTTATACAGGGTGTCCCAAAAGATTACGTAGCTGGGAAGGGGGGTGATAGGGATGGTCACAAGGGTCACCAGAAAAATATAAAAAATTCCCTCTGGGTGTTTAAAAAAATAAATGGCATTTTTTAAAAGACTAAAAATTTTACACCTTGTGCTAACTGTACCTACAAATATGGCTGTATTTAAAAAAAATGCTGTTATGTAATCTTCAATAACAACAAGGTCATCAACATCAACATCAAAAATAACAAGGTGTAAAATTTTAAGTTTTAAAAAAAATGCCATTTTTTTTTAAATACCCAGAGCGGATTTTTATTTTATTTTTCTAGTGACCACTGTGTCCACCCCTGTCACCCCCTTTCCCAGCTACTTAACCTTTTGGGACACCCTGTAATATATATTTGCGCCTCTTGAGATTCTCCACGGATTCAGCCGCCATGCCAGCCCTACTCTGAGTCCCGGAAAGATGAGACGGCACGAGGGTGTTGACGCACGTAGCGTCCCACACCAAATGCCGTCCCATCCTCGAGGGCACCAGAGTCGGTTCCGTCGGGCCTTTTACCGTCGTCGCGCATAAGGCCATTAGGCTCTAAAACGTCTGGCATATTTGCCGAGCTGAAGGCCCGACGGATTATACCTATCATTAATAGTGGCATGACGGGACAGACGTCTAGCACTTTTGCTACAACACAGGCCGACCGAGTTGGGTCACACTGGCGCCACACTCGCAGCGATGGGGAGCACAGCACGACGCACCCAGGCGCAACGATACTCCTAATATTATAGTTTTAATTTTCACAAATATGAGTTCATTGTTTATCTTTTGAAAACTGAGTGGATTTATTAAAAAAAAATGTAAACAATATTTTAGGTCCTCAATACGAGAGAAGCAGAAAATGTACTGAACATTTAGTGTGTATGAAAACTCCCTTTGCAATCAGCTAAAAGGAAAATAAAAGTTATCTCCCGGCAGCGATTCTAAGTCTTTCCTTAAATTAACCAATCCATATTACGTGATTGAGTCACTTTTTATCGTTGCTCCACTAGATAGTAGTTGGAAATTAATTGGAATAAATAAGAAGTTAAATATTCGTGCAAAGGAAAATTTTGTATCCAAAAAGGTTTGAACATTTTTATTTTCAATTACATAATATGCCTAAAGACTAAAATAATATATTTAGTTCGTCAGTTACATTATGAAAAATATTGGACACGTATTTTTTATAACATACAGAGCAACAACAAACTATAAAGTTCAGGAGAGGAGAGCTTGTGGCGTCACTATTAGGTAAAATTGTACCCAAAAAATGACGCGCACATAAAATTTCAACGCGCTGTAACTTCGTATTTATTGTTGGAGACATGAAAAAAAAATGTGTCCAATATTTTTTGGTAATCTAACTGACGGGCTAAATAGATTTTTTTAGTATTAATGTTCATTTAATGACTTTCCGAGCATTTTTCAATATTCAATCTGTATTCCAGAAAATAGCGATGACACCATAGTTGCCTCAAACAAAGCGACAATTGCACTTTTCTTTCTTGAATTCCAGTTAAGACTGTCGAAGTTAAATATTAACTTTGACAGTCTTAACAACTAAATATCTTGTTACAACACAATCAGAACATTTATTGTCAGTAAGACACTTAAAGTTGCGCATCAAGTGTCTTACTCACAATAAAACTAAGCGGAATGCCAATTCGAAATTGGTTGTCAAGTTGTTCAAAAGTTATTAGCTGTGAAATAACCAATCTGACGTCTATCTTATGAATCTTTGTTAATCTAATTCATTATCTTCGTTAAACTTTGCTTTCCTACCTAACAATATAACTTATTTTTTTAAAGGTTTTGCCCGCGGCTTTGTTCAAAGTTCGCATTGTTTTTGATTATCCTATGAGGACCCAGTTTAAGAAATATATTTAAAACAATGTAATATAATGCGCCGTCGCCACCACCACTCCGGAGGATGCATAGTTCCTGGGTGTGGCCTAATCGAACACCAAGCAACAGGTAGCAGCATTCTAACATAACATTATTGTTTGATACGAATTCGCATGCCAAGCAAGACTATGGTATGACAACATGAACGAAGTTAAACAATGGACTTTAAACGAAATGAAATCGAACGTGTGAGTAGGTACCTAATACCGTTTGTGTAGCAAGCTTGTACTTAAATTATAAATGCGCAAGTTTGATAAATAGCATGGATGTTTGTTACTACGCTCGATCTGGACGAAATTTGGCACAGTGATGGTCTATAGTCCAGATTCAGGACTCTAGAATATCGCAAAGGTAACTTTTTATCTCGGAAATGTGTAGTTACGCCTTTCGTGGATTTCCGCGAATTCAAGCGGAATTAATTGTAGATATAATATAATGAATATAATAAAATAAAATATACTTTAAAATAACAAAAGGCAATAAATGGTACCTAAAGGAAACACTGCTCGGACGAAATCAGTTCTAGTATCTCTAAATTCTGGGAAGTCGGTACGAATCACAACCCTATTCACATACAATATATTTCTATAATTTTTATTCTATTACTAAGGTTGCCTGAATGACTGGAAATAAACATTAATTTACTGGGGAAATAGACCATAGGGGAAATTTGAATTTCTTGGTCGGTGAAGTATGAAGACTAGGTACATTTAAAAAATAAACTTAATGTAAATTATTATTTACAGAAATTCTCTTTAAATAACGTTATATATATATCGTTATAAGATAATCACACACGCACACCCACGTAACTCATGTTCCCGTAGGAAATTAATTAAATATAGCCTTTTACAATAAATGGGCTATCTAAACACTGAAATATGGTTCTAATCGTACCTGAAGTTTCTGAGATAAGCGCGTTCAATGAAACAAACAAACTCTTCATCTTTATTTATTAGTTTTATTATAAATTGCCAAATCGCGATATGCTTGTTCACTTTGAACAAGCATATCGTAATATATTTGTTGTAATAAACTTTAATAATAAATCGTAAATTATGAGACCTAACTGTAAACTTAGGTATATAAGTATTTTATCCGCCCATTCAGCAAACCTCCATTCAAAACAGTACCGATTAACGCATGTTAAGTAGAAAGGTATTGCTTTATTGCCTTCAAATAATATGTGAATATAAAATATTTGTAACTTTAAATGTTTAAGTTAAAAAAAAAGCTTATTATTCACTTACTTATAATGTTGATATGGTACCGCATGGGTGGATCAAATTGGTACAACAAGTTTCTTCTGGGCATAGTAGAGCTTTGCTGATTTAGGTCCATCACTCACTGATTGATTGATTTTAAACAGCAGGTAATTGAAGGCCGGCGCGGATGATTACAAGGTCTAAAAAACAAATATTTACGTGTAGCGGAGCTAGAATTGCGTCGAAACTACCAAACTTTTGTTTTGAGGGTAGATGACAAACATTAGACGAGCATCATAATTATGAAGATTCGCTGAGCCATTGAGTGTACAGTCACCGTGACAGTCACGCTGGAGTCACCAGTTTATTTTCTTAAAATTCGATTCCTAATGTCAAGTTATTATCAATCAATTGTAAAAAAGAACGAACTTGCCATGTGGTATCCGACTTAGAATAGAAATCTTGCCATGGGTGCCTTAAGAGACGACCAATGGTCATAAACCTGATGGATGGGCAGCAGCATATACCAGTCTAAGGCTACCATCTTACTGCGATGACCAATCATCCTGTCAGGCGTGCTAATTATGGCAGTAACCCTCAATTTCCGTGGCTTGTCAAGGTCCGTAATACCGGTGTTCAGCAGTGTACGTGAAAGGGGCAGATGAAGTGAAGTACAAATGAATTAAGGGCAAATATCTCCAAAGTTGCATTTGGATGTAAATATTTAAATGATGACGCTTTACGGGCAATCAAATGTTCACTGTGGAACATGGACATTCCCCGCGGAAGGTTTGACCATAGTCACAAGTCACACATGTTTAAGGTGAGATATACCTTACGAATTTAATGTATGTAGGTAGGTACGTTATGAGTGTTAAACTGTTATTTTGTAAAATCAACAAAATTATTCGGTAACAAAATTACTTTGTTTAAGCCGTTATCCGTTCAATTTATTGTTCCAATATTTACAAGACTGTCGGCTCACGACCTTCTTTAACATGCGAGTTTGTTTGTAGTTCACTTTATTAATGCCGAAAGAAAATGGCGTCTTGTGTTCAAGTCATTTTTTTTTTCTTTCTGATTCATTGGGTTTATTTATTTTTAAAGATCAATTGCCAGGCCGTATAGGGTGTATAGTAAATTATTAACAGACGTAACAGATTGAATTTTGAAAAAATATTTTTTATTACAAACTTTATTTGTCAATACTTTATATATACAGATACAACCATCGTAGCATTCATTTCAAATTTAATTAAACTAGAAACAAAATTCATGACAAATATTTTTCCGTAATCCTACATTATACCTTAATATTAATTATAATATATAAATAACGAAAGAAACTAATTTAATTTCTGTATTTCAAGCAAAAATCAAACAAAAATATAATCAACAGATTTATTCCAATTTCAACATAGGTAGCTTTATTGTTCTATTATACCTATTATTCCTTTGTGCCCAATCATTAGGCGGAGCTATGAAGAATTAAATTCTAAATTACGTATAAAAATCTGAAGATATGTAAATATCTACATACATACAATACAATTAGTTCAATAATACATTTTCGCACTTTACACTATAACTTCAGATCAGCTTGAGAAATATTTTAGCTTCATTTAATGAATGATAAGGATTTTATATCAAGTTAAATAATATACTAATGAAATAAATCGCCAAAAGGTTGATTGAAAATTGATTTTTCAATCAACTTTGCGACAACCGTCAAGGCTCTAATGATGTACTAGCTGCAAAACTATTTAGAATTAACGGATGAGTGGGTAGTATTTTATTGATGTTCTCTGCTGTTGTAATACCAGAGATTATTGATATAACAAATACATTATCTGCTTGAGGCACAGCCTCAATCACAAATATCACAATTTTGTATACAACTATAATTTGATACAGTAACATAATTATTATTTTATTGAATTCGAATGAAGTTTAAAATATTTACCGAACTGACCTGTCAAATATTTGTTGAACTTTTATATTAAACAGATGCTTATAACATGCATATAATTTAAATATACTTTATTAGGTATAGAAGAACTGAAATTTGTATTAACTATTAGACTTACTATGAGTCGACTAGATTTTTTTATAAGTATTATTAAAGCTTAATATAAATAAAATCTGATTCCAATTATTAAAAACATACATACTAGTTGTATGCTGTAAGATATGAAGTAACTAAAAACTTATCCAATCATTGTATTTATTATCTTGTCAAATACTCTATTCAACACAATAAAATGTAGCAGTTTCATTTATTTATTGATCTATCTTGTAATTATTGTGATTCAGAGTTTGTAATTACTAATAGCAGATAATCGATACTGGCTAGTCAGTAAATTGAGATATGTTGCAAAATTTATAAATGTATTTGATATTTTTACTTTGCTAAGAGACAGCGTAATGCAAATTTATAATAAGCTTTTTCATTCTTCCAGTGGCGGGCACTGGGCAACAATGTCGAAAAACTTTTTGACTTTTGACATTTCGGGCTTAGTTTCACTATTTACAATATTGGCACAGGAACAGTCAAATTCATTTTTATGTTTTGTAGGACCGTGGTGTGGCAAATATAAATTTGCATTTAGCCGCCCTGGATATTGTACAACTACATTATGTATAATCCGTTTGTCCTACTAAGTTCACACAAAACAAATCACAAACATTTAAAAACAGTAAGCTCATCAAAATCCCAATTTCTAATCTTAGCACTAACACAACACTCTAACTTAGTTGCATGTCGTCAATCGGCGGAGTCCATAATGAATTCCCACGTAATAGAAACGCTTCCTGCAGTCTTTCAATCATACAAATCTTTACGAGATATCGTAGACACTGTATAGAAGCCGCTGCTGTCAGTGACTTCGTCAGTGCTCTCTGTTAATCAAGAAATATCTATATTCTCCACTTTATACAGGAAGCGTCGCCTACGCATTTCTCATGATTCTCCATTAGGTGCTATGGTGACAGTGCTGCAGTTGGCACGAGTAGAGCGAGTCGAACTTCTCCGAAGAGCGCCACCTCCCACTGGATTCAACAAGATCATATTTTCGCTTTTTCTTTTCCCGTGATAATTGCAGAATATTAACTCTTTCATACCTTTCCGAAAATTTTTGGATAAGAAAGCGTAGAGAAGAGGATTTATAGCGGAGTTGAAGTAGGTAATGAGAAAAGTTAGGGGAGTTAATAGCGTACTGAAGTCACTGGATCCTTCGTAGCCAGTTGACCAGTACTGCCACATCTTGCGAGCGTGGAAGGGCAAGTTGCAGATGGCGAAGGTGAGCACGACGACAATGAGCATGCGCACCACACCGCGGCGTGCACGCAGTACGTTGCGAGACAGGTGACTTAAGTGGTGGCAGTTGCGAGTTTCGTGGCTGCGACCTGCTTTCGAGCCATTACTTGTCTTACTGGCTTTGATAGTCACCACTTTCTGTGAAAGAAAATAAATATGTATTAGCGCTATAAGCTACACTGCTATAAGGATGAGAATCCGTATTCAAATTACCCAGTTTATTGGAAATTAAAAAACAACAAGTTTTTGATACATAGCCGTCGAATTTCGTGGTGCGGAAATCATAAAATAGTGTATTCACTGAAGTGGATAGTGGAGAGGTACTTTTGGCAGCAACATTGATGCGCAATTTATATTTGATTTACATCTGATTCAAACATTGAAACAATTCTTGAATTTTCAATTATACAAATACCAATTGATTAATTTTTTTTAAGACCATACCTAGTGGTCTTCACATTAATACAATGATGAAAATCGTCGACATTCTTTACAGTTAATTTTACTAACATGTTTACGTAATACGCAATTTACTTTTGATCTTAATGTTAAACAAACAACTTATGATTATATAATTTTTTGACCTTATAACACGAGACAGCCTTGAAACTGCAAAAGCTGGGTCATTTACGGGATTCAAAAATAATACGTATAAGTACATTATACCTACCTACTTATCAGTTACTATCGATACTATACGAACGATTTTGAGATAAAGGGATGTTACGCACTGTAATATGTCCCGCACACATTGCTTATTACACCGCTCCATATTTAGGCGATTTGATTTCTACTATTAACGATCTTTTATTAAACCAGTTCTTAACATACAAAAGTGATAGCAGATCTTTTTTTGTCTAAATTTCATAGCTTATCAAACATTATACCAAAGGGGTAATGATACAACTTAAAATAAGTGCTATTAACTCAAAAACGACACTATTTTTCAATCCTAAATAAGCCTAATCCTAAATAAATTGAATCAGATCATCCTTGACTTGTTTAGGAACAGACGTCAGCTTTGATATATCCCTAATATTTGTAGATTCAAAGTATTTTTTATAATTATAATAAAATACATAATTAATGAAAATACTTTAGAAAGCATTGCTGCTGAATTTATATAGGTTGGGGAAAAATTCTTTTCGCATTATAGTATGTATGAACTTGTAATAAAATCTCTTTGGCTATACTATTTGTATCTGGCTGTCTTTGGTATCATTGAAAGTTTAAATTTTAAAGAAAATTCCAAATTCAAATGAGGAAAATGTTTGATTTTCATTTGTTTTTCGTACTGTCAAGATGAGTGAACCTAATGAAGAAATTCGATACATTTTAAAATTTTACTACAAAAAAGGTAAAAGTGCAACGCAAGCCGTGAAAAAAATGAGATGTTTATGGACCTAGTGCAGTGTCTGTGAGAGTAGCACAAATTTGGTTTAAGCGTTTTTAATCCGGAAATGTTGATGTCAAAGATGCACGTCGCTGTGGTCACCCTATTACGGATAAAATGGATGCCATTTTTGAAAAAGTGGAGCAGTATCGGCATAGCTGTTGTTACGACGTAGCTGAAGAACTGGGAATTGACCATAAAACAGTTTTGGCGCATTTGAAAAAAACTGGGTACACAAAAAAGCTCGATATTTGGGTACCTCACGAGCTCACTGAAAGAAACCTAATGAACCGTGTACTCATTTGTGATTCTTTATTACGACGTAATGAAACCGAACCATTTTTGAAGATGCTGATAACTGGTGATGAAAAGTGGATCACGTACGACAAGAACATGCGAAAAAGGTCGTGGTCAGGCTTCACAGACTGTGGCGAAACCCGGGTTAACTCGCAACAAGGTGATGCTGTATATGGTGGGACTGGAAGGGCATTATTCATTTTGAGCTGTTACCACTAGGCAGGACCATCGATTCTGAACTCTATAGCGAACAACTGATGAGATTAAAGCAAGAAGTTGAGAGAAAGCGGCCGGAATTAATCAACAGAAAGGGTGTGGTTTTTCATCATGATAACGCTAGACTTCACACATCTTTAGCCACTCAGCAAAAAAAAAGAGAGTTTGGCTGGGAGGTGTTAATACATCCGCCGTATAGTCCTGACCTTGCACCTTCAGATTTCCACCTGTTTCGGTCTCTTCAGAATTCTTGAGCAGTGTCAGGTTAACATCACGAGAGGACTGCCAAAACCACTTGTCGCGTTATTTTAATCTGAAGTCTCAAAATTTCTATAGCAATGGGATCATGTCCCTACTACAAGATGGCAAACAATAAATGGTACCTACATAAAATAAATAAAAAATAAAATAAAAATCATTTTTATTTACGTAAACCTATTACAGGCACTTGCAAATAGTCAAAACAATAATTTAGTATTTAGTATTATTATCTATATTTATCATATTTTATAAATTTTCAAATTAAACAAGTATTTAAGTTATTATTTTAATAATATTTTAGTCTTAACGGCTTAGTTTATTATTTAACTATATTGTGTCAAATAGCTTGTTCTGTCTATAGTAGGTTAGAACAATTGTCATTATTTAGACCATGAGTATATAACGACGGACGCGCTTTAATGCTACCACCGGATCCAATACGCCCCAACTGAGAAGATCCGGCGAAACAAACTCAGTGTGTTATTCTACTGCCGGTTTTAACACGACCCACATGAGACGGTCCGGCGAAACATACTCAAATGGGCAGAACGTAGGTTTTGGTCCAGTTACTTTAACTATTTATTGGCATACACATTTTTTGCCCAAACGGTTGTCTTTGTAATATTTGTTTATTGTGTTTTTATACTAATAGAAAAATAAAAGAATTTGAGACAGAAATAGCGGTCTATGAATATAATATATGTAAGTAGGTCAATTACAGATATTTCACAGAACATCACACTATTATGCTTACTACTATTTTATTTGGGTACAGTGTTTCTAGGAAGTGTTACGCAAGTAGGTTTATAAAGCCAAACGTCTTTATCCTCAATATAGTCTTTAATGCTATAATATTATAGCCTTTAGATATAAGGACCCGTTTAATATATACTTTAAAAGTTGGATAAGGCAAATCAGTTACATGACTAGGGAGTTTGTTATAAAACCTAAGGCAATTTCCCATAAATGATTTAATGATTCTACTAACTGTAAAACGGGGTATGGCAATTTTATGTTTATTTCTCGTGTTAACATTATGAATATCACTTTTTTTGCTATATTGATCTATATTTTTTTTAACAAAAATGATATTTTGGTATATGTATTCAGAGGCAACGGTAAGAATATTAATCTCTTTAAACCTGGTACGCAAGGAGTCGCGACTACCTAAACCGTAAATAGCCCTAACTGCTCTTTTTTGTAATATAAAAATACTATTGACATCAGCGGCTGACCCCCAAAGCAGTATTTCATAGGACATAATGCTATGAAAGTACGCGAAATACACTAGTCTAGCAGTTGCTTCGTCTGACAATTGCCTAATTTTCCAGACAGCATAAGATGCGGAGCTAAGTCTACCGGTTAATTTTTAAATATGAGGGCTCCATTGCAGTTTTGAATCTAATGTTATACCTAGAAAAACTGTTGATTGAACTAGGTCTAACGGTTCTCCATTTAATGAAGCAATTGGTTTAGCGTTAGATACATTTGGGAGCACAAATCTGACATACTTTAGTTAAATGTAAATAAACTACATTAAAAAATGTTCTGAATTTTCTTAAAAAATACGAAGAAACTTTTTAAGTAACATCGAGCTTTTGCCAAAGCACACTAAGTGGTACTGAAATTCGAGTTTTGTTAGTTTAGCCGTAATTGGACCTCGCTTAATCACACACGCTCAGAATTATATTATTGTTTATATCGTCCAAAATTTCATAACTTTTTTTATTAAAAGAACAATATAGTGAACCCATTTATCTCTACTGTTTTCAGTCATTTCTTACTTAATCAACTTCGTAATCTCTTTAAATAAGATGTTTAGCATGTATAGAGGCAACTAATGTTATGTCAGGCTTACGATTGGCGTTCGATGGCGAAGTTGATTAAGTAAAAAGTGCCTGAAAATAGTAGAGTAGAGTTTACTTCACATTAAAGTGTTTAAAAAATAAATAAACTTAACTAAAAAAAATAGATAAATCAGATGATTTATCCATTTTTTCTAAATATGCTTTAGACTAGATAGTCTAAAGCATATTTTCAGAAGATTAAGGCAAAGCGATGCGACGAAGAAACATATTTGATAGGTTCAACCAAAGAACAGGGAATGTCCAAATAGGTAAATAGATTTTGTGAAATACGTAGTTCTTTATTATTGTTTTGGCCATAATCAAAAAGCTTTTCGGCGCCATCTGTTTACTTTTTTAATAAGTTTTTGTATTAAGCTACCATATGCTAAAAGATATGCTTCAGTAGAGAAAAATAAAACTTTTCAGTAACAGTAAAAAAAAAGTTTGTTTGTGATAATCACTCTTACATTTTCTTTGTCCTTTACAAAGTAGAGTAGTAAGAGTAAAGATTTACAAACCTGTGTATAGTGGTAGATTTGTAACATTATAGTTGAATAATGGTCTTATGGGCTTATCATGTCACGACTGTTGTAAACATCTATTTGCGTATAATTAGGTGGGTATGTTTAATCCTAAGAGCCGTCAACAAGGGCTTTGTAAGTAGTACCTATGTAAATTATTTACATCTGAAAACTATTTCTGTACCAGCAATATATTGTGATAAAATATTAAATGTAAGATCTAATATTGAGAAATAAAGAAATTATAAACGACTTCTTATAAAATAAACCCCAAATAAATAGTAAATTTGGTTTTCCTTTACAATAAACTGCATGCATTGTTAATTTTATACCGGTATATTTTTAAAATTGTATTATATTACCCATGCTTCTACATAAAGTAGATAATTATCATGGCCCGAACTCAAACCTTAAGTGTAGTCATATGAATACATCGTCATATTACACCCTGCATAAATAGGAACTACTACTGTGAATCAAAGGTAACCATTTACAAAGTTCTAAATTTAATGAAAAGGACAAATTGTAATGTTGCAAACAATAATGAATGTCGTGCAACTTGAGTTAAGTTGTGTCAAAGCATTCCAGATGTTTGTTATGAACTTTACACCTTCTAGTTGTTCCGTCTTTAGTCGTAGTGTGAATTTTAACATTAAATTGGTATTTATTTTACATGGTAATTAATGAAAATTTTTAAATTCTTGTTAACTTTGAAAAGTTAGATGAGGAAGTTACAAATTGTATTGAATTACTTTATCATCTTACCAGCAAACTTTTACATTTAATTGGAATGATGTACAATTGTACATTCATATATTTGCTAAATTCCTTGCTTCCTTAAAACCTTCTTCGTGATCACCCCATATAACGTCCACTGCAGAACATGGACCTCCTCCCGAGGGAGGGTTTGCCATAGTCACCACGCTTAGCAGTCGGGTTAGTGACGCAGTAGTTATGTTGTCAATCGTATATTTCCCAATTACCTTTTTTTTTAAATTTGAACCTCGGCACCTTGCTTGTACATTTAACATCACATAATATTAAGTATAAGGATTGCGTTATAATCTTAGAGCTTCAAAATTATAGGTAGTTATAAACATGCCAGTTGAAACATTGCAGCTACTTCAGAGGATTCCTCTACGTTTGTACAGGAAAAACCCCTTGTTTTGTTACTATCCTACGGTATGTGACCGGAGTTTAGATTTACAATTTCCGAGTATATTTTCTAAGTAAAAATGCTACTTAACAAGGCTTTGTTTTGCTTGGTGAAATATGGGGTAATTAAAGTATATTAGGGCTTAGCTACTAACAAGTTTTAATGGAATTAATATACCTACTCGGAATTTAATTAAACTAAAAGGTCTAGTTATGTTTATATTGCATGTTAATTGTTCTCATCTAATCCAATTGTACTTTTGGGAATATTGAACGGTTATTTTGAAACAGTCTGATATATGCTTATATTATACCAAATGTTATATATTTGCGAGTTAAAAAATAAATATATTCCATTTGAGAGGGTGAGAGTACAGGAGTACCCACGTCATTTTTGTTGTGTACCGACGGAAAGACACCCAAAGACAATACAGATGCATGGATTCCTCACTATCGGCGGGGGATAGAACACACGGGTGCTTTTTAATGGGTATGCCCAAGGGCACTTTCTCTTGGAAAGCCTCAAAAAAGGTAATAATATGAAACTTGCATTTTTTAAATTTAAATGCGTTGTTATCCTCGCCTTTTTAATTGACTCTACGTAAAATATACTAAACCGTTAAGGAGAAGATGAAGCTTGAAATCAGTGAAGGCAAGCAAAGCTCTGTCTAAGAAAACGTTACTTTAAAAATAGAACGAAATCATTTATTTGCGTCGGTACGGTTGCTTTTAAGGCGTTTGTCATGATTATGGATGACAACTGTCAGTGTGTCTAGCTGTCAGTTATAGGGTTTTCCTACATCATTAGATCATCCCTTCGAATATCACTAAGATAATAAGAGTTAATCCATACATTTCAGTTACAAAAGCCAGGCGTTTGGCATGCCAGGAAATTATCTCGTCCATTATTGACACCAACCGCATGTAGCTTGAACCAAAGATTGGTTGGAGATCAATACAATGCTAGTTAATTTATGGTGCCGTGCTAAAAAAGCGAAAAGGGAGAGGCAGTAGGTATATACTAGGAATATGTGTTTCAATATGTAGATTACCCACGTAACTCCTGTTCCCGTGGAAACTTCATAATTAAACATAGCCTATTTACTCAGGAATTATGTAGAAATCCAACAATGAAAGAACTATCGAAATCCGCCTAGTAGTTTTTGAATTTATTCGTA
Organism: Nycteola revayana; assembly: GCA_947037095.2. Lineage (NCBI taxonomy): Eukaryota > Metazoa > Arthropoda > Insecta > Lepidoptera > Nolidae > Nycteola > Nycteola revayana. The sequence goes on along the minus strand of OX344846.2, from coordinate 13,185,088 downwards.
CAAACAAACATAAATATATATATATATATATATATATATATATATATATATATATATCAATTAAAAAACAGTCTGACAACAAAATAAATTTAGTACGAGCATTTGAGGAGAATATCTATCTAACTTAGTTTCTGGTTGCATAAATTTTGTACTTACGTAAAAAAATAAATCGACGACTAAAATTTAAATAATAACGAATAATATCAATAAGTAACAAACTACTTTGATTCCAGAAAAAGGAAACTCACAAAAATTAAAAACATTAGACGTGGGACCACAAGTATTTTATATAAATTGAACATATTTTAATTCTTTACATAACACTTTAAATAATAAATTATATACTTATCTATTTACAATTTCACCCTCTCTGGAGATATATATAAATATTAATTTAGATGGAAATTGATATTTTCTATCATGGGCAATAAGTAAAGGTATGTGCCAATTTCCTTATTTTTCGGGAAACCTAAATATTGTCGCCTTCTATTTTCCTTGTATTGTAAGTATTATTAAGAAATATTCGATTGGTACGAATTTGTTAGCTATGAAGTAAATGTTACCTTACATTTTCATTGTCATTTTTAGAGACAATTATTAGTCTAAGAAATTACATAAAAGTGGGATATATTATTATGATGATCATTATTGTTTTTTTTTGGAGTACTTCAGTCCTATCAAACGGTTTAAAAACTACAAACTGAGTAATTTGCGATCTGCGGCTCTATTTTTTTTTTTACGTCTGTATTTAGCCCTGATGCTTTTGCTACTTCACCGGGCATAAAGGCGAGCAGAGCTCCAGCCTAGATAAATGGTTTGAACACTACAAACTAAGCAACCTGGGCAAGAGGGCGTGCCCTGTGGGACTTGGACCTCGGCTAAGGGCGGTCGCTGACGGGGAGATTGAGGGATTATGGCTTTTAGTTTCTTTAAGGGAGTTTTGTGCAACTCTCGCTCTACTTTACAGTTCGCGGGCCTCTCGGACTTCGGGTCTACGAGGGCATCGGAAGGTTCTTAGCAAACTAAGGGTCGGGAGGGCGAGGGGGAACGCGTCGCGTTCGCGGGCGCACTCTTCTCCGGCGGGTCGGATTGAGTGGTCTCTGTGTAGTGGTGCTAGTTTCTTGCAGTCTCTGTACTGCTAGTTGGTAAGTTGTGATCTCGTCGTCCGAGAGGCCGACGGTGTTTACGACGCTTTGTAGGCAGAGGCCTGTAGTCGGATGCTGCAACAACCAACGGGTTTGGGTGTTGAGCCGCGGATTCAAAGAAGCGTTCCGACGCCTCTTTTAGCCACTGCTTAATGGAAGGCAGTTGGAGATCAGAATGCAAGTTGCGATTACGAATGAACCACGGTGCCCCGGTGGCACGTCGAGTGAATCTACTTTGGACAGTTTGTAAGTGGTACAAACTGCTAGACGCTGTATGAGCGAATACGGTGCTCGCGTACGTCATAATCGGTCGTATACACGTGGTATAAATCCTAACCTTGTTATCAAGTGATCGTTGACTGCGTGAATTTAAAAGACAGTGTAGTCGACTGAGCGTAAGTGAAGCCCGTGCACGAACGGTTTCTACATGCGCTCTAAAGTTTAGCTTTCGGTCAAGGATTACGCCTAAGTACTTGGCTTGCCGTTCCCAAGGGATTGGTTCGCCAAACATCTTGACGCTCTGCGGCTCATAGCGATCGCTGGCGTCGGAATTATGACTTTTATTTTAATGAATTATTGATAAAGTAATAAGAATTACCAAAGTTAAATGTATATGTTAATATCAAGTAAATTCTTAGGCCAAGAATTGTTCATAATACGACTGTAACTAAGTCTTAACGTCTAACGAACGCCAAAACTTCAAAACTATCTTCAAGAAAATTACGCGGGTTTTTCGGGGGTTTAAAAAAAAATTCTATATGTTTATAAATATTTATTTTCTGTAATAAAAATTAATAACTTGAAAACGGTAAGCCGAATAAGGTTCAATACAATGAAGAATGTTTCTTTCCTTTTATACAACTATTGCCTTGGTAAGTTAGACAATATTGCGGTCAAGCTTAGTTCTGATAAATTGAGAACAGTTTGTTACAATTTGTATTCTATTTAAGTATAATATATTATATCAGAGTTAACACTAGCCAAACCCAGCCGTTTGCTAACCCATTTCGATAACAAATGAATAAGGGGAATATATGAAACTATTCTAATGTATTATTCAACAAGAAAATATTTTACGCACCTTAAGGTAGCAATTTTGAATACCAGATGTTTTTTCGATGGGGTAGTTTTATGTAATCAAACAGATCCCACGCTTATTAAATGGTTTTATAACCGACAAACTAAGCAACCCCCTGTGGTACATGGACCTCGGTTCGGGGCGGTCGCTGCTGGCGGGACGATGTAACTATGACTTTTAGTATTTTAATGCATTGCAGGTTAGAAAATTCCATATAAAGAGTTTTACTGCATTCTTGCTACGCTACCAAGCAGTATAAATTTTTTTCATTGTTTTGTAATAATTTTAGCTATTTTAATTTGTTATATCGTCGGTGATACTGCAATACCTCATAAGTAAGAGTTGCTAGTAAGGTGCAATTTCATCCGTCAAGAAATATTTTCTTCATAGGTATTTTCAAGGGCAAAAAATAAATTTCTTTCATTTGATTTTCAGCCTTATAAGCTATTATGACTAACGCGGTTTTGCCGTATAACCAACGATTTGAATGTTTTATACGGTTAGCTTAAAATAATTTTTCAAGAAAGTTTGGTCACAATAACGCCTTTCAGGTACAATATGATTAATAGCATGAGACTCGACAAACATAGAATATAATTTTATAATGTTCCCGAAAAAGGTGCAGTCATTAACCAACTAGGTACGTTAACCAACTAGGTTACGAAACTACTGTACCTTTTTCGTAAATATAAAGATATGATTTGATTCGAGTGCGCTCTCATTTTTTTATTGAAACCTAAATAAGTACACTTGAAACGTGGATTTCATATGAACTCAGAATACTAAAAAATTTACTCTCCTAAAGGGAAGTAAATAAACTATCCTTAATAATATTGAATTCCGAGGATCTTATCTCAATCTATATCCGTTGCGTTGATGTGGGTGATTTTGTATATCATTGATTTAACACAACTTTGATCTAATTTATGAAAACCTTATATAGGTACTTTTATGGAAACGCAATGATTGGGACATTTAGAAATATTGAAGAACGATATCTGTTATCAATTACTTGAACTACGTGCTTAGTATAATTAAGTCGCAAAATTTCATACCCCTTAACATTTATTACTTTATTTATACATTTTACATGTATTATTTAACTGAGAAGTTTTATATCAGTGTGTACAATCAATAAACTCACTATTACCATTCAACTCACTGAACCTTGTTTTTTAACTACATATTTCCTCAATAGCAGCTTATGACTTAGAAACGCAAGCGCAATATTGATGCTTTTGTTAAAATTCCAATAAGGATTTATATTTTTGGTAGGTACTCTATGCGGATAAGTAATAGTAATATAATTGATACCTTTTCTTCAGTGGTTCCCACGAAGGTGCGTTGTGGATCATACGGCGCGATGGCTGGCTTCTCGACGCGCTGATGCTGTGTGGCGCAGCACTGCACCCGCTCTAAATGCTGCAACGCGTGGGAGCTCTGCCACAATCCCACGGCTATTCGCGTATATAGAACCTGTTAACAAAAATAGACTGTAAATGTTACTGGTGGTTCTGACTCTTAATTTGCTTTGTGTCCGTGAATTATGTGTTTGTAAGGTGATTTATTTTCATAATGCCAGTGGTCTTAAAACAGGGCGCAGCTAGCCTCAATGTGTTATTATGATAATGATCACCTACGGATGGGTGCGCTTTTTCTTACATAACTTTTTAACTTCTATTATCGGAAGTCCGAAAAAATTTCTCATACCATTTCAAGCTATAATGATCGTTATTCATAAAAAAATATTACAACTAAAGATTACAAAACATAATCATTTAAATTTATAATATCATAAATCATACACTTTGTTTTTACTACTATTTGTTTTCATATTTTTGTTTATACTAATAATCGAAATTCATAATCATTCGAATACATAACAATGATCATCGTAAACGTGCGACTCCAGTGAAAATCTAATTGGTACCAGAAACGAGATGCTACCAGACAAGTAGGTTAGGTTAGGTTAGAACTGTGACCACAACAACGCGCGAGCCGAGCGAGCGAAGCGAGCGTGCCGCGGCAGCGGCCGGCGAAGCGCCAGAAACTAATCTTTGTTAGAAAGCAATATGATAATAGAATGTTATGAAGAAAAAAGTTCTGAATAAAAAATATATGATCACTAACGGTTATGAGTTCCGATGATATTAATAAAAATGTATGAATAAAAAAAGTATGAAAAATAAAATTATGAAGAGTGATGATTATGAACACAAAGCGGTAGTAAGAAAAAAAATATGATTAAAAATTTTATGTGAGCGAATATGGACCCCCTACGGATACATCGAGACGTACAATTGGTACCTATAGTCCCAATTTAGGTGCTATGATAAGGTTAGGCCTTTTTGTCGTTTCGCTTTTAAAGACATCCTTTTGAAGAATAGTTTTATTAGTATGGTACGAAGTGAGCCCGATGTCCTCTTAGATCCAAAGTCCGAGGGGCCCGCGAACTGTAAATATGTCGAAGGTTGTATGAAACTCCCTTAAAAATCTAAATTTCATAATTCTTCAATGCCCCCGTCAACGACCACCCTTAGTTAATGTCAAAGTTAAAAAAGAGGCAATTTTTTATTTTTATTTATTTAATTATAATTTTGTATGCTTAAATGTCCTTGACTTTAAAAAATAAAATATATGACTAAATTATCTTGAATGATTCACGTAACGAACTATCACGTACCGCCTAGTTGAATTAGCATTTATGTACTGTTTGATTTTCAAATTGGATTTCTCAAACAAAATTACATTTAGATGACAGTCAGCTTGAGTGGAATGGAGACATGTAATAATTTAAACTTTCAGAGAACAGGAACATTTATCAAATTATATTACTTATATCAATTAAATGTTGAACACCTTCAAACGTTAAAATAAATCTTAAGGTAGCATAACTAAATTCAGGTGTTTTGTGTTTTAAAAAAGACAACTCCCGCATTATGGAAATAAATCCCTGTGTCGCGGGGTACTTTACAAACATTCATTTCACGGACACAAAGAACACCTAGACTCAGAACAACTATTTGTGGTTCACACAAATAATTGTCCCGGGTGGGAATCGAACCCAGAACACCAGGTCTCAGAGGCAACTATCATAACCACTGAGCCACCGGTGCAGTCATAGTACTTATACTTATTACATTTGTTTTGTTTTTTTTGGGTTATACGGTTGGTTTACCGGTGAACACACACGCACATCCTATATAGTGCTTGTATTGTAAACTTACGAAAAAAACCGTACGTAAAACCAAATATTTTAAACTTCTTATGTCAATTTTTTTTTACTAGCATAATTAGTGTTTGAATAGGCGACACTCTGCTAAAGAGGTGGCATATGTTTTGGAAGCAACTTACATGTAGCTTATTTCCATTTCAATCACAAGCCTTAACTTACTTGAGTGAAGTAAGTTGCTATAGTTTTCATTAAAGCAGTTTACAGAATTTGACAACAATAATACCTTAGTGAAAGTCCAACTATTACGTATAATATGCTTGATTATATATGAAATGCTGCTAAATTTCTTACATTGCGTATTTCCCCTTAAATCTACGTAGCAAAGAAACTGTAAATGCTATAAATTATTCTTAATGGGTTCTTTAGTCAGTGAGATGCAAAGTGAAGAGCATAATTTTGACGGTTAGGTAATTAGTTTAACTTGATGTAGTGCTTATTTAAATCTGTTTAATTAAAAATGATTAAACTCCTGAAATAAATAATTACCTACAGACGAATCGCGTTCATGTCATTAGTGAATATATAGGGTGACTGGTAATTAGTGACCGATACCTAAACACATCATTGTGCTCATGATAACAAACAACTTTTACTATGGCACCAACCCTGGAATCGCGAAAAAAAAATCAGTTGCTCCCTACCATGTTGACGAGTTATGTGAACATGAATGTATGGAAGAGCTGATTTTTTTTTCGCGATTTCAGGGTTGGTGCCATAGTAAAAGTTGTTTGTTATCATGAGCACTATCATGTGTTTAGGTATCGGTCACTAATTACCAGTCACCCTATATATTATTATAAGTTCTCAGTAAGCGATTACTTATTAAATTTGTACCTATGCCAAATTACCTGCAATGTAATTTAGCTGAAATGTCAAAGATTGTAGTTTCACAGCGTTTTAACTATTGTTCTTCTTGTTATATTATGTTCCTATCATTAAGAAAATAATCTTTCTTATTTAGTAAAACGGTTCTCATTAAAATTCATAACTTTTTGCATGCGCTGGTGGCTTAAGTACCCACAATTATAACTTGACTGGAAATTTTAAAGTCCATTGTGCTAATTTTTTTTTTTTTTTTTTACTACATATTGGCTTACGTTTGACCATAATCTCGCTTGATGGAAGGCGAAGATAAGGCCTAAGATGATACACGCTTGCCTAGAAAGTGTCTCTTCACTTTAGCCTTAAAGATGTCCAGATTATAGCGTTCCGGAAAAACTGACGCCGGCAGAGAATTCCACTCCTTAGCCGTCCGCATTATGAAAGAAGAAGCAAATCGCTTCGTGCGTATTGAAGGAATGTCTACAACAAAAGGGTGAAACCGCTCGCCGCGCCTAGTCGTCCGGTGATGGAAGGGTGAAGGGGGTATCAGGTTATGTAGAACCTCCGCACACTCCCCGAAATGCAACCGATAAAAAACTGATAGGCAGGCCACTCGTCTACGGTGTTCGAGGCTCTGAAGACTTGCCTCCACCAGTGAGCTATTGCCTATGACTCTCTTCGCTCGGCGCTCCAATGAGTCCAGAGCATCCAGCTGATATCCAGCAGACCCATCCCAAAGATGAGAACAGTATTCCATTGAGGAGCGAACTTGAGCTCTGTAAAGACTTAAGAGCTGCTCCGATGTGTAGTACCGCCTCACCTTGGAGAGAATGCCAAGTTTTTTGGCTGCAGTGTTTGCAATGGACTCGATGTAGTGACCGAAGTTTAGATTAGAAGAGAGGTCAAGCCCTAGGAGCTCAAGATGGTTGCTGATCGGAACGGAGACATTCCGGAAAGTCGGAGTCAGTTGGAATGGACTCCGTTTCGCCGAAAAAAGACACGCCTGTGTTTTTGAGGGGTTAAACCCAACCAGGTTGGCATCACCCCATAAGGAAACAGCCTCCAAGATCGAGTTCACCCCCTCAGTCATCGACTCCCTGAACGACTGGACCATTGACCCCGACTTCGCATCAGACAAGTATCTCACCGAGACTGTGCTGTCGTCTGCATACCCAAAGATACCGGGAGTAACTAGCAGGTCGTTTATGTGCAGCAAAAAAAGAGTCGCGGAGAGAATTTTTTAGCCGTGGGAGGACGGCTAAGAATAAAATACTTCCTCCCCGCACGTTGGGAAAAAACGCGTGGCGTAAAAGTCGCCAAAACCCAGCACGCTTGATGGTAGGATTTAATTATCCGCCTGGCTAGCAACCACCCTCACATGTAAGGCCTGCGCCAAACAGTTTTACTGTGTTTCGTAGTGAGTATGTGAGAGCCAGAGCCCGAAAGGGTGTCACTTGAATTGCGTGTTCCATCTAGGACCCTGTCTGTGCTTACCATCAGGCAAGACTAGGGTCAAACGCAATCAAGAAATAATAAAAATAAAAAAAGAAACAGATCCCTGAGGCACACCGGCATTAATACCAAGAAGATCGGACGAGGCGCCATCAATGACAACTCGAATCGACCTTCCCCCCAAGAAATCCTGAATCCAGGTACAAAGTACGGGAGCAATACCGTAAACCGGAAGCTTACCAATGAGACTTGCGTGCCAAACCCTGTCAAAAGCCTTAGAGATATCAAGAGACACGGCAAGAGCCTCACCGTGTCTCTCAATGGCTTCGCTCCAGAAGTGAGTAGCATATACAAGAAGATCCCCAGTAGACCGGCCTCGACGGAATCCGAATTGACGGTCACTGAGGAGGTCGTTGTCTTCCAGGTATGCCAGGAGACGGTTGTTTAAAACACGCTCCATAACCTTACAGAGTATGGAGGTGATTGCGATTGGTCGGTAGTTGGCAGGGTCGGCACGACTACCTTTCTTGGGGATCGGTTGAACATTGGCAATCTTCCAGGATGCTGGAACTAGACCAGTCTTCAGGGATAAACGATAGAGGCGAGTCAAAACAGGAGACAACTCAGGCGCACATGACCGCAAGACAATGGCAGGAATGCCGTCAGGCCCACTAGCCTTATTCACATCTAGAGTGCTGAGAATTTTAAGTACCACTTTTTGCCGATTGTGCACCTCAGGCATAGTGGAAGTGCAATGTGGTAGCCTGGGTGGACTTTTACCAGCAGCATCTAGTTGTGAATTCTTCGCAAATAGAGACGCAAACAAGTCTGCTTTCTCTTTGGCGGTGTGAGCTAATGAACCGTTCGGCTTCTGCAGTGGCGGCAAAGAGGACTGACAGAAATAGGCTTCGACCGATTTGGCAAGAGACCAAAAAGCTTTACTCCCAGATGGGTAAGATGCTAGTCTGGCTCCAATGCGGCAAATATGGTCAAAGCAGGCCTTGCGTAGGGCACGTTTTCAAGACTTGGCAGCACTGTTGTAAGCTTTCTTCAGTTTCCGAATATTTGGCGCTTTGCGGGCTCGAGCATCCGCCCACGCTTGGTAAGCAGAGTGCTTATGTGCTTCAGCACTATCACACTCAGCGTTGAACCATGGACGGGCTTTGTCTTGGAGTAAGATGTCAGAAAATGGAATGAAATATTCCATAGACATATCCCTGAAATATTCCATAGACATATTCCTGACATATCACCTCAGAAACAGCCTCCGCGCAGCGAGTCGGGTCGTCTGAAGAGAAGCATAAGCGCAGCCAAGGGTAAGACGCGAAGAAATGCCGCATCTCATCCCAATCTGCTGACTTGTATCGCCATACTCGCCTAGCCCCCTTGAGATCGGGATCGGGTGGCGAGTAGACTGACACAGATTTCACCAGACAGTGGTCCGAGCTACCCAACGGTGAGGAAACCGCGACTTGATATCGGTCTGGATCGGTTGTCAGCAGCAGGTCTAAGCAATTGGCCGTATGGCCATCAATGTCAGGCACCCGTGTCGGCCCAGTCACCAGTTGGGAGAGACCAAGCGTCAGTGCAGATGCATACGCTAATCTCCCAGCATGGTCGGTGTTCTGGTATGGGTACAGCCACTCCTGGTGGTGGGCATTGAAGTCCCCCAGAAAAACTAGCTGCGCCGATGGGTACCTGAGCTGAGCTAATTCAGCCGAGTCCGAAAGGTACTGAAACAACCTGGTTGTCTCCATGTTGTCGGTGTGCGACCGATAGACACTGGCATAGAGTATCTGCTCCAAGCCAGTGTCCACCAGAACCCATAATACAGAGAAACTGGAATCCTCAATGTTACGGAGACGTCGAAAACAGATGTCATCGCGAGCATACACGCAGGTGCCAGCGCGTGGCTTAAAATTGTGCTCCAGGGTGTACCCTGGGTAGCGCAAGTATGCTGCGTCAGCTGGACATCTTATTTGCGTCTCCGTGAGGAACAGCAGATGTGGTTTTTCGGTCTCAAGGTGGTGATGGACCGGGATGAGATTGGAGTGCAGACCTCGGATGTTAGAGAGGTGCACTTTTAGTGCGAGGGAGTGCAACCACTGTTTTACCAGTTTCCTATTTTTTTTATTCATTTAATTTTTGATGGCGAACAGACAAGCAGGAAAGGGACAGTTGGGCGAGGTATAGCAAGAGCGAGTACCGCGCAATACATTCGTAATGCTGCACCGACGGGAGACTGATCTGGAGAGCGCGGGGACGCCCTAACCCCCCCAGAGATGTTCACCGGGCCCTCGCATCCGGTCGCCAACCGGCACGGTGACGCATCCTGGGATTTTTCGCTAGTTGGCGGGGCAGCCTTTCATAGGTGGCTTTCCTACTAATTGGGCTCCCTACTACCTGCGGTCGGCCAGCGGAAGACCGTGCTTAGGATCCCGCTACCCTCCGCGAACAGTCACCCAGCACAGACACCACGCAGCACCGGAACCGGTTCGCAATACCACACAACTGCCCAGACTCCCCTTCCACGATGGCTACTCAAGGCAACATGCCGGAACGCGACAAAAATCACTTGGCGGCATGGCTTTGCCTTGAGGGTGGTGACAAACCGCGGTCGAAACCTACCACCAGATGTGCTGTTCAATGGCGCTACCCAGGGGACACGTGTGGGTGACTAGAGCTAAAGCCCACGGACGCGAACAGCATTATCGCCCAAAAATAATGAATTCGATAAAAGCTGAAACAAAACGGGATAAATGGAATGTTAAGTTTTCGTGTCAGGTATTTTAAGCGCCTAATAATGTAACTACAAATAGAAACTTAGTGTTAAACTAATAATACAGAATTATAAATGATAACAGTTAAAATTACTTCATGAAATCAGTTGTTTCTCATTGAAAATGTAATAATCGAGAAATAACAATGAAATAAATGTTTATTTTAAGGCTCATTTTACGATTGTGAAAAGGGACCATTTTTTTTTAAACATTACTAGCAGGTTTCTACTTGTATTCTTGTTAACCCCTCGTGCTAAGCTAAAATGCTTGTGTTACGAGTGGATTCACGTCGGTAGTGCAATGGGTGGGGTTCGAACCGGCGACCTCAAGATCAGAAGTCCGACGTCCTTAGCCATTGGGCTACGGCCGCTCATTGTTATACCTAATACTAATACTAGACACTTTATGTTTAGTGATCCCTTACACTAGCGTCTTTCGAGCGTCGTCATCGTACCAACATCAGCGTCGCTTCGCCGCGGCGTCGATGTCACGTTGACGTGACGCCAGCGTATTTTTTCGAACAAGTAGGTACAATGTACAACGTACCGCGAGGCCAGCTCTGCACGGCGATCGGCAGCCGGTCAGGTGCATAGAGCATACTAGAAGGCGAAGTATTCAGGAGCTAGTTTTCCGAAGCTTGAAGAGCTGAGTTTAGTTGTATGTAATTGTGACAAACATTAGGTAGGTACCTACTATAAGTGATTCAAAGGACATCAAACATTTGTGGCGATATTTCTCTATAATATTTCAATACTTGTTGTATTTATAAGTACTTACTCTAGTATAAAAGACCAAATAAAGTTGCTCCTTTTGTGTGGATTATCGACACAAAAGGAGTAGTTTTATTTACTTTGTGTTAAGTAAACATTTACCAAACTGAAATATTAATATTAAAAATATATAGATATAAATCCAAAAATCTTTGCGAAGACTGTAGTCAGAGCGGCAGCTGCCCTAGCTGCCGCTCTGACTACAGTCTTCGCAAAGCGGCTCGACGGCCGTCTAATTTCTGCATGACGACCAAAAACATTACACACCAAACACTATACAATCACACACCTACAGTTGGACATACTGCTGTGTATTTGTTTGTTTGGGCCGTATCTTAATTAATAATAATTGTTTGTTTTTATTTTATGTTAGTTAGTTGGATGAATGAAATTTAAATGTGTTATTTTATTTATTTATTGTATGTTCAAATGATTAATAATCCTTAATAATGTAATTAATTGGAAAATACAAGTTATCAATGTTGCCACAAAATTTATAGTGGCAGGTGAAATATGAATAATAATAAAAAAAAATAATAAAAAATAATCCAAAAATCATATAGGATCTTCAATCATAATCTTATTGTACGTTGTATATTTAATACTTAGCGTATTAAATATACAACGTACAATAAGATGAGACATGACTGAAAATATATCTTATATTATTTTACTTTCTTTTCACGCGCGGTTTCACTCGCTTAGCTTCAGTTCCCGTTGAAACTTCATAGTTCAGGTATAATGTAGAGTTCTAATGGTGAAAAAAAGTAGAAATCCATCCAGCGGTTTTTGAGTCGATTCGTATCAAACAAATCTTCATAATATTAGTATAGGTACTTATAGATTCATAACAAAGACGGGTCAGTTACACCAGTTATAACTCGAGAACGCCTGGACCGATCCTGCCGCCCAGAATAACATATAGGTTATTTAATAACCGAAAAAGTTCACAATAATAAACAATGTAATTTAAAGGAAATATAATAAGTAGCAAGTTATTAAATAAATAAAAACAGCCAAGTGCGAGTCGGACTCACGCACTGAACGTTCCGTACAAACCTGTTTTTATTAAAAGATGTTACTAAAAATTTACGGTATTTGCAATTTTTCCTTTATCTGTGCTAAAAGAAACATCGTACCAAATTTAAGATTCTGAGTTCACGGGAAGTACCCTGTAGGTTTTAATTCTCTTGCCGGTCAAGGGACCGTAGACCTGAGTATTTGTTATAAATTTCAGCTTGATACCTCTACGCGTCCCTGAGAAAAAGGGTCTTAACAGACAGACAGACGGACGGACCGAAAACAAAGTGATCCTATAAGGGTTCCGTTTTTTCTTTTCGTGGTACGGAAAAAAATATATGACAAGCTTTTTAAAACATTTGTTTTACTATTTTATTTTTTTTATTTTAGGCCTAGCAAATGCAGGGTAATACTAGCAGTTTTTACCTTCTACGATTATAAGATATAAGTGAGTAGGTACCTATCTATATATCTTTGATACTGCTCTGCTAAGTGACAATGTTATCTATACTAATATAATAAAGACGAAAAGTTTGTATGTTTGTTTCGAGTAAATTCAAAAACTACTGGACGGATTTCGATAATTATTTGACCATTAGAATGCTACATTATCCCTGAGTAACAAAGGCTATATTTTTTAATAGACATGTGCATCCGTGTGAAGCCAGTAGGGAGCGCTAGTACTAAAGAAGATTTTCTTTTATATGTATACATAATTCTACTGTACGTGTGTCACTGATCTCCTCCTAAACTGCTGGACTGATTTGAATGATTTTTTTTTGGTATGCGTTTGGGTGGCACCCTGAATGGTTAAGATTTGCAAATCATATAATATAAATATATTATCATGCAGGACAACGTCTGTCGGGTCCTCCATTAGGTATATAAAGCTGTTTGAACACGCTAACTTCTGGTCCGATTTTAAAAAATATTTCGGTGTAAGATAGCCCATTTATCGAGGAAGGCGTATTTGTTTATTAAGGATTATTTTGTTATGAAGTTTCCACGAGAATGGGAGCTACGGGGATGAAACCGCGCGCGGGAAGCTAGTAGCTAATAAAGTTGAAGATTATAATATGTCCCAAATTAATGTTTTGTTCTTATAATAACGAAAATATTTCGTGACGAATGCAATTAAAATCTAGTAAATGCCATACCTACACTATCACCGACCATATGCAACTCTTATTCTGAAAATATTTTTTTCCATTTTTGAATAATATTGTTTCATAATTGTTTTTTTTAATGTTGATTCAATTTTTTTTTCCATATTGAATAATATTCATTTATAAATGCATGCATATTATTTTTTGAAGAAATAAAAAAAAAACAAAGAAATAACAGATAAAACTACATGAATACTAATTAAAATGTAGATTTCAGCAAATATACCTGATTGAAATTAATTTAAGGACTAATCATAATTTGATAAATATCGCGATGGAGAAACGCTTCAATGAAATGTGCATAGTACTATTTGGAACTTGGCCAATCGACTAAAAGCTTATGTATATTTCTGTTTCATGCCAAATACTATTTGTAAACCAAACGAAATCGTGAATATTGAAAGCTTGTCTAAATAATTACTTCATATTTTAAAGAACAGAAAGTCAACTGAATGAAAATTAATAAGAGTTTTATTGTTTATATACTAGCTGTTGTCCGCGACTTCGTCCGCGTTGGTTTCGATTTCTCTTAATAATTTTGTCACCACTTTTCATCCCCTTAAGTATGATTTTACCTGCGACGTTTGTGAGGTTATCGGTCCATCAAGTATTATCATCGGTCATCACCCGCTGCGCTTGCCAGTTCGTGGTCTCCACTCGAGAACCTTTCTACTCCATGGGCCGTCAGTTCTCCGAGCTATGTATCCTGCCCATTGCTATTTAAGCTTGCTAATCCGTTGAGCTATGTCAGCCACCTTCGTTTTTTTACGGGTCTCTCCATTTCTGATTCGATCACGCAGCGAAATGCCGAACATAGCTCTTTCCATAGCTCACTGAGCGACTTTGAGCTTCCTTATGAGGCACACAGTGGGAGACCACAACGCAGATCCATTTGCCATTAGTGGTAACACACATTGCTTGAAGACTTTCATCTTAAGGCATTGAGGTATTTTGGACAAAAGTGGACACCTACGTCATATAGAAAATACACCCCTCAATTTTCAAGTCCCTACGAACAGCGGTTTAGGCTAGCTGCGTTGATCCGTCAGTTAGTCCGAACAAAGCGTTTTATTAATATAGATCTATGTTAATGAATTGCAGACAATAACAACTGAACGGATTTAGGTGATATTATGCATAGGGATGTTTGCCTATATGCACTTGCCTTGTAAACTATTAGCTTATAAACTTACTAGCGAGCGACCCGCCCCTGCTTTGTACGGGTGTAATGCTGTTTTTGCTTTTTTACCTTTCATATTAAGCCTATGGAGGTTTAATATGCAAGGTAACAAAGGAATAATATGCAAGGGCTTAAGTAAATGAAGGCTTATAAGAAAATTAAAAGTTTCCAACCGATTTAATAGAGGCTTTACAAATGCCAAGATGTAATTTCCAACTACTACCGACTTAAGTTGATGCAAAGTTCTTAAGGACTTTTGACACGATTTGCGCCAAGTTTTATAAACCATAACCGGAATAAAAGAGAGAATCCGATTATATTCGAAAATTAGGAAATTTCTTCAACGGTAAGAAGAATAGAAGAGGAAAATCGTTCAGAAAATACTTTACGTTTAACAATTAAAATTGTTTTCCAAGTCATACCTACAGCTGTCGCACTAAATAGAGAGTAGTTGACAGTTAACCCGAAAATACCTACAAAAATATATTCCTCATCTACGATTATGAAAAACTCAAGTTGCTTAATTTCAATACCCAGTAGAGGCCAATGGTAACAACTAGGTAACTTTGAAATTGCGTTGGGAATAAAACTCAATTATGCTCTTTACTTATATTAAACTAGCTTGACCACTGATGTTATTCCGAAATCTTAGTTAATAAAAAACCGGCCAAGTGCGAGTCGGACTCTCGCACGAAGGGTTCCGTAGTTGCAAGTGCCTACCTATTTTTGATATCAAGAATACAACAAGTAACATAGTATAAAATTTCTTGTAGTTCGTTGTAACTTTGATCGATGTTAATAATAGTTGATTGAATGAAACGTAAATTGCGGTTTACAGTTTATGACGTATTAAAAACCAATTTTCGGTGGAAGTTTGCATGGTTATGTACATCATATATTTTTTTTAGTTTTATCATTCTCTTATTTTAGAATTATAGGGGAGGGGGACACATTTTACCACTTTGGAAGTGTCTCTTGCGCAAACTATTCAGTTTAGAAAAAAATGACATCAGACACCTCAATATCATTTTTGAAGACCTATCCATAGATACCCAATACGTATGGATTCGAAGAAAATTTTTTTTTTAGTTTCATTTCTAAGTATGGGGAACCCCAATTTTGTTTTTTTTTTCTATTTTTGTGTAAAAATCTTTACGCGGTTCACAACATACATCTACTTACCAAGTTACAACATTATAGTTCTTATAGTTTCGGAAAAAAGTGGCTGTGACATACGGAAGGACAGACAGACAGACAGGACGAATTCCGTTCGACGGGTTCCGTTTTTTGGCATTTGGCTACGGAACCCTAAAAAGTGTCCTATGTGCAACTACCGACTATAATATATTCGAGCGTTGAGATATATTTCATCCAGATCTGTTGACCCTCCTGACCGCGAGTCTTTTATTAAGCAGTATTTATTGAATCATGATTATCTACTTCATAAAGGTGAGTAGGGCTCCAGTCTCCATAAATGCTTAAAATCTACAAACTAAGCAATCTGCGCAAGAGGGCGACCTCGGCTCACGGCCGCGGCGGTTGCTCGCAGGACTGCGGGATGATGAGTTTAAAGATTTTTTGAGAACTCTTGAGTGAAGAATTATCGCTCCGCTTTAAAGTTTGTAAGACCCTAGGACTTTGGGTATAGAAGGGACAATGCATTGTAGTCTTTGGCGTGTGGGATAATGACCAACATTCAACTTTTTTATTTTTTTATTGTCATTTATCAAATTTGTTATTGTATACACTGATGTATTTCGGAACAAGCTATGCTGAGTTTAACTGTCTCTCCTTTTAAATGCGATTCCTCAAATACTACTATCAGTGTACACGTCATGCTCCCATTGTTTGTCATTGCTTGCGGTGGCGATGTGAGTTGGGTCGCCTCCTTCCCTCTAATATGGCGAGGGAGGCGATGGCTGTGTGCTCACACGTTATACTCGTGAACTGGTGCTACTTGTGGTGACTGGTCGACCATATGATGGATGTGTTTGAGGTAGTAGTACATTATTGTGACCTTTACGGCGATAATCTTCTCATGTAGCTAGTTCCTTGGAAATGTGCGTTGATGCTCCCTCTATTTTCAAAGTGCAAGAGGTTGCTGCTCTGATATTTCTGCTTGAGGATTTTAAATCAATATTTAACTATATTTGTGAAAACGTCTAGAGTGTGCATTGGCGCACATAATGTTATTTCAAATGTTTATTAAATAAAATATTGTAAACAAAAGTATTAAAAAAAAAAGGTACATAAACTGTGATACAAAAGATGACGAAAAAGAAAAAGCCCGGAGTTTCTTTCTTCCTTTCTTCTCCGAGTCGTCCACCTAGGTAGCTAGTGAAACGTTGCAGGTTAGCTAGGGTAGGATTCTCGCCGGCGAGGACCGTGTTGCAATTTATTATTATGTCTGTGTAACATGTATATTTCATATTAGGTATATCTGTTAAAATTTAAAGTCTGTGGCCTGTGACATAGAGATATTATTAAATAAAATCAAAATAACAAAATTAATTATGAACGAATTTCGATTTCTCGGCGATCTCTATTTTAATTAGGTATAACAAGCGATGCTACTGACATCACTTTTTAAAATATTGAATTCTTCGAATCTGCATAAAACCTATCGTAGTACCTATTATAAATAAACATCTTATAAAAGGTATTCATTTTAATATTTTCCTTTAAAGCGCTTTGAATGTCAACAAATTCTTCAGCGGGGCTTCGTATATTCTACATAAGCTTGCGATATACAAGCTGAGGTTACAAAATGAGAAGTAAATAAAGTTAGTAAAGTTGATATAATACAAATATTTTCTTGAAAATTTGAGAAATGAATCTCTGTGACGTTTTCCTCAAACCAAACTCAGAAGCTATCAGTGGTTTTTACAAATTGTCCAAGATGTAAATCGAACCCAAAACACCAGGTCTCAAAAACTACCGTAACAACTACGCCACTGAGATTTATCATTGAAACATTTATTAAATTGTTAAATAAGAATACAGTTATTCTTATTTAACAATTTAATAAATAAACAAGTTAAAAAAGAAACCATACATTCGACGAGATACCCATACCGTATGGGTGTCTCGTCGAATGTATGGTTTCTTTTTTTTTGATTTTCTACTATCACAAGTGTTATTAAAAGATGCAAAATTTATCTCCTTTAGTAGTAGGCAGAATTGTGAAAAATATATTTAAATGTTTATTTATTTAATGCAGGTGGTACTTATCGTTTATTACGTGTTCATAATAACTTTAAGCTAATCATTGAGTAAGCTGCTTTCAGACAATTGTTTTGTCTTACACTATAAATAGCGACGCCTAAAAATGAGCAAGTTATTCCAAATAACGTGTAGGTAGGTTGTTTTTGTTTACTAAATAAGTTTTGATTTTAGAACTATGCATCATGAATGTACAGAGTACGAACGGAAACTTGTGTGGGTGCATACCCGCGGAAAATGATCTACTTGTCAAACAATTTTGATTAATATTTTATGGACAACTTTAGTACCTATATTATAATTCATTAAACGGCACATGTGCGTTATACTCAAACATAGAGATATAACATAACTAATATAAAAAAAAAATGTTTCGAGTTTCTTAATTTTATTGTATACTAGCGACCCGCCCCGGCTTCGCACGGGTACAATACTGATACTTATACTACAGAATGTCTTTACACCTCTAACAAACGGGCGAAATTTGGTCAAAACAAACAGAAACAAATTAATATGGGTACCTACTAAAACTCAGTGAAATAAGTAGGTGGGTATACTTTTATCGTATGAAATACCTATACTCTTCAGGCCTAACAATACAACAAACACTAAATAAATAGGTATTCAAGTATCTATCCATCATAGTTACGACGAACACAAAACCAAAAAATTGTCCTATAATTCTTAAGGATCGAGCGCGCATAATCGCATTCAGCCTACCTCACTCGCTGCGCTGCAAAAACACGCGCTGTTATTTTGCGATAACTTCTAAGTTATTCACTTAAAGTATATTGTGCAGGGGTAAAATAATCTGCATGAAATGCTTAAGAATATTAAAATGATAAGGATAAATACTGAATCCCTCTGATTAGCTTTACAATTACCGCATTAGAAATGTTCATTTTCCTAAAAGATATAATGGATATAGCAAGTTAACCTTGAAATATACACATATGCTATCGCGGACTTTTTCGTAGATCTAAAAGAGAAGAATATTTCCGCCATACATTGTTTTGTTATATCTCATAGGGTTAAGGCAGCGTTTTCGTTGAAAGCTCTCAAATGGCTTAATTTTTTCCGACACCTCTGACAAATATCAATATATATTAGTCAAATGTACAAAAAACTTAACAAATTATATACGTAAACCTTCCGGAAGAATCGTTCTATCGATTGGTAATAACCGCATGAAAATCCATGTAGTAGTTTTTGAGTTTATCGCGAACAGACAGACAGACGCGGCCGGGGACTTTGTTTTATAATATGAAGTGATGTAGTGATAGCGGTGGCCCGCGGCTCCGTGCGGATGTCGGTTACCGCTGCAAAAAGCCTACCTAGGAAAGACACGGTCAGCAAAATGATTCCCAGGTCAATTCACAGACACCGACACAAACATCGACGACGCAGTCATTATCCGCAGGCTGCACAGATTGTCTTTCTGTGGATGTTAAAGTTGTTAATGATGAAAATATTTAAATGTAATTAATAGGCATTTTAAGCATTAGGCATTTTAGGCATTTTCAAATGTTCAAGAAAATATTAATAGCGTGTAATATTCTACCTCTGAAAAGAACTGTTGTTTAGCCCTGAAAAGAACTATTGGTTAGCCCTGAAAAGAACTGTTGGTTAGCCCTGAAAAGAACAGTTGGTTAGCCCTGAAAAGAACTGTTGTTTAGCTCTAAAAAGAACTTAGATCTGAGAAGAACTTTTGCGTAGGTGTAGTTTTAAGAACAAAAAATCGCACGAAAATTATTAGACTTCGCAACGGGCCGTGCAGCAGAAATCGTAATATTTTAATTTCGCCATAACTTTAAAACCAAACGTCCAATTTTAATCATTCAAAGACCAAATATTATCTACATAAACTGTTCTTAGTGATGAAATAATTCATTTTGATAAGGATTAACAGCATGAGTAAAATAAAACGTAGTCCAAAAAAAAATTCAAGATTTCTAAATAAAAAAATGGTTATTGTGCCTCACTCGGCATAGATAGGTATAGTGTGTCGCGGACTTTTTTGTAGATATTTATAAGATCTACAATTACTTACAACAATTTATGGTTCTATCTTTTAAAGTTTAGGCAGCGTACGCAAAATAAGTAACTTTTCTGGTTGATTTTTTACACCTTGTGTCCGAAAAACCCAAATATCTTACGGAACTCTATTTTTTCCAAAATAAAATTTAGCCTATGTTACTCGTGGATAATGTAGCTTTTGAACGGTGAAAGAATTTTTGAAATCGGTCTAGTACTTTTTGAGCCTATTCATTACAACCAAACAAACAAACAAAGTTTTCCTCTTTATAATATTAGTATAGATTTTAAGTATATTAAATATTTTAAGTGGTTTAATGCCGTTCAATTCAAAGAGAATGCATTAAGAATTATTCATCGTAATTTTTTTTTTTGATAAATAATATTTGTATACAATCTCAATGGTGACCTGGGAGCACTGATCAATACAATGGTTGGTTTCGTTTTCATATCAAATTAATTTTGCCAAAAAAGAGGTTCGCCAACAATTTGAAGTACCAAAACAATATAAAATATATCAGATCATTTCAAGATTAAGATAAATTTCATTTCATTTTAAGTTTAACGTAACGCATCCTTATCTAGTTAAAATCTTTTTAAAAGTTAATCTTGACTACAAAATTCTTGTTGTAAAATTTGGTTCAGGCAAAATTAATTCAAAATGTAAAACAAGCTGTTCCTTAATTATTTGCCAAACTTTTGTTTTATTGTAAACTGTTTGCACAAAATTACTTAATACCAAAGAAACCTTTGTTTTTACCCCTGTGAATATTCATAATTCTTCAATAAAATTGTTGTAAAAAATAGAATTTCTTGTATCTATAAGATGTAGGTAAGTCAACAACCACCATGATTGTAGTTCAATATACAATTTCGAAAAGAGCACTACTATATGTCTAAACAATAGGAGCTTTGCCCTTTCCAAAATTGGTATTTCAGAGAACAGGTATTTAACCTTAACTTGATTACATTATTTACCTACATAATAAATATGGAATATTTATTTTCATCATGAATCGATTGAAAATAAGGTTGTCGTCATTATTTGTATTACATTTATCTATTTATCAAACAATTTTGTTTTTTTCCTCTTTCTTCTAAATGAAGAGGTTTTTCGCTATATTGGATTTTGAGGTAGGTAGGTGGGTTAGTGATATCAGTTTTTTTTTCAATATTTTCATTGCAATGGAAATGGAGACAACAGCTCTTTGACACACAAATTTCTATCACTTAAAATGGGAATGCTATAATAAAAGCGCGGTAATTACTTTACTCTACAGCGCCATACACAATGTCAAAAACAAATTATAGTACGAGTAACGTGCTATTGAAATAATAAAAGATTTAGCAAAGTTGCAGCAGGGCCTGAACTTGTTCTAGTACACTTATGTATACTAGAATATATCAAGCTATTCTTACCACGATTGTCCCTTGAGAATTGAACCAGAAAAGTGTTTCCTTTTAGACTTTCTCGTATCATATTTACAATTCGAAGAAATCTGGAGTATTATCACGTTTTCTTTTACCTATATTATTTTGACTAGGTTCCGATCAAGTGACATAGAATTAGTGAATTTGTTATTGAGCTTTATATCTCGCTTTAGGAAACAGCCAACAAAATGGTTGTTACCTCAAGCAACATATATATTTTTTAAGATCAAGCGTTTTTTTCTGATTTTCAAATTAATTAAAAAAAAACGCACAGGTAGTTCTATTATTATTACAATAGCAGCCTGCTTAAGAGTAAATCGTCATAGCGGCGGGTAAATACACAACCAATAACATTTTCAGCATGTTTATATGTATTTCAAAATACCAACAATATTGATCTTCAAGAGTGATTTATTCGTGTGTTCTAATGCAGTTAAGAGACGACGTTTGGCATGAGATCAGCTGTTGCGGTCGCAAGATCTTGCATTGCGTAGAGATACAGTAATAGTCATAACAGTGAGAACACTTACAGTAGTTTAATGCAGCTATAATTGAAAATGTAATGTTAGCACCGCACTGTACAACAATAACATTATATTTCTAAGAGAGGAAATAAGTAGGTGTTACCTAGGCGAAATGTTTAACTATTACATTTTGTGAGTCTCCCTAAAACATTTGTTGTAATGTAAGTACCTATTGAAATTTTTCTTATTATTGAGCTATATCAAATACGCTTAATCTACTTAATGTTTATGATGATATTGCGATAATACCTTGATACAGTAAAATTTAAAAACAGTAGGTTCTAAGCATTACCTGTGCCTTGAACGTATAATTAGTAAAGAACTGCAAATAAGTAGAATTTTTATGTACATAATTACCTAAATATTATAAAGTATAACCTAGGCACAGATATAAAAGAATACGTATAATTAATTAAATAAATTTAGAAATCTGATCTGATCTAATCCAGCTATACTCAACCCGCAGCATGGGGGCCGCATGTGGCCCACTGGCCCTTTAAAGTTGGCCCACCTTGGATTATAATAAATACGTGTTTGTTTCAATATTTTGTGTAGTATTTAAGTTTAACTTTTTCATTACTTCCGTACATATATCTTACTTATTTCGCTTTAGGATATTTTTAAAAGTATTTTTTGTTTGCAGCCCCCGACACCAAGGCTGAACCTGTTTGTGACCCTTCATATGGCTATAAAAGAAAGGGTGAATAAGACTTAATTCATCTGACGAGATAGGAAATCTTGTAAATTGTACCTCTAAATCTTCAACTCATTTCCAGCTTTTGCTCCGGCGCTAAATGTATGTCATTTAGCGCAGCAGCCATTTGTAACAGCACCTAGTTAACTAGGTGCTAATCTTCTCACAATCTATTTTATACTTTCTAACGTAGAGCTCATTCTACCAAAACCGTCCTGCGTTTATGGTGCTCAAAACACACAAACAAAGGCTTCATTCACAAAGACGCGGGGCGTTGAGCCAACTGAATTCAAACACACGGCGTGGTATGTTTGCGTTTACCGTGAAGCGATTTCAAACGCGTTTCTTTATCTCTCGAATAGTCCAATAATTCGCACATTATATTAACCGTTAATTGCCATATTTAATATTCCCAGTTAGAGTTTAAGCTGATATGATAATTGATAAGGCCCCACAGTTAACGGAACGACGACGTCCGACGCATCGCAAGTCACTACGCGCGTCACCCGGCGTCTTTGTAAATGAGACCTTATTAAGTAGGTACATGCGCTCCATTCCGCTTATTGAAGTAAAACGGCGAGCTAATGACACTTCATTCGGATTATATTAAAATTGTGTATCAAGAAATTATATCTTGATGATACAATCAATAGGCTTGTGTTTCTTCGCCGGTCATAATGGCGATCAGGGCTCCAGCCAATAAGGCTGGAGCCCTGATCGCCATTATGACCGGAAATGGTTTAAAAATCACAAACTATGCTACATGCGCAAGAGGGCTTACTCTATGGCGCTTGTACATCGGTCAGAGCGGTCGCTAATGGGGAGATTGGGGATTGGTCTTTAGGATTTTAAGCAAGTTTTGTACAACTGTTACTCCACTTTATAGGACGCGAGTCGCAAGGACTTCGGGTCAATGAGGGCATTGAAAGGTTCTTTGTAAACTAAGGGTCGAGTGGAGTTGTGTGTGCATAGACATGTAGTGGCAAGGACAATGGACTATGAATGCCAGGGTTACATAGGTGGGGAATGCTGTCAGTGAAATTACGTAGGCACAATTGTGATATTATTATTTGGTATTTAGGTAGTAACTTTAATACATTTCATAAATAATCCTGGTTTTATATAGTGGGCAATTAGAATAGTGGGCAGGAGCAAACTTGCATAATCGGGGACTAGCTACAAAATGTGATAAATTCATATAATCCTATTGTAATCATCTGCCGCTCAGGGAAACTTAAGCACCTGCTTATGTACATGCCGTGAAAAAATGCAATCAAAATTATTTCAACGTAAACCCAGGGGAGCTAACCTTTGTTAAATTAAAATTTCTTTCACATACAAGTAAGCCGTCGAAAAGGAGATTAATTTTATAAGTTTTAATAAGCTTTTCACTCAACAAAAGTAAGAAATTAATTTTGAAACGGCGCAGATTGTTTTAGATGTAGCAGGTATACGCCATTGTCTTTCGTTGTGTTGTTGAAAGAACAAACATATCAAGTTTTAACAGTCTTAGAGACTGATTCTATCTCTTTTTCAAGTTTATAAAAACTAGATTCCCGCGTGTGGTTGCACTGCAATGCTCCCGTTCCCTTGAAAACTTCGAAATAAAATATAGACTTTAGCCCTCTTCAAAAATGGGCTATGTAATTCTGAAATAATTTTTCATCGGATCAGTAGTTGCAGAGATTAGTGCGTTCAAGCAAACAAACAAACTCTTCAGCTTTATTATATTAGTACACATATACATACCATGGTTTTTTGTCATTGTTAATACTCAGTGCAATGATTTATTTTGGGAGTACAATAAATTTTTTATTTAAATATACTTTTAAACTTATATAAACATTGAAAATTACACATTAAAAAGTAACGTTAAGGGTGCCGCCTGTTCGAACAAACTGTCTCCTCAGATAAACTTTTTTGGAAAACAACATACCTAATAATATGTCAACGTGTAAACTCGACGCAAAAACAGGGTGTTATAAGTTTGATATGTCTATGTGTGTGTGTGTCTGTCTGTGGCATCGTAGCTCCCGAACGTATGAACCGATTTTCATTTTGTTTTTTTTTTGTTTGAAAGGTGAATTAGTCGGAAGTGCTCTTAGCTATGTTTGATGAAAATCGGCCGCCGCCCCAATCTGGTGGAATATATATTTTTAACAACTCCCTCAATATGGATATCAAATGAATTAACTAACGAAATGAAATCTTAAAACTCGAAAAATATTCGTTTATTTTGCTGAAGGCTTTTAATTTTTTTTTTATTCTAATATTACGTTTTGATAATAATACTGATGGCAAATCGTCCTACCAAATATAATATATCAACAACAAAAAATCACGGTATATGTATTACTAGGTTAGTGCATTCAAATCATGTTTCTAAATACTCTTTTCGTTTCACTCATACTTAAGAGTACGCATTCTCATTACTTAATATTGCATTCTGTATTCTATGGGGTTTTGAGCAGGTGGATCTTAACACAGGTTACTATGTTACCTAGCTAGGACACCAGATTCCTTTCATTATGTTACTAGAAATTTGTGTCTTGTTCTGTTTTATGTAACGCATCTGTGTAACTTTTATTGTAACATGACTTTATTTTTGAAATAAATATTATTACTTTTATTATATTTGTTTTGTTATATAATTCATTGCGGCATAACAAACATTAGGATTTCAGATAAATATTCATGATCATTTCAGCCGTAGGACGTCCACTGCTGGGCATAGGCCTCCCTTATAGAACTCCAGTTGTTGCGGTTCGTATTGGCCTGCATCCACCGTGATCCTGCGGCCTTAACCAGATCGTCCGTCCATCTACA
Organism: Nycteola revayana; assembly: GCA_947037095.2. Lineage (NCBI taxonomy): Eukaryota > Metazoa > Arthropoda > Insecta > Lepidoptera > Nolidae > Nycteola > Nycteola revayana. The sequence continues at coordinate 13,159,709 of OX344846.2, read as the reverse complement.
CTCGGTTCCAAAAATAACGGGTCAGTCACATAAACCCGAATATCTCCCGAACTACGTATGCCATCCTAATGAAACGAAGACTGTTCAATTGAGAATTTAATTATACAGATAAAAAATAAAATAAAACTTAGTTGCACCCTCAATATTAAACTCTAAATTAAAAAAAAACTACGGACGCCACGGACTACGGTGGACGCCATCTGTTCTCCGTGTTATATGGCCTGCCCATTGCCACTTCAACGTTCCTAATTCCTGCACTAATCCGTTGGGCTATGTCGGTAACCCACGTTCTTCTACGTATCTCCTCATTTCTTATTCCATCTCGTAGAGAAACCCCGAGCATAGCCCTCTCCATAGCTCGTTGAGAGTCCCACAGGGGACGCCCTCTTGCGCAGGTTGCTTAGTTTGTAGTGTTTAAAACATTTATCTCGGCTCCAACTCTGCTCGCCTTTATGCCCGGTAAAGTAGCAAAAGCCTCGGCGCTAAATTAAATGTCCGTCCGAAAAAAAAAACTCATTGAGCGACTCCGAGCCTGTTTATAAGGACTATAGTAAAGCACCACGTTTCTATAAAATAAATATTACTTTAATAAAATACAACCTAATTTATCACTGCTTCAGAGAATAACCTTTTCAGTAACTTTAAATTAATATTTCTCAGTTGCCTTAAAGTTTATATTTCAGAAGATATAAAATACGTGACATGTAACTTGTAACGATAATTAAAATTATATTATTTATTACAGAGGAATAATAATTACCAATCATTTTAATTATGGAATACTCGATTCAAAGAAGAAAATGATTAAATGAATACAATGTTGTTTGCTTAAGAATCAGGTAACAGGAAAAATCTGTTGATCATTTTTTTTCCCTTAGGGAATAATTTGTCAAAGAATAAGAACGCAAAGGCAAAGGTTGTAATGCATAATGATGTTAAAAATATATAATAATATGTATAAAGAATTACGTATTTACGAATGTTATATATATGTAGGTGCTGCTGTAATATTGTTCATCTCAAATGTGAACGGAAGGATGCAAGTGACGGCTTTACTAAGTAGCATATAATTATATATTGTATTTAAACAAATTAAAACGCGCAGTGCAGTTGGAATAGCATGAATTTGCTCGGTCTCAGTGAGACACAACTAATTAAATGTAACGCCATAAGTGTATGCAATATGCATGCAAATAAGTACGTAAGCAAATTGAAAATGTAAGTTTCTTTTTAATTTTGTGTTAAAATTAATATTTGTTTTGGGTCCATTCGATTCTATAACAAACCACCCAATAATATTATAAAAAGAATTGACAATAAATAAGTGCGTAGCCGGGCAAATTATAAAGGTTCCGATTATCTTTGTGACAAAAATGCTTGGGATTACATCGCTACGATGTGAAATAAGTAATTAGGGTTTTAAAATATTGTGAAATAATATTATTTAAAGAAAGGGTTCTACTGATTTTTTTAACAGTGCTGTGTTTCTTAGTAGTCTCCACATCACGCTTGCACGGTAAGGGAAATACTGAGAAGATTCCGAATAAATGTAACCCATTCACGGAATGAATGAACGATGATTCGGAGTGAACGAACGTAAAATATTTTCCTATAGTCTGTTTCATCCTTGATGGTATGGCTGACACATTCCGTAGAACGTAGATGGGTAACGTGACACGTTTTAGAATTGTTATGCCACGCAAACTATGCTTATCCACCTGATGTAACGTAGGATAGAGATCTTAATACAAGGACAGTAAAGTAGATATGTATAGCCCTAGCTACTATAATAACTGAACAATCTCTTGGGTGTAGTTGTCCTATTAGGTACACAATGTTTTTACTTGGTAACGAATGTCAAACCGGATGTATTTGGTAGTATTATATTATTCTATCATCATCAGCCCATACAACGTCCACTGCTGAACAAGGGCCTCCTCCTGAGGGATGGTTTTGCCATAGTCACCACGCATGGCAGGCGGGTTGGTGTCCGCAGTTTTATGGTGTACCACACGAGAAACCGCTGCTGCCCGTTTCCTGGTATACGATTGTCATAGATGATAATATAACAATTGGGACCAACGGCTTAACGTGCTTTCCGAGACGCGGAGGGTCATCCAACCAGATCCAAAAAAAAATTGTATAATCTACACCAAAATTTCTTGTCTGATGTGTGGATCGAACCCACGACCTCCGAGATTTAAAACGAGCCTAATACCGCTACGCCATGCTACGGATGTTGTGTGTTTGTTATGTGTTTTGTATAATCTGTGTAAAAATTAATAATGTTATTGATATTGTTGTTGGATTTTGGTAAAATATTAGAATCAGAAAATATCCACCACACTTATACCACATATATCAAAGTTCAAAGTATTTCGTATTTAAAATAAACTTTAGCCCATTTAAAACTTTATACGTTCCTTTGCGCTCAGTAGTGCACGGGATGAAACGCTTAAATATCTAACATCACAATGGAGGCGTTTATGTTTTACTGATTAGTACTAACTCGTTGCCTGCTACATTTAGTAACTTTTTTTTAGTAGGTATATATTAATATTGATGCGAAACTTTATGAAGATGCTATATTCTATGCCATAAAGTGTGGTTTAATTGGTTTCCAGCTCAAAAGGATAGGTGTAGGTAGAGTTGCTATCTCTAAAATTTGGCAACCCCGACAAGACGCATGAAAACCCCGTATTCTAGAGCCCAAACCCTGAAAATGTCATCAGGTTTTTTAAAGCATAGTCAGTGTAATTAAAAACAGTTATACATTTTTAAACCCGCGTCCGGGGAGCCTCCGGCCCCGGACTTCATTTGTAGTCCACAAATGAAGTCCGGGCCGGAGGCTCCCCGGACGCCCTCTAAACTAAGACAAATCCGGGGAAACCTGGACGGATGGCAACCCTAGATGTGGGTGAAGGATGGCTGACGATAGAAAACCTGCTACACATATTTATTTAATTTTGTTACTAATTTTAATTATTTTTTTCTTCTTTTTGATGTGCGATTTAAGATAAAATACTCTTTGTATTATAGCTTAATAATTTAACTTCTGAATGGAATTCAGTATCAAATTATTAAACTCTAATAGGTGTGTGATAAACTCTTAGTCTATACTATCTACTTTGTACTTGCTGTCCCGCGCTGTTTCACTCGCGTGTCGGTAGTCGTCCGCTCGGAAGCCTAACCAATAATGTGGCTTCAAAATCGGCTGAGTAGATCCATAGATTAGCCCCTACAATATCACAAACTTAAAACCTTTACCTCATTATAACGTTCGTATAAAAGATGGACCAAGTCGTGAGCCTCGTCTAGTAAATTTAGTTTTTACTATAATATAACCAAGTCCTCATGAATTTAAACTACTACACTTAATGGTAATACCACCGTTTACACGCATTTTAGACATGACATTTAACATTATCTAATATTTTTATGTTTTCAAAGCCATCATTAAAAGGTAGGTACGTCGCATAAGATAGACATAAACTCTATACATAAAGTTAGTAACATTAACACGCAAGTTTAAATGTACAGAAATACTTCCATATCCCTTTTTAGTACTCTGACACTATATTCCCCTTTATCCTTGACGAGCTTTTACCCGCGACCTCAGTCGCTTATAGTAAGATTTTAGCTCAGTAGTAGAAAATTTCGAAAACTCGTAGGTTGACTCGGTTTTTTTCTCATAATTTAATTCCTAAAGTGGTTAATCTAGTCATATATTTCTAATAAAGTTTGATCGCTAGTTAAACCACTCTAGGAGTTTAATTTCAAAAAATTCCAAGTGAAGATAGGAGTATTCGAAATTGCTATATTACTATTGCTACATGACTTCAAAACAATGTTCTTAAAAAATTAGTTACCAAATTTCGGGTTTTTTAAATAAAATTTTAATTATGTCTCTTTTTTATAATTAAACGTGATAGGCAAAAAGTAAGAGGCCACCATAAATGACTGATAATTACATGGAGTAGACAGAGCGCTCGAATTTCACTTTGCATTTTTAATAAGTTTGCTCGTGTTAAAGATACGCTTTGGTCACTTTTGTTGTTAAATTCAGTAGACCAGTATTATAATTTTGTCATGTATTGAATTGCCAACTTTTGTTGATGATAAAATGAAGCGGCCGTAGCCCAATGGCTAAGGGCGTCGGACTTGTGATCTCGAGGTCGCCGGTTCGAACCCCACCCATTGCACTACCGACGTGAACCCACTTGTAACACAAGCATTTTAGCTTAGCACGAGGGGTTAACAAGAATACTAGTAGATTTAAAAACTCTGCTAGTAATCTTTTTAAAAAGAAAAAAAAAAAAAAAAAAAAAAAAATAGTATTATTTCAGAACCCTAGAAAAAATATAGTAGATACGTATAGTACACATGAGTGATGTAACGGATATTCGCATTCGCATTCGCGAATATCCGCGTATTTTTCAATATTCGCATTCGCATTCGCAAAAATTATGCGAATATTTAGCGAATATTTTTAATAATCCAAAAGGAAATTATTATATGCATGTATAGGTAGTGAGGGTGAAAGGTCCGTACCTGTAGTCCTTGGTGAAAGGGAATTAAAGTCTTTCCTCACTGTACTATATTTATAATTCACACACAGATATTAATATGCACGATACAAGTGTCAATATCATCATTATTATGTAACAACAATCAGAATGAGAATGATTTCGAGTCAATTGTTTTAATTTAGAAATGTCAATACTCGCGTCAAGACCAAATCGGAAGACACACACATGATATGTTCCTTTTGATAGATAGATAAAATTAATAATTATAATATCGGGTACCTGCACATTAAAATCTATTCACATGATACGACACGATATTTATATCTGACGGATACGATAAAATGTTAATATGTTACGTAATTATTCGCAATGAGAAATCTACTAAATATGTATATAAATATAATAGTAATGTATATAATAGTGTGTGAATCAATTGTAAATAAATATTAAATAGAAATAAATATTACGTGTACGTGTTATATAATTATAAATGTAAATATTTTACATAGCTAAATTAACAAGTATATAAATATATGCAGCCCACATCACTCTCCCCCAAGAGGCCGTCATGACGGTCGATAATATTCTGGAAATCGAACTTTGCGACCGGAACGCGTTGTTCTAGAACATGACTGAGACGGGATATCAGGAGGAGCTGGAGTTGGCGAAAGAGGTGGAACTGTGGAAGGAACGGGTACAAAAATTGGCGTGGAGGAAGGATCCACCAATATGTGTCGACTGTGACGACTTTACCTTTTACCAAAATTTTAAAAGTTTTATCACCGCGTTCTATGACTTGATAAGGACCACAATATGGAGGCTGCAATGAAACCCGCACTGAATCGTCCCTTAAAAATACGTGACTTGCAGTAGCCAAGTCTTTATAAACGAATACTTTATTTTTATTATGATGCGCCGCAGGAGATGTACGTAACTTAGAAGCAAAGTGGCGTAAGCGCGTAACATAATCCGATAAATCGGTAGATCCTGCCAACTTATTTTCAAAAAATTCTCCTGGCAATCTAAGTGGCTCACCATAAACAAGTTCAGCCGATGAAGCTTGTAAGTCTTCCTTGAAGGCAGATCTGATACCCAATAAAACTAAAGGTATAATGTCTACCCAATTGGAGTCTGCATGGCACATTATAGCTGCCTTCAATTGACGGTGAAACCGTTCCACCAGACCGTTACACGCAGGATGATATGCGGTTGTTCGACGATGTTTGAATCCTATCATTTTTCCAAGATATTGGAAAAGTGTGGATTCAAACTGTCTTCCGCGGTCTGTGACGATATCTGTAGGACATCCAAATCTGGATATCCACGATATCAAAGCCTTGCCAACGGTTTCCGCCGTCATGTCAACCATTGGTGTAACATCTGGCCATCTGGTGAAACGGTCGACAACCGTAAGGCAGTACTTGTATCCCTGTGATGGTGGTAACGGACCCACAATGTCCACATGGATAAATGCGAATCGAGCGCGAGGTAAATCGAACATACCCAACGGTGCTGATACGTCGCGGTTTACCTTTGCGCGTTGGCACGCTAAACACTGCCGTGCCCACTCCCGACAATCTTTGCGCATACCAGGCCAGACAAAGCGTTCAGCAACGAGCTTTGTGGATGCTAAAGTACCTGGATGACTAAAACTATGAAGATTGTCAAATAATGGTTTTCGTAAGCTTTTTGTGACAAAAGGACGTGGTGAAGAAGTGCTTACGTCACAATACAACTCCATATTGCTCCCAGGAATAGGGATCTTTTTTAAATGGAGTGAATATTCACCATTAATATATTTGACCAATTCGTCATCTGTTGATTGTAATTTGGCCAGCTCGTTGAAGTCAATTGGCATCTGCAATTCATCAATCCTGGATAATGTATCAGCAACAATATTGTTTTTGCCTGATATGTGACGGATATCAGTCGTGAATTGAGATATATAGTCAAGATGACGATACTGACGTGGCGAACAATTTGTTTTCCGCTGATGGAAAGCAAAAATGATCGGCTTGTGATCAGTGTACACAATAAAATGACGAGCTTCTAACATATGCCGAAAGTACTTAATGCTTTCATATATGGCCAATAGCTCACGGTCATAAGGGGAATATTTTTGCTGGGCAACGCTCAACTTTCGCGAAAAGAATGCAAGTGGTTCCCAGTGACCATTCTTTAATTGTTGCAAAACAGAACCTATAGCCAAATCCGATGCGTCCGTTACAAGAGCAAGCTTAGCATCGCAATCAGGATGTGCGAGAAGCGCAGCATCAGCCAGACTTTGTTTACATGCGTCGAAAGCAAGAAGTGCTTCCCCCGACTAATCAATAGGGTGCGAAGCCTTAAGTGAACCGGCCAGATGGGAGTGGGGATTGAATTAAAGCAGCCTTGGAAATAAAACGCCGATAAAAGTTTATCATCCCTAAAAACCTACGCAACTGTTTAACCGCTTTAGGGATAGGAAAATTTGTGATCGCCTGAACTTTAGACTGCAGGGGTTTCGTACCTGATTCAGATATACAGTTCCCTAGGAAGTACACTTCGCTGGCTCCAAATACACATTTAGAAGTGTTAACTAGAATGCCATATTCTTTCATACGCTCGAAAAGCAACGACAAGTGTTTTTCGTGTAAGTCATGAGACTTAGAAAATACAAGAAAATCATCACAATACGGATAAACAAAATCTAACCCTCTCGTCATTTCATCCACAAACCTCTGAAACGTTTGACCAGCGTTACGCAAGCCGAAGGTCATGTAAGGAAATTCAAACATTCCAAAGGGCGTATTAATGGCGGTCTTTTGGACATCTTCATCACATACTGGGATCTGGTTGTAAGCTTTTACGAGATCTTTAGTGCTAAAAACTTTGCAACCAGCAATGCTATGGGCGAAATCGTGGATATGCCTAATAGGATAACGGTCTGGAACAGTCCGTGCATTAAGCATACGATAATCACCACATGGTCGCCAACCGTTATCCTTTTTAGGTGCCAGGTGAAGAGGAGAGGCCCAGGGACTTTTTGAAGGACGTGCAGTTCCATTGGCTTGCATAAGTTCAAATTCCTTCCTAGCAATTTGCAATTTATCTGGCGCAAGACGACGGGGATTACAAAATGTGGGTGGACCGAATGTCGTGTTTATATGATGAACAGTATTGTGCTTAGGTATCCGAGGTGTGCCAGAAGGGCGAGTTATCTCTGGGAATTTGTTTAAAAGAGCATGAAACCTTGTGTCACCCGATGAGATCTTTACAGAACAAATATCGGGTTTAACAATACAAGCACTAGAAAATAATGTTGTTGTGTTATCAATTAGACGATGATTACGCACATCAACCATAATGTTATAATGGCTTAAAAAATCTACACCAATTATAGCTTTATTAACATCCGCTACAGTGAATCGCCATGGAAAATTGCGCCTTAATCCTAAATTTAAGTTAAGTTCAATGGAACCAAAAGTCTCAATAGCAGTTCCGTTAGCCGCACACAATTGAAAGTTTGTCTTTGCACGACGTTCTCGAAGATTGGCCCGGGGGTAAACACATAAATCACTGCCCGTATCGACCAGGAACTTTGTTTTAGAATCGTGGTCCATAATGAAGAGGCGACTTGCTGATGCTGGGCAATCGAAGTCGCCATTAGCAACTGCCCGTGGATTTTCCCGCTACGTTGTAGTCGCATGGTTTTAGGCATTTGCTCGCCTTCGTTCCAAACTGTGAGTGATACCAGCAGACTGGATACTTTCGGTAGCTCGAGTTAGACCTAGACCTAGGACGCGATACTGAACGACGACGCTGAGGCCTCGATCGACCTTGATAATGATTAGATGAACATGTATGGCCATCAAGCTTTGCTTCCAGACTACCACCATCTTTCTCAATTCAGCGATTTCACTGGATGTGGTCCTTGAAGGTCCCACAGCGTAAGTTTCGGCAACAATAGGTGTTGCCGTCAGGTCGTAGATACGATCCGCCAGCTCTGCAAGTTCTTCTAGGGATTGCTTGGACTGCGAAGCTACAAGCTACAGTCTGAATTCCGATTGGAAGCTGATTGCACCATATCTGCTTGACAATGTTGTCTGCAGCAGTTTGACCCACTAAATCTTGCAGGTGTCTTGAAAACTGCGATGGTTTACGATCACCCAGCTTTTCCTGTGTTAAAAGTTGTTTAACCTTCATCTCCTGCGAAGCTGACAGTCTGCGAAGTAGCTCAGCTTTAATTTTCATGTAACTGCCCTTAGCAGGTGTGTTTCATAATAATATCTTTCACTACTTTGGCATGATGAATATCTAAATTACTTGTCACTGTGCTGAATTTCACAGACTCATCGCTAATATTGAAAGCTTCAAACTGACGTTCAAGAAGCCCGAACCATAGCTCTGGATCCTCAGGTGAGAAAGAAGGCACCTTCAGTGTGGCTTTCCGACGATCGGACGACATGTCGTATCGGTCCCTGTAAGAATACATCGGATTTGGCTGTCTCTGGGTCACGTTCTCGTTCCTAGATGCGGCGGTTTTAACTGATGTATCACTACGATCGCTATGATCATTATCCTCGACGTCACTCATATTTGCGCGTGTAACTTGTTAATTTAGCTATGTAAAATATTCGCGTCAAGACCAAATCGGAAGACACACACATGACATGTTCCTTTTGATAGATAGATAAAATTATTAAATATATTATCGGGTACCTGCACATTAAAATCTATTCACATGATACGACACGATATTTATATCTGACGGATACGATGAAATGTAAATATGTTACGTAATTATTCGCAATGAGAAATCTACTAAATATGTAAGTAAATATAATAGTAAAGTATATAATAGTGTGTGAATCAATTGTAAATAAATATTAAATAGAAATAAATATTACGTGTACGTGTTATATAAGGTGCTATAAAAATATCTGCCACGGCTGCAATGGGAGACAGTATTGTGTTTATAGATTACAATAGTGAAGAAAAATTATTGATAATTTGTAATATTTTTTTTCATACAAAAAATTGTACGTATAAATTTGAATTGATTCATTGGCATTAGGGCATCCATTCCGGAATTCCGGAATTTCGTAACTCCGGAATTCCGGATGGTTTTTTCGATATTTCAACTCCGGAATTGGGCTCAATTTATCGTATTTCGATATTCATTATTTTTAATTTAAGAATGTGTTTAATTTTTCAACTCATCGTTTTACGCGCAATTGTTCCTGCGCGTGTATCATCATGTAGTAACTAGACGAGTCACTAGACTACCCTATGGTACCGCACCGGCACCGCCCCCGCGCATCCCTCTCCCCCCAGCGGCCAGTCAGTCGCGCGATTAGTTGCCCACGAGTGTTTGACGGGAGGAGAGCGCTGCGCAGTTGCGCACCAGTGAGCACATTTACGAAAAGGCAATTTATGAGAAAATGTAAGTAGTTTTTAACATAATTGCGTTAAATCTAAGTGTTATGTTTTCAGTGTGTATGTGTACTTCTACTATTTCTTATTCTGTGATATTATGTAGTAATAGTAACTACTGTCAACATTTATTCTTGCGATTATTGTACATAGATCACATCAAGCTGGCCAGTGGATGAGCGGACCATTTATTCATAACCTACTATTTACAATACCTACCTACACCGCGCTATTTGTAAGACTAGCTGGTTTAAAAGACGTGTTTGTCTCTATTTTTTATGTTATGTCAGCAAATCTTCGAACATATCATGGTAAACTTGAGAGCTCCCTAGTCTCGCACGAAGTTACCGCGAGTTTTGTTTCACAGTGCAACTGATTATGCAAAAAGGAATTAATTGAGGCTGTTTGTCTATTCTGTACTGTACATAAAGTACATATATGCATACAATGTATAGCAAATTAAGGCAATTTCAGCAACTACGAAAAACGACAATATTTCGTGCGAGATAAGGACGCCCTCAGTTGTTACGTACGCTTAGGTATCTACCTCCTGCGTATGTACTGATAAGTAGGTAAGTATAGTAGACAGATACTTGCATAAATACTAGTATCTGCAAGTATCTGTCTACTGTACAATTGCACAGAAATGTGTATGTATTATGCGTAACGTGCCTGATTTACATGTTTTTTTTTTTCACTTTAAGGTCGTCGTCGAAAAAAAAGGAATGTCAGTACAAAGAATTCACCAATAAAAGGACAACGACCAATTTATGGACTCATTTTCTTCGTGCAAGTGACGGTCAATCTGCAAAATGCAAAATTTGCAAAAAGATCTTGAAAACAGTTGGTGGTGCTACTACTGGCTTACACACGCATATGAGAGCAAAACATGCAATAAATGTAGATTTGAAGGAAAGTGAAGATGACAACTCTACATCGGCATTGAGCATGACTGATGTTACTCCAGGAACTTCAAACCAAAGACAACCGATACTGACTACAGAAACTAAGAAAAGGAAAATGATGACAGATTTCTTCAGTTCCAAGTCTAATGAAAAAATGGAGGTGATCATATCGCGAATGGCAGCACTGGACGGTTGTTCTTTCCGTTTTTTTGTTGAGAGTCAAGATCTCCAAAAGATGTTCAAAAAAAGTGGCCACGATCTACCTAAATCGCCGAGTACAATAGCAAAAATAATATTTACTCAAGCTGAAGAAGTCAAAGCAGACATAAAAAATAAAATACAGAAGTTAAAAACAGAAGGCCACAGATTCGCATTGACTTTGGACGAGTGGACATCCTTGCGAAACAAAAGATACATGAACATAAATTTGCACAGCAACGGTTTCGGTGGGTTCAATTTCAAGAATCTTGGCCTCGTCAAAATTACTGGATCAATGTCAGCTTTTGCAGCATATAATATGTTGCGAGATCATCTCGCTAAATTCGGCGTGTCTTTGGATGAGGACGTCGTTAGCCTCACAACCGACGGTGCGAGCGTGATGACGAAAATGGGGACATACTGCAACGGCTATCACCAATTATGTCTCGCCCACGGTATTCAGCTCGCGGTAATTGACACGCTATATAAAGATACGAACGAAGAAAGAGAACTCCAGCCGGTATCCATTAACGAGGCAATGGATTCAGATAAAGACAGCGAATCTGAAAGCGACGAGAACGCAGATTCCGCCGCACCACCACCATCGAATGACAGTCGTTTAGAAATTGAAGCTCCCACTGCTCGGGTTGAACCAAAAACATACAAGGAACTTATAGAAAAAGTTCGGCGCCTTGTAAGGTCTGTAAGAAAGTCACCTCTAAAAGCTGATTTGTTACGACAATACGTCAATGCGGAACACGGTAAAGACATACAACTGCAGCTAGATTGTCGCACGCGCTGGTCAAGCATGTCGGACATGATCGGAGTATTTTTGAAAATAAAAGACTCCGTTCTGAAGGCTCTAATAGATTGGAAATCTGAGGTTTCCTTTTCAGATGATGACATTAAAACACTGAACAACATTCATCATAGCTTGAATGTCATAAAACTGTCTGTTCTCACATTGTGCCGACGTGATGCGACTCTTTATACAGCTGACACGGCTTTGCGATTCATGCTTAAAAAACTCGACGAACAAAATAATTTTTTAAGTGCTAGGCTGGCTACAAACTTGAAAAATCGTATCAAGCAAAGGCGACTTCTACTTGCAGGTGTTTTGCACTATCTGCACAATTCTAACGACTTCTTTAGACAAGCAGATGATGAAACTTTTATAAAACCAAAAAGCGACGAAATTTGCGAGATTATTGTTACTCTGCTACGCCAGCTTAATTACAAGCCCTACACTACCACTGAGCATGCAGAAAATCAAGATGACTCTTCGTCTTCTGCTTCTGATGTTGACGTTGCAGTTGATGATTTAACACTACAAGAACAGCTTGATAAAGAGCTACATAAATGCCAAACAAAGCCCCGTAAATATACAACTAAACATTTTGACCTTTCTGGATTTGTCAAATTTGAAAAAGCGATGTATGATAATGGTGGAGAGCGAGGTGTATATCTGACACAAGCTTATAATTATTTAAATATTATACTTCCTACGAGTGTGGAGAGTGAACGGGTATTTTCAAGCGCCGGTTACTTTTGTAACCGAATACGAAGCTCACTCTCTGACAAAATGTTAGATTCGTTAATTCTCTTGAGAACTCATTATCAAGAACAGCGTAGCACATAGAGTAGACCGCTTTTCTTGATAGTGAGTTTCATATATTTAAGTGTTTCTTTCTTGTGATAATTTTAATTATAATATTTGCTGTTGAGCTCTTAATTTGTTGATTTGTTTTAAGAAGTTAAGTTAGACTTGTTTAATTTTAATGATTGCGATGTGATTTGTGAACTGATTATGTCATGTCAAGATTGTTGTTAAACATGATAAATCTGAGGAGAGACTTAAGTGCTCATTTTAATATTTTGATTTTAACTACCTAGTAATGTCTAAACTACTCTAAAGCGTGATATTTCTTGTGTTCATTTAATTATGTTATTTTTCACTAATATTTTAAGGCTCTCAAATTGTTAATTTTTAAGTTTTTAAAAAGTTTAGACTTTCCTAATTTTAATAATATTGTTAACTGGCAATGTCGTATCAAAACTGAGTTAAAGACTGATGTTAGAAATGATTAAAAGTTACTCGAGGTGTTTTTGTTTTTTTTTTTATAATTTCGGATCCAGTTCCGGAATTCCGGAATTCCGGAGTTGAGAGCCCAATATCGTAGATTAACTCCGGAATTGAAAACCTTCCGATACTGGACGCCCTAATTGGCATAACACCATTCTGTAGACTTAATAAGCTGTTGCCGCACCGCACGCCGCACCGAATTCATACGCTGTTGCCATTCTTATCAAACGATGCCGCCGCGCGGCGGTTGTCAAAGGACAGCCCCGCACGCCCCCACCCGCACCCGCACTACCCCGTTCGTCGCACGCGCTAGCCGATCGCCGGGCGCTCGCTAGTCGACCCTCGTCCCCCGGCCGCTCGGAAGATAGTTTTAGCCTCTACATATTCTCCCTTTACCCTTTTTGGCCAAGGAAACTAAGTTTAATACTGCCATGAAGTTGACGTTTACTAGTCGTTGCTCGAAAACTAAATTACCGATGAAAATATAGTATTATTCGTACTATATATTTTTTATATAATTTATAGTACAATGTCCTGAAATATAGTACGATACTATATAATATATAGTACGGGTGGCAACCCCAGCCGTAGCCCAATGGCTAGGGCGTTGGACTTGCGATTATGTGGTCACCGGATCGATCCCATCATCCATTGCACTACCGACTTGAACCCACTCGTAACACAAGCATTTTTGCTTAGCACGGGGTTAACAAAAATACTAATTGTGTGCAAAAACACTGCTATAAAAAAATTGTTACACAATATCTATGATGTATTTCTGTTTATAATGGAATATTTAAAAATAAAGTATTATAAAAAATATTACGGACATGGTCTTTTACATGATCCAATTATTTTCCTTTAGAAATATTTTCATAAGAAATATATAAGCACCTGTTGAAGAAAATGAGATAGAATATCTTGAGAAAATATATAATAAAGTACTTCTCTTTAAATACGACTTAACAGTTCCTCTTTGATCCTATACAAGAGACCTGCACAATCAGGGCCGGATTTAGAAATCCGGAGGCCCCGGGGCAACAAAGGAGAAGAAGAGGTCCGCTGGCCACAAACTAGTTTGCCTCTAAATGTGTAGAAAATTTGAATTACCTACTTTTCAGGAAGATTTGAATCCTGATATTTTACTGATTGACTTATTTAAGTAAACAAATATAGATGAATAACTGTAATTACAATATTTAAGAAGTATTACATTAATCATGATCCTAAAAAGTACTGTAGGTATGTAAGGTACGGCACCGAAAAAATAAATAAAAGAAAAGTTGTAGAGTTTACTCGTCAGAATTTAAAATCAAGAAAGATTTTAAATCTCTATTATGGGATGGGAGGCCCTGGGGCAGTTGCCCTGGATGCCCTCCCTGAAATCCGGCCTTGTGCATAAATTGGTGTAGATCAAGGTCGAAAAACATAAATATTGAAAAAAATATCTCTCTCTGGTAAAATAAGTTGAGTATAACTATAAAAGTCAAAAACTTTTTTTAGCTCGAATATAAAGATTTTATAAAGACAACTGCCGACCTTACTTTTTAATTTTAAAACTATCAGTAGCATCTATACCAACATGCTGGTGCCCAGCATGTTTGTATATATTTATGTTAATGCAATTATTTGCTTCAATATTTTTCATAGTGTGACAAGTGTTAAATAAAAACGCTTGTTATAATATCTTAAAATAAGAAAAAAATTGCACATATATAAAGACTATTCATTCAACCATAGATAACGTCTTGTAAACATAATCACAATCATTTTTCATTGATCATGTAAGAGTTATGAAATCATCCGGATGTAGGAAATAATTGAAATCAACAAAATTATTAAAAGCGGCTATTAACGTATTCAGACCATTCAACTATGTAGAATATTCAGTGTAATTAATAGAAACCCATTAAGATATTGTTTGTTTACTTTACAAGTACTGGTAGATTAAAGTTTGAAGAGTTTAAAACCAAACCAATTACTGTAGAGTGTGTATTACTGTAGACTGTCTATCTATCATAAAATATGATATTCATAATGCTAATACTTTTCCGTTACTTCACTGTGTAGGTATATTTGTCGCAATAAATGTACATTCGCCCAATAAACACGACACGTGTACGGTTGTCTTACGTATTGTTATTTCCTGAATAATCTACAGGAAATAACAATACAACATTGACGTACAACCAATAATTACCATTCTAATAAAACACATTGTTTATTATAATGTTAACTAAGTTATTAGTCTAATTATGTAAACCCCCTATTAATGGAAGTTGCTGACACCTGTGCTACAGTGAATTCACTACAGGTACAGGTGCCAACGTAGCATATCTTGTGTCTTTCTGGACTATTATAAAGAACATTGTAACTCAAACCGTTAGGAAATAATAATCATAATTATTATTAAGTTTATACAAATATATCAAAAAGAAGACGCGGCGATACCCTATTAAAGTGCCTTGCAGACAAGCTCCCAAGTTATCAGTAAAAATATTATTATCTTTCTCTCTTAGGTACGCATGGCAACCCCTCAATCAACCTCACCCGGTCAATACCGGATCTGTGCCTGAAATTAAAAACAGGCTTCACTGCATATTATAAAACAAAGTCACTTCCCGATATCTGTGTGTTCCTATATATGTTTAGATCTTTAAAACTACGCAACGGATTATGATGCGGTTTTTTTAAGTATGATTCAAGAAAAAGATTTCTATATATAATAAGGGGAGCTACACCGGAAGCTAGTTATGAATATAAAGCGTATTTTTAATTCCAGACACTAAGACGAGATGACGGTTACTAATACTCAGCTTTGGACCTTTCGATAGAATTTATTACGTTAATTGATTTTATATTGTGCCTCGGCAATTTTAAATCAACTGACTTTTCTAAAGAAATTGCCATTGAAACCGTAGACCTATAAACGGCTCGTTTCAGAGGTTGAAACTTTCACTATGGAATTATCTATACCCTGAGTTCCCTTTTTACCCAAAACATTTTTGTGTTATGCCCCGTGAAGTAGCAAAAGCCTTCTGGCTTTGCTACTTCACGCATAGTGCCTGTACGACAAAAAAAACTATCATGTTTGTGGTTCTGGAACTTAACTTTGTTTTTGTCACTAACACATTTATTCTGTAATATGTATATTTTTGACTTATAAGTTTATATTAAGAGTGCCAATTGGCATTTTTGCGTATTTCCATACTATGCTCACATTTAATATGAGGCGATAAGTCACTAAAGCGTGAACTTTGCTAGCACATACGTTTTTACATAAGCCTATTAAAATTTGTATAAATTTATTTTTACATATAATTATAACGGTTCACAACTAGGTATGTTGGGTATGAATAGACCATCGCTCATTTCAAACGTTGTGTCGGGGTATTATCCTTCTCAGTATTTCTGGAACTTCAATAAACAAATATATTATTAATGTCTATTTTTAGTTATTATTGTACGGGCTTATTCCAGCTATTAGGAAATTGTTACAAAGTAAAAGCGATAAAGGTGTTTATTGTGAAGCAATTCTAAAAATGTTTTATTATTAAATGTATTAGGTATATGTATTAGTTGACCTCAAGAAATTCTATTCTGAAGCTGTTTTATATTTAAGTATTAGTTTAGTGAAAAATTATGACCTGAAATATGAAACTGGGATTCGATCCTCTTTATTTCAATAGTTGCCTGCAGACGTTAAGTTTTAAATTTTATTTTACTGATGCGAGTATATTGCAGCTAATCACTACATAGTATAAAACAAAGTCGCTTCCCGCTGTCTGTCCGTCCCTATGTATGCTTAGATCTTTAAAACTACGCAACAGATTGTGATGCGGTTATTTTAATAGATAGAGTGATTCAAGAGGATAGTTTATATGTATGATACATCAGCATGGCACCCGTGCGAAGCCGGGGCGGGTAGTCTATATATTTCATTATTATATATGTTTGATAAGTCCCAATTAAATGACATATTTTATTTATTCATCATACAATATAACCTACTGTTTTGGGTTTGTTTTTGGTTAAACTAAATGTGAAGTATGGAAATATTTCATAATTTAATTATGGTTCCTATAAACACTTTGGAGTGGAAAATCCGAATTCGAGCTGTAAAGTTTTGAGAACAATGGTTTTGGGGCTTAGTGGAATAAGCCATTACGTAAGTTTCTTACAATAAAACGAAGGAAATGAACCGTAAAACAACAACGATAATACCATCCTGAAATATTGGAAAATTAATTGGAGATTAAAATTATGAAAGTGAGTAGAATTTGCATCTCGTATTATTTTTGATGTTTATCTTTTGTGTAGATGACTGATTCTCTTTTTTTTAATTTTTAGGTTAAATTAATTTTAGTTCAATCAATATTTATATACCTATACCTATTTGCAATATGTATATTAGAATATTTTATATTTATTTAATTAAGTAGTCTATACATACCATTTTTTTGAGTCTACCAATAAATAACACAAATAAACTCTTCTTATAAAGAATAAGGATGTTTGCCAAGTTAACGGAATGAACATATTTTTTATCGTTTCAGATTTCCCTCTCATTTACCGAACCGCTATTCAACCATTTTCACGCAACAAACTTTGTAGTATTATTCAAGCGAGGTATCGACATCAATCTTTCTTTTGTCTTTTTTCTAAGGTAAGTATAAAAGAACTTCGAACCCCTTTCGAGACCGCCAAATTAATCAATAAACGTTTTATCTTTTACATTTTCTTTCAGTTTACGTTTCGATTTCGTTTGTTTGTTCGAATTAGTTTATTTTTTACCGAACATAGAACAATAGATTTTACTCCGATTCGTTGCGTTCCTTCGTTTCCGGCTTAGAATAGACCACCCCGTGTCTACCCATGGGTGTCGTAAAAGGCGACTAAGGGATATATGGCCGATGGATGGGCAGCAGCGTCTATTAGCCCAAGGTTAACATATTACTGCGATCACCAATCCGTCTGCCAAGCGTGGTGATTATGGCAAAATCCCTCAACGATCCTGGCTTGCCAAGGTCTGTTAAGAGGAGGCCCATGTTCAGTAGTGGACGTAAACGGGCTGTTGATGATGAAAAAAAAACTCGACTATTTTGCCTCGACTTGTTTCGCTCTATAATTTTGATGACAAAGGCAGATAATTGGTTAATGGTGACATAAAAACATTATTTAAAACCATTTATGCTGGACCGAATTACGAAGTCAATTCTTTTTTGTATATATTTTACGATTATAGTTGGGACATTTGTCCCTTTTATTATTAAATTTGTAGGTTAGCCACGAGCCTCAAGAAAAATAGTGACAAGCCCGAAAACAAAAATCATACATCAAGAAAACTTTATGACACTATAATTGAAGCACTGCAGTAATCCAACGCAGGTAAAGCCGCGGGTCAGAGCTAGTAGGTATAATTAATAATTTTAAATAATTATTTTACTAGTTCCTTACCGCGACTTCATCAGAGCAATTTTCAATTTTTTCATACATATTCTGATTCCCCGTTTCGTCTCAAAGGGGACGTTCGCGCGTCCTATTCGTAGCTTCCGTTTAGTATAGTCCCACTAGGAACGCACTCTTGCGCAGGTTGCTTATTTTGTAATAAAGCTAGAGCCCTGCTCGCCTATATACCCAGTGAAGTAGAAAAAGCACCGTACCACAATGACGAATCTACTCCAGGTTGCGTTTACCCATTTCTTTTATCTGATAAAGGTAACAATATTATAATATCGTTAATTTTATTACCTTTAATTTTATTTAAATGTAGACACTGATTCCATTTTAGTTATATAATATACTCATTGACTACGTTTATTCAAACGTAAATCTAATTCCCATATTTGCACATAAAATAAATACGTAGTGTCTAGTTATTCGTTTTGAGATTTAAATTAGATTTAATTGCTTTAACCGTTTTGGCATTTAATAACAAAGCTGCTCTGTGTAAATATGATTTCAGACGTATTATTAAAAAAAATCGATACTAGAATGTAGCAGTAATTTATTATAGATATATACTATCCCCGTGGGTTTTGTAAAGGCCACTAAGGAATATATACAGCTGATGGATGGGCAGCGGCAACTATCATCTCAAGGTTACTTATCATCTTAACGCGATCAGCAACCCGCCTGCTTACCGCGGTGATTATGGCAATATCCCTTAACAACCTTGGCTTGTTAGGATGTATAAAAAACGGAGACCCATGTTCAGCCGTGGATGCAAACGGGCTGAAGTGATATTGGTAAAACTTTTAATTCAGACTCTTCATTGAACAACTTTCAAGTATTCATTTACTATTCAAGGCACTCAGAGATTTAAAGATTTTAATATACTGTTGTGTTTTGTATGAGAAATCAAATTTCATTAAGTTTTTTACGAAAACATAATTAAACATAATATTATCTATCTATTCTTAAAGGATATCTATAAATCACTAACTGACCCGACAGACGTTCTCCTGTTCATACTAAACTCTTTTAATATTAGGCGTGATAGTTCTGAACTAACCTTGATGTCCACTAAAAGCAGCATTCTGTCAATGTTATACGTCAAACGCCATAAGAATACATTAAAAAAGTTTATATTGTCAAAAGCGCTAAGGTTGCATTAGAAAATTTAGTACAGTAGCTAATATTTTTAAATTTTCATTCTTATTTTTCTTTCATGAACCTTCTCCTGGCAATAATAAAACAAGAAAAATCAGTCCAGCCGTGATGCGTGATGCCTTGACCAATGGAAATAGGGATTCATTTGTATATATATTATATATTTTTATATATATATATATATATATATATATTGATAGATTACAGAAACAAATTCGGTCAACTATTTAAACATTGTACCTATATCAATAGTATCAATAGTAGACAAACAACTAATAAACCGCATTTGAAAGATAAAATTTAATAATTACAAGTGTTTACCATTAGTTAATTTGGCCATAGTAAATATAGACATAATGTTCAGCATAAAATTCATTAATAAAACAATGTTTACGGGGTCTTATTAGCTAGGAATAAATATAGAAAATTAACCACAGCGCATATTTTTGTTGTTTAATGTTATATTTAATTAAAAGAGCTGCAATTATGTGTTCATGTTTATTTAGTTCGTCTAAATAAATATTAAACTTTTTTAATGAAAAATTGACTGTCCAGTACCAATAGATAGTTCAACACAAATAAGCAAATATAGAACCAAATAGCTAAGAATGAAAAAAATAATATAATCGAAAAATTGTTTTCTTCATAAGCTCATCTTATGTTATGATCATCATCAACCTGTTAAACGTCCACTGCTGAACATGGGCCTCCCCCAAGGGAGGGTATTTGCCATAGTCACCACGCTTGGCAGGCGGGTTGGTGACCGCAGTATTTTGTTGTACCACACAAGGAAACGCTGCTGCCCGTTCCTTGATGTACGATTATTATAGATGATATTGTAACAATCAGGACCGACGGCTTAAAGTGCTTTCCGAGGCACGGAGGGTAGTCCCTCAACCAACCAGACCCGGAAAGAAATCTTTAGAATTTACACAAAGATTTCCTAACCGACGTGGGGATCGAATCCACGACCTCCGAGATTTAAAGCGAGTCAAATACCGCTACGCTACGGAGGTTGTCTTATTTGAACATATTTTAATGTATTTGTGTAACCATTAACTGTCTTTCTGGTTTTATTTTAGCATCAACATTATAGAACAAACCTAAAGGAAGTCCAGTTTTTTGTCTCATTTGAATCAGTCTGCCGGGATGTAAACTGCATGTAGTTCTCTTTCTTGATTAAACTTTACCTATTACCTCCGATATAATGGGAATATCTAGATAAACTTTATGCTAGAGCGCAGATTGCCATTGCACTCATTTTGCACTCGTATATTGCAGCTAGAAAACGTTTCGTATGAACGCCAAAGAATAATAAAATTTACAAGAAAATAATAATTAGGAGTGGAAGATATTTAGTCGTTTGTGAACAGTGTAGAAAATGTGAAAATTTAAGGATTAAAGTGCCCGAAATAGCAAATGAGATTGTTCAAAATTAGATTTAGAAATGTGGGAACATTTCATAGCCCTCTTCTCAGAACCATTATTATGCTATGTTCTTTTAAATTTTATTAAGTCTTATTATAATTTATTGTCTGTATAAGTTGTGTTAATAGGTAGGTATAAGGAACAATGGGATTGACGTCGTCTTTTCATGTAATCCTGTTAAATAATTTTAAAAATTGCTTGTACATGCTAATAAAATAAGTGTATTTTTTACAATGCCTCGTTGGTCTAGCGCTAAAATGTAACTAACGAGGTCCTGGGTTCGGTCGGGCAACAATTGTGTTAAGTACTAGAGTTTTCCATTAAGAAAAACCTTAGTACTAGCCCGAAGTTAGGTAGTTTTCTGAAAGCACAATAAAAAACCGGCCCTTCGCCTGATTTCTCATTGGCTGTGTAAGTAGAGCAGTACCACTAGACTTTGAGAGTAGAGAAGAAGAATATAATAATATATAGCACTATCTATTCCTTCACTCTCAAAGTAACACACACTTGCGCAGTATAATACACAAATCGTTCATTGATCGCCGTGGCTAAAATCGGTCGGAAGGACTATTTATCTTTCTTACAATTTTCTGTTTCCTCCTGATAATACAACAGGCAAAAATAAAAAGGGCAAAATAAATCTTTATGCCTTATAGGAAAAAAAAGTGAGCAACATTTCTTGTTGCGTATGTGTATTTGACAAAATAATAGGTAAATCATAATATAATTAGCTTTCCGCGCGCAATATCACCCGCGTAACTCTTAATCCGGTAGGGACTTCATAAAATATAGCCTGCCTAAATAAACTAAAAAACACTAAAAGATTTTTCAAATCGAACCTTGGTATTTTCTGAGGTTAGCACGTTCAAGCAAAGAAACTAACTCTTCAGAATTATATATTAGTATCTATTAGGGACTTGCACCAGACTAACACGGGTGCAATGCTGATGTGTTATTAAAGTCAAAGTCAAAGTCAAAGATCTTTATTGTGAGACAGTGGTTACAGAGTTGTTACAGGTTAATTTGTGTGCGTTGCACTACCATGTTAGGCATACAATAGTTCAATATTTAAATGTTCTTACAACTAAGTTTATGTTATATATTTAAAATAGATATTTCAATTGCAGTAAGGCTTTAGTTTGCAAAACATAAAAAGAGTTAGGCACTAGTCATCATGAGTCTGTCGGACAAAAATTCATGTACTGTATAATATGGTCTATTTACCAAGTACTCATTTAATTTTTTCTTAAATAAAATTAAATGAGTACTTGGTAAATAGACCATATTAAACCTTCCCCTTAAATCACTCTATCTATTAAAAAAAACCAATCTTGAATTTTTCACAAAGAAATCTTTGCGTACAATGTCTGCGATGTAGGCATCTTATTATATTTTTAGAACACAATGTTATCAACTGTAACATGATTTTGGATCGCATTTTAATTAAAAGGATTTGCAAAATACTTTTCCTGATAAGCTTAGTAAGAACTCCTTTTTCTTTTTAATATTGGTAGGGGCACATTGCCCTATTTTCTCAGAGAATTATAAATTAAAATAAGACTATAGGTAACAGTTAATTAATATCTGCACATTCACGACTTTGTAAAACTATGGACTTCGAAGACGGTATTTTGTTTGAAAAATAGGTATTGAAATGAAATGAAAGCTGGGATTAGGTCAGAACATAGAACGCGTCGCGAGCCTCGTCTTGCAAGGACGACCGGACTTTACCCTTGCTTCCTACGAGTCTTTCTCTATATCCCTACGTTGTAACACCCGAAGAAGAAAGACTACCTATAAGAAACTCCGAGATCATTAATTAGATAGTTATAAAGTAAAATGTTATAGGACTTTAACTGAATTTCTTAGGTAGGTATGTACATTAGTTGTCCCGTGCAGTTGCGTCATGTCATTTTTTCTTTTTATTCGGACCGAAACGTACTTAAATATTGCTTGTGTATTCTTTTCTAAAGACATTCCCATAAAAAGGGTTGCTGGCCGCTATCAAATTTGTCATGTAAACTTAATTAGAAGATATACCTATGCAGAAACCCTCAGGATAAACTAATTCCGTCTAAACTATCTAGCTTGGCTTGAAATTGGGTTTGGGCGGTAACGTTATATACGTATGGTTGTATTTTACTCGGAATTAAGCAGCATGAAATAACTTTGTCACCAAAAATTTATGACTTGCTGCAACTAGTTAATGTCATTTTATTCTTGCAACCGTTGTTAAACATGTAATTTTAGTCTATTATTAAGAAAAGCGAGAGAATAAAATTGAGGGAAAAATAAATATTTTTGTCCCCTTCGGGAATGGAACCCTAAAAACAGTTCCTAAACCTTATATGTAGACATCAATATATAGGAAGACCCAAACATACTATCAGATATCAGACGTCCTAACATATCATCAATATTTTTGGAAAGTACCCTTTGCATCCTGAATAGATTGGAAGGCGGTGAACCGTGAGTTATGGCGCAGATTGGGCAGATACAAAAAAATTACACTATAAAACACTGCACAGTTTTACTGCTACCCTGCTGCAGTGGGCAGCCATAGCGTAATGTTTTATAGCGTATATATCCAGATTATAAACGATGTTTGTGCATAAATATCGGCAAAAACGACCAAGTAATTGTTACGTGCAAGAGTTACAAACATCAAAATATTCATCCCTACAAACTTTCGCGTTTATAACATTAGTAGGAAGTAGGAGTGCACTGGAACTACAGAATAATAGGTATGAAATATGTTCTTGTAAAAGCTGCGTCGCTCATACACGATTCACCAATATCTAAATTTGTAAATCGTGTATGAGCAACGCAGCTTTTGCTTCTTCATTAAGCAATCAGACATGGCGCCAGCTCTATTCAATGGTTCGTAAACAACTATACAGTAATAAGACATTGAAATTGTAATATTAACCGTAGGTACTATCTGATTTGGAAAGTTCAAAGATATTTCCAAGTCTATAATTATTTAGTGACAGACAATCGAGATAAGATAATTATATTTCATTTACTTACAGTAACTACAGAAAATTTGTAGAATTATATTTTTGAATTTCTAAACGTTTCGAGTCTGAGAGTAAACGGCTATTAGCCTTTTTCCTGGGAAGATTTAAAAAAGATCCGCTAGGGACAGCACCGGTGATGTACCCCCCCACCGGTGCTGCCCCTAGCGGATCTTTTTTAAATCTTATTGACAACAACGTCAAACGTATAGAATTATAATGGAATTAGCCTTTTTCCTGGTAAGAATTAAAAAAGATCCGCTAGGGGCAGCACCGGTGGTGGGGGGGTACATCACCGGTGCTGCCTCTTCTCTTTTAATGATATGCCTCGTTTACCATGAATTTTATTTTTAATTTTTGTAGATAAAAATTAAAAATAATCTTAGTTTCAAAACTATCAACTATCAGTTCACCTGTTTTACCACTTGTTTTTAAGATATTAATTTTGTATATGTGTGTCTCATTTCTCTAGTAGCAGCTCAGTTCAGTAGTACCTAATTTTAAAATTTAGGAAGTAAAAAAAATATAAATAGAACACAGCGAGGTAACTAACTTTATGAGGTCACATTCGTTTTTTCTACTAGATTTGGAAAATCTGACGGATTAGAGGCGGAAGCCCTTAGATTGGAAGCCTGTCACCTGTCAATAGGTACGTGTATGTTGTTGCTTATTTCGTACTCTAGGAATTATCTATCACATCACATTATACGGATTGAGTAATATGTACCTACTCATACCTATACGGAATGCCGTTGCCATTATTTAAAGATAGAACACTCACGACTTTTTATTGTTTTATGAAAATAATAAAACACAATGTGTTTATGACCTTTGACTGTTTCATTAAAATAACGAATAAATAAATTAAGAAATGTATGTAGAATTTTTGTACAATAACTTTCGTGAGTATTGTTCATATTTTATATAAAGTCCGGTTTGACTCACGAGTGTAGTGTTTGGCGATTGCTCGACCACGGTTTCGGCTCCAACCGAGAGCCTTCTTCAAGGAGCGAGCTGTTTGCGCCTCGGTGTCGCGCGGGTCACTGACGGCGGTCCCTTCGGTCCTATTATTCTTTTCGAACCTACCCATTTCCCCCATACTCCTGGCCATCGACCGGACATACTCGACTTTGCTCTTGTAAAGAACGTAAACTTACGTTTATCTTCTGTACAGGTGCATCACGAGCTATGTTCGGACCACAGGCCCGTCATCATAGAACTACTGTGTCCCAGTGGTCACTCAGATTCTTCTCAGACCAAGACTGTTACTGACTGGAAAAAGCTCGGGTCCCGACTCGAGTCTGCTTCCTCAGAATATCTTGACTCCATACCCTCACACATCCAAACCCCCGAGCAAACGCTTAACGCTATCGACTCCCTCACGGCTCACGTCCATTGTCAGGTGATTTATGTTTAGGGGAGGTTTCAGCGATCGATAATCTTGATCGATGGAAGCTCCCTGACGATGTGCGTGCGTTGATGACCGAGAAGAATGCGGCCATCAGAGCCTACGACTCGTATCACACCGAGGAAAACCGCTTGCGTATGCGATCCCTTCAGCGTGCTGTAAGAGATCGATCAGCGATATGCGAAACTCCAGATGGGATACGATGTTGAGTGACCTTAAACCGTCACATTTGGCCTTTTGGGATCTCTGTAAGAAGCTCAAATCCATAACCTGTTCCTCTATGCCTCCTCTCAATCGCCCGAATCAACGCCCTGCGTTTGACGATGACGAGAAGGCCGAATGCCTAGCTGATAGTCTGGAAACCCAATGTTCTCCAAGTACTCTACCTGTAGATCCAGTCCACCTCGCAGAGGTCAACGCTGAGGTCAAACGTAGAGCCGCAATTCCCCTACCCGCGATACATATCCGTACCGCCGACGAGCCCCCGGCCAATGGGGAGGACGAAAATAATGACGCGCTACCGGCAGTTACCGTAGACGAAGTGAAATCTTTGATCAAGGACTTACATCCCAGAAAAGCCCCAGGTCCCGATGGGATTACCAATCGAGTGCTTAAGCAATTCTCAATTCCACTGCTTTGTCTCTTGACCGCAATTTTCAACGCGGCTCTTGCCAACAACATATTTCCACACCAGTGGAAAGAAGCTACCGTCATTGGTATGTACCTAAGCCTGGCAAGCCAAAGCAGGATTCCACTTCTTATCGCCCTATAAGTCTTCTCAAATCCTTGGGTAAACTTTATGAGCGCATAATCTATGCCCGCCTACTAGCATTCACTATGGATAACAATCTTCTTCCTGATGAGCAGTTTGGCTTTCGAGCTAAACACTCCTATGTTCACCAAGTGCACCGCATTGTCGAACACATCCTTGTCAAATCAGCTAAATACAAATGCCATACGGGAGCACTCTTCTTCGACGTAGCTAAAGCGTTCGACAACGTCTGGCACAATGGCTTAATCTATAAGCTCTACCAACTCAAAGTGCCGGACCGTCTCGTGCACATCATACGAGACTACCTCTCAGGGAGAACCTTTAGGTATCGTGTAGAAGGAGATTACTCTTCCCCTCACCCGATCCAAGCAGGAGTGCCACAAGGCTCAGTACTTTCGCCACTCCTGTTCTCGCTTTATACAAGTGACATCCCGAAACCCAAGAAAGCCCATCTGGCTCTATTCGCGGACGATACCGCTTTATACTACTCGGGCCGCAGCCCTGCCGCCATTCACGACGCTCTACAATCCGCATCAAATGCTTTAGGCAAATGGTTCAGAAAGTGGAGAATCGAAGTAAATCCGACAAAGAGTGCCGCGGTACTCTTCTCGAGATTCAACAGTCCACCGGACATTCCACCGGTCAACATGTTTGGCGAACCAATCCCTTGGGAACGGCAAGCCAAGTACTTAGGCGTAATCCTTGACCGAAAGCTAAACTTTAGAGCGCATGTAGAAACCGTTCGTGCACGCGCTTTACTTAGGCTTAGTCGGCTTCACTGTCTTCTAAATTCACGCAGCAAATTATCACTAGATAATAAGGTTAGGATTTACACCACGTGTATACAACCGATTATGACATACGCGAGCACCGTATTTGCTCATACCGCGTCTAGCAGTTTGTACCGCTTACAGACTGTTCAAAGTAGATTCACTCGACGTGCCACCTGGGCACCGTGGTTCATTCGTAATCGCAATTTACATTCTGATCTCCAACTGCCTTCCATCAGGCAGTGGATAAAAGAGGCGTCGGAACGCTTCTTCGAATCCGCGGCGCGACACCCAAACCCGTAGATTGTCGCAGCATCTGACTATAGGCCTTTGCCCTCAAAGCGTCGTAAACACCGTCGGCCTCGGGGCGTCCTAGATGACCCGGACGACGAGATAACAATCTACCAACTAGCAGTAAAAAGACTGCAAGAGAAACTAGCACCACTACACAGAGACCACTCTATCCGACCCGCCGGAGAAGAGTACGCCCGCGAACGTGACGCGTCCCCCCTCGTCCTCCTGACCCTTAGTTTGCAAAAAACCATCCGATGCCCTCGTAGAGCCGAAGTCCGAGAGGCCCGCGAACTGTAAAGTAGAGCGACAGTTGCAAAAAACTCCCCTAAAATACTAAACGTCATAATCCCTCAATCTCATCGCCAGCGACCGCCCCGTGCCGAGGTCCAAGCCCCACAGGGGCGCCCTCTTGCGCAGGTTGCTTAGTTAGTAGTTTTTAAACCATTTATTAATGCTGGAGATTTGCTCGCCTTTAGGCCCGGTGAAGTAGCAAAAGCCTCGTGGCTAAATAGGCATGTCAATCAGAAAAAAAAACTGACTGCGGTTGGAGCCGAAACCGTGGTCGAGAAATCGCCAAAAACTACACACGTGAGTCAAACCGGACTTTATATAAAATGTATGGAGAATGGTAATCAAAATGATGCATATATTCTAAATTGTTAACCTAGTTCTATTATTTTATACAGCTATTTTATATACCTATGCTGAATATCTTCAGTCATAACTATCGCTTATTTATTTAGGCAAGTGCGCTTTCCTCAAGATGGTGAAAGATCTATCGCCACCCTATCGTCCGCTTAAAATACACGCTCAATGAATCCAATTGTTTCTACTTGTTCAACATAGATTAATAATATGTTACCCAATAATTATTTACAAAAACAAAACAACTTCAACGCTACTGATTTAGTTATTCAAAAATAAACAATAAGAGCTTTATACCCATACGATAAATGTTTAAGGTGAATTGTTAACACTTAAGATAGGTATGGAACGGACAGTTTGAAAGAAAATTGCATTTTATATGGGGTCTAAATAAAAAAAAAACCTTTTGGATTCTATTGATATTTTTTGGTCTATTACTATATTTAACTTTAAGGTATGAATCTTTTTATCTCTTCGCAAAAGAAATAATCAAATAATTTAATTTGACAAACCTATAGTATAATAATTTAGCCAAGGTCAAATTGACCGTTAAGACCTGAAGTGCAAGAAAATGAAAAATAAAGTTATATGGGGTTACCCATATAACTTTATTTTTCATTTTCGGAAGCTTCACTTAATCTATCTATACTAATAAATAAATCTGAAGAGTTTGTTTGTTTTGTTTGCTTGAACGCGCAAATATCAGGAACAACTGGTCCCATTTAAAAAAATCTTTCATTATTTTACATTTATCGAGAAAGACTATAAGTTTTATTTTTTTATGAAGTTCCCACGGGAACGGGATCTACGCGGGTGAAGCTTGTTAAGGATATAGCAACAGTAGTTTGTTGAAAAAATGATGCTATAACCAATATAACAGGTAGGCGGGCAATCAAAGTCCGCCTACGCGAGGCTGTCTACTCAAGATGATTTGTATTGGGCTAATTGAGCTAAAAATTGAGCTAAAACACACACGTGCCAACCTGTGAAGGCTTATTTTATCTATATTTGTCATGTGGATAATGATGGCAAAATACTTAAGGAGAGTCAGATATAAGTAATATATTTGTACCTATATTCTATGATAAAATGATTGGTGTAGTGCGTGAAAAATGAAACATCCATTTATTTTTTAAACTTTAGTGCTATCGTACGGACTGTCACGTGACAATCACGTCGACCTTGTTGTAACACCATTTGTCCATTGAAATGTTACATGAGCTTTACATTTGTAAGAGGACGCAATTTTATTTTTGAGACGTGTGTGGGGAGTCAATAGAAGCTTAACCCCAAGTTTGTGGGGTTGCCGTTCTTATCCCCCGGCCGCCATCTTGGAAAAAGGGCAAGCAGGCAAAGTGATTTGATACAAATCATGTCTTAACGATTTTTTTGTAGGACGCATAGTTTCCGAGATATCGCGAAAAAGGTGTTTGCACCCCTTTTTTCAAGATGGCGGCCGGGGGACAAGGGTGGCATACCCACAAACTTGAGGTTAAGCTTCTACAGAACCCCCACTGACACATGTCCATGTAAATTTCGTCCTCTAACAAATGCAATATTCGGTCCTTAAATTGTAACATTTCAATGGACTACATGTAAGCGTCTGAAAAGTAAATATTTGCGTTTTGATAACGCAAGTAAATCTTTCTTTTATGTAATAGGTAGTGATAAATCTGTCAAACATGAATATGCTTATATACCGCGGCACCTAATTGAAAAAATGGAATTTTTGAAGTTATATTTATATTTATTCTGCGCGGTTTCATTCGCGTAGATCCCGTTCCCGTGGAAACTTTAACTTAAAATATAGCTTATTATGACTCACAAATAGCGTGACTATCTATTGGTAAAATATTTTTTAAAATCGGTTTAGTAGATTCAGAGATTACTTACAAACCTTACCGTATAGATATAGTATGAACTGTAAGAAGCTGAGGTAGCCTCAGTTCCAATGTGATATACAGTAATACCACGGACTTACGCGATAGGTGGGACCACGGGATAGCCGCGTAAGTCGAATTCGCGTAAGTCGGGGTTCAACTTTCCCTATAAATACATATAAGTTTGTGTAATCTGGACCAGAGTCTAAAAAAACAATAGATCAGAAGAAACATGTTTAATAATACGTTAAATTATAAATGATCTTTACATTATTACACCACAATTCTAATATGGTTTCCATCTAACCATCTAAGCGATTATACCGTGACGTTTGAATTCGAAGAGAAAGATTTTCACTTATTATTTCACTTATTATTCCGGTCGATCAAATATTTTTGCTAATTCCTTTTTTTATTTTAGATTCAAAGTCCCTAAAGTTTATTATGATAAAATTTAGTTGACACTCTAAAAGACAGTGTTTTTCGTTTCATGTTAAGTTAGGTTAACAGTTAGCAGTTTAAATTGCAGTGAACCGAACACGCCGATGCGCGTGGTGATCAAAAATAAAAACCGCGTATCTCCGAATTCGCGTAAAACGGGGTAGCGTAAGTCGGGGTATTACTCTATTCGATATTGTTAAGACTACTATCTTATAATACTAGGTAAGTACTAATTTTCGAAGTAAGCTACATTAACACTTATTGTCGTAAGAAATATATAGCATAATTTGCTGAAGTGATTATGAGGATAGGGGAGCTATATAATAAACATGTACATACAGCTGAAGGCATACAGCGCAAAAAAGGGCAATATTCAAAATTAATTTTAAGAAATCTTTATAAATCTCTAAAATGTGTGTACGCGAATTACTTAAGGACGACTTAAGCAATTTAATTAATTCTTTATTTTTTATTCTATTCGTAACAATGGGGACGACCTTTGTATGAAATAACGTTTTGGAAAATCTGCGGGAAATGTCACAACGATGGACGGGCGACGCGACGGTCGGAGGAACAGCTAATATATTTAATTTAAAATGAATGCCTATTTCCTATGATATGGTTAGAATGGGGGTGACTGTCGAGATGGCGGCTAATAGAGGAGTATAGACGAAAAATATATGTTGCGCCGACCCCGAGCAGGAGAATGATGATTATCAATGCCTATTTCCCTTGGTCACGGCATCACACGTAAACGGCTGGTCTGATTTCGCTAAATCTTTTTGTTGTGTTTATTATTGCCAGCCAAAGGTTCTTATGAAAGGAAACAATAAGAAAATTGCGCAAAAAATTGGAAAATTCCAAAAATTATTCTGTATTCGAACCACCATATTAAATTTTGTAATGATTTTCTGAATATGGCATTTGACATCACATTGACATAATGCGTGCTGCAAATATCGTCAAGGAAGATGTAAAAAAACTGAATTTCTTAGTGCACATCACGGTTAGCTTAGAGCTATCGCGCCTAATATTAAACTTCAATTTAATATAGATAATTTATTAGTAAAGACAGGAAAACGTCTGTCGGGTCAGCTAGTGTACAGATAAAACAGAGTAAAACGTTATTCTGATTTAACGATGATTATTTAACGTGTTCGTAGAATCTACTTATCAAATTTTGGGAGTTGTTCGGTGAAACGACGTATGTGTTAGTTGATGCCTGTAATGGATGCGTAATGTGATGGCTACAGTATGTAAGGATTCCTTGTGACCTTAATCTAATAGGTATGTAAAGAAAGTTCAGATAGGGTACGGAAATTAAAGACATACTTTTTGCTCTGATTATTTAATATGGTGCTTCTAAAATTAAATATGACATGTCTCCTATGTCCTTTCATAGGAGACAATAGCGGGCATGTATAGAAATTTAATTGATAAGAATGATCAGAAAAAATAAAATTGGGTTCATATATTTAATATAATAATTTTATTACTATCTATAATAAAGTTAATAAAATGTTATGATAGACTGTATTCAACATAAATCAAATTTAATTTTTAATAAAATCACCTACGAAATGTATTTCTAGCGTATTTTTTTTCACCTCGAACTTCTATTATTCATTAAAAATTCATCATCATCATCATAATCAGCCCGTGTATCGTCCACAGATAAACTTGGGCCTCCTCCCGAGGATGGTATTTGCCAAAGTCACCACGCTTGGCAGGCGGGTTGGTGACCGCAGTATTTTGTTGTACCACGCAAGGAAACTCCCGTTCCTTGTTATATAAGATTATTGTAGATGATGTTATAACTATCGGGACCAACGGCTTAACGAGCTTCCTGAGGCACGAAAGGCAGCCCCTCAACCAACCAGACCCGGAAAGAAATCTTAGAATTTACACTAAGATCTTCCGAGATCGCTTTAAGCGAGCCAAATATCGCTACGGAGGTTTTATTAAAAAAGTAGTGAAATAAAATGTATTATTTCAAAGTAATTTCTAAACAAACGCAATCACTATACGTGACACTACCTCCTGTTAAAGGAATGGCATATATTTTGGAAGCATCTTATATAATTTTATAAAGAGGGATGAAGAGAAGTGGCGGCAGAACGGAGTTTGTTTTTAGGTATCATATACTCAAAGCATTTAAAAATACTTAGTGATTAACCCGCCCCGCTTATCTTGCCCCAAAAATGAGGCAACATTTTTGAGGCAGCATTCCCTCCTTTGATTAGTTCCCTCGTATATCCTCGTGCGACCAACTAAATCACAAAAAAACCTTACTTAATATCTAAGCTTCAAGATTCACATAACTTTTGATGCAGCCCTATCTATAGTTGCGGCAAAAAAAAATTCCGAAGCCACGCAATCGCTTCTGATATCCATTACGCTCTAAAAGGTCATCGTCGTCAATAACGAAAACGATTTTTTTCAAGCATAAAAACGAAATATTTTATGTTTATATTGAAGCTTAGTATATGTATACTTTTGGTAAATACATTTTCATATGTGTGAATATTTGTTTATTTTTACAAAATTACTACTTCCATGTCAGTAAGTGAAAAATTGTGAAACCTTCGCTCATAACCTAAATTCTGGTTTTTGAGTCAAATTGTACGCAAAGATAGATATTAAACTGAATAGAATATCTAAATAGCGTTTTAATGATAAATAAAACTCCTAAATCTAATAGATATATAAGCCACAATTTAAATTTTATCGACCGAGTCGACGCCCGAAATTGCACTCAAAAATTCGCCAAACGCCCGAGGCATATTTTTATTTTCTAGTTCGATACGCTTGACGGGTTACACCTATTGGAGGACAATAAATATTTTTAAGTGTTTTGAACACTTGACGGAACATATTACCATAAACTATATTTCAAAATTGAGATTAATAAAATATTAAGGAATTATTTGTGCGATAAAACGAAATAACGCCAAAGGCCATTCATTATCAAGTACTACGAGTTAACCATTGAAATAAAATATGTTTAAATCATGAATTCCCGATCATATCGTTATTGGGGCGTATTTAAATAAAAAATGGAATCGTTTAATTAAAATTGCTTGGGTATCATCTATTCATCTAGTTTTTTTGTTGGTTTGTCTAGGTCAGTCACATTTTTAGGATTTATAGCGTAGATATTGTATTTTAGTGGAGTTGTTTCATGGTACAGCAACGTCCACCCCCTTCCATTAAAAACATACCTAATACAACTACTCACTCTTTTAATATCGCAGGACAAATGGACAGATTATAAAATCAAATAATGGAAAATAATACGAATCGTAAGTTCATTAACTTCCGTGCTACTCATATTGTTAAATTTAGTTGCCAGTTTCAGTGAACGCGTATAATTAATATACATATTATTTACTTAATTGTTATGACACTTAACCTAACCTTACCTAATGAGACTATGCTACTGTTGTAAAAAAACAAAAAAACGACAACTTCAGTAAGTCCTGTTAAACCCTAGCTATACGTTTAGGTTAAGGTTTTTTTATCACCCGAAACCAAGATAGTTTGTTAATTAACTAGAAAGTTAATCAACTAACTAACTAGTAAGTTGATCAACTTACGATTCTTATTATTTTTCGGTGACATATAGGTACCTACAGAGGCGTCTCTAGCCCTTGTCCTTGTGGCGCCCGTGTGCAACCAGTACTCTGGCGCCCTCTAGTCTAGTAGGAGCAGGGTCAAAATGGAATACTAACAGTTATATTTTCAAACGGAAATTCGGATGCAAATGGTGCAATTTTAAATGGTGTCGGGAACCAAAAATTTTTTTAGGAAGGACGGTTTTATAAGAATAAAAAAATTCAGAACTTTCTAGTTTTTTCAAAAATATATAGTTACATATATATATATGTATATATAATTATATATATATATATATATATATATATATATATATATATATATATATATATATATATATATATATATATATATATATATATATATATATATATATATATATATATGTTAACGGAAATGTATGTAATCCGTCATTGTATACAATTCCTAGGAAATGTATGTAATTCCTAAAATCGCCCGGAAATGTGTGAAATAAATTATATTAGACATATTTCCTAGGAAATCTATACATTTCCTAAATAGCAATCGGAAATATCAATGGGTAGGTTTAGGTTATTTTTTTTTATAACCACCCGAAACCTCGTTTATCAACTAACTAGGTTGATCAACATATGATTCTTATTAATTTCTGGTAACAGTGATTTTCCGATAAATGCACCTTAAAAGTTAATAGATACCTAGTTGATTTTTGAAGCTTTAATTGGTAAGATAACATTAATCATATTTTACGGTATGATTGTTACCTATTTGTATTAATAAAAAATATTATTCTCGTTGAAGCAACATGTTTTATTACAGAAAGCATTCTTTTTATACATTTCCTGATAAGATATTGGAATTATATACAATTCCTAGGAAATACATACATTTCACAGGAAATGTGTGTATTAAGGAATCTTTGAAACATTATTTTACACATTTCCTAAGTAGGCTCGGAACGGTATATATTTCCTAGGAATTGTGTACAATTCCTAGATTTCATACATATCCGGTAACATATACACACAAATGTATTTACAAAAAAGTTACTTTGCGAGCTTTTGCATTAGCGAAATCTTTAACAATGTCACTAACTTCAATCTTGATTTCATGTTCAATACTTATTAATGATAAATTTGTCAATCTACTTTGCGACAATATTGATCTAAGGTAGTTTTTAATTATTTTTAGTTTAGAAAATGACCTTTCGCTATGTGCGACCGTGACTGGAAGTGTCAGGTATATCCTCAGTGCTGTGGACAGATTTGGGAACACTGAAATTAATTTATTCGTAAACAAGTAATTTAAAATATCCAACGGCGTAGTGGAATCATCAATAAACATCGGTAATAATTCGGTTTCATTATAGAGCTCGAACTGTTCCACATCTGAAGAGCCAGCATGGCAAAGTTTATTTTCAAAATTAGAGCAATGTGTTTTTTTTTGTATCAGAGTCCAAATCTTTCCAGTGTTTAAATTTTTGAAGAAATGAAAAAATTTCATTATTTTCATTCAAAAGTTCGAACCGTTCGTCGAACTTAGTAATTGCGGTGTCTAACAAATAGTAGTAAAAATTTACTTTAAAATGTATTTTCGCGTCTGTTATCGGTTCATCCTCCGCCTCATAATTAAAAAACCTTTTACGAGCGCGAGGGCGTGCAGGTGTGGGAAATTCTACTATTGTCTCGACTTCTTCCGCTACAGTTTTCGCCCGGTTAAGGAGCTCCTCAAAAGCGGATTCATTACGGAATTCAGACAAACTTATTTTTGCATTATCAATCATTTTCACCGCTTCTGACAATACAACGTCTGACTTTTGAAGGGCCTTGCTAACTATATTTATCTTGAATAATAATAAGAATAAGAATTGTTTATTTGTCAAACATGTGTGTATGATAACATGGTTAGTGCATATTACATAATTATGTTACAGAGTTTGTTTGTATCAACATGTTTTACCAGAACTGGTGTACAAAAA
Organism: Nycteola revayana; assembly: GCA_947037095.2. Taxonomy (NCBI): domain Eukaryota; kingdom Metazoa; phylum Arthropoda; class Insecta; order Lepidoptera; family Nolidae; genus Nycteola; species Nycteola revayana. The sequence goes on along the minus strand of OX344846.2, from coordinate 13,123,740 downwards.
AATAGGTGGTTAAAAAAAAAAAATTGAAATAAGTCATTACCATTATAAAATTCAATGTTCTAGTTTATATAATACAATTGCAGATAATACGATCAGTCAAATTTATACATATCAAAAAATAAAATATCAATTAAACTGTTACTTATAAGTTTTTGTCTTGGAAATCATTAACATTATAGTAACATTTTGCAGTGAGAACATTTTTTAGCGCTTTCTTAAATAATTCAGTATTTAACGATTTAACATTATTTGAAATCTTATTGTAAATTAAAGGGGCTTTACATATCAGCTTTTGTGTAGCAGTGCTGTTTTTGCAGGATGAACACGAAGTCTATTATTATCACGACGATTACTTCTGCCATTATCTGATAATCGTGGAAATAGATGTGGGTTTTTCCTGACAAAAAGGGCTGTTTCCATTATGTATAATGATGGGAGTGTAAGAATTTTATATTTAATAAACATAGGTCTACAACTATCTGTACTTTGGATACCAAACATAGCACGTATGCATCGCTTTTGCATTTTGAATATCATTTCTTTGTTTGTAGAGTTTGCCCAAAATATTATGCCATATCTAAGAACAGACTCCACGAGCCCATAATATGCTGTTAAGAGTGCATCTATGTTTATAATTTGGGATAGTTTGTAAAGTGCGTATGCAGTGCTGCTTACTTTCTTACATATTGAATCTATGTGGTCTTTCCAGTCTAATCTACTGTCTATGACTAATCCAAGAAAACGAGCAGAGGTGACTTCCTTAATTTTAATGTTATCATAAACTAAATCTACGTTCAGTGGGTTATTTTTACGTTGATCAAAGTGCATTATATTTGTTTTGAGTAAATTAATTTTTAAATTATTATTATCAAGCCATGAAATTAAAGATATCAAAGAATTATTAATGTCAATTTTGTATTGGTCAATGTCACTACATGCTATTGTAAGTGTGCTGTCATCTGCAAATAAAGTTACGGGTTGATTGCTTGCTTAAAATTTCAAACCAAATAAGCAGAGAGCAGATGAATTTAAAAGACTTAATTTTTGCCAATAATGAATTTGCCATATTTCTTGACTCTGCATCTTTGCTCCTATCGGAATGTATAGTAAACAAGGCATCATACACTTTTCCCAGTTCAAAACGTAGAGCTTTTACTGCTTCAACCCTGCTCTCCCATCGAGTATTTGAGAGTGGTTTTAGATTTAAAGTTGGCACTTCTTTAGCAAGTATTTGCCAACGTGCTGTTGACGCAGAAAAAAAAACAAATTTCCTGCACAATTGAAAAGAAATTGACAATTTCTAATGAACTTTTAGCAACGTCATTCACTACCAAATTTAGGGTGTGTGCCGCACAAGGCACACAAAATGCTCGCGGGTTTAAATCTAAAATTCGTTTTTGTAGACCTATATTTTTCCCTTTCATGTTTGCACCATTATCATAACCTTGACCACGCATATCTTGTATGTCAATTTCGTTTGAGATTAAAAAATCTAACAAAAATTGAGTTAAGCCCAGGCCAGTACTGTCTGTAATAGGAAAAAAACCCAGAAATTGTTCTTTTACTTCAGCCTTGTTGTTGTTTGCATTTAAAAGAACGTACCGTACGACAACCGATATTTGTTCTTCGTGTGCAATATCTGGAGTGCAATCTTAAATAATGGAAAAATATTTAGATTGTGTCAATTCCAAAACAATAGCTTTTTTATTCTTACTCCCAATAATTGTATTATTTCATTCTGAATATAATGGCCAAGATAATGAGTTAGGCGTGACTCATATTTTTGAATAAGAGCAATGTGTTCCGCAAGCACATTATCAAAGTTAGAGGTATATTCAACCAGCTTTAAAAAATTACCATTATCAGAATCGTAAATTTTTTGAGATCTTCCCCGAATAGCCAGGCATTGCCTCGCTAAAAAATGAATTATGTTGATTATTTGTTCGAGTACTGCAACCCAACGTTTTTTTTCCCGATCAATTTCATTTTGGTGCAAGAAATCTACCGACTTTTCTTTTAAAATAACAGTTTTCAATGTAATTTGTTTCTTAACACATGATAGGTGCCCTAAGCTCTTTTCATGACGTTCTATAGCAGTAGACAAATGCTGCCAATCTTTGTAACCTATTTCACCATTAAAAGGAGTCGGAGTCGCATCAGTATGAAAAAGTTTACAATAAAAACAATAAACAGAATCAGTTGACTTAGAGTAAACCAGCCAGTTTCTTAAAACGGTTTCATTATTTAACATCTTTTTAGTATAATAAGCATTTGAAAAAGATCTTTTCGAACTATTCGAAGGATATGAACCCACTTTTACCTGTACTGGCCCACGCTCCATCAAAAATATTCTCAGTTTATCGGATAACACCTGTGGCCATAACGCGAGATCATTCATTATATCTTCTCGAAGTATATTCTCCGGGGACGCTTCGGCACTAGGAGGTTCTTCGTCTTCTTCAACTACCGACGACAAAGACAGCAGCGGCGGTGGCGGTGACGTAGAAGTGACGAATCCGCTGTAGAATTATCTTGGGTTTTATATGTCTCTGTCTCCAGGTGTTCGTCCGAGGATGGACCGGCTCGAACAAAAAACTTTTTAATAGAACTTGTATTCTTTTTCAGAGACCCTTCCTTCTCCAGCTTTCTTTTTCGACTCTGTGCACCAGAAAGTTTCTTTTTTCCATCGCCATCAGACATCTAAAATCTATATATATAAAAGAAAGTCGTGTTTGTTACAACACTTATAACTCGAGAACGGCTGGACCGATTGCCATGGTTTTTGATTTGTTGGATTTGTTTCCGTCCCGAATAGCAGAATACATTTTAAAAACAAAAGAAAGTCGTGTTAGTTACACTATTTATAACTCAAGAACGGCTGAACCGATTTGGCTGAAAATTGGTAGGGAGGTAGCTAAGAACTGGGAGAAGGACATAGGATACTTTTGGGTAGGGGTAGGGTAGGGTAGGGTAGTGTAGGGTAGGCTAGGGTAGGGTGGGTAGGGGTAGGGTAGGGGTAGGGTAGGGTAGGGGTAGAGTAGGGGTAGGGTAGGGGTAGGGTAGGGGTAGGGGAAGGGTAGGGTAGGAGTAGAGTAGGGGTAGGGTAGGGGTAGGGTAGGGGTAGGGTAGGGATAGGGTAGGGGTAGGGTAGGGGTAGGGTAGGGGTAGGGTAGGGGTAGGGTAGGGGTAGGTTAGGGGTAGGGTAGGGTAGGGCAGGGGTAGGGTATAAAAGTCCACCCGTGCGAAGCCGGGGCGGGCCGCTAGTAAATAATAAACTAAGTATAAGCACCTAAAAGAACTAACAATGTAAATTAATATAGGCCCAGAGAAATAGTTGCAACTTGGACTGAGTATTATTTATTACTAGCTTCCGCCCGCGACTTCATCCGCGAGGAATTCGTATATCGCGATTCCCCCGGGATCTGTGATCATCTGTGCACTTTTCCGGAATAAAAAGTAGCCTATGTCCTTCCCCAGGACTCAAGCTATCGCCTATCCTATTATCTCCATACCAACATTCATCCAAATCGGTTCAGCGGTTGAGCCGTGAAAGCGTAACACACAGCCAGACAGACAGCCAGACAGACAGATAGACAGACAGACAGAAAGACAGACAGAGTTACTTTCGCGTTTATAATATAAGTATAGTAAGATATGACACATCAATCAACGTCGCGGTACCCACATTAAGCAATCAAACGTAATAAATAAATAAAATAAAAAAGTAGTTCGTTGTTCAAAGGTTAGGTACAAGCAAGACCTAAATAAATACCTTAGTATACTAGTAGGTACATATTAAAGCACTTTAACTTACCTTGTTTGTTCCGCACTGCAGTAGGATAAACAAATGAAAAATCCTAGGTCATATAGGTACGAGTATTTTTCACTATCTATCACTCGATGTTTTGTTTTTTTTTTCATGAATTTCGCTAGCTGTTTTTAATGACCTCCGACCTCGAGGCATGTCGCAATAATTGTGCAAGCAAATAACCAAATCTTACCTTTTATATATTTTTTATCAAAAGAAAAGCCGATTTACTTCATATTTACATGTTTATTCAAAGATGATACTTAATCCAATTGCATCAAGGCTTATTTCACAAAACTACGGTGTAGCGGTAAACAAAAATTGCGGCACGCGTACACAAGCCTTTGAAAATGACCGCCGCACGTCCCTGGGAATTTTAATTTGAACTTTATAGCATTCTAATACAGCTGAGTTAGCAATGATTGTCGGCGTACGGCGTGTTGTCAAACTAATCAAAACAAACAGGTGCCGAAGCCGGCACGCGCCTTTGGTAGCGATGCGACATTACGCCAATTTAATCTTTAATTATCTGTTTTAAGGTTGATTTCACGTTGAAACAAAGTTATTGTGTAAATTTAAATAGAGTAGGAAAAGGAGTAGCAAGTAGTAGGAGAAAGAGAGTGCTGCGGCGGCGACGGCGGCGCCCCCTTAGACCCTGCACCATAGGTCAAGACGCCTCTGGGTACCTACATTCTTTTAAGCTACTTAAAGTAATACTTTTGTTAAATTTTGCCTTATCTACACATTGTGATTCTGACAAGAACAAGTGTATGTAAATATATGTGCTGAATATATTTCATAATTACATTCAGCTTTTGCCTTTATAAAACAACCATTTTGTATGGACACCTACGTATGTCTGTACAAAACCGTGTACCTTATAAGGTTAATAAATGTAAATACTTACCTACTTAATCTCTAAATTTTAATTAGTTTTGTTACTCAAGATCTTATGTGAATGATAAATTTTAATATAACTGTTATAGAATATAACATAAGAATATTTTACTTCCAAATAATAGTAGGTATCTTCGTAATAGGGATTTTATTTGTTTTTTTTTTTTTTTTTTTTTTTTTCGGACGGACATAAAATATGTAGTTTGCCAGGAGGCTTTTGCTACTTCACCGGGCATAAAGGCGAGCAGAGCTTCAGCCTAGATAAATGGTTTAAACACTACAAACTAAGCAACCTGCGCAAGAGGGCGTCCCCTGTGGGACTTGGACCTCGGCTCAGGGCGGTCGCTGACGGGGAGATTGAGGAATTATGGCTTTTAGTTTATTTAGGGGAGTTTTGTGCAACTACTTTACAGTTCGCGGGCCTCTCGGACTTTGAGTCTACGAGGGCATCGGAAGGTTCTTAGCAAACTAAGGGTCGGGAGGGCGAGGGGGAACGCGTCGCGTTCGCGGGCGCACTCTTCTCCGGCGGGTCGGATAGAGTGGTCTCTGTGTAGTGGTGCTAGTTTCTTGCAGTCTCTGTACTGCTAGTTGGTAAGTTGTGAACTCGTCGTCCGGGTCATCTAGGACGCCCCGAGGCCGACGGTGTTTACGACGCTTTGTAGGCAAAGGCTTGTAGTCGGATGCTGCAACAACCAACGGGTTTGGATGTTGAGCCGCGGATTCAAAGAAGCTCTTTCATCCACTGCTTGATGGAAGGCAGTTGGAGATCAGAATGCAGGTTGCGATTACGAATGAACCACGGTGCCCCGGTGGCACGTCGAGTGAATCTACTTTGGACAGTTTGTAAGCGGTACAAACTGCTAGATGCTGTATGAGCGAATACAGTGCTCGCGTACGTCATAATCGGCCGTATACACGTGGTATAAATCCTAACCTTGTTATCAAGTGACAGTTTACTGCGTGAATTTAAGAGACAGTGTAGTCGACTGAGCGTAAGTGAAGCCCGTGCACGAACGGTTTCAACATGCGCTCTAAAGTTTAGCTTTCGGTCAAGGATTACGCCTAAGTACTTGGCTTGCCGTTCCCAAGAGATTGGTTCGCCAAACATCGTGACCGGTGGAATGACCGGTGGGCTGTTGAATCTCGAGAAGAGTACAGCGGCACTCTTTGTCGGATTGACTTCGATTCTCCACTTTCTGAACCATTTGCCTAAGGCATTTGATGCGGATTGTAGAGCGTCGTGAATTGCAGTAGGACTGCGGCCCGAGTAGTATAAAGCGGTATCGTCCGCGAAGAGTGCCAGATGGGCCTTCTTGGGTTTCGGGATGTCACTTGTGTAAAGCGAGAACAGGAGTGGCGAAAGTACTGAGCCTTGTGGCACCCCTGCTTGGATCGGGTGAGGAGAAGAGTAATCTCCTTCTACACGATACCTAAAGGTTCTTCCCGAGAGGTAGTCTCGTATGATGTGCACGAGACGGTCCGGCACTTTGAGTTGGTAGAGCTTATAAATTAAGCCATTGTGCCAAACTTTGTCGAACGCTTTAGCTACGTCAAAGAAGAGTGCTCCAGTATGACATTTGTGTTTGCCTGATTTAACAAGGATGTGTTCAACAATGCGGTGCACTTGGTGAACACAAGAGTGTTTGGCTCGAAAACCAAACTGCTCATCTGGAAGAAGGTTATTATTCATAGTGAATGTTAGAAGTCGGGCATATATTATGCGCTCGTAAAGTTTTCCCAATGATTTGAGAAGACTTATAGGGCGATAAGAAGTGGGATCCTGCTTTGGCTTGCCAGGCTTCGGTATACCAATCACGGTGGCTTCCTTCCACTGGTGTGGAAATATGTTATTTGTTAGAGCCGCATTAAAAATTGCGGTCAAGAGGCACAGCAGAGGGATCGAGAATTGCTTAAGCACTCGATTGGTAATCCCGTCGGGACCTGGGGCCTTTCTAGGATGTAAGTCCTTGATCAAAGATTTCACTTCGTCTACGGTAACTGCCGGTAGCACATCATTGTCGTCGTCCTCCCCATTTGCGGGGGGGCCGTCGGCGGAACGGACGGGTATCGCGGGTAAGGGAATTGCTGATCTACGTTCAACCTCGGCGTCGACCTCTGCGAGGCGTACATTGGGTCTCTAGACTATTAGCTAGGCATTCGGCCTTCTCATCGTCGTCAAACGTGGGGCGTTGATTTGGGCGATTGAGAGGGGGCATGGAGGAACAGGTAATGGATTTGAGCTTCTTACAAAGATCCAAAAAGGCCAAATGTGACGGTTTAAGGTCACTCAACATTGTATCCCATCTGGAGTTTCGCATTTCGTTGATACGATCTCTTACAGCGCGCTGAAGAGATCGCATGCGCAAGCGGTTTTCCTCGGTGTGATACGAGTCGTAGGCTCTGATGGCCGCATTCTTCTCGGTCATCAGCGCACGCACATCATCAGGGAGCTTCCATCGATCGAGGTTATCAATTGTTGGTACCTCCCGTGAACATTCATTCACCTGCAATGTACGTGAGCTGTGAGAGAGTCGATAGCGTTAAGTGTTTGCTCGGGGGTTGAATATGAGAGGGTATGGAGTCAAGATATTCTGAGGAAGCAGACTCGAGTCGGGACCCGAGCTTTTTCCAGTCAGTAACAGTCTTGGTCAGAGAAGGATCTGAGTGACTACTGGGAGATAGTAGATCTATGATGACGGGCCTGTGGTCCGAACAAAGCTCGTGATGCACCTGTACAGAAGATAAACGTAAGTTTACGTTCTTTACAAGTGTAAAGTCGAGTATGTCCGGTCGGTGGCCAGGAGTATAAGGGAAATGAGTAGGTTCGAATGGAATGATAGGATCGAAGGGAATTAATTCCAAGCATTGTGACAGTGAGGTGCCTCTCGAGTTATTCGTGTTGCAGCTCCATGTCACATGCTTAGCATTGAGGTCGCCGGCGACGATGACCGCTCCCCCTAAATCATGAAGGATTTGGATATCGCTCCGAAGCAACTCCTTGTCCGGAGGAAGGTAAGCCGAAACGATTGTGATTGGCTGATGACCTGTCATGCCTAGCCGACAGACGGAAACTTCAATGTTTACAAGATTGACTGGTGGGTCCAACGGTATGCAATGCAATGACCTTTTGAAATATATCAAAGTGCCACCTTTTGCAGAATTAGTCCGGTCATTTCTAACTACGCGGTAATTCGCGATTCCAGGACTTCTCCGATTGGACGGCTTGAGGAATGTCTCTTGAACTAAAAACAGGTCTAATTAATGGTCACGGAGAAATTCTCCAATTTCATCACGCTGCTTTAGTATACCGTCCGCGTTAAAGAACCCTATCCGGAGGGATCTAGGTTTGATCCTACAAGAGACTTTACTCATTCCTACTTGTCTAACACTATCCATAGTTAGTTGCGATTAATAAACGAGCGAAGGACCTTTGCTGTTTGAAGCGCGGTCTGAAGAGCGATTTCCTGGTCATTAGGGTTCTCGTTTTTCATCTCAACGAGATCAGCGAGCTCCATAATGGCGTCGATATCGATAGAGGCTATATAATTAGCAATGATATCGATTTTAGGAAAAGCGGTACGTGATTTAAGCATAAGCTGTTTGGGCTTTGGGGCCCGGACCATCATGGGTTGGGCGTGGGGGGTGGTTTTACGGCCTGAGGGGCCCTAGGTTTTTGGGACTGAGGGGCCTGAGAGACCTGAGGGGTCCTGGCCTTTTGAGTCTGAGGGGCCTGAGCGACCTGAAGGGTCTTGGCCTTTTGGGCCTGGGGGGCCTGCGAGGCTTGAGAAACCTGAGTTATGGAAGCGGCAGTTCTCACTGGGGCCACCACCTGCGATGTCATAGTGACTTCGTTGGTGGATTGTGACTTATGCCATATAGGGAGCGGCCACACCGGTCCTAGGCTGTTACCCCGGACTTGGGTGGAGTCGATATGAGGTATGTTAGGGTTGGGTTCGGGAACTGGGACGGAAACAGCGGGGTTCCGAGCGACCTTGGACCTGCCTCGTGTGCTCCTGGATCCCCTTTTACTGTGAAGTCCTTTGTTCGGGGCTTTAGGACACCCCCGATAGTTGGCTGGGTGACCTATTTCCTGGCAGTTTACACAGCCAGGCGGATCAGAACTATCGTTTCGGTCCTTGGGCCGACTACATTCAGACGTATGGTGACCGGGGGTGAGGCATTTCACGCACCTCGGTTCGATATGACAATATCTAGATGAGTGCCCAAATTGCTGACAATTGTGACACTGTCCTATGGTAGCGTTGCGCCTGGGAGGTTCAACGATCAGTCCATCTAAATCACAGATGGATTTGATAGCGAAGATCTTTTGACCCTCCGCAGATTTGTCGAGATGGACAAGAATCATGTCGAATGATTCCCCATTTGCTTTGCGCATACGGTGTACTTCGCGCACAGGGAATCCCTGGTTAAAGATCGATGCCTTAATATCATCAATCTCGAGGTGACGTGGTACACGGCGAATAACTACACGTAAGGGTTGCTCGCCCGGGAGTCCGTAAGTAAAGTATTTCACTTTTTCGTTGTCTAAAAGCGAAGTTATTGAGCGAAAATGACGTGATGATTTGAGCTGGAGGCGGATTACGCCCTGTCTTTGAATAGACGTCGCCCTAAAATCATCAACGGTTAAGCCCTTAGCCGGAAAGTATGATTTAATTTGCATCCATCTCGGGATGTCTTGGATCATAATCGGTGGCGGTCTTTTCTCTTTGATCAAAGACGATTCAGGGCGAACTTGCGAGTTTGTCGATGCACCTGGTAGAGGGGAAGGTGATTTAGCTTCTGAGGCGAGAAGCTTTTTTTGGTTGAGGAGATCTTGACTCCAAATCCGAACCGGACTCAGATTTCCTCTTTGCCTTTCCCCCTTTACCTGCCACTTGCCATGGAGCTCCCGTACCATTGTCATCCGAGTCTGAAAACTCAGACGGCCGAGAGCTTCCTCCGCAAGGGAGTTCGTCCGTTGACATAACGGACGAAGCGGAAGGTGAGGGTGACCGCGAATAAGTTTTTCGCGTTTTCGGCGAGCGATCGCGGTCACTACCTGATGTCGGCCGCGATTGGACCCGTTTGGCGGATTTACGCGCGGCTTTTGTCCTCGCGGTCTCTTTGTATCTAATTAACTCGGCTGCGGTCATTCGTGAACAAAGGGATTTAGCCCCATTGTTCGTTTTACTACTTGCAGGTGCAAGTGACGAACAATGGTTGTCGGAATTAGTATTGTTCATTTCCTTATCAGGCAATGAACAAAGGGCCGTATTTACTGTGCGGATTTTATTTGAACGTGACGTGAGTCTAACTAAAAGCGAGTCTTTTAAAAGGTCAATCAAAGGAACAATCATTCAAAATTGATGTTAACTTTGCTGATAAATCAAATTGAGTTTCTGCTGGAACATATGATGATTTCCAGATACAACCAAAATGACGTTTGTTATCTGAACCTTAATGTTAATGATAGATTAATTAACACGAGAATCAAATCAGTAGTTCGGTTTGTAGTTCTTTAACCATTAATTAAGACTGAGGCACTGCCGCATATATGCTCGGTGATGTATCAAAAGCCTCGTCGTTAACTTTACCCAAAATTAAAGTGGTTATATCTGTATCCACGCATTCAAACACGGAACAGAACAATCAGGTTTAGAGAAGTATACTTTTAAAATACCTACGTATTTTAAAAGTACCTATTATTAAAGTAATAAATTACTTTAATTTTCTCCTAATTGCCAATTCTACATTATAAGTCTCATGTAGAGTGATTCAAAGAAACTCTACGTATTTTTTCTTAGATCTACAATTGGACTTCGCCTTCGACAATTACACATTTATTCCTCTCTTTGTCGAGGAGTCTCTAATATATAACTATTAAGGTTAACTTACCTCATTACGCGAGACATGATCACTCCAACATGAGCACCTTTGAATTTATAGTCAAAGAAACTGACCTAAGTATCATTGTTATGTTTTAGATCAACGATCTAGGTTCGAGGCAATTAGCAAACTCAGTGTATAAAAGTCTGTTAACATTTATTTCAGGCATATTTTTGATTACGATATTATAATATCATTTTGCACACTTGCCCATCCATTACATGTTCCTCCATGCCCACTTTGAATCGCCCAAATCAACGCCCCGCGTTTGACGACGATGAGAAGGCCGAATGCCTAGCTAATAGTCTAGAAACTCAATGTCCGCCTAGTACTCTTCCCTGTAGACCCATTCCACCTCGCAGACGGTCGACACCGAGATTGAACGTAGATCAGCAATTCCTATACCCGCGATACGCGTCCGTTCCGCCGACGGCCCCCCCGCCAATGGGGAGGACGACGACAATGACGCGCTACCGCCAATTACCGTAGACGAACTGAAATCTTTGATCAAGGACTTACATCCTAGAAAGGCCCCAGGTCCCGACAGGATTACCAATCGAGTGCTTAAGCAATTCTCGATCCCTCTGCTGTGCCTTCTTGATCTTCTTGACCGCAATTTTTAACGCGGCTCTAGCAAATAACATATTTCCACACCAGTGGAAAGAAGTCACCGTGATTGGTATTCGGAAACCTGGTAAGCCAAAGCAGAATCCTACTTCTTATCACCCTACTACAATCACAATGAATAGTAACCTACTTCCAGATGAGCAGTTTGGCTTTCGAGCCAAACACTCTTGTGTTCACCAAGTGCACCGCATTGTCAAACACATCCTTGTTAAATCAGGCAAACACAAATGTCATACTGGAGCACTGTTCTTTGAGGCAGCTAAAGCGTTCGACAAAGTCTGGCACAATGGCTTAATTTATAAGCTCTACCAACTCAAAGTGCCGGACCGTCTCGTGCACATCATACCTGTCGGGGAGAACCTTTAGGTATCGTGTAGATTACTCTTTTCCTCATCCGATCCATGCAGGGGTGCCACAAGGCTCAGTACTTTCGCCACTCCTGTTATCGCGTGTCATCCCGAAACCCAAGAAGGCCCATCTGGCACTCGCGGACGATACCGCTGCAATTCACGACGCTCTACAATCCGCATCAAATGCCTTAGGCAAATGGTTCAGAAAGTGGAGAATCGAAGTCAATCCGACAAAGAGTGCCGCTGACTCTTCTCGAGATTCAACAGTCCACCGGTCACTCCACCGGTCAAAATGTTCGGCGAACCAATCCCTTGGGAACGGCAAGCCAAGTACTTAGGCGTAATCCTTGACCGAATGCTAAACTTCAGAGCGCATGTAGAAACCGTTCGTGCACGGGCTTTACTTACGCTCAGTCGACTACACTGTCTTTGAAAATTCACGCAGTAAACTATCGCTTGATAACAAGGTTAGGATTTATACCACGTGTATACGGCCGATTATGACGTACGCGAGCACCGTATTCGCTCATACAGCGTCTAGCAGTTTGTACCACTTACAAACTGTCCAAAGTAGATTCCCTCGACGTGCCACCGGGGCACCGTGGTTCATTCGTAATCGCAACTTGCATTCTGATCTCCAACTGCCTTCCATCAAGCAGTGGATGAAAGAGGCGTCGGAACGCTTCTTTGAAGTTGGTTGTTGCAGCATCCGACTACAGACCTTTGCGTACAAAGCGACGTAAACACCGTCGGTCTCGGGGCGTCCTAGACGACCCGGACGACGAGATCACAACTTACCAACTAGCAGTACAGAGACTGCAAGAAACTAGCACCACTACACAGAGACTACTTTATCCGACCCGCCGGAGAAGAGTGCGCCCGCGAACGCGACGCGACCCCCCTCGCCCTCCCGACCCTTAGTTTGCTAAGAACCTTCCGATGCCCTCGTAGACCCGAAGTCCGAGAGGTCCGCGAACTGTAAAGTAGAGCGAGAGTTGCACAAAACTCCCTAAAGAAACTAAAAGCCATAAATCGCACAATCTCCCTGTCAGCGACCGCCCTGAGCCGAGGTCCAAGTCCAACAGGGGACGCCCTCTTGCTCAGGTTGCTTTCCACTTAAGATCATCAGGTACCTACGCTACCTGATCTTACCCGACATAGGGACAAGAAGGAAAGATTTACTTATTGTCGATTTAATCATGCAACATATGTGTCTAATTAAACTTCAATAAAATAATAAATATATCAAAATCGTTTTTATGCACGAACACCTATTGCAGGTAAAATAAAGTGGTTACATTAATATATAAAAAAATACATTATAATAATTTGTAGCCCTAATGGGTTACAGATTACTATAATGCATTTTTTTAATTTATAATAACTTTATCATAAAAGCCTGCTAACCAATAATGATGACTTACAAAATATATAATATTAACACAAAAATGTTAATATTATTAAGATTCGAAACGTTTTACGTTAAGTACCCCATCTTGCCCCTCTATTATCAAATAATTAACAGGAACTTGCATACTATTAAAATAAACATTTCACCCTTATAAGTTGTACAGTAAATTTTATTCCGGTATGCAAGAGCAACACTTGAGACTGTGAGCTTACTTAAGAAAGTCAGGTGTCGCTTTGATGATTTCTATTAGGTACCATAGAAATTGAAACTGACATATGAAGTCAAATAATGTTCTTGCATACCACTGTTATATTCAAAATCGATGAGCAACGTTCCCAGAATGCTAAGCATAGCCCCGTTGAGAGGAAAATATAAAATTTTCTTTATAAATAAAAATAACTTGATAACGAAATTACTAATTTAGCTGAACCTTCTTAGGTTTCCGTACCCGAAGGGTAAAAACGGGACCCTATTACTAAGACTTCGCTGTCTATCACCAGGTTGTATCTCATGCGATAGCTAGACAATTGAAATTTTCACAGATGATTTATTAATATTGCCGCTATAACAAAATATACTAAAATTAAAATAAAATAAATATTTAAGGGGGGCTCCCATACAAAAAACTTTTTGTTTGTTTGGTGGTTTGTTAAATAACAGCATCAGCGAGACGCTTGAAAATGGTAAGGAACCATTCGTGCGCGACTCTGACTGGCACTTAACCAGTTTTTTAAATGTTTTCGTGGAAAATGTTTTTGGAAAAATCCACAGGATATAATTAATGTCAAAATTATTGACGGGCCATGATGGGCATCAACAGCTATTCAATTTATATTAATAATTAAATTGTATTAGAATTAGTTTATTTTGATAATTCATATTCATATATATAAAACTTTAAATATTATAAGGTTTAAACGTGGTTTAAACCCACGGCGACCCTCGTGTGGCCGATTTTATAATATTTTGGTGAACCTTACTCGTCAAAAGCGGAAAATAATTTAAGTGCCTAGTTCTTGAATATGCAGAGAATCTTGATAAATTTTGCCACAGGTTCGCGACTCTTAAACTTTTTGTTATCAAAGGAATATTTAGGTTGGTTAAAAGATAGCCGTTAGCGACATTAGCATACTATTTTTAGCTGTTAACTTTAATGCAAATGTGTATTTAACTCACGATAATGAGCATCAAGTAGTCTGCACTCAAATCGATTTGCCCCGGTAAAATATATCTAACTACTTATATTATAATTGAAGTAGTTAAATTAAACTTACGGCAGATTTTCTTATGCAAAACCATGAAATACGTAACTGTCCATTAGGTATATAATGCGTTAGTGTCACAACGAGTATTTTATTTTTCATAATGTTTTTTTTAGTGGTATTCTACAGTAAAATTTAACAAAGGAGCTGCAGTTAAATTTATTTCTAAACACTTTATTTATATAAGTACTAGCTTCCCGCGCGTATCCCCCGTAGGAACTTTATTGTTAAATATAGCCAATACACTTCCTTGATAAATGGGCTATCTAACTCTGAAATATTTTTTCTAATCGGACTAGTATATAGTTTCTGAAGTACCCGCGTTCAAGCAAACAAACAAACTCTTAAGCTTTATACTGGCTGACTTTTTTACCGTTTAGATAATAATATGGTGTGTTGTGTAGGTGGAATAGAATCTAGGTATAGACCACAGTATATTAGTATTACGGTAATTAGAGTTTCGAAAATCTCATAAATTATTTAAAAGAAATACACCCTTCATAGCGCGTGCATAATAATAAAATAGGTGTCTAAAATACCTACCTAGGCCGAAATCACACATGAGAATAGAGTGAGCGAAATAGCGTAACTAACTACTTAGGTGCGCATTTTTACCGTTGCGATTTTCACTCTATGTCAGTAAAAAGAATATGAAATAACTATGCCATAGATATCTATTTTGATATACATATCATGCCCTATTATTTTCAAGACGGTAAAAAAGTCACCCAGTATATTAATTATTAGACTTATTAGTATAGATCTAAAACCAAAAGCTGAACTTAATATGTACAGTAAATTAAGCTCGTTATAAATAGTAGTTGCGCAAAAAATAAAAAGTATGATAGTTTATTCAGTAAGTAATGCTGTAAATTTTTAGTTATTAGTACAGTAAGGAAGACTTGGAGTTCTAGTTTTCAACTTTTTGGTAAATAAATTGTTGCTTTTGCTTTTCTAAAGCCTGTATAGTTTTATTTAAAAATATGTTGCCTGTTAAAGAAACAGTTTTTTTGAAGTATAATAGTCGTCCTTATGCTTCCGAGGTCTAGATATGTATGTATTACATATTCGATTACTGATATCTAAAAACAGGTTAAATGAAGATTGAAATATGCAAAAACAGCATTCTGAAGGTTTGTGAGCTGGACTCGGCAACAGAAAAAAATGATAAAAACCGGCCAAGTTCGAGTCGGACTCGCGCACGAAGGGTTCCGTACCATTTTCAAGTGCCTGCCTGCTGCCGATATGCTATTGATAACGCGCAAAAAATGGCAAACAAAGTTTAAATATTTAATTTTATTTGATTGTATTTTTAGTATTTGTTGTTATAGCGGCAACAAAAATGCCTACATTAATTGTGAAAATTTCAAATGTCTAGCTATCGCGGTTCTTAAGGTACAGCCTGGTGACAGACAGACAGAGAAGTCTTAGGAATAGGGTCCCGTTTTTAATAAAGAAGAATCGATTGGTATAGAGCAGAAGTGCTTCATCTTAAAACGGCCCACCGCGGCACTGTTTAAATTAAACACTAGGTTTGATGAATACTGCCCACACTGCAGTTCAAAAACGAGCAAATATTTTACTTCCATTCCCTGTGTTCCCTGTTTTTGTGAGTTTCAATTTCAATATACATTTATACCCATTTCTGTTTGATTCGACTCAAAGAGTAGGTAAACCTGTTGTGTCCAGCCACTGATGGTTGGCTAAATGGCCATTGACCAATGACCTGAAAAATCCTTCCTAGACAGTTTTTCTGCTATTGGAGTGAGCGCTGCATTGGTGGCTTAATGGTACTGTAGTTGCTCCTGAGACATAGTGTAATGACGTAGATTTAGACATTTTGTGTGAACCACAAATAGTTAGGTATACTCAGACTGCGTGTGCTTATTCGGAGAATTGGGTGTTGGTATACTCCCTGCGACACAGTGATATAAATGACTGAGGCCAGTGTTGTCGTTTTAAAATATACTATAGTAAAAGAAAAACTTATAAGTCTGTAAAAATTTGGCCTAATTAATCTCCAACAATGGCTGGGAAGTTCCACAAACCATGAGAGGTGCCTAACTTATCACGTAAGTTTAAGTTTACATTGCTATAGATACGTTATAACTACATAGTATAAAAGAAGTCGCTTTCTCTGTCCCTATATCCCTATGTCCCTATGTATGCTTAAATCTTTAAAACTACGCAACGGATTTTGATGCGGTTCTTTTTAATAGATAGAGGGATTCAAGAGGAAGGTTTATATGTATAATACATCAGCATTATACCCGTGCGGAGCCGGGGCGGGTCGCTAGTACTATATATAAGTAACTATAGGTTGTAAATTCACAACATAATGTTATTTTATTAGGTATCGTAAGTGGAAACAAACTGTTGATGAACATTACTAATACAATGAAAGTGAAATTAGAGAGTACTAAATCATGCAGCACTCTAGATAGACATACTTGAAATCGTAAATAACTGAACTACAAAGTACTAATACCGAATATATCAAGCTAATATGTTTGACTAGATTATAACTCAATTTATTGCGGCAATATTATGTCAAGTACTTTCATTTTCGTCTGTGACGTCATCGCTATCCATTACTGTTTACCCTAGTCTCATGTAAACAGAGTACAGACCACTTGAATTTTCGATTTACTAAATTTAATAGAAGTACTATGTGTGAGACTAAATCTAACAAAAGTATCACTTAAGTAGCTAAAGATATATTTACATTATTAGATCTTACAAATTTTATAGTCCGTCCGTCCGTCTGTCCTGTGATACATGGCAAATGTACACAATATTGTATTCCTAATTTGAAAGTACGTATACTATATAGCAATTGATTTTTTTTAAACTATAGTTAGTGAAGGAAACACACAACCGTTCTAATTTAGCAAAATAGAAAAAAAAATATATAGCTTCGTTTTATTATTCCCTGTTTACCTTATCGAACTACTGACGATTACGTATTTTCTATTCAATTTTCAAAGCATCTTTTTTAAGAAAATATCCAAACTATGGAAATAAATCCCTGTATCGCGAGGGACTTTACAAACATTTATATCACGGACACAAAACATACCTAGACTATTAGATACTATTCGTGTTTCACGCAAATAATTGACCACTGAGCCACCGGTGCAGTTGCAAATGGTGAGAAAACCATTATCTAGGCTGGAGCTCTGCTCGCCTTTATGCCCGGTGAAGTAGCAAAAGCCTCGTTGCTAACTAGATAGGTATGTCCGTCGAAAAAAAAAGCTGAGAAAACCACCCAAATAATGTAAAATTACAAGAGAGCATCTATATTTATGAAGATGTAGATAAGATAGATTCTCTTGACTAGGTTTAAATAGTTATATTGTCTATGTATATCTGTTGTCAATATACCTGCCTGTATGATCTGTTGAATAATTCCGTTATATTTCATGCATTTATCATGCATGAATTATAATGATATTCAACTGTTGCATTAAACATAAATGAAGGTGAATTATGAATAATATATGTATCTAGACCGTACTTGAAATGCTTTCAATGTAGGTACTTAGATTAATTATGTTTTTTTTAATAAACTAAAAAATAAGCCGATAAGCGGTATGGTTTTTTGTTTTTTTCAAAATATTGAACCAAATTTATATTTCAAACTATCAAAGCTTCTTAAAAAGTTAACATAGGTATATAACGAAACTTTGACAGAATTTCCAGACAGACAAAATCTGTCACATTTAAAATTTGCCACTCTGATTACTTTAATCGGAC
The DNA here is from genome assembly GCA_947037095.2 of Nycteola revayana. Lineage (NCBI taxonomy): Eukaryota > Metazoa > Arthropoda > Insecta > Lepidoptera > Nolidae > Nycteola > Nycteola revayana. Next base: position 13,105,743 of record OX344846.2, on the reverse strand, counting down.
GATTGAAAGTTTCCTTAAGAAATCAATATACAAAAAAATTATTTCGACTCTTATAATTCTTATTAAGATGTATTTTTACTGAATATAAACAGAATATTTTGTAATATGCTCACTGAATTTACATACTTCTTTTATTGGCTTCCTACCGATACTTTCTATTTCGTTTTTTGCATCCGTGGCCAGTTGCAAATTTATTCTCTGTTTGCTATTGAGTCAGCTAGATTACCGCAGCAGTTCCCATGAAATTGATATTCAATATGAATTGAAGTCACTCTATTGCTTAAGATTTCACGAGTAAACCAGAGACAGAGAAAGGCACAGATAAATAGAAAATAAATAGCTAATGTTTATAACAGATAGGATTACCTACAAATAGCAGGTGGTATGTTTAATTTGTTAGATACTTAAGTGATGCTTTATTAGTTCAAGTCTCAAATTTTGTGATTATTACAAGTAAAAGTGTGTAATACCCAATAGCTGAATAGATTTCATCATAATTTACCTAGATCAAATAAGAATTACCCAAAAGATACAATTACTTAATATGCACCTGTTCAAAAATATGCACCAGTGTAAAAATGTTTTAAATTTTAACGTTATTAGTTCGAGCAAATAACGCTTAAATTAATAACATTTTTACACTATACACGTTTGATATACTCATTGATTAGCATGACGTATTTACCTACTGTCCTCTTCCACGTGTTCAGTATATCAAACGCATACGATATATCCAAGCCTTTGATATATAGTATGTAATCATCACGAATGTAATAAGCTTCCCTTTAACCGATGTAAAACCTGTTTCATCTAGGTCGTTATATTTTCATTATATAGTAGTAGAATTGTATTTAGAGGTACCTAAATGACGTACAAATAAATATGTTTGTACAAAAAGCAGCGTGTTAAGCCGTACGAAATATACTAACCTACTTCAAAACGAATTCTTATACAGTCATGACAGGAACTTTACAAATACCCATAATTTTCAGAACTTTGTAAAACTTATGGAAACACTCAATACAAAGGGTATTGAGTGTTTGAATCAAGTTTCCATAAATGAGTTATTTGTAAAGTTCCTGTCATGACTTTTTATTAACTTTTATTAATTAATTATTCAAGAAATACGTAAATTAATTATTAATATTTTTGGTATATTTCCTTCGCCTTTGTGTCACTAGGTACCAACTAATAACCAGAGCTAGGTGTTGCCTAGTCAATGCTGAGGTGGCGACCTTTTCGGAAGAACATGCACGATTACTTGCTGTTGTTTTTGTATATACACCTACCTACATTTAATCTGTTCTTTGTAGTATCCTGTGGTGTGCTGAATTAAATGTATTTTCTTTATTTGTTACTTTTTTAACACAGTCAGAATTCGGATACTAAATTGCTAGTCTTTCATGCCAATAGCCAAAATAAAATAACGGCGGGTCGTACCAAAAATAAAAATTTGGCCAATGCTTTACAATGTATACAAGTTTCATAGTATAGACGACGAATGATGCTAGTGCCAGCAACGAATCTTGGTTTGAGGTTCGGAACTACAGTAAATAAGAACGAAGAATAACCACTTTACTTTTTGCGCTCCATTCATTTTCATGAAGTTGGCATTTGCAAATTTACCACTAGTTACTGTCGGCGGTAACTTATTAATTTTAAGAAAAATGGATATGTTAAGTACCTACTTTATTTTAACGTACGTAACAGGAATCGTCTACTCTGCAAATTAACCGTCGAACCAAATCGGATATCACATAGACAACATAGAATATAGTTCAGTTATACATATATATTATACCTACCACCAAAAAGCTTTTGAAATTGTTTCACATTAATTTAATTGAAAATGAGAGCTTATCTAGAGGCCAATCTGTGACAAGTAGGGAAGCGCAGGTACAACCATGTCCCTTTGTGCACTGACATTTCCACGACGTACAGGTAACATATTACGTAAGTACATTATATGAGTTAGATTATTAATAATACAAGTACCTATAGTACGTGTATTATTAATAATAATATACAATTCTCCTATTGAATGGTCAAAGATAGCACCTGATAGGTCGCCGATTTAATATTTTATTGGGAAGCTGATGTAGACGTATGCAAACCTCTTTCGCGACACACTATCGTAGGTAGTATGCAACAACGCACGAAAGATGCCGTTAACATGTATTCGTATTCAAATATGAATACATGTGAACGGTATATCAATATCGAACAGGCGACCACAAGATCACAAGTCCGACGCCCTAGCTATTGGGCTACAGCCGCTTAAAATAATAATGGTTTTAATGTACAAAAAAATTATGTACATTTTATTATTTCAGGATTTTGTTGAGTTAACGTTAAAGCTTAGCACTAAAAACTTCGTTTTGCATAGCAATCAGTCGCAAAATATATATTATCTTGGGTAGTCGTATGTTTTGATGTTCCATTTTTCCATTTTACTTCAACTCTGCGAATTCGAACAGTCGTGGTCATGATAAAAGCAGTAGATACACACAAACGCGACACAATTTTCTTTTTAATTTCAACCATGTCATGTCGCACATTGTACCACAACGCAATGTTGTGTAAAATGACTTCAAATTTCTTTACATTTACAAATAACTACATATTTGGTTGACCATCGTGAGTATTTAGCATGCATATGCATACTTTAGCATGTAAACTACACAAAGCTTTTACTACTTCGCAGAACATAAAATGCAATGCAATGCATAATATAATGATATGGTATTGTGCTCTGGTGACGCCAAATTATGCGATAGGACGTACTTGGATACATTTTTTACGTTGAAAGGTATATTGGTTCCACAAAACTGTAAGTCGTTTTTCTTTCGTGGTTATATTTTTTTTGCATGTCAGTTCCCCAATATGCATATTCTACAATCCTAGTAACTATAAAAAGACAAGAATATGAAGAACGGTGCCCGATGCTTACAAATACTGTCTGAAAACGTCAGTTATGGTATTTACTACCCGCGTGAATTAATATGACACCTGACTCAGATAATAATCTAGAAAGTTCTAGAAACAATTAAATCTAAAAACTGATCACTAGCTTAGAACTTATATTATTAAAAATCCAATAACACCAAATTGCAAAGGTACACGTTAGCAGGAAATCGCACGGGTAGCGGGAGCGAGTGCGGGGTCCTTTTTTGAACCAGGTGTCATTGTAAGTCCGCACGACTGCTACTTAAAATGAGTAGAACTCGTTGTTAGCACTGCTCGTACTTGATTATTGGAACTTATTTTTTGGAACAGTATTTTCTTTTTGTTTTCGAACAAAAAATCCGGAAAAATGTTTTTCTTTTTTAGTAGTATATTATTTTTAAATTTTGGTTGTATTTTATTTTGTTATGAGAACATTAAAAGAGCACCTTAAAAATAACACATGGTTACAAGAAAAAAAAAAACAACACAAATAGTATCTTTGCATTAGTAATATTTAATCCAATTTGGTATTTATAGGTATTGAAGTAATAACATTGTTAGGTTGCATATGAGCTACTATAGCAAACAGGAATTTATTTGTATGAGACTTTCATCGGTATTATCGACGCATAACTCATATTTCCTAACTTTAAAAGTCACAGATGTGCCGACAAATGCTTCGAAACCTTAGAACGCTATCAAGCAAAATTCACGGACAAAAACATTTTTAGTAAGAATGAAAATTAAATTTATTATTATAAACATCTTTATAAGTCAGAGTGTTTACAATATCTGCTATGATGTGTGTGTCCCTTAGACGCCTCTTACAACGCCCATAGGAGATATGCAGTGATCTATTCTAAGCCAGAAACCACACGGCACTCTACAAAAAACTAGCTGACCACAAATCATTGCACACTAGTGGGCGTACAGTAGTTAAAATTGGAGCATAATAAAAAAAATGGATTCTGCACTCCTTCTCTATATAAACTATAGCTGTCCCACGCGGTTTCACCCGAGTCCCGTTCCCGTGGAAACATTTACTTAAAATATAGAAATAAATATATACTCCCAAATGACGTGCCTTTCTATTGGTAAAAGAATTTTCAAAATCGGTTCAGTAGATCCACAGATTACTCCTACAACGATACAAACTCACAAAGTTTATAATATGGTCAGTGGGTAGTCTTAGGGTTATTAGTATTATTAAGTTGTTCTAATAAGAGTGCGAAATATCCTCCGTACGACTAATTTTCTTAAAAAGTATAACGTAAACGTTTTTTCTTTAATATATTTCGTAAAAAGGATTAGATACAAAGTTTTTTCTTCACGTATTATTATATAGATTGCATAAGATTAATACAAAATAAATATGACTTACCGTCATCACGCAGAGTGGAGTAACATAAAGCAGCCCAAAGTTGACCATGTCGAATAGTTCCGAGTTGTATTTCCTCCGATGTGGGATGCATATTGTCTCCATGTGACCGTCTCCTAAATCGTTTGTTATTGTTTCCACCCATATGAATTTAGGAGCACTGTACGCTGCACTGGTTATCCACACGCCGAGTATCACCAACTGTAAATGAAGGTTTAGTTTAGATACAACGCTATATAGTAAGACGGTGGTCGTGTGTAATATTACTATAGATAGCATTTAATCCTTTGTTTACAAAATTGCAAGTTATATACAAAAAAATACTGAACTAATTCTTAATGCTGCTTTCCATTATGAAACTATTAGAACTCCTGAACAACGTAGGTAGATCAGGAGTAACATTTGCGATATGTTATGAACCTCAGCACGAGTTCGGCAACAAGATTTTTGAAACATTTTTTTATAAACGTTTATAGAAGTATAACTCTTAATACAATATAAACTAGAATTATATATTCAGACTGAAAGCTCCCGATCGTTCTTTTTAGGTCATTGTAGCCAATCTCTAAGGAGATTTCGGTACTGGACCTTTTATAGTGCACAAATGCCGCGCACCTGCACTCTCTATTTCTTGATTCTTAAAATCCACCGGCACGACCGGTGAGTGATCAGGCGCAGACCGACAGCTTAACTTGCTTCCAACTTAACTTCCAGACATCGGGATGGTACCTATTTAGATTTTTCAAAAAAGATAAGTCCTAGTAACACCATGTTGCTCGACCCGGGGATCGAACCCAGGACCTCGCTAGTTACGGAAAAAAACATTTCCGCTAGACCAGTGGTTCCCACCCTTTAAGCGCTGAAAGACCATTTTACAAGATGTTTATCTCGTTACGGACCACCTATTTTGCGTAATCACCCTAAAATGAACACTATTACTATAACTTCTGTGTGTTAAAAAATATGTTCAGTGAATAAATATTTTGCTGCATCGGAATAGTTTTTGGGCAGCTTCAGGTCCATTTCTAGTGCTTCCAGGGACCACCAGTGGTCCGCGGACCACCGGTTGGGAACCACTGCGCTAGACCAACAATGCAAACTAGAATCAATAGATTGGTATTAATTCTGCTTGAAATAAGTCACAAAGGCTTTCCGGCACCTAAAATATATGCACATACATAATATAATAGGCGGAAATACATTCATCATCTGAAAAGTTCTTCCTCTATTCATCATCTGGAAGGCATTGCCTACCTCCAATAACATGGTGAATAAAGAAAGATCTCTTTGTGCAGTCTTTCGAGGAGTCAATTTGAATGGTGAAATATAACACAAGTCGATTTTTCAATACGTTTGTCCGAATCTAAATGTGCCCTTTTTTGTTTAACCAGGTACTGTCCAGATAGAAAATTAATTGACTAACATCCACGTTGGACAGATTAGAAGAGTATTAATTTTGATTTTAACGTTGTAAAATAAAATAAGAAAACTTTATTGTTATCGTTTTGTAACAAACAATAATCATATCCAAACACAACAACAGGAATAGTGAGTGTGTCGGTATTTGTGCACGCATTTGTGCACTGATATGAGCTGCGCAAATGGCCAATGTCCTTCTTTTTGCGGACGGACATTAGTTGTTGGCCAAGAGGCTTTTGCTACTTCACCAAACATAAACGTGAGCAGAGCTCTAGCCTTAATAAATGGTTTATAAAGTTTGTGCCCGTGACCGAAATCAATTAGGATAACTACAGTTCCCTCTCTTTACTTTGTCAAGACTTTAGAATCAGAAATGTTGTTTTATGTACCACTCCAGTCGCCATTTGTACATAAAAACCCTATACATATAGGGCTGAGGATTAAACTAATTTGAGCTTGGGTGGAATATAGCAAGATTATAATCTAGTAGTAATTGGCTTACTGCCTTCACTGCAGGAATTCGTAAGCTTAATACCTACAAACGCATGTACTGCTACATGCGTTTGCAAATGCGTTTCAAAGCTTGATAATTGAAATTGTAACTATATCTGTACATATAATAAAATTGGTAACCTATGAAATTGCCGTTTTGTATGAAAAAATTTAAACGATTTTTTTTCATGTATTTTTTATTTGTATTAAACGCAGTAATAACCCATGCAATCAATGCATCTTTGCCAACGCAGTGGCAGTTTATTGATGCTCTTCTTTAAGAAATCAGCTGGACGGGAGGCAACAAATTCTTCAAAGGCATTTTGTACTGCCTCTCGGGTATTGAATTTTTTTCCCAATAAGTTATCCAAATTCTGGAAAAAGTAGTAGTCTGTAGGCGCATGGTCTGGTGAGTAGGGCGGATGACGGAGAGCTTCCAACCCCAGTTCTTAAAACTTGGAGACCGTCTGCTGTGCAGTATGAGGTCGCGCGTTGTCGTGCAGGAGCAGCGGAGACAAGCGATTGACCAATGCTGGTTAGAGATGAGCTTCTGCATCATTGTGTTCAGTTCTTCACAGTACACATCTGCAGTAATGCTCACCCCGTTTGGGAAGAAGCTGTGATGAATCACACCGGCGCTAGACCACCAAACAGTGACCATCACTTTTCTAGGGGTAAGTTTCCGTTTAGGGCATTGTTTAGATGCTGAACCAGGATCCAACCAACTTGCTGAGCGCTTGCGGTTGTCAAACAGAATCCATTTTTCATCGCAGGTAACGATGCGGTTCAAAATTCCTTCATTTGTTTGTCTGTTGAGCAGTGCAAGGCATGTCTCGACGCGTACTTCGGGCTAGCGATCATTGAGTTCGTGGGGCACCCATTTATCAAGCTTTTTTACCTTGCCAATTTGACGCAAATGGAATGGATTGTTTTGACGCTAACGTCGAAAGCTGCTGCTAATTCAGCCGTAGATTGTGTATCATCAGCTTTCACAATCGCCTTTAATTCGTCATTGCCGACCAAAGTCTTCGGACGACCGCGAGGTTCATTTTTCAGGTCAAAATTACCAGAACGGAAGCCGGCAAACCAATAACAATTTTAATCGCGTGGAATGAAGACGAGAAACATTCTGTACTTTTAAATGAGGAGACAGATAATGTAGGTAAGATCTTTAGCTAGACAAAAGATGTTATAAATAATTTATTATAGGCCCGAGTAGATGGGACGGATTTTTTAAATTGAAAATTGTTAATTTTGTCTCAAATGTGTCTATTTACATGAATTATTTATCTCCAGTCAGTTAATAAAAATTTGACACGTATACCTAATAATAATAAGATATTTATTTGATAGTTTCATATCATACAATGTTCACTTAGTATTCAAAATTATTGAAGCACATAGATTATGCTTGAACAAAGCAAACACAAGACAGGTGTTGCGAACCCTTGTTAACTTATGCAATAACTTGTATACAAAAGTCCAAGCCCCTGACATCGTTTATGTACATCAAAAGTAAGCATTTTCTTTGTAATATCGCAAAACATTACTTTTTCGTTGCAAATAATGTCCTACCAAATGTGCACCTCCCTTTGTTTCAACAAAGCATAGCTCCAATACTCATAAATTTCCTCTCCATGCATAATATAAAAAAAGGTTAAGCAATTTTCCTTAAACAGTTACGAAGAAGAATAAGTAAGTGGAATAAAGGATAAATAAGTATCATCCATTATATTCTGAACATAATTGGATATAAAAGATTAGTTCAAAGTTACTTAGGAAAAAATAGAAGTCTGCACTTTATACAAATAATTTAGTTACAAGTTCAAACCAAAGTAAAGGTGTGCTTATACTAAAGCCGTGGTAGAAAATGTCAGTACCTAACTTCAAAGGGGGAGTTATACGGGCTAAAGGTGAAGAAGATCAAGATTGTTTTTATTTTTTAAACTGGAGCTGTATTTAGTGCGGGGGAGTTTTGGACGCCATAATTCTCACTAAAATGCGATGCTTTCTTGTTAAGCCCTCGCATGACTATATCACACCAATCTAATAGGAAGCTTGTAGATAAAAATCAAGTCTTTAAATTTGCTATTTAAACTTGCTCCTTTATGTTAAACGAACGCTTGAATTATCGCGCATCTTTCAGAAGTTGAATAAGAACTTAATGATTTTTAGATATTTATAAAAAACCTCGGCCGATTTTGGCCACGGCGGCAATCTCTAAGGCGATAAGGCAATAGGAAAAACATATGCAGAGGGTAAGTTCACAAGTGTGAGTGCAAAACAACATCCACATTTGTATTACTGAAAAATCCGTGGGACAGTTCTAGCTACACGATCACCGAGAAACCATGTACAGGATTGACAACTTATCGTCTTCTCTGAGAGAAGTGAAACTCTAACAATCTCCGAATTTTGGGCTGTTGTTAGATTTTTCTAAATAGTTTAAATTTTAGACAAATAAAAATTGTGTTAGGTATAACACATTTTTTTGCCCGACCCAAGCCACGTACTCGAATGAAGCTCAGGAACTGATTACAGTTATAATAGCAAATAATATCAACTGTAACTTTCTATGTTTTTTCAGGGAGTCACCAATAAGAAGAACACACTATTGTGAATTTACAAAAATTTATGAACAATAGCTACTGAAAAGATCAATTAATTCATTAAAAACGAACGTATGCAAAACCTAGTCTACAACGCAATTAGGTGAGTACAGAAATAAGAGGACGCTAAGCCACGAATACGCCAGTCAAATATAAATCGCCTAGTTCTTCCAACTGGAAACGCATCCTTATGAAACTCTTACGGGTGGGCAACTTGCCATACGCAAATCCAAAATGAGATTTAAAATCGTTCTTAGCTAGAGGCACTTTCGTATTCTAAAAATTTAAATTGGAATCGTTGCATTGCTCTTTATGCTAATCTAAGAATGTTATCTTAATATGTAGATAATAATCGCAGTTATTAGAATGAACTGCCGTTTATGATATGAGAGGCTAAACTATCGAGTTAAGCTCTAAAATTGCAACTGTAAAGATAATATGATTACGCTTGCAAATAAGGTGCATTGTACCGTCTAATAACTTACTTACTCCATAAGTAAACAAGAATTGAAAAGTAGCATTTTATTTTTTCTTTTCACAGAAAGAGTGACATAATATACTTATATGGATGTTACATTTATATATTAATTTAGTGGATTTATTCGATTTTCACCCATTGTTTAATTGGGTGAGCCAAAGTTCACCTAAATTTTCAACTCCGTTAAGTAATTGGAAATCCGAAAATGTTCTTCCTAACATTTTTCATCCTAACAATCACAATTCCTAACTACTCTGTCTCTAATGTTCATCATTCCGATCATTCAACTTCATTATGTCAGTAGCAATAAACATCTATTATACTTTTATTTGTTTTCCTATATTTTCTCAACATAACCATCTTTTACACTATTATTCAAAGTCATATCTTTTTGGTTTAGATTTCTTTTTATTCATAATAAGCAGTACTATATACATAAATTTTGCGTAACTTTCAACAGTTCTAGTTATTAAGTTATTTTCACATATATATACCACGGTACTATTTATAGTCATTGGTTTAAGTAAGTTAGAACTGCGACCATAACGCACGAGCCGAGCGAGCGAAGCCAGAGTCCCGCTCCAGTCATTCAGTCAAGTTCCAGAAACGAATCGGTCCTATTCATAATTATTGGTTTAGGTACGGTTAAAACTACGGTATAAACTCCCAGGCCATAAACATAACCGTAAATGAGTCGTGTTTTATGAATTTCATTCATTTATCACAAAATCTGTGAAACGACCTTTAACCATTCTAAACATATATTTTTTATTATACTTGGTAAATGTTTCTTTCTGAGTATGAGTGAAAATAATATGGTAATTATGTTTAGGGATAAAAGCGTTATGATAAAAAACAGTAGGAGTTTAAATATATTTACATTAATGATATTATTAATTACAATTTTCGGAAACATAAGTGTTATGAACATAGCCGGTAGCACTACAAACAGTATGAATGAAAACTTTAGGATGAAAATTTTTAGGAAGAGTGATCATTCGGATTACAAATCGTTAGGAAGAATAATTTCGGGTGAAGAACTTTAGGTGAGCCAATATGGACCCTGTTTAAATTCCAGTAGCATGTCTAGTTTTGACGACTGAAGCACTGCATGCTTAGCAACAAAGCATTTTTTATAGAATATGAATATATACTAAAATTACGTAGGTATATTAGGAAAATATACACTTTAAAATAAAACGCCATTACAGAATAGTCAGAAGTGTTGACTAATTTTTATAGATCATATTAATTTGATAATTAGTACCAATGATTAATGATTTATGCGAAACGTTCTGAAATGTAACATGAATCCGGCTTAAAATGAGCCTGCAGCACGACAATGCCATAGAGGTATAACAAGCACTGACTACTAATTATGTATTGACTTGTAACCACAGAATAAACAATAAGTAAAGAGAATGAGATAATGAAAGCGTAAAATACTAGTTAATTGAAAATTATAAGAGTATTAGCTTCCCGCGCGCTGTTTCACACCCCTAAGGCCGGGACTCCACCAAAGCGGAGACGAGACGAGCGGAAAGATGTTTCTTCAAACAACCAATAAAATTGCGTTATTAAGACATCTCCTCTCCGCTCAGCTTTAGTGGAGATCGCCGTGCGGAGATATGTAATATTTGTATGGCGCGATGGAAGCAGAGATGTGATCTGTGCGCGGATGACGCAGGGCGGAGACCCTCCCGCCTCCCGCCTTTCGTGTCAGAATGCGTACTGAGCACTCAATGCCTCGCACACTCGCAAAGCTAGCCAGCACACTCTGCTACACTACACATTTCCGCATAGCTTCGGTGGATTCACTCGAGCACACATCTCCGCTTTGTAGGAGTCCCGGCCTCACTCCCGTTTCCGTGGGTACTTCATATTAAAATATTGCACAATTTTTTTCTTTTAATTGGACCAGTAGTCCCATAGATTAGCGCATTCAAGCAATATGGACAGTATCGTTTATATCTTCGCGTATTTAAAATAATAATCAAAATACCTTTTATATCTGGTTCTGGAGCTCCCTTTTCTATTTGGCTACCATTGATATACAATGTGAGATTTGAACAAGTAGACATAAACGCACGTGGGTACTTCATATTAAAATATAGCACATAGCCTTCGTCGATAAATGGGCAATCTAACACTGAATTTTTTCTTTTAATTGGACCAGTTGTTCCTTAGATTTGCGCATTCAAGCAAACAACAATCCTCTAGTTTTATAAAAAAGTACAGATAACGTCAATTCATCCATACATGTACTTATTTGTTGAGATCGTTGTAGTATAAATAGTATGAATGTAGATGTAGTGACAAGAATTGAGAAAGGTATGCTAAATTGGTTCGGACGTACAGAGAGTATTAATGAAAAGAGACTAACAATTAGAATGTATGGGGCGAATGTTAACGAAAGTGTTGGAAGGGGAAGACCAAGGCGGACGTTCCACGATCAAATCGATTACGTTCTTAAAAAAGGCAAATGAAAGAGGCGTGAATGTCCGTATGTATTGCTATTTGCCTTATGCGCAATCTGTATAAAGAGCATAAAATATATAATTTCCCAGAAAGTTCAATTAGGATCTATAATAGAAAACTGAGATTGAGTTTAAATCACTCGAAACATCGCACAGCTAGCAGCAATGCTATCTATCTATCCAATGAATAGTGGACCAAGAGCCTTTGTGACTTGTACTAATTCATTTTTAATCCTAATGAGTCAGTTACTTATTATTGGACTAGCTTTGGTCAGCAGCTTTGCTCGCGTGAATCTTAAGGCCTCCGTTTCATCTCGGGGTAAAATTTTGAAAAATCCTTTTTCTTCGGATTTGTACTGCACTGTGAAACGTAGATCGTTCTAAATTTTATCGCTATCAGTTGAGTATAGTCAGTAACATGATAGAAGATTGAAACCGTAGCCGCAACGTCCGCATAATATTGTTTTTTAACTATTGCATGTGCGCAAAGTCGATTCACCAAACTGTGCTTCCTGTGGAATCATTGAAGATGCGCATCATATCCTGGCGGAGTGTGTTCGTGTGGAAGTTCAAAGGCGTCAAGTCTTTTTTAATAGTTTTAATGTCGGCTTCTATAATAGCATTCTGGCCTCACCGTTGTCAAGTGAGGCTAGAACGCTTTATAATATTATAATTTTGTGTATAAGGTGGCGGGTAGGCTAGTTTAGTATAAGTATATGTTGATTGTATGCAATTATCGGGGTGACATATTCTGTATTGAAAAAACCCTGTAAATAAATAAAGATAAAAAAATAAAAACCTATTGCATGTAGATATCATACTACTAGCTGCTACCCGCGACTTCGTCTGCGTAAAATAAGGATTTATTTACTACAATGAAAGTCCCGTCTGAGTCGGAACTATTGTTATGAATATAAATAATTGTGAAAGCATACTGTACTTCTTTCCTAACTCAAAAAATAAGGTCCATTTGTAGTCTTTGTTATTTTAGGATACTGTGACTACAGCAAACATGTTGATAGACATTAAATAACTATTTATTCCCGCCCGGCGGCGCGCGATGTTGTTCCCGAACAAATGTCTATACCTGTCCTAAGTTTATCTAAAAACGAAATTTGCACTCAGTGTTTCAATAATAAAATAATGAATTTTATTTAGCTCTTAAGTATTTACATACACTTGTACTTGTCAGAATTACAATATAATAAGATAAATAAAAAAATAAAAATATATAACTAACAGATAATTCTTACTTTATGCAACATCCGATTAGGTAACTAACAGTAGTAGGCAATAGCAAATCTTACAAATCTACAGGCAACATAGTCCGTCCGCCTGTCCTGTGACATTTTACTGTTATCTAATTATTATTATTAAAAGAATAGAATATAATATAAAATAAGAAGAAATTGAAACCGAATCAAAATTACAAGTGGTTACACTTTGTCTAAGTGACACATACCTGACCTGACCCTTATGGGGCTTAGGACCACGGCCCAGGGTACCACTGAAGTAAAAAAGTAAAGAATTGAAGTAAAAGTTTTCTCTCCATTCCTATTTCTATTAGTGAGTTAGCCAGCGTATCGGATCTAGCAGAATTGCTTTTATGTGCATCATCCCGAGTAAAACGCTTAGTTGCAGTTTCACAGCTGAGCTTCAAGTATTGATTTTGGATTTCACAACTGTAACAATACAATTAATCTGTTTTGGTGTTAAATGATAGTGGAGAACGCTAGATGAAGATGTGCTCATTTGAATCTTAATATTAAGTAAAAGGTCATAAACATATCAGCTTATAGACGTCCACTGCTGAAGAAAGCCTCCACATCGATTGATTTCCTGCGGGTGCTATTGCTAGCGGCTTGAATCTTCTGGCTTTCCGCGACCCTTTTTTGGATCGTTGTCGGTCATCCGTGCAAGTGGTCATCCCACGCTGTTTGCCAGTTTGTGGTCTCCACTCAAGAACCTTTATGTGCCATCTGCCGTCAGTTATTTGAACTATGGGCCCTGTCCATTGCTATTTCATCTGCCTTCTCATATAAAAGTTAAAAATTACTGATATGTTTAATACTAATACTGGGGCGTAGATACCACTAACGGTAGAAGTCTATAACAATCGTGTTATGGAACTTGTTTGTCTCCCTCAAGTTAACGACTTAAACGCAAAATTAAAGGGCTATCGCTATAAAATATTTTAATCTTCTTAACATTAAACTTCACCAGCCGGTTTAGGTACAGTGCTGAAAAACCATCATCTTAAAAAATCTATCTATACATACAATATTTCGTAATTGTATAAAATGCTTATTAATAGAACATTCATTTTTTTTGTTATCGTTAGTTAACGCACAGGATACAACTTAAAAGATAAAATGATAGTGTTTTGAGAGTTATTCTTCAAACTGTATTTTACTGGTCCAACTGTACGTTCAAGCTTCATTTGCTGGAGCCAAAGGAAGTGTGACGATAAAATCAAGTTTCAGAAATTAGCTATTTAAACTAGATCCTTTATGTCCAACAGTATTATCAGGTATGTTTCAGAAGATGAATAAGAATTTAATGAAGTCTTTAACAGTCATAATATCTAGTGATAGCAACTGTGACTTTCTTTCTTAAAGACTAATAACATAAAAATAATATACATGGCAAATTAACAAAAAAATATGATCGATACGTACATTTAGATCAAAGACACTTATCTATATTATTAAATGGTCTTCTTTTGACTGGCTGGTGGATCATCGCATAGCCTAAATCGTTTATGACGTTTTATAGAGCGATTTAAGCATTCGATAACAGTGGACTTTCCATTCCACCCCTAAAAGCCATTTTTTTAAGGAGAAATCGAAATCTACGCAGACGAATTCGCGAACAGTTAGGACTAATTAGGACTAAACTCTAAAGAATTGACAAAAAAATACCTGCTAAATTATACTTAAATCTTAAGATTTTTTTCAAGTGGTTAATTTCGTACTGTTAATGCAGATTGAAATATTTTATGAAATAGTTTAGTCTCCTAAGTAACTTTTATAGAAATTCTTCCAGTCAATGAGTTTTTATTTATTGTTTTTATTAAGGATTACCTCTACATTGTTATTAATAGGAATCTTAACTATTGACCTAATTATTGATTTCGTTCAACAGGTTTCGGCTAAGGCGGTCTTATTTAAGACCATAAATGTAATTTCATTTTTCCTTTGTAAGTTGTAAGACTTTTTGTTTTGTAGTTCAGGTTATTAGTTCGTTTCTTTGTCCATATCCTACGGTTTAAATGTTAATGGACCAATTTTTTTTCTTACTCGACTTGGTCGGACTCTTCCGTACCCCCATATTTATGTGATCTGAATAAAGTTTCTTGAAAGTTGGCTATTACTTCAAGTTTTTTAAATTTAATTTTATCTACTTAATCCCATTGCAGGTCAACAACTAAGTCGCCAATCATGGGTTGTTGTTAGTAACAAGAATACTGTGTTGCTACGCACAGGGTAACGGTGATGTCCGTTCCCTGGTATGAGATTATTATAGATGATATAACAATCGGGACCAACGGTTTTCCGAAGCTAGCGGTACGGTAGCTCCTTAAATAACCAGAAAAACTAGATGTAGATTAACCTATATTTATTTCAAAATTCATTTTTATGTACCTACTGTTAGCAATTTTATTGCAGTACGTAAAATGAATTGTGTTATGTGTATGTGTAATAAATTATTTACCTAACTTCAAAAGTGGAAGGTTAATTAATATTTTTCGAATTGAATGAAATTGAATCCTATTCGCTGTAGTATTTCCTTATAGAGTGCGTTTTAACTTACCCGTAGTCTCGTTGATGTGAGGATTTGTTTGCAAGTAATTGGATGTATGATAGCGAAATATCTCTCCGTACAAATCACAACGAGGATAAATATCGACGCAGTGTAGCTCAGAGAATGTACAAATTGATACATTTTGCACAGGAAGTCTCCAAACACCCAGCTGAAAAAGAAAGATCATATTAAAATTTGGCCTTAGATGTTTTACATACCGAGTGTATCAGGTGAATACACTGTAAAAATGCGTACCTAAGTAGGTAGTTACGCTATTCCGCTCACTCTTTTCATTCATATTTTACAAGGTATTATAGGCACCTATTATAACTAACGTAACACAACTACCTAATTAGTTACGTTATTTTATCGTTAAGAATTTCACAAAACATAAAATAACTATGCCTTAGACATCTATTTCATATACATATCACGCCCTATTATTTTCAAGACAGTAAAAAAAGTCAACAAGTATAGACAAAAATAAAAATAATCATAGATTGAAATACATAACACAAGCGCCAGTTGAAGGTTCTCTGACTTCGCTATTCACCGCGGGGTGCGGTCAGAACAGCTAGTATTAATGTTAATTAAGATAAGCTAGTGTAAATTTAAAAAAGAAAACGTTTTTTAATGATAATTGATTATTTTAAAGAAATTCTTCACTTACATAATCAGTTCGTTTTTTATCAACCAGAACTAATAAAGGAATTTAAAAAACCAAGTTCTTTCGCAAACTAGCTTCACGCGCCCAGATTTAAATCGAAATACATAAATCTGTCCGACAAAGGAATTGAAATATGATGATAATTACAATCATGTTATTAATTACCTCCATTCCACTTAATATTTTACCCGATATCTATATAATTTTACCTACATCACTATCACTACATAGTATAAAACAAAATCGCTTTCTCTGTCCCTATATCCCTATGTATGCTTAAATCTTTAAAACTACGCAACGGATTTTGATGCGGTTTTTTTAATGGATTGAGTGATTCAAGATGAAGTTTTATATGTATAATACTTACATCAGCTTTGCGCCCGTGCGGAAACGGGACGGGTCGCTAGTCAAAAATAAATTAAAATTAAATGATTGTAATAGGATTTTACTAAATGCATATGAATGTATATAGGGTACCTACTAATAACAAAAACTTAATAAAAAATACTGTTTGTCTGTATTCTGATAGACTTTACAGAAAAAATGTTATTACAAATAAGTATTTTTCGAAATTTCTTCAGAAGAGATTGTTCTAAATGTCTATCATTGGTATTGCTATAACAAAAATATTTTCATTGTTTTATTTTTGTACGATTCTAATGAAACATAGATTCAAATAATTTTCAAAGCGAAAACGACAATATTCTCAATTTCATGTTATTATCATTAGATACAAGATATTTCCGTATTTGTTTTTGATTGTATTTCAGTGTTGATAGCATGTTTATTATACTTTGACAAGGATAAAATTTTGAATGTCGTTAATAAAACAAAAACATTGTTTGCCGGTTCGGTTCCGCCAGCTGAAATTCCCCGTACTCGTTCTAATGCATTATGCGTTAGTGTAAGAACGTGTTCCATTATACCTATTATACCGAAGTATTTGAAAACTATGCCATTTTTATCCTTACTAATATTATAAATGTATATGTGGATGGATCGATGGATGTTTGTTACTCTTTCGAGCAATAAGTAATAAACGGATTAGTCAAAATTTTGCAGTGGTGTAGGGTCCTGTCCTCGTGGTATGAGTTAAGCATACCACGCTATGGAGAGGCCGATATCCCACATATCCCACCCCCAGCGCGCGAATACGCTGCAGCGGCGGTGGGAATGCGTAAAAGCAATTCCCCCAGGACAAGAAAACAAAAGGGGAGATAGTTTATAACTGGATTAACATAATATAGGCTACAATGCACCACCTAACGCGGGTTAAACTGCGAGCCGCCGCTAGCCGCAAGTAATATTTTAAATGTCATATTTTTGACTTATTTTTCAGTTAAGTTTAACTAAGGCATGAAGGACCATTTAAATTTATTCCGCAGATATTCGCTATTGAATATTTATTTATTTATTGAGGCACATCACATATGTCAGGATTACTCTATACACTGAATAATAAATGCTATCTGACAGTTTTTTCGACACTAAAGATAATTGATTGATAGTGGGGACATCCAAAAGCATAAGGCTGGAAAACGGCCATTACAAAGACTAATTTGTTCTGAAATAGCGTAAATTCATCTGTCCTTAGCTAGTAATTGACAAAGAGTGATTTATTAAAAATAAACTTCGTAAGTTTCTCAAGAAGTCGACTTTTTATTCCTTCAACTTCTTTTAATCATAACTAAAAAAATATTTTTGAAGTTAATAAAATCAATTAAAACTGGTGATCAAAACTATATTGTCCTTTGTAAGTTTGTAGTACGAAAATGTATTCATTATATCACAGTCCAGCTGAAATAACGCTCCGTCTATTTAAAAAAGCGTGAATTGTATAAGTAAATGAGAGATTTTTGTATTGTTGTCACGTACGTGAGGCTTTTAGTTTGGTACGATGCATGTGGTAAAATATTGATTTTTTATTTTCGTTTTAATTTAAATATTGTAATAACTATAAATATATAGGTAGTGAGGGTGAAAGGTCCGTACCTGTAGTCCTTGGTGAAAGGGAATTAAAGTCTTTCCTCACTGTACTATATTTATAATTCACACACAGATATTAATATGCACGATACAAGTGTCAATATCACATATGTGTTGTTACAATCAGAATGAGAATGATTTCAAGTTAATTGTTTTAATTTAGAAATGTCAATACTCGCGTCAAAAGAACAAATCGGAAGACACACACATGACATGTTCCTTTTGATAGATAAAATTATTAATTATAATATCGGGTACCTGCACATTAAAATCTATACACATGATACGACACGATATTTATATCTGACGGATACGATAAAATGTAAATATGTTACGTAATTATTCGCAATGAGAAATCTACTAAATATGTATATAAATATAAATATTTTACATAGCTAAATTAACAAGTATATATATGCAGCCCACAAATATAATTGAGGCTTCTGCAATGGCTCGTAACTGCGTTTATAGATGTTTTATTGCAAGCCATCAGTTATTTAGAAATTATGTACCTATTATATATAAATTATTGTTTGTCTGTATGTCCTTTATAGAATCGTAAATGGCTGGACCGATATGATTTTTTATTTGTATGCGTTTGGATGGCGCCCTGGTTGGTTTTAGGCTATAAAAATCACACTCCGACCCATCGGAGCAGAGTAACCGCGGGGCGCAGCTAGTATTTATATATATTTGTGCGGCATAGATTTCTTTCCTGGTCTGGTTGGTTGACGGACTATCTTTAGTGACTCTGAAACCGATAAGTCGTTAATATCGATTATTATAACATCAGAATAATTTCGGGTGTATTATTTTTAGTTAAGATTCATTGTTTTCAGACGACAAGTTAATCAATAAGAGGTATATATAATTATATAATTACGGGGTAATGCTGCCAGCATTCTGGGAACCTTGCCAAGTAGAATAGATTTAGAATGGTAGTATTTTATAAGTAAGATTTATTTTTAATTCGTTACTTTTAGTTATGTATTTTATTCATGTTTGTTTATTAAATAAATGTCAAAGATTCACAAAAAAAAACATTGATATGAAACAACGTATTGTATTTTGTTTCACATTTACCTAAAGCTTGTGCTAGAAAGTACCTTTTTGTGGTTTCATCTTTTGTCACAGTTAATAGCGGACAAATGAGAGTGAACGCAAAAGTTAACTGAAAAGATTGTGAACATAAAGGTTTTTGTTATTTTACTTTGCTTCTACGAGCGCAATCTGCTCATTACTAACCCTCATTAGAGACGTAGTTATAGAACCTTTATTTCAGACCGCAGTCTATAGAAGAACATAACAAAATACATTTTGTTCCAAAATTAATATTACTTTAAATTATTAATATGATGAGTTAATTACATTACTTACATATTATTGACTAATATAAGGAAAATTGGTTTGGGCTATTTGGATAGGAAACTAATAATAATAGCGTCATAAGTATTCTAGGTAAGTGAACTCTTGCGTATGCTCGATACTTAGACCGACTGCACCAGAACGTTTACCTGTTTCATACGCCATAAAATATCAGAGATCTGTTTAGCGCTGAAGTGTATGCTGACTGAAAGTATGACAATCTACAAGCCTGATTTCGACGACAACAGTATCGATTTCACTAAACATGTCGGCAATATGTTTATACCTACCCTAGAAGTCCTAGAACGCTATCCAGGGAGTCTTAACTTTATGTTAAAATTATTTGTGTTATTCCAAATTGCTTAAATTGCTAGAAGTAAATACATTTTAATCTGTTTCTGCGTATTTCAATAGCAAGATCCTAATTTATTTTTATGTAGTTTTTTTTAAATAGCCTTGTAAATAAAACTTATATACAAAAACACATATTAATTAACAAGTGGGTCATTATAGGAAAGCAACCTCTATGACCCACTTGTTAATATCATATGTGTAAATAAGTAAACTTTAAGATTTTTCCAAGCTTTATAGCATTTTATGATTAACTAGCTTCTGCCCGCGGCTTCGCACGCGTGGCCTACAGGAAACAAAATACAATATTTTTATCTGGAAACTATTGTTAAAAGCCCTCTCAATTGAATGAAGCCCAGTCAGTGGCTTACTGGGCGGCTTGAACAACTCTAACACCATTGTAGCCACTACATTTACGATAAAAAGAGAGGAATTATAGTACATTACGATATTAGTGCGTTATGATGGTTATAACATGCGAGGCGGAATTTCAGCCCGAGCCGAAGGCGAGGGCGTAATTGAGCCGAGCATGTTATAACCAATATGCACGTATATCGTACGACGTTTTTTAACACATTTGCGAGGAAACAGAAAAAAAAAACATTTTTCACAATTCAAGTACAAAGAAAAGAAAATTTGAGAAAAATGGCGCGAGGATTATTTTCTGCCGTAGCTGCGTGAAAATGTTGGCAAAGACGTTAGAGCATGCAGCCAAGTTTTTTTAATTACCGAATAAACTGTTTTTTTTTATTTTAAATAAACTGAATCTGTGAATGCACACTGTTGCTTTCCCGCCATTTTAACAGCGCGCTAGCGCTGCCTACTGACTGGCGCCGCGCGGCGATTAGTTCGAAATTTGAATAGCAACAGCGCGCGAAATGGCAAATAATACTGTTATGGAATTTGTATGGACTATAACTTAACTATTTGCTTTGGTAACACACGCGTTTTTTATGACCCGCTTTACATATTTAAAACCGATGGAATTACATCAGCTTTACGAGCAACGATGTTAAAAAAAATACAAATGGACAATATGCCAAACAAAGCAGTAAGGACGAAATTCTCCGTAAAATTTCTTTGGGATGAGAGTACTATGGTTTTAACAGAACTTAAGGCGTGTTTGAAAATATGTAATTAGGAGACAACCAGAAGTGGATAATATGTAGCTAATACTGGTAACAACGAAATACTGCGACTACCTATTGCAGTATTTCTTTGTAAACAATATTTCTTGTTTTACCTTGAGGTGCTAGAATCACCAGGCTGCACCGTGAGCTTACTCTGGAGCAAGCCACGTATAACTGACCATGTGAAAAGCAGTTCTCCCTTAGGCCTACCCCTGCTAAACCTTGATTTAGGAGGGGTAGACTTAAGGGACTTAAACTCTTGAGTTTGGCCCTGAGATTTGTCAATGGTCATGGCAAAGCAGACTTTGAGGGGAAATTGCACTCTTTTGAACTCGAAGGGGTAGTTCGATGGAGTAAGAGGGAGAGGGATTTTCGGAATAAACACAGACTCCCCTCGGGAACAACCGGTCAGTAAGTTGCCTCGATAACATTTCGTTGCAATGTTTTCACGCGTAACCTGGTGCCATTGCATAATTTTGGCGGGTTTAAATTACGCAGCAACATATATGGGGTGCCAACTTTCAATTTTAATATGTGAGTTGGGAGACCGGGAGGCCTCAAAGTGTTAAGAAATTCAACCGGGTAATGTATGGCATCATCGTTGTTAATTACTGAGTTCACTGATTTATAATCATTTTCAACTCCCTCGAACGATTTCAAAATAATTTCATTGATGATTGTTGCTTGGTCGTTTTTTGGTGTTAGGATGGCACGCTCGCACAACCATTCTGCAGGATTATTGTGGATATTCCTAATATGTGGATAGATTTTATCAATTAACTCTTCTACAGTGATCACGATTGTGCCTAACTCTGTAGGAATAATTATCTCACAATCCGATTCTGGGTAGTTACCATTTCCTAATTTGAGTAACAGTTCTGAAAATTTACCGGCAGAAAAATCTCCTCTCAGGTGGACTCTCATGTTTTTTGTAAGACTAACTTTAATCACTGATGGCCACAAATGAGACCGCTTCACACACGCTTTCACTTCATCTGCTCGCGTTCCTCTAGGCACTATTGGTAATGTCTGCCGGAAATCACCTGCTAACAATACAGTTACTCCCCCCATTTTACTATTATTATTCCTTATATCTTGTAAAGATCTATTTCAAGCTTCGAATCCCCCCTTGTGAGCCATAGTACTCTCATCCCAAACAATTAATTTAGTTTTACGTAGCACTTCAGCCATATTGCTTTGTTTAGAAATATTACAGAGTGGGGTTTACGTTTGTGTTAAATTGAGAGGGAGTTTAAACTTAGAGTGTGCAGTTTTGCCTCCTTCCAGTAGCGTGGCAGCAATTCCAGACGATGCGACTGCTAAGGCGATACCACGATAACTTCTCACTTTGGCCAGTAGTAAGTTAATAAGAAAAGTCTTACCAGTTCCACCAGGAGCATCTAAGAAAAAGATCTCACCTACCCCTGTTTCTATAGTAAGAAATCTATTTATAAATTTAAGAAAAAGTTATAGCACAAAATTATTTGAGGAAAGTATTGACTAAGCAGACGTGTTACCAAGACAAAGTTGCATAGATCAAAACACACTTACCTCCTGAATTAACAGAGTAAGATGGTAGTGCGTAGATTAATATAGTAGGTATGTGCCCATTTTTTTTTACTTATAATGTTGAATATATAATAAAAAATAGTTAGTGTAAGTATTTAATTTTATTTAGTACAGAAACAAACTTATTTTTTACCATTACGCATTTAAACTTAAGGTTTCTGGCGAGTTTCAAGTCAATTGACTCAAGGAATAAGATTTTTAATAGAAACTTTCATCTCCATTTTTACCCCTTTTACGGGGTAGTTTAGGAAAAATAAAAATGTCAAATTGTTGTAATTCGTTTAGTTAAGTATTCGTAGGAAGTTTCAATTCTATTAACTCAAGGAATAAGATTTTTCATACAAAGTTTCATCTCCTTTTTTACCCCCTTAGGGGTAGAATTTCGAAAAATCCTTTGTTAGTACAAACCTACTCTTTACAAAGAACATACCCTCCAATTTTCATATCTCTAGGACCAGTGGTTTAGGCTGTGCGTTGATATATCAGTCAGTCAGTCAGTCAGGACTTTAAATTTTATATATATAGATAGATTGAAAGGTTGAGGGGAGTGTTAAGAATTCAAAAACACTAATGGTCATTTTACATAAAACTCTTAAAAGTATTGGACAGCATTTTACATAATTTTCTTCGAAGTTTTCACGATTTGAATAATTTACACAATTTTTTTTATTGAATCATTGTTTATTTCCAAATGAAACTACAGAGATAAATAATATCTTTGTTAAGTAGGTATAGCTAACCATCATGGATACATGGTGCCGAGATGGCTGCCGGTAGTCTAAATTTATTTGTCTCAATTTTGTAATTGAACAATTCTTCGGCGTCGTGGTTTCCGTAACAACTTTGAAACTGAATTTACCACTTTGCACTTTCGTTATAAACTTCGCACTTAGTTTTTAGGGTGCTGTGCCCGTAGGTTAAAAACCTTATTCTAAGACTTTGCTGTCTGTCTGTCTGTCACCAGGCTGTATTTAAAAAACCGCGATAGCAAGGCAAATACAAAAACAAAATAAAATAAATATTTACGGGGGGCTCCAACAAACGTGATTTTTCTGCCCTTTTTTGCTCGTTATCAATAACGGCAAATGTTGTTTACTGTTTGTTGTGTTCAATAGTACGGAGCCCTTCGTGAGCGAGTCCGACGAATACTTGTTTTTGGCTTCATCTACAAAAAAACAAACGTCATATTTTGTTCGACCTACTATAGGTGATAAAAATAAGTTTATCGGTTTCTATAACCTTCAAAGTTCAACACATGCTGCCTGGTTTATTTTAAAGATGGCGTATTTATAAATATTTTCGCTCTTGTTTAAACAACTTTTACAACAGCTATAATTTGTTAATGATAGTTCAACGGCCAGTTAATTAAGCCTTAGAACGTTAGCTATATTTATGTTAGGTTTATTTTAAGACCTATAAATGTACTGTTTGCTGAACTTGCCCCCCCACTTAACGAATAATAACACGTTTAGCTGGTAGATTGATGATCGCGATAAGATGGTAGGTGTTCTTGAGCTGATAAGCTGATAGATGTTGCTAACTATCTATTAGCTGTAGATACCTATGTCGCTTAGTCGCTTCCTATGAACCCATGGGAAGATACGGGAAGGTCTATTCTAAGACGCACACAGAGAGGATAAATTATTAAAAGTTACTTAGGTACATAAAACATGAATAATCGAAAACAATATTAAAAAGATAGTCCTAATTAATCAAAGACCGGATATTTCAAAAAGTAGTAATTCCAGTGAGATTAGTAGGTATTAAGAAAATTTCCTGTAATACTTAGCACCTGTTACTTGGCAACATATTTTATTTATTATTACAAAAATGTATTTAGGATAATGTAGGCTGGTTTTTAATATCCTTTAATAGGTACAAAACACGTCTTTACTATCCTAAATTAGTAGTTTAATTATTATAATATTATATTTATTGTTTAATAACAATTTTATAAAAATACTAGCTGATCCGACAGACGTTGTACTGTCTTAACTAAAACTCTAAATTAAATTGAACTTTTTATACCTATTAAGCGTGAAAGCACTGAACTAACCGTGATCTGTACTAAGAGCTCGCATTCTGTCAATGTTATGTCAAACGCCAGAAGATTACAATAAAACAGTTTATAATATTAAAAACGTTAAGGTTACCTACATTAGAAAATTATATATGGTGGTAAAGTCTTCTTATTTTTTCTAACTATTTGCGCAATTTTTCTAACTATCTGAGCACCATTAACAGTGTGCCACTGTTGATCCTGGCTTTCAGGAGTTGCAGTGATAGGAGTGAGAGTGGGATTAGTCCCATTAAAAAAAAAAACCGGCCAAGTGCGAGTCGGACTCGCGCACGAAGGGTTCCGTTTCAGTTACAAGTGCGTACCTATTTTTGATATCAAGAATAAATAAAAACCGGCCAAGTGCGAGTCGGACTCGCGCACGAAGGGTTCCGTTTCAGTTACAAGTGCGTACCTATTTTTGATATCAAGAATAAATAAAAAAGCGTATGTTTATGAAATGAAATGTTATTTTATATTTTTATATTCGAGTTGATTGAATGAAAGCTAAATTGCGGTTTACGATTTTTGACGTATTAAAAAAACTACTTACAAGATCTCGTTCAAACCAATTTTCGGTGGAAGTTTACATGGTAATGTACAACATATATTTTTTTTAGATTTATCATTTTCTTATTTTAGAAGTTACAGGGGGGGGGGACACACATTTTACCACTTTGGAAGTGTCTCTCGCGCAAACTTTTCAGTTTAGAAAAAAAATACATTAGAAACCTCAACATCATTTTTGAAGACCGATGACGTGATCGATGAAAAAAAATTTTTTGAGTTTCAGTTCTATGTATGGGGAACCCCAAAATTTATTGTTTTTTTTTCTATTTTTGTGTGAAAATCTTAATGCGGTTCACAAAATACATCTACTTGCCAAGTTTCAACATTATAGTTCTTATAGTTTCGGAAAAAAGTGGCTGTGACATACGGACGGACAGACAGACAGACAGACAGACAGACAGACATGACGAATCTATAAGGGTTCCGTTTTTTGCCATTTGGCTACGGAACCCTAAAAAACCAGGACCACCGCCGTGCGTCTGCGTCTCCGCAGAGACATCCCGGGGGAAAGGCAATAATTGGGCCCCACCCCCTGCATACTGCATTTAGGTAACCAGAGGCTACATCTGGTTACCTCCTCCCGGGATCACTATCAGTTGGATGGCCGGAGGCCCCACTCTGACCGCCTGTGACCAGAGAGAACCTGCATGCATCGCTCGGCTTTCTAGCCAGCGTCTTTTAGCCGCCGACACTCGCCGATGCTAGCACTGACAATGATCAACGCCGTCGCACCGAACGTAGAGTTTGGTTCGGCGCGACTCATTCTCGCCGGTGAAATTAATTTCGCCGGCCTCGACTCCGCGTTCTTTGCCGCGCGGGGTCGCTACGCTTTCGTGTGCACTCTGCCGTCTCCTTCCGGAGCATGACTACTTCGCAGAAGGAGACAACGGCCATCCAGGACTCTCTCGCCACCAGCATAGCCGAAACTAATGACTGCGGCGAGAGGTCAGTTCCAACCCTTAGGGTCAGGACTCGGCGTTCGGAGGCCCATGCCGGGCTCTCCTCCAAGGTGTGCTGGGCCGAGTCCGTGGCCGTCCCACTATTCGACTCAGATACTCACCGAAACACCATATCCGGTGAGTACCTGAGTCAACCTAAAGGTGACGCGGACGAATGGTCGCTCCATCCATGCCTCGAAGCTGAGCAGGACGGCACCGACGCGACGGCGCGTTGACGCGAGTATCGCGGCAAATTGAGCCGCTTGCGCCATAGCTTGAGCGCGCGCCGATGAGCTTAATACCACCGCACTCCGAGCACGTCCAGGCCGTCCCCGCCGCTTCTCGGCTGGACACAGGCACGGATCCGGTCGTAGACCCGTGTGTCCATGTCCGCCAGATGTCGAACAGCGGGAATGGCGCCAGACGGTCGCAGCCTGCAAAGCGAGGCGCCCCGTAAAGGGCCATCGAACGAATCACCGTAGAGGCGGCGGATTTCATTCTGAGGTCCTCCGAGGTTGGGCAGCAGCCTATGAAGAGCACCTGACGCTTTGCGAGCTCGGGGGACCAAGTGCTCGAAGTGCGCTTCGAAGCACCAGCGGCCATCCAGAATGAGGCCGCGGTATTTAAGACTCGCCCCACCCCGTTCTCACCACTATTCCGTGATGTTTGCTGGATGAGTGGTGACAACGGTAGACACCTGGCGGGGATAACTGATCGATTGATAGTTAATCAGTTATCGACCTGCGAGGGCGGGAGATCTAATTGAATTGAGAAAAAATCATAATTAAAGGAAATTGATTTTTTTAACTCTGAATAAGAATTTATCGTACTACAATTATTATTTTCTATTGCCATCTTGCAACCCTATTGCGGATCTGTGGATAGAATAAAAAGATTAAAAATCGCGATGGATAAATAGGGGTAAAGTAGACGGGTTAAAAATTAAGAGTAATATGACTTTTTTTATTTTAAGTCATGACAAAATAAAAATAAAAATCTTGCCAAAAAAATAAAAGTTTTTAATTAATAAATAAAAAATAGGGATTGATCGTAGAGGGGTGAAAATTAAGGGTTATGTGTAATTTTTTATACTGTATCATATTAAAATAAAAAAATTGTCTAAAAACTAAAAAATAAATTTAGGGGTGGACCAATCTTAACATTTAGGGGAATGAAAAATAGATGTTGTCCGATTCGCAGACCTAACCGATATGCACACAAAATTTCACGAAAATCGGTCGAGCCACTTCGGAGGAGTTCAATTACAAACACCGTGACACGAGAATTTTATATATTAGATTAAAACTGCGTCCTACGGTTTTTGGACAAAACTGTTAACTAGGGCAGGCCTGTCTCACTCTCCCTGATGGTATCGATAACGTAAATATACGTGCGGCGGCCTCGCCAAAGAGGCTAATCTAGTAGGCATTTACGAGCGAGCAGTGTCGGACGTGTGATCTGATTGTTTTTTTTAAATGGAGAAACAACAAAAAAAGTCAAAAAAAATGTATGCACTGTTTAATTCTTTCGACACTTTTGAAGATGTCTACATGCTGACTTTAGGTATCTTAAAAAATAGTCATCTCACTATTTTTTGTATCTTATTTTGTGACGTACATTGCAAAAGTTCTACATTCCGTTACTTCAACCGTTTACGTCCACTGCTGATTATGGAGGGCTTAACAGATGTTGGCAATCCAGAGTCGTTGAATAATATTGCCATAATCACCACGCTTAGTAAGCTGATTGGTGATAGCAGTCAAATTTTAAGTAATCTCGAGCTGATACACACACGCTTATACATGCTGATACATGCTGCTGACTATCTAGCAGCCGTATGTCCGCTTTTACGACACCATGTATGTCGTAAGAGGCGGTGCAGCGGTGGTTTAATCTAAGCCAAAACCCACACGAAATTCTTATTTTATAAAGTTATTAAATTTATACCTACCTATATTTTTTTTGGAATATTTTAACTAATTATAGACATATATAGTTTTGAAGCTTTCCAATACTTACAATAGGTACCTTCCTTTTCTTTGAGAAACTATTGCCCTATTCGTTTTCAAAGAAACAAACAGAAGCTTTATACCGCGTATTGTAGACAATTTTTTTTTGTTTATTCATCGGCTTCAAAGAACTTATGTCCAGGCACAAGCCTTGAATTCAAACTACATTTATTTTGCTGTATATATGTACCTACGTAGAATTGCGCTAGAGGCTACGGTGTATCAATAATAAAAAATCTCACACAGGAGAGGCGATTTAAAATGCGATTTATGCTTTTCTCTCTACGACCAGGGGTCTATTATTAATGTTATCAACATGCTTACTAAAGCATTCTTGCAAATAGGAAATTTAGGCTTACATTTCTAAAGGCGGATATATTTTGTGAAAAAAATGTTTGACTTTTGGCTTTGTGATTGCCTACCTGTACTAAATTGTTACTTAAATGGTAAGTAGATAGTTTAATTGTACCAATAGTATATAATACTATATACCAATAGTATATAATACTATTGGTATAAATAAACTATCTACTGTCCATTTGAAACTTGTTCGTGAATATACGAAAAACATATTTTGTAAGCTATAACCTATTGCAAATATAAACGAATTTAACATTCATAAAACCTAGTTGTAAAATGTATCAACCAAAGACTACAAAATAAAACAAATTAACCATTAATATGAATTTTGATATAAAAATGTAATCATCAATCCTGATTGATGATTACATACATAATCCTGATTATGTAGGGTTATTTCTTTAAGAGGTACAAAGCCTAAGCCTACAGTAACTTAAATTAGTTGATTATGTTTTATGTATATAATAATAATGTAAGCCTTTATTGCTGTTATTTTTAACCTTGTTTTACAAATATTATTAATGAAAATAAATTAACTCAAACTAAATCATCTAGCTATGCATTGAATTGATTCTTTCTCTTTACTGTCTTTCGACAAAGGCTTCCCTCTAATGCTTTCCACTTGATTCTGCTCTTCGCTGATCGCAACCATTCCGTTTTGTATAATAATATTAGAATAAACAAATATTAAGATATTTTGAAGTCTGCAGATTAATTAGAATCAAAGATTTGTATCAATCTACTACACAAAAGGTGTTTACGCCGTGTCCCATCCCTACGGCCGGCCGCCGTGACAGCGCGGGAGACGACGCGTTCCCACTTCACTGAGATTTTAAGCTTTGGTCTGGTGAACTGTGACTTACTAAGCTGCTGACAATCTGAAGTGATGGGTTTCAAATCGTTGGTATTACGGTGTTGATGTTTTTACTTCTGATATTATGGCTGTTGATCTTAAGTATCAATCCCGTACCTACCAATTTCTCGTAATAAAATTTCTAATGTAACGTTATATTAGATATTTTATAATATTCTTTTAAATAAATTACAACGATTACACGCGAATATTATTTTTGTTCTTCAATCAATAATTATATAACTTTGGGGTTATATTTTGCTTGGGTATAACTTTCGGGTGTTTGTATAGCTTCTCTGCACTAAAGAAACGGGCACCGACCCTACCTTTTATGAGAAATATTATTGAAAACAAACAATGAAAACAATATCGGGCATGTAGATATTTACATCGGTACAGATTTATAAACTTAATTGAACGGGAACATTTTCTTTTTTATAAAATACGTTACATTAAGATAGTAAAAAAATCCTCTTCCTTTTTACTTTCTTTAAATCTGTTGTTGATTTACGCCGTATTTTATGTTCAGTTAAATGTTCCAACATCATTCACTTATACCTATTATTTGGAACATAAGTAAAAGTTATCAATTAAATTAGCTAGAAATTGAGTAAGCGTAGTAAAAATATTAGATACAACAGATACAACACTATAATATGAAAAGAGGCATTTTATATTCCGCAATCGGTATCTGTTTGCCTTATGCCCTACCTACATAGTGTAGACTATGCCTCAGGCCAAAGAGCACTCACCACACCATTCAAAGCTCCATTTGTAACGTTTTTACATAAAAAAAAACATTTTTAATGGTTTTTCCATTTACTTAAGCGACCTAACTAATGCTCTTTGTAAAGATAAATAAAATTGGATTAATGATCGTAAAACACACTCAGAATGAACGTAAACATTATGTAGGTATTAATGAAAGCAGCGTACATTCAAATGAGTATCTGTTTAATTACGAGTTGCGGAATGACAAATTGCATTTCAAAATGAGATTTATTATCTGACTGGGTAATTCCTATAAATCACATGCCTGCATATTATATTTAACAGATATATAATAATGCCAAATGCCATGCTTTCTTGTTGCCTGTTTTTTTTTCATTATCAATCGTATCTACTATAAATTGCCAAGCATTACAATTATTATTCACACACAACCTCAGTAGCGTAGCGGTATTTGGCTCGCTTTAAATCTCGGAGGTCGTGGGTTCGATCCCCACGCCGCGCCGCCGGGCAAGAAATCTTTGTGTAAATTCTAAGATTTCTTTCCGGGTCTGGTAGGTTGAGGGACTACCCTCCGTGTCTCGGAAAGCACGTTATGCCGTTGGTCCCAAATGTTATAACATCCTCTATAATAATCGTATATCAAGGAACGGGCAGCAGTGTTTCCTTGTGTGGTACAACATAATACTGCGGTCACCAATCCGCCTGCCAAGCCTGGTGAATATGGTAAATATTATCCCCGGGAGGAGGCCATTTTCAGCAGTAGACGTTATACGGGCTGATGATGATGACAAATTTTATTGTAATACTTGGATATGTATATCGATTACCCTAAACTGAATAAGGTTAGTAGCTGTCTGTCGATTTATATTTCATTTCATAAGATTTCTTTGATGTTTCGCATAAATTAATAGATACGGCAGCCAGATGAAGCACATTTGAGCGTGTACTGCATAAAACTTGTAGTTTGTAACTCAATTGCAGTGCCTTTTACATAAATTATGAAGTTGGAGTATAAAGTTTTATTTTAAAAATATGAATAAAATAGCTAGTGGAAATTATTTACAATTCACTTATATTTTTTATTCGGCTTTAGTTTATAAGAATTACGGACACCAAATAGCATCAGTTTTTTATGCAATACGAAATTTAATTTTACTTAACGCCCTGTCGAGATGATTTTTCAAACTTTTGCTAAAGTTAGTAAATGATTGCAGTTGGTTTGTTTTTTACGACTATACCTAATACGACATTGCAAATTGTGCAAATAAATGGTATTCGGTTGGGGCCAGTGGAGTCAACTGTCTTTGTGGGAATAACTATTGACTCCAAATTGCAATGAGGCCCACATTTTGCGAAAATATCAGGAAAAATTTGCTCTGCGGCCTATGCTGTTAAAATTATGAGACGACTCACTGATGTGGAGACTGCTAGAATGGTTTACTTTAGTTATTTTCATAGCGTAATGTCTTATGGGATTCTTCTCTGGGGAAACTGTGCGGACATTGACACCATTTTTAGGGTTCCGTAGCCAAATGGCAAAAAACGGAACCCTTATAGATTCGTCATGTCTATCTGTCTGTCTGTCTGTCTGTCTGTCCGTCCGTATGTCACAGCCACTTTTTTCCGAAACTATATGAACTATAATGGTGAAACTTGGTTGGTAGATGTATTTTGTGAACCGCATTAAGATTTTCACACAAAAATAGAAAAACAATAAATTTTGGGGTTCCCCATACATAGAACTAAAACTCAAAAAAAAATTTTTCATCGAACCCATACGTGTGTGGTATCTATGAATAGGTCTTCAAAAATGATGATGAGGTTTCTAATGTCATTTTTTTCTAAACTGTATAGTTTGCGCGAGAGACACTTCCAAAGTGGTAAAATGTGTGTCCCCCCCCTGTATCTTCTAAAATAAGAGAATGATAAAACTAAAAAAAATATATGATGTACATAACCATGCAAACTTCCACCGAAAATTGGTTTGAACAAGATCAAGTAAGTAGTTTATTTTTAATACGTCATAAACCGTAAACCACAATTTACCTTTCATTCAATCAACTTTTATTAACATCGATCAGAGTTACAACGAACTACAAGAACGTTCATACTATGTTACTTGTTGTATTCTTGATATCAAAAATAGGTAGGCACTTGCAACTAGTAGGTACGGAACCCTTCGTGCGAGAGTCCGACTCGCACTTGGCCGGTTTTTGTACTACAGAAACGAGCTGTAAGGTCCATATATAAACGTGGTCCGCGAGTTTCCCTACGGGAGAAATTCAAAGAGACTAATATTCTTACAGTCGCATCACAATATGTCTATGAAAACCTTTTATATGTTCATAAAAATATTGATAGTTTTAAGAAAAAAAGCGACACAAATACTAGATCTAAGTATAATCTCGTTTTACATGCTACACGTCTCCACAAAATTAGCAATTCTTTTATGGGGCAATGTATACGCGTCTACAACAAACTTCCTAATAATGTAAGAGATCTTTCTACAAACAAGTTTAAACGATATGTCAAGGATAAATTATGTAAAAAGGCTTATTATAAAATGTTTGATTATGTAAATGACAAAACTGCTTGGGAGTGATTTGCTCTGAAATAATACTGCTTTATTAATAATTGTAAAATAAAATTAATTAAAAAAAATGATTCCTCTGAGTTTCTTGCCAGTTCTTCTCAGAGTTGCCACGTCCAGCACTGGTGGTAGTAAAAGAAAGGGACGCATCATAAGAACATGATTTAAAATATTTTAAATGTGTCTATATGAATTAAGAATCTTTGACTTTGACATTTAGCAAGCATTCAAAAAAATAAAAAATGAGTAGTATATGTACAAGTATGGATAGATGGATGGATGGATGTTTATTACTCTTTCACGCCAAAACTACAGAACGGAATTGGCTGAAATTTTGCTCCGAGATAGGTTGTACGCTGGATTAGGCTATATAAAACATCACGCTCCGACCCACTGGAGCAGGAGAAACGCGGGTAAAACCGCGCGGCGCAGCTAGTACATAATATAAGTATATTATATCAATGACAGGAACATATTTCAACGCAATCACTTCTAGTTGCTACTGTAGCCGTTGTGTAACCAGTAATGGACAAGTATTGATGGATCGATTATCTGCTATTAATAACTTTTGAATAAAAAATAAAATACAAAGACAACATAAAATAGAAAATTTAAATTGAAACTAACTAATTTCATATATTTAGATCAAGCCATTAGACACTGATTGCCCCCTTAATGAGCCATTTGCTCTGCCTTGGCTTGAGATTGTAGGTACTCAAGTCATGGATCATTGGATTGTCTCTATCAAACTATGCCTATTAAACTTGTGTGATTGGTCTTTAAGTTTTAACTGTAGCACCCTATGGCTTGCACTGTACAACTTCTGATATATTGATCGACCCGAGCTTAGTTGATCTATTTCTGGGTGTAGTTTAACTCAATGAACTCCGTGTTTGAACTTCGTGACACGTGCTGCGACAATAACTGACAAATGACTTCTAAATGAATAATCCTAAACATTACTGAGCGTCTGGTACGTTCCCCTTTGAAACGTGGAAAGGATAATTCTAAATTTCACCAGCCGGTTATGACTCATCGTCGCTGAATGGTCGAGGCTGTTGGTCTTAGTTCATTATTAATTCCATTAATCTCCGGTAGTGTTAAGTCTTGCTTTAAGTCTCCGAGCTCGTGGGTTTGATCACCATGCCCGACAAGAATCTTTGCGTAAATTCAAGGATTCTTTCCAGGTTTGGTTGATTGAGGGATCTTCGTGCCTCAAAAATCAAGTACAGCCCTTGGTCCCGATTGTTATAATATGATCTATAAAAATCTGAATTATTACAAAGGAAACGGGCAGCAGCGTTTTTTGTGTTACAAAATAATACTGCATACCAACCTCCCTCGGGAGGAAGTCCATGTTCAGCTGAGGACGTTATACAGGCTGACGATGAAGCTGAAAAATCTAAATTTATACACCGAATTTATAACCTTGGCCTATTCCTATGAGAAACTAATAATTACGTACAATATTTATATATATTTTTAGATTTTGCGTAAACGTCTTGTTATCTTTAAAGTAAACCTGCAAAGTGAATCTTATGCATTTTAGGTTAATCCATTGATTTACTCACCTTGGAATTAAATATATAGTCAAGTTTTGGAAGACACAAAACACACCAACACATAAATCTGCCACGGCGAGGTTAGCCAAGAAGAAGTTGGTAATAGACCGAAGTCGCCTTGATAATGTTACCACGAGGATAACCAGCAAGTTACCTGAAACAAAAATAATTAATTAATTGTGATGAATTACCTTAAAATAATATCAACTAGCGGCCCAGCCCGGCTTAGCACGGTTGGACTTTTATAGCCTATGTTACTCAGGGATAATGTAGCATTATAATGGTGAAGGAATTATCGAAATCCGTTGAGTTTATTTGAAACAAAAAAACAAACTTTTGCTCTTTATAATACTAGTAAAGATGTGCTTATATACACTAACACTTTTAAGAGAAAAGTTTTGTAAGTTCATTCATGTACTTGTATATATTTTTAGTACATAGGTACCTACTAATATATATATACAACACGTTAGATTGTTTTAGTCTGAAGAAAATGTATTAATTAAAAAATATATAAAAAGTGTTATTTATTTAATTATTTACTTTACAATGCTACATGTTGAATGTTTAGGGGCGGCGCCGGGCTTATACCTACAGTAAGTAAAATATAAACATGTGTGATTCGTGATAAAATCATCAGTCCGGTTACCCGGTTTCGAATTTATCGACATCTCATATTCTGATCGAAAACATAAACTTTATAAACAATGGCAACAGAACGC
This sequence comes from Nycteola revayana, assembly GCA_947037095.2. NCBI lineage: Eukaryota > Metazoa > Arthropoda > Insecta > Lepidoptera > Nolidae > Nycteola > Nycteola revayana. The sequence goes on along the minus strand of OX344846.2, from coordinate 13,070,680 downwards.
TAAAACCAATAGAATGAAACTCAATTGCAAATCCCCAAGATTTTGTATTCGGCGTGTCAGAGCTGTAATTTGCGTATCAAAGGAATTTTGTAGGCATTCTCTTTTCATTTTCTTAAATGCATGCAATAAATGTTATTTTTTAGCTTTAGAAAATCACGTAACGACATTACCAAGTAGTATGAAATAATTTACTCGTGGAAGAGACATGTGAATTAATTATAAGAATTCGTATCACAATGGTCCTAATTATTAGCCGTAGGTACAACGTGGTGAAGGTTTCATTAATTTATGTCATCCATATCACTAAAACCCACTTTCAGTCTTTTATCAATGTTGTGATTAACTAATCAATTATTGAAACTCTTGTTACTCGTGTTAAGTCAAATTAATTTTTGGTAACATGATTAGATATGTTTTCCCAATGATAAAGGTACCGATAATACCTAGATGAATTAATTATATTATTAAATATAAGGTTCTTTCAAAATATGAGTGATTATTAACTCAGTAAAGGATTTTTTGTAAAAAAATAAAATTATTTTTGCTTACCAAAAATAAATATACGTTAAAATACTTTTTTTGAATAACATTATGTTCCAATACTAGCTTTGCAGGTTCCCAGTATGTCATGTAGAGAGAAGAGCCTTAATTCTCGCCTGTATAAAGTAATTTCGTATTAAGTTAAAGAAAATTTTGGTAAAATAAAACTATTACTATATTTAACATACCTACTCTTTAAAGAGTAGTTACAAAAAGGATAAAAGATTTTTTTTTGTTCTCAAGTCTCATCTTAATCCTTTACGGAATATAACAGCCACGGATGTGAGTTTGGATGTGTACCTATTGTAATACTAGGTAACGATAGCCTGGGTATCTATGGCCACATACATAACGAACCGTCGAGTCTTTGTCATCATAACATAAACCATGTTACATACTAAATAGTTGTAGAATTTAGTCCTCAGAGTAAAATAGAGGATCAAATGCTCTCACCTCTCTCTTACTCCGAACATATTTGAATAAATGTGACTTACAGGTATAAATTCTATATCATTAACCCTATCCTGACCTTTTTTTGGTGTCTAAAATGGTGTCCATGAAATAATAGGACTGCGGATTTGCAAGTCCTATAGTTTCAAGAAAAACAAATGCTAATAAATATAAAATAATCATCAACTATAGGTACTTCATAATTGTTCTTCCGTAGTTTAAACAGTATTTGTAATTAATTTATTAAAGGAGCTTTAGAGCTAGAATGCTACGTCGCGTCATGCCATTAGTTTTTGTATAAGGTGGTTCCAAAATATGTGCCATTTCTTTTCCCTCCTTAAGGAGGGAGTATTCCCCACTCAGCAGCATTTTTTGAGCATTACAGTTTTGTGCATCATAGCTATTCTGTAACAGAAATAGTTTTGGTGCTCAATAAGTTGGCACTGAAAGAGGAAATATCTTTAAGGAGATAGTGACACGTATTGTATAACAATGTTTCGTTGGGGCCTTCACATAATTAATGAACTCAAATCACACAAAATGACCTGGGTGGGAATTGAATCCCCAGCACCAGTCTTTAGAGGCCCTTGATGTCTCAGTGGTTAGAGAAGGGCCGGAGCCGGACCTCTAGGAGGTTAGAGCTTCATTTATTACGGACTATTATAGACTTAAATGTAACAATAATTTAATGCTATAAATATTTTCTATTAAAACTTCGTATTTATTTAATGAACGACTTGTATAAATTATAAGCTAAGAACGCAGTTAAGTCACAAATCTCAACAACCAAAGGATGGAAAACTTTCCATATTATTCATCATAAGCCAGCAACGAGTTCGTAGTACAGAAAGTAATTCTTCTCAAAGTTTGAATGGCCACAAGAATAAAAATGTTGCACCGTTTATAAGTAGCTCTATGCAATGGTCCAACTATGGAAACTTGATTACTATTATAGTTGGAGACGATTTGAGCAATAAGTAGTCGCCTTTAACGCTACCCTACTCACAGGACACGAGAATTTCGCAAATAAAATATTAACATCGCAATGTTCAAGAAAGTTCCAGTTTTCATGTAATCGTTTAGGTATACGTAATTTCGGGAAATTATGATTAAGAATTTTAAATACTGGCGACAATTGAAAAATATAAATGGGTTAGTAAATAATGGGTTAGTTTAAAGTAAAGAAGTTAGTTTAAATTAATATAATAATAAATTAAGTACAACTTGAAATTTAGGTAGACCGTTCACAAACCAATGTGAACTACCTATACTACATTAGTTTCCAATATTATACTACATACTAGAAAATAATACTGCGGTCACTAACTACTATGGAAAAAGCCATTCCTCGGGAGGAGGGTCATTTTCAGCAGTGGATGTTATACGAGCTGATAATGATGATATTTGGTTAATAGAATTACTTCAAACTTATGTTTGAAGTAATTCTATTAATTCCATTAATTCCATTGATATATAGGATGTGTTTATACACATCCTCGCTCATCTCTGATACAAACATACCCTAAATGCTTGAGCTGCACTTAGTTCGAATTCCATGTACTTATAATGAGGTGACTATTTCGAGGTTGACGACTTTGAACACGAGAAACGAGTTGAATTAATTTAAATTACTTAAATCAGACTAATTTAATTTCCTGAAGTCTGATATAACGTATGAAATATCTAAAGTTCCAATTTAAGTATCATCATAAACTAATTGACATAGCTTGTTACCGTTTCATTTTTAAACATTGGTGTTAGATTTGAAACCACCAATACGAAGTTAACACAATGAATCTGAATCATCATAAATAAGCGTTTAAAGAACTCATGTTTTACTTTTAATTCCTATTCGGTCATGATCCATCTTCACTTTTAATTTTATCGCGGTTAGTTCATTGTTCATAAAATACCTATCCACGTTCACTCGTTCGTAAACGAATGAAGCGCTATACACGCAGCTAGTTGGTAATATAATTAAAAAAGCCCCGGCTTTTACCGTCACGGAAAAAGAACATAACTTTTCAACGCTCGAAAAAAAACCGAAATGCCAATATTCAAGTGACGCGCGATAATGTAAGCTATTTTCGTAGTATGAGAACTCTTTTTTTATTAATATAGCTGTGGTTCGACATGGAATCTGGAAAAAAATAAGCTTCAAACATCCGCCCAGTGTTACGTGTACGTGGGCGCTTGAAATAATTTAACAATCGTTATTTTGCCGATAAGTGTATACCGACTTTAAGTATAGGAATTCAATGGAATCAATCATTAAAAGGTTTATTTAGGTATTAGGGTGCTTATTAAACGGACTTATTTTTAATAGAAATAATCGCCTCTAAAAATCTACATTGTTTTCTAAATTACTAAGTGAGCCACAATTAACGAGCGTCTGAATGATACTATCTTAGCCATTAGTTATCTTCTATGTGGCTTACATATTATTACTAAATACAACTCAGCATGATGGCTACTTTTTAGCATCTAAATTTGTAACATGCATTCAAGCAGTAAACTTCTAAAATATTGATATATGACATCAAACAATTAATTTATGTTAATAATTATAATCTATTAGCTTCAAATTTTTCAACTGAGTACATTTAAAATGTAATTCATCCCACATTAAATGATCGTCAAAATTTTAACAAAATTGTCATGAAATAGTAAATTATGGCTATACCTACTACACGTACAAACTATTGAGGCGAGGCAAAATAAAAAACGTTATTTTTGAAAAATCTATTTATGTATTGAAATAACATAATTTTAGTTATAGTAAATGGATTTATTACTTTTTATTTAATAACTTAAAAAACAATAATCAAATTAAATTAAACTAAGTATAAAACTAAACTAAAAACTTAAAAATCTAACAAAAGTGGGTGTCCATGAGGCATGGTGCCAAGAACACTGGCTGCATTTCCACGTTGAATAGCTATTGCTATTCTCTGTGCGAGAAATGAGCCGGCCCTCTTGTCACCAGCGGCGTCGATCAACCGAGGGAATAATTGTTTAAAAAACTTTTTTGTACTTGGACCCCATGGACCAAAAGTTTCGAAGCCAAGCGGTACAAACACGTAGTCACTAGATAGTGTCACGTATTTGCGCCGCTTGGCCTCTTCTGCAGCCTCCGCCACGGCTCCGGCCCTCAAGACTGATCCGCTGAGACGAGAAGGGGCCAACGTATCGACGCAAGTAGCGTCCCAAACGAGAGCCCTTCCCTGTTCCCAGGGGATCAAAGTCAGACCGTCCGGACGTTTGCCATCATCACGAACCATGCCTACGGGTTCTAAGATAGATGGAACATTGATGGTGGCAAGCGCCCGTTTGATAATGTCATTAATGGAGCCGTGGCGGGAAAATCTGCCGGCACTGCGTTGACAGAAGAGTCCATGGAGTCCGTTCCTGTCGACGACGCTGCCACATGGACACCGATAACGCTCGACGATGGCAGCACCCAGTCGAAGACCGACGGCAATGCGGAAGCTGCCATTGTCGAACAGCGCTCCGAGGTTGGCAGAAGGAAGGGCGTGTAACCATTGTCCCGATTCAAATTCAGAGACAGCTAGAAACCTTGCGCGGTCTTGATCACTGGAAAAATTTTGAACCAAAACTTTATGAACTCTCTGCACCAATGGAACATCCCAAAGTTTTTGACTGGTTGGTTCCTCGGGGAAGTTTTCATTGGGGCAGAGAGTTTTCCAGGCTTCTATTGCATCCGATGCACAGTGTAACTCTGGGGTTGGCTTTTTAAGTATTTGAGAGCGCAGGCTTGATACACTGTGCACCGATGAAAGGAAAGCCGGAAGAGCTACACTAGAATTGTTTCTTATTCCGATGCCACCAGATCTAATAGGTAAAGTGGCTTGAGTCCAGGCATCGTCCTCGAGGTTTAAATTTAGAATTTTTTCAAAAGCATTTTTGAGGGTGGCATCCAAGTTTTCTAAAATGTCTGTATGTTTCCAGATTGGGCATGCTCTAAGAATATAAGTAAATTTAGGAACAGAAAGGCAATATTTTAAAATTGTGTATGCAATATGAGAATTTAATAAGCCCAATCTATTGACGTTTTCCGAAAGTATTCTAGATTTTTTTTCTAAAAGAGGTCTAACACTTTCCTCGGGTAACGGTGCTCCTAGAAGGTAAAGCGATTCCATTTGAAGAATTTTTATTTCAGGCGAAATTTCTTGAAAATTTTGAATAAGAATTTTCCGATCAATAGGGTTGAATTTGTTAGAAATATAGAGTTCACATTTACCTAAATTTAGTTCCAAATTTAAATTCCGAAAGTTGTTGATAACATTGATAAAATCGTCTTTCACTGTATCAGCTTTACCTCCTAAGGTACCGTCGTCTAGGTACCAGACATTTAATTTTGAATTTAAATTAGATTTAATGGGATGAATTCCTAAACTAAAGAGTGCTGGTCCTAGAGGGTCACCCTGCTGAACGCCTACTTCTGAAGAAATTTGTTTGTCGTTATAGAATAATTTTGAAGGGGAACTGTAACATTGCGAAATATAGATGTATGCTTCTGGAGTATGAATGAATGATTCGTCGGGTTGACCTGTCAATACAGTTGAAAGCATTTTTTACGTGAACCTTGAGCAGTACATCCGCTTCGCTGTCGTGTGATAGAAATGTGCGAACCGAATGTACTGCAGCCTCACAACCTCCTCGACTACCAAATCCCAATTGAGATGGTTGAAACAATGATTTAAATTTTGGGGATATGTTTCTGCAGACTAGTTTTGAAGCTAGTCTGCCAACTGCTATTGGGCGAATGCCTCCGTCTTTTTTATTGAAAGCGCAGAGGCGGGCACCGAAAAGAAATGGTTTGAATGAATCCGAAATAGTCCCTACAAACAGAAAATTGCAAAATTTGGTTATGTCGTTCAACAATGCCCCGCCGACGTCACCAACGGACACGCTGACCAAATCTCTAAGATGTTGAGGAGTTAATCCGTCGATGCCGCCCGCAGATCCATTGGCAAACGACATGATGGCGTCCAAAGTATCTTCAATGTTGACTTGTAATGTCGAATCAGATGATGTAGAGGGATTTAGAGACGAGGGGGTTGGAATACCAGAAGGATGTTTATCACGCAAGCTTTCCAGGGTCTCGTCATTGTTGGGAGCAAGAGTGTCGTCCGAGAACAAAATTCTCGCTGCATTTCTGAGCTCATCCATTGCCTTGCATTCGACTATTTTTTTCATTTCATAGTAAATAAAAGTAAGTTACTTCATTTTGACTTTTAGACGTCATAACTAATTAAAACTCTTCGAAAGCTTGAACTTAATTACAAATGGAAACTGAAACTTAATTACATATAGAAACTGAAACGGTTTACCAACAGTCGATTGGTGCATAAACCGTTGGTCAACATTAACTTTTCAGCCAAAGGACTTTTCATCCACAAACGTTTCGCCAGCATAACTCTCGAGTCCCGCTGCGTCGAGCACTGGTTTCTGGGTGGTTTAAAAAAAAACACGAGTTCGAATCCAAGTCGGGGTGTTATCATAAGCATTCATTGACGTAGAGTTATGCTGTCGAATCGTTCGTGGATGAAAAGTTAATGGTTTAAAGATAATGTTGACCAAACGGTTTATGGACCAATCGACTCTCGGTAAACCGTTTCAGTTTGGAATGAATCGAATGACGCTCTCTGATTGGTGCAAACGGCCGGTCGCTGTCGTTTTGCGCACTCACGCCAAATATTACAGTTGCTATTTTAAAGATAAAAGGATATGATGCATTATTTTACATGCTAAGTTATATTAATGATGTTGTCAATGGAAGCTTGAATTATATTTTTGAGGACCTTGTTTTGAAGCTGTTCAACGTAAAATGGTGATGAGATATAAATTCTGTGGCTGAGTTAGTAACTTAGGTGGCAATTGTATAAATAAGTAAGACAAGTTAAGATAATTGTTGATCTTTACTTGACGTTTTCTATAGAATATTTAGTTGGCGTTGTAATAAAGGCGAATTAGTTTATTAGAGGCTATCTCATTTTCCTATTGCTTAGTTATAAAATGAGAAGTTTGATCATGTGGCCAATAAAGAATTGTGTCGCTAGACTTATAATTTCCCATTAAAATATCATCGGCCCACATCTTATTGATTTTCTACAGTCATAGTGATTCTTTTTTCATTTCGGAGACGACGTGGTATTCTATTCGGTGCTTAGAAGTTATGTAACTCGTCGAGTGGTCAAAAATTGAATAGGATTTTTTTAATGTCAGAAGTTCGAACCTAATTCGCTTCCAATTCCATGCGAAGCCACTCTATATTTTAAAGCATTGATAAGTCATCACACTCACTCAGTGCCGAGTCTGACTTTGTTTTTATAATTCATTCAAATATATTTAGAGATAATCCAGATTGTCGCACATAATTCCAATTTATCACCTGTCTTGTTTTTGAGAAAACTTATGCCGGTTAGGTAAACGTAATTTTGTTAAATAATGACTACATTTTAGAGAGAGCGTTGTGCATCTATGTAAGCACTGTAAAAAATCAAGTTAATTGTACTGCGCGTCACTATTATTCATATCAATCATAAACCACAAAGATTTTTTTAATCATCCATGACCATCATTCCAGTTTAAAATTGATTTCTTACTTGAAGCTATTTCATCATACCGAGATCTATCTGTTAAAGGTTATGTTAGCTGTCTTAATGTTATAGGAATTGGTAATTCCAGATTAAGGTAAGGTAAAGTTAATACGTTCTTAAAGTATAATATTTATAAGTTCCCCTTACAATTTAATTATTCAAATTCCTGAGCCTATAATTCCTTATCGTTTGTTATTATCCAGCAATATTATTTTATCGAGAGCTTTAATCGCATTGGGTTTCCTCCAATGTGATTAAGGTCTTTTCCTCATTTCCCTCAATAATTATAGCTTTTTTATTTTTTTTATAAAATTCTGCTGTTTTGTTGTCCAGTAGGGTAAGAACCTACAAGAAGTCTAGCACGAAGAATTCTGTTTATGAATCTAATAATAAATCATCTTTTAATTTTGTATGTGCGTGACAAACACCAGTAAATAAAAAAAATAAAAAAAAAACCTGCCCGTTTTTTTCTGGATTTACCTAACAAAAAACGAATATGACGAAGCTTTATTAATTTTTTGTAAGGTAAATCCAGAAAGAAAGAGCCAGGTTTTCTTTTTAAACCCACTAACTGTCAAGGAAGCTCAGTGGAGATTCCCGTAACTATGACAGGCGACATTTAGTATTGCATCTTAGTTTTAACGGATGCCCATAGATGGCGATGTAAACGCCATTCGGTCGGTTTATATCCATGTGATGACATTTTTTGTACATCAGTTAGGGTGGGCATAATGATAATGACTTGAATTAGGTACGTGATAAGTCGTACGATTTGCCGCCCCCCTGGACATGCCGCCCGCCTTACACGCCCGCTCGCGGTGGGCCTGTAAGTACTACTAAGTCATGCTTATGTCTAGTATTCATATTATGTATATCACTTTTTTTCTGAAACTTATCTTTATTCTTATGTACGTATAACAAATTTTCATAAACATATTGCGAAGCTACATTACAGTCTTTGAACTTCTCCCGTAGGGAAACCCGCGGTCTAAGTTTGTGGCTCTTACAGAGCGATTCTGCAGCACAAATATAGTATCAATGTCCGGACAGTTTCCACATAGAATAATTCCATAGGACATAATACTATGCAAATAACAAAAATATACCAGTCTCTACATCAGTGAGCCGCCTTATTGCCTTAACTGCGTATGCCGCACAACTAAGTTTTCCAGATAGATTTTTCATTTGTAATCCCCATTGCAATTTGGAGTCGACAGTTATAAGAACCTTGAAACAGATTTAGGGCGCACATATAATAAATATAAGGCGTCAAAAAGTAAATATCAAGAATTATTTGGAGAATCAGTTAGACAGAATTGTTCACAAAATATTTCCACAGAGAATATAGAAATATGCAGTAAAACAATAACCTGACTTACTGACTTACCTCAACCAGTGGAAACTTGTATTAAAGCATTATCAAGTGCCTCTTTTAGTGCTATTATTAATAATAAAAACTTGAAAAGAAATAATATTATGTTTAAGCAGCTACACTCAAAGTAATTTCTGTTTTCCAGGAGCAAACTATAAAGACATAGTATATAGGCTGATAAACAAAACATATTGTAGTAATACTTATATCACTTTACTAGTAGGAAACTGTGTAAATTTGAATAAGAAAGATATAACTGATTGTTTTACTTCCATGTTACAGTTAAACTGTGGAGGTATAATATTGTGTGCCTTCCCATACTTATGTAATGCACCAGACAGGGTTAATCAACACATACATAAATTAAATAGACACTTACAATTCTTGACAAGTCATTATAATGACAAATTTATATTTTTTGACACAAACTGTTTCACTGATTATGCAAGTTGACTAGAGATAGTGTAGTTATCTCAAAATTATTTTTGCATGAGTGTGCTACACAGTTAGCATATATTATATATACGGTCATATGCAATACGACAATTTTTACAATTAGTAATAATACTAAGATTAATTTAGTTAGTAATTTAAACCAATAAGTATGACAAAAGAGAAGCATATTAGGTATTTAACATTAAGTCATCAAAATATAAACCGCTTCTCTGGCAAAATATTAGATGTTGAACTTTTTTGTGAGAAATATAACCCAGACTTTATGTGTTTTACTGAGACATGGTTGAAGGCACACAAAATGGGGTGCAGTGTGAGTGGTTTTAGGGTTGCCAGCTCATTCAATAGGATATCAGCCGAAGGTGGGGGGCACTGATATTAGTTAAGAGACAATATAATTTTTAGAGAACGCAAAGATATTTCTCAACTCTCCGTTGAAAGAGTGTGTGAAGTTGCATGCATAGAAATTAAAATGTACTTAATACCTTGTGTGTAAAGACCCCCATCATCTAACTTATTGTTATTCTTGTCCACAATGGAAAACATACTCAAAAAGTTTAAAAGTAATAAAAAAATAGTTATTTATTATGGGATTTTAATATTAACATATTGGGACAATCAAATGAATAAAATAGTTTTATATCTTTGTTAACTTCCTTTAATTTATATTGTTTATTTGATGAACCAACTAGGATAACACCATTAACTGCCACTTGTATAGACAACATAATTACCAATTTTGAAGTTCAGGAAAAGTCCTTAATAACTGGGGTCCGTTATGATCATAAATGCCAATTGGTAAAGTTTTGTGATACTATTATTGATAAAAGAAAATATTAAAATTAAGATAATTATATTAATATTAAAATAATTATATTCTTTAAACTATAATGATGAAAGTCCAAATGATATGTACAGCATACTGTTTCATAAACTTTGTAAAGAATTAAATAATGAATGCAAAGTAAAATATATAAAAGTAGATTATAAAATTAAATTTAGTATGTGGGCATCAAATAGCATACGCCGATGTAGGGATAAGTTATATGAGTTATACGACATGAGGTCCTTTACACCTGATCCCAATTTTATAAATTATGTTAGTAGATACTCAAAAATCTTTAGAAACGTGTGTGGTCAAGCTAGAGCTGCCTACATTAGCGAAAAAATTTGTAATTCTGATAGTAAAATTAAAGCAACCTGGCAAATGATCAGTAAGGAAACTGGTAAAAATAGGACTAATGATAGATCAGTGACATTAAATATAAATAATAAATTAGTTTCAGATAGACTAACCCTATATAACCCTTGAAACGACTAAATGTCTCTCATCATCACCGAAAGTGGCTGATAAACTGTTGAGGAAAAATGTTACTATTGATGTGTGTAAATTTGGCTTTAAAGTTATAGATCCGGTAGATATAATAAAAGTCTTTAAAACTATTAAACAAAAAGGCACAGAAGACATATGGGGACTGTCAACCAAAGCAATAAACTCCATAATTGACAGTATTGCCCCGATCCTAGCAGATATTTTCAATTCTTGTTTAAGAGATGGAATATTTCCAGACCTAATGAAAATTAGCAAGCTTGTTCCCATTTTTAAAGCAGGCTGCTCAAACTATGCTTCGAATTATAGGCCAATTTCTATACTACCAGCGCTAAGTAAAATATTTGAAAAAATAATGTTAATTCAAATGCTGGCATACTTTAACATAAATAATTTATTAAACAATAAACAATTTGGGTTCACGAAAGGCCAATCTACTCAAGATGCCGGTTCCAATCTAATAGAATCTGTATTTAAGGCTTGGGAGAAATCGCAGGATGCATCAGGATCTGCAACCTTTCGAAAGCTTTTGATTGCGTTGGTCATAACACGCTTATTATGAAACTTAAATACTACGGATTCACTGACTCAGCACTTGGTCTTATAACATCTTATTTAACAGGTCGAGAACAAAGAGTATCTATTGGCAATGTAGTTTCCGAAGGTTCTACTGTCAAAATAGGAGTTCCACAAGGGTCAGTCCTAGGTCCATTTTTGTTCTTAATCTACATTAACGATCTTCCAAATGTTGTCAAAAATGAGTGCGATATAGTTTTATTTTCAGATGATACATCCCTTATATTTAATGTAAATAGAAAAGACAAAAGTTTTACAGAGTTAAATCCCACACTCGCTTTAATCTCGGAATGGTTCTCCGCCAATAATCTCCTTCTTAATGCAAGTAATGTATTAGATTTTCATTACCAAATGTGTCGAATAACATTCCTAATGTATAATTAAATGGGGAGCCATTAAGCTTAATTCCATCAACAATTTTTTTAAGGAATTACTCTTGACTCCAAGTTGCAATGGGGACCACATATTGAAAGACTATCTGAAAAACTTAGTTCTGCATCTTATGCGGTCTGGAAAATCCGACAAACGACTGATATAGAAACAGCTAGATTAGTTTACTTTGCTAACTTTCATAGTGTAATGTCATATGGGATCCTATTATGGGGATCGGCCGCAGATATCCAAAGTATTTTCATACTACAAAAGAGAGCAATCCGTGCTATTTATAAAAAAAGAAGCCGTGATTCTCTTCGTAGTCTATTTAAAGAAGTTAATATACCTACCGTGCCTTCCGAATACATATGACATATACCAAAATATAGTTTACGCCCGTAAAAACATAAATAAATTCAGCAAGAAGAAGGACGTACATAATTTTAACACTTGGAACAAAGATAAGATCATTACACCTTTTTATAGAGTAACTAAGACAAGTAAATAATAATAATAATAATTAATAACTAATAATTTCCTGGAAATTGTATTAGATTCTATAATAAACTTCCTTTAAATGTGTGAGCTTTGCCAGACCATAAATTCAAAAAGTATGTGAAAAATTTCTTATCCCGTTTATTATCTCCGAGTGTCACACCGTAGGTAGATAGAGAAAGACTCGTAGGAAGCTAGGATAGGGTCCGGTCGTCCTCGCAAGGCGAGGCTCGCGACGCTTTCTATGCTTCAGACCCGATCCCAGCCCGCGCTGGTTGATCTTAATTATATTTTATAATAAGCGATTAATTACGAACATGCCATAACAATAACATTATTGTTGAAATGTGAACTAATTTATTAGTTAAGATTGTTTTTTTTTTCATTATCATTGTTTTTGACTTATAATAAGTACGATCGATTCGTCTACATTATCAATAAACGTTTTCATTTTCATTTTCATACCAAGAAAAACTGTTGACTCCACAGGCTCCAATCTCGTTCCGTTAGTTGTTTGCGAGTAGTAAGTTGGTTGCGACTTGTTTGACAGGGGTTTGAAAATTTGATCATTGTGGTTTTTTTCTCATTTAGAACGAGATTGTTTACATTAAACCAATGCACGACTTTCGAGAGAGCATTGTTCTTATTCAGTGTAAGATAGCCCATTTATTAGAGATGGAGGAAGTTATATTTAATTATGAAGTTCTTACGGTAACGGGAGTTACGTGGGTGAAACCGCGCGTGGGAAGCAAGTGTTAAAATATATGTATTTTTTTTACTAAAACAGCATCCTTCAATAAGTCTGCATTGATAAATGTACATGGTAAAATCTATCAGCTCTACCGCCTTAAAGTACTATATTAGAATATAAGTAATTCCAACGGAAGTAATATTTTATTGACAATTTTGATCATGACAATAAAAAATTACAGACTAAAGAAGGATAATATGATTGTTTGTTTGCATCAAAAATGCTCCAGAAATACTGAACCGATTTCTAAAATTCTTTCGCCATTGGACAGTTACCACTCTTTGCAGGCGGCTTGGTGACCGCAGTTATGAGACACAGAAAACTGTTGCTTTTTCCCTGTTAATTCTATTTTTGTAGATGGTGTTATAACAATCGCAACCAACGACTTAACGTGCTTTTTGAGGCTCGGAGGGTGGTCCCTCAACTGACCAAACCGTAAGCATCTATGCACTAAACCCTTAAATAGCTGCTATTAGGTTTTCTCACTGGGTAATTTGTTGTTAGGACTTGACGGATAGATCACACATTTTTTTGTTTTTTTATAAATTAGCTTGTCTCGCCGCTGAAGGTAGGTAAATAGCACTTCTGGCGAACCTACGGCCGGCGCGCGAGCGGTCTGCGTTCTGATATGATGTTATAATGAGTCTCGTTCGCGCCCCCGCCCCGCACCTCGCTGCCTACTGTTGTTAATGTTTAATGTGTATGTATTATTGTATTTTTTCTCTCTCTTTATCCATGTTTGTGTTTTATATGTTTGGCGTCCGAGCCTCAAGTGTTGTCCTTATCTATGTACTTATTTTATTTTTTTTAATGACTGTAATTTACTATTTTGTTTTCATTTTGTGTGTTCATTAAATGTTTTTTCTTTCTTTCTTTCTTTCTATAATGGAGCGGAGGCATTTGAGGTGGAATCGATCCAGAGTGCGTATGTGGCGGCGATACACGCACCACGTCTCAGAGTAATATAAGAGGTTTGGCAGCACAATTGCCATATACACTGATATTTTAGTAGCCAGCTTAAGGTCATGCGAGCAGAAGACCTTGGAACGCAACTTCCCGAATACTGCAGCTGCAGCACCGATCCTGCTGTTGATCTCAGCATCAAGGTCACACTTGGATGTGATAGTGTTCCCCAGATAGCGAAATTTATCCACCTGCTTAAGAATATCCTCACCAACCTTTATGGAGAGTGCCTCGTGACCATGAATGTCCAGGGACATGACTTCTGTCTTTTTGACACTGATCTTAAGGCCGAATTTACAGCAAGATTGGTGGAAAACGGACATGAGCTCTTGCAGGCCATCTGGAGTTTCTGCTACAAAGCATACATGATCTCTGTGATCAATGCACGCGAGACTTTAGTACGCGCCTTAAATCTGGCTAAATTAAATAGACCGCCGTCTGTGCGAAAGCGGATGTGGACTCCTTTGGAAACTGTCTGCAAGACCGTCTTGACTACCACTGCAAAATATACGGCGAACAGTGTGGGTGCCAGAACACACCCTTGCTTCACTCCACAGGTAACGGGGAAGACATCTGACTGTTCACCGTCTACGGCGACGCAGCATTGCATGTCGTCATGCAGGATTCTGAGAAGTCTTACAAACTTTTCTGTACATCCAAGCTTTTCTAGCACCAATCAAAGGGCTTCACGTGGCACGCTGTCGAATGCTTTTTCCAGGTCAACAAAGCATAGATACAGCTGACGACCCTGTTCTCTACTTTTCTCTTGTAGTTGACGGACTGAAAAGATATCTTCGCAGGTGCCACGGTCAGGTCGGAAGCCAAATTGGGTTTCGGGAAGAATATTCTCGGACAGAGCCTGTAAGCGGTTCAGAAGAACTCTGGCAAAGGCCTTTCCAGGGGCTGTCAGAAGGGAAATACCGCGGTAAGAGTTGCAGTCAGAACGGTCACCTTTGTTCTTGTAGAGGGCTCTAATGCGCGACACTTGCAAGTCACTTGGGACGCGCTCTTCGTCCCACATGCGAACCAACAGCTCCCAGACCAACGTGTGCAACTCGTCCCCGCCGTATTTAAGCAGCTCTCCCGGTATAAGGTCAATGCCAACCGCCCGATTGTTTTGCTACTGTCTGATGGCAGTGACAACCTCGTCACGTGAAGGGGGCTCATCAAGTTCGGTGGTAATAGGGAGTTGAGGCATTAAGTTGATATTCTGCAGATCAGCTTAACGATCCACATTGAGCAGGGTATTGAAATGTTCAGCCCAGCGTTTCAGAACATCCTCCTTGCTTGTTAAGAGTTGCATACCGTCTTAAGACCTCAAAGGCACCTTAGCCGGATAGCATGTTCCAACCAACTTACGTACCTGACTGTAAAATTCCCCAACTGGTTATTCAACTGGAACTTCATCATTTTTATCGAACCAATCTTCATTACGCCGGTAATTTTTTTAGGGTTCCGTAGCCAAATGGCAAAAAACGGAACCCTTATAGATTCGCCATGTCTGTCTGTCTGTCTGTCTGTCCGTCCGTATGTCACAGCCACTTTTTTCCGAAACTTTAAGAACTATAATGGTAAAACTTGGTTGGTAGATGTATTTTGTGAACCGCATTAAGATTTTCACACAAAAATAGAAAAAAAAACAATAAATTTTGGGGTTCCCCATACATAGAACTAAAACTCAAAAAAAAAATTTCATCGAACCCTTACATGTGTGGTATCTATGATACATATATAGATCTTCAGAAATGATGATGAGGTTTCTAATGTCATTTTTTTCTAAACTGAATAGTTTGCGCGAGAGACACTTCCAAAGTGGTAAAATGTGTGTCCCGCCCCTGTATCTTCTAAAATAAGAGAATGATAAAACTAAAAAAAATATATGATGTACATAACCATGCAAACTTCCACCGAAAATTAATTTGAACAAGATCAAGTAAGTAGTTTTAATACGTCATAAACCGTAAACCGCAATTTACCTTTCATTCAATCAACTATTATTAACATCGATCAGAGTTACAACGAACTACAAGAACGTTTATACTATGTTACTTGTTGTATTCTTGATATCAAAAATAGGTAGGCACTTGCAACTAGTAGGTACGGCACCCTTCGTGCGAGAGTCCGACTCGCACTTGGCCGGTTTTTTCCTAAAGTAACAGAAGCGGTATCCATGATATGAGAAGATAAAGTCCCCCAGGCAGCTTCAACATCACCTGTCTCGCTGCTTGGCAACAGCTTCTCAGACAAGGCTTCAGCATATTTCTCCCTGACCTCGGGATCTATAAGATTCTTAACGTTCAGAGACGCAAGCTTTCTAACAGCGGATCTGCGAGGGTGACGAAGGCGAAGTCGCAGTTTGGTGACAATAGCCGGTGATCCGTCCAACAGTGCGCGCCACGTATAACACGGGTGACTTGCACTTAACGGATATCTTTTTTGCCTCACAATAGCATAATCAATTAGATGCCAGTGTTTGGATCTAGGGTGCATCCATGTTGTCTTGTACTTGGTGGCAAGTTTGAACATAGTATTCGATATTGCCAAACCGTATTGAGCACAGAGACTGGGTAGCAACTGACCATTGCTGTTCATGTTGCCGACTCCATGTCTACCCAGAACTCCAGGCCAGGCCTTATAGTCCCGTCCAACTCTGGCATTGAAATCGCCCAGCAATAGAACCTGCTCTTTGGCGTTTATGCTGTCGAGGCAACGAGTCAATTCCTCGTAAAACTTGTCTTTGATGTCATCAGATTTGTCTAGCGTTGGAGCATAGACACTGATGACATTAAGGTAGTTGTCTTTGTCCAGGTGAAGGCGCAATGTGGTCACGCGGTCCGAGGTGTGTACAGGGTACTCCTCCAGTCGCTTTACTAAGTGATTATTGATGGCAAATCCTACACCTGAACGCCGAGGTTCGGAGGCAGCGGTACCTTTCCAGAAGAAAGTGTAGCCGCCACCATTTTCCACCAGCTCTCCTTCATCGGCAAGATGTGTTTCGCTGAGAGCAGCCACATCCACGTCATAGCGATGAAGTTCTCGAGCTACTATGGCGGTCTTGCGTTCAGGACAGGCATTACCATCTCGATCAATAAGCGTTTTCACGTTCCACGCGCCGAAAGTCATGATAGGTGTTTTCATGTTTAATTTTCTTTTGTATTTTCGACCACGTTATAAAGTGATGCGGTGGCAGCAGCGGTTACTACCGACCATGTAGGGACGAGCAATTTTTAGGGCACCTTTTCTAGCCCTCTCCTCGGCTGAGCGAGGAAAGCAGTGCCTCTCTAAATAGAGCTGCTTTGTCATCCCGGGTGCTGCCTCAACCGCACTGTCGCCCCAAAGTTGCAGTGCGAAAGCGACCATGGCGTGTACTCACACCCCCAGGACCGCCTATGTGCAGGATTCAGACAAAGCCTAGTTTGCATCAGACCAGACCTCTCTACTTGATCCCATCGCCACAGGACTTAAGGAAAGTCGGAGTCCATTCTACGGAAGCGATCAAATGCGCAGGATATTTTAAGGTGCGCAAACGTCCGCGCAAACGTAAGCGCACGCACTCGTCTTTCCTCTCTCTGGTTCAATGGAACGGGAAACCGCTACGACTGAAGGAGAGGTCAGATGTTGTGTCTGGCCGCCAGTAACTGTACGCCCTCTACCGACGCCCTAGGCCATCCACCTTGCCTTGCTGAAACGCCGAGTCCACCAAATCACTTTGCATATCTGCGTTGTGTTGCCTTCCTCACCGAGTACGACTTTATGTGCTGTGCGGGAGGGATCCGCAGGTTTAGCCCGTGAGCCGACACAGTTACCGGGGTGTGGCCGCTGCGCGCAACACAGCTACTGGGAGCCACTGGAGAGAGTTTAAGAGCTAACAACGAATTTAAAAACTATATCTGCCACTTACAAAGAAGTCGACTGGCAGATATAGACGCAGCTAACCCAATACACCCCCAGATTAAGATACAGCACGTACGACGAATGATTCTAACGTATAATGGCAAAGTCAAAGTCAAAGTAAACATTTCTTTATTCATATAGACACAATTCAAAAAATTTAATCATGTTCTTATGATGCGTCCATTTCTTTTCCTACCTCCAGTTCAAGACGTCGCAACTCTGAGAAGAACTGGCAAGAAACTCAGAAGAATCCTTTAAAAAAAAAAACAATTTATCGTTACTTTTACAATATTGTTTTGCAGCAGTGTCATTCCAGACCAAGTTACTCATAGTCTGATATTTTATAATATGCCTTTTAACATAATTTAGCTTTAACAATGGCTTTAAATTTATTAACAGGTAGTTTTCTAATATTATTTGGGAGTTTGTTATAAAAACGAATACATTGCCCCATAAAAGAGTTGCTTATTCTATGGAGACGAGTTGCAAGTACAACTAAGTCATGCTTATGTCTAGTATTCATATTATGTATATCACTTTTTTTCTGAAACTTATTTATGTTCTTATGTACGTATAACAAATTTTCATAAACATATTGCGAAGCTACAGTAAGAATTTTAATTTCTTTGAACTTCTCCCGTAGGGAAACCCGCGGTCCAAGCTTTTATATGGCTCTAACAGCGCGTTTCTGCAGCACAAATATGGTATCAATGTCCGCACAGTTTCCCCATAGATGAATTCCATATGACATAATACTATGAAAATAACTAAAATACACTAGTCTGGCCGTATCTACATCAGTGAGCCGTCTTATTGTCTTAACTGCGTATGCCGCAGAACTAAGTTTTCCGGAAAGTATTTTTATATGTGGTCCACATTGTAATTTGGAGTCGACAGTTATACAAAGAAAAACTGTTGACTCCACTGGCTCCAATCTCGTTCCGTTAATTAATAAATTGGTTGCGACCTGTCTGACATTTGGGGTTGAAAATTTTATAAGTTTGGTTTTTTTCTCATTTAGAACGAGATTGTTTACATTGCACGACTTTCGAGAGAGCGTTGTTTACGTCGTCATAGTTGAGTAATTTTCTACTAATTTTAACAAAGAAGTATCATCGGCAAACAATTCAATCTCATGGTCAGTGCCTATGTGGTAAGGCAAGTCATTTATATATACAAGAAAAAGGAATGATCCCAGGATAGAACCTGTGGGACGCCTATATTAACAACGGACCCTGGAGATATTTTACCGTTTATATCGACCCTCTGAGTTCTATTGCCCAAATATGAAGTCAGAAGATCGATAGCCGTGTCCCTAATACCGTAGTAATGTCATTTCCTGACTAAGGTATCATGGTGTACACAATCAAATGCCTTAGATAAATCACAGAATATACCCAAAGCATCCTGTGATTCCTCCCAGGCCGCGAATATGTTTTTTAATAATTCAATTCCAGCGTCTACGGTTGAGCAACCCCTCGTAAATCCGAACTGTTTGGTGTGTTGTAAATTAAATATTGTAAAATGCCTAAGCAGTTGACTGAGAGTAATTTTTTCAAAGATTTTACTCAGTGTGGGCAATACAGAGACAGGTCGGAAATTCGAGGGATCAGAAGTAGCACCTGACTTGAACAATGGAATAACTTTATTATGCTTCATTAAGTCAGGAAACACACCACAACTAACACAACTATTAAATATATTTGCTAGAGTGGGTGCAATTATCACTACAATATTATCTATGAATTTAACTGAATGGTATTTAACTGGCACATCCAATCTTATACTTCTGAGCTCTAGAAATGTGAAAAGAAAATACTACTTATTTTTCGGGACCGAATTAAGTGACAACGTCATAAGTTACAGCAGGTGAATTACTTCCGTCTCAAGTTTCCTAACTGTAACACAAAGTAGAAACAATTTTGGCGAAACGCTACTAAGCCTTCCCGATTTCCCAAGTTGTTAGAAGGCATTTAGCTTCCACCGAAGTACAGTAACTTTATGTTTATTATGTGCCTAATATACCTACGGACTAGAGGAAACCACTGGATTAAGTTTTCGAATGTTTTACTTTAATGAAGAACATTTAGTTTAGTTCTATTGTAGTGAGAACGTACTTAACAGTCCAATTTGTTTTCATTATATTTAATGGAATTAAGCGTTACGTTGCGGAAATCCATACAAGTGTGTGTAAAAAACGAAATATCTAGTGTAAATTCCGCAAAAAAAGGTGTCGAAATGCTGGGATGTCTTTCCCAGCATTTTGACACATGGTTTTGGTTTTTAATTTAGATTCTTTTTATTCTGTTCGGATGAACATATGTAGTACCTAAGTCACGAGCGTTTTGCCCAGCTCACCTATATGCCCGCTGCAGTAACCGGGCTTACCAATCTTACCGAATGATTTAAATAGTAGATTGTTTATCAAGGGAGCAAGCAACTATTTTTAAGGCGAGAGTGTTTTTTTAATCCAGAGCGGAGCGAAGGATTCTAGAGTAGAATCCCGAGCGGAGAAAGGGATTCTTAAGTAGAATCCTAAGCGCAGCGAGGGATTAAAAGTATGTCACTCGAGCTTAAAATAGTGTTGCTCACGAGGTGGACACTCTACTTTTTATCACCCTATATGAGAAAATAAGTAAGTTCAACTTATGAACAAGAATTTATTTACGTACAATGAAGAACCATAAGACATAATAATACTTTCACTTGAGGAAGACGCACTCATTTTTTATAATTCTAAAATCTGAATATGAATCAACTACGAACGAAAGCAGAATGCATTTAATTTCGCGCATTGTTTATTTTTCGTCAACTTTTTTTAAATTTGGCGCGCTCGCAGTTTTTCAGCCAGTCACATATTCAATACATTGTTCCCGCATGGTTTGTGATTCACCTCTTTGATTGTGATTCAAAATTCAAATCAAATTTGTTCCCTAGGGATTAATGAGCTATTTTGGTCTATGTTTACGAGGAATAAACTAGCTCTTTTTGAATAGATGTGATAAAAAACTAATTATGTAATCTCTGCAGCTTAGTGGCTCACTTTAAATCTCGAAGGTCGTGGGTTCGATCCCCACGCCGGACAGGAAATCTTTGTGTAAATTCTAACATTTCTTTCCGGGTCTGGATGAAGGACAACCCTCCGTGCCTCGGAAAGCACGTTAAGCCGTTGGACCCGATTGTTATAACATCCTCTATAATAATCATATATCAAGGAACGGGTTTCCTTGTGTGGTACAACATAATACTGCGGTCACCAACCCGCCTGCCAAGCGTGGTGACTATGGCAAATACCCTCCCTCGGTAGGAGGCCCATGTTCAGCAGTGGACGTTATACAGGCTGATGATGGTGAACTTTCGCAAAAAGGCGTCCCTTGTGGTTCTTGGACCTCGGCTCAAGGCGGTCGCTGGTGACTAATATAACTATCAGTTTTCAAGAGAGTTTCGCGACATTTGGGCAATATATGTTTCTAGATACCCGTGCGCGGTTTCACTCGCGGAGCTCAAGTTCCTGTAAGAACTTAATCATTCAATATAGCCTATGTTACCCAGGGATAATGTAGCATTCTAATAGTGAAAGAATTATTGAAATCCGTCCAGTAGTTTTTGAGTTTATTAAGACAAACATACAAAAATCCAGAAATACAAACTTTTCCTCTTTATAATATTAGTATAGATAAAGATTCCGGGATAAAATAGCTTTCTAATTTCACTCTTTATGTATGACTTGACTTTTTATGTACTTTTTTCTTTTTACTTTTTTTCATATTTGTGGTTTTAAATGCATGACGTCCGCGTGTATCCTTATTAGGTATATTATTGTTATTATTTAATTCATCCTTTTATATCCTTCTTTTGTTTTAATATTTTATGTTTATTATAACTGTTGTGTGTTCAATATATGATTTTTCTTTCTTTCTTTCTAATAGTGCAATTATTTATGAAATGGGTTCAGTAGTTTCGGAACCTTTTCAAAGCAAATAAACCAAATCGCTGCTTCAATGTAATAGTGACACAAAACCAAATGTATAACTAAACGATAATGCATTTTAGTCGTATGATATTACGGATCAATTTGTGTTGAATCATAACCTTATTTTGTGTCACTATTACATTAAAGCTGCGAAATATCAATAATTACTTCTTTATAATAAATATCTGTAGGTATGTTTATAAAATTAGTAAAGATTAAATTATTTTACGTTTAATATAAGTGATTTTGTACAAACTACAAGCTTATATTTTATAATTAAATGAAAGTGAAGTTTTTTGGGTAACTGGTCATATATTTTTTATCTGATTGATTTTGAAGATATTCAAACTTTTGCTACGCAAATGCGCCCTTGGGTGGCTTTTATTACAGTTCACTTCATTAATATACATATTAATGTATATTAATGAAGTGAACACAGTGAATACAGTTCACATAATATATATATATATATATATATATATATATATATATATATATATATATATTATTGCAGTTAACATAACAATAAGTTGAAAACAGGTTGTTACGCACACATATATTTTATTTTAATAATAAAAGGCGCTGGTCTTGGTAACGTTTTCTTATAATTTGACAAGAAAAATCAGACAAAAAAGAGGGAAAAAATATGACAAGTACACTAAATTTAAAATAGACAATATGTTCCAAATTAAATTTTGTAACATGCCTAAGCAGTTGACTGAGAGCTTCCATTCGTTACACTGGTTTATTATAAATGGTTTGAGTGAAAAAATATCGGTGGTACTTAATGTTATCTGCGGCTCGTATGTGGCTCACACAGACTTTTGTACCTCGGAGATTACATATCAATTTTCGAAGATTGGCTTTCGACAGACCCTTTCGAGTCGTGTTGTTCGCCGTCCTTTCGAATTAGGAGAATGACCAACTAGGCACGCCTTCATTCATGCCCCAGGGAGATTGCTAATTTACATTCAAAGTATCCTATTGTCATAGACAAAACAGCCGGAAGCAAACATTTGTAAACATTGAAGTATATTACCAAAATGTACAGGGTGTAATCGTTAAGTGTGCATAGGAGATTATTCTGTAACTAGCTTCCACTCAGGGTATCACCCGCATAGCTGCCGTTCATCAATAAATATAAAACTATGTTATGAACAAATCATTCATTTTTACGGTTCCGTAGTCCACAAGGAACCCTTATACTTTCGTCATGTTCGTCCGTTACTGCACCGATTGTCACGAAAATTGGTGGAGAGCTGCATATTAAAGATCCAAAACTTGGTTTTTAAAATTATGGAAAATATTCTTTTTTCAGCACCATTAGAACGAAAAATTAATTAATTTTATTTAATTCGTCTTACCCCATTGTGTAGATTATCATTGGAAGGGTCTCTTGCAGATCGAAACACCCAGTCTCAATATAATCTTATACAAAGTTAAAATAAGAGCGTCTCCTCCCCTTAAATTTTGAAATATTACTTAAAAAATTCCGAAAAAAAGGTGATATACCTCTAAGTAACACACAACAACCTACAACTTAGGTCACATTAATATTTTTTATTTAACATTGCTATCTTAAACGAACAGGCGTGAATAAATAAAATGCTTATAATTTAAAGATGGTGGCATCTACAAGCAAATTTTAAATGTCATTTTTTATAATACACAAGGTATTAAATGTTGTTACATTAAAGTCTTTGTTAAGCCTTGTGGTATTTCGTAAATCGGCAGTGGCTCCGCGGTCCTGACGTCATTATGGCGGACCATTTAAAAATAAGATAAAGTAGAACTATACAAAGGTACTAATATTTTAAATAAAGGTACTAAAAGGTACTGGCATAGTATTAAACATGTACACTATCCAACATGCAAAATTTTGACATGGCTCCGCGGTTCTTACACTCACGAAAAATGGCTTCAGTGCACTGAATAAAAATAACGTTGAACTTTGATTTTGACACCATTTCATGACACAATTAGGATTTTTAGTTAACAAATATGAAGTTTGTTATGATATATCAAGCACGTAACGCTACGACAGAATGACATATTGACTGACAAGGTAAGGCATAGTTTTTTTACGCGTTTTCGTAAGCTGTGCATATATGTACACGCCAAGGCCGAGCTTTTACCGGCTTCAGTGTGTTACTCGCAGCGCTCTGTCTTTACTGAGTAACTGACTAAAGATTCGTTAACCCTAGAAGCCTAATCTATTTCGGAAGTACACAAAGCCTTAACATACGTCTCAGAGACGTACACATATAAATTACTACCTGTACGCAGAAATAGACCTATTTTAGAAATATTATTTAGCAGGAATTTCAATTTAAAGTATCAACTAAAAATAAAACAAAACTGTTATGAATTTTTACTATAATCACAGTTATTTATTACAACGATAAAATAATATGCATAGATTGGAACCAAAAAAATATAACTTCTACAAAATCAACGGACACATTTTTTTTTAGAAAATTTAATTGTTTTTTGACGATAATTAGTTATTTTTGAATCAATTATTAAAACTAATAGGATTTTGAAAAACGAGTTCAACTTAAAGAGCATTCTACACACATAACTATATGATCGCCACACACATATTTTTTAAGTTTATCTCACACAAATTTTAACCTTCTTCCATTTTATAAAATCAAAAGGCACAGTATTTACGTATTTTTGGCTCGTAATCTTCTCAATTTTTATTCTTTTAAAGTAAGTTATAAAATACGATATGTACAATTTTATCGGTTATGAAATAATTGCAAAATTTGTGCAGCGTCAGAAACATTTTTGCACATGCGAACTAGACCTTTAGAGGTGCGGACTATGTTAAGCTGGCGTTCTGTGAGATGTTTGTCCTGTAATAGTTGACCAAATAACCAATTTCTTAATTGAAAGAGTTAATACTCTTTCATTACAAAATCACAAATATGATACATTTGCCGCAAGTTGGCAGGTGAAACACGGTCAGCGTCACGGTAAATACGAGCTGGGTCACTTTCTTCAAAAGGACCAGATTCTTGTAAAGATTAAACGTTTTCAGTCACTTAAAAAAGAATCGTTTATATTTTCAGTCATCTTCGCTTTGAACGTCGTCGATAATTGGTCATCCTTAACTTCGGAATCTCAATCTTCCAAAGAAGGATTATTTTCCTCCTTCATCTCCCTGTCATTATCTAAATGTAATCCCAATGTTTAAATGCCTAAATTATTCTCTTCGTGTAATCGTTTAGAGTTTACCTGAAACAACGCCGAAAAAAGACATCAAATATAAGAAAAGCAAACAAAAGTAAGCTCACACAAACTTAGTTAAAAGTTACATAAAGCCTAAACATACGTCTCGCAGTGGTGCTATTCTTCGATAAATCAAAAATGGCGGGACTTACTTAAATGATATAGGCACCATCCGCTAGCTCCTGCCGGCCACTGACTTGGCGAAAGAGTACGACACGTTAGCTTCAACCGTTAGAAATATAGAAACAAAATTCGATTTCGTGTACTCCTCGCAGGCGTAGATTAGGCTTAGGTTAGGTTAAGAATGTTGTGTAGGAATTTTTTTTCGGGCGGACTTATATTTTCTAATCGTAGGATTAGCACAAGCGATCGGAAAGAGGAGAACAAGGGAATGTGATAAATGATATAAATATAGTTTACGAAATAATGCGGAACCCAGTGACGCGTAAAAGAGTAGGGTACCGATTGTTTCCACTTCGTTAGAAACACTCGTATAAAGAAAGTCATCAGGTTCACTAATGGGTTTAATATCCTTTTTGGGGTTCTGTACCTGAAGGGTAAAAACGGGACCACGGGATTTTTTTCCGCTTTCTGCCCGATATTAAAAACGGCACCAGGTAGACGCTAGTAATATTTAGTTTTATTCAAAAAATAAATATTTTACAGAATGTTGACTTATATTTAGGTATACTCACTTCAGAAATAAATACGTAGCGTAATGTTGGTTATCTAGTACGGAATCCTTCGTGCGTGAGTCCGACTTGCACTCGAAGAGTTCCATTGGCCGGTTTTTTTATACAGGGTGTTACTGTAAACACCGTTATCCTTGAAACCAGTGGTTAGGTTTGACTTATAAAACGCAAATTTAATGAAAAACTTTTTTTTTAATGTATAATCTCTATTTTGCCTCAAAATTATTTCACTCTATACGCAAGGGCAAAGAGAACGGAGCGCGGGAACACAGCGCTTGATCAAACAGGCCGCAAGTCGCGCGCGCGTCTCGGGCATAGTATCCATGAATACAAGTACTATGTATTCATACTATTCGTTCGTACTATAACGAACGAATAGTATGAATACATAGTACTTTTAAAGTACATTTATTTATTTTTAAATTCAGATAAATGTTTTTATAATTTAGTTAACTACCTATGGTTTTAGTGACAACGGTGTTTACCCTTACAGTCTGTATATTACCAGATTGTTATTAAATAATATGTATTAAATTTATGGACCGACATACATTGTGGTAATATCTAGGAATCTCTAGACTGAAACGGATCTAATTACTTAAACACGTGTACTCTAGGGGAGAAGTTATACATCCGTATTAAACATTTGCATGAACAATTATCACAGACACGTTATCTTGCTTTATATATCAAAGCCTTGGCGCGTTTCTCAATTAAGGTGTAACGTTCGAACATTAGGTACCTATTTAACAGACAATTTGTCCGAAAATGGCATTAATTATTTGATGACCTCTCAACTCTCAGGGATTTGGGCCCGTTTGCGCGTTTCGGTGGTATTTACTGATACTCGTAAGTGCGGGTAAGTGTGTATGTTTAATCCACTTAATACTTATTATATCAGCATGTAGGCAAAGGAAAAGGCATTTGTAACTAAGTATTGGTTAGTTCAATTGACATTATTTAGTCTACCTCAACAATAACATTTTAGAAATAAATGAATATAATCACATTTATGCTGCTTATGTTTCTATGAAATAGCTTAAGTATGAGCGTTTCCCCTTAAGGTATAACCTATTAAAATATTAAGCTAAGTTAAGTAGTAGTTTAAACCAATCAATAAGTAACGTAACGAAGATAATTAAAGTTTGCCAATTTATACAAATTATCCTAAATATGTATACAAGTTCAACGAGACTATCAGGCGGCCAGTCGGAAAGGTGTTCATTAATAGGCTATCAGGAAGGAAAAGAACCTATTTTTTTAAACAAAAACAACCGCTGCTATTTCCCAGGCATCCGATCGTCATAGACAGCCGTCTATGACGATCGGGTTCCTGGGAATACTTAGTTACGATTGCTTAAAGTTGCCACTTAAAGCAATCGTAACTAAGTATGGGCTTAAAGTGATTTTTAAAACATAGTTCCTTAATCTACTAGGCGTAGGAAAGAAATATTTGATTTTTCTGTTTGGGCTAAAACCATAAATTCGTTTGTAACCTACCTACTTGTTTTTTCCATATATTTTATGTACCCACGATAAAAAAAAACTTACTTTAATGTATAATTATTTTAATAATAATCCGTCAGTATTAATACTTTAAATAACAATAATAATTCCTTAATAAACTATTTTACAACCAACCTTGTTACAAGTATAGGTAAGATTTGATTTGACCCACTATGGGCTAAATACCTTATATAAAACACAGTATTATCTAAAACATACAATATGACATAATCGAATACATTCAATGAAAATCGGTATTCTCCCATTTTCCGATCACTCGATCGCTTGTTCATATTTAATGAATTATTGATAACGTTAGCGGTAGATAACGGGCGAAATTCCAAATAATGTTTGCTCTTCTTGTAATTATGATACGAGACCTCATTAATGTCCAAATATTATGATTTTTAATCAAGTTGAGTTTACAAATAAACACCTTGATTTTTTGAAACAACTTTTACTATGGGACCAACCTTGAAATCGGGAAAAAAAATCAGCGGTTCCATACATTTGTGTTCACTTACCTCGACAAAATATATGGAATATGTGATTTTTTTTTCGTGATTTCATGGTTGGTCCCATAGTAAAAGTTGTTTATAATCATCAGTACTTTCACACCCTGAAAGGTTGTTGGTCTTTTAAAAATAACCCTGTAGGTATATTAATATTATAAATGCGAAAGAAACTTTGTCTATTTATTTCAAATTAACTTCAACATTTTTTTAATCTTAAATTAAACTAAAAATAAAAACTAATAACTAAGAAAATAAAATAAAAACTATGGGATAAAAAAATTAAAATAAGCTATACCTACAAAAGCGACAACTACTACTCTACCTAAGGGCTTAGGCGTCGAAGAATTCCTCCACATCCGAGTCCGCTGCGGGGAACGTCCCCGAAGACTGGCAGCATTGCCACGCTGGATGGCAATGCTGATGCGTTGTCCTAAATAAAGGCCAGACTTCTGGTCACGGGAAGCATCTACTAGCCGCTTCGCAATATCTTTGTAGAGTGACCGCGCTCCCGGACCCCACGGCCTAAGCGTCTCAACCCCAAACGGCTCAAATATATAATTACCTGCAAGGTTTGTATACTTGCGCCGCTTGGTGGCTTCCGCTGTTGCGGCAGCAGCGCCCGCAAGCCGCTCTGTATTAGGAAGATGGGAAGGCGCAAGGGTGTCCACGCAAGTCGCGTCCCACACCAAAGACCTTCCCATCTTCCAAGGCAGCAACGACATCCCATCGGGTCTCCTGCCATCGTCACGCGCCAAGCCATTAGGTTCTAACATGGCCGGGACGCCGGCGGTGGCAAGAGCACGACGGATGATGTCATTTAGGCTGCCGTGGCGAGGTATTCTACCGGCGCTCCTACCGCAGGACAGGCCGTGATGTCCGAGGCGGCCGACACCTTCCCCGCAGCGACAGCGATGCGGAGAAACGCAGGTGACGCCCAAGCGAAGGCAGGTAGCCAAGCGGAAAGTGCCGTCATCCAGCATTGTACCAATATTGGGTGACGGCAATGCCTGCAACCAAAGGCACGACTCCCATTCTCCCACGGCCAAAAGCCGAGCGCGCTCCGTAGCGTTGCCCGCCGTATTTAGGAGGTTTTCACGGACAATGCCACAGATCGGCCGGTCCCATTGTCCCTGGGAGAACAGCGTAGCGGGCAGCTCTACGTTTGGACAGATCATTTTCCAAGCGTCTATAGCCTCAGCCAAACACCGTACTTCCAAATTAACTTGTGTGCAAGAGAGAATTTTCCAAGTTAATTCTTCTGTACTGTGGGCCGAAGATATAAAAGCTTGTAAACTGACACTAGAAATTTTGCGGACGCCGAGACCGCCCAGACGTACTGGAAGACTAGCCTGTAGCCATGCTCGGTCGTCCAGATCCACGTTCAGAACTGTAGAGAGGGTATTCCGGATAATTTGCTGGATATTTTCCAAAAGGGCCACCTGCTTCCACAGGGGGCAGGAACGAAGAACGTACGTAAATTTTGGGACAAAACAACAATAGCAGATAATTGTGTAGGCCGAGTGCATATTAATTTTGGTAAAACTGTCCAAAACGTTATTAAAATTTTCAGTTTTTTCCTCTACGAATGGTTTGAGACCTTCGTCTAAAATAGGAGACCCAAGGAGGCGTAGGGGTTCTTTTTCCAAAATTTTTATATTGGGCGCTATAACTTGAAATTTTTGAATTGTCGTCTGTCTGTCTGGTAGGTCAGTGATGTATATTTCACATTTAGAGATATTCAATTCTAAGCCAATCGATTTGAATTCATTTTTGAGTGAGATTAGGTCGTTTAGCACGGTATCTACCTTGCCTCCGAGGGTCCCGTCGTCCAGGTACCATACATTGAATTTAGAATTTAAAAGCCTAATGATAGGTTGTATCGCGAGGCTGAAAATAACCGGTCCAAGGGGGTCGCCCTGCTGGCATCCTGCAGCTGATTTCAGAAGTTGGTCCTTGTAGATTAATTTTGTTGGTACTCTATAACACTGCCAAAGATATGCATAAATTTCCGGCGTTTCCTTTTGAATCTGTGTCAGCAGGGCGTCCCTATTTACAGAGTTGAATGCATTTTTTAAGTCAACCTTCAAAATTACCTCAGCTGCCCCACTCGCTAAATATGTTGACAGTGCGTGGACAGCAGCTTCGCAGCCCCCCTTTGAACCGAAACCCAATTGGTGGGGCTGGAATAAAACCGAAAGTTTACTGTTGTAATAATTGCAGCAGGTTTTGGCTGCCGTACGCCTGTAGATGGAACCTACGGCAATGGGGCGGATACCGCCATCCCTCTTGTATAGGGCGCATAGATTGGCCCCATACAAGACGTCAATGACGGCTCCGTTCACACCACCGCGAAGCATAAGGTTAACTAGGGCGGTCAGCTCTTCCAGCAATGTAATACCAGCCTCTCCTGCGCTTGGACTGGTAAGGTCTTTTAGGTGTTGGGGGGTTAAGCCATCAAGACCCCCGGCCGAACCAGTGCGAAAGGAGCTCACCGCCGCAGCCACAACCTGCACTGAAACAGTCAGGGCCTGTGAGTTATCGGGGGGAGTGGGGAAGCTTAGGTCAGTAGGAGGAGATGGATGTTTATTTTTCAAAGCCATGATTGTGTCTGAAGAGTATGGCGCTACCACGTCGCTACTAAAAAGCAGATGGGCTGCCCCTCCGATATCTCCGTCAGCTAACTTGGATTCCACATGTTGAAATTTATTTTTACTAGAGTGATAATTGTGCAACGGGATCGCTGTGAGGTCGAGACTGGTACTGGTACAATTTGTTTTAATTTGTGTGGTGAGAGATATTGTTTTATTTTTACATGATGTATCTACGTGTAAAACCCTGTAAGGAAAAGTTAGAAGTAGCTCCCAAGCCGTTTCTGTGTTCTCCCGGCATGCTTGGAGTATGAGTTGCGACAGATATAATTTAGCAACAAGAGGTCTCGCTCCCCGGGGAACACGCTTTAGTACTGGGGTCAAATGTTTTAGATATGCGAGCGTTTTCCACAAAGGATCTGTATGGCTTGTATCATTTTCTGGTGTACGGTCTAAAGGCAAGCTCCGGGTTTTATGGATTTTACCGATATGTACGTTTAAGCCCCGCTGACTGTTGAATAAACGCACCTGAGGACATTGGGGGCATCTCACCGGAGGATTTAAAGACGTTGAAGGTTGACTTTGTTCCGCTTGGCTATCGAAACCGCCTTGGCTCATCGATTTAGGCACTTAATAATAAATAATCTAAAAGTAAAATATTTACAACTTAAAAAGTAATTTCTTAAAAACGTTGTAGATTTATAAGACACATGTCAGCGCCGCAAATTTTATTGATGGGTTGATTCGCTCGGCCCTGCTTTGAAAGTTCTTCGTATCAACATCCACTATGGGCAGATATGAGATATGGAGCCGTGAGATTCGCCGAGGACAACACAATCACATATAAGGGTCGAAATGAGAAACCACTAAACTGAATTGCAGTTGGATCCTTGTAACTGGTTGACAGTAACTGAAATCCTTGTAGACATGGATATTACATGCTGTATGGAGATACAAAAGCTATTATTAGCTTTTTGTTGATAAAGTAGAGCGTTCCTTTACTCCAAATGTATCAAATTCCTCGCCAGAATAATTATTTTTCAATTTTTATTGTACATTTTTCCAATTAGACTTTGACATCTTGACGGCTTGATGACATTTTTTAAGTGAGTGTAAGAACCGCGGAGCCATGTCAAAATTTTGCATGTTGGATAGTGTACATGTTTAATACTATGCCAGTACCTTTTTGGTACCTTTATTCAAAATATTAGTACCTTTTTTATAGTTCTACTTTATCTTATTTTTAAATGGTCCGCCATAATGACGTCAGGACCGCGGAGCCACTGCCGATTTACGAAATACCACAAGGCTTAACAAAGACTTTAATGTAACAACCTTTAATACCTTGTGTATTATAAAAAATGGCATTTAAAATTTGCTTGTAGATGCCACCATCTTTAAATTATAAGCATTTTATTTATTCACGCCTGTTCGTTTATGATAGCAATGTGAAATAAAAAATATTAATGTGACCTAAGTTGTAGGCGTCTTATGAGGTTTTATGCTTAATAATGCTTATAATTTAAAGATGGTGGCATCTACAAGCAAATTTTAAATGCCATTTTTTATAATACACAAGGTATTAAAGGTTGTTACATTAAAGTCTTTGTTAAGCCTTGGGGTATTTCGTAAATCGGCAGTGGCTCCGCGGTCCTGACGTCATTATGGCGGACCATTTAAAAATAAGATAAAGTAGAACTATACAAAGGTACTAATATTTTAAATAAAGGTACTAAAAGGTACTGGCATAGTATTAAACATGTACACTATCCAACATGCAAAATTTTGACATGGCTTCGCGGTTCTTACACTCACTTTTTTAAATATATACACTTTGTCTGTGTAACGAATCGAACCTATTTGGAACATACTGTTTATTCTAAATTTTAGTGTACTTGTCATATTTTATACCTTTTTTTGGTTGATTTTTCTTGTCAAATTATAGGAAAACATTACCAAGACCAGCGCGTTTTATTTCATATTATATTAAAATAAAATATATTAGTGCGTAACTGTCTGTCTGTCGGCCCTTCACGCCAAAGGTACTGTAACGATTTAAATGAAATTTGGTACACAGATAGTGCAGAACCTGAGAAAGGACAAAGACTACTTTATAATACCTAGTGAAAAATGGGTCTAATTAAAATAATTAAAACTACTACTCAAAGTCACTATTCTACGCGGATGAAGTCGCGGGCACAGCTAGTTTATTATGAATCTTTTTACTTTAAATCTACATACTTAAACATCAAATAAGCAACCGATCGTCAAGTAACATAGAAAACTCAGTACAAAATATTTAATTAAAAATTTTAAAAGCCCCCATAGAAATGAACGAATGTTTTTCGAGTTTTTAGATTTTTTCTCGTTAGTTAATATAACTAAATCCCTTTCAGTATAGTGTACATTGTTCTAATATTCAAGACCTTTCATTTGATATGCACCGGTGGCTCAGTGGTTACGGAAGTTGCTTCTGAGACCTGGTGTTCTGGGTTCGATTCCTGCCCGGGACAATTATTTGTGTGAACCACAAATAGTTGTTCTGAGTCTGGGTGTCCTTTGTGTCCGTGAAATGAATGTTTGTAAAGTCCCCCGCGACACAGGGATGTATTTGTCTAGTGCGGGAGTTGTCTTTTTAAAAATAAAATAAATAAATAAATATCCATATTGAGGGAGTTGTTAAAAAATATATATTCCGCCATTTTGGGGCAGCGGCCTTCTTGGACCGATTTTCATCAAACATAGCTAAGAACACTCCCGACTAATTCAGCTTTCAAACAAAAAATACACAGACAGACACGTCAAACTTATAACACCCCGTCGTTTTGGCGTCGGGGGTTAAAAACAGAGATGACAAAATTAGGTGAAAATACATTATTCAACAAAACATGATAATTAAGAATACTAAAAGTAAAAATATACTTGCTAGGAAAATAAAAGTAAAGTAGATAGGTACCTATTTGTTTATGACCCGCTGACTTTGTGTAATGAGAATCTCGACAGTCTTTCATTTAATATTTTTTGTATTCACTTTTATTGAGATAAAAAACATACTCGTATTTGAATATTTTAATAAGCGAGCGATTTCTAGTGTTAGGAACAGCGCTACACCTTTTTTAACGGTTTTTTTCAGTTTTTCCTTACGTCACAGAATACAGAATGGTACAAGCTTACGTTAAAATATTGTCGATGCTAAAAAATAAATGAATATGCTAATATCAGGAACTACTGGTCCAATAAGAAAAAGTGTTAGATAGACTAATTTATCGAGGAGGGTATATATTACCACACTAAGACAAACTTTCCAATGCCAAGGTTAAAGCCAAAGTTTTAAAATCGGGATTAGATAGACGTTACTACTCCACGTGAGCACAGGCTAGTTACTTATGAAGTCATTAATATAATATACAACAAAATCTAATCTAGGCTTTTTAATCTGTAATTTTTATAAGTATAATATGTTATTGAATAAGTATAAACATAATATATTTTACTACCAAAAATAAATCTCAACACAACGACTAAAATTCACCTTCCATTCCTCATATCCCTACTGACATATCCCCACTGGTAGGGATACTAGGTTTTTTTTTCCAATTATTGCCACCGGTAGGGATATATGGAATATTTTGCTCCAGATATCTCCACACAATCATGTTTAACATTCATAAATTTGTTTTCATATATTTCTTAATCATATGTTATTTTTCCGCATCATTTAAAAAAAGTATGGGAAAACAATGAGATTATTATGAACACAAATCGGTGGTAAATCAAAAAATTTGAATAACTTTATGTGACCTAAGGGCCTATTCACATCACGTTTTTTAAACGCGCCGTTGAAGCGCGTTTGTGTCCTTACAGGCGCGATACGCACGCAAGTCAGTACTTCGTTTCTATAACGCGCGTCGACGGCGCGTTTAAAAAACGTGGTGTGCTTAGGCCCTAACAAACATTATACAAATACCGCGTTTAAATGCTTTAGGAGTTGAATTAAAAAAACTCTCTTAGTACAATCAGCGGCACGATTCTTGAGCGCTGACCTTGACCTGCGCAGAAGTGAGTTATTAGGTCCCTTTAGTGGTATGATGTGAGGCGTGGGGCGGGGTAAAGTGCAGTGATTGGCCCGTAGCGCACGCGTCATAGCCGTCACTCGAGATTGGTTCGTTACGCCTGTTGCACGTACCTCACGACTAGTACAATTCCGGCCAATTTAATTGACACCAATTTTTATAAAAAAAAAATCTTTTTTTGTCAAAATGTATTTCATTTCATTAATGAACAAATGAAATTCGAGGTCAAAAATGTTAACAAAAAAAGTACGTAGGTACGTAGTAGTTTCTTTTAGGATTTTTTGACAAACTACAAGAATTAAGTTATGGTTTTAAATTAGAAACACTTGTTAATTACTTCTTTGATCTCAATTTCCATTTCTCAATTTAACAAATCATTATTTAATCTTTCTTTCAACCAGTAAGAAATTACGTAGGTAACTTAGAAAAAAAAAAAAAATCAGGTGTGCGTTTTATTTTGTCATAAGTGTATGATGCGCAAAGCGATCCCCACTCTTTCGCCGAGCGCTCAAGAACCGTGCCTGTAGTTATACTCATATTGAGAACAAAAATTAAATGAAAGCCATCTAAATCTACTTGGAAAAAGTCGCGGACAATAGCTAACACAAAATATGAATGCACTTACCAAAGAAACAGCAACAAAACACGATCGTATACAATGTGATGAATATAGCTCTAACATCCGTTCTATCGAATATGTACTCATCATCCTGGAATGGGTACAAAGTTTGATTTACTCTTGACACGTTAACTCCGCTGCCTTCTACTTCCGTTGTCTTATTAGCAGGCTGCCACACATTGTTTTGTTTCACTTCGGAACCCACGAATAACTTTGAACCGTACATATTTTCAGGAGGTATTTCGATTCATGGTTCATTCTTTATTATGCCATCTTCCACACCCATTTTCTGGAACAAAAACAAAAAAATACATTAAGCCGTTTCTGACGGCAATAAAATAGGTATATAATTGTATTCAAAACATTTTTTGAACAGATGCTCCGCATTCTTGAAGCGGATACGCCGTATCTTCAATGTAATTGTAAACAAACCATCGTATATACCTACACAGTTGGTATATTTTTCAGGAAAAAGTAGAGTGAGTTATTTTCATTTTGCCCTTTATGGTGAAATACTTTTGCGCCGTTTTAGTAGTATAAAAACAAAATTTGTTTTAAATAGAAAGGTCATAACATATATAAGTATAAAGTTGCTCCGTCAAAGACTCGTTGAAGATCGCATTACTGGTTTGCACAGTATAGAGTCGTTCTTTATAGGTAATTTAATTTTCTAGGTACCCACATCCCGTTACGTTATGTCCATGCGTAGCTCCTGTTGCCAAGGAGGTTCCCAATCATAAAACAAATAATGTCTGTGTAACTCCAGGATTAAGTGTAATATTCTTTCCATATCATATTTAAGTATATACACTGAATTTTATAAGGATTAAATCAAATATTTAAATGCCTAAATGAAAAGCGAATCTTATAAAACTTACTGTGACAAATCTAAGCCTCTCACAAGTCAATATTTATGATTTTCAACGAATGGCTTTGAACGTAAGTATTTATAGTTATGGCGGAGTTAAACATCAGGGATCTATTAAAATTCAATAACAATAAAATTCCTCCTTAAACAGTCCCTGTGCCGCCTGTCGACTTTCCGTTTTCCTGTCTGTTCCTATGAATGCTTAGGTTGTTAAATTATGGAAAGGATTTTGATGCGGTTTTTATGAATAGAGTGATTTAAGAGGAAGGTCAAAGGTTGTATGTACATCAGCATTACCCCCGTACATAGCCGGGGCGGTCCTATTTACCTAATATAAACAGTAACTGATCTACTGATGAATCTAGTCCATGTTCAAAAGAGGACATACACAGGCTGATGAAGCTGAAAGTTGTTTTAGGTATTCTATGGTCTATTCGTAATCTTTAAATTTATGATAGTAATCATAATAGGCATGAAGACTAAGAAAATATAATTAGTCCGTCGGTTACATTACTAAAAATAAATATTGGACACGTATTACTCAAAATTTTATTTAAAACAGTTTTCTGTTTGTAATGATAAGAAGATCATAATGTCGAGTCGGTGACTGCATTAGCCGCAATATGATCATTCCTTATCTCGATGAAATCCTTCCAGTCATTTGTCATAATATCATAAACTACTCTATTTCCTCTGGCAACTTTTCTTCTGCGTGGAATGAAGCCCAAATAATTCCTCTACCCTTCTTCTTCTTTCTTCTGATAATACTGATAATACGGTGATAATACGGTTACTGCATTGGTGAAAATAACTGACGACATAATAAGGTCAGGCATGGATGTTGGAAAGCTCACGGTACTCTTTTAGATTTTAATAACGCTTTTAACACAGTGGATTTCGACATTCTGCTTGGGGTTCTTCGATCGCTTACATATATCCAACTGCGACTGATTGGTTTCGTAATTACCTGTTTGGCCGCCGTCAAAGAATTTACATTCAAGACGCAGTCTCGTCATGCTGCAATACAGAAGTGGATGTGCCGCAGAGTGGCGTGCTGTCTCCTTTACTCTTCGCGTTATTTATAAATTCTTTTTCTAATATACTGACTTCTTTCTACCACTTTTACGCAGATGATTTACACATTTATACCAGATCATATACCAGCAGCTATCAGTAACATCAGCAAGGATTTGATATAAATATTTAATTATCGCACTAAGCTCAAGTGGCTTCCTATTCGTCTTCGCCGGAATATTC
This sequence comes from Nycteola revayana, assembly GCA_947037095.2. NCBI lineage: Eukaryota > Metazoa > Arthropoda > Insecta > Lepidoptera > Nolidae > Nycteola > Nycteola revayana. Next base: position 13,033,533 of record OX344846.2, on the reverse strand, counting down.
ACATATATTACCCATACTACTCAGCTCTGATTACTCTTCATAAGTTCGTGCTGAGGTTGTCTGGAAGAAATCGCAACAGCAATAAGAACGCCATTTGTACTTCTTTATTATTATTTAGAATTTATCTTTTATTATTCTTGGTGTACAATAAAGAGTATTTTACTTTTACTTTCTTTACTTATTATATTTATTTATCAAATCAATAAAAAATAACAAAGATACAGAGCAACAACAAACTATAAAATTCAGGAGAGGGATGCTTGTGTCGTCACTACTAGGTAAAATTGTACCTAGCAGTGACGTCACACGAAATTTCAACGCGCTGTATTTTCATCAGTTTTTTGTTTGAGGAACAACAAAAAAATGTGTCCAATTATTTTTTGATAATCTAACTGACCGTCTAAATAGAATTTTTATTCTTCATGCCTATTGCAAATCTTACATAGAATACCTAAAACCACTTGATATTAAAAACTAAAATAATGGGTACTAACGGGATATATTTACAAAATGTTCTAAGATTGCAGACAATTTAAAAATACAGTATTATCAGAATATAGTGCTCCGCAGTGGAATGACAAATCTAGTGGAAGCTTAAGCTTACTGCGGAGACTACATACTTTTAGTCTGTCCAAAAACAAGGCTAGGATAAATGGTTATTTCGCTCGTGAGCAGCATAAATACCATGGTATAATAAGAGGCGTACCCATCAAGTTTTTAGTTTTATCACTGAAACATTTAAAGTAAGGATACAATATGTTTATTGTTTATATTTTGTGTTTTTTTTGCACAGGGCACGCTTGAATATGTTGAGTATGGAATTTAGAGTCAATAGATTAATTTTCCAAATTTTATGGTTATAAAAAAAAAGTTTAAGAATATAAAATTTAATGTGATGTGATGAAGCAATGACTTCATGATACAGTATCTAAGCTGGCCAATAACCAGGGCAGGATTAAGAAGTCTGGAGGCCCCGGGCAACAAACGAAAAGAGGCACCCTGGCCACAAATTAATTGTGTAGAAAAATCGAAGTATGTACCTACTTTTCAGGACGAATTGAATTCTGATATTTGACTTGTTGATTTGAAATGAACAAGTATAGATGAATAACCGAAGTGAATAACCTTTATTACAATATTTAAGACCTGTTACATTAATCCTGATTCTATTTACAAAGTACTGTACGAAAAATAAAATAAAAGAAAAGTTGTAGAGTTTATTCTTCAGAATTTGAAAGATTTTAAATCTCTATTGTTGGGGCCTGCCTGATAGAATAAACGGAATGAGTTCCATGGGATGGAAATGGTACATTGAAGGGGTCAAACCGGCGATGTTACCATTCAAGTCTGATTGTCTTTGTGTATTTGACATTAGTAAGACAATAGTAAGTTAGTACTTACTATTGTCTTACTAATGTAATGTAACTCTGACCTAGTGGTCAGAGTCAAGTATGAGGTACCTGCCCACGCCTGCCCGCTCGGCAGTAGACAAGCGATTCGATCGTTTGGATATCAGCTTCATAAACTTTAAACAGCTGTTCAAGTTTTTTTTAATCCATTAAGTATATGAAAAATACAATGAAAGTTACACAGACGAAAAACAATATTTAAAACAAGTTTACGATTTAAATAAATATAAGACTATTACGTCCGGATTTATAAGGAATCGGCAAATTAAACAAATGTGTTGCTCTGAAAAGACAGATTTTATTTTAAAATAATTTTACATTTAACGCTATATTATACAATCACTCTATAGTTTTTATACAATACCAGTAAAGACTAAAAAACGTCATTTAAAGAAATTTAATTAGTTTGTCGATTCCCTGCACACGATATTTTTTATTCACAGCTTTTCGTTTTCATTAATCACTCTCGTCATATTGACACAAAACTCTTGACATTGACTTTTGCAGTTCCGTAGACAATGATGGTATGTTTAGATTAATAAAGAAATGTAATCTCTTTACATAAATATAAATAGTGCCTGAGATTACCGCGGATTGCGTTCAAGCAAAGAAACGAACTAACTTTTCAGCTTTATATATTTGTAAAATATTTATTGATATTGGTTTAGTCTTTGAACTTTATGATAAAAAAAGTTTTAATGATGAAAATCTAAACGAACTGAATACTAGAAACATAGTAAAAGGAACTAAATCCATTTAAATTCTAAAACAAAATAAAGGCTTACCTAGAGATAATAACCGAATACCGTAAAGTTACTACATTTTTCACACTTTATAAATAAAATAAGTCATATACGCTTTTTGGCTTTGTTATTTCAGTCAGAAACAAAAAAATATTGTGAACATTTCATTTAGATTTTCATCGGTTCGATAAAATTCAATGAACAAGAGCAGAGGTTCAATTAAATAAACATATGCAAGTTTATATAGTCAGAGGCTTTTAAATCAATTTAATAGCTTTTTTATTAACATCTATACTTCTCTTTAATATTCACTCAATAAATAGGAACCTTCGTAGCGTTGCGGTATTTGGAGGTCTTTAAATCTTGGAGGTCGAAGGTTCGATCCCCACGCTGGACAACAAATCTTTGTGTACATTCTAAGATTACTTCCCGGGTCTGGTTGGCTGAGGGACTGCCTTTCTTGTCTCGAAAAGCACGTTAAGCCATTGGTCTCGATTGTTATAAAATCATCTATAACAATTGAATACCAGGGAACGGTCAGCAGCGTTTCCTTGTTTGTTACAACATAATACTGCGGTCACCCTCTCGAGGCAAGAGGCCCTTGTTCAGCACTGGACGTTATACGGGCTGATGATGATGAAATAGGACTTGTTATAAATTGAAAGCGTAGTTATGTAGCATAAAGGTACAACAAGCTACATTAACAGCTCTCAAAAACTCAATTGTGAGTTATCGTTTCCTACAACATTAATAGACTTGCTTCAAATCTTGGAGGTCGGAGATCCGATTTCCGCTCGGAAACAATTTATTTTTTGTGGAAAATCAAAGATTTCTTGCAGGATCTGGTTGGTTGTTAACCCTGCCTCAGAAAGCACGCTAAGCCTTGATTGTTATAACAAAAAATAGCTTGAAATCATATTTTTCTCTAAAAATCAGTACCTACATTATTTTAATTTTGTGGAAATGAAATTTGTTACATTTAAGTTTATAATTTTTTTGTTACTAATAATTTTAAATCTTTAAAACAATGTAAAACCAATTTTTTGTATTCTTTTTTAATACCGTTAAGGGAGAGTTTGCGGCAAAACAACTAGGTACATTTACTTCAATTTCATGTCTAGCAGTCAATAACAAAACAATGGAACGAATTGAAAAAAAAGTAGAACGCGACACAAATATTTTATCCTCGTTGAAAGAAGCCCTTTCCATTCAAAAGCTAACGCAAAAAGAATTTCCAAGAAAACATTATTTAGATTTCCGTATTCCTTTTGGGTAGGTCACATCAATCCGCCTGCCTTGCGTGATGGAGTAACAAGAATAAGGCAGATGATGAACGTATTCAAATGTATTGTTTTTTAAACTTGTAATATTTTTATTTGTGTCTGTTGCAATATTTGTCCTAGAGAAATCAGGTCACATTAACTGTTAACTTCACCGATAAAGGAGATCTGATCACATATAAAATACAGCCCACCTTAATGTGCAAGAAAGATTAAAACTTGTAAAGCTTTTTAAGTATTATTTTAAGCACTGCTAAAGTTATAATGTCAAAGAGAAAGGAACGTGTTGGTTTTTCCACCAATTATCCACGTTTCTTGTAGATAAAAGCCCAAATCTTAATGTTGTTGAAAAGTTTTAAATTAAATTTACACTAAAACATATCAAATAGATAAAATGGTTCAGTATTGGAAATTTTCTTGAAATGGATTTCAAATTTGTCTCATCAAAATGGATTTAAAATTACTAAAAAAACAGGTTAATCATAATAAATTGCTATTTGTGACCTTTGTAACTTTGTTACTTTTATTACAAAAAAGAGCAATCAGAGGTATTTATAAAAAAGAAAGTCGCGATTCTCTTCGTAGTCTATTTAAAGAGATAAATATACCTACTGTGCCTTCTGAATATACACCGTGAAATTTTTATGGTTGTTTTCCCGAAGCAGAACAACTTGCCGTCGGTAGTACTATCGAAACATATTTTTTTTTTTTAGACATTTTTTGGATTTAAAATTATTTAAAAAAATATTAGACAACTCGAAAGCGTGATAAACCGTAGTAACACTAGACGGACCTTGTAGGTACTACTCGAATCGCACGCGCTGCTGACAAAGTAAAGAACGATCCATAAACGTTCAAAGCAAAATAAGAGCTCAATGGTAGTTATACGGCATAAAAAAGCCTGCACGCAAGAATTACAAACGAGCCGGCTTCCTTTGTAATACGCCGCGCGGCGCCGACGCCGAAACGCCCCGCGCTCTCCTTCGACTCCCTCCTTCCTTCCTTTGTTGTCCCGTGAACGTCGGAAGCGCAGCACGCGTTATCTTATTACTTTATTAGTATTATGGTTCGACATTACAGTTTTAGTAATTTAGAGTACGTCGCTATGGTGCAACTGTACGCTAGGGCTAATTATAATTCCCGTACTGCCTAGCGTCTTCACGCCGAGCTGCAACACTTGGCGTCACTCCGTCTTCGCGGAGTTCTGAACCCTCAAGTCATACAGGACCGGACGATCGTAGCGGCGACGGCTACTCGATCATGGGCAGTTCCAGGTGCCAGCACATGCACAGGGCAGAGGTCGATCGGCCGTTCTTTCGCCAGAGCTCGACGAGGAGATCATCGAGTACTTCGAACGCGATCCTCGCCGAAGTACGCGAATGGCGGCAGCTAAGTTTGGCGTAAGCCAACACTACGTCTGGAAACTACTCAACTCAGAAGGACTGCATCCATATCATTTCCGCGGAGTTCATTTAATTTTTCAATTTTTTTGAATACGCCTTAAATACTTTATAATCGAATTCAGAAAATTATTGTTCTTAGATAATAAACTTGTTTTAAGTTACGTTTTCTGTAAGTTGTAGCTAAAAAGGTATTGGATAAAGCTTATTATTATGATTGGGTACTGTGTTACTAATGTAACACGGTACCCAATCATAATAATAACTAAGGTGTAGGTATTAGCTGATTGACTAACACCCGGGTCAACGAACGCGCGACCGATCGACGCGAGCGCTAGGTATCGCGAGGTATTACTATCGGTTCGATGTCACTTTCGAGTTTGGTTTTTCACGATTGTTAATCGGCCATTTTTGGTTTATAATATTTAGTTTTTGTATAAATTAAATGTTTAACTAAGACCAAATCTTTTCGCTGCGGGAAAACAACCATTTAAATTTCAGCGTGCATATACCAAAATATAGTTTACGCCCGTAAAAATATGAATAAATTCACCAAGAAGAAGGACGTTCATAATTTTAATTTACTAGAAACAAAGATAAGCTCATTACACCTTTTTACAGAGTATCTAAGACAAGTAAATCGTTTCTTGGAAATTGTATAAGATTTTATAATAAACTTCTTCAAAAAATATTTTAAAGAGGTCCTTATAACTCGAGGTTATTACAATATCAAAGAATACATGTTTGGCGGATGAGTCCATCGATTACTTTGCGGCAGACTGGCACCTTTTAGCTATCACACCGAATTTGCAACTAAATTAAAAGTCTATGCTATGTATCTTGGTATATGTAACACAAGATCAGACTGTAGGTATGTTTCAATTGTAAAAAAATGTAAATCTGGAGGAGCGCTCCCTATACTCGATGGGTGCGCCAAAGTTCACCTAAAATTTAAACTCCGATAATTGGAAATCCGAAAATGTTCTTCCTAACATTTTTCATCCTAACAATCACAATTCCTAACTACTCTGTCTCTAATGTTCATAATTCCGAAGCATTCAACTTCATAATGTCAGTAGCAATAAACATCTATTATACTTTTATTTGTTTTCCTATATTTTCTCAACATAACTATCTTTTACTCTATTATTCACAGTCATATCTTTTTTGTTTCGATTTCTTTTTATTCATAATAATCAGTAGGTATTATATACATTAATTTTGCGTAACTTTTACAGTTTTAGTTATTTTCACATATATACCACGGTACTTATTTATAGTCATTGGTTTAAGTTAAGTTAGAACTGCGACCATAAAGCATGAGCCGAGCGAGCGAAGCCAGAGTCCTGCTCCAGTCATTCGGTCAAGTTCCAGAAACGAATCGGTTCTATTCATAATTATTGGTTTAGGTTAGGTTAGAACTGTGACCACAACGCACGAGCCGAGCGAGCGAAGCGAGCGTGCCGCGGCAGCGGCCGGCGAAGTGCCAGAACCGAATCGGTCTTATAGTTATTGGTCTTATAGTTATAGTTATTGGTCTTATAGTTATTGGTCGCAGTTTTAACCGTACCTAAAGGTACGGTTAAAACTGCGGTATAAACTCCCAGGCCATAAACATAACCGTAAATAAGTCGTGTTTTATGAATTTCATTCATTTAAGACAAAAATCTGTGAAACGACCTTTAATCATTCTAAACATATATTTTTTATTAAACTTGGTAAATGTTTCTTTCTGCGTATGAGTGAAAATATTATGGTAATTATGTTTAGGGATAAAAGCGTTATGATAAAAAACAGTAGGAGTTTAAATATATTTACATTAATGATATTATTAATTACAATTTTCGGAAACATAAGTGTTATGAACATAGCCGGTAGCACTACAAATAGTATGAATGAAAACTTTAGGATGAAAAATTTTAGGAAGAGTGATCATTCGGATTACAAATCGTTAGGAAGTACAATTTCGGGTAAAGAATTTTAGGTGAGCCAATATGGACCCATACTCGATACTTACTTGAACCTTTCATTGTTTCCGTCACAATTTCCTGCTGCGAGTACCTACATATCGATGTATGGGGATCACTAACCTAGATATTAAAAATGTTTTTAAAATATGTACAAATGATTAATCGGAGACTTTTAAAGATGACAAAAAAAATGATCTCGGAGTTTCTGATAGTCTTTCTTCTCCGGGTGTTACAACGTAGGTAGATAGAGAAAGACTCGTAGGAAGCCAGGATAGGGTCCGGTCGTCCTTGCAAGGCGAGGCTCGCGACGCGTTCTATGCTTCTGACCTAATGCCAGCCCGCGCTGGTTGATTCTAATTATATTTATAATACGCGACTATCACATGCCACATTGGTAGATTTAAATTATAAGTATTTAATAAAATTACTGTTGAAATGTATACTAATTAATTAGTCAAGATTTTATTTTCTTTGTTTATTTTTATCATTGTAATTGACTTATAATAAGTACGATAGATACGTCTACATTATCAATAAACGTTTTCATTTCATTTCATTTCACTGGCTTAGTTACTTAGTTGATTGAACTTTTGGTAAAAATTCTTATTTTTTTAAAATAATTATGAAATTACTAGTTTTCCACGCGCGGTTTCACTCGCGTAACTCTCGTTCCCGTAGGAACTCCATATTTAAATACAACCAGTAGTTCCTGAGATTAGCAAATAAACAAACATTTCAGCTTAAAACAATAGTATAGAAATATAGATAGATGTGATTATTTTAAAGACATATAGTCCTTACCTATCTTTTATTCAGTCTCATGACTATAAAATAGGTAATCTGGGTAAAAATTACATACTTACATGGGTAGGTATGTACTTGATACTCCCAGTGAAGCCCACCTTAAACAGCCTTGGTTATTCGTGTTCAAATATCTACGCAAGATGCCTTATTTTTCTATAAAGTATTATTATTGTAATTATATATAAAATAAACAGGAAAAGTGAACAGAAATCAATCACAAAATATTCGCTTTTATCAAACATAACCAATTTATAAAGCGACGAATTGTAATAAAAAACCTGTCATATAAACGTTTCACAAAAATATTGATTTTATTATTCAATACAGCCTCAATAAAAAACCAAATCGTGTGCAAATAGTCGAGAAATCTATCAGAATAATAAATAGCGTTGGGTACAATTCAGGGACGCAATTATGCTAATATAAGTGATACGTAAGGCGACTCCCTATTGCGATTTTCCTTTGATTCCTTTGTGATAGTTGACATATTTGGTATTCTGATATAACTTAACTATTGAAGTTAAGTTATAGTGTGGTTAAGAAACAAATAATGGAATCACTGAAACCTATAGTTATATATAGGTAGACGCTGTAATTTATATGGAATAGCTACTTATTTCAAAATCTTAATACGCCAATACGCTTTTGGCCGATTTTAATTTAATATTTTTATGAGGAGTGAGAAATGCATGAGAAATATTTTTAGAGTTCGCATTGTAGGACTTATATTATTATCCCCCGGGTTACACCCGCGTAACTCCCGTTCCCGTGGGAATTTCATAATTAAATATAGCCTATGTCATCCAGGAATAGTGTAGCTTTCCAAAGGTAAATTTTTCATATCGGTCCAGTAGTTTCGAAGCCTATTCAATACAAATAAACAAAAAAACAATCAAATCTTTCCTCTTTATAATATCAGTATAGTTGTTAGTAGTTAGTTGATAAACTTACGAGATTTCGGGTGTTTAAAAAAAAATAAAAACTAAACCAACGGGGTTCGGAGGACTTATAGAAGTTAAAGTTTTATTGTTTTGGAACAACAGTAGCATAGTCTCTTTTTTTAGGTTAGGTTAAGTGTCATAACAATTACTTAAGTCAATATTTTAATAATTATGCGCGTTCACTGAAACTGGCAGCTAAATTTAACAATATGAGTGGCACGAAATTTGATCAACTAACTATTCTTATTATTTTCTGGTGTCATATATATTTTTGCTTTGACTGATTCCATAGTTTCTTTCTGTAATCTCGTCCATCTTGCTCTGATACCTGCACTACAAACGATTTGATGGTGGACTCCACTAATGTCATCAATGTGGCTTACTGACTAATATTACTGGTCAAAACTATTCTAAACGAAAACAATTATGAAAATTGTCACAAAAGAAGAACATTTATTATTATTATTTATTTATTATTATTACATAATAGTGCTTAACCTTAGTGTAATAATTCCGTGACGGGGCTAATTCCAGCCCCGTCACGGAATTGTAACTTAGCTTATACCTAAGGTGTAAACACCGCACCAGTGGTACTAAATTAACCGGTGCTGTGGTAACAGTAGTAGCTTCTGAGAAATGGTGTTGTAGGTTTCCTTTCTCATTCGGGATTTGTGTGAAAAATTATTTCCTGTGCCGCGCGGGGACTTCCATCATCATCAGCCCGTATAATATCCACTGCCGAACATGGGCCTCCTCCCGGGGAGGGTAATTGCCATAGTCACCGCGCTTGGCCGGCGGTATGGTTACCGCAGTATTATGTTGTAACATACAAGGAAACGCTGCTGCCCGTTCCTTGATATACGAATATTAAAGATGATATTATAATCCTCGACCTTCGAAATTTAAGGCGAGCCAAATACCGCTAACCTACGCAGATTGTCACGGCGCGGGCGAGGCCGGGACTTTAAAACCAGCCCCGTATCTAGGGGGGGCGAGCCGGGGCCCCAGCCCCGGGCGGCAGTTTCAGGGAGCGCCAAAATCATATAATATGTTAAAAATACGAGAGCGTGTATCAGCTTAAAATATTTTTGGCCCCGAGTCCCCTTCGGCCCCGCTAGGCCTGGCTATGGTAGCAGTCATGGTATGATGCTAAGAATCCCCGAGAGACGAGTGGCTACCAATTTCACAGGCGAACACTGGCCCTGGCAAAACATAACGTGCGTACTCTACGGACCGAGGAAAGGATTGTTGAGCTGGAAGAAGAATTGAGCAGGCTCAGATGGGATATTCTGGGGTTGTCTGAAGTCCGTAGAGAGGGACAGGACACGGTGACCCTAAAATCCAGCAACTAGTTCTTCTACCGGGAGGGCGACCAACAGTCACAAGGTGGTGTCAGGTTTCTCGTTCTCAAGTCCCTCATCGACAGTGTGTCTAACTGGGTGGCATACCTAACACTCAGAGTATCTAAAAGATATTTGCTGAAGGTTGTTTAGGTCTATGCACCGACCTCGGCACACCCAGATGAAGAAGTTGAGTGTATGTATGAGGACATCAGTAACGATGTTATAGAAGATTCAATGCGAAACTGGGCAAGAAAAACGATGAAGACGAGTTGATAGTCTACGCTCCGACCTACTGGCGCTCAGATCAATATCCCCGAGAGCTTTCAACTCGAGCTCTCAAATCGATTCGATTGTTTTGATGAAGACTTATCAACAACAGGCTCGTAGAGACTGTCCATACGGTAGGGTCTTCAAGGCTCGCCGTACCAGTAGAACTCAGAAACTTTTTTAAGACACCCTTAACCATTAGGTTGAACGACGCTTGCTAAGACTGCAATCTCACCATGATGCTCAGTCATATAGGCAGCTTAATAGACGAATTAAAAAATCCTTGCGACACAATATTCGTAGTTTTAATACTTCCGGTATAAAAAATACGATAGAGCGTAACCAAGGCTCCAAACTGTTTGCAAGAGATATGTCTATTGGGCAAAGCCAGATGATAAAGCTTAAGAGGGATGATGGCAGTCTTTCGTTGACAAAACCGGAAGTGTTAAGGGAAGTCGAAAAGTTCTACGGGCAGCTCTACGCTTCAGTCACTAAGCCTGTTTTTAGTGCGGCCACTGACCCAAGAGCCAAACTGATCGACACTATACCGAGGATATCCCGGATCAGCCTGCACGAGATAAGTGTGGCCCTGAAACAGCTAAAGAACAACAAGGCGCCGGGTGACGACGGAATTACATCAGAGCTCCTGAAGGCGGGTGGATTACTGGAACTTAAAATCCTTCAGAAGCTCTTCAATTCCGCCTTGCTCGGAGCATGGAACAAGAGAGAGATGGTGTTGTTCTTTAAGAAAGGCGATAACACCTTACTAGGGATCTACAGACCCATCTCGCTTTTGAGCCATGTGTATAAGCTGTTCTCCAGGGTTATTGTGAATCGTCTCGAACGAAGGTTTCATAACTTTCAGCCTCCCGAACAAGCCGGATTCCATAATGGTTATAGTACCGTAGACCAAATACATACTCTGCGGTAAGTAATACAGAAGACCGAAGAGCTTAACTTGCCGCTCTGTTTAGCGTTCGTGGACTACGAGAAAGCCTTTGAGTTTCGAAATTCGGTCAAAACTGAATATGGAAAAGACGAAAATCATATCTAAAGTCCATTTTGTGCCTACCCCTATAATGGTTGAGAATACGGTTCTCGAAGTTGTTGACGTATATGCATACCTAGGACAGACAGTCCAATTAAGTAGGTCCAACTTCGAGAAGGAGGTCAATCGCCGAATCCAACTCGGATGAACGAAACTTCCAATGTACGTGTGTGTTGCCAGTGATGACCTATGGATCCGAAACGTGGTCCTTCTGGGCCGTCCATTAATCACGTGATCTTTTTTTTAAGCATTTTTTTACCCCCCCTCCCCCTTGGTGATACATGGTGAGGTTAAAGACTACCACCCCCTCCCCCTTATGACATTTCGTGATTTTTGACAAACCCCTCACCCCTCCTTCAAGCCTCACGTGATTAATGGACAGCCCCTTCACTAAATGCCTTATGAACAGGCTCAGAGTCGCTCAACGAGCTATGGAGAGGGCTATGCTCGGGGTTTCTCTAAGAGATCAGAAATGAGGAGATACGTAGAAGAACGCGGGTTACCGACAAAGCCCAACGGATTAGTTCGTTGAAGTGGCAATGGGCAGGCCATATCGCTGTTTTGGGAGAAGAACGACGCAATTCACCCCACGGATGTACAGAGGTTTTCATCAGTATGATAAGAAACTCAAATACCATTATCATACTAATGAAAACCTCTGTACATCCGTGGGGTGAGGGCCTGGTGATCTGTAATACAGGCATTTTCTTGCCTAACTCAGACACCAGCTCCTCACATGTTATAAAAAAGACTGTTATTATATAATTACTTAGCCTTAAGATCATTGTGAGGAGAAATAAATAAATATTATTATTATTATTAATTCAAAAAGATAAAAATTGAGAAAACAGCTCTTTTTGCAATTTTTATGTTTTTGTTATTCTAACAGATGGCCGTTGGGGCCGAAAAGTTCTCGAATGGAGACCGAGGATACGCAAGCGTAGCGTTGGACGTCCACCTACTAGACGGACGGTTGATCTGGTTAAGGCCGCGGGATCACGGTGGATACAGGCCGGTTCTAACCGCAAATACTGAAGATCTATGAGTGAGGCCTATGTCCAGCAGTGGACGTCCTACGGCTGAAATAATGATGATTGCTATATTTAATTTGATGTCGCACCAAAGAAAAAGTTATTAGCTGATAGATAATAAGAGTGCAAATTTATTAAAGAGTTTCGATCGGTATATACATAGAAAGAGCAAGGCTTCTTTGGATCATAACAAACGATATGGCAAGGGTTTTATTATTTTGCAAACAAAAAATAAAAATGCGCAACCCTTTATTCAGAAATACCAGGAGTAAGAGGTTTATTTTTACTTGCAAATGGTTCGTTGACATCGATCAGCTGATTGAGTGCTAGTGATGTATTTATTTCAATTTGAAAAGTTTTGTTTCTGGTATCTATGAATTTAATAAAATCATTATTTCCGGACTTGTAGAGACAGGATTAAATAACCCTTGTCATATCGTTCTTTATCATCCAAAAAAGCCTTACTCTTTCTATGTATATACCCTTTCCGTTACACCTTGCATACTGGTGAGTTTTTTGAACAATTTATCTCAAACGATCAAGAGAGGGGGCGCACTATCAAGTTCTTGCCCCGGTTCGAAAAAATCGTAGATCCGGCGCTGTTTAAAACCACTTATTTCACGGACAGAAAGTATAAACAGACTCAGGACAACTCTACGGAGAGTTGTTTTGAGTCTGGGTGAGCTTCGTTCGATTTACTTAGTGCAGTAATTGTCTTGGTAATTTTCTTTAGAAAACAAACAGAGATAAATAATAAGTGTCGTTTAACGACCAATAGTTTGCTACCTATTCTTTTGAAAAAAAAATGTTGCTGACAAAAAAGTTACTTTTGACTGTCCGGCTATAGTGTTCTACTAATAGTAAATATTATAACAATAAATACCTACTCATTCCTATTACGTTTTTATGTTCTTCTCTTATGAGCTGGTGGGTCCTTTGCAACAATGCAATGAGATAAAATAGGGATTGTATCAATAGTTTAATAACAGAATAATGATTTAGTAATATTATATTACTATTTTTATTTTTTGTTAACCACTTTATACATATGTATGTATTTATATTACTAATATAAATACATAGGTACAAAGTGGTTAATAAAAAAACTTTATAAAAACTTGATAGCCAATCTTATAAATTAAATATGTAGATAAATTATATGAAATCAAACACGTAAGTAAAAAGATAGTGATGTAGATAAATCTTGCTAAGATTGTGTGGTTTTTTTTTTTTTTAAATACAACTCCCGCTCTAGGAAAATAAATCCCTGTGTCGCGGGGGACTTTACAAACATTCATTTCACGGACACAAAGAACACCCAGACTCAGAACAGCTATTTGTGGTTCACACAAATAATTGTCCCGGGTGGGAATCGAACCCAGAACACCAGGTCTCAGAGGCAACTATCATAACCACTGAGCCACTGGTGCAGTCAAATATAATATCATCGGATACGATTTACTGGAGATTTCCTTTAATACCCTTTATGCACCATACGTGATATATTACGTACTTATATATATTTACGGATATATTGTATACATAAACGCCAAATCCCTATTAAAATTGGATACTCTGACCTAAATAGGTCGACAGAATATTATCATATTTATTGAGATATCAGTCAAGAGTTATTTGCTTCACAGCCTCTTGTCAGACCAACCCGTTAACGAACGTCTACCTAAAGCTGTCTTCGGTTAGTATGCCTATTGTTTATTATCCGCCTGAGCGGTTTATCATTTGAACTTTACTGTAGCTGTAGTGACAGGTCATAACACATTACTTTTAGCTATACCGTAGGTACAGAATGGGTATACATTCTATGATAAAGTTCAACGGAAACCTGAGTTTTTCCAGTGAAACCAAGCAGAAACTAGTTAATAATTTTGTTAGATTTTTAAGTTTTTAGTTTAAGCTAGTTTTAGTCTTATACTTAGTTTAATTTAATTTGATTATAGTTTTTTAAGTTATTAAATATAAGTTAATAATCTATATCTATACTATATACAGTCAACCTCTATATGAGCGATCGCTTGTACCTGCCGTTGCGTTGTTTGTGCGCCCGTAAATAGATCGTCAACCTTTTTATAAATTTATATTGTGTAACATTATTTAACATTTCGTGATGAATATATGTCCGGTCTGTAGTAACGCCGTCAGTGATGGTCCGCTGTGTTCCAATTGCAATATGTATCTGGACTTCGCTTGTGCGGGAGTGTCTGACACCGGATGGCGAAGGTTAGGTGCAGACAGAAGATCCAGATGGAATTGTCCGTCATGCAGGACGTCGTCGTCGTCAACCAAGGCTTCCATGACTAGCCATATACCACGACCACTACTTACTCCGGAGCCTGTGCGTATATCAAAACCAGTGATTTCACCAGAACCGGTTTCCCCAGTGCCTACTTTTGTCTCAGAATGCAGCTCAGCCAAAAAAATATCCCTAGATACAATATTTCAGGAAATCTTGAAAATGCAGCAGCTTATCACTGGACTGCCTAAGCTCATAACGGATGTGAACGAAATCAAGCAAGACTTGTCTAATTTTAAAAAATCATTTGAGATTACTAACAATAAAGTAAAAGATCTGGATGCTAGGATAAATACTGTCGAGGACAAGGTTACTGAGATAGCAAGTCTGCCGGATATCATAAATACAATCCAGAGTGACATTGCGAAAATGAAATACGAACTTTCTTCACATGATAATAGAACCAGACTCAATAATGTGAGATCAAGGGAGTGCCGTATATGAAGGATGAAAATCTCTTTAAGATTCTGAGTGACATCGGGCAGAAAGTAAACTACACATGCCCTAAATCACTAGTAAATTATATCTCAAGAGTCCCCACATATAATTCTAATGAGAAGAAAATAATAGTCGGATTTACTAACAGATATGTTAAGGAGGAATTTATTGCTGATGCCCGCACCGAGAAACTGTCTACGACCAATAATGGATTCCCGAATGTGTCACGTCGTATCTTCATAAACGATCATCTGAGTGCGGAACTAAAAATGTTGCTGACCAGTGTCAAATGTCTTGCCAAGGATAAACAATATGAATTTGTTTGGGTCAAGCATGGCAAAATACACATTCGTAAAAATAATAATAGCAAGCCATTTATTATAAGAAAAGAAGGCGATTTAAACAAGATATCCTAGGATGTTACATATTTTTCTATTTGTTATTTAATAGTTTAGTTATTAACTTACATAGTATTACGTTTAAAAAAATATCTCATCAATGTATCTTATTTTAATACCTAAGGTTCAGCACCCCTGACTTACATTTTACTATAAAAAATCCTCTTTGTTTAAATCTGTCAACATCTGTTCAAGTTGAGGGCCACATTATCAGTAGCATATCTATCCCGCTTGCACTTACGCTTCTAACGCACTATCCTATTCCTATCTATTCGCTCAATTGATAACTTCACTGCAGTTCTCCGTCATTCATTATTTTCAACTTTACCTGCCGATTACCGATATATTATAGTTTCTTAATTATGTGCGACAGTTACGGCGCGATTTGTCTCATGAATTATGCATTTTTTTTATTTATTTTTTATTTACACGTCTGCATGCATGCAATTGTGTATACAGATATAAGTATTTATTTAATTAATGGCTAATAATAATATAATAAAACACAATAATTTCAATATATATTATCAAAACGTTAGGGGACTACGCACTAAAACAAATGATTTTTATCGCAGTATTTGTCTTAGTTCGTATGATATCATAGTCCTAACTGAGACCTGGTTACTGCCCAGTGTTAGTGATAGTGAATTGTTTGACTGTCGATACGCTGTTTGGCGTCGAGATAGGAATTATGAGGATACGGGTCAGACACGCGGTGGTGGTGTTCTCATCGCCGTGCGTAAAGAACTAGCTGTCACCCCTCAGCCGTCGTATAACTCATCTGCCGAAGATTTGTGGATATCGGTGCCGAGTATCCAACATGACAGGTCGGTATCCAGTTCTAACTTGTATACAATATGTGTAATATATCTTTGTAAAGAAAACCTAGGACTGTCTTTCTGTTCTGTTACTGGACTTAGTATTGTGTAATAGCGTGATTAAAGTATCAGAGTGTGAGGAACCACTAGTACCTATTGACCCATACCATTGTGCGCTGAGTATAGATATATCTTTTTATAAACCGGACTATCTGAAGTCGGCTGCGATTACCAAATATTTGTTTACTAAAGCCGATTATGTGAAAATTAATGACGTGATTTGCAACATGGATTGGGAAAAATTATTTTGTAATAAATCTGTAGACGTCGCTGTAGATAGTTTTTACTCATACTTAAATGAATTAATTAAAGAATACGTTCCTTCTAAATTATGTTATAAAAATGACTATCCTATATGGTATTCTATCCCATTAATAAAAGCCATCAAGGAGAAATATAAATTTCATAGAAAATTTAAAATATATGGTAATCTGGCGGACAATATAAGCTTTCAACGGTCGAGAGATAGGGTTAGGCAACTGGAATCGGGATGTTATCGTAGTTACTTAACCACCGTGGAAACGTCAATTGCTAACAACCCGAAACATTTCTGGAACTACGTGAAATCTAGGTCTACATCCTGTTCCATTCCGGGTACTATTAAATATGGCAACATAGCGAATACAGGTGACGATATATGTAAAGTCTTTTCTAAGTATTTTTATTCTACTTATCTTCAAAGCAATGGTTGTTTCTCTTATTACCAATCCGTAGTTAAGGAAACTGTTTCGGAAATTGGTTCAATATCCATCAATGAAGAGGAGGTAATGAAGTTGCTAAAGTCTTTAGACTTAAATAAATCAGCTGGGCCTGATAAAATTCCACCTCAGTTTCTGATTAACTATGCTAGTTCCATCTGCGTGCCTATTAGTATGTTATTTAAAAAATCTTTAGCTGAATGCGTTATGCCCGCTAGGTGGAAATCAGCTTTCATTACTCCCATTCATAAAAAAGGTTCAAAAAATGATGCAACTAATTACCGGCCTATATCCAAATTATGCTTAATTAATCGCGAAATTTTTTGAAAGGATTATACATAACCAAACTTACTCAGCACTTAAAGGTACCATTAATGAATCTCAGCACGGTTTTGTTAAGGGGCGTTCTACACTATCGAATCTGGTACTTATGGAGGAGTTTATCACTGAAAACATATTGTGTAAAGGCAAACAAGTCGATGTCATTTACACTGATTACAGCAAATGTTTCGACAGGATAGACCAAAACGCGCTTATACAGAAATTAGAGCTTGCTGGAATCAAAGGAAATCTTCTCAGATGGTTCTCCTCTTATATATGTAATAGATCGCAGGCGGTAGCCATCAATAATTATGTTTCCGGCTGGTTAAATATACACAGTGGCGTACCCCAAGGCTCTTTATTGGGTCCGTTGCTTTTTGTAATCTTTGTAAATGACATTGGCCAGTGTTTTCTCTCTGCTAAACTTCTCTGTTATGCAGACGACATGAAAATCTTCTCACCTAATATCATCGTTCTCTGACATTCAAGCACTGCAGGCTGATTTAGATAGACTGGATGTGTACTGTACGAATAATAAATTGGACCTGAACCCCGCAAAGTGCTACGTTGTTACATACACCAGGAAAGTTAATGTTATACTGTCTCAATACGCATTACAGGGACAATGGTTGAGCCGCCGTCATTCCATCAAAGACCTAGGCGTCTTCTATGACTCTAAACTAATATTCGAGGAGCACATTAATAACATAGTTAAAAGAGCATCTCAAACCCTTGGCTTTGTAATGCGTATGGCATCTAACTTTAGAGAAACCAACCAACTTTCAAGGTGCTTTACTGCACTTTCATTAGAAGTTTATTAGAATCTGGAAGTCAGGTGTGGAATCCTTGATACGAAATTTATAATAAACGCATTGAAAATATACAAAAAAGATTTATTAAATACATGTGTTACCGTATAAAATATAAGTATAAGTCTGATGATTACTTGAAACTTTGCTCTAAATTTCACTTTCTGCCTCTAGAAGAGCGCAGGGAAATAGCAGATATTGCTTATATTCTTAAAATTATCTCTGGTTCTGTGGACTGTTCTGAGCTTCTGTCTAAGATTAACTTTAATGTTCCAGGCAAGGTAACGCGTCATAATGTACCTATTTCTCTTGAGAAAGTTAATACCGTGTAATAAGTGTAAATCTGTGAATAAGTGTAAATCTGTTAATGTGGCTTTCAGATCACACAATATGTTAGACATTTTTAATACGAATATAGGTACAGTCAGAAGGTTGCTGAGTCGAGATTTCTTTGATACCCATTAGTGAGGTGGGTACTATAGCTCTTAAGGCATTTATGTAGTTCTACAATGATATTTATACGTGAGGACCTGTAATTGGCTTCATGGTTATTGTATTGTTGTTATTGTTAGTTCTCAATAGCTGTTGGTCCTCCATAAGAATAAATAAATAAATCTATATATATAAAAATCAATTGCTGTTCGTTAGTCTCGCTAAAACTTGATAACGGCTGTGCCAATTTAGCTGATTTTGGTTTTGAAATGTTTGCCGTGGTCCAGGGAAGGTTTAAACGGTGAGAAAATGTGGAAAAATTGAGATGGAAATTGTAAAAATGATAATTTTATTTTACCATACAAATTATTATAAGTGTCAAACGTTACAGTTTTGTTACGTCATAGATTGATTGAGCAAACAAAAAGTGACAGATAGTCGATAGTATTTTAAAATCAGAAGAAGTACATTTCTAGACGAAAGTTGATCTGTCACCATTGTCAAATATTTATAGGTGGGTTCAGAATTTTATTTTGAAAAGAGTAACGATATACTTAGTACACCGTTCATGTTGTGATTCTGGCTTCTTTCGGTCATTTCCAATTGCTTAAACTCTTCCGCGGTCATATTGAAATCTAGAAAACTTACTCTATCCATAATCGATGGCGTTAATGAAATTACGAATTTATAATTCTAATTTGTGTGTGAATTGTTTTTTTGTTTTATTAATTCTTTTTGTTCGACGTGAACTGTGACCACATTTTGAACTTAATAAAAACTGCTGCAGTTATTGCTTTGAATTCGTCAAAACGTAACAAATTGTTGCTACTATAAGAAATT
Organism: Nycteola revayana; assembly: GCA_947037095.2. Classification (NCBI taxonomy): domain Eukaryota; kingdom Metazoa; phylum Arthropoda; class Insecta; order Lepidoptera; family Nolidae; genus Nycteola; species Nycteola revayana. The sequence goes on along the minus strand of OX344846.2, from coordinate 13,014,172 downwards.
CGTCGCTGTCGTTCAATGTCCATTTTTTTCCCGGTTGAAAAAGCATTAGGCATCCACGGCCACAGTGCTGGTATGTAGTATGTAGAACTCCCCTGTTTATAGCGATGATATGCTCATTATATCACTAGAAGATGGTTTACCTACTTAACTTAACCCAAGATGTTCCTCTAAATGCCAGTAAATTGAGCACCAGGAATAGCTAGTGCATATTATTATACATCCGGTACTGTGGCGATACCTATGACCTAGCAGTCATGGACTCTCCTAGGTCCATTCAATGCACCTTTTGGGGGCGCACGGAGCACAACTACAACTCTACGCATCATGGGTCGGCCTCTCTGTCGCTGTGATGACTGATGACATTAAGTTTCCGGATCACCCTCCCTCTTTTCTTTCAGAACATTCTATCATTTTGGGCTAGATCACTTAAACCAGTTTTAGAAGTTTTATTTCATAACTAATAGGTAGGTGATACGAAGTGCATCGATGAATTTCGTATCACCCTACTTAACAATAGTTATTAAAAATCATTGGCATATCATCGATCATGGATAGAGTTTTTTTTTTGTCTTCTTATGGCGTTTGACATAACATTGACCGAATGCGTGCTACTCTTAGTGCACATTACGGTTAGTTCAGTGCTATCACGCCTTATATTAAAAGTTCAATTTCATTTAGAGTTTTAGCTAAAATAGTACAAAGTCTGTTGGGTCAGCTACATTGATCCAATCTTCAAAAACTGGAAAATCCCATAATAATGGAATCGCCTAAAAGAAAAAAAAGGAGGGTGATTCGAGAGGGGTCGGATTGTTCATGCGTACCCGGCCCCCGCCAACGGCGGATCGAAGGAGTGTCCGGGGGGTTTTTAGTGGTGTAGGGTCCTCTCCTCGTGGTATGTAGTTTAGCATACCACGCTATGGAGAGGGCGAGTCCCACATATCCCATCGGCAGCGCGCGAATACGCTGCAGCGGCAGTAGGAATGCGTAAATGCATTCACCCCGGATAACAAAAAAAAAGTGATTCGAGAGCCGGAAACTCAATTTCATCAGTTATCACGCGGCAGCACACTGCACACTGGTCGAGGAGTGTCCGGTTTGGGCAGTTGAGAGAGAGTCATGGTATCAGTCCTCTTGCTACCGACCATTGTCCAGTTTGTAGAAGACCCCGGAGCGTGTTTAGTAGAAAGATCTCTCCTACCCATTTCACCGAAGGCGCAGATATCGTAGGCTGTCCCCGGAGCCTCGGCTTTTAGGAATGGGGAGCATAGCCCCACTTTCTTATAGAGCCTGACCCGTGATGTGTAGAGACGTAGTGGTGCTCCGTGCGCCCGCAAAAGATGCATTTAATGAATCCTAAAATAAAATCCTTGGGAGAGTCCATGACAGCTAGGTCATAGGCATCGGACGGTAACGGATGTACCGTGTATGGATTAGCTATTACCGTTGCTCCATTTACTGGCATTTAGGAGAACACCCTGGGTTCAAGTGGGTAAACCATCTTATCGTGACATAATTGGCATATCATCGATCATGAATAGAGTAATTTTTAATCTTATTTATTGTAATATTATGGCGTTTAACATAACATTGACAGAATGCGTGCTACTCTTAGTGCACATCACGGTTAGTTCATTGCTATCACGCCTTATATTAAAAGTTCAATTCAATTTATAGTTTTAGCTAAGACAGTACAACGTCTGTCGGGTCAGCTAGTAAAAAATAAATATATTAAAAAAGGCAAGGATTGTATTTATATATTTTTGTATGTTTGTTTCGAATAAACTCAAAAACTACTGAACGGATTTCGATAATTCTTTCACCATTAAAACGCTACATTATCACTGAGTAACATAGGCTATAAAAGTCCACCCGTGCGAAGCCGGGGCGGATCTCTAGTTATATTATTATGTGTTCTTAGAATTTCAAAATTCTTCAATTTGTAGTGAGAAGTTCTAGTTTAAATAACTTTGCTGTGTAAAAATGTGCAATTACTAAAATGTACTAGATACATATCTACCTAGCTGGTCAAAATGAAAGTGAAATAATCAAATCAGTTGTGGGAAGTGTATTCATAATTTTAAATAAACATTGACGGAATCGCAGCATAAATTAGGTATGTATGATAACATGTTTACTCCTACACATAAGGTATCCGTTGAAATTGTATTTACGGCTATATTTGTTTGTTGTATTAGACTGTAATTTTAATATAATAAGATTTTAAGAGCCTTCAATTTTAACTCTGTATTTAACTCTGTACCTACACAAAATTACTATTCTCGTAAAAAAACTTAAAATTGAGAAAATCTCACAATATCCTACAAATTATTTTCCTTTTCATGCCTTATTACACTTCTGCCATTTTCTTATTTCTATGTTATTAACTTATTATTCTAATATTTATTTAACGATACGAGGTCAAATGTTCAATATTTTCTTTCGGACGGACTTATGTATGTAGCCATGAAGCTGTTGCTACTATGCCGAGCACTTAAGCATACAGGGCTTCAGCAATAAAACTCTAAAGTAAGTTTTAGCGTCGCGTCGTGAAGGACGAAGACGTCACGTAGGCTTGAATTAAACTTTACTTAAAAGTTTGAGTTGTCGGTAGAAACTTTAGTAATCAAAATGTTAATCCACGCCATTCCTTATATTATTCACATTGAGTTATTCAGTATACAAATATGATATTAATTCGTATGCAAGTAAGTTTTAGCACAGTACCAACTCAACTATATTAGATATGTTATATTTTACTAAGATGAAACATGTTTAAATACTTATTTGGTTATAACTTTGAGAATCATTTCTCTATTTAATAATAAAATAATTAATATTGAGTGTGGTGAGTTAATTTCAAATGATGGCCAGTTTTTGAAAGTTGTATACAGTTAAATTATTTGTGTGGGTTACACCTAACATAAATATAGCTTAAATTCAAAATTAAGTTTAATAAAAAACCTATGCTTTTTACTGTAGGTTAAAAGATAATATATCATTACTAACATTTGATTTGCTAGCACTTTGGGGATCTTAAAACCGATAATATATTGTGATATATAAACTAATTATGTTTGAAACTCCGTAGATACTTTCGATTTTTTTTATTGAATCAGAATATTAAAACAGATGGCATCAAAAGTGTCACGTAAAAGTTTGCATAGTCGCACTCGCAACGACGCATCGCGACGGCGGCGGCCACGGTAAAGTTAGAGAGAAGTATTTGTCACACTTAGCTTTTACCTACGATTAATCAAAAACATACTTTTTAAAAGACCTCATATTAAAGACAACATTTTTAAAAGCTTTTTTTAGACATGATTCTTTAAAAGATATCTTTTAGAACCCAACAAAAATAAATATTCATTGACTTTGACTTGAGTTTGACTTTGAATATATATAGGTATATATCAAAGCGATCTAATGAAGTTGCCATTTTATGAGATAAAAAAAATCCTAGTTCATTTATCGCCTGTCTGTCACAACTAGCAATGCAATGTCAACAGAAATAATTAAAATTTCAACGAATATTAATTACATTGAAGTTACTCTGCATTTTTTAATAATTTCCAGAGCTTAAGATTAATTTTCATTATTCAATCAAGTCTATCTAGTAGTTTATAATAACAAAAACTTGCTCAAAAAGAAATTTAGACACAAGTGTAGTAATTATTCTACTTTTAATTATCGGTTTTAAGAAACGATTTAATAAGCTTTAATGTAGGGTTGCCATTCCCGGTACGCAGGGACATGTCCCGGTTTCGAGCGTCATGTCCCGGTGTCCCGGCCAACAAGGCAATGGTCCCAGTGGGCGCGCAATACGCGCTCCTTTGTGTCTTATCGTCCTGCCTGCGGAATGGGAGAACCCCCTCGGCTCTGTGTGACATGTGATTGTTTCATATACCCCCTCCCCCCCCCCTCGCTCTGACCATTGTCGCGGTCAGCACCGAAATAATTAACACGTGTACAACATGTCTTCCTACTACTATCTATAAAATAAACAATACGAGAAACATTAAAAACATGTAACATAAACAGATTAAACCTCGTTTTAATCAGTTTGAAAATAGTGAAATCATAAAAAAATTCTCTCGGCAGAATTAAATTAAATATGTATTTAGACAAAAAAATTGCTATCAATGGATTTGGTAGTAATCCGGTAATCTGTATTGATATTGGAAAACATTTTTGCATCGATTTAAATAAATATTTCAAGTAAATACCTGGTAATTTGATTCCCACAACTTCTGCCAGTTTCGTATTTTTTTAGATGAAAGTTTAAAATGTGTTATCGTTGGTGATACTGCATTACCGCGTAAGTGAAAATAGCTAACATGATTGAAAATCAAATGTAGCAAATTATTTTTTTCTCTTTAAATATATGTAACGATAATATTTCTTGACAGATGAAATTACACCTTATTAGCTACTTTCACTTACGCGGTATTGCAGTATTACCGACGATATGCAGCCAAAAAGACCGTTTATAATTAGACCAATTTAGAGAGTAAACAACAGATTTGAATATATTCTTACAATGAGACATTGAAACCAATAAAAAAATGAGAGTTATGCATATTTATTATGTTGTACACGCCTAAAAATAAACCTTATTTAAAAAGAATTTCGTAAAGCTAAATCAAATCAACTTAGATATAAAAATGGCCGCGATTGCTTTGGCCATTTCATGAAGAAATCTCCACGGAACAGAGTGAATGGATACCACGCATAGAACGGCTGTCATACTTAAATAGTTAGGTTTAGTACCTAACTATTACAATATTATTATATATAATATATACTATCCAGCTAAACCTTATCTAAACTGAGACAGCTTTAGTGTTATTCAATTCAAATGCATTACCAGATTCAAGTGTCCACGTTTCGGACAGTTATCAAAGGATTGAAATGTCTGTACTAACAAACAGTAAGTGATACTGAACGGTAGTCGGCAGTCTGTCCATTCGGTCATATGCAAATATTTTAAGTGCACAAATGTAATAGAGTACTTATATTTTTATACATGTAAAAAAATACTCTGTGTCTCATTAGACAAGAAGCACAATCACCATCATCAGCCCGTATAACGTCCACTACGGAACATGGGCCTCCTCCCAAGGGAGGGTATTTGCCATAGTCACCACGCTTGGCAGGCGGGTTTGTTAACCGCAGAATTATTTTGTTCCATGATATACGATTATTATAGATTATGTTATAATAATTAGGACCACCGGGTTAATGTGCTTTCCAAGGCACGGAGACTAGTTCCTCAACCAAACAGGCCTGAAAACAAATTTTAGAATTTACACAAAGATATTCTGTCCGGTGGAAATTTAAAGCGAGCCAATAGGTACCGTTACTCTTCGGAGGTTGTTAAGAAGCAAAATATTTGGTTATATAATACAAAAATTACAAAAACAACCATAAAAAAAAGTTCAGAAATAAAAATTGTTGTAAAAATTACAAAAAAAATATTTTGTTATAAAAATACATTTTTTTTTCTGAACTTTGTTATATATGGTTGTTATGGTAATTTTTGGAAGTTATCGAAAAAAAAATATAACCGTCAATATTATTTGTTTATAACAAATTGTTAAGTTAATAAACAATTAAATTATTTATAAAAAAAAAATATTTCTCTGTTATTCCATTGAGAAGGGTCAATGATGATTTTTAAGAATGAAATAATTTATAAAATAACTTAAAAAAAAATTAAATATAAAAAAACGATAATAAACAATAAAAAAAATTATGTACGATTTTTTTTTTTTATATATATATATCATTATTTCACCTATGCTGTAAGACAGTAAAAAAAAATTTTTTTAATCCCAAAATATTCTATTTGTTTATAAACAATTTCTTAACAAATGTCGTAAATTAACTCCACCACCGTGTGCTGTGCCGTATCGTCGGCACAGTCACAGTGGTGACAGCGAGTGTCCGGCTCTCTCTGCGCCACGTTGCTTGCACAGGTAGTGGCCGAAGCAGCCATGGCCTGTTACTACCTGTGCAACGTGGTAGGTGACGTCGCCGTGACGGCGACCGGCCCACTTTTTTAGATGGGGCCGAATCGCCTCCACCGTACGTAATCCGCTCCGCGGCGCGGCCTCTAGCCGCTCCTGCCATTTCCGGAGGGTTTCGCGACGGACCTCAGTCCGCCACCGTGCAACACCCTCCGGGAAGGGGTCGCGGCCAGAACGCGCCCCCTCACACCTCCACCCAAATGGGGGCACCGTAGAGCGCCATGGAGCGGATCACTCCGGCGTACAGTTTGCGGCAGGTGCTCCCGGGTCTGCCGAGATTTGGCAAAAGCCTGCCAAGAGCACCCGCCGCCGCCACCAGCTTTGGGGCCAGCCGCTGAAAGTGGGCCCCGAAGCTCCATCAGCTGTCGAGGACTATGCCTAGATATCGCATATTGTCCCCGACAGCAATAGATTCGCCGCCCACTATGAGGTGGGTGCCTGCAGGTGGCGCTCGCCGAGGCCCATGAAAAGTAAGGGCCTCGGTTTTACCGAGCGCCACCTGCAGGCCCAAACAGCGAATACGGGCGACCATCTGTGCCACGGCTGCTGTGGCCAAGATGGTCGCACACCGATGATCGGGCGCGCGGGCGGTCACCAGTGTGTCGTCAGCGTACGCTATCACGCTGACCCCCCGGAGACCGCGCATCCGCAGCGCCCAATCAAACCCGATGTTCCACAGGAGCGGCCCCAATACCGACCCCTGTGGAACACCACGCGAGACCGTCCTCCGGCCAGTCTCACCGCCGGACGTCGGGTACACTACCTCCCTGCTTTGGAGGTAGTGTCCCACCAGTGCCCGGAGGTACCTGGGCACCCCATGGTGCCTAAGGCCCTCCTCAATGCACGCCCAGGGGAGGGTGTTGAATGCGTTGCGGATGTCCAACGACACCGTTAACAACACCTCTCCCCGGCTGGTCCCGTGTTATATAAAATTTGCAGTAGGAAACCTTATATCTGACTGCTACAGACAGTATTAAAATAAAGAAACATGACAGATCGTGCGATGTAGGCGCTTATGTTTACTCATAATAAATTACTAGCTTGGTCGGAACGCTTAAACGTACCCGGCCCCCGCCGACGGCGAATCGAAGGAGTGTCCGAGGGGTTTTAGTGGTGTGGTGTCCTCTCCTCTTACGCTATGGAGAGGGCGAGTCCCACAAATCCCACCACCAGCGCGCGAATACGCTGCAGCGGCGGTGGGAATGCGTTGTGCATTTGCATCCGGACAAAAAAAAAATGTTTATCTAGCTTCCCGCGCGCCGTTTTACCCCCGTAGTTCCCGTTCCCGTAGAAACTTCATTATAAAATATAAATTTTGATACGCTTTGATAAAGTAGCTTTCTAGTGGTAAAAGATTTTATTGTTTAAAATCGGTTCAGTAGTTCCGGAGGCAAACTAACAATCAAATCTTTTAAAAACACGATCACAATACAAAAATGCTCCACTAAACAATAAACGAGTAACTACAACGAAAAGTTATAAACCGAAACAAAACTAAGAGGCATTGAAAACATCCAGCTTTAAAAGTCGGTATTTTTTACACTTAATGAAAGTTTTCGACGATTCAAAGTTATTTCCACTGTTCCGCTTCGAAAAGATAAACGGCCAATGTTAAGTGAAAATTGTACCTGCTTCATAACACTTGTTTGTTTCTATTTTGGTAGGACGGTCATTGTTTCGTTCGAATCTGTGTAGGATAAAAAATAAGTTTACAAATTATGTTGCACGCAAGCAGGCTGGGTATTAAATACTTTTTAATACCCAGCCTGCTTGCGATGAAAGGTTGTTATGGTGATAGTAAAGGATAGTTCTAGACGTCAGAAGCACAAGAACGAATGTATAATTATACTTCAGAAGCATTTGGTCGTAAGTGCCAGTTTACAATAAAGGCACATACGAATGATTCGTATGTGCCTTTATCGTCGTTGTATAATGGCACATCCGACCTTATGTTTCTGAGCTCTAGATATATAAACAATTTTATGATCCATTCACGAAATAATTTTCTATTGTTAGAGACTTACTTGGTCATCATCATCTTCATCATTTCAGTTTTTATTATTTTATTAATTAAATAAGGCGATCGCATTAACTATTTAAAGTACCTATGTACGATATCTGCTTCATTAGTGTGCCCTTTTCTAATCGAGAAAAAAAATGGGACCATTAGGTAAGTATAACGTTTCTTGTTCGCCATCATTTCTTTTTATATATTTTCATTTTTATCATGACATTTCAGCCAATAGATAGACGTCAGTTGACGGTAATAAATAGAAAATATATAGTAAAACTAGCTGACCCGGCAGACTTCGTACTGCCTCAATCGATACATACCCTACACTACCCCTACCCTACACTACCCCTACGCTTCACTACCCCTACCCTACACTACCCCTACCCTACACTACCCCTATCCTACACTACCCCTACCCTACACTACCCCTACCCTACACTACCCCTACCCTACACTACCCCTACCCTACACTACCCCTACCCTACACTACCCCTACCCTACACTACCCCTACCCTACCTCTACCCTACCCCTACCCTATACCTACCTCTAATCTACCCCTAACTTTGTCTGAAAAATAAAAATAAAAATTTAGGGGTGGACTACCCCTAACATTTAGGGGAATTGAAAAATAGATGTTGGCCGATTCTCATAGATACCGGATAAGCACAAAAAATTTCATCAAAATCGGTTAAGCCGTTTCGGAGGAGTATGGCAACGAAAACTGTGACACGAGAATTTTATATATTAGAAGATTAGTCTTCGTCTAAATTTAACGTTACATTTTTGAAAAGACGTTCCAATACCTCCCTACTTATATAAATGATTGGTTTCACGCGCTCGACTCGACTAGATACTGCCTTACGTATACGATACAAATGAGTAGTACAGTACTTGACAAATGAGGCGGAAATAGTTCGCCGATATTAGCTTACCCGAGCCACAGTCTGTGCGAGCCATACGTGTCTAAAGTTTTATTAATTTTATTTGGTTTTAATCAAATTATATGCCAGCCAGTTTGCGAAGTGAAATTGGGTAAAAAATAACACTACAAGTAACAAAAAAAAAACCAGCCAAGTGCGAGTCAGACTCGTGCACGAAGGGTTCCGTACCATTTTCAAGTGCCTGTTGCCGTTATTGGTATCGAGCAAAAGAGCCCCCCTAAATATTTATTTTATTTTTAGTATTTTTTGTTATAGCGGCAACAGAAATACATCATTTGTGTAAATTTCACCTGTCTAGCTATCGCGGTTCTTGAGATACAGCCTGGTGACAGACAGACAGCGAAGTCTTAGTAAAAAGGTCTCTTTATTACCCTCCGAGTACGGAACCCTTGAATATTGATTTACCGCATTTAGGAAGTGGTTTTAATCTAGCAGGATATCTAATAGAGTGCGCGAGGCCAATCTTTTTTCAAAACCCACATATTACTTTCCTGACAACGACCTGTGAAGTGGCAAAAGCCTCGTGGCTAACTACGTATGTCAATCCGAAAACCGGACGACGTTGTCCGAAAACCGGACAACGTCGTATTGTGACTGTGAGCTGACGCTCTACAATTGTTAGTGTTATTAGTCACCTTTGGCTTTACATTTAAAATAATCAAGTTTCAATTTGTATTATAACAGAATAAAAAATAGTAATAGCTAGCTGTATTTTTTTAATTCTAACTTTTGTAATGAATAATTCATAACAGTTGATGTAGTCAACCTTTGCTTGATTTTTCACTTACAAAAAGCAAAAAACAAAAACATTGCTAAAATTATATTAGAACAAAGAAAAAGCCAAATTTCTTAGAATATAAAAACAAAACACCAGGTTATTAATATATAGGTATTATCTAACGTATAATAGGTTTTTTTTTTAATATTAGTATATAGTAATATTTGTTTTGTTATTAAAAGACTAATTCAATACCTACATTTTTATAAAAAAAATAACTTATACTGGGCATAATGCAAATAAAATAGCTAATGATGAAGTCAAAGTAAAACCAATAAGCACGCAGTAGTTGTTATGATCGGGATTTTTATGAAAAATTGTGTCTGTAGTTTCTTTCAAAAAATACTAGGCCGCTAAAGAATAGGGGACACCGTTTGTCATAATTATTGTCAGTTCTCGGATTCGGATGAGCATCCGGCGGTTACAGTGTATAGACCCTCTTCCTGAGATAAGAGCGTAATTATTATCGGTATCGACATGGAAGTCATATATACCCCGCCGCAGAGACAGTGAGGAAACATGATAAAGGTTCGCTAAAGAAGCGAACCAGCATCTGTTCGGGTTTAAATGAATGCTAGAGTGAAACCTGTGGTCTAGACAATAGCTGATATTCAAAAATTCCACATATTAAACGAGGCCCCGCCACAGTCTAATTTAAATCCCTAGTCAAAAAATAATAGATCATAATCAGATTTTATTTCGGATGGATTTTTATGTAGTCAGGTTTTTTCCCCGGGCCTAAAGAGGAGCAGGGCTCTAGCCTTATTAAACGGTTTATTAACCACTAGCTTCTAGCGCGCGGTTTCATCATCGTAGCTCCTCTTATTATACATATAAACAATTCAATTGAAGCACTCTATCTGTTAAAAAAATCGCAACAAAAATCGATGCGTAGTTTTAAAAATCAAAACATACGTAGCTTAGCGCTGCCTGGCTGTCCCTATGACAGCAAGACAGCGCTAAATGACTTTGTTTGACAAACTAGCAGTCTGCGCAAGAGCCCCCTGTGGAACTTAGGCCTCGGCTCAGGTCGTTCGCTGGTGGGGAGATTGAGGAACACTTATATAGAAATACTTTAAGTATTTTAAGGGAGCATTGAACAACATCGGGAAGGTCATAATCAACATAGAATAATAATGTCCAAGATCAGAACCAGATTGTAGACTTGTAGTTAATTTCAATAAATATAAATAGGCAAAAACAAAATACATAATTCAACCGAAACTATCTAGTATCATACAAATATAGACACTATATGTTTGTATTTTCTTTCCTCATAATAAAGAAGAATAAAATAAATGCATATTTTTATTCCCAACGATTTCGTCTCTTGACGTTTACAGCAAAACGATGCAGCTAAAGCAAAAATTACCTGCGATAAAGTCACTTGCAGAATTGACTTTGTAATATAGGCAGTAAGTTTTAGTTTTAGTTTAAGCATTGTAATATGAATGGGTGAGGTGAGTTTTGCGACTTAAGGAGGGTATACAATTTAATTAATTTTAGGCATTTATGTCGGTTCTACCTGCGTCTCGAGGAAATAATTTATGTTCAAGCTTTAGTTTAATAGGAAATGAAACTTCCTGCAGTTTCACCTGTTCAACCCTAACCTCTCGTAAATTGATGTTATAATTCTAGACCTCAGAAGCATAAGGACGGATGTACTAGTATACTTACTGCCAGTTTACGATACACGCACATACGACGAACGTTTCTGACGTATAATGGCACATCCGATATCATGCGTCTGAGCTCTAGAATTATTTATTAGTTTATTTCATTTTTTGTAAATAACTTATTTATCTATACTTAAAGATAAAATACTTTAACTTTTGCATGTAACATACCTATATACAAAAAGATATTACGTAAATAATTCATACGAATAAACTCAAAAACCGAATTTTTTTAAAAACTACAATTTTTACAAACTAAATTGTAAATTTTCTCTGTAACGGCACAATAGTTTGGTATGATTTTTTTACCAAAAAATATGTAATGACGTATTTAACAATTTGTATTGTTTATATTTCTTATTTCTCTTACAAGTTTTGATTAATAAATAAAAACCTGAAATATCACCAGTACCCCGCGAGAAGCACCCCCGCAAGGCCTGTGACGCGTACACATTCAGTGAATTTCAGTGTCTGTATGACACTTGTGACGGGTGGACTATACGCGTGTTATTTTTTTCAAATAAAACCTAAAAAGTTCACCTTTTAAGTGATTTTTGAATGAAATCATATTGTAAATAGTACAAATATAAATATTTCGTAAAATAAGAATAGAAATAAAGGTTGTAAATATATATAAAGTAGATTGTAATTACGTTTTGTTTTTTGAACCGATCATAGAATAAGCCCGACTATGCCTAAATACAAGAATAAATGTAAAGTGAAGCGAGGCCGAGCTCTCCAAAACTATTTGTAAGTAGGTACTTAACTACCTATCCACTAAATAACTTATTTTCATGGTGCTTATTTTTTATCGTTTTCGCTAAAGCTATCTTGAGAATTTCGTTCGATTAAGGATGGAGACTTAGGTGACTGATGGATGTTGTCACCTACCTGATGGTGGACTCCGAAGGTGGGTATAGGATCTCAGTGACGGTAATACGTAGAACCATCGTGTTTGGACTCATTTAGAGGGCTCATGGAGACCTTGGTGACTGATGATGTCACATACCTGATGGTGGACTCCGAAGGTGGGTATAGGATCTCAGAGACGGTACTACGTAGAAACATCGTGTTTGGACTCATTTGAAAGGGCTCATGGAAACCTTGATGACTGATGATGTCACTTACCTGATGGTGGACTCCGAAGGTGGGTATAGGATCTCAGAGACGGTACTACGTAGAACCATCGTGTTTGGACTCATTTGAAAGGGCTCATGGAAACCTTGGTGACTGATGATGTCACTTACCTGATGGTGGACTCCGAAGGTCAGTATAGGATCTTAGTGACGGTACTACGTAGAACCATCGTGTTGGGACTCATTTGAAAGGGCTCATGGAGACCTTGGTGACTGATGATGTCACATACCTGATGGTGGACTCCGAAGGTGGGTATAGGATCTCAGAGACGGTACTACGTAGAACCATCGTGTTTGGACTCATTTGAAAGGGCTCATGGAAACCTTGGTGACTGATGATGTCACTTACCTGATGGTGGACTCCGAAGGTGGGTATAGGATCTCAGAGACGGTACTACGTAGAACCATCGTGTTTGGACTCATTTGAAAGGGCTCATGGAAACCTTGGTGACTGATGATGTCACTTACCTGATGGTGGACTCCGAAGGTCAGTATAGGATCTTAGTGACGGTACTACGTAGAACCATCGTGTTGGGACTCATTTGAAAGGGCTCATGGAGACCTTGGTGACTGATGATGTCACTTACCTGATGGTGGATCCGAAGGTGAGTATAGGGTCTCAGTGACGGTACAATGTAGAACCATCGTGTTTGGACTCATTTGAAAGGGCTCATGGAGACCTTGGTGACTGATGATGTCACTTACCTGATGGTGGATCCGAAGGTGAGTATAGGGTCTCAGTGACAGTACAATGTAGAACCATCGTGTTTGGACTCATTTGAAAGGGCTCATGGAGACCTTGGTGACTGATGATGTCACTTACCTGATGGTGGATCCGAAGGTGAGTATAGGGTCTCAGTGACGGTACAATATAGAAACATCGTGTTTGGACTCATTTAGAGGGCTCATGGAGACCTTGGTGACTGATGATGTCACATACCTGATGGTGGACTCCGAAGGTGGGTATAGGATCTCAGAGACGGTACTACGTAGAAACATCGTGTTTGGACTCATTTGAAAGGGCTCATGGAAACCTTGATGACTGATGATGTCACTTACCTGATGGTGGACTCCGAAGGTGGGTATAGGATCTCAGAGACGGTACTACGTAGAACCATCGTGTTTGGACTCATTTGAAAGGGCTCATGGAAACCTTGGTGACTGATGATGTCACTTACCTGATGGTGGACTCCGAAGGTCAGTATAGGATCTTAGTGACGGTACTACGTAGAACCATCGTGTTGGGACTCATTTGAAAGGGCTCATGGAGACCTTGGTGACTGATGATGTCACATACCTGATGGTGGACTCCGAAGGTGGGTATAGGATCTCAGAGACGGTACTACGTAGAACCATCGTGTTTGGACTCATTTGAAAGGGCTCATGGAAACCTTGGTGACTGATGATGTCACTTACCTGATGGTGGACTCCGAAGGTGGGTATAGGATCTCAGAGACGGTACTACGTAGAACCATCGTGTTTGGACTCATTTGAAAGGGCTCATGGAAACCTTGGTGACTGATGATGTCACTTACCTGATGGTGGACTCCGAAGGTCAGTATAGGATCTTAGTGACGGTACTACGTAGAACCATCGTGTTGGGACTCATTTGAAAGGGCTCATGGAGACCTTGGTGACTGATGATGTCACTTACCTGATGGTGGATCCGAAGGTGAGTATAGGGTCTCAGTGACGGTACAATGTAGAACCATCGTGTTTGGACTCATTTGAAAGGGCTCATGGAGACCTTGGTGACTGATGATGTCACTTACCTGATGGTGGATCCGAAGGTGAGTATAGGGTCTCAGTGACAGTACAATGTAGAACCATCGTGTTTGGACTCATTTGAAAGGGCTCATGGAGACCTTGGTGACTGATGATGTCACTTACCTGATGGTGGATCCGAAGGTGAGTATAGGGTCTCAGTGACGGTACATTGTAGAACCATCGTGTTTGGACTCATTTGAAAGGGCTCATGGAGACCTTGGTGACATCACAGTCGTATCAGATATTTATGCACGCTTTACTATGGATATTGGTGCCGGTGACTATACGAGTATTTTAGTTCATTTTGTAAACAAACCGTTGGAACTGATGGTGATGGTAATGATGAAATGCGTTTTTTCTTCTTTTGTTTGGTTTTACTAACGATGTATTAGCAATGTACTAAAATTATATAAAAAAATAAAGTAAACGTGTCCTTCCATCAGTAAGTTAGTTTGTGATATTATGCGTAATTAATTTAAAAAACTATTATTTTTAGCAATTTTTAGTATAATACCCTCAGTAATACCTGGTAATACTAAATTTGAGAAGAACAAAACATTCGTATTACATTGCGGCTTTTACTTGGAGCGGTTGATGAGAGGTTTTGTTTTAACAAGTGATGAATATTTAAATAAGCGATGTTATCGTATATCGCTTCGGTTTTGTAGTACAGGAAATTTTGACAATTTTACCGTTGTAGTGCTGTTTATCATATTATTATGCAACACAAATCGATTTTCGAGAGTCGATTTCGGAAACAGACGAATGATCTGCTGGAAAAAATTTCATTAGAAATAAGCAGTACCTTTGTACTATGTTTCTTGTATTTTAATATTTTTCTTTTTCATGTTATGTGTGTACATAAAGTAAATAAATAAATAAAAATGATTTTGTATTATATAAGTACTTCTTATGTAGTCAATTTTAATAAATAATCGTACCGTTTCGTGACTTTTTTAGCTTTCCCCATGTAATCAATGATGAACAAGTAATATGCTTAAAACAACCAACGTTACAACTCAAGAAATTTATTTTAGACAGTTGAACAACAAAAACAGTCACAGACAGTAGTCAGTAGGTCGAAGTATACACCAGCATTACGAAATACTAACAATTTTGTAAAAAACATATATTCCTAACTGCCTTATATGGCATTTTATCAGGAATTTTATTTTATTGCCTTACGCGGCGGCGTCTTTGAATAGATTTGATTTTGCCATGACTAAATAGTGCTTGTGACGTCATAATAGGTATTAAAAAACTGGCACGCTTGGTTTTCATACAGATCGTGATACTTGTGTCATCTATATCTGTGATTGATACGGTAGTTAGTAAATCCATCCAACCCTGCACTTTATTCTGCTATAATACCGGGCGGCCTTGCATATCTCAGTCTCTGAGATACTTTAGCGTGTAGGCAATAATACTGACCGAATAGCGCGCACTTCTGCGCTTATGCCTATTCTTTGATCAGCGCGGGGAGTGGTGTGCGCGCGGGTATAGCGCCTAAGCCCCGCCCTGACGGCCAAGGTCATTGATAGCTATAGTCGCCTTAAATATAGCCTATAGCCTGCATCGATAAAAGGGCTATCTAACTCTGAAATAATTACTCAAATCGAGCCAATAGTTCTTAAAATTATCGGGTTCAAGCAAAAAAATAATCTCTTCATCTTAATATATCAGTAAGTAAGTATATGTGCTTTTTCAAGATTTTGTTTGTATGTTAAAGAAATCTCTTTCACTACTGTTTTTTCATTAGATAGCAATGGTATTAGTATGTTACAGAGGCTATATTTCACGAAAAGGGTCCCAAAGTACCGGGAGCGGGGCGGGATAACTACGCGATAGTTATTTATGGTATAGTCTTTGTATTAAATATCTGATAACAAATAACAACTGGATAAAGTATAATAAAATATCGACGCTTTAACATTTTGGGGTTCCCCGGTTAATTATGTAAATTATCAGTATGCTACTGATCAATTTATTGCTAAAGTCGATCCTTGACTTCTTGATTAAATAGATGTTACATAAGGGACAACTTTATATGGCAATCCTGACACAGCCTCAAATAAGAACTCGCTTATATGCCTACAACGCATTTTATCATATTTTTGTGACACAGTACGTAAAGGAGACAAGAGCCTTGAAAAACTCATTGTGATTGGAAACACAGAAGGCAAAAGATCACGTGGACGTTCCCCAACAAGATGGACCGATCAAATTGAAGACTCGTTTTTGAAATTCTACACGGTCGTTATAGATGCGCTGGACTAAAACCGGTGGAGACAGATTATCCACTCCAGATGCAACCTTGATGCTGACCACGATCCTCAGATATGAGGGACCGACTAAGAATAAGAATATTTGACACGTAAACACATGATATTGAAGGAAAATCCAAGTTTCTAATTCTTTTGCATGTTATGCCCTATTTATATCGCCTCGATTAGCGTAATAAATAATTTAAACTGTTTCATTATATTAAACTAAGATACCTAAACAAAAACAAAACTCATAAGATTTAATGTTTCGCCCGTCTGTTCGCTACTACCAACCTACATTATGAAACGGCCGTAGCCCAATGGCTAGCTAGGGGCGCCGGACTTGTGATCATGTGGTCGCCGGTTCGATTCCCAACCATTGCACTACCGACGTGAACCACTCGTAACACGTAAGCATTTTAGCTTAGCACGAGGGGTTAACAAGCATACTAGTAGACTGCTAAACTCTGATAGTATCCTTAAAATAGATATATCTTCATAACCCTTTTTTCATCATTTCAATCATGGAATTTTTCAAGTACGCTGTGATTAAATGAAGGGAAAATACAACTTATTCCATGACCATTAAGATCAAACTAAGTTGTTGCAGAAGGTCAAAACGGTCAAAAACCCTACGGTCTTCGCTGTCTGTCTTCTGTCTCTGTATGTCACCAGGCTGTATCTCAAGAACCGCGATAGCTAGATAGTTAAAATTTTCACAAATAATGTATTCTTGTTGCCGTTATAACACTTAATTTTTAAGGAGGATCTCCCACAACAAACGTGATTTTTTTTGCTCGATATCAAGAACGGCAAATGTTGTTTACCTAGTCAATGTTACGGAACCCTTTGTGTGCGAGTCCGACTCGCACTTGGCCGGTTTTTTATGATTGCTTTACTAAAGATTCAGTACTGCGTGATATGTATGGCGACGATATCTTGTTGCCCCAACTATATTTTATTTTGCTTGAGAAATGCCATGCTCTGTGGCGTAGCAGTATACGTCTCGGGGTTCGATCCCCACGCTAGATGGGAAATCTTTTTGAAACCCTGAAATAAATCTTAGATTCAAAATATTTACCTCTGTGCCTGAATAATACGTTAAGCCGTTGATCCCGATTGGTATTTTTAACATCAACTTTAACAAATGTATACCAGGGAATTGGCAAAAGTAGTTCCCTGTGTGTTATTACGTTAAACAACAAACTTTTTAAAATGTAGATATTTTTTAATTACTAGGTCCCCGCGTTATTTTACGCGTTACGAACTAGGTCTGGCAACACAGCCCAACGGTTGTCAAAAAAATTGTTCTCGTAAATTAATTATTTAAAATTAATAAAATTAAACTTAAACGTGTAAAATATAATGTGATAACTTAAAATAACGTGAAAATAATAAATAGTTGTAACAAATTCGTGTAAAATCAAGCTAAAATAGCCAAACGGAGGATCTGTCAACTACCGGCTGTCAACGCTCGAATTCATTAACCTCAAATTATTGTTTATTGGATTGATTTTAGCATATATCCCGGCGAGTATTACTTTCTTTAATAAGATTCGATATCCACACATAACAAACACTACTCGACTCACATTGTGAGCCACGTCCATCCACACACTAGCCACATTCTGTCTCCATTCGCTTGACGTATAGTGGAAGTGAATTTGATGACGAATACCATTGGCTCCAGACCAAAATATACTAACAATACTGACTAACATCATAGTAATACTATTCCGATTGTGTAATAAGATTCCCAAGTCTAATAAAGTAGCATTTTATTGTATAATAATATAACGGGGGTATACAAATATAATATTAAAAAACCCTTGTAAATATAATTAAATATCTGTTATATTGTGTTGTCCCAGTAAATACAAACCATACAATAAGTGACCTTCTACTGTATAATATATTAAAACATATAAAAAGGTCCTATTTATCTTTATATCTCATTTAGTTCTTATTCTATATAGCTACTAAGCCACTCCTATCTCTGTTCACTTTACTCCATCTAAACTTTTCTACTCCTAAGTACTCTGTTCACCTTTTCAACTTTACTTTCAGCACATTCTTGTCCTCAATACCAACATGCAGACCCGCAGCATGGTAGCTGAACATAAACTGAAGTCTGTGCTCAAGGACTTACAGACATACAAAGACCAATGTCAAAAATTAGAACAAGAGCGCGAGGACAATAAAGTGGAAATTAAAGTAATAATTGACAACAACACATTATTAAAAAGGGAATTAGTCAAGATTACACAACAATTAGAAGCAACTATTGAAGAGCGTGACAGATTGATGGTGGAGGCAGAATCCTTTGATCAGTGTAGGTCTCTCTATGAACTGGCACTTAGTAAAATTAATGACCTTGAAATAGAGTTAATTGATTTTAAAAACAAAGAATTATGTCAAATTAATAGTGAGTCTATGACTATCCCGATAACTTGTATAGATATGGTGGTGTGTGAACCGGAGCTCACTCCTGTTCAAACAGCAATAACAATAGATCTGACTGGAGATGACTCTGTTGACTATCAGCCAAATATTAGGTCATTAAATAATTGTCAACTAAAAAAGTTTATCATAAAATTGTCAAATGAACGCAGGACTTTGTTGAATAAACTTCAGAATTATGAAATTAAATTGGAGGATAGTAAAAATATTTATGAAAAGGACACTAAGGACTTGCTAAATGAGATAAAAACATTAGAAAAATCATTGGCAGTCACATACAGTAAATATAAATCTTTTAAAATTAAAATTCAAGATCTGGCTCATGTATGTAATGAGTCATCTAGTAAAACAAATGATTTAATTTCTTCCAAAATCATAACTAAAACATCAATAGACTCAATAATTAACTGTGAGCTCAAGACCCCAACGAGGTGCTCTGACTCATCATACACTAAATGTGGTACTACATCGGTCCTGTACTCAGATGACATAGGTGTAGGTCTGGGCTCTCTGCTCAATAATCAACTATGTCAGCCTTTATTTAACTGTTGTATACCAGGGTTACATTACAAAGATTTAGTAAATAAGATAATGAATACAAATTATTCAAATGAGTCCTGCATAACATTACTGGTAGGCAATTGCAAAAACTTAACAAAAAAAGATATTACAGATAGTTTCACAAGAATGTTGGACTTAAAATGCTATAAAATAATACTGTGTGCCTTCCCTTATTTAGAAAATATGTCTGACAAAACTAATAATTATATTCACATGTTGAATAATCATGTACAATTTCTAGTTAGTCATTATAGTGATAGGTTTACATTTTTTGATGTAAATAGTTTTACCATTAGTTGTAGGGTGACCAGGAATACAGTGTATGTCCTAAAAAAATCATTAAGTTTAATTGCTAAATTATTAGCATCCAATATTAACACAGTCATACAAAGTATGACAAAGCCTATATTTTTACATTGTTTTAGTAATATTACTAAAATTAGTCTAGTTAGTAATTTAAACCATTAAGTACGACAAAGGAGAAGTGTAATAAGTTTTTGGTCTTATCGCACCAGAATGTAAACCGCTTCTCTGGCAAAATATTAGATGTAGAACTTTTTAATGAAAAATATAATATTGACATTGTATGCTTTACAGAAACATGGCTGAAAGCACACAAGATGGGTTTTAATATAAATGGCTATACGGTTGCTAGTTTCAATAACAGGGTCTCTGCTGAGGGTGGAGGTGTACTTATATTGATGCGAGATGGTTTGAAATTTAAAGAACGTAGAGATATTAGCAGTATGTCAGTAGATCGGATTTGTGAGGTCGCTTGTGTTGAAACACAGCTTTACTATATAATATGTATATACAGACCACCTTCGTCAGACTTCCAACATTTTATAACTACAATGGAAGATATACTTAAAAAATTCAAAAGTAATAAAAACATATTGATCTGTGGTGACTTTAACATAGATATATTGGTAGATTCAACAGAAAAAAATAGTTTTCTGGCTCTTTTTATGTCTTTTAATCTAAACTGTTTGTATTCTGAGCCTACTAGAGTTACACCAACAACGGCCACCTGCATTGATAATATTATCACAAACTTTGAGGTAGCCGATAAAAGTTTGGTAACTGGTGTTCCTTCTGACCACAAGTGCCAAATTGTTAAAGTTAGTAACGCATTGAATATAGAAAAATCAATTATTAGTTTCAGACCCCTCACAAAGAAAAACCTAGATAAGTTTAGTCATAATTTAAAAACGAGATTGTGTCAACAAACTTTGGATTCAGGCAGTAGTTCTAATGCTATGTATAATACATTAGCTCAATCAATTCATGAGGAATTTGAGAGAGTTTGTAAAATTAAACGGTTAGAAATCGATCCTAATAAATTAAAATTTAATACTTGGGCTACCAAAGGTATAAGACGGAGCCGAGATGTTTTGTATGAATTATATAATGTAAGGTCCTACACAACTGATGACAATTTTATAAATACTGTTAGGACATATTCTAAAATTTTTAAACAAGTTTGTATTCAGGCAAAGTCACTTTATATGAGTGAATTAATAAGAAAATCGGATAACAAAATAAAGTCAACGTGGAAAATAATTAATACTGAGACTGGTAAAAACAAAATAAAAGATAAAAGTATAAACTTAAATATCAGTGATAAGTTAGTCTCAGATAAAAATATTATTGCTAATTTTTTTGCTAATTTTTTTACTAATATACCAATGGATACCACTAGATACCTATCATCTTCCCCTCAGGAAGCTGAAAGACTATTAAAAGCGAACATTAAATCAGACGTGTCTAAATTCGGCTTCCGGACAATAAATGATGTTGATATTGTAAAGGCATTCCGAACAATTAAAATGAAAGGCACAGAAGACTTGTGGGGACTTTCTGTTAAAGCTATTGACACAGTAATACAAAATATCGCTCCTATTCTAGCGGCTATCTTTAATACATCCATAACTGATGGAGTATTCCCTGACTTAATGAAGATTAGTAAAATAGTGCCGATATTTAAATCAGGTTGCTCAAATAACGCGACTAACTATAGACCTATCTCGATATTACCAACTCTAAGTAAAGTATTTGAAAAGATTATGCTTAATCAAATGTTGACACATTTTAATCTAAATGGGATATTGCACGATAGGCAATTTGGATTCACTAAAGGCCGGTCAACTCAGGACGCGGGATGCACTCTGATTAAATCCATACTAGAGGCTTGGGAGGGGTCGCAAGATGCTCTTGGAGTCTTCTGTGACCTTTCCAAGGCATTCGACTGTGTAAATCATGAGACGCTCGTTCTGAAGTTAAAATATTATGGAATGACTGAAAAATCGCTTGATCTTGTTGTATCCTATTTATCTGATAGGAAACAAATAGTATACGTAGACGGCGTTGCTTCGAAAGAGCATTTGATGAAAATGGGCGTGCCCCAAGGATCTATTCTGGGTCCTTTTCTGTTCTTAGTCTACATAAATGATTTGCCATACATTTTAAATAAACTGTCAGATATAGTTCTTTTTGCTGACGATACCTCATTAATATTTAAAGTCAGTAGAAAAGATACTAACCTTATTGAACAGAATAAAACACTTAGTATACTTTCACATTGGTTTTCTTCAAATAATCTTTTATTAAACGCGGGTAAAACTAAATGCGTCAGATTTGTGCTCCCAAATGTAACTAACGCTAAACCAATTGCTTCATTAAATGGAGAACCGTTAGACCTAGTTCAATCAACAGTTTTTCTAGGTATAACATTAGATTCAAAACTGCAATGGGGCCCTCATATTGAAAAATTAACCGGTAGACTTAGCTCCGCATCTTATGCTGTCTGGAAAATTAGGCAATTGTCAGACGAAGCAACTGCTAGACTAGTGTATTTCGCGTACTTTCATAGCATTATGTCCTATGGAATACTGCTTTGGGGGTCAGCCGCTGATGTCAATAGTATTTTTATATTACAAAAAAGAGCAGTTAGGGCTATTTACGGTTTAGGTAGTCGCGACTCCTTGCGTACCAGGTTTAAAGAGATTAATATTCTTACCGTTCCCTCTGAATACATATACCAAAATATCATTTTTGTTAAAAAAAATATAGATCAATATAGCAAAAAAAGTGATATTCATAATGTTAACACGAGAAATAAACATAAAATTGCCATACCCGGTTTTAGAGTTAGTAGAACCAATAAATCATTTATGGGAAATTGCATTAGGTTTTATAACAAACTCCCTAGTCATGTAACTGATTTGCCTGATCCAACTTTTAAAGTATATATTAAACGGGTCCTCATATCTAAAGGCTATTATAGCATTAAGGACTATATTGAGGATAAAGACGTTTGGCTTCATAAACCTACGTGCGTAACACTTCCTAGAGACCCTGTACCCAAATAAAATAGTAGTACGCATAATAGTGTGATGTTCTGTGAACTATCTGTAATTGACCTACTTACATTATAATATATTATATTCATAGACCGCTAGTTCTGTCTCAAATTCTTTTATTTTTCTATTAGTATAAAAACACAATAAACAAATATTTCAAAGACAACCGTTTGGGCAAAAAATGTGTATGCCAATAAATAGTTAAAGTAACTGGACCAAAACCTACGTTCTGCCCATTTGAGTATGTTTCGCCGGACCGTCTCATGTGGGTCGTGTTAAAACCGGCAGTAGAATAACCCACTGAGTTTGTTTCGCCGGATCTTCTCAGTTGGGGCGTATTGGATCCGGTGGTAGCATTAAAGCGCGTCCGTCGTTATATACTCATGGTCCACCTAAATAATGACAATTGTTCTAACCTACTATAGACAGAACAAGCTATTTGACACAATATAGTTAAATAATAAACTAAGACGTTAAGACTAAAATATTATTAAAATAATAACTTAAATACTTGTTTAATTTGAAAATTTATAAAATATGATAATTAATAATAATAATATTATAAAATATGATATTATCTAAATAATACTTAATACTAAATTATTGTTTTGACTATTTGCAAGTGCCTGTAATAGGTTTACGTAAATAAAAATGATTTTTATTTTATTTATTTTATTTATTTCACCCACGTAACTGCTGTTCCCGTAGGAACTTCATTATTAAATATAGCCTTATACATCTAAAAAAAATATTTCAAATCTGAGATTTGAAATATTTTTTTTTGTTGTTCCTGTTATGAGCCGTTCAAGCAAACAAACAAAATCTTCAGCTTTATATATTAGTGTAAATAGATAGATATATCATAGACATTAGACGTATGACAAAGTATTCATAAAGTTAATATATTCGGGGTCAAAGGTCATAATTTGAGGTTTTTCAGGTTTTTTTCGAAAACGGTAAGTTTTATCGAAAAAACTTCAGACAAGAGTTGTAGATCTTTAAATTATTTCTGAGATATTGCGATTGTAAGATTGACGTTATACATGATATGCACACACATCATTATCATTGATTTTCTATCTACAGCATCTTTCTTAAGTCGTGAATTACACACATGCTCATCTGTGGTGTCCATTCGAACATTAGCAAGAACTTCCAACCCATCACACACAATATTCATTGCATGCATTCCGTAAACCCATTTACTTATCACACTTTCTTTCGTACTTCTTCCTCGAGAAATACCTCCATCTGTTTTCATGGATTTCCTCATTGATTGTTCGATAATCATATCTGTTGAAGTTCCACAACTAACTTTATCAGAACGTCGAACAGTAAAAATCCTTGATAAACACTAGGATCAATTACTTCGTTTAATTAAAGCATATCTTGTAAGTATAAGTGCGCAGACTTAGCATAAGGTAAATGCCCTGATGCATGAAAGTAAGGCAGCATTTCTTACATACGTGCCATATATGTTTATATCAGTTATTGTATGACATATGGTTGTGATCAGTGTTTTATACGATTATGTTAAATCCAATTTATTGACTATATATGAAATCATTGGAATGACATGTACTCAATATTTAGCTATAAATTCATAACTTGTATTATATCTACCTATTGCTGTGCCCTTACAGGGTTCATGTTGGAACTACATCATATATTGTCACCTATGTAAACCCAACAAAATAGCAATAAAGATACTGAATACTGAATACCATGTATAACGTGACTTACAATCGCGATATCTCAGAAATGCTATCTTAGAACAAAATTATATGGATCATTTTAGTAGATAATTTTAAGACCTACAACTTTGGTCTGAAGTATTTTTCGATAAAACTTATCGTTTTCGAAAAAAATCCAAAAAACCTCAAATTTTTATCGAAATACTTTTAAAGCGCACATGGGATTAATGGAGACTTTTAAAACTTCCTTTCTCATGGTAAACCTAAGCTATCCACGAAGTTTCAGCTTTCCGGGAATTATTGTTATTTCAAATGTCTAAATTGACCGGACTATAAGGAATGTCCTTAGTGGTGATGGTTGAATCTGATACTTAATTGGCAATATAAAGTGCGGATCCAGAAATTTCTTTGATTCTGATGGGATCCAGAAATTTCTTTGATTCTGACGGGATCCAGAGATATAGGTGCCGACTTATTCATAACGATTATGGCACGATCTCACGTGTCAAACATTAAGTTTAGGTATGTTTTTCGGTATTTACTGATCGCATCATGCATTCAAATTGTGTACAACTTTAATGCTTAATTAACAAACTTATCGCAAGTACAACCTTCTTAATAGGGTTGTTAATTACTTAAATTCACAATCTCTTAAGTGTAATTTTATCAAATGTCCTTAGCAATGACGTCAATTGTGACTTTAAATTTAATAATAGCTAGAAATGGTTTACCCCAACTACTCATTATTACCTTTGATGTACCTACTTCTATAGTTCAAGTCGCTATTGTAGATTAATTATTAAAGCTATGAAAATCGTTTGTATAACCTTTTAACGGGTTCACAACAATGACGAAAAACAGTATAAATCAAATCTTATAAGGCCATTTAGCAAATATTTAATTTTAGATTAAGTTAATATACTTAATCCTAAATGAAAACACAATTTATATTCGACATGATCTAGTGCTTGTTATCTGAAATCCTCTTGAGTTTGAGCTGACTACAAGAAGCTACAAGACGTCTATCAAATTTTATGAAATTTAATAGACCTCTTGTATATTTGTGAGAAGATTACAAACAATAGTTATATTTGTCAATACATTCATTGTACGAACCTATTATTAAGCCTCTCGCAATTTAAAACAAATTGAGAATAGCTCATACAACTGCAAAACCCAAGTTTCCGCAGTAAAGTTGTTTTCCCAAGATAGTAAATATATTACATTATTTATATTCAGTTAAATTGGAAGTGCTTTTTCTATTATAAAGTTAGATCGACGAGATTTTGTATCTCGTACAATGATTGCGCGGTTGACGGTATGAAATTTCGCACAATCATAGATAATTAGAGAAGGTGCAGAATGCAATATTTTTATTGTGGTCGAATTTCAACCACTTGGCGACCACTAATATGTATTATTAATATTTGATATGATAGATAAAAACAAACATTCACATTTTTATAATCGCAGTATTAGACATCATGGGCCGGATAGCTTATGCGTGCCCGGCTCTCGCCAACGGCGGATCGAAGGAATGTCCGGGGGGTTTTAGTGGCGTAGGGTCCTCTCCTCGTGGTATGAATTAGCTATGGAGAGGGCGAGTCCCACATATCCCACCGCCAGCACGCGAATACGCTGCAGCGGCGGTGGGAATGCGTAAATGCATTTCCCCACGGACAACGAAAAAAAAAGTATTAAAATCATTAGGTACATTATGTTTATTCACGTTAATTATGCCCTAAGTAGTATTGTGCTAATTTTCTTATTCAAATTTTCAGATTCATTCTTCGTTGTTGTATGAAAACCATCCTTTAATTGCCTTTCGCAATACATTCACAACTATACCTAGGTATACTAATGCATAAGGCAGAAGAGTTTTTTTGTACAAATAACGGGACTATTGGTTCGATTTGAAGAATTATTTCAGTTTGTACATAGCACATTTATCGAGGAAGGCTATATTTTATTATGGAGTTTAAAATAAAAAAGGTAATGGGTAATCTAAAAGTCGTTGGTTTGTAGTTTTAAAATGTCATCAAGTATTAATATTTTATAAGCTCAAACCGATCACGAAGTTTATTTTAAGTTTATAAGTTTTACACTATGAAACAAGATTTATCAACAATCTCCATCTAAAGAGATGAAACAGGGTTCAAACTCTAGTATGGAGTTTGTTTATTAAATACTGATTCTTAGGTGTAATTCTCATTGTATATTGAAAAGTATTGTAGATTAAAAATATATACATTGTATTTCTGTGTAGCTATGGGAATGTATATAATGTAATCAAACTCACTGAAGTGTGAGAACGACGATACACGATCACACGATAAAATAAAGATATATAATCTAATATAAGACATTTAATCTTCTGAGTATCGCATGAGAAATAAACATTGTATTATAAAAATATAGCACTATGTATTTACCGTATCCTAGAACCTTGAAGGTAAGTTTGGGGGATAATGCTGTTCGCGTCCGTGGGCTTTAGCTCTAGTCACCCACACGTGTCCCCTGGGTAGCGCCAAATGAACAGCACATCTGGTGTTAGGTTTCGACCGCTGTTTGTCACCACCCTCAAGGCAAAGCCATGCCGCCAAGTGATTTTTGTCGCGTTCCGGCGTGTTGCCTTGAGTAGCCATCGTGGAAGGGGAGTCTGGGCAGCTGTGTGGTATTGCGAACCGGTTCCGGTGCTGCGTGGTGTCTGTGCTAGGTGACTGTTCGCGGAGGGTAGCGGGATCCTAAGCACGGTCTTCCGCTGGCCGACCGCAGGTAGTAGGGGGCCCAATTAGTAGGAAAGCCACCTATGAAAGGCTGCCCCGCCAACTAGCGAAAAATCCCAGGATGCGTCACCGTGCCGGTTGGCGACCGGATGCGAGGGCCCGGTGAACATCTCTGGGGGGGTTAGGGCGTCCCCGCGCGCTCCAGATCAGTCTCCCGTCGGTGCAGCATTACGAATGTATTGCGCGGTACTCGCTCTTGCTACACCTCGCCCAACTGTCCCTTTCCTGCTTGTCTGTTCGCCATCAAAAATAATGAAATCGAAAAATAGGAATCTGGTTAAACAGCGGTTGCACTCCCTCGCACTAAAAGTGCACCTCTCTAACATCCGAGGTCTGCACTCCAATCTCATCCCGGTCCATCACCACCTTGAGACCGAAAAACCACATCTGCTGTTCCTCACGGAGACGCAAATCAGATGTCCAGCTGACGCAGCATACTTGCACTACCCAGGGTACACCCTGGAGCACAATTTTAAGCCACGCGCTGGCACCTGCGTGTATGCTCGCGATGACATCTGCTGTCTACGTCTCCGCAACATTGAGGATTCCAGTTTCTCCGTATTGTGGGTTCTGGTGGACACTGGCTTGGAGCAGATACTCTATGCCAGTGTCTATCGGTCGCACACCGACAACATGGAGACAACCAGGTTGTTTCAGTACCTTTCGGACTCGGCTGAATTAGCTCAGCTCAGGTACCCATTGGCGCAGCTAGTTTTTCTGGGGGACTTCAATGCCCACCACCAGGAGTGGCTGTACCCATACCAGAACACCGACCATGCTGGGAGATTAGCGTATGCATCTGCACTGACGCTTGGTCTCTCCCAATTGGTGCCTGGGCCGACACGGGTACCTGACATTGATGGCCATACGGCCAATTGCTTAGACCTTCTGCTGACAACCGATCCAGACCGATATCAAGTCGCGGTTTCCTCACCGTTGGGTAGCTCCGACCACTGTCTGGTGAAATCTGTGTCTGTCTACTCGCCACCCGATCCCGATCTCAAGGGGACTAGGCGAGTATGGCGATACAAGTCAGCAGATTGGGATGAGATGCGGCATTTCTTCGCGTCTTACCCTTGGCTGCGCTTATGCTTTTCTTCAGACGACCCGACTCGCTGCGCGGAGGCTGTTTCTGAGGTGATATGCCAGGCTATGGAATATTTCATTCCATTTTCTGACGTCTCACTCCGAGACAAAGCCCGTCCATGGTTCAACGCTGAGTGCGATAGTGCTGAAGCACATAAGCACTCTGCTTACCAAGCGTGGGCGGATGCTCGAGCCCGCAAAGCGCCAAATGTCCGGAAACTGAAGAGAGCCTTCAATAGTGCTGCCAAGTCTTGCAAACGTGCCCTACGCAAGGCCCGCTTTGACCATATTGCCCGCATTGGAGCCAGACTAGCATCTTACCCATCTGGGAGTAAAGCTTTTTGGTCTCTTGCCAAATCGGTCGAAGCCAATTTCTGTCGGTCCTCTTTTCCGCCACTGCAGAAGCCGAACGGTTCATTAGCTCATACCGCCAAAGAGAAAGCAGACTTGTTTGCATCTCTATTTGCGAAGAATTCAAAACTAGATGCTGCTGGTAAAAGTCCACCCAGGCTACCTCATTGCACTTCCACTATGCCTGAGGTGCACATTCGGCAAAAGGTGGTACTTAAAATGCTTAGCACTCTAGATGTGAATAAGGCTAATGGGCCTGACGGCATTCCTGCCATTGTCTTGCGGTCATGTGCCCCTGAGTTGTCTCCTGTTTTGACTCGCCTCTATCGCTTGTCCCTGACGACTGGTCAAGTTCCAGTACCCTGGAAGATTGCCAATGTTCAACCGGTTCCCAAGAAAGGTAGTCGTGCCGACCCTGCCGACCCTGCCAACTACCGACCAATCGCAATCACCTCCATACTCTGTAAGGTTATGGAGCATGTGTTAAACAACCGTCTCCTAGCATACCTGGAAGACAACGACCTCCTCAGTGACCGTCAATTCGGATTCCGTTGAGGCCGGTCTACTGGGGATCTTCTTGTTTATGTTACTCACTTCTGGAGCGAAGCCATTGAGAGACACGGTGAGGCTCTTGCCGTGTCTCTTGATATCTCTAAGGCTTTTGACAGGGTTTGGCACGCAAGTCTCATTAGTAAGCTTCCGGTTTATGGTATTGCTCCCGAACTTTGTACTTGGATTCAGGATTTCTTGAGGGGAAGGTCGATTCGAGTTGTCATTGATGGCGCCTCGTCCGATCTTCTTGGTATTAATGCCGGTGTCCCTCAGGGATCTGTTCTCTCCGCGACTCTTTTTTTGCTGCACATAAACGACCTGCTAGTTACTCCCGGTATCTTTGGGTATGCAGACGACAGCACAGTCTCGGTGAGATACTTGTCTGATGCGAAGTTTAGGTCAAAGGTCCAGTCGTTCAGGGAGTCGATGATTGAGGGGGTGAACTCGATCTTGGAGGCTGTCTCCTTATGGGGTGATGCCAACCTGGTTGGGTTTAACCCCTCAAAAACACAGGCGTGTCTTTTTTCGGCGAAACGGAGTCCATTCCAACTGACTCCGACTTGCCGGAATGTGTCCGTTCCGATCAGCGACCATATTGAGCTGTTAGGGCTTGACCTCTCTTCTAATCTAAACTTCGGTCACTACATCGAGTCCATTGCAAACACTGCAGCCAAAAAACTTGGCATTCTCTCCAAGGTGAGGCGGTACTTCACATCGGAGCAGCTCTTAAGTCTTTACAGAGCTCAAGTTCGCTCCTCAATGGAATACTGTTCTCATCTTTGGGATGGGTCTGCTAGATATTATCAGCTGGATGCTCTGGACTCATTGGAGCGCCGAGCGAAGAGAGTCATAGGCAATAACTCACTGGTGGAGGCAAGTCTTCAGAGCCTCGAACACCGTAGACGAGTAGCCTGCCTATCGGTTTTTTATCGGTTACATTTCGGGGAGTGTGCGGAGGTTCTACATAACCTGATACCCTCTTCACCCTTCCATCACCGGACGACTAGGCGCGGCGAGCGGTTTCACCCTTTTGTTGTAGACATTCCTTCAATACGCACGAAGCGATTTGCTTCTTCCTTCATAATGCGGACGGCTAAGGAGTGGAATTCTCTGCTGGGGTCGGTTTTTCCGGAACGCTATAATCTGGACATCTTTAAGGCTAAAGTGAACAGACACTTTCTAGGCAAGCGTGTATCATCTTAGGCCTTATCTTCGCCAGTAAAAAAAAAAAAAAAAAAAACGTAATGCATAGGTAAGCATATAATTCAGCATTTTGTAGTCTAGAAAGAACATTCATCAAATCGTAACATCAATCCATTTATCATTAATTGAATGTTATAAAAAAACATTTCAATATTTGAAATTTATACTAAAAACAAAATTACCTAAATAAATTAGATACAAAACAAAGCCCATTTGCAACTAATTAAGCTAAGACAGCATTGCGTAAAAGTAAATAGTTCGGGATCTCACGAACAGCGAAAGTATTTCATTGCCATAAGTAGCAAAGTTTTCTGGCTGTTAGAGTTGTCACTTCCATTATATTATAAAAGCAAAAGTTTGCGTGGATGTCTCGATACACGGGTATAAGTTTATTAATCTTTTAGGTAATACTGGACTTGGATAAAACTTGCCGTGTTAATGTGTAAGGCCCGGACTCCACCAAAGCGGAGACGAGACGAGCGGAGAATAGATGTTTTTAGGGTTCCCTAGCCAAATGGCACAAAACGGAACCCTTATGGATTCGTCATGTCTGTCTGTCTGTCTGTCCGTCCGTATGTCACAGCCACTTTTTTCCCAAACTGTTAGAACTATAATGTTGAAGCTTGGTAAGTAGATGTATTTTGTGAACCGCATTAAGATTTTCACACAAAAATAGAAAAAAAAACAATAAATTTTGGGGGTTCCTCATAATTAGAAATTAAACTTAAATTTTTTTTTCATCAAACCCATACGTGTGGGGTATTTATGGATAGGTCTTTAAAAATTATATTGAGGTTTCAAATATCATTTTTTTCTAAACTAAATATTTTGCGCGAGAAACACTTCCAAAGTGGTAAAATGTGTGTCCCCACTGTAACTTCTAAAATAAGAGAATGATAAAACTAAAAAAATATATGATGTACATTACCATGCGAACTTCCACCGAAAAATTGGTTTTAACGAGATCTAGTAAGTAGTTTTTTTTAATAAGCCATAAATCGTAAACTGCAATTTACGTTTCATTCAATCAACTCGAATATAAAAATAAAAAGTAACATTTCATTTTATAAACATACGCTTTTTTATTCTTGATATCAAAAATAGGTATGCACTTGTAACTGATACGGAACCCATCGTGCGCGAGTCCGTCTCGCACTTGGCCGGTTTTTTTTTAAACCAATAGAATTTCGTTATTCAAACAAGATTTGAGAATAACGAATTTATATTGAAGATAAGAGGTGACTTAGGTACATGCAGCTAATAGCTCGGCAACAACATCTTTCAGCTAACGGTTACTTAACATCTTACTACGAGCACAAAGGCTAGGGGCGTCGGACTTGTGATCTTGTGGTCGCCGGTTCGATCCCCTCTACCGAAGTAAACCCACTCGTAATGTCGTAAAACAAGCATTTTAGCTTCGCACGCACATATTAGCTTGCTGTAGACTGCAAAACTATGCTAGTAATCTTTAAAAAAAACACACCAATCCGCTTGCCAATCGTTGTGTAATCCTCATCAAATCTAGCTTGCTAAGTTCTGTTAATAGGACACATAACATTTAACCTCTCTATACAAAGTTGATTATCGGTCTTATTGTCTTGGAGAAAATCCAATCCAATCCAAATACCTAAGTGTTATTGGCCAAATCGATTTCTGACCAAACTAGTTCAACTAATCACTACTACAACTAATAGTAGGGGAGCCCATGCGGGGATTTCGGGATTTACTAAAGCGCGGCAGATTAATATACAGGGGGATACCTTGTACCCGGTTAAGTACTTCCACAAAACATGAGGCCCATATATAAGGCCGCCCGTGAAGGATACAGGATCAGATTAGTAAAAAAAAATATATATATATATATAATATATATAATATATATATATATAATAATATATATAATATATATATATATATTATAACTTCAACAACATTGATATTTTTGCCCATAATGACTGCGCCTACAGGCAACTTGTCACCTCACCCTTTCAATAACTAGTGTCTAGTTCGTACCTTAATTTTTTTATTTCTTTTGTTATAGGGCCTCCCCTACAAATTGTTAAAAAAAAAACAATATTGTAAAATTGTTAAAATATGCTATGTAATGTATTACTCCTGTACACCTACTTCATATACATATCCGTGGTAAACGGTGTGGATGTCGCAATTATTCACATGTATTAGCTCTAATTTTGTTATGTCATTATATGTCATTGTGATATTGTTTGTTTACCCAATAAAAAAAATAAAAAATAAAACTTATCCTAAGAAAGGGATAAGTTGGTTTCAATTTATCCCTTTCTTAGGATTAGGATTATCTAAACTGTCATTAATAATTGAGAATAGATTGAACTAGACAGGCTTATAACAAATATTTGTTTAATTATGATTATTTAAGAAAATTATTGGTAGCCGAAATAGCAATCCGAGAAATTACGATTCCAATAGAATTATTTACTATTGGAGTAGATTCAACCACGGCATAGTACTTTAGGGACTGATAACTACTGATAAGGTAGTGTGTTCTGTGTACCAATTACATATATTTTCTATTACAAAATATCTAGTTCTTTCTGCTTTTTTGTTGCGTTATCGACTAAGTAGAAGTAAGATAATTTTCGGATTAGGTTTTGCATTGATTACCCGGCCCCCGGATGGATCGAAGGAGTGTCCGGGGGGTTTTAGGTGTACGGTCCTCTCCTCGTGGTATGAGTAGATAAGCATACCATCGCTATGGAGAGGGCCAGTCCCACATATCCCGCCGCCAGAGCGCGGATACGCTGCAGCGGCGCCGCGCCGCGGCGGTAGGAATGCATAAATATAGGTGTAGGAATGCACATCCAAATCAAAAAAAAAAAAAAGCTTTTGCTGTGATGCAAAAGATAAATTGGTAATGCGTATAAGCACGCGTTTCCCTCTCAAATATAAATGTCACATGCGTCCAAAGAAACGGTTTGTGAATCTGTTTGTATATATTTATTTATCTTTGAATATATGAAATATATACCAACCTGCAAACGAATAATACTTCCTTATACAATTGATGAATCCATGATTCCGTGTTAATAGCAATAAATCTAACTTCCTCCATATTTATTAAGGAATCGTTTCTATCCCTCAACGCAAGTGTTCGTCCAACGAAGAAAATTTAAATAATGACAGCCGTATAATCTTCTATATATATAAAAGAAAGTCGTGTTTGTTACAACACTTATAACTCGAGAACGGCTGGACCGATTGCCATGGTTTTTGATTTGTTGGATTTGTTTTCGTCCCGAATAGCAGAATACATTTTAAAAACAAAAGAAAGTCGTCTTAGTTACACTATTTATAACTCAAGAACGGCTGAACCGATTTGGCTGAAAATTGGTAGGGAGGTAGCTAAGAACTGGGAGAAGGACATAGGATACTTTTGGGTAGGGGTAGGGTAGGGTAGGGGTAGGGTAGGGGTATGGTAGGGGTAGGGTAGGGTAGGGGTAGGGTAGGGTAGGTGTAGGGTAGGGGTAGGGGTAGGGTAGGGTAGGGTAGGGGTAGGGTAGGGGTAGGGTAGGGGTAGGGTAGGGGTAGGGTAGGAGTACGGTAGGGTTAGGGTAGGGGTAGGGTTAGGGTAGGGGTAGGGTAGGGCAGGGGTAGGGTAGGGCAGGGGTAGGGTAGGGCAGGGGTAGGGAATAAAAGTCCACCCGTGCGAAGCCGGGGCGGGCCGCTAGTCTATATATATAAAAGAAAGTCGTGTTTGTTACAACACTTATAACTCGAGAACGGCTGGACCGATTGCCATGGTTTTTGATTTGTTGGATTTGTTTCCGTCCCGAATAGCAGAATACATTTTAAAAACAAAAGAAAGTCGTGTTAGTTACTCTATTTTTAACTCAAGAACGGCTGAACCGATTTGGCTGAAAATTGGTAGAGAGGTAGCTAAGAACTGGGCGAAGGACATAGGATACTTTTGGGTAGGGGTAGGGTAGGGTAGGGTAGGGGGAGGGTAGAGTAGGGGTAGGGTAGGGGTAGGGTAGGGGTAGGGTAGGGGTAGGGTAGGGGTAGGGTAGGGGTAGGGTAGGGTAGGGGTAGGGTAGGGTTAGGGTAGTGGTAGGGTAGGGGTAGGGTAGGAGTAGGGTAGGGGTATGGTAGGGGTAGGGTAGGGCAGGGGTAGGGTAGGGCAGGGGTAGGGTAGGGCAGGGGTAGGGTATAAAAGCCCACCCGTGCGAAGCCGGGGCCGGCCGCTAGTTCTAAATATATTAAGACAAAATAGAACTTAAAAAAAAAGAAAAAGTCATTACTTTTTATTTTATTTTTTAGACTGAAATTTCGTTTAATATGTATGACGAGGAAGGACGAGCATCGTTGTTTTTAATAAGGTGTGACGTCATCATTGCTGACGTCACATTCATCAGGATGGTTCTCTATCGAGGGTTGTTGATCCATAGTAACAGCAAAACTCCATAATATGGTTTTCAAGTTTTATTCCAGTAAATTGAGGAGCTCCGTACAGTCCGGCAGCTCGAGCGAGACTGAATTGCAATCGGTCCGCTGGCCGTATTTATACTAAACGAGCGGCTCACAAACAGTAAACAATTTAGTTTGATAATTTTCAAACTATGTGAACAGATAATTATTTCTACAAATATTTCAACGATTTACAAATCATAATTTGATCCTGAATACTTATTTATTAGTCTAGTATTTTATGAACATATTTGTGCTTCTATCAAATCATGCATTGATTCACAATTTATTTATTTTGATGAGACGAGTAATTGTATTTATGTGTTTATCATTAATGAAGTGTTGTTGCTATGCTTATTTTATGTGGTTGCGCCGATACGGCCATTCTGACAGGCGGTGCGCGCTCTGCACCAGCCTCGTTGATTCTCGTCGCGTAATTGTACAATTTTATTTTATTATTTTGCATCTATGATTAAATCTAAGTTCTGTCCTTTGAGTATGTTATTATTTAGACGGACCATAAGTATCTCAACGAACGCGCTTTAGTGCTACCACCGGATCCAATACGCCCCAACTGAGAAGATCCGGCGAAACAAACTCAGTGGAGTTATTCTACTGCCGGTTTCAACGCGGCCTCATCGAGACGATCCGGCGAAACATACTCAGATGGGCATGTCCAAGAAGTTTTGGTCCAGTTACTTTTATTATTTAATTGGCATTCACAATTTACCAATCGGTTGTCTTTATACGAATTTTATTTACGTTTTCATTAAAAAACAGATTAAATAATTTATTTAAAGACAG
The DNA here is from genome assembly GCA_947037095.2 of Nycteola revayana. Lineage (NCBI taxonomy): Eukaryota > Metazoa > Arthropoda > Insecta > Lepidoptera > Nolidae > Nycteola > Nycteola revayana. Next base: position 12,978,267 of record OX344846.2, on the reverse strand, counting down.
AACTAAATTATTAGGGAGTATTATTTTTATTATTACAGATAGTAATTTCTGTGTAAGTCTAGGAATATCAATGCTAATAAGGTGTTGGAAGTTCTCGACAAGTTCTCGGAGGTTCTCGTAGAGTTCTCGGAGGTTCTCGTAGGGTTCTCGTAGGGTTCTCGGAGGTTCTCGTAGGGTTCTTCGCGAAATCTGCAATACTAGAAATAACTTTCTCTGAGTTGGGTATCTGTGAGCAACTTGTTGTTGTTATGCAAAAACATGCATTTCTATGTTAGTCTAGGAATATCAATGCTAATAAGGTGTGTAAGGTGTTGGAAGTTCTCGAAGAGTTCTCGGAGGTTCTCGTAGAGTTCTCGGAGGTTCTCGTAGGGTTCTCGTAGGGTTCTCGGAGGTTCTCGTAGGGTTCTCGGAGGTTCTCGTAGGGTTCTCGGAGATTCTCGTAGGGTTCTCGGAGATTCTCGTAGGGGATGTAATGATGCTGTGCTCTGGGCGGTCCTGTTTGCCGTGGTACACAGAGGCTCTACTGGGAGTATGGAACTAGGTTGAAGGTGTTTATACACAGGTTCTAAAAGAGTTAAATTCAAGGTAATATCTTGTAAATATGTTCAACTCACAGTTTATTGTGGTAATTAATCTTCTTCACTTTGATCTCGTAGTTTTTGCTGAGGCAACCCGTCACTTGATGTGCTTGGTACGGGGCTCTATTTCTATTTCAGGTGATGGTAGTGGCTCATCTTCTGCCGATACGGTTACCTGATCACCAGGTTGTGGTGCACGACGAAGTTTAAATTTAGGCTTACCTCCAGAACATAGCGCTCCGGAAAAACTGACCCCGGCAGGAGAACTCCACTCCTCAGCCGTCCGCACCACGAAAGAGGAAGCAAATCGCCTCGTGCGTATCGAAGGAATGTCAACAACAAAAGGGTGAAACCGCTCGCCGCACCCAGTCGTCCGGTGATGGAAGGGTGAAGGGGGCATCAGGTTATGTAGAACCTCCGCACACTCCCTGAAATGTAACCGATAAAAAACCGATAGGCAGGCCACTCGAGGCTCCGAAGACTTGCCTCCACAAGTGAGCCATTGCCTATGACTCTTCGCTCGACGCCCCAATGCATCCAGAGCATCCAGCTAATATCTGAAGATAGATAGAAAGATGTACCGCCCCACCCTGGAGAGGAATGCCGTCAGGACCACCAGCCTTATTCACATCCAGAGTGCAAAGAATGTTTAAGTACCACTTTTTGCCGAATGTAGAAGTCCAATGGGTGGACTTTTACCAGCAGCATCTAGTTGTGAATTGCAAATAAGTCTGCTTTCTCCTTGGCGGTGTGAGCTAATGAACCGTTCGGCTCCTGCAGTGGCGGAAAAGAGGACCGACAGAAATAGGCTTCGACCGATTTGGCAAGAAACCAAAAAGCTTTACTCCCAGATGGGTAAGATGCTAGTGTGGCTCCAATGCGTCCAATATGGTCAAAGCGGGCCCTGCGTAGCGCACGTTTGCAAGACTTGGCAGCACCATTGAAGGCTCTCTTCAGCCTCCGAACATTTCGCGCTTTGCGGGCTCGAGCATCCGCCCACGCTCGGCAAGCAGAGTGCTTATGTGCTTCAGTACTATCACACTCAGCGCCGAACCATGAACGGGCCTTGTCTCGGAGTGAGACATCAGAAAATGGAACGAAATATTCCATAGTCTGGCATATCACCCCAGAAACAGCCTCCGCGCAGCAAGTTGGGTTGTCTGAAGAGAAGCATAAGCGCAGCCAAGGGTAAGACGCGAAGAAATACCGCATCCCATCCCAATCTGCTGACTTGTATCGCCATACTCGCCTAGTACCCTTGAGATCGGGATCGGGTGGCGAGCAGACAGACACAGATTTCACCAGACAGTGGTCGGAGCCACCCAACGGCGAGGAAACCGTGACTTGACATGGGTCTGGATCAGTTGTCAGCAGAAGGTCCAAGCAACCGGCCGCATGGCCATCAATGACGGGCACCCGTGTCAGTCCAGTCACCAGTTGGGAGAGACCAAGCGTCAGTGCGAATGCACACGCCAATCCCCCAGCATGGCCGGTGCTCCGGCATGGGCACAGCCACTCCTGGTGGTGGGCATTGAAGTCCCCCAGAACAACCAGCTGCACCGATGGGCACCTGAACTGAGCCAGTTCAGCAGAGTCCGAAAGATAGTGAAACAACCTGGTTGTCCCCATGTTGTCGGTGTGCGACCGATAGACACCAGCATAGAGTATCTGCTCCAAGCGAGAAACTGGAATCCTCAATGTTACGGAGACACCGACAGCAGATGTCATCGCGAGCACACACGCAGGCGCCAGCGCGTGGCTTAAAACTGTGCTCCAGGGTGTACCCCGGGCGGCGCAAGCATGCTGCGTCAGCCGGACATCTGATTTGCGTCTCGATGAGGAACAGCAGATGTGGTTTTTCGGTCTCATGGTGGTGATGGACCGGTATGAGATCGGAGTGCAGACCTCGGATGTTAGAGGTGCATTTTTTTTTTTTGATCATGAGCGACTTTTCGTGTTCGCCCTCTTCCCACAACTCTTGCATAAACGCTCGAACATTTGCTGATTCATTTGCATCATGTGCATGAAGAATTAAGGTGGCACCCCACCCATGGACGTATTGGGCATAGGTACATTGATCATCGGCTGTTGCCCCTGTTGCGTAGACCCCATTGCTTGAAGCTGAGGTTGAGACGCAACAGGTGGTGATGAAGCAGTTCCAAGGATCACTTCGAGTCCCACTTCTGATGACGAGGAAGGACGAGCATCGTTGTTTTTAATAAGGTGTGACGTCATCATTGCTGACGTCACATTCATCAGGATGGTTCTCTATCGAGGGTTGTTGATCCATAGTAACAGCAAAACTCCATAATATGGTTTTCAAGTTTTATTCCAGTAAATTGAGGAGCTCCGTACAGTCCGGCAGCTCGAGCGAGACTGAATTGCAATCGGTCCGCTGGCCGTATTTATACTAAACGAGCGGCTCACAAACAGTAAACAATTTAGTTTGATAATTTTCAAACTATGTGAACAGATAATTATTTCTACAAATATTTCAACGATTTACAAATCATAATTTGATCCTGAATACTTATTTATTAGTCTAGTATTTTATGAACATATTTGTGCTTCTATCAAATCATGCATTGATTCACAATTTATTTATTTTGATGAGACGAGTAATTGTATTTATGTGTTTATCATTAATGAAGTGTTGTTGCTATGCTTATTTTATGTGGTTGCGCCGATATGTATTAAAAGTGACTTAGGTGAGAATTCTGCACAAAATTTCATCGTCGGATGAAAAGTCGCCCTTTAGAATTATTAGGCGACAATTCATTCGAGGATGAAATCACTTGCGGAGTAAGTCACCTTTTTAAACTTGGGGTGGCGAATCACCCTAAACATATTTATGGTAATTATACAAACAATGGAGAACAAAATGGTTACCATTTCATATATACATAACGATAAATTACCTACTATAAATAGGTCTTTGTTTAATTAAAATAAGGTGGCGTGAACGATACTTAGAGTTTTACTAGTAAAAAAAAATAATATTCAAAAAACAAAATCATCGTCACCATCATCCCTCATAACATCCATTGCTGAACATGCTACTCCCGAGGGAGGGTATTTGCCATAGTCCACGCTTGGCAGGCGGGTTGGTAATCGCAGTATTATGTACATACAGTATACCCGGTTACCACTGCTGCTGATATACCTACGATTAGCGTGTTATGAAAGTTGGAACCAATGGCTTAAGTTCCAATTTATAAATCTACCTAATCCAATTAATACCTACTTTGTTTTGTCCTATTCGAATACCTTTTCGGATTTAGGGCTTGTTATTCGGGTTTGTCGAGCAGCACGGTAGTTAACTTAGTAATTCGTGGACAACCCAAGATGTATGTGTCTGTTTATATTACTAATTGGATTGTAAGTATTTCATCATTGTAGAATGTACATTGATGATGAAGTGTACATTTCATCATAAAGCCGATAATTTAACTTGTAACAACAACCGCTGGCGAGAGTTAGCTCTGAGATCTAAGCCGCTGACGGTCCCGCGCCCGCTTACGCAGTTTACTTAATCTGTAGCTTTTAAACCATTGAACAATGCTGGAAAGCTGCTCGTCTTTATACACAGTATAGTAGCAATAACATAACGATGTACCTTTATCCAAAAACATAATATATATCTTAAAAACGCAATCAGTGTTTAATAGTATCGTACCAACACAAGTAAATATTGTATTATAACTACGGCTAAAAGTTTTGTATACGGGTACGGTTGCCATAAGTACCCAGAGTTAAAGTTTGATATCCAAAACGAACATTAAATATATTTTCTATTACAGCACATACGTAAGGTGCGCATTAGAAAAACAATTTGAATATGCTATTTAAATCGAATTCGAAATTCTACTTTTTGCATAATTATTACAACACAATTTTTGCTCAGAATACAATCTTTATGGCGCATCCACACATGCCGAGCGGCACGGCCGGCGGCTAGACCGGCGGCTAGACCGGCGGCCATGCTGGTGGCTTCTGGCACGCGCATCTTTAGGAACGCGCATAGGCAGCCTGAAAGCCGGTGGCAAACCCTGGCGGCATGTGTGGATGCGCCATTACGTTTAGACTAATATAGAGCTACAACTTTAAAACTTCAAAAATCTCAGATCTAATAATGTAATTTAGAGGCAGATTTATCTACTCATTTACATATGTGAATTATTTAATATAAAAAAGAAATATTTGTAAAAGTTCTAACATTAGTCATTACTTTGAAAGAAACTATGGTGTTAAATCCCACTAATCCAAAATCCACCTATTTATAATTCCTCATGCCCCAATCCTCCAAACGGCCTTACCGTTCGCTGACCGCTCATTTAGTAGTTCCTATTTTAACCTCCTAGTTAGGTAACTAATTGAATACTCAGCGTTCGGTTACGGAGGTTCACCTTTTGTGAACTTGGAATGCTTTACTAAGCATAAAGGCTTTATCTTTCAGCTTTATGCTATATTCTTTAACCTCTGTCAATTTTAACGATCAGCAGTTTCACAAGAGTGCTTCAATAATTGTATTGATTGTATTAAAAAACAAAGAATATCTTATTAAGATTCTTACTTTGTAAATAAGAGGCTTCTTAAAGGCTACAAGAGGATATTTTTAGCGTGCAAAGTAAAACGGTATCTTAAGTTCGAACATGATATGACTAAGGTAAACGCAGCTAGTACCGCGGTAGTCAAAAATCTGCAGGTATTCCCGAGGTATGCAATATAATTGTAATTTTAAGCAATTACAAGCATATTTTACTCAAAAAGTAAAATGTTTATGAAAGACAATTTTATATCCGTTTGAATGGATCCGTGGCGCACTGTGCACAACAACGCAGAAAAACAAAACAACGATTAGTTTGCTGCAAACCGGCGCCGGAGCACGACTTCCATACAAACGATAGTCGCGAACTGTAAGAACGCTCAATATTTTGTTAAGGTTATTGCGTCGTTAAAAAACCATTTATACAGATTCTAAGTAGGTCAAAAGGTGGATTATAGTTTTAGCCATGATTGTAACTATCTAATATTCATTTATTTTGCACAGTTTTTCGACAATTAACAAAAATAAAATACCGCGGTAATGGCTTCACAATTTTCGTCTTGAATGTATTAACCGCGGTTAACTCGGTAGTAGCATAAATCAGTACCAATCGTTTTATAAATTTTTTAAGAATATTTTATATAGCAATAACCCAAATGATGTGACAATTCGTTTAAGTCATTAGGTATTTATCGTTAAAAACTATTTCCGCGGTATGAAAATTGCACTAGGACTCTTATTTTTTCATCCTTAATTGACTCATAAAAATTAACTTTGTATGAGAGCACTAAATTGAATACGACATGAAACCATGCCTTAGTCTCTTTTTTAAACCCAAGAATTTAATTCAAGTATCAAGTAAATGTTTAGGTAACTTTATTGGCTGTTGATTTAACTTTTGTTTTGATTAAAATTAATCAAATTTTATCGATCGGGATTAGATTATTTGTACTATCGCAGATGAAGCTATCACCGATGGTTATAACAAGCCATTACTCGGTAATTACTTGTATAAGCAGCTATTACCGAGTATTATTACTCGGTATTAGCTTCACCATAGAAATCTAACACCGAGTGATAATAGCATTTATTTTTGAGTTTAGGGTTCTCTCGAAACAATATCTAAGTATTTGAAATTCTTCAGACCTATCTTTCTAACTCATATTATTTTTTGTGGCAATGGTAACATAGGCGAAGCATTCGAGGCTGCCTCTTTTCATTTTAAATAAAATAAATTTATTTATTTTTATTTCTTATTACCATAGATTAGAAAGAATTGGTGCGAAACTTGATAAATCGTCAACTATACCTCCATAAAAATATAATTACCTAAAATAAGCAAATATTATTGAATATATAATTACCTACCTACCTATTATACAGCTGCGGGAATCATGACTTGTTTTTTAATAAATATTTGGTACGGAACCAAAATGCCTATTATTTTTCTACCCTCGGTAATAGAATCACGATTCGCGGTATTAGCTGCAATCACTTTCAAATACCTCGGTAATAGCAACATTCGGATTTGTATATTTAATATTTTTTTTCTTTATATATTTACTCAAAACTTACCTATATCTTTATAGATTTCTAAAGTCCATATCCAAACGTATCAGAAAATATATACTTGTAACTGTTTTTACTATAAGAAATTCTTATTTCGAGAGGTTAAAGCTTAAGGTCCTGAAATTACCTCGGTACTATTACCGAGGTAATTTCAGGACCTTAAGCTTTAACTTAAGCTTTAACTTATTATTAAGGTAAACGCAGCTATCTGCGTTTACCTTAATAATAAGTTTATTGTCCCAAAAAATACAAAAACCTAATATAGCCTATATTAGGTGTTTGTTAAGTGAAAATAAAAAGTGTAAAGTAGCATTTTATACACATCACATGAAACTCTGTCCTCTGAACTAGTTGTATGTCCCTGTATTTCAGAAAACTGCGGACCTAGCAGTATTCGTAAAACTTAGGTATGAGGTCTTTTGCCACAGTTAAAGCTACACGAGGCTGCAACATGAACTTCGGAATAAGGTCCTACTATACGCCTTTTAACGTATTTTTTAGAGAATTTAAAAGATTAGCGCAGATATTTCGCTGCCAAATAAAATAAAGTGAGTCTGGCAAAACTATATTAGAAGTTGCAGCCTATTCAATTTTCTGCTTCAAACTTCGACGTCAATTTTGGATGCATACAATTTAAAACAATATGTAAAATTTTACTTTACCATAAGATTCTGTAAAAAAACTTTATTTTTTTACGCAAAGTGCACTGATTTTATGAAAGATGGGATAATATTCACACAAGTTTACATTTTAAGCTTTATTTATCATTCATAACCGCAAGAGAGAAATGAACCTTTATAAAAGAATACACAGCGGAAATATTTCCAAGTAACTTGTAAAGATTTCCTTTGTAACATCGCAAGCGTGAAAGCTTAAAAAGGATACGTGCGTTTATCAAATTGAATTAGTCACAAACTCCGTCGTTTATTTGTTCCCATTGCTATATAAGATCTTGAAAATATATCTTCAAGATTTGAACAATACTGAACAGACGAACTCGAACATACTGTCGAAATTCTTACGAAATTCAGATGGCTTCAAGGCTATACCGCTAATTAAAACAGACTGGGCAATATATTGTACTTTGTTTACACTACGAGAGCAAAATTTTATTTTACGTTTCAAATTTCCTGGTAATATTAGTTATATTTATTTTAATCTATTTAACAGTTCAATCATAAACCATAGGATAGGCAGAAAGTTAATGTATTATGTTTACTGACTTGATTTATGTTTTTATTAATGTATTAATATTTTGGTAATGGTGTGTTATTATCATATTTATTATTTATTATCATTGTTTTGTACATTTAAATCCTAAAGAGTTACGATCAAGAGCACTCCGCGTAATTAACCACAATTCAGAACATTGCAAATAAAACGCTATTCATCCATTCAATACTTGTAAATTGTACCTACACAATTGATTGTTAGCAATTTTGGTTTGTTAATAGTCAAGGGGTTTTACTTCAAATTAACTTGAATATTTTGGTTCAAATTCGTTTCGAATGTTAATCAAAAAGCGTTCCTAATATTCCTATTTTAAGAGTAAATTATGGTTCAAATTAAATATTCCCTTTAGATATTGTAGTAATTTTGATGTCAAAACTTATCAGAAACTAGACCTAAGTGGCCTCTTGAAAGTTCGGTCATAGCATTACCTATATAAACCTATATCTACATTGTGTTTTCAGCAATTATTTAAGATTGTGTAGACCGTCCCTTAAAATCAACTTTTTGTGAGTTTTAAGACTATGTAATTGAAGAATGTTATTTGTTACCACAAGTTTTGTATTTATTTATTTTTCGTCTGCTAGAATTTACTGAGAGATAATTGCTATTCGGTTTTTATTTACGTAAATGCACAAGAAAAAGTTCAAACAGTATATTTCCAACAGTTTCAGCTGACGAAAAGATTTTTAAATGTTCAATTTCACGTGCTGCCACACCTAATATAGTTTTCGTCATGAATTTAAAGCCTTTAAATTGGCTTTCGGTACCAAATATTGTACATTAATATGTACAATTAAATACAAAATTACAATTTAAATATGAGAATAAGACGTTTTGAAAGTGTTAATAAACTCTCAAAACGTCTTATCTAATGTTTTTAAATTGACTTAGTAGGTACCTATAACTGTTTTATACAAAACCAGAATAGATAAAATATTGACATCAATATTTACATGGACTAACTTATTCTAATGTTTTAATGAAAGTATTGGAATTCAATAGGGAAATTTACTTGTATATGGAATTAAAAGTAGAGCCGTGCAAAACTTATATTTTTAAATTCTTAAATACATCGAGCACTATCTTCAATATTTGCGTATCGTATCATTCACCCACCCGTACATTCTATCCCTTACGCCCACTAGCTATGACCATAGCTAAAAAAGGTAATTTGGTCCTCCTTCCTCTTTCCATCCTTTTATTCTTTAGAACATAAGCTTCTTAAACAAAAAACTCGATTGTAGGACTTTTATTTTCTTCTTTTTCCTTTGCACTACTCAGCTGCCTCGCGTTCGTGCCGTCAATGATTTTTGTACAATCGAGCAGTAAAGTTTATGATTTCCTAAGATTTAAGATTCGACGAAAATACATCAACTTTGATGATTCAAAGTTTAAGTCTTTTAGATAACGGAGGTATGTTTTCACATGAACGGATCGATTCAACTGACAAATTCTTAGAGCTTAAGCCTCTGTGATATACAAAGTTCTTATTTTTTATACCTTTTTCTCTACAAGAATAAAAATAATGTTTTGATGTATGTAGATATATTTTCACCTGTATTTGTACGTTACTTGTTTGCCATATTTATTGTATATACTGAGGTTTGTGACCTTCGTCGCCTATCAAACATTGAGTATTTTTGTTTAATTCAATCAATAAAACTGATTAATTTTTAAAGTACTATAGCATCAATACCAAAACAATTGGCTTGATCGGTTAATTCATTCTTAAATTATGATGTGACCATGAAAATAAATTTATTAGGTACTATCGTTTAAACTCTTTATATATGCGAATTAATCCCTATTGCATTAGATTAAACTTTGGTCAATCTAACTATAAGTTGTTTAATCTAAGATAGGTATTACAAGCAATCTTACGTTAATGACCCGTACCGACGAATAAGAACAAACGCAATCAAACATATTAATAATATCTAAAATGGACCACTTCAAATGTTTTGCTTTTAAAATAAAACTTGAGCTAAAGAAAACCTTTTACTCTTTTTTAAAATTCCGACTTCCAGATGTAGTGCTAAATTTAAAATTTTTCACTTAATCTGGAAGTCGGAATGTCTTTATCTTTCTACCCTGCTCTCATTATTTGGGTTCAGCGCAATATGTCATTCTCTTCCATTTTTCCCTGTTAGACGTCTCTTCCATCCATCTTTTCTTTGGCTCTTCCAACATATCCCTTCATCTTCATATTCAGCATTCTTTTCGTCACATGCATGCATGCATCCGTAACGCATAACGTACCCATATCATCCTAAGCGATTTCCTCTCAATTACTCTGCCACTGGCGCCACTTTCAGACTTCCTCTTTTATACTCATTTCGAATCCGATCCATTCTTGTTACTCCGCACATCCATCTCAACATTCGCATCTCCGTTGCATGTAGTATTCTTTCATCCGTCCCCTTTACTGCTCAATATTCAGATCCATACATGACGACAGGTCTGTGACCTGCCGCAATTTCATCCACCCCAAGTTAATTCGATGCTTTAAATCTCGGTGTATTTGCCATCTGCTTGAATGAGTGAACGAGGTACTTGAAGTCAGAACAGACTGATAATGCTACGTCATCCAGCGTCATGTAAACAAGGCCGGAGAGACCGCCAAAATCGCAGAACAGGTATTCGGTCACCTATTTCTCTAGCTTTCATACCTTTCCATTTGGTTTCTTGCAAACATGCCACATTTATCTTTCGTCCTTTCAATACATCTGCCAATTCTCTTGCTCTTCCGGTCATCGTACCAACATTCAAACAGGCAAATCTAATACTTACATCCGTCACCTATCGAGCTTGCTTCTTCCGTCTCTCTGGAATCCGGAATGTCTGCCATACATTTCATCGCTCACGAACTTTATTTAAAATAAAACTATTTTTACACGTTATTTGATCCTTTATTCCAGTAAATATGTAACATTGTACGTATTTGCCGTAGGGGTTTATACCTGCAAAACCATTATCCTAAAAAAGGACATTTCTTTCTTATTAAACTGGTTCAAGGGATATCTATTTTAAGATGCTCATTTTCCAACTATCTAGCCATATTTTATCATTAATATATTAATATTAACACGTTTAAATTAATCTCTAAATCTTTTTGATAACAGACATGCTAAGATTGTTTAAAAAACTAAATTATCAGTAAGTAACAAACTTATAAAATTTCGTTTGTGTTATTTGTTTTAGCGGTTTACGACAAAAATGGAACGTAGAGACGGTGTAACCCCGTTTTTTAGTCCCGTGGCCGACCGCAGTCACTGTTTGATATCTTTGTGCTACATTTGAGTATTTAGCACAATGCACACATCTCACAGCTGTTTTGTTGCAAATGACGCAATGTTTCCGTCTATTTTTACTATTTTTACATTCTCAATTTAGTAGACAATTTTTTATTGACTATATTTTTTCTTTTGGACTCTTTTAGCATGATTTTTACTTTCTTCATTCATTCATTCAGATTTACCATAACTGTATGGTCAAGGCATCAGGGATTGTACCTAGGCACTACATACATTTCGCCGGCGATACTCTAAATACCGCGAAATTGAGATTTACCTACTAATAAGGATGTAATTTTATCTGACAAGAAATAGTTTCTTTTCAAAGGACACTACTTACGCCTTGTAACTTATTGAAGTATCACCGACGGCATTCGTCATTTGTCATTCATAATTATCAAATCTTACTTTTATAATACAATACTTTTTTATCGTAGTCATTTCTAGCACACTAGCAATACATCTAAATATATTATATTAGTAATGTTACCTAATTATAATTACTGTTACAAACATTTACATTGTGAATTGTTGACAAGTACATTTATACGTATACTTTGATTACGCATCAAAGTTTTTATTGAAAATCCTTTTATAAAAGGGGTTCTAAACAAAGCAGTCAGTAATTATCAATTTACGACACAAAAGGGGAAAATCTAGTTCCGAAAAGGCGTGGAAATGGAATTGCCACAAAATTTACTTGTCTCATACAAGAAACCGTTGTGCAAATAATATGTACGTGCGATTTATGTATAAAGTTCTTCCAAAGTACATGCATTCCATTCAACAGCAGATTGTTTCTTAATTATTATCCGTGAAGGAAGTGTTTTCAATTATTTCATGTTACCCTTAAACTATATTATTTTTAAATATAAATTAATAAAAACACTAACTAAAAGTTAAGCTTTTGCGACGCCAAGACAATCTTCATGATAAATGTATAATGAAGAAATGTGTGTCTTTTTGTTCAAATAATAAAATTACTTAGATATAGGTATAACTTAGATATACTTTTTAATATAAATAAAAAAGTCACTAACTAAAAGTTAAGGTAGGTATACATGATAGGTTCGATGAAGAAACTTGTGTATTTTTTCCTGAAAATAAAATGAATTTCGTATACGATATAGGTATTAAAATACCTTACCAAATAAAGGTCTCTCACATCCTCCCATATGCCGGTTGACCAACACGGCCAATGTTAGAGAGAACTATATTTCGAATGCAAAATAATAATTGACTAATTAACAGAAATTTATTTACTAACGTTATAACTAGGTATACTTGAAACCATCTGCTGTTAAAGGGAAGGCATCTATTTTTGAATCACCTTATATAGTAAGTACCCTTACAATAGAGGTATAGACACTATTCTCATAAAACAACCTTATCTCATTTGTGTTTACCCGCATTGGCTCTGGTTGAATTTACTTGACACAAAAAGTCTAATCCCTTTTGTCCTTTGTTCTTACATTAATATATCTACGTACCAATCGAGATATTGTAATTAAGTTATCCCATTTGATATCTTAATTTAGAAATTTTAATTTTTACATTTGTTATTATGAGAATTTTAGCAGACACTAATAGTCAAACAAATTAATTTAAATATTATCAAGATTGACAAAACAGGTATAATTGGCAAGTGTGAGTGGCACAGTCGGAAGGGGAAGACCTCGACGAACGTTCTCTGACCAAATCGGAGACATCCTCGCAAAAGGTCAAATAAGATCCACCCTAAACCGACGAGCTTGTATGAAGAATTTTATGAGAGTGAATAAGGGAAAGATGTGTATAGGGATCGTAGCAAGTGGAGGAACATTGTCTCTGCCTACCCCGCTGGGAAATTGGCGTGAGCTTATGTATGTATCAAAATATTTATCACTTGAACACTAACGTCTGTTCACTAGAAAGTAGTAGGTAATGCAGAGAGACGGTAATCAATTTCAATGGTTCAATATCCATAAGGCAAACTAGGCATGTGCCTACGGGCGCGAAGGTACAAAGGGGCGCGCTTGCGGAATAGACGCTGCAACAGCAACTGTAGTTGAGGCTAATGCTAATGCTAAGGCTAATAAATTCCAGCTCCAAATTGGAGTAACCTCTAGCACACATTTAGTAACGCCAACTACAGTGATCCAATTTGTATAAGTAGTATTTATAAAATAAGGGCGCCGAAGAGATGCTTGCCTTCGGCACTCTCAACGTTTAATCCGCCTCTTTTTTTATACCATATCAAAGTATCCATTGACAGTAAAACAGGTATTACATTGCTTTTTTTTGCACAACTAAAAAGTTTAAACAACCTCCGTGGCGAAGCGGCATTAGTCTCGGAAGTCGTGGGTTCGAGCTGAATTTATTTTTATGTAAAAACTAAATTTCTTTCCGGGACTGGTTGATCTATTACAATAATATATCAATTACATAATTATTTCAGTTTTATTGCTACACCCTTAATACCCACCTCAGATTTCTTTTTAACAAGCTCGTGCTGAGGTTGTTGCTGTAAGACCCCATTTTGTACTTTTTTAATTGCATGTTTCTATATTCGTGGTGTACAGTATTAAGTATTAATAGCAGTAGTATTTTACTTGACTTTACATACACAACATATTTATTTTTTTATAATGTGCATATTATTTTATTAAAAAAACATAAGCCGTTCTAAGTCTAACTCATGAAATGTAAAACGTCCAGAGATCACAAAACCTTTTCCGTGTCAGAGATGCTTTCCCTATCGTCGTCTGGGCAAACAATATCAGCGATAAAAATACATAAACCGTACTTCAAACGTACATGAATTACGGCAAATTTAATTAATATACCAGTCACCCTCGAGTATTGGGTAACGGGTATACGTAACAAGGATCCCGGAAACAAAAATATCATGAGAGAAGTTACGTAATGTTTCAATTTCGAATGAAACTCTATGTCAGAAAATAATTGTGGTAAAGTATTACCACAATTATTTTTTGACATAGAGTTTCTATTTTTGTTTTAAAAGGCAACTCCCACATTATGTGTCCCACATTATGTAATCATTAATCCATTTATCGCGGGGGACTTTACAGATATACCTACAATTCATGGACACAAAGTAAACCTAGACACAGAACTAATCGTGGTTCCCATAATAAATTGTCCCGGCTGGGAATTGAACCCAGAACTCCAGGAGGGTAGAAGAAGAAGAAAAAGAACACTATATTGCAAAATATAAAATAATACAGTAAATTGATAACATAATATGAGAATTATCCTAATAATATTTTGCAATCGGCGGCCTTATCGCTGCAACCTTATGCATAGGTTGGACCAAAAAGTAAAAGAAAAAGAAATAGGGTAGCATAGGGTGTACACAGGGAAAGTAAAATACGTAAGGATACTAAATAAGCTCACTTGTTACTCATGGTTTATTGGTAATTACGTAAAGATAAGTATGAATTCGACAAAAATGTTTAAATTACTGTTCCGTTATAGTAATACATTTCCTGTGTCATTGTTACTGTGTTATTTAAGCTACATTAACATAATAAAAATAAAATTGCCATATTTAAAATATTTTTTGTATGCATAGTAAGTCCTGAGTAGCCACGACTTTTCTTTCGAAGTCATAGTCATATCGTTATATAGATCCCAGAAGAATTAACCACTGAGCCACCGGTGTAATCATATATTAGATCTTTACCTATGAAATTGCCGTTCTGCCGTACTGGCCATTTCAAATCAAAATAATTTTTGTTTGGCTAAGAATTCTAATTTCAAATTAATTTTATTTTAAAAACATGGTTTTTTTCCAAAAGTAGTCATTTGTTTATTGATTAGTGTTACATTTTCATCGCATTTCAATCTTTATCGACATCATGGATACGTTAAAAATTCGAGTAATTATGGAATATGAGTGCCGTCGAGGCAGCATCGCGGCACAAGCGGCACGCAACATCAACGACGTTTACGGAGCTAACACTACAAACCAACGCACCACCTGTAATTGGTTTGCTCGCTTGCGTTCTGGAAATTTCTACCTGAAAAATGAACCTCGTGGTCGTCCGAAGACTTTGGTCGACAATGACGAATTAAAGGCGAATTCATGATTAAAATGGCTGGCCCTACTTCCTCTCTTCCATTTTTGCTGTGCCCGACAGGGTCCATGTTGGATATAAAAAATTGATATTATCTGTAACACCTTATGTAATACCTACACGTGGAATGCATTTAAATATTTGAGTTTGAGTTTGAGTTTGAAAGGCGATTGTGGAAGCTGATGATACACAGCTTTCGACGTTAGCGTTAAAACAAATGTACCAATACAATTGCGTCAAATTGGCAAGGTAAAAAAGCTTGACAAATGGGTGCCCCACGAACTCAATGATCGCCAGCGCGAAGTACGCGTCGAGACGTGCCTTGCACTGCTCAACAGACACACACATGAAGGAATTTTGAACCGCATTGTTACCTGCGATGAAAAATGGATTCTGTTTGATAACCGCAAGCGCTCAGCAAGTTGGTTGGATCCTGGTTCAGCACCTAAACAATGCCCTTAACGAAAACTTACTCCTAGAAAAGGGATGGTCACTGTTTGGTGGTCTTGCGCCGGTGTGATTCATCACAGCTTCTTACCAAACGGGGTGAGCATTACTGCAGATGTGTACTGTGAAGAACTGAACACAATGATGGAAAGCTGGCACATCTCCAACCAGCATTGGTCAATCGCTCGTCTCCGCTGCTCCTGCACGACAATGCGCGACCTCATACTGCACAGCAGACGGTCTCCAAGTTGCAAGAACTGGGGTTGGAAGCTCTCCGTCATCCGCCCTACTCACCAGACCTTTTGCGTACAGACTACTACTTTTTCCAGAATTTGGATAACTTCTTGGCGGGAAAAAAATTCAATACCCGAGAGGTAGCACAAAATGCCTTTGAAGAATTTGTTGCCTCCCGTCCAGCTGATTTCTTTAAGAGGAGCATCAATAAACTGCCACTGCGTTGGCAAAGATGCATTGATTGCATGGGTGATTACTTCGATTATTACAAATAAAAAATACATGAAAAAAAATCGTTTAAATTTTTCATACAAAACGGCAATTTCATAGGTAAAGACCTATTATTAACATAATTATTTTTAGGCTTATTTGAAATAAGCTACTACACATATTGATAAAACGCTAATTTTAATCAGTATTAATTGTGTAATCTAGCGTATACATATGATAAGAACGGGCAGCCAGGGCTTGGGACACTAATCTCTTAATATGTTTTAAGCTTTAGAATGTTATTACGTTATTATAATTAAAGAAATTATGCTTAACAAAAGTGTAAATGTATGCGTTAAAATCATCATCATCATTAACAGCCCGTTAACGTCCACTGTTGAACATGGGCCTCCTCTTAACAGACCTTGGCAAGCCAGGATCGTAGAGCGATATTGCCATAATCACCACGCTTGGCAGACGGATTGGTGATCGCAGTAAGATGTAAACCTTGAGCTAATAGATGCTGCTGCCCATCCATCAGCCATAAAATATGTCCCTTAGTCGCCTTATACGACACCCATGGGAAGACATGGGGTGGTCTATTCTAAGCCGGAAACAAAAGATCGTTATACCTATTATGTCTTAGGATTTGATGCAATTTGGTTGGGATCCTTTTTTTCCAGCTTTTATTACTAACTGTACGCGAAGTTACCTGAGGGCTTTCACGACTTTGAAACGTGTCGTTTACGCTAAGCGTGACATTTTGCGTAAATTATTTTTCGATGGAAAAATGAACAGTGCTTTTTGTAGCGTATGTAATCAATGTAAAGATTTCTACGCTGGATCTAAAATATTTTTCTGTCAAACCGATACATGTATTAAGTAAATTTCGCAAGATTTTGGAAAACCACATACGACATACGAGTTAAAGTAAACTGTACGCTTGTGGTTGTGCTACTGATGTACTACACAAGCCAACAACGTAACAAAATGTAAAAATTTTCATTATAAATCTCGGAAAATGTCACGATACACAAAGCGAGGTTCTTTATAAATATAAAGAAGAAAGACCCGGTCATAAATATTAAAAAATATATATAGCCTGAAATGTGGTGATATATTTTTTTATGGTTCTTGTTTTATAACATTTAAAATTGTATGTGTTTAAACCGTAAAGCGCTATCATGTTTTTTTGTAGTTTATATTGGAAAATAATTTACTTTCAAATTAATAATCAAAGTTGATCTATTAAAGATCTTGGTGGAGATTTTTTAATTAATATGTATTCTATTGACAGGTTCATTGGATTTATAAAGGTTTATAAAGTAAAAACTAAAAGCGGCAGAATTAGTCATATAATGTTTTGCCTTAAACTAAATTGTTTCTCAATTATTGTATATTTTGCATAATAATCCAGATTTGACCCCTAAAAATGCAAAATTTACTATCATACTATTTTTACCTATTCCGATTTTATCTCATAGTACTGTCTCTCAAGACATATTTTTTGTTACAAATTGAAATCTTAAACCACTCGGAAACCATTTAGTTTAAGGCACATATGACAAAATCAATTACTTTAAATAATATAACAAGAATACGTCACTGCACTGCAATGGGCTAGTATTGTAAACAATCTTACGTTGAAGATAAAAGAGGAAAATATTGATTGTAGGATAAACCTGTCAATAACATGGATGTTTAGGGTTATCGTTATTTTATCCAAACATAAAGCAAATAAATACCTACATATTTGTGATATTATTCCTGATGTTGATTGACGAACCTTATATACTTAATGTCTTCTACTTATAACTAAGTTATCAATAGTTGACTTTTATTAGTATACAATCAGTTTTATTTAGAGCCAACTAGGTACTAAAATATTAATAAGGGCAAGTATAAACCGCATAATAGATTGGAACCAACTTTAACATACATACAGTTTATGATATAGTGCTGCCTATAGATAGAATACAGATCGATTTACTAAATCGTTATTAGAGCTATTTGTTGACTATTAGTTTGCAAAGAACTTTAAGATGTCCTCGTCCTTCGTCCCCGAAGTCACCACGCTTGGCAGGCGGATTGGTGATCGTAGTAAGATGGGGTCTAGTTCATAATATCGTCAGTGACTACATTGATGGTCGCTATATCGAGACTTTAGTCGATGTAGCGTACCATCGATTTGGGGTACTGTTGATACATTAGCCCGTCGATGGAACGTTTTCGATACAGCGACCATCGATGTAGTGACTGACGATATTATGAACTAGACCCAGTAAGATGAGAGTATATTTAAGCTGATAGATACAGCTGCCCATCCATCAGGTGTATGTCCCTTAGTCACCTCGTACGACAACCACAGGATGATAAGGAGTGCTCTAGCCGGAAGTTCGGGAAAGGATACCATCCCTTTAACTGTAGATTTAGTAGTATTTGTAGAAAACTTTTTTTTTTGTTATATATATAATTAATTTTTCCTTTCAATAAATAAAATTATACACGATTTATTTTTAATAATATAATAAAGTCCCCCTCCCCCATATTAGCTGTGCTGGCTGCGTCTCTTGGTGTATTGTGGAGGGCATGTAGGTATTTTAATTTATTTTTCCCTATTTAGTCACATAAACTTTTTGGTAATAAAAGTGATTGTGAACAGAAATCAGAGGATATGGATCCTCCCCGCGGTGTCCATATAAAGCCATAAGTTCCACTCAACCTCTTTATTGCTCCATTGGTGAGAGTACAATGCTATACTAAACACAAAAAATAACAATCTACGTAAAGCTTAAGTACCTTTGTGTGAACGAAATGATTTCCAGTTTTAAAAAGATTGATCAATGCTACCTATTATCCATGAGCTGTATGGTCAAGCCGCAAACGAGTCATCACATGTCACACAAACCTTAACAGATTGTTTCAAAGAAATATCTTCATTAACATATTTACTACACACATACCTACGACTTCTGTCAAAATAATGGCATATATTTGAGGTACCTGATATATTATATCGTACATCAAATATAAATAGTTATTTATGATAATGGAAAACCCTAACAAAGTTCGTGAGAGGTGTTTGTTTTCTTTTACCTCTAATATTTATGCATATTCATACGTACCTTATACATTACCTACTAGCGTAGGATGGAAATAACTAATGTGGATTCTTGAGAGTAGACCTAAGAATTTATTGCTTGCGCATTTGATACGAACAGACGGAAATAATTATAAAAAAAAACATAAAGAAAGAAATAAACTACGAGTAAGTAGACGTAAAACTAGTGTGCAGGTATCACTGTGGTCTATTGTATCGAATATAAACAGTAATATGCACTTACATAGCATGGCGGTTGTACTGGGTGACTTTTTTTACCGTCTAGATAATAATATGGTGTGTAGTGAAATAGAATCTATACACCACATTATATTTATACTAGTATATCGGTAATTAAAGATTCGAAAATCTCATAAATTACCTAACAGAAATACAAACTACAAAGCGCGTGTAACATTTTATTTTATAACTAAATTTATATATTACTATTTTAGGCATTTATGATTAAGACTATTTACAATAAATTAACTAAACACTAATAATATTAAAATAAAAATAGACAGTTACAATTTTCCTTACAGATCGTCGGTATTTTACTTTAACTGTAACATAGGCGCGCGCATGTTAACTGCAACATGACCGGTTTCGACCCCACCCATGCGCGTGCGCCGCCGTCATAGCTGCGGTGAGGGAGTGACTTGCACATCTTACCGTTGAACGCTCGTGCTGTATTCTTTGGCGAATCACTCGTGATTTTATTAATTATTTAAATACTAATATTGATCGAAGTTTATATATAATTAAATATCTTGTTAATATAGTTATCTTGTTGCTGTTACTTTGTTTAGTGTGTTTTGCCCCAAAAATACTGAGTAAGTGTTGTAGGATTGTATTTATTTATTTCGTAGTGTTAGTACCTATTTTATAACCGCTAAAGCTTTCGTCTCACGCTTGTATTGTATGTACCTAGATAATGTAGTGTTTTAATGTAGGACCTCTTTAGGATTGTAGTACGCTGTAGAACATAATAAACTTGTTTCCTACCCTATATTGCTATAATAATATGTTCTGTGTATTTAAACTCATGTTTAATTAGTGTTATGTTTAGCTTTAAGAACCTCATTGTTTAACTTGACCTGCCACATCCCGATCACTGCTTATGCCGCTACTATTCCTGTGCTTAACAATAATGCTGATCGATGGGATGTTGCAGTCAAGTGTTATGAATTGGACACTGAGACAAATGTCTGGTTTTGGCATTCCAGGGTTTTTGTACTACCGTAGTGCATCTACGTTGCTGTCGGCGCACACCCCTCGGGCTGCTTGAGAAGAAGACCTGGGCTCTGGACAACATCATCAAGTCTGCCTACTTCGGACTCAACCAACCAGGATAGTAGTGTGTGTTCTGTACTAGGGATCACTCAGTGTGCGAACCTACTTTTGAAATTTTTATTATAATACTGATTTTAATAAACATTAGTTTTTTTATCTTCCGGAAAGCGAGTGTTACACGCGTGCATAATAATAAAATTGGTGCCTATAATACCTAGGCCGCAATCACACTTGAATGAAAAGAGTGAGCGAAATTGCGTAACTACCTACTTAGATGCCGCATGTGTAATTTTAAGATTTTCACTCTAAAAAAAATCTGTGCCATAGGCATTTATTCCATTTCGTCTTGCTAAAAAATG
Source organism: Nycteola revayana (assembly GCA_947037095.2). Lineage (NCBI taxonomy): Eukaryota > Metazoa > Arthropoda > Insecta > Lepidoptera > Nolidae > Nycteola > Nycteola revayana. Next base: position 12,957,326 of record OX344846.2, on the reverse strand, counting down.
AGGATAGTAAAAATCTCTACGAAAAAGGTCTACAAACAAAACAACAAAACAATCCCGGAAGGAAGTCAAGGATATTATCATGATGAATACTACCTAAAGGTTTCACTAAAAAAGCTCTTTCAAACAAACGACACTGTTCCACGACAGCTGCCAATAACGTTTAGTCAGCATGGTTGCACTGTCATTTATTGTAATTGTTGGATTTAATAAGCTATCTACAACTGTTTAGGAGATTCGGTGGAATACACGGGGTGAAAGTCCAGACAAAATCATTCTTGCCAATACTGAGATTAGCCGTGACAATCAGACATGCATTTTCATATAATTTCAAATTTATTTAGTAAAGTAATGTTGTTTTTCCATTACCTACAGACAATTTTACTCACTTTAATTTTATTTATTTGTATAGATGTCTAGATGACATTCATGGCTTCAAAGCTAGTGTCAACGATCTGTAGTTAATACTGATTTCTTAGATTTCGACCATTGTCGTCAAATGCCGTACATACGTTTGTACTCTTACTTAAGCCATTATTTCGTAAATAGAATTAATCAAGAAAGCATAGACTTTTTCAAATGTTTAGTTACCACTAGTTTTGTATATGTAGCTACGTTTGTGTAGTGATCAACAAATCAATAATTAACTTAGGACTGAAAGCTTTTCATCCAAAATTGCGCATTAGTAAGGGAGGCGAGACGGGGCTAATGTGGATTTATTCGAACGATGATTAAGGGTAATCGACGATCGTTGCTTACCCTTAATCACATGTAAATAATTGTACCTACATTGCAATAAAGTAACAATTTGAAAGTCACGGAAGGTGGTAAGAAAAAAAAATATTTTTAATATCGTCATAAAACAAACTCTTCCAAATCAATGTCAACTTATGGGTCAGCACCATTAGTATGAAGTTGAACCTCTCTTTATGAATATCTGACAGCTTGCATTTTACAAAATATTGTTTGTTTTTTCATCGGTCTCAGAGGTTCACAAAGGTTTTTAGCTATCTTTTGTTCGTCTTGTACATGTTAATGATAGTTAAAAAAAGATGATTTTTTATTTTAAATAGTTCAAACAGAACTGCTCAAAAACTAAACTCATTGTTCATATACTTATATTTTCGATTATAACCTAAAATCCTAAAATGCGTCTCTAGACAATTATTTTTTTGGAAATTAATTACCTAGGTACCAATATATCAACCCATTTCCCACACGAATTTGAATTTACAAAATGTGTGCTGTAAAAATCTATCGAAGATATCTACAATACAAATGGGTTGAGATTGAACAATACTAAAGTATGATACAAAACTTTCCTAGACCACGACACTGAGTTACTAATGGCAAATGATGGATTATAAACTTTTGCGTTGGTTGTGATTATCCCATTGAACAATGGTTGTGAATTTGATTGACACGGCAGACCTACAGTAATTTCGCAGATTTATCGCAATACTTTAAAAAAAACATTTTTGTAACGGGACATTTTTTAACGTTGTTATAGTAGCCCATAACATAAAATGTAGATCTATAGTTAACACCAATTACAATGGCAATGGACAATCTCCGTAGCGTTGCGGTATTTGGCTCGCTTTAAATCTCGGAGGTCGTGGGTTCGATTCCCACGCTGGAGAGGAAATCTTTGTATAAATACTAAGATTTATTTCTGGGTCTGGTTGGTTGAGGGACTACCCTCCGTGCCTCGGAAAGCACGTTAAGCCGTTGGTCTCGATTGTTAAAACATCGTCTATAATAATCGTATATGAAGGGACGGGCAGCAGCGTTTCCTTGTGTGGTACAACATAATTCTGCGGTCGCCAATCCGCCTGCCAAGCGTGGCAACTATGGCAAATACCCACCGCCAGGAGAAGGCCTTTGTTTAGCAGTTGACGTTGTACGGGCTGATAAGGGTGATGATGACAATGGCAATATGACAATTTTTGACGTTTTGCATTTAATTAACTATAGTTATCGCATTTTTTACGTTATTATCCTGCGGTCAGGTATCCGGTCTAAATTACAGTTCATTTAAATGTACATAAACTAGTCCTCGTGACTATAGGTCGTAATACAGAGAATTAAGGCGCTGTATTATTTAATTTTATTCTTTTACTAAAATATAACCTACCTAGTATATATCTAATTATAAATCTATTATAATATTAAATTATTATTAAATTGTAAGGATATATTCCTAACAATTTAATAATAATTTAAAGATAGGTACTTGCAGAAATCCTTGATTTTATCTATCTTTGCACTGGTGCAACGCTAATGTATTATACATATAAACCTTCCTCTTGAATCACTCTATTAAAAAAAACGGCATCAAAATCCGTTGTGTAGTTTTAAAGATCTATGCATACATAGGGACGGACAGACAGAGAAGCGACTTTGTTTTATACTATGTAGTGACTAGTGATTTAATAGAACTGAAGCGGTAGAATGTCTATACATAGAAAAAAACGCTAAAACCCGAGTCAGGGGGATGAAAGAAGTAAAATAGAACACATCCATTTTTTTTCTGTCTGTTTGTTTGTTTGTACGGGCTAATCTCAGAAACTGTTGCACCGATTTCAATGAAATTTTGTATGGTGGTACCTTACATCCCCGGTCAACATTTTATTTACAGAAAATTAATGAGTTCCCAAGGGGTAAGTAAAAATACCAAAGCAATAACAAACACCACGCGGAATAAGTCGCGGGCATCAGCTAGTCTTTGAATAAATTAATGCGACACAAATGTAGAAAATATGATGGCACTCCAATACGCATACCAATGCCGTCGCCAAATCCAGAATCATAAATTAAATCCAATGGTTTGTAACGCTGACTTTGATGTACGTAACTCAAGCGTTTGGAAAACCATAAACCATCGCGGTTTGCACAACCTCCGTAGCGTAGCGTTATTTGGCTCGCTTTAAATCTCGGAACTCGTGGGTTTGATCCCCTCGCTGGACAGGAAATCTTTGTATAAATTCTAAGATTTCTTTCCGGGTCTGGTTGATTGAAGGACTACCCTCCGTGCCTCGGAAAGCACGTTAAGCCTTGGTCCCAATTGTTATAACATCATCTATAATCATGTATATTAAGGAACGGGCAACAGCGTTTCCTTGTGTGGTACAACATAATACTGCGGTCACCAACCCGCCTGTCAAGCGTGGTGACTATGGCAAATATCCTCCTTCGGGAGGAGGCCCATGTTCAGCAGTGGACGTAATACAGGCTGATTATGATGATGATGTAACCGTTGCTGAATAATAATGTCTCGACTGTCGACTCGTAGTCCTGCTACTGTGCTACGTAACAGACGGCAAAAAAAAATTCGTAGCACAACCCGTGTATGGTACCCGTGCTCTACATCGAGGCTTACAGGAGTCCGCTTTTAAAGGCAGCAAATACCATTAGACTATAATTATACTACTAAGTAAATACCAATTTTCAATTGGGCCCGATGTAGAACCTAAAACTTCGTTATTAGTTTGAAATTATAAACCCAGCAATCTGCACAAGGCACCCGGTGGGCCTTGGACCTCAGCTCAGGGCCCGTTCTTTTACCTATAAAATCCACGTCATTTGTGAGTTTCATATGCTATATTTTGAGTTAAAGTTTCCACGGGAACGGGATTTACGCGGGTGAAATCGCGTGTGACAGCTAGAATTACTAAAACTACCTATAAATCTATCATTGATTAGCACAAAACGTCAGTGGCCTTAGTAAGGGTGAAAACAATTTACTAGCGACTTGGCGCGTGGCGCTATCTCTTGACAGAAGGTGAACTAAATTTTAAAATACTTGACAAGCTATGCAATGCATGTCGATTGGTCATGAATCCAAAGTTTATTTGTTTCCTTCCTTTGGTTTTTAAGTCCCCACGAGAACTCATTAACTTCCTGTGATTAAAATTAAAATTATTTAAAATGTTGACCAGACAAACAGACAGAGAAATAAAAAAATTAAAAAATCTGGATGTGTTTTATATTACTTCAAACATACAAAACGGTTATTAGCGGTTTTTTTTTCTATGTACATACTCGACCTCTCTATTCTATATTCGACCTCTCTATACTTAATGACTAATCTTATTACTCTCATATGCTTAAAATAATATTGAAATCCAATATTAATAATACATCACTTAAAGAGTAAGTGAAGTATTATTAATATTAGATTACATTCATAATATCTCCACATATTATAGAGTGTGAAGACACATCGGTAGATTTATGACGCGCCAGTATTTAATATTATAATAGAATATATCTCTAAAATTATAGTAAAGATATTCCTAAAAACATAAAATATGATGCACTTCCGTAAGCTTATTCATTATCATATATTATGTAGATTGAAGAAACAAACTACAAACAGCTACGTTTCGTTTCTTGTAATTCGATATGAATTTTGACAAATTTTTAGTGTTCTGGAACTACCAGCCGCTGTAAAACATAATTTACGGTATCTTACAACAATAAGCTATATTAGCAAAATAATATAACTAAGTATTTTGTTAGACTTACATAAAAACCTCCAACTGTCGTAGTGTTCCTGTTTTGTATTGATTATGTTGTAGACAAAGCTCTATTTCTATCCGACTATTATTGATAATAGAGGCGATTGTATTGGAGTTGGTTTTCTTTTGTTAAGAATATTTTCAACAAGCTATTTAGTTTTTGGTTCCGTGATTTAATTAGTAAGACGGATCTTGGTAGACTGGTTCTTGAAAACTTTTACGACTCACTAAGTCTAGAAATAATTGATACTTAAACTTATCAATGATATCGAACTGCGTGCTACCGCAACTAACGATGGGAAGCTATTCTATACTAATAATATAAAGAGGTAAAGTTCGTGAGCATGTGGCGTTGTAAGGAGTAATCTCTGGATCTACTGAACCGAAGCCACGTCATTTGTGAGTGTCATAGGCTAAATTTTATGTTAAATTTTCCACGGGAACGGGATCTAGGCGGGAGAATCCGCGCGGGACAACAGCTATAAAGTAATATAAAGTCTGAACACGAACGGTGTATGATGTTCGTTAGTCCGGACAAAGTTTTCAAAGTTTGTGTTCACCATGTTTTTAATCACTCATGCGTACGTCATAATGGATGAATTGAAGCATCTATCTATCATCTACTCCCTACGAAAACCATGGCTAATTTCAAATATTTGTTATAATTATATTGCTTGTGCCGAACCCTAAAAACCCTCAGGGATTCTTAGCAGGGTTAGATTTAACTAAAAGACTCAGGTAACAGGAACACACCGACTGACTCACTTGTTTATTGTAAATTGTTGTAATTACAATTTTTATACACTGTTAGCTACGTTTTAAATGTGTTGATTTGCCAGATTGTTAAGATAGATTCAAATTGTTAAATAACAAAAACTTTACAAGACTTTTAGCATCCGCGTCATCTAGTTACTATGTTCATTAATATTTATACATACATACTTATACGCCATTTTCTCTTTCCATAGGGGTAGACCCCTTACTTTGCTACGATCTTGATATACCTCTTTCGCTTCCTCCACATTCATAAATGTCATGCACGTTCTTCAGTTTAGGGTACTTCTAGCCTGGCCTTTCTTAAGAACGTCTCCGATTTGATCGAAGAACGTCCGCCTTGGTCTCCCCATCCAACACTTCTGTTCACAATTCCTCTATAAATTCTACTTGTTAGTCTCCTTAACAGTACAGCTTATTTGCACATACTTTGTATTTTACGTACAATATGGTCGATTTGGTTTGAGAACAGTCGTTCTCAATAAATGGCCATAGAGTACCGATAATTTTTTTTTAAATCAAGCAATAGTCCCTGAAATTATCGCGTTCAAGCAATCAAACAAATTCATTCATTCTTTCTACATCCAAATTAAATTACCGTTTTCAATCCTTTTTGCTACATCTACTTTGACACCACAACGTTCCCTAATCATAATTACAGCAATATTATACAATGTTTAACGTTATTTATATCTTCAATAGGTACTGTGGTATAGCAAACAATTCATTCCTATTCGCAGTTGTTTTACTAACAAGTTATAATTCAGACCCGTCCAACCACACATCACAAGAGAAAGGTACCTGTTTAATAGTTTTATTGTGTTTCGATTGGGTGCTGGCTGTACATACAAAATACAAAAGGGTGTGTATTCGAACTAACTAAACGCAACCACTTCTTGTGCCTTAATATAATGTCAAGGTACTGAGGATTTCTCTTTAACGTGTTTTGGGATATGTTGAGGATTTGTACCTACACTTCAATCACGTTATTTATGTTCAAGACTATTCTTGAGGTGAACTATTCTTGGAAAGGGATTGCATCTTTTTACTAAATGAGGGGTTAACATTACTAGCAACCTGTTAACTAAATGCAGTTTCTCAATAAGAGTTCAGAAAAACTTTTAAAACAACCATCTACCTATCACAAGTGGATGCTGAACAAATATGTGAATTTTTCATTTTTTTTAAGATAAGTCTCGCCCTAGTTACTACTAATTCACACTTAGATCTTTTTAACTTTGGTCATCCTTTGAGAAACTTTTTATATTAGCCTTTTATATAATTAGCTGCAATTGTAAAATACGAAATTTAAACTGGAGAGTTTGTTTTGTTACTACCTACCTACAAGTAAATTTTCAAAACTCCCAGCTCGATTTAAAAATGTCAACGTGGTTTGTAAGATTGACAAGGGTCTCAATCGTAGTACAATTTAAAGGTAACCTTTTTATTCATCCCACGTTTTGAAATGGATTACAACAGCTTTGGGGATGGGTTGAATGTTCCTTTTTTACATTACTAGATTGCATTACTAGGTATACAGGGATAGAATCGCTATATTGGCACACCTTGGATAGTCCTACTAATATTTTTAAATGCGTAAATTTGGAAGAATTAATGAATGTATGTCTGTTACCTACGCTTTGATGCAAAAACTACTGAACAGTTTTGGCTGTAATTTTCCACGCTAATTGTTTATAAGCTGAATTAACATATAGGCTACAAAATATCACGCTTCGACGCACTGGAGTAGAGTGACGCGGGTAATACCGCCGACGCAGCCAGTAGGTACTTAATAAAATTGTAAAACCTTATTTCGAGCCTAAGGCTGTACATTGAAGTTGCAGTTTAATTTAAAATAAAGTAATTAATTTAATTTTAATTTTTTCCGACACCTCTCACAAATATCAATATATATTAGTCAAATGTACAAATAAACTAAACATATCATATATGTAAACCTTCCGGAAGAATCGTTCTATCGATTGGTAAGTTTTTGAGTTTATCGCGAATAGACACACAGCCAGACAAACGCGGCCGGGGACTTTGTTTTATAATATATAGTGATGTAGTGATAGCGGTCGCCCGCGGCTCCGTGCGGATGTCGGTTACCGCTGCAAAAAGCCTACCCAGGAAAGACACGGTCAGCAAAATGATTCCCAGGTCAATTCACAGACACCGACACAAACATCGACGTCGCAGTCATTATCCGCAGGCTGCACAGATTGTCTTTCTGTGGATGTTAAAGTTGTTAATGATGAAAATATTTAAATATTTAAGTGAATACTAAGTTTTCACTTCTGCCGGCAGTCCCGGAGTGCAACCTGTTGTTTTAGGTTAGATAACTAAAGCGATTATTGTAGAGCTTCTCTATAAACAACATTTGACGTTTAATTATTTTCAGGTAACAAAATATACTGATGGTCGGGAGCCCCGACCCGTGATATGGCAACGTAAAGTTGCCCATGCGTAAAATATTCTTTGCGTAAATCAATTCCTACTAATTTGAATGTTTGGCCCTGGGATTTGTTTATCGTTAGTGCGAAAGAAATTTTACTGGAAATTGGAGCATTAAAATAAAATAAAATAAAATAAAAATCATTTTTATTTACGTAAACCAATTACAGGCACTTGTAAATCGTCAAACATTATTTGAAAATTAATTATTATTTATCTTAAATTACATTTGCTGTTTATTTATAAACCTATTCAAATTACTTATTTATAATTAAATTAATTATTATAATTAATGTATATTGTCGCTAGGAGGCAAAATGCTTGTTCTGTCTATATTATGCCAAAACAATTGTCATTATTTGGGTGGACCATGAGCATATAACGACGGACGCGCTTTAATGCTACCACCGGATCCAATGCGCCCCAACTGAGAAGATCCGGCGAAACAAACTCAGTGGGTTACTCTACCACCGGTTTCAACACGGCCCACATGAGGCGGTCCGGCGAAACATACTCAAATGGGCAATTACGCGGGGTTTAGGTCCAGTTATTTTAATTTATATTTTAGTAGGCACACACATTTATTGCCCTAACGGTTGTCTTGTTATTATTTGTTTATTTTTGCTCAATAAGATTGAATGATATTGAGACAGAACTAGCGGTATTAATAGTTAAGGTATGTAAAGAAGTCAATTACAGACAGTTCACAGGATAAGACACAGTTCTAGTCACAACTATTGTACTTGGCTATATTATTATGGTCTTCAGTGAGGTAGGTGCAAAGATCGTACCGAAACCCAAACGTCTTTATCTTCAATATAGTCCTGAATACTATAGTAACCTTTTGACATGAGAACAGTTTTGATATGTGATTTAAATCTTGTATCAGGCAAGTCTGTAATATAATTAGGGAGTTTATTATAGAACCTAATACAATTTCCCATAAATGATTTATTAGTTTTGCTAACTCTAAATCCTGGAACAGCAAGTTTATGTTTATTTCTAGTATTAATATTATGAATGTCACTTTTTTTACTATATTTATCAATATTTTTTCTAATAAAAAGAATATTTTGGTATATATACTCAGAGGGCACGGTAAGTATATTAATATTTTTAAAAAGGTTACGTAGGGAGTCGCGACTACCTAATCCATACATGGCCCTGACCGCTCGTTTTTGTAATACGAATATAGTATTTACATCGGCGGCTGACCCCCACAGCAGAATTCCATAAGACATAATGCTATGAAAATACGCGAAATACACTGCCTAGCCGTGGCTAAATCGGACAACTGTCTGATTTTCCACACAGCATACGAAGCTGAACTTAATCTACCAGCGAGTTTTTCAATATGAGGGCCCCATTGTAGTTTAGAATCTAAGGTAATTCCTAAAAATATGGTTGAAGTGACCAAATCTAATGTTTCTCCATTCAATGAAACTACTGGGATGGAATTGATTACATTTGGTAGAACCAATTTGACACATTTGGTTTTTCCTGCATTAAGCAAAAGATTATTTGCGGAAAACCAGTTTGCAATTAAACCGAGTGTTCGATTATGTTCAATTAGATCAGTAAGATCATTTATATAAACTACAAAAAGAAAAGGACCTAAGATTGATCTCTGGGGCACCCCCATTTTAACAAAATGCCCTTCAGAATTCACGCCGTCTATAGATACTATTTGTTTCCTATCTGATAAATAGGATATTACAAGATCAAGTGACTTATCACAAACACCATAATATTTCAACTTTAGCACGAGCGTTTCGTGATTTACACAATCGAATGCCTTGGAGAGGTCACAAAAGACTCCCAGAGCATCCTGCGAACACACCCAAGCCTCCAATATTGATTTAATCAAAGTACTTCCCGCGTCTTGAGTTGAACGACCCTTCGTGAATCCAAACTGCTTGTCGTGCAATATCCCATTCACATTAAAATGAGTCAACATTTGGCCAAGCATTATTTTTTCAAAGATTTTGCTTAAAGTTGGTAGTATTGAAATAGGCCTATAATTAGTCGCATTATTAGAGCAACCTGACTTAAATATAGGAACAATTTTGCTTAATTTCATTAGGTCAGGAAAAACACCATCAGTTAAAGACTTATTGAAGATAGCCGCTAGAATTGGAGCAATATTTTGTATAACGGTATCAATAACTTTTACTGAGAGTCCCCACAAGTCTTCAGTACCTTTTATTTTAATATTCCGAAACGCCTTTACGATATTTATATCATTGACTAGTTGGTAACTGAATTTGGGAACATTTAAATTAATATTTGCTTTAAGGAGTTCTTCAGCATCTTTCGGGGATGATGAAAGATACTTGGTAGTTTCAATCGGAATATCAGAAAAAAATTTGGCAAAGAAATTGACAACCGTATCCTTGTCTGATACCAGATTGTCGTTTATATCTAACGTTATTGATCTATCTTTAATTTTAGTCTTACCAGTTTCAGTATTTATCATTTGCCAAGTAGACTTTATTTTATTATCTGATTTTTGTATTTTGTCTCTTATATATATTGACTTAGCATGTATACATACTTCTTTAAAAATACTTGAATATTTCCTAACATAATTGGAAAATTTTCATCAGGTTTAAAGGACCTTATGTCATACAGTTCAAACAAAACATCTCTACTCCGCTTTATGCCTTTAGTCGCCCAAGTACTAAATTTCAACTTATTTGGGTCAATCTCTATATGCTTAATTTTGCAAACCCTTTCGAATTCCTCATGTATACATTGGAATAATGTATTATACATAATATTACAGCAACTTGAATCTAAGGTAACTTTATTTAATCTTAATTTTAAATTATTGCTAAATTGGTCTAGATTTTTCTTTGAAACAGATCTGAAACGAATAATTGATTTGTCAAAAATAACTTTATTATTTAATTTAACTATTTGACATTTATGGTCAGAACGAACACCAGATACCAGGCATTTATCAACTACTTCAAAGTTTGTGACTATGTTATCAATGTAGGTAGCTGTTGTCGATGTGACCCTAGTGGGCTCAGAATATAAAACACTAAGATTAAAAGACCTAAACAGACAGAGAAGATTATTTTTCTCTAGTGAATCCGATAGAATATTTATATTAAAATCACCGCAAATAATAACTTTTTTATTGCTTTAAACTATTTTTTTTAAAATATCTTCCATAGTTTTAATAAATAGCTGAACGTCTGATGATGGAGGTCTATATACACATATAATATATTAATAAAACTGTATTTCAGTACAAGCTACCTCACATATTCGTTCCACGGATAAATTACTGATGTCTTTCCGTTCCTTAAATTTTACATTGTTCCGTATTAGAATAAGTGCACCCCCTCCCTCAGCCGATACCCTATTATAGAAGCTAGCAACTGTATAGCCATTCACATTAAAACCCATTTTGTGTGCCTTCAACCAGGTTTCTGTAAAACATAAAACATCATTATTGAACTTTTCTGTAAAAAGTTCTATATCTAGTATTTTGCCAGAGAAGCGGTTAATGTTCTGGTGAGATAAAACCAAAAAATTATCACACTCCTCCATTGTCTCACTTAAAGGTTTAAATTACTATCTAAATTGATTTTAGTAACATTACTAAAGTGTTACATTACTACTACAGTATTGCATTTTGAAGGGTATAGGCAAATCAGTAGGGATCATGGGTTTTCTTGGTATATGAGCTAATTCACCAGCTGCAGGGCCGGTGATAATCTTCGCTACTATTAAATTATCTTTTAGCTTCTTTGTAAGCAGTCTCGTGCCATGTTGGGGGGGCTTAAATTTCTGAGCAGCATTATCGGCGTGCCAGCTTTTAACGACAGTTCATGAGGTGGTAGCCCAGCGGGGTACAGAGAATTTAAAAATTCCTGGGGTAGTGCACTGCGTCCTCGATGTTAGTGACGGTGTCCATGGATTTATCAGAAATCGTAATATTTTAATTTCGCCATATCTTTAAAACCAAACGTCCAATTTTAATCATTCAAGGACCAAGTATTATCTACATAAACTGTACTTAGTGATGAACTAATTTATTTTGATAAGGATTAATAGCATGAGTAAAATAAACGCGTTTAAATGTAGTCCAAAAAAAATTCAAGATTTCTAAATAAAAAAATGGTTGTTGTGCCTCACTCGACATAGATAGGTATAGTGTGTTGCGGACTTTTTTGTAGATATTTATAAGATCTACAATTAATTAGAGCATTTTATGGTTCTATCTTTTATAGTTTAGGCAGCGAACGCAAAATAAGTAACTTTTCTGGTTGATTTTTTACACCTTGTGTCCGAAAACCCCAAATATCTTACGGAACTCTATTTTTTTCCAAAATAAAATTTAGCCTATGTTACTCGTGGATAATGTAGCTTTTGAATGGTGAAAGAATTTTTGAAATCGGTCCTGTACTTTTTGAGCCTATTCATTACAACCAAACAAACAAACAAAGTTTTCCTCTTTATAATATTAGTATAGAAAATGCGCTGAATTCTACGTTCAAATATTTACATCCGCTAAAGTTTACAAAATCTCTTACACTTCGCAATCATAACAGATCAACAAAACACACATTCATTCAGATAACTTCGTATCAAACTTTTAACTCCATTTCTAATAAGTCAAGGCACACCGATAATTTATATCGAGGCAACAGAAAAACGCGATTAGAAAAACAAACTGTTTTAATGCAAAACAGAAATAGTCGGCCATTTGTAATGTACGAGTCATTAATTTTGATTGTATACATTAAATCGTGTAGTCTTGTGGAAGGAAATTTTATGAGTTTTATTACGTGGGCTGTCGACGTAAGGGTCTGCTATTTTCCGCTTAACACCTGATGTTGCTATGTTCAATGTTCATGTAGGATAGTTTTTGTTTCGCACAGGTCCATATAGGCTCACATAAAATTCTAAATCCTATTCTTTGTCTTACTACCGCTCTGTGCTCATAATAATCACTTTTCATAAAAAAAATCATACTTTTTTTATTCATACGTTTTTATTGCTACTATTAGAATTAAACACATTTATGAGTATAATGGTTATTTATTGAAATGATTATGAGTTTCGACCAATAAATAGTATAAACAAATATATTAAAACAAATATTAGTAAAAAGTAAGTGCATAATTAGTGATATTATGAATTTTAATGATTATATTATTATAATATTTACTTTATAATGTTTTATGAAGGATGATCATTATGACTTTAAATGATATGAGAAATATTTTCGGACATCCGATGATAGGAGTTGATAAGTTATGTATGACAATTAGGGAGCCTACACCTATGCTGGTGACAATATAGGATTAATATTACTGTTTCGCGGTTTCACCTGCGTAGATCCCGTTGCCATGGGAACCAAAATACAGCCTATGACATTCACAAATATTGTGGCGTACATCAATCGTTGATAGCCATCTCATACAGTTAACAGTTATGTAAATATCATTAAAGAAATGAGTAAGGTGGTTAAATATTCTTAACTTTCTAATTTTACGCGCGATTTTCGTATTATTTTCTTTCAAAAGAACCTTCTCCTGACAATAACAAAAAAAGAATTAGTGAATTTGGTCCATCCGTCCACACGTGATGCGATGACCAACGGAGGTAGGGATTCATATTATACTTAATTATACTAATATAAAAAGCTGAAGAGTTTGTGTGTTTGTTTGCTTGAACGCGTTCATTTCATGAAGTGCTAGACAAATTTGAAAAATTATTTCTGTGTTAGATAGCCCATTTATCGAGGAAGGCTATAGGCTATTCAAATTGGACCAGTAGTTCATTAGATTAATGCGTTCGAGCAAGCAAACCTACAAACTCTTCAGCTTTATATATTAGTACAGATAGTGGGCCCAAATATGTAAAATGTGTAGGACATCTAATATCTTAATCCTGTTCCCGGGAAACGAGCAGAAATAAATTGTTGAATACATGACGCTACAACCTATTGGGTCACTCGACACATATATATGTGATGTATATGAAAAACTGTTGAAAATTGAAACGGAAACGTTAACAAATACAGTTCATTAATTTCCCACACAAAAAAGTAATCGAATGTCTACTCAGAGGCGGAAACGTTTTGTAAATGCTATTTGAAGTACCGGTCAACAGGGGTTTCTTTGACATTCAGAGTAACATTGGCTGTGTAAATGGACCTTTATTTGATGGTAGGAGGATCTATCTCTTTACTAAATTCATCAGCTTTCGTTTCTGGATCACATTTCCTCATGCCATTTTGGCGTTTTGTCTCCCTTCAAATTTCGTTTTACCATCACTGTCAAAGTTACCCTAAATGTCAAATTAACCCCGATTGACGTTACTTCAAATAGCATTTACAAAACGTTTCCGCCTCTTAATCGTAAAAAAACCTTTCAAATGATACTTCAATAACTTCTTCAAATAATGTCAAAAAGTAAAAATGTTGTAATTAATCCGCCTCATCTATTTTCTACTGTATTTATAACCAAATAAAAAACCAATCAAGGGCGAGTTGAACTCGCGTAGAGAGGATTACGTACAAACCCAAAGTCAAATGTTTTTATTTAATTGTTGTGCTATTTTTCATAAGTGAACGAACTATATTGAGTTTATCACTTTATTTTCAATTGATAGAATGTTTATAGGTTTTCCTGTTATAACAAGTAGTTAGTTAAATAGTACATGTCTTAAAAAGTCTAACTGTAAATTGTTTTTTGGATAAAAATACTGAAAAGTCTTCGGTACGAAACTACCGATTTTTTATGACAATTCATACCCTTTAATGACTGTTTTTTTAACACTATTAAGTTCTGTAACTGTATTTGCATATAACAATTATATATGCCAATAAATGTGCTAAAAATACACTAAATTTCAGTACCTACATAATAGGCATGAAGACTAAAAAAAATACGTATTTTTTTATTTATCAAATCAATAAAAATTGACAAAGATACAGAGCAACAACAAACCATAAAGTTCAGGAGAGGGGCTTTTAATTGTTACGTCTCTACTAGGTAAAATTGTACCTAAAAGAGATGTCACGTGAAATTTCAACGTGCTGTATCATCGTCATTTTTTGCCGGAGGAACGAAAAAAAAATATAGTATCCAATTTTATTTTTGTAATCTGTCTGACGGACTACATAGATTTTTTTTGTCTTCATGACTATAACCGTAACCGTAACTAACTAAATATGATTTAGTTAGTTACGGTTTCGTTTTCGGCTGAAGCTGAGAGTAAGGCTGATTTTTCCATTTTGGCTGAAAAACCAGTTTCGGTCGGAAACAAGCGTCAGTGACGTCGTAGTCTCATTCACAAAGATATACATTACGAATTTAGATTATGTTCTAAATTTACACGTAAGTACTCAATTGTATAAGTGTTCATAGAAAACGCGAAGACGTTTTAACATTTAATAAAAATTATAGTAGTATGAAACCCATTGGAAAAGGAAAAGAATATAACAAAAAATAATGAAAAATAAATTACGAGCGATCTGAGGTTGGGAAGTGGTAAAAAATTGATTTTTAAGGGTAAAAAAAGGTTACCCTCGATTTCCGACAAAACTATAAGTCCTATGGAAAAAAGTTAAATAGCAAAGTTGTAGGTAATAAAAAGATCTACAACTTTTATATTTACACTTTTTACCTTAACCTCCAAAATCATGTAAAAAACTCAAAAAACCGAGTTTTTGGTTTATTATTTTTATCTTTTACAAATTTTGATTTTTTTTTCACTGAATTTATTAAAAACTTAACTGAGTATGCCCTAAATATACAAGTTTTTTTTTTATTCAATAATTATTACTTTTCTCCTTATTTTGACTCAAAAATAGAAAAATCATCATCATGTTCAATCGAAAATTCTCACGTCAAAATATCTGATTTTTTGTAAAAGTCGGTACGCTTTTTGTTCGGTGAAATGACTTTAATGGCATAAAAAAATGTACATTACTTCTGTAATTTTTTTCATAAAATGCAAAAAACTAAAAATACTGGAATTCGATTTTTTTTACAATATATTCAATTATGACCTATTTATTAAAATTTATACTATGATTACACGAAAAACGTAAGATTCCAAGTCACATTTATAAACAAAACGTTTCAAGTTAAAATATACTACTATAATCAACAACCAAATAAGTTAATACTTAATAAGACACCTACAAAATGTTGATAAAGTTGTAGAATTTTCTTCATATTATATTCGTAGATGCCTCTTCATTGCTATTTTAAGATTATACTTGTATACCTGAGTGACCTATGGAAAATGTAAGCCCAGCAAAAGGTATTTCATAAAGAAGTGGAGAAGAGGCTAGCAGGGTCACAAAATAAAATGTGGCTGCTGAAAACATGGTTTAAAATGCATAAATTTATGTTAAAATGGTCATAATTCTCAAAACTGCGCCAATGTGGAAAAATCCTACGACGAAGTTAATGATTCAGCTGAAATTACGGATAAAGAACCAATGCATACTGGAAATAATGTTGGAGACGAATACGGTAATGGTCTTGAAGATTTCAAAGATCTACTATAAGTAATCAGAAAAGCCTGTCGTATCTAACGATGAATAAATATTTTTAAAACGACTATTTTTTTTAAATCTTTATATTTTACGGATTAATAATTCTTTTGCTTATCAATATATCGTGGAATCTTACGTTATTCGAGTAATTAAAATATAAATTTTAATAAATAGGTCATAATTGTACATAAAGTAAAAAAAAAACGAATACGAGTATTTTTAGTTTTTTGCATTTAATAAAAAAAATTACAGAAGTAATGTACATTTTTTTTTATACCATTAAAAAGGAGAGATTGCAATGAACAAAACCGACCGAGAATTTTCGATTGAACATGAGGGTCATTTTTCGATTTTTGAGTCAAAATAAGGAGAAAAATAATAATTATTGAATCAAAAAAAATTTTGTATGTTTAGGACATACTCAGGTAAGTTTTCAGCAAATTTCGTGTGAAAAAATCGAAATTTGTAAAAGATAAAAATAAAAAACCAAAAAATCGTTTTTCGAGTTTTTCACATGATTTTGGAAATTAAAGTAAAAAGTGTAAATATAAAAGTTGTAGATCTTTTTATTACCTACAACTTTGCAATTTAACTTTTTTCCATAGGACTTGTAGTTTTGTCGGAAATCGAGGGTAACCTTTTTTTACCCTTAAAAACCCATTTTTTACCACTTCCCAACCTCAGATCGCCCGTAATTTATTTTTCCATAAATTTTTGTTATATTCTTTTCCTTTTCCAATGGGTTTCATACAACTATAATTTTTTTTCATTTTTAACCATTTTCAAAGGTTTTGGCACTGGTCCATAAACATTTCCATCATGACTAATTTGGCCACCGTAGACTCAAGTATGACGTGCCTCTCATCATCATCATAATCAGCCCGTATAACGTTCAATGCTGAACACGGGAATCCTCCCGAGGAAGGGTATTTGCCATAGTACCCACGCTTGGCACGCGGATTGGTGACCGCAGTATTATGTTGATCCACACGAGGAAACGCTGCTGCCCGTTCCTTGATATTATAGATGATGTTATAACAATCGGGACCAACGGCTTAACGTCCTTTCAGGGGCACGGAAGATAGTCCCTCAACTAACGACCCGGAAAGAAGTCTTAGAATTTCAAACAAAGATTTCCTGTCCAGCATGGGGATCGAACCCACGACCTTGGTACAACGAGCGGTATTTGGCTCGCTTTAAATCTCGATTTAAAGCGAGCCAAATACCGCTACGGTACGGAGGTTGTCATGTCGTGCCTCTATCCCTCTAAATTCAATCCACAATAAATGATGTCCAGTGAAGTAGCATAAGACTCCTGGCTAATGATATAAAGCCCGTCCGTAAAAAAAATGCACAACAAAACCGTTCTAAAGATTGGCTGAATCCGTTCTTTTCTTTTTGCATTAATAGATACAATGTTTGTTCAAAAGATATTCTCAAATATACTTTTTCTTTATTACGCATGAAAAAGCAGTTCATTTAAAATAATCCTTAATTTTTTTTATGAGTAACTGCCAATTTGGCTAACTTGCACTTCTAAGAACCTAAATAGGTTCTTATCAAGAGAAAAGGGTTGTTTACAAAACATTTTTTTTAACTGAACAAATACTGTGAGATACCAAATCAATTTGTACACAGACAATGTTTCTACATAAAAAATACTTTTCTCTTTTGTAAAAATCCTTTTGTTGATAAAATCTACCCACTTTTTATACTGAGGGTAGGTATTTTTGGTGGCTTTTCGTTTAGAAGCTACTGACGAAATATAGTAAAATATCATTTCAAAATTCATTTTTGGAACGAAGTTCCTTATGGTGCTTTGCGGGACAAACATCACAAAAAAGCGTTAGATTGTTATTCATATAAATAAACGTTTCTTTGTATATTATTATTTAAATATTATATATATTTATAAATCATTGTAAATAAAATAAAGGTGATAAGATAATTTTTTAAAGTAGTTTCTTTGCTTTTTATAGTTAAAAAAATCATAATAAAAAGTGTATACCCGAATAATTATTTTCGTTATACCTCAAATAGAACTTTAAATTAATATTTTTATAATAAGGAACTTCGTTCCTCTCCGGTGTCCCACGCCACCACACGACTTTTTTGTATATGATTTTTTTGTATATTATTATGAATTATATCTTTACAAATATTATAAAGAGGAAAGATTTGATGGTTTGTTTATTTGCATTGATTAGGCTTCGGAACTACAGAACAGATTTCAAAAATTCTTGGCTATATTTAATTATGAAGTCCCCACGGGAACGAGCGCTACATGGGTGATATCACGCGCGTTAAAAATATAAGGGTAGGTTGGTACATACCAAGATTCACACAGCTTCAGTAGTATCTGTAGGTAAAAAACAATCTGTTATTATTTAATAAATAATAAAACCCGCTCCGACTTCGCACGAGTACTACCTATAGTATAGGGTTATTCACACATAACCTTGACCTTGAATTATAAATGTTTAAGTTAATGACAGTATCTTTCTTTCTTTCTTCTTTCAAATGTGTGTACTCGTGACGTACAATTGTGTTATCATTTTACTCCTCGCTGTCCGCACAACTCGTGGCAACCCTGCCTTTTCACCCAATTATCATCATGTTTTTTCAGGCTGATTGAACAAAGCCCAGTTGAACATTGTTTGAACGCGCTAATCAAAGAACTACCGTCTCACAGTTTTTTGCGTGCTATACTGCACATTTCTGACAAGTACAATTCTAGTTATTTTTATTAACAACTAAGTGCAGAATAAATTTATTATTATATCGTTTCCCACGGGTGCAATGCTGATGCCGCCTGTAGAAACACTTTATCTTTTAAAAATACTGCTTCAAAATCCGTTTCGTACTCGTAGTATTAAAGACCTAAGCATACATAGGGATAGAAAGCGGGAAGCGACTTTGTTTTATACCAAGTACCTATGTAATGTAATTATAGCTTTTTGGAAAAAAGATTCAATCGCGGGACCTGAAATAGTAAATATGCTATACTTACATAAAGTTTAACTTAAATGTAGGTCCTTTTTAACTAAAATAAGGGTTATTAGTGTTATTATAGAAATAACTTGTTGCGCCAACCCCAACAAATTGGGATACGGGTAGGGAGATGATGAGTATAAGTTTAATAATGGTGACCTTCCAAGTAAACAAAACCATATATGTGACCGTAATTTTAGTGGTAAAACTATGGTTATTGCATAAATAGTTTTAATGTTTATATATTTAATTCATCACAAGTTTTTACCCGGGACATTATCCGCCTTTATTTACTTTGGGCCGGTTTTTAGGGTTCCGTAGTCCACAAGGAAGCATTATAGTTTCGTCCTGTCCGTCCGTCTGTCTATCCGTCTGTCCATCCGGGCTCGTACTCTGCCGTTACTGCACCGAGTGTCGAAAATTGGTAGAGAGATAAATATTGACAATCCAAAACTAAATTTTTAAAATTATGGAAAAATAGTTTTTTTTTTCAGCCTCTCAGCTGTCTCGGCCTCACACACCGGAAAGTGAATTAAAAAAATAATTCGACTAACCCCATCGTTAAAGGTATCGTTGGAAGGTCTCTTGAAATGCAACAAAAACTGCCTTGGTACTATGTTGATCAAACCCCCCAGTCTCGAGATAACCTAATACAAAGATAAAATTAGAGCGTCAAGTAGAACTTTTGGACTATTACTAAAATAATTCTGACAAAAATGTGATATATTATCATCTCTCTCACATCACCTCTAAGTAAGTACTAAGGTAAGGTAAGGCAGGTAAGCATTGCCATTCAACGTGGTAATGCTGCCAGCATTCTGGGAACCTTGCCAAGTAGAATAGATTTAGAATAGTTGTATATAAGTTAGTTTTATTTTTAATTAGTTACTTTTAGTTTGTATTTTATTCAGAAATACATAGTAAGTAAGTACTTTAACTAAAACTATAGGGGACTCGGTATCTCATATAATTATGTTTATTCACCTCGAACAACTTATGTAGGTTACAGTCGTCCTAACAAAATGTATGGAGTCGACGCAAAATGAAATTTAACTTTATTAATAAAATAGGCATTTTAGATATGCATGGCTACGGAACCCTTTTATGTGCGTACCCGACACGCGCTTTGCCGGTTTTTAAAGGTACAAGGATAGGTACAAGTTTGCCTATTTCCTTTCTCGTCTAGTCAATATAATTATATAGTGTGAATAATTTGTCTATCTGTTTGATCCAGCTAATCTTATATTTATTAAGACATTCATTTGCCGACAGCTAGTGTTCCAGAAAAAGAGCTTTTCCAACATCAGTGGCGTAGAAGCATAAGTCACGCTTTGAGACTCAGAGGGTGTGGGTGCCCCAGTTAGAATATTTGAATTAATTCTAAAATTTCTTTCCGAGTCTGGTTGATCTTCCGTGCTTTGAAAAGTATGTACCTAAGTTAAGCCGTTTGTCCCGATTGTTTGAACATCATCGATAACAAGCGCATACCAGGGAATGAACAGTAGCGTTTCCTTGTGTATTGTGTGTACAAAATAATAATGCGGTTCCCAACCCACCCGCCAAGCGTGGTGCCAATGGCAAAAATCAGTGCCCCTGCTCAGCAGTGAACGTTATACGGGCTGATGATGATAACACACCCTAATAGATACGTAAACAACAGAACTACATGCTAATATTATACATATGCGTCATCGGTAGCTTCATTTATGAATCTTCTTAGTATAAAAAATATAATTAACATCCTTTTTTTTAAATTACACAAATATACTACTTATCAATTAACATGGAAAATAAATTATCTGGATAAAATATACTTATCCAACAAGTAAGCGAAATTACGTATTGTGGCGTGATATTTTAGTGTGGCAATATCCACCGCAGTCATTAGAATAGTCTAATTATGACCACTGGGACACTGGCACTGTTGAAGGAATAGCTGCATAAATATTTTCATGTTCATAAAAATAATGCATTGTTAATTTTAGTCTTAAACATTGTGATTATGACAGATACAAATGTATGTAGGTAAATACCCAAGTGCTTAATAAATTTCATTACTTCGGTTACCTACTTAGTAATACTTACATTAGGTAGTAGAGAAGACATAAGTAGAACTAAGCTGGACTTTACGAAAAAGTCGAATACCTACCTAATAACTTTTATTAAGTTATAATAATTAGTAAGTTTTAATGATTCTTTATGATAAACGAGCTATTCGTGTCTAGCGTCGTTCGTCCATACAATATCTTTATCCTCATAATTACGAAACTTGTCTGTCTCAAGACGTGACCAAGGGAAACAGGTCCATTCATATATTTAGAGATTATTGTAGTATTTTTATTAATTAGTTTTATCGACTTTAGAGTCACCTAACTGGGTAACTGGGGGCTCTGGGGTTCGGAAAAAAATCCTTTACTCTGAGTGCACCTTTGTTGGCACACACAATAATTGTATAATATAATTTTTTGTCCTGCTCAGTTGGCTAATCTCTTTATAAATTGCTCATCGTGGCCGAAATGTAGTTTGTAGTAGCTCGATCTATTACCATCGAAATCGGGAGGCCATTTATTAGAAGTTTAATTAGAAAACTTTTTATCAAACTAACACAATTACCCACACGCATAACACGTAAATCCCCAAGCGACTATTAATCATGGAGGAACAACAAGCTTATATCCTGGAAGTAATAAATTAATCGAATTTTTATAAGCGGCTATATTATAAACATTGATGTTGTTAAAAAAAACTTGAACAGGAATAAATAAACATAATTTCATTTCATTTCCACAAAGAATTGGTTCTTCTGCCCCATAGAAATCCTGCCTTTATTTCTTTTCTTTTGGACTTGTTTTCTAAGCTTTATTTATTACTATAAAAGTATTTATAGTGTTAAAATAACAGTATTTTGTTTAAAAATAAAACTTAATATAGATAAGTAACATATGCGAGAGATAGAAAAACTATTTATTATTGTGAGCAAGCGTGTCTGCCATGTAATTTCAAGCCAGGTGCTTCGGCAAAAGTCAGAGTGGCAAATTAAGATAGATGCTTGTTAGCCTGCACTTTTCAAACCTAACGAGTTGACGAAATATTGTAAGCGGTTGACAAAAAGGACTTAAATTATCACACGTAAAGCATACATATGCCTACATCTATCTCTCTTAGTTTGTTTTTAAAAAGAATATTAAAATGTATCATACAAGGAATATTAAATATAGTAGTAGTGTCTATATACCACTTAAATATTTAATGTCCTTTTCTAAAAGAATATGTTTTTGTCTTCATATCATAAAAACGTACGTTCATTGTTCAGAAAAACTTAATGTAACTATAATATTACAGTTACTATAAATAAGTAAGACATATGTATAAACGACAGGAAACTTCTATCAATCAATCAGCCAAACTCGGTCCACTGCTGGACATAGGCCTCTCCTAATTTGTGCAATAACACTGAGTCCACCGCCTTCTGCATCCAGTCTACTCCGGCTACCCTTCCTTTGTCATCGGTCGAAAGGTAGCTTAGTCAGCTACAATCGTAACAGGAACATTTGTGAACATTATATGCTATATAGAATGACTAATAATATACAGATTCAATTTCAAAGCTATCAGACGAGACATATTTAACACCCCTTTCTAAAAGAATATATTTTTGTCTTCATACCCCAAAAACAAACATATATGCGTATGTTAACTAGATTAAGTGAACAATTGTAAATCAATTTATGCAGAGTAATAAATAAACAAACTTAATGTAACTATAATATGACAGTAAAGTAAGTCGCGTTTAGAATAGACACGTACGAGTACTTATCTTATATCAACCGACCGGCCCAACTCAATCTACTACTGGACAGAGGCCTCCTTTCGCATCCAGTCTACTCCGGCTACCATTCTAACCTCATTCGTCCAAAGGTAGCCTAGTCTACAACAATCTTCACATCTGTAACTATTATTGTAAACAGAGCTGCTTTATATACTAATAATTGTAATAATATTCCCAATTCAATTTTGGTATGTGCCATCGTGAAATTACAGCATACGAGTAAATGCCAAATTGGTTTCTACAAATATATTTAATTTTCCTCTTGTTAATAAAATGTTTTTGAACATTTAATATTGTTTTGATTAATGTGAATATACTAATTGAGTGATGTAAAGATTGAGATATGATATGCAAAAACTTGTAGTAATGTACAGAAAAATATCAGTGGAATCGTGGATTTAGTTATTTACTCCATCATGAAATTTACAATTGGCCTATAATGAACCTACTGAAAACTGTATCGGGCTTGTAACACAAATATATTACTTTAATTATAATGCAAAAAGTAACTACTACGTCAGTAAAGTGTGTCACCAAAGAAATATTTAATGACCCTCTGGCCTAGTGCCAGCAGTTCGTTATTTTCTTTTAATAAAATCCTTACTAGTGAGCTTAACTTATGTTCTTATTGTGCTCTCTATCGAATGTCAATAACGTATATTTTATTTATTAAGTGCTGATTTATGAATGTTCCGGCAAATAAATTAAAGTTACTTTCAGTAATTTGGCGCAATTTTGCAATATGTAGCAGATACCACTGCATACGGATCAAATCTTTTATTTTGAATTTAACCTGAATTTTTTATTTCTCGCAATATCAGTTTAATTATTTTATTGGTCTCGATTTATCTCAATTACGCAACATATCTTAACGTCCATCAAGGGCGGATACAAGTTTGTGTGTACAATGGGCATGCCCACAACCCTAATAGAAATGTGACGTCAGGTCCTGATGCGCTGCACTCCGGGCGTCCCTATAATTGGGCAAATGGGCCACTGTAAGTGTGGCCCTGGAGATCCCGCGGTACCATATTGGCCGCGGGTACCGTCGGGGGGCCGGATTGCTCATGCGTACCCGGCCCCCGCCAAAGGTGGATCGTAGCAGTGTCCGGGAGGTTTTAGTGGTTGTATGATCCTCTCCTCGTGGTATGAGTATAGCATACCACGCTATGGAGAGGGCGAGTCCCACATATCCCACCGCCAGCGCGCGAATACGCTGCAGCGGCGGTGGGAAAGCGAAAATGCATTACCCCACGGAAAAAAAAAAAAGGTTCTGATGCGCTGAAGAGACGAAATAATCAAATTCAAGTCATGATTGTTTATGAGCAAATGCGAACTCCGACCTACACTTGCCCTATTTCTGGTGGTTTCAGGCCCCCAAAAAAAGTGAAGCTCACACTTCACTTTTTTTGGGGGCCTGACTTTCATGAAATGAAATGAAATATTGCTCATAACCTTCCTCGATAAATGGGCTATTAAACACTGAAATAATTTTTCAAACCGGTCCAGTAGTTCCTGAGATTTACGCTTTCAAGCAAACAAACTCTTCAGCTTTATATCTATACTAATATTATAAAGAGGAAAGATTTGTACCTATTTTTGTATGTTTGTATGTTTGTAATGAATAGGCTCAAAAAGTACTAGACCGATTGCAAAAATTCTTTCACCATTCGAAAGCTACATTATCCACGAGTAACATAGGCTAAATTTTATTTTCGAAAAAAATAGGGTTCCGTAAGATATTTGGGTTTTTCTGACACAAGGTGTAAAAAATCAACCAGAAAAGTTACTTATTTTGCGTACGCTGCCTAAACTATAAAAGATAGAACCATAAAATGTTCTAATTAATTATAGATCTAATAAATATCTACAAAAAAATCCGCGACACACTATACCTATCTATGTCGAGTGAGGCACAACGACCATTTTTTTATTTAGAAATCTTGATTTTTTTTTGGAATACATTTAAACGCGTTTATTTTACTCATGCTATTAATCCTTATCAAAATAAATTATTTCATCACTAAGTACAGTTTATGTAGATAATATTTGGTCTTTGAATGATTAAAATTGGACGTTGGGTTTTGAAGTTATGGCGAAATTAAAATATTACGATTTCTGCTGCACGGCCCGTTGCGAAGTCTAATAATTTTCGTGCGATTTTTTTTAGATTTCGTTCTTAAAACTACACCTACGCAAAAGTTCTTCTCAGAGCTAATCAACAGTTCTTCTCAGAGCTAAACAACAGTTCTTTTCAGAGCTTTGAAAATGCCTAAAATGCCTAATCCCTAAAATGCCTATTAATTACATCATTAATTATATTTTCATCATTAACAACTTTAACATCCACAGAAAGACAATCTGTGCAGCCTGCGGATAATGACTGCGTTGTCGATGTTTATGTCGGTGTCTGTGAATTGACCTGGGAATCATTTTGCTGACCGTGTCTTTCCTGGGTAGGCTTTTTGCAGCGGTAACCGACATCCGCACGGAGCCGCGGGACCGCGGTTACCGCTATCACTACATCACTACATATTATAAACAAAGTCCCCTGCCGCGTCTGTCTGTCTGTTCGCGATAAACTCAAAAACTACTACATCGATTTTCATGCGGATGTTACCAATTCTTCGGAACGATTCTTCCGGAAGGTTTACGTATATGATTTGTTTAGTTTATGTGTAAATTTGACTAATATATATTGATATTTGTCAGAGGTGTCGGAAAAAATTAAGCCATTTGGGAGCTTTCAACGAAAACGCTGCCTAAACCCTATGAGATATAACAAAACAATGTATGGTGGCAAATATTCTTCTCTTTTAGATCTACAAAAAAGTCTGCGATAGCATATGTCTATCTTTCAAGGTTAACTTGCTATATCCATTATATCTTAGAAAAATGATAATTTCTAATGCGGTAATTGTAAAGCTAATCAGACGGATTCAGTATTTATCCTTATCATTTTAAATGAGTTAATATTCTTAAGCATTTCATGGAGATTATTTTACCCCTACACTATATACTTTAAATGAATAACTTAGAAGTTATCGCAAAATAACAGCGCGTGTTTTAGGTAGGCCTAATGCGATTATGCGCGCTCGATCCTTAAGAATTATAGGGCAAATTTTTTGTTTTGTGTTCGTTGTAACTATGATGGATAGATACTTGAATACCTATTTATTTAGTGTTTGTTGTATTGTTAGTCCTGAAGAGTATAGGTATTTCATAGGATAAAAGTATACCCACCTACTTATTTCACTGAGTTTTAGTAGGTCATCATCATCATCAGCACGTTTATCGTCCACTGCTGAACATGGGCCTCCTCCCGAGGGAGGGTATTGCCATAGTCACCACGTTTGGCAGGCGGGTTGGTGACCGCAGAATTATGTTGTAACACACAAGGAAACGCTGCTGCCCCTTCCTTGATATACGATTATTATAGATGATGTTATACCAATCGGGACCAACGGCTTAACGTGCTTTCCGAGGCACGGAGGGTAGTCCCTCAACCAACCAGACCCGGAAAGAAATCTTAGAATTTACACAAAGATTTCATGTCCGGTGTGGGGATCAAACCCACGACCTCCGAGATTTAAAGCGAGCCAATTACCGCTACGCTACGGAGGTAGGCCGAATGCGATTATGCGCGCTCGATCCTTAAGAATTATAGGGCAATTTTTTTGTTTTGTGTTTGTTGTAACTATGATGGATAGATACTTGAATACCTATTTATTTAGTGTTTGTTGTATTGTTAGTCCTGAAGAGTATAGGTATTTCATACGATAAAAGTATACCCACCTACTTATTTCACTGAGTTTTAGTAGGTACCTATATTAATTTGTTTCTGTTTGTTTTGACCAAATTTCGCCCGTTTGTTAGAGGTTTAAAGACATAATGTAGTATAATTATGAGTATTGTACCCGTGCGAAGCCGGGGCGGGTCGCTAGTATTACTATAAGATGATAGCAAAAAAGCTACTCCCTGTCAACTCTTCTGATGATACAATTCTTTTTTGTTTTTTAATATTACTTTATTGAACCTTTGTTGTTATCAAATTAATTAAAAATAACGAACCAGAGAGAAAGTTATTTTGTAGGAGTCCTGTATTTTCCTATTGATTAAATCTGTTTGCGTATAAAACTTGTAATAAAATAAATGAAACCGGAACGGTATGAATCCCTGGTTTGTACCAAAAGGAATTTCGTCATTAAAAGTTAGGAAATTCATAAATCTTTGTGAGAGATTATTATTATAAATCGTTTCAAAACTTTTAAATAGCCTTAACAAAGATGTTATTTTCGGTTACTTACCTGCTTTTCAAAGTTGACCAACTTTTCAAAAAGTTGGAGTTAATAAATTATGTATATAGTATCTGTAAAACGGCACCGAACAACAAATTTAAAAGTTTTCGTGACAAAGTTTTGAATAATAAGTAATGAAACTATATCATAGGTTTCCAACGGGGGCGTCACCGCCCTCTAATGGAGGCCGGAGCTTTTCGTGGGGTCAGTTCCTAAGTTTTTTTTTTCAGACGGACATAATGTAATTATTTGAATAATAAGTAATGAAACTTATCTTATATCATAGGTTTCAACGGGGGCGTCACCACCCTCTTATGGACGCCGGAGCTTTTCGTGGGGTCAGTTCCTAAGTTTTTTTTTTCTGACGGACATTATGTAATTATTCGAATAATAAGTAATGAAACTTATCTTATATCATAGGTTTCAACGGGGACGTCACCACCCTCTTATGGACGCCGGAGCTTTTCGTGGGGCCAGTTCCTAAGATTTTTTTTCTGACGGACATAATGTATCGAGGCTTTTGCTACTTCATCGGGCACAAAGGCTATGAGCCCGAGCGAACTACAGCACGTCAGAGGGTGCAAGACGTCCCGAGAGGTATGGACAAAATTGGAGTCCACATATGCTTCAAAAGGACCTGTGAGAAAGGCTGCCTTACTGAAGCAGCTCACTATACACAAGATGAGCGAAGGCGATGATGTTCAGGAGCATTTATCCAAATTTTTTGATGCAAAGCATAAACTGCACGACATGGGTGTAGAAATACATGACGATCTAGCGTCAATAATGCTGCTCTACAGCTTGCCACAAAGTTTCGAGAACTTCAGATGTGCGATCAAGTCAAGGGATACATTTCCAGACCCCGAGTCTTTGAAGATTAAAATCCTCGATGAAAGCAAATCTAGAAATGCCGGTGGTGAAAACGCTTTAATAGCTGAGAATAAGGGCTACTATAAAAAGCGGAATGCTCGTAGGTCTAATTTTACCAAAACAATTGGAGATAATGAAACTGAATCAAGCCAGGAAGTTATAAAATGCTTCAAATGTCATCTTTTTTTTTGTCAATCCTGTCATGACTACCGTTTTCTTATAATATACATTTCCTATTTATATTTTCCGTATTTTATTATTCTACGTTCTGTGCAATACCCCGCTACAAAGGCGAGCAGAGCTCCAGCCTCGATAAATGGTTTAAAAACTAAAACTGCGCAAGAGGGCGGCGTCCCCTGTGAGACTTGGACCTCGGCTCAGGGCGGTCGCTGACGGGGAGATCTGAAATCAGCACCCCGAAAATATACAGTATTAGACGTATTATTTCATGCAACAAAAGTGTTGTTCCCTTGTGTTATCAATAGACCGGCGGTGCCGTATGTGATACTATTCGGTAAGATCCTTACACCAACTTACACCAATTTTATTAAGAAAGTATAAAGCTTACAACCACTGCATTTACCTGGTTCCAATGTCTTTTTCTCTTTTTGACTGCATGTCTATGCCATCGCCATTGCAAGTTGCAGCGAGCTAACCATCAACTGTGGAGCATATATGTGTTAAGGTGAGTATAGACTAGAACATTTACTTGTAACATAACAACGATCATTCGTAATTCGTGACATCGGTAAGGTTGCGTATTGTGTAAAAATAGCAAATGTTCGTGGTTATGTTACAAGTAAATATTCTAGTTTATACTCACCTTTACTGACACGATGAATTATGTGGACCGATAGAACCAAAATAAGCGAATATAAAGTATATATTTCTAAAGCAGCATCTAAAATTCTAAGTGGGTCTATAAAACACGTAAATCTAGTCATTTGTATTCTAGTGAGATATTAATGTTGTCTATCGCCGTGCTAAACATACATGAAGTAAATCAACAAAATCTTCATTTTGTGTCCTACCGAGCCGTAAGTAGTAAACCTAATTAAAAGCAATTTACTTTTCTTTGACTATGACGATGTACAAAGAATTCATCTTATAACACGGTTAACTTAACATTTAATTAACGAAATAAGGTTTAATGTTTGGTTACCATGCAGCTATACTCGTAACTACGTAATTGTGGTCAGAGTATCGTTTATTTGTAGAGGAAAACTTGTTATGAAATTTATCGTGATATATATGTGATACCTGTAAGTGGCAGTGGCTAATAAGGAATTGTTCCCTTTATGTCGAGGCCCGTTATGTCGAGCCGAAAACCTTGTCTCGCTTCTATTATCCCCATGTCGAGTCAACGTTTTCTGTCCCGTTTCTATTCCCTTTATGTCGAGTTTCTTTACCACGCTTCTATTACCTTTATGTCGAGTTTAATAATATCATATTTAGAAGTACAGTTAGATGAAAAAGTATATTTTAAAATAAAAAGTTCATTTATTATACGTATTGGACTATATTGACTAACCGAAATTCAATGACGCATTGGTGATTTTCCATAAATGAAGTACTAGCTTAAGCTATACTAGCAGTTTTAAGACGTGTTGTCGGTGTGCCTAAAATAATATGTACATTAGGTAGGTACATTAGCGCAACTCAAGTTCGAATATCAGGTATAAAGTCTTAGATGTCAACTCTCTTTCGCACATATACACATGTCTAGGATGACATGTATGAAGTATAATCACAAATATCAATTATGGATTTAATTACCAAAATCAATATTTTGGAAGGCAATGAAACAGGCGACATTAATGCTGAAGTAAGCGATGGGAGTATACATGAACCTATCCAACACCAAAACAAAATCAAAATTAAATCTCTATCAACAAAATATCGCCAGTGTAGATATAATTCAAAAACCAGAATGTAGCACATCAACACCTCAAAATGAATATAATCAAGAACCCGTTTGCAGCACATGGGGTAATTTTAACACATAAGCACAAACCTCATGACGACATTAGCCAAGAGAATCAAGAACTTGGACGCAGTTCATGAAGGAATACTGATAATAAATTAATTTTCGTCGAAAGCCAAAAAGTTGGTAAAATGTTATTGAAAGATGGCTACAGGTACCGCATTAATAAAATAAATAAATGTGGCTCCTCAATTTGGTACTGCACAAATAAAAAATTGTTATAGCTACCTTAACTTTAGATGAAAGGAAGCAAACATTCTAAGGAATGGAGCACGAGATCATGTTAGTTTGCCATATTACAAAAAAGAATTTGAAAAAAAGTTTAATC
This sequence comes from Nycteola revayana, assembly GCA_947037095.2. Taxonomy (NCBI): domain Eukaryota; kingdom Metazoa; phylum Arthropoda; class Insecta; order Lepidoptera; family Nolidae; genus Nycteola; species Nycteola revayana. The sequence goes on along the minus strand of OX344846.2, from coordinate 12,926,751 downwards.
AATGTAAAAATGTCGTACGGACAGACTTGAAACCCATACCCACTATGTGTGCAATGTCCGTGGCGAGTTTAAAATATAATAATGATTTAATGCCACTGTCTTTTAATTTCTATCCTGACTGTACCTGTTCACCAAACTCGACATAACGGGAATGGAAAGCGTAAAATATCAATATTTTGGAGAACAATAGACTCCCAGACTCGACATAACGGGACTCGACATAAAGGGAACAATTCCTAATAAGTTATAATTTCGGCCACCAAGAAATATTTTCTTGGTGGACGAAATAATCAATAAAGATATTTATATCAAGGAAAACCGTACAGCTACTATGATGTATTATGAAGATCTATTATGTATATCTAGTAAGTAATAGTTAGTACCCAATATGCAGTATCTTAGGTACTAACTATTACTTACTGTAATATTAATCCTACAAAATAGTGATAATACTAGAACGCCTTCGGTGTATTTAATTCATGAGTTGAAAGAGTTTTACTTGATATTCAAATTGAGTTAGTCAAACTTATTCAATATTTCACATTAAAACCAGCAAATGGAGCGTAAAAATTTACCGGCTTAACTTTTTTAGTCTTGAATGTTGAAGAAATTATCCAGACTTGTTACTTTTTCATTTAGTAAAAATTTATTGTTCTGCTTATTTGTAGATTTATTTTCTACATCAGATAATAAACTTTATTGTAATACAAACTTCATGTTACGATCAGATTTTTCTTTTTGTCAATAAAGTTCATGTGTTGTATGTGATAACATAATTATTTAAAATCTTCTGAGAAGAATAAACAAGCTAATCTTGCTTATTCTAGGAACCTTTTGAAAACGAAAATTATAACGATAATGGCGGCAATTGTGAAAATGAAAACGTTTATTGATAATTTAGACGATCATTGTGATAATGACAAAAGACTTGACTAATAAATTAGTTTGCCATTCTACAATTATATTTTATTAATAAAAAATTACCATTATTGTTTTGTCATAATAATATGATAGTTATAATGTCACGTATTTTAAAGAATCTCACCTAACCTGTATCGCGCAATACAAGTTCGCAAGCCAATTCGAACATTTACAAGTTCCGAACAGTAACAAATGGCCGTCGGCCGCCGTGTATACCACCTCGCCCGGCAAAGAAGATCTTCATTTTCTGTTAAGGAACACCACCAACCGTTCCTCTAGAAACTTAAATCAACCAGCGCAGCATTGGATCGGGTCTAAAGCATATACCGCGTCGCTAGCCTCGCTTTGCGAGGACGACCGGACCCTATCCTAGCTTCCTACGAGTCTTCCTCTATGTACCTACGTTGTGACACTCTTTCATTTTATTATTCATTATCCATAGTATTTAAATCGAGTGAAGTTGCAGAAAGTTCGGGTATTTGCAACTCAACGTTTGGTTATCCGTCAGAAAAAAATAATCGAATGTGCAGATATATACATACCTTCTCTGATTTACCCAAGTGATAATCCAAGGTAAACGTACTACCGGAAAATATTCTGACACAATTAATTAACCTAGTTACCGAAGTGACACGTACGTATGTCATCTACGGATTATGACTTCCGCCTGATAACATCTCACGTGAGAGAAGTCGTATAGAAGAGGATAACATTAACATGTAATGTTATTATATCACCACATGCGACATAGCTATATTCTCTTCACCTGATTAATTTTAAATTCTGCAATAATTTCATAGAGAAAGGTAGAGCATAGCGTTAGTACCTATGCTGGTACCTATGCTCCATGAGCTGCAAAATGGTGATGGGTCGTCGACGTATTTGACGTCAACGAAACTAGACCGTCCAATTTCGTTCATCGACTAGTCGATCTACTAGTTGAATTCGTCGACTAGTTTACGCGTTAAATTTGGTACACATTACGACGAACGGACGAAGTCTACGGCGTCGACGGCGACGTAAGCGGTAGACTTAGACTAGTCTCTCGTATGCTTAGGACTGGCTGAATACTGAATAGAATTAATTATAAAGTTTTATTCACTATTCTGGCGTATTTAGAACATCAACTGATTTTATATATCTACATAATGTTTATTAAATAGACCTTTCCTTCGGCATCCTTTCTTCACATAGCACAACAATAATACCATTCGACCCGAACAAATATCAACACCCTTCAACTAGATTTAGAGTTCAAATTAGTTTGCATGATATTTCAACGGACGAATGAATTTCTATCACCCGACTACGTTCTCGTCTCGTCTCGCCGTCGTCGCCGTCGCCGTCGCGCGTCGTCGGTCGTCGCGTTGCGAGTTTCAGTTTAGCCCTCTGTCTGAGGCGTCTACGGATTCGACTAGTCCATCGTATAACGGTGAACCGTCGATTCGATTACGTTCACAGTACGTCGACGGTCGAATTAACTAGTTCGTTCATTCAACGCTCATCACTACTGCAAAATACCACAGCCAAAAGATTAAACCTGATCTATTAATGTTGTATTCATGTGTGTGTGTAAGCTTCACCAGAGCTCATGGTAGGAAGGGGAAAGAGACGACAGGAAAAGAGTGAACTCAAGAGAATCGTATTGCACAAAACTGCCCTAAAAAAATTAAACGTCGTAACCCCTTAACCTACGCCAGTGACCGCCCTCAGCCGAGGTCCAAGTCCCACAGGGGGCGCCTTCTTGCGCAGGCTGTTTAGTTAGAATTTTTTATCTATTTATTTAGGCTGGAGCTCCGTTGGCCTTTATATCCGGTGAAGTAGCAAAAGCCTACTACATAAAGTCCGTCCGAAATTATTATTTTATTATTAAAGTGTGAAACAAACGTTTACAACCAAAATTTCATAATTTAATAATAAAATAACATTTATCATGAAAATGACAATGATATCCAATTCCGCGTTTGTCACTGTACAGAATCGTATTGTTTGTAACAACAACAAACATTATAAAAGTCGTTAAAGGCCTCAACAAACAGAAAAAGGCATTCCGCGGATATAACCGACCAAATTATCAATTTTATATACAACCACGACGCCACATGTTACAAAGTAATACTAATATTATAAATTGGAAAGATTTGTAGGTATTTTTGGATATATTTTTGTTACGAATATATTCAAAAACTACTGGACGGATTTCGATAAGTCTTTAACCATTGGAGTGCTACATAATCCCTGATTAACCGAAGCTATATTTAATTACTAGTGGCCCGCTCTGGCTTTGCACGGGTGGACATTTATTTTAAAAGCTTAAGCTGATCATAGTCTTGAAAATCTTGTAGCCCCAATTCAATCCGAAATCGAAAATCTTAAAGAAGTAAATGTCTTTTGTTGCAGTGTTACGTCATAAATATTTGTTTTCATTGACTTATTTAACTCGTAATATCTTTTGAATGAAATGGCCAATTTGAATCATTCAAAAAGTTATCTACAGGCAACAGTCTTAAATAAGAAATTTATTTGGATAAGGAATAATAGGAACACATGAATACCGTGGTCTTTTAGGCATGGTCTGGATTTTATTAACGTTTCTATCAAAAAAGTAGTTATAATGACATAACCACTATAGTTAGACAGATGGTACCGCATTTTTTTTTTATAAATGTTGATATGTTTTTTATTATTGTAGAACATTTTTTGGTTCTATCATTAATAGTTTTTGCAGCGCATGCGATGGTAAAAGAATTTTTTTCATACCTTAGCTTACTTACATAGGGATCCCTAATTGCTTCTAGTAAAACATATGTCTAAAACTAATAGCCTATGTCACTAACCAATGACGGAGCTTTCTATTGGTAAAAGCATTTTTAAAATCGGTTTCGTTGATCCAGAGATAACACCCTACAACCTCACAAATATAAATCCGAAACTATTTTGAATGTTTTTAAGTTAGGTTGTACACAATAGATTAGGTATATCAATTGCGTTCAACTTAATAAGTTAGCTTAATAAACTTAATAATTTATGAGCAAATTATTTGTATTGGATATTTTAAATGTAAAATTATAATAAAATATTTAATAATAAAGAGCTAGCCCGTTTCGTCAGTCAATGTTTTAATACCTATTAAGTATTACCCGTTTACCGTTAAAATCCATTTCAATCACATACAATTATTTAAAATAATTAAAACGTGTGAAAACATGTGTTACAAGACATTTATAATATTCACACACTCATGTTTCCGAAGTTGCATACGATTCTCGAGAGACCACAAGAAAAAATAACGTCTTTACACAATACAGAATACACAATGGCAATAAAGCTCTTTATACAAAAACCATTTAGAACATAAAAAAAATAAACTACATTTTTAAAATAGAACACAGAGCAAACCCCTCAGCACGTGAAACGTGAAAAATTTAAAAAGAAAATAGATGAAAAAAAAAACAAAAGAAGAGAGTATGGTCCGTACCGCATACAAAACTTTTCGTACATTTTCTATATAATTAGATATTTACTACCGGTAGCAAACCTATTACATATAGTCCACTTATTTCTTTCCACCTGGGCCTTATCAATTACTACATTACGAGTTTCTTGAAAGCAACAATTCTTCTTCGTTTACCACATTATACTTGCTTTTAAAGTTACAACGTATCTCTTTAATAAAACAAGCCTAAATGCGCGGAATTATCGGCATAGCACTCGTTCTAGTGGAAACCTTTAAATAAAATATAGTAAATATAGTTATATGATGATGATGATGATGACCCCTGGATAATGTAGCTTTTTAACGGTGTAAGTATTTTTGAAATCATACAGTAGTTCCAGAGCCTATTCAATGAAACAAACAATCCAATCTTTCGTCTTTATATTATTACTAGCTGACCCGGCAGACTTCGTACTGCCTCAATCGATACATAAAAGACCTAAACATTTGTATAAAATAAACTGGGCCGTAGAGACTTCGTTTATGCGGTACTCCTACCCCTACACTACCCTTACCCTACACTACCCCCACCCTACACTACCCCCACCCTACACTACCCCTACCCTACACTACCCCTACCCTACACTACCCCTACCCTACACTACCCCTACCCTACACTACCCCTACCCTACACTACCCCTACCCTACACTACCCCTACCCTACACTACCCCTACCCTACCTCTACCCTACCCCTACCCTACACCTACCCTAAAAAATCTTAGCAAAAAAATAAAGCTCAAATTGACTCTACATTTTAGTTAGAAAACGTTTGTATGGGAAAAAGAAAAAGGCTGTTTTAAGGGGTTTTCAGGCAACTACTAATAAATTAAAAATTAATTAAAAAAACATTGTCCAGCGGACAAAATTGTGAATCTAAACCATTCCCAGATCCCCTTGAACACACACAAAAAATTTCATCAAAATCGGTCCAGTCGTTTGAGAGAAGTTCAGTGACATACACACTCACAGAAGAATTATATATATAAAGACTAGCTGACCCGGCAGACTTCGTACTGCCTCAATCGATACATAAAAGACCTAAACATTTGTATAAAATAAACTGGGCCGTAGAGACTTCGTTTATGCGGTACTCCTACCCCTACCCTACACTACCCCCACCCTACACTACCCCTACCCTACACTACCCCTACCCTACACTACCCCTACCCTACACTACCCCTATCCTACACTACCCCTACCCTACACTACCCCCACCCTACACTACCCCCACCCTACACTACCCCTACCCTACACTACCCCTACCCTACACTACCCCTACCCTACACTACCCCTACCCTACACTACCCCTACCCTACACTACCCCTACCCTACCTCTACCCTACCCCTACCCTACACCTACCCCTAATCTACACCTACCCCTACCCTACCCTACCCCTACCCTAAAAAATCTTAGCAAAAAAATTAAGCTCAAATTGACTCTACATTTTAGTTAGAAAACGTTTGTATGGGAAAAAGAAAAAGGCTGTTTTAAGGGGTTTTCAGGCAACTACTAATAAATTAAAAATTAATTAAAAAAACATTGTCCAGCGGACAAAATTGTGAATCTAAACCATTCCCAGATCCCCTTGAACACACACAAAAAATTTCATCAAAATCGGTCCAGTCGTTTGAGAGAAGTTCAGTGACATACACACTCACAGAAGAATTATATATATAAAGATTATAAACATGTTCGATCACTTAGATCAACTTGACTTGTACTTGTACTTGCGAAAACTTGGGTTCGATCCCCGGGTCAGGCAAGGATTACGAGATTTAACCAGATTTTTCTCAATAAAAAAATTGAATTAACCGAATTGATTGCTAAAATTTTTCTATTTCGACACATCTAAATACCAGCCTGCGCTTGATCTCTTACATGAAGGTAGAATTGTCCCTCTGGATTTTGGGAGTAAGGGAATGGAGAGTTCACCTTTGTTTGCGCCCACATTTGTACACTATGTAATATAGCTTACTAATTTCCTTAGAGATTAGAAAGTGAGGTGATCGAAATAGGCCGGGAGGACTTTAAATTGTCTGCGGTCTCGTCACAGACAAATCCTATTTATCAGTGTACTCGACTAAGTAATAATGATGTGGTGTAAATGGCAAATTCAATAGGTAATACTGAGTAGCTAAGACGGTTCTAAGTCTAAAATTTGATGTCGACTGGAAGATATTTTACTTATGATACTACCGTCTGGACTTTCGGTCAAATACCTAAAGTGCTATTTACCTAAACAACGATAAACTGTTAGACATTATTTTGTAAGTTTACTGTTAAAGACGTATATTTATATACATAACACCATAAAATGCGCCATTTGGTGCAAAGTGAACTTGAACAATATTCAAATAAGTTTAGCAACATTTACACAAACATCCATCGGACCTTATTAAAATTTGAATATTACATCATTTCGGCAGAATCTCAAGTACCATTTTCATAAATGTCCGTGTAAATTGAAATCTCTGCGACGCGCGACGCGTTGAATTGTATGTTCACAATTTACATTCAGTCGTATCTACCAGAGGGATAGATGATGCGGGGCTCCCAAGCTCAGAGGGCCATTGGAACTTGACAGCACATCGAAATAACTTACAACAAAACTTTAATTGGAACCCCAGCATAGTTTTCAACTGTCTTAGGTTGCCAAGCTACTCCACTGTTTACAGTAAACTTTGTTTTTACCTTATCAGCCCATTTACGTCCACTGCTGAACATGGGCCTCTTCTTAACAGACCACGGCAAACCAGGGGTTTTAAAGGGACACTGCCATAATCACAACACTTGACAGGAGTATTAGAGTTCGCAGGCAAGACGGTAAGTATCTTTGAGTTGATAGATGCTGCTGCCTACCCATCCGCTATAGGTATATCCATTAGTCACCTTTTACGACACCCCCGGGATGACATGGCCTGATTCTATACCAGAAATCACACGGCCACTTAATTAGGCGTAATACTAGCAAGGCCTGAATTGATCCATTGGTTTAAAGCTACTATAGTAAAAATCAGTTTTATTATGACCGCAACATTTTAATTTAAGACTGAAACACTATAGGTACTAGCAATTTTATTACAAGCCGTTCTTTTACGTGTGATCACATTTAAAAAGCTAATATTTTTAGTAGTGTTTTACGATATCACTTAGGGTCACTCGATCGATCAATGTAGGCTATAAAAGTAATGAATGTTACAATATGATATGATACAAAATAGTTGATTTCTATGGGCATAAACTGAATAGAGCTGAGTGAGTATGAATAGTCCGTTAACTAGACCTTTTTATTATCATTACCTGTAATTGATCTTTGGTAATTTTGGTGCCACACGAATATAATACTTAGGTAGGTACCACGTATGTTGGTAATTTATATACTATGGTCTTTTCCTAACTAAAAAAGCAACAGGTATTAAAAGGCAAAAACTATAATTATTATTCTTTTTCTTGAAAAAAAAAGATTACTAGCAGCGTTTTGCAGTCTACTCGTATTCTTGTTAACCCCTCGTGCTAAGCTAAAATGCTTATGTTACGAGTGGGTTCACGTCGCGTCGGTAGTGCTATGGGTCGGGATCGTACCGGCGAGCACAAGACCACAAGCACGCCGCTTATAACATAACATATTATTATTGGGTAAATAATATTATGTGCATACTCAAACATATAATATAACTACTTTTAAAATAAATAAAAATGTTTCCTTCTGAAACAGTTTCCTACCCACGGCAGTCTCATTTACCCTGCCGATAAATTATTTGATTTCATTGTTGGGAACCCTGTTTGCTGGGAACAAAGGCATCATTACTGTCAATACATTTCCTACTTCTTTATTGTTGCGCAATACCAATATAAATTAAATTAACGATAATGTATCTTGTCAAACAACAAATTAATATGGTTTCTGGTATTCACGCAACAAATTTTAATATTTGCTGATGATTTATACTTGGTGTACTACACTGTACATGTTTTGAAAAGCAATTTACTAGGTTTATGTACTGGCCCAGCAGAGTGGCGCGAATCTGGCCGCGGGCGCTGCCGAAGAGTGACGTAGGTAAGCCATGAGTTCCTGGGCCCCTCACCAACGGCGAGCGGAGGAGTACCCGAGGGGTTCTCATAAGAACCCCTCGGGTACTCCCCCTAGGGTCCTCTCCTCGTGGTACTTCTACTTTTATGGAGAGGACGAGTCGCACATACCACTTCGCCAGTGCAAGATTTCCGCAGCGGTGGAGGGGTTGAATGACATCATTGCATTTCCCCCCGACAAATTTTGACCAACAAGACTGTATGTTTTCATGCTAAATCTTTATTGTGTAAAAACGTTGGACCTATGAGTGTTTACTTGAGCATTTCATTTCACACTGCCATGGTCTCTGAAGAAGAATGTCATTTGTAGGCACACACCGGAAATAAAACGAAATTGAGGGGTTCGGAGGAGGTAAAACGAAGCTGTTATAAGCCAAGTATAACAATATTAATATATAAAGCTGAAGAGTTTGTATGTTTGCTTGAACGTGTTAATCTCCGCCATTTATCGAAAAAGGCTATATTTAATTATGAAGTCCCTAAGGGGAAGCTAGTCTACTATACATACCTATATGACATAGTAGTAGGATCAGAGCCTGCATGCCCACTTCAGTTCGACCATAGCTTCATGACAACGTGCTGGAATCTCAAAGCTCGTAGTGTCATCGATAAATAGCTTTGCTATTAAAACTTATCACAACTAGATACTATGCGTGTCTTATGTCGTTATTGTATCACGATCAGTGTCCATTAATATTACACAAAGGCAATATTCTCTTTGACATACCCAATATGGCACACCTATATTCGCTTATGGAACTACGAAACTGAAACTACCACTAAGTAATAACTTAAGTGAACCATGTACCTATGTTTATAAATAACATGCTTCGATTAACATTCAAAACTAATTAATTAAGTCCAAACTTGGCAGTTTGACATCCCTTATTTCTTATATGAACTTGCCGCAGTAAAACTAGACATTCAACCATACTCCTTGCATAATTTATTTTATTCCAAAGTTTCAAATAGATACGGCAATTAATTGTATCGGAGTAGTGAAGTGGTTACAATTTTTCAAATTTAATTATTATTTTCAATTATTTACAGCCTCCGTGGCGTGGCGGTATAAGTCTCGCCTTTAGTCTCGGAAGTCGTTGGTTAGAGCCCCACATGGGACAAGATTTGTTTTGTTTAATTCTAAGATTACTTCCTGGGTCTGTTTGGTTGAGGGATTACCCTACGTGCCTCGGAAAGTTCGTCAAGCCGTTGTTGGTATTAAATGTTACAATATCATCTAAAACAATTAGGTAGGTATATCTGAAAGAACGGGCCCTTTCCCTGTGTATTGCGACAAAATGCTGTCGCCAAACCGCCTGCCAAGCGTGGTGACGATGACAAAACCTTCCCTCGGGCGGAAGCCCATGTTCAGCAGTGGATGTTATACGGGCTGCTGATGAATAGATTTAAATATTTTAATTTCAAGCTTTGTTGGCCTAAAGCTTGTTAGGGCGCTTACACATAAGTATAATGTCCGGTTAACATGAATTGTCTTTTTAAGGGATCCGTCGCTCTTGGACTTAATATTCACAAAACATTTACAGTACCAATTTTAGATAAATTTTAAATCTGTATTTTATCTGATTCCGGAATACTTTATTGAATATGAGCGAGCTCACTTATATACGCCATCAAATAACGGACCTGTACAAGAATGTTCATAAAGCATGAACATCTAATGTTAAACTGGAAAACCTTTAGTACTATCTATATTATTTACTATTTCTATAAATTTTCATAATAATGAAATAGGGTCAGGTGGTAAACAGTGGCCCAGTAGTACACAGTGCACTACCTCTCGAAAACACGACCATGCCAAACCGTACTGCAAACGGGAAACAACTTGCTTTCTACTACCTTCCACACTCCCCAATCGTCGCGTCGGCGCGCTCCTACCTATAACGATCGTACAGTACATTGTTTTGTCGTTTGAGCCCAAAAAAGTAAGTAGGTACACGTGTTTTCATTCATTTTCTTTCTAGAATCGTTGTATGTTTAGTTACATTATATTGCACTGTTTCCGTGGGTAAAGTAACTATTCCTTTATAACTTGGATATATAAATATCCTTTGAATTTGTTATGTTTAATAGTTATGCAACCCTATAGGTTAAAAAGTGGTGGCTGCACACAGTGGCTCAAAATCATAGGGTACACAGTAAACCATGGTATGGTGTACTCTATGATTTTGAACCATTGGCATTGCATTTTGCAAAAGTATGATAGCGACAGACATTCCCGAGAGGGATAAGATAGAAGAGAAAAAAAATAAGGTAAAGGAACTAATAAAAGTAAAGAAAAGTGTTTTTTTTAAGACAAGAAATCAATGAAGAAACACCTTGGAGAAACATGACTGTGACAGCAGTGGCGATGAAACGTTTTGTGACGATCCACTGCGTCTTCTGGGGAGATATATTTTTAAGCGATATTGAAGACGACGACATAATGATTCTGCATGTTGACATTATTTCCAAAGCTCTGCCAAGAAACCCTAAAGTGGGTGACTATGTGGACTATTTTGATAGAGGAAAATTAAAAGAAAAATACCTATTATTAAGTCGCAAAGATTTTAGAAGAGTCTAATGAACCAAGATATGACTTTTTTGTATCCTATTTGAAACTAAAGAGTAAAGTTTTTTATAAATTTGATGAAAATGACGTAAAGTATATTCAGTCATTCTCTCCTTTTTGATTTTGTTGGCAAATAGTTTATATAAGTAGATTTATTTCTTTGGAACTGATTTAGGAACTATCTTTAAAGCATATTCGATAAAGGAGTCTATTATGTTTATTTTGTTATTTTTGAAGATTATTTATTTCGGAAGTTATGTTGATTTTGAAATTTTTTAAGTTTTAAAAGAGTGGTAATTGTAAGTGATACTGGTTCCTTACTAGATTTGTAAGTTGAATTGTGCCTAATATTTTGTTTTGTGATTTTATGTGATAGTTGCTGACAAATATAAATATTATAGAAACTTATTATTAAATATTACATTACAATAGTTTTATTTAACGACATTTCTATCAATAAATTTGTTTAAATATGCTATAAATGTAGGTAATTAAAGTGATGGTTCACTGTATACACATTAGTCCACTGTCGACTCAACCCCGATTTACTGTGTACTTATACTAGTACACAGTGAACCATTTGCCATCTTAAAAAAAAAACAATATTACCAATAAACTATTAGAATTTGTGATGAAATTGATATGCAAAACACAAGTTTGAAAAATATCAGTTCAGTTGTTTTGTTGTGGTTTTCGCGAAGAAGGTTTCCAAATTGTTGACAATGTTGAAGTTTAAGGATAGAACATGAAAACTTTGAAATTATCATAGTCAAACTAACTGTGGCAGACATTCTTCCTAATAATATAAATACGATAGTTTGGATGTTTAAATCTAAACAGCTGTTAGAAATTTGGCATACAGAAACATTATGGTCTCAAACAGCATATAATTGCTAGTCTATAGACTTTTGCTCCCGTGAAGATGTTAAATTTTTCGTAACATAGGTAAACTTATCACGCGATTTCAAAGTTTCTGTATCCAGCATTCATAAATCGACTTCTCCCCCATTAACACGCAAATCTATTTAGTTAGGCACGCTAATCTTAGAAAATTTTAGTTGGATTAGTTTAGGTCAATGTTTAGTTAGGAACCTTGACAAAGTGTCGGTAAAGTTAAGTGCTGAACTTCTTATTCACTAAACTTCTCCTAAACGTGTTTTTTTTTATATGTTGATGATTTTAGATACACAGATTTTATATTCCACATAAACTACACAATCAAGCTCACTACTTCACTACTACAGCCCGTTTATGTCCACTGCTGAACATGGAGGCTCATGTCACAATAGACCTTGTCAAGCCATGGTAATTGATGCTTGACATCCAGCTGTATGGGATTAGTCGCCTCTTTCAACACCCATGTGAAGAAATGGGGTGGTCTATCTTAAGTCGGAAACCACATGGCAACTACAAAAAAGCACACAAAAATCAAACATTTAAAAAAAAGTTACACCTAAACCAAATATGCATCGAATCGAATCGAATCATGCTGGCGGGTCGGAAGTATTTTCCTTATTTAAGCTTTTAATGAAATTGAATATTACTTAAATGAAATTTATTAACAATTGGTCAAAAATTTATTACCATCCGGCAGGGTAAAACTATTGTTAAACTTTCAACAATAAAATTAAATTTCGATTATAACATATAAAATTAGTCCTATAACTAGAAAGTTCATAATTTTTCAAAATAATTGTGGAGTTGAAATCAAGTAACGATCCTCAAGGACAAGTAGCTCGTAGATCGTTACTGATATAACTCAAAATATTACAAACAAGGGGAGTGTACGTTTACTCAAGTTCGGTGGACTAACAGAATATCAAGTCGGTAACAAATTACGCTATTATCATGAAAAAACTATGAAATAAACTAGCTGTTGCCCCCGACTTCGTCTGCGAAGATTTTGATGTCTTCATACATTTGATTTACCTCTTTTCTTAGGGATGGAACTTATAAAAATCCTTTCTTATCGGATGTCTGCATGATATAGAGAACCCTTCAAGTTTCAGATTTCTACTTTCAGCGGTTTAGGGACAAGGCCTCTGATTTTTTTTTGTTCGGAAAAACATACTTAGCCCCGTCGTTTTTGCTGCTTCACCGGGCATAAAGGCAAGCAGAACTCCAGCCTTAATAAATGGTTTAAAAACTACGAACTCGGCCTCGGGGCGGTCGCTGGCGATGAGATTGAAGTATTATTACTTACAGTTTTTTTCATGTTTTTTTAGGTCAGTTTTGTGAACTGTCGCCCTACTACACACTACATTTCGCGGGCCTCGGGATTACATAATTTTAAAATATGATTTTTTCTCGGATTTTCGGTTCGACAAATTGCACGACGAATTAATTTAAGATTAGTTATACACATAATTTTAATTATATAGTCATTTAATACAAATAGGTATTCTTCGTCTACATTGTCATATTTATCAACGTAATTAAGGTATAGGTAGGTAGATATTTTAAAAGCAATTCTAAAAGTAATTATTTCTTAACATTCAAGAATAACTGCTGACCACCAATATTATGCTTTCCGAGTAGGTATATCTAATTGGAAATTCACAAGATTTAAAAGTAAATCTACCGTAAGTATACTTCACAAACTTTTCAAAAAGTAATTGAGTTTTAAAGTAAAAAAAATAATTTTACTCAACGCGCCGAAACTTTCAGTAAAACCCTTTTGCAGGATTACTTTAAGATTTCTGCGATACTTTTGTAAGATTTCCGCGTCCCTAATTCTTTTAAATATAAAATTTTAGATTTTGATAAGCGTAGCGTTCATGTCATGTAAATCATCAAAAAATTGCGATTGACGGTTACACATGTTAAAAGAATGCTTATTAAATAATACAATGTAAAGTAGGTTATAAATCTATAAAAATGCGTTAGGTAGGTATATGTTACACTATAAAATTACAGACTTTACAAAACAATAAGAATACAGTTACACAGATTACAGAGTTTAAAAACATTCATATGAAAACCTTTTTTTAATGTTTTTGAATACTTTACGGAAAAGTTTACCATATACTATGTCTCAAAATAGAGATTAATAAAATTCGACCACCGGCAGGATTCGAACCTGCATCTTAGGTTAAGCCCCTAATGCCTTAACCAATTAGGCTACGGTGGAACCACACTGATGATCGTCGAAATTTATCAATCCGTTTATAAAACGTCTCTAAGGGGGACGTTAGTGCCATCTATCGGTAATGATCCGCATTACTACGACTAATATTTCCAAAGTTGCATTTGGTATTAAATATTAAACGATGACACCACCCGTATATCACATTTTTAAATGTTTATATGTAGATGCAGTTTCGAATCCTGCCGGTGGTCGAATTCTATTAATCTCAATTTTGAAACATGAAAACGATTCAACTAATAATAAATACCAACAGCATTTTCTTGGACTTGGAAAATTATATTGAAATTAAAACTAAAATACACTTGGACATTAGCTAGGAGAAATGTATGAAAGGAAATCAGATTAGTTCCACAATATGCAAAAACGTTACTGGGTCATGTGGTTTTTACCATCACCACAAGACAAGTAAAAAAATAAACTGCAGGTTATAAAAAATCTCTTTGTCTCTATAAAATTACGTTGTTTTTGTTACTTTTAAAGTTGTTCCTATTTTTATAGAAGAAATTGTATTATTCCCTTTGAAAGTGCCGTGTGGTTTCAGACTTAGAATAAACCCTCCCATATCTTCCTGTGGGTGTTGTAAGAAGCGACTAATACAGCTGATCCATCAGCTCAAAGTTAGTTACCATCTTACCGCGAACAAATAAATTTCTCAACGATCATGGCTTGCAAAGGTCTTTTAAGAAGAGTTCCATGTTCAGTAGTGGACGGTCAGACAGTACTATTAAGAATGCCGACTATTTGAGTGAGTACTCTATTTTCCGGATATCGTTTTTTCCGTGTGGCGATTAATGCCATTCGTAATTTTTACCACTTTTATTTTTTCTCAATAGCTTCCTTTCCCGGAAGCATTTCTAACCGTTCGCATATTTTCCCATTATATTAATTTTTCAATAGCTTATTTTCCTGGTAGGTTTTCTAACCATTCGCATAATTTACCCCTATATCAATAGCTTACTCATCTTATACTCCATACTTCCAATCACATTGTGATGTCATGTCGGTGTACTCCTATAAAAACCAATGATCAACACACTTTTATAATATAACCGAATTACTTTCGTATGTACTGTATGTACATAACATTATTTACTTACATCTAAATTATTAGCTAGGTACAAAGTAATTAAAATATAGCCGACTACGTATCCACTTTCTCCCTAAAGTAGAAATTGAGCGGTGTTAGACGTTGTGTAGCTTATTACTTTTGTTAATCCTTATGCATCGATACACTATAAAATATATATATTAAGAAATTGAAAAATCCACCTTATATCTAAAAATTCCTCAGGAAATCTTTGTGTATTTTCTAAGATTTCTTTCCGGGTCTGGTTGGTTGTGGGAGTTCCCTCTGTGCCTCGGGAAGCACGTTAAGCCGTTGGTCCCGATTGTTATAAAACATCATCTATAATAATCGTTTATCAAGGAACGCCCGTTCCTTGATAAACGATTATTATAGATGGGCAGCAGCGTTTCCTTGTGTGTTACAAGTACAACATAATACTGCGCTCACCGACCCGCCTGTCCAGCGTGGTGACTATGGAAAATACCCTCCCTCGGGAGGAGGCGGCCCATGTTCAGCAGTGGCGTTTCCTTGTGTGTTACAACATAATACTGCGCTCACCGACCCGCCTGGCCAGCGTGGTGACTATGGAAAATACCCTCCCTCGGGAGGAGGCCCATGTTCAGCAGTGGACTTTATACGGGCTGATGATGATGATGATCTAAAAAATGGTGTTATATGTATGAAACAATATATTATTGTAATCGCGCAGTTTTTATTCAATCCATTTACGACCTTCTGTTATATTTACGGATTCGTGAACATGTGAGTACAGAAACCATTTAGACTACGTATACGTTAAATTCAGTCTTTTAGTTAAGCAATTTTAATTGGGTCTATCTTTCTTAGTGTTAATTTCCTAACGACATTTTCCTAGTGTAACATATTAAATACTATTACTCGTATATCACTCTACGTGTGACGTTTGTGTAATTAAAGTTTACTTGACTGTGAATACATGTAGGAAAACTACAATAATATATGAATTAATTATGGCCAAGGAAGATGCTTTACATTTGTAATTCTGTCTGTTGTCCTTATATAGTTATAGATAGACAGTTGTAACTGTGTCATCGTAAAAACTACAAATGATTATAAAATATTATTGTTTATCTAATTTTCTTATGTAAGGTACTTCCAAAATAAAAGCCTTTAACAGTATAATACCTTTAATCGTAGATAGTATCACATAATATTAATAATTCTATTCTATATTATAATTCTATTAATTAATATTTATAATTCTTTACTTCGCTAACGTAATCACTACACATGGCACTATGTACTGTTAAAGGACTTGGCTGCACCGGTGGTTCAGTGGTTACGGTAGATGCTTCTGAGACCTGGTGTTCTGGGTTCGATTCCCACCCGGGACAATTATTTGTATCAACCGCAGATAGTTGTTATGAGCCTGGATGTACTTATTGTCCGTGTGTGAATTGGATTGTTTTTAAAGTCCTCCCGACATTTTTTCTTGTACGAGAGTTAAGGGATAGCATGCATTTTTTTAGCACCGTATTTTTTTCTTAATCAACATTTTATGTCAACTTCATGCTCATAATGTAAGCATCAGCTGCGTTTCCTGGGTTGAGATGAGACAATCAATTTTGCAAGATGGATTAAAATATACGTAAGTATATGTATATTGCGAGGTGAACGCAATTTCCTTAAGACGTGCGACATTGTATGCTAAGAATTTATATATATTTTTCTATATATAAATACACTTTTCCTAGAATGTCAATATTAAAAATGACTTAACAAGCTAACGGCAATACAAGGTAGGCACAATTGGGAGCCTTCATTCAAAATTCATTCAGATCTCTTCCAAGAAAACCGAGAAAGGAATTTAATAGAGTATTAGTGTAATTTTATCATTCATCTCATAAAATGGGTAATAAATATATACAAATAAAAAGTTATTTAATAGGGACGCATGCACTTTGATAACTGCGATTGCCGTACTAACATTTAAAATAATTCGTGTCATCATAAATTGCTCCATCAGTAAACAGCACCTAAAGCTGAGTCGCGGCGTCAATTTTCCAACAGTTATACATCATTAAATTTCCTTTAAAATATAATAAAATGGCTGGGAGCTTTTTATAGAAAAATATTGTTCCCGGTCCCCAGGGTTGCTTTATTTCTTTATTTATTGGCGCCTTTTGAGATTCTCCGCGGTCGCGACCGCCATGCCAGCCTTGCTTTGAGTCCGGGAACTATGAGACGACGCAAGAGTATTAAAGTCCCCATCTTCCAGGAAAGGAGAGTAACTCCCTCAAGTCTCTTATTGTGGTCGGGTATAAGGCCATTAGGCTCTAAAATGGCTGGCATATTTGCCGAGCTAAATCCAACGGATAATATAATTAGTAGCAGCATAACGGGACAGACGTTCGAAACTGTTGTTGCAACATAAGTCGTGGTGAGCGAGTTGGTTAACATAAGTGCCTCAACTCGGTGCACCCAGGCTGAACGATACCTACTGCAAAATATAAGGTGCCCGTGTTTCGTGACGGAAGAGCATGGAGCCACAAGCCTGACATTTAACTATTTAACACAGTATTATGTATGTGATATCATATATTTTGGAAGTACTATATGAAGGTACCTATTAAATGATCACGTGCTATTTATGTTAAACATATTAATAAATATGTTACAAGAAAAGATTATTATTATAAATATGTGTGTAACAGTCTGATGTCTGCGTGGACTCAAAGTCCGAGAGGCCCGCGAACTGTAAAGTAGAGCGACAGTTGCACAACTCCTTAAACATTCTACGAGGCCGTTGAGCCAAGGTCCAAGCCTCATACACAGGGCCTTTTGGGCAGGTTGCTTAGTTTGTAGTTTTTAAACCATTTTCTTGCCTTGCTTGCCCTTGCTTGTCTTTATGACCCGTAAAGTTTCATGTCAAACTATAAAATGTCCGAAAAAAGATGTGATTATTGTGTGAATTAATCTTTGACTTAGAATTTTGTTCAGAATCAAATGACAAATATAAATGTTGACCTATTAGAAGTTGTAATTAGTCCGGTTTCAACAGTTGAATGTGATTTGGCAGTGAAGTTTGGTTAAAAGCTGTACCTATTAGTTGATCGTTGCTTTACCTAAAGTTTGAGAAACCGGTTGTAAGTTAGTACCTTACAAGTAGGATACCTTTCTACGCAGATTAGGGATCTAAATTTCTATATGACCTAACTAAAACCTTACATAAACCTACATAGGGGTTTCCTCAATACCGCGTTTGAACAAATAAAGGTCCAAATTTTTGCGAAGGCACTGGTATCTAAAAGGTTCCATGAGATATTTCAGAAATGGTATATCAGATACGTACGTATCTAAACGATCTGAATTCAATTGCTTTTAGGATATTTTATACAAAATAATTTTGCTGCTTAGTATTCCGATTTTCAAGTACTAAATTATACTTGACTGTCCTCAAATGCAAAGGTCATAGGCGTCAAGAGAGTTGAATGCGATGTTTTCTTATAATACTTAGCTGCTAGTCGTCCACGAGATTTTTTTACGTGTTTATCACGTCATTGTTTTTTTAAAATAAATTAGTAGGTAAGAGCCAGTTTCTAGGAGTGTTAAATAAGAAAAATAAGTTTACATATGAAAGATTTTTAGAAATCGCTGTAATAAATTTTACCTTGCAAATACAAAAATTAAAAACACGATCAAATACAACTATTGTAATACGTAACTGCGAATTGATTCTTTAAGCATCAATAACACATGTAATCATACACAAGTACCAATATTAAAAATGTTATACACATTTTGTAAACCATTTCAAATCTCATTAGCATTTGATTACCTAAATGTCGAGAGCATACCAAGTCTAAACATTGTTGAAATCAACATGTTGTCATTTGAAATGTCTACCTTTCAACGTATTCAGACATACTTAGGTATTGAATTTTGAATTACATGTGTTATTAGATAAGATTGTTTTTTAATTTAAAAAAGATTTATGGGAGTGTGTTATCTATTTTCCGGAAATCGTTTTTTCCGTGTGGCGATTAATGCCATTCGTAATTTTTACCACTTTTATTTTTTCTCAAAAGCTTCTTTTCCCGGAAGCATTTCTAACCGTTCGCATATTTTCCCATTATATTAATTTTTCAATAGCTTATTTTCCTGGTAGGTTTTCTAACCATTCGCACAATTTACCACTATAATTTTTTTTCAATAGCTTTTTTACCAGACTTATATGACGTATCTCTATATATCAATACTTTCATGGTCGGGCTTAAAGCAATGTTGGCGCTCTCGAATGATCTGAGTTTCCTCAGGATTTAGCAATACCGAGCCATTACATACACCGATCTTATCGCGAGCCATACAGAAGTTCCAAATTTATGATTCTCTCTTTTTAAATAATGCCTGCGACTTCCCTTGATGAGAAATCTACCTTTGTGACTGCTTTCAATAAAACTAAACGCCAGAACACGTTCGTTTTCTTCTTTGGGTTCCATTTAACAGCTTTTTTTAAATAATTTTAGTTTTAGGAAACAATTAACTATGCTCTCACTAAGACTTTAAAAAATGTCACATATGACAATGTCACGTATGCGTACATTATAGAACAAGATGATATCCTAGGTATTTACCACAAGATTTATCAAATCTCGTCAAGTCCTGCAGATACTTTGATGAAGATTTACCGTAAATTATTATGTTTTAAATAACTTTAATCATTTAAATATAACAAATTGGATGGATAGGTAAGATAGTTAAGCTTACTGGGAGAATCTTAATCCGAACTGAAATCACAGCATTTAAGTCGTTGTGCCTTTGAAATCTATAATTTAAAAAGGCCTTACTGATTACGTTGTAAACCAACTATATTCTAGCGATAGAAAAAGCGTTAGAGATTTTTCGTGCTATTATTGTTGCCATTGAGTTGTTGAATAGAAATAAAACGTCGTCGGCGCGAAGAAAGGCAGCGGTCGAGGCGAACGTAGAATGGTGCACGTTTATATTCTGCCTATATTTTTTAAAAGAACCCATTTAAAAAAGATTTTGTAATGGAAAAATTGTCAAAGCTTACTTGTATGTACTTTGAATGTAGGTAAATGTAAAATGTATGTATATAAAATACAAGCTTACATTCATCTCAAACTATTAATGTACTCTAAGTAAGAGGGACATAGGCCTCAAGACACGTTTCTTGGAAGCGCCAAATAGGATGTTTCCACGCGGAAAAAACTTTCAGAAAACGTATCATTTTGTATAAGTCTAGCAATTCTAGCCGACTTGAATGTCAGAACATTCTATTTTTGGCAGTCTTGGTCGATTAAAAGCGGCCGTCTGTTGACAGATTAACATAGCTAGATAAAGCTAATTCTAATCACTATTTCTTCGGTATTTTCATCATTAAATGTATAACTATTTGACCAGACTTAAGTAAAATCATTCATTATTGTATCTATAAAGGATACATCTAACGTTTATTGCTATCAGTTTTAGTACGACACGATAATCTAATCTGATCGCTTGATGAATTGTGCTGCAAACCATGTGAAACTATTATCATTCGGATTTTAATAAGTAATGAAATGCAAAGTACTCAGTTGGTACGGGTATATAAGTATATAGGAATACCATTTTTTGTTTCTTGCGCACAGATAATCGTTCTAAAAGTTTATTGTTTGTTATTTGATCTTCTCCTAAAATTGTATTGCCATATTTTCCTTTCATTCATTCATTATTAGTCATAACCTTACATACATAAAGTTTACAAGACAGCATGTTACCAAACTCATCTCGTGGCATCTCGTGGTGGAATCGATTTTTCATCGATTCGTTTTTGTCGCAAACTTGTTAAGCGACTTTTTTAACAATAATAATGTTTTCATTTAAGGTTAAATTACTTTTTGGTTTTGATTTGATCGTGGTTTTGAAAAATTATGAAAAATGTATTAGATATATTATTATCCTACTAATATTATAAAGTATGTGTGTTTGTTACTCTTTCACGCAAAAACTACTAAATGTATTTGGCTGAAAGTTTGCACGCGGATAGTTTATAAGCTGGATATATAGGCAATAAAAGGCATATAGGCTACAAAATATCACGCTCCGTCCCACTGGAGCAGTGTGACGTGGTTAAAACCTCGGGGCGCAGCTAGTATCTAATAAATAACACTTGTACTTTTTTAAACTTATTACATATTATTATACAACTTTAGGCGAATTAATTTTCATCCCTTGTATTTAACAGCTTTCTGCAATGCCAGTTCAGTATTTAACATAATTATACAGCCATCAACGTAGTAATCACTTGATGTTAGTGAATCAACTTCAATGCCCATTCAATTAATATTTGAAGATTTAGCTGTCATAAGTATCGTACCTGTTTTAGCTATCTAGATTTTTGACGATGATTCTAATTGAATAGTAAATGTACCTATTACACGAAAATAACATTTAGCTCCTAAGAATGATAAAGAAGGTATTTTCTTCTTTATCATTCTTAGGACCTAAATGTTAGGTTATTCTCGTAATTTATATTATTGAAACAGTTTGTAATTATTTTTTTATAATTGATTTTTTTTTATAATTTATAATATATATTTTAGCTATTTGAGTTTTAATATAGGTAATATATATTTGGTTATATCATTTTTTTTTATTAAAGTTGGTTACGACAGCTTTGAGAATTAATGGTATTTTCAACGTCTGAGATGCAAAGCTGCTGAGCGATCGCGAAGAATGAATAGCTAGTGTCAAGAAATCGAAAATCCCATGAAAATAATTAATAATTCAGAAGGTGTTATGAGTGACCCTAGGCCCCATTCATGTAGACGCGGGGCGCCGCGAGAGGCGGTGTGCGGCGCGGCCAGCACTGAATTATTAAAACTTTCATGGTAAAGACACGCTTTACAAAATAATATAATTTTATTAAATTGGAAATCTTTATTTGATATGTTTTGTGATAATTATGATAAAATGAACCAAAATAAAACAAATAATAAATATTTATAATCACTATAAAGACACCATGCTTACAATCGACACAATGGATTGCAGCGATTACCACGCTCTATAACATTATGTATGAGGCGCTAAGCTAATAAGATACTTCAGCAGACACAATACGCAAGCAAGAAATAATTTTGTCTCGAACTATGTATATGCCTACGTTACTCGTATACAGATTTCGTTAGCAATTACATAAATAACAAGCAAATTATTTATGGGTCACTGCTTTAATCAACTTTAACATCTGAAATTACATACGTTACTGCTTTGATTAACTTTGAGTAAAGTAATAGTTTATCGAAAACTATCAAAACTGATTTAAATCGCTACTAGTGATAACGTAGAATGGGATTATCCGCTTTTGGAAATCCGCGAATGGAAATCGCGCATCGTCTGTAAGAATGCATATGGTGAACTTTTCATAAACATCATAGCCTATATATCTTGTAACTATGTATAACAAAAATGTACCTTAGAGTTCGAATAGTAACAACGAAGAAAATAAATTAACGACGTCCATGTTATATCATTAATTATGTATTCCAATAAACAAAATTTTCCTATCTTATAAAGTGATTCAAATTATTAGTTCTCAACTAATGAATTATGCAAGATGTTTTTATATGTAGCTAAGAAGGTTTCTTATTAATAACATTAACGTTAGTAATAACTAATGTTTAAATAACTATTTAATCATACCCTTTACAAAGATAATACCAACTTAACACAACATTATTCAACAAAATTGAAGATACCTTTTAGGGTTTTGTACAAAAAAAGGAAACCTTATAGGATCACTCTTGTATCGTCTGTCTGCCTGTCCGTCTGTCACAGCCAATTTCTTCCGAATGGACTGTGTATGGTGTTTTTTTCCTAAAAATCTTTTATAAAAAGCTCGACCTTACTCAGCTATATCGATTATCTGTATTAATTACGGCATGACCAAAGGAACAAAATACATTTTTAGCCGTGGCTGATAAATTGGCACAACGCTTTTCCAACAGTATTACTATCACAAAGTAACATTTATATTTTTATTAAAGAAAAAAATCCAAGAAGAATGATCGAAGGCAATGTTAAATTTACATGAGTTTTAATGCCTTGGAATACACATATAAAGCACAACACTGTAAATACATAGGTATATTGTTAAGGTAAGAACAATACGAAAAACAAATCAAACAAAAAAATACTGAAATCTATGATAGGATAAGCAAAATTGGAACAGCTCAGGAGTATTGGAATAATTTGCTTATATCTATGGGAATAATATATTTTCGAATTTCTAAGAGGATCTAGAACATTGTAACTGACAGATACTACAAACGTATTCGAGATTAAAGCAAACAATGTCTACTTTACCGTATAATGGTTTCTACACCGCCTTACGAGATTGCTTTAGTACTGAAACGGATTATTTCAACTCTAGTAGCTAACAAAGTTAAACTGCAAAGATTTAAGGTTTTCGTGAAATGGCATTATAATCTTAATGCGTCAACACATTTTCGAATGACAGAACAATGCGCTTCTATAAATTAGCAAATATATTAAGACCATGTTTAGAATATTTTAGTGTAAATATTACATACTTCATTAAGGTTTTAATATCATTAAATTCCTTTCAAACAAAAAAAATATAAGCAAGCAAGCTTGTTTCTCCCGTACAAAATACTGCAAATAATTAGCAGCTTTCAAAATCTGACTTGAGCTATCATCATCCCATCTATGATTGGATGGAATTTTTACTGAACTATAAGATTTCGGAAAAGTGTGCAAAATGTCGTATAAAATCCGTCGTCGTTATTAGTAGATAACATTCAACGTCGGTGTTTATAAAATGTATGTAAGAAATGAGTAAGGAAACACTCAGGAATTCCGAAATAAGTTTGTGACTACCACTAGGTCTCATTAGTGAACAGTATCTGAACCAACATTGAGATAAAAATAACTCAAGCGCTTCAAATTTCGCAGTAAAACTAGAAATGAACAGCTCATAAAGAAAAGCACAGACATTAATTTTAAGTGGCTATCCATTAAAAGTTTAAATTCATCGAAACAGCTAAAAGGTTAATTATAAAATACTCTCTGAAAAGATGCTCAACGTCAAAATTAACGAATCAGTTGTCAAAATTCTTGTTAAGTGTCAAATGAGTTTCTGAAAACATGAGATTAATTAAAAAAACAAGAAGATAACGAAGAAGAAAAAAAAATATTCCTCATTCAGGACCGACGGTAGTTTCGTGATGAAAATTTCAAAATAAAAAACAAATCAAATTTCAATTTAGGGCCGATTTTTCAATCGTCAGTTAAAAGTTGTCACAGGAATAAATTTTAATTTTGACAGAACGTCAATACAAATCTGTCAATTTTTTTTCCAATCAAGCCAATTAAAGTCCCGTCAAAATCGATTCAGCCATTCCAGAGATTGGTAGGAAGAATCTGACAGATAAATATTGTAAAAAAAAATACTTTGTACCGCATACACATGCATGTAGTAAAAAGCGGTTATTTGAATATTACCTACAAGGTTTTATTTATTTGTATAGATGAGTTTGTTTCATGAAAATTGCCGCCGCGTCGCATTCGCTTAGTAGTGCAGCCTCGGCCCAAGAAAAACAACAGTAGTAAAAGATCCATTTTTACGACCTTGTATATTCATATATAACTAAGACAATTACTAAAAAACGTGTTTCCTAACTATAAAAAATTTCGATAAAGGTGCAATTTAAGAAAAATAAATCCAACCAATAATGAAATTAGCCTACTATTTTTTTTAAGTAGGTACTTCTAAATGTTACTCTTACATTCTATCCTAATTTATATTCCCAATGTAATTGACAGAAATCAATAAATTCCTAAGATCACCTTACGACTTTGGGACATGAAATCTTTCAATTGATACGGCTATTGTTCAAATTCAAATTAAGAATGAACGAATGACTGAATTCATCTTCAGAATCGAGATTTTTATAACGCAGCCTTATTTGAGATGTTTGCGTAATTATCTACAGGAATAAAGTGATTAATGATCATATCATTGTAAAAAAATATTAAAAAGTCGTTTTATATCTTTTTTTTAACTATATGACCAACATGATTAAAAGCGTTACTTTTAAATATCTTCTCAATAATATAAAGTATAATAAAATACGGTATTTCCAATTGTGAGGTAGAAAACCGTCAAACCGTTCCTTTACAGTTTTGAGGAAAGTAAGTATTACTGCATTTGACAATGATTCAAAATAGCCTTCCTTATTATATTTTACCAGTCAATCTTACTAAGCCAAGTTAATATGCCAAAATGCCTCAGGTATTAAGTCCACATCTTAGTGCTAAAGTTATAAATAAATAATAACGCGTACCATGGTAAACGAATGAACTACATTTTCTGCTTCTAGTGCGATATGCAAGCCATGAAGTATATGTAGGTAATATTGATAACAATCTAAATTAACTCAAAGAAATATAAAAATAAAGAAAAAACACAAAATTAAACTTCGTTTTGTAGCGCTTAAAATTCTAAACTTCCAAATGTTCTTGCAAAAGTTTTTAATTTAAAACGTGGCTGAAAATGTTGTAACAAAAATTGTTTGAGTACCTACCTGTCCTGGAAGGAGAAGGTAGGTAATTTCCTTTAATGGCAATGGCTACTAATAATACATTTTGCTTTTTACGCTTTCTTTTTCTCAAATATTTTTAGACTGGTGCGTCGAAATAAGCTAAGCTAGATACAATTATCCATATTAGTACGACTGAGATTGAGTTACCTCTTACATTTAAATTATCTATAGTTTATAATATCATTTTTGAGTAATAATTAATACATAAGTAATAACATTCGTAACACTTCCCTGGAGTAGCGGTGGAAGGCTTACGTAAAGTCACTGAGGTCGTGTAGATTCGATCTCCAGACTGGAGTTAAAATCGTTGCGAAAAATCTTGCCGGGTCTGCTTGGTTGAGAGACTGAACTGTTTCCGTGTCTCGGAAACCACATGAAGCAGTTGGTGCCGTTTAATATAATATCATCTATGGGCAGCAGCATTTCCCTGTGTGTCAATAGGTAATACTACGGTCACCGACACGCCTGTCAAGCGTAATGACTATGGTAAAACTATCCCTCAGGATGATGCTCTTGTTCAGCAGTAGGTAGACGTTATTCAGGCTGATGATTATAAATATATACAGGGTGTCCAAGAACCTGGCGTCCAACTGGATTCCCACGATGCCCCAAGTTCTAACAGTACTCAGAAAAATATTTTAAAAAATCCACCCCATGTACTTACAGAATTATACTGATTTAAAAAAAAAAGGGGAAATGAGCACCCTGTGACATACTTTTGAATGCTGTGACTGCTAATGCTGATAATTTCGATATTTCTTGGAGGTTTTGTAATCTAGGGTATTGCTGTGTCTAAATAGAATGTAAAAATAAAGTACTTATTGTACCATTTTAAAATAAAATATTATTTTAACTAAAGGTGATATGGAAAACTATTGAATTTCGCAACTTTGACCGACTGTAGTGTAAAAATAATGTACCAAAATAGTATGGCAAGTGACGTCAAATTTTGACGCGTTTATTCCTCTTTTTAAAAAGGTATAATACTTACACATTAATTTGAAAAAAAAAAATTTGATAATATTTTTACTCAACAACCCAATTTTTACGAAGTGCCTACCTACTAACGGTAACTGTCGGACCCTTTCTTATCTTAGAAACTGTTATGTTACTACTATTATTTACTTCGGTTCCAAGAGTGAGCAAGAAGGAAATACACACAGGTAGATGGGTTCCCAGTAGAATAAAAGCAAAGAATGTTAGTTTAAAGATATTTTATTACAATAAATGTTCAAAATGTTGACCACCCGCGGCAATACAAGCTCTCACTCTCCTTAAAAAGGACCGCTTTATGTTTCGCGAGTAACTTTTTTGACGTATCACCTGCACTGCTTGTGTTATCTTCTCACGAAGGTCAGCGATGTCATTAATGGGCTTCGCATAAACGAGCTCCTTCATAGTTCCCCAGAAAAAAAAATCCAGCGGATTTAAGTCAGGTGAGCGGGCTGGCCACGGGATTGTTCCTGATCGCCCAATCCACCTGTTCGGGTATTGCTCGTCCAAAAACTCTCTAACGGATACGCGAAAATGTGCTGGACAGCCGTCGTGTTGGAACCACATATCTGGTGGGGTCTCTTCTAGTAAGTTTGGCAAATCATTTTGAAGAAAATTTAAATATGATTCGCCAGTCAAATTCTCGGGCATCTCAAATGGACCAATAATATTCCCACAGAGAATACCGGTCCACATGTTCACTTTGAACCGGTACTGGGATCTATCTTCTCGCATCAAGTGCGGATATTCCACATGCCACTCGTGCAAGTTGTGTAGGTTCATGTAGCCATCCTTCTTAAATGTTGATTCATCTGACCACAAAATTTTGTCGATAAAGTTTTCGTCTTCTCGATGTTTTTGCAGGATTGTTTCACAAAACGCGACTCGGCTCGGATAGTCTCGAGGTAAAAGACTTTGCACTCGCTGTACGTGGTACGGATGATATTCTTCTTTTTGGAGAATACTGTGTGCTGTGCTCTTCGGTATCCCCGTATCAGCTTCTATTCCTCGCACAGAGATGCTTGGATTTGCCGACACCGCCTCTAAAACTTCATCGCGTATGAAGTCATTTACGGGTCGTCCTTCACCAGCTACTTGATTGGGGAACCGCCCGTCACATAGTGATCTGTGCACATTAATGAAAACTCGATGGTCGGGATATCGCGTAGCCCTCGGATACCTTTCTCTGTAAAGTCTCGCTGCAGCTCGTCCATTACCTCTACATTCTCCATAAATGTATTGCATATTTGCGTATTCTTGCGGAGTGTAGGTCGCCATGGTAGCACACACAAAACACAAACTGTCCAAACACAGGCAAAGGTCGTCGTAAAGAGTTCGTTTCAAAGTCCAGAGCACAAAGAGTAATCGAGTCCAATAAACAAAGCTTTAAATCGTAGTACGTGATCAATGGTAACAATAAGAGAGAGGTGCGTAGTAACGGCAGGAGGCAGTGACGCGTACTGACCGTTCTGTTATCCTAAATAGCACGATCCCAGATAGCGTCACTATCTATCTCACTCGCACCTCTAACCTTTTTCTCCCTCACTCTTACCTGAATAATGGGGTACCATAAAGAAGAACCAGCAAATCGCAAAGATAGTTTCTGTCTTGCTCCCTCCTGTTGTAATAACGAATCACTATGGTGAGATGCATGCACATACCGTCCCTTACGGTCTAACCTGTTTTTTGAGAGGCCTGTTGATATTTTTATGAGCATACAATAGTAATTCTTTAGAGGTTAGATTCAATTCGTCGTAAATTTTTCTTTCTAAGAATTCTGTAAGACATCGTAAAAATTGGGTTGTTGAGTAAAAATATTATCAAATTTTTTTTTTTCAAATTAATGTGTAAGTATTATACCTTTTTAAAAAGAGGAATAAACGCGTCAAAATTTGACGTCACTTGCCATACTATTTTGGTACATTATTTTTACACTACAGTCGGTCAAAGTTGCGAAATTCAATAGTTTTCCATATCACCTTTAGTTAAAATAATATTTTATTTTAAAATGGTACAATAAGTACTTTATTTTTACATTCTATTTAGACACAGCAATACCCTAGATTACAAAACCTCCAAGAAATATCGAAATTATCAGCATTAGCAGTCACAGCATTCAAAAGTATGTCACAGGGTGCTCATTTCCCCTTTTTTTTTAAATCAGTATAATTCTGTAAGTACATGGGGTGGATTTTTTAAAATATTTTTCTGAGTACTGTTAGAACTTGGGGCATCGTGGGAATCCAGTTGGACGCCAGGTTCTTGGACACCCTGTATAGTAGGTCTCCGACGGGTCATAACTTTTTTATTTCGTAATGTATTAAAAGGATTTCTATGTTATTATTCCAATTTATGTAAATATCGTGTACCAACCATTAACGAGGTATGCCTAGTGCCTTAGTAGCAGACGGATCCAATTTCACGGTATTTGTTTATAAGTAATTCCCTTAACTTCCATTATCCTATAAAAGTACCTACTGTTTTCTTAAGATCCTATTGTATATCCTAAAAGTTTGTTTGAAAATTTAGTAGAAAAATGTGCCGACACACTAAGATGTAGAAATTATTGTAAAGCTAAATTATTAACTTCAAAAGCTTTCCAAGTACGCTCTGATAACGAAATTTTAAAGCGATAAATAACTAATAATAATAATAAATTACACCGCAATGCCTTGCTTTGACGATTGAAGAATATTTGCCATATTAGCCAAGCTAGTAACCTCGGACAGTTGCTATGAAGTGTCACGGCACGGTTACACGACAAGGATTTACGTGACGTGAAGCTTAGTGAAGAAGATTTCTAAGCATGATGTAGTAAGCCAACAAAACTTTAAAAATGTACCAACGTATCTCAAATAGAAACGGTGGTAGCTACGCTTACGTTCCAGCTATCCCACTATTCTGTTTTTAAACAAAGATTTTTTTAAACTGTTCAATGTATGAATAAAAATACATTCTTTTTTAGCACTTTCAGATAACATTTCTATTTCGTGTTTTTTGCTGTGCTGGAATTAGAATAAACAATGTACCACGTGAAACTATGCTCGACCTTAAAGTTAAGAAGTTTTAAACTTGTTTAAGGTTACTACCAGCATTCCTTCTTACTTTGTAGGTATGCTAATGTAGAATATGTTAGGCTACGTCCGGACAGACAAGCGCCTTGCTTAGCGACTAGAGCCTAGTAGCTTGCGCTCTGGCTACTTGCTAGGATACACGGTGGCCGCACTACAGGTGGTTTGCGAGGTGGGTCGCAAGTGACTTGGTCATTTGCTTTTCGGCATGTTGACGAGATGTCACTTTCAAAAATAGCTCTAAAACTGCTACTTACAGAAAATTCACATTTGAAATATACCATTTCACGGCCTTATCCATCATGTTGGGTTCATGACATAAATAAGTCACGGTCAAGTCATGGGTAGTTTAATGTTCTGTATAAACAGTTGCGTAATTTTTACGACAAATTTTACGAATATTTGCGTATGGCATGAGAAACATTTGACTACTACTTCTCAGTTAAGTTAAAGGAAAATTAACTAATTTGGATACTCATCTTAGAAAAAGCATATCAGCCGAAGAACGACTAGTCGTTACATTAAGGTAAGTGAAACTCTAAATACATATTATTTTTATTTATTCAAAAAAACTTAAAAATACAGTAATTTAAGATCTATGAAAAAAAAAACAATTCTTCATATAATTATTTGTAATTGTTTATGTAACTAATCAAAGCCGAATCGTTCTCCATTTGCATGGGTATATTATTAATTAAATTTTGTTCAAATGAATTCTGGACGTGCAATTCATAAACTGATTGTTGAGTATTTATATTTGGTACAGGAATATTCATCACTAATGGTACCGATTGTTGAATGTTATTTTCTCCAGCTTCAATTTCAACCATAATTAATTCTTTAATCTTCGATCTTAACCTTAGTTTACGCCTTAGTGGAATATTTTACGAATAAGGCAAAGGACACTCAAAAAACAGTAAATCATCGCTTTTTTCTTTGATACTTTCCCTCTAGAGAATCTCAAGTTTTTTCTTTTCTATTTCTAAAAGTTGATCAATGTTTTCGGTTCTGTTCATACGAATTTTCTTTCTTTGTGATGTTTGACTATAACTTTGAGACCCTAGAATATCACTTGTATAATTGTTTCTGAAGTAGAATCATCCATTTTATTGTGTTAAAATGCCTCGCGCCTCGTGACAAAAAACCAACACGTTTGTTTACTTCGATACACGCTAAGCGACTAGCTAGGCCCAAGCGCGCAGTGCGGCCGGTCGCGAACATTCTAGAACGTTCATTTTACTAAGCTACTCGCTAGGTGACTCGCTAGGCTCTAGGCGTTAAGCAAGCCGCCTGTCTGTGCGGACGTAGCCTTAGTCTTATATATGATTTTTTATGCTATTATTTTAAGTCAACCCGAAATTGTGTTGTGTCATTGCCATTTATGATTGATGAAAGATTCAGTTATTCGTAAAATATTGGTTGCGTTTTTTAAATGTGAGTGGTTTCCTGCTTTTTTCTTTGAATCATTCGTCAGTGTATTATTGTTTGTACAATACGTATATTGCCGTGTGGTTTCCGGCTTAGAATAGACAACCCCATGTCTTCCCATGGGTGTCATAAAAGGCGACTAAAGGGACATATGGCTGATGGATGGGCAGCATCATCTATTAGCCCAAGGTTTACATCTAACTGCGATCACCAATCCGTCTGCCAAGCGTGGTGATTATGGCAATATCCCTCTACGATCCTGGCTTGCCAAGGTCTGTTAAGAGGAGGCCCATGTTCAGTAGTGGACGTAAACGGGCTGTTGATGATGATGATGAATACGTATATTAAAATATAACTATACATTAATCTTCCTATTCATTTTTTTTTTTACGTTTGCAGTCAAGTATTCTTGTTAACCACTCGTGATAAGCTAAAATGCTTGTGTTACGAGTGGGTTCACGTCGGTAGTGCAATGGGTGGGGATCAAACCGAAGACCACAAGATCACAAGTCCGACCACCATACGGCCGCTTCTAAATGATACATAAGTATAATTAATCTATAATAACATATCAAACTCAGGAACTACTGGTCCGATTTAAAAATAAATTAGTGTAAGATAACTAATTTATTGAGAAAGACTAAGTGTATATTAAATTTAATTTTGACTTTTTTACGGCAACGGTACCTACGTGCTTAAATCCGCACGCGGTAAGCTAGTTTAAACCAAAAACTAAATTTAAAAAAACAGGGCGTCAAAACATCGCTTCGTATCGATTTCCGCCGGTAGAATGCCATTCTGCCATCCAAGTTGGCAATGCTGCCTGCCTTCAGTGGCAGCATTGCCAACTTAGATAGTAGAAGTTACACGTTAGATGGCAATACGTTGTGTTGTGTTATACGTTGTGCTAAATATAAGCAAGCCTTCGACCAAGAATTACGATATTTAAAAAAAAAAAAGTTTATCAGCACTGGCAAACGGCTCAAATATGTAACGTCCAAACATCATCATCATCATCATCAGCCCGTATAAAATCAACTGCTGAACAAGGGACTCCTCCCGAGGGAGGGTTTTTCATAGTCACCACGCTTGGCGGGCGGGTTGGTGACCGCATTATAATGTTGTAACACACAAGGTAACGCTGCTGCCCATTCCCTGGTATACGATTGTTATAGATGATATTATAACAATCGGGACCAACGGCTAAACGTGCTTTCCGAGGCACGGAGGGTAGTCCCTAAGCCAACCGGAAAGAAATCTTAAAATCTACACAAATATTTTCAATGTAGTGTAACTTTGTTATAAATTATGAGCCAAATACATCCGTCTACGATTATTGATAGTTCAAGACTGAATAGCAAACTGAGTCAGATTGTCTAACGCGAACATGATTAGGTTTTATGATTAGGTTTTACCAAATTGAAATCGGACTGCAAATTTGTTAAAAACGCTTAGAACTTTTTACGACAGTCCAAGACAAAAAGATTAAATACGCTTTACGGAATTAAATATACCTACATCTCGATTAAAGGACAATGGGCAACAATGTTTGGAACCTGGGACCAATAGCAATAAGTTGTATGTCGTTGGATAGGTTCTTTTAATTCTAACAACAATTATAAAGTCAGCTTTATTATAACTATAGTCCGGTGCAGAGTAATTAAACTTAGAAAATATAATTTTTATCACATCTATTCAAAAAGAGCTAGTTTATTCCTCGTAAAGAGGGACTAAAATAGCTCATTAATCCCTTAGGGACCAAAATTGATTTGAATTTGGAATGTGGATATTGTTAACAATTTTTCAATCACCAAAGAGGTGAATCACAAACCATGCGGGAACAATGTATTGAATATGTGACTGGCTGAAAAAGTGCGAGCGCGCCAAATTTAAAAAAAGTTGATGAAAATTATATTTTATGTCTTATGGTTCTTCATTGTACGTAAATAAATTCTTGTTCATAAGTTGCACTTACTTATTTTCTCATAGAGGGTGATAAAAAGTAGAGTGTCCACCTCGGGAGCAACACTATTTTAAGCTCGAGTGACATACTTTTAATCCCTCGCTGCGCTCAGGATTCTAGTTAAGAATCCCTCGCTCCGCTCTGGATTAAAAACAACACTCTCGCCTTTAAAATAGTTGTTTGCTCCCTAGATAAATAATCTACTATATTGTTATATTTTAATAAATAATAACCAAAATGAAGCTAATAACCTAGTACAACATTATTGTGCATGCTTATCAGGACGAACGATGGGAACATGTGCACACATTATATCCATAATCTGCCATTTAGGGTATGCAATTCACGAAGAATTTACTGCACCAGCAACATCTTGAATTATATCATTATAGATAACCCGTAGAACATATAGATGTGTGTTAAAAAATCTCATAACCATAACTAACCGAATTATAAATGTTGTTTTACATGCAACTAGTCCGATAGCTATGTCCATAAAAATATTTAATAAATTACCAGAAATCATCAGAAAAGAATCCAAAATTAACATATTTACAAAAAAGCTTAAAATTCTGCTAACAAGCAAATCCTATTATAGCGTAGAATATTTAAAAGACAAATTAAAAAAGTAAAAATTTAAAAAATAAAATAAAAAAACTTCCTCTGTCCTACATATTTCGCTGTGCCCGACAGGGTCCATGTGAACTAGGGCTGCCACCCGTACTATATTATATAGTATCGTACTATATTTCAGTAAAATGTACTAAGTATATACATATATTATAAAAAAATAAAAGAGTACAAAAAGTACTATATTTTATTGCTAAACCAAAATTCACCACATTTAAAAATGTTGACCGCACCCACAGCGCTAC
Source organism: Nycteola revayana (assembly GCA_947037095.2). NCBI lineage: Eukaryota > Metazoa > Arthropoda > Insecta > Lepidoptera > Nolidae > Nycteola > Nycteola revayana. Next base: position 12,892,523 of record OX344846.2, on the reverse strand, counting down.
GTATGAAAACAATGAATTGTGTTGATTTATTTTAATATGGATCTAACATGCTCAGACTCTTATAATTATTTTAAAGGTATTCAAGCTTGATGATCGAAGCAAAGAGTAATGACAAATACACGTGGAAAAATTATTTAAAATTAATGTGTACTATTTTTTTTCCTGAATTTCCCAAAAGTACTATCTATATATTTAGCAACTTTTTGTAAAAAGAATATAAAACAAAAAATAAGGTGGCATCCCTAATGTGAACCTTATATATTAACATTTTTAAAACCAAATGTACCTACCATGGAAGCAATAAAGGTTTGAACTCGAACCGTAACCTTATTTTGTGGATTCACATAGTTTTCTAATTGTAGACTATCCTATAGTATTGATTTTAATTTCAATTGGTATCTAATCTCAATGGGCAATAAATCTCAGATATATGTTTGTATGAATTAATAATATTATTATGTACAATATTACTTGTTCAGTTGAGCACGTGGATAACACTTATAGCTTTCAGCAGTTACTTTCGCACGGGTTCTCCAATATTATTGAAACTATACATATATTATATTGGAAAATCACTATTAACAAACGCTGAAGTATGTATAATATTGCGCTCGTATAAAACATAACAAGCACTGTTCCGCTCCAGTGCTGCGAGGAATTTCTAATTAATATCGAGCAACAAAGGAATACAGTATACAAAATACTTCCAACAATGAATTGCTTTTATCTAATACTATCTTCTTGTGACCTGTTTCACCTGCGTAACTCCCGTTACAACAGAAACAGCAATTAAATATACGTAGTCTATATTACTCCTGTATAACGTTGCTTCAAAGATAAGAAGATAATAAGAGCCTATTTAATGCCAACTAACAATCAAATATTTCCTCTTTATAATATTAGTATAGATATGCTTATATTGGCAAGGTTAAGTGGGGTCTGCGATTATTAATTAAATAGGTGAGCGCTGTAGCTGTTCGGCATCTGAGCGCACTTGTGGCTCGCATAACTTTTGTTTATGGTGCTGCCAAAATATCCCTTTAACAATTTCATTGTAAATACTTAATGAATAAAAAAACTATAAAATAATAAAATGTACTTACCTACTAGTTATGTTAATACGAAATATTTATATTAAAATACACAGGTACCTAATGCAAGCATAAGATGAGGGCTCTTCACCCTACGATACACTTGAAAGTTCGGCCAGCACAGCTAATGTTTTGGGATGACTTTTTATATTTTTCGCTTGGATAAATAAAAATAATTGATTCAGAAAATTTATTCTTAGTTATCATAGTAACTACTGTTAAAGGGATGGCATATATTTCAGAAGCACCTGATTTATTATTATGATATACTTTGTTACTATCTACCTTCTTATTGCTACTATATTGCCAAATCGTAACATATTAACCTAACATAACTTTGGCAAAACAGTATTTTCACTACGCAAAAACTTGATTTCTACTAGTCGCTAGGTAGGTTACGCTCTCCTGTGAGTTAATTTAAATGCCATCATTTTGTTTGTAGCAAAACTCATGAAGAGGACGACCAAGGCGGACGTTCCACGTTCAATTCTGGGACGTTCTTAAAAAGGCCAGTTAAAAGTACCTTTTTTTTGTTGTCCGGGGGGAAATGCATATACGCGTCTTCTTCGCCGCTGCAGCGTTCCTGCGCCGCGCTAACGCCGCGGGGTATGTGGGTCTCGCCTTCTCCATAGCGTGGTATGGTAGTCATACCACGAGGAGACGACCTTACACCACTAAAATCCCCCGGACACTCATCCATCTACCGTTGTCACCAATGGGCCGGATACGCTAGGCAATCGGGCCCTTCGGTGGCAGGTTAAAAGTACCTAGACATGCATAAGATGTCCGATGAAAGATTGATTAATCTGGAAGAGGCGGTAGTGGTTTGTCAAGATCGTAGCAAGTGGAAGGATGTGGTCTCTGCTTTCTCCCATGGTCAAGCGGCGTGTAAGCATGTATGTTAAAATCGTGATTAATATCGGTATATGGACTAAATAACCATTTATCCAACTGATATACATTAAAATGTATTCATAATATAGACTTTACTATTTGCCCAAATTTTAATATAAAAAGATGACTTAATTATCCAATTGATGGCCAAATACCTACCAAATGATTGTTGTATTCTATTACATCTCAAATCAATAGTAACTGCTAATTAACACTAATAATCAAGTTTTATCAAAACCGTATAAATTTTTGTGAAAACACCATAATATATATCTATTAGTCATGTTATGAATGACTAAAACTGAAGTACTAATAAACAAGAGACCCAGTCATCATAACAGACCAACACATACCGCATTCATATCTAAAGAAATAAACTGCTCCGCGGAGATTTCTTAAGAGTTTTCAAATGAGGCGTGAATAGATAACCGAGTAGGTATCAACCTTTGCTACTTTTAAAACTACGCGATAGTGATATAACACAGGTGGACTATATCACGATACAATTTATTGCCACCAAAATATAGCTGCTTATTTTACATGTACTAGGAAAATCAATGGGAACACTTTTATTTGTTTAATCTATAACAAGCCTTGAATAAACGAGTATATTTTTATAACATTAATAGAAAAACGCACCTATAACATTTTAAGTAATTAAAAACACGACATAAAATTGATCTGCACACATAAAAAGTCATCTCCATATCATTATAATTATATGAAAAATAAACCTACTATAATATTTATTTATAAAATTTTAAATATTTCAGTTAAAGAATGTACTTAAACAAAATTAAAACTATTAAATATTGTAAAAATAAAACTATCAGTTTATTTAAGGGGTACTTCTGACGGGATGTACATTTTTTGGTTTTTAGTAAAGGTAAAGTTAAGTACCTACCTACACACGTAGGTAGAAAATAAATAATAGTATCAATACATGTATCTACCCTTATCAAAATAAAATAATCCCTTCAATCTTTGTAAAAACTTCTTTAAAAAAAACGGTGTTATAATTATTTCGCTTACCTTAAAATTAAATCCTTTAAAAACAAAACTTAACACTTATTCACAACAATATAAACAATAGCCTTTATAATAATAATAACAGAAACAATTTCACAACTTTCAGTAAAATCGGAGATTAATATTTGCGGAAGTTTATCGTATACTGTACGCATCTAAGCGTCGCGCGTCGCGTTCGAAAGCACCGAACAGGGGCCGGTCCACACGAACACTGAATGAATGAGAATCAAAGCGCAGCCCTAGAGAGATGCGCCAAACATTCTATAATAATAGTGAATAAGAGATAGATGCAAAGAGTTCCGATTATTAATTTGATTTTATACATTGAACGATGAATTCATTTAATTTATTTATGTGAAGTTGTATAAATAAAAATCTATCGCAAAAAAAATTTGGCCGCGAACTTATTCATTCAACTTTGGCTCTTGGTTATTAGTTATTATTTTGTAGCGGCTTTTGATTTATTGTAAAACCAGCTTCCCGCGCTCGGTTTCACTTTCACCCACGTAGCTTAGGTTCTCATGGGAAATTAACCATTAAAGATATCCCATGTTACTTCTGGAGAACGTAGCTTTCTAGGATTTGTTGTAGGTATCGGTTCAGTAGTTCCGCAGTCTTTTCAATACAATTATTTTATTTTATTATAATATTAGTTGGAATTTTAGGGCTCTGGAATGTTCATAACGTTTAATTAGGTCAAATACTTACATTCGTTTATGGAGACGCGGGGCGTCGTGTGGCGCGTGCGGCGTGGCGCACGTGGCGGTTTTAATATTTTCATCATTAACAACTTTAACATCCACAGAAAGACAATCTGTGCAGCCTGCCGATAATAACTGCGTCGTCGATGTTAGTGTCGGTGTCTGTGAATTGACCTGGGAATCATTTTGCTGACCGTGTCTTTCCTGGGTAGGCTTTTTGCAGCGGTAACCGACATCCGCACTGAGCCGCGGGCGACCACTATCACTACATCACTACATATTATAAAACAAAGTCCCCGGCCGCGTCTGTCTGTCTGTCTATTCGCGATAAACTCAAAAACAACTACATGGATTTTCATGCGGTTGTTACCAATCGATAGAACGATTCTTCCGGAAGGTCAACGTATATCATTTGTTTAGTTTTTGTGTTCATTTGACAAATATATATTAATATATTTGTCAGAGGTGTCGGAAAAAATTAAGCCATTTGGGAGCTTTTAACGAAAAGGCTGCCTAAACCCTATGAGATATAACAAAACAATGTATGGCGGAAATATTCTTCTCTTTTAGATCTACGAAAAAGTCCGCGATAGCATATGTCTATCTTTCAAGGTTAACTTGCTATATCCATTATATCTTTTAGAAAAATGATCATTTCTAATGCGGTAATTGTAAAGCTAATCAGACGGATTCAGTATTTATCCTTATCATTTTAAACGAGTTAATATTCTTAAGCATTTCATGCAGATTATGTTACCCCTGGGGACACTATATACTTTAAATGAATAACATAGAAGTTATCGCAAAATAACAGCGCGTGTTTTCGCAGCACAGCGAGTGAGTTAGGCCGGCCGAATGCGCGCTCGATCCTTAAGAATTATTGGGCAAATTTTTTGTTTTGTGTTCGTTGTAACTATGATGGATAGATTCTTGAATACCTATTTATTTAGTGTTTGTTGTATTGTTAGTCCTGAAGAGTATAGGTATTTCATACGATAAAAGTATACCCAAATACTTATTTCATTGAGTTTTAGTAGGTTTCTGTTTGTTTTGACTAAATTTCGCCCGTTTTGTTAGAGGTTTAAAGACATTCTGTAGTATTAGTATCAGTATCGTACCCGTGCGAAGCCGGGGCGGGTCGCTAGTACAATGATAAAATAAAAAATAAATCTTGACTAATTAATTTGTATACATTTCAACAGTAATGTTATTAAATAGAATTTAAATCTACCAATGTGGCATGTGATAGTCGCGTATTATAAATATAATTAGAATCAACCAGCGCGGGCTGGGATTAGGTCAGAAGCATAGAACGCGTCACGAGCCTCGCCTTGCAAGGATGAACGGACCCTATCCTAGCTTCCTACGAGTCTTTCTCTATCTATCTACGTTGTGACACCCGGAGAAGAAAGACTATAAGAAACGCCGAGATCATTATTTTTGTCATCTTTTAAAGTCTTTGATTAATCATTTGTGGATTTGGATTTTCTTTACAGCATAACTTATTTGTTATTATTGTGGTATAAAAGTAGGTGTTGTGACAGGAATGAGAAAGGTATGTTATATTGGTTCGGACATGTAGAGAGAATAAATGAAAGGAAACTGTCAAGTGGAATTTATAGAGCAAAATTAAATGTTAACCGAAGTGTTAGAAGGGGAAGACTAAGGCAAACGTTCCACGTTCAATTAGGGGACATTCTTAAGAAAAGCTAGATTAAAAGTACCCTCGAAGGAGATGATGAGGAGATTAATGATTGTACAGGAGTCGAAAGTCAAGATCGTAGCAAGTAAACGATCTATGAGAAAGAGGCTTGAATGTATAAATGTATGTAGGTTAATTTATCTAAATATTTCTAAAGAAGTCGGCAAAATAAATAGGGAGACCCATTTTTAACGGATACCTACCTGGTAGGTCCTTATACCTAACTGTTTGATTGCCAAAATTCAGCGCACCCGTTAGTATTTTGAGCAGTATGTTGTTAGATCACGGAAGGTTTTTATATATTCAGAATTAATTGATTCACATCTCTATCCGACATAATGACATCGCGGTTATTTTTACACAAACCATATCTCTAGAAACATTTTGTCAGTCAATTCGTTTCAAAATGACATCATAACTAATTGTAATTGAGAATAATTGAGATGGCTATTAACGCGGAAATGCAAATAGTAATATAACGACGGCACATTGTAAGTGTTTACAACTCATGTGATGTGATGTTCTGTGTGGTGTCGGTACCTACATGGTAAAATATTTACCGAATTACTTTAAAAATTAATCACTTTATGAAACGTTTTAGACTAGTTTATTAGAAACTAGCTTCAAGCGCGCGGTTTCACACGCGTAACTCCAGTTCTCGTGGGTCCGGTGGTCCGTGGTAACAAACCAATCAAATCTTTTCTCTTTATAATATTAGTATAGACTGTACGTTTTCAGAAACAGATTGAAAGGATCAATGTTGTATTTAACTAATAATCTGTCATAACTATTGTTAATTGTCAAATGAGTTTGCGAGAGTATGACTAACTGATTTGATTATTGTGTTAAATTATCATCTATGATCTAGCATTTTCGTTCAGAATCGAAGGTCTAACGTCAAGTATACAAAGAATTTAGTGATTTATGTTTCAGAAACTGAACTTGATTTGACGGGGAAATTAAGTTACAACTAATTTAACTTCATCATCATGATGATGAAGTTAAATTAGTTAGGAGGCCCATGTTCAGTAGACCTTAGCTGATGAGCTAAGGTCTACTACTGAACTAGGCCCTTATCCCGAAGCAGAGTTTTGCCATAGTCACCGCGCTTGGCAGGCGGGTTAGTGAACGCAATATGATAGTTTATTGAAAATACAAGGAACGCTGCTGTTACACGCGTATAACAAGCGTATACCGTTGCCTGGGATACACTAGTTATAGGTAGATGTTGTTATAACAATCGGGACCATCGGCTCAATGTGCTTTCCGAGGCACAGAGAGTAGTCCCTCAAACCAACCAAAAGCGCAAATATTTTACGTAAATTACGTGAATTTACCTAAATTATTACTAAAATATATACATATATATAGATATACCCACTCGGCAAATGTTGATCAGACGGGTTGTAGCATCAGTTAATTGTTGATCAGTTAGCAATTGTTGATCAAAACAATTATTCGGCATACAAATGTGGCTCCAATTTGATCAACAATTGCTGACCCTCTAGCGACACAAATAAGAACTATTCACTGCATTATTTATACAAATCCGCTCCATCTATTGTTGATCTGATTCAAATGGACCAATCAGAGGTCACCTTTGCCATGATTGGTTGGTTTTGTTATGCGCTGTTGCCACTTCGCTTCGCAATCTATACGCTATGATGAAAGCAAGACAGTGTTAAGTAAGGGCATGTAGAGTAGGACTTAGGAGCTTGGTTCTCCATAAGATTCGACAACTTTTTTTTATTACAACCTTTTATTTTTTTCTTTCACCTGTCATATTGTCTGTAATCAAATCTTGTAAGTTAAATTTGACACACTTTACGGTTTCCGATTGAGTAAAAATTTTGCACGCATAATATGTATATCGCGTGACAATGCAATATTATGATGACATGGAGCTGATCTAATGATGGTGCTGGAAGGTGGCCATAGGAACTCCGTTATAATACGACATAACCCTATCGATTTTGGGCTCGTATGATTCGTATCGATGAGTACTTTGTCTGTAGATGGTATCCAGGGTCTGATGATGGAGCTGGAAGGTGGCCATAGGAAGTCCGTAATTAAACGACACACACCCATCGAGTTTGGGCTCGTTTGATTAGTCTTGACGAGTACTTTGGACCTAAATGGTATCCAGGGTCTGATGATGGAGCTGGAAGGTGGCCATAGGAAGTCCGTAATAAAACGACACAACCCCATCGAGTTTGGGCTCGTTTGATTAGTCTTGACGAGTACTTTGGTCCTAAATGGTATCCAGGGCCTGATGATGGAGCTGGAAGGTGGCCATAGGAAGTCCGTAATAAAACGACACAATCCCATCGAGTTTGGGCTCGTTTGATTAGTCTTGGCGAGTACTTTGGTCCTAAATAGTATCCAGGGTCTGATGATGGAGCTGGAAGGTGGCCATAGGAAGTCCGTAATAAAACGACACAATCCCATCGAGTTTGGGCTCGTTTGATTAGTTTTGACGAGTACTTTGGTCCTAAATAGTATCCAGGATCTGATGATGGAGCTGGAAGGCGGCCACAGGAAGTCCGTAATAAAACGATACAATCCCATCGAGTTTGAGCTCGCTTGATTGGTCTTGACGAGTACTTTGGACCTAAATGGTATTCAGGGTCTGATGATGGAACTGGAAGGTGGCCGTAGGAAGTCCGTAATAAAACGACACAATCCCATTGAGTTTGGGTTCGTTTGATTAGTCTTGACGAGTACTTTCGTCCTAGATAATATTCATATGCAACTCCATCAGATTTAATAAATAAGTTCGTTCCATTTGTTATGACTGAATGTAAATTATATTTGATTAGATGGATGACCCAATGCCAAGGTGAGCACGTGCCGAAAGCTGAATGGTATGAGGGTGTATAAACATGTCATAATATCACTAATGTTGCGCCTCAGGGTACCAGGGCGAACGCTGTTGTAGCCCTTTTCCCCCTACAATGGACCTCTGGGGGGAACTACGCCGTAGTAAATATCTCGACACTTTACAATCTCGCGGGATAGATTATAATTTAACGGAGGATACGTGTCGTCGTTGATACTGCAACACCGTAAGTGACAGTTTCTAATAAGGTGTGATTTCATATGTTAAGAAATATTTTCTTTACATATGTTTTGAACGGCAATCAAATATATTTGCTACATTTGATTTTCAACCTTATTAGCTATTGTCACTTACGCGGTGTTGTATACTTTCATATTATATTTATTGTGAAATGGAACTATCTTTTGTTTCGCTTGCGATGTTGCCGCTCTGCAGCATCGGTGTACATTTCCGCGGCATTTGTTGATCTCCCAACGTTTATATTGATCAACAAAGTCACACAAAGTGTAAAATAAATGGCGGTTATAAAATCAACAATTGCCGTGTGAGTTGGTGACGAGCTAGAGTGTTCGCGGCGTAGTTAGGCACTGGGTCGCAATGAGGGGAATTCTTATATTCGAAGTATGACACGATATTATCAAAATTATCTAAGTTACAAGCCTCTAAAGGTGGATCAACATTTAATGCATATTACAGCCTGATCAACATTTGCCGTAAAGCGGACAATATATATATATATATATATATATATATATATATATATATAGGTATATACCTAATATTACCTATTAGGCTTTATGATTTTTTGTACTTTCATTATTTAAAGCCACAAATTATATTTTTTAACGTTGGAAGATTTAAAAAATCCTAAAATCATATAGGTATGTCAACAGAAACAAAAGATCGACTTTCTAAGTCCAAAAGCAACAACTATTTATCGGGTTTAAGTATTATATATTGGATTGACATTTTTGCGTCGCAAACTGATGATGAAAAACTTTGCAAGTTATGTGCCAAGCCGTACCAATTCGAAAACACATTGAAACAAAAACAACTAGCGAGGTAAAGGAAAAGACGATGTCACAACTATACTTATGTGGAACTTTTTAAATGGTACCGCAGTTCCACATTTATAACTACTTAACTAGCTGTAGACTGAGAATTGGTCCGCGTGGTATGGGAACCCATTTTATCCTCTTAGGGGTTTTAAAAAACCTTTTTTATTGGATGCCTACGTTATATAGAGAATACAGCCTCCATGATTCAGGAATGAATGAAGGAAGGGACGAAATCATTAGACATAGCCGAAGTTATCGAGATTAGTCGTGGGCAACAGCAACAAAACTTAAAAGAAAATGGATGATTAAAAGAATGATCGATTTGAAAGAATCGTAAACGTCACCGATCGAACATCGGACTTGCAAATGATAATGATTCACAAATTTTCATAAAACTTTTTTAGCAAAGTTTACAAGTCTATTTTGACAGTCAAAATCATTACGCTGCACAGTGTTTTTCAAAGCCTGATTTTCGGACATCCCTTTTTTATTGAAAAACCTGACAGAAATGATCATTTTAATGCAAGATTTCGAATCCCCATTTAGCTAGTGTAGTTTCAGAGTTATATTTTTTTGAAAATCGTTATTTTTCCATCCGGATATTAAGAAAAAAATTAATTACGCTTAAACTAAGCATGATACGAAATAATAATGTTAGATACATTGATGGAGTATTTTATGCCAAATATTTTAGTCCATAAATTAACCTCGCACCATTGTTAGATCGAGATTTATACGAGTTTTTCGGTTTTTCTTTTTTCTTATTTTTTTTGAAAGTCCCACTGTTTCGGGAAAAGTTATATATACAGAAATAATTCTATTTACTACCCCAATACACCACATAAGTTTGACATCCCAAATCCATGGAACTTAGAAGTTATTCTAATTTAACTATTTTTGTTAGGGTTGTCATTTTTTTTATCCTTATTGTGTGGATCAAATTTTTCGTAGAAGTAAAAGAATGACAAACAGAAAGTGAACTAGTTTACTGGCAGCCTACCGAGACCTTCCAAAAATATTTATTTATTTATTATTATTTGTTAGAACTTGTGTATAGAGTATACACAAGTAAAAAAACATAATGTTAAAAGTCCCCTTCAGGTTTACTACATTTGTTTGTTTGTTGGTAGACTTCGAAATAAATCAACTACATATAAAGTTAGGATTTCATGCTTTTTCAAATTTAGCCGTAGCCTACGATTCTGATTTCCGATTATTTATCAAATTGTACATACGTCAAAATTCACTCTCTATGTATGTGGCTACCGTGCCACTAAACAAATATACGCAATAGACAAACGAAAACAACATAAGCCCGAAGGCATAAATATGCCTTTTAACGTACATTGATGAATTATATTTTATATCAAGCTGGTATCCGCCCGTCTTCACTTCAGATAATAATCCAAACCACCGAAGGTAGAAATATTTTTTGGCAAAGTTATATAAAATCCGGATTTGAATAATTATCTGAGATTTTGACAACCCTAACGACTTAAAATCCGGATAAAACTTCAAATCTTTGTGGTTTCCAAGTTCCATGGAATTGGGATGTCAAATGTTTGTGGTGTGTTGGCGAAGTTATCGAAATCATTTCAGTATAAATAACTTTTCCCGAAACGGTGGAATTTTCGAGAAAATTAAGAAAAACTGGAAACCAAAAAACTCGTATATATCTGGATCTACCAAAGTTACGAGGTTCATTTATGCACTAAAATACTCGGCATAAGATGCGCCATCAATGTATCTGACATCGTTATTTCTATCACGCTTAGTTAAAATGTAATTAATTTTTTTCTGAAAATCGAAAGAGAATTTGATCGATTTTCAAAAAATTATAACTCAGACACTAGGCTCGGTACCTAAATGGGGATTCGAAATCTTGCATTTAAATGATCATTTATGTCAGGGTTTTCAATAAAAAAGGGATGTCCGAAAATCAGGCTTTATAAAACACTGTGCGCTGCGGATAGAACCCGCTAAAGATTTACTAAGCTGAATAGAATACTAAGCTAAAAATACATCGAAAACATAATTAATTATGTTTAATTCAACCTCTAATAAAAATAAGGATTATATTTTATTCAAATTTACCTGACTTCGCGCTATCAACATTTCTTAAGAAGTGCCACTGCTCGATAACATTTTTTTCCTCCCACCATCTCGGAAAGAGTATTTTTAATCTTCAATATCTGAGTGGAAAAGCCGATTTTATTCTCTAGAGGATAAAGTAAATTGAATTTAGAACATCGTGTGCACTAAGTTTGTGAATTAAAAAAAACATTAAACCTATTTACTGCTACCTCTATGGTGCCGAATATATCATACAACTTTTTTTTAATTTGTTAAAAACTCGGAACCGTCTTGGTGTTCTTTTTTCAATTTGCTTTGTACGCGGTTCTTTACGCGGCATTTTTTCACGTCATTGTTAAACCTTATATTAAAAACAAGAAACTTGAAAACAAGTGAAAAAACTAAAATGAGTGATTCTAGCGACGAGGAAGTTTGTTTGACGCCAACAGAATTGACTGAAACTGTTAATAATGCGCATTTCTCGCTGAGGTGGAATGAAAAGTTACGTGTTGCACTCGAGTGCAAAGATTTTTCACCTCGTGCTCTTTTGATGCCCTCGCTAACGCTCAGGATTCTAATTTTGAATCACTCGCTGCGCTCGTGATTCAATGTTAGAATCCTTCCCTTGCTCGGTCATCAAAATTGAACACGCGGTTAAAAAGCAACTTTGCACTCTTGTATAACAAATAACTATTAAGATCCTGCAAAATATTATTAATGTTCTTTTTATGAATGCTAAATACAGTCATAAACTATCTTAATAAATGGAATATGGTAGGTCATCATTTATTTTATTTTTACGAAAGAAGATAACATTCTAGCTATATAACCACCGCCTGACATATTGTTATTTAATTTTAAATGGAATCTTTATTTTTTACATAATTTATTCGTAATCTCAATTGTTATTATCTTAGCTTTTTTGTGTTTAATTTAATACAATTTGTTTTTTGCCTTAATACGTAACGTAGCGCTCAGTAAATAAATAGTTTCTTAATCGCTTCTTACGACCCTCTTAGGAAGAAAGGGGTAATCTAACCACGTCGGAAACATTGATAAATGGGAAACCCTTGTTGGGCACCCCAAATAATAAATAATGTACTTTCAGGCTTTGTGCAATCATGTTAATCAAAAACTTTAATTTGATGTTTAGATCCAATTACTTCAATACACAATTAGCGGAACTAAAATATGCTCTACCGCTTTAGGCCAATACTGCCACACTGCATTCATTATTTAAAAAATATATATATTTAGGTGTTTCTGTCACAAAATTGCGATCATCAAATTACTCACGACTTAAGTGCTTACTTTTCGGAAGCTTAATATTAATTATTTGACTAAATATTGCGCATAGGTAATTTCACAGTTAGCACAAAATAGATGAGCATAAAAAAAATATAGGTACGTCAATTTTCTAAAAGTCAAAATAAACAATAGAAAACGTAATGGTAATATCCGCATGAAGAAACTTACATCACATAGTAAAACTTTGTTATATATCTATATTACTTAAATAACTTTAAAAAAAGCTATTGAATGAAACAGACGCTTAAAAGTACTTGGAGGTGAGTTGCTGACTAAAAATCATGTTTGACTTCTTCTCAAGTAATGTTTGACTTCTTCTCAAGTATTTAAGTACTTACAAAGACTTGAGAAGAAGTTGTGAAAGCAAACATTTAAATAAACGGTACCGGTAAACAGTCTCTATTAGAAAAAAAATCATTACTTAGATCTACAAGGTAATATAACAAAGTTCAGATGAAGAACTATTTGGAATTAGTTATGTAGTCTTAGTAAGACAAAGGTAACCATTTTTAAGAGTCTTAGTATATTACTAGCGGCCCACCCCGGCTTTGCACTGGTAGACTTTTATAGCCTATGTTACTCAGGGATAATGTAGCATACTAATGGTGAAAAAAATATCAAAATCCGTTCGGTAGTTTTTCAGTTTATTCGAAACAAACATACAAACTTTTTTAAAATATTAGTATAGATATATAATCCAGTAGTAGTATAGTACATAGCAACTCTTAATCAAAGGATCTCAAACATTTTTTGTAGACCCCTTTAAAAACTTCAGAACTGATATCGGTGGACCCCTGTTTCTTTATTTCTATACTAGCTGCGCCCCGCGGTTTTACCCGCGTTACTTTTCAAAATTATTTTACATATTAAAATTTTTAAGACTCACCAAACTGTAGTGTTTATATGCGAAATATATAAGCATTCTGCTCTCCTTCTTTATACAACTATAAGTGTGCGCGATTTCATACTCCTCCGTCCGCGCAATTTTTGTTAAAGGTACCTACAAAGTTTTTTCTTCACGTATTAATATATATTATTATAGAGCGCAGAAGCATAAGTATGTGCCATTATACGTCAGAAACATTCGTCGTATATACCTTTATCGTAAACTGGCACTTACGACCAAATGCTTCTGAAGTATAATAGACATCCGTCTTTGAGGTCTAGTCTAGTATATTGTTAATGGTATAAGTATCTTTTGAGGTATCTTTTTTGTTATTATTATTTTATGTTTATTACTGTTGTGTGTTCAATAAATGATTTTTGTTTCTTTCTTTCTCTTTTGCTTATCCGAAATAAAAATCTTTGTATTAATTAACCATACATCAAATAGAAAATACAAATACGTGTTCATAACATGCTTTTGCATTGCCTTTACAATATCATAACGATGGTGATACATCAATTCAGCGTAAGTGACAGTTGCTAATAAAGTGTGATTTCAACTGTCACGAAATATTTTACTTATAATGTGTTTTAAATGAAAAAAAAAAACAATTTGATTTTCAACCTTATTAAATGCACATACGTGGTATCGCAGTATCATCAACGATTATATTATTTTAAAGCAAGCATCAAGGCGCAACTAATAAATATTATTTTAACTTACCGTAATTAATATCAGGTTTCGTCTAAAAGGCTTCTTCGTTTTCACAATTTAATACAACTTTGATACACGACAACACTGCAAATATTTGAACTCTGTAATAAGGTATTCACAAGCTAACATCGCTCAGTTTTAACATGAAATTGTATGGTTTCGAGTGTTATGTTCAATGATTTTTTTTTTCAAAATTCCGCAACTATTCGAAACTCTACGAAATCGAAAACACGCCACGTCAACTTGCTAACGCACAAACAATAATTATAAACTTTCCAGGGCCGGATCTTAACCCTTGAATGAAGCAGTACTTTATTCAGACGCAATGGCCATTTTGGGCAAAGAACAGCACAGTAAACCTTTTAAACTTTGTTCAGACCTGTATTGCGCCAGTTCGAACATCTAGATTGTCTTGTATTGCACGGCACTAGAGCTTATTTTGCCATGTAATTACATACCCTCCGTGCCTCGGAAATAACGTTCAGCCGTTGGTCTCGATTGTTATAGCATCAAGTATTCCAGAGAACGGGCAGCAGCGTTTCCCTGTGTGTTGTTACAACATAATACTGAGGTCACCAACCCGCCGACATCGCACTTTTGTACTTTTCATATTTTCACACCGTTCTTATTGTTATTAGCCCTATTTTACATCCTTCAATCGTGTCTTACTAATTGGGCAGCCAACTGAAAATCAGCCCTAGGTATTGTCTCGCCAAGTTAAGGTGGCAAACTTTTGAGCGGAAAAAGTAGGAGTAAGTTTTAAAGTTTTAAAGTATTAATGATGTTATTTATAAACAAAATACGTGCAAATACATTATTTTGTGAGTTGTGATGAATAAATGTATTATCTTACTTTCCATAGAAATAATTTAACTAAGTTACAGCCGTACAAACAGCGAAGGTAAATACGTTTCCTCTGATTTTGATTGATCGAATTTACACAAAATAAAGCTGTTGGTATTTTATTAGGTGAGAAAGGAAAACGAACTCGAACAACATCTGCACACTTCGTAGTCAATACGGTCTGAAAAATTAAACAAGGGAATAATTATAACAAAAAAACTTGAGAGGTGTCGTGGGACACCAGGTAGGAACGAAGTTCCTTCGAAAGTATTTGTTTGTAAACACCATTGTGCCCCTTATTATTTACTAGCTTTCCGCGCCCGGTTTCACCCGCGTAACTCCCGTTCCCGTTGAAACTTTAAAATAAAATATAGCTTATAACCTTCCTCGATAAATGGGCTATCTAACATTGAAAGAATTTTTCAAATCGGACCAGTAGTTGCTGAGATTAGTGCGTTCAAGTAAACAAACTCTTCAGCTTTATCTATTATGGCAAATAACTCATTATTAGGTACCAATTCTTTGCGTTTTTATACTCATGATATTTTCTCAACGAAATGTCCGATTGGAATAAAACAAAAAGTATTTTACTTCTACATAAATACCCTTGATAACAAAATGCTTAATTTGGATAAGGATTAATATTATTATATACATTTAACGTAGTTTCTTTCTTCAGACGATTTAATATTTTTTTATGAACATAAAAGCGGTAATTGTGACTAAACTATGATAGTTAGATATATGCTCTCGCGGACTTTTTTGTAGATCTTAATAAGACCTACAAACCCGTAGTACATCATTTTGTTCTATTGTCAATATTTTTTGCAGCGCACGCATTAATAGGTTTTCGCTTTTACACCTTGGGTTACAAAATCGCAATTTTCTTACGGATCCCTATTTTTTTTGAAAATAAAATATAGCCTGTAACCTTCCTCGATAAATGGGCTATCCAACACTGAAAGAATTTTTGAAATCGGACCAGTAGTTCCTGAGATTAGCGCGTTCAAACAAACATTAAACGGCTTGAACGTTTGAGTGGCTATAGCAAAAAGTGTCGTGACAACTTTTTCGTAAGAATTTTTTCCGTCTAGCCCCCTTTCGCAACGCGCGATAAGGAACTTCGTTCCAAAAATTTTACAAGAGGGTTCAGATAAAAATCATTATTAGCAATACGGGCTGATGATGATTGGGTATTGTTTCGCTGTTGAACATGGGCTTGTCGAGGGAGGGTTTTGCCATAAATTACTTAGTCACCTCGCTTGGCATTCGGTTTAGTGACCGCAGTATTATGTTGTATCACAACACACAGGGAAACGCTGCTGCCCGTTACCTGGTATAAAATGGATAAGGATGATGTTAGGTATAACAATCTGGACCCAAACAGAACCCGATCTTAGGATTTTACAAAGATTTCCTTAAATCTTTGACACCACGATATCCGAGACTACACCGCTACGCTACGGAGGTTATCGAACAAAATTGGCATTTAGGAACTTATTCATTTATCAAATATAGGTATACTATAATTACAATTAGCCAATTCGAATTGGGTGTTGTTAAAGACATCCTCTTGTTGAAGACGTTGGGGCCCTTGTAGTTCTAAGTATCGTAGCTACGCCCCAGATTAAAGTCACGCTAGAACATCTTTACAGGCCTCAGACCCTCTTGCGCAGGTTGCTTAGTTTGTAGTTTTTAAACCACTAATTAAGGCTGGAGCTGCGCTCGCCTTTAATTATGTCTGACCGAAAAATAAAGAAAAACTAGAACATATACATAACTAAGTGAATCATATTCAATAATTTTCAGAAGAATAACAGCTATCGTATTTTTCATTAATCTCAAATTTCTTGTGTCCAATAAAATTTAAAAAATAAATGAAAATATTACTTTTTTGTTAATGAAATGCTTCAATACCCAAAAATCTATTATACTAAAAATCCATTTCAATTTTCTCGTTTCAGAAAAGTTTTTATTTGACAAATATTTCTGTAAAGAAGTTTTAATTGAAACTAGAACAATATAAATATTGTAAATTGTTTCAGCAATTGATGTAGTAGCGGTTTATTAAACTTTTCCATAGTTAAAAAAAAATATTTTTGATACGGGTCGACATTGAGGAGCGACAGTTTCATAACATTGGCGGAATGTCCTTCTCGACCCCTAGTTTGCAAAGAACCTTCCTATAGCCCTAAAGTCTGAGAGGCCCGCGAACTTTAACTTAATTAGAGCGACAGTTGCACAAAACTCCCCCAAAAATCTAAAAGCTTAGATACATATTCATCAAATCCAGCGACCCCCTAAGCCGATGTCCAAGTACCTACCACAAGAGACAGTATATAAAAAACAAATCAATTCAACGTATAAGTACCTACCTTTAATTTTGATAATTATTATCACATAAGTACCTACATATCTATACATACATGCTATGACTTTAATATATAGGCACGCATTTCGTAAGATAAAAATGTTTAATTAGTTCAGATCAATCCCTTTTAAATTTAGTAATTATTAAAAAAAAAATTACAACTTTCTTGGATACCATCCTGACTTCTGCAACATTGTTTTAACTATTGTCTTAAGTAGACTAAAGGATATCTCACATAATAGCCTAGTCGCTTAGTACATGTTTATGATCTACGACACAATAAAAACAATATACATTCAGGTTGCTTTAAACGTTGCTTTTCTTTCACCGTCTCTTTGCCACGTAAAGTTAATAATAGCACGTGCGTGTTGTAAATGTAGTCGTGCGCTAAACATAAAACCTATAATTGTCTTATACATATATAATATTGCAATCAAGAATGAAGGGTTTTAATAATAATAGTATAGGATCGAAGATATAAATAGTGATTTAATATATGAAAGGCAAAACAGTAACAGACAATATGACTAGGGCTTGCAATATCCGTTCATTTTTACTATCCGGGTAGTACGAATATTCATATTTTACTATCCGGATAATCCGGATAGGGCGGATAATACGGATATTTTTTCGTTTTTATTATAAATAAAACTCATAAGCTTTTGTAATACGTTTTAATCAGTCTCTCAAGCAAAATGACAAAAAAATAATAAACTATAACAATATTTCAAGTAACAATCACATAAAAAAACTAGTTCACTTTCTAAAATTATACAATAAAATACCGATACCGCACGAAAAAAATTAAATCTATTCTTCTCATACTAAAAACTATTCTAATTAAAAAAGAGCACAAATAACCTGTAGCAGAGAACACTCTTTCTGCTTCAACGCTGGTCGGTGGTATCGATAAACGTTAATTATAAGCCTTTTCTAAATACCTGCTTCTCTGACTATTCTCATCAAATAGTGCCATCTCTACTTGGATTGTAGTGTCTAAATCATTTGTTGAAGAAGTCGGTCGCTGCGCAGAAGATGGCTGACTCATAAACCGGATGATTTCTTCTTGTATTTGTGTTTTAATTGATACGCTTCCAGTTGAAGAAGAGCAACCTTCTGTATATTGTGTATTTTGCGCTGAAGTTAAGACTGTTTGATCGGGTTATTGTGTGTCAAAAAATGTAGAAAGAATTTTAACAATCGTCTTTTACAGAGATTCGTTTGAAGGATTTTCAAAAGGACAGTCGTGTGTACTTCGCTCTTCATAAAAATTGTGAGGGTTTTGCAAATATGTCATGGTACCGACTATTTCTACAACTCGTCGTTGTGATATTCTTCTTTTGAGTGATACTAGAAGTTCATTACTGATAATGCTATCTTTTTGCGATGATTTCTGAATCATGAATCTTTACGCTGTGTCAGCAGTCAGTAAGTTTGCATCTTCTTGACAGATCGCTTCTACCGTAGCCCTAATTATATTAAGGGATTCCGAAATGCCTTTAAGATGTTGTAATTCCGTATCAGTAAATTATAATCAGATTTAAAATCAATTAATGCTTTGAAAACAGAATCTTATTAATAAGAACCGATCAATCAGAATAGCAAGACTGCTCCATCTTGTTTTGCAGTCTAAGATAAGACGAACATTCTTTTGTTCTCCTTCTGCGGTGTATTTATAAAGCATCTCGGACTTAGTCGGTGATTTTTTAAACATCTTGACTACATTTTTATCTCTTTTTATTATTTCGTTATAATCTTTGTTGCTTAAACAATCTTCAGTTCTAAGACCGGTTGCATGTACATTATTTGTAGCTACAATAAAACCTTCACCATTGGAGTCTTCAATTTCTTGTACATATATATCTTCTGTACTGTCATCATTATCAGCATTGTCTTGCGCTTTATCAGCAGCAGGCTCTTTTTTATTATACAGAACGTCTAGAACTCCAAGCGGAATCCCGTGTGCATAACACAATTGGTGGTACACTGGTGTATTTTTCGTAGAACACCAGTCAAATAACATCATCGTTCAGTTACAGACCATACTGTGCCAACTTTGATTTGAGAAGGTTAAGGCAATCCGCCGTACCTTTGCCTGACATCAACGCGAGTCCTAAATTTGAACAGGTGTCCATTCATCCAGACTTACTGCAAAATTGCATTCTCTCGATTTCAATCGGTCCATTTCTTTCTTCAGGTCTAGTTACTTCATAATGATTTTAAACAAACTTTTTAATTGTGTGGGGTGATTGTGGTAATTTTAAAATTAACTTAACGCTTTTTTTACAATACAATACAATGTTGAAAATGCGTGTAGTATGGATGTGAGTTAAAGTTAACAAGTGGTCAATGTTGTTATGATCTCTGTTACTAAATTGACTTATTGTGATTTGTGAAGTGAATGATTAATTGCAAGAGGTATGAACTGAATTAAAACCACTACATAGTATAAAACAAAGTCGCTTTCTCTGTCCCTATATCCCTATGTATGCTTAAATCTTTAATACTACGCAACGGATTTTGATGCGGTTTTTTTTAATAAATAGAGGGATTCAAGAGGAAGGTTTATATGTATAATACATCAGCATTGTACCCGTGCGGAGGCGGGGCGGTTCGCTAGTAATAAATAAAGTAATAATAGTTATATGATTTATAAATGACAGCTTTTTATTTAATATTTAAAACAGAAATACATCTATCCGTAAAATCCGAAATATCCGGATGCTGATGCAATTAAAATCCGGATTTGAATATCGGCGGATATCCGGATAATACGAATATCCGGATATCCGGATTGCAAGCCCTAAATATGACAGATATAACAAGAAGAAGAGTAATAAGAACATCAAAATAGTATAGACAATACAAAGGAGGATATTAGAACTATGCAGTATTGAATATAGTTTAGTTTACTAGTTCTAACACCTGCCCTTGAAACTAAACAATATCTAAACCAAGATGAGAAACACAATTTGAATGTTTATCTCCACTGAAACATTCACGACATCTGACATTAATATCACACATCTTCAATTGCTTATTTCCAATGTTCTATAGTACTAACTTCTGACGTGCAACACCTGCTCTAATGATAACTGCAGTGTTTGCAGCTTCTTCAATATCTTTATAATCACTTGATCCTTGATCCATAGTCATATCAGGATTCCATGTTACATCATTAGGATCATCGACAACGCTAGAACTTAACTGCTTGTCTCAGAGTTGCTAGGACCAGATAACTCTCTTGCATCTGTAGTCTCTCTTACATCAGTGAGACTTAAATGACCATCAGTAGTGTAATATTTCTGACTTATTTTCATATCTCTGTACATTTTTCCTTCTAAGAATTTCACATCTCTAGACTTGATGCATTTCGAAGTATTTTCCGGATCAATCAATCTATATCCTTTCGATTCACTACAATACCCCACAAAGATAAACTGTTTACTCTTTGCATCCAACTTTTTCCGTTTTGCATTGGGAGTCATTGCATAAGCAACACAGGCAAATAATCTCAAGTTAGACAAATTAACTTTATTACCCGTCCATTTTTCTTCCGGTGTGGTACCTCTCACCACCTTACTAGGTGACTTATTCTTTATGTATATTGCCGTATTCAAAGCCTCTGCCCAAAACTTTCGGTCCATTCCAGCTTCTTGCAGCATACATCGTCCAGCCTCCACAATTGTGCGATTAGCCCGCTCTGCCACTCCATTCTGTTGTGGCAAGTACGGTACAGTTGTCTGATGCTTGATGCCATACTCCTCTAGAAACTTCCAGAACTGTTTATTGACATATTCACGACCTTTGTCGGTTCTTAGCTTCTTTATCTTTAGATTAGTTTGATTCTCTACAAGACTTTTAAATTGCTTAAATACAGACAATACTTCATCTTTAGTTTTAATAAAGTATCCAAAAGTCATCCTTGTAAAATCATCTATAAAAGTTAAAAGATATCTAGCACCACTAAATGAACAAACTGACATAGGTCCACATAGATCAGAATGTATAAGAGCTAGTTTCTCAGTAGCTCTATTATATGATTGCTTTGGGAACGGAAGTCTACTTTGCTTCCCTTCGATATAAGCTACGCAGGGAGTATACTCGCTATCAAAGTCATCAATTCCACAAGCCATACCTTGTTTTAGTAATTTCATACTACGTCTATTTAGGTGTCCGAGTCTGCGATGCCATAACTCCTGTGATGGTTTCGCGTGACACAAATTCACAGCTTCTGCTCGTTCTTTGCCTAAAGACTGAACTTCTGGCTCAACTAAGGCCGCCGATTGACATGCCGCAGTCAATTCCTGCTCATTTGCTTGTTGACTCACTGTGTCTAATTGATAAACACCATTTACTTTAGTAGCACTGGCAACTACTCTCTTGCCATAGTATATTTTACACTTCTGTGTATCAAAATGTACTTCAAGTCCTTTAGAAGTCATTTTTCCAACTGAAACCAAGTTTGTTGACAATCCAGGCACATAAATAACTTCAGTTAGTTTCGTAGTTTTACTGTGTCCTTCCAACAATAATTCTACATCACCGTGTCCTTCACTATGCATCTTTTGATTGTTAGCCACTGTCACCAAACGCGGAGTCTCAACAACTTAGTTTTTCAACAATTTTTTGTTGTTTGTCATATGACAAGTCGCGCCAGAGTCGACATACCAAGCATTCGCATCCACCGCTAATGCAGTCAGTAATGTACCACTCCACGCATTTTCACTGCGTTTATCAGTTTTCGTTGGACAATTTTTAGCATAATGATTCGGTTTCTTATATAAAAAGCACTTTGCTTTCGTTGAATATTTCTTGACACCTTTGGTTCCTGGTTTGTAAATATTACATTTACTTCAGATTTGTCAAAATCTCTCCGTAAGTTTTCTTGTAATAACTTACTCCCTACTGTTTCACTACACAATTTAATATTCGAATTTTCCAATGCCATGATGAGCCGATCATATTCTGTTGGTAAGCCGCTTAATATCAACACAGACAGAAAATCATCATCCAATGGAGCATTTATGTCTCGTAGTCAGTGGCGTAGCATAGGTCACTAGCACCCGGTGCGGATTCCAAATTTGCCGCCCTCTTATTTTTGTAATCCATTATAAAAAATTTGGGCATGGTAAAAAGAGTACTTTTATTAGTTTTATTGAATGACTAGCTTTCCGCGCGCAGTTTCACCCGCGTAACTCCCGTTCCCGTAGAAAAAAACACTGAAAGAAATTAACTTTTTTTTTAATTTTAATTTTTTTTTCTCTAACTGCTACCTCCGCATTGCCGCCCCCGGCAAAGTGCCGCCCAGTGCGGACCGCACCCTCCGCCCCCCCCATGCTACGCCACTGCTCGTAGTTGCTGTTCAAATTCTGCGATCTTTATGAGATATGCTTCCATATTATTAAATTGTTCCAACTTCAATCCAAACAAAGTACGTAACAGACCAAGACGTCTACATAGCCCTCTATCCTCATAGGCTATCTTGAGATTGTTCCAAGCTTCATAACCAGTGGTAGCAATTCGTACGTGGGAAAAAGAAGACAGCTGCACCATTAGACATATTTTTGTTAGTGCCCGTAATTGCTTGCGTTCGTCTTTCACCTTTGGAACTCCTGGTGTGGACTCTTTGATACAGTCCCAAGTCCTCGTGAATCAGATACATCCGCATAAAAAACTTCCAATTTCCGTAGTTGGATATACCACTAAGCTTCTCAAAATTTACTACAATACTAGAACTCATAGCAGTAGACGTTGACGGAACGTTTTCTCTCGACATCTTTATTTTTTGTATCTCGACGAAAATACCATATATAATTATGTACTTTTATTTATTGCGTATTCTGGGCCCATAAACTGAAGGGTTTTTATAATAGGATCGAAGATATAAATAGTGATTCAATATATGTAAGGCAAAACAGTAACAGACAATATGACAGATATAACAAGAAGAAGAGTAATAAGAACTTCAAAATGGTTTAGACAATACAAAGGAAGAAATTAGAACTATGCAGTATTTAATATAGTTTAGTTTACTATAAAGTTCTAACTACTTTATAGTTCTAACAAAGAACATATTAATTTTCCATCTTTGTATTCAACCTATACCTTATTATTTATTTATATTTTGCTGTCCGGGGGTATATGTATTGATGCATTCCCACCACCGCTGCAGCGTATTCGCGCACTGGCGGTGGGAATTCATCCTATACCTGCTGATAAACTATGAAATTATAAATTCTAAATAGGTATGCAAACTAGTATGTAGACAACCTCCGTAGACTAGCGGTATTTGGCTTGCTTTACATCTCGGAGGTCGTGGGTTCGATCCCTTCGCCGGACTTCTAAATCTTTGTGTAAATTCTAAGATTTCTTTCTTCTTCTCTTCTCTCTTTTTGGGTCTGGGTGACTGAGGAACTACGCTCCGTACCTCGGAAAGCACGTTTAACCGTTGGTCCCGATTGTTATAACATCATCTATATCAATCGTATACAAGGGAACGGCAGCAGCGTTTCCTCGTGTTTTACAACATAATACTGCGGTCACCAATCCACCTTTCCAAGTGTAGTGACTATGGCAAATACCCTCCCTCGGGAGGCGGCCCATGTTTAGAATCATGTGGACCTTTTACGGACTGATGATGAAACTAGTTTTTTATTTTTTACTAGTGACCCGCCCCGGATTCGCAAGGGTACAATACTGATACTTATACTACAGAATGTCTTTAAACCTCTAACAAACGGGCGAAATTTGGTCAAAACAAACAGAAACAAATTAATATGGGTACCTACTAAAACTCAGTGAAATAAGTAGGTGGGTATACTTTTATCGTATGAAATACCTATACTCTTCAGGACTAACAATACAACAAACACTAAATAAATAGGTATTCAAGTATCTATCCATCATAGTTACAACGAACACAAAACAAAAAAATTGTCCTATAATTCTTAAGGATCGAGCGCGCATAATCGCATTCGGCCTATCTCACTCACTGCGCTGCGAAAACACGCGCTGTTATTTTGCGATAACTTCTGAGTTATTCATTTAAAGTTTATTGTGCAGGGGTAAAATAATCTGCATGAAATGCTTAAGAATATTAACTCATTTAAAATGATAAGGATAAATACTGAATCCGTCTCATTAGCTTTACAATTACCGCATTAGAAATGATCATTTTTCTAAAAGATATATTGGATATAGCAAGTTAACCTTGAAAGATAGACATATGTAGACTTTTTTGTAGATCTAAAAGAGAAGAATATTTAGTTAAGGCAGCGTTTTCGTTGAAAGCTCCCAATTGGCTTAATTTTTTCCGACACCTCTGACAAATATCAATATATATTAGTCAAATGTACACATAAACTAAACAAATCATATACGTAAACCTTCCGGAAGAATCGTTCTATCGATTGGTAACAACCACATGAAAATCAATGCAGTAATTTTTGAGTTTATCGCGAATAGACAGACAGACGCGGCCGAGGACTTTGTTTTATAATATGTAGTGATGTAGTGATAGCGGTCGCCCGCAGCTCCGTGCGGATGTCGGTTACCGCTGCAAAAAGCCTACCCTGGAAAGACACGGTCAGCAAAATGATTCCCAGGTCAATTCACAGACACCGACACAATCATCGACGACGCAGTCATTATCCGCAGGCTGCACATATTGTCTTTCTGTGGATGTTAAAGTTGTTAATGATGAAAATATTTAAATGTAATTAATAGGCATTTTAGGCATTTTCAAATGTTCAAGAAAATATTAATAGCGTGTAATATTCTAGCCCTGAAAAGAACTGTTGGTTAGCCCTGAAAAGAACAGTTGGTTAGCCCTGAAAAGAACTGTTGTTTAGCTCTAAGAGGAACTGTTGATTAGCTCTGAGAAGAACTTTTGCGTAGGTGGTTTTAAGATGGGAATGGGTCAATGCATTGCCTCCCGGAAAAAAAAAAAACAAAGGTATCGTTTTAAGAACAAAAAATCGCACCATAATTATTAGACTTCGCAACGGGCCGTGCAGCAGAAATCGTAATATTTGAATTTCGCCATAACTTCAAAACCAAACGTCCAATTTTAATCATTCACAGACCAAATATTATCTACATAAACTGTTCTTAGTGATGAAATAATTTATTTTGATAAGGATTAATAGCATGAGTAAAATAAACGGTTCTAAACGTAGTCCAAAAAACATTCAAGATTTCTAAATAAAAAAATGGTTGTTGTGCCTCACTCGGCATAGATAGGTATAGTGTATCGCTGACTTTTTTGTAGATATTTATAAGATCTACAATTAATTAGAACATTTTATGGTCCTATCTTTTATAGTTTAGGCAGCGTACGCAAAATAAGTAACTTTTCTGGTTGATTTTTTACACCTTGTGTCCGAAAAACCCAAATATCTGACGGAACTCCAAAATAAAATTTAGCCTATGTTACTCGTGGATAATGTAGCTTTCGAATGGTGAAAGAATTTTTGCAATCGGTCTAGTACTTTTTGAGCCTATTCATTACAACCAAACAAACAAACAAAGTTTTCCTCTTTATAATATTATAAATAAGTATAGATTATATATAGGCTTACGTTTGACCATAATCTCGCTTGAAGCAAGGCGAAGATAAGGCCTAAGATGATACACGCGTGCCTAGAAAATGTCTGTTCACTTTAGCTTTAAAGATGTCCAGATTATAGCGTTCCGGAAAAACTGACCCCGGCAGAGATTTCCACTCCTTAGCCGTCCGCATTATGAAAGAAGAAGCAAATCGCTTCGTGCGTATTGAAGGAATGTTTACAACATAAGGGTGAAACCGCTCGCCGCGTCTTGTCGTCCGGTGATGGGAGGGTGAAGGGGGTATCAGGTTATGTAGAACCTCCGCACACTCCCCGAAATGTAACCGATAAAAACCCGATAGGCAGGCTACTCGTCTACGGTGTTCGAGGCTCTGAAGACTTGCCTCCACAAGTGAGTTATTGCCTATGACTCTCTTCGCTCGGCGCTCCAATGAGTCCAGAGCATCCAGCTGATATCTAGCAGACCCATCCCAAAGATGAGAACAGTATTCTATTGACGAGCGAACTTGAGCCTTGTAAAGACTTAAGAGCTGCTCCGATGTGAAGTACCGCCTCACCTTGGAGAGAATGCCAAGTTTTTTGGCTGCAGTGTTTGTACTCGATGCAGTGACCGAAGTTTAGATTAGAAGAGAGGTCAAGCCCTAAGAGTTCAACGGTACGGAAACATTCCGGAAAGTCGGAGTCAGTTGGAATGGACTCCGTTTCGCCGAAAAAAGACACGCCTGTGTTTTTGAGAGGTTAAACCCAACCAGGTTGGCATCACCCCATAAGGAGACAGCCTCCAAGATCGAGTTCACCCCCTCCATCATCGACTCCCTGAACGACTGAACCTTTGACCCAGACTTCGCATCAGACAAGTATCTCACCGAGACTGTGCTGTCGTCTGCATACCCAAAGATACCGGGAGTAGCTAGCAGGTCGTTGATATGCAGCAAAAATAGAGTCGCGGAATGTTATGTTATGTATGTTCATCAGTACTAATAACATCTTGTGCTGCATAGGTATGGGCCTCTTACCGATAAAATAATCACCACGCTTGACAGGCAGTTGGGTGACCGCATTATTAAGTCGTTATACACAGGGAAACGGTTCTCCCTGTTATAAGATATAGGCAGATGATGATATAACAAGTGGGACCAATGGCTTAACGAGCTTTCCGAGGCACAGTGGGTAGACCCTCAACCAAACAGACTCGGAAATAAATCTTGGATTTTACACTAAGATTTCTTGTCCGGCGTGGGGATCAAACCAGGACCTCCCATGACTTAAAGCGAGACTTATAGGCACCGGCTACGGCATTAAAGCTGTACACTAACTTGAAACTAGTACCTATGTGTTAGAATTTTAAGGTATTCTTGGATTTTAGCTGCTTAGAACAAAATAGCAAACAACTTTAGCATACTTGTGTATAGCATCGCTCGAAACTAGCATAAGCTATATTTAATTATGAATTAACTTTGCGGGTCAAACAACGCGGGAAGCCAGTACGCAATGTAACAGACCACCCTGGACAAATTAGTTAAATACTATCCAACTTCTTTAATAATCTAGTTATGGAACGAAAAAGGGCTATAACGCGAAGTTAACACATAAAAGATATTGCTCAAATGTTCTTCGTGGAACAATAGAATTTTATTCTATGTATCAACTCGTGTTCACGTAATCTATCTGGTCGATTTTATTTCCCCACAGATTGTATTTTCAAAGCACTATGAGTTGAATTGTTTTGTTGATTGAATGCGAACGGGCTGTTTTCATGATAACAAATGTATTTGTTCTTCTCGTGTCCTAGTTCTGCTTTGTAATTTATATAGGGATATAATTAATAATGTTTAAGTGCTCATGTATTAAAGTGATATGTTTAGTGAACACGTGTGGGTTGTACACACGGATTTAGATATACCTAGATAACACAAGAGCAACTACTTCGCGTGTCTAGCTTACGTACAATAATCGTTAGTGGCCACTTTCGCGCTCAGTCTGCATCGGTGTATAGCGCTAGCAGGTAGTCAGTTAAAAATATTAAAATGGTAAATTGTGCTGTTATTAATTGTAAAAACTGTACAAATGCGAGGAGAAAAAATAAAATAAACGTTTCCTTCCATCGGTAATTCATTTTGTGATTAATATTATGCGTAATTAATTTAAAGAACAATTATTTTTAGCAATTTTTAGTCTAATACCCTCAGTAATACCTGATAATACTAAATTTAAGAAGAACAAAACTTTCGTATTACATTGCGGCTTTTACTTCGAGCGGTTGATGAGAGGTCTGTTTTAACAAGTGAAGAATATCGAAACAAGCGATACTATTGTATATCGCTTTGGTTTTGTAGTACAGGTAGTACTTTTGTCAATTTAAGCGTTTAGTGCTGTTCATCATATGCAAAGCAAATCGATTTTCGAGAATCGATTTCGGAAACACACGAATAATTTTGTATTATATAAGTCCTTATTATGTAGAGAATTTTAATAAATAATCGTACCATTTCGTGACTTTTTTAGCTTTCCCCATGTAATCTATGATGAACAAGTAATATGCTTAAAACAGTCACAGACAGTAGTCAGTACGTCGAAGTATACGCCAGCATTACGAAATACTAACAATTTTGTAAAAAATATATATTCCTAACATCCTTATCAGGAAAGCTAGGGCATGCAAACCGGATACCCGGATAACCGTAAAAACCGGATAACCGACTGATTTGAAAACCGGGTTTTTTAGGATAACAAAACCGGATTTTTCGGTTTTTTCGGTTACGTTTCTCCTATGTCTGATTTAATAAAACTTTGATTTTCCAAAACAAAATATTAAATTTATCACTGCCAAACGTGTACAGGACGTTGAGACGCAACATTAATTTAGCTCCTTGTTTCACTACTATGCCACGCTGCCGTCATTTTTAATCTGTGTGTTTTTAGTCTGTGCTTTTTTAGTCTGTGTGTTTTTAGATACAAGCGAGTGAGTGAGTAAAATCCGTAGTACTCTTAATGATGATGATGCACTTGTTGTATCCTTACGATCATTCTATCAATGTAAAAAATAGGAATTCGATTTAGCTTTGTAATTTTAATTTTGAATTTAATTAATAATTTAATTTTTATTTTGACTACCTGTAAGAATGACTGATTTATTTTGTTTAGGTTTATTAGGAATAAGACTTCTATTTTATGCGATATTCAAACATTATTTTGATCTCATTTTACGTGCTGTTGATTTTGCCTGTTCGTATTTTATGACAGTTAATTATTATTTAATATTTTGTGATTTTAGACCTTTGTATACCTGGTCTACCAAATGTTCCTAATTTTGTATGTTAGGTACCTTAAGTTTTAAAGAATATGTTATTTTCCTAATTCTAAAGCTTTATGATTATTATTCTATTTTATGTATAAAGAAAATAAACTTTTTGTATTGTATGTTAGTAGTTGTAGGCTGTAGCTTATTTCAATCCGTAAAAAATACATATTTAGATTAGACTTCAGCATTTTCAATTTTATTTAATAAAAATTTAAAAACAAACCCGAAAAAACCGATTTAACCGGTTTCACCGGTTTTGTAAACAAAAACTCCGAAAAAAACGGATTTTTTAAACGACCCGGTTTTTGCATGCCCTAAGGAAAGCCGATCAGGAATTTTATTTTCCTCTGTTTATCTCATTACTCTGTCATAAAATCATACATAAATCGATTTGAACGATTCTTAATAATTCTTTACTGTACACAATTACTCAATAAATGTATATGCGTGCAATAAATAGTATTCCTAGTACCTAGTAATTGAGAAATGGTATATACAAAGGCGAAATTTATATATATATATGTTACGGCTAATAGCCGAAGTGCGGCTACACCTAGTATTAGCCGGCTACAACTAGGTGCAGTCGGCCACATGCGTTTATAAGTCCCTGTTCGACTCCATTGGTTTAGGTTTAGGTTATTTTTTTTTTAACCACCCCAACACCTTTTTATCCCTTGCATAGGTATTGTTTAATTTAGAGTTAACTTAGAGGAACTTATTAAGGTTGACCTAAGTTTAACCGCAAGTTGTCGGCTGCACCTAGTTGTAGCCGGCTAAAACTAGGTGTAGCCGCACTTCGGCTATTAGCCGTAACATATTCAGAACTTTATTCAGAACTTTATTCAGAATTGAGTACGCAAATCGATTCAAACCGCTAATCGCCGCCGCGTAAGGCGGTCTTCCCATCACTAAATAGTGCTTGTGACATCATAATAGGCATTCAAAAAATGGCACGCTTGGTTTTCATACAGATCGTGATACTTGTGTCATCTAGGTATATCTATATCTGTGGTTGTACACAAATATGTCGTTTTCTTTTATACTTACCAACGTTGTAAATGGAACAATTCGGCTACTATAAAAACGTAATTACCTATAATACATTATATATTTACTAGGGAATTCTACTAATGATGACCCATTCGTATGAACTATGATACGATTTTTATATTATATAATAGTTAAAATGTAAACTAATTGAGTAGAAATTTTGGCAATATTTAACTTATACCTAATAGGTAGGTACGATCGATTCGTCTACATTATCAATAAACGTTTTCATTTCATTTCATCTCAGATACCCACAGCACTAGGCAGTGAGTTTTAAATATATTTCTTAGTAAATGTTGAAAAATATACATTAGAGCAATGTATTTTCTATTTTTATATCAAAAGTATAACCTTGTTAGCTGCCTACCTATCCGTCGGCGTCCACTGTAAAGTTTTCGTAATACAGCATATACAGATTAGATACATATGCGAATGCGTAAGTAAAACAGGGAAGCCCCAAGCTTCTTTACTGACCGTAAAATTTACTTTACTATGCTCCTATATGCTTTAGTCGCGCCGCACGCCGGTGTAAATTATCCTTAATACCTGTATGTGTATATAAATAAGTAGGTAGTTTGGGCTAGGGAAGGTAATACCGCACATATTTTTAATATGACGTAAGGGACGGACTAACGCACCTTTATGTACATTTTTGCAGCCTTCGGGCCACATGTGGCCTATTGAGCTGTCAGTTTGGTTGTTAAATTGTGTCTCACGGAACCGAAATATTGTTGATATAGATAGAGCCATCTTTGTAACCCTTATTAGAACATTAATTATGGTTAGCAATTTTTGGCAAAGTTTTAAGGTATTTTTATTTACTAGCATTGGCCGTCAAATTATTCGTGAATATATGAAGAAGTGTAGCTTTTATAAAAAAAAAATGAACACAATGCTTGTCCTAGACATAATGATCTCACGATAAAATGGGCTTCTTAGGTTAGTCGTGTAGTTAGAAAGAAAGAAAAATGAAATTACATTTAATTCACACAGCACACAAGATAATACAAAAACATGTTCTCAACTTATGCGCGTACATTATTCGTCGATTTATTTCAAATTTATAGGTATACATTACATAGATTGTAATTCGTTCGTTCAACGGTGGGATATGTGGTTCTCATGCCGTGGTCTGTTTTGCTTTGATTCAAGACAAAGATTTAACACCAGACTAATAAGACATAAAATAAGACTAAAAGGCTTCGTATAAGAGACGTAACTACGACCGGATAAATGCTATAGGGCTCTTGGCTACAACGGCCCCGAAAGTGTGTTGTATCCTCGGCAACAAATTTTAATCCGGGGCTCTTAGGCAGGGCTCCAACCTTATTAAATGGTTTATAGACTATAAACTAAGCCACCTTCGCAAGAGAGCGCCCCCTGTGAGACTTGGACCTCGGCTCAGTTTAGTTGTTTAGGGGAGTTTTGTTCAACTGTCGCTCTAGGGTACAGTACGCGAGCCTCTCGGACTTCAGGTCTACGAGCAATACCGTCTTCACCATAAGGGCACACGGGGCCCGTGCCCAGGGCCCCCATTCTCAGGGGGCCCCGAAGGACCGACAATTTCTCTCACACATTTATTCTCAAAACATTTTTGTCGGGCACATTACACTTTTTTCAAAAATTTCGTCCTGGAACCAAGAGCATCGCAAAATTACGTGTTGTATTGTCGATCATTAGTAAACTCCAGTAAGATCTTATGTTCTTATAGGGGACTAGCTGCAGAATAGATATTTTTCAAAAATAGTATCAGATTTTGATGTTATAATAACCGAACCATAATTAACGAATATAATTTATAGTTTTTCATAGCCCTGAGTGAAACTGAAAACAATATCATTTATATCCCGAAAGTCACCAAAACACACCGATATGATTACAAAAAACAAGCGACGCTAATAATAGGTTGGGGAAAAAGTTTCTTCGCATTTTATAAGAAAATTCAAAACATTTTTAATATTGTTTATTTACATTTAACTAAAGTATGTAGGTACCATTTTGTTCGATAACTTTTTTCCATCTTGTAGGTAGGGACATGATCCCATTGCTATAGAAATTTTGAGACTTCTGATCAAAATACCGCGACAAGTGGTTTTGGCAGTCCTCTCGTGATGTTAACCTGACACTGCCTAAAGAATTCTGAAGAGACCGAAACAGGTGGAAATCTCAAGGTGCAACGTCAGGCAGGACTCCTCCCAGCCAAATTCTCTTAATTTTTGCTGAGTAGCTAAAGATGAGTGAGGTCTAGCGTTATGATGATGAAAAACCACACCCCTTCTGTTGGTCAATTCCGGCTGCTTTCTCTCAACTTCTTGCTTTAATCATAAGTTTATGACTTATGATTAATATATGACATATTAATCATAAGTCATAAACTTTTTTTAATTAGAATAAAGATTCGTCGATCTTGCTCCACTTTTTAAAAAATGTCATCCATTTTATCCGTAATAGGGCGATCAGAGTGACGTGCATCTTTGACATCAAAATTTCCGGATTGAAAATGTTGACATCAAAGATGACAGAAAAAGCTTAAACCAAATTTGTGCTATTCTCATAGACACTGCACTAGGTCCATAAACATCGTAAAATTTTTTCGCGGCTTTCTTTGCATTTTTACCTTTTATGTAGTAAAATTTTAAAATGTATCGCATGTTTTCATTACATTCACTCATCTTGACAGTACGAAAAACAAATGAAAATCACACATTTTCCTAATTTGAATTTGGAATTATGTTCTTTAAAATTTAAACTTTCAATGATACCAAAACCAATACATACTATAATGCGAAAAGACTTTTTCCCCAACATAATAAATATAATTAACAGTGAGAGCACAGGTGAGAGAATGACAGTGACAACATTTGCATTTGCAAATGTTGTGCATTTAGTGCATTTGTGCAGTGCATTACATATGCGTTAGCATATGGATTTTTTATATGCAGCACACGCATCACTTTTTTTGAAGGATCATCAGAGACTGCACAGTTGAAAGGCAAGGAAAAGTTTCATGTAGATACTTTCATTCCTATAATTGACAAATTAAGTACACATTTAAAAAAACGTTTGGCACCATACCAAGACATTGATAGTCGATTTAGTTTTCTTTGTCAGTAACAACAATCGAATCTGGTAAGTTGACCAAAAACTGTAAAGAATTTGCAGAATTTTATCATGAAGACATTAATGCAGATGAGCTCAAAATAGAATATATATAAATATAAAACATAGCAAAGCAATCAGCAGATAGATGTCAACCTTACATAACCTAATAAAATGAGATAAATTGGAAGAAACTTTTCCAAACGTAGAAATTGCTACAAGAATATTCCTGTGCCTAACGGTTACCAATTGTAGTGGAGAGCGGTCATTTTCGCAGCTTCAGAGAATACAAAATGAATTGCGAACAACAATGTTACAAGAACGACTGAGTAATTTGTCAATTATGTGCAGAGAAAGTGATATCCTTAAAAAAAATACTTTAGGGATATAATAGAAGATTTTGCTCAACAGAAATCCCGAAAAAATCCGTTATCGTAATCGTAACCAAAAAACCAGCAGCATTCTAATATCATTAATGACATATTATATCAGACTGTATTTGATTGCCTATAATAAATGGTCATACTTAGTAAAAAAATGTTTTTATAATTCGCTTTTTTTACTTTCCAAAAAGGCCCCAAATTTTTGTGTGCCCAAGGGCCCCAGCTTAGTATAAGACGGCCTTGTCTACGAGGGCTTCGGAAAGTTCTTTGCAAACTAAGGGTCGGATGAGCGAAGGAGAACGGGTGTGGATCGCGGGCGCACTCTTTTCCGGCGGCGCGCGGCGTGTCGCATAGAGTGGCCTTTGTGTAGTAGTGTTAATTTCATGCAGTTTCCGTACTGCTAAGCGGTATGCTGTCCTTTACATTCCGCAAAAGTAGCATACGGTAATTGCACATGCGCTGTTTACAGCAATTATTGAGAAAATATGTACATATATACATAATAATATGTTGATGGCACAATTAAAATAAAAGCCAAGCAATCACAATCGTTTGCCTCTACATCTTAAGGCGCGGACGAATCGTAATTCAAGTGGTAAAAATCTATACAAATAAATAAAATTGAAGTCTCTGTTAGTAATTGAAAAATAAAAGGTTATTATTAAATGCATATGAATTTAGGAACTCATAACCCAATATAATTAAAAAAAATATCTGTCTAATTGTTCCGGCTTATCTCAGTAACGACTTGACCGATTTTGGAGGGACTTTCAATAGATAGCTATTTATGTAAGGTATAGTATAGGCTAGCTTTTTATTCTGTGTGCATGTTTGGGTGCGTTGCGCAGTGTGCAAAAAAAATTCACGTAAACGAACAGGTATTTGTAAATAGTCGAAACATATTTTGGTTTTTAAATTTACTATGTTAAATTACTTAATTTTATTTGATTGTTATAATAGCTTATATAGCTTTAGCCTAAAAGCTGTCAGGTTTATACAATGTTATTTTATATCTATGATTAAATCTAAGTTCTGTCCTTTGAGTATAGTATAATTTAGACGGACCATAAGTATCTCGACGAACGCGCTTTAGTGCCTTTTACCTTTTATTATGGATTATTATTGTTAGAATGTGAACAATTATTGATATTTTGAGTATTTCCGTTTGCGATTTTAGTAAGGTATTTAATATTTCTATATTTTAGATCATGTTATAGTGAAATTTAATATTTTAGTAGGTATATTAATGAATGGTTTTCCTTTTTATTTTTGTTATTTTAATTGTTTTTATTTTATTTTGTCAAGTATGTCGTCTTAGTTTTATATTAAGCGTAGGTACCTACCTATATCATATAAAAATATATTGTAAGTATATTGGAACGAAAATTGAGATATTTCAACGTACCTATTATTTTCTCATATTTATGATACCTATATCTTTGTCATGTCAAACATCGCCTTAATATTCATGTAACTACGTAAGATTCTACGTCACAGATTCTCAATGGCGATGCAAACGGGGTATTTATGATATGTATAGTGATGGCCAAATAAATCAGGCTAATCTCTAGTTAACCCATATGTACCCGCCGTGCCCAAACGAGGACACTTCTAAAAGTACCCTCATTTTTTTATATTTCTGTTTCTACTTGTCTTAACTGTTGGTGTTTACTTACTGTTAATGTATTTTTGTAATTCTAGACTTAAATAGTGGTAAACATATACTTTTAAGTGATTTATTGTACTTATTCCGGAGCTGGTTTGTATATCAGTGATCACTCAAAGTAAGTAATATTTTTTTCTAACTTTTTCTTCAGAATTTTTTATTTTTTTTATGTAGAAAAGTTAAATATATTATAACCTATAAAATAAAAATATATAACATTATATAATTAGATTATTGATTGAAATAGGGGTTGTTTTACATTAGTGTCCCCAATTGGGGCCAATGGGAACATAAGAGATAAATAATTCATTCTTTTGACGACAAGTCGGTTGGGTATAAATAATGACTTAAAGGATATTTCGCAGTCGCAATGAATATCATGGGCTTCAGGAAGCACTTGACGCTGTGATGGATGAAGAAGACGATGCTGCAGAGATGGATTTAGTTGCACTTCCCCCAGAACCAAGTGTGCTTACCGATGAAGAAGAAGGAGATGTCGAAAATTTACAAAGCAATGATATACCGCGAGACATACCAGGCCGAGTCGAAATGTTTACGCATGCAGATGAAGAGGATTGGGACAGAAACGATGAAGATTCATCATGATTGACGAATCATGAATTCACATTGACGAATGTCATTTCATTAGTGAAGTACTTCGGACATCATCCAGCATAACAATTTATAAGGGCAAGCCAGTTCGTTTCGGTTACAAAAATTGGATGGTTGCAAGTAGTGATGGATATTGTTACGCATTCGATTTGGCCTGTGGCAAATCTCCAGGGCCCAATCCTACAGAGCCGTTGGGCACAAGGGTAGTCAATCTGCTATTCGAAAAACTAGACACCAGTCCTAAAGACCATGTCGTATATTTTGATAACTTCTTTACCAGCTTTGCATGGCTCCGAGATCTAAGACAAGCTGGTTATCGCGCTACTGGTACTGTTCGCGAAGGTAGGACTAAGAAGTGTCCTCTCACAACCGTAAAGGATATGAAGACGAAAAACCGTGCTGAATTTGATTAGATTTTGTTCGTCCGTTGGCTGGACAATAGTGTTTGTACTATGGGCTCAAACTATGACAGCGTTCTACCTCTTGAAAAAGTAAAGATATGGACTGCTGTTGACATGAAGAAGGTGGACGTTGGGATACCGCACGTTTTTCAAAGCTATAACAAAGGTATGGGCGGGGTAGATCAAGCTGATCAGTCGATTTCCTTGTACCGCGCTGCTATACGTGGCAAAAAATGGTGGTGGGTCCTGTTCACGTACATGCTGGATTTAGCTGTGGCAAATGCATGTCGTCTGCACCTTCTGACCAATGAAACTGATCAGCTTCAATTTCGGCGGTATATCACGCGGTCACTATTTGAAACACACAACCAGAGTAAGTTTGCTTCTAGCAGCTTCGAGGGTGCCAAGCCTGCAGCATGATGGAGTCGGTCACTACCATGGAAAACTATGTCAACAATTGCAATGTGCAGTGTGTCATAAAAAAGCTCGCTGGCAATGCAAAAAGTGCTTAAAACACTGTGCATGGAAAAATAATGTTTTGAAAATTTCCATACCGCATAAGCCCAGTGGCCCCATATGAGGACGGCATTTTTTTATTTATAACATTTAAAAAATATATAGTTTTTTTAATCATTTTCTGTTTATAATATAATTTTCTACTGATTAATAAAGAAATTTCATTTTTTCTACGGCGGAGTTTCATTTGGGTCTAAATGGGTTAATTTTACTTCCCTAACAAAGGTTGATGAAGTTAGTTAGTTGAGTTAATTTTACTTCCCTACCAAATGGTCCTTCGAATCGTTGAGGAACCATCCGCGGGTGAAAAGTGACTCAAACCATAGTGATTAACTCGAAGCTTGAGGAGTGTTCTATCATAACCAGTACTATTGGATTGCACCCGTTCTCTCACCACAACCAGTACCCATACCAGTAGCAGTAGTGAGTCGAGTAGACTCGCTATACCACCAACACCAGTTAGTCAGGCAGGCTCGCCATACCAGCACCAGTGAGTCAGGCAGACTCGCTACACCAGCCGCAAACAGCTCATCAAAACCAGTAAGATCTTTCCATTTTACATTTAATCTAACAAATATCTTCGACACCATGGAGGCATTGTTGGAAACGCAAAACCAATTGATGAGGGGCATGGACCAACTTCTAACCAATTTCAAGAAGGATGGCCACGATCGTAAAACACCAGAAATTATTAAGAGAAAACTGGATACTCTAGACTCTTATTGGCAAGAGTTCTACTCTAACCATGTGTCTTTATGTGCTCATGGGGACCAGAACCACGCGTACTTCATGGACAACGATTATGAAAAAACCAGGGAATTTTATAATCAGGCAAGGCAAAGCTGTATGTGTATATGTGTGCATTGCTGTTAAGTGGACTGTATTTAATTAATAAGTTGTACGAAGTACCGACATGCGAGATTTTAAATTTGAAGCTGGATTCAACAAGACTTACTTGGTTTCGCTTGCAGTGATGTTTGTATCGGTTCACGTGATAGTTTCAGGCTTCAGGACCTAATGGCTCGTCCAGACTTACCTTCAAACCCTTTCAACCTTACCACACAACACGTTCAACCGATAAACTGCTGCCCGAAGAGACTTGCTCGAAACCAGCTTCAATGCGATAGACGACACTGATTTTATAGTTCTAATGCACTAAAATGTGGATAACCACCGAAAACAAGGTTTAGCGACTTATGAACTGCGAAACGATATGAAAATTTTAGCACGAGGTGTACAACGAAGTTACGACAAGACGATACGAATAAGAAAACTTTTTTATATGTTAATGTTGCCAGATTAAATTTAAATTTTACTACTATTCTTAACATTCCGCCCACCAAATACAAGGTATTTTAAAGAATTTACAAACAAAACTACACGTGAGCATTGGGTTTTATGTTAAAGACTTCCTTAAACTTTACTATAATAAACTAAATTAACTAAGTATCTACGATAAACCAATTAGCAAACAAATTTAATTTTGCATTGGCAAAGGACACAGTTTAACAACTGGCCTCTTGAATTCCCCAGAATCTGTTTTAATAGTTACCACGCGACAAATCCCATCAGTCCCACAATGAAGTTTAAGCACTCGACCAATTTTCCATTTCATCGGACTGCATTGCTCATTTACAATGAGAACAAGAGTCCCGACAGAGATATGTCCTTCCTTGTCATCGAACCACTTATGACGCTGTTGCAACGTATGCAAATATTCCAAATGCCACTTACGCCAGAAATTCTGATGAATTTGTTGTAATAGTTTCCATCTCTGTAGAACACTAACTTGCGTCTCTACTAAATCACTCTCAGGTAATATAGTGAGCGGCTCTAAAGTAAGAAAATGGCCTGGAGTTAATACCGAAAAATCGTTGGGGTCCGAGCTGATCGGCGACAAAGGTCTTGAATTCAACATGGCTTCTATTTGGGTTAAGACAGTATAAAATTCTTCAAAAGTAAGGCGTTGCTGCCCTATCACGCGATATAAATGTGTTTTTACAGACTTTATGCCAGCTTCTGCCAAACCAGACATATGAGGGCTCCCTGGGGGATTCAGAACGAATTCAATCTGCTCGGTGCGCGAAGCTTTCGCCATCAAATCATGTAAAATATTAGAAGCTCCTACGAAATTCCTACCTTGGTCAGAAACTAACCTAGAGCAACGACCGCGTCGCGCTATGAAACGCCGCAAAGCTGCCAAATAGGCTTCCGAAGACAACTCTGAAACGAGCTCTAAATGTACTGCCTTAGTCGCAGTACACACAAAAACACAAATATATGATTTGAATGTGCGCAAACCTCGACCTCGACCAAGACTAATATCAAATGGACCACCATAATCAACAGCAACAGACGAAAAAGGTTTGATTTGAGTAATACTAAAGGCCGGTAAATTGCCCATCATAGGTGGTAACGAAAGTTTAGGATGAACACGAAAACATTTCATGCACGACGAAATAACTCGATGTATAGCCCTCTTCGAAGACAATATCCAAAACTCTTGAGCTAACATATTTTGCAAAGTTTGCAATCCAGGATGCATAAAGCGTCGATGATAATCCTCAATAATCAATGTAGTTAATCTATGATCACGAGGCAATAAAAGTGGATGTTTAACATCAAACGAAAGATCTCCTTTGGAAAGTCGACCGCCCACCCTCATTAGTCCATGGTCATCCAAAAAAGGGGATAATTTCCGCATTGGTTTCGAAACTAGGCGAGATGATTTCTCCTTCGACAAACAACGGAGCTCGGATGCGAAAGAACACTCCTGTACATGCTTCACGAGGAAACGAAGTACGTCATTAGTTTCCTGACAAGATAGTTCAGAGTTTGTAACCTTCGAAGATGGATATTTCAAATTACGAATATAACGAAAACAATACGCTAAAATACGCAAAATGCGTTGTAAAGATGAAAATTTATTCAAAATTTGATCAACAAACGATACATTGGAAACTGTGAAGAAACTATAAATCTTCTGTTCATCAGAAGCCACTTGATCAAAAGAGATGACAGATTGTGGCCAAGTTTCCTGAGGACTCGAAAGCCAGTGAGGTCCCGCCCACCATGAGGCATGCTGGACTAAATCAGCTGGTAGCAGACCACGCGAGCCGCAGTCCGCTGGATTTTCAGAGCCAGCGATGTGATGCCAGTTTTGAGGGGGAACTTTTTCCTGTATATGAGCGACCCTATTAGCCACAAAGGTCTTCCACTTTGATGGACACGAACGAATCCAACTTAACGCAACGCTCGAGTCTGACCAAGCGAAAATATCATCAAATACTTGAAAATCTTTTAGCGATTCCATAAACGAAGTTATTAAATCAGATAGTAGTACGGCTGATAATAATTCTAAGCGCGGAATAGAACACCGACGAAGTGGGGCCACTTTAGACTTTGCACAACAAAGGCGTACGATAATAGTCCCGTCACTTTTAACCATACGACAATAAATAACACTACAGTATCCCTTCTCCGACGCGTCGCAATAGCCGTGGAGTTGAATTGATACGAAAGATTCTATCATTCTGCGAGGAATAGACAACGAGCTTAATAACGAAAGTTGTGATTTGAACTTACGCCATTCTCGAGCGATATTTTCTGGAGCTTCACAATCCCAGTCGACTCCAGATATCCATAAAAGTTGGATTATATATTTAGCGAAAAATACAACAGGCGATAATAATCCTAAAGGATCAAAAATCCTAGCTATGTCTGAGAGGATGGATCGCTTTGTACACGGACATTCATTCCACGAGGTTTTGAAGGTGAATGTATCATGCTTAGGCAGCCACGATAATCCCAAGATTTTCAACGACAAGTCACACTCACCCTCAAAGCCCCGAAGGCGGTCAGAGTACAAATCGTCCTCCGGACATGCATTCAAAAAATTTAAATTATTAGAAGCCCACTTGCGCAAATGAAGATGAGCTGTTGACAGAATTTGCACTAACTCCTTTTGGGCATGCAAAGCACTCTCAACTGAGTCCGAACCAGACACTACATCATCAACATACACATCCCTTGCTAATATAGTAGCACCTCTAGGAAAACGAGAAGAAAATTCCCTAGCCAACTTGGAGATACACCAAAGAGCTTGATAAGGAGCGCAACTAACACCGTACGCTACTGTTATTAACCGAAAATCTTTAATTGGCTCTTCTGGAGAGAAACGCCATAAAATGCGTTGATAATCAGAATCTGATTTATGAACAAGAAACTGACGATACATTTGTTTGATATCTCCCGTAAACGCGACTGCATGCCAGCGAAACCTAACTAATAAGTCGAAAATGTTATTTTGTAATTTAGGACCAGGCAGCAATGAGTCATTCAGGGACATTCCTGCAGCATCTTTGGCGCTTG
The DNA here is from genome assembly GCA_947037095.2 of Nycteola revayana. Classification (NCBI taxonomy): domain Eukaryota; kingdom Metazoa; phylum Arthropoda; class Insecta; order Lepidoptera; family Nolidae; genus Nycteola; species Nycteola revayana. The sequence continues at coordinate 12,851,045 of OX344846.2, read as the reverse complement.
CATCGAAAACGGTACGCAAGGGTGTAGTAACAGAGTCAGGACGTAAAATTCCATGATGTGGTATATAATAAAAATGCCCACTCGACGATAATGGACGGTCAACTTCTTCCATATGACCACACTTTAAATAGTCATCCATAAAATCGATGTAAGCTGAACGAAAAAGTGAGTTTAATTTAAACTTCTTTTCTAAATTTAAGAAACGTTTTAAAGCAATCTCACGAGAACTCGAAAACTGGGGCTTCTCCAGAGGGTCAACGAAAGTTAATGGTACAACCATCCGACCATCAGGATTACGACAAAATGAAGCCTCCATATAATTTTTACACGACAATTCAGGTTGCGAAAGAACGACAGGTTTAGGAGTATCTAGATTTTCCAATTCCCAGAACCGCTTAATATTGTTGTCTAATGACAAATTCGACACGAGAAGGCAGCTCTTATTTACAACACATGACCTATTGCGAAAACGAGAACGACAAGAGTCAACGTCAATAGCACATTCACCCATTACTACCCAGCCGAAAACAGTGCGGATAGCAACAGGCTGACCTGACTCACCTTTAACAAGACCAGGTTGAAGTGCTGAAGCGAGAAGGTTGACGTTGACCAACATATCAATAGGCCCAGGTTTGTAAAAGAATGGATCAGCTAGATCTAATTCCTTAATATGCCTCCAAGACGAAACATCAATTTGATCCGAGGGCATATCGGAACAAATCTGTGACAAAACAAAAGCTTCTAACGAAAATTTACATGCTAAGTCTCTATTTGATGGGACCAACTCACAATCAATGGACCCAAGAGTATCAGTTGAGACTTGACCAATACCATCAACAGATTGACCGTTGTCCTTTATACTAAGTCCAAGCTTATGTGCACAAGTCGCTGTGATAAAATTACATGCACTTGCACTATCTAATAAAATGCGAATCGGAATCAATTTATTAAATTTATTTTTAATCAAAACCATTGCGGTAGAAAATAAAGCCTGAGAATCACTTCCCGGAACAACCAGTGCGGGCCCCGGAGAGGGTCGCTGTGAAGTGTCATCCTCTTTATTCTTCTCAAAATGGAGCAAAGTGTGATGTCTATATTTACACTTATCACAGTGCACCGATAACTTACAATGTCTAACTCTATGCGATGGAAGAAAGCAAAGTAAACAAAGTCGTTTATCTTTTACAAATGTTAATCTATCAGTGGGAGTCAATTTTAAAAAGTCAGGACATTTACTTATATTATGACCTAATTCTGAACACATAACACACTGGCTCACAGGTGGGACAATAAATGATAATTTATTCTTTACAACCGGCTTATTCGAAACAATATTTACTTTAATATTTGAATTTTCTAAAGCTTGACTTCTCTTCTCGATAAAGGATGATGGGCAGAATGTATGGAGTCTGGTACCCACTCCAATAGAAACATGTTATACATCATTGAAAAGGTATTTTTGTGTAGAATAATGTAAACTTGAGCGCTTGTCTCAAATATTAGTATTTAAGGAGTTAGAGCGATTTTTGTGTCATGCGTTTTTGCTTGAACATGCGGGTGTGAGTAGTCACTAAGAATAAAAATACTTACACGTTTATTTTTTTAAATCAGGCACGTATGACAAAAACGCATCACTCAAAGTCATTATACGCTCAAGTTAGTTATTTACTTATTTGAGTAAAAAAATACAAGTATAAATCAAAAACAACTTTATTTTTTATAGTTTTACAATTATAGACTGTTTTCGTTGTCTACAATGACATCATTGAGAAATGCTGCTGGAGCAAGGAACCCTTCGCGTCTGGCATATCCTAAGTACCATATAATAGAAATAATATGCGCGCAAGTGCCCATTGTACGTCGCCCAGTTAAGCATGTGCAATAATAATGTAATATATTGTTGTTTTGACCTAGGTTACATTTTATCATAATATAACAATAATACGTCCTAGAACGTACATGACGCGACTGTATTCGTCCGCGTAATAGCCAGACGGCATCATTTATACCATAGTCTGATAAGTCATATTCATATATCAATATCTCTGAAGATACTAACATTCAGGTTTCGTCACCATACAATTTTTTTCTCCTATAGGTTAGACCAATTCAATAATACAATAATTATTGTTATTGGACCGGGTACCAAAATGTCTCATCATCCTTTACTTAATACCTCATATGTTGGAATATCAACATCAGAAGCAAGCTGAAGCTCAAATGATTCCTTAGTCGCAAGATCTAACCTGGACCACAACAAATAGTATAGCATAAAATCCTTAGTAGGCAAATTATATTTTTCTAATATTTCTAAATTTTCTTTAAAGGATCTAAATATTCTATTTAAATCACTACTACTTTTAGTTCTAATTGGTTCACAATTCAAAAGTTTTTCATAAAATGTTATTGCTATTATTCTTCTTTTACCATAGTAATTTTTCAAAGTGTTATATGCATTCAAATAACTTTCATTTGTAATGGGGTAATTTTTAATTAAGTCTAATGCATACCCTTTTACATTTGATAATAAACAATGCAACTTTTCGACTTCAGGAATAAAATCCTTATTGTGGATAAGTGAGTCAAATAATTGAATAAATGAAACCCAATTTTCTATTTTGCCATCAAAAGGCGTAATGTTGATTTTCGGTAACTTTGCACTAAAACTGGCGTTATTTGTGATTTTGTTTTTACTATCACTAAAGGTTGTTGACAAACGCAATTTTATGTTTTTAACTTTATGTTCGAAAGTAGATGACAGTTTTAATTCGGCAGCGCTTTCGTGCTGCGACAAAGTGGATAATAGTTCTATTTGCGCCGAATGAAAACTGTTTTCAATATCTTTTAAATCTTGGAGACAGTAACCTAGCAAATCCGTACTCTCCATTAGTTCTACACGGGCGAATGCATAATCTCTTGCAATACGATTTTTGTCCCCAGAAAAAGTCATACTGTTGTCGTCATTCATATCTAAAATTCAATAAATAAAAACAATCACAATCTAAAACCAATGCAAAATTATAACAACAGGAACATAAAGTGTTTGACGTTGACATTCAACTTGACACTAGAGATGTGGTAAGTTGGTGTTCCGTTCGGAAACTGCACTAAAATAGTCGATTTGTTGGTTCAGTTCAGTTCAGTTTTATACTAGAAATCGAGAACAACACTAGTTTAACTTTATTATTATGGCCACACTGTATGGTGACAACGTTAAATTGCAAAATGTACCAAAACCCAACGCGAAGTTTTATTTTTATACCCACAATCAAAAAAAATATTAAAATAAAAATAAAATATATTTTTAATTTTACGATAAGGTTAATCTGGCAAAATAAACGAAAATACGATAACTATCCTTCGGTTGCTTTACAAATATATCCGGCCGAAGTACCAAAAATGTTAAGTGGACTGTATTTAATTAATAAGTTGTACGAAGTACCGACATGCGAGATTTTAAATTTGAAGCTGGATTCAACAAGACTTACTTGGTTTCGCTTGCAGTGATGTTTGTATCGGTTCACGTGATAGTTTCAGGCTTCAGGACCTAATGGCTCGTCCAGACTTACCTTCAAACCCTTTCAACCTTACCACACAACACGTTCAACCGATAAACTGCTGCCCGAAGAGACTTGCTCGAAACCAGCTTCAATGCGATAGACGACACTGATTTTATAGTTCTAATGCACTAAAATGTGGATAACCACCGAAAACAAGGTTTAGCGACTTATGAACTGCGAAACGATATGAAAATTTTAGCACGAGGTGTACAACGAAGTTACGACAAGACGATACGAATAAGAAAACTTTTTTATATGTTAATGTTGCCAGATTAAATTTAAATTTTACTACTATTCTTAACAATTGCAAACTACCAACCAAGCTCTACTAGACCATCTACACCGATATTTCTCAAACCGGCGACACCACTATCTCAAACACAGCAACCTTCGGTCAATCCACCAATTACACCTGTCACTAAATCGGAGGAAACATGGGAATTTGAAGATGTCTTGAGAACATTGCAGTCGCGATGGGCAGCAATCGATTTACTTTACTGGGAAATCGATAGCGAATTAGAAGGTGAAAATCCCAGTTACGAACTCGAATTTTCACACAACGATAAACTTTCAACGAGATAAAGGAAGCGATCAATACGAAAATGTGGTCGTTTTCGCATCGTGAAAAAATGATACCTCAAATGGATATACCAGTTTTCGCCGGAAGTTACCAGCAATGGACCGCCTTTAAAGACTTGTTCCAAGAAAGTATACACACTAACAATTCTCTGTCTAGTGCTCAAAAACTTCAATTCTTAAAGAGCAAGCTGAAGGGAGAGGCAGAAAAACTTGTGCAACATTTAAACATTAGCTCCGAAAACTACCAAGTTGCGTGGGAAATATTAAACAATCGTTTTAATAATACCAAATTAATCTTCACATCTCACGTCAATACTTTATTAATCTTACCAATCATGCAGAGTCAGTCATCGTCTCATATTAAAAGGCTGCATGACACCACCAATGAATGTCTGCACGCCATTGAAAGGTTAGGTGTCGACACATCGACATGGGGTCCACTTCTGGTCCACCTATTAGCTCAAAAGTTAGATGCCGATACTCATAATGACTACATTGAGTCACTTCGTAAACCGAGGGAGCTACCAACTATAGAAGACTTTCTTAGCTTCCTAGAATCCAAATTTACATCTTTAGAAGCTTTTAGACGTAAACAAGACGTCACCAAACAAGAAGAAAGCCGATTCAAGAGATCAAATCATTACCAACCTACCAATCACCACTTCAGTAGACCATCATTCAAATCAGTACCACCAGTAAAAACTTTGCACGTGGAAACATATAAATGTGTATTTTGCAACCAAAATCACCCACTTTATTATTGCAAAACCTTTCGTGAATCTAGGCCGGACACAAAACTTTTCTTTTCACACACAAGTCTTTTCAATCACCAAGGAAAAGAATGCTTGTCGACAAAAACGTGCCATTGATGAAAAACCAAAATTGCAAGGCACCGAAAGTTTTAGAGGAATCATTCTATATGGATGATTTATTATACGGAAGTAGTTCAATACCGGAAGCGAAACATTTGTTTCGCTTCCGGTATTGACAGACGGTATTGACAGACAGATTTAATTCAGATTTTGAAATCTGCCAGGTTTAACCTGCGAAAATGGGCCTCTAATACACCTGAACTAATACCTAACCAAGACTCCAATCAAGAAAGTTTTGATTTTAAATTACCAGAATCCACCAAAACTTTAGGCCTTCGTTGGGACCCTCAAGCTGACGAATTCATGTTTGAGTCTAAAATAATACCAACTGATGCTCATCCTACTAAACGGTCATTACTATCGGACATATCCAAGTTGTTTGATCCTTTAGGATTTATATTACCAGTTACCACCAAATTGAAACTAATATTTCAAAATGTTTGGCAACTTAAGATTGAGTGGGATGAAAGGTTACCAGAAAATATCTGCGCAGAATGGATGAAAGTTTTAGACGACATCAACAAGATTAACCAATAACATTTACCAAGATGGTTAGGCACGCGACTAAACGACTGGATAGAATTACATGGCTTCTGTAACGCATCTACCAAAGCTTATGCCGCAGTTATTTATTGTGTTGTAAATAAAAATGAGTCATCGTCAGTCATTTTAGTAGCCGGGAAGGCGAGACTTGTGCCTGTAAGCAAAAATATCACGTTACCACGATAAGAGCTGTGTGGCGCGCTCCTTTTGTCCAAGCTCATGGACAAGGTCAAGTGATGCCTAACAGACTACAATATAAAAACATATGGCTGGATCGATTCCAAGGTCGTTTTAGGATGGCTTCACGGAGAACCAAATCGCTGGAAACCATTAGTAGCGAACAGAGTGAGCCAAGTCATCGAGATCATGCCGTCCAGCTGTTGGCAATACGTAAAATCAGAAGAAAATCCCGCAGATAGCGCGAGCCGTGGTCTCAGCGCGGACCAACTAAACCAACACCAACTATGGTGGCAGGGACCCAGGTGGCTGCCAACATATTCCGACCAAGAAAATAAAACAATTTATACCACAGTACTTGAAATCAAGAAATCAGCTCAAAACAACCAGATGACAACATAATACAACTAATTATTAGCAAACACGACACTTTTACGCGAGCCGTGCGTGTTTTAGCGTGGGTGCTGCGAGCTATATCGCGTCATAAACACCAAACATCATTTTTAACTTTACCAGAATTGCTGAAGGCGAAAGAAATGATTATTAAGGACACACAATCTTTGGAATTTCAAGATGAAATCAACAAGTTAAACGGTGGAGAGTTTGTTGATAAGAAAAGTAAAACTCGCAACCTTAAACCATTTTTAGATAAGTCTGGCATTTTACGCGTTGGAGGTAGGCTAGAAAACGCGTTTATTTACGATGAGATGAAACATCCCGCTATAATACCACACTCTTGCAAATTAACCGAACTATTAATCGACCACGCGCACAAATCGACCTTCCATGGAGGAGCCAGAGTAACATCATCGTACCTAAGGCAAAAATATTGGATTGTGGGCGGAAATCGAGCTACCAAGAAACAGCTTCGTCGCTGTGTCAAGTGTAGGCGAACCGATCCTAAAAAACAGCAGCAATTGATGGGAGATTTACCAGCTTCCAGGAGCAACCCTTCTCGACCCTTTTACCACACGGGAGTCGACTTCACGGGGAGCGTCTTCATAAAAACCAATAAGGGACGCGGAGTCAAAACTACCAAAGGTTACGTGGCCGTGTTCGTGTGTATGGTGACCAAAGCCGTACACCTAGAACTGGTATCCGACCTGACTTCGTCGTCATTTTTGGCTGCGCTTCGACGAATGGCTGCAAGGAGAGGTGTACCACGTCATATTTACAGCGACAACGGGACCAACTTTGTTGGAGCTAGTCGCATTTTAAAACGGGAATTCGACGAAATAAAACACATCTTTACCAACGAATTTCTGTCAGAAGTCACCGAAATGGGCATAGAATGGTCTTTTAATGCACCAGGCTGGCCTTCAGCTGGGGGCCTGTGGGAAGGGGCAATGAAGAGCCTTAAGTATCACCTGAAACGTGTTGTCGGAGAGCAAAAGCTTACATATGAAGATTTTACCACCATCTTAACTCAGATAGAAGATTGCTTAAACTCTAGACCCTTGTGCCCACTAACAGAAGTCCCTGATGACCTTAACTATTTAACACCATCCCACTTTCTTAACAGTGGACCGATGCTTACGATTTTTGAGACAGAAAGGGACGAGCGAACTAGGTGGCAGCTCATTCAAAAAATATTTGTCGATATTTAGAAGCGATGGCAAGCCGAATATCTAACCCAACTGTCCGCAAGAACCAAGTGGCTTGAACCAAAAGAAAATATTAAATTGAATGACGTAGTCCTGATTCACGAAGATAATATACCAGCGGGAAAATGGGCGTTAGGAAGGTTCATTGAACTTCATCCTGGTAAGGATGGATACGTCCGGGTAGTAACCAAAAAAACCAAGAATGGAACCATTAAGCGTCCAATAGTAAAATTATCTATATTACCGGTTAACTCGGACCACCAATCGGAACAGAGACCAATACCAGATGTTAAACCAGACACCACGAATAGTGCTCCTAATAGCACTAAGCGAACCAAGAAGAAGTCCTGCAACTTCTTGTCCTTCGTACTAACGATGTTTATGTTGTTATGGACTCCTATCAGTGGAAATTATCATGTGACCACTCTTCAAAACAACAGCAACATGTTCTATTTCGACCAAATTTCAACCATGTACCTCGTCCGTGATGAATGGAAACTGATAATTTACTATAATCTACAACCATACCGGCAAGGAAATGTTTTATTTAACAAATATATTGATCATCTGGAAACCATATGTTTAAACTCTAAAATAAAAGCACAATGCGACGTAATTCTATCTCAGTTACGTCACGGCTATGCGGAATACGACTACTATAATACAATGCTGCTTAATCAGCAGTTAGCGCCTACGTCTAGACAGCGTCGCAGGTTAATAAATGGCATTGGCTCGATTGCCCACAGTTTATTCGGAGTCTTGGACGAAGAATTTGCCGAACAATATAAAAAGGATATCGACCTACTACAAACCAACCAACAACACCTCGCAGCATTGTGGAAAAACCAGACTTCCGTTGTAGAGGCCGAATACAACTTATTGAAGAGAGCTGAAACTACCATGGATAAGCAGCACAAGATATTTAACCAACATCTGAACTCGCTAGAAAGGGCTGCCAACGAATTGAAATCAGGCATTCAAAGCGTCGCCAACTTAAACGACTTTGCAATGTCATCCATAATTGCTACCAATATTTTAAACCATTTGAGGTACCTCCAAGACACCCTACTAGAAACCATAACCAATATCTTCCACGGGAACTTCAATATTCACCTTCTTAAACCAGAACAACTTCTAAGAGAGTTGAGCATCATCTCTGGACATCTCACTAAGGATCTGTCACTACCCATGGACAACCTACAAAACAACTTGGCGAAAATTTACCATCTTTTAAAGATCAAGGCAAGAGTTACGTATGAATATGTGATCTTTGAAATTAAAATACCATTAGTTAGTCGAGACCATTACGACATCTACAAAACCATACCAATATCTCGAGAAACCAACGAAAGCATGGTCACCCTAGTACCGATAGTTACTCATATTGCAATGAATATACAAAAAGACGATTTGCCCTTGTCTGATTACGACTTTCAAAGGTGCATAAACCTGGATGATGACACACATCTATGCTATTTACATAGCCCTATATACCAGCTGCAGAATGATCAGTCCCTATGCGTTAAAAGTCCAACCACACAGATTTGAAGACTAATATTGATTCCTGTAAACAAACGTGGACTCAACTACACACGGTGTGCGGGACAATATAAACAGTTAGTGTGCTACGATAGTCAATAGACGAAACACTTAGCGTTATAAAGTGTAAAACTTTGTGTTCGATTTCCTGACAATAGTTATTACTCCTTAAGTGTATTTTTGGTGTTAATCGATTCATTAGTGACTAGAGTATTGAATAAAACTATTAAAAGTAATGTATATAATGGTAAATAATAAGATAAAGACAAAAATAGTGTTTTATAAAAATTGTTATAAGTTGTACATAGAAATTTGTAACTCGCGCTATAGTTTTGGTTGTGATAATTGTTTGTTTGTATATTTATATACTTTATTAGTTATTTAATGATTAATTTGTAATTAGTTTATAGTTTTTAAATGAAAACTTATATTATTTGTTAAGGAAACACCATAGGAGATAAGGTGAAATTATCTTAAATCGAGCCTAGGTCTACTTTACGGTAAAGTTTCGACCTAGGATAGTAAAATTCACCTTGTCTCCTATTGGTAGTAATTCCGGCTCTCTGATTGGTCAACCAATCAGAGCTAATTAAGATTTGCCTAATGATTTGTATAAAAGAGGGATGTTCCGAACCGATCGATACAGACGGCGGGCATCCCTACAAATGTAAGAAACTGGAGCAAGAAATAAATAGAAGAAACCCTCTCAAGAAGTTGTTTTATTTTCCACGAAGAACAAACCTCAAATAGTGAATGTGGTCACACACATTAAATGGTCCTTTGAAGCCGGATAATTCTTCGTGAACAACATGCCAGTCACACGCTCGGAAGGAAAAGGGCGTAAGCAGCGAGTGGAGCCGCGGTCGGGATCAGAAGAAACTACTAGCGCCGAGACGTCCTCCGGTACTACCGCTACGGGAGGTACCACGACGACGGAGGACACAGCTACCTCCGTGGAGTCCTCCGTCGCAACCACAGCCACAGCTCGCCGCACCGCACCGGCCGCCGCGCCGGCCGCCGCGCCGACCGTCGCCGCCGCTTCTGCCGCCGCGTCTACCGCCGCCAATGCCGCTGCCGCCGCCGTTGCGGCCACCCATCCTTCCGAGACGCCCAGCTTCATCGCCTCGTCTGTAACCGCGTCCGCTGCGCCGACTGTACCGGTGGACGCGGTTATGAAACCGCCCGCCGCTGTCAAAAATATCGAAGCATCCGTAGTGAAGAAAATAGTGCAAGGTCCGCCGCTGCCGAGCGGACCTCTAGACCCTCGCCCTCCGAGCAAGAGGGGGGGAGGGGGGATGTCTACAAAATCAAAATCGCATAGAATAGCGAAAGCTAAAGAAGAATTATTAAAATTACAGGTGGAGCTTGCCACTGTACGCCTCGCCGCCCTGGAAACTGAGGACACCGATGAAGATGATGATGTTACAGTTTATTCGAAAAATGAAGAAACAAACCAGAAGGTGGACACCTGGCTGAACAGCCAAACCGACAGACCGGCTCCCGCTAACCGACCGATGGAACAGGCGGGAGATATAATAGAAAATAGAAGTCCACCAACTAAGTTTGTAGAAGAACATCATCAACGGCATCAGCGACCGGCGGGAGAGCGACAGGACTACTCCGCACTGGCTGAAGCCATAGTACGGGCTGTCAACACAGGACAGCGACCACGTGTTATAGAACTACCATTCTTCAATGGGTCACATCAAGAGTGGCTACCTTTCCGCGCCGCATACTACGAAACAGAAGATACATTCACGGCTATAGAAAACACAAATCGACTGAGAAGAAATCTAAAAGGGAAGGCGAGGGAAGCAGTCGAGGGTCTTCTCATCACCAACACACATCCAGCAGACATCATGAAGACCCTGGAGTCGCGGTTTGGAAGACCAGAGTCGATCGCCATGATGGAGATGGAGGCGTTACGATCACTACCTCGCCTCACAGAGTCGCCGCGCGACATTTGTATATTCTCCACCAAGGTCTCCAACATCGTGGCCACACTGAAAACCCTCAGCTGCATCAACTACCTCTACAACCCGGAAGCTACAAAAATAGTGGTAGATAAACTCACACCAACCTTACGTTACAGATTTTACGACTTCTCAGCGACGCAGCCGAGAGAGGATCCGGACCTTCTGAAATTAGAAAAGTTCTTCAGAAGAGAAGCGGAGCTATGCGGACCGTATGCGCTACCCGAGCCGGTGGCAGCATACGCACCAGCCACAACCGTACAGAAGAGGACCCAGAAGATAAACAACGTCATAGAGAAACCGTATACACCGAGGTGTCCAGTATGTGAAGAACTAGGACACATAGCGATCGACTGTGAACAGTTTAAGAAGAAAAATGAAAACGCCAGATGGGATATAGCTAAATCGAAACAGTTATGCTTCAGGTGCCTTCGCTTCAGGAGTAAAGCTCACAACTGCCGAGCCAAGCCGTGCGGTGTCGACGACTGCAAGAACACACACCATAGGATGCTGCACTACAGAAAAATAGAAAAGGCAGAAGAGAAGGAAGCACCAGAAGTAATCAACTCCACCTGGACAATCGAGAAGAAACAATCGTACCTGAAAATCCTTCCTATAAGTGTGGAGGGACCTCGGGGAGCAGTCGACACCTACGCGCTGATGGACGACGGGTCAACAGTGACATTGATAGACAGCGACCTCGTTGACAAGATAGGAGCGACGGGACCGCTAGACCCACTGAAAATAGAAACCATCAACGATATGAAGACATCAGAGTCGACATCGAGAAGAGTCGCAGTGAAGCTGAGGGGACTCACCGGTCAACAGAAGCAAATACAAGCACGAACAGTTAAGAGCCTCCACGTGGCATCGCAGCGGGTTCCTAAGGAGCTAGTGGAACAGTGCGGCCACCTGGCGGATATCAGTCGTCACCTCACCTACGCGGACGCCAAGCCTCAACTACTCATCGCTCAAGACAACTGGCATCTCCTGCTCGCCACAGAAGTGAGAAGGGGAAGCAGAAGTCAACCGGTAGCATCACTAACACCTCTCGGATGGGTACTACATGGCAGCCAGACACGGAGCTTCGGAAGAAACATCGCCTTCGTGTCCCACATAGTCGACCGACCGGAAGACGACCTAGAGAAGTTAGTCAAACAGTATTTCGAAGCGGACGCCTTGTGTATCAACCCCAAGAGGCCGAACACAGATCCCGAGGAACGAGCGCTACGCATCCTACAGAAGACTACAGTTAAAACAGAAGAGGGGACATACCGGACAGGGCTTCTATGGCGAAAAGAAGAAATATCGTTTCCCGACAACTATGAAAATTCATTAAGAAGGCTCTACAGCATAGAGAAGAAAATCGACCGTAGTCCGGAGCTGAAAAGAAAATATAGTGAACAGATGGAAGCTCTCATCACCAAGGGGTACGCGGAACCAGCTCCAACACAGAAGACTACTAATAAAACGTGGTATTTACCACATTTCGCAGTGATCAACCCCATGAAACCGGACAAGCTAAGGGTAGTTCACGACGCCGCAGCCAAGACCAAGGGGGTCGCCCTCAACGACATGTTGCTGAAGGGACCGGACCTACTACAGTCGCTACCAGGAGTCGTCATGAGGTTCCGACAGCACCGAGTGGCAGTCACCGCCGACATCAAAGAAATGTTCATGCAAGTCAAGCTGCGAACAGAAGACAGAGACGCGCTACGTTACCTGTGGAGAGGTGACAGAAGAGATCAACAGCCTCCGGAAGAGTACAGAATGACGTCACTAATCTTCGGGGCATCGAGTTCACCATCCACAGCAATATATGTGAAGAACCTGAACGCTGAAACGTATGCGAAAACCAACCCAGAAGCAGCAGAAGCTATAATAAAGAAACATTATGTCGACGACTACCTGGACAGCTTTAGAACAATAGAAGACGCGACACGAATCACTAAAGAGGTCCGAGAAGTACACAGTAAAGCTCGCTTCGAACTGAAACAATGGAAGTCTAACTCGCAAGCCCTTCTGAAAACCCTAGGAGAAGACAGTCAAACAGAAGACTTGGAGCTACATAGACACGAAGAGAAGATGGAGAGAGTACTAGGTGTCATATGGAAGACCAACTCCGACGAGTTTACGTTCAACCTCGACATGACACGAATACCTACAGCGCTTGTGGAAGGAAAGAAGCCTACAAAACGCGAAGCTCTCCGCATAGTAATGTCACTATTCGACCCGCTTGGCTTCGCATCACCGGTCACAATCAAAGCGAAACAACTACTCCAGGAAGTATGGCGCAGAGGAACATCATGGGACGATGAAATCGATGAAGACCTGGCGGAGCAGTGGCAGATCTGGATGGCTCACCTAAGAAATCTCAAGAACATAACTATACCAAGATGTTACGTGAGCTACAGCGACGCCGTATCGTTACAACTTCACGTCCTCACCGATGCCAGCGAGTCGGCGTACTCTGCGGTACTATACTGGAGGGCAGTAGCACCGAGTGGAGAGGTCAGCTTATCATTCATCATGGCCAAGGCGAAAGTAGCACCGCTCAAGTTGACTTCGATACCACGGTTGGAACTACAAGCAGCGGTCATGGGCACGAGGCTCGCAGAAGCAGTCACAGAAGAACACGAGAGAAAACCGGACAGCAAAACCTTCTGGACCGACAGTAGAACAGTACTCACATGGATAAGGACGGGTTCGCGTTCGTACAAACCCTACGTGGCTCATCGACTAGCGGCGATCGAAGAAAGTTCCAAGGTCAACGAATGGCGATGGGTACCTACGAAGCTGAACGTGGCGGACGACGCTACGAGAGATACCCCACCTACCTTCGACAAAGAACACCGATGGTACAAGGGACCCGACTTCCTATACGCACCCGAAGACACCTGGCCGTCCGAAGCACCATCACCTGTAAAAGAAGAGACCTCAGGTGAAGAAAAGGTACACCACGTGAGCGAGAAACGAAGACCGAAGCTATCAGAAGCCTTACCTGATCCATCGAGATTCTCGAACTGGAACCGACTTCGTTACTCCACAGCGCGTGTACTTCAATTCATTCGGCTATGTACACCTCAAGAACAAAGTGTACACTACAGAAGAACGAAAAAGAATAAAGAAAATGATCCGAGCTGGAACAATAAAAAAGAAAACACAGCGAACAGAAAGAAAATAGTACAGAAAACACTACAGTTATCAGAACGAAAGTTTATTCCGGTCACCGCGGAAGAATTAAAAATAGCGGAAGAATTACTTATACGGTCGTCACAAGAAGATTCCTTCGCGGACGACATCGAGGTATTGAAACTACAGAAGCAAATACCTAAAGAAAGTCGCCTACATCAGCTGAGCGTCGAGTACGTCGACAACGCCGTGCGCATAAGAAGTAGGATCGGAGCAGTACGGGACATCACAGAAGCTGTAAGAAAACCTATGGTGATCGACGGCGACCACCCGACAGTGAGACTGTGGATACAGTCTATACATCGACAACTACATCACGCCGGAGTGGAAGCTACCATCAACGAGTGTAGACAGCAGTACTGGGTATTGCGTCTACGCCCCACCGCTAGATCACTACTACGAAGGTGCCTGTACTGCAGAATGAAGACACAACAGCCACCGCACCCGAGGACCGGAGACCTACCTGGATGTCGCCTAGCACACCACAGCAGGCCTTTCACCTACACCGGGGTCGACTACTTCGGCCCGCTCTCCGTAACCGTCGGGAGAGCTCGACAGAAGAGATACGTGGCGCTCTTCACGTGTCTCACTACGCGGGCTGTACACCTAGAAATCGCCGGTTCACTTAGTACTGATTCCGCTGTTATGGCACTTCGCAGGATGTTCGCTCGCCGAGGGTGCCCTACCGAAATCTGGTCGGACAACGGCACCAACCTGAGGGCTGCAGACAAGGAGCTGCGGCGCTCCATCGACGAGGCGACGGCTGAGGAGGCAGCGAAGCGGACCATCCGCTGGCGCTACATCCCTCCCGGGGCTCCCTTCATGGGCGGAGCCTGGGAACGCATGGTGCGTTCCGTGAAGACAGCGCTCGCAGCCGCGCTGCACGAGCGCCACCCGACCGAGGAGGTGCTCACCACTCTGCTTACTGAAGCGGAGTACACCGTCAACAGTCGCCCGCTGACGCATGTCTCAGTCAGCGAGGAGGATCCCGAGGCCCTGACTCCCAACCACTTCCTGTTGGGAGGCTCCGGACGCGTGCCACAGCCAGGCACATTCACCGAAGAGGACGCCATCTCCCGATCCAGCTGGCGAGCCGCACAGAGGCTCGCCGACATCTTCTGGGCGCGCTGGGTGAAGGAGTACCTTCCCGAGCTTCAACACCGGCGGGAGCCACACGGTCGAGGCGCGGCGGTGCAGATCGACGACCTCGTACAGATAGTCGACCCCAACCTACCGCGCAACGTGTGGATCCGCGGCCGAATCATCGCTACATACCCCGGCCCAGACAACGTGGTACGCGCCGTGGACGTGCGGACCAAGGGAGGAGTGCTACGTCGGCCTGTAAGGAAGCTGGTGGTCCTGCCTCTACCTACAGATATCGAGCCCGCACCGAGAGAAGATGCGACACGGTCGCACGGCGGGAGTGATGTGCGGGACAATATAAACAGTTAGTGTGCTACGATAGTCAATAGACGAAACACTTAGCGTTATAAAGTGTAAAACTTTGTGTTCGATTTCCTGACAATAGTTATTACTCCTTAAGTGTATTTTTGGTGTTAATCGATTCATTAGTGACTAGAGTATTGAATAAAACTATTAAAAGTAATGTATATAATGGTAAATAATAAGATAAAGACAAAAATAGTGTTTTATAAAAATTGTTATAAGTTGTACATAGAAATTTGTAACTCGCGCTATAGTTTTGGTTGTGATAATTGTTTGTTTGTATATTTATATACTTTATTAGTTATTTAATGATTAATTTGTAATTAGTTTATGGTTTTTAAATAAAAACTTATATTATTTGTTAAGGAAACACCATAGGAGATAAGGTGAAATTATCTTAAATCGAGCCTAGGTCTACTTTACGGTAAAGTTTCGACCTAGGATAGTAAAATTCACCTTGTCTCCTATTGGTAGTAATTCCGGCTCTCTGATTGGTCAACCAATCAGAGCTAATTAAGATTTGCCTAATGATTTGTATAAAAGAGGGATGTTCCGAACCGATCGATACAGACGGCGGGCATCCCTACAAATGTAAGAAACTGGAGCAAGAAATAAATAGAAGAAACCCTCTCAAGAAGTTGTTTTATTTTCCACGAAGAACAAACCTCAAATAGTGAATGTGGTCACACACACAAGGAAAATACCTACCTGTTCTCTTGTTGTGGTCAATGCCACATTAGAATAATGTGCGGAAACATGATCATGAGCGAGCGACTCAGCAAGGCCGGGGTTATCACTCTGAAAGAAGACTGCGTCCTCAAAGGCAACTCGTTTACCATAGTGTCGTACAAGCAGTTCAGTAATCGCATAGATGTCCATCCAGATTTCGTGACGCATACCATCCCGCCCATCAACAGTATAATACATGTGTCCATGCCCAACACCTCATTCGAGAGCAACTTCTCTAGCGTGAGTGGACTCGAGAAAGATCTTCAGAAGATCGGAGACCAAATAAATCAGCTGAAAGATCAACAACCTGACATTTCTCAAATATCATACCACGATGTCCACCACTACGCTGCCATTTACGCATGCATCGGAGTAGCAGTATCCGGAGTCACCGCTTGGGGTTGCTGCCGGGCGCGCAGGCGGCGTGCGGAGCGGCGCGCTGCGGCCCGCAGTGACGTCGGCGCCGTTTACACTTCAGGTGTTCAGTGTGTCAGTGTGAAAAGTGAGCCTCAAAGTGCAAGTGTCAGTGAAAAACCAATCAGTGAAAGTGTAAGTGAGGTAAAACATAGTGCGCGAATTGATAAGGCGACGTCGCCAAAACCACGTCATCAATTTGTGAACCATTAAACTATTTTCTCACTTAGTATAAGTTAAACCAATGCCCAATCATCTTGTTATGCACCAGAACTATTGTTTATCACCTTGTATCTCGCCTCATTTCACCAGCACAACCACCATTCTTTTCATCTCATCTTCTCCCGCCCGCGAAGATGTACGGTTTACGTACATTTCGCAATCGCGGCGCCTCGGCGAGCCGTAAGCATTTTCAAGCTTAACCTAATTTTACATTTATTTTTATAATTTTCATCATCGATCAGTACTCGACGAATCACCATACCAATCGCGCGTGCTCATTCATACCATTACCATTCAACCATTTTAGCGTAGTAGTTAAAGTCAATATAGTTTAATTTTTACCGGTTTACCAGTGACTTTCATTTATCTATCAACTAACTATTCTTTAGATGGACACACCGTACAGTTGTTTTGAGTTATAAATATTAAAACTACAGACTATCTATGACAGATTACCATAAATGTAACATCATAAGATTTTTATTTTAATCGTGGTATTAAAACCAAAACGCCAAATTTTATAAACGAGAATTATATAAGTACATACCTACCTAATTATGGTGGTGAGTAAGTTAATTTTTTTTACTCAGAGGTACTACTTAATACAACTACAAAGATTATAGGATCAGATACAAATGCGCAATAAGACAAAAACCAGCCAAATGCGAGTCGGAGACGTGTACGAAGTATTCTACACCGATTATCGTACCGTAATACAACATTAAACACTATATATATCCCAGTATTATAAGTCAACTATTAGAAAACCACTTGGCCAACTGTAACCTTCTAAAAGCCCTTAATCTGCTGAGAAATGGAATTGTCGCTGTAGACAGAAAACTGGAGTCGATGACTGTGGCAGAGTTATCTACGAGCGTAAGTGCCTCGAGTACTCAGGCATATATAACCATCGAAAAAAATGTGGGAGGGATCGATAGTGATACCTGCGCCTCGTCTTTGCCTTCGAATGATATTCCTGCGTTACCAAAGAATCGTACCATCGCGCCCACAAAAATCACGCAACAACGTCCACCGCTTTCCTCATCCCAAACGTCTAAAGAGCAGCAAAGCCGACAACCCGTTTCTACCTGCCAGTCACACGAAGGTAAACCCAGTGAGTCCCTGCAGGTGCCTGCTGCAGCAGCGATGAAAGACGATACAGTTAGGGATGAATGGACGGAAGTTAAACGCCGGCGCCCGCGATCTTCGCGATCCTCATTCAGTTCTGTACTGCGTGGAACCGCGGCACCTGGTGCCACCAAATTGGAGGCCTCGGAAAGATGCCTCCAATTTGGTGTACCTTCACCTCTACTATGTAAAGCAAGGAACTACTGACAGTCAGGTACGTGAGCATCTAATAACTATTTGTGGAAGTGATGTCTGTACTGTGGAATCTCTCAAAGCGCGTGGTAATTACGCATCCTTCAAGTTAGCGGTGCCGTCTAGATTAGCTGAACTAATTTTGTCTGCCCAAAACTGGGCTGAAGACATCTGTGTGAAACCATGGCGACGTAATTTTCGTACCAAAAACGATGAAAGTGAGTAAGCCTCCTAACCTTCTAATCGCATCTTTCCATTGTGAACGCTATGTCTTCCTGCGAATATTATACCAGAATGTGCGTGGGCTGAAAACCAAATTATCCACATGGAGGTCAAGTCTGATACTCACCGAGCATGATTTAGTAGCCGTAACTGAGACGTATCTAGACAATTCAGTAGAAAACCCTGAGTTATCAAATGGAGGTTGGACCATACTTCGCAAGGACAGAGTGACTGCGGGCGGCGGGGTGATGCTGGCAGCACGACCAGGTGTCACCCTAACAAGACGACGTGAACTCGAGACCAATTGGGGCGTGGATATGTGGGCTTTTTTCACAATAAATGGCCTCAATGTATTTGTATCTGTTGTGTACATGAAGCCTTCTGCGACCGATGATGATTACATGGCGTGTTTTTGCAAGGTTGAGAACTTCATTTCCGATTTAAATGGCATTGTTATAGTCTTAGGAGACCTTAATTTAAAGAGTGCTTCTGTGAATGTTAACAACTATTATTGTTATTTTCTAAATTTTTGTAATCTGTCGGATTTGAACGGAGTGATGAATATGCATGGGAGTAAGTTAGATGTGGTCTTGGCTCAGGAGGGTACTGAAGTAACGTGCGAGTATGTTGAAGGCTCTGAGTTGGTTCCAATCGATCTTTATCACCCTCCTCTAGATATTGCAGTCCCCATAACCACGCATAAAGATAATGAAAAACTAGAGCCTAGTAACATTAATCGAAGTAACGACTGGAATTTTACTAAAGGAGATTATACACTTCTTTACGTTCAAATACGTTCAGCTCCATGGTACGAGGTAGTTGACTGTAAGGATGCATGCTCAGCTGCAAATAAGTTTTACGAAATTATGTATAATGTATTTGACACTTCCATCCCTAAGAAAAAGAGACAGATTCTTGGAAATAAGCGCTACCCAGTTTGGTTTACAAAAGATATAATTAATGACATGAAGCAAAAAATAAAACTCCACAAAAAATGGAAACACACGCGTTGTGAGCATGCATACACAAAGTTTAGTACCTTACGATCAGAGTTGAAAATCAGAACGCAGGAAGCTTATAAATTATATTGCCGTAACGTGGAAAATAGCATAAAAAAGAACCCACAACAGTTCTGGCAGCACATAACTAGCTTGAGATCAAGGGGTGGTTTCGAACCAAATATTACATACAACGGAGAGGTAAGTTCGGGTATCATAGCGGCTGAGGCATTTGCTCAATATTTTTCCAGCGTATTTTTGCCCGACATACCCAATTTGAATCCAAGTAGACTGGATCTTTACTCTGAGGGGGCAAATATACCTTTTCCCTCACTGACCCCCAAGGATGTGGAGAAGGGGATTGACAAACTTAGACCCTCTAGTTCGATTGGTCCTGATAACATTCCCGCCTATATCCTTAAAGGGTGTAAGGAAACTCTGGTAGCTCCACTGTGTCATCTTTTTAATCTGGCACTCCAGTCTGGTGTGTACCCCACGCAGTGGAAACTATCGCGTGTTACTCCAATTCCCAAAACGAATGACAAAACATCAGTTGAGAATCACAGGCCTATCGCTGTTCTCCCAACTATTGCAAAAGTTTTCGAACATATACTCCATACAGTTATTTATAAACAGATAAATGGGTATCTAACGGATGTCCAACACGGTTTTCGGTCCGGTCGCTCTGTCAACTCGAATTTATTAATTCATGTGGACCTTCTTTCTAAAGGAAAAAAAAAGTCTGGATACAGGAAGACAAGTTGATGTCCTCTACTTTGATTTCTGCAAAGCTTTTGACAGGGTCGACAACGATGTGCTCTTAACTAAGTTGGGAGCCATTGGTTTCTCACCAGGATTTCTCATCTTCCTCGCCGACTACCTACGCAATCGCAAGCAGTTTGTCAGACATGGTTGTTTTGAGTCCGGGCCTTATAATACACGTTCAGGTGTAAGCCAAGGATCCGTGTTGGGTCCGCTTTTGTTCCTGATCATGATCAATGATCTTGTAAATAAAGTTGAATTTGCGAAGTGCTTACTCTATGCAGATGACTTAAAACTAATAATGGAAATTAAAACAGTTGAAGAGTGTGAACGCCTACAAAAGGATATAGATGCCGTTTGTCAATGGAGCATTGAGAACAAGCTGTTTTTCAACACTAGCAAGTGCAATGTCATGACCTACACTCGGGGGTTGCGGCCAATTTTTTATAATTACACCTTAGATGGTCAACTTATTACTCGTGTGACTACCACCAAGGACTTGGGGGTGACCTTCGACCGTGGTTTGACATTTAAAGATCATGTAACCGCTCTCACTAAAGAATCTTTTAGGTGCTTAGGATTTGTTTTGCGTAATGCCCGTGATTTCCAGAATCCACAGGTTATAAGGCTTTTATACACTACCCTTGTTCGAAGTAAACTTGAGGCTAGTGCCTGTGTGTGGAACCCCTATACAGCGACCAAAACATTAATGCTTGAAAAGGTGCAAAAAACCTTCCTCAGATTTCTTTTCAAAAGGTTATACAACTACTTCCCTTACATGTACCCTACCAATTATCTTTTGGGTATGTTAGGCTTTAATTCATTGGAGGTAAGAAGAGGCTTTGATCAGCTAACGGTAGCCTGTAGAATCCTTCGAGAACGTATCGACTGTCCTGAGCTCCATAATTTAATCTGCCGACTGTATGCACCTGACAATTACATCGGCCATCGTCAAAACCGCCGGCACGAATTGTTCGCGAAGACTATATATCGTACTGTCGCCAGGGCCAAGTCCCCAGTGTGCTGTACCCGTGAGATGCTCAACGCCCTCCTGATTGCCAATCCTAAATCTAATTTATTTGCCGATAGATGGAGAGAAATTATGCGAGTGTGTCTGATGTTCTGTGAGAGAATGTATGCGAGGGAGTCCAGTGTTCCATGTTAGTTATTTTGTGTAATGTTATGTTTATGTGTCTCTATGTTAATTATTGTTATTGGTTTTAATTAACCGTTTTAATTAACTATAAATAAATAAATAAATAAAATAAATATATCAAATATTCATATTAAGATGAATATATTAAGCCTCTGCCGTGATTAATATCGAACAAAAAGAGCACGTTGTATGGGAACCCCACTTAAATATTTATTTTATTCTATCAGTTGCTAAAGCGGCAACAGAAATACACCATCTGTGAAAATTATAACCATCTAGCTATCACGGTTTATGAAATAAAACCTGGTGACAGACAGACGAACAGCAGAGTCTTAGTAATAAGGTCATGTTTTTACCCTTTGTAACCCAAACAATTATATACCTACCTGCCTACCACCTGACCCATTTTACTGTTCGACCTACAGCTGCACATTGGCTTCCTTCTCTTAAATACCTTACTCACAACTACGGTTTAAGTTCATTCAAAACAAAGGGACAGTACATTACAACATATTTCTGATGTTCGTGGTTAACAAAACAAGTAACATCAAAGTTCCGGACAGACAAACAACTTTCGGGTTTGTGGTATTAAAGTGCAGTGATAGAAATCCCAATTTTGGCCACCACTGTATGTAGGCTGGTTAAGTATTACGTATTCTCTCACAACTTTATGTGGGTATGTTACTCCACAATAAACCTCCTTTGGGTCCCAAGTTGGAACAATAAACAAAAATAAAAGGATCATTCTCGTTTTTATTGTTAAAATTAAATTCCTTGGAATTACTTGACAATTTCTGTAAATGGAAAGATTACATTCAAAACATTTAGTAGAAGTAATAGTTTTGTGGATACGTTGCAGAGCACAAAGCTGCTCACACTGATTGTGGATATGATGAGTCAATATTATGATACGGTTTGATTATTTAAAACTGAATTCCATAGACAAAGCGTTTATGGAGCTGGAGAGAAAATTACTTATTTGAGCAATTTATGGTGCAAGCTCACTAGGCATTATGCATCTAATTTAGATTTATAATAGTATCAGAATTTATTAAAAAAACACTTGATGTTTTGAGGACAAAGTAGAGACTCCTTAAAGAGAGACATCTTCATATCAGCCTATAGACGTCATCATCATCATCATCACCAGCCTGTTGTAGCCCACTGCTGAACATAGGCCACCCCCCATCGATTTCCAGCGGGAACGATCGCTAGCGGCCTGCATCCACCGACTTCCTGCGACCTTTATGAGGTCGTCGGTACATCGTGCAGGCGGTCGTCCTACACTGCGCTTGCCAGTACGTGGTCTCCACTCGAGAACCTTTTTGCTCCATCGGCCGTCAGTTCTTCGAGCTATGTGTCCTGCCCATTGCCACTTCAGCTTGCTTATCCGTTGAGCTATGTCAGTGACCTTCGTTCTCCTGCGGATCTCTTCATTTCTGATTCGATCACGCAGAGAAACGCCGAGCATAGCTCTTTCCATAGCTCGCTGAGCGACTTTGAGCTTTCTTATGAGGCACACAGTAAGAGACCACGTCTCAGATCCATATGTCATCACTGGTAACACACATTGATTGAAGACTTTGGTCTTCAGGCACTGAGGTATTTTGGATGAGAAGATCTCTCGAAGCTTCCCAAACGCCGCCCAGCCGAGTCGGATTCGACGATTGACCTCTTTCTCTAAGTTGGTCCTACCTAGTTGGATCGTTTGACCTAGATATATGTATTCGGTCACAACTTCGAGAATGGAGTTTCCAACGGCTATAGAGTTGGGCACTACATGGGCGTTATGCATGACTTTCGTCTTGCCCATGTTCATTCTAAGCCCAACTTGTTGAGAAACTCCATCGAGGTCATTGAGCATCTGTCCAAGGTCCTCCAGCGATTCTGCCATGATCACTATGTCGTCGGCAAATCGAAGGTGAGTGATGTACTCGCCATTTATGTTGATGCCGTGTCCTTGCCATTCCAGGAGCTTGAAGGCGTCCTCCAGAGCAGCCGTAAAAAGTTTGGGAGATATAACATCTCCCTGTCTTACGCCTCTCCGTAGCGGGATTGCCTTCGTACATTGGCCCTGTACTCGGACCGACATGGTGGCGTTTTTGTACAAGCACTTCAGCACTTCAATGTACCGATAGTCGATACGACACCGCTGAAGAGACCTTAGAACCGCCCAAATTTCGACCGAATCAAAGGCTTTTTCATAGTCCACAAACGCCAAGCATAGGGGCTGATTATACTCCTCGGTCTTCTGTATAATCTGCCGCAGCGTATGTATGTGGTCTATGGTACTAAAGCCTTTTCGGAAGCCGGCTTGTTCGGGAGGCTGGAAGTCATCGAGCCTGTGTTCGAGACGATTTGTGACGACCCTCGAGAACAGCTTATAAACATGGCTCAGCAATGTGATGGGTCTGTAATTCTTCAACATGGTTTTGTCACCTTTTTTGAAGAACAGAACCACCACACCTCTGCTCCATGATTCTGGCGTTTGTCCCTCGAGTAAGACGGAGTTAAAGAGCTTCTGAAGGACTTTAAGTATCGGTGTTCCACCCGCATTCAGAAGCTCAGATGTGATTCCGTCATCACCTGGCGCCTTGTTGTTTTTAAGCTGTTTAAGGGCCATCATAATCTCGTATAGGCTGATGTCCGGGAGATCTTCGGTATTGTGTCGGGTGAGCCTTGCTCTGGGGTCTTTGGCTTGGCTGTTAGCGGGCTTGACTGTTGAGGCATACAGCTGATTATAGAACCTCTCTATCTCCCGTTAAACCTCTGGCTTACTCGACGTCACTACCCCATCTTCCTTCTTCAGCTTTGTCAACTGGCTTTGCCCAATAGAGGTGTCTCTTGCGAACACTTTGGAGCCTTGGTTTCGCTCTATCGTCTCCTTAATACATTTTGTATTATAGGAGCGAATGTCGTGACGCAATGACGTTAAGATATGTCTATTGAGCTGCCTAAATGACTCCGCATCGTCTGGAGTCTGGAGCATCATCGTACGTCGTTTAGCCATGAGGTCCCGGGTATTAGTGGATAGTTTCTGAGGTCTATTTCTAGGGTGGGGTTTAAAATATTTAAGCCCCACCGTATGCACAGTGTCTACTAGCCCGCTGCTGAGATCGTCCACAGATTCGCAGCTGTCTAGACATTCGAAGCGATTACTTAGTTCGATCTGAAAGCTCTCGGGGTTTTGGATGTGTGCGTTTGAAGGTCGGAGCGTAGACTTCATCAGACGGGATCGTTCCAATTTGACATTAATATTTAACGTGCCTCTAACTATTCGGTGATCACTTCCGGTTTTAACCCTGTGAATCACAGAGACATCATTAAATATTTGTTTTTTGGTTGTCATGATGAAGTCAATCTCATTTTTTGTGGAACCATCAGGGCCCATCCAGGTCCATTTCCTGTGAGGTGGCTTCTGGAAGAAAGAGTTCATCATATAGAGTCCCTCTTTCTCCAGGAAATCAGCCAACCTCTGACCCCTTCGGTTCCGTTGCCCATATCCATGCAACCCCACTCTCATCTCATCATCGCCTCGTTTACCCAGTTTAGCGTTGAAATCCCCCATAACAACGGTGTAGTGGGTCTTGGAGCTATGTATGGCTTTACTAATATCCTCATACATAGCTTCCACTTCTTCGTCTGAGTGTGTTGAGGTCGGTGCGTAAACCTGTATAACCTTCATGGAATATCTTTTTGATATTCTGAGTATAAGGTACGCTACCCTGCTCGACACACTGTCGACGGCCACCAAATTGTTAATGAGGGACTTGCGGACGATAAACCCTACACCACCTTGGGACCGCTGTTCGCCCTCCCGGTAGAAGAACAAGTTGCCGGAATTCAGGGTCATCGTGTCCTGTCCCGCTCTTCGGACTTCTGACAAACCCACTATATCCCAGCGCAACTTGTCCAATTCCTCTTCCAGCTCTACGATCTTCTCGTCTGTCCTCAGAGTGCGTGTGTTGTGTGTTACCAGGGCCAGTTGTCGTGTAGGGTGGTACCCGGATCTCTTCCGGAGATTCTTAGCACCCCCTGCCCCGCCGTTACCATGGCTGGTACCGTGGCCAGGACTAGCGGGGCGGCCGGGGACTAGGGGCCTTATCCTGGTATGTGTCACCATGAGGGGTGTTTTGCCAATACTCGCCACGCTTGGCAGGCGGGTTGGCGAGCGCAGTGGAGTTCTTTTGGTTTGATCATCACAGGAAACGCTGCTGCCCGTTCCCTGGAATTTCTCTTAGTCGCCTTTTACGACACCCACGAGTAGAAATGGGGAGGTAACATTCTATGCCGGCACCCAGACGTACACGACTGGATATAAGCCTCCCTCATCAATTTTATGAGGGAACTATTGCTAGCGGCCTGCATCTAGGTATTACCTTCCTGTGGTCTTTATTAGGTCGTTGGTCCATCGTGCAGGCGGTCGTCCTATCGGCCGTGAGTTCTTCGAGCTATATGTCCTGCCCATTGCCACTTCAACTTGCTTATCCGTTGAGCTATGTCAGCCTTCGTTTTCCTGGAGTGCTCTTTCCACAGCTCGCTGAGGGGGTTTGAGCTTTCTTATGATGCAACACGGATATAGATAGACCTAGATAACTCAAGAGCAACTACTTCGCGTGCCTAGCTTACGTACAAAAATCGTAAGTGGCCACTTTCGCGCTCAGTCTGCATCGGTGTACAGCGCTAGTCGGGCTAGTCGGACGTCAATTAAAAATATTAAAATGGTTAATTGTTCTGTTATAAATTGTAAAAACGGTTCAAATTAGAGGAGAAAAAATAAAGGAAGCGTTTCCTTCCATCGTTAAGTCATTTTGTGATTAATATTATGCGTAATTATTTTAAAAACAATTATTTTTAATCTAATACCCTCAGTAATACCTGGTAATACTAAATCTGAGAAAAACAAAACATTCGTATTACATTTCGGCTTTTACTTGGACCGGTTGATGAGACGTTTCGTTTTAACAAGTGATGAATATTGAAACAAGAGATACTATCGTATATCGCTTCGGTTTTGTAGTACAGGGACTTTTATCATTTTTCTGTCAATTTTAGCGATGAGTGCTGTTCATCATATGCAGCACAAATCGATTTTTCGAGAATCGGTTTCGAAAACAGAGGAATGATTTTGTATTATATAAGTACTTATTATGTAGACAATTTTAATAAATAATCGTACCGTTTCGTGTCTTTTTTAGTTTTCCGGATAAACCCAATTTAATACAAAAATGGATTGAGGCGACGGGAAACAAAGATTTCCCAGCAAAGCATAGCACTATTTAATCAATTCATTTTGAGGAAGCAAGTTTGTTGAAGGCCTCCATAGCGTAGCGGTATTTGGCTCGCTTTAAATCTCGGAGGTCGTGGGTTCGATCCCCACGCCGGACAGGAAATCTTGTGTAAATTGTAAGATTTATTGGCGGGTCTGGTTGGTTGAGGAACTACTCTCCGTGCCTTGGAAAGCACGTTAAGCCGTTGGTCCCGATTGTTATAACATCATCTACATATAATAATCGTATATCAAGGAACGGGCAGCAGCGATTCCTTGTGTGGTACAACATATTACTGCGGTCACCAACCCGTCTGCCAAGCGTGGTGACTATGGCAAATACCCTCCCTCGGGAGGAGGCCCATGTTCAGCAGTGGACATTATACGGGCTGATAATGATGAAGCTTAGTTGACGGGAAAAAGCAATGAATATTGACAAAAGTAGCATATCCGACTGTTGATGTACTGAAGATCACAACTGATGAAGTAAGTTATTTAATAAGGACATAGTACCTTCGAGCTTTTAGAAGTGTATAAAGTTATAAATGATGAATTTGACATTCAACAAATAAAAATTTTGAGGGAACGAAACCGCCACAATAGCCAAAAAATACACGACTTGGTAGCGTTAATAGAATGCTTAAAAAAAAATGTTAATCAATGATGAACAAGCTAATGTGCTTAAAACAACTCATTACTCTGTCTATCTCATTACTCTGTCATAAAATCGATACATAAATCGATTTGAATTCTTAATTATTCTTTACTGTAAACAATTACTCAATAAATCTACATCCGTGCAATAAATAGTATTCGTATAGTAATTGAGAAATGGTATACAAAGGCGAACTTTATTCAAAATTGAGTACGCCGCCGCCTTACGCGGCGGCGTCTTTGAATCGATTTGATTTTCCCATCATTAAATAGTGCTTGTGACGTCATAATAGGTATTCAAAAATTGGCACGCTTGGTTTTCATACAGATCGTGATACTTGTGTTATCTAGGTCTATCTATATCTATGCGATGCACAGTGAGAGACCTTGTATAACTTCCATATTTTATGTCATCACTAAGATCCAACTAATAGGTCTTTACCTATGAAATTGCCATTTTGTATGAAAAAATTTAAACAAATTTTTTTCATGTAATTTTTATTTGTATGAATCAAAGTAATCACCCATGCAATCAATGCATCTTTGTCAACGCAGTGGCAGTTTATTGATGCCCTTCTTAAAGAAATCAGCTGCACGGGAGGCAACAAATTCTTTAAAGGCATTTTGTACTGCCTCTCGGGTATTGATTTTTTTTCCCGCCAAGAAGTTATCCAAATTCTGGAAAAAGTAGTAGTCTGTAGGCGCAAGGTTTGGTGAGTAGGGCGGATGACGGAGAGCTTCCAACGCCAGTTCGCCAGTCTGCTGTGCAGTATGAGGTCGCGCGTTGTCGTGCAGGAGCAGCGGAGACGAGCGATTGACCAATGCTGGTTGGAGATGTGCCAGCTTCTCCATCATTGTGTTCAGCTCTTTACAGTACACATCTGCATTAATGCTCACCCCGTTTGGTAAGAAGCTGTGATGAATCACACCGGCGCTAGACCATCAAACAGTGACCATCACTTTTCTAGGGGTAAGTTTTCGTTTAGGGCATTGTTTAGGTGCTGAACCAGGATCCAACCAACTTGCTGACCGCTTGCGGTTATCGAACAGAACCCATTTTTCATCGCAGGTAACCATGCGGTTCAAAATTCCTTCATTTGTGTGTCTGTTGAGCAGTGCAAGGCACGTCTCGACGCGTACTTCGCTCTGGCGATCATTGAGTTCGCGGGGCACCCATTTGTCAAGCTTTTTTACCTTGCCAATTTGACGCAAATGGAACAATATTGTTTTGACGCTAACGTCGAAAGCTGCTGCTAATTCAGCCGTAGATTGTGTATCATCAGCTTCCACAACCGCCTTTAATTGGTCATTGTCGACCAAAGTCTTCGGACGACCGCGAGGTTCATTTTTCAGGTCGAAATTTCCAGAACGGAAGCGAGCAAACCAATAACAAGTGGTGCGTTGGTTTTGTAGCGTTAGCTCCGTAAACGTCGTTGATGTTGCGTGCCGCTTGTGCCGTTGCTGCTACGACGGTACTCATATTCAATAATTACTCGAATTTTTAACGTATCCATGATGACGAAAAAGATTGAAATGCGATGAAAATGTAACACTAATCAATAAACAAATAACGACTTTTGGAAAAAAAACCATGTTTTTAAAATAAAATTAATTTGAAATTAGAATTCTTAGCCAAACAAAAATTATTTTGATTTGAAATGGCCAGTTACTGCAGAGCGGCAATTTCATAGGTAAAGACCTAATATTTATATTGTAAAACCAAAATTGTTTACTTACATTCATGTCTCATGTGAATTAATGGTTTCTGATATCTATCCCGGAAACCGATATAGCTAAACTTCATACTCCCCTCTTATATTTACACAAAATACTGTCTTGAATCCACCTACACCTGTATTTACCCGTACCGTCAGTTCATTTAGTTAAATGTGTGACTTGTCCACGTTTGTCTTCCGTACCGTATTCGCCACTCGAGCGCCTTCTGGTTAAATCACTTTATAATAGTGCCTCAAGTCTCAAGTTTCTAATACCTAAACTTATCCAAGCTTGCTAATATAATAATGGTTACCTATAGTCGGCCAAAGTGCCTAGTTTGATCATGGAAATTTGAACTCTCAATAATCGTAAGCAAACTAGTCATGGAAACTCAAGAATGTATCGTATACCTACATGCGTTATACATACATTCATAAGGCAAACTAGACACGTGGCTAGGGGCGGGAAGGTACAAAGGGGCACGCGGACGGTGTAAACGCTGGAACAACAACTGTAGTTGAGGCTACTACAAGTCGGAATAAAGAAATGCCAGCTCCAAATTGGAGAAACCTTTACCACACATGTAGTTAAGCCAACTATAGTGATCAAATGTTATAGTACCAGTACTAGGTAGTTATTTATAAAATAGGGGCGCCGATGAGATGCTTGTCTACAGCGCTCTCAACTTTATTTATAATTTTGGTCATTCAGCAAGAAAGTAGGTACTGTTTTGCATAAATTTTCCTATATTTTACCTAGAAATTGCCGAAAGTAGCTTTAGCGGCATAATTATATTTCTCTCCGCACACCTTTCAAAGTAGGTACTTCATTTTTACAACCCCATCATAAACTCGTAAATTACAAAATATATATTATTATGGTGTCTGGGGGCATGCTGTGAATAATGGTTGTTTTCAAAGGAGACTGGAGTTTTATATCCTTACCTGATGATAAGATCCTTACTTAGTGGAAGCTACAATAGGTAGATAACTATTTTATATACCTATGCACCTACCTTGTTGGTTGTACCTACCTTGAAATTGAGACAACCTCCGTAGCGTAGGTAGCGGTATTTGGCTGGCTTTAAGTCGGGGGGTTCGATCCCCACGCCGGACAGAAAATCTTTGTGTAAATTCCAATATTTCTTTCCGGGTCTGGTTGGTTGAAGGACTACCCTCCGTGGCTTGGAAAGCACGTTAAGCCGTTGGTTCCGATTGTTATAACATCATCTATAATCATCGTATATGAAGGAACGGGCAGCAGCGTTTCCTTGTGTGGTACAGTATAATACTGCGGTCACCAACCCGCCTGCCAAGCGTGGTGTCTATAGCAAATACCCTCCCTCTCTGGAGCAGGCCCATGTTCAGCAGTGGACGTTATACGGGCTGATGATGATAATAAGTTTGGTGACGCATGTACCTTTGTTTAAAATAACATTTCTAGGCTTAAGATTTCATAATGGTTTTGTTGATAGCTGTGTATAGTGCGGCGCTCACCGTAAAACGTATCAAATGTGTGACCTTTAATAAATAAGCAAATTAAAAAACCTCCAGTAGTTTATCAAAAACTTTATAGATAAATCATAAACCACCAGTTTCATAAATATTAAAGTACAGTTTATAAGAAATAGGTAAGTAAGTATATGAAGTTTCATATACAATCTTTGAAATTCGTGATGCAAATTCCCGAGAAGAATATTGTACAGAGTTGAGTTGAAAATTAAATTACAGTTGCAGCTTGCAGCTGGACGGCGCGGCACCATATTGAAATATTATGTCGCAAATACAAACTTGTATGTTTAATTCAGCTGAAATGAATCTATATTATGAAAATCTTTGTTATATATAAATGTAAAGGTAACTAAGGAATTATTTTGTATCTTCTACAAAAAGCGTAGTCAGTAATTGCCTAATGCCTGTAGGTATCCGTTTAACCACTTCAATTAAACGTTATACCTCACGTTATACAAAAGAATAGTAGCTGCAAATATATTTATTATTTTATATTAATCGCTATTTTGTAGTCTAGTAATGTAAAACATTAACGACAAACAAAGAAACATATTACAGAGACTGACGATTATAAACAACTTTTACTATGGGACCAACTCTGAAATCGCGAAAAATAATCATCTGTTCCATACATTTATGTTCACTTACCTCGACAAAATGTATGGAACGAAGAAGAAGTTGTTTATATATCATCATAATCATCAGTACTTTCACCCACGGAAAGGTTAGGGGTTATTGGTGTTTTAAAAATAACCCTGTATTAGGGCTTTCAGTCTCGATGCATTACTGAGTCCCGGGAAAATAAAAACGAGACGAGGTGTGGTCTCGAAATTCCCGGGGAAAACGAGACTTTCGAGACTATTTCAAAACTAGGTTTTCTTACTTATAGGCTATGCAATTAGAAAGTCAAAACATGATATTTTAATCATCAGCATCATCATCATTTCAGCCGTAGGACGTCCACTGTTGGACATATGCCTCCCTCATAGATCTCCAGTTGTTGCGGTTAGAAGCGGCCTGCATCCGCCGTGATCCTGCGGCTTTAACCAGATCGTCCGTCCATCTAGTAGGTGGACCTCCTACGCTACGCTTGCCGATCCGCGGTCTCCATTCGAGAACTTTTCGGCTCCAACGGCCATCTGTTCTCCGTGCTATATGGCCTGCCCATTGCCACTTCAACGAACTAATCCGTTGGGCTATGTCCGTAACCCGCGTTCTTCTACGTATCTCCTCATTTCTAATCCGATCTCGTAGAGAAAAGCCGAGCATAGCCCTCTCCATAGCTCGTTGAGCGACTCTGAGCCTGTACATAAGGCCTATAGTGAAGCACCACGTTTCGGATCCATAAGTCAACACTGGCAACACACACTGGTTGAAGACTTTCGTCTTTAGGCATTGAGGTATTTTGGACGAAAAGACACTGCGAAGTTTCCCGAACGCTGCCCATCCGAGTTGGATTCGTCGATTGACCTCCTTCTCGAAGTTGGACCTACCTAATTGGACTGTCTGTCCTAGGTATACATACGCGTCAACAACTTCAAGAACCGTATTCTCAACCATTATAGGGATAGGCACAACATGGACGTTAGACATGATTTTCGTCTTGTCCATGTTCATTTTAAGACCTACCCGTTGGGAGACTCGGTTGAGGTCTTCGAGCATTGTACTGAGTTCTTCCATTGACTTTGCCATGACCACGATATCATCAGCGAATCGAAGGTGAGTGATGTATTCGCCGTTGATGTTGATGCCTATTTTAATCAAGTACTTAATTAAACAAACGCAAATAAAAAGAGAAATCATTTGTTACAGTTTTTTTCGTTTTTGTAGTGGGCACGTAAAAAACAAAGAGCGTTTAATGTCGTTTCAGACAGAGAGCTGTTGCATCAAGCTTCTTTTCAAAAGACTGAGAAGGACTGTGCAAGTATTGTAAGATACTTGCCTCATTCAGTCTATTTTCCCTAATACGGATGCGCAGTGAATTGGCGAGCTTTACGCTCAAAAAACTTTGTTGTAAATCTAATTTCTTTAGGCAGAAATTGAGTGCAGTATCTGCTGTTAAAAAGTCTACACTCGACAGTGTTGCCATTGCCATATCCATGTTACCATAATAAAAAAATACTGTTGGTTTAGTAGATTATTCACGAGTTTTTATGTGACTCAAGTCAAGTCTCAAAAGTCTCGTTATTCCCGTGACCGAAAATATTAGTCTCGAGTCTCGAAAATACCAAAAAATTGTCGAGACTCTCGAATTTTTCAAGACCGAGATTCCCGGGATGAAAGCCCTACCCTGTATATTCAAAGGTTTTTCCACTGATGCGTAATTACTACCTACATACTCTGAAACAAAGTCGCTTCCCGCTGTCTGTATGTACCTATGTATGCCTAAATCTTTGAATGAGTGGTATACCCGGCGGCTGACAGCCATTTATTACTGTTCGACTTGCGAACTTGTATTTCGCGATACAGGTTAGTTGGTTGGTATACTAGGTGCTAGATGGCGCTGCTCGTCTTCGTGTAGTTTGTGAGATGATTCCAATGAATCGATTGGTTTGTTGAGGATGCGACTGCGTGTGGGGTGAGAGCCTGGCAGTGCTGCGTAGACTGATGTCTGTGAGATCTTGTTCGCAGTGCAATGGTGCTGAAGCCGGAGTCGATGAAGCCGTGTTGAGGAAGCGAGCTCCTTGATGGTTGATGATGTCGAGCTGTATGAAGAGTACCTTGCTGAAATAGTCGGTTGCGTGTCTTCGAGGTCACCAATTGTAACGGAACGGTTGGCGGTGTTCCTCTAGAGAAAATGAAGATCTTCTTTACCGGGCGAGGTGGTATCCGTGGGCTTTCCGGCTTAGAAGAGACCATATCTTTATATGGGTGTCGTAAGAGACGAGGGACATACACCTAAGGGATGGGCAGCAGCATCTATCAGCTCAAAGATCCCATCTTTCTGCAATCACCAACCCTGCCAAGCGTCATGGTGATTACGGCAAACCCTCACGTGGTGATCACTATCCTGGCTTGGTTTAGGGCAAGATCTGTTAAAATGAGGGCTTTGTTTCAGCAGTGGACTTGTGTAACTTAAGTTAGGTATATTTTATGACAAAACTAGCTGTTGCCCGCGACTTCGTCCGCGTAGATTTTGATTTTCGATTTATTCATACAAATTCGATCGTAATTAAAAATTAAAACTATAAGTGTACGAAATTCCATACTCCCCTGTTGCATACAAATTTCATTGAAATAATGTAGGTAGACCCGTAGTCCGAGAGGCCCGCGAACTGTAAAGTAGAGCGACAGTTGCACCAATCTCCCCGTCAGCGACCGCCCTGAGCCGAGGTCCAAGTCCCACAGGGGACGCCCTCTTGCGCAGGTTGCTTAGTTTGTAGTGTTTAAACCATTTATCTAGGCTGGAGCTCTGCTCTCCTTTATGCCCGGTGAAGTAGCAAAAGCCTCGGGGCTAAATACATAAAACGTCGCTCCTAATAAAATTAAAAAAAACGAATAACTTTTGTACCTACCTATTTTCACCCCTCTTTTACCTCCTGCGGGATTGAATTCACAACGAGGGATATCGGCAATAATCATTATTAGGAACCTATTACCCAAATGAGAACCTCGTTATTCAATTGTTATTTTAACAACGTAGTTAAAATAACAATTATTATTGAACACTTAACCATTCGACCATTCCCGCGTTTTTCAATGACCATAGATAAGGTAGAAATTAGTAGAAAACAATTGAATTATAAGTATGTCATCGGTAACGCAGTTTGATATGCTCGATAAAAATGAAACTTCGACGGAAAATGGGACCTATTATAACCGAGAAGTAATTTATTACGTAGAGGATAAACGTAGTGATATTATTATATGGACAACACCTAGAAGCGCAGTAAAAACAAGTCTATTATAAACCAATCAACAAGCAGAAAGATTAAAATTCTCTGTTGTTGAAATGACGTAATTATTGACTTTAAATGACTATAATAAACCTTTGTATATTTTTAGCATACTGCACCGTTATATCGTTCTTTTTCTAACAAGTAAATAGTATATCTTTCTATCTCCTTTTGATATACAGTAAAAAATTGTATCAACATGTATAAAATGTATCTTACACAGGCAAGTAATGCAATGGGCATTTAGTGCAATCTGTGCAATTGGTATTAGTGTTTGTATTGAAGTGTTTTGGTGAATTCATTTGATTTGGTTGCTAAAATCGGAAACTGGAACTGTGTCTACAATACATTTGCAATATTATCCGTAATCAATGCCATATATTCTGATTAGAGGTAATCTAGCATCTTATGGACATAAACATCCTTGGCGTGTTTTGGTATCCGGCCTTAAAGGTACACACCACTTAAATACTAAATTCTAATTATAATTAAAATGAGATCTAGGAGTTAAAACAATATTATAATGTTGTTTTCTGCCACCATTCATCTTTTTATTTGTTGTACATTGTCATTATTTAAATCTCATTTTATATACATTTGAAGCAAGTGGGCGTTATGAATTTAATCTGAATCTTATATTTGTGTTCAGCTGGTGAAATAGAGCAGCTCAAGAGATTCGCATGTGGCGGTTACAGCGACGATTCTACTATTGTTTATTTACAACACCCTTGCGTTATATTAAGTGCTCTAGAGGTTTGTGTAGCCTTTTC
Source organism: Nycteola revayana (assembly GCA_947037095.2). Taxonomy (NCBI): domain Eukaryota; kingdom Metazoa; phylum Arthropoda; class Insecta; order Lepidoptera; family Nolidae; genus Nycteola; species Nycteola revayana. The sequence continues at coordinate 12,815,921 of OX344846.2, read as the reverse complement.
TAATTGGTCAATATTTTTAGTGACACCTATGACTCATTTTATCACTCTGCTAAATAATCAATTGCCTTACAGGTGTTGGGTTACAAGGTTGTGGCCTCTAGCTCGACTGCAGTCAAGCAAGACTACAATGAGTATATGTGGACTATGAGAAAAGAATTTTCTGAACCAGAACCATCCATTATTGTGGAGCAGGACAACGTTAACAATTTCAGTAAGGAGGCTATGCACTTGGGTAATTTAACTCATTCAGGAAAAGACGACGAAGTGTAAGCTCCTACATTGAATTGGAGAGTATTTAGTTATAAATTTAAATAATATACTATGGAGACAAAAGGCAGCCAGAACCTATTATCAAGCAATTTGGCAACTACCCCCTTAACTGAAGAAGATGGTGTTGTTTATATTGCAATCAAAGGTTCTTTGCATGCAAATGATTGCTCAGTTTTTGGACTAGGTGAAGAAGAAATTAGAGCTCTATCCAAGAAATTCCCAGGATCAGGAGATGTTGTTAATGGTGTGGCTATCAAAGCAAATGTATTATCAGCAATAAACTCCTTGGCACAACTTGGATACAAGGTCATTGCAAGTACTGGCGAAACAGAGATTACATGGACCCTGCAGCGTGATATCTAAGTTTACAGGAGATTATTCTACTATATTTGTATTTCTATAAATAATTAATAAACAATGGATCACAAAAGTGGTTGTGACCACTCAAACTGCACACATGCTAACACATCTGTGTGTCAAACAATATCAGAAATGGACTGGGAGCGGGGCTTGTGGAATGCAGGTAATATATTTTTATGTTATCCTTATGTAACCAAAACTGTTTCATTAGCAGTGTTATCATATAAAGCTAAGTATAATGTTACTTGTAATCATGTGATATTGGTTCTTAATTTAGGTAACTGATTAGATTATATGCATTTGTGGGTGGGTGTACAGGAAATCCATTGATAATGCTTGGTTTAGAAGGATTCAGTATATTTAAGTTAATTGAATGGTAATTTTGATCCATGGCACCATAGAGTATGAATAGGTATAAATGACACTTTAGTTTCATGACCATATACTTGTCATATTATGTTGTGACCTATATTTTGAATGTTCTGTGATTTATAAATATAAAACAGAGATAAGATGTACAAAGATAATTAACACAATGGACCACAGCAATATGCTTGCTCTATAGCTTTATAATATACTCTTTAGTATGGCACTAAAGCTATTTAATCAGAATAATTTGTATGCTATCAATTATTTATTGTTATGCGAGTTCAATTTCTTCTTTTCAAGACAATGGCTAATGTATTTTCCTGTGAAACAGAAATGGTCTCTTCAAAACAATGATTACAATTCAGTATATTATTATACAAAACAAATCTATATTTATAAAAAAAAATTACTGTTCGAAAAATTAATTTTAATGAAATTTGGCAGTAATCATCGCTTTAACTCAGAAAAGGTTTAAACACAAAGAAAAAAATGGTAAGTAGGTGTAGGATAAGTGTAGGGTAGGTGTTAGGTAGGGCTACGGTAGGGGTAGGTAGGGATAGGGTCAGGGTAGGGTAGGGTAAGGGTAGGACACCGCGTAAACAAAGTCTCACCGGGCCAGTTTATTTTATACAAAAGTTTAGGTCTTTTATTTATAGATTGAGGCAGTACGAAGTCTGCCGAGTCAGCTAGTTATATATAAATAGAATTGTATATAAATTCTATACTTCAAATTAGTTACAACCAACATTACTTAATAATAGTTGTACAAAATGGATTATGACTAACTGAATTAAGAAGCATACAAACATGCCCTCAAAAAATACAGGGTGTTAGCTCAAACACCGTTATCCTTGAAACCAGTTTGGTTTCACTTACAGAACGCAAATTCAATGAAAAAAAATCTTTGTTTTTTCAAAATTTAAAAAAAATCTTTCCGACACCGTCCGTATATTTATGGATACTATGCGCCCGAGTTACGTAATCACTGCAAAGGGCGCTGACCTGCTGCACTGGCTGTCCGTTTTATAAGTTTTAACTACCTACATTTCAATAAAAACACAATATTACACTGTACATAACTTGTATTGTAACTTTCCCTTCATACTTCTCCTGGCTTAGGACAGGCAAAAATACCTACTTTGTGTTGCGTGACGAGTCCAAATGTAAGTTAGATTTAACAACAAAGAAAATGAATAAAACAACAAAGAACTGGGTAGGTATTTTAGACGTAGTTAAAAGTTACTCAGATTTTTGCTGGCACGGTGAACTGACCTGAACTTGTGTAGGTACGTAACCTTGGAGTAGCCGCCACCATCGTTTCTCGGTTTGGCACAGGTTGTCCAGGGAATAACTCTGCGTACATTCTTCGAGCCTCGTTCATGTTATCACCAGCCGGGCGTAAGCCCGAACCATATTGGTCCACTGTACGACATAATCACTACACACTACTGAACACGCAGGCGGCGGCGCGGGCGCTGCGCTGCGCTGCGAGCACGAGACTGAGAGCGTCTGTGTGGTGTGGACGGTGTGAAAGGGGTTGGCGCGCGCGGCTTGCGTTCGGGCGCTCCGTCCTCTTTACCCATGCGTATAGGGTGACATAATTTTAAGGATTTTTTTTTTCATTGAATTTGCGTTCTATAATTCAAACCAAACCACTGGTTTCAAGGATAACGGTGTTTACACTAACAGCCTGTATATTTTACCTACATCAGTATATGACACACTGTTGAATGTAGGTCCATAATAGGGATTTCATCATAGTTAAATGTTTTTTTTAATTTGCAGCATTCAATGGTGAAGAAGAACGTGTAAAGTCTCTAATAGATAAAGCCAGGAATGTAAAAGACCTTGTGAATACCCCTGATAATGGGGGTTATACTCCACTACATTATGCTGCACGCAAGGGCCATATCAACATATGTAAGATACTACTAAATTATGGGGCAAATGTCAATGCACACACAAATGGTGGAGCAACACCGTTACACAAAGCTGCTGTAGGAGGTAATTGCATTTTAGTTTTTATTATTAAAAACGGAAAACTTCCAATTATTGGCACTTTAAGCGGCATTGGTAAAAGAAGTTTAGTAAAAAGTAACAATTAGAATACTTTTTAACATTATATTGGTTGAAAACAAATATTATATTAATAGTACAAATAAAAAATAATAAAAAATCTCCAATTTTATATATTTGTCCAAAAAGATATAGATAACCCCTCAAGTGTTGCCATTAAAAAAAAAGGAAACCATAGATAATCTTTAAGTTTTTTAAATAAAGTAAATGGTTGTTCTTGTTTTTTACATTTAATGAAGCTGTTCCATTAATTGGTGGAGTGCCAAGAATAGGCAGTATTACCCAAATTTTAATTAATTCTAATTATGGAATGTTTTACATGGAAAAATAATACTTGTCTTACTTGGAATGTCCATTAGGTACCTACTTTCATTGTTTTACCCTTAAAATACATCAATTTATGTAGTATCTGAAATGTATAAAATGAAAGAACTTTTATGTTTATCGATTTTGACATCAAAATCTGTAATTTTAAACTTGATCATATTTAATTTTGTAGATACTTTTTTAAATTGCTATTATTCTGCTTTTAATTAATAATTATTATTTTTATACTTTTTAAACACTAATCTATTTGTTTTAGGAAAACTTGAAACAGTAAAATTCCTTATACAATCTGGAGCGCAAATAGACACTCAAGATGTTGATGGTCAAACTGTACTACATAAAGCAGTGGAAAACAAATACATGAATCTTTTTGACTATTTGGTACAGGCACACCCTGAACTTGCCTCCATAAAAGATTTCAAAGGTCTTAGTGCTAATGACTACACTTTGTCTGCCCCACTGGAATAACTTACCTACAATATTTTTAAATATTTACTATTTTCTACACATTTTGTGTTTTAGATGTATTTGCATTGTTAAAAATAGCATTATGTTGACTATCTGTCATTAAATGTCTATCAATAGAGGACAAAAATAGACTAATGGCCATTTAAGAAGTAACTGTATATTTTACTAAAATTATCCTGAAAGGAACAAGATCTAAGGATGATCAAATTAAACAGCAGGAACTAATAAACAAAATAATTTTTCCAAGAAAATTAATGTTTAGACTAGGCATATCAATAAACTTCAGTCTCTTCGCTACAGCCGTAATTACTCAACACTGTTTAACTGATAAACAATATTCTGTTGATAACTTTTATCTAATTCAATATCAGAGCAATCATTTCCAATGGAACAACACAGAAGATTCACAATAAGAGTACTATAAGCGAATAACGCGTATTTGAACATGTCATCGTCAGTTGGAATGCTAAGAATAGCTGATTTGAACCGGCCACGGTTTAACTCAAAAATATACAGCGTTCGTTGCGTCTTCTATGAAAGTCATGATGTCGACGACCTTGCGCTAAAGTTACCAAGCAGTCAAATTTTCGTGACTCGATCGAGATTCGAGAAGTAATAAATAGTACCTACATAGTGTTGTGGAGATAACGTCATGGATATATATTTGTCGCAGCCATCTAGTTAAATCAGCCATTCAATGGGATGGCTACCCCGTTAATTAAACGCCGGACAAATAGCCAAATCGTTGAATCGTTTTGGGTGGTTAACAAAAAATAACCTAAACCAATGGAGTTAAACAGGACATAGCATAGTTTCGTTTAGGTCGGTGAAGTAACATTAGAACTAAATTTAAATCACCCGCCTGATTTCAAGTCTTCTTCTTCTTAGTTGGTCCCTCATATCTGAGGATCGTGCATTAGAGTTGCACCTGGAGCGGATGATCTATCTCCGCCGTTTTCTGTCCAGCGCGTCCCTCACGACCGTGTGAAATTGGATTTCACGTCAGCCGAACTCATAAGGTCTAGTTTACTATAAGCCAACTACGAGTAGTTATACGTTAAGTGATGTTAGTTCAATCAACGATTGGCCTAGGCATTCAATTAAATGTCGGTGTTTATTTAACGGGCTAGCCTTCCAATTATCTCGCTGATTTAACTAGACGGCTGCGATATATATATTTTATACTGATTACCAAGATTATCTTTGTTGTGGACATAACATAGATTATACATATTACTATTGACGTCTCTTATGTGGATATAATATCATAGTTAAACATATTTCAATAATTGATGTTTCCTCTAGCACTGCTTTTACTCTGTTTTAGTATATCGTCGGTGATAGTGTGTACCGTAAGTGACAATAGCTAATACGGTTAAAGATCGAATGTACCATATTAATATTTCGCTCTTTACTACACACATAAAGAAAATTTCTTGGTTTACGAAATAATACCCTATTAGTCACATACTAGGTCTCTATCACCAATGATATTATTTAGACTAGACCTCAGAAGCATAAGGCTGGATGTACAGTCAACAAAAGAGATAGGTTTACACCGTCAGTATCAAATAATGCAAATAAACATGTTTATGTCACTACGACAGCCGGTAATTCTTTATCGGTGAAGACTTCGCTGATAGCTGTGTGCGAATACATACAATAGTAAACTCTCCTGATAAACATACGTACGTACATATACATTAAAAATGCGTTTCACTAAGTGTAAACCTATCTCTTTTGTTGGCAGTACTATTATGCTTAAGAAGCATTTGGTAAGTGCCAGTTCACGAAAAAGTCTTACGGCGAATGTTTCTGCCGTATAATGGCACATCCGACCATAGCTTCTGAGATCTAGATTTGTTTGTTTGTATGACCTTACCTGCAAATGTGAAGTAACATAAGTATTATTTGTATTTATTTTGTAGTTTTATAAATGTGCTTACTTTTACTACTGTTAATTTATACGAAAGTTTATAGTGTGTTAACATTCCTCAAGTGCTTTTTATACGTAATTATAAGTAATTTATGTTACATTTGTTTTATCTATTGTGATTTTGCATATCTTTATTATTATTGTTACCATAAATTTATTCGCACGAATAAACTAGCTATTTAATATTTTAAGTTATTTGTAGTGTGGATAAAAAAAATAATAGTGTTTATATTTACTATTATCATTGCAATTAAAATTACCAATCTTTGTAACACGTGTGATCAAAACTATTTTATATAATCACTAAATATTTTATGAGATTAGAAATAATAATTTAAATAAAAAACATTTATTTTCATATGTATGTATATTTGTATTCAATTTCATACGTACCTATGTACATTATTGATAATTTACTCACCCTGTATGTAATTAGGCGTAAAAGCTACATAATGTCGCTTTGTCTAGGTACTTATGTGTTAATGTAATATTTTAGACGAAAATTCATATCATTTTATAAATTGCTAATTGTATTATTCTTACTATATGATTAATTTTAGACTAGAATTTGATGTTTAATATAGTTCAGAGAACATTTATATCGATTACAATGATAATGCTACATTGAAGGGAATGAGTAAATCATTATTACAATAAATTTATATATGTGTATCACAAAAACATTATAGATTGAGATCCCAGTCACCCCAGACTTACGTCAGTTTAGGAAAAAAAATATTATACATAAAATGATAATTTAATTATTAACACCATCAAACGACGTAAGTAATTGCAATTACAAAAAATATGATAAAACGGAAAAAATGGTTTGTAAAATAGTTACTTAATCAAAAAAAGACAACATTTATTAACCAATTTTTGAAATGTTTACAAAGTCCAATGTATATGTCATATTGATGATTATACTGTACATTAATAATTCGGAAAATTACCTTTTTACCTTAAAGTTAACAGTGTAAATTCTACTTGAATACTTTATTAAATCCTAATACAAACAATGATTTTCTTGACATTATCTATGGATAAAGATTTATGTTATGTTTATTGTTTCTTCTATTGTTTTATTATAAGTAGTCTTAGCTATCGCATTAGGTTTCTAAACCTGTAATGATAGTTTAAGTGTTATAAATAAATAAATAAAAGAAAAGCTTACTATTTCATATAACGTAGTTAAACGTTACATAAATATATGTGAAAATATATTTTTGTACATTTTCTGTATTTATTTTCTAAGCCAAAGATAATCGACCACATTTCTGCGGCTGATTTAGGTTTTGACGTATTCGGCTGATATGGCAGATAATACGAGCGGGAGCTTCTATGTTTTGCGATACAGCGGGGATAGCCAACCTAATAAGACCTAAGATCGACTGTGTGCGATCGACCAATGCTATAGTTAAAGTTGGATCGCATTTCGTATAAGTCAATTACATAGTTATCACTATGTAATTTTTTCAGATTATTTTGCGACAAATTTTACTTTGTGCGTCTGTGGCACGTAGAAGAAAGTGGACTAAAATTTCACTTTTTACTATGTTAGTTGATTGTCTGTAATAGTTGCCGACCGGTTGGCCACCGTTGCTTTACAGGATACGTTTCCGTCGAACTTACGCCCGCCTTAGTTCGGTTGTACCTACGCCAAAACTTGATGTTATTTCGGCAAATGTGATGTTACTGATTGAAACAGCACAGCAGGAGCAATCACTAGTTCGATCGCATATCTTTGGCATAGTGTGTTTAGATACTAAGAGACAACATTCAATAAATAATTACTTGACACTAAAAATGTCACCACTGTCGTAAATAGGATAAATCATTTGCTCATTCTCTTACATATTACATGTTATATGATTTTAACAAGCATGTTGTATTTTATCTCTTATATTTGTGTAACTATTCTACTGTTTTTGTCAAATTATTACCAATACTGTTGTAGTGTATACCTGTTTCCACTATAGTTAATCTTATTCAATATATATTTTATTATTCCCTACCAAGTACACATTTGTACTAACTTGTAATTTTACTTAATAAAAATGCATATAGTTAATGTATTTGTTTTATTATTTATCAAGATTTCCCACTTTCCACAAATATAGAAAAGTGAACTACATTGCTTATATTATTGTGATGATTTAAATTCAATCTAAATTTACCCATGAACAACTATAATGTACGATTTCTATAGGTATATTTTAACCATTGGTTAGACTTTTCTAAACGGAAAAATTTATGGCAATTATTGTATTAACCTGCTGTTCTTTACTTTTATGTAGTCAAGTTTTGATATCTGGCTTACAGAAACATCGCCAAATTACGGCGTTGACTCGTCTCTCTCTTTAAAATTACAAAGATAAATCCCTCATGGCGTGTAGCTGCAAATCTTTGAGATTTTACTGGTCAAATCCTCTAGAATGAGTACATATTCTGCCTGGCCTAGTTATATTTCTGTATAACATTACCCTAGCCAGTGGCAGTCCATGTTGTCACAAAGTGTAAGCACCACAAATTAGTAGTCTTGACAATTATTTACTCAACATGATAAAAACAACGACCTAAACACCTTCATTTTCCATCATAAGGAATGCTTTTAAGCTCTTTGGTAATGGTAAGGAAGATATAAACTTAAATAGCGTTCTACGTTTTCCTAGATGCCTAATTTTGATTCGACAGAGTTCAGCAAGGCTCAGTGGTTGTCTGCAGGCGTGGTATAACCTACTTTCTTTACTACAGAGTTTAGGTACGCCGGATTGTATAGGTACGGGATAGTGACCTGCCTTTAACAACATTGAAGTTAAACTGAAGGAGCGCCTCCCATTTGCTATAGAAAGGTTGTCTAACCCGCAGGAATTTAGGTCGCATGTGTTAACGTCGGCTCCATAGCGGATTAGTATAGCTGCAGCGTGGTCTCTGTGGGCAATAATATAATATTGTACAATTAAACTATAGAAAGTTAGACAAAATATATATTAAATGAATAACTAGATAAACAGGCAACTTGCATTATATTTAGCCATACTACGCGCATACTACGCATAGCCATGCTACGGCGCACACAACGTTTAATCAGATAAAACGTTGAGAGCGCCAAAGGCACGCCGGACAGGAAATCTTTGATTTCTTACCGGATCTGGTTGGTCGAGGGACTACCCTCCGTGCATCGGAAAGCACGTTAAGCCGTTGGTCCCGATTGTTATAACATCATCTATAATAATCGTATATCAAGGAACGGGCAGCAGCGTGTCCTTGTGTGGTACAACATTATACTGCGGTCACCAACCCGCCTGCCAAGCGTGGTTACTATGGCGAAAACCCTCCCTAGGGAAGAGGCCCATGTTCAGCAGTGTATGTTAAACGGGCTGATGATGATGATGACTAGTAATAAATTGATCACTGTAGTTGGCGTTACTACATGTGTGGTAGAGGTAACTTCAATTTGGAGCTGGCATTTCTTTATTTGGACTTGTAATAGCCTCAACTACATGTTGCTGTTCATGTCGCCTATTCCGCCCGCGCGCCCCTTTGTACCTTCACGCCCCTAGGCACGTGCCTAATTTGCCTTATGGATAATCTACCTCTGGCCATAACGCAAGTTGCCTGTAGGGCCTTTTTAAGCAACTTATATACAATAAGTTAGGTATATTTAATAACAGTACTAACTTTTCTAACAATAACGCTCTATTCAAAGCAGTATCGCCCGTAAGGGCTGTAGTGTTCATATCAATTTTATATTCCAACAAAAACTGCAACAATATTTCAAACTCTTCTGGAACATCAATACTTTCCACAGCTATGTGCAAAGCATTTGCACCTGTAATACTGTTGCACGCGTTAGCATTGGCACCTGTAACATAATGGTATTTCACATTATTAAAATTGAAGAATACAGCAAAAGCTCTCTATTCGGGGTGTATGCGTTTCGTAAATATGCCGCGAATACAAAATCCTTAAATATGGATCCGTTATAAGGGATACGTTCCGAGACAGTAAATAGATTAATTTTCATAAAAAATTGTAACGAAAACGTGACGATGCTTCTTGGGCTGTGAATTTTTTTTTTCTCCAAGGTGTAGGTAAATGATCAAAGCATAGATATCTATTTTCACTTTAAGCGGTAACACAGATTTTTTTCGTGTCGAAACTCGTATTTCTCGACATTATAAAGTACATTAGTTGCTTTTAACACCTGGTGTTCTGCGTTCGATTCTGACACTGGACAATTATTTTTGTGAACCACGGATAGTGGTTCTGAGTGTGGGTGTGCTTTGTGTCCGTGAATTGTGTGTTTGCGAAGTCCCCGCGTCACCGGGATTCATTTCCCTAGGTTTGTCTTTTAAAATAAAAAAAATAACTAGATAATATTGATATTGATTGATTATGTTCATTCTATATAGTAATAAGTAACATAATTCTAGAGCTCAGAAGCATAAGATCTGAGGTGCCATTATCGTCAGAAACATTCGTCATATGTGCCTTTATCGTAAAGTGAAACTTACGACAGTTACGACCAAATGCTTCTGAAATATAATAGACATTAGGCATATAATAGACCACAAAGCAAACGGACGGCCTTATGCTTCTAAGGCCATGAGGGGGTCTAGAATTTTTGGTCAAACTAAAAAACAACATATTTCCTTTAATTTATACCATTGCAATAGCAGACTTGAGCTCAAGGGTTTTATCTATGTCTATTACTAGCTTCCCGCGCGCGGAAAACTCCCCTTTCCGTGGGAACTACATCAGTAAACATAGCCTATGTTACTCTTGGATTACGTATCTTTCTTATGGTGGAAGAATGTTTGAAATTGTACCAGTTTCGGAGCCTATTCAATGCAAATAGACAGGCAAATCTTTTCTCTTTATAATATAACGCTTTGTTATGAATGACGCATAGCCTACCAGAGACTTTAACTTGGACAGGTATTCTCTATATGACGAAGGCCTCCCATTTAAAAACCCCTTAGCGGATTAAAAGGGGTGGCAAAGTCTATCTGGAGAAATATTAAAATATATTAGTACAATATTTTATACCTTACCCTTTGCCAACAAGATGTTTGCTATAGCTGGTTGTGATAATCTCACTGATAGCAGTAAAGGTGTATCACCATTGTCATTGTGTAAGTTAATTCCTGCACCGAATCGTGTCAACAGCTTTACAATTTCTTCCTAAAAATAAAATAAAATAAATAACTACAAGGTTACGTGTGACGAACCGATAGGGTCTTAAAATATAATCTGAATTTATTAGTTAGGTAAATCTATCAATGTTATGTAATCGTATTTTGTTACTTAACAGATATATGATACGTGGTTTCAACCGCGTACCTCACGTTCCCGTGGGAATTTCAAAATAAATATAGCGTATAGCCTTCCTCGATAAATGGACTATCTAACACTGAAATAAGTTTTCAAATCGGACCAGTAATTCCTGAGATTAGAGCGTACAAGCTAACAAATAAACAAACTCTTTAGCTTTATATATTAGTTTAATAAGATAATAGGTACGATGGTTTCGTCTACTTTAAAGGTTCCCAATGGAGCGGTAGCACATTCTAGAGGGCGCTGGAACTTTTCATGGATTGCGATAACAGATTCAAAGTAATGTATTATATTTGCTGGTTAACTTATAATTATGTTAATAACACTGTGTATGGTCTTTATCTGAATTAAATATTTTTAGGTCAAGAACCCCAGCCATGACCACGTTTTTTTTAATGTTTTAATGATCATTATTAATAGATACTAAATAGTCATACCTATTATAAAATCGTTATATCTAACTTGTATTTGTTATAATCGTTATAGCTAAAAGAAGCATGATGAAATTGAAGACCTGAGGCTCTCAACCTTTGGACCAAAAAAGATTGGTAACCTCTGGTCTACATTATCTTCTTTTTTCCATTTTCTATCAAATCTCCTGAGTGACACATGCGTTCATTCAACACACATGGCCCGATATTTGTATTTACCTACTACGTAAGTAGATCTAAACAGAGTCGGCAAAAATATATGTTGTATCCTTCCAATACGGTTTTTATAGATGTTGTCTTTTTTCAGATTGAGAATGATAACTAAATACTAAGTTAGACGACATCTATAAAAACGGTGATCAGATATAGAAATCCCAGAGGCCCTCTTACTGTACACTATATAGTCGCCTCTAGCGTAGCAACCTGCGCAAGAGCCCCTTGTGGGTCTTGGACCTTAGCTAAGATGAGGAATTACGACTTTTAGATTTCCAGAGGAGTTTTGTGCAAATGTCATTCTACTTTAGGTCTACGAGGGCATCGTAAGTAGTAATGCACGAACATAATAAGAAGTACATAGATAAAACCGAATACCTGTCTTTGAATTATAGCATAATGTAAAAGTCTATGAGAGTGTGGTATCCGAGCGCCGTAAGTTAATAATAAATCGACAACTGACGCGTATCTCTGCCAGACTGCTTCACAAAGTGGAGTATAACCTGAAAATATAAAAACCATATTATTCAACAAACTCACAAATCTATTATGACTTAAAATCTATATATATAAAAATGAATCCCTATTTTCCTTGGTCACGGCATCACGCGAGAACAGCGGGGTCGATTTTGGTCATTCTTTTTTTGTTGTGTTTGTTATGGCCAGGAGAACGTTCTTATGAAAGAAAAAAACAACAATATTGCACGAATAATTAAAAAAATTAAGAATACTTTATCACCATGTAAAATTTTCTAATGTAACTTTAACGGTTTTGACAATATAAACTTTTTTATTGTAATCTCATGTCGTTTGAACATTGACACAATGCGTACTGCTCTTAGTGCACATCACGGTTAGTTTAGAGCTATCACGCCTAATATTAAAAGTTCGATTTAATATAGAGTTTTAGTTAAGTCAGGACAACATCTGTTGGGTTAGCTAGTAAAATATATTTGGAGATGGCAACATTCCGAGAGCTCGCTCTCGGAGGCCTCGCGCTAATATAAGTTGGAAAAAAATTATGATAGTCCGCTACTGGCATTTTATAGTAGCATTACTTATCATCATCAACCAGTATAACGTCCAATGCTGAACATGGGCCTCCTTCCGAGGGAGGGATTTTGCCATTGACGGGTTGGTATCCGCAGTATTATGTTGTAACACACAAGGAATTGTTATAGATCATCATCATCATCATCAGCCCGTATAACGTCCACTGCTAAACATGGGCCTCCTCCCGAGAAGGAGGGTATTTGCCATAGTTACCACGCTTGGCAGGCGGGTTGGTGACCGCAGTATTATGTTGTACCACACAAGGAAACGCTGCTGCCCGTTCCTTGACATACGATTATTATAGATGATGTTATAACAATCGGGACCAACGGCTTAACGAGCTTTCCGAGGCACGGAGGGTAGTCCCTCAACCGGTTGGTTTTATTTCTTAGAAATCTTAGAATTGACACAAAGATTTTCTGTCCGGTGTGGGGATCGAACCCACGACCTCCGAGATTCAAGGCGAGCCAAATACCGCTACAACCTCCGTAGGGTTGTCATTGTTATAGATGATGTTATATAATTCGGACGGCTTAACATACTTTCCAATTCACGGAGTTTAGTCCCTTAACCAGATCTGGAATTGTATCCTATAATCTGCATAAATATTTCTTGTCCGGCGTGGGGATCGAACCCACAACCTCCGAGATTTAAAGCGAGCCTAATACCGCTGCTGTTGCTGTTGACCGAATATCTATACAAATTCTGTAAATCTTTGTAGTTTACTCCTCGGATAATGGTTGCTAACACATGGCAAGCTTTACCATCAGTGTTATTATCTAAATGCAAGACTAATACCATCAAACTGCGATTGATATATGGCTAAATAAGCTCTAGTTTTCACGATAATCTAGGTTACGAGCGGGATACAGTTTTAAAGTACTATTAATCTATAATTGTTAAAGTTTTTAAAAAACTATATACAACTCCACCAAGCTAAGTTTGCGCCTAGCGTCGATTACGTCACACTGACGCTTAGGTAAGGTATGGACGCGACTGGGCGATCGCGGGAAGGTGAGCGGGGAAGTAGGCGAGGCGCCGCATTCCAGCGAGGTGCAGTCTTAGCTTGGTTGTACCTACTTTTTTTCGGACGGGCATTAATGTAGTCAGCCACGAGACTTTTGCTCCTTCACCGGACAAGTATATAAATAAATCGATTTTTGTACCAATAATAAATCATGGCGCTGAGTATAAACCAACAGAAAATCATAGTATAATTATTAAAAAAATAAGTTTAAGTTATCACCATGTATTTCTTCGCCATTAAGGTTGGCTCCTGCATCAATAAGATATTTTACAACTTCCAAGTGACCTCGGCCCGCCGCAAAGTATAATGCAGTCCTCTCATTTGTATCTCTGGCTTCTGTATATGCTCCGTTACTGACTAGAATTTTCACCTAAAAACCAAAATGGTATATAAATATTGTAATAGTAAATTAAATACAAAAATATTTTTTAATCATATTGTCAAAATTATTTTAAACTAGTGGAAAAATTGAGGGCTTATAATATAAAATGCTTATATAAAATTCCACTTATTTTAAAATACAGCCACTTGAAGTTGTTTTTTTTTATCCCTAAATTTTTTTACTAGTTTAGTACTACAAATGTATTCAAATGTATGCCAATTGTTTTATATTTTTTTTTAATCTCTGTCGCCCATAGTCATCAAATTATAAAAATGCAAAAAAGACAGATTTTTTATTACCTACTAGCTTTTGCAATGCAACCTTGTATGTGGAATAGTTTGGATAGTTTTAATGATAAAAGATAGCTTTTAATCAAATTTCATCAAAAACTGTGTGTTCAATGAATAAGTGAATTAGGTATTATTATAGTAATGTTCCTTGTGCTTACCATATCTAAATAACCCCATGATGCAGCAAAGTGTAATGCTGTAATTTTTTCATGAGTTTTATAGTTGACATGACTACCAGCACTTATAAGTAATTTAACAATATCTACATAGTTCTTCACAACTGCAACATGCAGGGCAGTCGAACCATCTCCAGCTGTCACATTCACTTTACATCCTGAAAAATAATGTAAAGGATGTAAGAATACAACATTTCTTAGTACACATTACCATAGTAGTACACATTACCATAGTAGTACACATTACCATAGTTAGTTCCTAGCTATCAGGGCTAATATTAAAAGTTTTATTTAATATAGAGTTTTAGTTAAGACAGGACAATGTTTTTTTGGTCAACTAGTGTTCAATATAAAAGTTTAATTACAAATATAAAAGTAACCACTATACCTGCATCAATCAGAACCTTGACAACTTCAATGTGACCTTTTTCAGCAGCATAGTGAAGAGCAGTCCTTGTGAATGCATCCTGTTGATCTATTCCATTGGTCACTATTGAAGCAGATTCTATTGCTGCCCCTGTGGACTCCAGTATTGCAGCATACCACCTTTGTGAATTTAGTTAATAAGTACAGAGTTTTCTTTTCTGTTTTTTGTGTATTTTATCTGAATTGAGGTTCAATTATATGCAGATTTGTTGAAGCTACGACATGTCATGTCAAGTGTGCCTTCCAGTAAAGAGATCTATATATATCTGACCATACAAATGATCCCTATTTTACATAATGTTAAGTAGCAAAGACACCAATTAGTCCATTAGTCCATTAGATGTACAGAATTATTTAATCTCATCCTGGTGTCCCATTTCCCCTAATGCCCCATAATGCACCATAATTCACAAGTTATGGTGACTTTACTTAGACACCAAAATACAGCAACATATGGCTAGTTATTTAACAACTAGCTTCCTGTATGCTTTATGTAGCTCCCGTTCCCATAGGAACTTCATAATTAATGTATGCGTATGTAACTCCAGGATAATGAAACATAATTTGCAATGATTCAGCACTTCCAGAGTAGGCTCTGGAAGTACTGAATTGATTGCAAAATATGAAAGAAATATGGAGGAAATATTTTATTTGATAATTTGTTTGCAACAAATTATCTTATAATATTACTATAGAGGGCAATATACTGTGGTATATTTGTCAAGAAAGATTTTTTAAAGATTTTATTATACAAGGCTGACTGAAGATGGAGGAATTAAGTAAAAAATACATACATACATACATAAGCTCTCGCCTGTTTCCCAGCGGGGTAGGCAGAGACAATGGACCTCCACTTGCTACGATCCCTACACACATTTTCGCTTCATTCACTCTCATAACATTCTTCATACAAGCATGTTGGTTTAGGGTGGATCTTATTTGACCTTTTGCGAGGATGTCTCCGATATGGTCATAGAATGTTTGTTGACGTCTTCCCCTTCCGACTGTGCCACTCACACTTGCCATGTTGCCATGACCTGTTTTGTCAATCTTTCTTCATCCATTCTTTCCACGTGACCAAACCATCTCAACATTCCCTTCTCTACCTTCCTAATCACGTAAAAATTGCCTGACATTAAAATTTATATGAACCTAAATAAATAAACTTCTTAGATTATTTGAACACATCTTTTTTTTTAAATGTGAATAGTAATTATCAGTGTTGCTATACAACACTATATGTATGTATAGAAAATAGTAAGGATTAAAATTCATAAAAACAAAAAACTAACTTATACATTGAAGTCCAAGTCTCATCTTCAGTGGTTGTAGGAGCAACATTGACTATATCTTCGTCCCATTCTAAGTCATCTTGAGGTGATGGTGTCAAAGATGTAGGGCTCAGTGGTGATTTTTTGCTACAGATTTTACTCTCATCACTACTAGAGCCTTCACCATGTTTGACCACAAAGTAGCCCTGGTTCTTATCAAAACTAGATTCATCATCCATGTCTCTAATCATCTCATATTTACTAAAGTGTAAATCTTTAATGCTCCTATCATTCTTATTCTTGCATTTCATTATAGTTTCTTCATGTAGGTTATGGTGCTTAAGCTTTCGTTTATGGCCTTTCACATGTGTTTTTCTCGAGGAATTGCTCGAAGCTATTTTAGTGCATGAAGAGGTCGATTTAGTTGCACTAACCAGCAGTTTTATAATATCAACATTTCCAATGTTAGCAGCTTCACCAAGACAGGTTTTTCCTTGGCTAACTGTTTTATTAGGATTAGCACCTGTAACCAAATGTCAAGTAAGCATCCATAAGCCGAAATAATAAAAGTAATTTACAGATAAAGAATCAAGTGACCTTTAGAAACTAAATGACAAATTGCCTCCTGGTCTTCAGAAAGAATTGCTTGGTATAATTTGGCTTCTAGCGAACCTTCCATTTTTCTAATTTCTACAGATCCTATAATCCTTAGAGCGTAGCTGATCACAACATTGTGATTTATATTTCATTTAAAACTACGACAATTAGGAAAACAATAATGCAACATTACAGAACTTGTGTCTTTCAAAAGTTTTGAAACCCATTCTGGAGAACACGATAGTTGACTCTTAGGGTCTTCATTTTACGACGTTTATTGTGCAGGGAAAATGAATTAGAAGCTTTATTAAGTCGTTATTTTTGTTAGACTAATTTGTTTACAATGTCCATGATTTCATTGATTGATGATAGATTTCTGACAGTGACATTATGACGTTCATAGACGGTAATAAAGAATAATAATACAATAGAAGAAGCGGTCGTCTGAACCTTCTGAGAGAACGATAGTGATACTATTATGTTTAAAAAGTTAAGGTTAGGTACTGTGTTATTGTATATTTAATTATTTGTGTATATTTAATTTCCTTACATGTTCCAAAGCCAAATTGTTTCATAATTTTGACTGTCAATGTTTGTTTTTTTTATTAATATCAATATTGCGATAAAGCAGTATATGACAGTCATATTATAGTCATCATATTTTTTTAGTATATTATTTATTCAAAAAAAACATGCCATACATTCAGTTAACTGAAAGTTCAATCCTTTGGACTAGCAGTTTGACTGTTACACTGCATCGTATCATAGAAGAATAAGTATTTATGTAAACTGTAAGTAAGTAATAATGCGATAAATGTTTAAGTCTACAATAATATAAACCTGTAAAGTTTTTGCAAAATAATTTTGTGATACACAAAATTAGCCAAACCAAGCCAAGGCCAAATCAAACCAAACCAAAGCGATATATCTATATATATATTTCTTTTATTTAGTTTTTATTTATTTATTGTATGTTCAAATTATTAATAATTCAATTAATTGGAAAATACAAGTTATCAATGTTGCCACAAAATTTATAGTGGCAGGTGAAATATGAATAATAATAAAAAAAAAAAAAAAAAAAAAAAATCATTAAAGCGATTAGCCAAACATAAGGCCTCCTTGGGTTTTGGCTTTGGTTTGACCCCAAATAATGGGAGCAGGGCAGGAAGATGATGATATTTTGTTATTAGGTAGGTATTTATCGAAGTTGCTTATCATGTCTCTGGTGTCAATCCGACTGGGACCTGCCACTTTTCATATTTATCTTCTTTATTTGTGAAGCGATAAAAGTGCGGTTTACAGGAAGGGGTCGATCTTAGGGCATACCCTCCCCCCCCCCTGCTAATTCAATTTATGTAATAAAAGAGGCTGATAGGTTTAGCTATTCTAAATATTATAATGGCTTAATGGCTTCCGGTGTCTCAAATGTTATCAACCTATTTGCCAATAAGAATAGAAGGAAGACATCCATTTGTTGTGCAATAAAATCGTGTTTTGTGCCATAAAGAATAATTTCGAAAATTCCTACACCTTCAATATTCAGACTGCAACCGCGCCTGAATACATATAATAAATAAGTTAATGTTGCTACTTGCTAGTGCCATTTTATTGCTTGTAACAGTGGCGACGAATTGAGTATTTTTTTTCGTATCTTGTATTCCATAGGCCGACATTACACGCTCAATCTGGATCGAGATCCGTGATCGAGATCAATGATCTCAATCCAGATTGATTGTTTAATGTGTGTGATTGACGGATCGCGACATCGGATCGCAAATTATCAAATATTTTGAAATCCATGATCTCGATCCGTTTATCGCAATCCAGATTGAGCGTCTAATGTGCAACATATAATTCGAAAGATACTATTAAAATTACTAGTAGTAATAAGAGAATAAAAAAAATATATTAAAATTAATTACTACACATGCTTTTTTTGTTCAGATCCATTTTGCAATTCGTCATCATCAGCCCGTATAACGGCCACTGCTGAACATGGGCCTCCTCACGGGGAGGGTATTCGGCATAGTCACCACGCTTGGCAGGCGGGTTGATGACCGAAGTATTATGTTGTACCACACAAGGAAAGGCTGCTGCCCGTTCCTTGATATACGATTATTATAGATGATTTTATAACAATCGGCCAACGGCTTAACGTGCTTTCCGAGGCACGGAGGGTAGTCCCTCAATCAACCAAACCCGGAAGGATATCTTAGAATTTACACAAAGATTTACTGCCCGGCGTGGGAATCGAATCCACGACCTCCTAGATTTAAAGTGAGTCAAATACCGCTACGCTACGGAGGCTTTCGCGATTGTGAACACACAATCTTCATATTTTTTTATTTATTGGCAATCAGAATCCCCTGAGCACACGTCTTCATGTGATCATTGTGAACAGTGGACTGACGTGATCTGGATTGACTGTGTAATGTGACAACAATCCAAATCAGTCTATATCAATCTACCGCAATCACGGATCTCGATCCAGATTGAGCGTGTAATGTCGGCCATACTCTTTGTTTCACTCTAGTTTCTAGACATGCGCAAAATGTGTCAGTAAAAAGAAATGAATGAAGTATATCTTTTGGCTCAATGAAGTAGTCCACTGATTTAGTTCAGTACTTCATTTAGTTCAGCAAATCACAACGAATCAATGAGATATAGACATGCGCAAAATGTGTCATTGAAGTATACTTTGAGTACCTATATCTATTTTAATATATATTTATATATTGTATTTTTTTCCTTAATGCCTAAATATTTCATTTTTAATTAAGTATTCTCATATAATCAACTGTTATAATAATTTAATTAAACTGTATAATATATCTAGTTTTTAAAATAATGTATAATAAAACATAAACAATCGGGAAATGTTAGTCTGGATGCCACGACACAGGCTTGCCTAGTGTGGGTCCACAAGAAATGTACCTTTGTAAAATGATTGCAAAATAAAGATTTTTATTATTATTATATTATTACTTCATTTGAACTAATTGAACTATATCACTCATTTACTTCACTAGTTCAGTTTATGAACTAGATTCATTTGAATCAATTTTCGCAGGTCTTTCAAACGATCATCGATCGTGCAATGAACTAATAACGAGAATGATTATATAGTTTTGTATTAGTTGTTTATGTTTTTTTTTAATTATAAGTACCTATAGCTTTCATTTAAAAGCTTTATGTTATATTGTGAACACGCACACAATATTGAATATAAGAATTTAACACTGTGAACTAAATGGACTAAACTGAACTATTGAAGTATATGAATCTGCACTGAACGAAAGAAATACAGAGTGATTCCAACTGAAGTACTTCAATTGAAGGATTCATTCACGAACTACACATCTAGGGATGGCGATTCTTTCCGAAAAAGATCGATTTTTAAATCGATTCGAATCGTGACCTAATGAATCGATCCACAAAAAAATCGAGGCTAAAAAGATCGATTTCTGAAAAATCGATCTTTTTTTCAAGTTTTTGTTTATAATGTTAAATTAAATTAAATTTTCAAGCGTCTGTGTTGCAAGACTGAAACTAGTTAGTAGTTTCAGTCTTGCAACACAGACGCTTGTTGATGCCGCTTTTAATTCGCTTTTGAAGTCATCGTCGTTACAAAATTATTAATACATCCGGTAATTTGCGATAAAACGCAATTTTAGAATCGGTGTTAGGTGATAATTGGTGTTGACTATCAAACAAAGTAGCAACAAACAACAAACATGTCGAGCACATCACAAAAACATAGGAATTTCGTCGCCGAGCCCATGGGAGAGAAGCCTGTAACCGAATTAGCAGGTGTTGGAGAAGTTTTAGGAAAGCGGTTGGAAGGCGCAGGATTTGATAAGGTTAGTCCTATGTTTATGTGATAAAAAATTATAAACTTATAGGTTCAGTGGGTTATTTCATTATTTGTAATCGTCAGCTTATTTAATATTAGGTTAAACACGGATAATTAGTGAATATATCACGACGAATAAAAGAACTTACGGATAGGTACCTACAGGTTTATCCAAATTTTAAATTGATAACAGTTGACCTTCCTAATCACAACTAAGAGAGTAGCTTTGTAAATGTTGACTTAATAAAGTCACATCTATTTTTAATCCTCATTTTACAGCACTTTCAAGGTCATTTATAGTTAACTGGTAGATCTATAGCTTACATAAATTTATCCTTGAAATTATGCACATTTCAATAATGATCTTTAGTTTGCAACAACATCAA
Organism: Nycteola revayana; assembly: GCA_947037095.2. NCBI lineage: Eukaryota > Metazoa > Arthropoda > Insecta > Lepidoptera > Nolidae > Nycteola > Nycteola revayana. The sequence goes on along the minus strand of OX344846.2, from coordinate 12,794,667 downwards.
TAAATTGTTATGTAGTCTGAGAATTATTGTCAAAGCATTAAAAAAAAGAAAAGTCTGCCATTTCCCAATTTTCTTTATAATGTCGTCATGTTATGAGTTATGAATCATAACATTTGTTAACCAGCACCAAATGCAATTAAATTTTACAAAAATGCTACTTAATTGTTTATGGTCCTTTCTCTTGCCTAATTTCCTGATGTCTAGTACTCTTATCATTAAAGAGTCTGTAATGTACAGGAATAGGCTTTCTTCATGGATAACAAAAATCATGCGTCTTATCCTGGGGGTAATCTCTCTGGCTAGATTTATGCTAAATTCCATGCATCACCTTTTTTTTATGGAATTGATAAACTAAAACAAAACAAAAGTAAAAGCTTTATTATTTATCAACTAATATCATAAAAGCATAAGTTCCCTTACTCTGATTCAAATTTTATTTCACAATAGTGTTCATATATCAAGTAGGTATCTATAAAACAAACTTAATATTTAGGTAAAGAGGGATCCTAGTGAATATTCACAAATAACATGTAGTAGTAATCATACTATTATTGAGAACTAGCTGTCTAACTTTGTGTAAAATAAAATAAAAATAAAATAAAAAAAAGTTTTTATTTACATAAACCTATTACAGGCATTTGCAAATAGTCAAAACATATTTGGCTCATTAATATAATATATTTAATTTATTAATTTAGTTTAGTTATTATAGTTATAATAATAATAAATAGTTTGTATTAGATTTTTTATAGCTTTAGCGTAAAAGCTGTCAGGTATGAAAATAGAATTTTATTTTTTATCTATAATTTAATAGTCTAAAGTTCTGTCATTTGAGTATGTTATTATTTAGATAGACCATAAGTATATCGTCGGACGCGATTTTATGCTACCACCGGATCCAATACGCCCCAACTGAGAAGATCCGGCGAAACAAACTCAGTGGGGTATTCTACTGCCGGTTTCATCGCGGCCTCATTGAGACGATCCGGCGAAACATACTCAGATGGGCATGTCAACATTATTTAGGTCCAGTTACTGTCTTTATTTAGTTAATTGGCTTACACAATTTACCAATCGGCTGTCTTTATACAACTTTTATTTTTATTTTGCTAATTTAACAGATCAGAAAAGTTATTTTGAGACAGAACATGTGTTATTTTTATGATTATGATTACAAAAATAACACATGTTCTGTCTCAAAATAACTTTTCTGATCTTTGTGACTGTGTTATCCATAGATCCTATTCCCACAGATTCCTCATCTTAAATTATAGTCTTTCACACTCACAAATAATGTGTATTTATGTTTATTTTCTATTGGTAAAATTACTTTTATAATTGGTTCTGTAGAACCAGAAATACCTTAACGAATTTAGTACTCATGAAATGTTGATTGTTTTGTTCTATTTAACTGTAGCGTCATTGTCAGAAGATATTTTTGTGATTTTGTGAAAAGGAATTTTCAAACCAATTTCAATTGCTAATTACAAATACTTTTTGTTGCAGGCATACACAGTATTAGGACAGTTCTTGGTGCTTAAGAAGGACAAGGAGTTATTCCAGGAGTGGTTAAAAGACACCTGCAATGCCAACTCTAAACAATCGGCTGATTGCTACCAGTGTTTGAAAGATTGGTGTGATGAGTTCTTGTAATAAGTTAAAATATTGTATTTCAATTTTGTTAACATTCTTACATGTATAAGATAATGTAAATATTATATCTAATAATTTCTTATTAAACATAAGCAATAGGTATACATACCTATATTTTTATGTAATTTTTCATTTAATAAATTTTGTACAAGATATATAATTGAGTTTTATTTATATTTTTTAATTTTTTTATGCAGTAGTAGACTACTATATAAAATTTTAGAGACTACTAGGAGCTGCAGTCTCCTATATATATATATATATAATTATATATAATTATAATTATTAATTATTGGTCAAGTTCACATGTTTATCATTTTGTATGTGTTTGTTATGTTTTTATGAAATACTACCTATTCCTAGATTAGGCAAATAATTTAATTACTAATACTCTATTCATGGACACAAAGCTTACAAACATTTGTGGTTTACATAATTTTTTGTTTGAGTGGGAATCAATCTCTGAACAATAGGTATCTGAAGCGACTACCACAACCTCTGAGTCACTGGTGCAGTCAATGTGCCTTATATAAAAACTGATATAAATATGTATCTAAAAAGATATATCCAATAAGTACCACTTTCATGTTATTTTGTCTATCAACCACAAAAAAGTAAGTTTGTTAACAAAATGCTGACACTTAATATTTGTTTACCAAAATCTGGTTAAACAGTGAAACATTTTTTAATTTAAGACCTGGTTATTGTAATTACAATAGTAATAAACATGTTTAATACAAATAAACCTTTATTATTATTATTATAAACATCAATAAAAATATTTTATTCCAACAGGCTACATGGCTTCTAATCCCAAAAGGCAGTATACACTTGGGGCATCTAAAGAGTAAACTAGAGATTTTTTACAACACTGTCATTTCTTATGTCATGTCCCAAAATTGTCAGTAGGTAGTCTACTAGTCTATGGTCTGTTTATTTTTGGAACTGGAAGTCCGTGAAAATCGGAGATTTTCCATTTTTTGTACGTTGATTATTAATTGAATAAGGCTCTATCTGTACGTTGAAACGTATAAATATTGTGTAAAAAAGTGTTTTACGGCTAAACCCCCTGAATTGTGGTGAAAATACTAACTGTTTTATATGACACTTACACTTCCTGTTATTCTTTCTATGAGCTGTTCACTATAATATAATTTTTACATTTTTCTTAGTGTAATATAAAGTAGCAATAAGTTCTCACTAATAGTTTCTAAGTCATTTAATATTTTCATTAATACCCTCTGATTGATCTGGTTTATCTGATCTGATACCCATTGCTATGTCACAAACTGACGTAGTAGCGTTCCCTACAAATACCTACGTTTTACTTACGCCAATTCTCTATATTTTCTAGAATACGTATCATGGTGCCAGATATTAAGTAAAATGTCTACGGAAAATTGCTTGGTGAAAGCAATATATTCATTCAAGGGTAAAAACAATGATGAGTTGTGTTTCAAGAAGGGAGATGTTATTACTGTTACCCAGAAAGAGGAAGGGGGCTGGTGGGAAGGAACTCTTGGGGAGACGACAGGATGGTTCCCGAGTAACTATGTCACAGAATATAAAGGTATGTTACTTTAGAGAGCTTTTAATGAAACAGTATGCAATTTACTGATACAGTTATGTTCTATTTATTTATATACGTGTCTTTTAAGATCCATAAACAGCCAACTATTTTACTCTCCTAGACAGTTGCTTATTTAATTTGTATTAAAATAAGTGTCTTAATTGAATACTCTTGTACAAATATTTAAGTTTTGAGTATTTGTGTCCTCAGAGTTATGCTAGAATCCCTCTGCACTAATGGCTCAGTGATTATGGCAATTTTGAGGCCTGGTTTTCTGTGTTTGATTCCCACTTGGGACAATTACTTGTATGAAATGCAGATAGTTGATAGTTAAGCTACCATGTATTGTAAAGCCTCACAGGAACGTTACTTCAAGAATATAATGCATTTCTACTATTATTTTTTAAATGAGAAATTTATTTTTTATGTGTATGTTATTTACATGTGTATTGCAATTTTTATGACAGATCCATCTGGTTCAGTTACTACATCTCCAATAAGAGCAGCTTCAGAAATACAAGCATTTAGAAATGTAGTCCTGAAAGACATAATAGACTCTGAAAAGGCTCATGTTGCGGAGATGCAAGGGCTTGTCACCAACTTTCTGCAGCCTTTAGAGAAAAGTGACATGTAAGTAACCAGTTTTTTATTTCATAAATAGTTTATTTAATATACTTAGTTATTTAGCCTTATCTACATATTTTTGGTAGTATGTAGTAGTATGTTTTTTTAAAACTAATATGATATTGATGTTCATATTAATATCAATTTCAAGTGTAATGTGTGAAATGTATGGAACTCCGTTTCTCTGTAATAAAATCAACCTATGTTCTTTGACTTCAGCTGTATCCCATTGTAGTTTCTATCATAATGAGACCAACTGGCTTTAAATTTCAAACAGACATATACATTTCATTTTGATGGGTGTATGGATTATTTTAAACTACGCACCAGATTGCTGCATATTTTATGCATATAAAAAGCCTGATAAAGGCATGATACGAAGTACCACAGCATGATATAAAACCTATATCTTAATCTGGGTTATACAATAATAAAAAGCAAATTCTAATGACATTCCAATCCATACATAATGTAGATAACCAAAATATATACCAGAAACATCAGGGTCATATATTGTTGACTGATGTGGAGCAGGACTGATGGATGGAAGGAAGAAGGAGTTAGAGATCTTGACAAATAAATAAAAATTGTTTTTATAATTTAACCTTCACATATTATTCGTCGCAAGTTCATACATTTAGTGGTCAAACTATTTGTTTTTCTTAAGATGACGGTATTTGGGAAAATTGTACAGAATATGTCAAAAAATTAGCTATAATATTTATATTACATTGTACCCACAGTAAGAGTACCCGCAGTTTAACCAGTATTTTATTATATTAGTTAGTAGGTATTATTTTATTGTATTGGTTTAATGTAATAATAATGCAACAGTTGTAATGTTTACAATATACTTTTAGATCGTAATGTACATGTCTGTAGATAGATACCTGGGAAGTATCTAACGCCTAAGGTACAGGCTCGGCCTAGTTTAGGTGTTAGTGGTCATTCAAATTGTGTTCAATTGCAGAATTGTACCTACTGTTTACCAAAATCAACTTGTAAACTTTTTTTGTGTCAATAAAGCATTTTTTTTTTTTTTTTTTTTTTTATTCAATTTTAAACAGTAATGATAGTAGTGTGTTGTATTAAATAAATAAATCATTTTTGTTAGTAACAGAAAACTAAAAGTCGTAATCCCTCAATCCCTCCACCAGCTACCACCCTAAGCAGAGATCCTAGTCTCACAGGGTCCTCACCTTCCATCAGGTCACATACCTTCTTGCGCAAATTGATTAGTTTGTAGTTTATAAACCATATAATAAGGCTGCTCGCCTTTATGCCTGGTGAAGAAGCAAAAGTCTTGTGGCTGTCAAAATAAATGTCTGATTAAAAAACCAAAATTGTAACAGTCACAATAAATCCATTAAAAAGATGTCCATATATGATATTATATGTCACTTCAGTCTATAATAGATTAATTGTCTGAATTAGTAAAAATTGTGTAGATATTATATGTCAATGTTGTTTGATTTCTTTTTAGGCTAACCAGAGATGAGTTCAGGCAGCTAACTGGGAACATAAATGAGGTGCTACAAATTCATGAACAGTTCTTATCATTGTTAGATGAGTGTGCTACAAAGACAGGGCCTGACCAGAGGGTGGGAGGCCTGTTCCTTCAATGGGCTCCCAAAATTAAAGCTGTACATCAAACTTATTGTGCTGGACATCCTAAAGCTGTTTGCATTCTCGATAAATACAAGTATGATTTCATTTTATTACTACCTAACCTTATTGATTTTTAAGTCATTATATTGGGCGTCATCATAAATACTGGATAAATAGTGGTGTCAATAAACTATATAGATACTAGCTTAGAGATATTAAAATATATAATAGGGATACAATTTATTTAAAATAAATATTGTATATTTTTATTTACTTTATAATTCTATGTTTTTGTTTTAAGGTTTTGTATTTTGAAAAAAATAATAATTTTGTTGGCAATTAGTTTTATTTCATATTGGTTTCTAATTAACAATCTGATTTGGAGTAGATTAGTCAAAATATTTTTGAGTGTATTAGTTGAAATTCTGAATATTACTCTCTTAACCTTTTACTTCTGACTATCAAAACATTTATTTTATCCATGCTAGTTTTTAGTATGCCATTATTTGGGAAATCAAAGATTGTCATAGTTTTCTTTTAAAACCTTTTATTTCTTCAATTAAAATCTTTTTTATTCATTCTCTGATCTTCAAACTAATATTAATATTTTAATATATCAGAGAGGAACTGAACACATGGATGGAGAATGCTGGTGCTGTATGTCCTGGCGTGCTGGTGCTCACAGCTGGTTTGTCAAAGCCTTTCCGTAGGTTGGGTAAATATCCTGCTATGCTTCAAGAATTGGCGCGACACGTTCATGAGGCTCATCCCGACAGGGGAGATACGCATCGGGCGTCTGTGGTATACAAAGATATAGCTGTGAGTATTACAGTTTAGTCAATATGTCTATTGATAAAATATACACTTACACTTGACATGCTGCCATGAAAACAGAATAAAAAAAACGTATGAACACATTTCACTGTAAATATTATGAGCAAAAAGTGTTAACGCTTTTTTTTTCATTATGCTGTAATAGTATTTTTGGCATTGCCTTGCAGTGATTAATTTTTGTAGGTCAATAAAATCACTAATTTTAGTATAGTAAGGAAAATTCCGGATATATTTAATATTTTCTATAGTCTACTGAATACAATACATAACAACATGAAATTTTTAGAGTGGCTGTGCAGCTTTAAGAAGACAAAAAGAGTTGGAGCTTCAAGTTGTGACCGGCGAGGTCCGAGGCTGGCCCGGTGGTGAACTAGCATCTCTCGGCGATGTATTGCACATGGGCAGTGTGGCTGTAGGGCCATCACACCAAGACCGATACCTTGTCTTGTTCCCTTCAGCATTGCTTTTATTATCGGTTAGCAAGAGGGTGTCTGCTTTTGTGTATGAGGTAAGTTTACTGTGTTGTTATAATAGTTTTACTCATATGAATTACACAATCTATTTTTGAATGAAAGTAGTGTTCCATGTAATTCTCGCCTTATTTTTTCATTCAAGAGCTTATAAAGTTAACTAAGCAACATCTTAGATAAGCCTTAAATGTAATGGCCTTCGATCTTTTAAATTATTGAATGCAAAAATATTGAAACTACATTTTTAACCTAGACTTGGTTAAAAACTAGATTAGTGTGTATTGAAAAAAATGTAGTTTCAATATTTTCTTATATTATGTATAAAAAAAAAGATCTTCATATTTTATGAAAATAGGTACTTTGCTTAAGCCATGAAAGCATAACCGACAGAAGCTGTTACTTTTGCATTTATAATATTAATAGGGTTTGTGTTGAGTGTTCTCAATTCTCATCGGTGATAATGCAATACCTCGTTACTGACATTAGCTAATAAGGTTGAAAATGAAATGTAGCAAATTGATGTTTGGACCTTTAAAACATAACGAAAATATTTCTTGACAGATAAAATTACACCTTATTATGAACTTCATCTATGCTATCATTTACGCGGTTTTGTAGTATAACCGACTTATTTCATATAAAATAGCATTAAATATTTTAATAATGTTTATTATTAATATATTTATATTTTAATATGGACATCAAACATTTAAATATTATTATTCATTTCATTCACACACTATGTTGTAAAAAACATTAAAATAAATAATAAAATAAAATAAAAATCATTTTCATTTACGTAAACCAATTACAGGCACTTGTAAATAGTCAAACATTAATTAGAAAAAAATATTTATTATATTTGTTATTTATTTATATCTATAAAATTGTTATTTATTTATATCTACTTATAAAATTAATTATTTTTATATTATCATATATTTATATGTTATTATTATAATTTATTTATTTATATTGTTCTTAGCGACGCAAAATGCTTGTTCTGTCTATATTATGTCAAAACAATTGTCATTATTTGGGTGGACCATGAGCATATGCATTAATGCAATTTTACAATTCTAGGGTTGTCTTCCTTTAACTGGGATCAATGTTTGCAAACTCGAAGATACAGATATTAGAAAGAATGCATTTGAAATAAGTGGGCCAATGATAGATACAATAGTAGCTGTGTGCCAAACTAGAGCCGAGGCTGATAATTGGGTGAGCTTGCTGCAGAAACACTCCAACACTAACAGCCCTGCTCATGAACCGGGCCAACCGCAATCTTTACCTCATGTAAGTACCTATACTTTATTTAAGAAATCCATTAATATTAGTAACACTGATATTGTAAACTATTTGGTCAGTGGAGTGACATTTCTTGATGGTCTGCTGGGGTGAAAAATAATAAGAAAAGATAGGTACCATACCATACCATATTGTCACATTGAATATATTACTAAGAATTATGTATTGGCGTTAATAAAACGGGATTTGTTTAAATACACCAACAATGAATTCATTATTTTCATCCACATGCACCAACTCCCATCTGCTGTCAATGTAGACCGTCTAAAATGTCACCCTACCATAATAAAATAGATTGAGTGTATTCACGGGACTAAGGTGTTTTTATAATTTTGGTTGTATAGCTGACCCGCTCTCCTTCTGAAGGGGCGTTGTCTAGCATCAACTCTAGTCGTCGAAGCCTTTATCACGTCACCCTACCACCACCAAGCTACCCTTCTGCTTCGCCTTACTATTCTTTGACCAAATATTTTGCGAGGCTTGTCAAGAAAAGAGTCATTACGAGACAAATGTTGCGCAAATTGTTACATGAAAGAACTTGGGCTAAAGCGTTTGAGTTAACGGGAATACCTGTGATGAGGAGGCATAAGAATCATATCCGCCTGAGGATAGAAGACGACGGCACTGTAGGAGCAGAAACAGAATATTCCGATAGTGATGACAGTGATGACACTGAGTCATACACCAGTTCTCATGCGACGGACGCAGAAGCCAGCTGCACAAAAATGTTAAGACAAGATGCATTAGAAAGTCCCAGAACTATTTCGTCTTGTAGTAGTTGGGGCAGTAATTTTGGTTACGTGCGTTATTGCGATAACAACTCCGAAATGCATTTTGGCGATGGTCGACCAACTGCAAATGCTGATTGCACTAGAGATTTATTTGACAATAATACAATTCACAACGTAGATGTTCAACAGTGTCCAAAGGCGTCCCGAAATGTTGCGCCATCACTTCCACATTCCGAGCTTACAGGTAATTCCAGCTTTGAAATTAGGTCATACATGGCATGTGAAGATCTTGTAAACATGGATCAAAATACACAGATTGATATTCTTGGTAACGATGAACAAGATTTTATACCAACTAGGCGGAGTGTTCCACATCTTGGTACTAAGAACGAGTTAGTGCCTAAATTGTGGAAATCTACAGAAGAACATTACACACCTGAAGAAGAAAATCCAGAAGAAATTTTAGCGTCTAATGTAGTACGGGCTTTGCCTCCTCCATCTCCAAAACAGAGCTACGCTCCTATAGAATCCATTATATTAGATCCGCCACCAATGTTTCGAAACGAGGAGGAGAATTTAAAAATCATTAATGTTAATCTCAACACAGAGATTCCTTTTCGCAAGCATTCGCTCAACTCCGACAAAAGAATTCGCCGGTCGATGTCTCGGTCAATGGTGGAAACTGAGAATTACAACAGGAAAGATGACGCTAGAATGCAGAGGATGAGCTCTCAGTCCGAAAACAATAAAGAAAACAGAAAGTGCGAATGCTGTAACAGATCGTTGTGTCCCAGTCCACGATCTTCAGATTCGGGTGTCGTAGGAAGTTGTAATTTGGCATCCCCCGAACTAAATATGCACGAATATTCGAGTTCGGGTAATACAGGCAACGATTCGGATAGCCATGAGAAAAATTCCGACCGCGCGAAAGGATCACTGACAAACTTGTCTCAAGTAAGTTTTGATGCCGATCACAGGAAAATTGTAACGCTATCGGAAATTGACGCCGATGCTTTTGAATCTGAGTGTCGAGTTACGTCACCATTCGGCTCGACGGCCAGGACGTCCTGCGTGACAAGTGTCACGTCGGAGAATAGCCTCGATGTCATGGATTCCACCAACATGAACGTCACGCCCACATTTGCGACGACGCCACCATTGTCTGCAGCACAAATTAAACGAACTTCTATTAGAAGGAATATCGAACGCTACGTGCCCGAGATCAGGTTGAAACCAAATCCTCCGCCTAGAGTTTACAGGAAACCCAGTACTCACATAGAGATTCCAAAGAATGTTCGTCACCCGTTGCCTTGCCAGTGGAGTACTTTGAATATAACCGAGCGGACAAAGCCCAGTTTGCACTATCATATGCGGATATATAGAGACCTAGAAGAAGGTAACCATGGTGACAGGCAATCTCGAGCTAATGCCCCACGGAATCGTGACTTGTTCAACAAAGATAACAATATGAGCATTGATTCCAACCATGCCCAGATGCGCAAAACAAGATCTCGCAGTGAGGACTTCTCTAAAGGGCAGAAAGGGTTGTCTGAAGCCCAGACGGGTTTCGTGGTGTATCGGTCGGACTTGTACGCGCACTGGTGGATGAAAGCAAAGTTACCTATTACAGTGGTCACCGACTCAGGCAAGGATTATTCTTTTGTAAAGAGCTACTGATTTGTGTCACTGGTTTGAAGATAATATTGCCTTGAGGTTTTGTAACCATTAGAATTAATACTGTCATTAGAGTTCCCCAGTGTTGCAGTGCTTTACTTGATCATCCTTGCCTGTGTTTATTCATCATACTAACTAAAAACAGTCACTGCAATTAGTATCATGTAATTTTACTAACAAATAAATATGAACTGTAATGCATGGAAGGCTTTGTGACCTATTCTTCCCATATATTATTGAATAAGACCTATCGAAAAGGATTGAATAACCTATAACTGAAACTGTAAACCCATTTGAACTGGCATCAAGTAAAAATATTCTATCTGGCAAGATTAAAGAAAACAAAAACATTATTATACCGTGTGTACATTATTAAATACGTTAAAAACAAAATAAATAAATAATAAAAGCCTTATAATTTAGCTATCGCTTCTAGAGATTGTATATCTCCCATGAAATTACTTGTACATCTCACTATTTGCTAACTTTGAAGCAAGCTAATAATAATTGTGTGATTGAACATTTTTTAATGCGCCGCGACATCATATTCTTGACAAGTACGCTTAAAGACTTATTTGTCGCTAGCTTAAATAAGTAAATGGTGTCACAAACTCATATTTTTCATAACATATTTTAATAATTATAAGATACTTAAAAAATATTTTATGGTCCCCCTAAATGTGTTTACAAATGGAAAACAAAAGATTCTCTCAAAAAATCATACTTAAATGATATGTAGTTGTGGCGCACTAAACCGTTACATCAAAGACCTGTTAAATTATGATCTATTTTTCAGATGGCCTTGGGCGACAGCAATAATGTAGATTTATCTTCGGGTTTAACAAACCACAAAAGATCACATTCATTCAACAATCATCAAAGCTACACTCAACATTCGCAACAAACGCAAAAAAATAAACAAAAGAACCAGTCGGCACGATGGCTATTAAATTCATGCGACTCCCTCGACCAATCGCCCGCCAAGACAAATAAAAGTCATATCGGCAAAAAATTCTCATCTGTTGATTTTATCGACACCACCGGCTCGAACTACAGCAACAAAGGTAAATTCAATTATTTGTTATGCTGTTTCATTTTTATTTTGTTTAGGTCTTTATTTAACAAAGTAAAGAGGTTTTTTATTTGGTTTTAATACATAGACTCCAAAACGAATAAATTTATTTCTATTTATGAATTTGCAATAAAAAGCTGTTGGTTCTTGTGGAAACAAAAGTGTAATTATAATATATATCAAAATGATAGGTAAAAAGTATAAAAACATAGATATAATAATAAAAGATTGTTGATCTTGCACAAATTCTTTGAATCGATTGAATGCTGCTTCATTCAGTACCGGGTATATATAGGACAAGAAGGAACTCTATTTTTTTTCGTTACAACTGCTCGTATTATTATACGCTGTTGTTGGAAAATTAAAAAAAGAAGTGTAAACGAATCAGTCAACCTTTCTCATGAATAATCTTTGTTCATCCATTGTTATGTATGTGGCTCTTCAAATAAGACCGATAACTTATTGCAATATTGTCTGCAGGTTGGAGCATAACATGTTTACGCCCTGCTCCGCCGCTCAGGCCTCAATCATTCTCCGTTGGCTCCGACGAAAACATAGGGCCCACACATCCGTACGCGCCTCACCAACGCAAGTCCAATTCTTACGAAGAAGACGCTCTTATATTGAAGGTTATCGAGGCTTATTGCACTTCAGCAAGGTGCCGAAATGCTGTTAGTTCCGGTGAGTCACTATTTGCATTGCTTCATTAATTTAGAACGATAACTTAGGCGTCGTTCTAACACAAACTGTAGATGTGTACGTTCTTCTGCTGAATAATTTAGTTTTTAAATTAAAAAATGTAGTTGAAATCAGATATTCAAAAATTTGAATTGGCTTTTTTATCTAAATTAATGTTCTAGAAGTAATCTCTTTTATAAGGCGCTGGCTGGCTTAAGGCTTTTGGGCCCACTGTTTTAAATTATATTAAAATTCTACTACTACTCACAATTTTAAAGCTACTTATTTGCAGAACTATATGATTATTTTATCTCTCGTATCTTATACTGCGAAAGATGTGCAAAATAATATTTTTTATCTATATCCAAGCCATAAAATTACTTTCAAGTCGAATAATTTTAAAATCTTATCTTTTTTTTACGAATTATGCAAGGAAACGGTATCCACTAACACAGCGTATTTATTATGCAGTACCCAATATTCCACTGGAGATATTCGAGTCTACAAGGAGGAGACATGCAAAATCAAGAAACCGTATTATCAGTTGGCTTTTAGAATGAAAGATCTGTATTACATAAAACCAAATTTTCGCTAGTCATTATACGTAGCGCTTGAAATTAATATTTGTTCAAGTATGCTGTTTATGTCATGACGATGATATTTTATATACGTAAGCACTTGGTGTACACTATTAATTACGATATTCAGTATAGTCTTTTATATATTTACATGCGTAGGTATGAGTACATATAGGCACACATTTCTATGTGCATGTGCAGCATGCTTTGGTAATCTCTTGTTCACTCTCTATTAGTTCTTAGAGATCTGATATCGTCATTATTTATTATTTAATTCGATGATACATTAGTAATTTATTGCAGTTTTATTTATTCAATAAGTATAATTTTAGTTGGTAAAGTACAAAGTAGCTAGTCCTGGTAGATATTATTATTACAAATATTTTATACATGACATTAGTATCGGTCCATGATTTAAGTATAATTCAGAGACTAGAATGATATAATATATATTTTTGAGCATTTTGTTGTGTCACTATTTTCGCCAATCGTATGTAACTAACAATTCACAAAAGCTCTCTTCTAGCTTTACGTGTATAATCTTCCACGAGCCGGAACATTAACATCATATAGTTCTAATACTTCGACTGAGTAGTCTGAATCTTTCTATTTTGTTACATGCGGCTGCCTTTATATCGCACCTGCAGTGGACTGCGGCCACTTATCTCTCGGTAAAGTACAATATCATGCACCCGCTACTAACATGCCTCAGTATAACTACACTAAACTGCCGTCCGTCCAGAGAAGTAACACGCCCGAGTACTCCGGCTGCGCCAAGTCGACGAAAGTAAAACGTAACAAAAGTTCGTCGGCGGCGGATGCGTATTTGTTTCGGGGGGATACGAGGAGGTTGTTATCGGACCGTAAATTGGATATGAACCGTTCGAATCCAAATTTGTGGGAGTATTCGGAGGAACGGCGTCAGAAGCTGGCGGCTCGTAGTGGGTCGCAGCCGAGTCTTGCCCCAACGATGAGGGTGGTCCTCCCCTCGCCTTCCACGCCCTCGCGTTCGGCGCGCTCCTCTACCTGGTGCTGTGGCACTTTCGTCAAACAACTCACTAAATCTCATCATTTCGATTGACATAAGTAGTTCTTTAGTTTTAATCTGAACGCCCATGAGGAACATAACGCGGGTCGAAAGTTGCTTTCAATAATATCAATAATATCAAGGTTATACGAGTAAAACTCTATTCATCTTTACAATATACACACTATACCTACAGCAAGAATAGGAGTTACGGTTTGGTGGCTGGAGGGACATTAAACCTATCAAAAAGTAAATATCGTGCGTTACTATTCCTTGTCTTGGTCTTTAACATTCAAAAAGATGAGACGGTGACAAATTCGATCGTGTTCTGTGTCTCTTGGACGTTTGGCCTTCCGCTCAATTGTGTTCCTTACATATCGTTCGTTTCGCTGTTCGGTCAAATTCCTCATGTATCTATATGTATGTATAAGAATCTCCTGACGGGTATGAACGTGCTACTATCATTTTCAAATTGTACATTAACCAAAGCTGAATCCATTGACTAATATTTTTATTTATTGTTTTATTTTTCGTTTTTACATAATTTTAATAATCGCATCTACATTGAAGCTGATATCATTGTTATAAATAATAGTAGGTAAGTAACTAATATTACCTATATACCATTTTGTACAAAGGTAATTAACAAAGCGAAATGTTGTTTAAAGTTTAAACTATTCGTTTTGGTTTTAATTGTGTTTAAGTGCCATATAGTTAGGTGTATATTCAACCTGGCTAGGTATCATCTATATTTATATATAGAGATGTCATATGCATGTGTGCAGTATTATCTTAGTAATTAGAAAATGTAATTTAAAAATATTGCTTGTATATAAATATTTGTGGTGCATAAAGTATTAGTATATTACGCATGGTGATGCTTGTATATTATTTAGAATTATTAAAATTGACATATTTATATTTAAGGATCTCAATTTTACTTGTGCTTTTACAAACAGTATTAACTTAAAGGGTGTTATTATGAAGGAAGGAATGGTTTTCTTTGTTAATAGTAAATAGTTAGGAAATCACATCTGCTTATCCTCTTCTGGGTAATAGGTGTTATTTTATGTGGTGTTCAGTTCCGTGGGTAGATTGAGATTCTTATATATACTAATGTATTTATGTCACAAATTCTAGGAAGAAAAAATGCATTAAAATCAAAATGTATTCCATACATTATTAAATGCATTGATGATCAATATATGATGCTAAAGATGAATACATTTTTTCTACATTTATTATTATTATTGGAGTAAAACCCATTAAAACCAACTGGTGCTTTTATACTCGAGACGTCTGTTAAACGTCGTTAATATTTTATTATAAAAAATATTTATTGTCGTTGCTTTATAGGGAACGGCTTGCGTCACTAATGGTTTCTGTAATTTAAACATTGTTTACTTCATTGAATGATTCATAATACATTTATTTTATGGAATGAAATTCTTACTTTACAAGATGTAAGTTGAAAACACAATAATAATACGGTATCTTATACAGGGTGTCCCAAAAGATTACGTAGCAGGGAAGGGGGGTGATAGGGATGGTCACAAGGGTCACCAGAAAAATATAAAAAATTCCCTCTGGGTGTTTAAAAAAATAAATGGCATTTTTTAAAAGACTACAAATTTTACACCTTGTGCTAACTGTACCTACATATATGGCTGTATTAAAAAAAATGCTGTTATGTAATCTTCAATAACAACAAGGTCATCAACATCAACATCAAAAATAACAAGGTGTAAAATTTTAAGTTTTTAAAAAAATGCCATTTTTTTTTAAATACCTAGAGCGGATTTATTTTTTATTTTTCTAGTGACCATTGTGTCCACCCCTGTCACCCCCTTTCCCAGCTACTTAACCTTTTGGGACACCCTGTATAACATTATGCCGTCAACTTATTTATTGTTATAAGTAATATAAAATATTAGCAAACATGTAATTGGTGCCTTTTTGATATATTAAAAATAAAATAGTAAAATAGATCCTGCAAATATTAAAAATATGTAATGAGTTAAGCAAACTATGCCTACTCATTGCAAGTGCAAATTATAAATCTTTAAATGTTGCTTTTGTAGCCATTGAATTGGTAGCTCTTAAATTAATGAACATAGATATCTAATATGCAGCTATACAACTAAATAGTCAAACCGAGATCCGGTGTGTTAAAATTACTCTCATGATAGTTTTAAACAATGTAACATTGTTATGGGCGTCAATACCAACTATAATAATGTATTGAAGCAGTCACCCGATTTTGCTGTTTTTGTATTGATAAATTAAGGCGACTCTGCGTGAATGCGTTTTCAGTGCATAGTACTATGTATAGAGATATACTTATTAGTTACGAATACACGCGTGAATCGCCTAAGTTATAATTAAAGCTAAACCTACTACGCTCACTGAAAGAATAAAAACGAGATTCCAAATAGTCATTTTTTAAATTTTCATTATTGTAGTTAGCCACGAGTCTATTGCTACTTTACCAGGAATAAATGCAAGCATTGCTGCAGGCTTAGTGAATAATTTTAAAATTACATACAACTTGCGCAAGAGGGCGCCCCCTGCGGGACTAAGACCTCGTCTCAGGATTGAGGAATTATGACTTAGAATTTTATGGGAGTGCAACTTTACATCAAATAGATAAACATTTTTATTTGTTTACGTAATACAGTTGGCATTTTTAACTCACCGGCTCTCGGTCTAGCTCGTGTGCACAAATTAGCAAAAAGCATGTGATTGTACGAGATTGGCTTAATAGAGACAAGTGGGACATGTTATTAGATTGTGCAACGGGTAATCACGGCGTACAGGCAATGTTGGGCGTGCCATTCATTTAATATTGAACAGGATAGCGCAATGCACTGACTGCAACATTTACATATACGAACGTTATGTACCAGTGCCAACTGCAAACGCTGCCTATGCTTCGACTAGTTTTATTGTTATTAGGTTGATTGTAATTTGTGGAAAATTTAAAAAATAGATATTCAGACTATCAATATTAAATCTTGTTATTATAAGTACAATTACTCTTGAACAAGAGAAGTGGTTGTAATAAAAAAGATCTGTAGTTTTAAAACCTTGTTTCTTGTACAACAAGGTTGTTGTGATTTTTAACAAAACATTATTAGGCGTATTACCTTTTTACCGTATATACATTATGCATATTTACTCGTAATTATTTTAAAAGTTAAGCAACTAGAGCTTTCTTAGAGGTATCATATCCGTGATTTAAACGATATTTGTCATAGTCTCGCCGTAATGAGGTTTTCTTTGTGCTTTATAATTCTAATGCCTTTTATATTTTAATCGTTACATACTATTTTTATCTAATTAAATAGATATCATTCGTGTGTTGATGGCAGTAAAAAAAATATTAGATATTAAGTTATCAACAGTATTGATCAACAAATATTTAACCATAACATTCTAGTTACTAATTCCTTAATCTTAGTTATTTCTTAATGAAATGTTTTACTTTTAATTATTCGACAATTTTCACTGTACTAAAACCCATTCCATTTAATTCAAAAATAGTCTTTGTAAATGCGATGAATAATTGTCATGACGACGTCATTCATGTATAGGGTTGCCACCTTTTTTTTTACAAGAAAAAAGTATATTTAGGTCTGAGAAAAATATTGAACAGCATTAAAAAAATAAATAAGAGCATGTACAGTCAATAAAAGAGATAGGTTTACACCGTCAGTAATAATATAAATAATTATGTTTTGTCAGTCCAACAGCCGGTAATTCTTTATGGGCGAAGAGTACGCTTCAAGTTATGTTCAAATATAAAAGTTAAGTCTTTTCATAAACGTGTACACATTAATTTAAAATGCGTTTTACAGGGTGTAAACCTATCTGTTTTGCTGACTGTACATGTCACACTTGATATCTTGAATATATGACATAAAACATTTAAAAATTTGGGTCAGCGACTCAGTCCAATTTTTATAGTGTTAAGCATTTTGACGCTCAAAACAGTATTTTGTATACTTTACTTTTGTTCAACAGCAAAAAGTATAATGTAGTGAAAAACAGTATAATACTGTTTTTAACAATATAGTTAGCAACCTTATTCATATACCTATTTTATTAGAATTGGAATATCAGTATAGTGATTATACCTACAAATTTAGTGGTTAATATGTTGATTCCTGAATTCATCATAATATTATTTTCGATGTCATCAACTCTCGAATATATCGGCTGAGCTTTATACGGTGCGTCTAATTATGTGTATGACCTCGTGTCTCATAACCCAGATAGCAGTGCACATATTGGCGTCACCAACAAAAATATTATAAACCTGATTCCACTCCGCGCTATTGACACACCCCATTAGGAAAAAGAGCTAAAAATAGTAGAGTATGTGCTGACGCTGATTAATTGAAGTTGAATATCAATTTAACGCTTTTTTTCAATTCATGCTGTGTGTACTAATTATAATTAATTATATATGTTTGAGAGTTCAATCATGCATTTTTACGTTTTGTTATCGAACACACGAAACCCATATATTATTTCTTCTGAGAGAGTCGGTCTCAGATGGGTGCTACAAATGTATTTTCTAAATTTCAAACACATGTTATCTTAAAGTAAACGTGGGTCTTCGAATCGGTATAACTTACCATAGTTTCACCAGAGTTGAGTGTTTTGTAAAATAAAATCATATTTTAGTAATTGCGAAGAATATTAAATATATTTTACAAAAGAGTAAACTGTATTAATATACTTACCGTATTAATTGAAATTACAATAATGACAGTTAAAAATACCAGTCATATTTGAAGACCCCGTAAATTTAACGGGATATACCTATTGTTATTTTACCGCAGTTAATTTAGAAAATCTAAAGCAGTTAATAAAATTTTTGAAAAGTTGTCAACTCCCAGATTGCCTTTCCAAAGTTTGTTGTTCACCTAAAATGCGGTGGTGTGACGCGATATTCGCATTATAAAATGTTTATTCTGCATCATCTCGTTGCTCTTAAAATCTGCAATGCTTGCATGGCCATCAAACTTGCTGCAATGTGCACGATATATTTAATAAAACATACAACGACGACACATGTGGCTGAAACACTGTCTTTGCCTTTTACAAGTCCTAGTCGAGATCATTGACTTTCACTTATTGATTATTTTGTTGGTAACGTCAAATATACGTGTCTGGAATACAAAGGTCTTGGTTAGACTTTATAATGGTATTAATATTTTTAAGCATCTTCAGTATATCTTACCAAAGTCAATAGTTTATTTTCATAAATATGTTGTATATGTTGTATATGTTGTTTTAGGGATATAATAAGATTAATGTTGTGCAACTTACCTGAATTCTTATTACCTACTAACTTAAAATATTATTTAATTTTTATACATACGAACTTGGGTATCGAATTATTTATATGCAATGTGGTAAATCTACAATATGTAGCGTAAATAGCGTGAATTATAAATGAGCTTATATAGTAGGTACGTACAGTATCAATAGCCATGCAGCTTAGTACAATATTATGACCGTAAGTGTTATATCAATGAGATGATTTGCAAGATTAAGTACAAGTATTTCTAGCTTCACCAACCTTTATAACTCAATGTAGCAGGAAGAATGATAGTGTAGCAGGTGACTGTATAAATCGATGGAAATTAGATGTATTTTTTTTCGTTTCTTTATATAACTATCTTGTATGTATGACATCAATTCTGTATCACTATTATAACCTCACCCTCAATTGTCTCCGATCTTCACATCAATATCATGTTGCTGAACATGGGAGGGCTTTGTCATGGTCGCCACAATTGGCACACGGGTTGATGATTTGGTTGATCTTCACCCGTGAATACTATATTTTGAGTCTTGATGTGTTTATGTTAGTGATCTATATCTATACGGTTCTTCTATATTTCACTAGCGGCCCGCCCCGGCTTCGCACGGGTGGACTTTTATACCCTACCCCTGCCCTACCCTACCCCTACCCTACCCCTACCCTACCCCTACCCTACCCCTACCCTACCCCTACCCTACCCCTACCCTACCCCTACCCTACCCCTACCCCTACCCTACCCTACCCCTACCCTACCCCTACCCTACCCCTACCCTACCCCTACCCCTACCCTACCCCTACCCTACCCCTACCCTACCCCTACCCTAGCCCTACCCTACCCCTACCCTACCCCTACCCTACCCCTACCCCTGCCCTACCCTACCCCTACCCTACCCCTACCCTACCCCTACCCTACCCCTACCCTACCCCTACCCTACCCCTACCCTACCCCTACCCTACCCCTACCCTACCCCTACTCTACCCCTACCCTACCCCTACCCTACCCCTACCCTACCCTACCCTACACCTACCCTACCCCTACCCTACCCCTACCCTACCCCTACCCTACCCCTACCCTACCCCTACCCTACCCCTACCCTACCCCTACCCTACCCCTACCCTACCCCTACCCTACCCCTACCCTACCCCTACCCTACCCCTACCCTACCCCTACCCTACCCCTACCCTACCCCTACCCTACCCCTACCCTACCCCTACCCTACCCCTACCCTACCCCTACCCTACCCCTACCCTACCCTACCCCTACACTACCCTACCCTACCCTACCCCTACCCAAAAATCCTATGTCCTTCTCCCAGTTCTTAGCTACCTCCCTACCAATTTTCAGCCAAATCGCTTCAGCCGTTCTTGAGTTATAAATAGTGTAACTAACACGACTTTCTTTTGTTTTTAAAATGTATTCTGCTATTCGGGACGGAAACAAATCTAACAAATCAAAAACCATGGCAATCGGTCCAGCCGTTCTCGAGTTATAAGTGTTGTAACAAACACGACTTTCTTTTATATATATAGATGTAAAAGTTCGTCATCCACTTGTCATGGAACTATCCATGCTTTCTCACGCCATTTATGTTACATGTTGTATCTGTATCTGTTGTCAACTCGTTTGTTTATTTATTTTGTATAGTTTATGGGTATATTAATATAATATGTAACATTTATTGGTAGGTATTTTACTAACATTTAGATCTTACTTTAGAACTTGGATTCAATCCAAGATTCGAAGTTTTAATGTTAATCGTGTTTGTCAAAGATACCTTATATATTATTATGTATAATATTGTAGTTATATGTAAGTACTGGATGTTTATTATCTGCTATATTATGTTACAATGTTATTATATAAAATGGGTCCTATCTATTGGTTACGGGCCCAGGGAATGGTTTAATATTTCTCGCTTGTTTAACGAATATTGATCTTATAAAAGTTTAAATTACATTCTAAATGTTTGTGTACTTGTTAAGAATTATATGTACAACTTGTTCCTCGTCTAGACATAATCAAACTTTGGTCTTGGTGATATGTAGAATATTGATTCCACTTTTTAAATACTACACTAGTTTTATGGATGAGGTATAAGTTATTCGGAGCCAACGTTTATTCGATATGTATTAAAATTCTGATAACCATTTTAATCTTTATATATATTCATGGAATTGTGTGTCATATTATATTTATTTTTCTATGAAATTGTAGTTGTTATTAACACCAGCAAAATCTGCATACTCTCTACAATGTCATGATTCAATTGGCACACTAAATTAACTACGTAACGTTCTATACAATATGGCTGAACCACGACAGCTCGGCGCAGACTAATTTTGCATGCACTGTTAACAATAAAATCAGAATTGGCCGTGTTGAACATTTTACTAAACGGTAATTAAACATGTTACTTCAAAATTGAGTTTAAATGACTTATTCATAGTAAATAGCGGAAAGCTACCCTCCAGTGCTGAACATTCGTTCCTTCGGTAACGACGCGTGTAACTACCTATATACACTTTAGTAAAGTGGAAGCGATTATGTCACGCTCATATTTTTGTACGAATGTTACTACATTCTGACTAATATTAGTAAACTGAAAAACAGATAGACAGGTCCTAAACAATGTTTCAAGAGTTTAACTATCTAAAGTGTTATGTATGGTGGAGTTTGTATTTGACACTGCAAGAGACTGGTTACATTCCCTCAAGTAGCTATTAGAGCCATTCTTGCGCCTGCTAGTACTAATGTACTATACTACTATATATGTACTAGATACAATAGAATCGGTTCATACATTTCTGTCGTGGTTCATTATTACTTTTAAGTCTGTTAAAACAATAGCAATTAATGCTAAATGCAATAGAAATACCTACTAAAAAAACCCCTTACTATTTATTCGTCATTTCACTGTTCATTCTTAAATAATTATTAAAGAAGCTTTGCTTTATATAAATTATTTTGTTATATAAGTAATTGTCCTGAATTACCACTACTTTACTAAATCACTACATAGTATAAAACAAAGTTGCTCCCGCTGTCTGTCTGTTCCTATGTATGCTTAGATCTTTAAAACTACGCAACAGATTATGATGCGGTTTTTTTTTAAAGATAGAGTGTTTCAAGAGGAATGTTTATATGTATTGCCAGCATTGCCCCCGTGCAAAGCCGGGGCGGGTCGCTAGTAGGTAATAAAAGTATGCATTTTTTATAAAAGCTACTGCACTTGTATTAATTTTTTTTTTAAACCCACTTGTTCTTCCATATTCTCTGCAGATTAATATTATAACCAACTGACTAATTAAGGTATAAAACATCTCATTAAATGCTCAGTCTCGTCCATATTCATTAAAATGAGGAATATATATTAATTGTCACTATGGACATAAATATACGCTAAAATATCAACATAAGGTGGGTTTTCTGCTATATCCATCGGGTTTATATCTAGTTATAAAATAATGCATTTTATATTGTCGTAAATTCTGTTTCCAGAATGTGACGACGAGACACCGGCGATAGAGGCTTTGGTGAGATCACCGTCGTTGCCGATTCATTCTAGTTCAGCGCAGGGGTCGCCGAGTCTCTGGACTATAGTTATGCGACTACAGAACGAAGTGAAAACAATGAAAATGGAAGTAAGGAACCTGCAGCTACAATTGAACGAAGAAAAACATGACCGAACTCTTGCCATTGCAGCTTTACAATCGAAAAATATTCTATTGGACGCTAAAGAGAGTAAATGTTGACTTTATACCAGTGTTAATATAATCTACTTAAGAAATTCGTCGTCTTTTATTTGTAAAAAATCCTGATTAGTTCCTATTATAGCGAATTGTTCGAGAAAAATCTCAATGGTGTGTAAGTTAATACGTAGGTATACGTTATTTTACATAGAAACTAATTTAAAACGTGATCGCAGAATAGCTGATTGTGTTGTATTATATATAGATTTATGAGTAGGGCAAACGAATTTAAACGAAATAAGATTAGAGGTCGTCTGTTAAAAATAAGAATACCTTAATTACAGTATTATTGGAACATTTTGAGGTGTTTCATGGTCATAATAGAATAGTAGGTTAAGGGATTGGGAAGTTTTGTAATTAAGTTGCAATAGGCATGAAGACTAAAAAAATATAATTAGTCCGTCAGTTAGATAACTAAAAAATATTGGACATGTATTTTTTTTATTTATCAAACCAATAAAAATTTACATAGAAACTGCAAAAACAAACTATAAAGTTCGGGAGGCTTGTGACGTCACTATTAGGTAAAATTGTACCTAGAAGTGAGTCACACGTAATTACAACGCGATGTATCTTGTGCGTTATTTGTTTGAAGAACGATTTAAAAAATACATGTCCAATATTTTTTGGTAATCTAACTGACGGACTAATTTTATTTTTTTAGTCTTCATGCCTATTGCACCTTGCCTATTATACAAATTCAAATATGCCAATAACTCCGATGCGTTTTGAGACAAATCCAAAGGACCCAAATCCAGGGTAATTAATTTTGCATTCGTTTAATATCTGTAGTCAGAGAATATTCAATTCATTTTCCTTGTAGCTTAAAACGATTTCTTCGTAAAAAGTAGTTATTTGAATAATTATTTGATAATAGATAGAATGTTTTGATAATTATGATAATTTATCACATTTAAGGGCCTATGCACACCACGTTTTTTAAACGCGCCGTTGCAGCGCGTCTGTAGCGATACAGACGCGATACGCACGCGAGTCAGACGCAGCCAGCAGACCTTTGCACACCTGCACGCTTATGAATCGATACAAACGCGCGTGTGTATCAATACAGACGCGATGCGAAAGCCACCAAATTGTTAACGCGCGTGTGTATCGATACAAACGACAACAAACTGCTCTGTAGGATAAAAGCGCGCCGTCGACGCGCGTTTCTAAAACGCGCGTCGACGGCGCGTAAAAAAAACGTGGTGTGCATAGGCTCTAAGGTTACGATTTAAGCTAGGTAGAGTAAACACCAATATTTTGGTAAAAAAATTGATCGACTGACTAATTTCACTTGATTGACTGTTTATAAGCAGCGCCTGTAAAATTAACTTATAAAAAAAATGCACAATGTCTATATTGCTTGTCACGAACGATACCAATTGTAATACGTAGCCGTGTGGTTTCCGGCTTAGAATAGACCACCCCATGTCTTCCCATGGGTGTCGTAAAAGGCGTCTTAAGGGACATATGGCTGATGGATGGGCAGCAGCATCTATTAGCTCAATATTTGCATCTTACTGCAATCGCCAATCCGTCTGCCAAGCGTGGTGATTATGGCAATATCCCTCTACGATCCTGGCTTGCCAAGGTCTGTTAAAAGGCCCATGTTCAGCAGTGGACGTCAACGGGCTGTTGATGATGATGATGATTTCTGTTGCCGCTATAACAACAAACACTAAAAATAAAATAAGTATTTATGGAGGGCTCCTATGCAACAATTTTTTTTTTGCCCTTTTTCTCTATTGCTTAGGTAAGTTAGTTAGATAGTAACAGAAGAGGAGGTCTCTATATTTTAGTTACGTATTTATGTAATTTATAATTTCTATGGAAGAGGGGAAAGGAGGCCTTTGTTCTGCAGTGGGATAATACAAGATCTTAATAAGTAATATATAATTTCTATCGGTACCTTTTTGTTTCTACAACTTAGGTGAGTTCCAATATCTGATTCCATTGCAGGGGTAACTATTCTAAACTACATAGGTTAGTGAGGTCGGGTGGCTCGGTTCAACGGGTACTCATCGGGGCAGACGAACAACGTGGGCGTAAACCTCACAACCACAAAGCAATACTGATATAAAAACACCTATCTACTTTTTAAACGGCGATTCTCTTTTAGTTCACTGCATCCTATTAATAGTGTGAGGGGCGACTCTTGAGAGATGCATTTATTGTGCATGATGTAATTTACATGTAAAGGTTATATGCTGGTTAAGTCATAAGTGGAGTTCGGATTGTCATGTGCGTGTGAACTGAGGTACCACACTGGGAATTCGCGAAATGAAAATCCTAGGATTTAGTAGTAGACTTAAAACAATTGTAGAATGAATCTGGGAATTTGTATACGAATATATTAAAAACTACGACCTACGTTCTCACAGACGATCAGCCAGATCTCGAAAAGTATCAAAAATAAGGTTTTGTGAATACAGACATTTAGTAGAGATTTTGTAAAGATATTTACTAAATAACAGACAACAAAGCATAAAAAAAAATAACGACTAAACTGTGGTCCCTCAGTCCACATAG
The DNA here is from genome assembly GCA_947037095.2 of Nycteola revayana. Taxonomy (NCBI): domain Eukaryota; kingdom Metazoa; phylum Arthropoda; class Insecta; order Lepidoptera; family Nolidae; genus Nycteola; species Nycteola revayana. The sequence continues at coordinate 12,769,226 of OX344846.2, read as the reverse complement.
CAAAGATAAATATTTTAGTGAATTATACCTCAGTTCATACGCACATGGATAGTCGAGTGCATGTTCACCTAAACTTTGAGGAAGTATGTAACTTAAGAGTGATAATACCTCCTCTAAACGATTTTAATACGGGTCTACACCGATTTTAATTCATAGTGTGATTCTGGTCTAAAGAAAACAATACATTTGATTCGACTCAACACGCGTCGCGTGTCGTCATGTGGCGTGGCGTTTTAACAATATGTTTCCGCCTTAAAAGTTTCAAAAATCATGAAAGACATGACATTTCTTATGACTACTTATAAAATGTTAACTAATATATACCTAACTACTTACAAATAAAATAAATTTGCTAGGGAGGTAATTATGACTATAAAGTGTAAAAACTAATCAAACGTACGAGGTAAAAATCCAACGACTTTATACTTAAGATGAACACTTACGTACATCTTACCTACTCGAAAGTACATAGTATCTTCAAGTTGATATAGATTACCTACAAGGATCTCAAATCAATTTATCGTTGTAGCAGACTGCGGGATTGGCGTGAGCAAAACTTATATACCTGCAACTCTATTCCGATATAGTTTGTAAATAAGCAATGTAAGTATTTAGGAATCTTTTAAAAACAAGATAATTATAATATCGTTATCGAGCTTCTTACAAGTGCCTGTAACCGAAAATAAGTAGGAACCTATTCAATAATTCCTTGATTTCTTATTTTTTATGGTGCACATAAAATTCTACAATGCATAAATTAGAAATCCAAAATGCACAAAGCCCAGGCTATTTCTTTAAAGAATATACAATGTGTCCCAGGGATAAGTGACCGCCCGGCGTTTTTTGAATATTTGTACAAAATTATAAATAATTACATTTAAAAAGAGGAGAAAAGAAGAGCTTTTTTTTCTTCGAATTTTAATTTTGTTTTTTATTTAATCAATGTTTTACTACATTTTAGTTCTGTTTAATGATTTAATTGATAAACTATGATGTCGGCTAGTCAGTAAAAAAGAATAATGGAACAGGATGAACAAACTTAGGAAATATCGTATACTGTATATAAATCATCTTTATCTCATAAATTTCACTGTTTCCTAGGACCATATTTATATAATAAAATTAATACCATTCTTTCCATATACCCCATGCCCAGACTTAAATTAAAAAACATACTAACATCATGGTTAATAAACCTATCATATTCAGATACTGAAAGTATACTTATTCCATTAAAGTAAAAAACTAAATTAAGCACAAATAATTCACAAACACACACACAACCCATAAAACACCCATCGTCTACAACTACACTCAGACAAACTTAAACAACATCCACACTACACGCAGTAAACACAACACTCACACACTTTAGGATAATGAAATAATTCCTAATTTTAGCTTAAAAATTACATTATCTTGATATCTATTATAAGTCTGTAAATCTAAATTATTAATAAGTTCTGTCCATGAGGTGAGAGCCTGGTGATCTGTAACACAGGGTTACCTACTTCAGACACCAGTCTCTCACAAAGGGCTGAGATTTGTTTGCTTGTATTTATATTTTGTTAAATTGTGAAAACCTTTGTGAAAGAGAAATAAATAAATATTTGATTTGATTGATTGATCGTAAAAAACTGCAGCACGTCACGCGTCTTTACAAAAAAAAGAAAAAGAACTAAAGCCGCTAAGTCACAAATATAAATGTAATTATTAATAATTTTGTACAAATATTCAAAAAACGCCGGGCGGTCACTTATCCCTGGGACACATTGTATATGCAGCCAACCCATTAGGGGCCATTCATAAAGTACGTCACATGTCAAGGGGGGGGGAGGGGATCGACGTAGTGTGTCATGGTGTGACCTAAGTTTTGTGACATCACATTTCAAATTTAATAAATTAAATCGCGAAATTTAAAATATTAATTAAAACTAAAAAATAATTTCAACTCTATCTATATGATTATGCGGTTTGAATTGTTTTGTGGACGAGTTCATACCCGCTCTAGTGACACGCCGCACGTGCCGACTATGAGGTCTTTGACTGAGAGCCAGTCTACACGGCGCGTTGCGTTGCGTCGTCGCAACGCAAATATTTTGACGCCTAGCCGGCCACACAGGCGCTGTGCGATCGCAGCGTTACTACGACGCGTTCCGTCTATAGAAAAGCATGGATCGGAAAAGACGTTTAGCATTGCTCCTATTACTACGTCATCGCCGAAATCGACGCAAATCAACTGAGGGCTGCCGCGCCGCAATGAGTACACCCCACCCGCTTTGTCTCGGGGGCTGCTGTCCGTCATGTGTGCGTTGCGATGATGCAGCGCACCGTGTGTACACTTTGCTAATTTTGTAATGTCGAAAAAAAAAGCGGCATTATTGATATTTTTTCGAAAATTCCTTCGGCGTCAACATCACGAATACATGTAGAGCCGGAGGAGGAGAGAAAAGTAAGTTCAAATCACGTCAGTCCATCAAGTATGATAGTTATTGCCTCAGTGTCGAGTGATATTTGTGTAAGCAAACTTGTGGTATCAGTGGTCTTTATTTTGCATCACATAAAGCCAATAACTAATACAAACAACTACATAAGAAGCAGCTAGTTTTACCTATTACAAAGATTCGTCAACAAATAATAGCAGCTAGACGTGCCAGAGAAATTCTTTGTTTGGATAATATAAATGATGATGCCATATGATTGGATGAAGAAGATGTCTACATCTTCTTCATCCAACAATGTTCCTTCCAACAATCTTCTTCACCACAAATGTTCCTGACGTTAACAACGCCAATGACAACGAACTGACTTCTATGCCAATTATAAATAATTTAAAGGAATGGATTCAGAGTCCATGGACTAAAGGCGACTAAGTTCCTTTCTTTTTCTTTAATTAATAGCTTATTGATTTGTTATTTTTTCAAATATTTGATGTTGATATCAATAAAAAAAAGTAATTTAAATGGAAATAAAACTAATTGTGGAACTACTGTTTTAATTTAAAAAAATTAGATGTAAAATTGCAAATTAGTTACGTCACACTAGGGAGGGGGGGTCTCACAAATGTGACTACCTGTGACAAGGAGGGAGAGGGGGTCTAAAAATCATGAAATACGTGTGACGTACTTTATGGATGGCCCCTAAGACATTACAGTTTTTTGTTTCGGATATAGGTACTACTTCACTCGCATATAGGCGAGAAGGGCTCAAGCCTTATGGGTTACGTAACCAAACAACTACGTAAAGTTATTAAAACGCACTAGCTTATTTATTTATTTTTATTTATTTATTTATGTACACACACAAGATACAAAAAAGAAGCTTAATGTGTCTTGCTTCCTTACTTGATTTGCGAATGAATACTGGGGTCGAACTAATGACACGTAGGTATACCTATACAATATTTCCATAGACAGTAGGTATTTCAAATTTGGAATGTCGAGGTGCTACGGCACTTCGGTATAACGGCGTTTTAATTTAATTTCAACTAAGGAAGCACACCTTCCCACTTACTTTCCACCTACCTCATCTACCTCTTCGAACATAAATTATGACACGTTCGAATTTAAAATTAAAACTATAACTCAAATGTATGTTTGTCCCAAAAATTGCTTCCTCGTAAATGAGTAAGTACCTACCTACCTGCAAACATACTGCGCCAAACGATTCCGCAAGTCATTAGCAATGTATTAATAACATTTATCGATGATGTTCATGAATACTTTTTGATTTATTACCTGAAATGATTTAAACGGAACCAACAGCCGTCTGTCTTGCAACTTTGATGAGGCTTTGGGTTTCTTTCCCAGGGGTCATGTCATGTTGTCGGACTTATACTTTAGATACAACATTATTGAGGATAAGTTATAATAGGTCGAAAATTAGCGAGTTTACTAACGATAATTAATAACTAGTAGGTAGTACCAAGGTACTAGGTAGACCTTTAGTAATGGTCTGACTAATGCAATTATTATAATTGAACCGATGACCAATCTGATTTATTAATTAGAAACAACACAAATAAGGTAGGTAAATAGGTACAATAAAATAGCATACATAAGAACAATAATGTACAGGGGCGGTCTTATCGCTAGCGGTGATTTTTAACAGACTGTGTGTCGTTCCATATAGGTTGTACATCATAATGTACAAATGATATAGAATGAAAAGCCAGATAGAGGTTAAATAGTTAAGAGAGATATTATATATGATAGTAGAATGAAGCAGGCGACATATAGTAGTATATATTTGTTAAGTTTAAATAGTGAATTCACCGAATTTACACATGAAGAAAAAACCGAACAAGTGATAGTCTGAGGGCGCTGCACAAAAATTAATGGTTTTCAGATTTTTTCCTTGACTTAATGAAATATACACAGCAGTGGAACCTAGCCCTAGCTGCTTGTTATATTTCATGACATCATGACTAGCCTTACCGCGCGCGAGAACTTCATAATAATATATACTCTATAGCTTTCCTCGATAAAGGGGCTATCTTACGTTAAAATAATTTTTCAAATCGAACCAGTAGTTCCCGAGATTGGCGCGTTCAAGCAAACAAACAAACTATTCAGCTTTATATACATACTAGCTGGCCCGGCAAACTTCGTACCGCCTCAAAATCTAGGTGTCCTACATCTACCCTACCCTACCCCTACTCTATCTCTACCCTACCCCTACTCTACCTCTACCCTACCCCTACCCTATTTTAACAAATGAACCGCCGACTTATATTTTGACTGAGTTGTTTTGTTATTCCATGTCAGTTGCGTTTTGTTATACCACGTTTTATGTCACGTCACACGGGAACGACGGGAACGGCATAAAAAGTATCCTATGTCCTACCCCTACCCTACCCCTACCCTACCCCTACCCTACCCCTACCCTACCCCTACCCTACCCCTACCCTACCCCTGCCCTACCCCTGCCCTACCCCTGCCCTACCCCTGCCCTACCCCTGCCCTACCCCTGCCCTACCCCTGCCCTACCCCTGCCCTACCCCTGCCCTACCCCTGCCCTACCCCTGCCCTACCCCTGCCCTACCCCTGCCCTACCCCTGCCCTACCCCTGCCCAACCCCTGCCCTACCCCTGCCCTACCCCTGCCCTACCCCTGCCCTACCCCTGCCCTACCCCTGCCCTACCCCTGCCCTACCCCTGCCCTACCCCTGCCCTACCCCTGCCCTACCCCTGCCCTACCCCTGCCCTACCCCTGCCCTACCCCTGCCCTACCCCTGCCCTACCCCTGCCCTACCCCTGCCCTACCCCTGCCCTACCCCTGCCCTACCCCTGCCCTACCCCTGCCCTACCCCTGCCCTACCCCTGCCCTACCCCTGCCCTACCCCTGCCCTACCCCTGCCCTACCCCTGCCCTACCCCTGCCCTACCCCTGCCCTACCCCTGCCCTACCCCTGCCCTACCCCTGCCCTACCCCTGCCCTACCCCTGCCCTACCCCTGCCCTACCCCTGCCCTACCCCTGCCCTACCCCTGCCCTACCCCTGCCCTACCCCTGCCCTACCTTTCTCTCTTTAGGTGTGCTTTGATCACAGCGAGCATTAAAATGGAAACAACTATGAAAACTATATATATATATTTTTTAGTTTAGTTGTTTAGTTATGTAAGTTTAGTATTTGTTATCTATATTTCAATATCCACCTTAAGATATTATGAACAAAATAAGGAAAGGAAAATAAGTGTTTCCTGAGTTTCAACACAAAAAAACTCAATGTTGGGTATTTGTAATATTAATTAATATTTTATTGTACCTACTCGGTTACATAGCTATGCATTCTCAAGTTAGTAAGGCCATCTCCTCTGAACTTATCCTAGGTATTATATATACGAGTACCTACCTATATTGGAAGCATCAGAAAAGAGTGAAAATTTAATTTGTTTCGGTTTCCCATTATCTAGCATTCCCGTCGCAGCGGAGGAACAATTTGTCCTAAACTTTCCTTTGGGACTCGCGGGTGTACGGACGGAGACAGACAGTACTTGTTATTCTTCCAATTGTCTTGACGCAGCAATTCCAGTAATTTATGAGTATACACGTGTTTTGCATGGAAAACATATCTAGAGCTCAGAAGAATAAGGTCGAATGTGACATTATAAGTCAGAAAAATTCGTCGTAAGTATGTGCTTTTATAATAAAATGACTTACCTATTCGACCAAATGCTTTCGAAGTAAATAGTACTTACATCCGTCCTTGTGCTTCTAAGCGCCTAAGTACACCACGTTTTTTAAACGCGCCGTCGACGCGCGTTTTCGAAACGAAGTACTGACTTGCGTGCGTTTCGCGCATGTATGGGCACAAACGCGTTTCAACGGCGCGTTTAAAAACGTGGTGTGCTTAGGCCCTAAGGTCTACCCCGGAGATCCCGCGGTACCATATTGGCTGCGGGTGCCGTCGGGGGGCCGGATGCGTACCGGGCCCCCGCCAACGGCGGATCGAAGGAGTGTCCGGGAGGTTTTAGTGGTTGTAGGGTCCTCTCCTCGTGGTATAAGTTTAGCATACCACGCTATGGAGAGGGCGAGTCCCACATATCCCACCACCAGCGCTCGAATACGCTGCAGTGGCGGTGGGAATGCGTAAATGCATGTCCCCCCGGAAAACAAAAAAAAAAGCCCTATGGTCTAGGTATAAGGTATAAGATATTTACTTTATCAGCTCATTTACGTTAACTGCTGACCATGGGCCTCCTCTTTAAAGGACCTTGGCAAGCTAGGGTCGTTGAACGATATTGCTTTAAACAAGAAGCTTTTCATGTAGATTTGTGATCGTAGAAAGATGGGAGTATCTTTGAGCTGAAAGATGCTGCTACCCATCCATACCATGTATAACTAGTCGCCTGTTACGATACCTATAGGAACATATGGGGTGGTCTAAGCAGTAAATCACACGGCAGGTATAGAATTTGTGTTTATGAAGGTATGGGCGACTTGTTGGGAGAACTGTGAGGACAAGATTACGACACCAATATATCCGTACCATAAATTTAGATGGCTGCGATATAAGAAATTAGTGTTTCGAACAGGTGCACCGATTATTGTAATCGACATAGTTATTATCTTCAACAGCCTGTTTATCCACTACACAGAGACCATTCTATCCGACCCGACGGAAAGGAGGTCGCCCGCGAATGCGACGCGTGTCCCCTTGCTCTCCCGACCCTTAGTTTGGAAAGAACATTCCGATGTCCTCGTAGACCCCAAAGTCCGAGAGGCCTAGGCGATCCGTTACGTAGAGCGATAGTTGCACAACACTCCCCTAAAAAACTAAAAGTTATAATCCCTCAATCCCCGGCTAATCGCAGTAAGGGCAGGACCCATTTTGACGGGATTTGCACTGGTATTATACATAATAGCTCAGGGTTGTGGCTTTTTTCGAAAGCAATTTATTTCTTTACTATACGCGAACAAAGTACTGGTAGTTTACTTTAAAGAAATGACATCTCAGCTTTTGACAGTTTTTTTTATACGGAATAGGTCTGGCTTCATTAACCAATTCGCTTTTTTACTTTACTCAAACGTTCTCATGGGCAGCAGTCGCGGCAATGTACTAGATATAAAGAAATATAAAAAAAAACCTTAAAGTTAGCCCAGTTCTAGTAATAAAACAACTTAAGTTTTTAAAGTTGCTCAATTAATTTAAAAACTACATCGTTGGTTAGTTTGTGGTAGAAGTTCAACGCGGTAAACCACATTCATTGGTACTCGTACAAATAAGGCCGGCAAAAAAATTGACCATATATTTCACTACTCTGTAAGGTAACCCGACCGAACAAACATCCAATTTCCGTGTGTAATTTTTTACTATATTATGCAGGAAAGAAGACACGCGAACATCCCCGCATTTCGTGTCTACTAACAACTATAATAACTCTTTCTTTTTGGTACAGTGGCTTGAGTTATCGTTTTGTTATTACAACCATAGTAAATATAATAATAAAGAATAGTTGGCAGTGCCTACGTACCTTCAAGATTCCTTAAAAATCTGTACTAATATATAAAGCTGTAGAGTTTGTTTGTTTGATTGAACCCGCTAATCTCAGAAACTACTGTTCCGATTTAAAAAATCCTATCAGTGTTAGATAGCCCATCTATTAAGGAAGGCTATGGTTATTTTTGATTATGAAGTCTACTAATATACTAATATATAAAGCTGAAGAGTTTGTTTGTTTGATTGAACGCGCTAATCTCAGGAACTACTGGTCCGATTTGAAAAATCCTTTCAGTGTTAGATAGCCCATTTATTGAGGAAGGCTATAGGTTATGTTTGATTATGAAGTCCCTACGGGAACGCGAGGTAGGTACGCTGGTGAAACCGCGCGTGGAAGTTAGTAATTAAATAATATGAAAAAGCTTTGTAGGATTAGGCCGCTACGACCAAATACATTTCCCTTGTAGTTGCTGCAATGTGGCCGCCGACATATGTTTATATGAGTTGGTTTTCACGAAATTACCGTTGCGTTGTAGACACCGCGTCCTTAGTCTGAAAATTGTCATTAAATAGGTACATATTTATTCTACTCTTCAAAATTTTTTTCTAACAATAGGTAAATAGGTAATCCTTATTGGACACGGATCTCAATCGCGGTATAATTTTAAGGCAAATTACTATATTTTTATTTGAAGACTTCGTTGCTGACATCAGTCTAACTGTGACTACTAGTTAAACCCACGTCCAAGTATATGCCTTAAAAATTGTACTCCCAATGGGCCTATAATTCATATAGTAAGTTAAATAAGTTTTGTGCTACTCATTTATTAAGAAATTTGATCAACTTACAATTCTTATTATTTTCCGGTGACATATATACAAATCTCGAAGGCTTATGAAACTTTAGTACCTACTTAACTTCTACTAGTAATATAATCAAATTTTGTTTGTAAACTCTAATACACATATTAATAGCTTAATTAATAGAATAAGGCGTTATTTTTCGGAAATCCATATTAATATAATATATATAAATTAGTCTAATATGTGTATCAAATAGGTAATAACTAATAACGTATAATTAAAATTGTGCCCCATCAAAACGCATTCAAGCTGACACTGGTTTGTTAAGTTATAAGTATATATATATATATATATATGTTAACGGAAATGTATGTAATCCGTCATTTTATACAATTCCTAGGAAATGTATGTAATTCCTAAAATCGCCCGGAAATGTGTGAAATAAATTATATTAGACATATTTCCTAGGAAATCTATACATTTCCTAAATAGCAATCGGAAATATCAATGGGTAGGTTTAGGTTATTTTTTTTTATAACCACCCGAAACCTCGTTTATCAACTAACTAGGTTGATCAACATATGATTCTTATTAATTTCTGGTAGCTTTAATTGGTAAGATAACATTAATCATATTTTACGGTATGATTGTTACCTATTTGTATTAATAAAAAATATTATTCTCGTTGAAGCAACATGTTTTATTACAGAAAGCATTCTTTTTATACATTTCCTGATACGATATTGGAATTATATACAATTCCTAGGAAATACATACATTTCACAGGAAATGTGTGTATTAAGGAATCTTTGAAACATTATTTTACACATTTCCTAAGTAGGCTCGGAAGGTTATATATTTCCTAGGAATTGTGTACAATTCCTAGATTTCATACCGGTATACCGGTATACCGATATATCCGGTAACATATATATATAAGTATTTGTTTCCTTTAAATTCATCGCGTAAAACTAAGGACATTTAAGCCATAAGGAAAACGTACAAAAGCCGATAAAACGTTGTTATCTTTATCTCTCTAACACCTGAGCCTAGTTCTACAATAACACATGCCCATGTGTGTTAACAATTTCTATCAGTTTTTGTGTACTTACAAAACCTGAAAGAAATTGTCGCCAATTTAATCCACACCTAAGTTGTTTTCACCCGACCACCATGAAGCAAAAAGCCCGAGGCCGCCTCTAAGACTAACCACTGACCAAAAGTAGGTCTATGATTAGTAGATGAACATTATTAATTGTGTGTGGAATGAACATGAGACTATTCTATTAGCATAATTCATAACTATATAATAATAATTATGTAGTTATGAATTATGCTAATGGTTTTACATCTTACTTTTAAAGTAACTTTCGCAACTTTTTTTGCGATCTTCCGAATCCAAAACTCTTAGAACTTCTGTCTGTCTTCTGTCAGCCCGTGTACGTCTGCTGAGCATGGGCCTCCCCTAAAAAGACACTACCTAACTTGCATGTGTCGTTGAGGGATATTGCACATAAATCACTACACTTGGCAGGCGGATTTGTGATCGCAGTAAGATGCTTCTTCCTTCGACGTCCTTGAGCTGTAGCCCTGAATGCCCTGAGTCGCCTCTAACGACACCCATGAGAAGACATGTTGTGGTTTTATTCTAGAACATAACTGCAACCCAAATGTAATTATTAGCAGTTATTTTTGTACCTACCTAAAAAAGAATGTAGCAATGTTGCAGTAGAATAGGTAGTTGGAATTCCGGGTCAGCTCATGGTATCAGCCAGCGCGTTTGATAACATACTCAGAAGGTCCATTCATTTTTGACCCGTGACTCGATTAAAGGTATCGAATTGGAGATATTGTGAGTATTTATTTATTAATCAGCTATACTGCGCACTTTCATCCGCGTAACTTCGGTACTCTGCTTCAAATTAATGGATCTTCTTGACGTGATGTTTGTTTTAGGTACCTATGGTTATAATGTGTACCTACTTACTAAATGTTATTTTATTCAATCTAATGGTTTCAGGGATTATAACGTTTTAAACAAATAGTTAAATATTTTAACAATAAAATGTTTCAAGTGATTTTTTATACTAATATTTATTAGTGTGAAAGATGATTCTAGGGTACCTACATTAAAGTAAGCAATATATTAAATCAAACTTTGATAAATTATAATAATCGCGAAACAGTTTATATGAACCTTTAGTTTATTTATTTGTATCGTGAATAAAATATAGGCTATTTACTATATCACAAAAATTGTTAGTGGTATTTTAAAACATTTACTTAACGTAAAATAGCTTGTACCATTGACATAAGAAAAATATAACTAACTAGGTATATTATAAGAATAATTGATCTTGAATGATACAAAAACAGAAATAAATTAAACAGGAATTTCTATTTCAAAACACAGATACACATAGATGGGTACTTAGTTAAAACTAAACTTTCCAATCTATAGACATTATGAATTACCTAGACGTAGTTCCATTTCACATAGGATGCAACTCCTCATTTTCGTAAAGGTATCTAAGTACCTACCGCCTTTGAAAATGACGTTCGTATTACGTATTACGTAGGGTAGGTAGATGTTCTGTGAATCCGAATCACAGTTTTCCCCAGGTGATGTGCCTCGTTAAAATGTTTTGATATTTGATTCAGATTTCGCAAATATTTAATTAAATTTGGTGCAATGTAATGGAAAATGTTCCGACATGTATTAAGACTTTACATAGCTCCATTTCCTAGACTACATTAACTTTATTAGTAGGTATTTAGACATGTATCTTAAAAGGTAATTTACATAAACCACTTTGATTCACCTAGCTTTGTTTAGAGTGCATGTAAACAGAACCCATTGAACACCTAATGAAGTCTATATTAAGAAAGTACCTATAAGGTCGTTGACTCGCAATGGCAATAATGAACGCAAATAACAATGAATAATATAAAAAATATACATTATTTTATTATTCAACATAGAGTAAACAAGATAGTTAAATGGACACTTATATAAAGACAATGGCACGTACAATAAGTTTATAATCTTTTAAAGTTATTTCTACAGTGGATCTTCTTTATAACGATACCTCTTTATTCAATGTTAATTTACTAATCAACAACAAATCAATCCATTAAATATAGCCCATATTACATTTCGATAACGTAGTTTTATGATGGTATAATATTTTTTTTAATCGGTCCCGTAGTAGTGGAGCATATTGTATGCAAACAAACAATTAAATTTTCTAATATTATATTAGTATAGATATAGAGCCAACAATACAGGTTTAGATTTTGTGTGATTAAGGTATCTGTATTTTGTATGAAGATTTCAATATAAACGATATCCACAGTAGATATATTTTCACTTAAATACATCCAATAGCTAGTATATTTCATAAATTTTTATTTTAAATAAACATCAATTGACGATTTCCAAATTTAAATTTGTAACTATATCTAATAACATTGTTCCGCCTACATTTTTTACCAATATTTATGTATTTAGAATATGAGTATCCAGGTTGTAACAGCATAAAAAAATAATGAACAAACTTATTTGCTTAAAAGGCATTGTTTTGGTTTTACACACTCCATAATGTAAAACTCAAATCATAATTGCCTCCCAGAACAATCGTCCTTTAAAGATTGTTCACAAAGAAATGAACAACGAATTTACGTATACATCGATTTATTATTAAAAATACACGATCTCAAATATATCTCGGGAACTGTCGACCTTCGATAAATAATTAGTCTAGCGCGCTCGACTAGATACCGCCGTTGGACTTGACAAATGCGGCAAAAAGTAGTACGCCGAAAATGGCGCACACGAGCCAGTCACGCTCTGTGCGAGGAATACGTGTCGAAAATTTTATTAAAAGTTGGTTATAATTGAAGTAATATGCCAGTTTGCGTAGTGAAACTGTGTAAAAATAACTACAAGTAATAAGAAGGACATCGGGTTCACATATCATCGGTAGTGTCTTATACACACTACAATATTACGCGGTATCTAGTTGAGCACGCGTGACCAATCATCTGGAGCTCAGATGCATAAGGTCAGATGTGTGATTATATATCAGAAACATTTGTCGTATGTGCCATTATTATACTGGCACTAACGACCAAATGCTTTTGAAGCATAAAAGAACAGCTGTCCTTAAGCTACTGATGTCTACATTTATGTAAGCCGTCGATCTTTGGTCTTCTAGTGAGCGTTGTTGTTCTGGGCAACGGGGAACTTTGCGTTGAACCGCCACCGGTCGCGCCAGCAATGGACTTGGTTTCTGATGCGGGAAACATCAGCCGCGTAAGTTCGGCAGCAACCTCCAACGTAGCGGATGCCGAGGTCCAGCCACTCTTGGATGAACACTTCCACTGCCTCGCACTTGTCGCGGTCTATCCACCTGTTTAGTCAACAATAGGCATATATTTAGTTGATAGTCAGAGAGACCAGAAAACTAATCAGGTAAATCTATTACTATGGTTTTGATAATTATATGTCTTATCTACTCAGTGTTTAATGTACGCATCAAATATTTTTAATATGTCAATTTATTAAGTCAATGTAGTTGATAATACAATAACAATTAGGTTTACAGGATACCTTAGGATAACCTTCGTAGCGTAGCGGTATTTGGCTCCCTTTAAATCTCGGAGGTCATGGGTTCGATCCCCACTCCGGACAGGAAATCTTTATTTATTTATTTATTCTTTATTGTACACATGAAAACAAGTTATGAAAAGTTCAACAATTAAAGATGATGTACAATGGCGAGCTGAACTCATTTATGAGTTTTCTTCCAGCAAACCATATTCAGAGTGAGATTTGTGATAAACGGGCAAGAACAGTGTACACAACAATAGTTACAGTTTGAGTATATTAAACTAATGCTAATACGTATAATAATATATATGAATACAATACATACATACTTAATAAAAATAAACTAATACATATCATAAACACTACTAATGAGATAAGAGATAATTTTCTTTTGTTCTTTTTTTTCTTTTTTCTTTGTGTAAATTCTAAGATTTCTTTCCGGGTCTGGTTGGTTGAGGGACTACTCTCCGTGTCTCGGTAAGCACGTTAAGCCGTTGGTTCCTCTTATTATAACATCATCTATAATAATCGTATATCAAGGAACGGGCAGTAGCGTTTCCTTGTGTGGCTCAACATAATACTGCGGTCACCAACCCGTCAGCCAAGCGTGGTGACTATGGCAAATACCCTCCCTCGGGAGGAGACCCATGTTCAGCAGTGGACGTTATACGGGCTGATGATGATGATCTAGGATATAGGTATTCTTTATAATAGCCCTACTGTAATGACGACACTTTTATCGAAGTTATAGTAAAATCGTTACGTGATTAGGCTCCTGGGCGATATATGCTAATTTGTTAACTTAATATAAGTATTACAGTAACAATAGCATAACCCTACAATAATGAAAACTTTTGTATCGAAGTAATAGTTATATCACTATATAAATACACCCCAGGGCACAGTATGAAAAGTAAACAAAATATGTTAGTAGATACACATATATAAATAAGGGTCTTTCTCGCTGAGTCTCCTACACTAAGCAAGCTACTCGCATAGAGCGCATCTTACAGAGTATATAATAATGTGTTACATGCGTATGAATCACAACGTAGTGCCTTGACCAAACAAATACTCGGTATATTAAGTCGGCGACCTATTTTATGTCTTTGTGGTAATTATGATGAAATCCCGAGTACCTAATGACTACAATTCGCAAAAATGACTCGCGGAACCAAAATAAAAGAAATATAAATATTTATTTTTAGTATAGGTAAAAACGGCATGGCGCTTTTACTTGAACTGAAAATAAATTTTATAACTGATTACAATTAACGTAGCGATATCCGTGCAATAAATCCGTACTATAGGCTATAGCAATTTTATGTACCTATAGGTGCTCTATGATACTACCTAAATATTATAAACGCGAAGATTTGTATGGATGGAGTTTATAAGCTGGATTGATATATAATTAATGAAGCAGTCCAGAGTCCAGAAGCAGTAAAAAACCAGGGGGCGCTGCTAGTTTTGTAATAAAATGAAAAATCTAAGTCAAACAATGTCAGTCAGAAAGCACACACAACGTGCACAAGTGTTACAGTCGCGTACAAAACGACTGCGCCGTGTTGTTACACGGCGCAGTCGTTTGCAGGCAACAGTGCTCATATCGATCAATAATGTTCTATTTATTTTGTTCATATATTTAATTCAGCTGTAGGCAATTCTTTTTTTAATTTATAAAACCGCATTTTTTTAAATTTTGTATGTGATAGGTAAACTTTGCCGTTTAATATTCTAAAATTTAAAAATGTAAATACACGTTTTAATCATCTTTTAAATATTAACATACGATTACAACTTTGGAGAGAATTGTTATAAAGAGATTGATAAATTTCGTCGACAGATTGAATCCACCGAATGGTGTAGGTATTAGGGGCTATATCTAAGATGCAAATCCTGCCAGGGGTTTAAATGTATAAATCTCATTTTTTTTTAAATTAAGTAATTTTTTTTTATTTAAGATTATTAGTAGTATTCTTGTTAACCCCTCGTGCTAAGCTAAATTGCTTGCGTTACGAGTGGGTTCACGTCGGTAGTGTAATGGGGGTAACGCCCTAGCCATTGGGCTTCAAAGGTTTGTGGTAACAATGCCGTAAAGTGTCCTCACATTTTAAAAAAAGTTAATAATCTTATCGTAATTTCTTAAAACTTTCAGAACCTGTACACCTTAGAATGTGTCAATCAAGATTTTGAACCTAATGTGAAAGGCACAATCAAGTTAGGTATTTTATAATTGATTATTGCTAACAGAAATATGACTAATTTCTATTTAAAATAGCAATTGTAACCTATGTATATAGGTACTTATAAGATAAATTATTAGGTATCTTACAAGTAACTAGTGATGTGCTGGATCGTCAAAAATGTAGATCCGCGGATACGGATCTGTATACGGATATTTGTTGACAAGATCCGCAGATACGGATACGGATCTTAACTTTCTTACACAATCGGTGTCATTGTGATTTTAATCTAACATTAACACTGTATGTGTCACGCAGAAATAGTTTACTTGATTAAAAAATCATTTAATTCGAATTTAATATATTACGAAGATCTAAATTTTGTTTTCTAAATAAAAAGTGATCTTATAACTTTTCATAATATTGATCTTATCAAAAAGCTAGTTGATTTAGTATTATCATCTTGGCGTATATACTGTTGGTATGACAACTAACTACCTACGGCAAAGTTTGCAACATAAAGGAGCCAAATATTTAATTTTGAGAAATAAAAAAATATCTGTATTGAATTTAATAGTTTCTTGTTGCCCTAAATTAAGTATCACCTATTTAAGGCGAAGAGTAAAGCGCACTAGCGACGCCAATTGCTTTAAATTGTTAAGAATCTCGGAAAGATCGTCAGAATCTCGGCAAATAGCGTCGCTAGCGCGCCTTACCCTTCGCCTCAAAGAATTTTATCTATAAATTTAAAATTAATAAGGTAAATAGATCCGTAAAAGATCCGCCAAAAAGTAACGGATACGGACACGTATATGGATCTTTCTTATGCCTCGGATATCCGGGGATACGGATAGGGATATCCGGCATATCACTATAAGTAACCCACCTTTTTATATATTTACTTACTTTTAGTAGCTTGTTTATATTACATTGAAATATAACAGTTGTTTTATTCCATTACGCGTATTCGTATTCGTTTCCAAGAAGACACACTAGTTGAAAGTTATTTCCAGTCAAATGAATAAAACAAGCTAGTTATACTTCAGAAAAGTAGCGTAGCAGCTACTTTTCTGAAGTAGGAATGACTGAATTAGGTATGTATTATTGTTTTTCATTAACTCAACAATTCTACGTAAAACAAATGTTAAACAAAACAGTATAAAGAAAATTCTAGTGAGCCGCACGTTCCTACAGACATAATGATGAAAAACGAGAAAATGGACTGCAACTGAAATGTTCCGGGCAATAACCGAACTATTCCTAACCATTAATCACCTCTAGTTTAAAATGTTAGTCAATTACATTACTCGCGTTTTAATGGATATAGTGTAGAATAAGTATTACTGTTGTGGGAACTATTTAAAAAAATATTTATTTACAACTTTACTACGAGTAACGTTCATTATAAAGGGTTTTTTAACAAGAGCTTTAAAGAAATTCAATTTGAATGACAATATTTTTTTATTGTAAGTATCTATTAGAAAAGTAAGGTTTGGTAATAAATACCTACATAAATGAAAAATAATATCGGACATCTGTAACCGTAGTAGGTAACAGATGTCAATTGTTTTAATTTTTATTTGTTAAAAAATACTTTTAAGAAAATATTATAAAATTTTATCACTTTACGAATATTGAGTTTTAAAGCTACAATCGATAACATTGGCTTTGTTTAGACTCTGTCTTACACATAACCCGACAAAACAATTCAGCGTGCTAAATTAAACGACTGAGCTGGTTACTCAGTCTAATAAAAAATAATTAAATCAACGCAAACTTTGTTAAAAGAATCGACCTTTGTAACCGTCGTGGTGGACATTTATCATACATAATTGCCAAACCTTACACTTTTTTATCAAATAAAAATGAACCATTGCCATCCAAATTTATTGTTTTATTTACAAAACAAAGTTCTTGTTAGAAACCCTTTAGGACGAATCTATCAGAAAATTGTACATGAATTGTTTACGTTTCCATTGAAAAATATCCTTTTATAGCAACGTAACAACACGAAACATTCAAAACAGAATGTTTTCTATTAATTTGGGACGTACAATAAAGCAAAACTATATTTTGAACAGCTATTGTTTATGCGCTATTTAAATATCTAATTGATATGTTCGCTTGTTATTTACCGGTAGAACAAAATGAATTGCCGTCTCATAACAAATAAAAGGAAAAATAATATTTGCTGATTGGCATGTTTGCATTGAAAGGTCAATTCTAACGGAAAATATATGAACCCATGTCACATTAGAGTCTTTACAATGACAAGAAATCTCCTACTTAGAAATGTAGGTAAATAAAGAATAATATTTATGAAGCTACGCAGAATTGGAGAGCTGGCTAAGCTCTTTATTCCTTACAGGTGTAACATTCTTGAGCTACTTGGGTCAAATACTGATTATAGTGCCAACTGTGAAAACATAATACATACCCTGACAATTGATTTTTAATAGTATATTTTATGCTGATATGTGTTTTTTGTGAAGTTTTGACAAATTGGATTTTTGTTTTTGAATATACCAATTTCAGATATTCAATACTTCACTACAGATCTTTAACAGCTTCAAAATAGTGTGTTGATAAAGTGTTCTTAAAGTACCTACGTGATTGTTATGTGTGAATCGGATTTAGTAGTGCTAGTGAAAGACCGAATTTGATCATCTACTTGTGGCGTATTGACAGTACACAGCATGTAGTTAGTTATATGTTGTTTTTAATTGCGCATTTGTCTGCGTGTGGAATGTTCATATCTCACGTATAGGTATCGCATGTCCTAACATCATGTTACTTATACTTGCATATAGTCTAAGTTACAGTACCTAGGTTAGCAACCGAGCTTGGCTCGGTATGAAAATGCAGTTTCCCAGAAATGGGACCTAGTAAGATCGATTTATAAACATAAACCGCTATGCAGAAAATTTGATCCATATCGTGAATCTGGTTGCAAGTTAACTTGAATAAACAAACAAACAATGTATAGGTAAAAATTGCTTAAATTCCTACGTATACGAGTATCAATATTCAGAGTGAATACCTCAAGGCCGGATTTAAGGGAGGGCATCCAGGGCAACTGCCCCAGGGCCTCCACAATAGAGATTTAAAATCTTTCAAATTTTGACGAGTAAACTCTACAACTTTTCTTTTGCTTACTTTTCAGTGTTTTACCTTTACATACATTAGGTACTTTGTTTTATCATGATTAATATAACAGTTCATAAATATTGTAATAATGGCTATTCATCTACACTTGTTCACTTAAATTTAACGATCAGTAAAATATCAGAATTCAAATCGTCCTGAAAATTAGGTACATACTTCGAATTTTCTACAGATTTAGAGGGAATCTAATTTGTTGCCCCGGGGCCTCCGGACTTCTAAATCCGGCCCTGGAATACCTAATTCATAAATGCAATTGTCTATCGGGATTAGAATCTCTCTTCCGCTCTTACCTAAATGAATTAGTTAAGCAAGAAGAAGATAGATTTATACTTGACTAATCATTAAGTAGATTAAGTCCAAACCACGACAGTGAGGTAACATGTATTATTTATTCATTATTCATAAATGGAATGGCCATGACATTTCGCAATATGATATTTAGGGTAGGTACCAATAATATGCCATGATTTGTTTGTCGTTGGTAATAATAGGCAGGCCGATTTGCCTTTAGTATTGAAACGTTAATTTTTTTAAAGGTATTTTACAAAAAATCCTCAATGAGACGGCAATGACAAATGAACATGGAAAAGTGAGCTCTACTAGCTAGTACCTACCTTGCAATTAACGGTAATCTAGATTGTACGAACGGGCGCCCTAACGTTAATGATAAAGTATAAACATAGATCGATTGTACTACCAACAAATAAATAATTTCGTCGAGCTAATATTTACCAAAACGACACCGTCAAAAAATAAGAAAACACTGTGTACATAAAGCGTAGGATGCGCATTATCTGTGACTACCTGTTCTTGTTAGACAGATCTACCTCCAAAGTTGACTGTAGATAACTTATCCTATTCGAAAATCTTACCCGATTTGAGGGTTGTATTTTTCGCCGGAATTGGGGTAGACGATAAGGGGAATAGGGGCGTGTGGCCGATCGTCGTTGAAACCTTTCACGAGGTTGGTCACAAAGGACGGCGCGCAGCAGTTCACTCCCACGGCTACTAGTTGATCAGGATTTGAGTCCCAGCATTTCTTTGCTACTTTTTGAAAACTTTCTCCGTGAGCTATGCTCTGGTTGTCCTGTAAAATAAACAAACAAAATTATAGTATACAATATGGAAAAAGTTCCATTATGGGATTATATAAGGAGCTCCTTATACAAAATACAAATGAAAATTAGCAAATATGATCCAATTCTTTATCGATCAATTGACCGATAAGATTTACTCTTGTAAAAACACGTATAAAATTATAAATATATAATCCTAAAAAAGGCTCCCTACGCCATACAATAAGTATTGTATGTATTAATGTCTAATAGAGGTCGCATCGCATCGCAACTTAATTATATAGGTACCTATCCTAAATACTACTCTACTCTACTAAATCTCACTTTGTAATCTTTATAAATGCCCGTAAGATACTTATAGACTGTAAAATCAAATACTACACCTTAACTGATAGAAGGTCTATGATTTATTGATTCCACTTGACTAAGACACAGTGTTTTTCTAATCTACAGTTAAGACGTAGACTTGAATGCGAAGGAAAGTCGCTAATCTTAAAAGGCCTCCCCTTCCCACTTTGTTGTATCCTCAAACGCTTTGCCGCATTCTGACATGTACAAATGTTTCCAAATCACTGGGCATTTTACACACAAACTGAAAATACTTTGTATTTTACGAAGGTAGCACTTTCTCAAGGCGACAGTAGAAGCCAAACGTTACACTACGGAACTGTAAATTATACTGTATCATTTGTAGCATCTTACACAAGTAGTAAAAGTCCAATGAGAATTATTATTATGACGTTCGGTCTCTACGCTCGTCGATTTTACATTTACGAAGTGATCGAGGAAAGTCAAGTGCATTTCAGAGTTATGTATTTTTATCTACATTTTTTAACGAACACTTTTATATCGTAGTTTATTCAGTGACCTACTTACTTATTTATTATTCATTCTGTTTTTAATCAGTGACTACTTCTTTATTATATTCACTACCATTATGAACTGCTTCCCTACAAAATATTTTCTATTCTATTCACTAGATATATAAGGTGCTTCTAAAATATATGCCGTACATATGCCTTTAACAGAAGATTGCGTCACGTATGGTGACTACGTTAGTCAAGGAATTTCTGACAAATAATTCATTTATTGTTTCGAAATCCATATAAAATATAAATATAATAACTGTAAATAATAGGTAAAAAGTATTATTTATAGTTATTATAAAATGGTATTTTGTCAATAAATTTCCATTGTCCTGGCCATATTTTATTTATAAATTTTATAAATATTGTTTCCGCGGACGTCTTGTTAATTTTCTTTTTCAATGGATTTGTTTAGATTTAATTTTATGATAAGTCACTAACTTGCAAACGGCGTTATTGTGAAATGATAATTTTGCCTGTTATTCCGTACATAACTGAGCGTAAATTACCAGGTTGGTTTGGGAAACAAAGTTGTTCATACTACTTAGTATCAAGTTAGTTGTACCTACGGTTTAACTAATAATATTGTGTTACAACTAGGGAATTGTAATTAATGTATCTACTGCTAGTTGCTAATGAGATACAGATAGCTATTAGTTTACGTTACCGCTTGTTATTTAATATTTTATTATTCCGTACCCTTAGGCGTGAAAACGGAACCCTATTAGATACTAAGACTTCACTATCTGTCTGTCACCAGGCTGTATCTCAAGAACCGCGATAGCTAGACAGTTGAAATTTTCACAAATTAAGTTACCGCTATAACAACACGTATACTAAAAACCATATAAAATAAATAATTAAGGGGGGTTGTATCAAACAGCAAACGTGATTTTTTTAAAACGGCACCACGTAGATGCTTGAAATATTCACAAAAGGTATAATATAGTATAATGTGCGCGAGTCTGACTCCCACTTGGCTGTTTTTGTTTCACTCATGACGTCATTAAGTTATTATTACATATAGGTACATCGATCAATATTAACTGATAATAAGGATGTTCTATATGAAAGATAAGTGCTATATTATTTTATTGATTGCTACTTACAAGTTGCTACCTACACTTCGTACATATGAACTGATTAGTAGTAGGTAGGTAATCAGTACTTGAGCTCGTCTCTTTGATTGTGTGGTCATAGAGGTATATGACTCGAACATGGCCCTGCTTCCTCTTTAAAGATTGAGTTGGGAGCCACTGGTGCCCCGTACGTCCCTAAAACTACGACCCCTTAACGGTTAGTAGGTATATTTCAAAATCATTGGTTTTGGACTTTATCACAATCCAACAGGGTTCAAAATATGATGGGTTCTATATTCCCTCTGCCCGTGCTGGGCTCTGGTTGCCTTTGTCCCGGCTAAGAAGTAGCAAAGGACTCGTGAAAAACTGCATATTTTATGTGCGCCCTAAAAACAATATTTTCCAACAATTGTATTAGGTATATTCTAATATACTGTAGACACTGCATGAACAATGGTCTATGCAGAATTAATAAGTTACTTATATATTGATAAACTAAATTAACAACTAAACTATTTCCCACTTTTAATCGACGATGTTTTTTTTTTCTTTTTTACGTAAGTAGTTGTTATATTATTCCAAGTATTGGAAATTCATATACATAAGGTACTATACCATGTTATTATGTGAATGTAACTTCAAAATTCCAATCCTTATACAGGTATATACATATGTTTGTTAAAGTTTACCTAATGGCTCTCTCGTTGCATACTTGCGCTTTATCTTAAATCAAGTATTAAATCCTCGGACTACGAATTCCATTAACTGCATTGTTGTCCTATGCAATTTACGGCTGTCTCCAAAGTCTCCTTGGCGTCTCCAACAGATAAATTCTATCACCATCCATAGGTCTATTATCATCTTAGCCTTATATAGGTTTATGTTAACCTTAGGCAATAAGATCTATTCCTCAGCTCTTATATTTTCGAGCAGATTGTATTAAACGCAAATGATCTTTGAACGTACTTAGCAAATAATTGCAACGATCGATATGTAAATCTAATGTGTGTCATTTAATTTTCTTTCCACATTCAAACTATTCAATACACCAACGAAAAACCTTTAGCCATTTATCCGTGGTGATTGGTTTTTTCGTTCGCTGTTTGTTCAGTGTTCTATGCTACGGACAAACTCTATTTGAATATTTGTTGGCAGGTATATATGTGTCCGGAAAGTCCCCTAGTGTTTAGGTACGCTGTAGCCGAATGTAGCTAGTATTCAAATATGTACAAAAATGAATAATCCGGCCGCGGAGCTCGCATACCTAATAGCTAGTGAACACAGTAACGCATGTCAATACCAAGCAACCGCAAATCGATGGTTTCTGCTGTTTTCAGCTTTTAAAATCGCTTGAGATTTATTAAAGCTATTTGGGTAAGTTATCGAGTGCTGGGACTGAAGTACATCAGTATTTTGTTTTTAGAAGAATTATTTTGCATTGTCGTGGATCATCTCCTGGGAATTGAGTAAATAGAGATTTCTTAGCCTTTATAGAGATGCGAAGGAACTTAATAGGTAAATTTAAGGGTTATAGCATAACCCTAAAATTCTTTCGCGTCTCCCGTAAAAACGTATAAATAAATCAATAAATTATTCAGCTACAGTGCCCTCATCATAGTTTTACATACATATACACCGTGAAATTTTAATGGTTGTTTTCCCGAAGCAGAACAACTTGCCGTCGGTAGTACTATCGAAACATTTTTTTTTTAGACATATTTTGGATTTAAAATTATTAAAAAAAATATTAGACAACTCGAAAGCGTGATAAACAGTAGTAACACTAGACGGAGTGAACGGACCTTGTAGGTACTACTCGAATTGCACGCGCTGCTGACAAAGTAAAGAACGATCCATAAACGTTCAAAGCAAAATAAGAGCTCAATGGTAGTTATACGGAATAAAATAGCCTGCACGCAAGAATCACAAACGAGCCGGCTTCTTTTGTAATTCGCCGCGCGGCGCCGACGCCGGAACGCCCCGCGCTTCAACTCCCTCCTTCCTTAGTTGTCCCGTGAACGTCGGAAGCGCAGCACGCGTTATCTTATTATATGGATCGACATTACAGTTTTAGTAATTTAGAGTACGTCGCTATGGTGCAACTGTACGCGAGGGCTAATTATAATTCCCATACTGCCTGGCGTCTTTACGCCGAGCTGCAACACTTGGCGTCACTCCGTCTTCGCGTAGTTCTGAACCCTCAAGTCATACAGGACCGGACGATCGTAGCGGCGACGGCTACTCGATCATGGGCAGTTCCAAGTGCCAGCACATGCACAGGGCAGAGGTCGATCGGCCGTTCTTTCGCCAGAGCTCGACGAGGAGATCATCGAGTACTTCGAACGCGATCCTCGCCGAAGTACGCGAATGGCGGCAGCTAAGTTTGGCGTAAGCCTACGTCTGGAAACTACTCAACTCAGAAGGACTGCATCCATATCATTTCCGCGGAGTTTATTTAATTTTTCATTTTTGTTACATACCTACGCCTTAAATACTTTATTAGGTATCTAATACAGAAAATTATTGTTCTTAGATAATAAACTTGTTTTAAGTTACGTTTTCTGTAAGTTATAGCTAAAAAGGTATTGGATAAAGCTTATTATTATGATTGGGTACTGTGTTACATTAACTAAGGTGTAGGTATCAGCTGATTGACTAACACCCGGGTCAACGAACGCGCGACCGATCGACGCAAGCGCTAAGTATCGCGAGGTATTACTATCGGTTCGATGTCACTTTCGAGTTCGGTTTTTATCGGCCATTTTTGGTTTATAATATGAATGTTTAACTAAGACCAAACCTTTTCTCTGCGGGAAAACAACCATTTAAATTTCAGCGTGTATAAACATACCCTGATTAATTTGTATTAACAACATACAAATAAATAGGGGCCGTCCGGGACGGGTGCCTCGGAGATACCCGGAGTTACCCAGGGAATAACCATAAAGTTATATATAGGTATGTGAACCTATGGTTATGGAACCGAAGCTCAAGATTTTATTGATTTGTTGATACATTTTTAGGTAATTTAATTGAAAGCTAGTTTTGTCGGGAGTATGACCAGTGCTTCATCAAAGACAGGTTAAGTCTATTGAAAATTACAATCAGTTCTATAAAGTTGATGAGGTATTTGTGTCGTGTATGCAGTGGCGGCGCAAGAGCGAAATTGGAAGTGGGCGAAGAGTGAGCCTGCTGTTTTATTTATTCCGTGGCGCGGGGCCCTCCAACCGTGAGGCCGTGGGCGATGGCCCACGTCGCCCACGCCTTGCGCCGCCTCTGCGTGTATGGGTGTAACTTTTTTAATTTTAATCATAGCATTTTTTTTTTAATTTTCCTGGTACCTACATTGTTTTCATTAATTACTAAAAAGTAATTAAACTCAATGTCCCACGAAAGTGCACTTAACTACGACTTAAGTTTAGCACGTTACAAAGCATCGTCCTAATCGAGAGTTCAAATCTAATTAAGTTTTCGTTTGGTTTGCGTCAAATCAAACCAACAAAGGCCCACCTTAATGAGTTTGTATTTGTATTAAAACAATTGGAGTGAACCAAATTAATGAATCAAAGGTATAAACAAATAAACTTTTGGCAGGTAATTGAGTATCTATTAAATAAAGTAAATCTGTTTTAGCTCAATAATCATAGCACCTGAGTATTTTAATTATTTAAATGTGAATGATTTACATTGGATTTATATTAATTAGGTATTATTGTACATTCTTATCTAGTTTAGTAAGTTTAATTATTATATATGAATATAATTCCGTTCATTTATGTAAAAATAATTAAATAAGGAAGTTGGGTGGTTCCTACGACTTTGTGGGTAAGAATATTTAGTTTAAACTTACCTTACAACTGAAAGAGATCCAAGCCTTAATGTGTGGGAATTCACGAAGAAAGTCGCATAACATCTCCGCTTCTTCCTGACAAGGAATTGTTTCCAAAGCTAACATGTCGACTCCTCCGTCAACCAAAGCCTGGATCCTAGGCCGGTGCCATTCTTTCATAGTCTGCGAAAGAAATTAAAATTGTTAAATAAATAAAAAAACCATTAAACATACGTTCGGGTATTCGGATCGGTACTCGAATACCTAAACGTATTTTAACGAATTTAACTATGCATTAAGAGAAAACAATAAAAAGTATCTATTGAAATAAATTAATCGCACATTTCTGTTGTTTCATGTTGTTTTAGATAGCCATTTGTTGTAGGTTTCGTTAATTAACTGTCCACCCAGTCAAATGCTGTCGGTACAGGAAAAAAAACATGAGAAATGGAGTGGAGTTTTTCATATTGCCGATGTAAATTTTAATTTGCAGGCAACTTTACGGCCCTCTTTACGATTTGCCGCCGCTCTCAATGGCCTTTATTAGGCTATGCATTCATGGCTCCCTGGGTTCTGCAGAGATGATCGAGTACCTGACTTAATAGTTTTTTGTAAGAGCTTCCATATTGTTTTTCTCCTTTATATAATTGATCTGGACATATTAGAGTGCTATAATATAAGTTCCTATGTTGCATAATAGGTATATTTTTAGAGTGAGCTTTTTCAAATGCCTGATTATAATAATGTTACTTATTACTAAACTAATTACAAGCAATTTGGAGTACCTACCTAATTTATAATTTCTGTTAAATATTAATTGGACTTGTAATGAAGTTTGTTTAGAATTTAATATTGCTTGTAACCCAGTCTGCCAGAAAACTCAAGGTCCGTTGAACGTTGATTAAATTACGAGCAAATATTTGGAAATAGTTTCTGACTATAAAGCGCTTATAACATAATAAAAAGTAAGTGTTATGACGTGTCATGTGTCTGTGAAGAGAGTATAACATTTTCGGTTTAAATATTTCATTAGAAGTTTTGCTTTTAGTAATATTTTATTACTAGATGTTGCCCGCTGTTTTACCCGCGTTGGAAAGCTGCAGTGGGTCGCAACATAATTTGTTTTTGTTTACCTACCTATACTACTATATTCAGCTAATGAATTATTCCTGTACAAAATGATAACAAAATCCATCTGGTAGGTTTTGCGCGAAATAAAAAAATAAACGTCTATACCTACACTATTTATGCAAACTTTCGCGTTTATAATTTTTTTAGGATATTTGTATATAATATTATTATACCTACTGTAAACATTGTAGGTATTTATTGTTTGATAAAAACAAAGATTAAGACTTTCTATTGCTAACATCTTCATTTTAAATAGAATACATGGCACATAAATATCAAACACAATAATGGAATCAGTTCATTATATAAGTAAAGAAGCCTAGCATCACTCGGCATAGTTAATGAGCTACAATAAAATACTCTTTCGACGAATTTGATTCTTTTCGTTAGAAGGGCTTTACCTTTCCGAACGAGATCGATATCATTACGGCGGTACTTCAACAACTATAAAACTTTATAAATGCGAAAGTTTGGGAGAATGTTGTATGAATGTACGATTATGATCTTAATACTAAGTATTGGTCGTTGTTCAGTCTAAATTGACAGAGAGATAAATAGCTTTGTATACCATAAATATGTAATACATAAACAACACGAATAATAGTCCTTTTTTTTCTGGGGAAATGCACTAGGCAACTGTTGTAGGTTCGAATTACCATCTTCAGTTGGAAACTGAGTAGGTCGGTATTCTACAACGCATTTTTGCCCTTACGATAGCGCCACTTTAGTACACAAAACTTTAAATCTATTTTGAATATGAGATAAACATTTGACAGTAGGTAGGGCTTTGATAAAGAGCCCATGAAGGGTTCACTACGCCACTGATTGGAATCTACGAGTATATACTAGTTCAAAATGTACTATTTCATTACAAAGGTTGGCTAATTAATTATTTGTTAATTACTCAATTATCATCGGCAACTGCTTTCCTCGCCGCTTTAAACACAACAATGTTTACGTTAGAGTAACTCAACCACAACACTGCAATATTAGTTAGATCCCAGTTATTGTTCAACATGAACTTAAATACAACCTAAATTGTACCAATACCTGTTATACTCTGTTAATTGTGGCAATGGCCAAATATACTCTATGCAATAATTGCTTTTAACTGTTTAAATTGATTTAAGTAGCTTAAAATAGGATGGAGTTGGGATTACTCACTAATTAATTTCGACTGATTCGCAAATCAAAGTGCCTTCCTAAAATAGTTACCTCTAATTTCATAGTAACCAACATCAATCTTAATTAAAGTAGGTATTTGGCTTTGTTATTTAGTATTTTGGTATTTTGATAAATTGCAATAAATTTTCCAAGACCCTAGTAGACCCGAAGTCTAAGAGGCCCGCGTACTGTAAAGTAGAAGTAGTGCGTTAGTTGCACAAAACTCCCCTAAACATTTAAAAGTAATAATTCCGTAAACTGCCGATCACCGACCTCTCTGACTCCCGTAAGAACCCACCTCGTACGCAAGCTGCTTAGTTTTTGTTTTTAAACGTTAAACAAGGCAAGGGTTTTTATGCTCGGTGAGTTAAAAAACCTGGATTTTGCTCATTTATAGTGCATAAAAGGCATAAACATATGTCTGTAATAAAGCAGACTGAGATAGGTACAATAAAATGAGTATCTTGTATGGTGAAGTTGCATTTTATCTAGAATATAGAAACATGAAATGAACCGAAATGACAAATCTTGGAAGCGTATAATGGTGAGTGAATTGCATGTTTGTATGTTTGCATTGAATAGACTATGGAACAATTAGACTGATTTCAAAAAATCTTTCACCATTACAAAGCTACACTATCCTGAAGGAACATAGGCTTTATTTAATTGTGAAATTCGCCTGAAACTGCGCGCGGGAAGTTAGTGTTTAAATAATTCGATAATATTTTGGATAATGCAATTCAATGCCTACAAACATACTTTTAAATATCATTAACTTAATTTCAGCGTCTCTATCTAAGCATATATTACTATAAGTAAGTATAGGTACTTATCAATATTTATTCCTCGTTGTAAGTTGAAGGAACAAAGTCTCGCCTGAGAGGGAGGTTGAACTTATTAAGATACGATATTAGCGAATAATTTACGCTTACTCATCGTCGAGATGAAAAGCCATGTAAAATACGGAACGGGAGAAGGTTCTACGTAACGTTATATTAATTTATGTAGTTCATATACATAGTGCATCCTTATTAAAATAAAATACTTAACATAAAAGTTTTTACAGACAGAAGTTTTTAGAGGTAATTGTAAATGCTTAAAATATATTATGACTGATATGATTAATATATTTTATGTACTTATTTAGTTTAATACAATAATTTATGTTGCTTTAGCCTATGTATGAAAACTTATTTTTTTATGGTTTAATATTCTTAAGTATTATTTTTATTATTTTATTATATAGGCGAATCTTAATTACCTACATCGAAGGATGCGTTTTATTACTAAAGTGCTACTAATATTTAAGCATTTATATAATAGCAGAATTTAAAAGGCCACGAGAACCATTAACCATCAGGTGGGCATATCCTTGTTTGCCAACCTTATGGTAAAAGTGCATTCCCACAGGAAAGTTAACGCTTGTTTGTTTGCATCGTGGCGCGTAGTGGTTGACTGTTGATAGAATTTTAAGGCGCCCCACTAATACATTATCTATTTAAATGTTTCCATAAAATATTTCTTTTAAATTTGCATCTTAGCAAAGGTGCTAGTGTTTCCACACACAATTTATGTAAAACCTCTACAAACTGCATTGTAACTTTCTTTTATGTACTCTTTATTTTATACAAATAACTTATTATTCTTATTTAAAATTTGAACACTGTAAATACTGTTATGCAAAATTATCTTCTATACAATTACCGTAGGCGACAACGACGTGCCGCTACGAGCCGACTCTACGCGTCTACGATGCTACGAAGTAATAAAGCAACGTCCATATCTTTTATAAAATGATTAAAATCGTGAAAGAAATAGCGTGTGAGTTAAAAAACGAACTTATAAAAGAAAATTACTAGTTTCTTGCGCAATAAGAATTTGCTGCTTATAAAACTGAATCGCTTTAGTTTGTGATGGTGATATATATTTTTTGTATATATTTTGGAAACTCTTGATTTATATAATGCAGAGTAAAACTATACTATAACTGCAATTATGTCGTTGATTTATGGAAGGTGCTACATATATTAAGTTAATTCAAATATTTCCAGTCCATCCATGATCCAGTCTGTATGGTTTTCACCGGCAAACGCTCTGAATACACATCAGGCGGACATATTCGAAGCTGTAGATATACGAAGATAAATGATTACCTCAACTGATGTAGTGTCGGCGTAGCTTCCATCATACTCCGAACCGTCGTGCAGGTGTGCACCGTATGGGCCCACTGACCCAACAATCAGCGGCTCTTTATCTAAACAACATAAAATTATATTATACTAGTGGTCATCTGGTGGTCGAAATTCGACCAAACATTAGTAATTAATTAGCAAAATATTCAAAAAAACATTAGCATTCTACACTAATTCTAAATATAAACTATAAGTCTGCGTACTTTCGAAGTAAATTCTGCGGACTGAGGCAACTGAGGGAAAAGGGGTACAACGTTTTTGCTTCACGTACTAATATCTAGATTTAACTTGCTGTTGCCTGCGACTACGCCTTCATAGTTTTCGATTTAAAAATATTTTTAAAACTCCACCCTCCACTTAAAATTAATGGTGGAGTTTTTAAAAATCCTTGCGATCAGCGGTTTCGACACTGCATTGATATGTCAGTAAGTTAGTCAATCAGGACAAAGCGTTTTATTAATATACGTATATTATGGTTCATCATAAGAATATAGGACGTCCACAGCTGAATCCGAGAGGGTTCACAGTCACCGCTCTAAAACACAGGTAAGTGCGGCCCGAACCCTGGTATATGATAATTACGATAGTAATAAATTAAATTATGACATCCCGGGCCAAGAATGTTACGAGCCACGAAGGATAATCCCTTACCAAACCTTACATATTGTATAATTATAATGACCATAAATAGTCATATTTCCTATTTATCACGTCACAGACACTATATGTAACATTATCTAAGTCCGAACACATAGTTTTGAACCCTTGCAAAGTGTAATTAATGCGTGCTTGCACCCGACCCTCACCGGCCGTCCACCCCACAATCTTTGTTAACAAAAACACACAAACATTCTAGAAATTTTACAAATTTCAACAATAAATTACAACTGCGACACGCTTTTAAATTTATAGTGATTTGAGTCGTAAAATGTGAGACGAGTGCTTACTTTTTAAATAAACGTTTGTAGTTATAAGTCATACATATAGTACATACACCGCAAGCAACTCAAGATGAAGTCAGTTAATACAGATTTCATTTTGAGTAGTAAAGAAAAATAAAATTATACTGGAAAAAGATTGTTTTTTATAAGAAGCGAATATAGTCCATATAAATACGGCATCGATGTCAACAATTCTTGCATAATAATAAAACAACATTATCGAGTAGTAACATAACTATAAAATAAACTATAAAATTCAAAATTATTATAAAGATATGATAGCAATCATTTTTTTCAGGAATGACGAGTTTTAATTAAAATATCAATCAAAATATTTTTTATTCTTAAAGACACATTTAACATATTTTAAATCATGTCCTTAAGATGCGTACTTTTCTTTTTACTACCACCAGTTCTGGACATGGCATCTCCGACTATAACTGACTAGAAACTCAGAAGAACTTTTTTAATTACATAAAGGTACGCTACAAATACCCCGTTTTTAATTTTGAACAAAATATTAAAAATTAATACGTGGTTAAAATTAGGAGTCATCTATGTTTGTAAATATTTTTGCATTTAAATAAGTGCTTGAAATTCATGATCTACCTATTTGACAGCAACGCGGAGCCATGCACATTTAGGTGCATTAAATAGAAATAGTATTATTATTTATTCTGTAGTCATAGTGTACCTAAATTGCTTCAAAGGTCTGACACATATTTTATAGTTTTGTAACCGCTACATTTCTATGAAGAATTGCATTAATAAAATAGTGTAATATAAGTAGTTAGTGTAGTAAAAATATATAGTAGTTTGTATGATACTTATATCATACAAACTACTATATATTTTTATATTATAAATAGATCCCGAGGTTTCACCCGCGTAATGCCCATGGACGTAGGTAGACATTATTCACATTATTAATTTTTTTTTTTAATTTGGAGCTGTAGTTCCTGATATTAGCGCGTTCAAGCAAATAATCAAACAAACTCTTCAGCTTTGCATATTAGAATAGATAGGATAATATAAAACTACAAATTAAATTCTGCGATTGGCTATAATATGTTGCATTCAAATATTTTACATTATGATTACATGCAGTATGCTATTTTCTATAAAAACAATGTAGGTATATTTTAAATATTATCCTTTTTGTGATTTGTCTGACGATATACCTAAACGTACTTCCCAATATACTTTTTAAATAGGAAATTTTCATTCTAAAATGTTAAACCGGTCATAAAGTACGCGAAATATAAGCCGTGATAAAGATTTAAATGCACATTTTTGACTCGCTTTAGAGCCTATTATTCACTTTTTATAGAACATGAACGAGAAATGAAATTTAGTTAAGGTAAGAAGACCTCCTCCTCCTCTTGGTATACTTTGATTATCTTATCAACGACATTACTTTTTGTGACGATGTTTTTATTCAAACGTTCAATAAAATTTATTGAGATACTTACTTGTTTCTTGTCTTTGTTTTATCAGTTTTTATAACATACAATATTAATACATGTTTTTAACATAAATACTTTATACGTACTTATTGTATGTTTTAGTACAGATACTTAAATATGATGTGCTCTAAATATAATATGTCACGTTAATCAAAACCAACACAGAGACTAATATACTGGTAAATCGGGTTTTGTTAGTTTATTTTGCAATGATAAAATCCATATAGTATAAGTACTGTATGAAACTTAATACAATTTTGTCGAATTGGAAATAAAAACCAACAACACATTTTTTGTTGTTGTTACATTGTATTATCTGTTAAAAATCCGCACGCATATAAAATGTATGAAATTTAGTGGCCATTGAACCATTTATCGCTTTCATTTGATCTTTTAAACTCGTCCATTTAACCAAGATTAATCTCCCTCAACAACCATTTATGAAATATGATATGCGGGTCCAGGCTTGTACTGTTATATTGTATATGAATAGTCGAATTATCGTCTGGTCCCGGTACGCTAGCTAAACCATTTCTTGTCGCGGAGATTAGAGGCGACTAAACACGGGCAGCAGCTTTTTATTGTAGGTACACATAATTTGAGAGCATCGTACTGAAATTATTGATAACCTGACTGTATAGCATCTAGCAATTAATATAACTTGTAGCAAATCCATCTCAAAGTTCAGAAATAGGCGCCTAGAGGATGATAAAAAATGACAAACTTACCATTTGTTAAAAGGTCCTGGTATTCCTCGACGTAGAGAGTACGTGCACGCTTGGCCAGCTCAACGGCACGCACAATCAGCTCATATGCCTCCTCGGCGGTCACTTCCAGGTGCTCCACAAATCCATCTACTGACGCCTGGTACGTGTTCGTTATTATTAAATCTGCTCCCGCTGCAAAATAGCCATAAGAGGAATTTGAATACTCGCAAACAATACATAATACGTATTAATACAGAAATACGCATTAATCACATTTGACTAATGAAAACAAATGAATCCCAAGATTAATACCTCTAACAATGTAACCAATATCTCTATGCTTTTCCCGTCGACACTAATTAATAGGAGTACACATACATACTCCCAACTCGCTATTACGAAACTAGTCCGATAAATATAGCTGAACTTCAACTTTGTTACTGTTACGGACTGCGAGAGGAGTGCGGCTAAGAGGCATAAACAATTAATATTATTAAAACTTAGTAATGCAACACGAGCCGGGTCGTTCAATAATACGAGAGCGAGGTCGGCGAAAGGAACGGTTCGCTGTCGAAGAAAATAATTATGTAATAAATAGAAGACGGCGCTCGGCTTCTGAATGGAAAGGTATTAGACAGACAAGGTGATTAATGGCAACAACGCTGTGTATCCGAGTGGTAGTCGCTACACGAGCGGTATTACTGTGGGTAGTCGCGCCTCCCGCCGCCGCCGTCGCCTACAGAGCCTGTACTATGCAAATGTGAAGTAGTTAGTAGATGAGGGAGAAATAGCGGCATCACTTGCCAACTTGCTACAACGTCAATCATAATAATCACAGCGAAACAGCTGGGACTTACCTACCGGCAAAATATGTGCGCTCGCCAGTTTATATCGCGATGTAAATAATCTTAGCGCTAACTTGTTGATATAGCTCGCATTATGCAGTAATCGTTATCTTACATCCAATGCTTTCAGTAGGACAGAACCGTTTGTGATTCCACAAAAATCATATTTTATATTTTTTCACATTATATCTCGTATAAGAGGCAGCAAAGCAAGGCAGTAGGCTTTTCCCTCCAGGGAGTTATTTGCTTGCAGACACTTTTCAGCTTTTCCTTATGAAAAGAAACGGTCCGTTTTGTGGCGAAGAAAAGCGCTTTCAGAGGACGATGACACGAGACGAGGTCGCACTCTCGCTGTCAGATGCATGGAAATGACGGGCTGAAAGCGACCTAACGTGTAATTCGTCAAAACACGCATGTACACTTGTACTTAGCCGAGACTTTGTGCGGCTCGACGTAGTTGTCAGCTTTTTATAACTAGTGCGCTCTGATTTATTAATATTGCAAAATGTATAAGATGTTTTGTGTTATGGTTTTTAAATTCGTAGGGTTTTTACTTAGTAATAATACTTAATATTATTTAATGGAACCTAACTTATGACTCAATACAATAATGTTTAGTATTTTAACTCAAGAATTGTATAGAAATTATTATTAGTTTCGTTAATAACTAGAAGTAGCTTGTGTTATAACAAAGGTTGGTGTTGAATACATACCCATACAAAAAAAAATGTACCTTATAATAGTACAAATAAAAAACCCATTACACTTTAATTTCTCATTATTTTATAACACGTTACACCACCAGCTGTTTGGACAGAAGGTAGGTAGTCTAGAATGCAGTACAACGTAACGCAATGCAGTACAATAATTACTATGTGAAACAAACATAGTATTAGGATATGGCAGTTATTATCACTGAAAGTGATCGTTACTTCTGTTCGTCGGTTACACGTGTCCGCCCACTCTCCTCCTAATCGTTCGGTGTTGCGCAAAAGTGTTTCCATTCACTGCCACGTGGTTGATGCAATAATAATACACTTTATTTTTATTTACTAACAACATGATATGTATTATAGTGTAGTTACGGTATATTTTTACGTACCTTCATCTGTAGGAATAGCTGTATGTAACATTTCTTATATCGCAGGTACATAAATATTTTTTAGGACGCAGATCAGTTTAAATTTTTTTAACAATATATATTTTTTTCAAATAATTTCGTTTTCTATTAAAGTATGTTAGTGTTTCTCGTGTGGCGTATCGTTTGAAATTTTTTTTTTGGATTGGTTTTGGGGTACCTTATGGCTCTCTTAAGGCCTCAATCATTATTACAGATTTTTGCTTTTGATTTTTGTGTATTTGCACACTACTAATATTCTTGTCAACCTCTAGTGTTAAGCGAAAATGCTTGTTACGAGTGGGTTCACGTCGGTAGTGCAATGGATGGGGATCGAAACGGTGACCACATGATCGCAAGTCCGACGCCATATCACCATTGGGCTACGGCCAGTTTCATTTTTAATTTATCCCTATATCTTGTGTTCAAATATTATTCGTCATGCGTTGCGCATTAAAACGAGCTATACTAGCTACTAATCTAGGAAGTTTAGTTAATGCAAGTGTTACCTCTTAAAAAATCTAAATGAGTATTGATGACTTCTTCTGGGTGCGTGAAGTTGAACCTTGCGCTCCACAGGGGGTCTCCATCGATGACGTGTCCGACGTGACACGAGAGCTGCGTGGAGAAGCCCCCGTCTAGCACCACGACATGCGGCGGCTCCGGACCCTCACCGTTCGGCGGAGTCATCGTTGTGTCTTGATAAGATCTGAAAAATTCGTAATCGTTAGATACAAATATATATAAAACTAATGAAATACTAATTACTAATGTAATAAAACATGTAAAGAGGAGGGATGAAACGCATGTTACTAAAATAGTTTTAAGTATACATGTAGATGGATGGAGAGGGAGAGGAAGGCCAAAGAAAAGATGGATGGATTATGTGAAGAGTGATATGTAAGAAAAAGGATGTGGTCGGCTAAACCTAAGTTTAGCCAGCTAATCTTAAGTTTATGTTCACACCTATCTTTAGCCGTAACATATATAAAACTGTAGAGTTTGTTTACTTGAACTCGCTATGCTAATCTCAAGAACTAGTGGTCCGATGTGAAAAATTCTTCCAGTATTACATAGCCCATTAATTGAGGACTGCTACAAGCTATTTTTAATTATGAAATTCTTACGTGAACGGGAGGTATGTGGGTGATACCGCTTGCGAAAAGCTAGTATATGCATGCTTGTATGCCACTTAAATCTACGTACCAATTACTGGTAATTCAAATTTTTTCTTGTTATGGATTAACTCGAAACTAATAAATCGATTTGAATATTTTATCATCGTAAAACCACAAGCAGCTGTTAGCCTACAGTTTCATTTTGGTCCACTACGCAACATCAACTGTATCTTAAGCTTTCCAATGCAACTGATCTCGGGCGGTCTGTATCTAATGCCTCGCTTTTTAAAGCAGGCCCAAGACGTGGATCTATCTAGAAAGAGGATTGTATATGAGCACGTATTTTTAGCTACTTCTTTAAATGCAAAACTTGTGCTGAACATACTTAATCACTAAAATGGAAGTTTACTTCGTCTTCGTGCTTGTTATTTTTGTAAAGTAGGTATAACATTTAACCTAAGTCAAGTAAAATAACTGGCTGGTTTTAAGTTGAAATAAATGTCTTATGTTTTTGAATGACTTCTCTGTGTATATAAAGATAAAAATGTTCAAAAGAGGCAGGTATACCTACTGTCCGTAGTACCAATATTAATCTGGACCTTAACTGATATTGAATAAGTTATGAAATAATTTTCTTTATATTCTTTCTTTGGATATAATTATAGATAAGCTAGCGAACAAAGGAGATCATAAAATAAATATATTAAAGTAAGTATTAAAGAACTAGTCATTCATTTGGTGTCTAGACATAATAATATTACCGCTAATGTAGGTACCTTTGAGCGTGGCGAGAATCTTTTCTTTGTACGTACTTATACGTTAATATTGTAACTTAATCTAAGCGCTTACTCACGTTACTTACGAAGTATAATGAATTTTAGCATGTTGTCGCGATCTTTACATTACCAAGAATTATTTATTTACTACGGAGTTATATAGGCATAACTATCTTTACACACAAATGATTGAAGTGACTGTTTCTAATATCACTAATATCTTATTTGTTGAATGTATATCGTAAGGTATTTATGCGATGCCAATAAAAAAAATCTCCATGTTTTTATTTATTTTATTTATAAACACAAGTTACAAAAAATACAATGGTATTATACATAATATCATCTTCCCGCCAAACTGTTACGTTTAATGGCGGGATACGCGCTCATAACTTTCTACATCAACTTACTACTAATTTAAATATTATAATATTTTATGTTAATATAAGATTTATATATTTTTTTATATGAAGGTATGTTTTTTTTTGTTACATAATTTCTTTGTATATTTTATGAGCTAACACCAGGGAGCGGACGACGATAGAGGTTCAAGGCGAACGTGCGTGCCCACTCCCGCTAAGACAAGAGGTACTGGGCACGCACCGTCACACAGTGGATCGTCCCCATACAAGAGGTTGGACATAGAAACAAAAATTGAAAAAGTGTTTAATTTAAAAAAAATATATATACAGTCGCATTCCTCTATTGAAGAGCAACAAAAATGATTACTACGCGTTTTTTATTTGACCAGCACTTCACGAGCAAATCGATGAAAACTCTTATTTTTGTATGGAAACGAACACAAAAATGTCTGTATCTCATGATTCCCTCCTTGTTTCGATTTGCGGTTTTCATTACTGTTATTTACCTACTTTATGCCACATTTTCTCCAAAGACACATGGTGCCCCCAGAGGGCCCCTTCCGAAATATTTTTCCTATAGCAACTATCTTTGTTATTGTATTACTGAAGGAATAGAGGTACATTTGGTATACTTATTACCGAGAATTAGTTACCACTAAGCAGTTCCTTAAATAACAGGTGCATTAGTGAATAATTTAATTACTTATTAAGGCTTTTGTTGTAATATAACAAAAGCGTTAATAAGTCATTAAATAACGACAACCAGTACTAGCTTAATCTAATTAGTTATTGTAATTACTGAGAATTACACATAATTAAGAAAGTAAATGAAGAAAAGGCGCATTAGTATGTTTTATATATTGAAAAAAAATATCGCTAATGAGTTGTGACATCGTATTAGTTAGCTAATAACAAGTCGAAAAGAAAAGTTTTATGATGAATAAGAAAATATGTATTAAAATCTTTTTAATGCAACATGACACTATAAAATATCATTAAACCTTATAGTAAATTACAATTAAACCTACAATAATTTAAAAATAAAAAAATAAACAACTACCAATAACTATATTAAAAATATTAAATATAATAAAAAATAAATAAATTTAGTTACTAACTATTAAATAACTATAAAGCTTAAACTACATTTTCTTCATCTTCATCATCATGATCATCATTGTCGTCATCTTCTTCAATGTCACTATATTCCGAAACTGCTTCAACTATTGTATCAGTTGAAGTGTCAATGAGCTCCAATTCACTCCGATCAGGTATGAGCAAATCGTCCAGTTCTCTAAATGAAGATTTTTTAACTTTATTGGTCATCTTCGGTCGTAGGCTCGTAAGAAGAGGATCGGAAGATAACAGAAGATTATGAAGAATGTCTTTATTAGTGGCGATGCTACTGTGCTTCCGTGTATGATTTTCTCGAAATTTACCAAAATCCTTGTTTCTTGCTTCAGATGCTTCCTCAGACAAAAAACCTATAGGCACTACTGATAGGTGCTCCACTATCTGCGATCCATGAATCAGCAATTTATGTAAACTAGATGGCATGTTATACCACGGATATAACTGCACGAATAAATTTGCTGTTTCATCACAATATAATTTGAATTTTTGAATTTGAATTTTTTCGCCTGAAGAAATGCATTGCAAAATTACGGCGAGTCTTCTAATTAAATTGACGTCTAATTTAGTAATATCCGCAGTCATTTCAGGGTTTGCAAAAAACCTTCTAGCAGCATTTCCAGTGTTTGTATTGCCACTACCCTGCTTAACAACAGCTAGAAGTAAGCCTGTCTTTCTTCGGAAAGCTGCTTGAATAGCTTCTTTCTTATCTTTAACAATTTGTTTGTTGTCGTCACCTTTTGCTTGCCATGATTTTATGTCCATTTTGTAAGCAATGTGTAAACATTCCATAGAACGAATCCAAGCATGCAACGAACTAAATCCATGCTTGTATAAATCTTCATTCACAGGTTTAGCTCTCACTTCTTCCAAATTATTCATCTCGCTTGGGCGAGCTTTGCACAAATCACACACTGCTGCTGATGTTCCAGATATTATTGAATGCACTTTACCATCAATCATGGTTAACCACAGATTGTGCGTAACAGTAGCATAGCCGCAATCAGTTGGGATCAGTCCACGAATCTCAGTCTCAAATATCTCCATTTCAGCGTTCACGTTTGCCTCCGTTTCTTTCATAAACTTAAATGAAATCGGACGACAGTATGTGGTTGACGATGGCCGACTATTCTGCCACACTGTGATTCCACTAGAAGTCATTAACTTAAGAGGTACAAGACTTGCCATAAATACACTGCATAAATCTTGTTCACTGGTTGTTGTCCTTTGATCGAAGCTCCATCAAAACCCCATTTACTGTGAAGCACAAGTTGTTCACCAGCATCAAAATTCGATTCAAGTGGATCGACCAGCCTCCTAACTGTGAGATCAAGGAGGGCTTGGAGCCGTATCTTTGCGGAAGTATCAGTCACAGTTACGTCTTCTTTTGCCGGGTAACACTTAAGCTTTTCTCTCACTAACATGTAATAGCTTGGGTATTTCGTATGACCTTCTTTAAAACTAAAGTCCCTAAGTGTGATGTAACGCCATTTGGATAACTGCATGCTAACATAAAGAGCAAGGGCTTTGTGAGTAGGAACTTCATGAAACAAAGTATTCTGTTTAGTTTCCAGGACATTCAAAACTGTTGAGACGTGTTCAGGATTTCCCAGCAAATGTTTCATTATTCTGGCCACATAATTTTTTCCGGCAGACTTAAGTGCACTTTCAACATAGGTAAAAGCTCATTTGGACGACTGCAACTAGCAATATTTTCATCAACACGTCTTCTTTTCTGTCTACTCGATAGATCTTCAAAGTGTTTGCGAGGAGAAATATATGTGGAAGTTGATGCATCCGATTTTGATGGACTGATTACCTCTTCTGCCTCATTTTCAGCTTCTTCAGTGGGAACAATATTTTTCTTAAAGCAATTTGGCCAAATTATATCGGAACTTAACCACTCTCTGTTCTTGTTCATGAACTTGTCGACTGACCTTCTTGATCGCACCCATTTGGAGTAAATCCGATAGCAAAATCGTCGACACCAGTTCTTTAGATCCGACACATCATTTTCACTTAACTGGACGTTACTATTCGACTTCAATGTGTTAAATAAATCATCATAGTCACGAAGGTCTTTATGATTACAAAGAGCAACATAAAGATCTAGATAAGTAGAAAAGCCACGGAAAGCCATAATGACAACACTTAGTAGAGGTTGTAATTACAACTGAAGTATATTTGCAAAACACACACATATTCAAAAAGGGCAGCAAGTTTGCAACTAGCAATGAACTTGATAAGCTAATGATGACATGAGCCAATCACAATGCATAGCTTAATGGCTGTTAACATAGTAATTACAATAACTAATTAGATTAAGCTAGTACTGGTAGTCGTTATTTAATGACTTATAAAGGCTTTTGTTATATTACAACAAAAGCCTTTATAAGTCATTAAAGTACTCACTAATGCACCTGTTATTTAAGGAACTGCTTAGTGATAACTAATTCTTGGTAATAAGTATACTAAATGTACCTCTTTTCCGTCAGTAATACAATAACAAAGATAGTTGCTATAGGCAAAATATTTCGGAAGGGGCCCTCTGGGGGCACCATGTGTCTTTGGAGAAAATGTGGCATAAAGTAGGTAAATAACAGTAATGAAAACCGCAAATCGAAACAAGGAGGGAATCATGAGATACAGACATTTTTGTGTTCATTTCCATACAAAAATAAGAGGTTTCATCGATTTGCTCGTAAAGTGCTGGTCAAATAAAAAAAGCGTAGTAATCATTTTTGTTGCTCTTCAATAGAGAAATGCAACTGTATATTTTTTTTTTTCAAATTAAATACTTTTTCAATTTTTGATTCTATGTCCAACCTCTTGTATGGGGACGATCCACTGTGCGTCACCGACACCTCGCTTTCAGCTCCCCGACGCTACCCCCCTCTCATCGAGTAATATGTGTTTCAATTTTATCTTCAATCGACTTACAGTGATTTTAGGTAGTTCTCGTAGCATATTTATCTTATTTGGTAATTTATTTGGTATTAAATACTTAGAAGTTCTTTTCCCGTAATAATTAGACATCTTTGGCTGAATTAATTTCTTATCTGTTACACTTCTAGTATTGTTAGTATGGTTTACAATTACTTTGTAATGCTCACT
This sequence comes from Nycteola revayana, assembly GCA_947037095.2. Taxonomy (NCBI): domain Eukaryota; kingdom Metazoa; phylum Arthropoda; class Insecta; order Lepidoptera; family Nolidae; genus Nycteola; species Nycteola revayana. The sequence goes on along the minus strand of OX344846.2, from coordinate 12,727,607 downwards.
ATAGTAATGCTCTAGTCCTAACAAATAGTTTACTTTTTTATTGAAAGGTAAAATTTTACAAATTGAGAATAATTTGTCATAGTCTTTATTACAATCTTTTTTTATTTTATAACTAAGGTAAACGCAGCTATTACCGAGGTAATTTCAGGACCTTAGGCTTTAACCTCTCGAAATAAGAATTTCTTATAGTAAAAACAGTTACAAGTATATATTTTCTGATACGTTTGGATATGGACTTTAGAAATCTATAAAGATATAGGTAAGTTTTGAGTAAATATATAAAGAAAAAAAATATTAAATATACAAATCCGAATGTTGCTATTACCGAGGTATTTGAAAGTGATTGCAGCTAATACCGCGAATCGTGATTCTATTACCGAGGGTAGAAAAATAATAGGCATTTTGGTTCCGTACCAAATATTTATTAAAAAACAAGTCATCATTCCCGCAGCTGTATAATAGGCAGGTAGGTAATTATATATTCAATAATATTTGCTTATTTTAGGTAATTATTTATCAAGTTTCGCACCAATTCTTTCTAATCTATGGTAATAAGAAATAAAAATAAATAAATTTATTATTATTATTATAAGAGGCAGCCTCGAATGCTTCGCCTATTTTACCATTGCCACAAAAAAAAAATGAGTTAGAAAGATAGGTCTGAGGAATTTCAAATACTTAGATATTGTTTCGAGAGAACCCTAAACTCAAAAATAAATGCTATTATCACTCGGTGTTAGATTTCTATGGTGAAGCTAATACCGAGTAATAATACTCGGTAATAGCTGCTTATACAAGTAATTACCGAGTAATGGCTTGTTATAACCATCGGTGATAGCTTCATCTGCGATAGTACAAATAATCTAATCCCGATCGATAAAATTTGATTAATTTTAATCAAAACAAAAGTTAAATCAACAGCCAATAAAGTTACAGATAGCGCGCGAGTTGAATGCAGAGCTTAGGAATGCGGTAGTGCTGTGACCTAATTATAATTATTGATGACCACAATGAGTAATGAATATCGATAAATTTAAACAATGTTATAAGTTTAATTTTATTTTTTACTAGGTTAACATGATGAAAAAAAAAAACAATATCATAATTATCACACGTTTTTAATAATCATTTCACAAAACGGAATAAAAAAAAATTAATCAGATTCAGAAATGGCAGATATGGTTGAATCGGTGTCACTATCCTCGCCGTCGCTGACCTCAATGACGAATCGATCTATGGTATCTTCAATTAATCCATCTCTTTGCCAATAATTTTCTTCTAAAATTATGACGTGATCATCGAAGCCACGCCAATCTTCCGCTGTAACCTGAGAAACCGCCAGCTCCGTAACTTCTTTTAACCTTTTTAGGGATAAATCTGAAGTAACATTGTGATGCCGTACTATTCTTTTCACTTTTGCCCAAGCCAAGTCAATCGGATTAGGGTCGCACATGTACGGTGGTAGTCTTACTACGACATGGCCATGACTCCTGATGAATTCATCGATTTTAAATGATTTTTCTATTGGTTTATGTAACTGAACCAAATGGAAGAGCTCATCTTTTCTCATTGTATTCTCATTGTATTCATTGTATTGTAAGTCATCAGTCCCGTCAGTCTATACTTAATGTTTGCTTACCCGGAGTTAATTTTAGTAATTTAGTTTCAAAAATTGATTCAGTTTGTGAACATAATGAATACAACAGATTCATTATATTGTATGGTGACAGTTTGACTGTTAATAGGAATCATATTCTAAAATTAATTAATAAGATCAAATACTATAACAGTAAATATAACAGTCAATTTATATTATGTTCACTACCTTATTGTAATAATTTGACGAAGGAACAAAGTAAACATATTTATGACTTAAATATGTTATTGTACAATATCTGTAATTGTAATGAGTTCCTTGATTATTTTGACATAAATAGTATTATTTCACATAATTTTAATTTGACAAATGGTACATTGTACCTACCCTATTTTACAAAAAAACAACTTGCTAATATGTTAGCATTTAATTTTTTTAATGACACAGATAATCATAGATTATCACAGAGTAGTACATTGACTACTCTAATTTCTGAGAGTTTTTTAAAGGAAGATTCAGACAAGTCTGATTTGTTTCAGTGTAACACTGAATTAGATGTTAGTATTTCTACTAACTTAAATATTTTAAACTAGATTTAAGGACAACAGAAGGCCTGCATGATTTAAATATTGTACATCAGAACATGCAGGGTCTTTCTGGCAAAGAATTAGAGTTAAGTTTATTTTTAGAAAACTTTAATGTTCATGTTTTATGTCTTACTGAACATTGGTTAAAAGATTTTCAGTTATGTTTCATTAACAATGATAAGTACACAGTACAGAGTGCTTTTGTGAGAAAACAAGCCATTCATGGTGGCTCACTAATTATTGTATCATCTCACATAAAATGTAAATCAAGACATGATATTGTAAATCTGTCCATTGAGCGGAATGCCGAGTTGTCTTGTGTGGAACTGCAGCATCATGTAGTTGTATGTGTGTACCGTCCACCTTTAGGTAACTTTGATTTATTTGAATCTGTTGTAGAAGATGCCCTCACGAGGTTAAGTTGTTCAGGTAAGGGGATAATAGTGTGTGGAGACTTTAATGTTAATATTCTTGAAGCCTCGTCTACTAGTGGGAGACTCCTTAATCTATTTAATTCTTTTAATTTAAAACATCTTTTTTATGAACCCACTAGGATAACTTCACACTCGTCCACTTGTCTTGACAACATATTTTCAAACTGTCAAACGATAAATACGCAGATTTTATATAATCTAACATCTGATCACTGTGGACAGTTGGCAGTCTTTCCAAGCACAGAAGACAAAACAACGTCAAAAATAACGTGCCGCCCTATCACTGCTGGTCGAATTAATCGCTTTAAGGAAAATATTATGTCAAAGTTAAATCCTTCTTTGTTAGTTAAGCAGAATCCGGATAGTAACTATGGAGCCGTTTTTAACATTGTAGAGACCGAATTTAGAAGTAATTTTAAAACTAAAACTTATAATAGTAAAGTTCACTGTAAATTTAATGAATGGGCTACTCCAGGAATATATAAGAGTCGATCTAGATTGTATGAACTTTATGGCATGAAAATGTATAGATCCGATGATGACTTTTTAGAGCATGTAAGAAAGTATTCTAAAACTTTTAAAATAGTTTGTAGCATTGCTAGAGCCAATCATATTAGACATAAGATAGAAAACTCCAGTAACAAAATAAAAACCACCTGGGGAATAATAAATAAAGAAAGTGGCAAGACTTTTAACCGGGATAATCTGTTAGAAATAAAAGTCGATGATAAACTTACTAGTAATAAATCTGACGTGGCTCATGCATTTAATACTTTTTTCTCTGACATACCAATAGCCACTACGCGTTCTTTAAATTCATCAGCCAGTGAGGCTGAGCTACTTTTATGCAGTAGCGTACCGGGATGTAATTCTTTATTCAAATTCAAGCATGTTACTGTAACGGAAGTGATAAACGTAGTCAAGGCTTTTGATTCAAAAAATACAGGTGATTTATGGGGTATTTCAGTTAAAATCCTGAAAGAAATAATTGATATAGTAGCGCCTTATCTAATGATTATTTTTAATGAATGTGTAGATACTGGTACATTTCCTGACAAAATGAAGTACAGTAAAATCATACCCTTATTGAAATCAGGTTCGAAAGACGACCCAGCCAATTATAGACCAATCTCAATATTACCAGTGTTTAGTAAAATCTTTGAAAAAATAATACTTAATCAGCTCCTCAAGCATTTCAATTTTAAAAACCTCTTGCACGCGAATCAGTTTGGTTTTACTAAAGGTCGCTCAACTTTAGATGCTGGAGTCGCTCTTATTAAATCTATATATGATGCGTGGGAGCAGTCGCAAAATGCCATCGGTGTATTCTGTGATCTTTCAAAGGCCTTCGATTGCGTTCGGCACGACTCGCTCTTATTAAAATTACGTCACTATGGTATTAAGGACGATGCACTGGATATGATGTCTTCATACCTTTCTCAGAGAGTTCAGTGCGTTGATGTAGGTGGTGTAGTCTCGGAATCCTTACCTGTTAAGTTAGGTGTGCCACAAGGTTCCATTCTGGGTCCTTTTTTATTCCTGGTATATATTAATGATTTGCCGTATTATTTGGAGAAATTGTGTGATGTTGTACTCTTTGCTGACGACACTTCACTTATTTTTAAAGTGAAACGTAATATTGACGATTTCGATTTTATTAATTGTGCACTCACACATATAACTCATTGGTTTACTGTAAATAACTTGGTGCTAAACGCAAAAAAAACTAAATGTATAAAATTCACTACGCCCAATGTGAAAAATACTGGACCTAATTTAATTCTCAATAATGAAGTGCTGGAAACTGTTAGCTCCACAGTGTTCTTAGGTATAACGCTGGATACACATTTAAAATGGAATGCTCATGTGTCGAACTTGGCCAAAAAGTTGACCTCTGCTGCTTACGCTGTTAGGAAAGTTAGACAACTGACCAACGTAGAAACTGCACGTATGGTCTATTTTAGTTATTTCCACAGCATTTTATCATATGGAATTCTACTTTGGGGCAAATCTGCCGATATCCAAAGTATATTTATTTTACAGAAACGGGCGATTCGATCTATTTACCAACTAAGTGCCCGAACTTCCCTAAGAGATTTGTTTAAAAATATTAATATATTAACGGTTGCTTCTCAATACATTTATGAAAATTTAATTCATATTAGACAAAATTTAAATCAATATCAAAAGAGAAGCGACATGCACACAAAAAATACAAGAAATAAACACAAATTGTGTGCTGATTACCACCGTCTGCAGAGAGTTCATTCTTCGTTTGTAGGGCTTAGTTTGCGTATGTATAACAAACTACCGGAATTAGTGCAAGAGTTACCACTCAATAAATTTAAAACTCATGTAAAGACTACCTTAATGAAAAAAGGTTATTACACAATAAATGAATATATTAATGATAAAACTGCATGGTGCTAGCGGTGTAACACACTCAAACTTACATTATTGGATGTTTTGTATTTTTTATTATTTTATTGCCAATGTTATTATTGTATACTCTGATGTACTTCGGAACATGCTATGCTGAGTCTAACTTTTGCCTCTCCTTTTAAACGTGATTCCTCAAATGTTGCTATCAGTGTGCTCGTCATGCTCCCATTGTTTGTCATTGCTTGCGGTGGCGATGTGAGTCGGGTCGCCTCCTTCCCTCTAATATGGCGAGGGAGACGATGGCTGTGTGCTCACACGTCATACTCGTGAACGGGTGCTGCTTGCGGTGGCTGGTCGGCTTGCTGGTGGTTGTATTTGAGATGGTTGTTAAAACATTAGTGTGTGACCGCTTAAGACGATAATTTTCTCACATGGCTTGTTCTTTGGTAATGTGTGTGGATGCGCCCTCCGTTTTCAAGTGCTAGAGGTTTATGAGGCTCTTACTTACTTTTTGCTTGAGGATTTTTAATCACTATTTAGCTATATCTATGAAAACGTCTAGAGCGTGCATTAGCGCACATGCTTCATATTATACTTTAAATGAAATATTGTAAAGAAAACATATATTTAAAAAAAAAATGGACACACTGTGATAAAAAAGATGACGAAAAAAAAAATCCCGGAGTTTCTTTCTCCCTTTCTTCTCCGGGTCGTCCACCTAGGTAGCTAGTGAAAGGTTGCAGGTTAGCTAGGGTAGGATTCTCGCCGGCGAGGACCGCGTTGTACCCCTACCCCTGCCCTGTGATCCAGCGCCTGTAGGCCGTGCCAGCGATCACTTCCTCTTATATCCACAAATCTGACTTTAATATCAGTGGCACCTCTGGGTTGTGGTCCTAACCCCATAAGGGTGCCCCCAAGTGTGTGTCACTTAATTGTATGCTTTCAAATTTTTTTAATGTAAATATTAACTAATTATGAGTAGAGGAATTAATGACACACGGACAGACGGAGTAAATTGTCTGTAATGTCCTACAATTAGCAGCACTCACAGGTTGCATTTGTTAGTTATAGTTACCTAAGTAGTTCTATTCATAGAATAAGAATAATAACCTATTAATTATATTTCTTTGTTATTGTGATTTTGACAAGTACAAGTGTATGTAAATACCTAAGTGCTGAATAAATTCATTATTTCATTATTTCATTATTTCATCGTGATTGAAGCTTCCACATTATTCTTTGTTAGCCATTCTAACATTATAGGTTTGGTGCTGGACTTTGTTGGGACTTTATTTTCTTGCACACTGTGATACGGCGCGTTGTCCATCACAACAACGCTGTTTTGCGGTAGATTAGGGATTAACATAGCAGTGGCCCACTTTTCAAAATTAACACTGTTCATCTGTCCGTGATAATCACCTGAGGTAGTACCAGCTTTAAAAAGTAGTTTTGCCCCATTTAAAAACCCTCCTCTTGATCCCGCGTGAACAAGAATAAGCCTGTTTGTGGAGCTTGTGTCTGTCAACACGGCGTCGATCGTTTCATTTCGCCAACATTTTTTAAATGTGAGGTTATTATCTATCCATGTTTCATCTAGAAAAAAAATATTTCGATCGTCTTGCCTGTATTGACGAATTTTCCGCAAATAATTTGACCGTGCATATACAACAGCAGGCCTTTCCACCAGAATTCTGCGTTTATTATGACATTTAAGCCATTTATATCCCATGTCTTTTAACAATTTTCTTAAACTGGTCACTCCCCATGGAAACTCGATTTTTTCACGAATAGCTGCGAGGAGTTTAATGCAGGTCGGAACAATTTTTTTAGTTATATAAAATTCTTCAATGGTTCTTTGTATAACACTTCGATCAAAATCATCGACATTTAAATTTTTCTTTTTAATACATGACCTTTTCTTTTTAGAAGGAGAACAAAGAGGCCCTTTCTTAGACTCATTTTGAATTGCAGCCAATGTTCTTTTGGAAAGTCCGGTATAACGGCTTGCTCGGTCGAAAGCATTATTCAAATTAAATGTCAAATTTTTGTTCTGCCTTTCTTCAACACACATCTCTAAAACATTTTTCGCCATTTCTCGTGCTTGGCGATGAATAAAAGCTCGTTTATTTGTAACGGAACTTGATGAACTCGGATCAGTCATTATTAAAATAAAAAAAATAACACGGGAACTTCAGTATTAACACAATAACACGGCAAACGTGCGATAGTTGACAAGGATGGCACAGCACTACACTGCAGGCGCGTGAGGTGGGGCGTGCGGATAGCGGGGGGAGATGCTCCCGCTCTTTACCTCAGACCCCGACTGCATTCAACTCGCGCGCTATCTGTACCTAAACATTTACTTGATACTTGAATTAAATTCTTGGGTTTAAAAAAGAGACTAAGGCAAGGTTTCATGTCGTATTCAATTTAGTGCTCTCATACAAAGTTAATTTTTATGAGTCAATTAAGGATGAAAAAATAAGAGTCCTAGTGCAATTTTCATACCGAGGAAATAGTTTTTAACCATAAATACATAATGACTTAAACGAATTGTCACATCATTTGGGTTATTGCTATATAAAATATTCTTAAAAAAATTATAAAACGATTGGTACTGATTTATGCTACTACCGAGTTAACCGCGGTTAATACATTCAAGACGAAAATTGTGAAGCCATTACCGCGGTATTTTATTTTTGTTAATTGTCGAAAAACTGTGCAAAATAAATGAATATTAGATAGTTACAATCATGGCTAAAACTATAATCCACCTTTTTACCTACTTAGAATCTGTATAAATGGTTTTTTAACGACGCAATAACCTTAACAAAATATTGAGCGTTCTTACAGTTCGCGACTATCGTTTTTATGGAAGTCGTGCTCCGGCGCCGGTTTGCAGCAAACTAATCGTTGTTTTGTTTTTCTGCGTTGTAGTGCACAGTGCGCCACGGATCCATTCAAACGGATATAAAATTGTCTTTCATAAACATTTTACTTTTTGAGTAAAATATGCTTGTAATTGCTTAAAATTACAATTATATTGCATACCTCGGGAATACCTGCAGATTTTTGACTACCGCGGTAATAGCTGCGTTTACCTTAACTATGAACTTTATCAATCTTTTCTGTAGGTTTTTTATTTCGTTTAAGTAGGTTATAAATGTTTTTCTGTAAATGATTAATCCATAACTAACTATAGAGTCTACTAACGCATAATATACAGCAAGCAAAGTATGTTTATTTAATACTAGCTGACCCGGCAGACTTCGTACTGCCTCAATCGATACATAAAAGACCTAAACATTTGTATAAAATAAACTGGGCCGTAGAGACTTCGTTTATGCGGTACTCCTACCCCTACACTACCCCTACCCTACACTACCCCTACCCTACACTACCCCTACCCTACACTACCCCTACCCTACACTACCCCTACCCTACACTACCCCTACCCTACACTACCCCTACCCTACACTACCCCTACCCTACACTACCCCTACCCTACACTACCCCTACCCTACACTACCCCTACCCTACACTACCCCTACCCTACACTAGCCCTACCCTAAACTACCCCTACCCTACACTACCCCTACCCTACACTACCCCTACCCTACACTACCCCTACCCTAAAAAATCTTGGCAAAAAAATTCAAGTTTTTAATTAACAAAATAAAGCTCAAATTGACTCTACATTTTAGTTAGAAAACGTTTGTATGGGGAAAAGAAAAAGGCTGTTTTAAGGGGTTTTCAGGCAATTATTCGAATTTTTCTCGCCGTAAAAACCATCCTTGAACTTCCACGAACATTAAAAAAAAAAGAATTAGCGAAATCGGTTCAGCTGTTCTCGAGATTTGCGCTTAGCAACACATTCAGCGATTCATTTTTATATTATAGATTACTTTTAATTGATAGAACTTTCCTAACACTGATCTAAGCTTGTTACAAACTACCGATACATGTGGTTTCCAGTTAAAAAGTCTATCTATAGTAAGACCTAAATACCTAAAAGTTTCTACGTATTCTAAATGACCACAGGTGCAATTAATTTTATTATTATGTAGACAGTCGTATGTATGCCCTCTTATTACTATGCTTTCTTTTGTCACATGTTTAGCTTGTTGATTGTATGGCGAGTGTATATGCATACATTTCGTTTTCCCCAAGTTAATTATGATCCCGTTGTCATGTGCCCATTTTGTTATATTTTTAAAATCTGTCTCTACGCATTTTTGTACCTTTAAAATATCTTTCGAACACATATCGTCTGCATACATATACACTCGACACTTGGTCACAACATATGACACACTGTTCACGTGCATCACATACCCTACCGGCCCATACACAGAGCCAGTGGGCACCCCCGAGCACACGTCCGCCTCCTCGCCCGCCACTCCAGCAACAACCGTACGTATTTTCCTGTGGGACAGATAGTTCCCAAACCAGTGTTTAGTGGGTCCGCGTATACCGCATTCATCCATGGCTTGTAGTAAGATGTCGTGATCCAATGTGTCAAATGCTTTTTTGTAATCAATAAACACTGCTATTATTTGTTTACCCGAGTCTAAAGATTCATTTATATAATCCGAAAAACCTGTCAGTGCTGACATTGTACTACGCCCTTTTCGAAAACCATGCTGTGTATCAGAAAGAATATTATTATTTCCTAAAAACTTACAAATTTGTCCAACAATATTCTTTTCTATAATTTTATCTATGACAGACAGTATAGCTATAGGCCTATAATTTACATACTCTAAATGACTACCAGATTTATATATGGGGCGTATTATGGCACTTTTTAAATCATATGGATATACAGACTCAGATAGGCACATATTCATAAATTTTGCTATTATAGGACTTAATTGCTTTCTTAAATACATCTAATCCCGGTGCTTTTTCACAGCTTAGCATATTTATACTTTTTTCTATATCATATGGTTTTACTGGTATATACCTAAAAGTTACATCATCTAGGGTTTACATACTTATTTCTATCTAAAAATGTTACATTACAATTGTGTTTAATACCCTGTATTTCTTCGTAAGGGAAAGATCTTAGAGTTTATAAAACTATAGAGCGCGGATATCACTGCGGACCGTTACATTGGTCGTAATCAACTGTAATTGATGGCATGGTGCTTTTATAATGAAAATAATTATGGTTCTGCAAAATACTTTTGCGAGTTGGTACTTTCGTCATAATTATCACAAAACATATAACCACACCTGTGCCACCAGTTCATAATCTGTAAGGCTCGCTCTACAGCTTTCTTATATCTACTCTATGGGCAAGATATAATTTATAGATATGCTATGTGACAAGGCAAATTTTACTTCAGCAAAAGATTTAGGGTTCCGCAAGGGAAAGTGGAAACGTGCGACAAAAAATAAAATACCTACCTACTTTATTTGTTAACATGTCATTTAAATAATCAAAGGAGACTGTATAATATGTTAAATTAATTAATTCTAAACGCGTGCTCTGGAAACGGCTATGTCATTCGCCACCTGTCATTTGTTCTAGCTAAATGCCTCTCGACACAATGTTTACACAGAGTCGAGTCTACGTGATGGTGAAAACTGATGAGAATAGATCATTGTGTATACGATTAACGCCATGGAAAATAAATGAACTATTCTATTTAATAAGTAGTTTATAAAGTTTAGTAACATCTATCATTGCTATTGTTTTGTAGGTAAAAACTTATTGTAGAGGGTTAATATAAATAGTTTGAATTGTAATTGCTTTTGTAAAGATAATTCACGGAAAAAAATTTCTTCTACTTACATACATTGATATGGTTACTATAAAATGTAGTTAGTAAACAGATACTAAAGCATCAAATTATGACAAAGTGGTTGGATGGCTGCTGCATAGAAAGATAACTAGTTAAATAATTAACCGACTTTGTGAATTTGAATTCTGAACTTTTACCAACTATACATTAACAAAAAAAAAAGCTTTTTTTTATTAATTCTAATATTATAACGCTGAAGAGTATGTTTGCTTGAATGCGCTTATCTCAGAAACTACTGGTCAAATTTGAATAAATCTTTCACCATTAGAAAACTACGTTATCGTGAAAAATATATGCTATATTTAATAATGAAGTTCCTACGGGTACGGGAGTTACGCGGGTTAAACCGCGCGCGTGATACTACATGTAATTACATAGGTACATATGATTGACAATAAAAATACATTAATAAGTCATAACAGTTTAAAACTCGCAAAGGAATCAGAGTATGTACAACTATTTAATCATTTACTTATGTCAATAAAGATTATTATTATAAAAAGTTGCAACATGTAAATATTTTCATTTAAATATTCATATAAATTATGTAGGTACCTATTCGTATTTTCACAATCCGAAAAGAAACATACTTATCTACTTAGTTATGTGCTTAATAGATAAAGGTATGGTTCGTTAGTAGCATTAATAATTATTATAGATTAATTCTATTATTAATGTTATAACCTTACCTTTGACTTTACCGAAACGTCGTCGTTATCTTTGAAAATGTACCAATGCTATATAAAGTTCGGGTATAATATGTGTAATCTTATTGTTTGTTCAATATCTATGGACCTCTACGTAAATTATGGTGAGTGTTGCTACACTCTATGTTTAATAAATACAAAGTTAGTTTTAGTAATTATAAATTAAAATATTTGTATTATAACCTGTAGGCACAAGCTCTCATACGGTGGATATATTTTAGTTTAAAAAAAATGCTGTAGGTATAGGTATGTTTAAATATAATGAAAAAATAGATTGTTTGAGATTACACACCCTATAAATATTAATATAATGAAGGGTAATTTTATTGCAAAAGTACTAAATAATACTTTTAGCACTTTTTCTGTGATAATACATCATAACTGTGATGTATCATAATGATACATTATAATTATGATACATCACAGTTTTAACCGAAACGGCTGATCCTTCCTTGAAACATTTACAAACTTTTCATATAAAATACCGTCACTCAAATCTCAATATTGAGTACCAATTAGTGAGATTTGCGCTCAGAGCCGACAGCTTTATAAAAGAGAAAAAAATTGCTATAAATATGAAATAAGGTACTTCCAAAATGTTATGCCACCATTTTAACAGAAGATAGTGTCATGTAAACTGATAACGTTAGTTAAGAAATTTCTGTGTTATTTTTTGCTGTGTAGTCAGCATAGCTTGTATTGGGTAAACTTTATTTCTTCACGAACTTATTGAATTTTATTTTGTATTAAATTATTTCTTCACGAACTTATTTAGTAGTTATACTTGCCATCTTAATCTTTTTATCTCCAACTTTAATGTGTTTTGGAAGCACATTATATAAATTAATTAAAAAGAAATATATTCCTTCTTAATCAGAAGGATTAGTAACTGTAGATGTTGTAATCTATATAACAGGTTAGGGCAAAAGTTTATTCGCATTTTTTAAGAAAATTCACAACATTTTTTAATATAGTTTGTTTACATTTAAGTAAAGTATGTAGGTACCATTTTGTTCGATAACCTTTTGCCATCTTGTAGGTAGGGACATGATCCCATTGCTATAGAAATTTTGAGACTTCTGATCAAAATACCACGACAAGTGGTTTTGGCAGTCGTCTCGTAATGTTAACCTGACACTGCCTAAAGAATTCTGAAGAGACCGAAACAGGTGGAAATCTGAAGGTGCAAGATCAGGACTATACGGCGGATGCATTAACACCTCCCAGCAAAACTCTCTTAATTTTTGCTGAGTGGCTAAAGATGTGTGAGGTCTAGCGTTATCATGATGAAAACCACACCCCTTCTGTTGATGAATTCCGGCCGCTTTCTCTCAACTTCTTGCTTTAATCTCATCAGTTGTTCGCACTAGAGTTCAGAATCGATGGTCCTGCCTGGTGGTAACAGCTCATAATGAACAATGCCCTTCCAATCCCACCACACACACAGCATTACCTTGTTGCGAGTTAACCCGGGTTTCACCACAGTCTGTGAAGCCTGACCGGCCTATGACCACATTTTTCGCACGTTCTTATCGTACGTGATCTACATTTCATCACCAGTTATGAGCTTCTTCAAAAATGGTTAGGTTTCATTACGTCGTAATAAAGAATCACAAATGAGTACACGGTTCATTAGGTTTCTTTCAATGAGATCGTGAGTACCCAAATATCGAGTTTTTTTGTGTACCCAGTTTTTTTCAAATGCGCCAAAACTGTTTTGTGGTCAATTCCCAGTTCTTCAGCTACGTCGTAACTACTGATATGCCGATCTTGCTCCACTTTTTCAAAAATGGCATCCATTTTATCCGTAATAGGGCGACCAGAGCGATGTGCATCTTTGACATCAAAATTTCCGGATTGAAAACGCTTAAACCAAATTGGTGCTACTCTCACAGACACTGCACTAGGTCCATAAACATCGCAAATTTATTTCGCGGCTTGCGTTGCAATTTTACCTTTTTTGTAGTAAAATTTTAAAATGTATTGAATTTCTTCATTAGATTCACTCATCTTGACAGTACGAAAAACAAATGAAAATCACACATTTTGCTAATTTGAATTTGGAATTATGTTCTTTAAAATTTAAATTTTTCTTTGATACCAATACCAGCCAGATACAAATAGTATAGCCAAAGAGATTTTATTACAAGTTCATACATACTATAATGCGAAAAGACTTTTTCCCCAACCTAATATATAAAAATGAATCCCTATTTCCCTTGGTCACGGCATCACGCGTAATCGGCGGGGTCGATTTCGCTAATTCTTTTTTTTTTGTGTTTGTTATGGTCAGGCGAAGGACATTACAAAAAAAATGTTTTAATAATTAGAAAAATTTTCATTCATCATTTACATTTTTCTAATGTAACCTTAGCGTTTTTGACAATATAATCTTTGTTATTGTAATATTATGGCGTTTGACATAACATGCGTGCTAATCTTAGTGCACATCACGGTTAGTGCAGTGCTATCACGCCTAATATTAAAAGTTCAATTTAATTTAGAGTTTTAGCTAAGACAGTACAACGCCTGTCGGGTCAGCCAGTTCACAATAAACGTTATATTGATCCTTAGGAAGGGTAATTTCTTAGAGTACCTTTTCATAAAGCTGTAGAACGTATTACTGCTATTCGTTGTGTTGAATGCTTGCATTGCTATCACTTATGTATCTTGTTTACAAATGATATTTATTTTATTCGGTTTTTTTTTATTAGAAATAGGTTAGCGTTTAACTACACCCTGCCTGATGTTAAGCATCGGCATAGCCTAGGATGGAGCACGCTTACCTAGAAGGAACCGGTTTACTCTTGATTTGAAAAGACCCATATTGTACTTATCGGGAAATATAGACCCCGGCAGGGAGTTCCATATCTCCGCAATACGTACAATAAACGTGGACTCGAAGCGATTGGTATGTATTTTGGGAATATCGACCATGTACTGATGGCGCCTCTCCGAGTCTCGCGTTGTCCGATAGAAGAAAGGGGAAGGCAGAACTAAGTTGTGCAGTTCCTCAGCACACTCTTCGAAATTTATCCGATAAAAAACCGACAAACTAGCAACCCTTCGTCGGTGCTCAAGGCTTTGCAGCTGAGACTCAGCCAGAGCTACGTTGCCTATTAACTTTTTGGCGCGCCTCTCAATCGACTCCAGTGCCTCTAGTTGATACTTGGCGGAACCATCCCAAAGATGAGAACAGTACTCCATACATGCTGTAACTTGGGCATTGTATAAAGTGACAAGCTGATTTGGTGTTCAGTACTTTCTCACCTTTGAGAGGATGCCAAGCTTTTTGGAGGCTATTTGGGCCTTCGACTCAATATATGAGCCAACATTTAGAGTCGATGAAAGAGCGACGCCCAACAGCTCAAGCTTGTCAGTTAATTGCACGGATACATCTCGGAAAGAAGGAGATAGTTGAAACGGCCTCTTCTTGGCAGAGAAAAAACACGCCTGGGTTTTACTAGCCTTAAACTGTCCAACTGAATTCGTTAACCAACGAAGCTGCAGTTAACATTCATAGATATAAATCATTTTGAATACAGAATAATTTTTATAGAACATTTCAATTAGTTTAGCATCGTGGATAGGTTACCTACAATCATTAGTAATTAATTAGACACTACATATAACGTTACAAGATGTTTACATATATATTATATAATCATACATTAACTCAAGCTAATGAGGAACACATATTATTATTTTGCCAGTTGATAGAGGAATTACGACTATAAGATTTAAGTAGAGTTTTCTGCAACCATCGCTGTAGTTTACGATAAGTAAGCCAAACGTAAACGTTAGGATTACACGCCAGGCGTAATTACAGTATATTGCAAAAGAATCTGTTACAGGCGTGAACAGGTTACAGGCGGTTGAGGCGCTTGTTTGCTGTTGTAACAGCTTACCATCATATTGGGACACCTTTGCAAATAAAGGGAGACAATGTATATCATTCAATTACTGTGGAGCAAAACTGCTTGGGGCAAACTGCAAGATACCCTTTTGTTGTAGACATTCCTTCAATACGCACGAAGCGATTTGCTTCTTCTTTCATAATGCGGACGGCTAAGGAGTGGAATTCTCTGCCGGGGTGAGTTTTTCCGGAACGCTATAATCTGGTCATCTTTAAGGCTAAAGTGAACAGACACTTTTTAGGCAAGCGTGTATCATCTTAGGCCTTATCTTCGCCTTCCATCAAGCAAGATTATGGTCAAACTTAAGCCTATATTTAATAATAAAAAAAACGGACTCGTATTGTAGAAGAACGCGTCGTATCGTATTCATTGACCCTTAGGGAAGATCGAATAGTTGAATGTGTGTCTCGATATGGTTAAACTAGCTTATCCCGCGCGGTTTGACTTACGTAACTCCTGTTCATGTACGAACTTCATCTTCACTTCGTCTTCCTTGATAAACGTGATATGTAACGAAGAAATAATTTTTAAAATCGGACCAGTAATTCCGCAGAATAGCGTGTTTAAGTAAACAAACAAACTATTCAGATTTATATATTAGTAAAGATATTGATACCACATATGTACATGTTCATATTAAATCGACAGTTCTTCATAAAATAGATAAACTTTATTTCTTAGAAACAATAATAGTGACCTCAAACAAACCGTACATCTTATGTTTAACTGGGACAAATGAAATGCGGCTTTTTCATTCTTTTTTTCAAAAAATAAAAAACGCTAACTTGCGGCCGAAATGTGCCAAAAGTGGCAACATTAATTGAGGGTGTCTCTGTACTCAGAGTTAATGCGATCAATATCATTAAGGTTCGGAAACGGAGGAAGGAGCGAAGCTTGCATTGACAAAGGTAACGATTATTACAGAGTATAATGCTACTAATGATTGCCTCTTGAATAGATGGGAAGGTGTTATAATAACTTGTTCTGTATGCTAATTTTATTCGTACATCTATGTTTATTATGTTGGAATTTCCATATTACAATGTAGATTGTTTTATAATAGACACGTGTTTTAGATAGAATAGGTATGATTTCATTAGCGATATTACTTGTTTGTAGAAATGTGATAAATTTCAGTTTTCACGCGGAAATAACAAGATTTCTTTACTAGTCATTTGAAGCAGCGACCGAAAATATCACACAATTTTGTTCGAGAAGCTAGATAAAATATTGCTTTTTTTAAAGAATGGCTGTATTTAAGATTATTATAATATTGATCATCTAATCTGACAGGCCAAAGCAACATTAAATGTAGGTATATACCGCGTGATCGTGTCGTGTGTTGATCGTACGTACAAAAACAAAAGAAAATCACTTTACACACTTTAGTTGATGATAGCAGATTCTAAACGGATTTCTAAGTGTTTTGTGATATATAACTTTTAGTTTTGCGTCGCTAACAGCAGTATAAATAAATTATAATGATTAATTTCATTATAAATAATTAATTAAAATTAGTATACCTATAAATAAATAACAAATGTAATTTATGACTCAGGATAAATGAATTTTCCTGTTATTGTTTGATTTTTCACATGTGCCTGTGTAGGTTTACGTAAATAAAAATGATTTTTATTTGATTTTAGTTTAACAGCGATTTTAAAAGAAAAATATTGATTCAGGTAAGATATTCATAAAAGATAATGCATTGCGTCGGGAGAGCTCGCCTGGATTTCCGGGATGTGTCCCAGTTTTGAGGACGAACGGTGAACGCATGGACGATTATTGAAATTTACAAAATTTTCCGGCATTTTAAAAAGTAAACATCATTTTATTGGAATGTAAATGGAACTTCCATTGGTATCTGTCTGAGCTGAGAGAGAACATTTTTGTATTAGGTGTACGTCAACATGCGGTTGCAAACCAAACGTGAGAATTTAATTTTCAACCTCGGTTATTAGTGTTTTGTTATTTAGTATCCTTTTTTTTTTGAACTTCGTCATTTTTTATGTAGTATTTTGAAGGCACTTAACATTTTGTTACTTTATCAATCCGTTACGTCCTCTGCTGAACATGGGCCTTATCTTTATAAACCTTTTCAGAGCCTGGTTCGACCTGGGTTGTGATGATTACAATAAGATAGGGTAACCTTGAGTTGATAGATGTTGCTGACCATCCATTAGGATCTATGGGGAGACATGGGGTGGTCTATCCTAAACCGGAAAATATCACGGCAAATGGACACACTGGAAAATTATTATTGAAAGATGGGTAAAGGCAACTCTGGTATTACTTCTACAATATAAGACTTAAGACACATCTTTCAATCCTCTGATAAAATTTCGTAATCTATATATTTATTTCTCTCACAATTTTTATTCAAGCATTGAAAAGAAGTCCTAACAGAGATTACTTACTTCTAATGCGATTAGCGTTCGAACCATTTAAAAGTACAATTCCAGTTTAAACATACTAGATTTCTCTTCAAGCTTTTTAACGATAATTACTCCTCCCGTTTTTGTAACTGCCTCTCTAACGCCTCTTTAGAGCAGATAAAATCGTTGTAGTTCAAGAAGAATAATGACCAATCACGGAGAGTTAACAATTTATTTAGCTTGGTTTCGATACTCTTTCAGTTATTGTAGGGATTAGAGGCTATCCATAAAGTACGTCACACGTATTTTATGATTTTTAGACCCCTTCCCCCTCCTTGTCACAGGTGGTCACAATTGTGAGACCCCCCCCCTCCCTAGTGTGACGACACAAATTTGCAATTTTACATCTAAAAATTTCAAATTAAAACAGCAGTTCCACAATTAGTATTATTTCCATTTAAATTACTTTTTTTTATGAAATCAATATCAAATATTTGAAAAAATAACAAATCATAAACTATTAATTAAAGAAAAAGAAAGGAACTTAGTCGTCTTCAGTCCATGGACTCTGTATCCATTACACGCGCGTGCGGTCCGTTTGGCGGCATTAGTCAAAGGGCTCAAACTCGGCACGTGCGGCGTGTCACTAGAGCGGGTATGAACTCGTCTACAAAACAATTCAAACCGTATATATTATATAATAGGTTGGGGAAAAAGTTTCTTCGCATTTTTTAAGAAAATTCAAAACATTTTTTAATATACTTTATTTACATTTAACAATCGATCAAAATGGTACCTACATACCTAGAGTATGTAGGTACCATTTTGATCGATTTGTTCGATAACTTTTTGTCATCTTGTAGGTAGGGACATGATCCCATTGCTATAGAAATTTTGAGACTTCTGATCAAAATACCGCGACAAGTGAAGTTTTGGCAGTCCTCTCGCGATGATAACCTGACACTGCCTAAAGAATTCTGAAGAGACCGAAACAGATGGACATCTGAAGTTGCAAGGTCAGGACTATACCGCGGATGCATTAACAGTTAACACCTCCCAGCCAAACTCTCTTAATTTTTGCTGAGTGGCTAAAGATGTGTGAGGTCTAGCGTTATCATGATGAAAAACCACACCCCTTCTGTTGATTAATTCTGGCCGCTTTCTCTCAACTTCTTGCTTTAATCTCATCAGTTGTTCGCACTAGAGTTCAGAATCGATGGTCCTGCCTGGTGGTAACAGCTCATAATGAACATTGCCCTTCCAATCCCACCACACACACAGCATTACCTTGTTGCGAGTTAACCCGGGTTTCACCACAGTCTGTGAAGCCTGACCGGCCTATGACCGCATTTTTCGCACGTTCTTATCGTACGTGATCTACATTTCATCACCAGTTATGAGCTTCTTCAAAAATGGTTAGGTTTCATTACGTCGTTATAAAGAATCACAAATGAGTACACGGTTCATTAGGTTTCTTTCAATGAGATCGTGAGGTACCCAAATATCGAGTTTTTTTGTGTACCCAGTTTTTTTCAAATGCGCCAAAACTGTTTTGTGGTCAATTCCCAGTTCTTCAGCTACGTCGTAACTACTGATATGCCGATCTTGCTCCACTTTTTCAAAAATGGCATCCATTTTATCCGTAATAGGGCGACCAGAGCGACGTGCATCTTTGACATCAACATTTCCGGATTGAAAACGCTTAAACCAAATTTATGCTACGCTCACGGACACCGTCTCATGTGGGCCGTGTTGAAACCGGTAGTAAAGTAACCCACTGAGTTTGTTTCGCCGGATCTTTTCAGTTGGGGCACATTGGATCCGGTGGTAGCTTTAAAGCGCGTCCGTCGTTATATGCATATGGTCCACCCAAATAATGACAATTGTTTTGACATAATATAGACAGAACAAGCATTTTGCGTCGCTGAAAACAATATAAATAAATAAATTATAATAATAACATATAAATATATGATAATATAAAAATAATTAATTTTATAGATATAATTAATAACAAATATAATGAATAAATTTTTCTAATTAATGTCTGACTATTTACAAGTGCCTGTAATTGGTTTACGTAAATAATAATGATTTTTATTTTTTATTTATTTATTTACTGCACTAGGTCCATAAACATCGCAATTTTTTTCGCGGCTTTTACCTTTTAGGTAGTAAAATTTTAAAATGTATCGAATTTCTTCATTAGATTCACTCATCTTGACAGTACGAATATCAAATGAAAATTACACATTTTCCTAAATTGAATTTGGGATTATGTTCTTTAAAATTTAAACATTCAATGATACCAAAACCAGCCAGATATAAATAGTATAGCCAAAGAGATTTTATTACAAGTTCATACGTACTTTAATGCGAAAAGATTTTTTCCCTAACCTAATAGATAAATTTGAAATTATTTTTAAGCTTTCATTAATATTTTAAATTTCGCGATTCAATTTATTAAATTTAAATGTGATGTCACAAAACTTAGGACCCCCTCCACCCCTTGTCACACCATGTCACACTTTGTCGACCCCCTCCCCCCCCTGTTACATGTGACGTACTTTATGGATGGCCCCTTAAAACTGTTAGCGCAAGAATAAACTTAATCGAATAATGATATAGGTGATAATAACTTATTCAATTTATTTCAAATTTCATATGAGGTTGGGATCGAAATAAAGTCTTTCAAAGTCAATCCTAGAACTCAGAGTCGAATGTGTCATTATACATCAGAAACATTCGTCGTATGTGCCTTTATCGTGTACTGGCACTTACGACCAAATGCTTCTGAAGTATAATAGACATCCGTACTTATGCTTCTGAAGTCTATAATTAATATCCTTATTCCTTAGATACATGATTACAGCGCTAGCTTAAAACCATATAGCTCCATAAATGCGGCAACTCAATATTGTGTATAGACAATTTTACTACGCTAACTTGCATATTAATTTGATTATAACCAACATTTTATGAAACTTTCGACACGGGATCCTTGCGTGACTGTCTTGGGCACGCCGATTTCCGTGAGTGTAAGAACCGCGGATCCATGTCAAAATTTTGCATGTTGGATAGTGTACATGTTTAATACTATGCCAGTACCTTTTAGTACCTTTATTTAAAATATTAGTACCTTTGTATAGTTCTACTTTATCTTATTTTTAAATGGTCCGCCATAATGACGTCAGGACCGCGGAGACACTGCCGATTTACGAAATACTAGGTACAAGGCTTAACAAAGACTTTAATGTAACAACCTTTAATACCTTGTGTATTATAAAAAATGGCATTTAAAATTTGCTTGTAGATGCCACCATCTTTAAATTATAAGCATTTTATTTATTCACGCCTGTTCGTTTATGATAGCAATGTGAAATAAAAAATATTAATGTGACCTAAGTTGTAGGCGCCTAATATCGATATGAAGCAAAAAATTTAATAAATATTTTTTTATCTGTCTGTCCGTATCTCTATCTGTCTATCTGTCGTTCTTGATGCTTTTGAATGTGCATCACGCCGAGATTGCTGAATGAGTTTTAATAAACCTTGGTATGATTATAAGACCACTACTGGGATAAGGACAGGGAGATCATGATGATGATACTATGGGATAGGACCTTAAAAACATTTTATACCAGATTTTGCATAGTTCCCTTGGGAAAGACAATCAAAATATTAAAATGGTTGGCTCGATTTCTATCTTTATTTTTTTGTAACAAAGGCTAAAATAAACTACAACATCGTTGGTTTTGTACCTTTAATATTATATCAATTATTTATATTTATATTTTTTAGCTGAATCGTGCAAATTGATAACTTTTCACAAAGCCTATAGCCAAAGTATTTTAGCCTTAAGCTAAAATAAGATTAATCAAAAACCACCATCTGAAGTGATGAAACAGGGGTCCAATATCAGTATGGACTAATCGAAATGTATGCCGAAAAAAGCCGGGTGACCGCTGCTAATAAACAAACATATCTAGTATAATTAATTACTTCTTACTGTTTCAATAGCACTCTCTATAGTTCAATAGTATTTTATC
The DNA here is from genome assembly GCA_947037095.2 of Nycteola revayana. Lineage (NCBI taxonomy): Eukaryota > Metazoa > Arthropoda > Insecta > Lepidoptera > Nolidae > Nycteola > Nycteola revayana. The sequence goes on along the minus strand of OX344846.2, from coordinate 12,705,749 downwards.
TACAATATAATTATGTTTACACTCAATGAAGTCAAAAGTCCAAGCGATTTATTATTATCTACGAGGTAAAATAACAAATATTGTGTTTAGATAAATCGAAATGTATTGTTTATTTTAGTTTGATAATCTAGGATATGCACCTACTCATATTGTGATATCGGCAAAATGAATTAAAGCGTTGTATGTATAGATTTTTCACAGTTTAACTATTTATTTTTTGTCCGGGTCCAATGCTGTATTTTAAGTATCCCCTCTGTCGCTGCAGTGTGCCCGCGCCTGCGGAGGGCTATGTGGGACTGATCCTCTCCAGAGCTACTCACTAAAATCCCCCGTTCAACAATTCTGTTAGTATTAATAACTTACTTAGCCGGAAACCCGTAAAAAAATGTATAGCTATATTTGGCTCACTACAAAAATAAAACTATTTTTTTTATTTATAGCAACCACGAGTAAGCCAAGCTTTCATTTTGAAAGAAAAGAGTTATTTTAGGATTCTTTTGTTGATAAACGAATTCTAGGCTATATTTGCGTTTTTGTGATTTCTAATAATATCTAAGATGTTCATGAGAAAAAAAGAAAGTTGAAATAAAGTGCTAATTGTAAACGTAACAAGTTGAAGAAGAGTTTTAAGTACACAGATATTATTAATATAATTATCATAACATAATGACTATTTGTAGCCAATATACCTACTCATAATTATAATAATCATCTGTAGGTACATTATTAACATTGACTAGACTGACTTTTCAAGTAGGCAGTTATAGTTAGGTGTCACTGATATCAATAACCTTTCAGGTCACAAATTATAACTATCGCGTTATGTACCATGTAATACTATTGCATATTGAGTAGATTAAGTCAACTTTGTGGTGATGATAAATCTCTCCGTTCTACCTATATGTACGTGACTCGGAGACGCAAGGGAGGTCACGAATGTTTGATCACTCAGATCTAACACCAGTTCCTTATCTCAAATACTGGAGGTAAATACCTATAGTACCACTGCACGTACTGTGAAATATATGCTTCTAAATCCAAATTAATCTGTTTCATGAATGTTAAAGGGCGTACACAGGTGTGGGTAAATGGAGGTCTTTGGATTTTGTCCTAGATAAGTACGTACTATAGAAAGTGTTTCCAAGTTTAGAGGCAGGTGTTCTTCGAAGTTTCTGGTCAAACAATAGGTATTGCATTTAAAATAAATCAAAACGTTTATTAATGTATTTTTAATCGGCAGTAAGTAGGTTATATGAGTTAATTTTGAGATCGGTAAATTAATAAGGTCTGTTAAATTTAATAAAACAAATACTATGCATATAGTCTCCCCTGAACCAAACCCTGTCGTCGTCTTTGAGTATAAGGACGTAAAGAATTCATATGACAACGTCTCCCTCACAAACTCATAATTGTTTTAAAACTTTCCGTCGAGCTTTACAGAAGTCTCGGCTCGCGAACTTCTTAAATTATTCTGAAATGATATAAAAATGTGAAGGACATTCTAATTAAACATAAATCACCGCAAAAAACTTGGGGAGCCACCTATAATAGCGGTTGAGACATTTTTGCAGCTAAAGAAATATCGTTTTCGGCGACAACAATATTTTAAGCCCCTCGACATACACCTGAGCACGAGGAGCCGAAATGACTTATTGTGTACTTTGAGTACATCGATAATTTGTATAATAAGAATCTACTGTATCAATATCTATACTAATATTATATTATAAAGAGGTAAAGTTTGTGTGTTCGTGACGTTGTAGGGGATGATCTCTGGATCTACTGAACCGATTTAAAAATTATTTTACCAATAGAAAGCCACGTCATTTGGACTGTCATAGTCTATTTTGGGGAACGGAATTTACCTGGGTGAAACCGCGTGGGAAAGCTAGTAATATATAAAGCTAAAGAGTTTGTTTGCGTTAATCACAAAAGCAACTGGTCCGATTTGAAAAATTATTTCAGTGTTAGATAGCCCATTTATCGATATATTATATTTTATTGTGAAGTTTCCACGGAAGCTACGCGGGTGAAAGCGCGCGCGGAAAGCTATTTTAATATAAATTTTGTGAATAGCTTCTCGCGGGTGGTTTTACCTACGTTACTCCCGTCCCCATGGGAAATTCATAATTAAATATAGCCTATGTTACTTCTGGATAGCGTAGCTTTCTTATGGTGAAAGAACTTTTGAAATCGGTCCAGTAATTTCAAAGTTTATGTTTAAATATTTCCTCTTTATAATATTATTACTTGAATAGATGTTATTATTTTGGGCGACTTCTCTGCTGTGAAAAGTAAATACCAGCACTGAGGGAACGTGCTGCATTAACATAGGCCGTTCCGATGTCTTACATTGAGCGCTGATGTGAATAACTCGAAGTAAAGTATGTTTTCTGTAGTTCGGGCATTAGGGCGTTAATTGCCATACCTAATTTTTAGGGTTCCGTAGACCACAAGGAACCCTTATAGTTTTGTCATGTCCGTCCTTCTGTACGACCGGGCTTGTACACCGCAGTTACTGCACTGATTGTCACGAAATTGGCGGAGACATGTGTATTGAAGCTCCAAAACGTGGTTATTAAAATTATGTTTTTTTTTCAGTCATACTCGACAATAACGACAAGTGATTTAAAAAAATTAAATTCGACTAACCCCATTGTGTAGGGTATCGTTGGAAATGTCTCTTGAAATGCAAAAAAAAATTGCTTGGAATTATGTAGATCAAACCCCCTAGTCTCGAGATAACTTAATACAATTTTTTTTATTAGAAATAGTTTAGCATTTGACTACACCCTGCCTGATGTTAAGCATCGGAATAGCCTAGGATGGAGCACGCTTACCTAGAAGGAACCGGTTTACTCTTGATTTGAAGTGACCGATATCGTACTTATCGGAAAATCCTCCTAACTCCTTGCCGGGGTATAGACCCCGGAGTTCCACATCTTCGCAGTACGTACAAAAAACGTGGACTCAAGCGCTTCGTACGTAAGTATTTTGGGAATATCGACCATGTACTGATGGCGCCTCTCCGAGTGTCTTGTTGTCCGATACAAGAAAGGGGAAGGCAGAACTAAGTTGTGCAGTTCCTCAGCACACTCTCCGAAATTTATCCGATAAAAAACCGACATACTGGCAACCCTTCGCCGGTGCTCAAGGCTTTGCAGCTGAGACTTGGCTAGAGCTACGTTGCCTATTAACTTTTTGGCGCGCCTCTCAATCGACTCCGGTGCCTCTAGTTGATACTTGGCGGAACCATCCCAAAGATGAGAACAGTACTCCATACATGCTCTAACTTGGGCTTTGTATAAAGTGAGCAGCTGATTTGGTGTGAACTTCTTTCTCACCTTCGAGAGGATGCCAAGCTTTTTGGAGGCTATTTGGGCCTTCGACTCAATATATGAGCCAAAATTTTGAGTCGATGAAAGAGCGACGCCTTACAGCTCAAGCTTGTCAGTTAACTGCACGGATACATCTCGGAAAGAAGGAGACAGTCGAAACGGCCTCTTCTTTGCGGAGAACAAACACGCCTAGGTTTTACTAGCGTTAATCTGAACCAGGTTGGCATCGCCCCAATCGGAGACTGCCTTAAGGGACAAGTTTAAGCGTTCAACCATGGCCTCTCTGGGTAACTCGATATCCGGCCCACTGGCCCGCGCATTGGAAGTGTAGCTCTCCACGACCGTGCTGTCGTCTGCATACCCAAAGGTACCGGACTACAGCAGATCGTTGATATGCAGCAGGAAAAGCGTCGCAGAGAGTACAGACCCCTGGGGAACACCGGCATTGACAGCCATTTGCTCAGACGAGCAGCCGTCAACGACCACTCGTAATGACCGATCCCTCAGGAAATCCGAAATCCAAGCGCAAAATGCAGCAGGTAGACCGTATGCAAGAAGCTTGCCAATAAGGCTATCGTGCCAAACCCTGTCAAAGTCCTTCGAGATGTCCAGAAAAACGGCAAGCGCTTCCCCGTGTCAAAATAAGAGGGTATATAATTCTGAAAATAATGTGATATTAAGTAAGTGCCAAGTAGAATGAATTAAGAATAGAAGTGATTTTAAGTTAGTTTTATTTTAAATAAGCTACTTTTAGTTGTAATACCTATGTATATTATTCATGTAATAAGTAATTTCACCTAAAACTATAGCGGACTCGGTAGCATAGATAGTTTATTTTTATAGAAATCGACCAATAGTTATGTAGTTACAGTCGTCCTATCAAAATATATGGAGTCGTTTTACTTTACTATTAATATAAAAATAGGCATTTTAGATATGCATGGCTACGGAACCCCTTCATGTGCGTGCCCGACATGCACTTGGCTAGTTAATGATTATTGTTATAGGTATAACAATTGATATAATCTTACCTATGATTATATAAAATATTCTTTGATTTTCAGAAGTTTGAACTGTGTTTCATATTTGTTATTTTGATTTAGCATAAAATCATGTATTCCACTTTCAAATTTGGCAATCGAACGGTATGTATGCAATATTTTTTATTGCATTCAAACAACGAATAGTATTCGGCGCACAGGATTATATGCCTTTGTTAATTAATCGTTTTCATTTTTAACTTAGTGATTTTATTATCCATGCCCTGTTTACGGTATCGGTCATTTTGGAGAAGTTATACTTTATTTCAAGTAAAATATATATCTAGTCCTCAGAAGCATAAGGACGGATATACTAAGTATTATCTTCATAAGCATTTAGTCGTAAGTTCCAGTTTACTATATAAAGGCACAAACGACGAATGTTTCTGACGTATAGTGGCACACCCGACCTTCTGCTTCTCAGCTCTAGATAAGTATGATACTATGTACAAATCTAGACCACACAAGCATAAGGTCGGAAGTGCCATTATACGGAAATGAGTGTGCTCCTAATTTTATTGCCTTTATGTAAAACGGTTATTTTTAACGAGACGTCCCCCCTCGCCCTCCTGACCCTTAGTTTGCATAGAACCATCCGATGCACTCGTAGACCCGAAGTCCGAGAGGCCCGCGAACTGTAAAGTAGAGCAAAAGTTGCACAAAACTCCCCTCAATCTCATCGCCAGCGACCGCCCTGAGCCGAGGTCCATGCCCCACAGGGGGCGCCCTCTTGCGCAGGTTGCTTAGTTTGTAGTTATTAAACCATTTATTGAGGCTGGAGCTCTGCTCGACTTTATGACCGGTGAAGAAGCAAAAGCCTCTTGGCAATCTAAGTAAGTATATCCGAAAAAAAAAATCTTAACGAGACGAATGTTATCTGCATTTTGGCCGTTATAACATAACAACTATTACTATCTTTAAAACCAATCAATCTATCGCTCAGTTTCGACGAACGAAGGGCAAACAAACACACCATCACATTTATAATATTAGCATGGACGCACCTTTCAGTTTGTCGAGAAAGTAATACGTAAACGGATATATATATTTAGTTTATGTTATAGAAAAGCTGTTTCATACATTCTATAGATAGTATTCCTCTACATAATTTATCTATTAGATACATCTATCCGTACATATAATAAAATTGTAGGGAACGAATGTCTGTCCATAGAAAAAAAAAAACGCTAAAAACCGAAGCCGAGGGTTGGTAGAAGTAAAATAGATAAACGAACACATCTAGACTTTTTAAATGTTTTGTTCCTCTGTCCGTTTGTACGGGCTTATCTTCGAAAATGTTCGACCGTTTCAAATGAAATTTTGCATGGTGGTAGGTACCTTACATCTCTTGTTAACATATTTAATATTTTAAATCTCAGAAAATTTATGACTATTTAAGTTGTGAGATAATTAAAAAAAACTTTAGTAAACTACCTACACAGTAAAAATGTTAATCGAAGGAATAGCAAACACCACGCGGACAAAGTCGCGGGCATCAGCTAGTTTATAAATATTAAACAAAATGTTAAAATATGTAATGTAATACATATTTATGTAAATATTAAAGATAAGTATGTTTTAACATTAATACATAGGCTTTTACTTTTAGAGAAGGTAGCTCCTAAATTAGTAACGATATCATCGGAAACTAAAGTGAAATGGATATCTAGAGGTATACGTATTTCTACTAAAAGGAAACGCCAATTATTATGGACAAAGAGATCATCGCCGTCAAATGAAAATAAAAATATATATAAGACTTACTCTAAAAGGCTCAAACGAATTATTAATCTTACACAAAAGGCTCAAAATAATCATCTAATTAACAATTACACAAATAAATCAAAAGCAGCATGGCATATCATTAATAATAAAAAGCACATTCCAAACCCAATTAAACAAATAAATAAAAATGATAACGTAATAACAGACCCAAAGGAAATAGCAGAAACATTCAACAATTTTATTTTTATTATTGACATCGAGCGCCTTAAAACTATCTGCAGATAACTTACATATTCCAAATTCTAATCAGCATTCAATATTTATATCGCCAGTAATTCCCCAAGATATAGCTAGAGCAATAAAAACATTAAAAAACACCAAGAGTTGTGGATGTGACGGTATATTGACTGAAGTCATAAAATACAGCGCTACTAGTATAGCTGCCCCCCTATGCCATGTTATTAACCTATGTATATACCATGGAATATTCCCAAATAGTCTTAAAACCGTTTATTTACAAAAAAAACAATGCATTGGACATAATAAATTACAGGTACCTATTACTGTAGTTCCAATATTTTCCAAATTGATAGAGATGATAATATACGAATCACTGTATGCATTTTTAGAAAAATTTGATATATTATGCAATGAACAGAAAGGCTTCCGCAAGAAACACACAATAAACATGGCTATATACGAATTATTGCATAAAATTCTTATCAATGTCGACAGTAGAGTCCCAGTCTGTGCCATATACTCAGACATGTCAAAAGCTTTCGATTATGTAAACCATGAAATACTCTTGCGTAAATTATATGCTTACGGGATTCGTGGCAATGCCATTAATCTAATTAAAACATATTTAGTAGGCCGTAAACAATGTACTGTTATTTCGAGAGTATGCAATAAATCAAAACGTGAAGTGGAATACATGTCTTCTTGCAAAGAAATCAAATCTGGTGTTCCGCATGGGAGCGTTTTGGGGCCACTTTTGTTTCTACTCTACATAAATGACCTTCCACGTCAAATTGCACACCCTATGGTATTATTTGCAGACGACAGTACTGCAATAATAAAATGTACTAATAAAGACGCATATGAAGTAGACATTAACAATGCTTTGGAAAGGATTATTAACTGGCTAAACAACAACAACTTAATTATAAATTTAGAAAAAACCAAAATAATGAGCTTTTATCAACGTATAAGTCCCATATCACTCAATATCAGTTACCATGGTCAGACTGTAGGTTCAGTAAATGACTCGAAATTCTTAGGCATTCATATTGATGATCAATTGACTTGGAAGGTGCAAGCAGATAATATATGTAGGAAACTAAGTTCTACAGCATACGCTCTCTATAATCTCTCAAGGAAAGTCAACAATTCCACGATCCTAGTTGCCTACCATGGTTTAGTGGTATCAGTGCTAAGATTTGGTGTTATATTTTGGGGCAACTGTACTGAAAGGGAAACCATATTCAAAGCACAAAAACGGTGCCTGAGAGCGATGTTCAATATGAAAGTCACTGATAGCTGTGTACCAATTTTTAAATCCAAAAGGTTGCTTACATTTCCATGCCTCTATATTTTAGAATTAGCAATTTTTGTAAAAACAAATATGTACTTGTTTCCTACTCTGAATGAAAGCAGAAAGCGAGCCGTAGCAATGAGACCTCAATATCAGCTACAGCTAAAAACAGGGGGCTACAAAACAGCATTATTAAAAAAGAGTGTTATATGTATGGGTCCAGTTGTGTTTAACAAAATACCTAACAGCATTAAAATCCTACCCATTAATAAATTTAAAGCACAATTATCAGCTCTACTGGTAAATAACTGCTATTACTCTATTTCGGATTTCTTAAATGACCCTGATCTGTAATAAAATTTATAATAATTTATTTAATTCTGCGGCTCTAGTTCAAATATATTGACAATTTTAATAATTAAACTCTAAATTGCTTTTGACATTTTTAGTATTAAGTATCTGACATTGTATATTCCGCACTTCAATTCTTAATTTCTGTTATTATATGATATAATTAATGTTTATTTGGCGTTTATATCAATATTTTTAATCTAATACAATTGGAATAATATTAGTGTTACCTTTTTAATATGATTGTTACAATTAATTTATCAATTTCCATATGTTTGTGTAACTCATGATACCTAATGTAAACTTTTGCATGCCTAATATAAGGTAGATTGTACATGGTCTACTAACATCACAATGTAAGATCTAAATGTATTGTACCTACAATCTTAGCAAATAAACTTTTCATTTCATTTCATTTCATTTACAGTTAATAGGTAAGTTAACGCCGTAGTCAATAATTTATTACAAAGTGTAGGCGTTATAATATTAATTATACTGTTAATAGCTTACCACGCGGTTTCACCCGCGTGCTTATTTTACTTGTACTTTATAATTAATATAAAGCATTGATCGACAATTGGACTGTTAAACACTGAAAGAATTTTCCAAATCGGACCAGATGTTACGGTGATTAGCACTTTCAAGCAAAAAAAAAACAATTCTCCAGCTTTTTATATAAGTAGGTATATAGATTGTATTTGTATACATGGATGTATCTAAATATATAATAGTTAATAACTATGTGCGTAAACACACAGAATATAGAATACCCTCAATGTCATGTCAGACGCAGAAACTATATATTTACAAGAGGTCTCCTCTACAACGCTTGTAACTGACAACTTCCTGATTTCGGACTGTTCTTGAAAATATTTCTTGTCACTACGCCAAATACTGCTACTGCTACTTTTTGCCTCACCCTAGAAGGACTTCAGCCTTGCCCATTACCATTAAATCGAGAAGTCAGTTAAACCACAATAACATTAACTACATAAACTATTAATATTAATGCACAAAGTTTGAACCCGATATATTTTTGATATAAATAATTATATCAATAAACTAAGGGAGACAAAAATTGTTTAGGTATAATAACTTTGTAGCTATTGTACTTCATATCGGATATGACCAGATATTACGGACACACGTAGTTAGCCACGAGGCTTTTGCTACTTCACCGGGCATTAAGACGAGCAGAGCTCTAGCCTTAGTAAATGATTTAAAAACTGGAAACTAAGCAACCTGCGCATGAGGGCGTCCCCTGTGGGACTTGGACCTCGGGCCCAGAGCCGATGGCTGTGACCGGCCGGTCGAGGGATTATGACTTTTAGATTTTTTTTGGGAGTTTAATGCAACCGTTATTATCGATTTATACAAAAACTGTAATTTATTTTCGGTATTTGAGAGCGCCTAACATATAATATTTAATTCAACATTTCGTATTTATTATCCTAACCAAACCATATTGTCGAAATATTGTATGTCATAATGTCCTTCCAAAACTTAAAAAGATTCAATTCATGCCACCTCTTCTCTTATCTTAGCGTTCTTCTCTTCTTTTAACTTAACGGTATATATTTTTTTACAATATTTCAATTTATCATCTAATACGAAATTTAATCACCATGATACTAATTAGTGCTCAAGTTTAAGAAAAAAAAATCACATTTTTATATTTAAACTTTAACTATAGGTACATATATAGGTTAGTGTTATAATTTTTTTTTGAATATATATTTTTTTTAAATTAATTTTTAAAAATAGGTATGTAAGTTTTCAAACTTCAAAATTTTAATGATGTTCTTTATCCCAACAATGTGTTGCCGTCTTTGTTTTCTTGATAATTTGAAAACATTGTCAATGTATTTATTTTTTCTTTATTACACATTTAATACTATAATGAGAAAATAAATTTGTCGTTATTATTAACTACGATTTTATTTTCTACCTTAATTGCTTATTGTTCTATTATCACACCATTCATATGGATATAGCAGAGTTGTTTTAAATAAGCATATTTTAACTATGACTAGAAAAAAGTATTAGACATTCATTACGGCGTTTGTGTCAACAGGAAAAACTATTTGCCCATGATCACGTTTAGATTACACACAGTAGGTATCTATATTAATATTATAAAGCTAAAGAGTTTGTTTGTTTGTTTACTTGATCGCTAGCACAGGATTTGAAAAAATCTTTAATAATGTATTTTCTTTTTAAATTATTTTTTCTTCTCGTGGTAAGATGAACAAAAATAATATAATTGCATGTTATAGTAGATAATAACTAAATAACCGAATATCAAATATAGACCAACGTTATAACTAATATAATCCGAAACACAAATATGCCATAGAAATACACGTGTCCGTTGAAGTATGAAAATGATAAACAATACAGTTAGTGTAGTATGCACTAATAGCCATAGTAGGTATGTAATTAATATTGATGTAGAGTTTTTTTTATAAAAACATAATGATCGGCTATGGCGTTAACTTCCTTATAAATTGTAGCTATATTTACCTATTCTGAAAATAAATTCTTGTTTGTTGATTTTAAAATAGAAATATACCGACGTTTAAAATTTACATATATAGTGGTATCAACACGAATAATAAATATTCACGATATATTTCATAGTACATATTAACGAATATAAGCTATAGGTTTATAGAATGAACGCTCAAATAATGTAATTCAGTAGAATTCATTCATTGTTTCAATGATTCAGTACTCATGTTGTCACACTAATTACCTGGTACCTACTGCGTTAATTGTTAAGCTTAATAAAAAAAAGTAACACCCAGTCGATAAATAAATGCCAACTAATTTTAATATTTATTAAATTTCTAAGAATATTCCACTTAAACACATTACGCACTACGATGAGAAAAAAATTTAAATAGATTTTATTATGATTTGACACAAATACCTTTTTTTATTTGGGTTAAAAAAATATAATTATTAAAGCAAATAAAAACAATTAACTTACCTTTGTCAGTCGAGATTATCAGTAGAGTGTTAACAATTTTTTCCGCATAAAACCGTACGGAATGTATAAATAAATATTACAATTTATTTAGACACACAGAAAGCGGCGTACAAACAAGCACTATCACGAATACACGCCGTGCGCGTCCTACGTATCTACAGCGATGCCACACACTACACCCGAATAGACGCAGCTCTGGAAAAAATATACGCCTTTTAATGATATATTATAGTTAATGTAAAACGATAATGCGTCATTTTATCTCTAAGTAAACACCCAATCTGAGTACAAGATGAAGACTGAATGTAAAACGTTATTGGTCGATGTTATTATGAGAATACATTAGCATCAATGAATAGTAATGAATCACAAAGTCATTTAACAAGTCAAATCATATATATCTCTGTTTTTATTTGTCAATCATTAAGTTAAATTATTTTGTTTAGATATATAGAATAATCAAGGTCAAAGGTTGGAAGTATAAGTAATGGGATAACAATGTAATTAGAACAGGAAGACCTAGAACGTCCTTTTTTATCCTTACATACCACTATATTTTTACCATAACGAATTAAAAAATAACGTGTCATTAGAGTTCCATGTCTTTTATTTATTTTTTTCATCTAAGAACAAATATTACCTACGGTGCTGTAAAAGGTATTTTGTCAAAAGTTGGAAGTTAAGCAGATTTAAAATGTTATTTTAAATTAAGTAGATGGTTTCGAGTCAAATAAATTCACATAAGTTATGAAAGAAATTTTAAAATAATTATTTTAGTATGTTTGAAATAAATTTGCTGCGACTACTTATTCATTTTAGATGAACCAATGAAAACTGGTGAATGACCTTTCAAATAATCTTTTATTTATAACTTCCATTGCTAAACATATCCCGAAATAATAACGACTGTAATCATTTTACAATTATTTTTAACAAATAAAAATATTTGGGAATCGCATCCATGGATTAAACAGAAACGGCAAGTCCATAAACAAATTCCCCTTAAATTTTTTAAAACTCTTTTTTTTTTTTTTTCTGGTAGGTATAAACTGATTGCGCCCACTGTGCGGCACTGGACGGCTGCTGATTGGCTGATGGGACGCTTTTCGAGACATCTGATAGATATTAATAGAGTTATCAACTCGGAGCAATGTACTCAGCAACGGTTTGTTCCCTCGAATGACCGAAAAAACAGTTTACATAATTTTAACTAAAACTACGTAAAACGGCTATCGTTTTGTGTAGTTAGGGAGTATAATATAATAAATAAATATTTAGTCTTGCATAATACTGATATACCTGTTAAAAATATACCTATTTTAATTAACATATTTCATTTTGTATTCATGATTGAATCATACTTTTCCTCAGGTTTAATAAATAATACTTAGGTAGCTTTGCCGAAATTCAAAAAATACCTTAAGAGTCAATAATCAGACACAAACTATAAAAAAAACATCAATTATAGGTTAAAAAGCCCCAAAACTTCATGTTCAATATTGTAATAAAAAAGTTAACAAGTCCAACAATAATGCACAAAAAAATGGCACAAAATGGTGCCACTCCATAGCGATGCGGATCCACCACTGATTAGACTAGATAACGACACCTGCAGTAGGCACTTAACGTTATCCGTTCAAAGTGTTAGATTCCAGATATCTAGCAGACGTGTCTATCAAATTTAGTGGTGACAATTATATCAATTGAAGCATTATCGTACTGACTGACCTTAAATCGTACTTTAATGCTCTCTTTATACTGTTACAGTTATACAAAATAAGTTAATTACGTTACATTGTTGCCCGAATCTTTGTGCACATAGATTTAATTTCTCAATATAAACTTTGCTAACATTCTTGGGGGTAGAATAAAAAAAAAACTTATTAGATGTGTACCTACGTCGTTATAAAGAGAATGCACCTCCAAGTGTCACGTCTCTTAAATCAGTGCTTTAGGCCATGCGTCGATCCGTCAATCAGTTAATAATTTAGGCCGAAGCATTTTATTAAAAAAGATTTTAACTAATCTTCCTAATTTTATGAACGCGAAAGTTTGTAAGTATGGATGGTTTTTTTTTACTCTTTCACGCCAAAACTACTGAACGGAATTAGCTGAAATTTGCAGCGGGATAGGTTATACGCTGGATTAACATATAGGCTACAAAACATCACGCTCCAACCCACTGGAGCAGAGTAACGCGGGTAAAACCGCGAGGCGCAGCTAATATTGTATAAATAATGTTGGGATTAAGATGCACATAAAATATTAGGTGCGGTCCCTCCCGAATACGGTTGAATGTAGAAGAGGTGGATATGGTCTATGAAATTCTTATTACACTCATCCTAAATTGACTTCACTGTCTAGACTACACTGGCTCACTGCGGTAGTCCCCTCTGATCTGGTGTCCTGGCCTCCGATTTCCACCCGGGACAATTATTATGTGTGAACGACGGATAGTAGTTCTGAGCCTGCGTTTGCTTTGTGTCTGAGAATGAAACGTTTGTAAAGTCCCTAGACATAGATTTTAATTTCCCTAGTTAGCTAGACTTGTGTTTAAGCAAAACAAAGTTATGCGGTTTATTAACGGTTCATGGTAACTCATAATATTGGTGACGGTGGTAGTTGCTTATGAATGCGATTCCCACCAGGGATAATTATTTAAGTGGTACACATAGATAGTCATTCTGAGTGTGAGTGTCCTTTGTATCGGTGAAATATGTGTTAGTAAAGTCCTCCGTGATTTATTTCCCTAGTGCGATAGTTGTTTTTAAACAACAAAAAGTGTTTCGCTGTATACTGGCATGGTATTCTATCGCTTTTGGGAATCATATTGCACCGTAAAATCAATAGCTACGTGTGCCAATTTATAGCAAAGACGCAGACATTTACGAGACTGATCTCTGCGCCGACTTCTGAACTTTTATCGGTCATTAACCACGCGTGGGCGATGTTTGAAAAGTAGGTACCTAAGTGTAATAGGTATAGAATGTATAAAAACATTAATGATAAAAATGGCTGGCAAGATTTCAATACTCTCTCCAAGTCAACAATGCATATTCTAGAATGAATATAAATCCCGCTATTGTTGTCATAGTTGCAATAACCATTTGTAAAGTTATGAGGCAGTAAAATATTCTATAGGTAGGTATTACTATTACTATTTTCCTAATAAAAGAAATAGGGACCTACATAGAGAAGATAATTTGATCAGCTTTAGGGTCTTGGTGTCAAAAGTTACAAAATTTTAAGAAACACTCTTGTTGCAGGCTGCCATTGGTGGGAGACGACCTCTCGCTGCCGACCATCATTTCGAAGATGGTCCAAAGCGACAGGTCGTGGGAGGCGGTTGCCTCCTTCTGTAGACAAGTAATGTCACAAAAGGAGGCCGCGAAGCGGGAGAGGGAAGTAGATCCCTCCGCCCACCCGCTTCGCAGACGGCGTGTTGGCCATCGGCGGCGGGCCGAAGCCGACGACACGCCGTCCAACATCAACCCGCCTAGGCTCGGTCTCGGGGAGTGGGGGACTGGGGCTCCGCTCCCTTCGAGGCTGCCCCATGAGGAGTAGGGACGCCTCTACACTCCGGGCGTCCCTATAATTGGGCAAATGGGTCACTAAGTGTGGCCCCGGAGATCTCGCGGTACCATATTGGCCGCGGGTGCCGTCGGGAGGCCGGATTGCTCATGCGTACCCGGCCCCTGCCAACGGCGAATCGAAAGTGCCCGGGAGGTTTTAGTGGTAGTAGGGTCCTCTCGGGCGAGGGCGAGTCCCACATATCCCACCGCCGGCGCGCGAATACGCTGCAGGGGTGGCAGGAATGGGTAAAGGCATTTGCCGCCCGACAACAAAAAAAAAAAGGCCCTTTTGCCATCTTAGGCAGTTAAGGCTGACATCACATTTGGCGTGTGAACGACAAGGGCATCGCCGAGCTCCCGACACCGCTCTTGTCTTACGGGGTTAGTCACTATCTAGACACACGAGTCTGGCATGAGTGTGTCCAGTTGGTGAAACTTGGAATTAGGATCACTATTCTAATTTCGAGTTTCACCAATATTTGTACACGCACACGCCAATATTTGTACGTATGTCCACTTAGTGAAACTTAAATTAAATCTTTTTAAGTTTTCGTGATCCTAATTCCGAGTTTCACTAACTGGATACACTTATGTCCAGTCTCGTGTGTCCAGATAGTGACTAACCCGTCTTACACATGTGAAAGTCACTCGAGGAACGCCCAACATTGACCGCACATTTTGAAGTCAACCCAAGCCTAAATTCGAACAATAAACGAATCAGATTGTTGTACACTCTAATTAGATTGCTGTCTCTCTTCTTTCTTCTTCGTGTCAAAAGAGCGAGAAAAAAGATATATATTGCCTGTTTCTGTAACCGTAGTTGTACGGTTACAGAAACATGGCCGTAAATATTAATATTTAAACGTTACACCGTTTCTATTAGGTTCGTTTGATGTTTGATAGCACAATTGCATTACCTACCAGTTATCTAGGCAAATCACAATAGCTGTCTCATGCAAGTCAATTACGTCTATCTGCCGCTTGGTTAGTTATCTGAACACACTGATACAATATGAATTCGCTACGAGTAAGTTACAGTTGTTCAAAACTATTAAACGCGATTATTTCGTTGGAAAATTGAATTAAAATTCAATTTGGTTATCTGGGGCATACGATTGAAAGTGTAGCGGGCAAGATATAAGATTATATGCCTCATCTACAATCTAAATACGAGTACACGCTAACTACTTGTTTTATCTTTACATTTAAATATATACTGTAGTTATGATAGGGAATGATGTGATAATGTTTTCATAATAAATATAGTTCCCATCAACGAGTTAATTGCAATATGGTAGTTACCTAACATTGGTTAATTGAGCAAACAATTGTTTACTCTACTTGCTTATGTGGTCGGCTTACTGTCTAACGAAACGTTTCAATACGCTAGTGCCTAATTACATTAGTATGGTTTTATATCAAATTAACTTTCAATTCTTTCAAATCCAATTCTACGCGGATGAAGTCGAGGGGACTTCATCCGCGTAGAATTGGATTTCTCCATACAAACTCACATCCACTTAAGTCATAGGTTCTTAATGGGACCCCTAATTGGCCCAGTAGTCTTATAAAATATGGGGGGCTGTAGTGGATCCATAGCACAAGGTATATTCTTACAGTTAAGGGGAGGGGGGGAGGGTGGTCGCGGCGTATCTTTTTAATTTGAAATCAAATTTTACGAGCCTCAACCATCTCATTCATTTTTATCTTATTGAATTATGTTATTTTTCACAAATTTTATTAATGGTCTTTGTGCAGTAGGTACCTTAGAGCGGGGTGCTCCAGCTTTGAGTATTATGTTGCATTTGTTGGTAAATTTCAATTTTGTGTGAGTTTTTATCTCAATGAAATATTTATTATTGTTCAATGTGTTCAATGTTTTTTTTAAATGTATTTCTTGATAATGCACACGACCACAAGGAGTACTATTTCAGAGACAGAGAGATAGATATATTTTTATTTTATTCTATTGAATATAGGCTTGCCTTTGACCATAATCTCGCTTGATGGAAGGCGAAGATAAGGCCTAAGATGATACACGCTTGCCTAGAAAGTGTCTGTTCACTTTAACTAATTGCAAGCAGAATTTATGCACAATCCGTTCAGTGGTTTGAGCTGTTTCTTTGATAGATCAGTAAGATATATTATTGCTTTTCTTATACCTATACAGATTCAAACCCCATTCTTATACCATAAAAGGATGAATTTCAACAAGAGATTTTGATGTGTCATTTCGGTGGGATATTTTTATTTCAATGCTATCTACCTATTTTTAGTGACAAATAAAATTTTAGCCTATTTTATAACATTGTGCGTGAGTGGACATCAAATTTCATCAAAACTTACATAAATATTTAAGGATGAATTTTTAAGAGTCCACTGAAATGAAAAGTGTCTACCAAAATTATAAAAATACTACCGAAATGATAGACTGTGCACCGGAATGAAATAAATCCAGCGAAATGATACAGCTAAGAACAACCGTGCCGGGCAGCCAGGGTTCCGTACTTTATTAGGTTTGATTTACCCAAATTTTAGATAAACACTGAGACAGGAGCACACTTTTATTACAGTTATATTATACTTATATTATATTATACACACAGTTATTTTAATATTATTATTAATATACAGATATTACAGTTAGTAACATATATCATTCTTTGAGGTTACAATAACCTCAAAGAATGATATTAATGAAATGTAATGTTTATTATGATATGAATGAATTGTTTCTTTACTTATATAACCTTTGGTAATGTTTCTGGTGGTTGTTGTGTGAAAATGTTGGAAAACTATCGTAAATGCTGGTAACCATAAATAAATATTTTTATTTGTTTATGAAATAATACTTATTTACTTGATATATTTTAAAAAGAGTGAACGAATCGCGATTTTTAAGCTTAAAGTTTCTGATTAATATGATGGCTGCATTTGTAAGTTATGCCATTAATAGTAATACATAATGTCTACCTGTTGCACTAAGAGAAAAATGCTAAGTATTATTTAGTTAAATTGGTAACGAGACGAGAATAGTGTTTTTACAGGTATATAAGTTAAACCTTTCAAATTAAATCAATTCTTATATTTTTAAAACACAATAAATGAATAACAAAAACGAAACATTACAAAAATATCTTAGTAGTAATAGCTTAGTACTTTTAATCCAAACGTATGAAACATAACAGAAACCTGAAATTGAGATCAATTTATTCTTAAATTACTACAACAATAAAGAAACGTACATATCTAAATAGAACAAAAACCAACAGAGTTTTACTTATAAATAATTGCGAATTATAGTTACTCCAATAAAACAGTCTTTCTGGGTACGTATTTACGAGTAGGTTCGTATGTAGCTTAAATGATTAATTTTTCATCATGTTACTTTAAATCACACAATTATTTCTCAAATTTACTAATCAGTTCCGTTTTAATGACTATAAATATAGGTTTTTAATTCAGATATGTACCTACTAAACAAGTCTTCTTTAATTATCACACCACTGCACGTCTTTACAATAATTATTATAGTCATCAGTCTGCGTTAATCAGTTTAACTTACTACCTAAAACAAGTCATGTCAGCAAATATTTAAAAAACTAAATAAACAATAACAAAAATAAAAAAATATCCAAATCAGAAGTGGACGAAGACGAAGATAATCTTATTACTTTTCTTTTCTTGGCTGTTATCATGATTTCTTCTTCGCTGTCAATATTTCTTGTCTGTTCATACTTTTCAATAAATTCGGTATCATGGTTTTCAAAATATGATCACGATGGATCATCACATATCTCATTTTTTTCATATAACCTTTAAATGCTCTTTAACTTATCGTTACACATTCACATCCATTCGTTACACATCATTTGACACAAGGATCTCTAAAACTTTATGGTTTTATCTGACTGTAATTGGTATAACAGTCCACAGAATCCACTGAAATGATCACACTGAGATGATAAAATAGAGGTTAGTTCTACATTTAAATCCGAAATAAAATTATTAAAAAAATATGAACACTACTCAAACAAAACAGTACTTACGGCAAATTTAATACACAATTTTGAAACAAATTAAACGAATCTAGCACGAGTTATAACAGCCACCGAAATGAAACGATTTTTGTCCCTATATGACTGAAATGATAAACTTACTTTTCTTGCGGGAAACCAACAAGATGTTGGGACCGGTGCGTTCACGCCTAGAGCTTGAGCCGGACTTATCCGAAGTGAGGAAAGGTGAGAGGGGCGTAACAACGCAATGTTGACATGGCTATTCTACTAAAACTTACTGTCCTCTGAAATGATAACTTTCTTCCAGACAAAAGTTGACTGCCTGACAAATCCATGAGAAAGAAGATAAACAAACAAAAATAGTTTTATTTGATCGAATATATTATAATTTATTGATAACAAAATCGATTTAAATCCATATTACGAATGTATTTGCAGGGGAAGGTATTTTATGAGCGGAATTGGGTTCAGGACAGGCCACCGTGATGATAAAATAACACTTTGTAAATTTTTTTTGGGTTTATTTGAGGGAAGAAATCAATGATTTTTTTTGTCAAGGTAGCGAAGTACGTACGTTGTTGAGAAAAAATATATAAAATTAAAAATCAGCACATTGCACTACCGTACTCAGGTTAGCCGTTTTTTTTTGCTTGTGTAATTCACCCAAAAACATTCATCCTTTGTCAATAAGAATTTGCAAATCAGCTTTAGAATTCATACAGTAAAGCTAATGAGAACCTTTGGGTCTAAGAAAGCAACGATAAAAGTAGTTTTATCGTTATCGAAGTTTAAGATTCATGAACCGTATAGTTTTACTGTTTATCGATCTCTAGGATTCTTAAACTCCTCTTACTAGTTTTATTATTTTTAGTGCACATCGTTAGTTCTACCCTGAAAAAGAAGCGGCCGTAGCCCAATGTAGTGTAGGACTTGTTTTCTTGTGGTCGCCGGTTCGATCTCCACCCATTACACTACCGACGTGAACTCACTCGTAACGCAAGTAGGTATTTTAGCTTAGCACGAGGGGTTAACTAGAATACTAGTAGACTACAAAAATCTGCTAGAAATCTTTAAAAAAATGCATGTAGCGATTACAATGGTTCAGTAATAAGTATACTAGTGAATAAATCAACTCCTTAAATAAATCTCATTATTATTTTTACGGAATCTAAGACATTTGTTTACGTGTCTCGGGACCGACACATTTAATTTTCGACCCATGACCTTCTCGTCGTAAGCGAAGAATCGTAGAAAAACTATTCAAATTCACACAAACATCCCATGAGACGAAATCATTTTGGGAAGAACCAGTGAATGAGCCTCGTAGCCAGCCTTAGCCAACAGCTTAAACCCTCTTTCGTTAGTGCCACTGTTAACCGTTGCTGACACGAGTTATACCTAGTGGATTGTGAATGACCGTAACGATAACGGTGGAATAGAATAACTAATAAATAAGTATATGTTTTGGATTTTTCATTAAAAGCTGTAACACTAATTTCCGTAGGTTTGATTTACTGGAAAATTCAGTTTGAACTATAATAAGAACGACCAATTTGAATAAGCCGTTTAGAGGGGACGGCGCGGCGACGTTAAGGTTAATAACATTTCGACACGTATTAAGCATAATTACAATAATATAAGAAGGTAGATAGATAAATATTAATTACTTATTATCTTGGACACTGTCTACGCGCCTATAAATAAATGAGAATAAACTTGCGAATAAGCAAAGTTCGTTTATCTAACCTTAATGGGCACAGAAAAAATACAATACTAACATATTGTATTCCATAAAGCCAAAAAGATAATTATTTTCCATTCCTACAATTTCTTTAATAGAGACTCAAAGCTTTATTTTGTTTGTATTTTTCCAGTTTCACTTTATTAAACAACTTCAATACACAGAGGAAATATTGTACTCAATTTGTTTGAATTACATTACCAACTGTATTTAATATTGTATATGTTCAGTTAATTTGTTTGCTTTCTTTTTGTTTTTTTTAGAAAGGAAATACATATCTCGAGGCAGATTTCGTAGAAATTGGGTAAATCAACAACTCTTAAGTAAGCTGCAGGCGTTTGTTTTTCGAATTACAACTTTATATTAGCTATAATTAAGGTTGGATTATTTCTTAGAAATTATATTATATACTAGCTTCCCGCGCGCGGTTTCACCCGCGTAACTCCCGTTCCCGTGGGAAATTCATAATAAAATATAGCCTATGTTCTTTCTCAGGCTTTAGACTATATCTGTACGACAGACGCTGTCCTGTCCTGACTAAAACACTATATTAAATTGAACTTTTAATTAGGCATGATAGCAGCACGCATTCTAGCAATGTTATGTCAAACGTAATCATATATCATAAGATAACATTTAAAAAGTTAATAATGTCAAAAGCTTTGAGGTTACATTAGAAAATTTAATATGGTGGTCAATTTTAAGGTTAAATTTTTCAAATTTTCCACGTAATTTTCTTTTTTTTTCTTTCCTAAGAACCTTTTCCTGACAATAAAGAATACAACAAAACAATAATTAGTGAGATCGGTCCAACCGTTCACCCGTGATGCCGTGACCAAGGGAAATAGGGATTCATTTTTATATATTTAGATTAATTACACGAACAATTAGTTAAATCAATAAATAACACATAACTCTGTTTGGTGTCCGTCTTAGAATAGACCACCCCTTGTCTTGCCAAAAAGTGGCTCCTAATGGACATACATCTGGTGGATGGGCAGCAGCATTATCAGCTCAAGAATAATCACCATCTTACTTCTATGACCAATTCGCCTGCCAAGCATGGTGCTTATGGCAATATCCCTCGACGACCCTGGCTTGCCAAGGTCAGTTAAGAGGAGGCCCTTGTGAGTTGAGCGGAACATTAGAAATTTTGAGAAAACTTAAGTGTAATATTATTTTTCTAATATTACTTACAGTTGTAGTTAGCCCAAAAGCCTTAGGGTTAACTATATAATAATATGTCCGTCAGAAAAAAAAAACTTGCAGTTGTTTGAAATAACTGTAAACGATTGACAGAAAACTACCTCATTTGAGAGTGTAATTAAGACCAGGTTCCCACGGGAACGGGATGTACGCGGATGAAACCGCGCGGGTAAGCTAGTAGGTATTTACATATAATTGTCATTGTACCCGAGACATAACTTCGGGTGTGAGCAAATGTGTCACAAATTCAATCGAAACGTATTCCAATCTCCTAACTTAATATAATTTACATTGAGTTCCCCAGTTTCTTTGTAATCTTTATCAGGTTTTGTACGAAACGACTTTCAAAGCTGACTTGATAGTCTAGTTAGTCGAGGAGATTGCTTCAGTCAGTGCCATTGTTGCTCCTACAGAAAGCACTTCTCAGCAACCTAGATAGAATACTTACTCGTTCTACATTAACCCCTACATATTGTGTATAACTGTACACATTTAACTTGAACATTATTCAATTTATTTACGATACGCTAGTGGGTTCGTATGCAAAAAGAGAGGTGTATAATTGTTTGCAAGCAATGTGTTCTAATTTCTTTAACAAGCTCTTAAACTATCTTTATTTATCTGCTTTAGGGACCTGTAGACATAACTCTGTAGAAAAGGTCACAGTGGAAGATAAATGTAATTTGCTTTTAAAATATATGCAATTTATTAAAAGTTGTTAGTATTATGCATAGTCATTTTAGAAATTTATTTGAAATAATATTTATTTTAAATTTTAATTCATTTATAAAGTTATATAAAAATACATAACTGCGTAACTCTCGTTCCCGTGGGAACTTCATAATTAAATATAGCCTATGTAATCCGGGGATAATGTAGCTTTCCAACGGTGAAAGATTTTTTAAATCGGTCCGGTAGTTTCGGAGCTTATTCAATACAAACAAACAATCAAATCTTTCTTCTTTATAATATTAGTATAGATGTGAAAACAAAATATTCTTAAATAAATAATTGTCAATTAAATTTTAACTTGCTTGAAAATTTATGAAGGAATACATTTTATAATAAAAATAATAGGTATACCTAATTAAACATTATTTTTCGCACCCGTAGTAGGTGTGAGACTGAATTAACATTATGCGTAAATACCATAATGCAATCAAGTATAACAGTTGTTCCAAATGAGAATAGAACTAGAAAATCCGGTCTTTGAAACAACTGCCTCCACTAGCTACCACTAGCCACCGTTTATAGTCAAATTTATTATATTCCATAGTTGTTTGACCTAATTACAGAGACGATTTGTGTGGAACGAACTCCAAAATGTTTGCCTGATCCAATAAAAATACCATTAAATGGCTAAAGTTATATAAATCTCCATCCATAATCCAAATTGCAAGATTTTTGCTGCACGTTTGTAATCGTTTCTCCAATCCAATTTCTTTGTTTAAACAACTCAATTGAATATTGAGAATGCGGTACAGAAATCCATTTCGATATGGGTGAATGCTACTTTCCTATAGTATGGTAGAGGTGAATAATATATTATTATTTACGGTACTGATGGGATTACGAACGGATCTACGAGTAATCCCAGTGCGCTGCGCATACTGCAGGTGTGTCCTTACTATACCTAATTTATAGTGTTACCTGCCTACGCGTATTAAATGCATGTAATAAATAAGATTTCCTTGTGGGTCACCTGCAATGAGTGCAGTGGCTGGTGTTGTGGTCACTATTCTATATAAGAGGCTTCCAAAATATAGGTATGCCATTCCTTTATTAACTCATGAGTTCTTGAGTAGTGATTACGTCAGTGTAGAGTGAGAAATGTGGGTGAAAAAATACATACAAAAAAATAATTACATAAAATTACATTGTATTAAATGTGGAGTGAGGCTCCTCTCATTTTGCTATAATCCAGAAGGTTCAGTCTTCACAGCTAGTGTTTGGGGACGACTTTATTAAAACGAATCATTTTAAAACATTTAATAGGTATCCTACTAA
This sequence comes from Nycteola revayana, assembly GCA_947037095.2. Taxonomy (NCBI): domain Eukaryota; kingdom Metazoa; phylum Arthropoda; class Insecta; order Lepidoptera; family Nolidae; genus Nycteola; species Nycteola revayana. Next base: position 12,682,224 of record OX344846.2, on the reverse strand, counting down.
TATTATAAACGCGAAAGTTTGTAAGAATAATAGATGTATGTTTCTTACTCTTTTGCGCAAAAACTACTGAATGGATTTGGCTGAAAGTTAGCTTGGGGATAGTTAATAAGCTCGATTAGAATATAAGCTACAAAAATAACGTCTAAAACCACTAGAGCAGAGTAACACAAAACCGCGGGGGCTAGTAATAGTCCCGTCAATTTAGACATTTGAAGCTACTTAAATTCCCACCAAGCTGAAAATCAGTAAGATTGTTTTAAATATGATTAAAAATAAAATTTAAAAGTTCCCCACCTTTCCCAGGTATGGAAAAAAAATCAAGGTCAAAGGTCAAAAATTTTTGTTTTTTGCTATTTTCAACAAAACGGTAAGTTTTATCATAAATATACTTCAGACAAAAATTGTAGATCATAAAATTATCTACAAAAAATGAATCAATTTTTTTTAGATAGGAAATGATAAAAGTGACGTAAATTAAAATAAAGTGGTGAAGTTCATTCGCCTGATTCGTAACTTTCAAATTCTTCTTGTGCTTCTTCTCCTGCTTCTTCTTCACCTTCATCTTGGATGCAAGTAAATTGCGTCAATAGCGATGTATCGCATGACACTTCGTTGGAATCAAACAAAGCCACTGTTTGTGATTAAGATAAGAGCAAGTCCGGCCTTGACAATTTGTGCATGCCAGAGAACAAAACAGTCCGACTTTTTTGCAACCACATTTAGCACTGCATCCTTTTTTGCAGTTGCAAAAAAATGGTGTTCCAGTTTTTCCGGCACAGGCGGTATGTTGTGCCACATCAGGAAACGCTGCTACCCGTTTCTTGATATACGATTATTACAGATGATGTAATATAATAATTGGGACCAACGGCTTAACGTGCTTTCCGAGGCACAGAGGGTAGTCCCTCAACCAACCAGACCCGGAAAGAAATCTTAGAATTTACACAAAGATTTCCTGTCCGGTGTGGGGATCGAACCCACGACCTCCGAGATTTAAAGCGAGCCAAATACCGCTACGCTACGGAGGCTCAAATATATTGTTGAAAAATTTTCAACCCCAGCCTGTAGGGTCTAGCTGATACCAAACCACACTTGATCTTGGTAATATACCCGAAAAATATGTTGATGAGCAGCAACTGAGGTTGGAGGAAGACATGCTAATTGAACTTGATTTTTATTTTTAGTAATTTTAACGAAACATGCATATCGATGCTTATCTAAACAGGTAGTTTTTTTAAGAGCTCCGTACATAGGCAGAAGAAAACGGATGCCGTTGGTGAAAACAATGACAGTGGCACGAATTTTAAAAAAATGTTCTCCCCCAGAGGGACAGTGACACAAACATTAAAATTACACAAACACAAACATTAAGTCCAGCAAGGGTGGCCAACGGGAATAATTTTTATTATGTGTGTCACTGTCCCTCAGAGGTGGACACTGAGAACTTTTTTTTTAAATAGTGCAACTGTCCCCCATGGGTTGTCACATAGGGGTTGGATAACAGGAAATACTGTGATAACTTCTTGCTGAGAAGGATTACTCTTTTTAAAAACTTCAGCACATTGAACTAAATCTTGTTTTACAAACATTTTGAAAACTGCTGTTTTATCGCTCCTGTAAAATACAGATGTCGTATCACAGCCAGTTATTGCGTGTAAAAATAGTACATGGTTTTGACACTTTACAAAAGTTTATAAACTTTTTGACGAATATATATCCGATTGATGTTGAGCTTTTCCTGGTTTTAAGAAGAAAATAGTAAGAAAACCGATAGAAAAATATTTCAACATAATATATAACAACTCTAGAGATATTATGATGATAACAATTTTTACAACTTTTTGTATCGTTATATCTCAGAAATGGTGGCTCGTAGGAAAAAAGTATTGTAAGTTAGTAGTATGCTTTTTTTATAGATAATTTTATGATCTACAATTTTTTGTCTGGGGTACTTTTATGATAAACTTACCGTTTTGCTGAAAATCGCGAAAAATTCATTTTGGGAAAGATGGGGAACTTTCATATTTTATTTTTAATCAAATTTTTAACAATCTTACTGATTTTCAGCTAGGTGGAAATTTAGGTAGCTTTACTCTCTTTTTTTTGGTTTATTTGACCGGACTATAATTTTATATAAAGATATATTTAATTGATTATTTATGATATCTATAAATTAACTAGCTGACCCGGCAGACTTCGTACTGCCTCAATCGATACATACCCTACACTACTCCCACCCTACACTACCCCTACCCTACACTACCCCTACCCTACACTACCCCTACGCTACACTACCCCTACCCTACACTACCCCTACCCTACACTACCCCTATCCTACACTACCCCTACCCTACACTACCCCTACCCTACACTACCCCTACCCTACACTACCCCTACCCTACACTACCCCTACCCTACACTACCCCTACCCTACCTCTACCCTACCCCTACCCTACACCTACCTCTAATCTACCCCTAACTTTGTCTGAAAAATAAAAATAAAAATTTAGGGGTGGACTACCCCTAATATTTAGGGGGATGAAAAATAGATGTTGGCCGATTCTCATAGATACCGGATAAGCACAAAAAATTTCATCAAAATCGGTTAAGCCGTTTCGGAGGAGTATGGCAACGAAAACTGTGACACGAGAATTTTATATATTAGAAGAGATATACTCTGTAGTGTAGTAAGTTAAATTAATAAACCCTGAACTGGTGAAATCTAACATAGAAGTTTATTTTATTACTTCACAATGAAACCAGAGTTAACGATACAATTTAAAATAATTTTATTTTATTTCTTATAAATTTTGGTCGAATTTTGACCACTTTTTAAATCATATTATTATGTCGATTATAATTTGTTCTAAAATAAGTAACAGTCTTGAGTTGGAAGCCAACTAGTCTCTTTCTTGCTATAAGATGAGTCGTAGGTATTTGAAAATGATTAAATCTTCAAAAAGTTATGATTACCTTTTTCGTAATTATGTTAATAAGTAGATACAATTTTAAATAAAGTCGTTTCAGTACTACAAAATTCCGTCCGAAAAAAAAAGTTTCAGCATTAAACCAACGTACTTGTACCATATTATATCCAGTAGAAACTTTGCTTCTATGTGGGTTTATCCGATATAAATATGTATTATACTACCGGCCCACCACGGCTTCGCACGGGTGCACTCTTATAGCTTATGTTACTCAGGTACAATGTAGCATTCTAATGGTGAAAGAATTATCGAAATCCGTTCAATAGTTTTTGAGTTTATTCGAAACAAAAATACAAACTTTTTCTCTTTATAATATTTGTATATGTTAACGGAAATGTATGTAATCCGTCATTGTATACAATTCCTAGGAAATATATGTAATTCCTAAAATCGCCCGGAAATGTGTGAAATAAATTATATTAGACATATTTCCTAGGAAATCTATACATTTCCTAAATAGCAATAGGAAATATCAATGGGTAGGTTTAGGTTATTTTTTTTTATAACCACCCGAAACCTCGTTTATCAACTAACTAGGTTGATCAACATATGATTCTTATTAATTTCTGGTAACAGTGATTTTCCGATAAATGCTCCTTAAAAGTTAATAGATACCTAGTTGATTTTTGAAGCTTTAATTGGTAAGATAACATTAATCATATTTTACGGTATGATTGTTACCTATTTGTATTAATAAAAAATATTATTCTCGTTGAAGCAACATGTTTTATTACAGAAAGCATTCTTTTTAAACATTTCCTGATACGATATTGGAATTATATACAATTCCTAGGAAATACATACATTTCACAGGAAATGTGTGTATTAAGGAATCTTTGAAACATTATTTTCCTAAGTAGGCTCGGAAGGGTATATATTTCCTAGGAATTGTGTACAATTCCTAGATTTCATACATATCCGGTAACATATACATAAAATCAGCGTGTATTCTTTATAAAAACAAAGTCATCATGGATTATGTGTATATAATATATGGTAATTATAATAGAAGTAGGTATGAACATATTAAAAAGCACACCGCAAACGCGGACCAAAGAAGAGAAAGCCTATGTTAAAGCTATGTAATGTTCTATATTGATTTAGAAATAAATATTTGAACAATCATGAACTATGGTTGTACAAATTTATTCACAAAAAATAATCCGAGCAAGATCAAGAGCCCGAAGACGGGCTTTACACGAGCACAAATATATAATATATATATCTTTTTTATAACTGTTTTACTTATTAATGCATTTTACATTGTAAGGAATTCTATGCGCTAAGAAAATATAATTACGTATAAAAGTATGACGGGTACGCTCTAATTGTCTATGAAAATAACCTGGCACGTTTTATAGAATTATCAGCGCTGCAACAATAAAATGGTCTAGCAAATACAGTGATAGAGCCGTTTCTGGCTCTCACTGATATTGCTCGTCGTTATCCGTGCCAGTACTCTTAATTTTTCGCTTTTCTCTGGAAGCATTTGTTATTTGTGCTGGCTTAAAAAATATAAATTGGTTAGCTTTTATTTTATGGTTGGTGCTACATGAAATCTTAGTACAGTTTCGCTACAAGTAATATTTTATGTATTAGACTAGCTGCTACCCGCGACTTCAACCGCGTATAATTTTATAAGCTATCTAACAATGAAGTTCGGAATGGTCTGCGATTAGCCGGATCAAACAAACACATATACAGACAGACAGATAGATAAATAACTTACTTTTTATTATTAGTACACTATATAGCTTTATATGTGTTTAGTAAAAACCTTTGTTTTTAAACTTCAATTATAATTATTTGTATAACTACATTTAAATTCAGATAAAATAAATAAATAAAAATCATTTTTATTTACGTAAACCAATTACAGGCACTTGTAAATCGTCAAACATTATTTGAAAATTAATTATTATTTATCTTAAATTACATTTGCTGTTTATTTATAAACCTATTCAAATTACTTATTTATAATTAAATTAATTATTATAATTAATGTATATTGTCGCTAGGAGGAAAAATGCTTGTTCTGTCTATATTATGCCAAAACAATTGTCATTATTTGGGTGGACCATGAGCATATAACGACGGACGCGCTTTAATGCTACCACCGGATCCAACTGAGAAGATCCGGCGAAACAAACTCAGTGGGTTACTCTACCACCGGTTTCAACACGGCCCACATGAGGCGGTCCGGCGAAACATACTCAAATGGGCAAATACGCGGGGTTTAGGTCCAGTTATTTTAATTTATATTTTAGTAGGCACACACATTTATTGCCCTAACGGTTGTCTTGTTATTATTTGTTTATTTTTGCTCAATAAGATTGAATGATATTGAGACAGAACTAGCGGTATTAATAGTTAAGGTATGTAAAGAAGTCATTACAGACAGTTCACAGGATAAGACACAGTTCTAGTCACAACTATTGTACTTGGCTATATTATTATGGTCTTCAGTGAGGTAGGTGCAAAGATGGTACCGAAACCCAAACGTCTTTATCTTCAATATAGTCCTGAATACTATAGTAACCTTTTGACATGAGAACAGTTTTGACATGTGATTTAAATCTTGTATCAGGCAAGTCTGTAATATAATTAGGGAGTTTATTATAGAACCTAATACAATTTCCCATAAATGATTTATTCGTTTTGCTAACTCTAAATCCTGGAACAGCAAGTTTATGTTTATTTCTAGTATTAATATTATGAACATCACTTTTTTTACTATATTTATCAATATTTTTTCTAATAAAAAGAATATTTTGGTATATATACTCAGAGGGCACGATAAGTATATTAATATTTTTAAAAAGGTTACGTAGGGAGTCGCGACTACCTAATCCATACATGGCCCTGACCGCTCGTTTTTGTAATACGAATATAGTATTTACATCGGCGGCTGACCCCCACAGCAGAATTCCATAAGACATAATGCTATGAAAATACGCGAAATACACTAGCCTAGCCGTGGCTAAATCGGACAACTATCTGATTTTCCACACAGCATACGAAGCTGAACTTAATCTACCAGCGAGTTTTTCAATATGAGGGCCCCATTGTAGTTTAGAATCTAAGGTAATTCCTAAAAATATGGTTGAAGTGACCAAATCTAATGTTTCTCCATTCAATGAAACTACTGGGATGGAATTGATTACATTTGGTAGAACGAATTTGACACATTTGGTTTTTCCTGCATTAAGCGAAAGATTATTTGCGGAAAACCAGTTTGCAATTAAACCGAGTGTTCGATTATGTTCAATTAGATCAGTATTTTTCTTTTAACTTTAAAAATCAATGATGTGTCATCGGCAAACAGAACAATGTCTGATAATTCATTAATTAGGTATGGGAGATCATTTATATAAACTAGAAAAAGAAAAGGACCTAAGATTGATCTCTGGGGCACCGCCATTTTAACAAAATGCCCTTCAGTGTAAATATGTATCAGATATGGGGTAAGAAAATCCAAAAGAAAAAATCTTTGCAGTCAATATAAATATGTACTATAGAAATTATCCTCCAATTTGTTTTATAAAACAAACATACTCATATTGGTTTAGCTCTTTTACATCAGTAGGATTTCGCACAACCCTCGTCTCCCATACCTCTTTGCGGTTACCTAAATGTTATAAAGCGGTAAATTAAACTATAGTTACAAATGTAGGGATTTGAATGCTTTGTTACTACTGTTTTATTTCGAGATCAATGTAATTATTGGATCGTTGAGTGACTTAGTATTCAGAGTAAGTGTAAGCTAATTGTAAGCCGATAAGTAGGTAAGTACATACATTAGAAGAGGTTCAAATAACATTAATAAACAAGCTCTTACTAATGGACTTGTACTGTTGTTGTGGGGGGCTTAAATGTCGTCCGATTATACAGATTATGTAGAACTAATTGCGCTTCGCTTATTTGGCTCATTTACTGTTCCATCCCATGGGATATGTCACTGAATTGGAATAGTTTTTTTACTACTTCACTCATAAGTCGGAAGAGTTGTGGCACGGAAAGTGTGTCGCTTATTCACCCGTGTTTGCTATTGCTATTCAATGAGGAGTAAAATGTTATGAGCTATTTATTATTCTAGGTGCCTCATGCCTTCATGGCAATCCTTTGAGTCGTTATTGCAGGAGTAATGAATACGTATGCAATCATTTATTCTCATAGAATCTCATATAAGTCACTAATTGATAATCGTTTGGAACCAGGGGCGCAGACTCCGTGGGTGCTATATTTCAATTATTTTTTTATATTTGGTTATATTATACTCTTATTTTGGCTAGCATGTGACTATTTTGTAAGGATAGTACTTTGTACTTGATAAGAATATTGATGAATTTGATGCAAAGGTTGGTAGACCATACGTCCTATGAATAAAACATAACCCGTATTGTAACACGAAATATTATTTACATCTGGTACTATGTTTTTCAGGAACCTATTTTAAAACTATACCATAACTTATATACCTATTAATAATGTATAAATTATTTTAAAAAGTATGAATAAACCATAGACGCAGAACCGACAGTAGCTATTAAAAAGGATTTCATAAAATGTTTTTTACTAATAGATTTTAATATGTATTTTAATATTAAATATTAACATTGCATCAAATTTTTGCATTTATACCTATCTAGTATTTAATTGTGTATGAATAATTCCAACGATGCATTGTAGGTTTAACATTTTTGTGTTAAGCCTGTGATTTTCAATTACAAACACAATATATAAAGTGCATCCAAAACATATGCTATCCCTTTAATAGAAGACATCACGTATACTGATTAAGAAATGTTATTTTTATTATTACAAAACGTTAAATTACTTTTCTTAAATAGGTATATGTACATTATTGTTTTGGATAATGTCATTTTCGAGTTCCAGCTGTGAAAGCCGCACCCCGTGTACAGCGGGATATGGTGAGCCTCGCCTCCTGCTTTTATTAAAGTTTTTTTTGATAACTTAGTAAAATTAAATTTAAAATTTCACCGACATTCCTGCGCTAACGTAATTATTGCGCTTGTTAAAGATAGAGCTCTGCTCGACTTTATGCCCGGTAAACTAGCAAAAGCTACGTGACTGACTATACCATTAAAGGGATGGCATATATTTTGAAAACATCTTATATATTGCTTGTGAAGAAAATAATAGGTACTTCTACTTTTCCGCTAACATCTTATTGTGCCCGTACTATATACAATACCGTTCGCCCATGTCCAGCAATTCTACTGAGAATACCATCGCTGCGTCACAATGTCATCACAATTCATGTAATTTTGACAAGAGAGAATTCAAGTATTATTTTATTATTAGCCGACTATAGCAATGATAACGAGAAGCACTTTTATAACGTACTTACCTAAACGGATTTACTTTTAGGTACGTACGTTTTTATTTTATTAGAAAGGCTTACCGCTTGATGGTAAGCGATAACTGTAGCCTAGAAAAGCGTGCAATAGGAAAGCTAATGAAATCCAATCATAAAGAAAAAGGGCACAACATTTTTTTTTTCGAAATTTAGTATAAACGATTCTATATTTTTTGTATAATTTCGAAAAAAAATATTGTAAACCCAATTTCATTATGACGGCGGTATTTACGCACATGTTATCGATTTTAAATTGAGAAGTTGGGGATTAGTTCATCCTATATCTATGACTGGTAATATAGATAAAGTTCTTTCTATATCTCGGATTTGAATGGAGGAGATTTCACTCCTTGAATTGCTGCTTTGCTCCTATAAGTTTTAGTGTGGTGATTTATAACATTGTCAATTTAATATAAGTCGGTAGTGCAATGGGAATCGAACCGGCAACCTCAAGATCACAAGTCCGACGCCCTAGCCATTGGGCTGCGGCCGCTAACATGATTATTATAATAAGTAAGTCTATCTCTTTTGTTTACTCTACGTTCGATAAAGAACAGAGTTAGTATTTTAAAGTAGCAGATTCTTACTCACTCTTTTAGGATCTTGAAATCGTTAGGTACCGTGAAGAATTAGCTTTCGATTTTATTAGACTGCTAAATCATTCTACATTATACGAGGCTCTATAAAACAAAAGAGTTTTGTCGAATGTTCCGTAGCTTTAACAGTTTAGCTTTTGAATAAAATAAACTAGCTTTGCCTCAGATTATATACGAAATACTCCACTTAATTTATTTATAAAGTAATGGAAAAATAACAGGTTTTTACTAAATGTGTAGGATTAGAATATACTACCCCATGGGTGTCGTAAGAGGTGACTAAGCAATCCGCTTGCCAAGCGTGGTATTTATGGCACTACCTAGGCTTTCCACGGTCAGTTAAGAGGAGACCCATATACATTACAATTACATAAACCCAATTAAAAATCATTTGTTTGTCTGTTTAGCTATATGTCTGTGTCTGTTTGTTCCCGCTAATCTCAGTAAGGACTGGAGCGATTTTAACGGCACATTAACTGGTAGGTACATATGTAGAGGTAATCACATTAACTGGCACATATCTAGAAGTCATTTTATAAGATATGTTACTGGCTACTTTTTGTTTGTCCGTTTATTCCATCTTATCTCTAAAATGGTAGATAGCTTATAAAATCCTTAATTTAGGCAGACGTAATCGCGGGCAATAGCTTATCAATAATAATTTCACAAACCTAGCAATATGTAAATATATCATCTGATTAATCATATCTAAAATAACAAGGAATTTAACACAATTGATGTATTTAATTAAAATTAAATCATCAAATTGCGTTTCGGTGGTTAAACACTTAAATATTTGATGTAATAAGAAATATTTCTATACATTCATCATTCATCATTTCAGCCGTAGGACGTCCACTGCTGGACATAGGCCTCCCTCATAGATCTCCAGTTGTTACGGTTAGAAGCGGCCTGCATCCACCGTGATCCCGCGGCCTTAACCAGATCATCCGTCCATCTAGTAGGTGGACGTCCTACGCTACGCTTTCCGATCCGCGGTCTCCATTCGAGAACTTTTCGGCCCCAACGGCCATCTGTTCTCCGTGCTATATGGCCTGCCCATTGCCACTTCAACGAACTAATCTACATTACTCATTGTTATTTATTGAGTACTAGCGATCCGCCCCGGCTTCGCACGAGTGCAATTTGATGTATAGGTAAATCTAAAACTTCATTTGACCTTTAAAAAAAACCGTTTGGTATCGAGCAAAAAACCACGTTTATTTTATGGGAACTCCTGTTAAATATTTATTTTATTTGTTTTGTTTTTATAGCGACAACAGATTATACAACATCTGTAAAAATCTCTGTCTATCTATCACGGTTCATGAGATACAGCCTGGTGACAGACAGACGGACAGTGTAGTCTTATTATTAGGTTGTTACCCTTTCTACCCTAAAAATAGCTACCAATCTACAAATATTTTATGAATATTACGATTGACTCCGTGATGTAACGCATTCAAACTAACAAATGTTTTAGTTTTTTTTTTTTTAATAAATATAGGCTTACGTTTGACCATAATCTCGCTTGATGGAAGGCGAAGATAAGGCCTATGATGATTCACGCGTGCCTAGAAAGTGTCTGCATTTTACTGCATTAATTTAGATCCATAATTAAATAGATACAATATTATCGTTTAATATTAATTCTCAAACCACAATTTCACGTGAAGTTGGCCTAACAGTGGTTTAGAATGGTATTATCACTTCTCTTGATTAGGTATTCTGCTGATTGAATGGAGAGCCGATTAAAAGATTCGATCATGATTGTACAGCTGAATTAGCGCATTTGAATGCGGGAAAATGATTTGAATGTTGCAGTTTTAATTTAAAACGTTCCATTTAAAGTTGATCTGGCGATTGATAAAGTAATCAAGTGATTGAAAATGTTTCGATTATTTTAAGCCGTCATTTGTTTTGGTCACTGTCCAAGTAACACAAATAAGGTGTTAAATAGACGAAGAACAAATTTTGCACCATCATCTAAAGGCTTCGTAAAAAGACTAAAAATATTTTAGTAAGTATTTTCGAGCCTTTATAAGTGCAATTTAAGCCCCAAATTATACAGTTTGTGGTTTTATTATGACTGTTCTGTAGCATTAAATTGCTGTGCAACCGAATTCTGAGTACCCACTCAGAATTCTCAGAATCTTTCACTTAATAGACAAAACTCTAGAAATCACAAATATTTATATATTATTTACGGTTTTTTTTACCAAAGTCTTATAATGTAACGACGCGACGTTTGATATAAGTCGGAAATTTGCTTAAGGGAATTGCTATTTTAAAAAACCACAATAGGTACCTTTTCTTTCTTTACAACGCAATTCCATCTTATTGACCATTCTCTTAACATAAACTACACCATGTTGAAATGTTGCTCGATACATACAATCAATACATTTTGTAAAATGTTAGTACATTGAAAAAAAAAAACTTAAACGTGCGTTCTATTACAACCCTTGAATATTGGATATTTCTCTGTAAATCAATCCTGTCTAAAGATCCAATTTCAGAAAGCCAAGTGGAAGGCTCTATCTATTATTTAATAAACGGATATACAACTGGCATTAAAAATGCTTTAACCTACACTGTAATACAGTTTTTTGCGATCTGCTCTCGCTGCGATGCGGTAAAACAAAATTTCGTTGCATTAGCCTTAAACCTAATTAATCTTGTCATTAACATCGTGGGCTATGGGCTAGAGCCCTGCTCGCCTTCGTCCGGTGAAGTAGCTAAAGGGCCTTGACATGTAGTTCACACATTTGCGCATGAAAAATATAAAATATAACGGATATTATATGATAACAACGAATACGTTCTCGGTTTACTAGATCCCATGTTCACTATCGGATATGGTTAGTACGTAGGTATGTAGATTAAATCCGAGTATCATGAAAATGTTTTGCGATGTTACCATATTCGTTAGTTCGTTAATTAACATTCAACAATACCAATTGGGTTACTAGGGATTGACAAACAATTAACAATATACCAATTGAGTTACTAGGGATGGGATTTAAATGTTGCATCACTCGACTAACGACAAAGTTAATTTCCACGAAAACATTTAGGTAGGTACTTACTTAATAATAGCCTTTCCAAGCATCGCTTTCAACCGAGGTGTCCAATCTATACTAATATTATAAAGCTGCAGAGTTTGTTTGTTTGTTTGAACGCGCTAATCTCAGGAACTACTGGTCCGATTTCAGAAAATCTTTCAGTGTTGGATAGTCCATTTATCGAGGAACGTTAAAGGCTATATTTTATTTTCAAAATAATTAGGGATCCGTAAGAAAATTGCGATTTTGTAATCGAAAACCTATTTATGCGTGCCCTGCAGAAATCATTTATTACGATACCAAAAATTATTTGGTTTCCACGGATCTATTTTTTTTTGCACAACAATCTAATTTCATAATATTTCTTGTCAAATTGATTGAACCATGAGTCTGTGATACGAAGATGGATAAAAGACAGATGGATGAAGGCTATGACATAATTATGATAAGGGCCTTTACCTTTTGGGTCCGGGACGCTGTCGTTATCATGTCTTATCTTATTTAGTGAGCTTATTGAGTTAGGCTGGAAGAATTTTGCCAAGTAGTTTAGATATTCATAGAAAAAATATATTATGTTATTTTTATATCTGAGACTGATGTTGAAGTAAGATCGAAGAAGGAAGATAAGTTGAATAGAATGATTTTTTTTTTATTACAATGAAATTGTAATTATACCTTTTTAAAAGCAAACAGAGATTCGCCTTTGAAGTATTTTGTTCTTGTCTATTTATAGATAGAAAGCCGCTAATGGCTTTCTATCTAATCCACGAGTTTTAGGTCGTAGGATCTACTCTCGCACCGAAAACATTTTTTTTTGTGTAACATCAAACATTTCTCTCCGATTTATGTTGGTCGAGGCACTATTTTCCGTTCCCCTTGGAAGTACGTGAAGCTCTTGGTCCTGACATTATCTATGTCAATTATGTAACAGAATACAGACATCAGCGTTTATCTGTACATATTTTATATTGCGGTCACCATCCAGTCTGCCACGCGTGGACTACAATCACGCTCAACTGTAAACGTTATAAGGGCTAGTCACTTCTGCCTTCTGTGTTTATTTCCTTCGTATTTCTCACTTCGCATATCGCTGCCTATTGTAGTACCAACCATTATCAGGAAAACCTGAAAATAATCTCTAAAATACACTCGGTTCCAAAAATAACGGGTCAGTCACATAAACCCGAATATCTCCCGAACTACGTATGCCATCCTAATGAAACGAAGACTGTTCAATTGAGAATTTAATTATACAGATAAAAAATAAAATAAAACTTAGTTGCACCCACAATATTAAACTCTAAATTAAAAAAAAAACTAAAGTAGTCATATTTTTCTTAAGATAACATTTTTTTTATGATTGTTTTTTTGCTGTTTTTCATCACTTTCTTCATTTAATACTTTGTATTGCCTCCACGAGCTCTTCTGACAGCTTCCAGGCGATTAGGCATGCTGTACACCAAATTTCGGAGCCGGTGCTGAGGAATACCTTCCCATTCCTCCACCAGTGCTTGTTTGAGCTCGGGAAGCGTGATTGGTGGGGGGTTTCGACCTTTCACGCATCTCTGAAGCACGTCCCAGGCGTGCTCGATGGGGTTTAAGTCCGGGCTTCGCGCTGGCCACTGCATGAGTTCGATACCGACCTCTTCAAGGTAGTCATGTACAATTCTGGCGGTATGGGGACGCGCATTATCATGCATTAATATGCCATGCCGGTCCATCCTGGCCATGAAAGGACCTACATGTTCATTGAGGATCTCTTCCACGTACCTCTCTGCATTTAGAGTTCCATTTTGAATGAGTACCAGCTCGGTGCGGGCCTCAGCAGAAATCCCAGCCCAAATTTGTACGGAGCCTCCACCGTACGCCACTTTTTCCTCCACACACGCTTGATGGAAGCGCTCCCCTGGTCTTCTGTACACCAACTGCCTACCATCATGCTTATAAAGCATGAATTAAGACTCGTCCGTGAACATTATCCTAGACCAATCGTCTAGTGTCCAGTTTAGGTGCTCGCGCACGTATCTCTGTCTTGCAATTCGATGTCCCCGTTCCAGTTTGGGGCCATTAGTGGGCCTCAATGGTTTCAAATTTGCTTCAGCAAGACGTCTTCTTACTGTTTGAGCGCTTAAATTGCCACCTCCAAAGCGAATAAAGTGAGTTTTTAGACCAACAGCAGTTTGAAAACGATTTCGGAGCATTGTAGCCACCAGTTGTCTGTCTTCCCTGGCCGTTGTGCATCTTGGTCTGCCATTTCCTGGTCTTCTAAGGTGTGATCCGGTCTCTTGGTACTGCTGGACTACCCGCTGAACAGTCGACAAAGATACACCAATGTTTCTGGCTGTTTCACGCTGGCTCCGCCCAAGTTCCAAAAAAGTTAGGATTCTGGTACATTCCTCTAGCGTGACTGCCATGCTTCACCTCAAAGAATAATAATTATGCACGTGGAAGACGTTCACGATATTTTTTTTTGTGACAGAATATAAATGGAAAGCATCCATAATGACATGAAACAAAAATATTGTTTTTAAAATTAGTCATTTTTTTAAATTTTGTTTTTCTAATGTAGTTTTTTTCATCAACCAGTTTAAATAATATACTATTACAAGCGCAAATAAAAAGTCTTTAGTCTGTTTTTTATTTCATTGATCTAACTTTTACAGTTCTGGAGGTATTTCAATTTTTGTGACTGACCCGTTATATTTGGAACCGAGTGTAAAATAAAAATGTTGTTCCTAACTGATTGGTGTTTCAGCAAGGTAGCTTGAACTCTCGTCGTTTATCCTAAAGGAAAAGTAATATAAAATCGATTACGGTACTAATGTCCTTCATTTTCCTTTTTGCACGACTAAATTAATTCCAATGTTATTAGATTACTCTCTGTTAAAAGTTAGTAGGAAAAGGGCAGGTGTTACTTATTCGATTTTTGCTGAAAGTGCCTAAGAATTTCCGAAAATGTGTGTTGTAATTTAAAAATATTTCTGCAAGAGAGTTGATTACATGTTTGTATTCTTAATTGTTAAGGAACACATTGTATGCAGTCATGACCAACTAGTATACATTTTGACAAAGAAGTCGCAGAAAAAAAACACATAAATAGTATAGTAAATAAGTATTGCATCTGTTTATATCGCACGGAAGATATCCCGGAGGTTTTAGTGGGTAAACGCTCTTCGTGAATTATTTGTACTTAGTTGTTGCAAATGTGTGGATATATAACTTTATGACGTAAGAACGGTTAAACATCATCATCATCATCAGCCCGTACAACGTCCACTGCTGAACATGGGCCTCCTCCCAAAGGAAGGGTTTTTGCCATAGTCACCACGCTTGGCAAGCGGATTGGTGACCGCAGTATTATGTTGTAATACACAGGGAAACGTTGCTACCCGTTCCCTGGTCTACGCTTGTTATAGATGGCAATCGGGACCAACGGCTTAACGTGCTTTCCGAGGCACGGAGGGTAGTCCCTCAACCAACTAGACCCGGAAAGAAATCTTAAAATTTACACAAAGATTTCTTGTCCGGTGTGGGGATCGAACCCACGACCTCCGAGACTTAAAGCGAGCCAAATACCGGTATGCTACGGAGGTTGTCGGTTAAACGGATCTTGATGATTGTTTTCTCAAAGATAGATTATAGTGTGATAGAGCATAATATATAATACTTTTGATCAAGGAACCATGTACGATTACGCGATGAATAGTTTCATCTTTTTCACGTATTTACATACATTTGTATAATGGTTCCTTTTTTGGTCTCCATCAGGATGGCCGGTCACGAGGCGTATTTAGAGTTGAATTTATGCCCAAGAATTGCTTCCCTATTGCTTCTATTTGCTTCCTATTCTCAAATAATTGCTTCCATCGTAATCTAGAAGAAAAACGTGATTTTAAGGGTGACCGTCCATTCTGATATCAGGTCGGCCGGTCACCGCGTCGTAGTGGCCCTGATAAATAGAATTATTGAAATTCACGGTGGCCATTAATTACTTCCCATTTGCTTCTCTCAATGTTTTACAACGATAATACTGAAACTATCACGGCAATAAAGATATTTACTACTGTTGTTTATCAATATTTTAGCGCCTGATGAAAAAATAAAGCAAATCTCATATTTAACATTGCAGTTAAGCTTGAGTAGGTGATAAATCAATCGTATTGTACCGTTGGCCTACAGCTAAGTACTGTGTTATTACAAATTAGTGCCTATCGTATTTAGTGACAAAAAAACCATACTAATGTAATAAATACCCGTAAAGATAATATTTTAGTTCTAATGGGAGTGTCTAATGCACAACAATAAAGAATACACAATAAAATAAAAAACATTTTTATTTACGTAAACCAATTGCAGGCACTCGTAAATATTTGTATAGTTGTCATTAATGATTGGAAAATTCATTTATCATCTTTTATTTTATTGTGTATTCTTTAATGTTGTACAGCTGCATGACACTCCCATAAGAAATTAAATATTATCATTACATGTGTTTATTACATTTGTATGGTTATATTTGTCACTAAATACGATAGGCACTAATTTTCAATAACACAGTACTTAGCTGTAGGCCATCGGTACAATATGATAGATTTATCGCCTACTCAAGCTTAACTGCAATGTTAAATATGAGATTTGCTTTATTTTTTTATCAGGCGCTAAAAATAATGATAAACAGCACTTTAGTCGTTATCTTTATTGCCGTGATAGTTTCAGTACTATCGTTGTAAAACATTGAGAGAAGCAAATGGGAAGTAATTAATGGCCACTGTGAATTTCAATAATTCTATTTATCAGGACTACTACGACGCGGTGACCGGCCGACCTGATATCAGAATGGGAGGTCACCCTTAAATCACGTTTTTCTTCTAGATTACGATGGAAGCAATTATTTGAGAATAGGAAGCAAATAAAAGCAATAGGGAAGCAATTCTTGGGCATAAATTCAACGCTTAATACGCCTCGTGACCGGCCATCCTGATGGAGACCTTTTTTGGCCGGTTTTTAAGTCAAATACATTACTCATACACATTCAACTTACAGGTGTAGTAAACAAAAGTAAATGTTGGCAAAAACTCGTGTTATCGATTGCAGTTCAGTTGCAAAATACAACTTACCTAGGTAGGTACTTTAAAGACTCGCCCCCGCAATGTTTTGACCAAACTTAACTACAACAATGAAATTTAGGTCACAATCACTGAAACTAATTTATAGAGATTCGATAGTTCGATATACATTTATAAGATGCGATACTCTTGACTGTGATTCGACCGTTTTCGTCCACTGCTGAACATGGGCCTCCTCTTAACAGACCTTGGCATGTCATGGTCGTTGAGAGATGGCCGGATTGCTCATGCGTACCCGGTGTCCGGGAGGTTTTAGTGGTGTAGGGTCCTCTCCTCGTGGTATGAATTTAGCATACCACGCTATGGAGAGGGCGAGTCCGACTAATCCCACCGCCAGCGCGCGAATACGCTGCAGCGGCGGTGGGAATGCGTAAAAGCATTCCCCCCGGACAACAAAAAAAAAAGGTCGTTGAGAGATATTGCTATAATCAACACGCTGGGCAGACGGATTGGTGATTAAGCGGCGCAGTAAGATGGTGAGTATCCTTAGAACTTATAGATGCTGCTGCCAATCCATCAGCTTTTTGTCCCTTAGTCGCCTCTTACGACACCAAAACTCTTGAAGACACGGGTTCGTATATTCTAGACGTTAATCCAACGAAATAGGAGTATCGAATACAGATGTGTGGTGAGTATCGAATACAGATGTGTGGTATAGCTGCATTCGATACTCTGATGCCGTTGGATTTACGATACTTCCATTAAATTGAAAGCATGAACATGAGTCTATTTTATCCAAATTAAACATAAAAGTTTTATTTAGTCTTTATTTATAGTTTTAATTACTTTTTATGTCAATTGCTTTTTCTCTCTTTTACAATTTGGTAGTTAATTCAGTTAATTGTTCGTTATCACATCTTCCATTGTTTTAATATATTTTTTATTAGTTAAATGTAATTTAATAATAATATATAAATAAAAAAGAAATTAAATTTATTATTAACTATATTTTATAAGCATTTGAAATAAAAAGTGTATTAATAAAAAGTTGGAAAATCTTTGTTCTATATTTATGCAGCATTTTAAGGTATTCTATACTGAGTATATTTTTGTAAATTAAGTCAACTCTCCTACAAAATCACTCCCATTTTATGTAAGTGAAAACTATTCTATTTTCTAAGTACAGCAGTTTGGCGTAGTTTCAAACAGTCACATACCTAGGTACCAGTGTATATCTCTCTATTTATGTTGGCTATGTAATTTCGAGCTCACCCTGCAGGTGAGAATCATTAGCTATATAGATTTATATAAATATTTTCATTTGTCATATTTATTTCATATACCTAATTGTAATTAGTAAAACTATAATAGGCAAGTATTTTTTTTTTAATAGGCGTTATAAGAATACTAGGCTAGGTTATAAATGTACATAATTGTTTGTTACATAATTTGTCAGTCTTTTGAGGGCTAGAAAGCTAAATATTTTGAAATAGTAATTTCCCGACCGGATGAAATCTCTGTTTGTCATTTTAGACTAGGTACCTAGTAGTATTGCTATGGCACAAATAATCATAACTTAGGTTTGTTATCTTTAAGTTTATTTCATTAGTTTCTATCAGCCAATCGACCTGTATAGTATAGGAAAAGAAAATTGAACATGTACTTAATGTTAAAGTTATGTTTTAGTTTCCTTGGATATGTGAGTGGGTAGATTCTACACTCTTAGAACACGAATGGAGGTAGGTTAACTTGGCCCCGCTTTGTTTTAGCAGAGAAATAATAAGTTTTCTTTTTATTACATTTTCTTTTAGGGGCTTCACCTAAGATTGCACGTTATATGTTGCTATTTGAACGGCAGTCTTAGTTTCGCACAATTGTCTATTTTTTTTTTCAAACTAACAAAAAAGTTTATTTAAATGTATACTAATAATATACGCCGTAATTTAATATAATCGTTACTAACATTCAGCGGAATCATTTATTTTTTAGTAGTACTACCGATCTTTCTTTTCCAATTTTTGAATTGCATTAAAAATTACAAATTAAAATAACTCCGAACCTGTGCTA
This sequence comes from Nycteola revayana, assembly GCA_947037095.2. NCBI lineage: Eukaryota > Metazoa > Arthropoda > Insecta > Lepidoptera > Nolidae > Nycteola > Nycteola revayana. Next base: position 12,663,063 of record OX344846.2, on the reverse strand, counting down.
AAGACCTAGATTATCAGGTATGGCAAGGCACTAAAGTTTATTTTGCCACTTAAATGTATCATTGACATAAAACTTTTTTGTCTATTATTTTTTTCATGTTATAATGATGGTAAATCGTCCTTCTTTAAATAACGATAAAAAAGCACGTTATAGTGACATCTTAAATAGTGTTATTACATTTAAATGCTTTTAATATTAATTATATTTCATTCGATTATGGTTGTGTTTATTCCGTGAACTAATCGATTCAACCATTTTTTTTCTTATTATTGTCTGTTTTTAAATGGCAAAGTAAGGACGGTAGCGTGCATAATTTTATGTGAAAAGCAGTTCAATATAGCTTGTTGTTACTTCAGGGTCATTAAATTTTGTTCAAACTTTAATAAATACAGTGTTATTTATATTAAAGTGGGCGGAGTCTCGTTTAATTTAGTTTTTTATTAAATTGGCTGACCACATTTTGAAAGTTGTTTCTCTAGTATCCTTAATGTATTCCCTTTATTCTTTTAAATAAAGTCAGAAATGTTTGAATAGCTGAATTCGCTCAGCAGTTCCTAGAGAACAGGTGACGTGGTTTACGACTTGCAGTCGAGAAGGAATGTTTAGTGCAAATTGCTCAGAAGACATTCAGTTGCCAGTGATAAATATAATGTCAAATGATACAGACAGTGTAATGAGATCTTTGAGATATATAAACAGCTTAACTTCCAATAAAATACATGTAATTTATATTACACAAGTACTTGAGAACCTACTAACGTTTTATTGCTACGTATAAAACGTTTGGGTTTTAATACAGTCTATGAAAGTTACTGATATCAAAAGAACACTTTAGGTTTGCAAACTTAGTTACGCGCTTTAAAAATATGAAAACAGGAAAATGATTTCTTCAGACTATGGGAACAGTAAATCTCTGCTCATTAAACATAGCGTCGTTTAAGTTCTAACACCCGCTGAGTAACATTGTTTCTTTAATTATAAACGCACATCGTCCAATAGAAACAAATAAAATAAAGTAAAAAAGTAGACTGGTAGGTATTGTTCTGGTGTCTATAGTCTATAGTTATTTCACTCTTCTGAAAAGTTACTATTTCTGTCTGACATACGTGGTGTTAGAACTTAAGCGACGATAGGTATTTTTGTAATCCTCTTTATACTACAATTTTACTGACTACAAAGTAAATAAGCTTAATAATTAATTATTTTTTATAGAAATTTGTCTTGATGTTTCTAAAATTCAAAGGGAATTCGTAGACATTTCTATCTTTTGGTATTCATTCCGTTGCCATCTAAAATAACAATGTCCTTGTTATAAAATGTTGCCCGTCTAATTGGTGAGCAGTTTTTAAAGCGACTCTTGTGTTGGATTATGAATTTTATGTCATAGAAATAAAATCAAATTTGTCTTGAGATGTTATATTACTAGCTACGAGTTCTACATTGTAATATGTACTTTATGTCTGACGTTTAAGGTTTATTGTTAATTTTCTCACGCTCGTTAAAATTATTCGTAAAAAGGAACGGATTTTTTTTTCAATGCTGAAACCAGGCTTTATACATTACAATTCTTATTAAAAACTGTTAATCTTTTGAGTATGTTATAAGTAAAATAACTAAATTAGTTATGAATTGTGTGGGTAGCGGTTATCGATCGATGTTTTAAATCCTTTTGATTGATTGATTATATAAAACAACAGTCACGGCTCTCTATCACTGTACAATTTTGAGGCAAATAATTATCTTTGTTATTAATCCGACATTTCGATATGGGTAACACCAGTCGTGGTAATAAATGGCAATTAAAATTGTACCGCAGTTGAGACTCGTGTACTCGTACAATTCGGATATGACCGACTCGAGCATGTAATATAAAAATGATTAAATAATTAACTAGCTCTAGTTATATTTACAAAATCTACTTCTGATGAGTCGGTGTCGGAGTCGGTCAGTCTTGTAATCCTAAGTACAATGTCCTACATACATGTTTTTTTATTATATTATAAGGGATTAACAAAAAATCAGGTATGTTGTACTAATAAAATAAACGAAACATAAATAATGCTATAATACTGTTCTAATTTCCCACAATTATGTTTCATAAAAATCTTTCCTTGACAATAACAGACACACAATAAAAGTAATTAACCTAAGTTGTTCTTACGTGGTTCGCTATATACCTACGTTTAATCTTATAGAAATCACAAAAGTAAAAACCACGGATTCACAATTACATTAATATTTAAGCACCTATTAATGAAACGAAGCAAAAAGTCAATTGCGTTAATCTAACAATTTTCCCAGCAATCTAACGGACTAATGGCCTCTAATCTTGTCGTAAATATTAATAACTAATATTAAGATTATTTAGCTCATTTACAAACGTAAATACGTATGAGCTTTAGTATAGCATTTAATGACAGACGATTTACGGTTCACGGCCTGGTGCTAAAAGGTTAAATAAAAGTCCATTTTTGTAAAAAGTGTGATTTTAGTGCAAACATTTCGATTATCTTATGACTATTTTCTAAGCTGTCACTGTCTTACAATATAGGTAATTCGCTTGCCACGCGCGGTTTAGCGGCCGTACGGGCAGTATTTGGGTAAATGCCCGTAGGAACGTCATACTTAAGTATAGCCTAATATAGCCCTCCCTACCTAACACTGAAATATCTTTTTAAATCGGATTAGTACTTTCTGTGGCGAGCGCGTTCAAGCAAACAATCTCTTTAGCATTATATATTAGCTTTGTATGAAGGTATAAGCATATATTATATATTAGCTTATTTATTTATTATATATTAGCTTTGTATGATAGGATAAGCATAATCATTTAAGTTTTTAATTGTTCTAATGCAGACTGGAAAATGGCCTTTTTTTCACCAGGATTTATATTTCTTATTTCTCTTTCTGTGTGTGGTTCATTCAATTGGGTGTAGGCATTGATATATGGATATAGGGTCTTGCATGATGCAGAAACTTGTGGAAACGGGTACATTAAGCATTGAAGTCATCAGTATAACAAAATAATAATCTTTTTTAAAATTCACATAACTATAGGAAAATCTTTATTTTGGTTTTTAAATCCGTTTTAAAATACATTTATGACACATGTTGTATTGAATAATGTAGAAATCTATATATATAAAAGAAAGTCGTGTTTGTTACAACACTTATAACTCGAGAACGGCTGGACCGATTGCCATGGTTTTTGATTTGTTGGATTTGTTTCCGTCCCGAATAGCAGAATACATTTTAAAAACAAAAGAAAGTCGTGTTAGTTACACTATTTATAACTCAAGAACGGCTGAACCGATTTGGCTGAAAATTGGTAGGGAGGTAGCTAAGAACTGGGAGAAGGACATAGGATACTTTTGGGTAGGGGTAGGGTAGGGTAGGGTAGGGTAGGGTAGGGTAGGGTAGGGGTAGGGTAGGGGTAGGGTAGGGGTAGGGTAGGGGTAGGGTAGGGTAGGGGTAGGGTAGGGGTATGGTAGGGGTAGGGTAGGGGTAGGGTAGGGTAGGGGTAGGGTAGGGTAGGTATAGGGTAGGGGTAGGGGTAGGGTAGGGTAGGGGTAGGGGTAGAGTAGGGGTAGGGTAGGAGTAGGGTAGGGTTAGGGTAGGGGTAGGGTAGGGCAGGGGTAGGGTATAAAAGTCCACCCGTGCGAAGCCGGCTTCGCACGGGTGGACTTTTATACCCTACCCGGGCCGCTAGTCTATATATATAAAAGAAAGTCGTGTTAGTTACACTATTTATTAACTCAAGAACGGCAGAACCGATTTGGCTGAAAATTGGTAGGGAGGTAGCTAAGAACTGGGAGAAGGACATAGGATACCTTTTTATGCCGTTCCCGTCGTTCCCGTGTGACGTGACATAAAACGTGGTATAACAAAACGCAACAGACATGGAATAACAATACAACTCAGTCAAAATATAAGTCAGCGGTTCATTTGTTAAAAATGGTATAACAAAATGCAACGGACAGCTGAGCATATTGAAAAAAAAGTCTTACCGGTTGATGCATTCGTTTAAAGCAAGGAACATAAATACTCTCTGCCGGTTTAAAGTTTCTAATAAAAAGCCCCAAAGCAAACTTCAACTTCAAAATTTCTAATGGACTAAGACCTGGCAACCGAAAAGGCAAGGTAATTTGATCATTCATAAAAATGATTTATCAGCTTACCTAGAGCATTCTAAGCATAAAGACGTCGACCTGGCAGGATTTGCGTGGTGGATGTGGGAGTTATAAGGTGGGAAAAAAATAAAAAAAAAGGTAATGTGATCAGGATTACTTTTTATGCCAAATGGTTTGCCTACCTCCCCAAAGCACACAAAAAAATCTGGCGTCATTTGGTTGGTGGAAAGGTATCGCCAGGCTTAATTAAAGTGAGGAAAAAAAAATATTTTTAGGTAATAAGAACAAGGCTGGCTTTTTTTGTGCTTAAAGTTTATTATTCCCAGAGGCTAGGAAAAAAATTTGGGCAAACCATTTGGCATAAAAAGTAATCCTGATCACATTACCTTTTTTTTTATTTTTGTCCCACCCCATAACTCCCACATCCACCACGCGAATCCTGCCAGGTCGACGTATTTATGCTTAGAATGCTCCAGGTAAGCTGATAAATCATTTTTATGAATGATCAAATTACCTTGCCGTTTCGGTTGTCAGCTCTCCGTCCATAATATTGTATTGCTGTGCCGTTTATCTATATCTATAATATAAAAATGAATCGCAAAATGTGTTGGTAAGCGCATAACTCTACAAAGCCTGGACCAATTTGGCCAATTCTTTTTTTTTAATGTTTGTGAAAGTTCAAGGATGGTTTTTACGGCGAGAAAAATTCGAATAATTGCGTGAAAACCCCTTAAAACAGCCTTTTTCTTTTCCCCATACAAACGTTTTCTAACTAAAATGTAGAGTCAATTTGAGCTTTATTTTGTAACTTGAATTTTTTTGCCAAGATTTTTTAGGGTAGGGTAGGGGTAGATTAGGGGTAGGGGTCGGGGTAGTGTAGGGTAGGGTAGTGTAGGGTAGGGGTAGTGTAGGGTAGGGGTAGTGTAGGGTAGGGGTAGTGTAGGGTAGGGGTAGTGTAGGGTAGGGGTAGTGTAGGGTAGGGGTAGTGTAGGGTAGGGGTAGTGTAGGGTAGGGGTAGTGTAGGGTAGGGGTAGTGTAGGGTAGGGGTAGTGTAGGGTAGGAGTTGTAGGGTAGGGGTAGTGTAGGGTAGGGGTAGTGTAGGGTAGGGGTAGTGTAGGTTAGGGGTAGTGTACGGGTAGGAGTACCGCATAAACGAAGTCTCTACGGCCCAGTTTATTTTATACAAATGTTTAGGTCTTTTATGTATCGATTGAGGCAGTACGAAGTCTGCCGGGTCAGCTAGTAGTATATAAAAATCTATTGCTGTTCGTTAGTCTCGCTAAAACTCGAGAACGGCTGGGCCAATTTAGCTGATTTTGGTTTTGAAATGTTTGCCGTGGTCCAGGGAAGGTTTAAACGGTGAGAAAATGTGGAAAAATTGAGATGGAAATAGTAAAAATGATAATTTTATTTTCCCATACAAATTATTATAACTGTCAAACGTTACAGTTTTGTTCCGTCATAGATTGATTGAGCAACCAAAAAGTGACAGATAGTCGATAGTATTTTAAAATCAGAAGAAGTACATTTCTAGACGAAAGTTGATCTGTCACCATTGTCAAATATTTATAGGTGGGTTTAGAATTTTATTTTGAAAAGAGTAACGATATACTAAGTACACCGTTCATGTTGTGCTTCTGGCTTCTTTCGGTCATTTGCAATTGCTTAAACTCTTCCGCGGTGATATTGAAATCTAAAACTTACTCTATCCATAATCGATGGTGTTAATGAAATTACGAATTTATAATTCTAATTTGTGTGTGAATTGTTTTTTTGTTTTATTAATTATTTTTGTTCGACGTGAACTGTGACCACATTTTGAACAAAATAAAAACTGCTGCAGTTATTGCTTTGAATTCGTCAAAACGTAAAAATTGTTGCTACTATAAGAAATTCGTCGCTGTCGTTCAATGTCCATTTTTTCCCGGTTGAAAATGCATTAGGCATCCACGGCCACAGTGGTGGTATGTAGTATGTAGAACTCCCCTGTTTATAGCGATGATATGCTTATTATATCAATAGAAGATGGTTTACCTACTTAACTTAACCCAGGATGTTCCTCTAAATGCGAGTAAATTGAGCACCAGGAATAGCTAATGCATATTATTATACATCCGGTACCGTGGCGATGCCTATGACCTAGCAGTCATGGACTCTCCTGGGTCCATTCAATGCACCTTTTGGGGGCGCACGGAGCACAACTACAACTCTACGCATCATGGGTCGGCCTCTAAAAGAAATTAGGACTACGTTCCCTACTCCTCTAAGCCGAGGCTCGGGGGACCGCCTGCTGTCTGTGCGCCTTCGGTGAAATGGGTAGGAGAGATATTTCTCCTGAAAATACTCCGCGGACTTCTACTGAATGGGCAATGGTCGGTAGCAAGAGGACGGATCCCATCACTCTCGCTCAACCGCCCAAGCCGGAAAATCCTCGCACCAATGTACCGTGTGCTGTCGCTGTGATGACTGATGGCATTAAGTTTCCGGATCACCCTTCCTCTTTTCTTTCAGAAAATTCTAGCATTTTGGGCTAGATCGCTTGAACCAGTTTTTGAAGTTTTTTTTCATAACTAATAGTAGGTAGGTGATACGAAGTGCATCGTTGAACTTCTTATCACCCTACTTAACATTAGTTATTAAAAATCATTGGTATATCGTCGATCATGAATAGAGTAATTTTTTAATCTTATTTATTGTAATATTTTGGCGTTTGACATAACATTGTCAGAATTCGTGCTACTCTTAGTGCACATCACGGTAAGTTCATTGCTATCACGCCTTATATCAAAAGTTCAATTCAATTTATAGTTTAAGCTAAGACAGTTCAACGTCTGTCGGGTCAGCTAGTTATGAATAATGTAGAAATTATGAATAATGTATTCATTATACCTATGTATTATAAGGATACCTCAAGGATAATGTAGCATTCTAGTGGTGATGAATTATTGAAGTCCGTTCGGTAGTTTTTTTTCAGTTTTTTTGTATGTTTCTTTAGTCAAAAAAAAAAAACAATATTAAAAGCTTTTTCTCTTTATAATATTAGTATTGATAAAATCATTACTAAATTGTTTCATAAAGGTATTGTTTCTAGCAGCTACAGGTGAAATTTGAAACTTGTTCATACCCGTTTAACTACCAATTTAAAGCTGTAACAGAAATGAAATCGGATTCGGATGTGAAAAATCAATCGGATTTATGTGGTTTTTGAACTGTAGAGCCGTAGTATCCCTGGAGTGGAAACGAGTCAACCTGATTCAATACAAACGTTTCTTTGTTCTAAGTTTCATTGCCGACAGGCATTTTAAGGGTATTTTAATAGGTATATAAACGTATAGATTTGAAATAACAAATTACAAGCGACTTACAATAATATTTAAATGTTTAGTATAAACTAAATTAAGAAATAATACATGCTGCTTTCTTTTTCTTTTTTTATCTTTATCATTTAATAAAAAATACACTAAAAACTGTAGTTGTATAGGTACCGCGGTAGATCCTTGAGTTAAACTGTATCTACCTTTAAATCAATATTGATAAAAATAAATGATATTTAAGTATCTGATTTTACAAAATGCATATGAATATTGTAAAAATACAAAAAATAAAGTCAGTCTGTTTGTTCAGGATAATTTCTGTGATGGATGGACCGATTATGACGGATGGGACGGTGATTTGACACTTTGAGTTGTAGATAGCTTCGCCTACTCTTCAAAGTAGTTGTACCGATTTAGACGCGACTTCAATGATATTTATAAAGCTGATATAAAAAGTAGTAACTCAGGCTTCTTTTACGTGCAATTTTATCCGAAAACAACATTTTCCTTATTTAAAGCGAATTAAGTCGCGGGCTCGTATTACCTACAATCTGTAGCCAATACCATCATATAGATGAGGTGCTTACAACTAGTCGTCACCTTTTTGTCAACGAACCAAGAGATTGATAGATTTTTCATCGGTCGGCGATAGTGTGATACCGCGTAAGTGACAGTGGTTAATAAGGCACAATTTCGTACACCAAGAAATATTTATTTATTTGTGTAGTATAGGGCGAAATATTAATTTTCTAGATTCGATATTCAACCTTATTAGCTATATTCACGCGGTATCACACTATCATACGTCATGCTAGTTGAATTATTATTATTACATTTTTTTATTTAAAAGGTTACTAGCAGAGTGTTTTGCACTACTAGTATTCTTGTTAACCCATCGTGCTAAGCTGAAAAGCTTGTGGTTTTCAAAGTGTTACGAGTGGATTCACATCAGTAGTGCAATGGGTGGGGATCCAACCAGCGGCGACCACATGATCATTTAAAGACCGGCGCCCTAGCCATGACCGCTTCTTAATTGTTGGTTGACCATGTCAGATAAGGTGATTAGTCGTCTTGATTCGTTTCTACTCGCTCCATACACGAAAGGGCACGTTAAGCTACCGGTAATGGCTGTAGTAATTAAACAACAGTCGTTAAGCCTTGAGCCCAGAACGGATCAGGATAACTATTTCACTTACGAAAAATTAAGAGCGATAACGTTCAATATAAATGAATGAAGTTTGAGAAGATCCACGGGAAATGTCAATACGGTTGACGGGCACGGGTGACGCCGGACATGAAAAGTATACTAAGGGTGCTTTTCCACCAGAGATGTGCTATGCAGCTATGCTGCGAGGATGTTATAGCTAAGCTGTGAAACTATGTGTCCATTTTCACTGATACTAAGCCGTGTTACGGTGTGAGTAAGATGTGCTATGAAGATGCGTCACCGCAATCGCAATCGGGCATACTGTAGGTACTCTGTTCTGCACAAAGCTACACCACTCGCGAGGACCCCTAACATGCATCCATAGCACGCATCATTCCAACAAATAAACATATCTTAGTTGAATCCGTTTCCACCAGTGCTAAGTTATGTGCATAAATGAATATGATTGGTGGATATCAAACGCATCCATAGCAACGTAGCATAGCACATCTCTGGTGGAAAGGCACCCTAATATTTGAGTTAGCCCGTCGACCGTATCGACATTTCCCGTGGATCTTCACAATTTTTCTTTTGAAAAATCTTGTTCCCATAATTATAAATACATAATGTTTTTTGGAACATTACATGAGTTTCCAAAACAAGTCCAGTAACATAGCGTCCGTATCCGTAACCTTAGATTGACCAGTCCCATTTTTTTATATTATTAATTTACGTTAGTTCCTAATAATTACTCTAAAATTCTATAAAAATGTTTACTGATACTTATAAAGGACGCTCCTCAACAGAAAGCTTACAAATACTCGTAACCTAAACAGGACAGTCTACTCCTCTGTTCCTTTGTCTATTGAGTCAGAGTAAACATGGTAAAACCTGCTCTTTGATGTAAACTAGGCAGATTAGTTCCACCTAAAGTACATATTGCTTAGATGCGTTTGCAGGAGTAGCAATACTACGGTTACCGCAACATTTGTATAGCTTTTCTCTTCTTTTATTCCATTCCAACTTGACTGGTTAATAAACCCACAGAACAAAAGCATAAGTAAACAGCCAAACGGCAACTGTGGCGAATAAAAATGTTTACTTACATTAGTTTCTTTGCTACCGTTTTGCTTGCTGCAGTCTTGTGAAGGCACTTCTAGTGGAATTTAAATTGATTTTCTGTGAAGATTTTACGAAGCATGTACGATTTAATTCAATTTGAACTGCAGATCTTTTGGAAGATATTTATGAGTGGTCAAGGATTCAACCACAATAGATATTCAATATAAATTTGATATACGATGGGGATGCCCATTTATTTAGATATATTAACTCTTAATTGTACTAACAGTCTTTAATAGTTTGATTAGGGGAATTTGAAATATTTTCTTTACCTAAACAAACTATTCAAGACTATGTATTTACTAGACGTTGTATTAAAACATACATAGCTACAAACTTAATCAAGTCAACAGGACTGTTTGCTATTAGTAAAATTAAATATATTGAAAAACTAGGATGACTAAAAAATATCAGCCACAGCAATAACATGACATGAGTTATTAATAAAATTCGTTGACAAAATAAAACAATATATATTCTATATGGGCTCGTTCCTGTTTAATACCCATACAGAAGTACACACTGCAAATTTCTAGTGTCTAATTATTACGGTTTAAAAATTACATCCCTCTGATGGACAAAACATACAGGGTTCCGCTGCCACCCTTTCGGACCCTATTAAGCTAATAAATAATAGGAATGATAAATTAAATGTAATATTAATAGCTGCTTTATTCAACCTGACAACAACGCTTGAGTGTCAGGCTGCAAGAAAATTAACGATATTTTTTTAAAAAGCAACTAAAAATTAACACTTAATTAACTTGGAACCTTTTGGCTTTTGAAGCCTCTGCAGTGCGGTGGAGTTTTGGCAGCTCCGGAGCACACTAAAAAATAACAAAAAATCTTCCTGGGACTTTATTATTAATGAAAGAATTTACTATTTCATTTTTTAAATTATAAGCGCGTTGTTCTATAACCTTCTTTATACTGAAATTTTATGTGACTAGCTACGCCATTTTGATTAAACTGTATTTTGTTTGGCAGTTAAAATAAAGAATAGCAGAAAGCAAAATCTGTCAGGAGGTTCTTAAATAATGGTTTTAATAAATGTGGAAATATGTAACAATTTTTTTATTTAATCAATTATATAAAGAAATTAAGTTTGACGAATTATCTGTAGGTACCTAACCTAACCTAACCATTATTTTAAAATATTGCAAAAATAATAAAAAAAATATATTTTCATCCAAATATAAAATTATGACAATGCGCGTCAATGCTTTAACAAGGCGCTATAACTGCGCCATGCTAAATATAAAACCTGCTTACAGTCAGCACAACAGACCGCAGCGACAATTGCAGTCTATGCCTTTATAATGTAAACTCTAAGGACTCCTGTCATTGTGATGTCGTTGTGATGACAGGTATTCTTACATAATAATCACTTAGCATCTACTTTATAGTTTTTTAACCTCAATCTAGAACCTAGGTATTGTAACTATTGAAATCCTAAATGGCCTGATAAAGTAATAATGTCGGTCATATCCAGTTTAATTATGACTAACGTAATTTTGCGATGAATTGCAAGATACAGAATACAATATAGTAAAACTGACAATTTATAAATATTTGACGATATATTGCTTATTACATTACATACACTGAAGATCTCTGACTCTTTGGGTAAATGAATTTTTTTCTCATTCAAGGTGTATAAAAAAACTGACCGCATTTAAGTAAGAAATACTAAATAAAATGTAGTTCAACTTGACAAAAGTAGACTTTCTAAGGGAGGAGTTAGTATAACCTAATTGCCTTGATATACCAAGTAATGATCAGAAACCTTTACACATGAGGCGCCAACTATGAAGCGCCGGCACTAACTCCTATCAACTTGTTTTATTAGTTTTAGTTTATTAATAGTAACTCCCGTTTCCATGAACCATATAACCTATGTGATTGGATAAAGTGTTATCGTCAGAACCCCTGGACTAAGTGTGATATTTTATGTTTGGAAACTATCTAATAACAGTACCTATTTGATACTATTTAATACCTTAATTAAATTATTTAAGACGTTTATTTCCTTTATTTCCATTCAGTACGGACATATCTCAGCCAAAATTCTGGAGAGGTGCTGTTGAAGGTGGATGTAAAAAACGCTTTCAATTCGGTGGACAGGGGAGCCTTTTTGACTCAAGTAAGAGATAAAATACCTGACTTTTATCATTTTATTTGGCAGTGTTATAGTTCAAATTCAAAATTAACTTATCTCAGCAAAGAAATTTCCTCCGCGGTTGGATGTCAGCAAGGAGACCCTCTCGGCCAGCTATTTTTAGCCTTGCTATTCATCCTATTATCCATCGCCTTCAATCAAAACTTAATATTTGGTACTTGGATGATGGGACAATTGCTGGCAATGTAGATACTGTTTGCGATGACCTTCGCTTAATTATAAAGGAGTTCCACCAAATTGGGTTGGAACTCAATTTTTCCAAATGCGAACTATACATTGCAGACAATTGTCCTTCCAAAGATTTGGCTAAAGAAAAAATTAATAGTTTGGCCCCAAATATCAAAATTATTGATAATTCTTCTTCACTGTGTCTGCTGGGCTCTCCTATCTTTGACGAATCGAATTGTCAACAAAGGCAGGTATACTGCCTTTGTTGACAACCAAATTCAAAATTTCTTAAATAACTCTGATCGACTATCTAAAATTAGCCCTCACATTGCTTTTACTATTCTAAAATTTTGCCTTTTTGTCCCTAAATTCACCTACACTTTGCGATGTTGTCAATTGTGGAAACATATTAATATTCTAAAAAATATAGACAACATCGTCAAAACCAGTTTAGAATCAATTTTGAACATACGTTTTGAAGAAAGGACTTGGTCACAGGCTTCACTTCCAGTTCGATTAGGGGGTCTGGGCGTTAGAGCCATTTCAGACGTTGCTCTCCCCGCTTTTTTATTTTCTGTCCATAGTACCCAAAATTTATCACATAAAATTCTCTCGGCTAGTCTAAATAGTTATAATATTTCTTATATGAAGGAAGCTGAGTCTGAATGGCTTTTGGCTTGCCCAAACTCTGCCTTGCCATGTAATACATCTTGTTCCTGTTCAGCGGCAATGGGATGGGCCGCTCTGTGAGCTGACGCGGAATAATTTGTTACAAACGTGTTCCAGCTCTGCAGATCGTGCCCGTCTTTTAGCCGTTGCGGAATGGGAGTCAGGCTTGTGGCTGCATGCGATTCCGTCACCAAATACAGGCACCTTAATGTATGCAAATGCGTTTCGTGTGGCAGTATCGTTGCGCCTGGGTGCGCCGTGCTGTGCTCCCCACCGCTGCGAGTGTGGCGCCAATGTGACCCAACTCGGTCACCACGGCCTGTGTTGTAGCAAAAGTGCTGGACGACTGTCCCGTCATGCCACTATTAATGATATAATCCGTCGGGCCTTCAGCTCGGCAAATATGCCAGCCGTTTTAGAGCCTAATGGCCTTATGCGCGACGATGGTAAAAGGCCCGACGGAATGACTCTGGTGCCTTGGAGGATGGGACGGCCTTTGGTGTGGGACGCTACGTGCGTCGACACCCTCGCGCCGTCTCATCTTTCCAGGACTCAGGGTAGGGCTGGCATGGCGGCTGAATCCGCGGAGAATCTCAAGAGGCGCAAATATAGTACCCTTGATAGTGGTTATGTATTTGTGCCTTTTGGTGTCGAAACATTGGGGCCGTGGGGACCGGGAGCCAAATTAATTTATAAATACCACGCAGCGGCCCTCTTAAGTGCGGCACGTTCTCCGAGTGCTGGTTTCTACTTTGCACAGCAGGTAAGTGTTGCCATTCAACGTGGTAATGCTGCCAGCATTCTGGGAACCTTGCCAAGTAGAATAGATTTAGAATAGTAGTATACAAGTTAGTTTTATTTTTAATTAGTTACTTTTAGTTTGTATTTTATTCATGTTTGTTAATTAGGTGATTTGACATGATTATTATAATATATAGTGAAAAAACATGAAAAGAAAGTGGCCAGACATTCTGACGTCAGATTATAGAGGGTATATTATGTATACTGCAAATAAATTTTGTTCCTATAAAATTTTCATACCTCTGTAACTTTTTTTCTGGAACGATTAAAATTTTGAGAAAAAAAATGTAAAGTATTAAAAAGGTACTATATATTTACAAAGAAATTATTAAGTTATACTGTATCTAACTATTTAAAAAAAATGTGGTCCAGACAACCTGACGTCAGAATGCCACTTTCTTATCATGTTTTTTCACTATTCATAGAGGTACTAAATAATTGAATTAAGGTATCAAATAGTATCAAAAAGGTACTGTAATTAGATAGTTTCCAAACATAAAATATCACACTTGGTCCAGGGGTTCTGACGATTACGATAAAGTAGCTTTCGAATCGTATCTTTTTTTAAACTTTCTATTATAAGAGTTTATTTGAAGAAAAAAAAACACAATAATACAAATAGTTTCGCTGTATATATTTAAATAGGTAGGTATCTAATAAAACAAATACTTTACCAACGATCATCCATGAAAAATGTATTTAAAAAAGTGTACATAGACGTTTGTTAATATTCGTGTAAAAACAAATTAATTTGATTTCTCGTCAATAAGGGGTAATAGGACTTAAGCCAATGGTTTGTTTTGACATTCAATTTGTTAATTCCAGACGTACCTACGTGATGTTAATTTTTCAAATTAAATTAATTGATTACATGACTGTTGTTTGTTGTTTATTGTTCACAATATGCAAATTATAATTTTAAAAGTACTTTGTACAAATACCTATGTAATGCTTATTGACTTCTTGACTTTGATAGGTTTCTTTTAACTTGCTGTGTTTTTGTTTTGGGTTTTGGACACATTTTCGAAATACATATTGTCATAATCTTTGGATCCGCTTCTCAGGCGGATTGGTAATTGCCGCAAGATGGTGTATATGTTTCAACTGATAGATGCTGCTGCGCGTCCATCAGTGGCATGATGTATGGGCACAAGCCCTTAGCCACCGTTTACACACCCATGGTAACAACCGATCCAGACCGATATCAAGTCGCGGTTTCCTCACCGTTGGGTAGCTCCGACCACTGTCTGGTGAAATCTGTGTCTGTCTACTCGCCACCCGATCCCGATCTCAAGGGGACTAGGCGAGTATGGCGATACAAGTCAGCAGATTGGGATGAGATGCGGCATTTCTTCGCGTCTTACCCTTGGCTGCGCTTATGCTTCTCTTCAGACGACCCGACTCGCTGCGCGGAGGCTGTTTCTGAGGTGATATGTCAGGCTATGGAATATTTCATTCCATTTTCTGACATCTCACTCCAAGACAAAGCCCGTCCATGGTTCAACGCTGAGTGTGATAGTGCTGAAGCACATAAGCACTCTGCTTACCAAGCGTGGGCGGATGCTCGAGCCCGCAAAGCGCCAAATATTCGGAAACTGAAGAAAGCTTACAATAGTGCTGCCAAGTCTTGCAAACGTGCCCTACGCAAGGCCCGCTTTGACCATATTGGCCGCATTGGAGCCAGACTAGCATCTTACCCATCAGGGAGTAAAGCTTTTTGGTCTCTTGCCAAATCGGTCGAAGCCAATTTCTGTCGGTCCTCTTTGCCGCCACTGCAGAAGCCGAACGGTTCATTAGCTCACACCGCCAAAGAGAAAGCAGACCTGTTTGCGTCTCTATTTGCGAAGAATTCACAACTAGATGCTGCTGGTAAAAGTCCACCCAGGCTACCACATTGCACTTCCACTATGCCTGAGGTGCACTTTCGGCAAAAAGTGGTACTTAAAATTCTCAGCACTCTAGATGTGAATAAGGCTAGTGGGCCTGACGGCATTCCTGCCATTGTCTTGCGGTCATGTGCACCTGAGTTGTCTCCTGTTTTGACTCGCCTCTATCGTTTATCCCTGAAGACTGGTCTAGTTCCAGCATCCTGGAAGATTGCCAATGTTCAACCGATCCCCAAGAAAGGTAGTCGTGCCGACCCTGCCAACTACCGACCAATCGCAATCACCTCCATACTCTGTAAGGTTATAGAGCGTGTTTTAAACAACCGTCTCCTGGCATACCTGGAAGACAACGACCTCCTCAGTGACCGTCAATTCGGATTCCGTCGAGGCCGGTCTACTGGGGATCTTCTTGTATATGCTACTCACTTCTGGAGCGAAGCCATTGAGAGACACGGTGAGGCTCTTGCCGTGTCTCTTGATATCTCTAAGGCTTTTGACAGGGTTTGGCACGCAAGTCTCATTGGTAAGCTTCCGGTTTACGGTATTGCTCCCGTACTTTGTACCTGGATTCAGGATTTCTTGAGGGGAAGGTCGATTCGAGTTGTCATTGATGGCGCCTCGTCCGATCTTCTTGGTATTAATGCCGGTGTCCCTCAGGATCTGTTCTCTCCGCGACTCTTTTTTTGCTGCACATAAACGACCTGCTAGTTACTCCCGGTACCTTTGGGTATGCAGACGACAGCACAGTCTCGGTGAGATACTTGTCTGATGCGAAGTCGGGGTCAATGGTCCAGTCGTTCAGGGAGTCGATGATTGAGGGGGTGAACTCGATCTTGGAGGCTGTTTCCTTATGGGGTGATGCCAACCTGGTTGGGTTTAACCCCTCAAAAACACAGGCGTGTCTTTTTTCGGCGAAACGGAGTCCATTCCAACTGACTCCGACTTTCCGGAATGTCTCCGTTCCGATCAGCGACCATCTTGAGCTCCTAGGGCTTGACCTCTCTTCTAATCTAAACTTCGGTCACTACATCGAGTCCATTGCAAACACTGCAGCCAAAAAACTTGGCATTCTCTCCAAGGTGAGACGGTACTTCACATCGGAGCAGCTCTTAAGTCTTTACAGAGCTCAAGTTCGCTCCTCAATGGAATACTGTTCTCATTTTTGGGATGGGTCTGCTGGATATCAGCTGGATGCTCTGGACTCATTGGAGCGCCGAGCGAAGAGAGTCATAGGCAATAACTCACTGGTGGAGGCAAGTCTTCAGAGCCTCGAACACCGTAGACGAGTGGCCTGCCTATCAGTTTTTTATCGGTTGCATTTCGGGGAGTGTGCGGAGGTTCTACATAACCTGATACCCCCTTCACCCTTCCATCACCGGACGACTAGGCGCGGCGAGCGGTTTCACCCTTTTGTTGTAGACATTCCTTCAATACGCACGAAGCGATTTGCTTCTTCTTTCATAATGCGGACGGCTAAGGAGTGGAATTCTCTGCCGGCGTCAGTTTTTCCGGAACGCTATAATCTGGACATCTTTAAGGCTAAAGTGAACAGACACTTTCTAGGCAAGCGTGTATCATCTTAGGCCTTATCTTCGCCTCCCATCAAGCGAGATTATGGTCAAACGAAAGCCTATATGAAGTAAAAAAAAAAAAAAAAAAAAAAAGACATGGGTTGGTTCAATTTAAACCTGAAACCATACCACTAATACAAATGCATAGACTTAGAAGAAGTTTATCTCCTCTTTATAAAGTTATTACATAATAAAAATGGTTTCATAATAAAAAATGGTTTCATAAAAAATGTTTTTCATAAGTCTATGTACTAAACTTATAAAAAACATAATTTTATGAAACCATTTTTTGACACAGCTCAATAAAATTAAATCGGTAAGATAACCTTCTTGGTTATACTCTATAGACTCATTCACAAAAACGCGATGCGTTGAGCGTGGCGTACTCTAAATTTATACATACATACTTAGGTATCGTCAGTGGTATAATACCTCTTAATTGAGAGTTGCTAATAAGGTGTAATTTCATCCACCACCAAACATTTTGTGTATTTACTACATAATAACAATTTGATTACAGCATTATTCGCTATTGTCACTCGGTATTGCACTATCACAGACGATATGGCGTTGTATGAGTGCGTTTACAGACAAGTGATTTCATTTTCATTACGAATTCAGATGCGGGGCGCGACGCCTCGCGTCTCCATAAATGATGAGGGATGAGATATTTCATAAAACTCTCTCTCTTCATTTATCTCTCGCGGGAACCTTATAAAACGTAACCTACGTAACTGGCTGGACTAGATGACGTAGCCGAATAAAATATGAAATATTATAGATTTAAATTTTGTTAATTACAAATCAAGATCTTCCCTCATTATTACATTTGTATAGATGAATGGTAGAAATATCAAAGAAGGAAAAGTTTAAGTTAGAAATTAAAAACAATGCTTTTTCATTTATACATTTTACTTGAAAAAACAAGTTTAGGTACAGAGATTTTATAAGCGTTATATTCTATAAAATCATAAAAAGGACACGATTACTTCAACTATGTATTGATTTACATTCAGCTTTTGACGTAATGATGGATAAAGTGAAAATCAAAGTCATTTACGAATACGGGTTCCGGTGTGGGTCTAACGCAGCAGAAACTGCTCGTAATGTGGATGCTGGTATTTAAGGGATACGGCTAACGAACGCGCCGTGCGTTATTGGTTAACCGCTTACCTAGTGGAAACTTCGGCCTGAAGAATTACCTAAAGCAGTGACTAGCCACTAAGATAAATTACAATTTACTTTCATTGTAATTTATCTTAGTGGCTAGTCTTTGCTTTAGGTAATTCTTCAGGCCGAAGTTTAGCCGTGTCAAAGTACCAATATTGGCATGGTTTGATTTTAGCATACACACAAAGCTTGTAGCAATATATAAGTCTTAAAAAATGGAAGCTTAATGATTTCACTAAAATAGCTATGAAGACATTGAAGATTGACATGCGAAGGTACCTTATTTAAACAATACAGTAATGTCCTCTAATTATGTAATTTCAAATTCAGTGATTTTGCTACTCAGCGTTTACATATAATTAAGTTATTAGCTTACCTAATACAAGAAAACTTGTATAGGAACTGACACTAGGTACTTTAAACGATTTATGTACTAAAGTAATGGTTGTAATTTTAAGTAATTGCTCTCATGAACGTATTACGGATTGTGTTTTGTGACGTAAATCCTTTGCAATAATCGCAACCGAACAATGCAATAGCTGGTCACAACAATGAAAATTTGCGAAGTTCAGATCCATAGTTAGTTATAAGTTATTCCGAAGTAAATACATGATAAAGTGAAATTATGAAATAAATGAATGCTTAATTAAACATTTTAGTAAAGTGATCCACAGTTAATTTTAAATTGTGTTTTTTGACAAATACAGGTGTACCCATGTACCTATATTCCAAACTACTGAATAAAATTTTTGATTTTAGAGCTTTATCGCTACTGTTTAGATGGATTGGTCTTGACGCAGAATGTCACTTTCCCATAATGTGTCTTTTGCAAAACGTATTTTTTGCGTAAACAGAAATGTATTGATATATTTTAAATAGCGTACAGTTCACTCATAATGCTGCAAAAAGATTACGTACTACATGGATATGAAATGTATATTTACAGTTTTGGGGTAAAGAAATAAAATGTAAGTAATTTAGGCAAGGACGACTTGGCTTAGGTAGGTACAACCGGAATGCCCTTATCTATTTGCGGGGAGAAAAACATGGAGGTGAAAAACCTTTATTTGTTAGTAGCCAGGCTGTAGTTAGTTATCTAATGGTTAAAGTAATGTAATCCATTTCGACTGAAACTTAATACCTAGGCTGACTGCCGTAGGTTTAAATCTGTTAGAATGATAATCTCATTCACTGTCTGACTCCAGAACTAAATTAACTGATATAAATTTTGTTTTCGAAGACAATAGAATTTTCAGTTTACGGTAATGGAACAGTGATTTTCCGAAACGTAAAATAGTGAAATTGACTCTCAATACGTTGCATTTATTGGGAGCGCATTCCAAACGCGAACAATATGGACCGAATTTAGAATATAAAGGAAAATTGTGCAACGCGCAGGTATTTTCAGTAGTGACAACAACGTGATGAATCTGTTCCCGATATCCTTTTTTATTTTATTTACTTCGTCGCTTTTGATTTGGTGGCTCTTGTATATAAACAACTATATATTAATGTAGTAATTTTGCTTTTACATTTAAAAATCCTTTAACTTCATATTTTTGTTATTTCGAGAACATGTTTCACTAAAATTTTCAAAAAACAAATAAACCGAACCTAATGCAAAGACATTTGTTTAGTTTTATCGGACATTTAATTTACTACCAGTAAACTGAAAGACTATGACTATTGAATACTATACATGAATCAATTAATCAAAACAACAATTCGAGGCAAAAAAAAATTTAAGCCTACACCATTATATTTTTCTTATTAATACATTTAAGTAGTTTCTTCTTATGTAAGAAATGAAATTATTAAAAATAAACAGAAACAGCAATAAGCAAGTAAATAAGGTTCTTTAGAAGTTAAAATAGGTGGAGGTGTAATCAGGATAGCTATAAAGTGGCTCGGCACTTCGCGAGCGGTCGAGTAAACAAAAACAAAAAATGCTTATTACGTTTTTCAAATCCTGTTACGTCGGGTAAACCGGAGTGGGGTTCAACAATATTTTATTTATTATTCCTTTCCACGATAAATTCAGAAATAAATTCTTTTACATTTATAATATGTCATCAGTTTTTTTTTCTGTGTCTATCAATTTACTCAGGTTCGTCATCAAATTACTTACCAGGTTTGAATGCGTTCACAGTTAATAATTAATTTAAGCTGAATAAGGCTTTATTTAATTTAAATCCATATCAGGAAACTCGGATCTTCTGCGTAATTTAAAATCTATTGCAAATCTCATCTATAAATACGCTTGTAAACAGCTAAATGGCATTCGTAATCAAACGGCAATAGAAGGATGTTCACTGTTATGTGGATATTTGCAGCTGTTTTGTTTACTGCAGCCTCATCGCACGGGCAGCCGCAATCATACGTCACAACATGTGAGGAATTCGAACATCGAGCGCGTTTCAACCCCTACGAAATTATTGATTTGAAATGGAAAATATTCTACTTTTGGTCGAATCACACGGAAGTTCAGTATACAGTTAAATTTGCTGTAGCTGGACAGAATGTAAGTTTCGATTATGTGATTTTTTCATCATTATTATTTGAGAGAGGTCAGTCGAGTTCATTGAACTGCTCGACATTGCTGATATAACTTATAATGTTCGATAACATTGAAAAGCCAAACGTGTTGTGCGTTTGGCATTTACAAAACAAATGTTAACGTAGGAAGGATGGCAGTGCTCATTAATGGTAATCCGTGTGTTTCAAGTATTCTAAGGTACAATGGCCGTATTACCAGGCTAGGTGTTATTTAATTTGCCAACTAAATGAACAGATAATAATAATTGATTTATTTAGTACTGCCACATCTCATACATACAACATTGGTTATAAATATTACAATAACATTAGTCCTGATTGCACAAAAAAGAGATTATATACAAAATCAAGTTAACCAGAAAATGGCATAGGAATTTCCTACGCTCCTAAAAGCTTAATGTGTATGTTTATGTTAATAATACCAATTTACCAGCATAATATGTTAATTTAATATAAAGTTGTTAGGTTAGAAGTAGAGCTAACAACTATTAAAACAACTTAAAATAATCCCTAAACAATTATTGTTCTATCTACACATTGCTACAAACATAAAAATAAAATATAAGTACTCATTAAATTATAAACAATATTTTTGTAAATAGTCTGTATGAGATACAGTCATAATTATTATAAACTTTACTTACTTAAAAAAATATTTACAGGATATTTTGCTTTCCTTATTTCCAACCTAGAGAACGAATTCAATCGCTGAATCGGACTCGACACGGCGGCGTTCGGAAAACTACATTATTTCATTACTACTTATTGACATAAAAGACGTGGTCTCTCACAGATTGCCCCACAAGCTCGTTGCATGGCAATGTATAAAAAGTATGTATCATTCTTGACATTGCCCTGCCTAAAGGAATGAACAGATAGGTACCCGAGCATAAAAGGGCAAAAAAATCACGTTTTTTGTATGGACGCCCCCCTTAAATATTTATTTTATTTTATTTTTCGTATTTTTTGTTATCGCGGCAACAGAAATACATCATTTGTGAAAATTTCAACCGTCTAGCTATCGCAGTTCTTGAGAAGCAGCCTGATGACAGACAGACATACAGCGAAGTTTAAGTAATAGGGTCCCGTTTTTACGCTTCGGGTAAAACAGGTTATAATATAGTGTAATGTTGTTTACCTAGTTAATGGTACGGTCCCCTCGTGCGCGAGTCCGACTCTCACATGGCCGGTTTTTAAAATAATATTGATGTCTTAAAGTGAGTGTTAGTGTTAAAATATGTACAGGTTTTATAAGTGAGAATGTTTGTTTTAGTTTTATACGTTAAAAGCAAAACAGAAACAAAGAAATAAAACCAGCACATACAAACGTACGGCTCACAATCTAACATTGTGGAACAGTTTCTGTGAATCCCGGCTAGATGTTTTTTCGGGTGTATAGAGAGATAACCCAATTTTGATAGCACCTTGCGAACGACCTCCCAGCAATGCGTTCGTACTATACATATTTTTTATTAAATAAAATTCCTGAAAATGTGTTTGGAATATATTCCAATAGAAATAATCGTACTTATGAGGTAAATAGACACCTTCATAAAAAAATAGGTTAAGTATTACTTTACAACTACTTACTTGTATTGTATGGTTATATTTAATTATAGGAGAGACCTAATAGTGAGATAACATCTGTGTTTGCGCACCCACTTGTCGGCTGGAGCACTGCTCGCCTTTATGCCCGGTGAAGTATCAAAAGCCTCGTGTAATACACAAACACATGTCCTGCGCATATGCCTACTCTCCTTAGAGATTGGTTGCCGTGGCCGAAATCGGACGATGCGCTTTTTCGCCCAACCCGTGAATCCAAAGCTAGTTACGGTCGTGCAAAACGAGAGACCGATGAGGCAATTATAGGAAACATGAGTCAAATAATGACTCATGCCAAATTTAATGACATATGGAATAATGTTCATCATTACGAAATAATTATAAAGAAGAAGAAGAGAGGAAAATATGGATGGATTGTGTGAGAAGTTATATGAAGGATAGATATGGCTATATATATAATTATATGGTATATATTTAGCCATATCTATGTCGCGCGACAGGACAGAATGGATGATACAAACATGTTGCGCCAACCACAAACGAATTGGGATAAGCCCAGGGAGATAATAATGACATCAAGTTCATGATTATCTTTTTGATAACTTTAAATTGACTGTCGATTTTAATGCATTCTATCGATAAATCTGGATTAAACCCATTCAGCCAAAAATGTCGCAGTCATAAAATATTTTTGTGTTATCGGTGTGAGAGTTGAAAACTATATCAATTAGTTAAATTGAAATTGTTAGTGCATTTGTATGAAATTTTAAAAAATAGAACAGCAAAGTAATTTTTATGAAAGAGAAAAAAAAATCTATAAGAGGAATTGTTAGAAAACGTTATTTTTTTAATTGCGGAATTTGTACTTCTAGGTAGATTAGATCCGTTCTGGTGTGATAGATTCACACCAGAACGGATCTGAATAAAATTTAACACAGAGAGATTGTAGTCTGAAATAACACTTATATAGGTACTTAATGTTTTATCATTTATCTGTATTTGTCTCCGAAAAACGTACACGTAAATATATCTAACGCGGATGAAAATGCCTAGTCTAAACACATATACAGATTATCTAAATTACTATTTCCCGATTTCCTACTTAGCTAAAGTAAATGCTCGTTATAAACGGACTGGTGAAATCAATATCAATTAATTAGTAAATCAGGATCAGAGTAACTATGATGCTCATTGATGAATCTACATATAGGTACCTACTTCGTGGAGTACGCGATTATACGATATTAGAAATTGGGATGGTATTTGAGCTGATAGGTACATTTTGTATGAACTTTGTGTACATGCGACACAACTGGGAATGTTTTGTTTTGCATACAACACGTTCCAGTGAATGAGAAAACCATTTTTAACTACATTATTTTATCAGGAATGCAAAAATTTCGCGGGCTGAGTTTTGTAGGGTAGGGTAGGGGTAGGGTAGGGGTAGGGTAGGGGTAGGGTAGGGGTAGGGAAGGGGTAGGGTAGGGGTAGGGTAGGGGTAGGGTAGGGGTAGGGTAGGGGTAGGGTAGGGGTAGGGTAGGGGTAGGGTAGGGGTAGGGTAGGGGTAGGGTAGGGGTAGGGTAGGGGTAGGGTAGGGGTAGGGTAGGGGTAGGGTAGGGGTAGGGTAGGGGTAGGGTAGGGGTAGGGTAGGGGTAGGGTAGGGGTAGGGTAGGGGTAGGGTAGGGGTAGGGTAGGGGTAGGGTAGGGGTAGGGTAGGGGTAGGGTAGGGGTAGGGTAGGGGTAGGGTAGGGGTAGGGTAGGGGTAGGGTAGGGGTAGGGTAGGGGTAGGGTAGGGGTAGGGTAGGGGTAGGGTAGGGGTAGGGTAGGGGTAGGGTAGGGGTAGGGTAGGGGTAGGGTAGGGGTAGGGTAGGGGTAGGGTAGGGGTAGGGTAGGGGTAGGGTAGGGGTAGGGTAGGGGTAGGGTAGGGGTAGGGTAGGGGTAGGGTAGGGGTAGGGTAGGGGTAGGGTAGGGGTAGGGTAGGGGTAGGGTAGGCCTAAGTCCACCCATGCGAAGCCGGGGCGGGCCGCTAGTAGTTAATATAAAAGACTGCTACAAACTCTTTTGACAATTTTGCTCATGACTTTAAAAAAAAATGTAAAACTGAAATCTTAGATCTAGATCTTTCTGACCATACTGCTCAACTGATTCAGATACCTGTTAAGAAAATATTCACATTGAAGTTTTGGCGCACTTATAAGAGAGATTTCAGCTTAGAAAATATTAAAAAATTTAAAATGTGTATAAAAAGCCTATCATTCTCTAATATTTATACCACTGATGACCCTAATACAGCTTACGAAAATTTTATTAATGATTTCAAGCTCTTTTATGATTTATGTTTTCCAATAATTCTATGTGTCATTAAATTATATCGTAAACCGAAATGGATATCAAAGGGTATTAAAATATGCAGCCGTAATAAAAGAAATTTACTTTGGAATTACAGACTAAACACTAAATTAGATAACCACTCAAACGTCCGGGCGACTATAGTCGCCTACCCCTTGAACGTCCGAGCGCGAACCGCGAACCGAACCGCGTCGAGCGCTCGTGCCGTTACTGATTCAAAGTGTATTTACTAGCAAACTATTGCAGCTATAGCAAGGTAAAACCTACCAGTATCAAGCTGAATTATTAAGGAATCAAAATATGTACTAATTAAAGTTCAACAATTAATCTGCTATTCATAAAAAAATAATTAACTTAACAATACGGGTTAAATTTACGTAAAATATTTCTTTTAACAAGTTTTAACGAATCATTTTTTAATTATTCGCAATGTTTTTTAATAATAATTAAACTAGATTAAATAAGCTTTTTTTTGACACCAATATCTTATTACTTAAAATGAACAGTGTAGCCCATTAAACCAAAATAAAAACGCGTTCCTGCAGTAATCTAGATCGACCTAGATTTCGTCTCCGATACCGAAATTACGGCAAGATGGCCGCCCGCCTAAGGATTTTACACACGACTTTAGGCTTTGTTTTAAAATAAATTAGGTATTTTTATTCTAAATTTAGGTGATAGTCAATTATTGTAGGTATGTTTTATAATTCTTAAATATATTAATTTAAACTATCAATATCATCAAGGAAAAAGGCAATAATAATGTGCATGATGCATTAAAAATATCGGGGTCAGCAGCCAGTAACTTATAAAAAAACATTCACATTTTAATAGCAGCGTATCTTCATGCAATACTAAGTATGCACATGGTATAATTATTACAATAATGACATCAATATTAAAAAAATAATATGCACGACACAAATAGGCGTAAAACCGTAAACCAAAATATTAGTGATTTTGATTCAATATGAGAATTAAATTGTTAAAACACCACAAGGGAAATAAAGTGAGGTGAAACCATCAAGCAAATTTAAAAATGATAGCAAAAGTCGACAATCATTAACAAACATAACATTATTATATCAAACAAACAAAGAATCACCACCACACAAAGCGAAAAAAAATATTGCAAACATATTTTGCCGTTTGTACACATCCTTATTTTGAACCATTTTAGTTCCGTCCGTGGATAGCAATCTATCCATGCCTAAACACCTGAGGAACACAATGACATTTTTAAGGAATCTTCCGTGAATATTGTATATTTCAGTTTTTAAAGTGTATTATTATGTTTATGACGAACTATTACTCTTTGTTTAAACAATATTTTACTGAAAAACTACGTAAAAATAACTAAAATTGGATCAACAACAAGAATGGCCGCTCCTACGCCATTTTTTTCGAAACAGCTACACTTTGAATTCCAAATATGACTCGATTTTACTCTTAAAACTGTGATATGTATACTTAATTATAAAGCACAAATCATCTAGTTTATTTTTATGTATAATAATCTATGAACTAATAAATAAAACTAAAGTACTGACGACATAATCGCTGGAACTTTAAAAACACTTGTTCACTAAACACAAAGCGTAGAGTGGACTGCAGATAAACGTTTGTTTTTATTCTTTGAGGCTTCTTACACTGCCATCTCGTGATTTTTATTGTAAAGTAGTTCGTCAGCTATCGACTACACAACTTAAACACGCAAAAAGTAACGCATATTGTCGATAGATGACGGTTTTATAAAATATGTCGCTATGGATACTAAAGTATCCTTGGACGTACAACGCCCTTTTTTTTTTGGATACTAAAGTATCCCTGGACGTGTGAGTGGATAATAAATTAAAATATAAAAAATATTGTAAAAAATTAAAAAACATTATATTGCTGACAAAACGTGCGCAAAACAATTATAAAATAAATAATTCAAAAAATAAAAGTAAAACAGCATGGCAACTAATCAACTCAGCCATGTTGAATTTGCCTCACGAAGCTATTGACAACATCGAAACTATTGATGGACTCTGCATAAGTAATCCTACGGGAATAGCTAACGCCTTCAATGAATATTTTATCAACAAAGTATGTCCTATACCCGAAGCTGGGAAAAATGTTACTTCCTCTATCAATCAACCTTCTAAATCCATGTTTATTAAACCTTTATTCAAAAAGGAAAATAGACTATTAATGGCAAACTATAGACCCATTGCATTGCTGCCAATATTTTCAAAAATTTTTGAGAGATATATTAACGGTGAATTATATTCATATCTTGAAAAGAATAAAATTTTATGCAAAGAGCAAAAGGGCTTTCGTAAAAATAATACAATAAATATGGCCATTTATGAATTCATTGAAAATGTTATATCCCACGTTGACAAAAAAACGCCCGTTTGTGCAATCTATTGTGACATGACGCAAGCATTTGACTATGTAGATCATAATATTTTAATAAAAAAACTTGAGGCCTACGGTATAAGAGGTAATGTTCTGGACTTAATAAAATCATATCTCAATAATAGAAAACAGACTACACAAATAGCAAGTGTTAATCCCGTAACGAAAACTCAAGAGATCTACTCCTCTAGTATGGCTCATGTGTCATATGGTGTTCCCCAAGGTAGTGTGCTGGGTCCACTCTTATTTTTAATATATATCAATGACATGCCAGGTGCAACCAATCAACCCGTAACTTTATTTGCAGATGACAGCACACTTACAATAGCATGTAGTGACATTGACCAATACAAAATTGACATTAATAATTCTTTGACATCTTTAATTTCATGGCTTGATAATAACAATTTAAAAATTAATTTACTCAAAACAAATATAATGCACTTTGATCAACGTAAAAATAACCCACTGAATGTAGATTTAGTTTATGATAACATTAAAATTAAGGAAGTCACCTCTGCTCGTTTTCTTGGATTAGTCATAGACAGTAGATTAGACTGGAAAGACCACATAGATTCAATATGTAAGAAAGTAAGCAGCACTGCATACGCACTTTACAAACTTTCCCAAATTATAAACATAGATGCACTCTTAACAGCATATTATGGGCTTGTGGAGTCTGTTCTTAGATATGGCATAATATTTTGGGCAAACTCTACAAACAAAGAAATTATATTCAAAATGCAAAAGCGATGCATACGTGCTATGTTTGGTATCCAAAGTACAGATAGCTGTAGACCTATGTTTATTAAATATAAAATTCTTACACTCCCATCACTATACATAATGGAAACAGCCCTTTTTGTCAGGAAAAACCCACATCTATTTCCACGATTATCATATTCATATAATGGCAGAAGTAATCGTCGTGATAATAATAGACTTCGTGTTCATCCTGCAAAAACAGCACTGCTACACAAAAGCTTGATATGTAAAGCCCCTTTAATTTACAATAAGATTCCAAATAATGTTAAATTGTTAAATACTGAATTATTTAAGAAAGCGCTAAAAAATGTTCTCACTGCAAAATGTTACTATAATGTTAATGATTTCCTACAAGACAAAAACTTATAAGTAACAGTTTAATTGATATTTTATTTTTTGATATGTATAAATTTGACTGATCGTATTATCTGCAATTGTATTATATAAACTAGAACATTGAATTTTATAATGGTAATGACTTATTTCAAATTATTTTTTTTTTAACCTCCTATTTTTTTGTACACCAGTTCTGGTAAAACATGTTGATACAAACAAACTCTGTAACATAATTATGTAATATGCACTAACCATGTTATCATACACACATGTTTGACAAATAAACAATTCTTATTCTTATTCTTATTCTTATTCTTATATCGTTCATCAGAGAAAACATTGTTTTGTAACCCGATTTTCCACAACCAAGGTTTTTTCGCGTGGAATTAATTGCAAGGAACAATGCTTAACGTACGGTCAACGTGCGGACTACCGAGCTTTTACGAATGACACACCTGCGATAATATTAAGACAAACTAATTTAATATGGTTGGCGATTTTATGTCACATTGTTCCATCATTATTCCTATATTATATTAAGTGCTGCCCGCGACTTTTTTCTGCGTAATATAAGGATTTTACCTCTATGCATTCTAACATTGAAATGCCCATCTAATACTATATACTCGATTAGGAATACAAAGACACAAAACAGACAAATGAAAATAAAAAAGAATGAAGATATGAAAAGCAACAACAGGTAATAAAGGTCATCGTCAAAGCATTTAAAATTATATCTGACCTTGCGGTTTTCAATTATAGTTTGACGTTTTTACAAGTCTGTATTGCCAGGAGTGGACCTATATTCTTGTTTAGTAGATTTAAGAAATTGTCAAAAACCAAAAATCCTCAGGAATCAGTCAATGAAAATAGCATGAAAACCAGTTCATTCATTATTGGGCTTATCGTGAGCAGACAAACAGACAGATGCATCGGAGGACCTTATTTTATTATAAGTACTAATTGTCTACAGCGTATACGAGTACTAATACTGAAATCTTCATTATTTACAGCAAGTGAACAGATTCAAAGAAGTCTTTGACGTTGTTAACCCAGAAATAGGAGTAGAATGGAACAAAGCCATACTTTTCATGTCACCGAAGCCTGGCATTCAAATATTGTTCACGGATATGATTACAGCAGGTGCATTTCGAGCATTTATCTTGTCCGAGCAACGGAATAAAGGTATATAGGTTTCAATAGTTTATCCATACGAGTAACTTTACTTTTGGTCTTTCAGCAGTGTCAATGATTCATACCCCGCCACTGACTGCTGAATAAGGACAGTGCTTTCCAAATATTATTTTATTTTTTCAAGATTAACTAAAGACTTCTTCTTCTACATTATACATGAGGATAAGACCAACAGTCAAGCCAAATTTAATTATTAAAAAAAGAATGAACGTAAAACTCACGATAAAAAATTATATTAAGTAATAGGAAAAATAGCAATAGTTTTTTTATTAATATTGAATTCATAATGGGTGATCTGAGTGATAAATGCTAATATATTCATTATTTTTGTCGTCATCATCATCAGCCCGTATAACGGCCGCTGCTGAGCCGGTACCACATAAGGATGCAGCGTTTCCTTGTGTGGTACAATATAATACTGCGGTCACTCTGGCAAATACCCTGCCCCGGTAGGAGTCCTAAGTTCAGCGGTGGACGTTATTTGATATACGATTATTATGATGTTGTTATAACAATCGGGACCAACGGCTTAACGTGCCTTCCGAGGCACGGAGGGTAGTCCGTCAACCAACCAGACCCGGAAAGAAATCTTAGAATTTACACAAAGATTCCCTGTCCAACATGGGGATAGAAGCCACGACCTCCGAGATTTAAAGCCAGCCAAATACCACTACGCTACGAAGGTTGTCATTTTTGTCGTAGTTCATTGATTTTAAATGATAAATATTATATATTGCAGTGCGCCCGAACCCTGAACCGCTGACAAAGATATCAGACATAAGGATGAAAATAGAGAACCGTGTTTTAGCTTTGATGTGCTGTGAAGATTTAACGGTGTATGCGATGATAAGAATAGACGAGGTGCCGAAGACGGAGGAAAAATGTAAAAAACTGGCCACTACTGTAGGTATAAAGGTTCCCAGGTTTCCAGGTCGCTCATATTTGTCATTAAAACAAGCAAGTAAGAAGAATGATGAACTGTAAATTGTACCTACATACCAAATAAACAGGAAACCAAATTATTATGTTCGTTTTAAAAACTGGAGATAAATAAACATTTATGGTGTTATACGAGTGGTACTCACTGGTATAACACCATAAATGTTTGTATTAATAAAATTTTACACCCAATTGATTTTTTTTTAAGACTCAGGACGCTCCTGATTCTTGTTAATTTTAGTTGTACCATATGCATGAAAATACACACACTTAACTTTCTTGAGCTGCTTTTGGTTATCTTTTAATATACTTTTCGTAAAAAAGGTATATACCTACCTACATGTGACCTGACACGTTTTTGCTCCTTCATCGATAAGTCGCAGAGCAAGACTGAAAAATGATACTGTATGTTTGTTCCCTGAATGCTTCTCAAACTGATTTTTTTCTTAATGATAACTGATACATATTAATAATATCATATTACACGCAACTTCTTTATACAATTAACTAGCTAACTAACTTTTTCCGATAAATGCGCTATATATATAAAAAAAAAGTTTTTTTATATCGGACTAAGTAGTTCCTGAGATTAGCGCGTTCAATTGTTTGCTTGATTTGCGGGACAAACATACTCTTCAGCTTTATATATTAGTTTAGACTTTATACATAGATTTACAGGTGTCCTTATTTATATTTATGTTTAAGTGGATACCCACAAGGATCCTTTATATCACATATTCGTACATTAAGCGCCGCTTACACTGATTAACCCCGAGCAGCCCGAAGTACAGTAGTGAATCAAGTGGCCTATTAGCATCTTACCACGCTCCATCTTGAGAATAGAAATAGCAATAGTATGCGAAATTGCAAGCCCTGTAGTTTAAATTTCGTATACTACTTATTACTATTTCTAAAATGAACATGTTTGTATTAGAATTTTAGTGAAATAGTTATAATTTATTTAAATATTATAAAAGTACCGAATTTACCAAGTACATCTAAACAGCTATAAACTGAAATTTGGAGAAAATACTCTTTAGGTATATAATATAAGCAATTAAGCATTAAGGAGGGAGTTTTTAATGTACACCTTACGCAGGCGTTACAGGTGTAAAAATATAATTTTGTTAACCTCGTTTCAAGTAATAACTTCAAAAATGATGCTATAGATATCCCTAACCCATAGATAAAACATGGATAATTTACAAATATAAGCCAGCCATCGCATCAATTAAAAACCGACGACAGATGACTGAGATGGCTCTCGGTAATTAATAAAACAGATACCTGAAGTACATCTTATGAAGGTAGGACCTTGGCTGAGGATGAAGAACCGAAGGAACAGGTCTATAGAGAGACGTGAGACCGAGTAAAATCTTATACCTACGCATGCATTTATTAAATATGGCCACAACATCAAATGTATCTGAAATCAAGGAATAAACTTGTTACAAATTCTTTTTAAAATATAATTCAGCTTTTTTAATAATATTAAACAATGAATTAGTTTTGATACACCATGAAACCATGATGCGTGATGTACCTAAGGCTGGACTAGACAGCGTTAAAATATTAAATTATAGTATTAAGAACAAAATTTACAAAAAGGCTAACAAGTCGCTAGTTAATCTAACAAAGTAGCTTTAGCTGAGTCACTTATGAAGGGGCCTCGAATTTGAGAGAAAGTTATTAAAATATCAATCGACCTTCTCTTGTTGATGCAATCGTCGATCTTGGCTGGCTTCCAGATAGTCAGTTATCTGAAAACTGGACGACTATCCAAAAGTTTCCTGTCACTTTGGGTGGCCGTGGTTGTGTTTTTTATCGGTTAGTGAAGAAAGTTTTTTAAACCTTGACAAATTATGTCAGAGAGCCAATAATATTATGATAGGGCCATGTCTGTTTAAAATATATAAGTAGGCAAGCTGCATTAACTTGGTAATTTTGATTATCTTTAAAACTAATAAAAAGTATCGCCAAAAAGTATGTAATGTATGTAAAAGTATGTTGACCAATTTGGCTGATTCGTTTTTTATTGTGTTGATATGTTTGCATTATAAAATATTTGAAGGGCAATGCAGAGCACATACTCTAATTTAAAATATTTTTTGCATGCTTAGTAGTCTATAAATTTTGCTCAAAACCATGAATTTGAAGTTACGTAATTAGGATATATTTTATAAGAACAACTTTGTGTTTTCAAAACATATGGGGTACTGATATTCAAAACGCTACATTCAAGTAGCTTATTGAGTACATACACCATCTAAATAAGTAGTGTAACTGTTTCAAAGCTTATTAAAACATTTGTATATTCGCGGTTCGCAGCAGATAGTTCCGAGAAACATGTCGCACCGCTGTTTGCGGTAGGTAAACTATAAATGGCAATTTAACTTACGATGTTCAATCTAGTTATGCACTTAAAATCGGTCAAGTATACTAAGTACTATTTAATAGTTCAGCTTGTTTAACATTATGTTATAGGTTTGCTCGGTACTTAGGTAACATTTCTCGAAAGCTGCAGAGTTTGTTTGTTTGTTTGTTTGAACGCGCTAATCTCAGGAACTACTGGTCCAATTTCAAAAATTCTTTCAGTGTTGGATAGTCCATTTATCGAGAAAGGTTATAGGCTATATTTTATTTTCAGAAAAGTTAGGGATCCGTAAGAAAATAGCGATTTTGTAACCCAAGGTGTAAAAGCGAAAACCTATTTATGTGTGCGCTGCAAAAACTATTGACAATAGAACAAAATGATTTACTACAGGTTTGTAGGTCTTATTAAGATCTACAAAAAAGTCCGCGAGAGCATATATCTAACTATCATAGTTTAGTCACAATAACCGCTTTTATGCTCATAAAAAAATATTAAATCGTCTGAAGAAAAAAACTACGTTAAATGTATATCATAATATTAATCCTTATCCAAATTAAGCATTATGTTATCAAGGGTATTGATGTAGAAGTTAAACACTTTTTGTTTTATTCCAATCAGACATTTCATTGAGAAATTATCACGAGTATAAAAACGCAAAGAATTGGTACCTAATAATGAATTATTTGCCATAATAGATAAAGCTGAAGAGTTTGTTTGCTTGAACGCGCTAATCCCAGCAACTACTGGTCCGATTTGAAAAATTCTTTCAATGTTATATAGCCCATTTATCGAGGAAGATTATAAGCTATATTTTATTATAAAGTTTCTACGGGAACGGGAGTTACGCGGGTGAAACCGCGCGCAGAAAGGTAGTCGCTTATAAAGATTGAGAATTTATGATATTTTTCTTTTTAGCCCATATTTGTTTCCACTAAATATATTTTTTCTGATAATATGGTTAACTGACCACACATCATCATCATCCTCAGCCGGTATAACGTCCACGGCTGAACATGGGCCTCCTCCCGAGGGTTTTTGCCATAGTCACCACGCTTGGCAGGCGGGCTGGTGACCGCAGTATTATGTTGTACCACACAAGTGCCCGTTCCTTGATATAAACGATTATTATAGATGATGTTATAATAATCGGGCACGGAGGGTAGTTCACCTATCCAGACCCGGAAAGAAATCGTAGAATTTACACAAAGATTTTCTGTCCGGTGTGGGGATCGAACCTTCTATGTCTTCGACCATTAAAGCGAGCCAAATACCGGTACGCTACGGAGGTGCCCCACTACGTGATAAAAAAATATGTAATATTATTGATGTCACACAAATTGTTGTCTAGAGTGTTCTGAAAAAAATACCGTCTCTAATGAGTCGCCAGAGTGGTTATTAAGTTTATTTCCTACCTTATTCATTTCATGTAGCGATGCATAATATAAAATTATTCCGGCTAACTCGCTCTCAAATCAGCGCAAGTTCTTTTGTTCTCATTATATACTTAATATTATATGAATAAACACTTCAGTGTAGATGCGGGAATAATGTAGCATTATTATATCTATGAAATTTTAATAATTTAATTCAAAAACTCAGAAAACAAACTTTAAGATATTAAAATATATATTTTGGAAAAAAAAACCGTATGTACCTTTTAATAGACAATACAAAACCGGATTTCAATAAATAATAAGGCCTCCTAAAAGCATTCGGCATCCAACTGAAATAAATAAAGTGAAATTGGCGAAGCAGCAATCAGAACAGTTCTCAGCTGTTTGAACTTCGTTTTAGTTTATTGAAACTAGCGGAAGTTATGAAAACCAAATCTTCTTGTTTTGTTTTATTTCGGTTCGACTTATCGATGTAGATATTATTTTTATTATACATTTCCTCTGTTTCTGATTGTAATTTATTGTTTTTAATTTATTTGTTCACGAGAGAAATATATCCTGACAAAGACTAGGAGCTAATTCAAGTGATATTAAACGGTAACGTGATGATAGTAGGTTGAAAATGTTGACATTTAAGAAAGTGAGTAAATTAAATAAGGTGAACTTTATACAGTTATTATATAAATATCAGTATGGTCTAATTAAGTTTTAAATAATAATAAAAAATGGTTACTCGCGCGCGGTTTCAATCACATAACTTCCGTTCCGTTCGTAAGAAAAATAGCCTTCCTTGATAAATTGGCAAGGCGCGTTAAAGCAAACAAACAAACACTTCAGCTTTATGTATTAGTAATCTATACTAATATTATAAAGAGTAAAGATTTGTATTTTTGTGTGTGTGTATGTTTGTAATGAATGAACTCAAAAACTACTGTGCCGAATTCAAAAATTCTTTCACCATTGAAAAGCTACATTCACCCTGAGTGGCATAGGCTATGTTTAACTATGAAGTTCCCACGAGAACGGGAGTTACGTGGGTGAAACCGCGCACGGGAAGCTAGTATAAATATAAATAGATTGTCAGCTACAGAATTATGTCATGTATTTCGTTTTACCTATACAGCTGAATACAGCACAATCAGTAGAGATATTTGATAGATTAATCCAACCAAACCTTAAACTGAATATTGAAAACCACCGGTTGTTAATAATAAATCTTAATTAACCGCATACATCGTACGAGACAGATAGACGTCATGTTGTAGTTCTACGACCCTAGGGATTGGAGAATCCAACTACAAGCCAACTATTTAGCTTGCTACTTGTGTTTGCCATGAACCAAATTTGTTACTAACAGCTCAGTAAACTAGACCGGCTTTAATAGCAGTAAGAATTAGTTTATATCACAATACTCATTATGCAAAATTATAGTTTTTGTGTCCTTTTTTATCACTCACTTTACGAAATTTTGATAATATTAATTTCTTCATTATACGGCATATACGTTTCGCTGTGAATTTTGCAATAGTTTCTCTCTGTTAGTAGTCGGTCCCACATGTCTGGGGGGATCATGGTCAGCATCAGGGTTGCATCTGGAGTGGATGATCTGTCACTAGTTTCTGTCCAGTGCGTCTCTCACGCCCGTGTAGGATTTCAAGGACGACGAGTTGTCGCTGAAATTCTACATGCCATAGATTCAAGAATTTGATCCTCCATCTTGATGATGTCCGCGTAATCTTTTGCCTTCTGTGTTCCGAATCAAAATCAGTTTATTGTTATTTGTGAAATCACAATAAGTAAAAGGTTTAAGTAATTATTATTATTACAAATATTCCCACATATACCTACATAGTACTCAAAATGTCTCTTCTGACTGTCAACATATCTTTGACCAGTCTTACAGTATAAAGCGGTAAGTAAACAATAACATGAAATTAATTATCCGTGAGCCGCACAATGTTTACGTGCATACGAATATTTGCTATCGCATTGTTTTCACTGGAGTTTGCCTCGTTGGCGAAAACTTCGGGGGCTAACGTCACAACCTGCAAGGAGTTTGAAGTCGGCGCTCGTTTTAATCCATACGAAATTGTTGATTCGATGTGGAAAATAGTTTATTTTTGGGCTAATGCTACGGAGTTGTACCCGATAATATTCTCTCCAGCTGCACATAAAGTAAGTTGTCGTTTACCATAAGAAACAATTTCTATTTTAGGATTATTTTATCAGACAATAATGTACAGATACAGACAAAAAGTATTCTATTCCACTCAAACATACGGTCACCCCCTACCTATTACACTTTAAGCGTGCGTGTTCCTCGAGCGTGTGTACAAATGCAGAGGACGATGCGGCGGGGGTAGCGGGTGACGGACATGCTCGTGATGTTCATGTCGACGTTCACGTAGTCGCGGAACATTCAGACAGGAATGTGTCGCGCCCAATGTGGGGTCAGCCTAGAGTGATACAGACAAACGAAACTGTTGCACTTGCCATGTAATTCATAAATTAATAAATATTTTTAATATACTAAATATGTACAGTTCACAATAAAAAACACAAATGTAAACTATACTGAATAATTTACATAATAAATGTGATTAAGTATTGAAAAAGTGTTGAAACGATTGAATCTTCTATTAACAGATCCAAAGATATAGGTACCTACTTTTATCACAAATTCTCTTCCTTTACACCGGTAAAGGAAGTAAGTTTGAAGAAGGTTTGTTCCGTTTCCGCACGCGTGCAGTCTATTTTCTGATTGAATACTCCAAAATTAGGTACAGAAAGATATTGAATGGAGTTTCTTCCTTGAAATTGTTTGTAAGATTCTGTACTTTAAATCGAAAATCGGAACTTTTTACGTATTTTTGTAGTATTCTTCTGTCTTTAATAAACATAAGATTTTACTAGGTGGAATAGAGTAAACTAGCAGTGTACGTTATATGCTGTAGCTATCTGTATTATAATATTATTATACTAATAATGGGGCTTCAAATGTTTCAATAAAAAAAATTAAGTAGGTATATATGAAGAAAAAGTTGATGAAAGAAAAAACCTTTAATTAATATTGGGTAAACGTTACATACATATATTTAATTACTATAATATATCTTTTAACCTAAAATAGACAACCTCCATATCTCGGAGGTCGTAGGTTCGATCCCCACGCCGGACAGAAAATCTTTGTGTAAATTCTAAGATTTCTTTTCGGGACGACATGCGGTCACCAACCCGCCTGCCAAGCGTGGTGACTATGGCAAATACCCTTCCGCGGGAGGAGGCCCATGTTTAGCAGTGGTCTTTATACGGGCTGATGATGATAATAATGATGAAACCTCAACACTGGAAAAATACCATATTTAATCTAAACTGTAAAAAAGTAATAAAAAAGCAGTTAAATTAGGTATCTCTTTAAGTACTTAATTATATTTTAAACAAATTTAGGTAAATTAATCGCTTACTTACACGTAATGGGCATGTAATTAAGTAACAAATTGGATTAGAGTATTTATACAAGGTGTAACGGAAAGGGTATATACATAGAAAGAGCTAGGCTTCTTTGGATCATAACAAACGATATGGCAAGGGTTTCAACTCAAAATAAAAGTTACGAAAAGTCAGTATTATTTTGCAAACAAAAAATAAAAATGCGGAACCCTTTATTCAGAAATACCAGGAGTAAGAGGTTTATTTTTACTTGCAAATAGTTCGTTGACATCGATCAGCTGATTGAGTGCTAGTGATGTATTTATTTCAATTTGAAAAGTTTGGTTTCTGGTACCTATGAATTTAAAAAAATCATTACTTCCGGACTTGTAGAGATAGGATTAAATAACCCTTGCCATATCGTTTGTTATGATCCAAAGAAGCCTTGCTCTTTTTATGTATATACCCTCTCCGTTACACCTTGTATAGATTACACTATAACGTCTTAATAATATGTATGTAAGGTAGGTGTGAACATAAACTCAAGATTAGCCGGCTAAACTTAGGTCTAGCCGACCACATGCGGTTAAACTTAGATCAACCTGAATAAGTCCCTGTTCAACTCCATTGGTTTAGGTTTAGGTTATTTTTTTTTTAACCACCGCAACACCTTTTTGTGCCGTGCATAGGAATTGTTTAATTTAATTAAAACCTAGAATATCACGACCCAAACTAACATGTTATCGAACTATTGCTGCTTCTAGAAGATAAACCTAAGTTTAGCCGGCTAATCTTAAGTTTATGTTCACACCTACCTTTAGCCGTAATATATATACATTAAAAATAATTATTGCAAGTAATGCCTAGTATTGCCGATATATACTTAATTTCCATTAAAATATATCAATGTCTTTTTATGGATGCATGTGTCTAACATACATCCATAAAAAGATATTGATATATTTTCATGACCAGTTGAGAGTCACCGTGGCTGAATGGCCCATGGTTTAGGTGTTAGGAATTTTAGCCTTTAGATGTAGGTTCAAATTCTGCTGGAGGTCGAAATTTAATCATATTATTTTCGTTTTTTTCTAACAGAGCGTGGCTAGATACAAAGAAGTATTCGAAGCAATGAGCCCAGATATACAGGTGGACTGGTCGAAAGCTACATTTTTTATGTCGCCAAGGCCAGGCATCGAAGTGCTATTCTTCTATATGGGGACCCCGAGTGTTTTTCGCGCCCTCGTCAAAAAGGAACAACGGTATAAAGGTGCGCAATTCTACCTACCCACATTTTCCTCCCCGCCGTCATTTCCGCTCTTAACTTTTCCCGCTCGACTTGACTCATGATAATAAACAGCTTGCATTTCAAACATATTTTTTTCCTTTTTCTCATGCCGTTTTTCCTAATGACCTAAATGTTTTCGCCGTTAAATATAATAAGATAACTGACTATTTCTACTGGAATAGCCTGGAACCTTGTACAAATGGTAGTAAGTACTTTGTGTTACTGATATTGCTTCTTTGTCCTAGGTTTATTTGAATAATAATGGTGTTCTTCAATGTTAAATTGATTTAATACGTACATTTTAGTTGGCATTAGAGATGGGCCGACTAGCCGCCGACTAGTCGGGAAAGCCGACTATTCGGCATCGTTTGTAGTCGGCGACTAGTCGGCGACTATTCGGCAAAATATGCCGATTATAATCGGCGCATAACAATTTAAATAAAACAAATAATTTGTAGTTATTTTATAATTTCTAAACATTACTTAGAGTAGTTATCTAAAGTTACAGTCTTTACAACATAGGAACGTATTAATCAGTCAGTAATTAATCTCTGCGCCCGTGCGATGACTAAGCCGAGTGATGACAAAAAAGCCCGAACACCTCCGACAAGTAGGTATTAGAATGATCGGCAATGCCGATTAGTCGGCCGACTAATCGGCATTTTGAAAACCGATTAGTCGGCTAGTCGGTTAGTCGGCAAATACTATAGTCGGCCCATCTCTAGTTGGCATACGTTTGTACTTAAAAATGTAGATGTTAAAAATACTTTATTGATGACAATTATTAGGTATTGACTAGCTTCTCGCGCGCGGTTTTCCGTGTAGCTCCCGTTCCCATAAGAACTTCTTCATAAAATATAGCCAATAGCATGGGTGGACAACCGGTCGATCGCGATCGACTGGTCGATCCCGGCAACTACATATTACAATCGATCCACATAAACAATTAATAGTAGTCTGTCGTTTTGTCGTATAATAATCTGAAAAAATATCTATAATTTGATTGAGTTACACAATAGACAGTCGATCTTAGATCTTATTTAGTTGGCCCCCCTGGCCTATAGCCTTCCTCAATAAATATTGTATTATCATACGGATTTAATAGGTAGATAATAAATGTACGTAATCTTAAGTAACCACCAGGAAGACCACAAGAATTTGTTTACGTTGTTATGTAAT
Organism: Nycteola revayana; assembly: GCA_947037095.2. Lineage (NCBI taxonomy): Eukaryota > Metazoa > Arthropoda > Insecta > Lepidoptera > Nolidae > Nycteola > Nycteola revayana. The sequence continues at coordinate 12,623,134 of OX344846.2, read as the reverse complement.
ACAAATCGTGATGTATTCAGCACAGGACGCGCTACAAAGTTCTTTGTCCATAGATTATTGGACGCCGTGTGACGCAGAGTTGTGAAATTGTTTTCACGGGACGTGTTGGAGAAAATTGTATTATAATTATATTGAACGTAGCGAAACGAACGGGTGTTCGTTTTATTCCGATTATTCAGAAACTTGTAATTTTATATTAAAATAATATTGCTGGTCAAAATCAGGTGCTCTACTACTTTGTTACTTAGGTAACGAGCAATGGCAGATATTATAAATTCTGGAATGTTTACATTTTAATTACAGGATTAATAATGAGTTTAATTTGAAGCAAAGTAATCTTAATTTTTAATTACTCTATTCATATTCACTATATATTTTTTGAGTTTATTACCTAATGCATTGAACCATAATAGTTTTACAAATGTTTAAAAAAGTTCAATGTTATGAAAATCAGTAGAGTTGTCATTGCAAAGCATAGTGTAGAATGAGGTTCGTTTGTTAGATAGTACTAGCTTTTTTTTTTCTTCGATTGGATGGACATCAGTTAAATTACCAAAACATATTGGACAGGTTTTTTTTATTCCGTTTCTCAAACAAAAAATTACGAAGATACCTTCAGCGCATTGAAATTTTGTGTGACGTCACTTTTAGGTACAATTTTACCTAATAGTGACGTCACAAGCCCTCCTATCCTGAACTTTATAGTTAGTTTGTTTTTGCTCTGTATCTTTGTCAATTTTTATTCATTTGATAAATAAAAAAACATGTGTCCAATATTATTTTGTAATCTAACTGACGGACTAAATAGATTTTTTTAGTCTTAATGCCGATTATGTAATTAACCAGGAGGCTTTTGCTACTTCACCGGGCATAAAGGCGATCAGACCTCCAGCGTCATTGCTTAAATAAAACACCGCTATTATGATGGTTGATGGAAAATTCTGTAACAAATTCAACTTTTATTATTAAAAATCCCATACTTTTATCCTCTTTTCCATTACACTGTTTTATAGCAACTACTAATTGCTAACCGCTAAGTTGATATATATGAATAATAACTGGTAGGCGTTTGTTATTGTTATTGATACCGATTATGGATCGTGTTCAGTTGTTTGTACGTAAACGATGGATTAATTAATCTATCTGTATAACATTCTAGACATTCCCCGTAGCTTAGTAGTTTCTGTGCTAAAATATCTTTACATCAATACTAATGTAAGTATAAAGGTGAAGAATTTGTTTGTTTGTCTACTTGAACGCGCTAATCTGAGAAAGTACTAGGCCGAATGGAAAAAAATATTTTACTGTTCGATAGCCCATTTATCGAGGAAGGCTAGTAGCTATATTTTATATAGTTACCACGGGAACGGCAACTATGCGGATGACACCGCGCGCGGGTTTTCATATAATTTTAAGCTACTGTATTATAGAACTTTAAAAAAAAAATATGTAGCCAGTAGCCTCCCTCGATAAATGGGCTTCAGCGTTATACATAAGTATAGATTGATGCGATATACGAAATATCTGGTATGCTTTTTGTACAGTCGGCGCAGGCTGTTTTGCACAAAGGTTTTGCATCATGCTATTAAATGCACCGCACCCAATGAGTAATAAACATGCAAATTCATTCAATACAACTGTTTCTGAATCGGAGATGGGTTTCAGTATAGGTTTCGTCAGTATGAAAACATACCGTTTTTATCTTAATTGGCATTTCAATTAACTTCAAAGTGAATCAAGAATGTAACCTAATAATACTTACCTATGTCAAATTACGTATTACCGTTCTTAAAAAGTTTTCATTTAATTTTTTTTCCCGAACCATAATAAAATTTATTTTCAGTACAAATTTAACACTTATTTGATATTTTGAAACCTTAAAGTTATTGTTTACGTTAAATTATTGTAGTTAGAATCATAAATTCACAGCTGATTCTTGTACCTAATATGATAATCCGTTTTTACACGAAAAGGTAATTCTTATTTTTTTTAAAGAATTACTAGCAGAGTTTTGCAATCTACTACTATTCTTGTTAACCCCTCGTGCTAAGCTAAAATGCTTGTGTTACGAGTGGGTTCACGTCGGTAGTGCAATGGGTGGGGTTTGAACCGGCGACCTCAAGATCACAAGTCCGATGCCCTAGCTATTGGGCTACGGCCGCTTCAAATAATCAAAAATTTTCATAGTATTTTGTTTAATTTCATGTGAAATATTGCAGTGCGTCCTCACCCTGGGCCATCAATGAAGATGACAGAGATAAGAATGAAACTAATACATCGTGCTATAGTCATGATGTGCTGTGAAGATCTGTCGGCATATGTGTTGCTGAGAATGTTTGATGTCTGCAAGACCGAAGAGAAATGCCAGCAGATCGCTGATAGCGCGAACATAAAGTCACCCTATACGGGACAGTCGTATTTATCATTGCAAGAAAGTTTGAGAGATATGGAAGAACTCTAACTCAGTATTAATTGAATAAAATAAGTTGAACGAAATAGATCAAATCGCTACTTCTGTGATATTAGTAGACTCTTAAAGAGACAGGTCCGTAATACTGCCAAAACACTGGTCACAATCATTCTGTATAATATCAATGGCATAATAAAGGCACATACAGTCAAAACCGTTTATAACGAAAACAATGAAACATCAAGTTCTCATAATTTCAATCTGCACAGGTGTTTCTGTGAGTCCCTTCAAAGTCGTTTGGTATAAACGGTTTCCACTGTATATAACAATTGATTTAGTTTGATTATATTCTGTATATAATCTATGCAAACAATTAAACTGTAGTGGTCGAATGTCTGTGCTTAGAACAAAAACGCAAAAACCCGAGTCTGGGGAATGTTAGAAGCAAAATAGGACACATTTATATTTTTTTAGGTTTGTTTTCTTTCTCTGTCGGTTTGTCTGTTTGTACAGGCAAATCTCCGAAACTGTTGTACCGATTTAAATTAAATAGTGCATGGTGGTACCTGATATCCCCGTTCAACATTGCAAATTCTTTTAATCACAGAATTTAAGTTTGTTACACGTTAAAAATGTTTATCGAACGAACAACAAACACCACGCGGGCATCAGCTAGTATATACTGGATGACTTTTTTTACCGTCTTGAAAATAATAGGGTTTGATATGTAAGTATATGAAACAGATGTGTAAGGCATAGTTATTAGTAATTTTATCATACTTTTTTTTTTTACTGGCATTGAGTGAAAATCGTTTCCGTAATAATGCCTACATAATAAGGTAGTTACGCTATTTCGCTCACTCTGTTCATTAATATTTGATGGCGGCCTAGTGTTATACACACCTATTTTAACTAAAGTAACGTAACTACCTAATTAAGTACGTATTTATATCGTTACGATTTTGAATCTAGGTCAGTAAAAAAAAAATATTACTGTTTCATGTAACGCCCTATTATTTTCGAGACGGTAAAAAAATACACCCAGTACATAAAAGGTAATTGTTACTGATTTATCTGTCAACACAGTCTCAAAGTTCACAAGTTCCACGATAATAAGTCAACACCGGCTGGTCTAAGAAAATGGTTTTTTTTTTTTTTTGTTTTCTTAGAGGAAATGACGCATTCCCACCGCCGCTGCAGCGTATTCGCGCGCTGGCGGTGGGATATGTGGGACTCGCCCTCTCCATAGCGTGGTATGCTAAACTCATACCACGAGGAGAGGACCCTACTAACCACTAAAACCTGGCCTGGTACGCATGAGCAATCCGGCCCCCCGACGGCACCGTGCACAGTGGCCCATTTGCCCAATTATAGGGACGCCCGGAGTGTAGAGGCGTCCCTACTCCTCATGGATCAGCCTCGAAAGGAGCGGGGCCCATGTCCCCCACTCCCCGAGGCCGAGCCTAGGGCGGTAGGCGGCGGGTTTCGGCCCGCCGCCGACGGCCAACACGCCGTCTGCGAAGCGGGTGGGCGGAGGGATCTACTTCCCTCTCCCGCTCCGCGGCCTCCTTCTGTGACATTACTTGTCTACAGAAGGGGGCAACTGCCTCCCACGACCTCTCACTTTGGACCATCTTCGAAATGATGGTCGGCAGCGAGAGGTCGTCTCCCACCACGCCAACGAGCTTCACCCGCTCGTAGGCCCACGCCGGACAAAGGGACGGTGGCCCTAACTTAGTTTACAGAAATCGAAATGTACGTAGGTCAAGTTATAGTTAAAAGCTAGATATAATAAATAAATAGATATAACGGTTAAATCCTTTGATAATTGACTAATGAAAAACATTAACCGTCACTGCAGCAGCAACGTAGAATGCTTGTCATTCAAAGTTGCTTCTACCATCCAAAAAGTACAATGGAGTATTTTATGTAAAGAGAGATGCAATTACAAAAACCCCATTTGTGTTCCATCGCATACTAAATACAATTGAAGAGAATTCATCTAATTTTCTTTCTAGAGTTTCGTGCAGTTAGTGCACGGTTTTAAGCCAGATCCCTACGTGCGGTTTCATTAGTGACTAAAGTTTTCTTGAAAGGTTTCTTTATCTTCGCAGACAAAGAGGGCTTAAATAAATCACGACTATTCAATAGGGCATTGTGAATGCTGATTTTGTACTCGATATTTCAATTCAGAGTACTTTCTACTTATCCTAATCCTACTGATGTTTTAATTGTGAAAGTGTTGATGTCTAGTACTCAATTACATATATCATATAAGAGCGTCATAAATTGTATTATTACTTTTAGCATTAATTAAACCAACTAATATTACTTCTTAATTGTAGTACATTTTTCACTCAAATTATTTTATTTAGCCGTGGTCACGTAGTGGTCGACGTAGTGAAGTAGGATGGACTAAGTTTAATGTTATTCCTGGAATAAAAATCAGTTTCTACAGAGTTATTAAAAATGGAGTATAAGATGCTTACTGTAGCCCGGTTCTACGAAATATAGCATGGGTAATTTTTAAAATTATTATGTTTATTATTTATTGATTCATTATTAATTGGTTGGCCATTGGCCATGTATGTTGTGCCCCATATACCTACTCCATGGCGATCTATGGAATGGAAGGCTAATCACGCAAACACCACGGTTGCTTTTCGGAACGTCAGTAACGGGGACATACTAGAAACCAGACGGCATTAATTACCAGTCAATTGAGGGCTCGGGCGCTCAGAGCCTAATGTCATGCGATAATACATTCTGAAATTGTAAGCTACCATTTGATAGTCATGCTCGAAAAGCGATACATAACTATTTTGTTTTTTATCATCAAATATTTGAATAACTATTATGTAATTTTGTGTAAAATTTACTAATACGCAAAGACTATGTTTGTTTGTTTGAACACGCTAATCTCAGGTAGGATAAGTATTTATAAATGTATAGCCTTCATAAATAAATAGGCTAATCTATGAAGGCTACTTACCTATATTTGATGATGGAATTCTTTCGAAAACGGGAGTTACGCGAGTGTAAACCGCTCGCGGGAAGATAGTAACGTAATTGGACGTTCCGTTTTGAGCTGTATGGTAACTATAAAACGTATAAAAGCAATGATACAAAATATTAATTGTATAGGTACCTTTGTTTTGAGTTTTTCTGTAACTTTTTATTATTTTTAGGGTTCCGTAGTCCACAAGGAACCCTTATAGTTTCGTCATGTCCGTCACTTTGTCCGTCCGTCCGGGCTCGTACTTCGCCGTTACTGCACCAATTGTCACGAAACTTGGAGGAGAGGTGTGATCCAAAACTTGGTTTTTAAAATTATGGAAAATATTTGGTTTTTCAGCCTATACAACGAAATGTGAATATTTTAAATTTAATTCGGCTATATCTATCGTGTAGTAAATTGCCTTCAAACTGTGTAGATCAAACCCCCCAGTCTCGAGATAACCTAATACAAAGTTAAAATACTTGGTCGAGTTGTATAAAAATAACTATCTATGATACCGAGTATCATAGATAGTTATTTTTATACAACTCGACCAAGTCACCCTAACAAAATGTATGGAGTATTATGAATGTGGAGAGTATTAGTTAAAAAAAGGCGTTTTAGATATGCATGGCTTTGGAACCCTTTCATGTGCGTGCCCGACACGCTCTTGGCCGGTCGTATTTATTTTTTGTTGTCGAGTATGGCGTTAAAAATCTTAACCTACGTTTCTAATCGAATGAAAACATCTCCACATTCTCCATCCTCAAATATTTTTGAATTCACTTAGAACATTTTGATTGCACAAAAATAATTTTCATTTCACTTTACGGTCATTTAAATTTCTAAAATAAACTCATGAAATTTACACACAATTATAACGGCAATAATTACAGACACCCCACCAAATTAGTTCGCAAGGGCTAATTTAGAATTTAATTACTAAGCCTCGCAAATCCTTATCATATTATTATCTTTATCGTGTTTCATAAGCATTATTATTTTTTTAAATATATCTTTATTCGCAATTTAAATCGCTTTCAAATTTGTATTATTTTTAACCACCCACGGGGACATTTCTTACATTACATTTATAGACACAAAGCACACCTAGACTCTGAAAGACTGCTCAGTCTGTGTTCACTCAACGACTAGATAACTTAGATGGGAATTGAATTCACAACACCATGTCTCAGCAGTAACTGCAACAACCAGTGAGCCGCTAGTGTAGTGTAAGTAGGGTTGCCCACTATACTGTTAAGATCAGTATTATACTGTTTTTTACTACATTATACTTTTTACTGTTGAACAAAAATAAAGTATACAAAATACTGTTTGGAGCGTAAAAGTGCACGGGAGGTAGTCCCTCAACCAACGAGACCCGAAAAGAAATCTTAGAATTAACACAAAGATTTCCTGTCCGGCGTAGGGATCGAACCCACGACCTCCTAGATATAAAGCGAGCCAAATATCGCTACGCTACAGAGGTTGTCTTTATTTGAATAGATAGATTTAAATGTTATGTCATACAAAATACAATAATTCGCTCATTTGTTACAGTCAAATCGATTTAAATTCAAATATTACAGGTATTATAACTACTATATAACACAATACCTATTTTACTTACCTTCTTTTTGACTTTCAATTGAAAATATTCAATTCTCTTGTACATAAAATAATGCTCGGAATCTTGTAAATATTCCTCTTGTCGTAAATTTTTATTTCCGGCAGGTGATTCCATTATAGATGATGTTTAGTAAATAATGTGGGTAGCGGGACATGATGGTCCCGATCTACCAATAAATCAAATACCAAAACGCAATATCTCGTAGTTACTATAAATAAGATATTCTTTTGAGATTTATATCCGCATAGGTACCGAAAAGTTACTATAGTTTCCATCCTAGGAGATTTGTTGGCCCATACCATACATACATGGTGTATGCTCATGCATTCATAGAAATTACTTATAAGAAAATTGATTACTCTTAATTTTTTAGAAATGACAATTAAAAAAATATTTGAATTATTGGGAGACAAACTCAGTAATATTTTTTTCGCAAATAAAATAGCTGCATTTTAATAAATTCTAGATTGTGTTTTACTCAGTAAACACAAAATAATAAAAAATGTGAAAACGCATTGATATTTCAATATTACTTACTCATCAACTTTTAATTAGATGAATTAAATGTGAAATGAAATACAAGCGGCGGTAGCCCAATGGCTAGGTGCGTCGGACTTGTGATCTTGTGATTGTCGATTCGAACCCCACCTATTACACCACCGACGCGACGTGAACGCACTCGTAACACCAGCATTTTAGTTTAGCACGAGGGGTTGACAAGAATACTAGAACACTGCTAGTAATTTTCAAATTAAACGAAGGTTTATTAATATTATCATCACACACCCTGAAAATGGGCTTTCCTCGAAAGGGGTGTCTCCCTAGTCCTCATCATTGGGAGGCAGATAAGTGACCACTATTGTATATACAGTATAGACTCAGGTAAACGCTGTTGCCCGTTACGTGGTACACTTGTCAAAGCTGATGACATGACAATCAACAGTGAAAACCATCGGTTTAACTTGCTTTCCGAGGGACGAAGGATAATCCCTTAACCAACCAGACCGCACGAACCCACGACCAACAAACATTAAAGGCGAAACAACATAACAACCTTCGTGCCTTTATTTAATTAAAGAACAGTTCACAGTTTAACACGACATTTTTATTTCACTTTATTTGAAAGTTCATGATATAATTATTACGAAACATCAACAATATCATTTCATATAAGATGTTTTTATTTGAGATTTGTAATCTGCCATACATTGTAATTTTTTAGTCGTTGCTATTACTTAGCGAAATGATTTACCTGTTTTTGGTAGAACAATTGATCTATGCATACATACCTTTTCAATAGCATTAAAATGATGGATTAAAATGACTTCAAACCTCTGTCAGGGGCGCTCATTCATATTGCAGATAAGATCATTCATAATAATATTCATATTTAAGATAACCTATTCATATTGCATAGGTTATCTTATATTGCGAGGCACTAGAGCTCATTTTACTATGCGTGACTTATACCGCTACGCCCCGAGTTGTCAGTAAAAAAACATGTTTGGGTATTCAGAAAACTATAATAACCTCCGTAGCGGTTCCGGTCATGGGTTCGAACACCACAACAGACAGGAAATCTTTGTGTAAATTCTAAGATTTCCTTCTGGGTTGGTTGAGGGACTACCCTCCGTGCCTCGAAAAGCACGTTAAGCCGTTGGTCCCGATTGTTATTACATTATCTATAATAATCGTATATCAAGGAACGGGCAGCAGCGTTTCCTTGTGTTGTACAACATAATGCTGCGGTTACCAACCCGCCTGCCAAGCGTGGTGACTATGGCAAATACCCTAGCTCGGGAGGTGGCCTTTATTCAGCAGTGGATGTTATACGGGCTGATGATGATGATTATAAACATGTGTACATTTTTAAAATGTTTAATGTTTCATTTTAATTGATAGTTATACTGCTGGTAAATCATCTGCCAATTATTAGCAACAACTACAAATTCACGGTGTATACACGGCCTCCAACTGATTCTTGTCTCGACCAATTCCACAATAAACTCGAATTGAATGGAAATAAATAGGTGGGTATCCAGTGTGTGATCTGCATCCAATAAGACTTCGTTGGTGAGTGCCTCCGGCTCCCCATATCCAACTGAACAAATTTATTTTTCTCCCAAGCATACTAGACGTCAACAAATAAGGTTATTTTTCAATAAAGAGGTTTTATTCATTCTTTTACAGCTGGTATAAGAGAGGTCAACTCAACAGGGCTTTAACTTTTAGAAATACAGTCGCAATATATTTTATTTACGCGTTAAGGTGTATTGTTCGTTGGGAATACTAGGACAATATATGCTGTAGATATGTGCGGATATATATCTGTATATTCGATCTTGTTCAATGATTACCCTTCGTGCACAGAGGCGTAACTGCACTACTCCTTGATTCAATATAATGAATCCCTTTATTTTATTTGTTTGCTACTGTAAATTAATAGATAATATTTAAAATTACGGCTGCTGCACGTCATTTTAAGAAGAGCGTCACTCTCACATTTCGCCAACTATGTTATGGCTCAATGGCGCAAGCCTCTGCCATCTACTGAACAAAATTTTATAACGAACTGGTAGGCATTCCTTGAAGATAAAACGCGTTATTACATTACTCGACAGTAAATCAAACCCCACGCACTGGTAGAACGCAACTACACCACCGATATATTCAGTAATGAAAAAGAATTGCTACCAAAGGCTAACACAATATCATCCATCATAAAGGGTAGAAAGGTGGTCCTGAACCCCAAAGCTCCGGGGTGAAGTTACGCGACTGTCAACCCACATACATACCTTAAGAGTATCTACCTAAGTACGTAAGACACATTATATGTTCGGTTCCGTCATTCGAATAGGATTCTAGGGTGGATTATTATTGGGGGAGGTCACTTCGGCTTTGACAGCTGAGACACGTAAAGAGAGGATTCCGAGATGATATTAACAGACTCGAGGTATAATAAGCCTTGCTTCGGAGATGTTTCGACATTGGCATTGATCTAACCCTTGGCAAACGAGGTATCATATTCACGTAACTGATATACAACCAAGGTGTTTGGGACTGCATGTCGCATAAACTAGTCTCTCGAGATTATTCGGATAGTCGATATAACTGGTCGTATAAACTGCTTTGTTGGTTTAGCAGTAATATGTTCGACACTAGTAGCAAGATCCCGATTTCTATATCCGGTTCGAGCAAAAAATTGTTTGACTAGAAATTGTCTGTTGTGACAAATATAAGTATCAGCCCGAAGTCAGGATGTTGGTGTTGTTGCACTCGTGCTTCGGAAAGCGCTGTGCCTGATCACCCACTGATCGTGAAAACCGTTCCTTCGCATTTTAAGAGTAAAGGAATAAAGTGTGTACTTGTGCTTGCCCAAGGCACGAAGACATATTATACTTACAACACTATAATATGTGGGTCCCAAATGTTAAAACATAGCATAGCAATAATAATCGTTTATCGGGCAATGGGCAGCAGTGTATCCTTTTGTTACATTATAATACTGCAGTCACCAACTCTGGAGGAAGCCCATGTTTAGCTGTGGACGTCATACAGACTGATAATGACTATAATATGTCCTGTGCAGAGGGCAATTCACTTCTGTATTAGCCGCTGCCAGGTGGACTATATATTAGTCTATGTAATACCAGCTCCTACTAAACTTTTTAACTCTATCTAGATAGTCATTCATTTCCATCGATTTAAAAACAAAATACAATGTGTCATTGTAGTATGTTTTTGTCGTGAGAAATCGATTCCTTTAAAGAGAGAGATCGTTTTTTAGGGTTCCGTAGCCAAATGGCAAAAAACGGAACCCTTATAGATTCGTCATGTCTGTCTGTCCGTCCGTATGTCACAGGCACTTAATTCCGAAACTATAAGAACTATAATGTTGAAACTTGGCAAGTACATGTATGTTGTGAACCACATTAAGATTTTTACACAAAAATTGAAAAAAAAAACAAAAAAAATTGGGGTTCCCCATACTAAGAACTGAAACTCAAAATTTTTTTTTTCAACTAACTCATACTTGTGGGGTATCTATGGATAGGTCTTCAAAAATGATATTGAGGTTTCTAATATCATAACCCCCCTGTAACTTTTTAGAAGTTAAGTTATAAGAGAATGATAAATCTAAAAAAAATATGTACATAATCATGCAAACTTCCACTGAAAATTGGTTTGAACGAGATCAAGTAAGTAATTTTTATTTAATACGTCATAAACCGTAAACCGCAATTTACCTTTCATTCAATCAACTATTATTAACATCGATCAAAGTTACAACGAACTACAAGAACTTTTATGGTATGTTACTTGTATTTTTGATATCAAAAATAGGTAGGCACTTGCAACTAGTACGGAACCCTTCGTGCGAGAGTCCGACTCGCACTTGGCCGGTTTTTCGATTTATAGACAAACTGAAATTAATACATTACTTAAAACACTTTTTGTACAAATTGTTTATTTATAGTGGGTATGAGTATTTTGACCGGCGACCACGGCTAACGTTAAGGCATGAATTTTTCGATGACTAATCGTCAGATAAATGAAACGGTTCTGATTTGCCTTAAAATTTAGCTGTGACCGTAATTATAAATAATATGAAGTACAAAATATAATTGACCGACTCAAATATTATAGACGCTTTGCTGAAATTTTAATGTTGATGTTTTATGCATAATGAATAATAACTTTTATTTCGCCATTCATCATAATTAATTCATTGTCCATTAGTGGTACTCTGTATTATTTTTTATATACAAAGTAAAATTTATTAGATTTTTGTTTGGAAAATTTCGGCCTTCACTGCTCAACTTTTGAATTTTATTCACAACTCCGCTACGGAAGTTCGTTCGTTTAAATTTCCGTAAAAATCAAGAACATTTATTTAGTAGGTACTAGTTTTTACCTTCAGCTGTACCTGCTCGCGTGGGAAGCTGTTTATATAGACCTCATGTACGGTTTATCTTTACAGGATAAAACTAAATATTTAAAAAAATGACAAAATACTTCCAGATTAATTCATTTGTTCTGATATAATAGAGTAACAAAGATCGAATAATTCAAACATTCATTTTATTTTCTCATTTACTATTGCGGTACATATCTTCAAAACTCATGAGAAAATACAATGCATTTAGAATTTACCTGATCCGCAAATATATGAATATATCCTGTTAGCTTCCTGAGCGAGTTTCCACCCACGTATGTCCCGTTCCCGTGGGAACTTTATAATTAAATATGACCTGTGCTACTTCTGGATTACGTATTTCCCTAAATGGTGAAAGAATTTTTGGAAGCGCTCTAGTAGTTTCGGAGCCTATTCAATGCTATGAACCTTATTACCCCTGGGGATGTTTTTCGAATAACCAGCAAACTCTTGTTCTGTCAAATATATTTTGGAGCTCGGATAATAAATTTCATAGAAAGTGGAGCAGGTTTTTAATATTTTCCATAGAAACTTTCACCCCTATTTCACATACTTAGTGAATTCCAATAAACGATGAAAAACGTATTCAATTAAATGTTTTCAAAAGCAAGAATCTCTAGTTGTATGATAATCGTTGCTTATTTAAAGATTTTTCCGTACAAATTTGCAACCCCTTTTTCATCCCTTTAGCTTTAAAATGATTTAAACCCCCTTCTTAGAGTGCGTCCACATTTTGAATTTAAACAACTGTCCAGATTTCACGTTTCTATTCCATTAGCAGTTACGGCTGTGCGTGCGTCTATTTGTCTGTGAGAACTAATCTCTATTCTTCTTTTATATATTTAAATATAGATTTATTAGATTCACCCCCAATAACTCATATTATATTATAGATACATTTTTAAAGAAAGCATGTTCGTAATTCCGCCATATTTTGAAAGTGACAGCTCACGACATGCACTTTTCTAGCGGACGGACGGCAACCTGTTTTTATTATATAGTTTATATAGAAATGTAAGTGAGAGATAGCTTAAGATATAATTAACACATCATAAAGACTACTTTTAAAGTAGAAAAAGAAAATAAGAAAAGTTTTACATACTATAACTGAAAACGAATTACGAGAGTCAATCAATCATTAGCCCGTATAACATTCACTGCTGATCATGAGCCTCCTCCCAAGGGAGGTTATTATTTGCCATCGTCACCACGCTTGGCAGGCGGGTTAGTGAACGCAGTTTTATGTTGTAACGCGCCAGGAAACGCTCCTGCCCGATTCCTGGTATAGGTACGCTTGTTATAACAATAAGGACCAACGGCTCAACGTGCTTTCTGTAGCACGAAGGTATTCCCTAAACCAACCTGATCCACCCAGACCAACATAATTTACACAAAGAAATGTTGTCCGGCTTAGGGTCTGAACCCACGAACTCCAAAACTTAAAGCGAGACTTTTCCAGCTACTCTACGGAGGTTGTTATTTATTATATTACGAGGGTGAATAAGACATACTATAAATTATTTCTTTAAACCCATTACCCAAATAATCATTTCCCTGATATAAGACCAGAATTACACTAAACTCACCCAAAACATATTACAACATAATTTTAAGTTACCTATATTAAAAACCTACGGACTCTGTTAGATACAAAGCACGTCATATTACGTACATTTTTGTATTGGCACTAAGCTGAAAGAATCTTCAATATGCTTTAACATTACATTTATTGTGGATACACATAACATACATTGTGTTATTCCCAATAATACCAATATATAACAGGTATTTCACTAAGTCGTGAGTCCGAGAAATTATTATGAGTCCAGATAACGGTGTTGCTCTGCACGTCTTCCCATTTACAGAAGGAATTCCTATTAGGAAAGGTTGTTTTCTTTTTGACGGAACCATAAAAAAAGTTCTTTGTTAAATGAATGCTCTTTCGACCCTCGGAAACAAAACGTTCGACTTACAATGTTTCAAAAGACTATAAAAACAAACGTAGAGCTTGTCATTGGCTCGCTAAACCAATTAAGACTAACATTGTTACAGTGCTAGTAAATAACTTTATTCCAGTCCGAAATTATTTTATAAAACAGCAGGTGTAAGATTTATTCATTTATACTTAAAAGAGGAAATTGAAATTATGAATTTGTGAACTTGTAACTTTTGAGTTTTATGCAGATAGTTTTTGTGTCATCTGACTCAATTAAAACTTGGTTTTATCAGGTTTTATAATGTTGTTCTTAAGTTTTGATCAGTTGGTTAATGTCTTTTCATGTTTTCTTTATATCCATTGTGTGGTGTTGGAACTAATCTCGTGAACTAAAACTAGTATCAGGTTGAAGCTGGGCATCTCTATTCATCTTTAGGTAGTATTTTAGATGTATGGATTTTTTTAGACAAATATACCTACATCGGGAAGTTACGAATGGATGATGGGGGGGACGTCTTTTAAGTTTTCAGAGTAACTCTTTATTCAGGATATTAAACATTCATTACATTTTCAATTAAAACGAATTTGAAAGATATTAACACAAATTATTAAATCAGCAACCTCGTTTAGTAACAGGTATTCTATTTGAAGTTTAAATTATTTGCAATTTTAGAAGTGGAATATTTTGTTTTTGGATATCTATCCAAAAAATCTTTACATAGTATAAAACAAAGTCGCTTCCCGCTGTCTATCTGTCAATATGTATGCAACGACTTTTGATGAGTTTTATAATAGATAAAGTGATTTAAGGTGTATATGTATAATAACGGGAGCTATGCGGATAAAACCGCGATCGTTAAACTAGTTTACTATTTTACTAATACATATTTATGCTCCTGTTTGTTTTAAATAAGATGTATAACGATAATTATAGTGCCTACTAGGTCTAGTGATATCATCTTCGACCGTAACTATAAAGTCACGGTTTTGATTTTGGGTCGGGCAAAAATTTGTATTAGTATAAATTTTCTGTCCAGAAGATTCTAAGTGCCAAACCAACCAAGTCAGGCAATTGGTGATGTTTCGTCCGTCCGTCTGAGAGCACGTTAAGCTGTCGGTCCCGCACCTGATTTCACACCGTGTCGGCAAAACCGCTTAATCGGATTTTGAGAGTAAAGGAAAAGTAAAGTAAAAAGGACATTTTATAGTGTACTTATGTTTCTGCACATTTTTGTTTGTTCACACTTGTTCCTGCGCTTCTAGATAATTTCCTTAAGGCGGCCAATCCGTGGCCGATATCGGTCGGGGGATGATACATATCATATGTAGTAGTACATTAAAAACAAATACATTATTTTTTTCTAGTCTTTTTAAAATCTACAAATCCCCACTTCGAGTTTGGCGACCTTTTTATAGAAAAACAGTGTTCTTTAGACATATTCTTATGAACATTTCTCTTCCTTCAAGATACTTACACCGTGCGTTTATGAAGCGAGTCACAGCAGAACCAGGGTTTATGACTATCTGGAAGATCCAACACATTGTTATTGTATCTGTGTATAATTTAACAGAATAAAATTATTTTTTTAAAGCCTTATAGATTAGCAAAGATTTAGATATGTTTTACATTATATATTTTTATAGAGCGCTATTTCTGAGCGCTTATTAAGATAAATTTAGATGATGACACTCTACACCACACACGAAGTGGTAAATAAACCGATTGCCTAACTAAATGTACGAACTTAGTCTATAATTATGCACACAGACAAAACATACACAACAGATTCTTCTTTGTCAAAGTCAATGGTAAAGAAATTAATGTCAGACTTTGGTGTCGAAATTTTAATGCAACTTAGTATACGGTCACTTAAAGTTAAGTAACCGCAGGGCATTAAAGTACCTACACACATAGCTTCGGCCCGCCACTCTAAACTTTGGTAATTACTGGACCAACCAATAAGGTCCACTACCTCTATATAAGAGGATGATAATGTTGATTATGGCTTTATAGTACTAAGAATACTCCCTCTCTAAATTCACTTTTTTAATATGTTATTGACAGTATGTGAGTCGTTGCAAATAATTGGTCGTACTGTTACATCCCTTGAATGTATTCTATAATGTTGACGATATGCTTCATCAGCATAACGCGGCTGAGTCCCTTATGGCCCTGGCTTTACAGTTAGTTCGGACCGGGTCGTTGAGCAGAGAGGTCGATACCGAATTTCTTCCTGCTTATCTAATTATTAATGTAATCTTTCCCAAGGTTAATAAAAACCTTTTTTTTTTTAAACATATCGAGTTTTCATTTTCTAACAGTACGTTTGCCATCAGAATTACTATAAAAAGTAACATACAAATTTTAAAATAAACATTTTACAAAAATGTTGCTTCAGAAAGCGGCAATGATAAATATACATGACACAGTGAGCCTAGCAACACAGGTTCGTAATAATTTTAATCTGTATTTTTTACTTATATCGATTTTATAACCAAAAATAAATAATTTTGCTGAGTATTAGCAACAACAAAACAATGACTGTTTATGTGTGTAACTCAATACTTACCTAATAACTAGTTAACATCAGTCTATGATTAATTTATTTTTCTTTTTCGGGTCGACGGCTCAAGTATCTGAATCTGGTGTTTTAACCTTCCCTTAAGCGTATTAACGGACGGCATAAAACTCCTACAGTTGGTGAATAACTAAACCCATAGTACTTATATTACAATTAAAAAGACACATTACAATTACAAACTAATATCATCATCATCATCATTTCAGCTGTAGGACGTCCACTGTTGGACATAGGCCTCCCTCATAGATCTCCAGTTGCTGCGGTTAGAAGCGGCCTGCATCCACCGTGATCCTGCGGCCTTAACCAGATCGTCCGTCAATCTAGTAGGTGGACATCCTACGCTACGCTTGCCGATCTGCGGTGTCCAATCGAGAACTTTTCGGCCCCAACCATCTGTTCGCCATCTGTTCTCCGTGCTATATGGCCTGCCCATTGCCACTTCAACGAATTAATCCGTTGGGCTATGTCGGTTACCCGCGTTCTTCTACGTATCTCCTCATTTCTGATTCGATCTCGTAGAGAAACCCCGAGCATACATACAATACAAAAATATACAAATTAATTACATATTAATTTGTATATTTGTATATTAACTATTTTCTATTTAAATCTATGAAAACTGACACAAAAGCACGAAAACGTACCTACTTTTACTTCTAATACACACCAAAGGTGCAATCATATCTGCAAAATACATTTATTTATTTCATACGCCACTAGCTTTTCTACTCACTTTGGAAGTGACAGGAGCTTATCGTTAAAATTCGTTTACCACTTTACCTTTTGCTTTCAAAAATCCTATCCATTTCTAAAAATTAACATTTAAGGTACAGTCTCATGTAGGCGGTTTTTATAACGTGAAATGGTGATACATGTGGTTTATGAGACTTGTCTCGAGTGTAATAATATTCGCAGGCCGTATAAGTGCTGTGTAATTTACGACATATGGTGTATATGTATGTGGGTTATTTCAGGGTAACCTCGAAATTTCTTGTCCGGTTTCCTTAATGAAAAAAAGACAATATACAGCTTTTTTTATTGTTTTCACGCAATCTGAGTTACTTTTCATTTAGTTAGCTGGTAATTTTTACACACATGGGCCATATAAAATCACTCACATTTTTCTGTATGTTACCGTTAATTTGAACAGTCTCTGTACAAGATCGTTGTTGTAGTACTAATAATGCAAACAAACATTTTGGAAGAACTGCGTGGGCATTATTCGAAATGACCGAAACTGACTTAATTTTATACAAGGCCTTGAGCATCTTTTGTATCTTAGAGAAATAACTGGAATTAGCCTATTTATTAAGGTATTTATGTCGATGTAGGGCATGCTACTTTTCATGATTTTTTTCCTCTGCCTACATTCAAAATGGTTGTTCACCCTAAATAAGTACCTACTATTAATATTATTATTCCAGTATTGTCCTAAAAACTATAAAAAGTAAAGGTCTAAAATCTCGCTTAGCAATGTTTTAATTATAACTTGAGTGACGGAAAATTTCAAAATTAATACATGCGACCCTAAGAGTGTAAGTAAACAAGGTTTCGGTGGACATCAACGCACAACATGTACTGACTCATGTGTTCACGCCCAACTGTTGCTTTCATAAAATCTAATTTATGCAAGAATTTCCTCTCCAGATTTTGCATATATCTTTGTTTGAAGTCTACAGTGTAAATTTTTAATCTGCAAACCCTGCAGGAGCTCGCTAAATTAACTTACTAACGTATATTAAGTTTTACACTGGGAGGCGTTTTTAAGAATATGTAGTACTGTCGCCCGCTGTTTTACTTGCGATATGTCGTGATGAAAACTTGGCATGGGGTGAATTTTTAATTAAACCATAGACACAATCATCTTACCACATACGATAAACGAAATAATGGAAAGTGTTTTATACCTAAAGAGCACTTCCTCACTGCTGTCCACGACACAAAAAAATGACAGAATGACAATCTATTACCTAAGTTTTTAATTCTATACTAAATAACTGAGACAAAAAGTCATCTTAATTTTTATCGGCTATCTATGTCTCTGTATCCTGGTATCAACCAGTATATCACTAAATAGTGATAAATTCCAAATAAAAAAAAAAACGAAATAACCCTCCCGTTTGTAATATGAGTAGGGAAACAGTAGATCCAAAGCATCAGCCAGTTGAATGTGTTAAGCGCAGAGTACAATATTCTCTTGGTGAATTTACTGCTCGGTAGGCTTATAGTGGATTGAGGTTTACTATACTCCATAAATGCGCCTTCCTTATAGAGTTACTGAGTTTAAATGATGAAGTATAAGCGACAATGTTTATGTAAGTACTACTTACAAAAGCCTTAAGGATTTGCTCTGGCATTTATTAACCTTAACTAGATCTGACTATTATCAGGAGAATTTTCTCAGGTAATCAAGTATAACACTATCGTCATTGCTAAGATATCAAAATACCTTTGTTAATGTTAAGGTTAAGCAGCCGTAGCCCAATGACTTGGGGCGTCAGATGGTTCGATCCCCTTTTTGCACTACCGACGTGAACCTACTCGTAACACAAGCATTTTAGCTTAGCACGAGGGGTTAAGACTGCAAAACTCGGCTAGTAATCATTAAAAAAAAACGGTAGGCCGTGGTTATAATAATATATTTTCTATATTATAGTTACTCTAATAGGTATATTAACTAGCTGAATCATAATCTCAATAATTGTTTAGTGCATGGTAAACTTGAGTAAAATAGAATTTTATCGAATTCAGGTTACGTAGGAGGAGGACAATAAAATTGTTTCGTTATGTTTGAGCCAAAATCTTTGTGGGACACAAATTCAGATTAATTAATGTATCATAAATAGAGAAGTAGGGTAGGGTGTCTATTTAGTCAAACTATGTTGGACATTAATTCTATTTACAAATTTATGATTTGATAAATTCATAATTTATCAAAAACGAAAGGTTAATTAGAATCCAGTGCAACCTTAAAGCCAGTTTTGATTATAATATATTTAATAACTTGATCAAATATTAATATATTTTCATATATTAAATTATATATATTTAATAACTTGTTCAAATATGTTATTTGCTTTAAAGGCAGTTATTTACAGAACATGTTATTTTATTACTAATTATAAAAATATTTTTAAGTTCATTTCTTTTTTTCAACTTTTTATAGAAAGTTGTGGAGTGTAAACCTGCAAATTACAATATATAAATCTATATATATATATATATATATATATATATATATATATATAAATATATCTACATTAATATTTTAAGAAGAAAGATTTGATTGATATTTTGTTTGTTTGTATTGAATAGGCTCCGAAACTACTTGACCGATTTGAAAAACTCTTTCACTGTTGGGAAGCTACACTATCTCCGGTGAACATAGGGTATATTAAATTTTCAAAAAAGTTAAGGATCCATACTAAAACTCCTATAATGTAACCCAAGGCGTCTGCTTTAAAACCATTATATACCTTTTTGAATTATTCAATTTGGACATTCCATTCGAAAGATATAACAAGTTTAAAAATGTAAGTTATTTGAAAAATGTCGCATGGTCGCCGCTCACGCCCCTGATGTAGGCGTCACTGGGGTACGTATTTTCTTTATTTTACTCTTTTTTAATAACCCCACGCAAAAACGAGAAAGTACGTATGTATGGGAGAGTATGTGTGTGTATATATAAAAGCGAAATGTCATTCATTCACTCATCAATAAATTTCAAAAACTACAAATGCTAGTAGTCTCAAATTTTGCATGGGGTTTCCTTTTAGGACATAGAGTGAATGACTAGGATGTCAGAATTGTGATCTTGTGGTCGCCGGTTCGATCCCCATCCATTGCACTACCGACCTGAACCCACTCGTAACACAAGCATTTAAGCTTAGCAAGAGGGGTTTACAAGAATACTATTAGACTGCAAAACTCTGCTAGTAATCTTATTGAAGAAAAAACAGAAATAAACAAACAATTATTTTTCTGAACAATCCTTACTAAGGGGTGAAATAAGAGGTGTAAGTTTGTATGGAAAATCCTTTCTTTTCAAAGCTATCGACACCAAACTCACATAATATACCAACTCTTTAAAAATAATAAATAAAATAAAATAAAAAAGTTTTTATGCACGTAAACCTATTACAGGCATTTGTAAATAGCCAAAACATATTTTGGCTTATTTTTTATTTATATTAATTTATTTTATTTGGTTATTGCTACGTATAATAATAGTTTATATAGCTTTAGCCTTAAAGCTATCAGGTATGAAAATATATTTTATATCTATGATTAAATCTAAGTTCTGTCCTTTGAGTATGTTATTATTTAGATGGACCATAATTATCTCGACGAACGCGCTTTAGTGCTACCACCGGATCCAATACGCCCCAACTGAGAACATCCGGCGAAACTAACTCAGTGGGGTTATTCTTCTGCCGGTTTCAATAATAATCTTATATATAAAATTCTCGTGTCACAATGTTCGTTCCCGTACTCCTCCGAAACGGCTTGACCGATTCTCATGAAATTTTGTGAGCATATTGAGTAGGACTGAGAATCGGCCAACATCTATTTGTCGGGACAGCTAGTATTTAATTAAAATGGTGAGGGATTATTTGTAATATTTAGAAACTACTAAGTGCGAAAAAAGGGGTTGCATGTTTATATTAAACCTCGTCAGTTTTAGTGGTAGCGATTCCAAAATTACGGTTAATTGGGTCCGCAACACCTAGATTCGTACAGGAATGGGAGTAACGCGGGTGTAACCGCGCGCGGACAGCTGGTAGACTATTATTAAGAAGTTCTTAATAATAGTCTACCAGCCAGTCTACCAGCAGTTCGAAGTGAACGGGAGTTATAGTTACCGGCACGTAAGTTGGCAAGAGATTTTGTAGTGGGGGAAGTTCGCGCACGCACCATTTCATACATTTTTACATGCGCGAACTTCCCTCACTACAAAATCTCTTGCCAACTTACGTGCCGGTAACTATACGCGGTTGAAACCACGCGCGGGAATATAGTTGACTGTATAGTTTACCTCATATTGCCGTACAGTTCTTAAAGAGTAATATCTAAGACTACCTAGTCTTTCACCACAGGGAACAGTTCCTGCGCAAGAAAATATAATGTATCAAATACTAAACTATAAACTCTTCTTACCCATTTCGCTAAATGAAGTAAATTTTATTCTTGATTTTCACTTTCATAGAAAATATCCAATATTTATGTAAATATAGTGATGTGTTTCATTAAGCTTCATAACATTACTGAAAGGATTTGCTTCGTCAAATGATAAAGATTTGGCTCAAAGCGCCAGTATAGCCAGAGGATCTAAATCCACAAAATAGAAAATACCTAAGTCAAAAGCAAACGTTCCATAAATCCGGTTTTGAGCTGTATTAAGGTTTGTACCAAAATATCACGTTACATGAATACGTAAATTGTTAAATATATGTAAACTAAACAACCTAAAACATAACATGTTTTATATACTTGGTAACATACGGGTCACCAACCCGCCTGCCAAGCGTGGTGACTATGGCAAGTACCCTCCATCGGGAGGAGGCCCATGTTCAGCAGTGGACGTTATACGGACTGATGATGATGATATACTTTGGCTTTGCCGGCAGTCTTACAGCATCACACCTACTTTTTGAGGTGCCCGTACCCAAAGGATAAAAACGGGACCCTATTACTAAGACTTTGCTTTCTGTGTGTCTGTCACCAGGCTGTATCTCAAGAATCGCGATAGCTGGACTGTTTAAATTTTCAAAGATGATGTATTTCTATTGCCACTATAACAACAAATACTAAAAATAAAATAAAATAAATGTTTAATCCATACATTTTTTTTGCCCCTATTTTGCTCGAAATCAAAACTGCAACAGGTAGACGCTTGAAAATGGTTCGTAGCCCTTAGTGCGCGAGTCCGACTCGCACTTGTTCTATACAACTGACGATGAAATAAATGTAATCTAATCCCTTTATTCTCTATTTCGTAGCTCATTAACTATTTACATAATATGAGTTGCTTATAATGTATCGTGATGTCTGCTTAAGAGCTGTATTGTTTGCATTTTAATATACCTAAGTTACATAATGTTAATAGCATTAAGCTCCGCCTCCGATACCTAATGACTAACATATCTTCCTTATTTTAGTGATCGGTAATTGTTTGACAATATTAGTATAAGTTTAGTTTAGCAACACTACTGAATAAAATATCAACAGGAGTTTCTACTGATACTAATACGAATAAAACTGTCTATAATACTTCTAGCAATATTCCATGTGACCGAATGCGGTAGGCAAATAAAATAACTAAATGCCAAACTAAGGAGATTACTAACAGTCGTTATTGTAGTAAAGACAAGTGCTGATACATATTAATATGTTAAAACATCTATGTAAATACACATAAAAGAAACTAGGGAAAACAAATTTATTAGTTATAAACTATCTAAATTCTAAAGGATACAAGCAACTTACTAACTTCAACTATCCGTCGTTTACTGCTTGTCTCTTATAACTTTAAAACATGACAGACATTGACATGACAAAATTACAGACAAGAAGTTATAAATACATGTTATAAATACAAGTTTTATTCGTTCACATTTTCAGTGACGAAAGTTTCATTGAATTCATGACATGTTTATCATTTGCTCATTGTTTAAATATATACGCATCAAAACAGAATAAATAATAACAAGGTGAAATGTAAGGAAAAAATCTACCTTAAAAATCCATTATAATGACAATAGCTTTGGTTACTGAAGAAATACCATCGCGTAAAATCTTTTGGTGCCAGTATTGAAAAGGGTCTGAGGCATTCATAAGCGAACCCGTCAGTGACGCGACCCAAACATCTTTCACTGTTCTCTCAAGAGGCAAAGATTTCATGTCATACACTTTACTCCCTGTCTCACCTTTCCGCCACCCAACGAGAATCGTCAGAACTCTTATATTCCTCAGAATATTTTCCGTTCTGTAATAAAACTTAACGTTTTACGACACTGCGCTATTACTCTTTATTCCGAACTTTCAGATTGACCAAAATCTGAATATAAAATATTTTGTATGAAAACATTTCGTATTGTAACATAAAATGAGCATTTTAGATTTGGCTAAAGGTTACTGTTTGCGGTTATGAATAAAAATTTTGTACGAAACAGGGCGGCCCCGAGTGCGCGGGTATTAAATCATTCTCAAAAGCCATTTGGACACAAAGGATATGGTCAATAAACAAACAGGACTCGCCACTGATAGCCACGATTGGAGCGAAGTAACTGGCCACAATATTTATATTTAAAGCTGTTTCGTTGGCACATTTTCCGGATGGCCCACATAAGAACTAGTATCTGCTGGAAAGCGTACGAAAACCGAAATCTCATTCGTTCACTGAGCTCACTCACCTAAAGTAAAGCAGCTAGTAATAAACTGGTCACGTCAACGTTATTTATTGTTATAGGAAAACAAAGAATAAGAAAGTCGAGACGCACCAGCCTGTTCCGTTTTAACCCTTTTTAGATTTCAGGAAGTAAATTAAGGTAAATTTAAAAATGTAGTTAATTACTTTTACATTTAGATGAGATTTTATGGTAAGACAGTTAATATTGCTTTGGAAATAAATACGACACACGGACACAATAATACCTACATTAATTGTTTTGTTAACTATTACACATTACAGCGTAATGATAATGGCCCATTCAGTAAATCGACTTCCATAATGTTCAATTCAATGTTAAAACGCTAATCATGAATTTAGTAATTTACGGCGGCAATAAAAACGACATTACCGATCGCTTTCTTTATGATTTACCTTCGCGTGAGGGTGATTTATGTGCCATTTTCCCTCAAATGTGTACACCTACGGTGCTTATGGTATTGATTGTATACAAAGCTATGTGAGCAACAATAAAGACTTTCCGATCAGTGATACAGATAATGAGTTTTGTATAATTTTTTTTCTAAATAAGTACTATACAGACTGATTTATGACAATGAATGGGCGTTCCTTAGCTAATAGCTCAACCATCTGTGCTTATCGGTCCGTTAATGATTGGTGCGGTATCTAACATATTCAATATAATTGTATGTATAGCCAAAAGCAAAATGTTTTCTTTTTATTTGTTAGGGACGGTTAGTAACTAGGTGATTAAATAAAAGTAAGAAATTTGTAGCTGCATAAAGTTTGACTTTGCGTAAATTTGGTATTGTTAATACAAATTTAACTTTTCTTCAAAGTTAGCAAGAAAACCACAATTTTTTTTTTCTTCAAGATTCTATTTAAAAGATATGTTTTAATAAATCTTTATTTATGAGTACTATTTTAATTAATACATTATTAAATAAAAAAAGTCTAAAGTATAAAAAATAAAAGGCAGCAGAAATAAAATTCTGAAATAGGTACATTGATGAAGTCTTAACCATTACAAAACGTTATCACCGTACGAGCTCTAAATTATGTGACATTATTCGGAATCGTGTCAACATGAAGGAGCGTAGTATGCAACACAGCTGCGGCGCGACGCGGCGGCGGGAGCAGTAGGAGCTCGCTTGCCCGACCGCCCTTCGGTCCGGTAAATACAGCCTCCTCGCCTCTCGGGGTATGGATTATTCGCGGCGAGCAGAGCCGTAGAGCTAGTCCGAGCCTCGCGCCTCCCGCGACCGCTCGTGCCTTCCCAGCCGGCTGTACTTCGTCGAATCGTCAGTGTATTAAGCACGCGTCGCGTAGCTTTTACCAGTCGCGTCTCACCTGCCACCCCAGTGCTCGCGGCCGCCTCGAAACGTTGACACTATGCCGTTCGCGCGTCCACCATTGTGTTCAAATGATAACAATAATGTCGTATTAAAATATAATGGGGAGCACCTGTAGAACAATTAATTGTGTGAAACTTTCACGTGATTTGTTCGGTTGATGTTTCATTTTACGTGTAAGTATAAATAAGTATTTGAACTGACTTAACTTTATTTTATGTAGTTAACTTTTGTTATAATTATGTTATAAGTATTTAGTTGTGAACTTTTAAAAGTTTCTTTTTCATACCTTTACATCGCGAAACGTCTAGTTGAGTTGTTTAGAATTTTATAAGTTTAAGCTAGTTAATATTTTATTAATACAGTTTCAAAAAAGGGTAAATACATAAAATAATTTCATCAAATAATTTTGTTAAAATAATACAACAAAGTGTTACTTAAATAAAAACTTTTTTTTCTTTTTTAACTAATGATTACTTAAAATGTAATACAATGATTGTTATTTGTTTTAAAAATCGACATTTATGATGGATTAGGGATAGATGCCATAATATTTAATATTTTTTATCTTAATTTAATATCCAATTTAAAAACAGTCCGTTGATAACTCAGGGCAACGGAAAAAATACGGCACTTTGATGTTGGGACTACAATAATATTAATCCTCTCAATAAATAAGCTTAAATATTTTTCCGAAAGAATATTATTAGCCTTCGTAGTCGAAATTTCTCGTAATTCTTCATGCGGTCGGTTTGTTCATGGGTCTCATCCAGTTTCATCGAATATGTAACATGATTGCAATTCAACCCCAAATAAGGTTACGGAATAAGATCGAGATTTGCACTACTGACATTTGAAATTCGGTGTAAACTACAAGACAATGAAAAATGAACCTCTTCTCTTAATAAAGCATAGTCAAAACTGTCTCGTTGGTCTAGAAGTAATACGTCCGTTCGTAGCTAGCGATATCCTGGATTCGTAGCAGGGGTTGGACAAGAAATTTATTAAAGTTTTTTTTTTTTAATCTTAGTACCAGCCTGAAGTCTGGAAATTAGTGGTGCTTCACCCGTACCTCGAAGAGCACGTCAAACTGTCAGCTTCGCACCTGATCGCTCACCAGTCACGTGGGTAGAACCATCTCATCACGTTTTGAATAAGACACACTTGTGCATGTATGTATGTTCTGCGCAGATAGCAATCCTTAGAGATTGAGAACTATGGCCAACATTGGTCAGGAGACATATACAAGATACATATAGCCAAAACAGATAGTTTCAGGATATTAGATTTATTTTCTTTTTTATTTATGGCACATTTTATGTCGTAGATTTTCAGTGATTCAGTAAACTAAATGTGTAATTATTATTAGTTTTACTGTTTAACTTATGACGTTCCAATCTTAGCAACAAAACAAATAGGTAGAGGTTAGCAGTTATTTTAAAAATGACCCAATAAATAAATTGTTATAGTATAATGAAGCACTAACATCAATTTTAATAAAGATTTAAAGAATTAAGATTCAAAAACAATTGAGAATCAAATATTTTTGCTTGACTTTGGATAAAATCAATATAAAACTTTAATTTATAATTCTTCGTAGTACTTTACAGGTGATTTCAAAAGCTGAGCATAAAAGCTCGTAAAATTAAGGATCCAAGCTCGTAGTGGCTCGTACTAAAGTTTTATCGTTTATTTAAATCACACTTAATTATATTATAACCTGAGTCATTTGGTGGGATCTCGTAGCATTACTACGTGCTGCTACGGATGCTCGTAGCAGCACACATTACAGAGTTGCGTGGGGCAAATCTACGTAAATATTTTTATAGTAATTGAATCCTCATCCTGTTTTGCATAATATATTCGTAATGTAAGTAGATAAAACATGCGTTTATTATTACGAGCACGTAAACATATACTTTGTTTTATCATTCCATTAATGTTCTACCGCCCACGTAGATCCAGGGATCATGGCTGATTCTATATCTTCGTTCTTTTGTAAAAAAAAATCTTCTTATAATTAGCGGTGTGGTTAGAGTAGCGACCTTAGCAAATTATTGCATCGTGTTTTAAATTTATGGGATTTTTATCGTTGGTACAATGTTGAGATACCCTCGTTAAGCATTTATTACTGCAGTATTTTAGGGCTAAAGTGGTGTTGAACGTAATTTAATTAAATAGTTTTACGCTCCTTAGCCGTACTTTGCTGGGGACGCTTCGGAACCAGTCCCTAAGGATTAGAGGTTGAGTAAACACTCGCTACTTGTTGGTATTCTAGTCTGAAGATTGAGCTATACGTACAGCTGACCTACGCAGATAGCAGGTACTAACACTGAATGAAGTAAATCCTAGCACTTTATTTGAAAGTACCTACTTTAATAAAAGTTAAGGTTATATAAATTTATTTTAATATAACGTTGAGCGCTAGAATCACTCCGCTCCAACGTAAAGTGATATTATATTATGAAGTTTGTTGAAGTACTCGTATAGGACAGTACCATTAAAGTCATAATCAATTTATATTATGCTCATTATGATAATTTTTATTTTTTTATTGTTTTAATCATCATCATCATCTTCAGCCCGTACAACGTCCACTGCTGAACATGGGCCTCCTCCCGATGGAGGGTTTTTGCCATAGTCATCACGCTTGGCAGGCGGGTTGGGGACCGCAGTATTATGTCGTAATACACAAGCAAACGCTGCTGCCCGTTCCTTGGTATATAATTGCTATAGATGATATTATAATAATCAGGACCAACGGCATAACGTGCTTTCCAAGGAAGGAAAGTAGTCCTTTAACCATCCAGATCCGGAAAAAATCTTAGAATTTACGCAAAGATTTTTTTGTCCGGTGTGGGTATCGAACCCACAACCTCCGAGATTTAAAGCGAGCCAAATACCGCTACGCTACGGAGGTTATCGGATTGTTTTAAATACTACAGTAATATTGATTACTTTTCATTATAAAAAGTATTATAATTATTTTATTTATTAATGAGTGTTTCACTATTTTGCGTAAAATCACTAGGTATATAGTACAAAACAAAGGCCTTTATAAGCATGATATGCATGGCACCCGTGCGAAGCCGACCCGACTTACTGATTTCACATTGGCGCTAACTTTTTGTAACTAAACAAAAGGGACTAGTATAGTAGTAGTTGCGTACGCCTGTAGGTATTGTAATTAAAAGCAAATGGTTAAATTAGCCAAGATAAAGAAGTATTAAATAATATTTAAAATAGATAGTTCAAAAACTAATTTTTCAATTCTTTTTGAGTGCGAAATAAAAATAAAATCTAGACTAAATTTTTTCTCCTATTCAAATTTCGAATCTCCTTTATCATTTGTATCCTAACAGCAAATTATTACCAAATTGATTCCAGATAAGCTTATTTCCTAAGATGATCAGTATAAGAGTGATATTAATATTTAATTCGTTTCGAGAAAGTATATATCTATCAACTGCTTATACAAAACTCACAGAAATGTTTCTTTCATTTTATTTTCCCTCTGTAGTTATTCCCATTACGTTGTTAATGGGACTGGACTCAGAAATGCCCAAACAATGTAAGCCTTTGTAACGTATCCGTGTTTGTAGCTCGATATGGACAGATGGTCCTCGTAGTTTTTGTTGGATCAAATATATTACTCGACCGTAGAAAGAATATATAACAGAAACACCTATTATTCACGCGATCGATATGTCGAACAATTACAAAGGGCACTTCAAAGTATAGTAAATACAAATACATTTTATTGTTGTATCTACAATGGCATTCGATGTGAATAAATAGTAGTTACTTAAATAATTATATGGCTAATGGAATGAGGCGTTACTTTGCGTAAATCCGTACTAATCTAAATTAAAAACCAAATATAGTATAATATAATAAAATCTTTTTTAGCGGAATGAACAATAGACATTTGTTTTTTACTTTATATGGCGCAAATAGACTAATAAAACAAAAACTGTTTTTTATAACCGTAGTACAAAATTCTAATTTCTGAGAACCACACAATTTTAGAACATTTTATAAATGTATATATCACTGCCGCCGATAACTTTAGACGCCATTGCTTTTACAATATAATTACGTCCCAGAAGAAAAATTACGACGACCTCATAGAACTTATCGTACCTAACGAATATCATTCTCGGTTGATTAAGATAACATGTACGTAATTTTGTCTCATCGAAACCAACAATTTTCATATAAATTATCGTCTCTGGAATAACAAACAAAGTACGTACACAAATATGCATATAATTTCCGTGATTAATATTTGTTCTTCGTCTCGCCGCACAGTTAAGCCTACAAAAACTTGACAAGTTAGCTGACAAGTTTTTCACTTCTGTGGGCTTATTTAAGTTTAATAATAACTCAATGTACGCCAAGTACAATTTTTTTAAATACGACAATATATACAAACGTTCCGTAAACGATGTTTTTACGATAATGCGACATAAAGTATAATTTTGAGTACCTATTAAAAGTTAAATTTTCAGTTTTAGAATCTAAAGCAGAGATCCTTAAACTAAATTTAACTTTTATTAAATACATTTCGTACAACATTTTGATGAATAATCTAAGAATTTACACCATGTTACACTGTCTAGAAAAATTATACAACATTTTTATACATACTAACCGTACATAAACCGTCCCCCACAAAATAAAATAAAGTCATCCGATTTACGATCATTTTATCAAACATGGAATTGGTAGTAACAGTGTAATAATGATAAAAGATTTTTTTTTGTTATTACCTACTACGGTGGACTTTACGGGATCACCTTTTTTATTTTCCTCATTTGGCCTTTTTTAATAAACGCTCATTTTAGGCGCAATATCTGTCTTGTTAATACTTCCCATAATTAATGTTATATCCAGAATCTTTCCTTAAGCCGACATTAAAGTCAAAATATATTAGAATAGCTCTTGTACTCCCATGATCATGGTTAAGATATAGATGGGTGAAGAAAACTGTTCTTTTAACATTCATCATCATCAGCTCTTATAACGTCCACTGCTGAACATGGGCCTCCTCCCGGGGGAGGGTATTTGCCATAGTCACCACGCTGTGCAGGCGGGTTGGTGACTGAAGTATTATGTTGTAAAAAATATTTTAAATCCTTTGTTTATGTTGTAAATCCTTAAAGAATAAGGATTTAGGATCAGGATAAGGATTAGGATAGGTTGGATTTCCAGTAATTTATTAGACCTACGCTTACTATAATGTGTTTGAGTAACTATCAAGAACTTCGATGCCCGAGCAGGACAAAAAATAGTGTAAATATAAATTTTGTATTTAGTGAAATGTAATAACCAGCCCGATGTCAGCCGATGTCTGGAATTTGTTGGTGGATCAACCATTCCTTGGCGAGCATGCTTAAGCTTTTGTTCCTGGGCCTGACTCTCAAGGGTCATATCTGTAGGTAAAACCGTCCCACCGGTTTTTAAGAATTAATTAATAAAAGTGCACCTGTGCTAACACACACATGTGTTCTATAGTATCTCCTTTAAAATTGGCTGCCGTGGCCGAAATGCTACTATACAATATACGTATATTTTTATGACTGTTATTATTTATACTAATATTATAAAGAGGGAAGATTTGAATTTGAATAGGATCCGAAAATACGTGACGGATTAAAAAAAAATCACGCTACACTATATCCTTTGAACATAGGCTATATTTAATTATGAAGTTCCCACGATAATGGGTGCTACGTGGATGAAACCACCCGCGGGAAGCAAGTATATAGTAATTTATGTTATTACGATAAAATGTAATAAAACATACTTTACGTATTACGGTAGGTATAATAGAGAATACCCTCGCCTATTTCGAGATACTTTTATTCAATAACAAAGCTCGGTATCAAAATTATCCAAGCATTTTCTCGCTTGTCATGCAAGCATGCACATTAGTAATCTGATGATAATGAATGCTGAAATGTACACTCGACACAAAAGCTGTATTGTCATTGCGGAGCGGCAAAACAAACAAAAAGCAGAAATGGCTTATTCTGTTCGTATACGACGACGTAGAGTCTAGCCTGCCAGAGATCTTCCATTCACCCCCTTGTCAGCCTACGTCGCTTGTCATCTTAGAGTATCTTTTACTGGAGGAAGCATATATCGTAAAAATTAAGAGTATTCTGCTGTACTGCTATTAAATTACAAAATCGACAGTAAAAAATATGTAATGCTAGGTATAATTACTCATTTCATTAACTTTAAAATAGGAACATTAATCACTAACATCGTTACTACAGTAACAATGTTATTGATAAATGTTGTGCTATATTAAGTTATTATGATCACCCTTTATTATAAGGGCGTATAATATCTCACAACAAATGAGTCACGACAGACTTTTAATACTATACTATCGTATTTCAAAATTGAGTTTAATAAAATTCGACCACCGGCATTCAAACCTTTTTTTTTTTTTTTTTTTTTTGTTGTCCGGGAGGAAATGCATTGACGCATTCCCACCACCGCTGCAGCGTATTCGCGCGCTGGCGGTGGGATATGTGGGACTCGCCCTCTCCATAGCGTGGTATGCTAAGGTCATACCACGAGGAGAGGACCCTACACCACTAAAACCTCCTGGACACTCCTTCGATCCGCCGTTGGCGGGGGTCGGGTACGCATGAGCAATCCGGCCCCCCGACCGGCATTCAAACCTGCATCTTAGGTAAAGCCCCCAATGCCTTAACCAATTAGGCTACGGTGGAACCCTAGCCGGTCATCGAAATTTATTAATCTCTTTGTAACACGTCTCTAAGGGGGACGGTAGTGCCATCTATCGGTAAATATATTTGCAAATTTAAATTTACACGCGCAATTTTTTATTTACATAGTTAAAGAACAAACATTCTCCGGTGGTACTAGCTCTTTGCTTGTCGCGGATCACCCGTCTCACGAATGTCACTGCTCTTGCGAAAATACACAACTATTGAAAAGGACACGATTTTCTTCATGGAATTTTTGCTGCTCACTTACTCGTGAAATGTGATCCGTTTACTCTCCCGATTTGAATCGCAACTCTAGTCTTGTGTTATTTTATTATTTAAGTTTCTTATTTGAGGTGGGATTTATCACTTTAATGGCGTATTCTGAGGTGCTAACTAAGAAAACAACTGAAGTTTATTATCATCGTTAAACTTAATTAAAGGTTATCAAGAATAACTAGTATTCAACAAAGTTCTAGAATAGCACTTTCTTTTTGTTTTGAGAACTAACTTAGAATCTTAATAGGATTTGCTCCTTACAACTTGTACTACTAATTACCGAAGCGAAAAATGCTTTAAGTAATATTTAATGAA
The DNA here is from genome assembly GCA_947037095.2 of Nycteola revayana. NCBI lineage: Eukaryota > Metazoa > Arthropoda > Insecta > Lepidoptera > Nolidae > Nycteola > Nycteola revayana. The sequence goes on along the minus strand of OX344846.2, from coordinate 12,590,542 downwards.
TTCAACAAAAACAAAATAAAATTCCGACTTTATTTCAAAAGTTTTTCGCAAGAATATATTGATTTTACAAACTGTAATCATTTTCAGTCAATAAATTCATTAAAACTTAAAAAAGTACTTGGATAAAACGAAAAACCCTCAGTAAGTGTTCCTCCAATAATAAAGTCGGATAAAAGGGAAGGGTGATAATATATATAACTAAAACAGCTAACAACGAGAATTACAGGCGGGTTGTTTATTTGGTGCGATCAAAGACAGCGAAGTGGTCAACCAACACTCAAAAGAAAAAGTCACTCAAGTAACCATATATCGTATGAGAACGTAGCATGGTTAGAAACACGCAGCCGCAAAATGGAAAATGTTTGTTTACGCAGAACATTTTATATTTCCCTCGCTTCTCGTGGTTTTTGTAGAGAATTGAATCAGCAACCGAGCCGAAGTACGACCTTTGCCCAGCTGATGTGGGACTTTGGGAGTTGAGATTTCATTAAATATACATAAGTATACATTTACATTTATAAATACTTGCCTGATTACGATTCACCCTCCTCACATATATACAAATACAACTCCGTTTCCACAAGTTCAAGACTTGCTTGACTTTGTGGAAACTGGATGTATTACGTAGCCATTGTAGTCACAACTTGGTTTTGCTATGATTATAATGTAATGTAATGTCAATTTAAAAATTAATTAGTTTGTTAACTGAACTCATCTTTAAAAACAACATGGTGACAGCGGTGAAGTTTAAAAAATGGTAAAAATGTAATTTTAAGCGTTAATATTGCTCCAAAGAAGTTATCTGTTCGATCACTATCTGAGGTGAGTTTGATTGGCAACTCCGTCAGCTATGTTGACGAAAAGAATAAAATTACAGTGGAAAGCAATCGCATGTTAAAAACAAGTGACAAAACATGTTAAAACAACATAACAATATATTAACTAAAATTATTTTTATTTCGTGGGTTTCATCCCCACGCCGGACAAGAAATCTTTGAGTACCTTAAATATAAAATTAATTTAGGAGTTTGGATAGTTGAGTTACCCTCCGTGCCTCGGAAAGCACGTTAAGTCGTTGTCCCTGATTGTTATTACATCATTTATAACAATTGTAAACCAAGAGACAGGCGACAGCGTTTCCCTTTATATTACCATATTACATAATATTGCGGTCACCACCAACCCACCTGCCAAGCGTGATGACAATGGCTAAACCCTCCAGATGGAGGAGACCCATATTCAGCAGTGGACGTTCTAAGGTCTAATGATAATGATTTTTATTTCAATGATTTTCTGCAGTAGCGAAAGATATTTTGATTAAGTATCATTTGATTAGGTACCTACATACACACTTCATACTAAACAATCTTTTGATCTTGACCTTCCCTAAAGTTTACTTGAACGTAAAAAAACTTAGCTGAAGGTGTTCCTTGTTAGGCATATTATATATTTAGAAAGTTGGGTAAAATCAAACTGAAATCTAATATTGTATACCTATATATTAGGTTGGGTATTTTATCCTTGCAGCCATTTATGCTCTTACATATTTAGTATGTGGCAAAATTCCTTAAATATATCTCACTCCATAGTATCACAGATATTTTCATATTAAAACGTATTTTTGAATAAGAAAAACGTTTGATTTGAAAATGATTTAGTGGAAAAAAAACCATTATTGAATTAAGCTCGCCTTTGTACAAGTTGTTTCCGTTATATAAACTTTATGTTATATATTTACTGTTTGCAATAAAGAATAAAATAATAAGAAAACATATGTAACAATGCGTGTTATGCCGTAAGATCCATGCGCTAAAAAAATACAGGAGATATTACCTCTATTATCAAGTCTAGCACCTAGACACCTGAACTATTAAAATCAAAGCAGTTTGATATTAATTTAGCATAGTGTAAACTAATGTTCTAGCTTACTGATTCATATAGGGCTATTACGTCATTGGTATTCGTGAGCCTTACCTTTATTTGTTGGATCATTAATAGCATATACTGCAAATAAAGGAATGAGGTCAATCGTAGCGTGAATTATTACCTATCAAGGAGATAGATATCAAATTGCACGATCCCACATACCTCGACATATATTAAAATTTAATTAAACTTTTGTAAATGTGATGAAAGTGGGTTAAGTAGATACATATCGTCGTGAATATTATTCGAGTTAATTCATCTGTATTAAACACCTAAGCTTTTCTCATGAATCACTCTGTCCATACGTGAAATAAAATCCTTTCAGTACTTTTGGAGTAGGTATACCGCGTTTAAGTAGATAGACAGGCACGACAATGGAGTTTCGTTTTATAATATTATGGTAAGCCATAGCACTATCAGATCATTATTAGGCTGTTTAAATCTTTATGTCATTCCACCGTGAAAAAGTGACATTTGGCTATACTAAAGAATAACTCCAATGTGAACTTGCATCTGTCCCTCTTTTGAGTTTGATGCAATTAAAGCCTGGCAGCGACTTAAACAAAACTGGTGATTATACATTTTAGTAGCTGTGTCAACAATATGTATGAGATCTGATGTTTACAGTGTTAAGCCTTTGGTCACTTGTCCAAGAATTGTAGGTAATAGCCCTTCCACTGCATTAAAATCGCACCAAATTCTACCCTACCTCAGTGTGTCCAAAGAAGGACAAAAACCTACCAGCTGAATGTGGCAATTGCAATGACAAGTACCCTCCAAACTACCGAGAGTGCACGGTCATGATAGAACTACTTAAAGCCTGTGATACACAGGAACCAATTTAAGCTTTGCAAGCCTATACTGAGCCGAAATTCAAGCCAAACAATGTAGATTCCAGTTTGAAGTTCTGTTGTCATCCAGCCTCAAATGTGTTTCTCCTAATCGGGACAAACAGAGAACACCAGTACAAGACCACCGCCGAAATGCTTATTATCTTAACAACTATCAAAAACATCATCATCATGATATACAAAAATTATCATAGACTTTATTACTCGTAAGAGGTCCAAATTAATAAGAATAAAAATGTTCAATGTATTCTCGCCAAATGTATAAAAGTTTTAAATGCCCTAAAGCCAGTACTCAACAGAAAATCAAATCTCAGTAAGTGAACGTAACTACGTATTTCTACTACATTTCTAAGACCCTGCCTGACTTACGGTTCTCCAGTTTGGAGCATTAATTTGTGATGCAAGTATCAATTAGCTCCAGATTTTACAAAATAATGTGCTATAACACAAAATCTAAAAAATACACACTAGTATTCAATTTCCGTTTATCAAAAAATATATTTTTTAAAACGTACTGAAAATTCTTCATTAATAAATAAAAGTCGACTCATTAAAATATCGTCATACACGACACAACGTACGTACAACCGGTACTGCTTACCCCATTACTATTTCCTAGGTGAATAACTAAGCCGCATTTGTCATTGTATATTGTTAATCGTCGACTGTTGACTTCGTTAAAATAGTGATAGTACATATTAGTAACTTAAATTATATTCAGTTTTAAGTTTATATTTGAACAAGCGGTCCGCCCCGGCTTCGTACGGGTGGACTTTTATAGCCTATGTTACTCAGGGATAATGTAGCATTCTTATGGTGAAAGAATTAGCGAAATCCGTTCAGTAGTTTTTGAGTTTATTCGAAATTCAATCAATAAATCAATTTAAAACTTATCTATACTAATATATAAAGCTGAAGAATTTGTTTGTTTGCTTGAATGAGAAAAAAAAAACGAATGAACTGATTTGAAAACAAATGTCAGTGTTAGATTGCAACGTAAATGTTACATTATTAAATGTAAATCTAATACCTCTATTAAAAATTACGCAAGTTCATTTATAATTATCTTAGATAGCTATCTCCGTTCCCTTGGGAACTTCATAATAACATATTTACGCCTATAAGCCTTTCTCGATCGAAACGTGCAATCTAACACTGACATTTGTTTTCAAATCAGTTCATTCGTTTTTTTTTCTCATTCAAGCAAACAAACAAATTCTTCAGCTTTATATATTAGTATAGATAAGTTTTAAATTGATTTATTGATTGAACATTGTTTTAAAACAGTTTTAGTTTATATCAACAAATCATTTTTATATTAATGTAGGTACAAATAGAATAAAATGTTATTTTAACGCAATTTGTTAAGACTGCTATATATACCACATATAACTTCAAACAATAACTGCACGATTTTTATCTCATCGATGAATAAACAAACGAGATAGATCTAAATTAAGTTTTTGTTACGACATTAAATTTAAAACATGTTAGCGCCATAAAAAGCGAGGCCAGCGATAAAGTTTAGTGGATGCAGGAAGATAATCTACATAAATAAATTTAGATAGGTCCGTGCCCGTGTAATGACATGTAAATTCTGAACTGTGTACAACAAAGTTTTGTGATAAATTATTCGCGAATGAAAAAATTGACAATCCTTTTTCAAAGTTCACTTTTACAAAATTTAAAGATCTGTTACCACTTCTGTAAGGTATGCTGGTTTTTTCAAATTTCGTAACTAGAACTTCTCTTAAGCTGAACCATACTGAAAAAAGATATTGGAATAAGACAAAGCTTGCGTTCTTATTGGATTGTTTTATGATTCTCAAGAAATGTCTTATACTGCGAATTATTATTTGTTATGACTAGATGTTTAAAATATGATTGGAACTCATTTCAGGTTAGCTTTCTGCACGTAGCTCCCGATCCCGTGGAAACTTCGTCGTGAAATGTTTTTGGATTTATTAATTAAAGCGGCCGTAGCCCAGTGGCTAGGGACGTCGGACTTGTGACCTTGTGGTCGCCAGTTCGATCCCCACCCATTGCACTACCGACGTGAACCCACTCGCAACACAAGCATTTCAGCTTAGCACGAGGGATTAACAAGAATACTAGTAGGGTGCAAAACTCTGCTAGTTTTCATTAAAAATTGAAAAAAAAAACGAACAAATCAAAATTGGTGCATAAACCTCCCTTCGTGCCTCGGAAAGCAAGTTAAGCCGATATAACATCATCTATAACAATCACGGTGGCAGCGGCTTGGCAGGCTGTGTAGGTATAGCCCTGGCACTGCTTAGGTCCAGTGAGCAGCGGTATCACTTACTAACAGGTAAACCGATAGGTCGTTTGCAACCGCAGGCAATAAAAAATAAAACTCTGTCTTACAACATAATACTATGGTCACTAATATGCGTGCCAAGATTAGTGATAATTGCAAAATACCCATCATCAGCAGTGTTCATTTTACGGTCTGATGATGATTATGATAGATAACTCTTTTTCCTCCAAGAGGATAGTGGCAGGGTATGTGAGACCCATTTTTGTGATGGTACTTACCTATGTTACCAGCCTAACATCGGTGAAGACATCAATTACTTTAAGTTAATATTCATAATATCTCTTGGAACTTAAAACACAAAGCTATCGAAATGGCAAGGATTCTTTCAATTCGAAATTTACATGAGTATCGTTAACCTAACTACCCAAAACTTACACGGTACAGTGAACACTAAAAAAGCACAAATTAGAGGGTCGGCTGTCGGAGTTCGGGTCATTTAGAACAGAAATAAATTTAACACGAAGTTCGGTGGAGGCAGACGCCTACAAATACTTATTGTGCGGACAGCTGTAGTTGGGAGGTAATAGATAGCCAGCCAGTAGGCTTCATATACTCCATTAACGATTACGGAAGAGATGTTATTGAAAGGAGTTGTCCTTTGTCTTTGATATAGCTAGCTATACTGGATTGTTTTCTAGATATAAGAAGAAAATACTCTATAGTACAATATACATTTTTTTTCTTATAAGACAACTCAAAACCACTATCCGTAGTTCACACGAAATGACAATACCGGGTGGATATCGAACCGAGAACAATGAAATTATAGATACTTAAACTAAATATAACATTAACTCTCCATAAACTTTACTACTACTAATAATATATGTTTTATATTTCGCTACAACTATCGTCTTAAAATTTCCTTTATAAAGTGAAATAAATAAAAGACGATATCTTAAGTAAAGTATTCTAATAGTTTTCAATAATTTAGAAACACATAAAAGTTGGCCGCTTTATCATCATAAGCAATACAATTCAACCGTACCCACATTTTATAATAGAACCTATTTTTTATAATCATGCAGAAATTAAAATAAAACTTCACTTTTTAATAACTTATAATAAATTTAGATCAGGGTAATCAGGCGTGTAAACACTCCATATACGCTTGGGTGAACGTAACTTCCGTGAAGTTCCTATTGTAAAACTACTAACCCTTCTGTTTACAGCATTGAAGGATTAATCTGAAAAAAATACCTCGTGGTTCAGTTATTTTAATCCGCTTTAAATTTATAGCGCTGCGCTGAAGATATGTTATTTGTTTGATTTTGGTCTTACAAAGCATGCAGCTTTTTACTACCTATAAAAATTACATCTTACATAAATTTTAGATATTCCAAAGGATACCGAAAAAAATCATGGAAAACATTTCAAGAAAATCATTTTAAATATATTTCAAAATTGAGATTTATAAGTTATTTGCAATTTAAAATTTTTGAATTCTTTATGTAGTAACAAAAAGTTCACCGATGTCAACTTTTCCGAAATATATTCAAAAATTTAATTTAATTCCAAATGCAACTTTGGAGATATTTGTCGAAGTAATGTTTATCATTACCGATAGAAGGCATCTACGTCTTCCTTAGAGACGCATTATAAAGAGATTGATAAATTTCAACGACTGGTTGGGTTCCGTACTTTTCCGTAAAGTATTCACAAATTTAAATACATATTTGAAAAATTCTTAGTGTAGTTACAAATTGTCTAATTTAATTGAAGTAATTTCAGGTTTGCTGGACGCCCCATGTTTCCTTTCGAGAATCTTGTTGAAAATAGCCACTTAATGAGGGTACCTAAACGGGTTTAACACGGGTATCTATGACGGTACGGTGCAAATGCCAATTCAACTAGGCCGCAGGTGACTAAAGCAAGGTCCAAAGTAGAGAGTGCCTAACGACATAATATGCCAACATCAAGAAAGTCACACGCACTTTACCAGACTATTAAGAGGTGTTGTATATTGTTTGGTTCACTACATTTGCGTAATATTAAAGTTTAAAACCTAACTAGATATAAACAAGACAGTTTTGTGCGGTATCTAGGTATATATTTTAATCCGCGTAGATTTTGACTTTTCTATAAAAACTTTGAACCTCCGTTTTACATCTTTTGGAAATTCAAATATCTAAATTCAAATTCAATCATTTGGAAAAAATCCTTTCTTAGTGCTTATTTTAAATTTTAATGTTCTAAATCTTACGATTTAGAATGTGCGTCGTTTATTAATCAGTCAGTCACTAAGTCGCAGTACTGTTTTATATCAAGGTACTTCTTAAATATATGCCATTCCTTTAACAGGACAGTTAGTAAAGTTAGTTTAAAATATTTATTTTTCCATCATCATCATCAGCAGCTCGTTTGCGTCCAGTGCTGAACATAGGCTTCCACATTACAAACCTTGGCAAGCAACGCTTGGTAGGCGGGTTGGTAAAATATTTAAAAACCTTGAGTTGTTAGACGCGGTTGCCCATCCATCAGGTCTATATCCCTTAACGGCCTCTTACGATGCCCATTGGAAACCAGGGACTATTCTAAGCCGGACATCAAAAGGCACTATTTTTTTCCCATACCCATAATAAAATCATATTAAAGTGTTATTAATAAATATATGTATTCTATAAAAATACAAATATTTAATAATTGAATTGGATTTATTACATATTTTTAGAGCTAGCCGTGTTGGCAACACCTCCGATGTAACGCCAGAGTGAGAAGGCTACCCTGTGCTTTTATTATGTATTTGAATGTAATTTTATATTCTAAAATTCTTCACTATACCTAATATTATGTACTAGTAAATATATTGTATTAATTATGGAAGCACCTTATAATTAAAGATGTAGAAGATAACTGTACCATCCATTAATAAGGTATATAACCACCACCAGGATATAAACATATTCACACTAGGTTTCACATTGAATAATCTGTATGTAATTAAACGCATTAATTACAAATACGTACTTTATACTCCTAAATACGAAGCTTGACAGAACTTAGTCTACAAGTAGTGGCGGTTTGCCCAAACTTATACATCTAACACCCGTGAAATTCCGACAACTCGTGTGGATGAAGCTTGCTTAATCTGCTTCTCATGTTTACTTAAGTGCTTTCTAAAACAGAAAGTGTGAAAAAAAAAATATATATCTTTTAAAAAGAGTTGAAAGTTTTATTAATCTATACTTAATATTATAAAGCTGCAGAGTTTGTTTGTTTGAACGCGCTAATCTCAGGAACTACTGGTCCGATTTCAAAAATTCTTTCAGTGTTGGATAGTCCATTTATCGAGGAAGGTTATAGGCTATATTTTATTTTCAAAAAAGTTAGGGATCCGTAAGAAAATTGCGATTTTGTAATCCAAGGTGTAAAAGCGAAAACCTATTTATGCTGCAAAAACTATTGACAATAGAACAAAATGATGTACTACGGGTTTGTAGGTCTTATTAAGAGCTACAAAAAAGTCCGGGAGAGCATATATCTAACTATAATAGTTTAGTCACAATTACCGCTTTTATGTTCATAAACAAATATTTAATCGTCTGAAGAAAGAAACTACGTTAAATGTATACCGTAATATTAATCCTTATCCAAATTAAGCATTATGTTATCAAGGGTATGTATGTAGAAGTAAAATACTTTTTGTTTTATTCCAATCGGACATTTCGTTGAGAAATTATCACGAGTAGGTATAAAAACGCAAGGAATTGGTACCTCATAATGAGTTATTTGCCATAACACTGGTCAACAAAATTTATTTATTTTTATCTCACAGAAATATTATTTTGATTCTTTTGTAATTCAGTATAGGTTAAAAACTAAACAGGAATTAGAATTTATATATCGCGTCACATTTTTGAGATATTTGCTTGTAAACATAAAACAATATGCTGATTTGGCTATATTTGAAAATGTATTGAGAATAGTTAAATATTTTTATGATTATATTTTATATATAAAATTGATAGTCATAAATCTAATATTTTTAAACCAATTTACTTAAAGTTTTTATGATTTTCTAATGCAAAGATATTAAATATTTTGTTGAACTATATTTTTCTCATACATTTTAATAGAGTCAATTTGTGTGGAGTTTTTGTCATTGACACTAAAATGTTAATATTTACATATAGAAACAGTACAGCAACAAAATCATAAATGTTAATTAGAATTTAGAATAGTCACTTGCCAAAACGGTCGAAATACAATTTTACTAATAGATTTATTAATTTATTTACCTAAATTGAAAACAGGTCTTTACGCCATTTTTGTAATGTTTAATTTCAAATATCTCCAAAATTAGACGTGATAGAATATTTTTTATTATTAAATGGTACTCTAATTTATTGACAATGCCTGATAAATGTATTTCTTTTTCTGTTGCAAAAACTTTGTCGACCAGTGTAATAGATAAAACTGAAGAGTTTGTTTGCTTGAACGCGCTAATCTCAGCAACTACTGGTCCGATTTGAAAAATTATTTCAATGTTATATAGCCTATTTATCCAGGAAGGCTATAAGCTATATTTTACTATAAAGTTTCTACGGGAACGGGAGTTACGCGGGTGAAACCGCGCGCGGAAAGCTACTACTTTGTATATATGTTGAAAGTTTAATGGTTGTTTTCCCGCAGCAGAACAATTTAGATCTAATTGTACCTAGTATTACTATTTGATAGCACTACTACAACAAGATCTCAATTGTATAAAAGTTTTTATTTTATTAGTGAAAAAAGTATTGAATTCGCTAAACTCTAACTTAGCAAAAACTATCGCGTTGTTCTGAGTAGGTACTAAGTTCGTTTCAATTGTAAGTCTGCAATTTTTTATTGAAAACAAATAATACAAATCGATTCTCAACATCGTTAACAAATCATCTAAACAAATCGACATTGAACAATTTTACCGCCGTTAAACACTCATAAATTGTTTGATGGCTTAAAACTATTAAAAAATAAATGGTCTTGGCCGATTACTTTATTTCGGCTTAGAATAGGTAGTATTTTGAGCCGAAACCACACGGCAGCAACATCTTCCCATGGGTGTCGTAAGAAGTAATTAGGGACATACAGCTGATAGCGCAGCACCTATCAGCTCAAGAATACTCACCATCTTACGTACCATCTTACGTACCATCTACGCGACGTGGTGGTTGCACCACCACGTCGCCTGCCAAGCGTGGTGATTTTGGCAATATTCTTTAACGACCCTGGCGTGCCAAGGGGAGGCCAATGTTCAACAGTGCACGTAAACGGGCTAATATAGTATATTTCAAAGAATTAAGATCCATAAATTAACGCTTAAAATATCATGTGGTTTTAATATCTTCTATAATAAGTTACTATAAAGAGAATCAAGAAGCGGCCGTAGCCCAATGGCTAGGGCGTTTGACTTGTGGTCTTGAGGTCGCCGGTTCGAACCCCACCCATTGCATTGCACTACATTGCACTACCGACGTGAACCCATTCGTAACACAAGCATTTTACATGCAAAACTCTGCTAGTAATATTTTTAATAAAAGAGAAGAAGAAGAAATCGATTTGTTTGTTAGTTAGGGATAAACGCTCTATAACGGATATTAACATTCTTTCACCTACAGAAAGTTACGCTATCCAAGAGGTATCAAAACGAACAAGTGCTACATGAATAAACCACGCCGGGATGCTTATATTTCATTTTATAATTTGAAACTAGAATGTTCTTTTCAATTTATACTAAAAATGAACCAAACTACAGTTGTTGGAAAACTTTTCCAAAACGACAACAAACTTAGAATAAATACCATCTTTGAATTTCATAATGTGTTAGACCACACTAACAAACTCTCTCATCTCCTAAGTTCATGAAGCCAAGACCGAAGCTGTCACGTTACGTCACTTCCATTACCGCTTTGCGTATGTGTTGTTTAACTTGTTACGTTGTATATTTACTTACCATGATATGGTAAGCCTAATCATATCATATAATTTTCTAAAACATTACCTTTAAATTAGATCAATCAAAAATAAAGTTTCGCGAGCTCAATACTCATTATATAATGTACTTATTTATTGTAATACATAATATGATTTAAAAAATGTTAAATAACAAAATTTACTACATATTTCTCTTTTGTCATGACATGTGAAACAATTAGCACCATGTTGGAGCCCCTGATAATTTTTATTAGCAGCCATCCGTGCATATATTAATTACGATGCACCTGCACCAGGGATCCTTTTGTTCGCCTTTATATTATAAGTAATTTTAATCTTGAATACAACATTCTATGGAAACCACGTCTTGATTTTTATTTCCGATGCAAAAACCTTTCATGCCCGCACATGGTCCTTAACCGAACCGGATATTGATATAAAACCGCGATATTGAAGAATTAATTATTGAGAAGAATTAATTACGCGGAATTAAGAAGATTTTTATAATTATTGGACATGAGGTTATCTGCCGGCGGCGAGGAGTTTGGATCGAGTACATTGATTGTTAAAGTGTTTAGTATGTTTGGATTAATATTATAAACCAACACTCGCTCAGGTAATATTTAGCCTTAATAAGGACTTATTATAAGGTTAGTACATTTAATTACCTGTAATTAATTACATACATGATAGTAGGTACCGCTTGCATTGTGAGGTTTTGTCATATGTATTTTATACAATGAGTAGCAAAATAATTAAAACGTACTTATTGCAGTATAGTAGATATTATTAACTACATTTTTTAATTATATAATTGCTATAAAACGATAAATTTCACGTTAATTGTGTGTGCAAGTAGGTAGGTAATTTTATGAGTATTGAGTGGTTATTTGTAATTTAGATATTGTTCTAAATAAAACATTTATATTTTCACTTTATTTGCATTTGTTTAATCCTAGTGTATTCGCGTAGATTTGTTAGAAATTCATATTGTGTTGTATAAAATATGTAAGTAAGTCATGTTAGTAGTTATTTCTAGTTAGGTAGGTAGGTACTTAATTTAATGGTTAAATAATACAATATTAATGGTGGTAACTTATGATATAATAAAGTAAACGAGTATAAACTAATCTTATTCTATAAATAAATTACCTATATGTACAATACTTAGTGGTTAAAACATAGAATATAATTACTCATAACGACTGTAGAAATCTGTTGTTAGAAATTAAGTTGGTAGGTTGATATTTCATTCATTTCTGATTTAATTTAGATTTAAATTTGTAATTGTATACATTCCAGGTCGACTTCACCCGATTCCCAGTATGTCCGAGGAAAAGGAATTAATAAAAAAGCGAGGAAGTTTTAAAGGTCGTTTAACCGCTTTTATTAATTATTTGGATGGGTTGAATGACAAACCAATAACAAGTAGTGATATTTCAGAGCTACAACTACGTGTTAATAAGGTTGAGTTGTTGTATGACCAATATGACGCGGTACAATTACGTTTGGAATGTATTGTTGAAGACATTAAAACACAACTTACTGAACGTACTGAGTTTGAAACTTTATATTACAAATCATTATCTAGGTCCCAAGAAATTTTGAGTAAGTACAATAGCGATAATAATTCTGTTAATAGTGATAAAAGTACTCGTGCCAGCTATCGTAAGCCAGTTAAGTTGCCTACTATACAGCTACCAAAGTTTAATGGGTGTTATAGCAATTGGTTGGAGTTCCGTGACACTTTCACTAGCCTCATTCACTCTAATGATGAGATCGATGAAATAAATAAATTTCATTATTTGCGAGACTCTCTGGAAGGATCCGCTGCTGTGGTCATTCAGTCGATTGAATTCTCTGCCAACAATTATACTGTAGCATGGAATCTAGTATGTGATCGATATAATAATAAGCGATTATTAGTCCAAAATCATGTGTCAGCCTTATTTAATATAGAACTTATAACAAAGGAGTCGTCTATTGTATTAAAGGCTTTAATTGATCATTTAAATAAAAACCTCCGAGCATTGGAGTCATTAGGTGAGCCTATTCATTCATGGGACACATTATTAATATATATAGTTACACGTAAACTTGACCAAAAGACATATCGTGAATGGGAGGAGTACAAGGGACGTGTAGACAAAGACAGCGCTGTTACGTTCGACGCATTTCTTAAATTCATTCGCAACCGCGCTGATTTAGTCGAGACACTGGAGCTGTCACGAACCAACCCCTCTCATGCACACACAGTCATTAAAACAGGTCCTAAAATTAAATCCATGGTTACGACTCAATGCGCTAATAATATAAGCAACGAATTAGGTTCTAAAGCCTGTCCTAAGTGTAAAGGCGACCATTACTTAACCTTTAACGTCACGGGCGGGGTCTAAGCAGACCCCACGCGTTGTTTTTTAACGATATTTTTTTAAATTAGCAAGACACAAACGCGCGCTTTCGGCTAATTTTAGTTCGCCGCAGCAGCTCTCAACAGACAGAAGTACATCGCGCTTACGCTAAGGTAAACACCATTTTTACTTATGTTGGGATACCTGTGGACCCCACCCGTGATTTTACGTAGAATCTTTTTCACATAATTTTAATTTGTTTCTTTTTCAGAATTAATGTTATTTCATTACAATTATGAGTCACCAACTATCAGAGGACGCCATTCTTCAGCATTTTAGTGACTGACAGCGAATAATCCTAACTTGAAAGATATAAGCGCAATCATGTGCGAGTTGGTAGACAAAGAGCAACCTTTACCTAGTACGGATGAAGCTGGTCCTAGTGCCCCAAAAATGAAGCGAAGGTGGTTTTATTGTTCTATATCCAAGGATAAAGAGAGTACTATTGTCTGTAAATCTTGAAATAAGACAATTTGTAAGCCTTATTTAGTAGCAATTACTTGTTGTTCGCCATGCCAAGATAAAGCATACATTTTTTCGTTAGGGCACAATGACAACATTGAGGCGTTGTCATTTTTTTATTTTTTCGGTTATTGTTATTATTCCTTGTGATTACGTAATTTTTATTTATATTTTTTTAGAAATTTATGTTTACGTTTGTCAGAAGTTGACTATTTTGTAAAATTTTAGTACATTAGTTATGGAAGTATAAGAAAACTATATACGCGATGTTCCTTCTTCAAAAGTTTCTAATTGATAAACATACTGATTATTTTACGAATAATAAATATTTATCTTAAGTAATAACATGTCTTTTATTAAAATCTTAATTATTATTTAAAATTAATCAAAAATTCTGAGTATAAATTCATATTTTTATATGGGGTACTTCCGGACCCCACGCGTGATGAAACGTTACCATAAAGTACGCGTGTACTTAAAGGTTAAATAATTGTTCACAGTTTCTTTCAATGAGTATCGAATCTCGTCTTAAATTATTGCCAGGCTATAAGGTTTGTTATAACTGCTTACGTACGGGTCATTGTGCCAACAATTGTAAAAAACCAGGTTGTAAGTTATGTAAACGTAGGCATAATACGTTGATTCATTCATCGGAGCCTAAGACAGCGCATCGTAATGAACATACGTATAACAACACAACGATTGATAACTCGTTTCCGTCGCAATCGTGTTTGCCATCTGCCAGTAATGAAACTAATTATGTTAGTTTGTCTGCGAGCGTTGTTCCTTCTTATAGTATTAGGAACCAACAGCGCAGCGTCCTATTGTCTACTGCGTTGGTCAAATTATATGGTAATGATAACCGTGAGTATGTTGTTCGCGCAATGTTGGACAGCGGTAGTACGTCATGTTTTTTAAGTGATAAGCTATGTAGACAAATGAAATTATCCACTAACAAGGTAACTGAGTTCGTTCTTGGGATAAATAACGTGAGTGCTAACGTAGGTAAAACATGTCAGGTTAAAATGACGTCACTGGATAATAGCTATATTGCTAATATTTATTGTTTTGTTTTGCCATTAATTACGACCCAGGTTCCGTGTAGCAGCATCGATATATCTGGTATGAATATCCCATCAGATATCTGCTTAGCTGATCCTACATTCTATAAGCCCTCTGATATAGATATTTTAATCGGGGCTGATCTCTTTTGGGATCTGTTAGGGTCACAGCGTATAAAGTTAGGACTTGATATGCCAGTACTTTGTGAAACCAGGTTAGGGTGGATAGTTTCTGGGCCTATTACGTATAATAGTAATAAAATAATATCAAAGGACGTGAGATGTAATTTTACTATTACTAAATCATTCGCTGATAGTGATTTTGATAGGCTACGTTCAGATTTAGTTAAATTTTGGCAGTTGGAGGAAATTAACTCACAATTTTGTAATTATTTGCCCGAAGAAAAGATCTGTGAGGATCATTTTGTTAAAAATACGACACGTTTAGAGGACGGTAGGTTTTGTGTTCGTTTACCATTGAAACAAAACCCTTCGGTTCTAGGTGAATCAATGAACCGAGCCACACAATGTCTTTATTCTTTGGAACGTAGATTAAAATCTAAACCTGAGTTTAGTAAAATGTACCACGACTTCATGTCCGAGTATGAGTCATTAAATCACATGACTTGTGTTGAGCAATGTGATTTTAATTCGAAAGCATATTACATCCCACATCATGGGATATTACGTGAGAGTAGTACGACTACTAAACTACGCGTAGTATTCAATGCAAGCTGCCCTACCTCATCAGGGGTTTCCCTTAATGATGTCCAGATGGTGGGTCCCACCGTTCAGGACGATCTTTTGTCTATACTTCTTCGATTTAGGCATTATAAATATGTCTTGTCAGCAGACGTTGAGAAGATGTATAGACAGATAGTCGTCCATCCATCTGATAGGCACTTGCAGCAGATACTTTGGCGTAATAATACGAGCGACCCTGTCAAGGTATACAGGTTAAATACCCGTACTTACGGAGAGGCTAGCGCTCCTTTCCTTGCAACCCGTTGTCTTAAACAAATTGGCCTGGAGTGCAAGGATACTAGGATTTCTAATATCATCCAGCATGACTTTTACGTGGATGATTTGCTGACAGGAGTTGACCTTTATGAGGATGTTGAGTTTATACGCACAGAAATTACTAATGCCTTAGCATCAGCTTGTATGCCACTGAGGAAGTGGAAGTCTAACGTACCAAAATTGGTATCTGATATAGGTACATCAATCATCGTTAGACTTAAATATGGGATCTAGTGAGCCCAACAAGTTGTTAGGTGTTGACTGGTTTGCGAATTCTGATGAACTAGGTTTTTCAATAGGTTCAATGTCTACAGATTGCAACACTAAGCGTAATTTGCTCTCGGCTATAGCACGTATATTTGATCCTCTAGGTCTACTATCTTCTGGTGTAGTTACTATGAAGTTGTTACTTCAAAAGATGTGGCTTGATAAAATCTCCTGGGATGAGCCTCTTAGCTCTGAACTTAGCACAAGCTGGAATGCCATTGTTAAAGCTTTGCCTTCATTGAATAGCTTTCGTATTCCACGAATAGTTGTTTGTGACATGTATGAATCCCTAGAACTTCACATATTTTCTGACAGCTCTGAGCGCGCGTACGGTGCCTGTGCATACGTGCGCAGCGTTAATACAAAAGGTGAGTACTTAGTACGTTTATTGATTGCAAAAAGTCGAGTTGCACCCATCAAGCCAACCAAAATTCCAAGGCTGGAATTATGTGATGCCGTAGTCGGTGCTCGCATTTGCGAGAAAGTAATTAATTCGTTTAGGGCAAAAATTGATCGTATTTATTGTTGGACGGATTCAACCATAGTACTGGGGTGGTTGCAAATGTTGCCTTCTAAACTTCAGCCCTTTGTGAGAAATCGCGTTGCTGAAATTCTAGAAAAGGCAGGTAATTGTTCTTGGCGCCACGTACCTACTGATTTGAATCCAGCAGACTTAATATCCCGTGGAGTAGATATTAAATTATTGCAAACTTCAGATTTATGGTGGTCCGGTCCCTACTTTCTAAAGTACGATCACTCTACTTGGCCTTCTCAACTGAAATCTTTAGAATTAGAGGCATTACCCGAAACGTGATGTAATATAGCTTTAGGCGTTATTTTAAGTAACAATAACCCTGAAAATACTTTTATTAATTTTAAACGTTTCTCTAATTATTTAAGACTTATTCGTTCTGTAGCTTACGTGCTAAGATTTATTAAATCCTGTCGGAAACATCAATTTAACAATATTTTTTTGTCACAAAGCGAGATTCAAGACGCATTAAATTTAGTAATTGTTAAGTGTCAATTTAAGTCATTCTCAGAATATTCATTATTATTAAATAAACAAACCTTACCAAAAAAGAGCCCACTTCTAAAATTTAACGTTTATTTGGATGAAAATAGTATTATGCGCGTCGGTGGGCGTCTTGAAAACTCAAATTTCGAATATAATAAAAAACATCCTATATAGTTACAGTCCACTCATGAGTTTACGAAGATATTATTCGATCATGAACATAAAATGTTGATGCACGCTGGCCCTCAATTGTTATTGGCAACTATTAGAGAATCGTATTGGCCTATAGGCGGCCGTAATTTAGCTAGGGCTTGTTATCACAAATGTATTCGTTGTAGTCGGATGAAAGGCAAGATCGTTAGTCCACTGATGGGAAACCTGCCACAGCAGCGCATTCTTCCAGGAGGCTATCCTTTTGATACTACCGGCGTTGATTATGCTGGACCCATAATGAGTGCTAGTCGCCAAGGTCGAGGCTGTAGGTTAGTGAAAGTGAACATAGCAATTTTTATTTGCTTTGCTACCAAAGCTGTACACTTAGAGCTTGTAGGTGACTTAACGAGCGATAAATATTTACTGGCTTTATACCGATTTATATCAAGGAGGGGTAAACCCGTAAATATTTATTCCGACAACGGTACTTCGTTTATTGGTGCATACAACGACATTTCTAAATTTTTAAAATCTAATTGCGAGTCTTTGGCTACCCGTATGGCTAATGATGGAATTAATTTCCACTTTATTCCCGCGTATACTCCTCATTTCGGCGGACTCTGGGAAGCAGGTGTCAAGTCGACAAAATATCATTTACAGCGAGTGTTGGGAAATTTTAATTGTACATTTATTTTATTTTATTTTTATTTTATTTTAAAATTTAGGAAAACTTACAGCTATTAACATTATGAATATTTTAAGTTTACAAAAGATGGCCAATTACAAGTTTTCACAAATAAATAAATTATATAAATTTACAAGTTAAAAACCAACATAAAATAACTAAATCTTCTTTCTAAAATTCAGTAAACATAATAATATAACAAACATTAAGTACAAAAATGTTTAACAAGTTAGGAAATAAGTTACATTAAATTACCATTATCATATGATGTACATCCTATAATGGCAATTATCGCGAAAAGTAGTGATTACACAAAATATTTTTTAATTTTGGAGAACTTATATGAAACAGATCAATGTCGATTCTTTGGCACACAGTATTATATGTACGACAAGCTCTCACAACGTAAGAGTTTTGTCTGTATGAGCAATGAGTAGCCGGAGTAAATAAAAGGTCATGTTTCCTAAGTAAAGCAGATGGCACTCGCAAACCTATCATGTTCATCAACTCTGCTACATCAGTGGAGCCGTTCATGATACTAAGCAGAAAGTTTATGTCCGCTATTTTCCTCCGCTCTTGCAGAGGTAACAAGTGGAATTTCTTACAACGACTGTAATAATTAGGTAAGAAAGTTCTACATTTAAATTGTATGTACCTCAGGATTTTTTTTTGTATATTTTCAATACGCGACACGTACGTGTCATATTTGGGATTCCATACTTGCGAAGCGTATTCCAGGTGACTACGGACATAGGCGCAATAGAGAATTTTTATTGTTTTTATATTTTGAAATTCTGATGACATTCTAAAAATAAAACCTAAGGCTTTAGACGCCTTATTGATGATATTATCAATATGTGTATTAAATAGTAGCTTTGAGTCAAATGTTACTCCCAAGTCCCTAATAGTATTTTGCCTGGTTATTATTGTATCACAGAGCTTGTATTGGTAGATAATTGGGGATGGTTTCCGTGTAAAAGAACACACATAACACTTTGAGACATTCAAATCCAACTTGTTCAAAACACAATAATTCTCAAATCGTCGTAAATCATCCTGCACACCAACTGCATCCTCATGAGACGTTATATTTTTTAATATTTTCATATCATCTGCATATAACAGTATTTTAGATGTTTGAAAGCAGGAGGTGATGTCGTTGATAAAGATGTTAAATAATAGGGGCCCCAATAATGATCCCTGGGGAACTCCTGACGGGATGAGCATTGACTTTGATGAATAGCCATTTAGTACAACAATTTGATGTCTATTATCAACGTAAGAGGAGAACCACCTGAATAAGCTACCGTGATAAGCTACCGTGTATACCCATCTGTAAAAGTTTATGTTTTAGTATAATGTGATCTATCCGGTCGAAACACTTGCTATAGTCAGTGTATATGACATCTACTTGACATCGCTGTGACATATATTTAGATACTAGCGGCCCGCCCCGGCTTCGCACGGGTGGACTTTTATACCCTACCCCTGCCCTACCCTACCCCTACCCTACCCCTACCCTACCCCTACCCTACCCCTACCCTACCCCTACCCTACCCCTACCCTACCCCTACCCCTACCCTACCCTACCCCTACCCTACCCTACCCTACCCCTACCCTACCCCTACCCTACCCCTACCCTACCCCTACCCTACCCTACCCCTACCCTACCCTACCCTACCCTACCCCTACCCAAAAGTATCCTATGTCCTTCTCCCAGTTCTTAGCTACCTCCCTACCAATTTTCAGCCAAATCGGTTCAGCCGTTCTTGAGTTATAAATAGTGTAACTAACACGACTTTCTTTTGTTTTTAAAATGTATTCTGCTATTCGGGACGGAAACAAATCCAACAAATCAAAAACGATGGCAATCGGTCTAGCCGTTCTCGAGTTATAAGTGTTGTAACAAACACGACTTTCTTTTATATATATAGATGTAGTCACTGCTGACTATGAGGTTTGAGGTTGTGGAGCGGCCTTGAAGGAATCCATGTTGGTGTTCACTAAAACTTAACTTAAGTGCTGAGTAAAGTTGTTTGTACACAATTCTTTCCAATATTTTAGCGAACAAACACAGCTTGGATATTGGTCGGTAGTTTTCTACGTCTTTCTTTGGGCCCTTTTTATGCACAGGAGTAACATATGGCGACTTCCAGAGCTTGGGCATCTCGCCCTCAGTAAGTGACCGTTTGAAGAGAATGTATAGTGGTACAGTGAGAGACCTGGCGCAGTTCATAACAAAGACTGGCGGGATGTCATCCGGACCTGCGGTTTTATTGAGGTTAATTTGTTTGAGTAGCCTAAATAGTTCAGATTTTTGTATTTCTATGGAACTTATATGTGAATGAGTTGTTTTATTCAGTAGCATCTCAGTATCATTTATTTGTATTGATCTGTAACTGCTGTGGGGGAGAAAATTAGAGTAAAAATAGTCACTGAACATGTTACTAATGGCTTCACCATTACTTGATGACTGATTTTTAAAATGCAGCACAGAGGGATATGAATTGGACTGTGCTTTAGACTTAACGTATCGCCAGAATGCCCTAGGAAATTTCGAAATATCTGCCTCAATTTTTGCAATATAATTACTAAACATATCAATCTCCAAGTTCCTGGCACGCTCACGCAGCATAGTAAATGATTGATAGTCAGCTATGTTACCATATTTTTTAAACTTACTATGATACTTAGCCTTTTCTTTTAATAGTTTAATTAGGGGGCTCATATACCAGGCAGGATATTTACCCGTAGTCACAGATGTTTTTGTTGGTACGTATGTGTTTTTTAAATTATTTAAAACACTATAAAAATATGCAACTGCGTCCTCGAGTGAGCCACTGCTTAATTCCGTGTGCCAGTTTATGTTATCCATTTCGTTCGTTATCGCGTTATAATCGGCTTTAGTGTACAACCACTTTATACGAGGGCAAGTGGGTAAGGTATGCAGTTCTATGAAATCAGCAGTTATACATAAGGCCTTGTGATGTGGATCCTCAGGAACCAAGCGATCCAGACAGTGCCCTACATCAACATCACTATTTGATAAAACCCAGTCCAGCACCCTATTGTTACAATTTAAATGGGAGTTATATTGCGACAAGTTACATGTAGTCAGGGTATCTATTAAATATAACTGTGCTGCGCCCTGTAAGTTAGTAGGGCGTAAGATTTTATCATCTGAAGGTTGCCAGTCTATGTTGGGTTGGTTAAAGTCACCTAAGACCAAGAATTTATCAGCGGTATGTTGGAGGATTATATCATTCATCTTATGAGTGAAGTTTCCAAGTTGATCAGCCAAAGAATTACCTAGACTTTGAGAACAGATGTAAGCTAAGCCTATGTGCATCTTATAAGATATTCTGGGTTTTCTTTGGTTTAATGTTAAGGTCACCCATATATCCTCGGCTGATGAACACCAATCATTGTTATCTGTTGAGACTAGTTCCCGCCGCACAGCAATTAAAACCCCCCCTCCCATTACTTGGCCGGTAGCTACATAGTTTCGATCGCGTCTCCAAACCATATACCTATTATCAAACAACTCACTGTTAGTGATACCATCAATGAGCCACGTCTCTGTCAAGCAAATAACATCATAATCGTTAATACACATATTTCTAAAGAAAACAGATGTTTTTGTCCGTAATCCCCTCACGTTCTGGTAATAAAAACTAATAGGCATAAAGAATATTTAAAAGGATTAGCAATAATATAATAGAAATGCAAATAGGTGTAAAAAATATGAGGTACAATAGAAAAAACATTGAGGTAATAAAAGCAATAAACTCATTAAAAAGTAGGTGTAAATGCGAGTTAAGGCTACATAAGACCCTATATGGGTAGCAATAAGATGCAATATATCAAATAAGATTGCAGTGTATCGAAAAATAAATATTACATTTATATTTAATAAAATCTTTGTTCATAAGCAAGGTAATAACTATGTTAACTGTGTTTAAATAGCGTTTAAATTCGTGCGCGCGTAATGAAGCCAACCGGTCTGCAGCAAGCGATAAGAGAACAAAAGGCCGGCAAGCAACCAGTGCACAAAAAAAACAGTCACCTGTGGTTCTCAACATTGATGCGTAGTTGCGCGTGCGCAAGTTGACAAAGAATCGACATGATCTATAAATTAAAAAAACTTCATTAAATCTTGTTCCATTTTGATGTGATGTTTCGGTGAGGTGTTGTTTTTACGAAGAAATATTTTGCAGCCAGTCACCCAAACATACTCGTATCCCCGTTCCTTTGCGAATAATTTAGTTTTATTAAGCAACGCTTTGTTCTCAATAGTCAAGTGATCATTGATGTATATTTTACTGTTGCCGGTAAGTCCTAGACTGCCTGCGTTGATTCGTCCATTATGTTTCTTAGCGGCAGCGACGTAATCGTTCTTTAAATAATTATTATGAATGGAGCATATTATATTTTTATGTAGGCCGTTGCTTCGCATGGGCACTCTAGCAATATAATTGATTTGTTGCCTGGGGATGTGACAGTTTATGATGTCCCCTAGTTTGTCGACTATTGCAAAGAGGTCTTCGTTATTAGATAAGGGAACTCCTTTAATTTCGATGTTGCTCATGCGAGATCGTTGCTCAGACTCAAGTTGCAGACTTTCAAGTTTATTGCAACGATTATGTAGTAATGCGATATCATCTTTGGTGGTTTTAAGGCGGTCAATTTCTATCTCAACGTTTGAAACTCTGCTACTCAGGTTATCTAGAGTATGGTTGAAAAATTCTATAGAAGAATTCATTTCTTGAAATTCGGCTCTGATGGCTTTAAGCTCCGCCAGTTCGTCCTGGATAGTCTGCACTTTTGTTAACAGGACAGGCAGTGCATCCATTTGAGTCGAGAGCCTTTTGAGCTCAGATAATATATTATCTGTGTCTGTCTTCGTAGCACTGGGCCGCGGGCTGGAAACTGTCTGGGCTATGCAGGCGTTGCATTTCCAATTGCTTCTTTTATCTTTACCCAACCTTCTCCAACCTGATTCGGATATTCCGGAGCAGGGAAAGTCGAAGTGACCCTCACATTGCAAACACAAAACTCCATCTCTAACTTCCATGTCACAACGCTTGCAGGTGAACATATTTAAAAAAAATAGTGGAGTGCTAAACTTTGAGAAACCGTGACTAAAATAATAACCGAGTGTGTAGTGGCTCAAGCGCGTGTGCGTGCAGTCGGTTTACCGTCTACCGCCGTACTGTGAGGAACTAAACACAATATTGGCTCAAATTGAAGCGATTTTGAACTCCCGCCCGCTTACACCACTGTCTGCAGATCTAGCCGACTACACGCCACTTACACCAGGTCATTTTCTGGTTGGTCGTCCGCTGACTTCGTTGCCGCAGCCGAATTACCAGGATCATTCCATTTCTCAGTTGACTCGTTTTCAACGGACTGAGCAACTGCGACAACATTTCTGGGCACGACGGAGCAAGGAGTACGTTGCAGAGCTTCAGCAGAGAACGAAGTGGCGCTCATGTAAGGATGGCTTGAAGCTCGGAACTCTGGTTGTCATCAAGGACGACAACTTACCGCCACTTAAATCGAGGTCGGGGCGAGTAGTAGCTGTACATCCACGATCTGATGGCATTGTTCGCGTCGCTGATATTCAGACGTCATCTGGAGTTCTCCGAAGGGCCTTTAATAGGATATGTCCATTACCTATTTCAACTGATTCTGGTTGAAAGCCCAGCCTTTCAACGCCCGGGGGCATGTTGGAGCGCCTGATAATTTTTATTAGCAGCCATCCGTGCATATATTAATTACGATGCACCTGCACCAGGGATCCTTTTGTTCGCCTTTATATTATAAGTAATTTTAATCTTGAATACAACATTCTATGGAAACCACGTCTTGATTTTTATTTCCGATGCAAAGACCTCTCAAGCCCGCACACACCATGTCCCGCATATTACATTAGGAAATTAAAAAATAACGAACACGAGAATGACAAGAGAAACGAGTAATGCTTGTTTTATGTAAGTCACATCTGACAACCTATCCGCATTGGCGAACTCATTAATATTTACAAATGCCGAAATTAACCGATACACCTTTTGTACATTTTAATTAGTTGCATCGGCAACTAATTAAAATGATCAATATTTTAACCAGACTTATAAACTTTGTTTAGACCTACCGGTATTAAAAGATTTCTTGAGCTCTGAAGCAGAAATAGGTATGGTGTCCATATACGACGATATAAAGAACGCGCGTAGTCGTAAAGTTCGCATGCAGTACCTACGTTATTACAAACATAAACTAACTATATAAAGAAAAACTTATTTTGGTTCTATATATACTATGTAATGCACGTGGTCCATTGACGGTAACATAAAAGTATAACAGTTGTGTTGTCATTGGTGGCACGTAATGATCATTAAAAGCATGTTTAGTACCAACCTCACAAGTTCGGACACAGTTCGGGACACATTCCTGCGTAAATCAACTTTGAGCCCCCGTAGACGGAATATTTAGGGAAAGTTAGTTGCATTATCGTTATAACCTAGTTTGGGACTCGCTTTTTCGTTTTCCTCATATATCACTAAATGTCGCCCACGGGTTTGGGTACGGGAACTATTTTGAGGACGCAATTTATTAACTTTAACTAACTGCGCCCCGCGGTTTAACCTGCGTCACTCTGCTCCAGTAGGTTGGAGCGTCATATTATGTAGCCTATAGGTTAATCCAGCTTATAATCTATCCGCGAGCAAACTTTCAGTCAAATCCATTCAGTAGTTTTTGCGTGAAAGAGTAACAAACATACATACATCCACACAAACTTTCGCATTTATAATATAAGTGGGATTTTACGTAGCCAATTTTTATAATTTTATTATGTTAACCGTTTCCGTCTCTAATAGGAAGTGTAATAATTGGTATAGGACGCTATCTAATTTTCATGCTATGTTTGTAACCATTTCATTTGTATAACATTCATCAACAGCCGTTTATAGCTTATATACATGGGCCTACTGTTAACAAACACATTATAAGCAAGAGCCCTGGCATTCATCACACAAGTTTAATCTTAGTTTGGGTGCCAGTGGAACATACTCTGTGTTGCCTGCAATTTTCCATCAATTTGCAATAGCTGAATGTATTCCATAGTGTAAAGTTTTTTTTGTATAATTTTATACTTTGAAATAAAGAAAATTATTATGGCAATATCCCTCAAGCCAAGGTCGTTAAGGGGCGTTGCCATAATCACCACGCTTGACAGGTGTATTGGTGATCGCAGTAAGATAGTAATTAACCTTGAGCTAATAGATGCTGCTGTCTATTCATCAGCTGTATGTCCCTTAATCGTGTCTTACGACACCCACGGAAAGGTATGGAGTGGAGCTATAACATTAATTGGGAATCGTTCAAATGAATATTTATGTGTAGAAATAATTTTGTATAACTGTGACATTTGCCATTAGTCCAAGTTATTCATAAAATAGAATAGAATAGAATATGCATTTATTACTCTCATCACACAAATTTAGTCATTTGCTTACTTGTATACATTTCATTTGTGTACATTTTGGCAGTTTAAAGATTAAGATATAGTAGTCTTCAAAGTTATATCGAACCTTTAATGTCTCCTGTCTGCTGTAATTGATGTGATTGCTGAAAATGAATCTTAGGCCGTTATTTTTATTTGCACCAGATTAATCAAACACCGATTAAGTTTTTATCTAGTTACACTAACTGCCAGTATAACGGAAATGAAATTCTTGAGCACCGGATCCTAATAGAATCATGTAAATTGGTTCAGGGATAATCCATGCCCATGAGCCAATAAAATAACATTTCAGAGTAAATCATTCGTGCTACTAAATTGCTTGCTGGTGAATAAGAAATTAAACTGTGGAGCTATTTGTTTTATGAATCGTATTCGCGTATGGTTCGTTAAATAAACATATGTAGTACGGGTTGAGCAGAGAAAGTAATTCATTTCAGTAAGGTGTTCATTAAATTTGCTTGTAAATTTTTGAATTTCTCGATCCGTGACGTGCAGTATAATGTGTTCTTAAATTACCTACGCTTTTCCAATTTGAGTAGATAATACAGTAAACTGAAGAGGCTTTAGTTGAGTCTTAACGTCGGAACAAAAAGGGACATAAAACTTACGTTTCTCATTTTTAATTAACTAGATTAAAAAACTAGAGTGTATAATGTAAAAGTTTGTATGAAACGTTTTTACTCTTTCTCTCAAAAAATATGTACTATTTAATCGGGTTTTTTAATAAAAAATCGTACACAGATACTTGAAAATATGGAGTAGGATATAGGCTATAGACCATCACGCTTTAAAATATTGAAGCGGAGTGGGTGAAACCGCAGGCCGCAGCTAGTGTAATATAAAACAAACTACTGCATGTAGTACATGTTCTTCATTACGTATTTCTTTCTTGGCGTTTTCTTCATCATCATTAGCCCGTATAACGTCCACTGCTGAACATGGGCCTCCTCCCGAGGGAGGGTATTTGCCATAGTCACCACGCTTGGCAGGCGGGTTGGTGACTGCAATAGCGCACCGGAAACGCTGCTGCCCGTGCCCTGATATACGATTATTATGGACGATGTTATAACAATCGGGACCAACGCCTTAACGTGCTTTCCGAGGCACGGAGGGTAGTCCCTCAACTAACCAGCCCCGGAAAGAAATCTTAGAATTTACACTAAGATTTCTTGTTTGGCGTGGGAATCGAACCCACTACCTCCGAGATTTAAAGCGAGCCAAATACCGCTACGCTACGGAGGTTGTCCGTGTGAGACGTTTTCTTACATACAAATAAAATGTACAAAAAATAATGCTCAAAAAATTAAACCATTAAAACTGAGATATTGAATATCCTTCTAAAACTTTATTTATTACCCTCACGCCTATCCCATCCTACCCGCAAATATATGAAACCGCTCTGAACGCGCAATCAATCAAATCCGAACCTATCGAATTTCTACGAAGTTGCAGACATTTTAATTTAATAAAATAATTTACTTAAAGACTTATTTGTGATAGTAAATAACTTTTATTTTACCAGGCCATTTTCGCCCACAATTAAGCATTGGCCTCCTCTTAACACACAACAAGATCTTTGAGGGTGATGGCCATAATCACCACGCTTGACAAGTAGATTGGTGACCGCAGTAAGATAAATAAATAAAACACAAAAAAATGTTTATTTCAATACAGATTTAGAAACGCATGTGTCCGATGCCGTACGGCCGTCGTGGAATGTATATGTGAAAATTGAACTTTAATTCCTATTTACAATACGTATTTACACGTTTCAAGTGTCTTTACTACTTTGTAAAATGTCATTCAATGTGGGCAGATGCATGCCGGTCGTTAGAAATCGTACGTGTGTCATAATGGTATTTTACTATTATTTCATAATTTTATTTAATAGAAAGTAAATAAACTCTTCCGGACTAAAGGTGGCATACTAATATAATATGAATGCAAATTGGTAATTTCTTGTATAAGTGTGCGCATTGAAAACTATTAAATAACCTCTCTACTATAATCAAGGCTACGTTTGGACGATCCATCAAAAATCGTAAAAAGATTGAGTAAACCATACAATATTTTTGCGGTCAATTTTAGGAATATATCTAATGTACAGCTTGCAGCACTAACTTTTATTTTGAGAGAAAGAACCGCAACAAACAAAAGACTTGACAATTCTGCTAGTGCTAAAGCTTAAACTGTTTGGACATATTATCCACAACAAAAGGTCGTTGCAGCAATTAGAGACTTGCACCACTAATTGAGCCAATGAGCTTTGGTTGCAGATGCTACGATAATACTATATTCCTCTTTGGACAGATCTCATTAAATTTTCTACGATAGCGTCATGGATACACGGAGAGGGTACTACAAACTGAGTCGATGTAGGTGGAGTTAAGTCCCAAGACCTACCTGTTAAATTAGTCGTTCCGCAAGGGTCCATTCTGGGTCCCTTTTTGTTCTTAGTTTATATTAATGATTTGCCGTACTATTTGGAAAATATTTGTGATGTAGTACTTTTTGCCGATGACACCTCACTTATTTTTAAGGTGAATCGAAATAGAAATGACTTTCCCGAAATAAATAATGCTCTCGCTATGTTGACCAAATGGTTTACGGTTAATAATTTGGTGCTTAACACTAAGAAAACAAAGTGTGTAAAATTTACCACTCCCAATGTCACAAATATTGGACCCGATCTTGTAATAAATAATGAGGTTTTAGAGACTGTAAAATCCACACAAAAATTGCAATGGAGTCCTCACATATCCTGCCTAGCTGGGAAATTAAGCTCCGCTGCTTATGCTATTAGAAAAATAAGACAATTAACTAATGTTGACACCGCTCGTCTGGTGTATTTCAGTTATTTTCATAGCATCATGTCTTATTGAATTTTGCTTTGGGGTAAGGCTACTGACATTCAAAGTATTTTTATATTACAAAAGCGAGCGGTGAGATCTATTTACCAGCTGGGCTCGAGGTTCTCCCTAAGAGATTTTTTCAAGAGTGTAGACATATTAACAGTTCCTTCTCAGTATATATATGGTAATATTCTTTATGTTCAACAGAATATAAATCTATTTCAAAAGAGAAGCGATATTCATAAATTAAATACTAGAAATAATCATAAGTTATTTGCTGAAAATCAGCGTTTACATAGAGTGCATTCTTCCTTTGTGGGGTTAGCGATCCGTATTTATAATAAAATTCCTAAGGAATTTCAGGAATTTTCTCAAATTAAATTCAAATTAGCAATAAAGAAATGCTTAATCAAAAAAGCTTATTATACAATAAATGATTATTTAAATGATAATGATGCCTGGTCGCTGGGCTAACCAAGATGACCGTACAATGTGTTATTGGGTCTCTTTGCTAGTTTTACTTACATACATACTTTATATTGTTTTTATGTATTTTCTGACATATGTGTTTTTCTGTTTTTGTATAACTTATTGCTTTATATTGTTTAATTTTTTTATCCTAACTTGTAACGTACTTGACATTGTAAACTGAAACGATATAACATAAAAACGTGCTAAATGAAGGTCAACCTGGCAATAAATTAATTGATACGTGCTCCTAGCTGTAAGATCGTCATGCTCCCAATGAATGTCATGCTGCAATGCTTGCGGTGGCGGTGTGGGGCGGGTCGTCTCCTTCCCTCTAATATGGCGAGGGAGGCGATGGCTGCGTCACACGTCATACTCGTGAACGGGTGCTACTTGCGGTGGCTGGTCGGCTTGTCGCTGGAGTTATTTGTTTTATTTGCTTTTGTTTAATTTTGTTTGCATTGTTGTCGTCTTGGTTGATCTCGTATAGCTTGTTTAATCTTGTAAATGTGGGTGGGTGCAATTGCCGTTGGTTTCTTATTTTAGTATGCAAGAGGTTTTCCTATTAGCTTGAGTAGAGCGGTTTTGAGCATGCACTAGCCCACATCCTCTTAAAAAATAAATAATTAAATGTAATAAATAATGAATATAAAAAAAAGAAGATAAATCAAGTAAAAGAAGACGGAAAAAAAGAAAACCGGAGTTTCTTTCTGAGTTTCTTCTCCGGGCCGTCCACTTAGGTAGCTAGAGAAACCTGTAGGTTAGCTAGGCTAGGCTCCTCGCCGGACAGACCGAGGACCGCGTTGGCCCCCTGTCCCAATCCGATGATCCAGTGCCTGTAGTCCGTGCCAGTGATCACTCCCTCTTTTTTATATTATTATTGTTACAGTAATATTTCTCATAGCATTAGCGATGCCCTGAGCCGTGGTCCTAGCCCATTAAGGGTGCCCTCAGGCGCGTGTCGCTTATACGTAAAAATATTGTTTAAAGACGTGCCTCTTTCTATAGAGCTAAATTATATTAAGATTTTGATTAAAGATGTAATTATTGTTGTAACTATACATATGACGTGACGCTGGACTGACAGACAAGTCATTAGCTAATCCGCAAAAGACTTTAGTTGCGATATTTTTGTATATAATTATATTAATTATATTTAATTGTGTATAACTGACAAGTGCAAGTGTATGTAAATACCTAAGTGCTGAATAAATATCGTTTAATTCGTTTGAGACAGATGTAGACATCTTGCAAAAGCCACAACCAAAGCAATCTAATGATGATCAACACTTAAAAATCTCTTATATTACTTTACCCAGTCAAGTAAGTAGGTATTTTTGTAGTTCTGTTAGTAAAATATCAAGAAAAAATGTCATATTAGTTAAGTGTTAAGCTAACCTTACAAGAAAGGAAGTAGTAGGAAGGAGTAGGAATATTATGTTCTATACATAATATTCAGTCTAAAGAATCAAAGTCTAGTTTTAAAATCCCATAAAATTATAAAGGTATATCTACTAAAATTGGAGCACACATCTAGTACCTACTGAAATACAATCGTTTAACTTTCCTCACCAAGGAGATGCAGATTTACAGGAAGGCTAAGGAACCCAATCCCCCTCCACAAAATCGAAAGCTCCTCCATGCTTATTACTTTTCTTAAAAAATCGTACATCCGAAACTGATCATTAGTATCAATATCTGTATGATATGTAAATCCTACGGTCTATATTGAATTATTAATTTAATAGATTGGATGATAAGATTTGTTTCATTTTTTATATTGGATACAAAATATATAAATATTCACATCACGTTTTGTACGCAGAGTTTATCAGAAATCCTTAAGCGGGGTTTGGGTTCTGTGGTTTTTACAAACAGTGTTTTAGGTAACTAGCGGTATATAACTTAAGTGATTTTGAAATAACTAACCTACCTATTAATTATATTACCTTTTCGAATTTATGTTATAAAAGTTAGCATGGAAAATGGTTATCGTCAGAACCCCTGGACCAAGTGTGATATTTTATGTTTGGAAACTATCAAATTACAGTACCTTTTTGATACTATTTGATACCTTAATTAAATTATTTAGTACCTCTATGAATAGTGAAAAAACATGAAAAGAAAGTGGCCAGACATTCTGACGTCAGGTTGTCTGGACCACATTTTTTTAAAATAGTTAGATACAGTATAACTTAATAATTTCTTTGTAAATATATAGTACCTTTTTAGGACCTTTACATACTTTTTTCACAAAATTTTAATCGTTCCAGAAAAAAAATTACAGATATATGAAAATTTTATAGGGACAAAAATTATTTGCAGCATACATAATATACTACTGGTAGAACTGGATGAAGATAACTCAGGGTGGGGTTTTGTTGGTGAGTTTTGGGGGAGGCCCAACTATGAACACTCCTGTACAGTGATGTTCATATTTAAATTATGCAGTTTGGAATATACAGGGTGTTAGTGTAAACGCGACGGTGTTTTAGTGAGTAAATATTACTTTATCATCCCAGAAGAACAAATTTATATGAAATGTCTGTTAAACGAACGCCACCGAAAAGTGATACGAAACTCGACAGCCCCATGCATTATGGATCCGATTCTATGCTTTATAATAATCCCAATAATCAGCAACCCTCAGATTTCAATATCACAAAACGATCTAAACGTCGACTAGACGAATCTCAAAATGATACTGACATCACTTTGACTTACTGACCAAAATTGACGAGTTAAAAACCCAGCAAGATGCCAAATTTGCTTCATTGGAAGCACACATAAAAGAGCTTACAGGTCAAAATACTGACATAAAAGATTCCATGGCACTCCTGTCGGCAAAATATGATGACGTCCTTAATAATCAGAAAATCCTACAACAGGAAAATCTCCACTATAAAAATCAAATTAAAAATCTAGAAGCAAAAGTGGAACAATTTGAAATTAATGCAAGATCCACCACAGTTGAATTTAGAAACATTCCAGTCGGCAAGTCAGAATATAAGGACAACTTAGTCCATATTGCTAAAAAAATTGGTGAAGTGGTTAATGTTCCCATCATTGACTCCGACATAAGAGATGTGTTTCGATTGAAAATCAAAAACAAAGAAAACGGTCCAGTAATTTTAGATTTTACCTCGACCTTAAAGCGAGAAAAGTTTATAAGAGCCACAAGAACATACAACAAAGAAAACCGTGAGAAGAGCCTGACCACTGCCAGTATAAATATGACGGGACCAGTTGTGCCCATATATGTAGCTGAATCTCTCACGACATCGATTAGGCGCTTGCACTATCTCACTAGAATGTTCGCAAAGAAACACAACTTTGTCCATTGTTGGACTTCCTTCGGCAAAGTGTACCTAAAACGCAACGACAATGAACCTCGCCTTCGTATCACCTGCGCAGAAGATCTAGAAAAACTGGAAAAAAACATCTGACTAGGTTTTTTGTCTATAATCTACAGTAATAATTTTAATGCATGTTTTTTGTTTAAGTTTTCACGTTTCAGCTTCAATAGCGCCTATACCTCTCTTACAAATAAATTATGTAACTCAAACCTGTATGTACACAATTCACACAAAACTCACACGCACACCCATACACTTTTTCTGAATAATACACACATACACTGTTCACCACATAGTCGCATAAACATAACACATCCACAGATTCGAATTTTTTATGCACCCATTAAGCCTAATCAACCAATCAACTTCCGAAACCCAACAAATCTAAATATTAATATATGGAAAAATTACCTACATTCCAGTGATGAATTACTAATGAAATTAATAATGAATATGTCCATTGAATATTATCCTTATTATAAAATCTATTTTACACAAATTCGATGAATTAATTGATATCCAAAATGAAATCGACACCTTTAAAGTTGCCGACGTAGCTGTATGCGATGTAGATGACTGCACGTCTTTCCTGACTGTATCAAATAAAAGCCTCAAAATATTTCACCAAAACATTCGCAGTTTGAAATGTAATATGACTGGACTACTGCCCATCTTGGCTAGTACAAATTAGAGTGGGACTGTATCGTCCTCACTGAGTGTTGGCTACCTTCTTCTTCATATATACCTAGTCTGGATGGATACGACAACTTCGCTTCTGCGATCAACCTCACCCAAAATGAAGGAGTTGTGGTATACTATAAAAGCAACTTGTTTATCACAGTGGAAGAATACAATATTGAGGACGCGAACTGCTTAGTCATTGCCCCTAATAAAGATGCCATAGCGTTTGCTATTTATAGGCCTCCAGGTTACAAAAATCTTGACAACTTTTTTAGGTCTCTTAATTGTTTGCTATCAAAATATTCATCAACACAGAATCTGATACTATTGGGAGACATCAATATTAATATAGCTGAACACTACAGATAACAATTACTCAGCTTATCTGGACTTACTCGGATTTCACGGAATGTTGACTGCATATACTCTACCAACACGCAATAAGACTTGCCTAGACCATGTATTCCTAAGGACTAAACTGTCAGAGACGTGGTCTCTTACTGTGTGCCTCATAAGAAAGCTCAAAGTCGCTCAGCGAGCTATGGAAAGAGCTATGCTCGGCGTATCTCTGCGTGATCGAATCAGAAATGAAGAGATCCGCAGGAGAACGAAGGTCACTGACATAGCTCAACGGATAAGCAAGCTGAAGTGGCAATGGGCAGGACACATAGCTCGAAGAACTGACGGCCGATGGAGCAAAAAGGTTCTCGAGTGGAGACCACGTACTGGCAAGCACAGCGTAGGACGACCGCCTGCACGATGGACCGACGACCTCATAAAGGTCGCAGGAAGTCGGTGGATGCAGGCCGCTAGCGATCGTTCCCGCTGGAAATCGATGGGGGAGGCCTATGTTCAGCAGTGGACTACAACAGGCTGGTGATGATGTAACTGTCAGCTCATTGCCTCATCCTGAACACTACACTTACCGATCACAATAGTATAGCCTTACTCATAGCTACTCTGCCTAGACAAAAGTCCCCAAAACTTGTTAAACGCATAGATTACTGTCACTTAAAGCTGGAAATGAAAAATATTGACTTCAAGCCCTTGTATACGATGACCGACGCTAATCAAGCGGCCGATTTTCTTCACGAAAAACTAACTGAGGCTAATTATAAAT
This sequence comes from Nycteola revayana, assembly GCA_947037095.2. NCBI lineage: Eukaryota > Metazoa > Arthropoda > Insecta > Lepidoptera > Nolidae > Nycteola > Nycteola revayana. Next base: position 12,556,435 of record OX344846.2, on the reverse strand, counting down.
GTTCCAAAATTATCAAAATTTCTAATCGTAAAAAGATCTTAAAGCCCTGGATTACCTCGGGAATACTAAAATGCATAAAAAATCGTGATAACCTATACAAGAAACTTAAGAAAGACCCTACTAACGAGATTCTACAGTCCACATACAAAAGGTACCGAAATTTTTGTACTGGGCTAATAAAAAAACTAAAAAGAAATTTTGATAAATTACAGTTTCAGAAAGCAGGAAAGAACTCAAAAAAAATTTGGCAGCTTGTTAAAGAAATAACATTTTCGAATAAACCTAAAGATAACCCACTGGAATTATTATGCTCAAATAATCCACTAAAGTCAGCAAACGATGCAAAATACTACTTCGCAAGCGTAGGTAAAATACTGGCTGAAAACCTCACTTTGAAACACCCACAAACAACGCCACAACCTTTAACACTGTGTTGTCATTCTTTTAGTCTTCTGCTCACCGATGAGAATGAGGTTGGGTCACTTATCTCAGGCTTAAAAAGTGAGTGCTCCACCGGTCTAGATGGAATACCTAGTCAAGTCTTAAAAGAAAATGCTGATATTTTGACCCCGCCGATAACATTCGTCTGTAATCTTTGTTTTTTACACTGGTGTATTTCCCAGAATTTATAAAAAATCGCAAATTCATCCCATCTACAAGAGTGGAGCCAGAGACTGTGTCAAAAATTATAGGCCCATTGCCATTCTGCCAAGTCTATCAAAAATCCTTGAACGTCTAATTAACAGAAGGCTCATAAAATATCTAGAAGATAGAAACCTCTTATCCAATGCACAGTTCGGATTTAGAGCGAACAAATCCACGTCGGATGCGGTGTTGGAATTGACAAATTACATAATAGGCAAACTAGACAATAAAAAGAAATCTATTGGAATTTTCTTGGATTTGGCAAGGGCTTTTGACACAGTCTCGGTGCCTACACTACTGATGAAGCTCGAATGCCTAGGAATCAGAGGTTTACAACTGTAACTGTTAAAAGACTAAGAACTCAATGTGTCCAGATAAGAAATACGACCAGCGAAGAGGTCTCAGTGACCTTCGGAGTCCCTCAGAGAGTAGTATCTTGGGCCCAACACTGTTCCTCTGCTACATTAACGATCTTTGCCAAATTCAGATTCCCAACTCAAAAATCATCGCATTTGCAGATGACACAGCTTTGCTGTTTAGTGCTAACTCTTGGCCAGAGGTATTTGCGAATGCACGGCAAGGTTTTAATTTGGTAACTCAGTGGCTAAGCAAAAACCTTCTCACACTTAATATTGATAAAACTCACTATGTTGCTTTCTCAACTAGGTCCAACAATAAGCCGGATCCGTCACTTCAAATAACATCACATATATGCCCTAACTTTAGTAGTACTAACTGTCTGTGCCCTATTCTAAAAGCCCAGTCATGTGTTAAATATTTAGGAATAATGATAGATAGTAATTTGAAATTTCATGCCCACATAGACCTTATTTCGGCTCGAGTCCGCAAACTTATGATGATCTTTAAGTCTCTAAGACACGTAACTGAACCGAACGTGATTAAATCAGTTTATTACGCACTGTGTCAATGGCAACTGAGCATATTTCCTAAACATTGAAAGAGCACAGCTTGCACTTCTGAAGGTAGGTCTGTCCCTACCATATGATTTCCCGACTAAGGAACTCTATGAGAAAAGTGGAGTTTTAACTGTCAGACAGCTTTTTATACACGCCACTGTATTAAAGCAACATGACTCTGTTAAATATGAACCAGATAAATTTCAAAACCAACGTCGCAAAGATAAAATTTGCCTCGTTCCCGTATTTAAAACTAGTCTAGCCCAAAGGTTTTTCAGCTACCAAGGACCTAACTTATATAATAAATTAAATCGTAGCTTATCATTCTATTCCCTACCAAAAAGGAAATGCAAAGTGGTGGTTAGAAATGGGTTGCAGAAGCTAAACTATTCACACACAGAAAGCCTCTTTCATAATAATTAAATCTCATCTTGATTAAATATATTCACATCTTAAACACTCACCCACACCTTCACACACGCTCATACACATCTCTCACCCTCATGCACATAATCTACACTCCACATCTAGATACACAAAACACACATATACATAAGCGCAGCGCACACAAATTAAAAACACTAAGTTATAACACCAAGCTAAACTATTCACACACAGAAAGCCTCCTTCATAATAATTAAATCTCATCTTGATTAAATATATCCACATCTTAAACACTCACCCACACCTTCACACACGCTCATACACATCTCCCACCCTCATGCACATAATCTACACTCCACATCTAGATACACAAAACACACATATACATAAGCGCAGCGCACACAAATTAAAAACACTAAGTTATAACACCGCGCTGCTTTCGAACGAAATCCGCTCCGCTTAGTAAAATTAGACCGCAGTGAATCACAGCTACATAACTATATCTAGACAAGTGCGCCTGCGGCGCGGTGACCAGTGTTGCCATATCTTAAACCTCGAAATCTGAACCGCTATGTCTGAAAATCTGTATTCTATCTGTATACGATGAAAAAGCTAAAATCTGCATAAAATCTGTATTAATTAAAATTTTAATAAAGTAGTAGACAAGTAAAAAACATATTTATTATTGATACATACTTTTATTAATTTTATTAATCATATTTTTACTAACCTTTAGCTTAAAAAATGGCTCGTTTTTTAATAATTGTTTTTCCTACCTTGTCTTTACCTAAATAGTTGCGAGTTTTCGTTTTTATCAAATTAATTGAAGAAAATATTCTTTATTAAGAAATTGGTCCAGTAATCTATTCATATCTATCAATTGGTTTGCAATAGCAAAAGTAATTGTAGCATCTAGTTTAAATGACAAATAAATCTTTAGGACCTTTAATATAATAAATAGAATAAATCTTTATTCTTTCATGTATTCTCACATGAAAATTTGAATTTAAAAAATCTGTATAAACCTCAAGTGAAATCTGTCATCTGTATCAGGAGCCCAAAATCTGTACCAATACAGATAAATCTGTATATATGGCAACACTGGCGGTGACGCCCTGCAGCGAGCGGTGGTTCATTCGTCCGCCGACATTCATGCTATATACACGTAATCCCGCGCGACAATTCTTTCCGAATGACGGTATGCGAGCTTGTATGACGAGCCAGTGCGTAAGGAAATAATAATTGCGGGTGACTTGGTTGATATTTTGTTCATGTTGTTTTGTGTGCACTGCGCTTCCACAATTACTCATAGTAGGTAGGTAATAGGCGTTAAAAATTTCTTTCTTTATAATCGTTGTTTGCTTCTAGTAAAATCACTCCAGAATTGTATACCTACATACTTAGTTTAAGTTCAACCTTTTTTTTTTTTTTACTACTAGTTTGTATAAGTAACTTCACGCTATATATATATTTAAATGCACCCAGTCAAAATTGAATCTACATGTCCGATGGGTGGGGCACTGGTGATCCGTAACACAGGCATCTCACGCCTTTCACGGACACCAGCTCCTCACATATGTAACACATACTAGACTGAGTAATTGTACCGTTTTAGCTATAAGCAAAACATTGTGAGGAGAAATAAATAAATAAATAAACCTGACGTCAGAATGTCTGGCCACTTTCTTTACATGTTTTTTCACTATTCATAGAGGTACTAAATAATTTAATTAAGGTATCAAATAGTATCAAAAAGGTACTGTAATTTGATAGTTTCCAAACACAAAATATCACACTTGGTCCAGGGGTTCTGACGATAATTGGAAAATGACTATAGAACATGCTTAAATTTCCGAGATTGTGAATTGCTATATCAGGCAAAATAATGTAATGTAAAATAATATTTTCTCTCAAGAAATATCTAAGAACCAGGCGGAAGTCAAAAATTTGGTGGGTTTTCCCCGGTGTCTAGAGGAGTATGTGAAGCTGTCAGCTAGACCTCTTACTGATACAGTCGACAGTCGGTACACCGTCCCACTGGATTTTGAGAGTAAAGGCGTAGAGAGTGCATTTATTTATGCGTTACCTACTCTCACATGTATGAATTACTAGCTTCCCGCGCGCAGTTTCACCTGCGTAACTTCTGTTCCCGTAGGACCTTCGTAATCTATACTAATATTTGAAAGAGGTAAAGTTTGTGGGTTTGTGACGTTGTAGGGGGTAATCTCTGGATACTACTGAACCAATTTTACCAATAGAATTGCCACATCATTTGTGAGTACCATAGGCTATATTATAAGTCAAAGTTTCCACGGGAACGGGATCTACGCGGGTGAAACCGCGCGGGATAGCTAGTTAATTATATTCCTTAATAAACGGACTTTCTAACACTGAAATAATTATTCAAATCAGAAAATCAAAACAAACATAACTTAACCGCCACATCTAAAATGGTAGTATTATTATTATTCTTGTTTAAGCTTCGTTCGTAAATAAAAACATTCAACCTTCTATAATATGTAAGTTAAGTAAACAGCCGATGGTAAAATTGTTAACCGAATAACGTATATTAACAAACATAAATGAGGTAACCTCTTATAATTCCAGTATTTTATATTCTGTACACTGTAATATTTTGTGTTTGAATGAACCCATAACACGAATTGTTTATTTAGATACTGTGACTTTAAAATTCCGTTATTCGAGCAGAATCATTTTTACGGACGTTTCGAAAGAATTGTTTTTACAGACATTTTTATTTGTTTCTCGTAGCAGTTAACATTGGCAGCACTAGTATATTTAGTTTTATTTCACTAGGTATAGTATATGCTACCAGAGCAGTCAAATTAATGGGCAATTTGATTTCTCCTTTAGCATAGCGGTTGATTTTTTTTTATATTCTCAAAACCGATGTTTAATCACTTACATTTAAATAAACAATTTACGATTGACATCTACTAGATGTGAATACAGCATGCATAGTTACAAAGTGTTTAATACAGATTAAAATTAACTTAAATAAACGGGTACTAAAAATTAAAATTACATATTAAGATAATAGTTAGAATAAAAAAAAAATTACAAGTTTGCTCCTAAAAGAGACTACAGAACCAGCAAATATGTCCACATGATTGCGGGTATAGTTGGCTAATGGTAGCATGCGATATACAGGCGAATTTTGGCCTATATTCGTAAAGTAGGTTTAATACTAGTCTCACCTACAGTGGCGGATTACTTGGTGATTCCCTTAGCAATCCATGCCCGTAAGCCAAGAGTAAACTTTGCCATTTTTTTTGTGCCGTTTCTGGAGCCCCTATACCAGATTCCCTAAGCAATTGCTTGATGTGCTTACGGGCTACGGCACCACACTCACCTTAAGTGTGGGTGACCATAGGTGCTTACTGCTCAGCGCCAGAGAAAATATTTCTATAAAATTTTATATTGACCTGACATACAGTTTTATTAACGTTAGGTACGTGCTATTAATACTAATATTACAAAGAGTTTGTTTCGAATACACACAAAAACTACTGAACGGATTTCGATAATTCTTTCACCATTAAAATGCTACATTATCCCTGAGTAGCATAGGCTATAAAAGTTCACCCGTGCGAAGGCGGGGCGGACCGCTAGATACAAATAACGTTATTTATTTTTTTAAATGCCCCGTATAATATATGCATATATTCTGTTTACTAACAATAACATTATAATGGTTAAAATTTGGATTTATACATACACCATAGCTAGATCATATCTATCATCTATAAAGCACTTAATAATATGTAACTATTATCCCGGATGAAAGTATGTCCCATTAAATAGACTAATAGCAAAGCATAGTAGGTACTTAATGTACACTTATCTCCTTGATCAACTAAACCTAGCTATTTGTATCTTACCTAGCTATGGTTTGGTACCGTGTCACACAATATGCTTGAAATTGAACCTGTCGATGATTGTTATAATACAGCCTACATCTAGTCACATGTGTGTATTGCACTAACAGGTCCTCATAAGCCACAGCTGAATTAGGTACAGAACTGAATTATGACCATATATACCATTACTCCTTTATAGTATGTTAGCATTAACGCTTAACTGCAATAACTATCGTATAAACATAATGTGTAACTTCGAACATCAAATTGTTATATCTCGTTAATGGCTTTAATGAATTCATTTAGAAACCATAAAGTTAAATTATTTCGTTTGGTACATACTAGTTTATGGTTACACAATATCATGCAATTAAACTGATATTATTTACGTAAGTGTATTTGCCTTGTAAATTTGCAAAATAAATAATCTATTAATGTAACAGTTGAAGAATGACATTTTCAGTCAAATTTTTCGTTAAATACTTACTTAAAGGAAAATTGGCAAAATGTATTATTAAAACTTTTTGATAATTTTACAGCATAATCTAAAAAGTTCTTTATTTATATAATCGTGACAAGAATTCCAATAAACTATAAAGATCTCGCCTTCAACCAGTTTTCATTCCATTATTGACTTAATTGTGTTATCGTATTAAATCAAATTCAATTAAGGGTCCCTTCATCTGGAGACCTAAAACACTTAAGATAGATAAAATTATGTCCTAACATTTTCGTGTCAAAACTGTAAATTGATTTATTTGAGGAAATTACTATGATTTTTCTGACGGACACATGTAGTTAGCCCCGAGGCTTTTGCTACTTCACCGAGCATATAAATTACTATGAAATCAGTAGTATTTTCTTTTCGACTTTAACTTGTCAAGAACCTTAAAATGAAATATCAAGTTTTACTAAAATATGTATATTAACATAATCTCAAACATTCATAGTCATAAAATATTATAACACATTTATAATTTTTATTTATAGCCACACTAAGGACTAAAGAAAAAAAAGCTCGTTGAGTGGCACTGAGTCGTCCGTAAAGAAGTAAAATTAAAGCTTAAACTTTTCATATATGCGTTCTTTGTAATACATTAATACCCCGGACTTACGCGATAGGTGGGACCACAAGATAGCCGTGTAAGTCGAGTCCGCGTAAGTCGGGGTTCAACTTTCCCTATAAATACATATTAAAATAATGTTTGTGTAATCGGGGCCAGAGTCTAAAAAAACATGTTAATAATACGTAAAATTATAAATGATCTTTACATTACCACACCAATATTCTAACATGGTTTCCATCTAAGCGATAATACCGTGACGTTTGAATTCAAAGAGAAAGATTTTCACATATTATTCCGGTCGATCGTACGTAGGAAAATATATCAAAATATCTTTGCCAATTCCTTTTTTTATTTTAGATTGAAAGGCCTCTTAAGTTTATTTGATAATATTTAGTTTACACTCCTAAAGACAGTGTTTTTTCGTAAGATGTTAGGTTAGGTTAGCAGTTAGCAGTGTAACTTGCAGTAAACCGAACACGCCGATGCCCGTGGTGATCAAATATAAAAACCGCGTATCTCCGAATTCGCGTAAAACGGGGTAGCGTAAGTCGGGGTATTACTGTATTATAATTTACTATGGTCATAGGGCCATTATCCTAATGTGCCCAGGGCCTCTAATAGGTGAAATACGGCCCTATTTCCAATGTTAATGTACAGACAATATGTTGTTATTAAAATGTGTTCCATTTTTTTAACTGGTCTTTATCCTGTAAACTTCTCCCACAATTCAGAAAATTAATTCAAATAATCGTCTAGTATTTCCAAAATTAAATACGACAAATGGAAAAAATATAGAATTTATTTCAATTGGTATCATAAAAATTAAACAATGAAAATAAAAGTAATTTTCATAAATTAAGAGATTTTAATTTACGACAATTAGTTTTTTGATAAATTAACACAATTACATGAATTGTCAAGGAAAAATAGACAATTGAGTTGTTTCAAGTCCACAATATCTTATATAAATTCTACTTGCGAGGTTGTAAATTGCTCTTTTTCGCAATATGAAGATGGTGCTCATATTAATGTCAGGAGAATTTCCCTAGAGTAGAATCCCATACGTCATGACACTGTGAAACTAACTGAAATAAACTATTCTAGCCATATCTACATCAGTGAACTGCATATTACATCAAAACTTAATTTCTTAAACTTTTGCTCGAAAAACATATTTTGTATGCGAGGTTTTTGTATAAAAATATGACGATAGTACAATATTAACACTAAATATATATTAAACACTAATATATATTTACCTCCGTATAGGGCTTATATATGGACCGATTTAAAAATCTTTGAATCATAAAAGTGTATGCTTTTAATAGGCCCACTTCTAGATTTGCTTATTAGTTTGATCAGCGGTCTACAATGATTTAATTGCCACTATCCAGAAGTAACATAGCAGAGACATAGTTTATAAAATTCCCACATGCATAAGAGCTACGCAAAAACCTATTAAAAACATAAAACTTAATAATGTACGACAAACACAAATTCTTATCATTTTATTAGTTCCAAAATAATCGAACTACACCAGTTAAATATCAATGTGGATCCAATACCTGGTTCCAATCACAATACTTACAACTTTCCGAGATCAAGATATCTACAACGATTCTGCCATATCTTAAGCTGCAATTCAGATTGCAAGTAATCTTACTTTTGGGTTTCTTTAAGAAAAGCTCGCTCAATAGTACGATTTACTTGTGCTTGCCTATTAAAGGTATAGTTAACTAAAAAAGCACTGATATAGCTCTGAAAATTACAGAATCAGGAATCAGTTTAATCTTGTATATTCGAGTATTATAGGTATTAAATACAAGTTGTAACAATTTAATTATTTTTTACGAGATCATCGATTTGTTCTTTCTTTTAAAAACTAAATAAAAATGTCGTTTACAAAAACCGCGAGAAAACAATAACTAAACATTAACTGCGTATTCCTTATTAGTCAATCTAATTGAACTTTAATAAGGCTGGAACTCTGCTCGACTTTTTGATCGTTGTAATAGCAAAATTTCCGCCTTAAAAAAACCAATAGATATCACAAAATTAGAAGAACCCTGTTTAAATGATTATAATATAAAGTCGGAATGAACATAAAATCTATAAGAACATTTTGTAGGAACAAATTTAAATCATTTTTATCATATTTCATTAAATGTTCCTATATATTTATCTATATAAATAAAAATCTGTATATTTAAGATAAAATAACGAGTTTTTTTATTTGTTGCAGTGTATCGCTTCATATTAATTGAAATAGAAGACGTAAGAAATGATTCAAGTGGACAGTTTTAAGAGACCGTCGCCTTCGCCCTCAAGGAGTTCGGTCCGAAGCGACAGTCGAGTGTTTCGGCAGCCGCGAGTCATCCAAGTGAACCGCGATGCCTCTACCATGGTGGATGGTGAGACCAGCGCGCCGCAGGCTGGCGCTGCCGGCACGGACTGGGAGACGCGCCTCACACAAAACGCAGCACATTTTCGATCGCGCACCTTCAGCGATGGCTTTATCAGAAATACTAGCCTTGAGCTATTACTAGGCGTGGACTGCGAAGCCTGCCTCGCACTCGCCGCTCAACGACACTGTCTAGATGAACACATATCGAAACATGACTTTGATTTAGTTTGTAATTGTAACATTCAACAAAACAATTACGTTAATTGTCATCGAAATGTAGTCGATCAGAGAGGGCACACTCTTAGTATTTATGACTTAGAAAGAATAAAAAGAGATACCGGCCGAAGTCAACTAACGGTCGGATCGCATCGTAGTTTAGACAGAAAGTTTAATAAGAGTAAGACCATCGGTGTATCAAATTATATCTCAAAACAGTTAATATCGTACGACCCCAGAAACACGCTCGTTCAGAAAATAAAAAAGAAGTTATCTAATTTAAAAAAGATAAGCGGTGATGCGATATCAAAAAAGCATCAAAACGCCGTCCAACTGGCCGAGATAACATCAGGGTCGACAAGCTCTCTCAAGAAGGCATCGATGTTGTCACTCACAGACAGGGCGCAACGGAGGGTTAACAGCCAAAGTTGTATCTTTACGTCTTCGGGGTATCAAGGAAAGGATGATATGAAAAATAATGCTTCGACATATGCTAATTTTTCTGGAAACGTGGACCAATGTTTTGATAAGTTCCGAGATTATAATGTAAATACAGAAATAAATAGGAGATCTACACAAAAAATGGTTAAAATGAGAAGTTTTGATAATAATGATATTTTGATTGCTAGAAATTCTCCGGTTACAGAAAGAACAAAATTTTCCACGCTAGACAATCGTAGTAGATGTAAAAGCATTAAACGGCAAATGTCATACAACGATTTTCCAAGTGACCGATTTAGGGATAGATTGTCGGAAACATGGACGCGGGATGGGAGTACAATGGAGTCGAGAAGTACTCGAAGTGATTTAGTGGAGGACGATGCTCGGACGTTCATCGAGGCGGATGTGATGGGCGCGCCGCGCACCGCGCACGCACACTGCACCTGTGACGCGCCGCACGACGCCCGGTTCCCATCTATTTTTTACGATACTCATGTAAGTTTTATGTTCAAACTATGATTTATCGTAGCACCAATATTTCAATACCGATTGGACAGAGCTTTTAAAATCTATTTCCACTATTTTAAAATCATTTATTTTTCAGCACTTGACAGCTGAAGTGACTTCACTTTTTGTAGCAGTTAGGGATTTTCAATTGATTGTTTGTATTATTTATTTGCCATTTTTTAACATGCCAAATTAAAGAATGTAAAACTAAAAGTGTATTCCGCCATACCCGCAGGGTGTTCGGACCCGTGCTTGCGGTCTACCACGGAAGTAATACGAGTAGAACAGTGCTAATGAACACGTGCTTATAAATAAAAACACATGTATCGTGTTTAAACTCATAGTGCTAATGACGTCAAAATATTTTTGAACTATGACTTAAATTGTACTGAGATAAAAATTAGATCCATTCAAAATTATATCACTTTATTACATAAAATGGTAAAGTTATAATTACCGTGTTTGCTAGAAAACACTTTTGTGTCTGTGTATACACATGCTACATACAAACATGCAAATGACTATGTAAGGAAACATAACTAATATCCCACTAACTAAAGTATATTTTCCGATAAATTAGGGTAAGAAGCGTGCCATGCCCGCCCCCGACGTGACGGAGCGCGGTCAGGGCGAACGCGTAGCGGCGTGCAGCGCGTGCAAGTCTCCTCAGTGGCTCCCCACCGGTACCACTTCTACCACCAGCCATAGCTCTACCACTACGGGAAATTCTTCTCGTGAGTTCAATTTATTTATAAATACGCTTAAAATATTAAAAATGTGAAAGTTTCTGACTATGAAACAAATTTACATAATATTAGATGTTAGGCTTTACAATAACACGCAACATATCCATTGGCATAGAACAGCCATCTTATGCGGATATAACTGCCAGGACCATGTTGCTTTTTTAAGTTTAGTTTAATAGACATAATTATATAAGATTTTTTAATTCATTATGAACCAAACTAATACTCGCTTATTAAGTTAATTTAATCTTAAGTTACTGGATGTCTACGTTTGTTCAATGGAAATACACCAATCGTATATCTCATCTAATGGTTCCGAATATCAATTTAAATAAGTTTTCTGTGTTTTAAGCGCTCTAACAGGCTATGTTTTTGCTACACATAAATTTGTGTCAAATTAATTGTAACGAAAGTATTTCAGGACGGGTGAAAACCTTCTATGGTATTAAACTAGATAATCCGCGTTATCACATGACACGTTATCAAACGTTTTGGATAGTTTAAAATTAATGCCTTTCGGAATTTTTTGGGAACATTTTATTTGACAGATGACGTAGCTTGTTGCTACGATCCTGTATTCTGTGGTCTAAGTATTTACCTAGTGCTATTTGAAGTACAGATTGTTTTATTTTGGTGTTACTAGATGGCGTTCTTTAAAAATGTTTAAAAGTCACTATACAGTTTGTATTATATTATAGTCTTCTCAATTATGAGAATTTGACAGCTTACTACCTAATCTCGGTTAAATTTAGTAAATACATATATCTAACCTCTGATCCCGAATTGGGATTTTGGCCCCGTCTATCTATCTATCTATCTATTTTCTAAGAAGTCATGTATGACTTCTTAGAAATAAAAAAACCGGCCAAGTGCGAGTCGGACTCGCGCACGAAGGGTTCCGTTTCAGTTACAAGTGCGTACATATTTTTGATATCAAGAATAAATAAAAAAGCGTTATGTTTATGAAATGAATTGTTATTTTATATTTTTATATTCAAGTTGATTGAATGAAAGCTAAATTGCGGTTTACGATTTATGACGTATTAAAAAAAAACTAATTGCAAGATCTCGTTCAAACCAATTTTCGGTGGAAGTTTGCATGGTAATGTACATCATATATTTTTTTTAGATTTATCATTCTCTTATTTTAGAAGTTACAGGGGGGGGGACACACATTTTACCACTTGGGAAGTGTCTCTCGCGCAAACTATTCAGTTTAGAAAAAAATTACATTAGAAACCTCAACATCATTTTTGAAGACCTATTCATAGATGGGTACACACGTATGGGTTCGATGAAAATTTTTTTTTTTAGTTTCAGTTCTATGTATGGGGAACCCCAAAATTTATTATTTATTTTCTATTTTTGTGTGAAAATCTTAAGGCGGTTCACAACATACATCTACTTGCCAAGTTTCAACATTATAGTTCTTATAGTTTCGGAAAAAAGTGGCTGTGACATACGGACGGACAGACAGACAGACAGACAGACAGACAGACAGACAGACATGACGAATCTTTAAGGGTTCCGTTTTTTTGCCATTTGGCTACGGAACCCTAAAAAGGTAGCTAGTGTACAACAAAACTAGTTTATTTTAGCATCAATTTTGTTTTAGAAAAGTTTAGTTCCAAATTGTGGTCGTTTAGCCAGCTAACCACTGACGAGATGTTGTCGTTTACAGTTCTATTTAGGCATTCCTCATCGTCACAAGGCAATATTAGGGAAATGTCATCGGCAAAGAGAAGGGAGTGGGAGTTTATATGTTTTGGCAGGTCATTAATATAAATTAGGAACAGTATACAACCTAACACACTGCCCTGTGGTATAGACATCGTAACGTTTGCCTTTTCTGATCTGACATGTGCAATGGTACCGCTTTGCGTATCGTGGTATTCTACTTCAACGTATTGTTCTCTGTTTTCTAAATAGGAATTGAACCATTGATGAGCTATACCCCTATATGGTACAATTTCTTTAATAATATTTCATAGGAGACGCGATCATGTGCTTTACTCATATCGAGTAGAATACCTATGGCGTTCTTTTGACTACTAATTATCTCTAGTGTTTTTTGTATGTAATTGTACACTGCTAATGATGTGGATTTACTTCACCTAAATCCGTTTTGGTTTTCGTTAAATATTTTATATTTTTCGCAAAAAGAATATAAACGTGTTGCCATGGCTGACTCAAAAATTTTGGAGAACGTGGAAAGAAGAGCTATCGGGCGGTAATTTTCAGTTTGTTTCCGGTTTCCTTTTTTGTATATCGGCTTAACAATAGATATTTTTAGTAGATCAGGCACAACACCTTCTTCGAAAGATTGATTAATGAGATAGGTTAATGGTAAGCTTAATTCCTTTGCGCATGATTTAACGAGAATTGGTGGTATATCGTCGTGGCCAAAACTATGCTTATTTTTTAGGGTTTTAATTAAGAGTTTTATCTCGTTAGGATCAACAGGTCGGAGGTAGATAGAGTTTTCGCTCGCTGGTGAGATTAAGTGACCAGTTGGAATTGTGCTACCGTGTGCTAAATTTGACCCTCCTATAGATACGACGTAATTGTTAAAGCAATTTGCGGTGATATTGGCGTCATCTGTTAGATTATTTTTTTGTTGTTTATTTGTACATTCTTTTATTATATGCCACATCATTTTAATTATATTATCTATTTTTTTTTTCATTCTATGTATGTAGTTTAGTTTACGCGAAGTAATTCCTGTCCATTTAAGTATTTTTTCATATTTTCAGTTTTTTTTACCTTGCGATTTTAACTAATACTTATGTAATACACCATTATATAGTAGTATTCTACCATTTATTTGAATTAACATTTATTAGGTACATACGACCTAAACGTTTAATTTTTATTTTATGTTCACGGCAACAATGTGGCTAGCGGTACTCTAATTCTCTTAGTAACAGCTACAAAAACCAATTTGTTTGCAATGTGGTCGAGATGCAGCGGAAAATATGCTTTACGTTTGTATCTAAAATGTTTCTATTAATACTAACTTAAATAAAGGCATACCTTATGAAAATAAAAATAACTTTGAATTCGGATTCGCATTTAAATCTTTTTCTTCATCATGGATACGTTAAAATTTCGAGTAATTATGGAATATGAGTACCGTCGTGGCAGCAACGCGGCAAGCCAGCGCGAAGTACGCGTCGAGACGTGCCTTGCACAGCTCAACAGACACACACATGAAGGAATTTTGAACCGCATTGTTACCTGCGATGAAAAATGGATTCTGTTTGATAACCGCAAGCGCTCAGCAAGTTGGTTGTATCCTGGTTCAGCACCTAAACAATGCCCTAAACGAAAACTTACCCCTAGAAAAGTGATGGTCACTGTTTGGTGGTCTAGCGCCGGTGTGATTCATCACAGCTTCTTACCAAACGGGGTGAGCATTACTGCAGATGTGTACTGTGAAGAACTGAACACAATGATGGAGAAGCTGGCACCATCTCCAACCAACATTGGTCAATCGCTCGTCTCCGCTGCTCTTGCACGACAACGCGCGATCTCATACTGCACAGCGAATTTCTCCAAGTTGCAAGAACTGGGGTTGGAAGCTCTCCGTCATCCGCCCTACTCACCAGACCTTGCGCCTACAGACTACTACTTTTTCCAGAATTTGGATAACGTTTGGCGGGAAAAAAATTCAATACCCAAGAGGCAGTACAAAATACCTTTGAAGAATTTGTTGCCTCCCGTCCAGCTGATTTCTTTAAGAAGGGCATCAATAAACTGCCACTGCTTTGGCAAAGATGCATTCATTGCATGGGTGCAGATTACTTTGATTAATACAAATAAAAAAATACATGAAAAAAAATCGTTTAAA
This sequence comes from Nycteola revayana, assembly GCA_947037095.2. Classification (NCBI taxonomy): domain Eukaryota; kingdom Metazoa; phylum Arthropoda; class Insecta; order Lepidoptera; family Nolidae; genus Nycteola; species Nycteola revayana. The sequence goes on along the minus strand of OX344846.2, from coordinate 12,541,377 downwards.
TTTTTTCATACAAAACGGCAATTTCATAGGTAATAAAAGACCTATTATATTTAATAGAATAGATAACCTCATACACTACAGCACGATCTAACGTAAATATAGTTTCTTATAAAGTAATCACCTCACCTGTTAAAGCGTGACAGCCGAAGAAGACAGAGTATTACTCAGACGACATATAAACTCGCAATATGTGAGATCTAGCATATATTAGACGTATTCTAGACAAGAAGAACCGTAATCGCAGAGCACGTCTATTCAAGCATTCAAGATCGCCGCACGTCTCGGAGGTTGTATGTAGGTACGTCTATGAATAAACTTATTCACAGAAATATCACGCCTGTTCTCAAACAATGAGTAACTGCTGATTGGTTTTTTAGTTTTACATATTTATTTAAATATAACATGAGGGGTTAACAAGAATACTAGAAGATTGCAAAACACTGCTAGTAATCTTAAAAAAAAATCAAATCGGCCCATTTATGGTCCACTGCGAACCATATTCATACAAATGATGTTAACTACAGAACATGTAAAAAGAATAAAGCAAATCGGTAGTTATAGAATAGACTTTGTTGACTGTTCAACGATATACCTAATATTCAAAATACTGCACTACGTATGGTGAATAAATCATTGATCATTTACCATAGCATGCTAAGTTGGCATATGTATTATGATCGAAAGACCCTGTACACAGATACAATATACAGTATGGAAGAAAGAGTGTGTTTTCTATCTTTTCAAAATAGAAAAGCTTCAGCATTCTGAAATAAATATATGTAGATTTTATAAAAACCTTTCCTGGCACGACTTCACCTGCGTTACTGAAGGAAACTTTCAATAAAATATAGCCTATGTTACTTCTGAATAACGTAACTTTTTAATGTTCATATTTGTTTTATTTCGATACAATCATACAGAAATACAAATATTTTATCATATTAGTATAGAAATGTTTTCTGTTGATCCGTTATACCGTACCTAGGTATATCTTTTTAAAAACTATGCTAACAAATTTAATGTGTAGAAAATACGTGACGCATTTTATAAATCTAACGTTATAGTGGTTACGGTTTTTTTTGTTTTGCCAGTTTAACCATATCCAAATCAGTTTTTCGGAGAAAAACAAATAATTTATAAATGTTTTTATATTTGTATCGATTTTCATAGCAGATTTCAATAATTTAATGAATGATGAAAACCCTTTTACCATAAACGATTTGTAACGTTCAATATTAGTAGATATTATTTAGCAGCAAAAAATAAAAGAAAATAATTAACTACAAGGAAAAATCTGACATGAATGTAATTTGGATACAATAAAATTGTGTGATTATTTAACCAAGTGGTCATCTTAAGCATATATACGCCGATGCACCCTTGATCGAGTAAGTTCGCTTCTGACAGGGAGATTATCGGAAGCTTCGTAACGAGCAATTGCTATGGCCTAAATTAATTTTTATAAGTTTTTTATACTATTACTCTTTATTAGGTTAGGATTTTTACGCTTATTGATTTAGAACATATAAATTTAAAGTTAAAACAATAAATTGTTATAATTCAATATCTTTTTTTAACTTTTTGTATACCTTACGAAAAAGCCGCATTCTAAATTTAAATATTTAGACCAAGCAAGTTTTGTTTTATACATTACCAGCAGGATTCTACCCTGCTAAGTACCTATAGCCCCATAACCACATACCGAAATGGCCTAGACCCGTGGTCGTCAAACTACGGCCCGCGGGCCGCATGTGGCCCGTAGACGATATTAGTGCGGCCAGCGGACCAACGGTTTCTGTAATGCGGCAGCAGCAGGACACGGTAAAAAAAACAAATCAAAATTTCGGCGGCCCGTTGTATATCCTACATTATCAAATATAGACCTTGAACAGAAAATTGTGACGACCACTGGCCTAGACCATTCGGCCACGTTTGTTTCGACGACTGCATCACCGTAGCCGAATGTTCTAGGCATTAGCGGCAATATATACCTAAGATGTAAATCCTAAATGTATTAAACAAAATGTATTTAAATGTTAAACTGGTGCCCCTTGCAATACAAGATAATTTAGGCGCCCCTGACATAGATTTTAATCTGTAATTTTTAATAAGATTGAAAAATTATACAGGAACCTACAGTCGGTCAAGTAGAGAAATATACACATTACGTATCAATAACATTATATATGTTTATGTCAGTAGAATAGCGTACAAATACATATAACAGTGAAGACTTCTTACAAACATGATCATTTAAAAGTAAAATGCGTTTCACAATGTGTAAACCTATCAGCTTAAAGAACAATACTCGTGATGTCCAGCCCCAATCACGAACACTCACACCACACACAAAACACACACACACATAAACACAACACACTCCCACAATCATACCTACGCATACACACACACCACATAAGAGCACGCATGCATTATTTTTAATGGTTATTTTTATTTTTTTATTTCTCATGCTAAATGTTGTAAACAGTACCAAACACGGGTGAAGACACTGACTCCTGTAACACAGGTCTCACCTAGCACAGGAGTCAGGGTTTTAAATGGAAATGTATAATTTTTTTCTTTGTGTTAATAAAAAATATTTTATTTAATATTATTATAGCTTGGTCGACGTAGATAGATTGTATTACCAAAAATAAATCATTTTTTGATTAACAACAAAAAATTCACAGTGTACTTATATGTATACTTTTTGTATACTGAAAGTTTAATTAGTTATTAAAATGCATTGCTTTGCATTCAACATCTTTAATACATATACAAATAGATAGTATTTGTTCCGAATTCCAAATAAGGAGGATGTTCGCAATTTGAAAATAGGTATTGTTGGTGTGTGTAACGTGATATCTCCGACAGTAAAATTGTGAACCGATTTTCATGATTCTTTTATGTTAGGTTTTATCTCCGCTGTGGCTCCATATATCTAAATTAGAGAAGAATATTCCACCTCTGAGGATTTTGAGGATTAGGAAACGAAGGGCTTCCGCTTATAAAGCGATTTCGTTTTATAGAATTTGACACGTAACATGGAAGTATTCCATATAAAATATATTATTATTTATTATTGACAGGTAAGCGCAGACAGAAAAAGTCAACACCGAAGAAACATAATTCTCATTATTTTTTTCAAAGGCGTGTTTATTATGTTACAAAAAAATAAAATATTTTTCAACTAATAATGAATTAGATTATTTTTTATTTTTTGTGTATTCCTAAATTTTAAAATGCCATATAGCCAGTACACCCAAAAAAATGTAGACGTTTATCCCAAAAATCCGGAAGCCTAATCATTTTTAAAGTATGACGTAGTGTACAATAATTTTAAGTTGTTAAACTTAAAAAAAAGTAATAAAAGTTTAAAAAAATACAAAAAAGAAAAACTCATGTTGTGACAAGACAATATGTTAGCCCCTTAACGAGGCAAATAAACAAAGTGAAATACACGTACTTTTTCATTTTAGTTTTCAAAACTTTTCACAGCGACATGTTACCAATTACCAAGCGAAAAAAACACTATCAAAGCAAATTAGATAAGTTAGTTAGAACTTGCATTCATTTCAATTCTCCATCTCTCTCGTATCGACCATATTCCCCTTACTTCCCTATATCGCCCTATAGCCTTTTACCCCTTTTTTTTTTTTTTTTGTTGTCCGGGGGGATATGCATTGACGCATTCCCACCACCGTTGCAGCGTATTTGCGCGCTGGCGGTGGGATATGTGGGACTCGCCCTCTCATCTCGCCATAGCGTGGTATGCTAAAGTCATATCACGAGGAGAGGACCCTACACCACTAAAACCTCCCGGACACTCCTTCGATCCGCCGTTGGCGGGGGTCGGGTACGCATGAGCAATCCGGCCCCCCGATGGCACCCGCGGCCAATATGGTACCGCGGGATCTCCAGGGCCACACTTACAGTGGCCCATTTGCCCAATGATAGGGACGCCCGGAGTGTAGAGGCGTCCCTACTCCTCATGGGTCAGCCTCGAAGGGAGCGGGGCCCATGTTCCCCACTCCCCAAGGCCGAGCCTAGGGCGGTAGGCGGCGGGATAGCCTTTTACCCCTGTAGGTGAAAGACCAATGACTTAAGTCACTTAAGCCATTAAACGATATTGAAATTTTAAAAATATTTATATTAATATGGTCCTTGGTGTCGCTTAAGTCACTTAGCCCTTCATCCCTCGATGTATATTGTAAGAATATATACCTACTTCCGTTTCTTCCGTATATAGGTTTATATAGTACATTCCATATATATGAAAATAACATTACCTTTGCTTGTTCTTAAGAAGTTGTTGAAGTTTAGAAGACTCTAGCGTATACTGTAAGAATTCACTTTTGTTATGGCCACCCGAGAACCTAAGGCCATGTTTACGCAGACGCGGCCCACAGTGAATTCAAAACATACTCATATGGCATTGTATGAGTGCATTTACGGAGACAATTTTACACAATTTTCTTTTATTACGAATACTACTCAAATAGTATTACTGTTCCACAACCACTATCCACGTCTCGCATCTTGACATTCTAAATTGCAACATGTAAGACGCGTGAATCCGTAGTACAGTAAACGAAAACAACGTCCGATGCCTCGCGTGTCCATAAATGAAGCGTAAAGAGGTAAGAAGTAACTCAAGAATACCCGTAATCCGCCTATATGAATAACTCACGTTATTCATATAGTCGGATTGGTTACCGCAGTATTATTTTGTTATGCCCGGTGAAGTAGCAAAAGCCTCCTGGCTAACTACATATGTCCGTCCGAAAAAAAAAAAAAAAAAGCAGTATTATTTTGTAGTGAACTCCTCCGTGACCATAGACGGATTATTTTTATGACAGACATGAATCATCTTGTAAATATAGTCATTTTTTTTTTCCATTGTCAATAATTACATTTGATATTTATTATTAAGATACACTTATGAAAATACAACAATTCAATAACAACAATCAAAATAGTTTCCGCTTCTTAAATGTAGAGGTATAATCCACACAGAGAAACGCTGCTACTCACTACTTGGTACATACAATGTCTATAGGTTATGTCATAATCTTCTTTCAGCTACTTGTCTTGGCTTGGGGATCGAACCCCTAAACTCCGAGATTTTGGCGAGAACTATACGTCTACCTAACAAATAAAATAAAGAATTGTGTAGGAGGACTTATATTTTATGAGTAGGTGTGGTTTGATGTAGGTATAAGTTTTTGAGGAAGTTGTTAATTATAAAGTTTATACATAAAATAATTACGTAACGAATTTATCATCATCCAGAAAATATAAATGAAATGTATTCAGCAGTTATTTTACCAGTAAAACCGTAATTAAATACCCATGTGGTATTTAATTACGCTTTTACTGGTAAAATACTATCAATATGTAACATCAAATTCATTAAATATAAATCACAATAAAATATTGTTATTAAATTTCTGTAGCCCCTGGTAGCTACTATTATCCGGTTTTTCAAATATCAGAGCTGTAATCAACTAACGTAGCTGTTCAAATAAAGGTTGCAACAAAGTTGACTCTTTTTAAAAACCCAGAGGTATCAAAAGTTTAATTTTTCCTTCGATTTTGAACAAAAATTATACTCATACTCAACTACTACGCGATGGCGATTTCTGGAAAACAAACTCATATAGACATATGTCGGCGGCCGCTATCCAGGAATGACAAGTGAAATTTATTTGTTTGTAACGTCGCCGCCGCGTCGCTTTTGCCGTACCAGTGCGGCACCGGCCAAACTATCACAATATTCGAATCCTAATCATTCTTTTGGCAACTCATTTGACATTCAACAAGAATTTTGACATCTGAATAGTTTATTATCACCGTTGGTAAGCCTACTGCAACGGGGTGTGAGTCTATTATTATTATTTACCACTATCTGTATGTGTCGGTGTTGCCCGTTAAATATTCGGACACTTTCCGTGTATTTTCAACATTTTCTTTCACACAAACCTTCTCTTCAGAATTATCTACATAATAAAAAATGAATCAGCTAAATCAGTACAGTCGTTCTCAAGCTATGGCCGTACATACATTTTTAGTATCCAGTTTTATTTATATAGATTAACATATTGGACTGAAAGCTGACGACCGAAACGGCCAGGTATTTTGATCATATAAAAATGATTTATCAACTTACCTGGAGTACTCTAAGCATAAAAACGTCGACCTGGCTGGCAGGATTCGCGTGGTGGATGTGGGTGTATGGGGTGGGAAAAATTAATAATTACTTTTTATGCCAAATGGTTTGCCAACCTCCCCAAAGCACACAAAAAAAATCTGGCGTCATTTGGTTGGTGGAAAAGGTATCGCCAAGCTTAATTATAGTGAGTAAACAATAATATTTTTTAGGTAATAAGAACAAGGCTGGCTGTTTTTGTGCTTAAAGTTTATTATTCCCAGAGGCTAGAAAAAAAAGCCAGGCAATAATAGTGGTGGGAACATGTCGAAAAAAATAATTGAAAATCTTGTATTTTGCTCGAGAAAGAGCTAATTGCTAAATTAATTACGCGGAATTTGACACTATTTGTTTAATTTAGAAAAAAAATAATCAACGAAACATTTAGATCAATTAAGCAAGTAGCTACTTCTGCTTCACTTCAACTTCTGAGACACCCAGCTTAATATGAGCAGCTGTTACTCAATGCATTTTGCGGCAAATTGAGAACATGTGTTCTACAACTTAAAACTTTCAGCGTAATATTATTTTCATCGTAGCGAAATAACTTTTTGATATATAAAACGTCTATCTTACAACTAGTATACGTGGAGTTTAGATTTAGACAAGTTAATAGGATTTAGCTACTGTCATAATAGGCATGAAGAATACAAAAATCTATTTAGTCCGTCAGTTAGATTACCAAAAAATATTCGTGTGACAAAACTTCTACAGGTACAAGTAGTGACGTCATAAGCACCCTCTCGTTAACTTTATTGTTTGTTGTAGCTCTGTATCTTTGTCAATTTTTATTGATTTGATAAATAAAAAAACACGTGTTCAATATTTTTTAGTAATCTAACTGACGGACTAATAATATTTTTTTATTCTTCATGCCTATTTGTTGCTGTATTATCATCAGTCTGTATAACGTCCACTGCTGAACATAGGACTCCCTCAAAGACTTAGTCTCTACGCTTGGCATACGGGGTAGTGACCGTATAGTGTGTATTTATTACATAGAAGTTGTTATGATAATCAGAACCAACAGCTAACCGTGCTTATCAAGACGAGGTTGTCCCTAAACCAACGAGACCCGAAAAAAATATTTGATTGCAGACAAAGATTTTTGTTTGGCGTGTGAATCGAACCTGTTCCTAGTCTTATACTGCCAGGACAAATTAAGGAACTGGAAATGATAGTACTAATGATATTCGTATCATAGAACAGATCCTCTGCGTCTGCATACTATAAACCGATTAAATTAATAATCAATTTGTCTACTTTATCAATAAACATTTTCATTTTGACTAGAGCTATGCGGGACATCTAGTCTAGATTGTAAATAATTATCAAAATCTTTTGTCTACAATTGTCTGAATGAAGTTTTCGAGTAATAAAAGCTCCGACATTCCGCTGCTACTTTATGTACGTACATACGAATACATAAATTCTTTTTTTTCACCTGCCCCTAGGTGTCTCTTGGCTGCGCCCTTGACTGTATATTACATTAGTGTGATATCAAGCCGGTGTTTTTACCTACATAAAAGCAGTGAATGAACCCTTTTATAACGTTATGATACACTGTTGAATTTTTGTGTCGCTATCCATTTCCATATTACATGGTCCATAAAATTAAAGACGTATTTCTACTAGTTTGAGAATTTGTCATGCAGAATTGTTATATTTCTCGTATATAATAAATGCTCATTTTATATGCTATCTTAAATGACTGCTACTTTGCTCCAGCTAGCGTGATTTTTTGCCTAGTAGGCTAGGTTATGCATGTTGCAAATCCGTTTAGTATTTTTGGCTGAAACAGTAACAAACATCGATCCATCCACAGATAGGTACTCACAAACTTTCTCGGTTATTATATTAGTTAGTAATATTTGTGGGAAATCTAAAATTTATTATCGGGTCTGGTTGGTTGACAGACTACCCTCCGTGCCTCGGAAAACACGTTAATCTGTTGGTACCGATAGTTATAACATCATCTATTGATATTAAATACCACGAAACAGACATTTAACTGTGTGTGTTATTTGCAAGTGTGGTCACTATAGCAAAAAACCCTCCCTCGAGAAGAGGCCCATGTTCAACATGACGATGATAATCCTTACAACATAACTCAAAATATATCACCTTTATAGACCATAATCCGTTCCACGTTCTCCGTACTTCTTTTTCGAATGGACTTTCGTTGGTTGCGACGAGGCTTTTGCTACTTAGCCAGGCATAAAGGCGAGCAGACCTCCAGCCTTAATAAATGGCTTAAAAACTACAAACTAAGCAACCTGCGCAAGAGGGCAGTTTTGTGCAACTGTCGCTCTACTTTGCAGTTCGCGGGCCTCTCGGACTTCGGGTCTACTGACTATGTAAAATCACACGGCATTAGTATTTTATGAATTCGGTATTTACCAACCCCTAATACGTTTTTATTATTTGTTATTTGCGTAGCTTTAATTCTACTAACAATGTCCTTAATTATAGCAATTACATGTTTACGATTAACAAATCCGCAATTTTAAGGAGAACTTTTCAAAATACTATAAAGTTACTAAATATTATTAAGTATTATGTTTAATTATTCCGCCATAATAAAATACTACCGGCCGCGACCCTCCACGCACAAAAGCTAGTTCAATATAAGAAAGAGGAAAAGAAAAAGGATTAAAAATTAAATTAAATTCTTAAATTAGCTTTAAATTAAGATTACGTTTTCTAATTATGTCAATTGATTAAGGAAAATTAATTGAACTTTTGTGTTGTTATAGGATTGTCATAATAGATCAGTAGAATGAAACAATTAAGACGATAGAATTACATTTCGAAGGTAGGTACTACTATAAAAACCCGTCTTTTTGCCAGCGGCTTTGATCGCGTAATAAGTTGTCTTATCATCAGCCCGTATAACGTCTACTGCTGAACATGGGCCTCTTCTTGCGGGAGGTATTTGCCGTAGTCATCACGCTTGGCAGGTGGGTTGGTGACCGCAGTATTATGTTGTATCACACAAGAAAATGCTAATGCCCGTTCCTAATTATACGATTATTAAAGATGATGTTATAACAATCGAGACCAACGGCTTTACGTGCTTTCCGAGGCACTTAGAGTAGTCCCTCAACCAGAAAGAAACAACAAGACAGGAAATATTTGTGTAATCTTAGAATTTACACAAATATTTCCTGTCTGGCGTGGGGATCGAACCCACGTCCTCCAAGATTTAAAGCGAGCCAAATACTGATACGCTACGGAGGTTGTCTATCCCAAGCGAAAGTCTTAACGGGATAAAATATGATATTCCAGATTATAATTCATATCCGTGCAACAATCTAAGCTTTCACATTTATAATATTTTTACATATTTATATGTAACTTCACTTTGTCAAAGTTTCAATCAACAGAAGTCAATATTCTATAATTAATACGTAGGTTTGTCAGTGTGGCATCGGCGTTGGTGCTGCGTAGCTATATTGGTGCTGGTGGCGGGCACAGCGTGTGTGGCGGGCCCCCTGGCGCTGCGGGCGCCTCCCGGAGCTCCGCTGCACGAGCGACTGCGCCTGGCCGAGCGGATGCTGCATGACACGCCGCTGGTCGACGGCCACAATGACCTACCGTGGAACATAAGAAAGTTTCTACACAATAGGATTAAGGATTTTAAGTAAGTACATGTTTATATATGTACATACAAAACAATGTTTATACATGTTTTTGTAGGGTCCATATTGGCTCACCTAAAGTTCTTTACCCGAAATTGTTCTTCCTAACGATTTGTAATCCGAATGATCACTCTTCCTAAAATTTTTCATCCTGAAGTTTTTATTCATACTATTTGTAGTGCTACCGGCTATGTTCATAACACTTATCTTTCAGAAATTTGTAATTAATAATATCATTAATGTAAATATATTTAAGCTCCTACTGTTTTTTATCATAACGCTTTTATCCCTAAACATAATTACCATAATATTTTAACCCATACTGAAAAAGAAACATTTATCAAGTGTAATAAAAAATACTTATATGTTTAGAATGATTAAAGGTCGTTTCATAGATTTTTGTCTTAAATGAATGAAATTCATAAACTCACTTATGGTAATGTTTATGGCCTGGGAGTTTATACCGCAGCTGCGCAGTTTTAACCGTACCTAAACCAATAACTATAAGACCGATTCGGTTCTGGTCACGGTTCTATCCTAACCTAAACCAATAATTATGAAAAGGACCGATTCGTTTCTGGAACTTGACTGAATGACTGGATGGGACTCTGGCTTCGCTCGCTCGGCTCGTGCTTTATGGTCGCAGTTCTAACTTAACTTAAACCAATGACTATAAATAGTACCGTGGTATATATATGTGAAAATAACTTAATAACTAAAACAGTAAAAGTTACGCAAAATAATCAGTATATAATACTGATTATTATGAATAAAAAGTAATCTACACAAAAAAGATATGACTTTGGATAATAGTGTAAAAGATCGTTATGTTGAGAAAATATAGGAAAACAAATAAAAGTATAATAGATGTTTATTGCTACTGACATTATGAAGTTAAATGCTTCGGAATTATGAACATTAGGGACAGAGTAGTTAGGAATTGTGATTTTTAGGATGAAAAATGTTAGGAAGAACATTTTCGGATTTCCAATTATCGGAGTTGAAATTTTAGGTGAACTTTGGCGCACCCGTTTTTGTATGAATAAAATGGTTTTATACTAGCTGTGCTGGCCGCAACAACTGATGTATAGTGGAGTGAGAGCACCCTCACTTTGCGCTTGTATGATGTTATAATGAAAAAAACATAGGTTATTAGTAAAAATATGTTTGTTTGTATTCCACAAAATACCTTTATTTTTTAAGAATATGGAGAAATTACATAAAGAAGTCTTCACTAACGTGTTCACAACACCACTTTAAAAGAAATTATATCTTGAAATAAAGGACATATATTTTAGAAGTACCTATTATATTTCATATTCATATTATATTATTCATTTTATGTTAAGGCGCTACCCTGACCAAATAACCCTGAGCATTCGTTCACTCTTTGTGGCACACTAACTCTGCGCAGGAGTTACTTAGCGAGTACGCTCAGATTTTAAAATAAAATCTATATAAAATCAAATTTTCCTGTTTTGAAAAAATAAAACTAGCAAAATGTTCTTTATTAAATTACCTATCCATTAGTTTGGGAAGCAAATCAAAATAATGGTTATTTTAGGAGGAGTTGCATGTTATAAATCATTATTTCTCATTTCTGTGGCTGTTTGTGGCCCTTTAATTAAATATTATGCCGCTTAAAAAAAATTCTATTCTCAATTTTTGAGTCAAGATTATGTAGAAATTTTATGTATTTTTTATTAGTTGCTAGTTATTTTAGATAAAGAGAAGTTGGCTTCCATAAACAGCCTAAACAACGGCTACCGCTGTGTTTTGCACGGGAACGCGCCTTAAGAAAAAATCATAATAATTTAAATCGTCCGATGATAAGTCAAAAAGTCAAATTCAAAACGAAATCAAATGCAAAGTTTGAATGAATTTGCAAAGGCTTCTTCCATTATTTGTAGCATGTTTCTTTGAAAAAGTAGTCAACAGAAAGTTTCATAGAAATTATAAGCTATGTGCTAAAAATTTATGAATATTTCTGCAAATACATTTATTTACATAGATTATTGTTATAAATGCCATTATGTCCAAAAGAACTGCTTTTATTCTTCAGTTTTGTATTTATCCTTATATTTTAATATTAATGTAAATATTTTCTTATTGCAAGTTATTCGTGTAATTAGCGATGTGGCCTAAATTTCGTTAGCACTTAGCAGCGGTATGTTCACTGCAGATAGGTTAAGTCATTCTCATGTGACGTATTGTATGTATGTGCCAAAACACAAGTTCCTTTTGTATCCCCCCGTGTTCATAATCCAACGAAACAAGAAAAACACAAGACCGGCTTAACGTGCTCTCCAAGCCACGTAGGCGCGGGAGGAATACTGCAGTTTTGGAAGCTGCTCGGAAATTTTCTTAGAAGAAACCCTTTACAAATTTTAAACGTATAATATTCGGATTTGCAACCCACGTAACTGCCGTTTCCGTTGGAACTCCGTTATTAAATATAGTCTATGCTACTCCTGCATTACTAAACTGGATGGATCTCATGCAAAATGCACAATACAAACAAACAAACAATTAAATATTTCCTTTTAATAAATTAATAAAATAAAAAAGTTTTTATTTACGTAAACCTATTACAGGCATTTGGCAATATTATATATTTAATTACTTAATTTAGTTTAGTTATTATAGTTATAATAATAATAAATAGTTTGTATTTTATATTTATAAATAAATATATAGCTTTAGGGTAATAGTTGTCAGGTATGAAAATATAATTTTATTTTTAACTATAATTTAATAGTCTAAAATTCTGTCCTTTGAGTATGTTATTATTTAGATGGACTATAAGTATATCGTCGGACGCGATTTTACCACCGGATCCAATACGCCCCAACTGAGAAGACCCGGCAAAACAAACTTAGTGGGGTATTCTACTGCCGGTTTCATCGCGGCCTCATTGAGACGATCCGGCGAAACATACTTAAATGGGGATGTCAACATTATTTTGGTCCAGTTACTGTCATTATTTAGTTAATTGGCTTACACAATTTACCAATCGTCTTAGTCTTTATACAACTTTTATTTATTATAATATACTATCGATTATATACCCTAGGCACTGCATTAGTTTATGCCATCAAATCATATTTATTACAACAGTTCCTGTTTTGAAAAACATATTACATTACTTACGAGAACATTTTAGATTCTTAGAAATGCATTATTCTTATTATACTACTTTTTCATCTTCGGATTATTTATATATAATTATAAAAATATGTTTATAAAAATGTAAATGTAAAAATGAATCTAGGCCTTCGTTTTGTTCCTTTAAATTTGAAGTCACAAGAAATAGTCTATTATTTTTCTACTGCAATAATCTAAATAGCAATAATATAAATTTACTCGATATTATAAACTTGTGGAATACACGATTATTTACTTAAAGTATTTTAGCTAATATCTCCAGAAACAGATTGTCTAACGTTACAAAATTTCTAAGGTATTGTGTATATTTTGTGCTAACGTTATGTAGCATTTCCGAGTAGTCATTAACCTTAATTGCTTCACTGCGGCTGTTTACTCAGAAATTAGAATATTTATTGAAAACATTCCGTGAAATCGAAGAAAGAGCTTGGATTCCCAGAATTTATTTATGTGTTTCAATTTCCACTTTAGAAATGTGGAGCATATGCAGTGTAGGTGCCAGGTCTTGTTCATAGTAACACAGGCTTTATCCGACTTAAGACAAAAAAGCTTATTTCTATCAAAATAGATATATAATATAATATAATAGGTAGATATCTTGCATATAAAACGTAACCTGTCCTATAGAGAGAAACAATTTAAACCGACCAAGTGCGAATAGGATTCGCGCACGATGGGTTCCGTAACATTATTTATACAAAAGTAAACACTATATTATTATAAGATTTTGAAATAAGGAACCAATTTAAGCGTTTACCTGTTGCCGTTATTAATATCGAGCAAAACTCGGCATCTTCCCTTAAATATCGATTTTATTCTGATTTTAGTATTGGTTATAGCGGCAGAATAAATTCATTATCTGTGATTCGACTGCCTAGCTATGCCATGGTTCATGAGATACAAACTGACGTACCGACCGACAAACGGACAGTTCTTAGTAACCCTAAAAATTTATTGTTACCTTATAAATCTCTATTTAAAATACATTATCATTTTTTACTACATATTCTTATACACCAAGGTTTTTTAATTATTGTTAATTATTTGCACGAAGCGACGATTTGCCAATAGTATAACTAAATAACACATATTACATTAAAACTTTATAAAAGACCTATGTTTTTTCCAAAATTAAACTTACCCTCAAAGAATGTGCTATGATATATCTAGAGCTCAGAAGCATAAGGTCGGATGGTCTATTATACGTCAGAGTCATTCATCGTTTGTGCCTTTATCGTAAACTGGCACTTACGTCTAATTGATTATGTAGTAAAATAGTACATCCATCCTTCTGCTTCTCAAGTCTATGGCAAAATGGAATCTAGTACCTTGCAAAATAAAAAAAATCTAGATTTCAAGAACCGGTGCCTCTAACACAGTTTCATAATTTGTCAAATTCAATTTAATCTGTAATATTTAAGGTTATAAAAATTCGATCTTATAATATTCGTAGATCGATTTTACTGGAAAAACAAATCATTTCGCTGAGGATTAGCAACGACTAAAAAGTCGAGCTATACACACTATTCACGGTCTTACATTAAAGTGTAACGTTATCTATATACTAACTTTTGTTATGTCCACCTATGATCAAATGCAGTCACACAGTGCTATCGAATTACATCAAGGACTTGGACAGAAGGACTCGATATCTTTAGAATGGTGTCTTTTAGTGTCCATATTCTAAGGACGTGACATAAAATGTCTAAACAATTTTGATAATTATATTTCTGTAGGTTTTCTGTACACATTTTAACTTACTTATTTGTATATATCTAATATCATCATCATCATCCTGCCCTGCTCCTAACATTTTGCGATTGGCACAATATATCATTCTTTTTCATTTGGTAAAATTGGACGTCTCTTCCAAACTCCCAACTTTTTTCCACATGTCATCTTTCACACAGTCCATCCATCTCTTTTTGGCCTGCCTCTTCCAACATATCCATCCACTCTTTTTATTCAGCACGCTTCTGGTCACATTTATATATCTAATATCAATTCAGTTATCGTTCTGTTATTTAACTTTTATTTTAGCGGTACTACGAAGATTCGTAGCTTGACTGCTACGAATCTTCGTAGTACTGCTGTAGTGTTACAAATGGTTTTGCATTATTACTATTTTTCTCACTAGGCTATTCGTAACCTTAGTAATATTTATAAAGTTACATTTCATAGTAGATTCGATGTTTGTAATAATTTAGTACGCGATTTTCAATTCATGTAGGTATATAATAAATAAAAATCCGCCATTTGCATTTGCAGAAAAGAAATATAGTAGTTGAGTACATACTTATAATGTGTTTCCTTAATAATGTATAATTTTTGAGTTGTTACATAAATTAAAATAAACACTTCAATATACATTCATGTATAATTCAGATATATTCCTGTTTGCTATTTACTTAGTTTAGTAGCTGTCAAACAAGGTACATGTGTGGTTATTTAGTACCGGTCATTCATGATTTACATAGGTACCTACTTAAAATCCTTCACCTATTGTCGTTTAAATACATTGACATATAAAGTGGAATTGACCTATATTCCCATATTGTATAACATTTCATTGTACAAAGAATAAACGACGAGCAGCGTCACATATAGAACAATCATTCCTGTTTACATATTTTCATTCGCTTCTGCGGTTCCACCTTTCAAGCAAGCTGTCACGTTTCGAGTGGCGTATGAGAATTAAACAGAAAGAAAGGAAAACATTTATTCAATTCTAGCGCGAGCCATCCCATTATATAACTATGTTTACCTTACCACGTAAAAAGAATTAGCTTCGCTAGCTGAAATAGCATTTATTTCAGAGAAAGTTGCCGCGTCACTGGTGTTGTGAATGGGATGGAAATGAACCAATCTTTTGTTAACATTTTGCCCTCCATCTTCAGTCTGGACAAGCCATCGATTGAGGACACTTTCTAACGAGTCAGGACATCTTAAGTGTTACATTGTATAAAACAAAAATTAAAGTCAATGTGCCCCGTCAGTTTAGATAATCTTCAAAATAATATCACGATAAAATACGAGTACGTTTTGAAAAAACTTCGAACTGCGTAGCTTGTATACATAGAATTATCACTACGTTATCTACATATACACACAAAGATTCACTACAAGCCGAATTTTTTTTTAGTAATTTTACTTATTTGTAATTTTTATTTATTTTTTCATTCTATTGTGTACCTTAGCTTGAATTGTAACATGTACATTTTTGTATAACCTCTAAGGGCGAGAGCCTGGAGATCCCTCATACAGGTCCAGAACCTAGTGCAGACTCCAGCTCTCATAATGGTTTATGCCATTAATCAATTTGTACTGTCACGAAAATATTAAGTACCTTTGTGAGAGAATAGATAAATATATTTTTGATTTGATTTGATTAATCTATAGTGACTTTCGTAATCAGTCGAAAGAAAATTATGCGAAATACATTGTATATTCCCGTACAAAAAATAAGCTTTTCTTTTAATTAAATTCTTCTATTATGTTTAATAATTATAATTTAATTTAGTATAAAGAAAACCTAACGATACTATATAAGTATATTAAAAAGAAAAAATATATATTTTATTTTGGAAGCATCTTATATATTTAAATATTAACAATACAACACATATTATATCAGAAAATATAAAAGTAATACATAATATGCCACAGACATATTTTTCGTATTTAATACAAATGGATTGATTGAATTGAAGGCGATTTTACTATAACAAGATTGTACAAGGTCCACTGCTGAAAAAAGAACTCCTCCCAGGGTTTTTGCCATAGTCACCACGCTTGGCAGGCGGGTTGGTGACCGCAGTATTTTATTTTAATATAATAGGATTATGTTATGCAATTGTTACAGATGACGTCATAACAATCGGGACGGAGGCTGTCTTTATGCAAAAATCATCTATAATATAGTATTTATAATGATCATCAAAAGATATTTCTCGTCAATTAATTCTAGGCACTCATATGAGAGCGAATCAACCAGCACTTTTTTCCTTGTTTTTACAATTTCCTCCCATCAGATAGTTTTGCCTTTCACATACTCTTTTATTCTTTTCTTATTATATTGGCGGAAGGATGTGAGCTAAATAGTGAATGGAACTGAAATTAACTGACGACCGTTGATCGTTAGTATTTGTTCGCGCAATTACACTTTGGATAAAACAAAATACGAAAGGAAATTTCCACTCAACCACTATGCACTAATCCTCTAATAAAAATTCAGTTTAAGCTTCGACTTTTGTTTCGCTTCTGCGGAAATTAACGTTCATAACATTTTATTGCTGGTGTTAAATATTATGCTTACTTAATACAGGCGAGTTTTTACTCATATAATATTATGAAATCCGGCTACAGTTGATGTTTACGAAGATTGGCAGTGGTCGTGGGGGGTATTTTCGATTCCATCACAAAACTTTTCACTTTGCAGTAGCAGTAGTAGGTAAGTAGTATATATACGAGTAGCGTTTAAAAAAATGCATTTTTATAAAAATATTTTTTGTTTTGGTTTATATACAATCCAGTAGGTACCTATACTTTTTTAAGCTAATCACTCACGGATGTAAAAAAAATGGTAAGGTTAAGTTACCATTTAGGATTTAGGATTTAGATACCATTTAGGATCCCGCACCCGAAGGGTAAAAACGGGACCCTATTACTAAGACTTCGCTGTCTATCCGTTACCAGGCTGTATCTCAAGAGCCGCTATAGCTAGTCAGTTGAAATTTTCACAAAAGTTGTATTTCTGAGGCCGCTATGCTATAACTACACATACTAAAAATAAAATGATATAAATATTAAAGGAGGATCCCATACAACAAACTTCTTTTTTGATATTTTTTTTTCAGAATCAATAACGGCAACAGTTAGGCACTAGAAATTAGTATGGCACCCTTCGTGCGCGGGTCCGACTCGCACTTTGCCGGTTTTTTATATCCATGCGTGTAACACCAGTAACAACTAAGTATCTGAAATTAAAACAAGTATTTTAGGAAGTAATAAAACAGTATAAAGGGTTACTGGAAAAGCAACATATTTTGTCATATAACGTTGTGCCCTAAACTAAATATGTAGTCTTAAGTTAATTGAGGTAGGTATTAAATTGTTAAAAATATATATAGATAATTAATTCACTCCTAAAAATGCTGTAATTATTTAGATTGTTCTGAGTGTTTACAATTAAATTATATTGATATAGCTACAAATAACATACAACATTATCAAACCTAGATTATCAATAAAAAATATACAAAATCTCAATATCTCAGAAGCCATTTAGTTAAGAGCAAAACAATATATGACAGAATCATTGCTTTTGACCCTACCTATACATCATAACAGGAAAACGTCACTATTTCAATAATTTTTATTATTAGTATATTATCAAAAGTAACATAATAATTGTATGTTTATATTCTAGTAGGTGTTATTATTCTTATAGATAGATCTGTTTACATTCGACGTGGACGGTTGTTATCGCTTGTAACTTCGATTTATTGCGATCTAAGCTCTGCAGTGAAAACTTTTTATGGCATGTGATGGTCATTAAAAATCTACAAATATTTATTGGCTTTAAATCTCCAATAGTAGTCAGTCGGGCATTTAAATCTGTAGACTTGTAAATTTGATTTAGGTCGCCCAACGTAGGACAGTCAAATGACGCAGTTTGAACCACCAGAAAATGACACGTGATGGTCTGACAAGAGGGAGTATTACACCCTGTATCAGTTATTTAACTATACAAATGTTTTTTTAATTGTTGTTTATTTTATTTAAGTTTAGTGGTTTAAAACCATCTTCGCATTTTTTAATTTCTAATTTTGAAAACTGTAAACTATGTCAAATATTGTTCATGTATAGATTATAACAAAGTGGCTTATGCTAACACAGACATATTCTTTTATTTGTCATTTAAAATACATACTGGCAGTTATTTATTTATTTAATTTATGTACACACATAACATTCAAAATTATATATAAAAATAAAAGAAAGGTACTGCTTATTTCTAAAGAAATTTATTACAGCAGATGCGCGGTAGGTTTGGGAAATTAAGATGGATGAACATCATCATCAGCCCGTATAACGTCCACTGCTGAACATGGGCCTCCTCCCGAGGGAGGGTATTTGCCATAGTCACGATGCTTGGCAGGCGGGTTGGTGACCGCAGTATTATGTTGTACCACACAAGGAAACGCTGCTGCCCGTTCCTTGATATACAATTATTATAGATGATGTTATAACAATCGGGACCAACGGCTTAACGTGCTTGCCGAGGCACGGAGGTTTAAAGCGTGCCAAATACCGTTACGCTATGGAGGTTGTCTGAACATGGAGGGGTTTGAAGAACATGAATTAATATATACTATGAAGATTAAAAATATATGTATATACCTATATATAATTATGAATAAAAAAATAAACATACATACTAATACATAAACAAATATATGAATAAATACGTATAAGGCATCATAGACATACATACAAATATATAAATGAATACTATTATGATATACTTAAATAATGTTTCTTCACTCGTTTTTTGAAGAGGGAAACATTTTTACAATCTTTTACGTTAGGCGGGAGAGAGTTCCATAACCTGACTGCATGATCAGTAAATGATTTGGAATAAAAGTCGGTTTTGTGGGATGGAAATTTTAGGACTGATCTAAGGTGCGACCTGCAGTGCTTGGCGCTAGTGTAGGTGTAGGAAATACGCTCCTGCAGGTAGGGAGGGGATGAAGGGTTGTGAAGGGTATTAAAAAGGATGCAAAGTAACCAAGTCTTACTGCGAAATCGGATAGGAAGCCACTTGAGTGTACCGATACTTTCCGGCAGAGAAAATACAAATTTAATTCATAGTTTTAATGTATTTATTTATTCATCTATAAACACAAAAAATTTAAGACACAAACTAAAAACCGAAGGTGCTATTTATTTTTCAAGAATTCTCTTCCAGTAAACCAATGTAAGATGAAGTGAAAACAAATATAACTTAAATAAATAGTGTGTAGATTATTAGTAGTTAAATATATACAATAATAAAAAACATATATTTAATTTAATACATTCATATATCACTATGGATGTAGCAGTTACGGATGTTAGCAACGAATGATTAAACAATCTTGAAGTTTATAAATTTTGATATAAATCACCAAACGTTTATGCAGATCTTATGCTGTTAAATATTTTTGTTTGACATGGCTCATTTTTTTTAACACGCTTTTATTTAACGGTTGTGTGTAACGGTATCTTTGAACTTAATTTTCACCAGTTTCCAGAAGTCTGATTAATTTGAAACTTTGCATACGTATCAAGGACCGATGACAATGCAATAATTTGATAACAGTTTCCCATTATCCTTAAAAAATATTATTATTTATTATTAAAAAATAATATTATTTATTTACGTTAACAATGTTTGAATTTATAATATCGATGTTAAACCAATGTTCTGCGTCCATTAATTTTGGTCCAGAAGCTATTTATTTTTCATTCGTACTACTAAACTAAATAATAAATTAAACGTCACATCCATTACAAGCTATAGGTTTTCGATTGGAACTATTTATAAAACAATATCGCTATTCATGCCTAAAACAACAAAAACCTATAGATGGTAATGCATGAGAAGTTTAATATATTATTTAAGTTAGTAGTACATACGTATGAATAATAATTAAGTATAGGCAAAAAAGATGTTATAGTCTGACTTTATACACACTTTACGCATTCTATTTTTATTCATGTTCAATATTAATTATATATATCGGCGCAACCACATAAAATAAGCATAGCAACAACACTTCATTAATGATAAACACATAAATACAATTACTCGTCTCATCAAAATAAATAAATTGTGAATCAATGCATGATTTGATAGAAACACAAATATGTTCATAAAATACTAGACTAATAAATAAGTATTCAGGATCAAATTATGATTTGTAAATCGTTGAAATATTTGTAGAAATAATTATCTGTTCACATAGTTTGAAAATTATCAAACTAAATTGTTTACTGTTTGTGAGCCGCTCGTTTAGTATAAATACGGCCGGCGGACCGATTGCAATTCAGTCTCGCTCGAGCTGCCGGACTGTACGGAGCTCCTCAATTTACTGGAATAAAACTTGAAAACCATATTATGGAGTTTTGCTGTTACTATGGATCAACAACCCTCGATAGAGAACCATCCTGATGAATGTGACGTCAGCAATGATGACGTCACACCTTATTAAAAACAACGATGCTCGTCCTTCCTCGTCATCAGAAGTGGGACTCGAAGTGATCCTTGGAACTGCTTCATCACGACCTGTTGCGACTCAACCTTGGCTTCAAGCAATGGAACGCAACAGGGGCAACAGCCGATGATCAATGTACCTATGCCGAATACGTCCATGGGTGGGGTGCCACCTTAATTCTTCATGCACATGATGCAAATGAATCAGCAAATGTTCGAGCGTTTATGCAAGAGTTGTGGGAAGAGGGCGAACACGAAAAGTCGCTCATGATCAAAAAAAAAAAATGCACCTCTCTAACATCCGAGGTCTGCACTCCGATCTCATACCGGTCCATCACCACCATGAGACCGAAAAACCACATCTGCTGTTCCTCATGGAGACGCAAATCAGATGTCCGGCTGACGCAGCATGCTTGCGCCGCCCGGGGTACACCCTGGAGCACAGTTTTAAGCCACGCGCTGGCGCCTGCGTGTGTGCTCGCGATGACATCTGCTGTCGGTGTCTCCGTAACAATGAGGATTCCAGTTTCTCGCTTGGAGCAGATACTCTATGCTGGTGTCTATCAGTCGCACACCGACAACATGGGGACAACCAGGTTGTTTCACTATCTTTCGGACTCTGCTGAACTGGCTCAGCTCAGGTGCCCATCGGCGCAGCTTGTTGTTCTGGGGGACTTCAATGCCCACCACCAGGAGTGGCTGTGCCCATGCCGGAGCACCGGCCATGCTGGGGGATTGGCGTGTGCATTCGCACTGACGCTTGGTCCCTCCCAACTGGTGACTGGACTGACACGGGTGCCCGACATTGATGGCCATGCGGCCGGTTGCTTGGACCTTCTGCTGACAACTGATCCAGACCCATGTCAAGTCGCGGTTTCCTCGCCGTTGGGTGGCTCCGACCACTGTCTGGTGAAATCTGTGTCTGTCTGCTCGCCACCCGATCCCGATCTCAAGGGGACTAGGCGAGTATGGCGATACAAGTCAGCAGATTGGGATGGGATGCGGTATTTCTTCGCGTCTTACCCTTGGCTGCGCTTATGCTTCTCTTCAGACGACCCAACTTGCTGCGCGGAGGTTGTTTCTGGGGTGATATGCCAGACTATGGAATATTTCGTTCCATTTTCTGACGTCTCACTCCGGGACAGGGCCCGTTCATGGTTCGGCGCTGAGTGTGATAGTACTGAAGCACATAAGCTGCCAAGTCTTGCAAACGTGCGCTACGCAGGGCCCGCTTTGACCATATTGGACGCATTGGAGCCACACTAGCATCTTACCCGTCTGGGAGTAAAGCTTTTTGGTTTCTTGCCAAATCGGTCGAAGCCTATTTCTGTCGGTCCTCTTTTCCGCCACTGCAGGAGCCGAACGGTTCATTAGCTCACACCGCCAAGGAGAAAGCAGACTTATTTGCATCTCTATTTACTAAGAATTCACAACTAGATGCTGCTGGTAAAAGTCCACCCAGGTTACCTCATTGGACTTCTACATTCGGCAAAAAGTGGTACTTAAACATTCTTTGCACTCTGGATGTGAATAAGGCTGGTGGTCCTGACGGCATTCCTCTCCAGGGTGGGGCGGTACTTCACATCTTTCTATCTATCTTCAGATATTAGCTGGATGCTCTGGATGCATTGGGGCGTCGAGCGAAGAGTCATAGGCAATGGCTCACTTGTGGAGGCAAGTCTTCGGAGCCTCGAGTGGCCTGCCTATCGGTTTTTTATCGGTTACATTTCAGGGAGTGTGCGGAGGTTCTACATAACCTGATGCCCCCTTCACCCTTCCATCACCGGACTACTGGGTGCGGCGAGCGGTTTCACCCTTTTGTTGTTGACATTCCTTCGATACGCACGAGGCGATTTGCTTCCTCTTTCGTGGTGCGGACGGCTGAGGAGTGGAGTTCTCCTGCCGGGGTCAGTTTTTCCGGAGCGCTATGTTCTGGAGGTAAGCCTAAATTTAAACTTCGTCGTGCATCACAACCTGGTGATCAGGTAACCGTATCGGCAGAAGATGAGCCACTACCATCACCTGAAATAGAAATAGAGCCCCGTACCAAGCACATCAAGTGACGGGTTGCCTCAGCAAAAACTACGAGATCAAAGTGAAGAAGATTCATTGCCACAATAAACTGTGAGTTGAACATATTTACAAAATATTACCTTGAATTTAACTCTTTTAGAACCTGTGTATAAACACCTTCAACCTAGTTCCATACTCCCAGTAGAGCCTCTGTGTACCACGGCGAACAGGACCGCCCAGAGCACAGCATCATTCCATCCCCTACGAGAATCTCCGAGAACCCTACGAGAACCTCCGAGAACCCTACGAGAACCTCCGAGAACCCTACGAGAACCCTACGAGAACCTCCGAGAACTCTACGAGAACCTCCGAGAACTCTTCGAGAACTTCCAACACCTTACACACCTTAATAGCATTGATATTCCTAGACTAACATAGAAATGCATGTTTTTGCATAACAACAACAAGTTGCTCACAGATACCCAACTCAGAGAAAGTTATTTCTAGTATTGCAGATTTCGCGAAGAACCCTACGAGAACCTCCGAGAACCCTACGAGAACCCTACGAGAACCTCCGAGAACTCTACGAGAACCTCCGAGAACTCGTCGAGAACTTCCAACACCTTATTAGCATTGATATTCCTAGACTTACACAGAAATTACTATCTGTAATAATAAAAATAATACTCCCAAATATTTATTCAGTTCTGTCTTTAAATAAATTATTTAATCTGTTTTTTTTAATGAAAACGTAAATAAAATTCGTATAAAGACAACCGATTGGTAAATTGTGAATACCAACTAAATAATAAAAGTAACTGGACCAAAACTTCTTGGACATGCCTATCTGAGTATGTTTCGCCGGATCGTCTCGATGAGGCCGCGTTGAAACCGGCAGTAGAATAACTCCACTGAGTTTGTTTCGCCGGATCTTCTCAGTTGGGGCGTATTGGATCCGGTGGTAGCACTAAAGCGCGTTCGTTGAGATACTTATGGTCCGTCTAAATAATAACATACTCAAAGGACAGAACTTAGATTTAATCATAGATGCAAAATAATAAAATAAAATAAATAAAATTGTACAATTACGCGACGAGAATCAACGAGGCTGGTGCAGAGCGCGCACCGCCTGTCAGAATGGCCGTATCGGCGCAACCACATAAAATAAGCATAGCAACAACACTTCATTAATGATAAACACATAAATACAATTACTCGTCTCATCAAAATAAATAAATTGTGAATCAATGCATGATTTGATAGAAACACAAATATGTTCATAAAATACTAGACTAATAAATAAGTATTCAGGATCAAATTATGATTTGTAAATCGTTGAAATATTTGTAGAAATAATTATCTGTTCACATAGTTTGAAAATTATCAAACTAAATTGTTTACTGTTTGTGAGCCGCTCGTTTAGTATAAATACGGCCGGCGGACCGATTGCAATTCAGTCTCGCTCGAGCTGCCGGACTGTACGGAGCTCCTCAATTTACTGGAATAAAACTTGAAAACCATATTATGGAGTTTTGCTGTTACTATGGATCAACAACCCTCGATAGAGAACCATCCTGATGAATGTGACGTCAGCAATGATGACGTCACACCTTATTAAAAACAACGATGCTCGTCCTTCCTCGTCATATATTAAAGAGTATTTTTTTATTCAAACCAGAACCAGTATTACAGCATACTGACAGACATATTTTTTCCCCTTAATTAAGTATACCTACATATATAAATATTTCGCTGAGAAAATCATTATCAGAGGTAAAATGGCAATCAATAGTTACATATTATAGCGTAGCCCAACCAATGGCTAGGGCGTCGGACTTGTGATTTTGAGGTCGCCGGTTCGAACCCCACCCATTGCACTGCCGACGTGAACCCGATCGTAACACAAGCATTCTAGTTTAGCACGAGGGGTTATTAAGAATACTAGTAGACTACAAACTCTGCTAGTAATCTTTAAAAAAAACATTATTTGAATGTTTATTTAATAGAAAAATAAAATACATAATACTAAAAGTAGGTACTTTAAATTAAAACCCCTCAATTTCGTTTACATATTTTTTTATATTGTAGTATTCTTAATTTGCCAACCTTATACAGCCGTTTTTAAATACTGATAACTCTACCAATATAGACTGAACTCAATAGTCGAATTTAATGAAAATCGGATATGTGTACACATAAGTAGCGAAATTAAACATGAATTAACTGTCTCATTGACAATTCTCTTTATACGCTTTTCGCTTTTGTATAATTACGAAGAGAAATATTAACAGAATCGTGAAATTTTATACAGAAGACTTATTATTGAACTACTTTGTGTTAACAGTAAGAATATCCTTATTGTTTCTTATTAAGTGATCTCACTAAATCAACGAGGCATCAGTTTATTTTGGCTTTATTACTACTAATATATTATACATTTGCTGTCCCGCCCAATTTTACCCGCGTAGATCCCGTTTCCTTGGTAACCTTTACTTAAAATATAGCCTACGTCACTCACAAATAATTTGGTTTTCTATTGGTAAAATAATTTGCAAAATTGGTTCAGTATATCTAGATTATCTACAAACTTACAAACAATTCGCAAACTTTACGTCTTTATAATATTAGTATTGACATAGGTTTATAAAAAGACTCAATACGAAGGAATTCGGATTATACATATAAGTAAATTGCTTTGATCCATGTACATAATAATATGTGAATAGAATAGAATTAAATAAAAATTCTGTGACTTGAGACCCCTTCTCTGTCAAAATATTATTATATTTTAACCTGAAGTTTATTTATATTTAGTTTTATCTCATAATTTAATTAGCAATTCTCCTTCCTTTAATAACTGAATATTTTACAAAGACGTTGACAAGGAGACACGATGCCACAAATCCGGGCAAATTAACGTTTTACTATAATAAATTTATTTAATGACAGATTAATAAGAATCTCAGAAAATAAACTTAAACTTAAGTACTTTCCTCATCTCGTACTCTAGCATAAGATGAAGCAAAGTTAAGTTAAGTTTTCAACAGAAACTGATCTAAGTTTCGAAATGATTCTAACAAATGAATAGCAGCGTGAAAGGTAGCACTTAATATTAATATTGTCATGTACGTGGGACACTCAGAAAGATTTGCGACACTAAAAAAAATTGTTCTACAGGTACATATATTTTTATTAAATCTTTTCAAAGTACTCTCCACCAGCCTCTATACAAAGATTCATGCGTCTGAACCAGTTTTCAAAACACTTTTTCCAGTCCGCCGTAGACACCTCGTTTACAGCCTGCTCGAACGCAGCCAGCGCATCTTCCGGCGACGAAAATTGTATCCCCTTGAGCTGATTTTTTATTTTTGGAAATAAAAAGAAGTCACACGGTGCTAGATCAGGGCTGTAAGGAGGGTGACCCAGGAGTTTGACTGGTGTGCTGTCTAGGAAGTCCCTCGTTTTGAGCGCGGTGTGTGCAGGCGCATTGTCGTGGTGGAGCAGTAGTCCGCGGAGCCCTGTGTTTGGTCGCTTGTTGCTCACAACAGAAAAAACTTCTGGTAAACATTTGGTAGTATACCATTCGGCGTTGATGCTTCTTTGATCTCGTAAGGGAATTGAGGCCAAGTGGCCAGTCAAATTAAAAAAGCTGGCGATCAAAATCTTCCCCCCGCTTCGAGATCGCTTCACTTTGGTAGGCGTTGGTTCATTTTGAAACACCCAAACTGTCGACTGGCGCTTGGTTTCTGGATCGTATTGATAAATCCAGGACTCATCACCTGTTACGATGTCGTAAACACACCGAGACGAGCCTGCTTCAAATTTGTTCAGCATATCACGGCACCATTCCACCCGGGCCTGCTTCTGAGCGTCGGTGAGGTAGTGCGGCACCCAGCGCGATACTATCCTCCTCACGCGAAGATGCCCGAGTAGAATCTCGTGAACGCTTCCCGATCCAATCTTTAATATGTGTTGAATCTCCTGATATGTAATTCGCCTATTATCTTGGATTAAATTTTTCACTGCTAGCACGTTTTCTTCCGTAATAGCCGTCAAAGGGCGACCGCTTCTTTCTTCATCCCCCAAGGTTGGTCGACCGCGCCTAAATTCGTTATACCAACGATACACGGTTGTCTTGGAGGGGCTTTCATCCATAAATGCCATTTGAAGTCTATCGAACGATTTATCCGGTTTCAGGCGACACTTGAAATCGTAAAAAATCATAGCTCTAAAATGTTCCCGGCGCAGATCCATTTTTCAGTAAGACACGATACTTTGAATTGGCTCGCAAAAAATGTGGAGGGAAATTTTGAAAATGGAACACACATATTTTTACTTACAAGTAATCATATTTTCGAAAAAGATTCTAACCGGCCAGTCTCCCATATATAAAAACTATTTTTCGCAATACTTTCTGAGTGGCCTGGTATTTGGGGTTCAAGACAACTTATGTCACTTGGGATAGCAACGTGACGGTGATATAACGGATGACTGACTCATAGGTAGTAAAATATAGTACTTAAATCACTCGTACTGAAGATTGCGCTAATCAATCGTGCGAAGATTGCATTAAAACTTCACTGAAAACTGTACTAACAGTAGTTGTTTCTTGAACTCGTGTTTTATAATCCGTCCCCATTCTAGACCGGATAGCAGTTCTGTGTCGATGTCGATGAGTGATGTGTTTATAAAGTATTTCACCGGACCGAAGGAATTATACTCATAGTGCAGGACTTGTTTTTATAAAAAAAAGTCCCACAGCTCAAACAAATTTAGTGTAGTAAGAACATGTACACTTGAAAAATCCGTGACATTTCACTACATACCAAAACGTTGCAACTAAGTACTAATAAATTGTTGCTTGACATAATTTTAAAATACCGGCGTTAAAATACGAGAACAAACGCTACATTTTTATCAAGCCCATTCTTCAAACAATGTAGAACCAAGGCGGCCATAATTGCTAAAATAGGAGCAGACTTTGCAGCGCATTGCATATAACATAAGCATCGGGCATTATGCAGGGAGGGAGTAATTTTACCGATAAAAATGCGAAGGTTCCACAGGTGTACGGAAAATCCCTATGTTTATCTCATGAATGCCAGGGAGCACTGAAAATATGGCGAACAACTAAAACTATTCGGAATATACTAGGCATACGGGCTTTAAATTAAGGGTGGACGCTCGGTCATTATGAGTTCACATTTATTACATCCTGGTGTTAATTTGTACATTCTATGTATGTGCTATTTATATAGTTAGGGCCTAATGAATTGCTCTATTGCCCGTTAAATTTATTGATCATGGTAAATGAATTTACGGACTAATGTGTTCATAGTAGATGGGAAATATTTAATGCACTATTTCATTATTAAGGATGTGATAGTAATAAAATGTGTAATGGGCATAGGTATTAATTAACAGACAGTTATCATCGTCATTTTATTTATTTATTCTTTGTTATACACAGTAATACATAACATAAAGTTAGTACAAAGGCAAGATTAATTTAATAATGAATACTCTTCCAGCACATAATAGTACATTTTGTGGTCAGACTGCACGTTAAGTTGTATGTAGTAAACGAAAATCACTGATAAAATATTCTCAATCTGATCAACATGGTCATGCCTACACATCGAAGAGTATAAGTAGAAAACCAAAAATAGGTCACATTTAAATGGCGACATCGGCGTCGCAGATTGAATCAGATGGAATATATATCTAATGATAAAATAAATTTGCATAGTTTCGACGAGGACTTGCGGACGATTTCCCCCTGGGCCACGAGCTCGTGGAGTCATACAGATCTGCCGCGGCTGAAACAAGGCAGGGTTGCAGCGCAGGTGAGTCGGATTTTAATAATTACACCTTTTTATACAAAAAATATAATTTATTAACTCAAATTTTTTAATAATAAATAATTTACTTCCATAATGTTTGTATATCAGTATACCTATGGGGTAGATTTGTTGACACATACTCGAGACACTTTATTTGTATTTTTAGATTTCGGTACTATAATACATGCCTGTAAGATGACTTGATGTATCTTAGAGCAGAAAATTACCATAAATTATAATAATTATGATGACTTTCTCTTAACATCAGAAAAGCATAATTAATTATATTATATATGGCGGTGGTTATTGTTCAGCTACTCGTAAGCCTTATTGTACTAAGATGTAATTAATTACTTCTCGATTGAAACAACACTGTTACCTCACAGGTGAATGAAATTCTTCTAACCGCACAATTTAATTAATCGTACATTAAATAAAGTAGGTTATTTCGCCATAATCCCTGAGTATGATTAAATTTTGTGGTTTTTTATGTTTCATTCGTTTAAAATACAAAAGAGGGATGAGTGGATTAATACCTATAGGTTCTACATTTTATTTTTACCAGTTTAGGTATTAAGGTCAGAAATTCGATAGTCATTTCTTATTTTGCACACTGATCCAAACTCAAACTAACTATATTCTTATGTCGTATAGGTAATTTTATTTATGTATCTATCAGTTTCTTTGTAAATTATATCAATGTATTAGTTAATTTTCAAAGAAAATTTAATTTATTGCGCTAACGGTCCCAGATAAATAATACTATATTGCAACATTTTATATAGTGAGTAGAGAAATACTAGATTACATATTCAACATTTAAAGTCTTTCTACACAACTTGGAAATATAAAATGTCTGACTTCAATACAAAGCAATAGAGGTATGCCTGAGGAATTCAAAACAATACTCGGTGTGTAATTTTTTGTTCCAAATGCCTTGTATATTTTATTGAACAAATCAGGACAAAAACTATATCTTATATTTGCTGTTCTTCTCCACTACAAACGAAGCAATGTAAAGTAAAAGTTCAAATTAAGAATTTATTTAGTGGAATAACCTTTGGAGAATTCACTACCATATTTGCCGTCAATACCTAACTTTTGGCAAAGTTTATAAAAATCATTACACGCCTAAAAAACGACTAAAAGTGAGCACGGAATAAAAGAAAAACAGACAGTGCAAGTCATACCGTATTATTTGTACCAAAGTACACGACTGAAACTAATTGGTTTTGCTCCGTGGTACTCGCCGCGGGCCACCAATACAAACATAAACTACGTCTATTTAGGTGCCTATAAATAACAATCGAACCTCTTTGAAAAAATATATTGCCCGTGCATTTTTTATTAGAATAATTAATTAAGGCTTTTATGAAGACTTGACTTGAATGAATTTGAGGATTGAATTCAATGCCTTTTTGTAAGTCAAGTGGAGGCAGTTAAGGTTTAAGAAGATATTGATGAGCAAAGGGGCATCTATTGAATATCTCTTAGGTAAATATGACGGTATACTATATGTACTTCTAGTTAAAAAAATGTCGGCTGATGAAATGGAAATATTTGTCACGTGAAAATAAAAATAATAGTAAGTTGATCAACTTACTAGTTAGTTGATCAAGCCTAGCAAGGTATGAGCTTTCGGTGAGCGTACCTGTTCATATCCATATATAATTATATCATGGATACGGTACAATGAACTGAAACAGATATGATAGTGAGTTGATTGTTTCAACTCGATCGCGCATTTCCACGAGATTGATACGATACGTTTGTATTACGTATAATAGAGAGTTAACCGCCCGTCGCCTCACGTTTTCCATCACTGATTCCATTATGAAACCTTTAACGATGTGCTATCCGCGGGATTTATATTCCACGGGCGCTGTGCTCTAGTCGTGCGTGTGCGATATTTAATCAGTAATATGTCAAAGTGATGCTCTGTCGACAGTTCTGGGCGGCGTACGTGCCTTGCGACGCACAGCATCGGGACGCAGTGCAACTGACTTTCGAACAAATAGATTTAATACAAAGACTCACAGACAAGTATCATCCGCAGCTCACGCTCTGCACCTCAGCTGAAGGTAAGCATAATGATCTTGTTTTACATTGTATCTACGGTGCTGGTTTCATTTATTCAAAGCTAGTGTGTTGTGGGTAGAATGAGGAGAGGCGTAACTTGAGAGGCCTTTGTTCAGTGGATTGATTGATCGACACACGCTGAGAGAGGTTCAACGCAATATTCGGTAAATTACGTACCGAGTCTATCCTGCTGAATTTATCAAGCGTTTTCGAAGTCAATTAAGAATATTTGAACTACCTATTTTAATATTAGATTTAGTGTGAAAGTAAAAACTTTACCCGTTAAAATAATTACAATTAAGAAACATGACATGTATTTTCATAATTTGGTAGGCCAGAGAATCATACAAAATAACGTAAATAAACTAGTATTTCATGTGATTATGCCTTTTTTTAGGTTTATTCCACTTTGAACACCCAGGTGATATCACGGTTTATTCCACTTTGAACACCCAGGTGATATCACCTAGGTGTTCAAAGTGGAATGAAACAGTGTCCTCTGATCACCTACGAATCAAATCACCCAGCTAGTATCACCCAGGTGATTCTAGGAGACTAAATTGGTGTCCTCTGATCACCTGGGAAACAAATCACCTAGGTGATCAGAGGCGACCGTTTCTATTATGTAATGAACCTTGATCACTCACATAAATCCTGCCACAAACTTTCAAATAATGTCTCCTGTGATCACCTAGGTGATTTGTTTCCCAGGTGATCAGAGGACACCAATTTAGTCTCCTAGAATCACCTGGGTGATACTAGCTGGGTGATTTGATTCGTAGGTGATCAGAGGACACTGTTTCATTCCACTTTAAACACTTGGGTGATATCACCTGGGTGTGCAAAGTGGAATAAACCTTTTTTTAGAGGTTTTAGCTTGAGGCACTAATAAAATGCATATTCACATTAAATAAATAACTGGCAAATTATAAAATATTCCCTTTATAGTTAAAAACGTAATGAATAAGAACTAAAAACTCATGTAAGAAGCAAGAGGCCCCAAAGCCACGCCTGCTACTTAAACAAAACATAACTTTTATCTCTCCGCTTTTTAGATATTATATAGCATAATTTGCTATTGACATTGAGAATTTACAAATTTGAGCTATGCCTCGCTTGCTCACGAACCATGATACGATGGTAGACACTTGTGCATATAAATCGTTTTATTAACTCAGTCAGTGGGGTCATCCAGGTCCATAAGCAAATTAAGCAATCGCTTGCGTCTGTCTGGGGACCCCGGGGGGAAATATCACCAAAAAATGATTTTAAGTCTAGTCATTTTTTATTTCAAAAAAATATATATACTTAAATACTTGTACCTAATTGAGTATTTGTTATTTGGAGTTATTTTGTTGTCCCTTTCGCACAACTAAGTAATTCCAGTCTAACATTTACATAAAAACCTAATAATTTATTTTACTCCACCAAATTGGACACGGAAAATAATTCCTGTAGTTCCTTTAGTTTCATGATTTTTGTAATTTAAATGAATTCGATTAAAATAAATGACTTTGAGACTCTCTTTGCGTATTGTTTGAAAATAAAAGCGTGATTACTGTTCGCCAACACAAAAACTTTTAGGAACCGACTTCCACAATTAAAAGAATAGGTATTATTAATGAAGGCTCTAACTGCTCTCTACGGGCAATTATAAAAGAGCTTTATTTGGAACATATCAAAGAATTAAACTCAAGATCACATACCTACTGTAGGTATTATATGACTGTGTCGTGTTAGTTCTCTACTTCTCGGGAGAAGCCCAAGCAGTAGACTTCATAAGGGCTGATGAAGATATATGATGATGGATAATACAATTGACCTCCTAAATTAATTGTTAATTATAGATTGTTTATAAAGAATTTTAGAACACATTTTTAAGATCTTAAAACAAAAAAGGTATTCTGTGGATAAACATTATTTTAGATGGCTCATGAAAATAAATCTTCTTGAACAATATACATTCAGTTTTTTTAATCATTTGGCGGAACCACGCTTATTTATCTCGTTTATTTTGTATACGCTATTTATAAGGCAAAAAAACCCTCTATAAAAAATCCTACATCATCATTACCAACATTCAACTATATTAAATATGAATTAACTTATCACTTAATTTTAACAGTCTGTTAAAAAAATATTAAACAAACAACGCGTAACACAAATTAACGAGTTGCAGGAGTTTACGAGTTAAATCTACTTGATGCTCTTGTAGAATGGCTTAGTTTGGTGTTGCACAGATCATTTATGAAAATAAGTAAGGTGAACTCGCTTGTGTGACAAATTATTTTAGTGGCACCTTATTAGAATTGTTTTAAAAGTTGCTGAAATTTTATGTTAGCAAACTAATATTACTACCATGACACTATGATATTTACATATAAGATATGTTATATTAATAATGCTCAAACTTTTTAAAATAAAATATTTAATATTTTTAAGAATCCATTTATTTATTTTCAGCTCGCGGCCCTGTGTACGATAACTAGTAACTACAGTACACTAGTACCTATATATCATGTATTTTAAAGTAATCTAGGAAAATGCACTTTTACTCAGAGATTCACAAGTTTGCTACGAGTTTTACAATCTTGTTTTCAGTAAGCAAGTTTTAGATTGCATCTCTACCTTATGACAACGAACTTAAAAATATGAGACTGAGTCTGTACCATATAAAATATGCGTAACAATGTAACATAGTCATGTGCTTTGAATATGTGCATGATATTTAAAGTGTTATTTATAGTTTATTCTATTTAAAAAATGTTTTCATAAAATTTACTAATGGAACAATAAACGAAACATTTCTGTTTATTGGGCTCTATCTAACTGCAATTCAGGCATTACTCAATTACTATGTACATATAAACAGAGTTTAAATTAGGTACCTTGTTCGTTAGAATGTACAATGGTGTAGGTTTTTAAACAGGAATCATAAATCAAAATGTAATTAGAATTGCTTTGGTTAAAAAGCTATTAAACAACATATACCTACTGCTTCCAAATACCTACGATCTACATAATATATACAGGGTGTCCAAGAACCTGGCGTCCAACTGGATTCCCACGATGCCCCAAGTTCTAACAGTACTCAGAAAAATATTTTAAAAAATCCACCCCATGTTCTTACAGAATTATACTGATTTAAAAAAAAAAGGGGAAATGAGCACCCTGTGACATACTTTTGAATGCTGTGACTGCTAATGCTGATAATTTCGATATTTCTTGGAGGTTTTGTAATCTAGGGTATTGCTGTGTCTAAATAGAATGTAAAAATAAAGTACTTATTGTACCATTTTAAAATAAAATATTATTTTAACTAAAGGTGATATGGAAAACTATTGAATTTCGCAACTTTGACCGACTGTAGTGTAAAAAAAATGTACCAAAATAGTATGGCAAGTGACGTCAAATTTTGACGCGTTTATTCCTCTTTTTAAAAAGGTATAATACTTACACATTAATTTGAAAAAAAAAAATTTGATAATATTTTTACTCAACAACCCAATTTTTACGAAGTGCCTACCTACTAACGGTAACTGTCGGACCCTTTCTTATCTTAGAAACTGTTATGTTACTACTATTATTTACTTCGGTTCCAAGAGTGAGCAAGAAGGAAATACACACAGGTAGATGGGTTCCCAGTAGAATAAAAGCAAAGAATGTTAGTTTAAAGATATTTTATTACAATAAATGTTCAAAATGTTGACCACCCGCGGCAATACAAGCTCTCACTCTCCTTAAAAAGGACCGCTTTATGTTTCGCGAGTAACTTTTTTGACGTATCACCTGCACTGCTTGTGTTATCTTCTCACGAAGGTCAGCGATGTCATTAATGGGCTTCGCATAAACGAGCTCCTTCATAGTTCCCCAGAAAAAAAAATCCAGCGGATTTAAGTCAGGTGAGCGGGCTGGCCACGGGATTGTTCCTGATCGCCCAATCCACCTGTTCGGGTATTGCTCGTCCAAAAACTCTCTAACGGATACGCGAAAATGTGCTGGACAGCCGTCGTGTTGGAACCACATATCTGGTGGGGTCTCTTCTAGTAAGTTTGGCAAATCATTTTGAAGAAAATTTAAATATGATTCGCCAGTCAAATTCTCGGGCATCTCAAATGGACCAATAATATTCCCACAGAGAATACCGGTCCACATGTTCACTTTGAACCGGTACTGGGATCTATCTTCTCGCATCAAGTGCGGATTTTCCACATGCCACTCGTGCAAGTTGTGTAGGTTCATGTAGCCATCCTTCTTAAATGTTGATTCATCTGACCACAAAATTTTGTCGATAAAGTTTTCGTCTTCTCGATGTTTTTGCAGGATTGTTTCACAAAACGCGACTCGGCTCGGATAGTCTCGAGGTAAGACTTTGCACTCGCTGTACGTGGTACGGATGATATTCTTCTTTTTGGAGAATACTGTGTGCTGTGCTCTTCGGTATCCCCGTATCAGCTTCTATTCCTCGCACAGAGATGCTTGGATTTGCCGACACCGCCTCTAAAACTTCATCGCGTATGAAGTCATTTACGGGTCGTCCTTCACCAGCTACTTGATTGGGGAACCGCCCGTCACATAGTGATCTGTGCACATTAATGAAAACTCGATGGTCGGGATATCGCGTAGCCCTCGGATACCTTTCTCTGTAAAGTCTCGCTGCAGCTCGTCCATTACCTCTACATTCTCCATAAATGTAGTGCATATTTGCGTATTCTTGCGGAGTGTAGGTCGCCATGGTAGCACACACAAAACACAAACTGTCCAAACACAGGCAAAGGTCGTCGTAAAGAGTTCGTTTCAAAGTCCAGAGCACAAAGAGTAATCGAGTCCAATAAACAAAGCTTTAAATCGTAGTACGTGATCAATGGTAACAATAAGAGAGAGGTGCGTAGTAACGGCAGGAGGCAGTGACGCGTACTGACCGTACTGTTATCCTAAATAGCACGATCCCAGATAGCGTCACTATCTATCTCACTCGCACCTCTAACCTTTTTCTCCCTCACTCTTACCTGAATAATGGGGTACCATAAAGAAGAACCAGCAAATCGCAAAGATAGTTTCTGTCTTGCTCCCTCCTGTTGTAATAACGAATCACTATGGTGAGATGCATGCACATACCGTCCCTTACGGTCTAACCTGTTTTTTGAGAGCCCTGTTGTTATTTTTATGAGCATACAATAGTAATTCTTTAGAGGTTAGATTCAATTCGTCGTAAATTTTTCTTTCTAAGAATTCTGTAAGACATCGTAAAAATTGGGTTGTTGAGTAAAAATATTATCAAAATTTTTTTTTTCAAATTAATGTGTAAGTATTATACTTTTTTAAAAAGAGGAATAAACGCGTCAAAATTTGACGTCACTTGCCATACTATTTTGGTACATTTTTTTTACACTACAGTCGGTCAAAGTTGCGAAATTCAATAGTTTTCCATATCACCTTTAGTTAAAATAATATTTTATTTTAAAAT
This sequence comes from Nycteola revayana, assembly GCA_947037095.2. Taxonomy (NCBI): domain Eukaryota; kingdom Metazoa; phylum Arthropoda; class Insecta; order Lepidoptera; family Nolidae; genus Nycteola; species Nycteola revayana. The sequence goes on along the minus strand of OX344846.2, from coordinate 12,504,704 downwards.
GGTACAATAAGTACTTTATTTTTACATTCTATTTAGACACAGCAATACCCTAGATTACAAAACCTCCAAGAAATATCGAAATTATCAGCATTAGCAGTCACAGCATTCAAAAGTATGTCACAGGGTGCTCATTTCCCCTTTTTTTTTAAATCAGTATAATTCTGTAAGTACATGGGGTGGATTTTTTAAAATATTTTTCTGAGTACTGTTAGAACTTGGGGCATCGTGGGAATCCAGTTGGACGCCAGGTTCTTGGACACCCTGTATAATAAACCCACCAAATACAATCCATATAAATTTAATATTTCGCCACGACGTTATTGAAAAGTAAATTCATCGCCAATATATTTATATGAATAATTTTGATTTACCAGTTAATTGAAAGAAATAATTAAATTCAGTTGCTCATTAATTCGACGCATGTGTATTTATTTCGTATAACTAATACCTAAGCTGCTGACGGTTTACACAGACTTTATACAGTATAATAGTTTATATAACAGTCACATTTTGATATCTATATATTATATTGTCTAAATTAACAGATTAACATTATTATCATTATTATCTAAGCCATCGAAGTTTTGAAATTGTCTGTTAAATAATTAGATATAAACATTTATTGAATCATCAAATAAAATGAATATTTATATTATAACTGTTGGCGACTGTAACACAATTTTTATTAGTTTAGTTAATTAGTCGTCAACGACCATCTCTTATTTATAAGCAACTCCTTGTGTATGGTTTTTATTCAAATTATAAGAGAACTCTGTAAAACAATGATGGTAAAAAAAACCTAAACCCGGTTCACGTTTCGCTATGTTTAGAGTCCTGTAGGAACTTTAAGGTAGGCTTAAAAATTCTAAACAATACAAACTCTTACTCCAGGTTTCTCGAATATAAATGAAAGCAACGATCCACTAAGAACTTTAGTTAACGTATCCATAGATTAAATAACACTATAATTAAATCAAGTAGAAATACATTTTCACAATATTGACAGCTGGTTAGTTTACTTTGACGTCCTTGATTGACGTCCTTGATTTGACGTTTGATCATCCTTTCAGTATCGGGGTATAACTGACAAATATAACGCCCTAGGTGTATAATATTTTTAAAAATCATTACATGACACTGGCAGATATTGCTGAATAAGTCGGCAGATTGGCAAAAAAATAACTATATTTTTTAAAAAGGAATTTTAAGTTTGACTTATCTTCTTATGTATCTTATTTTAAGTTTGACTAAATGTATACATTTTAAGATTGGTTTATGTGCAAGATAGTACATTATCATAAGCCTTTCTCATAAAATGATTCTTTACTTTTATAGATATACAGGAGATGCTGGAGAGTGTATTGCAATACAAAAGTTAGAAAGTTTATTTCTCTTAAACTCTCTCGGGGACCAACTTTGTACATAACTCTTAACTGCTCACTATCTCAAAATAAAAATAGCGACATTGAAGTCCGCGGAATAACAAGACTATCTAATAAAATAAGTACGTGATAGTTCAAACGATATAGGTATAAAAACTACAATAGCTACCAAATTCAAATATGTGAGATAAATATACTACTGAATGGTAGGTATTCGAAATGTATTGTCAGAAGTACAAAGTTTGTTTTACAAAAGTATATCTATATCATATAAAAATAAAATAAGAGTGTCTGTTTATTATGAAAAAATAACAAGTTTTTACTAAATGTAAATAGGGTAATGATAACCAAAATAAATTTTAAAAAATGTCTGAATGTCTGTCTTTGTACCAGTTAATGTCAGTAATGGCTGATCGATTCCTCGATTCGATTCGTTTTTGGATATCACAACCTAATAGAACTTAACCTTTATAGTCAGAACAGTTGGGTAATGAACAAATATTAAGTTCATGTTCTTTTACCAAAATAATTTACATAGATTGATACTAATGTCAAACAGCCTCTCAAAACTAAAATTTTTAGTTTAAAATGCAATTTAAACTTTATAAAGTAAAAAAACTTGTCGGTACAATACATATATTATTTAATCTCAACATTACAAATAATATTACTATAAAGTTCAGTTCTAAGCATGGCCTTTGTGAAGAGACTATAACCTACAACAATGCCAATTTCAGTGTTTAAAGAGACATAGTGAAACAAAGGGGTCAAAAATCATAATCAGGAGTTCCACAATATTTATACAACTATTCAGAAAATTACAACACATAAATGTATGCAAATACGAAAGTTACAGAGATTCTATACTAATATTATAAAGAGGTAAAGTTTGTGAGTTTGTGACGTTTTAGGGGGTAATCTCTGGATCTACTCAACCGATTTTGAAATTAATTTCCTAATAGAAAGCCACGTCATTTGTGAGCAGCGTTGCCAGACGTCCCGATTTTGGCGGGACGTCCCGATTTTTATATCAATATTAAATGTCCCGCACGGGACCGGCTCTGTCCCGCTTTTTTGGCTTCATTTGACCATTATGGCTACTAATATGAATTTAAATCAGACAGTTATTGTTAAATTAGTAATATACTCATTAGGATACATTAATTACGGTATTATATAAATTGTCATGTACCTAAACATAAAAAAGAACAAAAAAATTAAGCTCAAATAATAAGATAAGTATGTCCCGCTTTCGACGAGAGAATCCCGCTTTTTCCCCTACAAAAATACAAAATCCCGCTTTGCCCATGATAAAATCTGGCAACGCTGTTTGTGAGTGTCATCGGCTATATTTTAAGTTTAAGTTTCCACAGAAACGGGATCTACGCGAGTGAATCCGCGCGGGACAGTCTGTACCTAAATAAATCTGAGGAGTTTGTTTGTGTTGCTTGAAGGGAGTCGTGAAAAAATCTAGTTGTTTATAAGTGCAAATTTCCAAGATGTTAAAAGCACTAAGGGAGGCATAACTGATATGGATATGTGACAATCGATTATGTTAAAGCCGAGTGGCTTGGCACGAATACCTACAAATAGCATTGCTTATCGTTTTCACTTCGGTAATCATGCTCAAGTTTATTGTTAACTGATAATTCTAAGACTGTGTGTATGTGTATGTGTCTTGAACATACAAACTGGAAGGTCTATCGCAGTGTTTCTCAGTCAGTATCTAGGTAGCGCCAGCAAAAACATCGTGATTATTTTCAAAAATCTCGCGGCTTGTTACAAAAAAACGTGTAGTTAGTGTTCATAATTATTTATTTATTAAACTTAATTTATTTTTCAATCTGTAAAGGGGTCGTGAAATAAAAAAGATTGAAAAACAATGGTCTATTGCATGACCAAAAATGTCCTCACATTTAACAAACTAATTGTCCCGCACGGTTGGACCCACATAAATCCCGTTCTTGTAAGAAACTTTTAAGATTTGGATACTGCTAGAATGGTTTACTTTAGTTATTTTCATAGCGTTATGTCTTATGGGATTCTTCTCTGGGGAAACTGTGCGGTCATTGACAACATTTTTGTACAACAGAAACGAGCTGTAAGATCCATATACATATAAACTTGGTCCGCGAGTTTCCCTACGGGAGAAATTCAAGGAGACTTATATTCTTACAGTCGCATCACAATATGTCTATAAAAACCTTTTATATGTTCATAAGAATATTGATAGTTTTAAGAAAAAAAGCGACATTCATAATGTAGTTGAAAAATAGTAAAATACGCTAAAAGTTCTAATTCGAAGTTAAATTACGATCAAAAACGATTAATACACCCGGAAAAAGTGTTATCTCGAAGAATAAAAACAATTAATGCCAGAAAACAGTGACAACAGTGAGCCAAGTCTTGTGATTACACTTCGAAATACACCTAATTAAATAAATAGCCTAAACTATCCAGACAAAATAAATATAAAAGAAACAATTAATGGCATAAATGTGCAGTGTTATAAACAATGTAAATTCAAGAAAATAAAGTGAAATCTACACAGTGCATATTTATATTTTACATTGCGGGTCGAACGATAAAATCATCAATACGCTTAATCACCTACTGAATTGCGTCACATCAGACAAAGCGCAGAATGCAGTCGACTAATTCCGCTATCTACAACTTCGATCGGTTGGCACTGTGGTGACAGTACTCGATACGAATTGCGCGTCCCTCAGAGGTCGATAGTTCGAACCCTAAGTATTGTATGCTCTTTTTGTGATTTATTTAAAATTAAATAAACATTCTCCACTATGGCTCCTACATATATATGCGACGGATGCTTGCAAAAAATATCCAACAAAGAATACTTAACGTGTTCGTTGTGTGACAATAATTACGATTTGAATTGTTCTAATATCCCAGTACAAAAATATTACACGATGACAAAGGAAATTAAGAAACAATGGAAATGTCCAAATTGCGTCTGCAAGATGCCCAAGAAAGGAAACGCAAATACGCCAATTAGAGGTATGACAGATGAAACCACGACACCAACGATAACTTTAGACCAAGACGAAAATAAATACGATCGCAACAACGTCACCCTGAGAGGAAAGTCCCAACGCACGCAAAACATAAAAGACAATAGTGCCATTAACTCAGAAGACGAGTCCAGCATTCTGGGTGATACATTTCATATGACCACTTATCCACAACAAGAATTAGAGTGCCAAAAAATGCACATAACAACTGATAAACTAGAAGAAATACTAGATAGAAAGTTAAACCTTACCAAAAAGAATATACTCCAAGAACTACAACGATTAATATCTTCTGAAATGAACAAAACATTATTACGGACACTTCAACGAGAAAAAGAGATAAAAACAGATGGAAACGAACAGTGCAGCGCAAAGTCAGAAATAAACAAGCTAAATTCAAAAATTGAAAACCTACAGATTGAAACTATTAAACTGACAGATGAAATAAAAAAACTACAACTACAATTGTCGACAACCACATCCCCCACCTATGTAGAAACAGCTAATAACACAAAAATAATAAAAAAAGAACCTAATATGGCTCGAAATGAAGACAAAAATAATAATAAAAAAATCGTATTATATGGTCTCACAGAATATAATGAAGAAACTGAGTACGAATTCCACGATCGTGTTATATACGCATTTCAAGACATACTTAATATTAACTTGACTGGATACTTAGAGGACTTGACTAGAATAGGAAGAAATGGATATAAAAGACCTCTAGTAATAGAATTGCTATCAAAAAGGATGACAAACTACATATTATTAAATAAAAGATACTTTAGAAACACTGGACTTATTGTAGAACAATATCTGGACGGAGCAGGCTTAGAAAAACGAACAAAACTGAGACAAACCTTAATAGAAGCTAGAAAAAAAGGTCATCACGCTATAATAAGAAATAATGAACTATTAATCGACGGGAAAGTACACCATGAAGATTACCTATGCTCACAAACAGCCAATGAAAGACTAGAGCCCCAAAACTATTCCCGAACGGACAACTTTGATAACTCAAGCCTACTTGTAGAAAACACACCTATAACAAGAGAATCGATTAACGGAGTAAGAAAAAATTTTCGTCGCTAATGATTTTAAAGTACTCTACCAGAATTTAAGAAGTTTCAATAATAAAAAACATTTATTAGAGTATATAATGCAAGAACATTCAGAAATAAAGGTCCTCTGCTGTACATAAACATGTTTAACAGAATCCAAAATTGACCTACTACAATTGGAAGACTACCTGCGCCGTGTCATTTAATAGAAAGAATCACGACTGTGGTGGTGTGTGCATCTTTGTAAAAGACGACATAGAATTTATCGAGCGCAATGACATAAATAACTTGACTACGGAATATATATTTGAAATTTGTGCCATAGATATCGTTGCGCTAAATCTAGTAGTTGTTGTTCTCTATTGGCCAGAAAAAAATAGACAATCCGAATTGTTTTTTAATTCATTGGAAAAACTCTTGCAGATTACGTTATCAAAAAACTATCAGAAAAATATAATAATTGGAGGTGATTTTAATATAGATATTTTGCAAAACAATAGATTAACTCAAAACTTACTGAATATTATGGAAAGTTATAATTTCAATCAATATATTAAAGAGCCAACTAGAGTAACAAAGCGATGCGCAAGCTGTATAGACCTAATGTTCTCAAATTTTCGCGATAAAGACTTTACGACCAAAGTTGAGGACTTTGGTCTCTCCGACCATAAAGGGATTGTAGTGACAATCCCAAATACTGACGGACAAGACGAAGCAAACTGGCTCTCCGAAAAAAGAATCTATAGTAATAAAAATGTAGAGAAATTTAAATCGGAAATCGGCAAAATTGACTGGACTACGGTAATCAATGATAATAATAACGCCAACGAAAACTATAACAACTTCCACAACGAAATAAAAAAAGTATTGGACTCTTGCATACCTAAAATAAAAACGCACGCAAAAAGTAAACCTAAAGAAACATGGCTAACGGCAGGCCTAAGAATTTCATGCAAACATAAACGAACCCTTAAACTATTGAACATCGGTATTGAAAATCCCATTCTAGATAAACATTATAAAACATACGAAAAACTCCTAAAAACACAGTTTATAAAGCAAAAAAACTGCATTGCATCCATAGGATAAAAAGATCTAGAAACGTTACCAAAACAATGTGGCAAATAGTTAAAGAGCGCACTAATAAGCTACAAAATAAAAATCGGAAGAACATAAAAATAAAAATAAATGATATTGTTATAGAGGATCCCCGTCTTATAGCCAATACGTTCAATAAATTCTTCGTATCAGTTGCCAGCAATAAAAAAGCAGGTGCGCATGACTCACAACCATCTGGTAGACCAGTAATCTCCACCTCTAAAAAATCTATCTACATAGAACCAACCAATGTAGGAGAAATTAGTAGTATAATTAAAAATCTAAAAAACAAGGAAAGTTTTGGTTTTGATGAACTTTTCCCTACGCTCATAAAAAAATGTACTAGCGAATTAGCATTACCACTAACGATCCTAATTAACCAGTCAATTACAGAAGGCATTGTACCAGACCTCCTAAAAATATCTGTAATAAAACCCATCCACAAAAAAGGTGACGAGACAGACACTAACAATTACAGACCCATATCGCTATTATCAACTTTTGGAAAAATTTACGAATCTGTCATGACAAAACGCTTAACTTCATACTGCGAAAAATACGAAATACTAGACGACAGTCAAAATGGATTTCGAAGAAACCGATCCACAACACTTGCCATATATAAGTATATCCATGAAATTTTAGAAATTTTAAACAAGAAAAAATATGCGGTAGGTATCTTAGTGGACATGAGCAAGGCGTATGATAGATTCTCTCATAAAATCTTGCTAAACAAATTAGAGGGAATAGGAGTCAGAGGAGTAGCCCTTGATTGGTTCAAGTCCTACTTACACAACCGAAAACAATACGTAGAACTAGACTATTACGATTCCAAGAGCAAAGGTATTTTAAAAGTTAAATCGGAAGTAGCACATATAGACAAATCTATTCCCCAAGGTAGCGTTCTCGGATGTATATTATTTTTAATTTACATAAACGATCTGCCAAAGGTACTAAAATCGACAAGTGTTCTATTTGCGGATGACTTGTCAGTGGTATTTTCAAGTACTAATGAAACCGAAGCAAATAATGAACTAACAAATACACTATCGTCAATTAGCCACTGGCTAGAGGAACATAACCTACTATTAAATTATACTAAAACAAAAATCATGCAATTTAGACCTCATCAAAAAAAACAATTGAATATAAACTTCACTTATAACAATACAGAAATAGAATGCGCAGATAGCTTTAATCTACTAGGACTAGCCATAGACAAAAATATTAATTGGAAAGCACATATTGAGAACCTATCAAAAAAGCTGTCTAGATTCACTTACGCCTTAACACACCTAAAAAAGACTACAGACCTAAAAACCGCCAAAATAGCCTACTACGCTTATGCCCATTCATGGCTGAGTTATGGTGTAACAGCTGCGAAGTCCAAAAAATATTTATATTACAGAAAAAATGCATAAGGATTCTGTCAAATATAGGCGCAAGAGATAGTTGCAAACCATACTTACTTAACGGAGCTGAACATATTTACTCTAACCTCTTTATATATCTTAGAACTTTGTAAATTCGTAAGGAAAAATTCCCACCTATTCAAACAAGCTAAAGATAACTACTCTCGACCTCTAAACCTAAGACATAAAAACAGACTTGCATTACCTCAATCAAAACTAAATTTACATAAAACAGGGCCGTATGTTAGTGCGATCACCATCTATAACAAGATTCCTAAAGATATACAAGACGAAGAACTGTATACTTCTTTTATTAGGAAACTTAAGGATTATTTAATAAAAAAAAGCTTTTATACACTGCAAGAGTTTTACCTTGACAAGAAACCTAGTTAATGTAATAATGTTAGGAATGAAATTTATTAATTTTAAAGTTTATTATTTTCTATTATTATGCATGCAAATTGTAATTTATTGTATGACTGCCTATAATTTATTTAAAATATTAATACATTTTGTCAATTATAATTTAATGATCAATATAAATTATTCTAGCATGTAATGTAACTTATTACTTATAATAATATTGTATTTAATGTTGCTGTGCCCTAACAGGGTGTCATGTTGAAAGTTATATTTTTGTAACACCGTTGTCACACATGATTTGCAATAAAAGAATTGAATTGAATTGAATTGAATAGTACTAGATCTAAGCATAATCTCGTTTTACATGATACACGTCTCCACAAAATTAGGAATCTTTTATGTGGCAATGTATACGCTTCTACAACAAACTTCCTAATAATGTAAGAGATCTTTCTACAAACAAGTTTAAACGATATGTCAATGATAAATTATGTAAAAAGGCTTATTATAAAATTTCTGATTATGTCAATGACAAAACCGCTTGGGAGTGAGTTGCTCTGAAACAATACTGCTTAATTAATCATTGTAAAATAACATTTATTTAAAAAAAAGGATTCCTCTTAGTTTCTTGCCAGTTCTTCTCAGAGTTGCCACGTCCAGAACTGGTGGTAGAAAAAGAAAGGGACGCATCATAAGAACATGATTTAAAATATTTTAAATGTGTCTATATGAATAAAGAATTTTTGACTTTGACTTTTTTTACTTTGAAACTCGTCTGAAAATAAAGCTTTTAACACACACAAATAATGTAGCTTACTATTGATACATTTCGAAATCGTTTCATTCGATCCAGTTATTACCTCCTACAACCTCACAAACTTTGCCACTTTATAGTATTACTATAGCTTGTTTGTCCGTGTTTCTGATTGGTTTATTATTGTACGATAATAAATCCCCAGGTCACTGTGATATAGGTATTTTATAACAGAAAAGAGAACGATAATAAAAAAACCTGACCAAGAGAGACTGACCCAATAACTTAAAGCGTTCACACACAGATGATTAAAGATTTTTACAATTATGAAGCCAGAAACATATAACTAACTAGCGGCCCCGACAGACGTTGTCCTGCATGATAACATATTAATATTGTATATGATTTGTGATCCTAAACCATCCAGGGCGCCACCTAAAACGAGGTATTCCTCTAAGCGCTACCATTTTGAGGCGCTTCTTATGAGGCGCTCCTTTTTTATTGCTCGGAGCGCTCCTTTTAGAAGCTCCACCCGATAGTGATTAAAAATATTCCAATTTTATACCTTGAAGCCCGCCCAAGGTTTTCTTCAATTTTAATATTTTTAATCACTATCGGGTGGCTCCCTAAAACGCATACAAAAAAAAATCAAATAGGTCCAGCTTTTTAGGAGTTCAATGACATACACACGTACAGTATAATTATATATATATATAGAAGATATACGAGTATGCCGTTATTTTAGCGAAATTATTTACATGGACTCTGAAAATGAAACGAAAAGATAATTAAAACAGATTGAAACGTAACTTATGATTCCAGACATACCTAATTACCTATTTTTGGACGCATTATTTTATTTCTATAAAATATAAATTTCCTATAATCTTTTAACCGATATATTTTTTTGTATTGCCAAAGATAAAAATCACTACATAATTGCGTCAATAAAATTTAATATATTATGAATTTCTGTTGGGATCACACATTTGGTAATGAGTTAACGGACCATAATTCAGAGGTTTAATCAACAATAGCTACTCAATTATAAATATTTAACACATTAACTGAACTAACCGTTAAAATTAACAACTAATATATAAAAAAACACTTAATAGTTTTAGAACTATTTAATATTATACCTAATCATAAAAAAATTACCAACAAGATTTTTTTGGCCCGTTGTTAACTTAAAATATAATTATATTATATAATTAACTTTACGACTTAAATATAAACTTTACATTCGGATCTCGCTGTTAGATAACATATACCCTAAAAACATATGAGCAGGATTCCGTTCACAGTACTAGTATAATAGATATTTATGGTTTGGCAAGCACTGCAATAGCAGCAGGCGAATTTTAATGCATGCAATAATAATGTTCTGCCGTCGCCATTGCAATGGTAAGTGTGTACTTTCTCTTCATTATGAAAACACATTTTCTTTCATTAGAAATATTGGTACTTACAATTTGCGAATATCTATGTAGTCATAAATTAATTATGAAAAGTTTGGTAACAAAATATCTAGCTTTGTGGCAAATATAGTCCTCCTGAAGAGATTAGATAACAGTGCAGGATAATATTACCTGCACTGTTACTATGGATGATATATTGATGATAGTGTTAAGAAAAACAACTCTGGTTCATGCAGCACTGTAGTTAGTAGGTAATTTAAACTGTTATGTCACTTAACCAAATACCTACTAAAAATATACCACTATTTTCTCTTTGGTTTCTAAAAGGGCCACAAACTCAGTACTACTACTCCTAATCAACTACTGTACGGGCTAAGTGGGCTAGGTTTGGTTTAATATTTAATAATATCCCAGAAATATTATTATATCTTTAAATCGACCCTCATAGGCCTACATAAACAAGGTTTATTTAGGTTTCCACTTCAAGTGAATAACTCGGGCTATTCAAGATACTCGGGCTAAAATATTTAGGCTTTGCTTACTTAAACCGTACCGTATAGAGTTTTGTACTTATTAACAGTTAAAACAATACTCATACTTATTATAAAGGAAAGGAAGTTACATACCTACTTCATTATGTTCTTAATGTATCTGTGGGTTGACCGGTGGTCTAGCGATAGTATGTTACATACCTACTTCATTATGTTCTTGATGTATGTGTGGGTTGACCGGTGGTCTAGCGACAGTATGATCGACTGTTACTAACAAGTTACCGCGTTCGATCCCCGGTTCGGCCAAAATATTGTGTTACTAGAGGTTTTATATTTAGGAAAATCGAAGTACAAGCCCGAAAACTGGAATTTAGTGTGTGCATTACATCACATTAAACAGTCGGTCATGCGCTTGACCTCTCACCGATCGTGTCGGTTGAACTGTCCCATCGGATTTTGGGAGTAAAGGGATAAAGAATTTACCTTTGATAGCTCTCACACTTTTAGACTATACGAGCTGATGACTAATCTCATTAATAATTTTGTGCCGTAGCCGAAATTGTTTTTTTTTGGAATTTGGAAATTATACAGGTACTATATAAGTATATTCAGCGTCGTGATATGAATAATGTGGTGGGCAAAAAAGTGTCGTGGGCATAAAAGATAAAGCACTTATCTCTTTTTTCTGAGAGTATTGGTGAAACCATAGGCAAAGAAATGTAAAAGTCTTTATACTTACCTAACCAATTTTATCGTTTACGTTTACGTGCTTCGGAAGGTACGTGTTAAAACACGTACCTTCCGAAGCACGTAAACGATCTGAAAATATACTACTCAGGTGGACATCCATTTGTAGAGGAGTCGCCCGCCTAGGGGCTCAAACCATTTAACGAGCGCCTCAGTTTTATTGTATCTGTCTATATAACTGTTTTGCTACATTTTGTACCTACTACGTAGGCACAGCAATTGTTAGTACCTAGGTGCTTTTCGTGAGATACAAAAGTGTATATTTTACCTTGCTACAGTTTTCGTCTTCCAAGTTGCGCAGATAATGTAATATCGTAGACATAAACCTCCAATTCAATAGAGTTGGCGGAACATGTCATTATGTTGTTGTATCCAGTGGTATATTTAAAAAAAAACTTTTGATGGTGGAACACAATAACAATTATTGTAGTCGTGAGTATTTTGTGAATAGATTTGATATGGTCCCTCTGATGTTTTATTTAGAAAAACTAGCTGATGCCCGCGACTTTTTCCGCGAGGTGTTTGTTTTTCCTTTGGTTTTTTAACTATCCGAAGGGAACTCATTAATTTTCTGAAATAAAACAATATATTTAATGTTGACCGGGGATGTAAGGTACCACCATGCAAAATTTCATTCAAATCGGAGCACCAATTTCGGAGATTAACAGACAGAAAAACAAAAAATAAAAAGATACCTACGCTGAGTATTCAGTGACGTCTATTACTATTCTTAACGACGTTTGTTCGTTTCATCAGTTGTTTGTGTAGGTCTTCCCTAAATGTGCCCACAAATTATCTGACCCGAAAATGTCAATTTGCAACATCATTTAACTTTTCGCAATCGTTACTCGTTTACTCAAAGTTAATTTTTAAATAACATGGCGAGGTTCTATTGTAAATTTGGTAGATATATCTATTTAATTTAAGGTATTTTAATTATATTCATAGCATAGGTACACAATAAACTATAGTTTCCATTAAACTAGAGATAATTATTTACGAAAATGAAATTACTTCTACGGTTTAATTAGAATGATAAATTTAATTAGAGTAAAGGTTGTTACAATTATTAAGTGTAAAATAATTGAGATCATAAAAATTAAATATTATGTCTAATTTGTCTTAGATATAGTGTCAGCGCATGCCAACCACAGGCTATGCTCCCTAGTTGGCGTAGAAGGAGGACATGCCATCGGTGGTTCACTGGGAGTTCTTAGGACACTGTACCAAGTTGGTGTCCGATACCTTACACTCACCTCCACTTGCGACACTCCTTGGGCGGAGTGCGCGTCAGCCGACAAGCCTGAACCGTCACCACGAGGCGGACTTACACCCTTCGGCAAGGTAAGCTCACTGTAGCTCTAAATACTAGCCCTGCACTTTTACATTTAATGAAAAGTTCTATTTGAAACAAACTTGTACCGTATACACTTCGACAACGCAAAGTACTCGTAAGTTGAACTAACCGTGGTTTTTGCTACGACTGCTACGAGACTACTACGACTTCTATACTGTTACGATGGAATGAAAAGTTTCACAGAAACTGAGCGTCAGTAATAAACTGAATCAATGCACTAAAAACCGTTTTACATCAATTTCTTAAGCTAATTGAAACTTTAATTTTGAGTTAAGTCGTCAGTTTATTAAATAAATCCGCAACAAAAATAACTCAAAAAGTAATAGAAATTGGAAAGAAATAAGTCATTAAGTTATATTTATGTTACGGACCAAGTTTATGAGTTATCTTGACTTAATTCGTTTTTAAATCTCTTAAGATTAAATGTAATTACAAAGATCTTCGCAAACTGTATGTATACCCAGTAGCAGCTCGTTTAGAGAGAGATGTTTGTCTTATAATCTGGTGATGTAACGAATTTATCGACAAAAACTCTCCTAAGCAACTTACTCGCGATTAGTGATGAGCGTTGAATGAACGAACTAGTTAATTCGACCGTCGACGTACTGTGAACGAATCAACGGTTCACCGTTATACGATGGACTAGTCGAATCCGTAGACGCATCAGAGCGCTAAACTGAAACTCGCAACGCGACGATCGACGACGCGCGACGGCGACGACGCACAGTGGGCTGGGATTACAAGGTTGGGTCTTAAGAGATCAAATGTATTTTTTTTTGGTATCTAGGCATATATTTAAAACGTTTTTATTATTTGACTTTTTTAATTTAACAAGTACTTTCGGAGATATAGCCATATCAAATTTGTATGAAGAGTCATGTTATTTTAGTTAAGCAATTTATTCCAATTAAATTGAAATTGAAAATAATGTATACTAAACGGCCTGAAAACCTCAATACCTACTTAGTTCTTTAAAAAAAAAAACAATGTTCGACATTTTCCACCACCATAGGTAGGTATGACGTAATTTGTTTTGAGACTTATTTCCGGGAATCAAGGGATAAAAGTGCGCGAGCGCAACAACAAGTTATGACGTGTCGTAACGTGATTGGTGCAACGATAGGGTACCTACGGAATGTTCGGTTGCATTCAAACGTACTTCTGTGTTCTATTACCCACCATAATAGACGCACTACACATTCATTACTTACTTATTTGTTATTTTGTATTTGTGAAAATGTTTGAAAATTTAGTGACAAACCTTGATCTTTTCGTTATTTTAAAAAAACAGTGGCAGTATTAAAAATAATGACAGTTTGTGTAGTGAGATAAGGTCTAAATTTTTAGTCGAATTAATCATCACGATCACGAAAAGACCTTAAAGTTGTTTTGTGCAAAATTTTGTTATAATTTAAATAGAAGATGGGAAAACGCTTATCGTAAAGAAAATATATTCAGATCTAAAAATAGTGAATGGTTACAAGAAAACATAATATGGCCAGACTGTATTAAGTGTTTTATAGGCAGTAATGAAGATCAACCAGCACCGAGTACATCAACTCAGTATGTATCACCATCAAAAGTTTCTGTCGGTGTCTCCACCGAACAAAGCCCAAGAAAACCTTTTTGTGAATTAGCGCCTAAACAGAAAAAAAGACGTGCAGAAAACTTTCATTTATCTTCGGACGAAATAAAATATGCATATTTTGAGCAGTTGAAAGCGGATGGGAATGAGGAGGTTGCTAAAATACTAGAACATTTACTAAAGAATCCCCAAGATGTCAAAAAAGTTAAAAGGTGCATATCTGTTAAAGAAAGAGTTAATGTGGATACCCTTGACAGTGATTAAATTAAAACAGTGCAGTGGCCAGTAGTGATTGTGATTTTTACTTATTTATTTATTTATTTTATTTGTCCTTAGTGGATTAGGCCTAAAGGGGAGACCACTACATAAAAAAAAACGCGCCTAGTTTTTAACCTCTATGGTGGTGTGGAATAGAGATCAAAATTTGAAATTGCGACCAAATCGCAGAAAATCGCAACCCGAGAATAGGCGCTAAAATAGGACAAATATTCGTACTATGCATACGTGTAGAGTCAATTCTTTGAGAAAATTTGAGAATTTCGAGATTTTCATATTTTTTTCTTTTGCTTCATACAAAAATTACTTAGGATATTTATAACTCCGAAAATACTAAGTTATCTGAACGACCCTCATAGAAATAATTACTTATAATCGATAGATAAATCCAACACAATATTTAAAATTTCAGAAAAAGAAACTTTTTTTTTTTAATGCTAAGTCCATTACCGGCCCGTTTCAGCCCACTGTGCGACGGCGAGACGAGACGAGAACGTAGTCGGGTGATAGAAATTCATTCGTCCGTTGAAATATCGTGCAAACAAATTTGAACTTTAAATCTAGTTGAAGGGTGTTGATATTTGTTCGGGTCGAATGATATTATTGTTGTGCTAAGTGTAGAAAGGATGCCGAAGGAAAGGTATATTTAATAAAAATAATGTAGATATATAAAATCAGTTGATGTTCTAAATACGCCAGAATAGTCAATAACACTTTATAATTAATTCTATTCAGTATTCAGCCAGTCCTAAGCATACGAGAGACTAGTCTAAGTCTACCGCCTAATGTGTACCAAGTTAACGCGTAAACTAGTCGACGAATTCAACTAGTTGATCGACTAGTCGATGAACGAAATTGGACGGTCTAGTTTCGTTGACGTCAAATACGTCGACGACCCATCACTACTCGCGATACTTTATTGTGAAGCGAAATCTTTCAATGTACGTAGAAATATTAAAACATGTTGGTAAGTAGTCAGAACGCAACCGTAAAGATTGAGACGTCGAGTAGAGTGAGTGTGCCATAATCATAAACATCCTGGCGCACCGCAATATTTCTCTTTGTATGAACTCGGGCTTCTCGCGAAACCAGTTCTTTGTTTACCTGCAACGATACTTTTCGAAATATTTTCTTTTGTTTAAACTGCAGACTGCGTGCCACGTCGGCTGCGTCGCGCACTACGTCTCCCCGCTACTTACACTACTTTCTGAATTCTGATACATTCGAAGTCGCTCGTCGCAGCTATTGATTGATCATTGCGGAGCACCTCGACAGTTTCCGCTCGAGTATAATTAAGCTCGGGTCTTTGTAGCTGTCATTTATAGTGAGTAGGTAATAAAGAGAGGGGATGATAGACACTTACGATTCACCGTTCAAGTAGCCAATTTTGCATACGAAAGAGTAGCTGGCGGCGTGTGAATTATTAAATAACTGGTCTCTTAAAGCTTGTAACACGTATATTAGAAACATTCGGCTTTTCTGTTAAGAGACATAAAATATATTGTAAAGTGGACCGATATTTTATCTTTTGTTCACTTGTTAGCTACTAGTAGTCTTGGGACCCAACTAGGTATAAACTTGATGAAAGCAGCTGTTACTGACATTGGAAACTATGAAATTAATGTGGACAATTTGTAGCTTTGGCATTTTGTGAGCTAACATCCTGTTCCCAAGCCACAAAGGTTCCAAGAAACTGGCGATTAATTTAAACAACGCAAACTCATACGAAGTTGAAAAGCTGGAACAATAGCGCACGTACGTAAATAGTAACGTACCTACTTTATGATAAATATATACAAAGGCCAGGACTAGGAGAAACTATATTTGCAGTTAATTTTGCCCGCTTTAATGCGGTTCTTATATTACTAATTTGAATAACTAACTTCAATACTCGGTTTGAGATGTAAGTATATTCAGAAAACAGATATAGCATGTTGTTAATAATGTATTAAGTTCCTTTGTCGTAGTTGTACTTATTTTTTGAAAGTCCACTGGTGCGTCCATAGCTTGATTTTTCAAAAGTCTCGACATTTTCGTAAATAAAGTTAATGCGGATTTCAATGATTGTTGCTGTTTATTGAAACTGTTTTGTTTATTATAAAAATCTTAATACACAAAGTTCTCACCGAATATTAAAATCAAACTTCTATTTAATTTTGTCCACACAGATTGTAGTGAAGGAGATGAACCGACTGGGCATGCTGGTTGATCTGTCACACGTGTCTGAACGCACGATGCGAGACGCATTGGCCGTGTCGCGCGCTCCCGTGCTGTTTTCTCATTCGTCTGCTCGCGCGCTATGCAACGTTACACGCAACGTGCCTGATGCCGTGCTACGTTTGCTAGCCGCGAACAAAGGCCTTATCATGGTCAATTTTTACACCTCTTTCTTAACGTGTAAGGATACAGCAACCGTTCAGGATGCAATAGGTAAGATAACAAGTTACGAGGAATAAACATACAAATCTCGTCTATTAATGTATGTATGTTTGATATGTAAGTACCTACTCACAATATTAGATACTCAGTATCTAATGAGACAATACAAATATTTAAATTTATTTTATTTGACCATCAGCAGCTCCTATCAAGGAGTAGAATTTTTCGATAATCGATATGGGTTTTTTGATACAATTAGTTATGTACGTACGCATTATACTTAAACCTCACCATCGTGATTAAATAGCAGTGACCTAAAATTAAACATATACGGCAAAATTAAATAACTAACAGATAGTTTTTGCTCATTTCGTTCATCTCTAAATACGAACGAGTTCTCAAGTCTGCTGTGATAAATTTATTCATAGCGTCACATTAGGTTTAAAATCCATTAATAAATATTCTATATTCTTGCAGCCCACATTAATCACATAAGGGATGTAGCGGGTGTGGACAGCGTAGGCCTTGGCGCTGGATACGACGGCATTAATTAGTGAGTACATACATAACATCACATTTGTACACTCAAACAGCTATATATCAATATAATGTCATTCGACCAATTTCTGTCATTGTGCGCAAATTTTAAAGAGATTAGTGATTAGCGTGAGACATATTATATTAGTTACAATAAAAGTTAAGGGCCTACTCCAGTTGAATGTTTTTGGGCATGTGGCTAGAACTAATTACGCACAGCCGCCCGCTCCATGCACCTTACATTCCAGTATACAGTTCGTGACATTATTACAGGAAAAATAGATGTATGCGTTAGTCTGAATCTCAGTAATAAACTACGAAAGCAGACGTTTTCAGAAAAGAAGAACACAAACGATAGTTTGGACGTTCTTTGAATGTGGATTTAATTGAACATAAAACAATTACCGAAACATTATTTACCTATATCTACATTTGTTAACTAATTATTTTGATTAGAATTATGAGAAGATGTAGGAAGATTCACATGAGGATTAGCCTAAATTGTACATTTAACTTATTTGGTAGAAAAAAATGTTGGGCGCGAACTGAGATTTGAAAATCGTTAACTATACCGCAACCGATTGAACACTGAATCATTGACAGGCTCACAGTTTGAAACAAAAGAATCGTGATGCACATCATATTGCGAATCTGGAATAATCTTAAAATATCATGTTTGTTTGTGGTTTCCACAATGCATTCTTATATAGACATTCCCAAGCATAGACTAGAATAAAATATTATGTCTACAATGCACTAAGATAAAACTACGGCAACTGCAAAATTCTCTGGAATACACGGTATATACTCGTAGGTAATGTTGGTTAAATTATGTAGGATAATGTGTGCAATATATGTAGGTATGTGTGTGCTGATTATGTCTGTCTGTCAGCTGTCCATTTACTTTCCTTTTGGTAATAAACTGAAGGTAGTTTTAACAAATTTAAGCACACACACATACCATAATAACAACAAAGAACAGTTCCTTATAATGTAATATCGTTATCGTATAAACATATCTGTTCCATATCGCATTAACTTTTTATATTTTATTTATGTTTTTCTACCTTTTTCTTACTGGTCACTTTAATATATATATTGTTATTACACTTTTGTTTTCATCAAAGGCTTTTTATTAAATACAGTCCGTAATAATATTTTTGATAGAAAATGTCACATTCTCCACGCACCGGTTGTTTACGTTTCACTGCTACAAATTTTAATAGTTATATATACTTACTTACTATAGTAGTATTCTAGTAGACTTTGGTCGAACCCAAATTGCGTGAAAATGTATAATAGAGCGTGGATGGGCTTTTGACAAAACTAGCATTCGCTTTAACATTACGGTGCTCCGATAAAAATGTTTCAAAATATTAGCAAATATTTCATAGACAAATCATTTATCACAATGTTCAGACAATGTTTTCGTGCTAGGTAATGTTAGTAAACATTTCTAAACAAAATTGTTTGTTAACTTGTAACATGTACCTACTTATTAAACATTTTGTAACATCATAATTCAATCTATTAGCATCCAGTTAAAACACCTTTTCTTTTTTCTAATAAGCAAAACTACCATTTTTGTATAGGTAGATGAAACGTAAATCCAAACTCCGTCATTTCATATTTTCCAATTTTAAACATTTTCCATCAGTGTAGAAGCTCCCAAAATATCTAACAATTTCTTCTAGAAAATATTATGAAACATTTTTAATTGCAGTTTGGGAGCACCATAAATTTATATAAGTACCTACTTATTAGATAGTTGCCCTAGTATCTACATTTTTTTAAGTATAAATATCTTATACCGCAACAGGTATCGCTATGTAAAATGGATCAAGCTCGACCCTGCTTCAGTGTAGATATTTTTGTCATTTAATCGCACTCCAATTTCGTCCAATACATACAGGTTTTATAGTTTTTATATTCAACAATACATCGCTGCTTTTATTTGATAGTGACACAAAAATAAAATATTATCCAACGCAAATTAATCTATAACTCCAGGTCCTTAAAGCTCATTAACAAAAAGCAACACATTTGGTTTTGGGGCACTATCAATTAAAGCAGCGACATGCGGTGCGTATATACGAACCTATATATTTTATGTCAATCAGTGCGGACATGGTCCTATACAAATATGGCCAGTATTGTATACATATACTGAACAAAATATTTCACTACTGTTGTGAATTCACTGACTGTTACACGAACATTTTTTGGAACTTCCGCTCTTATTTTTTTGCAGTAATCAACAAGTTTTGAGTTGTGTGCCACTCGGACCTGGAAAATGCCTCTATCACTTGGATATAGGTACCTATACATTATCTCCCCTTCTCTTACGTGCTGAATAAACATCGTTTATAACATAATATAACTTACGATATATTTTTATGAGAAGTTTCCAAAAGATAAGCCTTAATTTTAATCAAAACATTATCAAAATAAAACAATTCATAAAATCAAATCTATCTGGTATCGCATTATTCATTAATCGATGAATCACATATGTGTATGCAGGTTCTATTTTAAGCTTAGTATAAAATAACCCTAAAAACAAAAAACCCTATACCTACTTACCCTTTATTATAAAAGATATCAGAAATTATTAAAAAAGTCCGTAACAACCGCCAAAAAACTACACAATATAAATAGAATGAAAAGCTCTAAAAACCGAATAAAAACCATGTGGAGATAATTAATGAACACACAAACAAACATATGAAAGAATTCTCAAATATTAAATTACAAATAAACAACAACATAATTTTAGAACCAAGTGAAATTGCCAATACATTCAACGACTTCTTTGCTTCAATTGGGGAGGAAAGCCAATAAAAAAAAAGATGGCAAAAGTAAAATTACTTCTACACCCAACTCCATAGAAAATACCATGTTCTTAAGCCCCGTAGAACCTTATGAAGTAAATAAGATTCTAAAAAAAATAAAAAGCAAAATAAGTCACGGAATTGACGAAATTCCACCGATTTTAATGTAACAATGCGCTGACGAGCTAACCTTACCCTTTTATCAATTAATCAATCAATCTTTCAACGAAGGCACCTTTCCCGACCAATTAAAAGTATCTCTAGTAAAACCAATCCATAAAAAAAAATCCAAAACAGATCCAAATAATTATCGTCCGATAGCCCTGTTACCTACTGCGTCCAAAGTTTTTGAGAAAGCGAAGTGCAACAGAGTATATACTTTTTGTGAGAAATTCAAAATATTGAGTGAGAGTCAGAATGGTTTCCGCCAGAACAGATCCACGGTTTTAGCGGTGTTCAAATATATCCAAGAGGCTCTAAATATGATTAATAATAAACAATATGCAATCGGTGTATTACTCGACATGACTAAGGCATATGATAGGGTACAATACGATATTTTGCTACATAAATTATACACCATAGGGATTCGTGGTATAACACGACTGGTTTTCATCATACCTACGTAATAGAAAACAAATGGTAGAAATAGAACACTACGACTATCAGAAAAAGATAATTAAAAAAATTACATCTACCACTAAAGATATATTAAATGCTTCAATCCAAGGTAGCGTGATCAGCTGTCTTATGTTTCTCATCTATATAAATGACCTCCCCAAAATTATTGAAGGGCCGTGCGTATTGTTTGCAGATATCATATCAATACTTATTCCTTGTCACAACAATACAAATATGAATGAAAATGTAAACTCAACATTACAACACACAACAAACTGGATGAACAATCACAAACTAGAAATAAATTTTACAAAAACAAAAATAATTACTTTCCACCCCTATCAAAAGACACCCCTAGATATAATTTTTTACTTCAACAATATAAAATTAGAGACTGTTAACGAATTCAATTTACTAGGTTTAGCAATAGATACTAACATAAATTGGAAATGTCATATCCAAAAAATACAAAAGAAATTATCAAAATTTACTTACGCTTTTCGTGAATTAAAAAAAACCACTAATCAACAAACTGCACTTGCTACATATTACGCCTACGCTTACTCCTTGCTAAGCTACGGTATCATTTTATGGGGAAACAATACAGACGCACCAACCTTATTCACACTCCAAAAGAAACTTATCAGAATCCTAGTAAATATACAAGAAACAGATAGCTGTAAACCCTACTTCCAAAAACTCGAGATACTAACCCTACCTTGCATCTACATTTTAGAATTAAGTAAATTTGTCCGAAAGCACCCAGAATTGTATAGTAAAAGAGAAGATCTACAAACTAATTATTCCCTTAGAGAACGACATAAAAACAAACTTAATTTGCCAACCTCCCGACTAAAACTACACTCATCAAGTCCTTTAGTCATGTCAATAAAAATATATAATAAATTACCCGCTTCCATGAGAAAAGAAGAAAAATATAATACATTTGCACAATACTAAATAAATCGTACTATGAAGTATCCGAATATCTTGATGAAAAATAAACATTAGCCATTCATTACTCATTACAGACACACCTACACTTATACCTCACCATCAAAACACACAACACATAGACACAAAAATATAATGTATCATTTATATTTTATATTATATAATATAAAAAATATCATATGTATGGATGTAAGTCTATGGTAACAAATTATTTATTATAATTCAAATAAATTATATCTACTGCGTAATTCAGTAAAATTACGTAGTAGATAATCAAAATTACTGTAGTAAGCTTCCTCTCTCCTAAATTGCTGTGCCCAACAGGGTCCATGATTGTATCATAACTTACTAATACCTAATACCTTTCATAACATTGTGTAAATGCAATAAATGAATATGAATATGAATATGAAAATTGTTCACTAGAAATGTTTACTTTACTCAAGCTCTCTTAAAAAGAAAATTACTTGCTAAAATTCAAACTGCCACGAAACAACAATTCAGAAATTATTTTCTAAATACCTAAGTGTCTCCTGCTTTTATAAAATTAGTCTGTTTAAAAAAATTAGAGTAAATTTCTATTGCGAAGTTATTTCCATTATGCAGTATTAAATACTTTGAATTCTATTATGAGTAAAATCTCTTGCTCATTGCAGCTAATAAAATGTTACCCGTTTCCTGAAAGTTACGTAGTTGAGGCGCTGCTATTATAGTGTTTACCCATTACGAAGTAGGTTCCTAACTATTAGTTAATCCGCGGTTGAGGCTTTGATCGCAGCTTTAATAGCTATTGTTAGAAGTTTCATCCATAATTTCATGATATTAATTAAATTACCTACGTTTATTGTAATAAATATAGATTTATGCAAAAGTACTTGTTACAAACTATATATTATATGGCATACCTACTATTCAATTCTATCTATTTTAGGTATCTGTACTATGCTTTGATTAAAGGCATCAATGAATGTTACATAAATATGAAAATTAATAAATAGAACCATGTAAAATATATTTTTACTCATTAAACAGCACACCTCAAGGACTTGAAGATGTTTCATCGTACCCGCTACTGTTCGCGGAGCTGATGGAGGAAGGCTGGAGTATAGAAGAACTTCGGAAGCTAGCGGGACTTAACCTGCTGCGGGTAATGAACGCGGCCGAACGAGTCGCCCGGGAGCTCGCCTCAGCCCACGTCGTTCCCTACGAAGATGTCCCGCCGAAAATATTTGATTCACACAACTGTTCCAGCCAAGACCAATAAATTTTAAACGATTGACACAAGATGCAGTTAACTGCCCCATATAAATCACCGTTAATGGGATACCAAATGGAAAACTCTGTAATTCTGAACATCGTATCTGGTGCCATGTAGTGTAATAGTAGTTCATAGTAAATTTTGTTTTCACTCGATACAGTTTTTGCATGAAAGCTTAATAAATACATATATATTGTTCGACTCTATTAACATCAAAATCTGCATATTATTTTCAAAGAAACACAAAGTAATTTGCAAGAGCATAAAGATGCTAATGACGTTACAAATATAAGCAAGTTTTAAAATTGCAGATTTTTACATGGTTGATGCTTTGATGAATTTCATATTTTTCTCATGTTTATTTTATATTAAAATTCAACAAGAACTTAATGAATTCCTTTTGTTAATCACTTTTTTTACTGAATTGTTAGGATTCGCCCACGCCACAGCTCCTTACATAAAATACATAGATACTACAAAGTGGAGTCAAACCGAGACGCAGGGTTCGATGTACGAGATCTATGAACTCCGTTATGGAATATTCCATTTAAAATCTTTAGCAGCTGCGGCTATCAGTCTAAATAATATTGTGTTATCAAGCTTTAATTAATTAGTCTAATTATTACATAGATACCTATATAATTTTACCCTATATTAATTGTTATCGTCCGATTAGGTGTGATTTGATATTTCGTCTATATTAAAATTAATAGATTAATTTATTGAAACGTAATAAAGTTAAGAACCTATTTTATGCATTTACAAATATTTATCGAACTGATCCTTAAAGCTTTTTAATGTTTATTATTAGTATTCTAACACGAGAATGTAAATAAATTTTAGCAATATGGCATTAATATACGTGTAGCATAATTAAAATTTTGGACGATGATGGCATAAGTATAGTACTTAGGTAATTAAACAAACTTATATTGAAATGTTATACAGTGTGTTTCTAAAAGTTCCAGTGCGATATAATTACATTTACTTACAAGTTTCTTATTGCGTTAACTAAGTTCATGGTATCCACCTTATCGATACAAAAACAACTTGAAAAGGCCTTCAGGAAATACAAGACATGAATACAACAGTGTTTTTATAAAAAGTTTTATCCTGTTTATTATTAAAGTTAGCATTGACTACGTTAGCGCAGCAACGCAATTGCCCAACTGTAAACAACTTTGCGACATTTCAGATGTTAATTTTGAAAAGTTAAACTGTTTCTGGCACAAAAACACACTGCATACATTATAGCTTTACCTTATCAACGACCAATAAATAGATAATTGTAGTATTAGATACCTTAGAACTGACTCTATTTAATATAATGTGTAAATGTCGCCGCATCAATGTGCGTAATGCACCATAAATACTTAGGTAAAATTTTAATCCATTCTTGCAGATTTTTCTTAAATAAAATCAGATATAATGTAGTTTATCATGTCAGTTTTAATAGTAAAATAATTAACTCTGAAGACATTTTTCTTGAATAAAATATTTTGTGTTGATGCGTGCGATATAATGTAATTAAGATATTTGTATTTCCTAACGCAATATTAGTTGGTAGATTATTGTACATAGTTTAAAATTTGTCAATATAACGGTAATAATAGACGGATCTTAAGACTGACGTGTTTCAGATATTAATTTAGGGTACATTTACTGCAATGTTATATAAGTGTAAACCGTTAGTATAACGTGCTGTATCTTAAGATGTGTTTATTATTCCTCACAGAAAGACTTATCGTTATGCTAACTATAAGTAACATATTATGGAATATTAACTTTACTTGACCCATAAAGGTACGATTTAAAACAATCACTTTTTTTATCAGATACAATTGCTTAGTGCTTACCCAAGTGAATTTTTAAAGTATTATTCTTAGAAAAAGTACATAAATAATCAACATTCTAGTGCTGGTCAGAAACAAAACGGTTAGTAGGTATATAGTCATATAATATGTATATGTTATATGGCACCATATTCTACACTACTCAACAGACTTCAGTACCTATTTAACATACTGAATGCCTTTCGACATCATTTTAATTTTTGTTTGTTTGCTTTCCAACTAACTTATACCCGTACGTAACTTTTTTACGGCTTATCTGTTTTGGTTGGCTTAATGAATCTGTAGTTACTATTCGACATTTTCCTATATTAAGGTACTCACGGATTATTTTATATAATGATTATTTCTAGGACCATTAAAGCTCAGGTAGGGTTTTTATTCCTAATGTTATTAAAACAATTTTGTAATTGCTATTTTTTCAATATGTTTCTTAAAAATTATCTGTGAGACATATCTCATTAAAAATCTGAACTAATTAATCATTATAATGAATTGCTAAGCAGAATCTTTGACTTCGATTTAATCGTTTTTTATATTTAAAAATCTAAGTATAACTATTAAAATAATTTAGTAAATTTTCACAAATTTATTGCTAGATACATTATTACGTATTCGTAATAGTAGGGCTTATAGGATTTTTAATAGTTTTTGTAAAGCGTTTAGTAACAATACCTATTCTTAAAAGAAAACAAAAAAAGAACCGAAAACTGTTTAAGTATACCATGCGGAAGCCTTTTTCATCTAAAATATATTTAGTTGTTTGTATTTTATTTTATATATAGGTAGAGTCAATAAATCAAAATAATAAAAAGTATCAATTCTTACCTACCTACCTATAAAAATATAGTCTTGAAATAATTCCATTATAGAATTAAATAAGAATGTAAGTTCTAGTCATTATTTTTGATGTTCCTTGTTATTTTATTCATTAAATATAATTATCTTCATGTGCCTACACAGCATCAAGTGGTATTAAATTATTTTTAAATAGCCTTTTTGTTTTACAATTGTATAAACATTACCTACTTATTATGTAACTTTATGAAATCTTCGACAAGAATTGTAGATAACCTTTAGAAAGGTATACCTATCTTATCTTAGGTATGGGTATGTAATTCAGTTAATAAACGATTGAAATAAACAGGTTAATTTCTTTTTACGCAATTATTTAAAGAAATATCAAATTGAAGAGTGCCAACCATAAGATGTTTACTTAACGTGCCTTATTTTGTTTATCGGTAATGATTATTCTACACACGCCCCACACGCCACATTAGATAAAGTGTCTACAGCATGGGAAAATAGATTCGGCCTATTCAAAAACACATTTTGTTCCTTTCGACTTCGAACCAAAATACTCTCAAAATTCAACCTAATTGCTTTAAAAATAAAGTATCAAGTTTTTGGTTCCTGTTGTTTCACTATCGTAAGTTGCAAAAATGTGTTTCAGAATAGGTTCTGTGAACCAAATACTAACGCTATGTACCTCTAGTAGATATAATGTACTTAAATAATACCTATGTACAGCGATCATGCTTTTTAATCTCACTTCGTTTTTCTACACAACAGTATCTTGAGTCTATGATTATGTATCACCAGTTCAATCATTTAAAGCGTGGTGTAAAAATGGAAAGGTAGGAAAATGTAAACTTCTGACAGGTTTATTTACGATACGATAGCACGATTAATTAAGTATCACCAAATTTAATGATTATGTTGGACTGTTTTTTTAATTATAAATGTCTAAGTGTTACATTAAAATGATCCAACTAAATTAATTCAATACTTTTTACGAACTCTGTAGTCCAGTAGATATCTAATAACTTATGTAGAATGTTATTCGTATAAGTTTAGTAAATCAAGCCAAATTAGAAGAATTTTAGGTATATAACAATATAGGCAAATTTTATTTACTTTTTATGAAAACGCTTTATATCCTTGTTGATTGTCGGTAGAACATATTATAGATTTGAATAATTTAATATCTTTGTTAGAGTTTATACCTGCATATTTTGTATAAGAACGTAAATACATGCCAAAAATTAAAATAAATCTTGTATTATGATTGAACATGTTTTATTGCCTTCCCTATAATAAGTAAGTATATTGAGTCCGTAAATCGAGGTTTAATTATGTCATGACAATGCTTACGTCATATAAGGTACTGCCGCTAACGAAGTATCTATAGTACCTACGAGTAATTTATTTCTGTTATAACTTAAGTATCTAAATATTCAATGAGCATAGGACTCGGACGTTATTGAATAGTTTTAAATTGTAATGTTATTGTAAATAACGGGTCCATATTAACGTGTTTATGCTAAGTATACCTACTGCGTTAAGTGGTCCTTTATCGCTAAGGGTTAGGTACCACTGGTGTAAAATAATTAACCCTAAGGAAATTTTACTGAGAAACGCCATTATGACGACATTTTTTTTTGCTCAAATAAGTTCTTAGGTACTTATTGTACAAGTATCCGCCACACTATAGCGGTACAGTTTTAGTGGTAGAATTTGTTTGATTTGGATTTTCATACTGTTTTCACCAAGTTGAGTATTTCAAGCAAGGTTTGGAATTAGGAACTGGAGTAACAAAGGTGAAACCGTGCGGAACGACTATATCTTTATGAACAATCATCAGTTCTATCGAATTGATGCTATGTACTTAGTTGCACGCTGCAACGGTGATTTTAAATCAAATTTTATCTCAACGTGTCTATTATTCCAATAAGAAGTAAATTCCTTCTATTGTTTATTTTGGCACAACTCCACTGCTATCCGCTCCAGTGAACAGGCAGGCTAAAACTACATAGTTGAATGCGAAATAACTCCATAAGCTCGCACGCTCTTCTGTATCCGGAGTCAACATATTCCGTACGGCCTATAGGTAATATGAATAATCGTATTGGCACACTTTTTTTAACTACTAGCTCCGCCCCGCGTATCTCTGCTCCATTGGATCGGAGCGTGATGTAGGTAGAGCTTATATAAGTTCCTGTTAATCCAGCTTATCAGCTATCCACGTGTAAACTTTAAGCCAAATCCGTTTAGTAGTTTCTGCGCGAAAGAGTAACAAACATCCATCCATCCATCCATCCACACATAACTCAACAACTTTTGCGCTTATATAATATTAGTAAAGATGAGCAATATTTTTTTGAGTCTTTGTCTCATGAAAATTCACATATTTCAATAATGATAACAGCGAAAGGATGAGAATAAATCAGAAATTATGAAAAAAAAAACTTAACTGAAATACGTAAACGCCGATGTTCAGATATTTCGTTATGAAACGAAATATCTAAATTGCACCGCCGCCACTCCTTACCCCAGTGTCTTCGTGTCCAAGGCGTAGGGCTCACTGATGGACATCAGTCTAGGTTGTGTCCGGCAGATTGGTGATCGCAATGTTATGATCAAACACACTGCCGTATTTTTATAAGGAAAACCTCGGATTACAATCTGAGGCGGAGTATCCGTAAGGCAAACAAGGCATACCTACGTGCCTAGAGGCGCGAAGTTACAAAGTGGCGCGCGGGTGGAATATACCCTGGAACAGTTACTGTAGTTGAGGTAACTACTAGTCACAATAAAGAAATGCCAGCATCAAATTGGAGTAACCTCTACCACACATGTAGTATCTATAAAATAGCCGATGAAATGCTTGCCTACGGCGCTCTCAACGTTTAATCCGCCTCTGGTTACAATGAATGAAATTTAAATAAGTTTCCTGCCACCTTGAATACGCAATGCTATCTAAGTATGAGGGTTAT
Source organism: Nycteola revayana (assembly GCA_947037095.2). Lineage (NCBI taxonomy): Eukaryota > Metazoa > Arthropoda > Insecta > Lepidoptera > Nolidae > Nycteola > Nycteola revayana. The sequence goes on along the minus strand of OX344846.2, from coordinate 12,475,513 downwards.
AAAAACAAATTCCGAATGATCGACGCTTGTTTCAAAGAAGAATCAACCAATAAATGTCCGTCATTTTTTTCCGCGCTCGCTTAATCACGTGACCAGCCATACATTTGCGTTAACTATTTTCTGCTGGCGATCACTCCGTAGTGGCATTTTGTCTAGTATGCCTAGGCCCTCATGTAACCAAAAATGAAATGTTTTTTAAGTCGACGCTGATTGGATAATTCTGTCTCGGAATGCAACCACTTGTTAATCTATTTTAGTACTTAAGTAGACTCCCATGTAAATAAATTCCATTCCTTCACCATTGTTCTTGCGTTTCACTATAAGTAGTGAAACGCAAGAACAACGAAGAGACCCCGAGTCGACTCAGCCACTAAAATCATCATGTAAGAAAATTTAAGTAGATTACCTTTATTTCAATATAAGAAATTGCGTGTTGTTGACAGTTGTTGTGTTCGCTTATATATTTCTTCAAGGCTTTACCTATCCATTGCAGCCACCTTGGGGTACAGGTTTATTTTATTTGAAAAGTTTTACGTATTTTTGAATTTGATTTTTTTTACTTTTATTAAGTTATATGTAATAGCATATCCTCGTCAGAAACTTCAAAGTGGCTTCTTGTACCTAGCTATGGAGAGAGCAATGCTCTGCATTTCATGAAATCAGAGATGAAGAGATGCGCAGGACAAACAACCTCGCTGCTATAGCGCTACTGATTAGCAAGCTGAATTTAAGGACACATAGAGCTCTTAGCTAACAGCCAATGGGGTTGAAAATTATTTACATTTTGAGGCGAGAACTTGTATTTAAACAATTATGGAATGTGCCTTTTTATTCCATAACGAGCTATTCCACGCGGTTTCATCCGCGTAGATCCCGTTCCCGAGGAAACCTCATCTGAAAATATAGTCATTACACTCACACATATTAAGGGTTCCCAATGGTAAAATAATTTTCACAATCAGTTTAGTTGAGCCAGACATTTCTCCATACAACCTCACAAACAATTCACAAGTTAGAAAAATTAAAACTACTTTTTATATACCACTAAAAGTACCTAATTTAAAATAAAACTAACTCATTAAATACAACTATTCTTAATCTATTCTACTTGGATAGTTTAGATAACTACTATAGTTTTTGTTATTTGGTGTATGAAGGCCAAAAAACCTAAAGTTTATACATAATGTAATCTTTAAAATGTTATTCTATAAAATTTTCTGTCTATGTCACTAAATGTTGCCAGCTCTACCTCGTTTTACATAGATCTACGTATTTTAGATTTTTCCTCCAAACGTATGAACTTCAGTTTGTAATTGGCGTATATTTCATACTAGCGGATACTCGTCTCAGTACACAACAAAAGATAGAGTCCATTTCTTGGAGTTCATTTGGTAAATCAAACATCTCATTTTGCATTAAAAAAAAAAGTAAAATCTAATAACCGTACCGTAATAATATGTAGTTTGAAGTACAGCTTGGCAAAAAAGTCTACAAACGGAACTAATTTTTTGTCTGTTGGCAACATTCCCAAAATAATGTCATTTCATAATAAACAAAATTAAAATCAATAAGTAGAATTACTAATAGATTTGAAAAAATAATACATAAATAAAATAGGAATAAATATATGTCTAAAAAAAACCCAGGTAAGTATCAAGATTAGGTTTATATGCTATTCGGTTGCAACGGGTTGCCACACAAACAACACAGTAGCGCCCCCATTATTTTCTACTCTTTTTTGCCAAGCTGTAAGTTATTTATTTTTTATTAGATTTATGTTCTGTTTTAATAACTTTAATTATGAGAATTTAACTGAGTATGAAAAAAATATAAACTGAATAGTTGATATGATATAAGTATAATAATTTAGTTTCACCATTTAAAATCTCTATATTTCCCAAGAAATAAAATTCTAGATCTAGTTTGACGTATTTTCTCTTCATATTACTTCATGTATGTAATTTTTTAATCCAGCTGTCAACACTTATTCAATTGTCAAAACACAATTCAATCAAGAGCTGAAATGTACTCGCATCATTCTAGAAATTTAACAAAATATTAGTAAACTTATTTGACTGCCTTTAAAGCAAGAAAATATTTAGAAGCATGGGGGATAAAAATACCCCTTTGTTAGCTGTGTTGCAACTTCTCAGGAAGTACGATTTAAAGGTACGTTTCACTTTGTTTTTTTATGCCTGAAGAAAACATTGACATTAAACAATTTCTTCAAATTTATAGGGTACGGAAGATATTTTACGAAAAGAAGCTAGCTTAGGCGATGTAGAGTTGGACAATTTAGACTTGCCGGAGGTTGAGTTGGCTAGCATTCTCACAGCTCACCATACTGAAAGTGATCCCTACAGTTACGAGTTGTCGTACGACAACCTTAAGAAATTCATTGAGAACTCACTAGATATATACAAGGTAAGATCATCAACCAGTGAAGACTTTAGCAAATTTCCTGGTTGACATTGTACCTCTAAGACTGTATGTAACCATAACTCACTACCTCAGAAATTCTTCAAGTACTTTCGGTCCTGGTTTGTATAATATATGGACACCCTAAAAATAACTTGTAAGTAGTAGGCTACTAGAGTGCAGTAGAGTTAATAATAAAGCAAGAAAGAATATTGCTTGACCAAAACATTTGGCAAATGATATAAAGTATTTAGTATTTTATAAATTTTCAAATGATTCTATGAGCTGGCATTCCAAATGAAACTACACATATTCAAATATTTTGACTAAATTATAATATAAGTATTACAGTAAACACTCATAAAAGTAGGTCAACCCTAATAAACTTTTGACATGTACTTGAATACTCAAATTTTGAAGTCATTTGGAATTGAAAAAAAAAATTGACTCCTTATTGTTACAAAATAGATGTATGCTCAAATAACTTTAATGTTATTGTTTTTGCCTGTAAAATATATGCTCCTTTATTGTCATATCACTACTCGTGTGTCTTTCAGAAGGTCGAATCCAGCTTTTCCAATTGCCAGGTTGCAAACCAGTACTGGGTCATAATAAAATTGCAGATTGCAACATTCCCACCTTGTTTTTAAAATAACATAGTAAAATATTGTTGAAAATTATTAAGTAAGGGAGCATTCAAGTAGTATGTAACACATTTTGTGAAGATTTTTGACCCCCCCTCCCCCCCTTGTAACGCACCGTAACGGTTTTCTGAACCCCCCCCCTCCCCTCTCTAAAGGTTATGTAACACTCAAGTGAGCATGTTTACCCTAAAGTTGTAAAAAGTTATGTAATAGTTTTTACACTTGGTATAGTTTTAATCAACTTAATAAAACCAGATAATTTTAATTTGCAACATCTGCATATTTTGTTTATTTTTTATAATTATTTAGAAAGACTCCTCTCGCCCCTGTAACGCATTGTAACGTTTTACGAGACCCCCTCCCCCTCCCCCAAATTGAGTTACGTAATACTTGAACGCTCCCTAAGTCAAAAAGGAGCAGTGTGAACATTAACAGGTCATTGTAGAACAATGTATGGGAAACATTGGACTAGTTTATTTCTGTACCAAAGTTCCTCAAAACTCGTTCTGTGGTTCAGGCATGAAAGTTTAACACCAAAAATAATTTTGTCTACTTTAGCAGTTATATTATTAGTAGGGATTTAATTGTTATATTTTTGCTTTCAACCCACAGCATGAATTGTCAACTCTTTTATATCCAGTATTTGTTCACATGTATTTACTGTTGATATTGTATGACCACAATCAACATGCTTCTAACTTTTTGGAGAAATTTGGTCCAGAGCAAGAGGAATATTACCAAGAAGATCTGAAACGGTTGTCTATAGTAAAACATAAAGACCAAATAAAAGGAAATGAGTTAGCTGAAATATACAGGTAACAAATTTTTATTATGAAATATAATGTTTAGAATATCAGATAATTAGTGGTTGGAGTCTTGTAGTATATATTCCACCCTGACATGTGTATTAAGTAATTCAATTACAATTATTCCAAAGCCAACTTACAAATTTACTGCACCCAAATTACAGTAGTCCTGCCAACCTATTTTGGGTACAGTGGCAAAATGAAAAAAAGACAGGATATCTGCTCAGTTTATAATAGATAAGTGTGTGCACAAACACAGGTCCAATCTCTATTAATTTACTCCCAAAATCTGTTGCCGACTCACAGTGTTTTATAAAGCCCGATTTTCGGAAATCCCTTTTTTATTGAAAAACATGACAAAAATGATTATTTAAATGCAAGATTTCGAATCCCCATTTAGCTACCAAGTCTAGTTTCTGAGTTATAATTTTTTGAAATTCGTAATTTTTCCATCTGGATATTAAGAAAAAAATTAATTACGCTTAAACTAAGCATGATACGAAATAATGTTGTTAGATACATTGTTGGAGTATTTTATGCCAAATATTTTAGTCCGTAAATGAACCTCGCACCATTGTTAGATCGAGATTTATACAAGTTTTTTTGTTTTAAATCGTAAATTCCGCTGTTTCGGAAAAAGTTATATATATACATAAATAATTCTATTTACTACCCCAATACACCACATAAGTATGACATCTATTCAACTTAGAAGTTATTCTAATTTAACTATTTTTGTTAGGGTTGTCATTTTTTTTATCCTTATTGTGTGGATAAGATTTTTCGAAGTAGTAAAAGAATGACAAACAGAAAGTGAACTAGTTTACTGGCAGCCTACCGAGACCTTCCAAAAGTATTTATTAATTTATTATTATTTGTTAAAAACTCTATACACAAGTAAAAAAACATAATGTTAAAAGTCCCCTTCAGGTTTACTACATTTGTTGTTTACTACATTTGTTTGTTTGTTGGTAGACTTCGAAATAAATAGCAAATCAATTTCATATAAAGTTAGGATTTCATGCTTTTTCAAATTTAGCCGTAGCCTACGATTCTGATTTCCGATTATTTATCAAATTGTGCCACTAAACAGATATACGCAATAGACAAACGAAAACAACATAAGCCCGAAGGCATAAATATGCCTTTTAACGTACATTGATGAATTATATTTTATATCAAGCTGGTATCAGTCTTCACGTCAGATAATAATCCAAACCACCGAAGGTAGATATATTTTTTGGCAAAGTTATATAAAATCCGGATATCAATAATTATCTGAGATTTTGACAACCCAAACGACTTAAAATCCGGATAAAACTTAAATTCGTTGTGGTTTGCAAGTTCCATGTGTTGCCGAAGTTATCGAAATCATTTCAGTATAAATAGCTTTTCCCGAAATGGCGGAATTTTCGAGAATATTAAGAAAAACTGGAAACCGAAAAACTTGTATATATCTGGATCTAGCAAAGTTACGACGTTCATTTATGCACAATTGATCGATTTTCAAAAAATTATAACTCAGAAACTAGACTTGGTAGTTAAATGGGGATTCGAAATCTTGCATTAATAATATATTATATATAATTTCTGTCAGGTTTTTCAATAAAAAAGTTATGTCCGAAACTCGGGCTTTATAAAACACTGTGAAGAGTAGTATTAACATTTCTAAATAGAGATATAATTTTCCAGAAAAATGCCTGTCTAAAGTAAAAATGAAAAAGATAAAACATAGACAAGTATTTAATATATATATTTTTTTAAATTAAATACACTCAACAAAAAATCACAGAAGTCTGGCTGATCTGGGCCGCCCAGACACATGACTTACTCACTCATCGCACACATACTTCAGACATGTATGCATGCCTGTACCAGTGACATACCACTGGCGAGAATGTATTAGGCGTGAATTGAAAGATGCCTCACTCAAGACTAATGCCAGCATTCAGCCGTTATTGCATTGTGTGCAACAGGCATTGACAAATGTAAAGTGTAAATTGTTTCCTGAGGCTAAAGCTAATTGTTTTTTTAAGTATTGCTTAAGAAAAAAAATTGTACAAAAAAATAATGAAATTTATTCAGTACTTGTTTATTCACATAAACTTGTCGTAAGACTTGCAATTATATTTATGAACCATTACTACTATATTTCAGTACCAACAAGTTTGTTGTACAATTATCGCGAGATGCATCATCGCAACTCAAACGCTTCCTGCATGAACAGAAAAGTTCTACTGTCATAATAAACATTATAAACAACCATATACAAGTTGATGTCCATGATGGCCCGGGGAGGACGCAGGCTCAAGTGCGAGCCACAGCAGGCGGGTATCTAGGAGAAGCCACTAGGAATGGTGAGTTGAGAAAAAATAGGAAAATACAAAATTAATAGGGTAGCCCAGAATAAAGGGTTGTCATTTTAATTGAAATTTCTATATAGTGACAAATATGCTGCTGTTAGTTACATGAAATTTTTTAGGCATGGAGAGTAGCCTATTAATAACATTATTAATGTTTCAGAAAATCGCACCAAGGTTTATTATGGCTTGTTAAAGGAACCTGATATACAAGTACTTCCCGCACCTGTGGAAGATGAGGAGGAGGTTGAAGAGACACCAGACAAGCCTAAGAAAAAAAAGGCTAAAAAAGAACACATCTTCATGAAGAAGCCCAAGTCTGATCCCAATGCTCCTCCTAATGACAGAATTCCACTACCAGAATTGTAAGCAAGATTGTTGAAATCCTCTTCACACTTGTATTATATTATTATCTCTAAATATTATATAAAATATATTTTCGTTAATTATACATAACATTTCCAGAAAAGAGACTGATAAAATAGAAAAAGGAAAGGCATTGCGAGAAGCTTCTAAGCGCATTCAACTGGGTCCCGAAAGTTTACCCTCCATTTGTTTCTACACCCTACTGAATAGTGGACACACTGCCATTTGTACTGATATTTGTGAAGATTCTACCTTATTAGCTGTAGGCTTCAGCAATTCCACTATAAAGGTAAAAAACAAATACAAAATTTAATTGCTGTGGAATTCATATTGTTTATTTCGTTGGCTCTGGACTTGTTATCATATTCTTCGGGGACTTAATTATTATTTGTTTGCAGTCCACTATGCCTTTCAAACATCTTCTTAGTCATCATTAGACCCCGGCACACTCCATCAAATGGTCCTTTAAGCCGGAAGAATCATTAAATCCTTATCATTTTAGAGATCTACATATTCATCATAAAAAAAAACTTGGTCTGTAAAGCCGGTTTACGGACGATAATTTTACGGGATAACGTCATAAGAAAACATTGATGAGAACCACATCAACTTTTCACTTCACCTTGAAAACAGTTTACGTGTAGACAGGTTGTTGATTGGGTGCTGCCGCTGTCTCTCTTCAACTCGGACGCATCGACCGATGGAGTGGAAGAGAGTTAGATGCTTCACAAGCCGAACGCTTACGCCGAACGTGCCTCTCTATCGCTCGTTCCGCGCTCTCGCTTGCACGCTCGGCTCAGGCGGAACGTGACATGACAATGAGTCATGCTTTTTCGTGAGTGCAGCCAGCGTTCATGGATTTATAAGACGTAATCACGTCAAAAATATTCTACATAATAATATAACCCATAAAATAGTGATAAACATATGTCTTAAATGTAAAACATATATGTTTTAGGTATGGACATTGACTCCAGTCAAACTGCGTGGAATGAAATCTGCTGAGAAATTATTGGACATTGACAGAGAAGCAGGTATGTGCACATAGTAATGTAGATTGTAGGTTAATATTTAAAGCAATAAATAATATTTGATGTATGTTTAATTGTATGTATTGGTAAAGAAGATTACTCTCGACAATCATATGATGACTATTTCGGTCCATGTAATCGAATCATCTCTTTCTAGCATCTTATTATTATTTACTTCTAGCAACGATCTGCAGTTTCACACACGATTGATTCTGCTATTCTACATTAGAGAATAGAACGAATATAATATGCTAGAATAGCGTGTTTTTATAGTATGAGTAAAATGTCATCTACATCTACAATCGCCTAAACTTTAATATTTTTCAGTAGGATTGTAATTAAATTAAATATGTGCTTATAATTTTAGGTGATGTTCTTGTTAGAATGATGGAAGAAAGAGACAGAGACACATGTCGTACGCTATTCGGACACGCGGGACCGGTATACAAAGTAGCGTTCGATCCTTTCAGGAATATGCTTTTATCATGTTCGGAAGACTCGACTGGTAAGAAAGTTTTAATTATGATTAAATCAATAGCATAATAAACATATCTTATAAATTTAAACTATTTAATATCTAAATATATAACAAAAATATGTAGGTACCTAATATTTTTAATTTGAAACAGCTTTTATTATCGAACAATTTTTATTAATATTGCTGGTTTAAACGTCACAATATTTATACATTTATATACGTACGACAACATCCGTAGCGTAGCGGTATTTCAATCCGGCAAAGAGTGCCGCTGTACTCTTCTCGCGATTCAACAGTCCACCGGTCATTGCACCGGTCACGATGTTCGGCGAACCAATCCCTTGGGAACGGCAAGCCAAATATTTAGGCGTAATCCTGGACCGAAAGCTAAACTTCAGAGCGCATGTAGAAACCGTTCGTGCACGGGCTTTACTTACGCTCAGTCGACTACACTGTCTTTTAAATTCACGCAGTAAACTATCACTTGATAACAAGGTTAGGATTTATACCACGTGTATAAGGCCGATTATGACGTACGCGAGCACCGTATTCGCTCATACAGCGTCTAGCAGTTTGTACCGCTTACAAACTGCAATTAGTACAAACTACAAAGTAGATTCACTCGACGTGCCACCGGGGCACCGTGGTTCATTCGAAATCGCAACTTGCATTCTGATCTCCAACTGCCCTCCATCAAGCAGTGGATGAAAGAGGCGTCGGAACGCTTCTTTGAAACCGCGGCTCAGCACCCAAACCCGTTGGTTGTTGCAGCATCTGGCTATAGGCCTTTGCCCACAAAGCGTCGTAAACACCGTCGGCCTCGGGGCGTCCTTAACGACCCGGACGACGAAATCACAACTTACCAACTAGCAGTACAGAGACTGCAAGAAACTAGCACCACTACACAGAGACCACTCTATCCGATCCGCCGGAGAAGAGTGCGCCCGCGACGCGTCCCCCCTCGCCCTCCCGACCCTTAGTTTGCTAAGAACCTTCCGATGCCCTCGTAGACCCGAAGTCCGAGAGGCCCGCGAACTGTAAAGTAGAGCGACAGTTGCACAAAACTCCCCTAAACTAAAAGCCATTATCCCTCAATCTCCCGCCCTGAGCCGAGGTCCAAGTCCCACAGGGGACGCCCACTTGCGCAGGTTGCTTAGTTTGTAGGGTTTAAACCATTTATCTAGGCTGGAGCTCTGCTCGCCTTTGTGCCCGGTGAAGTAGCAAAAGCCTCAGGGCTAACTACATATGTCCGTCCGAAAAAAAAAAAAGTAGCGTTATTTAGCTCGCTTAAGCGCGTCGGGACTTGTGATCTTGAGGTCGTCGGTTCGAACCCCACCCATTACACTACCGTCGTGAACCCACTCGTAACACACGCATTTTAATTTATTAAAATAATAGACAGCAAAACTCTGAAATTTATTAAAAAAAAAAAAAAAAATGAAGTGCAGGAGCTTTATTCAAAACCAATGTTATGACAATACTTTGCAGTACGCCTATGGTCGATGCAGTGCTGGACGTGCCTGGTAGTGTACCGAGGTCACGTGTGGCCCGTGTGGGACGTGCGCTGGTCCCCGCACGGACACTACTTCGCTTCGGCTGGTCACGACCGAATGACCAGACTCTGGGCCACCGACCACCATCAGCCGCTCAGAATATTCTCGGGCCATTTGTCTGATGTTGATGTAAGTAACTATCACAGATTTTTTTTTATCATCAGCCCATACAACATCCATTGCTGAACGAAGGCCTCCTCCCGAGGGAGGGGTTTTGCCATAGTCACCACGCTTGTCAGGCGGGTTGGTGACCGCAGTATTATTTTGTAACACTTGTACTGTAACTTGTAGGTATACAAGGAAACGCTGCTCCCCGTTCGTTCCCTGCTATACAGATGTTATAGATGACGTTATAACAATCGGGACCAGCTGCTTAACGTGCTTGCCAACCAGACCCGTAAATAAATCTTAAAGATAATCTACACAAAGATTTCTTGTGTGAAATAGCGCTACGCTACGGAGATTGTCTACGCAGACTATATTTACAATAATATATAATTATAGTATTACTTAATACATAATTTGTTACAGTGTGTTCAATTCCATCCAAACTCAAACTACATAGCTACTGGCTCCAGCGACAGAACCGTGCGGCTATGGGACTGTCTCACTGGAACACAAGTTCGAATTATGACTGGGCATAAGGTAAATAAAAGATAGCATTATTAACTAATTTAATTATTATTTTTTAAGAAATTTACATATTCAGACATTTACTATACTCAAGCTTGTTATATTAATAAATGTGCTGTTTAAATAGCTAATATTTTTACAGATATTGCAAAAAACATTGTCAAATATTCCTATATTAATTCTAAAACTATTAGTTGCTGCTTTGCGAGAACAACGGTACAATTCAAAAAGAGTAAGTATGGGGAAAAAAAACTTTAATGCCTGAATCTTATGAACCGTTTTCTCAATGTTTCTCTTTTTGAATTGCCTCTTTCTTTATTATTATTTTATGGATTCATAGTATTATTAAATTTGCTTTTTGCAACTTACAAGTAAAATCGTTTTGTTTACAGTCTACAGTATACACACTAGCATTCTCAGTTTGTGGGAGATCTTTGGCTTCCGGTGGCAGTGGAGGTGAGCTTTACGTTTGGGACATAGCAACGGGATCACCGGCCGCTGTCCTGCCACTCTTACATACGGCTCCGATACACGCATTGGCCTTCAGCCGGGATGGCACCATTCTGGCCTCAGGTAAAAAATAATTTATAACTATTTTACATGGTAGCTGAAACTTGATACAATATAAAACACAATACTCGATTCTCAGTAGGTATAGATATATCCTACGTACTCTTATATATCATATCTTACATATCCATTAATATATTGAACATCAGTTAAGAGTTTTGATGCGAATTTATCATCAGCCCATATAATGTCCACTACTGAAGAAAGGCTCACGAGGGAAGTTTTTGCCATAGTCACCACTCATGGCAGGTTGGTGACCGCATTATAATGTTATAACACACAGGGCGACACTGTTTTGTGAATTCATTAGCAACAAATGATTTTATGTTCTTTACTTTCGATATTTTACATTAATCTATTACTTTTACTTTATCAGGGTCACTAGATTGCAGTATCAAACTGTGGGACTTCACAGCAATCACTGAAGAGGCCAATGATGAAGAGACTGGTATTAACAACCCAGTCCAGAAAGATGACAAGTTCTTGTTGCGTTCTTTTGCTACTAAGAATTCACCCATTAAAGGATTACATTTTACGCGCCGTAACTTACTACTTGCAGTTGGGTCCTATGAAGGCAGTTCTTAATCATGTATCCAATAAGTATATTTCCAGTATAGTATCTAATATAAAATAAGTGCTTATCTTGAACATTAAATAGTTGTAAGAAATAAAACAGATTTTATTATAATTAGGACTTTTATTTTTCTGCAGTAGTTGTCTCGAAATATTTCTGGTTGCAGTTACTCACTAATATTATATTATTTATTACTACTTGTTGGTTCATATGGGTGACATATCCCCAGTGATGTTACTACATCTTAAATTTATTAAAACTATATTTTACTAACAACATTTTTTTTTATTCAAAATAATGTTGTTATTTATACATTTACATTTTTACACAACAATCAAATTAGGTGCGAAAGTGCTATTAGTCAAAGATTGGTTAGATCCACTGGATTGAAATTAAAAAAATCACCATTTCAAGTGTTCTAATAATATACAGGCATAACACCATTCTTTCTCTCTTAGTTCAGTACTATTTTACACTGACTTTCTAGCAGTGAAGTTTGCCAGGCCAATTTTGGGTAATTTCTGAGCTTTAACTTTTCAGATCATGTCTATCTGAATTATGTTTTCCATCATACTAATTGTAGAAAGTATGATCTCTCCGAGGTAATAAACTGTATCATTAAATTCAATACTGATTCATTACATCTGGCTACTTGTGCTTTCATTGCTTGTTTAAAGTCTTCCTTTACTCCTTTATCTGCTCCGCGGGTGCCAATTCTTCTCTGGCCTAAGTGCTGCTGAGAATTAGGCAGTATGTCAAGTACTATGTTATTACCTTGTTCATTCCAAATAAAACTGAATTCTTCTAATATATCAATGTGAACAATGTATGCAACAAACAGGTGATAGTGAAAAACTCCTTTTTGTCTTATCACATCTAATATGTGAATAAACACACTTTCTTCCTGTGGCCAACCAAGCTGCATGAGCACCAACATGTGGCCATAAGTGAGATCAGTATTATTTCCAGTGTTTAACAATATTCTTATCAAAAGAGTGCAAAAGTAATGCATAATAGCAACTTTAGTTAGTGGTAGGAAATGTAAATGTCTATGTTTCCCACCAACAATTAACTCTGGTTCAAGCACACCTTCCACATTAGGTAAAAGAGGTAGTGCTGCCAGTATACTCTCAATACAGGCTGCATAATTCTTTTGGAAGAAATTGATGGATACTCTGACAATACTAGCTGTAAGACTAGTCACATTAGCTTGAGGTAAAGCTTCATCAAACTTTCCTCTGTAAAGAGCAAATTCTTCAGCAAACCCATCAGCCCATGGCTTTACTTGCAACTGATTAGCTAATTTAGTAAATTCTCTAGATATTAAGTCAGTACTGTGTAACAGTTCCCAACAATTGGCTGCTGCCTGGAACTGATGTGCCGATATACCAGTTACCTCTAAATCCCCTTTCCTTCTTTTAGAAGGTGGGAGTTCTGGATCTGTTAATGCTTCTACTAGAATATGATTGCCTTTTAATGACTTTTGTTCATAAAGAGCTCTAAGAAAGAATGTAGTGCCACAGTACAATAGTTGTCTACAGTCTTCACTGTTTCTTAATGCCACCAATTTTTGAAAGTAACTCTCTTTATTTAAGCTGTTGCTGTAAGTGACATAATAACTGTCCCATCCAAGTTGTCTACCCATTAGGTCTAAAACTCCAAAGAGTCTCTGCCAGGGGTCAGTGATATCATGTTCAGTTTCATCATATACATATGAATTATAAAAGTCAATTGCTTTAATTACCAATCTCTGCAATAATCTAGGTGATTCTAAGGAACTTAGAAGTGGCAATGTTTCCACTACTAATAATCTGGCATAGCGATTATCATGAAAGAATTTTTCAGCATTAATTAATGTTTTGACAAGACTGTCTACACCAAGCTGTGGGAACTTTTTCAGTAAGAGTACTAACAAACGACAATGTTCCATGGTGTCATCACTATTTTCCACACTTGTCTTTAATATTGTTAATTGTATGTCTGAACAAATGTTATCAAACATTTGACTTAGAAAACTGCCTTCAGGTGATCTCAGGGCATTGGCGATGGCAGATATTTCAGGTAATAACGAAGGTAAATTTTGTCTTGACTTCATCAAACTACTAAAACATTCTGCAGCCTCTTGCACATTTCCAGATTGCTTTTCCATCAAATAAGCTTCAAATTGAATTTTAAAATTTGCAGGAAATAATGTTTTTGCCGTTAACATCCATGCTTTAGCTGAGTGTATATTACATTTCTGCGCCTCCTTAGCTTTTGCTATGATGTAGTCTTCATCACCTAACAGAGTATCTATTGCAGGCATTTTTAAGTTTATGGCAATAGGCAATATAAATTATGTGTTAAAAGTCTATAAATATTATGCAATATTAATAATAAAGAGATATTTATGTGGTATCAACCGTAGAGGAAGCCAGGAAGGTATATATACTTCTTCAATGTTATTAACGAAATGAAAACAACAAACTAACCTCGAAATCTACTTGACAATTGACATTAGTGTTGCCTATCGATAGTCGACTATCGATAGACTATCGATAGTCTATCGATAGTTGACGTCATATCAATAGTATCGATAGTCTATCGATAGTATCGATATTAGTGATAGTATCGATACTATCGAGAACCAATATGTGTTTAGGAGCAATACTATCGATAGTATCGATAGTATTGCTCCTAAACATGGGTTGGTCTTCGATAGTATCGATAGCTTTACAAACTATCGATAGTATTGATAGTTTTGATCATTTAATGCAACGATACTATCGATACTATCGATAGTATTACTTTAAAAATATTGATACTATCGATACTATCGATAGTATTATAATGTAATAGTATCGATACTATCGATACTATTGCTTCCAATCAATAGTATTAGTTAATTTGTGATATCGATAGTATCGATAGCACTATCGATATTGTTACTATTTTTCGAGGTCACCTATCGATAGCGAAACTATCGATAGTTGGGCAACTCTAATTGACATTGGCATAAACGACAACATAGAATATAATATATCTAGGCGTTTACAACATTATAAGGTTTTATATTAGTTTGGGTTATTTGACCATTTAATTTTAAAATTTAGAGGCGAAGCGCTCCATTCTAGTAGTATTACTTTTTTCTTGCTAGACGCTCGTAAAGTTTAGTCTAAGTGAGAGAAACAAATTTTTTTTTTTATGTACCGTGCGTGCGTGCCACGACGGCACTTGCTGAGAAAAAATGGCTCAAAAGCCGAAAAAGTGTGCACTTTAAGACATAAAAAAGAAAGAAATAAACTTTTCAGTTTTCAATTTGACATCTAGTATTGACATTAATTGACATACAGACATAATGTAAAATGTTTACGCTATGATTTTGTGAGTGTAGTTTTGGATAATTTTATACATATTTCGTTAAACCATCGAAAAACATTCATGTATCAAATTAATCAAATTTTTATTTTGTGCTTGTAAACATTCTAAACTAAAAATGAATGATTATCACGTTTATGATGACTATGCAATCGCAGAGATTGTGCCTGATCACATTTTAGAAAATATATTTTCTTATCTTCATTTAAAAGATCTTCGAAATTGCGAATTGGTATGCAAAAGTTGGTATAGAATTTTGAGCGATGAAAATAATGAAGTTTGGCGGCTACATTGTGTCACTAGATTGGTAGAAGAAGTTATGAAGTCCGATTTACTTTCAACTGTTACAACATACAAATCAAAATTACGGGCGTTTTTCCATGCATGGAATCCACATGATTGTTCCAGAAATATTTACGTCAAACCAAATGGATTTACATTACACAGGTATATCTTATTATCAATTTATTTTGAATATGACGTGTGTAGTTCAATATCCTTCATGACTAAACTTTGTGTTTTACAGAAATCCTGTTGCTCAAAGTACAGATGCATGTAGAGGTAAAGTTGGATTCCAACATGGTAGGCATGCTTGGGAAGTGGTATGGGAAGGACCTCTGGGAACTGTAGCAGTTGTGGGCATATCAACTAAGGAGGCCTCATTACAATGTCAAGGATATGTAGGCCTGTTAGGGTCTGATGAACAGAGCTGGGGATGGAATCTGGTTGATAATCATTTACTTCACAATGGAGACACCCAAGGGCACTATCCTCTACTAAACAATAGTCCAAAATATCAGGTAAGAGTGACATCTAAATTTTTTCTATAGATGGTTGCTAAATATATTTTTCAGACACAATTTTTCCATAACAAATGTTATGAGTATATTACTAAATTTTAATATTTATGTAAGAAAATTGTAAGATACATAAATTATACATAAATACCTACTATTATATACTTCTTAAATACATTGCATGATAATATCTAAAGTGTATTAATTAATCTTATCATTTGACAAGGGCCATGAATATTTTTTATGTTAATATTGTTTTGGTTTTACACAATGAATAAAAATGAAGGTTACCCACTAAAATTTGTAAATCATTACAAGCAATTAAACAAAGGATTTTAAATTCAGTTATTTCATACATGATAATTGAGGTTGCATACTTACTAGAACTGTTTGCATAAAAATGTGTTTATATAATTTGTTCTGTAACATTAATTGTTTAACCCTGCATTTTTAAGGTTGGGGAACGCATCAGAGTGATTCTTGACTGTGAAGATAAGACACTATCATTTGAAAGGAATTATGAATTTTTAGGAGTAGCATTCAGAGGTAAATAAAACATTAGTTTCATATATTTACACTACTAATTTTATTAACATGTTCATGTTGATGTACAGTATCAACCACAAGATCAAATGTGTTATAACTGTACCTATTGATATCAAAGTTTTCACTACTAAATAAACCATACTACATATTGAAATTCTATACTTTGAGAACAACAAATGTAATATTAAACTGTCACCAATGGTATTAAGCACTGATAGTTGTTGCTCCTATTTGGATTAATAGATACAGTTAGTCTAATAAGATAGGCTTATATTTGTATTTAAACTTATAATGAAAAAAATATGTATAAGTGACAAGTTCACTAACATTTAAAAATAATGAAAGGTTTGATTTGTTACAGAAGGCATAATTAAGTATTTTGGACAGGACCAAAATGATTGCATTTTTTGGTATTAAATAAAGCCACAAACCTTGTTGTTTCATTTGTGGACAATGTATATAAATAGTAGTAATGTTACAGATCCATCAATGTGTTAAGAAGATAAAAACATGAACACTGGAATCCTCCAGTGTTCATGTTTTTATCCTCTTACTCCAAATGTATTGTGATGTATCCACATCACAATACATTTGGAGTATTATAAATTCCTTATTCTTAGTACATACATATAAATACTGAAATTGCTAAGTAAATATCGGAATATATCTGCATAAATAAAAGATTTATTCAATTCTGAAATCCATTGCCCATTTTATGCAAGCCTTGGCATGCAAAATGTTCATTTTAGTTCAACTGCCATAAGGTTTCTAGGATACTACTTAAAATACTTGTTGTATCAATCAATCAATCAATCATTAATCAGTAGTTATATTTAATATCTATACTTTTTATTTTTACTTTACAATGATAAAGTTACTCAAATATTTTTTAACCCAATTTATTTTTTATGTCCCAATTGTTCAGTGTTAATCACCTAACAGATTGTGATAAGATCATAATAACAAAATTTTAGATTATACAAGTCAATCTCAAATAACATATTTTTTAAATTACTTCCAGGCCTTCCAAACAAGAAGCTATACCCAACAGTATCTGCAGTTTATGGTAATACTGAAGTGTCCATGGTGTACCTAGGACCACCAGTTGATGGCTGATAGTAAATAAGTATGTCTAGAAAGTTACCATTTCTAGTCAAAATGCAATAATGTGATATAATTTACAGTTTCGAGGCTACTATTAATTTATGTATTGTATACAAATTATTCCTTTGCTTTCACTCATTCTGCTGATTATTGTCAATTTAGACATTAGTCAGTATTTATATAATTGTCATAACATTGCCTGCCCTGTTTAACATTTGAAAGAAAAGATTGTGCATGGGTAGGTGTCCATTTTTTTCCTGCATTTTATGCATAGTGACAAGTTGGTTTTCTGCTTGCTAAGATATCATTATTAATATTATATTACAACTAAAGTCAAATGAGTGTATTTTACTGAAATTAATCCAAACTATGCCATTTAATTTCTGAACACAAAATTAGAAGCTTACCTCCAAAATGTATATTAATGTTAATATGAATGTAAGTAAAAAAAAATACACTTTGTACAAATGATAATTAAGTCTTATTGTCACGGTATTAAACTGGCCACAATTATTAACATAAAAGTATAAATAAAAATTCTTAAAAATAATATCTAGTAATGAACATCAGCGTAAATTCCGAATGCGTTCCAAATTGGCAATCTGAGTAAAATTATTTCAGCTAACACTTCCGTCGATTGTATTGTTTGGTATTTATAAGTTATATGGCGACTTTAATGAATATTAGCTAATACATTTCCAGTAACCAGTCAAAACTGCATATTAGTCAATTATAGTGAATTTGATAGTATAAAGTTGGTTTTGTGAGATTAAAAGCCACTGCAATACAAAATCGTCATAACTCTTGACATTCCAAAGTATATTGAGCACTTTTCAGGTCAAAGACGGAAAACAACTACTTAAACAGTATAGTTGGATATCTGCACCTAATGTCTTCATTGAATCTGCACTAAGCGCGGAAGTTGATTGAATTGTTTAAAATTCATATTCTTGTGGTCTGGCTATATAAGATAAACACATGTTTAACTAAAAATCCGATGAATATACCTATGACTTTTTAATATCTACAGAGCTAGGCTTCCTAAATATTTTCGTGTGAATAGAATCGATTATCCTTGTGTTTCATTTAGTTTGTCGCGGTTTTATAAAATTATCATTATTAAGTTATTAACATTATTTTTTGCTTATGATCGAATCATTTAGTCCTCAGGCTCCCAACCCTTAACAAAAATAAAAAACTGTAATGCGGTTTTGTCTAGCCCTTCTGAATACACTCCTATAGGCGCGAAGACGTCGGCCGTCAGCGTTCGACAGTTATATTTAAAATTGTTTAACGCCCGGTATCTGGTAAATATTTTGCCAGAGCCTTGATGCATTCCGTTGTATTTAGAGTAGCATTAGCCCGAGTTGCAGTTTCGCCCGAAACATAATATATTAATTCAAAATATACTTAATTTTTTCGGGTACTACATATAGGGTGACTGGTAATTAGTGACCGATACCTAAACACATGATTGTGCTCATGATAACAAACAAATTTTAGTATGGGACCAAACCTGAAATCGCGAAAAGAAATCAGCTGTTCCATACATTCATGTTTACATAACTCGTCCACATGGTAGGGAGCAGCTGATTTTTTTTTCGCGATTTCAGTTTTGTTCCCATAGTAAAAGTTGTTTGTTATCATGAGCACAATCATGTGTTTAGGTATCGGTCACTAATTACCAGTCACCCTATATACATAATACTTATTTTTTCGGGTGAAATACTATGTTTGGGGTAATACTACTAACGCGTTTTTTTATTGTACGTATTCTAATATTAGTCCAAATTGTAAAAAATAATGGAAATGATTACGAACAACTTTGACAAGAGGTCTTCCAGCTCGACCTTCATCCTCAACTATATAATATGTAGGTACTAAGTATATGTATATGATGTAATGACAACTCGATTGTTTTGCTATGAAAATCGAGATTTTTACATAAATGAAGTAAACATTAAACGAGAAACAAAATTATTATTTCGTGCATTTATTTACATCTCATACATTAATTATTCGGTTAATAAAAATCTTCATAAATCAAAATGACTGAGAGCTTTAAGTGTAAATAAAAATGGCGTATGTATATTTCTCAACGAAAAAGTGTGAATATCAAAAAAATACGGGCAAATTTACATGAATGTCATATTCAATTACATTGGTGAACTCTGTAATTAATTTGGGTTAGCACACTAATGTATAGTGATATCTAATATGTAGGTATACCTTATTAAGGCTCCTTGGTTCAGTAGGTCGATGTCACGACCTACTGTACGTACCTACAATTGTACCTAATTAAATGTAACAATACAATTGATTTTTATATATGTATTTAATAACCAAATTTTAGTTGGCGTAGGTAAGTATAGTGTGACTAATCTTATCAGTTATCAGTATTGTAATTTGCTTATACAATCGACAAAAGGTTGCGTTTTGATAATTCTCAGATCCTCGCATACGAGCATGTATAGGTAGACCGTTTAAATGAGTCTTCGCCCGCGCGGTACAGAGGCGCGGGGGTAAGGCGACAAAGGGGATCGAGAGTGGAGCGGGCGGCAGGCGCGCCTAGTGTGATACACAAGAGGTGAAATGCGCACTGGACAGGTGTTGAGATATGTGACGTTATAGCGGTTAATAGTTGGTGTTTTTTTAATGGGAAAGAATATGAAGTTAATTTTATTGAAAGTTTATAAAACAACAAACTTAATTAACTTTTGTACTTTTATTCAATGCAAATTAAGAATATAATAATTTATAATAATATGTAAGTACGATACTGATGATGACGACTCGAAAGTGATTTATAAATTATAAATCAATCACTTATGTCCATATCAATATCACTTGAACTTGATTCTTCACTTTCGGAGTTATCGTCATCATCAGAATCGTCCTGCAGATTTATAATCAATTGATCAACAACATCATCTAGAATTCTGTCATGATTACAGTATTCGTCCTCGATTTTAATTACATGATTGACACATTGTTCCCACTTCTCTGCGGAATATTCAGCAAATAATCCCTCTAATGTAATTTTCTTTTGGTTCAAATTAGGTTCGATATTCTTTTGTGCTAATTGTCCCTTAATCCCCCCACACCAATTCAATTGGGTTTAGGTCTGGGTGGTATTGAGGCAAACGCAACACTTCATGTCCGTTTTTAGGGTTCCGTAGCCAAATGGCAAAAAACGGAACCCTTATAGATTCGTCATGTCTGTCTGTCTGTCTGTCCGTCCGTATGTCACAGCCACTTTTTTCCGAAATTATAAGAACTATTATGTTGAAACTTGGTAAGTAGATGTATTTTGTGAACCGCATTAAGATTTTCACACAAAAATAGAAAAAAAAAACAATAAATTTTGGGGTTCCCCATACATAGAACTGAAACTCAAATTTTTTTTTTTCATCGAACCCATACCTGTGGGATATCTATGAATAGGTCTTCAAAAATGATGTTGAGGTTTCTAATGTCATTTTTTTCTAAACTGAATAGTTTGCGCGAGAGACACTTCCAAAGTCGTAAAATACGTGTAACTTCTAAACTAAGAGAATGATAAATCTAAAAAAAATATATGATGTACATTACCATGCAAACTTCCACCGAAAATTGGTTTGAAAGAGTTTTTTTTTAATACGTCATAAATCGTAAACCGCAATTTACCTTTCATTTAATCAACTCGAATATAAAAATATAAAATAACATTTCATTTCATAAACATACGCTTTTTTATTCTTGATATCAAAAATAGGTACGCACTTGTAACTGATACGGAACCCTTCGTGCGCGAGTCCGACTCGCACTTGGCCGGTTTTTTTATTCTTGATACTTATCAAAAATAGGTACGCACTTGTAACTGATACGGAACCCTTCGTGCGCGAGTCCGACTCGCACTTGGCCGGTTTTTTTCTTTAATAACTCTTCAATTTTGTAAATATCTTCTGTGAACTCTCTTTTAATTAGTTGTAATAAGTCACATTTTCTAAGTTTATCGTCAAATGATACGTTATGTCGTCGTAACCAAGCTTGCATAGATGCCTTGGTAGACGCCATAGTTGGCTTTTTATCTTCGCGAACCGAATGGTATGCTGCGTTATCCATTATTATGACAGAATTTGGAGGTATATTAGGCAAGAGCTTTTCATTTGTCCATTTACTGAAGTTTTCGAAGTTCATATCGTTATGATAATCACCAGTTTTACATTTGGATTTGAACATCAAAAGTGCTCCGTTTACAAATCCAGTTTGACCTCCACAATGTACGATAATCAAACGTGGACCTTTACCGATATGAGATAATACGCCACGTTCATCCTTTGATTGCCAACATTTTGAAACGTTATGAGGCGCATTTACATAAGTTTCGTCAAGATATAAAATAGTTCTTCCTTCTCTACGATACTTTTTAATAGTATTTAGGTATTTCCACCTCCATGATGTTATGTTTGGCTGTTCGATAAGAAGTACCCTTTTAGATTGGCATCTCTTAATTTAAAACTTAGATCGTGTAATAATAGCCTTAAATATTCCCTGCCGCAGTGTAATATATTTTCTTCTCTGAGTACGGCACTCAAAGCTTTCAGAGTTGTAACTTTTTTATAAATTGTGTAAAACTGTGTCACTTTTCTTCTTATTACTCCTCTGGTGAAATCGTCCACTTCTATTCTTTTTTTTCGAACCTGTTTTTTTTTTCTCGGTGACTGAAATCTTTCGTTGTCTTTCAATAACTTTCCTTGTTGTACAATTCTAGATACAGATTTTTCTGATAATCCAGTAACTTCTGCTACAGTTTTGTTCAAAGGAATATCTTGTTGATACTCAATAGAATTCGGGTCCAATTTCTTCTTTCTAAAATATGTGTACACATTAAAAGCCATTTGCTTGGTTTGACTATTAAGTTTCTGTCCAAAGATAAGTCGAAGCATCTTGAGAATGTAATCTCATGTGTATATTTCACCAAGCGCCCGGAACTTATAAACACGAGTTAGCTAGCAAACTGAGCTACGGCAAAAATGCGCCTGCCGCCCGCATCTCTCTCGTTCCCCTTTGTCGTCTTACCCCCGCGCCCCTGTACCGCGCGGGCGAAGACTCATTTAAGCGGTCTACCTATAGTACCTATTAATTTGTATATACTGTCGCGATCAGACGATAGATGTCTCTTATACATATTTTAGTTTGTAAAAATTGCATTTAGATGCTGCATAATTATATAAAAGGACGATTTTGGGCCGAGGCTGCACAGGTACGGCGAAAGCGGGGCGGTGATGCTACGAACAAATAAATTCCGCTCGTCGTTCCTGGATGTGGCCGCCGACATATGTTTATATGAGATTATTTTTACAAAATCCCCGCAGTCGCCACATCAGTGCGGCCCCGGCCTAACATGTCATACTACGGACACTGAAGATGTTTTAAAAACGTAAGCTTGCATACTTAACACCGAATCTTTTTAGATAGATTCTATTTTTTTCGTTGCACAGCAATAAAAGAACTAATGATGTAGGTGTTTACAAGACTTATTTTACTGATAAAAACTTAATGATGTCGTGGGACACCAGGTAGGAACGAAGTTCCTTCGGCTAATGTAGAATCGACACAATTTTCAAAAGAAAAATCGTGCTCAATTTTATGTAGGTTTTCTTGATTTTTCTCTTAAATTTTGCTGATTAGTTTTTATTTAAGTACAGGAAAGTAGTAAGGAAATTCAGTATTTTAGGAAATAAATAAATTATAGAAATAAATAAATTACGTAAAATAAAAAAAAAACGTAATTCAAATTATCAACTAAAATAACAAAATATGTCTCTTTATTTATGTTTGACAACATAAAATTACATAGAAATAGAAAAAATTACAAATTACAAAAAAATGGTCTTTAAAGTATTTTATACGGCTACTCGCACGCGCTCCGTCGGGGCTCGACACTCGACCGGGTCTCGCTCGCAGTCGCGCGTCCGGGCAGGTCTCGCTACGATACAATTTCGCATGAAAGTATTTGTTTGTAAACACGATTGTGCCCCTTATTATTTACTAGCTTTCCGCGCGCGGTTTCACCCGCGTAACTCCCGTTCCCGTTGAAACTTTATAATAAAATATAGCTTATAACCTTCCTCGATAAATGGGCTATCTAACATTGAAAGAATTTTTCAAATCGAACCAGTAGTTGCTGCGATTAGCGCGTTCAAGCAAACAAACTCTTCAGCTTTATCTATTATGGCAAATAACTCATTATTAGGTACCAATTCTTTGCGTTTTTATACTCGTGATAATTTCTCAACGAAATGTCCGATTGGAATAAAACAAAAAGTATTTACTTCTACATAATTACCCGTGATAACATAATGCTTACCTAATTTGGATAAGGATTAATATTATGATATACATTTAACGTATTTTCTTTCTTCAGACGATTTCATATTTTTTTATGAACATAAAAGCGGTTATTGTGACTAAACTATGATAGTTAGATATATGCCCTCGCGGACTTTTTTGTAGATCTTAATAAGACCTAAAAACCCGTAGTACATCATTTTGTTCTATTGTCAATAGTTTTTCCAGCGCACGCATAAATAGGTTTTCGCTTTTACACCTTGGGTTACAAAATCGCAATTTTCTTACGGATCCCTATTTTTTTTTAAATAAAATAGCCTGTAACCTTTCTCGATAAATGGACTATCCAACACTGAAATAATTTTTGAAATCGGACCAGTAGTTCCTGAGATTAGCGCGTTCAAACAAACATTTAACGGTTTTATTCCACGTACTTTTTCTTACGGTTTTACTATCACATTTTTTTCAGTTCGGTCGCGCAGCTAAATCCCTATCTCCTCCAAGCCTGCCGTAAGGAACTTTGTTCCAATAATTGTATACAATGTGTAGCTTAAATATCGTGCAAGGATCGACTTGAACCTATAATAAAACTAATAATTCTAACTAACTAATAAATCTATGTCATCTAAAATTGTAAAAGATGTTGAGTTCAAACTTTTGCACGTAAATACATCTATTTGTAAGACATTTTATAGTTTACTGTCTAATAAGAACAAAATGTGTACATAATGAGATCTTTTGTTTTTTGAAAATAAAATGAACAAATTTCGACAATTTTCAAAGAAAAACGCAAATTAAACACCAAGTTAGCCCGACAGTCATTACATCAACTCCTCAATTGTATGTTCTATCGCGTTGTTTTTAATTTGAACAATCATCAAAATAAAGTTGCACTTAATCATAATTGTAAAATATTACTTTTAGTATTTAAATGAACTAAGTATTTGTATATTTCTGTTATTTATGGTAAAATAATAAAACACTTTTGTTAATTATTTTATATTTTATTGTTTTATTTAAGCATTATGTGTGCATATATACTTAATTTACCTACATTTACAGTCGAGGACCTCTCGGGACGATTCGGCATTCGAAGATTATCCACGTAACCACACCGGACTATAAATTATTTGATTACCTACTAGTAGGTAATCAAATAATTAACAAACGAAACACCGTAGGTATTCCTGTTGGCCATGCCAGTGTACCCTATTTTAGGCATTCCTCGTGGACACACCAATAGCTATACCTACTTATGTGGACAACAGGATTACGGTGTTCTTGGTAGCTACACTCGTGTGCACTGGGCCACGGGGAATACGTCGATTATTATAATTCGGATCAAGAGTATATTTTTATTTCAGTATACCAACGAGGCTTGATAATGAGGTCCCTATGTTACTTGCCTAGGCGCCAGTAAACTTTCTCCCGTTAAGATTGCAAACAAATATTTAATAGCGGAGAACGATAAGCGGTTTCATTGTCTATTGAAATCGTTACTTACCGCTTGTAGCTGGGTGTCGATAGATTTTACTTACCCTCATGTAGGACCCTCCAGTATATTTTTGGGCCAGTTTTTTCTTTCCAAAATGCACCATATTTTGCGTGTGCCCAAAATCCCCGGGATAGTTTTAAGGCGGTCCTAAGTGTATCTACCTACTGTCATATTCATTGACTGCGGGCAATGATGAGGTTTATGGACTAGGTAATAAAGATATTTCTTATGTACGCTACTACAAAGTGATAATATAACAAGTACTTAAATGAATATAACTTGTTATATTATGATTAATTAAGGTAGATACCTATATTTACTTAAACTATTGGACGCCACACCATAAAGGCATTTTTATTCCCTGTACCGACATGTTCCAGGTAGGTACTAAATACATAATTATAATAATATTGTTTTTCATCTTCATACCAAATAAAAAGTAAAGACGAAGCGCTGCAAGTAACGCAATGATGCCGGTAAAATTGTGTCTTGGCGTGTACCTACATACACAGCTTACGCACACACGTGTACAAAACTATGCCTTACCTTATCAGTCGATCTCCCGTAGCGTTAGGTGCTTGATGTCAAAATAAACTTGATTATTTGTTATCAAAAATGCCGGAATTGTGTCGTGGAAGGGTGAACAAATCAAAGCTCAACGTTATTTTTATAACATTGGGGTATATGCTGTTAACAGCATAGCAACATTTTTACTCAAATTTATGCACACAAAAGTCGGCCTCAGTGCATTGTTCGACAGAGCTCCGTCTTTACATTTTATTTGGTCTAAATTTTCATCATCAAATATTTGAATAACTATTACGTATTTTTGTTTGCTGTGTCCAATGAGTTATAATAAGAGATTCAGCTGTATCAATAACACACATATCTACTTAAAAGTAATGATACAATATGTCTATTGTACATATTTCGTCCGCGTAAAATAAGGATTTTAGAAGCAATATCTAAACTGTTAGGTAGGTACCTTCTATACCGTTTTGGAGATAATGCGTTTTTTTTCTCAGACGGACATACATAGTTATCCCCGAGGATTTTGCTTCTTCACCAGGCATAAAGGCGAGCAGAGCACCAATACATAGAGCCTTAATAAATGGTTTAAAAACTACAAACTAAGCAACCTGCGCAA
This sequence comes from Nycteola revayana, assembly GCA_947037095.2. NCBI lineage: Eukaryota > Metazoa > Arthropoda > Insecta > Lepidoptera > Nolidae > Nycteola > Nycteola revayana. Next base: position 12,449,301 of record OX344846.2, on the reverse strand, counting down.
GAGGGCGCCCCCTGTGGGGCTTGGACCGCGGCTTAGGGCGGTCGCTGGCAATGAGATTGAGGGATGACTTATTATTATAGTATTATATAGTATTTTAAGGGAGTTATGTGCAAATGTGGCTCTACTTTACGGTTCGCGGGCCTCTCGGACCTCGCGTCTACGAGGACATCGGTTGGTTGGAGATTATGCGGACTTACTGTGGAGTATACACGACTTTAACTCACAGGGTACCTACGCGTGCACTTGCTGCGATAAATAATATACTGCCACTTCGTTAATGCTTATTATACACCACTAACTTACTAGTAGGTAATGGTTGAATCATTGAGTGCCTCGTTCAAAGCCAAGGCCATTAGCAATCGAAGTTAACTAAAAATCGATAAATTTGTAATTACCTTCGTTGTGCTAGTCCCTGTAGGTACTTATCTATAGGATAAATAGGTTCAGGTCATATTTTATTAAAATACTCTTTATTTTATGTTTCTATCTACTTATCAATGTAGGTAAGTATATGACTGAAGTACATTAGAATTTGACCTGTGTGCATTGTTTTCTGGCCTCGATTTAGCAATTAGGTAGGTACTCACTTGATTTTAATGTAAGGTAATGGGAATAAATAAAAAATACAAATGATACCAGTAGTTATTTTTTATTTTTTCTATTTTTATTTCAAATACAGGTTAACCACCTGCGTTTAGTCTGATCAAACAATAGGTATACTTGATTATACGTCTAATCTACATTACGTTAATAGGCCGAGTGAAATAGAGTATAGGTAAGCAGCAATACTTGTGACCAGCTCGTAGGTAAGGTAACTTCATAATATTAAGATACATTTCATGACGTGGTCGTTTTGATGCTTTAGTCATCTAAAGCTAAAGAATTCGTACCCAACCATATTGCTAACACGGAACTTAGGTCGTGTAAAATAAGGTTTCATATATCATATACCTAAGTAATTATTATGTCTAGTTAAATTATATTTAACTGCATTTTAATTTTCCATTTACACATTGGCTTTTATGACTATAAGCCGCAATTATTTATAAATAAAATCAAAGCAAATTCAGCACCTTGATTGGTGGATAATGTGACTATTTAGAGGTGAGGTAGAATATATCCCTAGTATAATATAATACTTGCCACTAACTATTAGACCATATCATGAAATGGTGGTGTGTTTCGCCCAACAACTTATTTATATGGCCATTGGCCACGACTAACTCATAACAGAATATTATTCTGAAAATCTATTTATGTTATAAATAACTTGCAGTAGGTAACATTAGTGATGATAGAAAATGCACAAGCAAATCGACGTTGGACATTCAGGGACCCAAGTCTGTTTACAGATTGGCGTGGATTGCGCAATTATAGATTTTGACAGAGGTGCCATATTAGGAAGGTGTAATTATTGACCGAGCAAACAAAAACTGCATCAACAGACTTCTCACTTATACTTATTGACTAGATGATGGTAATCGCTATGTAGTTGACAAATTACAAAATAGCCCACAATCTAGAAAACATTTTTGTTTATTATTTTAGTCGATAGTTGCGGGAAACAAAGAAAAAAACTTTTTTTTTTAAGATTGTGGACAATATTATTAATTATACCTCGGATAAGGCTATCAGACATTAAAAAATTTAGATAATAAAAATTTCGAATTAATTCATAGACTTATGTCCAACTACGAAACAAAACCTCCTTTAAAAGTAGGTAGCTATAAAATTATAACGATTATGAAAGAATAAGCTATGCGAGTCAAAAAAAAATTTTTCCTCGAGTATATTTTTAGAATTTCGGATTTTTAAAAACTGAAATTCTCAAGTTGTTCCACGCAAAAATTAAATAGTATTCTTTAAAGGTGCGAGAGATGGCTTTCAGCTTGCCTCAGATACCTACCCAAAAATTGCTACCAGCTCATCTACTATATACATTATGTACTCGTACATATTTTTTTACCCACTTCTATATAGTGAACTGCAGTTTTAATGAATCTAATACAGTCCATTCCATTTAGGAAATTAATCTTTATTTAATGACAACAAGAATCACAGCACAAAGCACAATTTAATGTAGGATCTTTTTGAAATGGAATAAAGTTTAATTTCCTATGACAGACATAATATTACTATATGAAATGGACTCTTAGTTTACATTTTTAGATAGGTACGTCTAAATACGAGTAAGAGTAACATGTGAACGAGTTTAGCTGTTTTGCAAAACCAATGATGATAATCTAATAGTGTTTTCCAATCTGTGGGTCGAGTCGCGAAGCCAGACTCGGAAGTTCGCCAGAAAATAGTTTTGTCAACTTAAATCGTGCACGATCGTAATCGTAAACCTCTCGCATCTTATAAAAAATAACCATTTATGTAGTCTTTTAAATTACTTATTAATATGTCTGTCTATGGCACAAAGGGGGTCACCAGAATTATTTAACCTGTAATGGAGTCATGCAATAAAAAAGATTGAAAAACACTGATCTAAAACAATTAATTAAGCAATACATCTACAACACTGATAGGTATTTAGAGTCGACCTGAGTTTGTTTTAAAAATAACAAAATCAATTTTATTCTTTGGCTAACATATTTTGGTAAACATTTTTTTAATACAGTGAAAATCTTATAGCCGGGTCGTCGTTACATTATCAACACATGTATTATGAAAACATCAATGATGATACTTTCATCGAAATAAACGGTACAGTCAAAGAGATAGGTTTACACATTGTGAAACGCATTTTTAATATATAGATATGTATATACATATAAATTAAAAATGCGTTTATATAATAAGCATATGCTTATGACAAGAGTTTAGTAGGTATATAATATACATTTGTACATAGTTAGAAACGAACTCTTCAGCCATAAAGAATTACCGGCTGTCGTAGTGGCATAAGCATATTACCTATATCTTTGGTTGACTTTACATCGATTTAAGCGAAGTCGATATATACGGTTAATATTTGTTCGAACTTGAACACGACACAACTAACTAATAAAATAAGTTCCATTATGAAGTGTTCATGTCCAAAAAATATTGCCGAATTAAAATAATAAATGTGTTCAACATTAGCCTACGCTTAACCAATTTCTAACTATTTTACAAACAATTTTACTAAAATAAATTGATCGACAATAACTAAATTACTTACAGTGCGCGCTCCTATAGAAATCCCATTTAAAACAGGTACATTTTTATGAAAAACTAAGCCTATAATGTAATTATAGTCTAATGACGCGGCCATATATTAGCTTAAACCGACAATACGCGGCTTGGTGTCGGCTATTGGACGCAATGGCTCACAACATGTCCAAGGCTGATGCGACCGTAGTTTATTAACTGCAACACCATATTCTAATATAAAAATTGTTGCAGTTTCAGCGAATTTAGTGAAAATAATACTGCAACTGGAATATCTGTGTTACTTGACGATGCAACGTTACGAAGTCGAATTATTCTTATACAATAAATTAATATTGTATGCAGATTCCATGTGTCCAATGAGAGTTTTGTGAAACTTATTCTTCAATTTCTTATGAAAGATTCTATTAATTATAGGTATGTCATAATTGAACCTACCCGATGAACATAATTATGTAGGTATACGCTATAATTATACGCTGCTTTAATGTGACACAACCAAATGTTTACGATAATTAGTTTTAGTTACATGATAACAGGTCAATTTGTGTTGGATCGTAGCATTATTTTCTGTCACTATCACATTAAAGCAGCGAATTATGGTATAGTATTCTGATACTATAATGAAAAACGTAGGAAAACAATTCAATACTCAGAGCATTAAAAACAGTATTCCATTATCCTGTCATATTTAAACATGTATGGATGAATAAATAATGACTAATACAATATTTAAATAATGTGTGGCAGTTGTATTGAAAACTTACCTACTTATTTATTTGTACCAAAAAAATAACGACTCTGCTACTTTGTTCACCCCGTTGTTTTTGTAAAATCAGATAAAAAAAAACAAAAACGCAATTTATTTTTCCAGACAATTCGTCAATATAATACTAAAAAAGGAATATATTACATTATTATTACGACTCATTGATTGTTTCATCAATTCACCATATCTACTATAGGTAGATGACTTTAGCTACTCGTTATCTAATATATATCTCTAAAAGTTTCTTCTAGCTAGCTTCACACAAATATAATCAATATGATGGATATCGCAACAGTTCAGAGAGTATAAGACTTGGTGAAAATGCATGTAATTTCCTGTTATAAAAATATTATTTACGATATTAGACAATTCTGCTACAACTTGTAGCCATTTGTAAGCTTTATCTGGATGTAAGGTCGCGGCTTTATAATAAATAACATGTAACCTAAGTGTAGGTATCAAACGAGCGTAGCCTTTTATAATAAAATCGGTGCTTTGTTAGTCAACGATTATGATCTACCTACTAGTTTTATTCTATATTATTTTGTCAATAATTACTCGAAACAGATCGTAGGTACTAAGTACCTACGTAACCACAGCAGAAAACCCTACATCTAACTATAGAATAATAACAAGTGTAATGAGACATGCGCATTAAATATACTGAAGCCAGATTTTAAGTAAATTGGTTAATTGATTTTTGAATACAATGTAAATAGATTAAAAGTATATTACTCACTTCAATACTTATAACATTTGGTGATACTTTATTTATTGAAAACCTTTTGAGTTACCAGTTAAACTCAACGAAATAAGTTTCTACTATACTAATATTCAGTGGCAGACTTAGAAATTTGCCGCCAGTAGGTTATTCAAATTTTGCCGCCGCAAATATTGAACAACAGAAAATTATGGACATTAAGTGGATTTTTTCTGTAAGAAAAAATATTGTTGGCCTAATTTGCCGCCCTAGGCTCCAGCCTACGCATCCTGCTGGTAAATCCGCCACTGCTTATATTATAAAGAGTAAAGATTAAATTTTTTGCTTTCTGTACGCACCGAAACTTATGAACCGATTGCAAAATATCTTTATCTATTAGAAAGCTACGTTATACAGGAATAATATAGGCTATATTGAATTGAGAAGTTCCCATAGAAACATGAACTACGTGGTGATTCAGCGCGCGGAAAGCTATAAAGTTGAAAATATTGTGATACACCTGTAGCATATTAAAAGTAAATAAAATAATCATATTTTAAATAATCAAGTTTTATAACTGACATGGTAAGATACTTTGCTTATGGCTTCAATACTAGGCTACTAGCCCTCCAATACTTTTTCCTTTAAACGATGTACGTAATGGTATTATGTGCTCTATGTCATTATTTAATTAGGAACGATGGATTATTCCACTTTGTTCACCTGGGTGATATCACCTAGGTGAACAAAGTGGAATTGATTAGTGTACTTTGATCACCTCGGAAATAAATCACCTGGGTGATATCACCCAGGTGAACAAAGTGGAATTGATGAGTGTACTTTGATCACCTCGGAAATAAATCACCTGGGTGATATCACCCAGGTGAACAAAGTGGAATTGATTAGTCTACTTTGATCACCTCGGAAATAAATCACCTCAAATCTTGGATCTCATGGGTAAATCAGTACTGTAAAATAAAACTCAATGTTAATAGGATAATGAATATGTATCTATTGTTTTTGAGAGAACAAATCAGATAGTTTAAATCAGCAAGAACACAAAAATAACTTATTCTACAGCAATCTGTTATAAAATTGTAAAAAAAAAAAGTAATCGGAGATTTTCTAGAAAATGGCCAATGGACATAAGGCCATAAGTTATTTTTGTGTTCTTGCTGATTTAAACTATCTGATTTGTTCTCTCAAAAACAATAGATACATATTCATTATCCTATTAACATTGAGTTTTATTTTACAGTACTGATTTACCCATGAGATCCAAGATTTGAGGTGATTTATTTCCGAGGTGATCAAAGTAGACTAATCAATTCCACTTTGTTCACCTGGGTGATATCACCCAGGTGATTTATTTCCGAGGTGATCAAAGTACACTCATCAATTCCACTTTGTTCACCTGGGTGATATCACCCAGGTGATTTATTTCCGAGGTGATCAAAGTACACTAATCAATTCCACTTTGTTCACCTAGGTGATATCACCCAGGTGAACAAAGTGGAATAATCCGGAACGATAGGTACTCGACTAATTCTAACTCAATTAATACCTTAAGAAATGACTAAAGAACACTCAACTAAAAAATATACACACTTGTACATACAAATTCAATTCGAATCAAAGCTAATTCAGAATAAAAATCTGAACTAAAAACTTAAGCACAACTTAGTTTAAAATATTCTGAAAATGCAAAAAATAACGTAAATCAAGACGATTTAATTTTTAGAGGACAAAATTTGGCTTTTATATAAAAAAAGTAATAAATTGATGTCAATTTAATGTAATATTTTAGTTAGACAGTTACGTAAATTATCGAAAATATGAATTTATTCTTTTCAAAAATATATTAAAAATGTATGCGAGGCAACTAGAAATTTAAAAGGCGTCTTATTTTTAACTAAAACACACTATTCTCGAAAAGAAAATGCTTTCGCTTGAAATATATTTTTTGGATAAAAAATTAGGGGTCCAGGTTAGCCCAGCTGCTCACAAGCCGAGTCTGCAGTTCCGTGTTGGGGTATAGTAGGGAAGGTATGTGACATGTTTTCAGCTTGCTTGAAATATCTACCAAAAATTGGTGCAAGCTCTCGGACTATAAGATTTAAATGGAATATTTTACTATTGAAGTTCCGCATAACGATAAAACACGAAATAAGTTAAATATTATTTAAACTCGTCATAAAATAAAAATAAAAAATTGTACCTAGCTACTGAAAATAAATTACGAAGACGAAGTTCATACGAGTCATGGCGCAATTTTCCTTACATTTAGTTTAAATAATAAGAGAACAAACAGATAGAACAAATAAAATTTATATATGTACCTTATAAAAACATACCTATCTAAGGTATGTTTTTATAATGGTATGTTTGTATAACATAAATATAATTTATGTAGGAAATGTATAACTTATGTTAGCAGCCATGAATTCGTTTAAATATTTTTTGTTGAAAATAGTGCCCCATTGTATGCAGTATAATTTCGACTTTAAATGTAATTCTATTAGAAACTTTTAGATGTCGATTTAAAGTTTTAAATATACTTATTGCAGGTTGCAATCAGGTTCAATTTTTTGACATATGAGAGTAAATCATTGTAAATGCTTGGCTAGAACTTTGGGTTTCGATAATTTACGTAAGGTTAATCCTTTGATTTCATAATCACATAAATTGTAAGCAGGAATATAATATGTGTTTAAATATAATATGTAGGTATCTAATACTTCAAATGATGATTGCAAAATGCTTTGGTATGTCTATGAATAGTTTCTTAAATAAATTAAAGGTAAAAAGTAAGCGTAGAAAGTAGTACATAGTTACTCCTATCATAATATTGTCAGTTGAGAAACAGTATATTACAAAAAGATCTGAATGACCGGTCACTATCGATACGATAACATAAACGGAAACATTTTATAACCTTAATATTTTCAATAGAGGGGTTATTTTATTAGAATTGGTAAGGTGCGTTGGGGTAAGATCGGCGCTGGGGTAAGAACGTAGAAATCAAATTTCTCACTTATTTGGCTATATTTTTTAATGCTAGCCACATTGCGCGCCACGTCATTGTGTTCCGCCCCGCCCCGCAGTGACCACTAGTCGCTCCGGCAGCACGGGCGTGTATTATGCACCGATAAAGAAAACAAGGTAACTTTTACAAAATATTTGTCCGTCCGGTCTTTCACCTTCATTTGTTTTTGCATATTTTAGCAAAAGTATAGCTTATTTTGGTATTATTTTGCCTATATATCAAGTTTTAAGCGATGACAAGCCGATAAAACTAATCCAGAATTATCTGCCATGTGTGTAGGCTAAAATCCGGTGTTTCCCCTCTCGAGTGAAGATCGGACAAATATATCCGATCTTAACCCGTTTCGAATTTGGTAGTGATTGTCAAACTTTTATTACACATGATTTTTATTTAAATACTTAATTGTCATCCTAACCGTTTTAATATAAAATACACTTGGTAGGCCGACAGCTATGAGAGAATGATGGATCGGTTGAGAGAGAATGATGGATCGGTTGATGTCCGCCGTGGACAAACGTCTCGTGGAGTGGGAGAGGCAGAGGGACAGAGATGTCCCTTTTTCGCGTCCTCCCTTAGCCCACGAGACTAAGAAGAAGAAGGAGTCCGTTTCCCTCCCTCTCTCTATCAGATTAGCGAACCCGCCGGTTATATCGGCGCCGGGAGTGGCAGCTGCGCAAGCGGCGGTTGCGGTTACGATACCGTCCGCCGTCACGTCGTACGCGGCCGCTGCGGCGGGCCCGCCGCCGGAGGGTAAGGGAAAGGGCAAAGGGAAGGGCAAGGGTAAGGCCTCGGCTTCGGCCTCGGCCTCGGCCTCTGTCCCGACCGTACAGCCCGCCCCTTCCACTTCGGCTGCGGTACCCGCGCCTGTAGCGGTATCCGCGCCCGCAGCGGTGCCCGCGCCTGTAGCGGGTGTAGGGCCTAGGGTCGACGCGGACGGTTTCGTTCGCAAGGAGACCGCCGCGGAGAAGAAGGCCCGCAAGAAGACGGCAGCCGCGGCGGAAGCCGCCCGCAGGGCGGAGGCCGCCAAAAAGGTTGGTGCTACCACTAAGCGTAGTCGCAAGAACCGTCAGGGACGGCTCCGCGCCCCTCGCTCGTCGGTAGTCGTGGTGACACTCTCCCCGGAGGCGGAGAAAAGTGGCACCACATATAGCGATGTCATTCGCAAGGCCCATCAGGTCGATGCGGAGGCCCTGGGCATCACTCAGGGCGTTCGTTTCCGGGTGGGGTTAGCTGGGGGTAGGATTCTCGAGGTCCCCGGCGCTAATAGCGGCGCTAAGGCCGAGTCCCTTAAGGAAGCTCTGGTCAAACTTATTGACCCGTCCGTCGCTACCATCACTCGTCCCGAGAAGACGATCGGGGTTAGGGTGAGCAGTATCGACGACTGCATTCTGCCTGAGGAGCTAGCTGCTGCTCTAGCGAGGGTCGGGGAGTGTCCGGTCTCCGCCATTAGGGCGGGAGATATACGGCGCGACCATCGTGGCTCCGGTACTGCGATATGTGCAGTCCCGATCGCGGCGGCGAGGCGTCTACAAAAAGTAGAACGCGTTAGGGTAGGGTTGGTCTCGGTACGAGTAGATATACTCGACCCGAGACCACTTAGATGTTTCAGGTGTCTGGTGCCGGGTCACGTGGGCTGTCGCTGCGACGACACCGACCGCAGCGGTCTGTGCTTCCGCTGCTCGGAGCCGGGCCACAAGGCGGCGTCCTGCGCCGTCTCCAAGCCGAGGTGCGACGTCTGCGCTTCGGCAGGTAGGGAAGCCGATCATAGTATCGGCTCCAAACTTTGTAAGGCGCCGATCGTGCGCAAGGCACTTAGGCCCTCAGTTCCGACTACGGAACAGGGCACCGCTAGGCAGGTGATCGAGGAGGAGATGGATATGACCATCAATGGATAGGCCCATGTTCAGACTTCTCCAAGCCAACCTCAATCACTGCGCCAGGGCTCAGGACCTTCTCCTGCAGACCATGGCGCAGCGATTGAGTAACGTTGCGGTAGTCGCCGAGCCGTACATGATCCCCGACCGTCCGTGTTATGTCGGGGACTTGGACGGCTTGGTGACCTTAGTGTCGTCGCCTTCCGTTGGCACCCCGCCCTTTTTCAACGTGGAAAGAGGGCGAGGCTTTGTAAAGGCGGTGTTGGGGTCGCTCACCATCGTCGGTGTGTATTTCTCACCCAACAGAGGGCTGGCCGAGTTCGAGGCCTTCCTCGACGAGGTCGGCCGACTGCTAGTTGGACTGGGAGATCACGCCGACGTCATTCTCGTGGGCGACCTCAACGCCAAGTCCTCGGCGTGGGGATGTCCGGTGTCCGACCCCAAAGGTAGGACCCTTGAGGACTGGGTAGTGGAGCAGGGCCTGGTAGTTTTGAACCGTGGCTCGGTGAACACGTGCGTGAGACAACAGGGTGGCTCGATTGTGGACGTTTCATTTGCGTCCTCCACCCTGGCACGTCGTGTTCATCAGTGGGGAGTTTTAGAGGGCGTGGAGACGCTGTCGGACCATTTGTATGTTGGTATCGACATCTCTGCGTCCCCCGCGGTTCCGACCGCCCGTCCTGCTTCATTGCCTCGACGAGAGGGCCCTCGGTGGGCACTCGGACAGTTGGACCGGGAGTTGCTACTAGAGGCAGCCCTGGTTCAGGCGTGGTTCTCGCGGCCGTGTAACCCGACCTCGGACGTAGATGTGGCCGCGGAGGAACTCGGGGAGTCCATGGCTCGTGTCTGTGACACGGCCATGCCCCGTCTTCGTCCGTGTCCACCGCGGCGGCAGGTGTATTGGTGGAGCGGTGCGATCGAACACTTACGTGTTCGGTGCACCGCCCTCCGCCGAGTATACTCTCGCTGTCAGCGTCGGAGGCCGAGGGACGAGGTCCGCATACAGGAGGCCTACGCCCAGTATAGGGAGAGCCGGAGTGAGTTGGGCGTTGCCATAGGGCAAGCTAAAGAACTTGGCTGGGAGAGAACGCTTTCGGAACGGCGTTAGATCGCGATCCGTGGGGTCGCCCATACAAAGGGGTTCGCCGCAAGATGCGACCGTGGGCACCACCAGTTACGGAAAGCCTCCAGCCAGATGTTATAACAACGGTAGTGGGTGGGTTATTCCCCAGCCAAGAATCGGAGTTTGTCCCGCCTCCTATGGCGGCGCCCGATGATCACACCGATGTGCCAACGGAGGACACTGAGGTGCCGCCTGTTACACAGGCGGAGCTGGGGGCGGCCATTGCCAAGTTGTCAGGCAAGGTCACAGCCCCCGGTCCGGATGGGATACCAGGACGTGCCTGGGCCCTTTCGGTTGAGGCGTTTGAGCCCTTTGTGCTCGCCCTCTTCGATGCTTGCCTGCGGCAAGGTCGATTCCCTTCGGCCTGGAAGTCGGGTCGGTTGGTCCTCCTTAACAAGGAGGGCCGTCCGGCCGAATCGCCATCAGCTTATCGCCCGATCGTTCTGCTGAATGAATTGGGTAAGCTGATGGAGAGGGTCATCGCTGGCCGCCTCACTAAACATCTTAGTGAGGTAGGTCCCGACCTCTGCGAGGATCAATTTGGTTTTCGTAGGGGTCGTTCTACTTTAGATGCCATCACTCGGCTTCGAGACCTATCAAGGGACGCGACCGAGCAGGGGGGTGTGTTGATGGCGGTGTCGTTAGACATTAAAAACGCCTTCAACACCATCCCTTGGGTTTGTATCGAGGAAGGCCTCAGATACCACAGGGTGCCCGGATACCTCCGGGTACTCATCGGTCACTATCTCCGCGGTAGAGAGGTAGTGTACCCGATAGCAGGCGGCGGGACGGGGCGTTGGCCCGTCTCTAGAGGGGTTCCACAGGGGTCGGTATTAGGTCCCCTCCTGTGGAACATAGGCTTTGATTGGGCGCTTCGGGACACACGGCTCCCGGGTGTCACCGCCATTGCGTACGCGGATGACACTCTGGTGACCGCCCGAGGTCCAGATCATAGGCGAGCGAACATCTCGGCCACAGCCGGTGTGGCTCAGGTGGTCGCTCGCATTCGTAGGCTAGGACTGCAGGTGGCGCTTGACAAAACCGAGGCACTCGCTTTTCATAAGCGGGGGCCTCGGCAAGCGCCCCCTGCAGGTTCATGCTTAGTCGTCGGCAGCACCTCCATTATAGTCGGGGATACGATGCGTTACTTAGGTATCGTCCTCGATAGTAGGTGGAACTTCCGGGCCCACTTTAACCGGTTGGCCCCGAAGTTAGTAGCGGCGGCAGGAGCCCTCGGTGGTCTCCTGCCGAACCTGGGTAGGCCAGGGGGGAGTTGCCGGCGACTATACGCGGGCGTGATACGCTCGATGGCGCTGTACGGCGCCCCGATATGGGTGGACGCACTGGATAGGCGTAACGTGGCCCTGCTGCGCCGGCCGCAGCGGGTCATAGCCGCCAGGGCGGCTCGTACCTACCGCACGGTATCCTTCGATGCGGCTTGTCTTCTCTCCAGTTCTCCTCCGTGGGAACTCGAGGCGAGGGAGCTGGCCGAGGCATACCGTCGGAGGTGCGACGGAGTTTTAAACGGCCGTGATCCGTTTCCGGAGGGCATGGCGACGTGGCGTATTGAATCGCGGCGTCGTGTCCTCCGTGAATGGAAAGACCGGCTGATAACCGACCCGCCATTGAGCGGATTACGTACGGTAGATGCGATCCGGCCTCACTTGCTTGAGTGGGCCGGACGTAAAAGGGGCGAGATAACCTTCCGCATTGCGCAGGTCATGACGGGGCACGGATGCTTCGGTCATTACCTGTGCAAAGTGGCAAGGAGAGAGCCGGACACTCGTTGTCACCACTGTGATTGCGCCGATGATACGGCGCAACACACACTGGTCGAGTGTCCGGCTTGGGCGGCCGAGCGCGGTGCGCTCGTCGCACATGTAGGTAATGACCTCTCGCTTTCGACCATCATCAAGAGGATGCTCGAGAGCGAGGGAGCATGGGAGTCGATGGCTTCTTTCTGTGAGACTGTAGTTTCACAGAAGGAGGCCGCGGAGCGGGTGAGAGAAGATGATTCCAGCTCTCACCCGCTTCGTAGACGTCGCGTTGGCCGGAGGCGGAGGGCCGAAATCCGCCGCCTCCCGCCATAAGGGGTGACCCTGGGGAGCAGATAACATGAATCTGCTCCCTAGGGTCACATTCATGTAGTAGGTCGGGGATGCCACTGTGTTCTGGCAATCCCTGTAGGAGTAGGAAGGTATCCATCGCGGGTGCTTAACACTCGCGATCGAGCCATAGGGGGAGGAAACTCTAGTCCCTTCACCGGGGCGAGAGTTATAGTTGTACTCTGTCGGAGAGATAACCAAAGGCCTATACCGGTACTTGGGTCTCTCATCACCAACGACAGAAGGAGGAACACCCGGGGGCTTTTTTAGTGGGTACATACTCTCTGTGGTGCGACAGCGCACCACGTTCTATAGAGTATGAGCCCCACATGCCCCTCACTGGCGCAGGGATCACGTATATAGTGACCCCTGCGCCAGGGAGGAAGTGCGGTTGCGCATTTTTACCCCGGTAAACAAAAAAAAAAAAAAAAAAAAAAAAGGCCGACAGCTATACCAGTGGCATTAGAATCTAAACTCGCAAACTGTCTACGAACACTGGAAAACTGGGGTTGGGGGTTGTCAAGAGAAGAGGTACTTGATGAAACTCAGGATTTTATAAAAATAAATAAAATACAAACACCCTTCAATGATGGCACACGAACAACATGTGGAAGCGCTAAAGAAAATATCACAGTTCGTATTTAAGGGCAAGTGGATGTTACAGAATCCTGAAAAATAATATTTCAATCTTGCCTATGCAGCCAGCAAAAGAGGCTGGATGGAAACTAATATTTTTATTTTCTTTTTTTTTCTTTTTGGCGGTATTTAAATCTTTTATTCGGTGTTTGTGATTTCTGTACTTTATATTATTAAATAATATTTTCTACTGTCATTCGTTTCATTATTTAAAGAATCCAAGTAACAAAAAAAACACCATTTTGTTCCAGTCACCTCTCTCTATCTACTGTACAGTATTCAGATTTTATACTTATTATGTAGTATTTATTAACGCTTTATTTGATAGTATGCTTTTGGATAGAACCAAACTTTGAGAATCCTAATATCTTCCAAATTTGGAATTTGGGGTAAGATCGGACAGTTTAACCCAAAAAATAAGTATGTATTTGGAACATCTATGTTTATAGTATAAGGTAGATTTTGTCGATGTCACGTGAAAGAGCAGGAAAGAGCGGACAAAATCCTTTCTTACACCTTGTGCTCCTAGCAATAGAAACAGTTTTAGATTATTGTCCGAACTTACCCCATCAAGGCCAAATCGTAATTATACTCAAAAAAATTGTGTCCTGATTTTACAGGCTTACAAAGCAGAAAGTATTGAGTTTTTCTAACTAAATAAAATTTAAAATTAAACTATGTTTCAACATCAACAATTTCCACTATTTTTCAAGAACGTCGTGTACACCAAAATTGAGAAAAAAAAGTTTTTGCAACATGTTCGCAACTATTCGAAAATCCGTCCGGTATTACCCCAACGCACCTTATCGCTCGCCTTATACCTAGTTCAAGATCTTTTTATAATCAGCCTCTGCATCAATAGTAAAAGTACAATTCCCACCATTGTTTACCATTCAGGTCATCATTGTTTGATTTACTGTATGGAAGAAACCAATTAAAATTATGTATTTTCCTCTTACGTTTTTATATAGAAAGTAATAAATGAATTATTTTGGGCTAATATAAAATAGAGTAAAATATAAACGCGGGTGCGATCACCTGCACATTTTAAAACAATTATTACTTATAGATTTTCAGGTCCTTTTTTAATTTATGTAAAGAAATGTCCTATTTTATTGTAAGAATTGTACATAATATATGTCATGATAAGTCTGACTGTATAACATATATTTTAAACTAATTCTAGAAAATCTATCACACAATAGCCCTAACAAACTGAGTCACTCTTGGTTATAAAGGCTATTTTTACACATCAAATAATTGAGATTATCATATCAATTACTTGCTGTTATACAATTAGTACCAACAAATATAATCACAAAATCTTTGCAAAAGTTCATAGTCTATAATAAATGTAACCTTATCATTATAATAACCACCAAAACCAAATGGACGCGATGATATATTGTTCTCTAAATCAAAAGGCAATTTATATTGTAGCCATTACCTACCCTGAGTTGGGTTTCAGCCATGTATATAAAACAGCTTCCACAGTAACTAATCAATATGTTGTGATTCAATAGGTTTTTCTAGTGCGTTACCATCCAAAAGAGAATCCTTCATATATGGCTTGACTTTTGTAGGTGGAAATTTCGTGAGACAGAATTCTGCGACAAGGCAATATACTTTACACAGCAAGGGACACAAGAGTGCCTGATGACAGACTGCTGCTACCCGATACCACGGGCCGTCAAAGGGATCAAGAATAGCTGGACACAGCATGTGATTTAAATTTACTTGTGCAGGCTGAAAATAAACAAAATCATTCACTTAAAGATCTACTTTGAAACATACTAATATTCATATAAAACCATTTTTTATGAAAGCAATAGTATTATTATTTTAGCCACATATTTTATAAAACCTTTCTAAACTTCCTACGTAAGTTGTTGTAGCGTTAGAAGTGTAATTTTATATGTCAGTGTTTTTAAGGAATAAAGTAATGTAGTCCGAACTTGCGCTACACTATGAAAGTGATACAATGAAAGAATATAATTTATTTATATTGAACATAAAATTACTCTTTTCGGGTTACAACAACTTATATCAAACATATAGGCATTTCCATTAATGTATACTTACAATGGCAATTAATTGTAACACCACAAAGTGATATATCATATTCAAACAGTAACTGAGAATAGCCCAATTGAAATCCCAAAAGGGTTCTATGTTATAAACACCTAAAAAGAAATAACAATAATAAGTCCTCATCATTTATTACCACTCTCAGAAACATATTTTATAATTGGTCAGCATAAATAATGGCCTCATTCGTTTTTTTTTAATCTTTATTACTCGCAGTGTTTTGCAGTCTACTAGTATTCTTGTTAAACCCTCGTGCTAAGCTAAAATGCTTGTGTTACGAGTGATTTCACGTCGGTACTGCAATAAGTGGAGATCGAACCGGCGGCGACAACAAGATCACAAAAAAAAATTGATAGGTTTTGATATTTCTACATGAATTGTTAAGCAACTGCCCCTTTTGTAAAACTGTGACCACTCAGTAATTAAATAATGAATTTATTTAATACTTAGGTTTTTACAAACACTTTTCACAATCACAACGTTAAAAAAAAAATTCAACTTATTATTTATACTCTATGCACTTTTAAACTAGGTAACTAACAGGAAAACTTAATATTTTATAGTAAAAATGACTGACCATTAATAATGTTGATCAAAGATTAAATTCTGAGTGTGGCATAGGAAATTAAAACATAATCATATAGTTTCACGCACCACCAATCCTCAGAAGGTAATAAGGTATAACACACATCATTCCATGTTGTATCCAATATAGAGCAGCTTCAGCAAATATCTAATAGCAAAAAATATATATATTATCTGTCATAGTGCAATATTGACATAAAATGTGATATTGTTGGTGATAGGGCAAAACCATATAAGTTATTGTATAGCAAATAAGATTGAAGATCAAATGAAGAAAATTGATATTCAATCGTTAACTACGCAAATAAAGAAAATATTTCTTTATTTCTAGCTATTGTCACTAACTATTGCTATGCTAACACTGACAATATCACATTTTTTGGCATATTATTATATAAATATAATATTCTTTACAATTCTGATATGCATAAGTACAAATTCATACAACCACACCTAATGGTCTTCAGGTTCATTACAAAGAAATACATGAAATTAAGACATAAAGACGGAATTATTCTTGATTTTTAAAATTCAAATTACAAACATTTCAAGACTATGAAAAAGGCCGCACTGCATACAGCATGTCAATTAACATGCACTCTTTTTAAAATTAGTTATAAATTGACATCAATAATATTACCTTTCTTGAAGCTGTTTCAGGAAACAGAAAAGCTAGTAGTGGTCCATTTAATAAATTCAAGTGAATTCGAAATAGTACAGTTACTGTCTTGCTAGGAGGAGCAGCCAATAAGTATATCTATAATAATAAATTATACCCATTAATATTTAATGAAGACAAAAAGGAAACAATTTTTTTTGGTTTTTAACACTTTTTAGATATTTAATGGACAGTTTGTTAGATTTTGTGAATTTTTTGTGAATAATAAGGCAAAAGCAGTCTATGTTGTGTGCCTTATCTATCTAGTGTAACAGCTGATTGTTTGTTTTAAAGAGAATGCAATGAAAGGATTTATATTCCGATAATTACTTTTGCTACGCAGGATTTTGCTAACACATTATTTGCAGGCACAAAGCATGCCACAAGTTAACTGTCCATGGTTTACTTATTTAATTGTTCCAGGAATCAAACCCAGAACACAAGGTGAATTGCTAATGTTGCTCTGCACATACATATTTGAATCGGTTACAAAGTTCAAAAATGTAAAAACTTCATTCTTAATATTATGTAAGATAATTAATTCTTATCATAAGTTAAGGTTTAGGAGTCTGCAACATTAATTTATAAACAATACTTACTTGTATTAATGTAGTCACATGGCAGGGATTTAATAGATATATTACAGTACGAGAGGCAAATTTAAACCCAATTTCCATGCCCCATAACAGGGCTAATAAAATTACTAATAATCTTTTGCCCCCTCTATCACTTTTAATATAATTTACATCTTGAGATAAATTTAACTTTGGAATGGTTTTTATCTGAAACATTATTATTAGCATATAAATATAATAAATAATTTAGATTATAAGGCTTATAACTAGAACTCCAACTAATTAAATTAAGGTACATTATTGATTCTAACATGTTAGGGAGAGTAGAGTTTCGGTATTTTTTTTAACAATATATATCGCAATTAATAAATTAAAATATTTGTTATTACTTACGAGGACATAAACACAAATTGTCAGCACAATAACTGTTTCAATAATTTGTCTTTTAGTTGATAAATAATATGCGCATTCGGGACCCACATTTCTAGGAACTGCTTTATTTGCACCACTATATGCCCATTCAAACATTTCTTTAATGCAATTATAGCTCTTTTTGATTTAATAGTTTTTATTTTTATTATTTTTTTAGAATTTTTACAACACCAGACGTTTTGATTCCCGCTCGATGACAGCGAGTCTGTGGTGAATTACAGTGTTGCAAACTGTTATACAATATACTAGCCTTGCCTTACACCAGATTCTACTTGTAAAACCACTAACAAAAATTATCCCACACTCAAAATCGATAAATTTTCTACAAATAACGTTATTTTGACGAAAATGAAAAAGTGGATCGATTAATTATCAGTTTCCCTTAATAATTTATACTAATATATAAAGCTGAAGAGTTAGAACTTGCTAATTTTAGAAACTTCTGATCTGTTTCGTAAAAATCTTTGATGTTAGATATATTGAGGGAAGCTTTAGTCTATATTTGATTAAACATTTCTTCGGGAACGGTAGGTACGTGGGTGAATTCGGGTGCGGGAAATCTATTACATTATAAAAATTAATAACTTATATTATAACGCTTATATAGCGTCTTATAAATAAGGAAGAAGAGCAAGAATTGAAGAAAGTATATGGAAACGCATGTGCTTAGTGGCTGAGTGATCGCATTTTGGCATTGAACTTTAAATTTGCTAAACCTCTAGAAAAATCCACCATCCACTAAAAGTAATTTTTCCCCACTAAATGGGGAGTTAAAACCACCAGTTTTTCAGTGGAAAATCCACCAAGTTGTCAACACTAGTGAATGAAAACCAATGAAAATTAAGGCAAATTTTATTTATACCGGGGACCACAGATTAAAATTTACCTCCCACAACTGAAGAATTATGGAAAAATGTAATCCTTTATCAGTCACTATTACGAGAATAACTTAAGATAATTGAATGCAATGCATAGGTACCCTTATCCTGAAATTAAGTTTCACATCTTATCATTACGAAATTATATTAACCAAATACTTTGAACCTCATTTCAATCATATTAAGTTCACAAGAGAAAAATCTCATCTTTCCGGGACTCATAGTATCCGGTTTGCATGATGGCCGAATCTCGAACTTTGCACAAGAGTATTGCCATTGTCTGAGAACCTTGCTATGCCCGGTGAAGTAGCAAAAGCCTCGTGGCTACCTACGTATGTCAATCCGAAAAAAAAAACTGAGAACCTTGCCGAGTAGTATTAACATTTGAAATATATTTGATCTATAATGTAAAGTTAAATTTTTGCATTTCTTAAGGGTGAAAAATTAAATGAATGATTAGGTATATACTTAGCTATAATAATATATAATTTTTATTATTATACTGGGTGACTTTTTTTACTGTCTTGAAACTAATAGGGCGTGATGTGTAAATGAAATAGGGCGTTACAATAATTAATTGTTTATTTTCAAGGCTTACAGATTATAACCTAACCTCTTAAATCTTTTGCATTCTTTTTATTAACTCGCCGTTTGTATTATTTACCTCCACGCTCATAACGCTCTATTATCCATTCCACTTGAGTATACGACAGTAACGCTCACAAGCAAGTGGAAATGGAAAAACTGCGGTCGTGAGCGTGATCGTTGTGAACGCTTAGTGCCTAGTGGAACGAGTGAATATCATAACGATAAAAATACTTACCTAATTAGGTAGTTACGTTACGTTAGTTAAAAAATTGGTGTCTATAATACCTAGGCCGCAATCAAATATGAATGAAAAGAGTAAGCGAAATAACGTAACTACCTACTTAGGTACGTACGCATTTTTACGGTCACGATTTTCACACAATGCCAGTAAAAAAAAAAAGATAAAATAACTATGCCTTAAACAATTATTTTAAATAGGTACATATTATTTTCAAGACAGTATAAAAAGTCACTTTGTATATGGAGAAATAAATAGCCATGTGGCGACTAGAGATCCCTTAATCCAAGAACAATACCTACCTGACAGATATACCATCCGCCACAACTTAATTTTGCTATTTTTGGTTATGTATGTATATAGGTCTTTACCTATGAAATTGCCGTTCTGCAGTACTGGCCATTTCAAATCAAAATCATTTTTGTTTGGCTAAGAATTCTAATTTCAAATTATTTTTATTTTAAAACATGTTTTTTTTTTCCAAAAGTAGTCATTTGTTTAATGATTAGTGTTACATTTTCATCGCATTTCAATATTTTTTGTCATCATGGATACGTTAAAAATTCGAGTAATTATAGAATATGAGTACCGTCGTGGCAGCAACGCGGCATAAGCGGCACGCAACATCAACGACGTTTACGGAGCTAACACTACAAACCAACGCACCACCTGTTATTGGTTTGCTCGCTTCCGTTCTGGAAATTTCGACCTGCCCGGCTGGCATATTTACGGCCGACCAATCACATTGCAGAAACGCATTGTCACGTGACACTTTCTGCAATGTGATTGGTCGGCCTCCGTAGAGTAGACTCGAGTCGCGCTGCCTATGCTAGCCGGGCAGAAAAATGAACCTCGCGGTCGTCTGAAGACTTTGATGATACACAATCTACGGTTGAATTAGCAGCAGCTTTCGACGTTAGCGTCAAAACAATATTGGTCCATTTGCGTCAAATTGGAAAGGTAAAAAAGCTTGACAAATGGGTGCCCCACGAACTCAATGATCGCCAGCGCGAAGTACGCGTCGAGACGTGCCTTGCACTGCTCAACAGACACACAAATGAAGGAATTTTGAACCGCATTGTTACCTGCGATGAAAAATGGATTCTGTTTGATAACCACAAGCGCTCAGCAAGTTGGTTGGATCCTGACTCAGCACCTAAACAATGCCCTAAGCGAAAACTTACCCCTAGAAATGTGATGGTCACTGTTTGGTGGTCTAGCGCCGGTGTGATTCATCACAGCTTCTTACCAGTGAGGGCATTACTGCAGATGTGTACCTACTGTGAAGAACTGAACACAATGATGGAGAAGCTGGCACATCTACAACCAGCATTGGTCAATCGCTCGTCTCCGCTGCTCCTGCACGACAACGCGCGACCTCATACTGCACAGCAAACGGTCTCCAAGTTGCAAGAACTGGGGTTGGAAGCTCTCCGTAATCCACCCTACTCACCAGACCTTGCGCCTACAGACTTCTACTTTTTCCAGCATTTGGATAACTTCTTGGCGGGATAAAAAATTCAATACCCGAGGGGCAGTACAAAATGCCTTTGAAGAATTTGTTGCCTCCTGTCCAGCTGATTTCCCCCGTATGCCATATCCCTGTCACAAGAACTGCGGGACGTACTTCCGATGCCTTCATAGACTCGAAGTCCGAGAGGCCCACGAACTGTAAAGTACAGCGACAGTTGCACAAAAATTCCCTAAAAAACTAAAAGCCATAATCCCTTAATATCCCCGCCAACGACCGCCCTGAGCCAAGGTCCAAGTCCCACAGGGACGCCCTCTTGCGCTGGTCGCTTATTTTGTAGTTTTTAAACCATTTATCTAGGCTGGAGCTCTCTCGCCTTTATGCCCGGTGAAGTAGCAAAAGCCCCGTCGCAAACTAAATAGGGAGGGCCTTCGAAAAAAAAGGGGCCGTGATTTAATTTATTTCCCGTTGTCCCCATACCGTACATTCGGCTAACTGGGACAACAAGAAGTAAACATTAAATTTAGTTGCCAGTTTAGTGAAGTTGATCTACTTGCGATTCTTATTATTTTCCCGTGACGTATATATTCTAATGCAACTCGAAAAATTTCAATATTCATCATTCATCTTCTCCGGCTGGTCGGTGGTCTTAGTTCCACTGTTGGATGGAAGGCAGTAAGAGATCAGAATGTAAAACATTTTTTTTTGCCCGAAGTCCCGTGTCCTATCCCCGGAACTCGCTGGCTAGGTACGGTCGAACAAAAGTCACAGTCAGTGACCTAGGGCGATTATCGGATCATCATTCAACTTGATATTGCGGCAAACTTCTTAAAGGGATTTTTGAACAAGATAACATTCTTAACCGACATCCCGTAAGTATTTTTTACATGTTATTCGGTTGTCATCCATGAATATAACTTCTTCACTCAAGTGACAAAAAAAAACTCAACAACTTTTTGATTAATTTATTATGTACGAATTCTGAAATTTATTAACATTAACATTAGTCTAAGTATCTACAATATGGCAGTGTTTACGAAAACATATATTATTCTACTCACATTTTGGCAGATACATACAATTTTGTAATGTTTAGATGGGACCAGGTTTTTTTTACATACGCCAGATTCGGTATCAACTATATACCTACGTATATTTTAAATGATCATATTGTCTAGTAGACTTTTACATAGATCACCGAAAACTGCACAGATTTACTAAATAGTGGATTTAATTAAACCTATATATTATATTAGGTATATTTTTATTTATTTATAATATTTTATTAATATATACAAATACATTTAGGCACCTCAAATTATCACATATCGAGTGTAAATGTAAAACGAGAAGTATATAAAGTCAGGACACACAATCGGTATCGTCTTAAGTTGTTACGGAAGCTGGCAATGTATTTAAAGTTTATGACATGGATCCAAAATAAGTTTAAAAAAGGCGTGTAGCAATTAATAAAATAATTAGATTAAAATTTTCTGACATCTCCCACTTCAACTTTATTAGTTTTCAGCCTTTATGTAATCCAGAATGAATAACTAAGCCAAATATTTTTACTGTAATTGTTAAAGTTTACGAACCTCCGATATTTCTCGCTAAACAATTTGAAAATAATTTGCTTACTAAATATACGATACTGATGGTAAGTCTAGCTGACTTTTATCGACTGTGTTTGTAACATCACAACATTCTATCGATATGCAGAGTATTGTAGAGTCACTTTTATGGCAATCAAAAGTAAAAAAATATTAAGACCTTTTGTGATTTTTGTCTTAAGTACTGTATTTATGAATAGAAAATGAAAAGAAATTTAAGTAACAATGCTATGAGATAATATTTTGTGAGTCATACTTAAAATAATTAAATTAGAAATCTTACGTTTAAATTGCTTTGGCGTATATTAAAATTATATAGATGACCAGGAACGCGACTAATTATAATTATTTATTGACTGTCATGAGGATATTTTTGTATAGTCCACTTGTTTCAGCGTAATTTTTTTACATTACACATTCTTGTAGAAAGTCACGATTACACATAATGTAATTATCTTGATGATATATTGATTTTAATATGGACCAAATTCTGAAACGTCGTCAACCTAACATATTTTAAAAACTATATTATTAAAATTTAGTATTCTTCATGCAAACTGTACATCTGCTCACTCTTTCCACGAGATTTCCGGCTTTTAGTGTTTGTTTCTGTGGCACCGCAAATTCCTGATCATCTCTTACGGTAGTTAACCAAAAACTAAGTTTGTTGGCGAATTTGTTGCATGTACCTCCCTCGCCATTGCATTCTATGAATGGCACTGAGCGGAAGCTCTCTAAACATGATCCGGGGCTCTCCAACGCTTGCCCTCCTCCTTGACCACCTGCCCCCGTATGCTGAAACGTAAATGAGATTAAATATATGAATGTAAATAGAACGTTGAAATATATAAAACGATAGGTTGCCTAGGTATTCCCCCGCTTACGGATTTACTGCTTTGGGAGCGTTCAAGTATTACGTAACGCAATTTGGGGGGGGGGGGGAGGGGATCTCGTAAAACTTAACTTTGCGTTACAGGGTCTGGTTGTTGTTTCTTAAAAATTAGGGAATTAAAACTCCCAAACCAAAACCAAAAAAAATTAAAAGCCAAAAATTTATAAAAATTAACAAAATATGCAGGTGTTGCGATTAAAATTCTCTTGTTTTATTTAGTAGATTAAAACTATACCAAGTGTAAAAAACTATTACATTACTTTTTACGACTTTAGGGTAAAAATGATAACTTGAGTGTTACGTAAAGTTTAGAGGGGGAGGGGGGTCCAGAAAAACGTTACGGTGCGTTACAGGGGGGGAGGGGGGGGGTCAAAAATCTTCAAAAATTGCGTTACGTAATACTTGAACGCTCCCTTTAGACTTTAGTATTAGAAATGAAAACAAATGTGCTATGAACTGCTTGATAACAAAACGAATTGTTGCCCTCATTTATCGAAGTCGACCAATCCGAAAGAGTGAATTGATGTTACTTAAAAAAAAAACATTTTTTGTAATTATACATATTATTATGTATAATTATTTTTGTCGTTATCAAATAGCTTATTTTATTAGTTTGTTGAGTTTCGAATACAGCTTTAAAATAATCGCGGAGTCGCTACAATACCTATCCGATACTTGCACCTAAGGTAATGTGCATTTAGCCACTTCATTGCAAATAAAGCACTAATTATTGAGTTAATGCACAGATGCACGAATTTAATCTAAGACTAACTATAATGGACTATTGTGATTCTTTAAACATTATCAAACTTACCATAACAAAACTGTATCCGATCCAAAGTTCAGCCCATCCAGAAGGGCAGTCGGGTATTTCAATGGATTGACTGTGAACAGCGATTACATTTGCCGGTGCTTCACAGACGATACATCTTGAAATGTATTTCATAATGCCCTGTCCCTCTACCGGAACCATTGGAGTTGCTTCATTAGTAGAGAGCCAGTAACTTCGATCGTTTCGACTAGCATAGTTGCACACTTCATTAATGTCGCAGAACAGGAATGGCATTGTGCTAAATTTCCGTATACATGAGCCTGCATGACCTAAGTCTTGATTATGAGCTCTTTCGTTTCCGTCGATATAGAGTAGTGAATATCCATCCCATAGTTTCACCATTCCATGAGAACAGTCAGGGATGTATTCACCTTGGCTATGACGTACTACTAATATACCTGTTAGATAATCTGTTTCTATACAAGGGGCACCTGGAGCACCCTGTAAGCCTTGATCTCCCTTCAAACCAATATAACCTCGTTCTCCTTGTAACCCTTGAAGACCTGGTGGTCCCATCGGCCCTCGAATACCTATTTCACCTATCAAACCAGTCTCTCCTTTCACACCTTTAGCACCATCCATTCCAGGACGACCAGGTTCACCATCCCGTCCTGGGAATCCGTCAGCTCCAGGTCTACCAGGTAATCCAGGTTCTCCTTTAGGTCCAAATATAAGTCGTGCAGCTTCACCTTTATCACCTTTAGCACCGTCTCTACCCATCAAACCAGGCGCACCGGGATATCCTCTGTCACCCTTTTGACCTTCACTTCCTCTTTCACCTGGCAGTCCATCACTTCCTCTAAATCCTTGCTCTCCTTTATCACCTTTAAGCCCCATTAATCCTGGTGTTCCAGGGAAACCTTGATTTCCCTTAATTCCTGGTAAACCGATTCCTGCAAGACCTCTTTCACCTTTGTCACCCTTTAGACCTTGTGTGCCAGGTTCACCAAGCTCTCCAGGTCTACCATCAAATCCAGGAGGTCCAGCAATACCTTCTCGGCCTAGACCTCCCTTCTCTCCTTTAGGTCCTGGGGCTCCTGGTATACCAGGTAGACCAGTACTTCCAGGTAATCCAGCAAGTCCTTGATCTCCTTTCGGTCCAGGTGAACCTCGAGGTCCTGGACGTCCGTGTTTGCCATCTAAACCTGGTAAGCCTTTTTCACCAGGTCTTGGTAGTGGACATATTCCACTTGGACCAAGTGGGCCTCGATCACCTGAATAATAAAAGTTTTAGATTAAATAAAAATAAGTAAAAAATTACTTATAATTATAAATATTTATTCAGAAAATCTTAGGACTAAAAAGACAAAGTAAATAAACGGTACGAGCAAAGAACAGGGAATGTCCAAATAAAATGATTTTGGGAAAAACGCAATTGAAAGTTAGAAAGTATGTCTTTTTCATTGAGA
Organism: Nycteola revayana; assembly: GCA_947037095.2. NCBI lineage: Eukaryota > Metazoa > Arthropoda > Insecta > Lepidoptera > Nolidae > Nycteola > Nycteola revayana. Next base: position 12,423,636 of record OX344846.2, on the reverse strand, counting down.
ATATCGTTTCGATCAGAAACAAAACCGACTTTTCTTTTTTTTTTATTTCATACTTTTAGCAGCTCTGAAGTTAAAAATCTCTTTTTAAATCTCTTATACGGTTAAGCGATTAAAATATATAAAAAAAAAATATTTCCCTCTGATCGTCTCAGTTTTGAGATAGTTAATGAGATGATTGAATTAGATTGTCTGACAAAACAATACTCCGTATGTACTTGAAATCACAGAACTTAAAAATAACTTTATAGCACACCGAAAAAAGATGCATAGTAAATTCATCCAAATTTATCCATACTTATCGCATTTATCTGAACAAAGAATCTCAGACCAACGTAGAGCAATTACAAATAACAACATGATTTCTCAAGCACGAATAAACGAAATAAAAGCATAAGTAGTTATTTTAATCTGAGGGACATACGAGCAAAATTAAAATGAGACACAATATATTAACGATCTGTCACAGACCACAATTCCAGAAGAATCACACTCTTTACCCAACAATACACACATCACATTCACTTATCTCGAACTTACATCGCAAAATATAGAAAATGCTAGTTATACTGAAGAATCTAACAACATGTAGAAGCTTAGATAACTACCAAAATATCGGAGAGGTATTTGAACTAAACCTTGATAAATTTAAAAATACTCCACCTGATGAAAAACCTTTTGTACCTAAACAAATAACTTTTAAAAAATTGGCAATGCTAGTTCAATACATGAATAGTGAGGTACTCTCTAAATTTATAAGGACTGGCCAAGATTTTCTTACTTTACGAACTATAATTTACTCAGCAGCATACACAACAGTTATATTTAATGGGATTAAATTAGATTCATACAGTACTTTTGTAATAAAAAATAGCAAACCGTATTAGCAGAAAATACTCGTACACATAGGGTGCGTTCCACTAAGCGTTCACAACGATCACGCTCACGACCGCAGTTTTTCCCGTTCCACTTGCTTGTGAGCGTTACTGTCGTAAACTCAAGTGCAATGGATTATAGAGCGTTATGAGCGTGGAGGTAAATAATAGAAACGGCGAGTTAATAAAAAGAATGCAAAAGATTTAAGAGGTTAGGTTATAATCTGTAAGCCTTGAAAATAAACAATTACCTAAATATTGTTTGAATCGATTTATATTGAAAAATTTATCATTTAATTTTTTATATTTAATATTTGTGGTGTATTTAATTAATTTATGTTTAAATGTCTTTACATGCAGAAACATTCACTTCTACTAAAATATCTCTTTCCGCATGAAATAACGTAAGCTTAACGGTCGCCATTTTTGATGCTTTGAGTTTTGAAAACGCCGCTCATTTTCTCAACGATCACTTCGACGGTCGACCCACCTTTTTAGATGGGTCATCGTGAGCTTCACGTGAGCGTAAGTCATGACGTCATAAGTGACGTTTTCGCCGCGACCACAACGACCGCGGTCGTTATGTGGAACGACTAAAGGAGCGTTTTGATCGTTGTGGGCGCTTAGTGGAACGCACCCATAATATACATTCAGTCAAAAAAGTATTGGGAATGGATAATTTGTTCATGGTTCCAAATTCAATTTTTTTTTTGTTGTTGATACATTGGCACAACGGTTTTCCATTTTTGCGCGGAGTTTGAGTTGCATCTGTTATTTATTTTAAATACAGTGCTGTTTTTAGTTATCACACATAGCTTTACAGACCACACGCCGCTTTGAACCGTAAATGTGGTTTAATCCAGCCTAGAGCTGAGTCAAACAAAGACACAGAAAATAATAATACTATTATTATAATTAGGTATAATAATATTATAAAGAGGAAAAGTTTGTATTTTTGTATGTTTGTTTCGAATAAACTCAAAAACTCCTGAACGGATGTCGACAATTCTTTCACCATTTTAATGGTGCATTATCCTTGAGTAACATAGGCTACATTTTACTTGAAACAGTAAGGGATCCTTACTAAAACTTCAATAAAGTAAACCTAGTTATTAAAAAAATGCCATACATGTCTTGCATGTTATGCACTGCGAAATCTATGAGTGATAGAACAAAAAAATCTACAATACTTAATAACATATAAATATCTATAAAAAACCTTCGCAGTACTACTTGTCTAACTAAAGTAGTTATGTAACTATAACTACTTTTTTGAAAGAAAAGTAAACAAAAACCAGACCATGTCTAACATAGGTACCACGTTATTCATATTTTCGTATTAATCCTGATCCAAATTAATTATTTCATATTTAAGACTGTTTCAGTAGCTGTAGATTTCTTTTTCGATTATTAAAATCGGTCATGGCATTCAAAAGATATTACGAGTTTAAAAATGTCAATCTAAATAAAATATTAAGGTAAGCCGTAACACCGCAACAGAAAACATTTCTTGACGTAAAATTTTCGATTTCGGGTTGGATCGTGACTACAATATTTTCAAGACTATGATCAGTTTGAGCCAATCCATAAATATTTATCCAATAATGTTAAAAATAAAAGTCCACCCGCGCGATATACTAGCGGCTGGATCGAATTTTGATTAAACAGCAGAAGAACACTCTTGGTCAACTTAGCTTTCAAATAAAAGTTATGATGCCACCGACAGACAGACACACAAACAGACAAACTAATTAAACTTATAATACCCCTTTTTTGCGTCGCGGATTAAGAAGAAAATTACATATCAAAATCCAATCTGAGCAACATATACAAACATAATATTATAAAGAAGTCTTACCTTTTTGTCCATCTTGGCCTGTTTCACCCTTGGCGCCTTTCATTCCCTCACGGCCAACTTCTCCTTTTCTGCCCATTTCACCCTGACGACCCGTTAGGCCTCTCTCGCCTTTTTGTCCTTGCAATCCCGGTAGACCTTGTACTCCAATTTCACCTTTTTCTCCTTTTTCGTTTATCGATACACCAGGAAGTCCTCTGTCTCCTTTTAGGCCAGGTAAACCTGTCGGACCAGTCGGCCCAATGGGACCTTGAAATCCTGGTGGTCCAGGTAAGCCGTCAAGGCCATCTTGACCTGGTAAGCCATCATCACCCTTTTTACCTTCGTTACCTTTTACACCAGGCCAACCTACATCACCTTGAGGACCTGGGGCTCCATTCATACCAGGCTCACCAGGGAGCCCAGAAGCACCTTGCCATCCCATATTTCCTTTAAGTCCTTTTTGGCCTTCGAAACCCCTATCTCCTTTTTCTCCGGCCTGTCCCATCAAGCCGTCTATGCCAGGAATTCCTCTATCACCTTTCTCTCCTCGCAATCCAGGTAGACCGTAACCCGGCAAGCCAGAGTTACCTTTATCTCCTTTATCACCTGGTGCTCCTGGCATACCATCCATTCCTTCTAAGCCTGGTACGCCTGCATCACCTTTATCACCTTTTTCCGACGCCACTCCAGGTTCTCCTTTAGGACCAGTAATACCGTCGTAACCTCTATCACCCTTCTCACCGGGTGGCCCCATTTGTCCCGATAAACCAGGATGACCAGGATATCCTTGATTTCCTTTTAATCCTAAAGGACCTGGTGGTCCCATACGACCGTCCAAACCAGGGGCTCCGGGTTGTCCAGGGTATCCGATTTCTCCTTTGTCTCCTTTATCTCCAGTAGATCCAGGAATGCCTGAAAGACCTCTAGGTCCTGGACGTCCTTGCGGCCCTGGGAATCCTCTTAGGCCAGGTATTCCTTGCATACCAATGTCACCCTTTCCTCCAGGTAGTCCTATAACTCCTGGTTTACCATCAGATCCCGGGAAACCTTGTTGACCTTTAGGCCCATCTCTTCCTGGTGCACCGGGTAACCCAGCCACTCCTGGTGGTCCAAGCGGCCCTGGATCTCCTTTTTGTCCTGGATATCCAGGTGCACCAGTCCTTCCAGTAAAGCCTCTATCCCCTTTTTCTCCGGGTAATCCTTGAGACCCTGGTTGACCATCTGCCCCAGGCGTACCTGATGTTCCTCTATTACCTTTGTCTCCCTTATCTCCTGGCAAGCCAGAGGGTCCGGGAGGACCAGCTGTAGATGGACCAATTTGTCCCTTATCTCCTTTTATACCAGGTAAACCGGGGTTTCCTCTAGGACCAGTTTCACCTGGTGTTCCAGGGAATCCAATTGCACCCATTTCACCTTTTTCTCCTCTTTCTCCACTTATACCTCGTGGACCAACAGTGCCTTGTTTACCAGGCAACCCCGTATCTCCCTTGTCACCTGTGCGACCTGAATATCCCCTGTCGCCTTTTTCACCTTGTTCACCTGAAATACAAAGTTAATCCTGTGATTGAATGTTACTTAATTGTTATATATAGGTACATGTAAAAATATAAAACAAAATCGGATTTGTTACGTTAATTACAACTCGAGAACGGCTGGACAGATTTAAATATTTTAGATTAATAAAAATTAAATTAAGATTAAAACAATAGCCTAATAATAATTACATACAATATTTAAATATCAAAAATTTTTTTCGAAAAAAATCTACTATTTTTAATATTACTTTATAATACAAATATAATGTTCATGAGCAGAGGCGACGCGACGTAAGACAGTGACCCACACCTCCCATAGCTTTGTGGCCAAAGGGCCTCGCGTTTCAAATGCCCGTTTTACGAACAACACACAATAACTACTAGCAGTAATAACTCTACAATACGACGTGAGCAAAAAAAGAAGGTCACTAATGTGTCTTTCATGTTTATATTTCATACTAGGCCCGCCACTGTTTATGAGTTTGTTAAAACATGTTTCGCAAGTATGTAACTACGTTATCATTGAGTTTTGGCAGGATACATTTTATGAAAACATTTCCTCAGAAAACTCTTCACAGGAAGCTCTTCAGTTCTACTTCATATGAGAAGGGCCTATTAATTCTCATATGAAGTAGAGCTACGCGAGTGAAACCACGCGAGTGGTCTAGCTAAAATAGATAACTGGCAAGGCAATGAGCTACTGAGGTTTAGAAATTGGATCTAGCTTTCTAAGTCATCACAATCAGCATCACCTGGTGACAAACTAGAACACAGCGTATCTACACATAGGGCTATGTGATGGTAATTAAATAGTAGCCACGCGAATTTAATTTAAATAATAATAAAGCTAACAGAAATTATTACCTGGTGGGCCTTGGGGTCCTGGTTCTCCCTGTTGCCCTCTTTCACCTTTAGTACGTTCTGTCAGTTCAGCTGGACAGTAACCGGGCTCGCCCTTGATACCTATTCGCCCGGGAAATCCTTTGTCTCCTTTAAGACCACTGCTTCCAGGTGTGCCTTTTTCTCCTTTAATTGATTGCCCATTTTTACCGGCAGCACCTGGTACGCCGTCCGCTCCAGGTATTCCATCGTTTCCTGGTGTTCCCATAATACCATGGTCCCCCTTGGTGCCAGGTAGCCCGGCAAGTCCTTGGTTTCCTTTGGCTCCCATGCTACCTTTTTCTCCTTTAGGCCCTGGTCTTCCTGCTAATCCTGGATCTCCTCTGGGTCCAGGCGAACCTTTCACTAAGTTAAGTGCTGTAAAGGTTGCATCAGCTCCGCGTTCACCACGTGGTCCTATTGGTCCGTCGTCTCCACGTTCACCCTGTACATGAAATTGAAATAATAAATCTACTTATCAGTTTTGTCTTCTGTAACGAAGGCGAAACGTAAAAACGGTCTTCAGCCTTAAAAATGTCAACAAAATTTATCGACAGTTAAGTAGCATAATTATATTTATGGATCGAAAAAGTTCGTAACGTAATTTTCCAAAATAATTATATAATACTTCCTTCTCACATTATTTAATTGTATTATAGTAGCTACACTCGATAGTGACTTACCGGTTCTCCAGAGGGACCAGGCAAGCCATTAGCCCCATCTGCTCCTCTCTCCCCAGTAAGTCCAGGGGGTCCAGGGAATCCTCTTTCACCTATCTGACCTGGATAGCCATCGGAACCACGATCTCCTTTTTCTCCAATACCACCAGGTGAGCACTCATTACAACGTCCTCCAATATCTCCTTTAGGTCCAGGATTTCCTGGAAGTCCATCGTAGCCTGGGGTACCCTTATCACCCTTTTCTCCTGGTGCACCTATTTCTCCTGGACTACCAGCTGTCCCAAGGCTTGAATTTCCTGGTATTCCTCGCAATCCTACGTATCCTTTTTCTCCTTTCTGTCCTTTGAAACCAGGGATTCCTGGACGGCCACTATCACCTTTGCGACCCTAGAAATTAAAATTAAATTGAAAAGTCACTCATTAAATAAATAAACAAATAGTTTTGAAGTACAAAATGTATGTTCTTTAATACTAACAGGGATTGTTAGACCGTCATCTCCTTTGGGTCCTCTTGGACCTGCGTGTCCAGGGGGTCCATCGAATCCACGGGGTCCGGTATCTCCTTGCACTCCGTTATGTCCCGCTTCACCCTTTTCACCTTTATGGCCTGCTGGCCCTTCGATACCAGGTGCACCAGGTTCACCCTGTCCTCCAGGTGGTCCCATAGGCCCTGTGTCACCTTTGTCTCCTGGTAAACCATCAGTTCCCGTTGGTCCTGGCCTACCAGGATAACCTCTTTGTCCTTCTGGTCCTGTTGGTCCACGTGATCCAGTACGCCCTCCAGGCTGCCCGGGTACACCAGTAATACCTCTTGGTCCTGTTGCTCCATCCCTACCGGGTTCACCTTTTTTCCCTGGCCTTCCATCTAAGCCTGCAATCCCGTCGACTCCTCTTTCTCCTTTAGCTCCCCTAGAGCCCGGGGCACCATACATTCCATCACGACCCTAAAATATTCACTTTTATTATTAATAAATATAATAATCACAATGCGAACCGTCTCCGTATGGCCCACAGTAAGAAAAGTATATGTATGTAGATTAATTTACTCGATCACGAGCTACGATGCACACCATAAAAATACAACCAACTTTGTTATTATACCTGTAGAACTAAGATTGAAAGATTTGATTGTTTGTATTGAAAAGGCTCCGAAACTACTTGACCGATTTGAAAAATTCTTTCACCATTGGAAAGCTACACTATCCCCGGATGACAAAAGCTATATTTAATTATGAAGTTTCCACGGGAACGAGAGTTACGCGGGTAAAACCGCGCGCGGGAAGCTAGTAAACTATAAATATAAATACGAATCCGGTCTAAGAAAAATATTATTTATATCCTTTTTTGCACCTTTTGTTTCCCTTAATCGACTCTTCACTCCAGCGAGGTTCTGATTGTAACTCCACAATCAGAACGTCGCTGGAGTGAAGAGTCGATTTATGAAAAAAAAGTTTGATCACGGGCACAGCCTACTATTACTCATTCTCGGAAGTCTTCTTTTCTTCTTCAGGTGGCGAGTGGCTAGTGAAAGGTTGCAAGTTAGCTCGGGTAGAGCGACGGAACGACGCGTTGCTTTGCTGCCCCTCCCCCGACCGGTAATCTCACGCCAGTAGTTCGTGCCAGCGATGACTACCACTATTCGTAAATCTACTCTTAACTCTATTGGCACCCTGAGCGTTGGTCCTAACTTCTCAGGTGGATATCACTTAGACCTTAGCCGGGTTCTTAGAAGCTAATTTTGTACCTGTTTACATTATATAAAACTTTACATACCCTTTCACCAGGATTTCCGATTATACCCTTTTCTCCTTTTATACCCATTTGTCCTGTTCGTCCTGTGTCACCCATGGGTCCTGTGTCCCCTTTATCACCCATAGGTCCAGGTTCACCCTTTTCTCCCTTTGAACCCATGTCTCCTTGCACACCTTTAATAGCACCTTTGTCTCCTAAGTATGGCTGGACTAGTGGGGGACAATGGGGACCTCTGTCTCCTGGGTCACCACGTTCTCCTTTATCACCCGGTGTTGATATACCTTTTGTACCCTTTGTTCCCTTATCACCCTTTGGTCCTGGTTTTCCCTTAAATAAAAATTATAATATTTATCATCTATTTAATTTGAGTGTTGCGCGCCTACTGCTGTTATATCTGCACGTTACTCCTATCCATCCAAAGGTTGTCTGGAAGAAATCGCTTTATGCGATAAGACCACCAATTGTACTTTTTTTTTTCAATATTTGTATTCTCTATATTATATACGTGTGTACAATAAAGATGTTTTATTATTATTATAATTATAACTACAAGTTAATATAATTTACGTTAATTCTGGAATCTGTAATTGCATTTTCACTGGGCCTATGATCCAAGCTTACCACTGGGCCTACGGTTCCTTGAGGTCCCTGTAATCCAGGCAATCCTGTTGGTCCAACTGGCCCTTGTCTTCCAGGCAATCCATCAGCTCCAGGTTCACCCTTTTGACCTTTAGGATATCTGCCAGTGTAGGCAGCTTCACCTTTGTCTCCTTTGTCACCCCTAGCACCTTCATAACCTCGAGGGCCTGGCATACCTGGAGGTCCATCAAACCCACGTGGTCCCTTAAGAAAATAATAACATTTATAATAACATTCACATAGAACCAAAACTTTATTAAAACTCTAAAAGTCTATTTCTTGATTTCTTGAAGAAATATATAACCAAATCATATATTATTTGCCTTATATTATATTATTACTGTATTTGTTTTATTTAGCAAAATTTTTTTTTACATGTACATAAAAATGCTCACGAGGAACTTAGGGCTCTCATGAAATCGGCGGACTCGGAAAAGCAACCGGAGGGTTTTAGTGGGTGCCTCTCCTCGTGGTTTGAATACCATAGCTAAAGGAGAGGGCCAGTCCTTCATACCCCTCCGCAGGATGTAGGATGCGCAATGCATTTTCCATCGGAATAAAAACGTAGGGAACTAAGCTCGCGTTTATATTTTGAAAAGAGCAAACGAAATCTATATTTTTCTAACGATACTATTGTGCCGATGAGGGTTGTATTAATGAATGAAGTTGATACAACCCTCATCGGCACACTATCTAGTTGTAATGGGAAGGCATATGTATTAAAAGGACCTGAAATAAAAAAGGCGTCACTTTGCCAGCCGGCCAATAGATTTCCTAGTCTGAGATAGCGCCACTTTTAGAGATATTGCTGCTAAAATTTTACATAAAAAAAGAAGAACGGACATTGACCGCGATGGCGGAATTTCAAATGCAGACCAGCTCTCGGCTCGTGGGCCTGGGTTTGGTCAGGCTTCGCCTAACCCAACGTATAATTCAATTCAGAAATTGCTGACGGTTATATTTGACTGTAGTATTCTGTTAATTACTTTTCCAGTCAAATAGCCAAGCAGTACCAATACAATTTTGTACCTTACAGGTATATAATGGCTGATAACTATACTTAATACAACAAGCAATATTTTCACGGTAGTTCCTTCTGGGCCTTGAAGTTCAGGGTGCGATTTCCACCGAGCCACGGATAATTGTTCTGAGTCCGGATATGTTGAGTCTGTGTCCGTGAAATGTGACCGTAAAGTTCTTAAGTGCGAAAGTTATTCAAAAAAAATATTATTCTGAATTGTTAACTTACATCAGTACCGTTGCAACCATCCCTACCGGGTATTCCTGGAAAACCTGGATCTCCTTGAGGACCTGGTGGTCCACTTATACCATTGAAACCTCGTTCTCCAGGTTTTCCACGGTCTCCTTTTGGCCCTCTTGGACCTGGATTGCCCATTTGACCTTTTTGTCCTTTGGCACCTTCTGGTCCTTCTGGACCCTCATGCCCTTGCAAACCTGGCAAACCGGTAGGTCCAGGCATTCCCGGGAAACCCTAAAAAATGTAAAACCAAATAAGCTATAAATTAATGTAAGTACTTATATTATAAATAATTATAACAACTAGATGAATAATATCGGCAAATCCTTTTTACTTCTACTGTAATAATAAATCGATCAGTTCATTTTTTATTTTTTAGGATTACTAGCAGTGTTTTGCAGTCTACTAGTATTCTTGTTAACCCCCCGTGATAAGCTAAAATGCTTGTGTTATGAGTGTGCATCGGGGATCGAACCGGCGACCACAAGATCACAAGTCCGACGCCATTGGTTTATGGCCGCTTCTAATAGTATAACTATATAAATATGTCTATGGAATTATTACACGAGTAATAAGAATATCATACACAATATTGGGTATGATTGTTGACATATTTAGTGACACAATGTATACAGATTAGACCATTTAGAAAATCGGCATAGTTCTACGATCATCTTTACATTCTAGGCTTATTTCTTAGGTAAAGCCTCTAGTGCCTTGACCGATTCTACATTTTTGACTACGGGCAGGCCAATTACGTTAATGGGCCACAATAGTGTGGCATAGGAGAGCCCGCGCCAACTAGGCCACGGGCGCCGCCGGAGGGTGTCCCGGATAGCCGCATGCATTTTTTGACTAAATTATCGTTGTCGCATTTTAACGTTATTGGACTGCGGGTAGGATAATACAAAAATAAATAATAAATGGCATAACTATCACAGTAAATTTCATCGTATGACGCAAAAACAAATATAGTTTGGGTCGTGGACAAAAAAAAATAATGACTCGCGAAAGTCATAACTATAAGCTGTCTTGATTACCTTAGCTAACTTGCAAAAAACTGGCAATTCAAGATAATAAATTGCCAGTTTTTAGCCAGCCAGACATGATTACCAAATAGTTTTATTAGAAACTTACCCTGTTACCCTTTTCTGCGAAACATTTCGGGACGCAACATCCCGGTGCCGTGCAATTACGTTCTAGAGTCCGTTCTCTGGTGACTTGGTCGTAAATGGCAAAGTTGTCTCCTCTACCACTGGGTGGTGGTACCGGCCCAGGTATATCTGGTCGGTTCGACAAGCCATATGTGGGACGTGGCAGTGGGATTGCACTCTCCTCCTGTTGATCATCGGTGGGCCATTGGTTCCGTGCGGCATTGCCTTGCCAGTTTAGGTATCCATCGTATTCCTGCAATAGAAAATTAGTATTTCTGACTTCCTCCTAATTCCAATATCATAGATAACATAATACTATAGTACTTATATAAGACTGAAATGTTACATCCACAAACTAATATATGGGGGTTTGTTTTTTCCAGTTCTACTTAAGTATAAGAAAATTTAAAGGCATTGTAGAAGAACGGTTGGTGGTGTTTCTCCACAGAAAATGATGATCTCCTTTTCCACTTCTTTTGTTATCATTCTGAACTTGCGTATGTTATATTATATAAGACCTCCGTAGCGTAGCTGTATTTAGGTCGCTTTAAATCTCGGAGGTCGTGGGTTCGATCCCCACGCCGGACAATCTTTGTGTAAATTCTAAGATTTCTTTCCGGGTCTGGTTGGCTGAGGGACTACCCTCCGTGCTTCGGAAAGCACGTTAAGCCATTGGTCCCGATTGTTATTACATCATTATTAATAATCGTATATTAAAGAACGGGCAGCAGCGTTACTTTTAGTGCAGTCATTGAAGCGTTATTGGTCCGATTTTTTTTACTGTGAACCGATTTGCATGAAATTTTGGAATTAGGTTCATCTTACCCTTAACTTCAAAAGTGAAAATGATCTGAACTCCGCACCCACCTTGGGGGAGGTTGCCACCCCTTCTCGGTAGGTTTTTTTTTTTTTTCAAAATAACCTTTGATACCTTGATGAATATATTTGGTGATATTTGCAAAAAACTATATAAAACGTGAAAAATTCCGAATTTTCAATTGCCAATAACTTGAAAAGTATTGGGTTTTTTGAAAAACTTTATAGAACATTTTTGTCTTGAAATGAGGCCTTCTATCGAGGTTATTTTGAAAAAAAAATACACCAACGAGAAGGGGTGGCAACCTCCCCAGGGTGGGTGCGGAGTTTAGATCATTTTCACTTTTGAAGTTAAGGGTAAGATGAGCCTAATTCCAAAATTTCATGCAAATCGATTCACAGTAAAAAAAATCGGAGGTTACACCCTATTTTTCGCTTCAATGACTGCACTATTTGAGTGGTACAACATACTGCTGCGGTCACCAACCCGCCTGCCAAGCGTGGTGACTATGGCAAATACTCTGCCTTGGGAGGAGGCCCATGTTCAGCAGTGGACGTTATACAAGCTGATGATGTTATTGTGTTGCTACACTTTTTGTAGTTTGTGTGGCTACTGTCCCTAAAGCATGTTTATTTACATTTACATACCTTTAGTTTTATAATAGATATTATAAATGTAGATATGTACAACAGAAAAACGCTTTTTCATGCCAAAATACTTGCAGAAATGGCTCTATTCTACTTATTTACCTAAGTAAAGTGATATAGAGTCGTCAGTCCAGTGACTACAGAGATTCCCTTAAGACATATTAGTTATTCTGCTAAAAATAAGTAGCAAAATATATCTATAAAGCTGGATTTGCTCCCGTCACAATCATCTTGAGACACACTGAAGAAAATTATGGCCAAGAAATAGTAAGAAACCATAAAATGCCAATCGTTATTTCATATAGCAGAATGGCGGATCAGTGTAAACAAACTCTACCAGAATACCAATTGTCTAAAAAAACTCCATTAGGATTCCTTTGAAGAATTATTTAATTAGCTTATTCTGGGCTCTGAACCTTTTGAATGACTGCCGACCTCCCGACCCCGTTGCCCGCTACCCCTGCCGTCGTCCGTATGAGATAGGTACACGGCGAGGAACGCGCTTGCCTCATGTGGGCCTATGCACCTAAGTACCAACCAATTATAAAATTTGGACATATGTACGTTTTCTTTGAAAATTTCCTGTATTGGTTACAATACAGGAATGTTGAAATATATTCAACACATTTATTAATATCAATTAAAAACAAGTAGATCCTATTAATATGATTGCGATAAATTATGAAGAAATATTTAAAGTTTATCGCATTTTAAAATTCATACTCCAAGCATATCTGACGCACTTTGACCCATGTTAGTGTGATATACGATACATCGCTGCGTTAGCTTTTTACGGTAAGGTGATATGTTATATACATAGCAAGCCAGACGTTTTCACTATAGTAAAATCAACTAGCTAAATTCCCTCACCAAAACAATCTTCCTACGGATGCACTTAAGGCTAAATTCTGTTCGTCTTTATGCCCGGCGAAGTAGCAAAATCCTCGTGGCTAATACATGTTTTATTTTTCTTGACGGACATAACATAATTATCCATCAGAGAAAAAAAATGATATTCTTTAACTAATATTATAAACAGTGCCGGCGTTAAGGGGGGGCGCGATGGGGCGACGGCCCAGGGCGCCAAATTTGAGGGGGCGATTGGTGGGTGGGGTCGCCCGCCAAACTAGAACGCGTGTCGGATGGTGGGGATAGCTAAACCTTCGAGCGTGGCGCGAGGTCGCCGATTTGTGTACTTGGTCTTTCGTCTCGAGCGTCTCTCGATCAAGCAACGAGAAAACCGCCTATGACCGTTTACAATGTTTTTGAGCGATCGATTTTGATTTCCTTAAGTGGGCGCCATAATATTCTTGCCCGGGGTGACAGTCCTCCTAACGCCGGCACTGATTATAAAGAGGAAAGTTTTGATTGTTTGTTTGTTTGCATCAACTAATCGACCGATTTCAAAAATTCTTTCACCATTACGTTATCAAGGAGTATATTTAATTTTATAGCTCCCACGGGAACGGGAGCTACGGGGGTGAAACCACGCGCAGGAAGCTAGTTTGGTATATTTTTATGCTACATCAAAAAATGTAGTTATATAATCTATGAAATACATTTTTTTTTCTTCAGATAACATCTGAGGAAAAATTTGACAGATTTTGTACGAACATTCTGTCAAAATTTAAATTTATTCCGCTGATATTTATTATCTAATAATTGAAAAAGTAATCTTAAGTGAGTATGATCAAAATAATTAGGAAAATGAAAACACCGATGTAAATTTTCTAGAATTCAATATCAAAATAGGATTTGGGTAATGGAATTAATCTTAAGGTTTTTTTTTTATTACAGGAAAATGACATTTTTAGAAGACGACGCTGGTTGCACTCAGTTATTTTTGTAATACAAAAGTGTATTTTTTTTCGGACCGATATTATGTAGTTAGCTAGTTCACCGGACATATCAAAAGTGTATTTAATGAGCGAATTTCCTGCCTTCACATGACGCTTCTGAAATATACCTATGCTATCCCTTTATTTATAGAGTTTCATGGAGCACTTAGTATTATGTGATTTTTTTTTTAATATTACCTATATTATTTTTAGTGAAACAATATTATGCAAAAATAAAATTTATATTTCACGGAAAATTTGTTATATTATTTACTGTTAAAGGGTTGACATATATTTAGGCATGAGTAATTCTAAATTTGCAAAAAAAATACCATAACTAAGGTTTTCTTAAGTATTTATTTTTATATCGACAGTCCCTATGGACATGGTTAAACAGACATCCTGAGTTTTTTAATAACCCCCTTTAATATGTAAGTCCAAGACGGACCTTATTCATATAAACGGTAGAAGCAGCAGTAGAATTAACACTTTAAAAATATTATGTTCAAATAGATGAAATAATTTTAAGAATATTGGCTACTGGCATAAATATTGACACTTGTATAACTATAGGAAACAGTAGGACTGTGATGTTTGCGCAATACCGACGCACTACATCCGAACGGTGATAAACTTTGTCGGTCTTCCATTTAAATAATATCTAAGTATGTTAATATTATAAACGTAGCCACTTTGTCTTGTGCTTAAGAAGATACCACTCGCACATACACATATCAAACTTAAAATAATGTATGATGAAGTTGCACTACCTACTATGAAAGAAGAAACTCTGCACACAATTTGTTTGGCTGATTATACCGTGGACGTTCTAAACGCGAGTATTTGTTAGCGTTAGCATTTTGGAGAAATTGCAAAAGGACGAGCGTAAGCGGCCCGGCAGGTCAACCCGTCCTCGCCGCGACGACGCGGCGACGGGAGTTGGCTATCGCGGACGACCGCAACATTCCCGAATTGCACTATGTTTTTGTTTAGATCCCAAAACTGCATTGATAATACCAAATCTATGCAATATATATTTATGAATTTAATATAGGTAATTAATAATTATATTTATTAATATTACTTACTTGAGCACTTATATTTAGAAGCGGTGCCACCGCAGCTACCAACCTATTAGGGGAGATAAAATTAAATTTTAAGTATAATACTTTAAAAAAAATATTACTTACAAATGAGATAAAAAGGTTATCTCGTTAAAAAATATTCATAACGATATTTATCAACTGGAAAAAATTATAAGTTCGACGCAGTTTAATTACATTTTCAATGAAAACTTGACATAGAGACTTAGTAAAATTTGACTTACCATAGCACGTACACCGCCATAGCACGGTGCGCGCTGCGCCTGATTCCCGTGCGCGCGCGCCGTATGTGCCGGGACACTAAGAGGATGGAGGAGCGCTCGGGCGGCAGCCAGGTCACCCCCGCCCCGCCGGGCGATGCGCCGCGGCCGGGCTGCTCGGAGGGCGCGCGTCCAGTAGTGGCGGCGCAGCCATGTCAGGCCCGGCGCGTGCGCGATCTTTCGCGCTCCAACTCGTCGCCGCTGCACTTCTACTATTGTTATGGAGTCCAAACCCTTCTTCAGCGGTAAGTACCAAGTCCTAATCCCTTATTTAGCGACTTAGATACACTAAAAACCTAATTTAGCAAAATAACAGGTGCAAAAGACATCAACGCGTGGGCTTCGAATTCTAAAACTTTTCAATAACCATATCAAACATGTAATCAATCCAATAAGACGATAACAAATAAGTACTAGATCAAAACCTTTATTGTTTTTTGTGTTACAAATCCTTTCACTTTTGTTTCACCCTTATAAATAGTATTGTCAAAATAAGATGAGCAACAATAAAAAAAATGCAATGACTATTCACTATACGGTTTTAAGAATGAATATTAAATATCGTACTAATACAATAAAATCATAACGATATTAATCCAATCGGGCATCATTATTAATAATAATTAAATGTAATAACAAAGGCAAACAGTTAATTTTTCATGACACCTGTATCTACTTGTTATCAGTTAAACATATCCTACCAACTTTAAATAATTGGAAGTGCGAACCATCGTAATTTAACCCACTTGGAATTAAGAGAGCTTTTAAGAAGTTAATGATCAATAGCTTTACAGGAAATATGTTTTTTCAGTTGACCTGAAAAAATCTTATTGACTATTATAATTTAATGTTAGTCATCTAACTTTCGCATATTCATCAATTCAAATCAATGAATGGAGAAAACGAATAATGGATTGCAATCAGTTCTTTAATAAACAATGTACGCACACGGTACTGTGTGGTACCTAAGTAAACCCCGTAACATAAATGAAATGTTTTCATTTTGTGATAAATGTACTCATCTAATAATATAATAGCAATAAGCAATCCTACCAATGAGAGAGTTTTCATATTATTATTTAAATACGACGACACATGACATGACATAACATTACATGTGTATGGTGACCAAGGCAGCAATAATATTACAATTGACCATACAATCATAACCTATTCTAAAAGTTCATAATGATTTCGTCAAATCCTAAAATTAATGTTTTATGACGTCACAGATAATTTTATAATAAAAAAAACTTTGATAGTTTACTTATTTATTTAGTTCTATTGTGATAATAGTACCGTAATAAAACTATGTGCCGAAGTACAACATTTAATACATTGTTGAAAATAATATTAATACATAGCGACCCGCCCCGGCTTCGCACGGGTACAATACTGATACTAATACTACAGAATGTCTTTAAACCTCTAACAAACGGGCGAAATTTAGTCAAAACAAACAGAATCAAATTAATATAGGTACCTACTAAAACTCAGTGAAATAAGTAGGTGGGTATACTTTTATCGTATGAAATACCTATACTCTTCAGGACTAACAATACAACAAACACTAAATAATTAGGTATTCAAGTATCTATCCATCATAGTTACAACGAACACAAAACAAAAAATTTGCCCTATAATTCTTAAGGATCGAGCGCGCATAATCGCATTCGGCCTACCTCACTCGCTGCGCTGCGTAAACACGCGCTGTTATTTTGCGATAACTTCTAAGTTATTCATTTAAATTATATAGTGTAGGGGTAAAATAATCTGCATGAAATGCTTAAGAATATTAACTCATTTAAAATGATAAGGATAAATACTGCATCCGTCTGATTAGCTAATATTCTAGCTCTGAAAAGAACTGTAGTTTAGCCCTGAAAAGAACTGTTGGTTAGCCCTGAAAAGAACTGTTGTTTAGCTCTGAGAAGAACTGTTGTTTAGCCCTGAAAAGAACTGTCGGTTAGCCCTGAAAAGAACTGTTGGTTAACCCTGAAAAGAACTGTTGTTGAGCTCTGAGAAGAACTGTTGCGTAGGTGTAGTTTTAAGAACGAAATCTAAAAAAAATCGCACGAAAATTATTAGACTTCGCAACGGGCCGTGCAGCAGAAATCGTAATATTTTAATTTCGCCATAACTTCAAAACCAAACGTCCAATTTTAATCATTCAAAGACCAAATATTATTTTTATAAGGATTAATAGCATAAGTAAAATAAACGCGTTTAAATGTAGTCCAAAAAAAATTTTATTTTATTATTCTAAATAAAAAAATGGTTTTTGTGCCTCACTCGACATAGATAGGTATAGTGTGTCGCGGACTTTTTTGTAGATATTTATAAGATCTACAATTAATTAGAATATTTTATGGTTCTATCTTTTATAGTTTAGGCAGCGTACGCAAAATAAGTAACTTTTCTGGTTGATTTTTTACACCTTGTGTCCGAAAAACCAAAATATCTTACGGAACCCTATTTTTTGTCCAAAATAAAATTTAGCCTAGATAATGTAGCTTTCGAATGGTGAAAGAATTTTTGAAATCGGTCCAGTACTTTTTGAGCCTATTCATTACAAACAAACAAACATACAAACAAAGTTTTCCTCTTTATAATATTAGTGTAGATTTAAAAGAGGTACAGCACGTTATAGAAAAAACAAAAGTACTTTTTTCGCGGGAAAACCGTGGATTTGGTAATTTGTCATAAGAATTATTGTGTCCTAGGAGCTTAACAAATTCAATTGAATCCGTTGTTTTGAATAGTAAGTAAGCAAGGTTTAAAGAACTGACTATTTTTTGTAGCTGCATGGGTAATAACAGGCAGGAGAAATAGGCATAAGGTGGCAATAGGATTTTATTCTTTTTCCGATTACACTATAGTAAAAGCCACATTAACACGTGCCAGTAGTAAAGCTAGCTAAAAGAATGCCGAGGCGTTAATAAAGAACACGGTTTACTAAATGGATCGTTTGGATCAACGTGTTGGGAAATATATTGCCGCGAATTCAGTAAATCATTTGTTTATTCGCAAATAGTGAAAAAGCTAATAGGAGTTGTTGTACCTATCTAAACATTACAAAATAAGTACCTAAACAATACTATTCAAATTCTCAGTAGTTTGACTTGCTGTAACTTTTTTGTTGGTGTTGTTGTCATGCGTTTCGCCAATGAATGCATTAACGTGCTATAAGCATGTTAATGGACTATAGAGACTATAGATGGACTACTTAAAGTTCACGACTTTAACATGTACCTTTGTTGTTTTTTCACGTTCTAAAATCAAAATGAAACTACTGTATTAAGATAACATTAATTTAAGTTTATCAATGAATTAGTTTATGATAAAAAAAATATGAAATTGGGATCAATAAGCAGGTGCGCGATTCATGCTTCAGACTTCATCCCATGAAGTTTAAAGCATGAACCACGCTGCATCCAATCCTAGCTTCCTATGTGTCTTAGCTATAAACTATAAAATCTATGTACGTTGTGACACTCGGAGAAGTAAGACTATGACTGTAACTCCGGGATTATACAAATGTTTACAAATCATAGATTTGTCATAATTACGAATAAAATATAATACATAGATATACTTATCTCAAATTCAATTTTATTATATGAATGGTTCTACTCAGTCCCATAATAAGATTTACAGCTGACTTTGTTATGATGTTTGTAACAATGACTGATCTGAATCATTAAGGGTCGGCTCACATGAGCCGCGGCCGCGGGTGCCGTCAGAGGGCCGGATTGCCTCGCGTACCCGGCCCTCACTAACGGCGGACAGAGAAGTGTCCGGGGGTTTTAGTGGTGTAGGGACCTCTCCTCGTGGTATGACTAGCATACCACGCTATGGGAAGGGCGAGTCCCACATACCCCTACGCCTAATGTGAAAATGCATTTACACTCCGACAAAAAAAATATTGTCGGCCCACATTATGAACGCTGAAACAGGGGATCAAAGTATGTATGAAAAAAAATGTTGTTATGTGGTTGTGATATATGTGTAAAAAGTTGCCATAGAGAATACTATAAGGCGATACATTAGCATTGATTGATAAGCTAGGTTAATATGTGAAGAACCCCCAAAACCCGCGGGATTCTGAGCAATTTAGGATTATAGTGCATACAATTTTGATTCACTGTTACACGAGCTTTTGGTAAGTACGGTACACATATGTGTGAGTGTGTATGTTAACGATAACATCAATCGATTAAGACAGACATGAACAGGAAATAATCTATAAAGCGACTAGCAGGTAAATTAAACAGCGCCATCTAGTGCTAACTTAGTGAACTAAATAATTGTAGGTACATATACAATGGTTAAACAATATGCTAATAAAAAACCTTTTACAGACATTTCACAGAATATTTACATACCCCATGTTATATACTGTTTTATTATCTGTTTTTGAAGTGTGATAGATAAGGGGAGATAATCTTTAGAATCAAACTATCAGAAACGTATTTTCTAAACTTCTTAAATATACTCGCAACCTTTCAATAATGAATGATCTCAAGAAGATTTTAATGATATTTTAAAAATTGGAATCTAGACTGCAAATATTTCATTCAATCAACAGTAGTTTATAAGGCTGAAGAGTTTGTTTATTTGCTTGAATCTCTAATCTCAAGATTAGGTCCAATTTGAAAAAATATTTTAGTGTTAGATACTTAACTTAGTTATCACGGAATCTTATTTTTAATTATGAAGTTTCTACGGGAACGGGAGTTACGTGGGTGAAACGGCGCGCGGGAATTTAGTAATCTATATTATTAATACAAGGAGGAAAATCTTTGTACCCCTTTTCACAAAAATTGAGCGGACGGAGGAGTATGAAATTTCTCACATTTACCTATAGTTAATATAGAGAAGAAGTGCAGAATGCTAATATTTTTTATTTTATTATAGTCGAATTTCGAACACGGGCGACCACTAGTAAATAGATAAATGTTAAATTCATACAAAACTTATCTTGACCTAATTTTCAAAAGGATCGGCTTACATCTTAATTTAGGTAGATACTATACTAAGGTTTATATACTACCTACACTAGATTCTGAAAGTAATGCTATGAAGTTCTCGAATTTGAAGTATTATTTCATGGGTCATCATTATTTCATCGCAAATCAAATATTAAAATATGATCTATTAGTATTGATTATATTTTTACAAACTGTTATATTTTGTTAAACATTTGGCTTCTTAATAAAAGTGCTGTTTCAACATCACAAGAGCAGTTATGTTTGTTTCTCAACACATGTCCTAGGTGCCCTTAATTCCCAGAAAAGCTTTTTAATTTCTGTTTTATGCTTTTTTAGTTTATGATACTCTATGACACTTATTAAACATTTTCTAAATCTATCTTGTTCGGTAGCCACACTATGCAATGCTATTATCATTATATCGTTCCTTTATTTAATTCTGTACGCTTACAAAATGTTTTTGATCATTACGTTTATAGCTATCAGAAATCGTTCGTGTTTGCATATCTGCTAAATACTTGTACAAAAATTGGCGCCTACAATAATTTTCGTATACCTAACTACGATTAATATTTAGCGTAAAATTCCTATATATTTATGCCTTGCTGATTTTTGGTGAAGTTCATCATCTGATGTTCTACATCATAAATCGTTCGTGTTAGCATATCTGCTAAATACTTGTACAAAAATTGGCGCCTACAATAATTTTCGTATAACTACGATTAATATTTAGCGTAAAATTCCTATATATTTATGCCATGCTGATTTCTGGTGAAGTTCATCATCTGATGTTCTATATCATAAGTTCGGCTAACAAATCGGTCAGCCTGATGGTAACCAGTTACTACCTATAGCTTTAAGAAAGGTTGCAATAATCACCTGTTGCTAATACTTAGCCACCCCTCAAGCGAGCTGTGTCCTCCGAATAAGAATACAACATTAATCAATAATGTTTTCTGTGGTTTAGTACTTAGTATTTACTGAGGCATCCTCGTTACTGTAAAAAAAGTAGCCTCGGCCCTTTCGTTTCAGGCCGATGCGGTACGGTCGAAACGTAGGTACAAAATATTGAATTGAAATAGTAGGTACAAAAGAAAATACTAATAATGACATGCAACGAAAAAACAATGTATATTGTTGAAAACATCGTAGCCTAATTTCTTGACAAATGCAACAGGCCAATCATTGTGTTATGTATATGAGGTTACCGGCGACTGGGACCGCAATTAACTAGGACCGCGGTCCCAGTCGACGGATCCGTAAAAAATAAATTATTTTCTTCCGGCGACTGGGACCACTCATAAATGATAACTGAAATCAAAAAATGTACAGTCAAACAAACATTTTTTAGATGTAATAATTGAAGAAAAATCATTTTTGATTTACAAACATCATTTATTGTTATAAAAAAACAGCCTTTAAATACAGCTCTGTTATTTAAAACTTTCGTAATAAAACATATACATAAATCATGCTAACAATAATCAACAAAAAAAAAACACATAAATCGTGCTTAAGTATAATAATAATCAACAATTTTCAAACAATTAACATTCAGAAAGTAATTATTTATGACAAAATCAGCCTTTAAGTGGTACCGTAAATATAATAAAAAAATAACATAAATCACAATAAAAATAATAAACGTAGGTACTATCTATGTCAATCACAATTCCTTTAAAATGGCTTAACACACAATCAGTCAAATAAGTTATTCATAGCCAGCTCTTCGCAAAAGTTCACGTCGTGTGACATCAATATAAAATGACTGTTCACCACGGGAAGTTGAAGGACTATTTACATGCATTTTGATAATTCGAAAATCGAAAAAAATAATTAAATATCAGATAATCTTAACAGATGACAATTTTCTTTGTGATATTAAAAAGTCTCATTAAAGATGAGAAGCGTTCTAAAGTAAAAATATTTGTAAACACGTCGCTTAACCCCCTTATTAGCTCGTTTTGTTTATAAATAATTTAACAAAAAATTGTTTTACATACCTGAAGACTATTAAATGAAGTCACTACACCACCACTCACATCACACAATTTGCAACAAAAACTGCCTAATGCAAAACTTGACTTTCTTAAATTGATAAGCTTCTTGTCAGTGATTGGCCGAGCCAGTCATCAGGCGATGCAAAATTTCCCGTTTATAACAAAAGGGCTACCTGACCTTGAAATCGACAGGCTAAATGGACTCGAGCTAGAGAGGGATAGTATTATAAAATCATACAATGCTATTCCCTTTGTGTGTTTACCTGCATGTGTGAATTATGTAAAAACGGGCTAGCTTAATCTATTACTAAGCGCATAGGATAAAATCATGTCTAAAACGAGTCAATGATATTCATATAAATAATTTAGATTATTTTTCGTTTGACTGTACCGATTTTGACTTGAATAATAGTTTTTTTTAAGTTATCTATGAGTGGTCCCAGTCGCTGGAAGAAAAATATTTAATTTTTCGAATCCGTCGACTGGGACCGCGGTTCCAGTTAATTGCGGTCCCAGAAGCCGGAAACCTCATGTATATGACAAAATTATTTAATAACAGTTCATAAAACTTAAGACAAAAGAAAAACATAAATATTGTTGTTAATGATTGTTATAAATTTCCCTGATTGGTAAGTGAATCTATTTAAAAGAAAATTAATAAATTGAAGTAATAAATAATTTTAAGAATTGACCTCATATTGCGGACAAAAAGTAACTACTTAGCTTAAGTTTGTTAATTTAGAGTGAACTGATAAGAATGCTTTGATATTACAAAGGCTATCATTTACAAAACATAAGTTGATGTCATCATTCTGAAGATAATTTATTTACATTAATGATAATTATAGTAGGATATCAAATATTTAAAATTCGGAAGTCGCTAATCAATAAAATTGTCAAATTCCGTTTGTACCTATTGTCTAACGGCCGATTTCTCAATCGTCTGATAAAAAATATGAGAGAAAGAAATTAAAATTTTGACAGATTTTTTATTCCCATTATAATAATTAGGCCCTAAAATGAGCATTAACTGAGTTAAGCAAATTGGTTAAACTTTTATAATTATAAAGTCGCTAAGAAGTTGATTAAGAGGGGCCAAGACGGAGCTTTTCATCCAGTGGGGCGCTAATTACACAACAGATTTGAACATCAGATATGTATGTAAGGCAATAGTAGTTATACTAGATCAACAATAATAAAAAATTATATAGTATATAAATCGAACCAAACAGCGAGATGAGAGGCCTTCAGCCAAATATTATTTAAATTGTAGCAACTGACGCCTAAGTACCTACAACCTAGATTTCACACAATAATTAAATTAAATAAAGAGGACGTGATCACAGTTTTTAAAACCTCATTTCAACACCAAAAATGAGCTTTGTTATTATATTAGGAACGAATATTTTTATCATAGATACTACGTATCTAATAATTTAATCAAGCTTTTCGGAAACTAATTTAACACTTAACAATAGATTTAATTTTAACCTCAGATTAATTCATTTTAACGTTGATCATCCTTTCAGAAACTAATATAGAGCCAATATATCACTAACATGTTAGGAACATTATTGGCTCTATACTATCTCCCGTTATATTTTGTGAGGACATAAAACAAATGAATAAATACTTATTAAGGTACATCGCTCGCACTTTATTTATGTAAGTTTATGTTAAACTAGCTGACCCGACAAACGTTGTCTTGTCTCAACTACACACATCAACACGGTCTAGGGATATTTCATACTCAATTAAATAACTCGAAAAGTACTGGCCGCATTGGAATCTTTTATACACCGATTTGTTTGTAATTTATCTCAGACTAAATCCAAATTCAAATTTTTGAAAATTCTTTTGTTTCGGTGGCATAAAAATGTCTTGATGTGTAGGAGAGGGAATTTTCATTTGTGCGAAATTTAGAAAACAATACGAATTACGTTTAGTTACAGTTTTTTTTTCATTTTTAAACGAAAGATAAAATTAAAATTGATGTATTGTAGCCATGCAACGCCAACATTTGACGAGGGCGGAGATGTTACGAGCTGTGGGAATGCTGGAAGCTGGGTCTTTTCAGCGTAATGTTGCTGAGACCATAGGGACCCACCAAAATGTAATTTCAAGATTGTGGACACGCTATCGTGCCACAGGTGAAGTAGCGAAGAGGCACCGGGGGCCAAGTAGCATCACTACCCCCAGACAAGACCGATTTTTGCAAATTACTGTGCGAGCTCAACCAAATGCAACGGCGACTCAATTGGTCCAAAGGCTGCGAGTGGAACACCAAGTGCTTGTGAGTGACCAAACTGTAAGAAGGCGACTGCATGAAAGCAATCTACGCTCTCGTAGACCACTCCGGGTTCCACCTTTACGGAGAGGCAATCGTGGACGACGATTAGAATGGGTTCGGAACCACGTGGACTAGGGCCGTGAGCAATGGTCCAATGTGCTGTTCACGGATGAATCCAGGTTCGGCTTCCATCCAGATTCACGAAGGACTCGTGTTTGGCGAGTTCCTGGACGATGGAGCCGTCTGCAGAACCCTCAGGAAGTTCACCCATACCAAGGAGGAACAATTATGGTTTGGGCAGGAATTCGTCTTGGAGGACGGACGGATCTCGTTTGGGTGCGGGGCAATATGACGGCAGAACGATACGTCCAACAGGTGCTGGGGCACGTAATCTTGCCCCACAGAACACAAATGGGGCAAGATTTTCTGCTCATGCACGACAATGCCCGGGCACACACGGCTAGACGGTAGCAGCTTGGTTACATACACACAATGTTAGGGCCTTAGACTGGCCTGCTCAATCGCCAGATCTAAATCCCATTCAGCTTGCATGGGATATGCTGCAAAGAAGAGCTCTGAAGGAAGTTCTTGAAAATCTGGCTACAGAAGAACAACTTTTTGCGCACCTCAGAAGGACATGGGACAATATTCCGCAGCAAGACATTGACAACTTTGTTCTGAGCATGCCGAATCGTTGCCGATGTGTTATAAACATCATGGGCGCTTTCTCAGACTACTAACTTCAAGTTTATAAACACAAATTAAATGATTTTTCTATTTTTTTTTCAGTTTTTACTCATAAATTAAAAGTTAATTCATATACGGTTTCCGTATATGCTTCATTTTTTTCAATAAAATCCTGAAATTTCAATCGAAGTACCTTAACCATTATTAAAAAATGGTAGAATATTAAATAACGTATCTTTTAAATATATACATGTCATATAAATAATTAACACATTGATAGTAATTCGCTTTTTTAAAAATATCCCTAGACCGTGTTGATGTGTGTAAAACCCTATATTAAATTGAACTTTTAATATTCCGCGTGATAGCTTTGAACTAACAGTACACGAATTCTGTCAAAATGTAAGTCAAACGCCATAAGGCCGACATTACACGCTCAATCTGGATCGAGATCCGTGATCGCGGTAGATTGATATAAACTGATTTGGATTGTTGTCACATTACACAGTCAATCCAGATCACGTCAGTCCACTGTTCGCAATGATCACATGAAGACGTGTGCTCAGGGTATTCTGATTGCCAATATATAAAAAAATATGAAGATTGTGTGTTCACAATCGCGAAAGCCTCCGTAGCGTAGCGGTATTTGACTCACTTTAAATCTAGGAGGTCGTGGATTCGATTCCCACGCCGGGCAGTAAATCTTTGTGTAAATTCTCAGATATCCTTTCGGGTCTGGTTGATTGAGGGACTACCCTCCGTGCCTCGGAAAGCACGTTAAGCCGTTGGCCGATTGTTATAAAATCATCTATAATAATCGTATATCAAGGAACGGGCAGCAGCCTTTCCTTGTGTGGTACAACATAATACTGCGGTCATCAACCCGCCTGCCAAGCGTGGTGACTACGGCGAATACCCTCCCCGGGAGGAGGCCCATGTTCAGCAGTGGACGTTATACGGGCTGATGATGACGAATTGCAAAATGGATCTGAACAAAAAAAGCACGTGTAGTAATTAATTTTAATATATTTTTTTTATTCTCTTATTACTACTAGTAATTTTAATAGTATCTTTGGAATTATATGTTGTACATTAGACGCTCAATCTAGATTGCGATAAACGGATCGAGATCATGGATTTCAAAATATTTGATAATTTGCGATCCGATGTCGCGATCCGTCAATCACACACATTAAACAGTCAATCTGGATTGAGATCATTGATCTCCATCACGGATCTCGATCCAGATTGAGCGTGTAATGTCGGCCTATGATTGCATTAAAAAAGTTTATACATATTGTCAACAGCACCAAGGTAATATGGTGGTTAAGTATTTTTTTCTTTTATAAGAAACTTCTCCTGGCAATAACAAACACAACAAAATAAGAATTAGCGAAATTGGTCAATCCGTTTACTCGTGATGCGATGACCACGGGTAATAGGCATATATCTATACATATAAAAATGAATCTTACTTAACTTAACCACAATATTACATTTTCTATATTCCTAACCTTAGCGCTTTTGACAATATAAACTTTTTTATGTTATCTGATGGCGTTTGACATAACATTGACAGAATGCGTGCTGCTCTTAGTGCACATCACGGTTAGTTCAGGGCTATCAGGCCTAATATTAAAAGTTCAATTTAATATAGAGTTTTAGCTAAAACAGGACAGCATCATTCGGGTTAGCTAGTTTATATATATATATATAAGTATATATGTTAAATAAATACATTATTTATTTTGCGTATGTAAGCAAGAAAGGGTATATATCCACTAATTCCTACGGGTAGTAGTAGTAGACTTAGGAATTGTAATACAGTGCAAACAGTATACTTACAATTTTGACGGTTGATATTCACAAGGCATTTTCTAGGTTTTCAATTCAAAAGGCAACACTAGTCTTAATGGCTATTGTTGCCTTTTGCATTCGCAAAATAAATTTTGTTTAAATTTAAGGGATAACAAGAGAGAGAGAATGAGAGGGAAGGATAACAAGAGAGATTATATTCGTTCAAATTATCCGTTAAATACGTGCATGCGAACTTTGCAACTAAAAGAAATAATTTAAAGTTGCACTGTATAAATATTAAAAATGAAATTTTGCTAATACTGACGCCTCCAAAGCAATCCAAAGAAATCCACTAACTTACGTTAATTTTAGTAGTAAACTTTAATTAAATTAGGAAAGAGCTGTGTACCAGTGGACTAAGACCGTATGGTTGGATTGGAGGCAAATTAGGGCCGTCTTTAACTTTTTTGATTTGATGATTGTTTGTTACTTCACCGGGCGTTAAGGCGACCAGGACCTCAGCCCTATGGGGATATACCTCGGCTGAAGGAGGGTCGCTGACAGGGGGTAAAGGGAAATAAAACTTAGATCTTTATAGGAGTTTTGTGCAACCGTCGCTCTACTTTACAGTCTTTTTGACTTTGGGCATCGGAAGGTTCTTTGCAAACTAAAGGTATGTAGATGTAGATAAGGAAAATATTTTATGTTTTTTTTTTATTTTGTTATATAAAAACAATAATAAAAAAAATCTAAACGTTCTTCCCTTCATTGAAATGTTGTTAAACATTCGATGAAAGAACGTTTACCACTGCTTTATTACCACTGTGCTGAAAATATACCTAGTGTTATTTCAATATTTGGAAATGTGTCTTCAATTTTGTTTTTTTTTAAAGATAATATGTGAAATAGTCCGATCCGCATTGCTGTATAAAAGAAAATTTACTTTTTTCTGTAAACCTTTTGAGGGTTGTTTAGTAGTAGACTAGTAGTATAAGTGCTAGTTGATAATGTTTTAATGGCATATGATCTCTACTGCGCAATTTGAGAGTTCTGTGATTGAATTTATTTTCCGGGGGGAAAACCCACCGCCGCTGCAGCGTATTCGCGCGCTGGCGGTGGGATGTGTGGGACTCGCCCTCTTCATAGCGTGGTATGCTAAACACATACCACGAGGAGAGGACCCTACACCACTAAAACCTTCCGGACACTCCTTCGATCCGCCGTTGGCGGGGGCCGGGTACGCATGAGCAATCCGGCCCCCCGACGGCACCCGCGGCCAGTATGGTACCGCGGGAACTCCAAGGCCACACTTACAGTGTCCCATTTGCCCAATTATAGGGACGCCCGGAGTGTAGAGGCGTCCCTACTCCTCATGGGTCAGCCACGAAGGGAGCGGGGCCCATGTCCCCCACTCCCCAAGGTCGAGCCTAGGGCGTTAGGCGGCGGATTGGATAAGAGGTGCCTGACGCACTTCGAGGTATGCCGAAAATTGTGCTCTATTATCAATTTAGTTACAAAACCGACTGTAGGTACATTAAAGTTCTTGCCAGTTCTTGGCAACCACATAACTTGTATAAGGTTAGGCACGTAGGTACCTAAAATATATGGAATTAATTCAACGTTGCTTAATATAATACAATTAAAATTAAATTTACTCCAGTTAATCTTTTGTTACGGTAACCTTTGCTCTATTATATCGTACAAGTTTTTATTTGGTACGTTGTATCTGTAGGCAACAACAACATTTATCATTTCATAGCCTCGTGACCTAAAAATCTTTTCCGATCCATCAAAATGCTACCGTAAGGGAATTGTTACAGAAAAGATTTTAGAGGCCCCAGTAGGAAGAATAAATAATTTATAAAATTATATATTTCGATAGGTATATCCATCGATCGAGATTGTTTCTTTCATTTTCATTCATTTCTTTTAATTATCGCCTATGCTGTACATTTTTACCAAATAAAGTTTTTTGAAGACTTTGTTTTTTTGGAAGTTCTGATTAATTAACAATCCTAGCTGTATCTAAATATAAGAAAACAATCTGGGATACTTCAACAATTATCATAGGACAGACGGACGGACTACGCAATCTGTAGATTTGCTTTTGCCTACCTACTACTGTAAGTTTCCTAGTCGGATATTTTATAGAGTAAGAATTATTGTTTGTTATGGGGTTTTATTTTTTATTAATTTATCTTCTTACATTGTAGTTCTGACAAGTACAAGTGTATGTAAATACCTAAGTGCTGAATAAAATTCATTATTTCATTTCGGCGCCACGAATACCGTAATCTAAATTACTGAATAAGTATAGTATAAGAGTTTCAAAGCATTCGGTACATAGGTACCTACATATGGCGCACCTAACCACGTACGTGATAGGTAATGTGCTTCTATCTCGTATGTGGAGTATCAAACTAAGTATGATACCTATATCGAAATAAAAAAAATACATACCTACCCAATAGAAAAAACACTTAACAGACCGCCTGAATTTGTTTTTGCTATTTAGCTCACGACTTCCAAATGCCAAGCCAAAAGTTAGTTCTTCAAAACTTAACTTAAGTTTTTAAGAAAATCGGCTTTAAACTGCTCAATGTACAGACAATAGGTACCTACAACACAAATTTATACAACAGCCATGTTAGATTAGAAGAGTCACCATTAGCAAAACTAAATATTAGCAATTACATTTTGACATCCTGCGCGCTCATAAAGCTCGCCTTCACTGTCGGAGATCGTGGGTTCGGCTCCCGCTCAGGACCAAAATCTTTGTGTAAAATCAAAGGTTGAGGGACCTCTGGCCTTGAAAAGCACGTAAATCCTGGTTGGTCCTGATTGTTATTTCATTATCTAACAGTCGTACCTAAGTAGGTATATAGAAAACGAGCAGCAGCGTTTACCTATGTATATAATGTATATAGCCTGCCTGCCCAGCGTGGGAGGCCGATGTTCAGCAGCGAACGTTATATGGACAAAAGATGATGATGATGATTAATTTGTGTAAGTAATAATTATTTAATTAATTTGAATACTTATGCTTATGAGCTTTTTAAAAAGGTAATGCACACTTTTTAAGATACAATGAATGTAATCTAGGATCCTATTTATATTTAACAGTATATTTAGCTACATCGCTACGTCGCGTCGTTGTGTAGATACCCTTTACGGCCCTATGTGAGTACATGATAATATCATTAACATCGGCAGTACCTACCTACAATAGCGATTTCTGCTCACACAAATAGGTATACGAGTATATCTCAAATATTATATAAACTACATCAAAATAAAGTAGGTAGACACGCCAGTATGTTATCGTAGAAATAACTAATTTTGATTTTTAAGGTTATAACCCCCGATAAACTAGTGGATGAATGACGCGTAATACTGTGAAATCCCGCTTAATTGTGATATTCGACCCAATTATTTCGGTCTGCAGTTACTTGGCGTAGTAGATATTAAAGGGGCTGTAAACACATCATGACAGGATAAGAAAGCAGGAAGGAGGAAGCTATTAGAAGTCAATCTCATAGACCAAAATAAGCACTGTTACAGATGCGGAATTTTATTCCCTTTATATGTACTTATATGTTGAACAAGTTATATTTATCTATTGAGTCTATGTGTACCTACTTAAAATTTATTAATACATATAAGTGCAGGTATAAGGAGACATATTATTATATTATATATTAGAGAAATATTAAAAAAAACGCAATAATATTATATAATTTTCAGAATAATATCTAAATTGTGAAAAACCAGCATCCTGCAATCCTTAAATTTGCTAAAATGGGAATCGCCGATTTGAATTAATCACCGATACACTCCGATCGCCCAATATTTGCGATGGTCTTATTATTTAAATTTAATTTAATATACACGTCATGTTCTTCTTCTAGTATCAGTACAAAAATATGCGAAGGATTTTGATTCTTCGAGTTATTTCATAAATTGTTTTTTAACACCTTTCCTTTTGTCCCCAATATTAGTATTCGGAAGAGCGCCCTTCGTGGTTTCGTCCATCTGGGTATGGCGCAGATAAAACCAGTGTAGTTAGCTTGAACTTATGGTACTAATAAAGACATTAAGTTTTAGACATCGCACTGATAGTGAACACATGTGCGACTGAGAAATGAGTGAATATCGATAACAATCCCTTGTGGCGCAAAGTTCGGCGCAGCAACCTCAATAGAGTTGTTTATTTCATCAAAACCAATGCTTATCTTTTACAAGAATAATTTACCATATATTTTTTATATATAAAAGTGATGTCATGGTATATTTAATACAAATTTATATCTAATTTCACTTGCTGTAACAATGCTATGTGGGTTCTGACTCGTATGACTAAGTAGGTACCTACTCGTATGTCATAATTTATGCTGATAATGTCAATGTAAGTGGGGACTTTATCTTCCGTTCATATCCCGTTAGGAAGCGCTAATTCCGTGAATCACGGACATAAAATCGGTAACAGAAGTAATATTTAGAGCAGGGCAGCGGTCTATCAAGTGAATATTAATTTGGGTCAAAATCAGCCTCCATTGACAGAGCTTGCAAAAGGAGGTCGCGACACAAACAGTGGCAGTTATCACGCCAACAGGAAATCATTATCAACTTGTCGTTATGTGTAAAGCACAATTTTTGCAATTATTGCCGAAATAATATAATAACTCCCACGATATGGTATCTGCCCTAACAGACGTTATGTGCTGTGATGATAAAAAACAACGTAATATTTTATTTAAAAATAATGTCTGTTACTTTTATGTTTATTGGAAAAATATATTATTTCTTTAAATTTTACAGCAATTTTATTATAAAACAATATTATATAGTAATAAGTGGGTAACTATATAATGATAACCTACGTGTGTAATTCCGCTACCTTGGTATATTGGTGTAGTCTCAACTGATGATTAAATAATAAAGTAAACTGTTATCTGATGTTCTGTAAGTGTGCTATGTGTTACCTTTTAATTAATAGAATCAGGCGTTACTTTGCGGAAATCCATATCAATCTAAATTAAAAAGACAAAATATCCAGTAATATAATTATATTTTTTCACCGCCCTCCCGCCCGCAAAAATTATGAACAATATGCAGGAGAGATAGTGCAAAAATACAATCACCAGCCGAAGTCCCTAATAACCATAACTGGACAATTGTAAAATTCGCCTGCACAGTTGAGTAGACGGTATCATGTGGGCCACGTTAAGAACTTATATTACCTACTTTAGTCCCATGGTGGTCCACCCAAATAAATGACAACTGTTTTTCTTCAATACAGATAGAACAAAAACAAAAAAATAATAAATTAAACTCAATGTAGGTATTTGTATGCAAAATAAATTAATGTAGCTAATAAAACAGAAATGTAATTCTTTAAATATATTTTGACTATTTACAAATGCCTGTAATCAGTTCTACAGAAATAAAATTATTTTATTTTACTGGTATTTAAACGTTTAAAAATAAATTTCGATATACAATTGTAAACCACCTCATACCATATAATCTTAACCCTTAGCCAGGTAGTACAAATCTTAAGAGTTTAAAATAATGTAGTCGCTATATATTCACTGCCTGGATAAGGGTTAATTACCACCTCAACTTTGCTATTAAAATATTTACCTTTTAATAGTAAACGTGTGGGTGTACACGTATTGCGCTTGAGAGCCAGCGCGGTCTTACAGGTGCAATCACATATTTTTCTAAAGCTCATTTCGCTTTAATGTAAATTAAAACTAAGTGAGCTTTAGCAAAATAATATCTAAATATTATTTGATTGCACTTACAACACAAACAGTATAAATGAAAGTCTGTTTTTATCTTTAGATCATTAACTGCTTTATGCGAGAATTGTTTTACGATAATACAATGCAGCAACAGAAATTCTAACAAATTTCAGCCGCTACAAAGCTTCAAGTTTCAATTTTAATATATTATGATTAATATGCAATTTATATGTATTAAACATTATTTTATGTTACCTATTAAATGAAAATCAATGACCTTATTTATTTTGTACGTTTAAAGTTCCAGTAACACCTTACTTCTTAAGAAATTTAATAATTTTAACTCAGTTTGCTAAATGCCTGCCCAAAACAAGCACTATCTTCCTAACTAACTAGTAACAATACCTACACCTGTTTGTTTACTTTTATCATTACTAAACAGGGAATTGCTTACGTGATGTTACGAGTATATAAATATAACATTTTGTTTTGATATAGTTGTCGGTCAATGGTTGGACAGATTATTCCGGGGTGAGTCGCCCTGTCAATGTACGAGCTCATTCGTGACTCTCTTTTATCATCGTGACGTAGACAGAACATTGAACCCAAAAGGAAGTATGTTGCTCATTTTTTACGTTAATAGATATTGTTTTGTAGGCACATAGCGACTCTAAAATTAGCAACATATTAAAGGTTTTGATTATTCAACAATTAACAACAAACATAAGTTTTAATAACTCAAGGGTTAGATACCTGTCTCATGCCAAATAATAAGTATTAAATAATAGCAAAATTTCCTTTACTTTACTACTTACCTTTTACTTTATTTAAAAGCTTAAACGATAGTGATATTTTTTACCGTGTCATGTACCTAAGGAATTGATCGAACATTCGTTTTTAGGCTCTCACAGCACAGAAACTGTGGCTTACTTTAATTTAATAGTCAGTTCTGTTCCCTAATAATAGTTCCGGGTCTAATTGCCTAGAAGCTTTATTTCTTTGAAAAATATTAAATCTAAAACCTTGGTTTCGACTTTAACAACCAGATGAGGTAGGTAATAAAATAATTATCGTAAACAGGAATAGGTATAGGCTACACCTATTCCATAATAATTAATAACTCTATCGGTAGAGGTCTAATTGTACTATAAATACCTATATTTACGCGCATGACGTTAATGATAATAATTAGTTGGTATCTATACAAGTAGTAAAGTTGACATAACTCCAATGGAGCTCTATGATACGTAAATTTATAACTTTAAGAACCAGTCGATATAAAAAAACCGGCCAAGTGCGAGTCGGACTCGCGCACGAAGGGTTCCGTTTCATTTACAAGTACCTACCTATTTTTGATATCAAGAATAAATAAAAAAGCGTATGTTTATGAAATGAAATGTTATTTTATATTTTTATATTCGAGTTGATTGAATGAAAGCCAAATTGCGGTTTACGATTTTTGACCTATTAAAAAAAAGTACTTACAAGATCTCGTTTAAACCAATTTTCGGTGGAAGTTTGCATGGTAATATATATTTTTTTTAGATTTATCATTCTCTTATTTTAGAAGTTACAGGGGGGGGACACACATTTTACCACTTTGGAAGTGTCTCTCGCGCAAACTATTCAGTTTAGAAAAAAACCTCTATGTATGAGGCACCCCAAAATTTATTGTTTTTTTTCTATTTTTGTGTGAAAATCTTAATGCGGTTCACAACATACATCTACTTGCCAAGTTTCAACATTATAGTTCTTATAGTTTCGGAAAAAAGTGGCTGTGACATACGGACGGACAGACAGACAGACAGACAGACAGACAGACAGACAGACAGACAGACAGACATGACCAATCTATAAGGGTTCCGTTTTTTTGCCATTTGGCTACGGAACCCTAAAAATGATAAAAATATACCAATAGAATTAATATATATTTTTGTTTTTTTATAAGTAAGTTCTACTCCTGCATTTGGGAAATAATTCTCCGTATCTAGTAACTATTTTTAGTAAGGCCTATTACTTTATAAACATACAATTTACACAGTTTATTGTCCCGGATGAGAATCGAAACCAGAACTCCAGTTCTCAGAGCAACTATCATTGTCAATAAGCCTTCATTGCAGTCAAAAGTTTTAAAAGTTGTAAGTTTTAACTTTGTGTTCAATGTTCATACATATTATTTTTGTTCTCCATGAGTTACAAGCGAAAAGTAATGGATGAATGCGGCTGACCATTCCGTCAGCGGTATGATTACTCACAACTCGGTTTTATGGTGCGGCCGTTGCACTGAAAGTTATTGCTTACTTCCAGTAAAGTGAAATAGGTCAATAGTTTCAGTGCCGTAACAAAGCCAGTCGAATGTGCAACAGTATTCTACCTATATTTAGCCCAGGACGATAATAGTGCAGTCAACATCTTATAGTCTTTAAGTAGTTTTTGCCCACGTTACGAAGATTTCGATTTCTTTGGACGCCGTCTTATCACCTTAGGGGT
This sequence comes from Nycteola revayana, assembly GCA_947037095.2. Classification (NCBI taxonomy): domain Eukaryota; kingdom Metazoa; phylum Arthropoda; class Insecta; order Lepidoptera; family Nolidae; genus Nycteola; species Nycteola revayana. The sequence continues at coordinate 12,388,363 of OX344846.2, read as the reverse complement.
GAATAAAGGAAATCTATTTTTAAGCAGGTGCATTTTTCGTCAGGAAGGCCTTATAGCAGTTAGTAGGTACTGTGCGATACCATACTATTTAATGCACTAGACAAACCATAGTCATTCGTTGTTGTCTTTAAAAAAATAATGTTTTAGGTAAGTATAGATATAAATAAATTATTCCCGTACTCGGGAGTACGGGAATAATTTATTTATCTCCCTAAAGTACTTCACAATTTTAAATATGTATAGCCCGGGAAGGCTATACTTTCCTCGATATTTCAAATCGGACCAGAAGTTGCTGACATGACATTAGCACGATCAAGCAAATAAGCATAGGTACAAACTCTTCAGCTTTATCTACACTAATATTATAAAGAGGAAAACTTTGTTTGTTTGTAATGAATAGGCTCAAAAAGTACTGGACCGATTTCAAAAATTCTTTCACCATTCGAAGCTACATTATCCACGAGTAACATAGGCTATATTTTATTTTGGAAAAAAAATAGGGTTCCGTAAGATATTTGGGTTTTTCGGACACAAGGTGTAAAAAATCAACCAGAAAAGTTACTTATGTTGCGTACGCTGCCTAAACTATAAAAGATAGAACCATAAAATGTTCTAATTAATTGTAGATCTTATTAATATCTACAAAAAAGTCCGCGACATACTATTCCTATCTATGTCGAGTGAGGCACAACAACCATTTTTTTATTTAGAAATCTTGAATTTTTTTTCGGACTACATTTAAACTTTATTTTACTCTTGCTATTAATCCTTATCAAAATAAATTTTTTTTCATCATTTCATTTTTCAATTTCATCACTAAGTACAGTTTATGTAGATAATATTTGGTCTTTGAATGATTAAAATTGGACGTTTGGTTTTAAAGATATGGCGAAATTAAAATATTACGATTTCTGCTAAATCCATGGACACCGTCACTAACATCGACGACGCAGTCATTATCCGTCTGTGAATTGACCTGGGAATCATTTTGCTGACCGTGTCTTTCCTGGGTAGGCTTTTTGCAGCGGTAACCGACATCCGCACGGAGCCGCGGGCGACCGCTATCACTACATCACTAGATATTATAAAACAAAGTCCCCGGCCGCGTCTGTCTGTCTGTCTATTCGCGATAAACTCAAAAACTACTACATGGATTTTCATGCGGTTGTTACCAATCGATAGAACGATTCTTCCGGAAGGTTTACGTATATAATTTGTTTAGTTTTTGTGTACATTTGACTAATATATATTGATATTTGTCAGAGGTGTCGGAAAAAATTGAAAAACCCTATGAGATATAACAAAACAATGTATGGCGGAAAAGACATATGCTATCGCGGAGGTTTTAGATCTACAAAAAAGTCCGCGATAGCATATGTAGACATATGCTATCGCGGACTTTTTTGTTTTCAAGGTTAACTTGCTATATCCATTATATGTTTTAGAAGAATTATCATTTCTAATGCGGTAATTGTAAAGCTTATCAGACGAATTCAGCATGTGTCCTTATCATTTTAAATGAGTTAATATTCTTAAGCATTTCATGCAGATTATTTTACCCCTACACTATATACTTTAAATGAATAACTTAGAAGTTATCGCAAAATAACAGCGCGTGTTTTCGCACCGCAGCGAGTGAGTTAGGCCGAATGCGATTATGCGCGCTCGATCCTTAAGAATTATTGGGCAAATTTTTTGTTTTGTGTTCGTTGTAACTATGATGGATAGATACTTGAATACCTATTTATTTAGTGTTTGATGTATTGTTATTCCTGAAGAGTATAGGTATTTCATACGATAAAAGTATACCCACCTACTTATTTCATTGAGTTTTAGTAGGTACCTACCTATATTAATTTGTTTCTGTTGATTTGACTAAATTTCGCCCGTTTTGTTAGAGGTTTAAAGACATTCTGTAGTATTATTATAGTATCGGTATTGTACCCGTGCGAAGCCGGGGCGGGTCGCTAGTATAAAGTAAAGATATAAATATGCTTATTATTTTTGGTAGCTCATAACATCTGACTATTTTTTTTTATTTCTGCACTGCAATCTTACTCATTCACATTGATAACGGCATAAAGTATAACGTCAATAGCTATGTCTTCATTATTTATTACGCATAAAATAATCTTTCTAATTATTGATCCATGGTCGGTTGTCGCTAGTCGCGCATCGCGGGCGTATATCGGGAGCACGTTTATGAGTCGACGGGGTCACCAGATTCCGGCAAATGGTCGTAAATCTTGCCGGTACACGTTCCATTTTTTGACTTTTGACATAGTTACAATTAGGTATATTAATAATAGCTTGGTGAATGTAAACAAGTAATTAAAAAGAAATAAAGGGTAACGTCTCCGTAGATTAGTTATAGCTAGGTTACTAGGTAAATAGGTAATATATATGTTTTAAGTTTTAAGTTAGTAAAAATAAAATATATCGGCAAGTTTATGTTTCATATTACCTACTAAAATATTATAAACCAATTAGTAAGTATTGGAACACTGCTTAGAAGTGTTAATACAAATATTAAATGTAGGTACATGTTTGTATTCTGAAAAATATAATACTTTACTAAATAAAATATTTTTAATCCATTATGGAGAATTAAAAGCTATTAAAACATTCTGAGGTAAATAGATACTCAAACAGAGTCTGCAACGAAACAAGTTTATTCTGACTTTGGGGTTCAATGGGAGAAAAATATTTCTAGCAGGACTTTAAAAGTTCTGCTAGAAATATTTTTTGGTTATTGGACAAGAAGAATCATCAAAGGTTTATGTACATTTTCCTTATCCCCCGAGAATTAAACTACATTACCAATATCGTATCGGAATCTACAATCTATTAATTCGATATTATCGATTTATTCTAGGCCATCTTCACACGGGATATTGTATTTAAGAAATGCTGGTACACGTGGTGACAGGGGAGTGGGGAGGGGGCACGGACGTCGGCTGCGGGATGTGCGAATGGCCGTTATCGCCTTGGACACTGCAATGATTGTTTATCCAGCCTGTTCCTTGAATTGCAACCAAATGAGTCATGTGTTCTATAATCGTTTGCTTCCATAATGAGTAGTTACGATATACAGGATAAAATTTGAATGATTGTTTTACCGCGCCGGACTTTTACCCTTAGCAGTATTATGAAAAGAGTGACAGAAACTGAAAAGAAATCATTTTGCGATTATCACAATCGGAACTAATTTTTTTGTAGAGTCAGTTTTTGCCACTACTTATAGACATTGACGTTACTTAGGTATTTAGGTAATTAAAACGATTCACCAATATATATAGATGTAATGAAAGCTTAAAAACTATCGTTCACAAAGATTTTTGTACATAGAGGTAAAAAAAAAATTACTGTTACATTGTGGTTGTAGTAGAAGTAATCAGTTTTCTCATCAAAGTTATTCATAGCAGTGCACCTTTACATTAATATGTCTCTACATAAACTTTAATATTTTTATTATTTGCCATGACGTAACTGCTGAGGACAATAAAGCGTAAATCATTAGCAGGCTTCTTCAATCACTACTATGTATCGGGCCGTAGGTATGCTTATTTGCACACTTTCTGATACCAAAAACTGACGAAATTATCAAATTGAAAACTTCTTGTTTCAATAACATAAAAGTTTAAATATAAGGGGATAATTATTAATTTTCTAGGACACATTATATTTCGGTATTCGATCTTATACCGTCATTATTTGCCGATTGGAAGTCGATACTATACAATTATGAATTACTAGCTTCCCGCTCGCGGTTTCATCCACGTGTCCGTAGGAACTTTATAATTCAATATACCTAGTCCATAGACTGCCTTATTAAATGGGCTATATAGTATATACATACATAAGCTCACGCCTGTTTCCCAGAGGGGTAGGCAGAGACAATGGACCTCCATCCACTTGCTACGATCCCTACATACATCTTTCGCTTCATTTACTCTCATAACATTCTTCATACAAGCGGTTATACAGTATATAACCCTTACATATTTTTTCAAATAAGACCAGTAGTTCCTAATATTAGCGCGTTCAAGCAAACAAACTCTTCAGCTTTATATATTAGTATAGATGATGTGGTCGCGCTGTATCCCATGTGTCCTGTAAATGACGACACCGGATGATAGCTTTTGTGCCCACGCACCCTTGCCGGAAAAACACTGCGGTCATGCGCGTGTATAGTTGCTGTGCCATACGATTCTTTACATCTAGTAACAAATAAAAAGTGCTAATCGTTATCATAAAATATCAAAAGCTCGAGGCACAGATTTACCACAGGACGGGAAAGTACTGATCTTTTTGTACATCAATTTGGTTTGGGTTACTTTAAAATGTATAAAATAGCAGTACTAACTAACTTCGGGTTCCTGAAATATTGTCAAAATAAATCAATATAACTATATGGATAACCAAGTCCGTTGTTGGTATACACATAATAATCAAAAACTATTTACGATATGTTACGAGATGGCCTTGCGCTTTACATGATTATACAGTAACAATGAATCAGAATCATCAACCTATGGTGTGGTAAATATAGAATCTTTATTATTAGTATCGCAGTGATTAATACGTAAACAATTCGCATTAAATTAAAACAATAGATCTTTCAATTCCCAAGCTTTAAAATATGATCCATCTGCAACATAAACTATTAATTTAAAAGTGGCACGATGTTGAATGTATTAGCGACTGCACTATTGCAACGCGTCGTTATGCGAATTTAGCAATGTCGTCCTCAGTAAATTGATACATCTAAAATGGCGTCTTAATAAATTAGACTGTAGCATACAAGTACTTACAAAGACATTTGACTTTGCTAGTTTTTGTACATGGCCATGTTTGTAACGTTAGTATATAAGCTATAGTCAGCAAATAACATTCCGTGTTCAATAACTAGGTACTATCATTCTAATAGTGCGAAATAGGAAATCTGATATACCTGAATATTAGCCCAAAGTAGGTATGAGCTCTACATTATATTTACATTTTTTTATTTATGTAAATAAATATTAAAATCAAACTTAATCTAGGCCTAAAATATGTAAAGGAAGTGATTTACGCACTATCATAATCCAAAAATACTCCATAGTATTATTTTTTCCTAATTACTCATCAAAACATTTCACCTCTTGATTTTCTGGATTTATCTTCTTTTTTGTTTAATCGTCATCGCAACAATAAATAAGATAAGTTTACATGGTTACATGCACTTTTAACAACTAATAAAATTAAGCTTTATAATATGAACATTCACATCTCTTTAACTTTTCAACTGCTCTGTATATAGTATATGGATTTTTACATATATAGCAATAGGCTTGATATTTTATACATGGATATAACATTGTTATGGTGCTGTTCTGAATCGATTATATATAAGCAGAGCCGTAAATAGCTTGCGCCTGTGCAAGCTTTTATAACTGCGCCCTTGTTTTTTTCAATATATAATAGGTACCATAGCTAGAGCAAAGCTATGTATAGGCCTACTTTATTTCATTCAGTAGTGCTCGATCCCAACACATACGTACCTAATATCTGTTGGAATCAAGCACTAGGAGCGCAGCGGGAACTCATCAGGAGAAAACCGAAAAAACGATAGTCCTACCCGGTCTCCTTCTTGCGCTCTCCATTGTCTACGCCCTGTGCCTGAGCACCGGTGGCACCGCCCTATTTACGGCACTGTTTATAAGTATACGATGCTATACAACTTCTGCATTAGCACTTGACACGTCGATATGATTATATATTTTCGAACTAATAACTATTCCCTAAAAAAGTATTACGACCTGCTCATTTTCTAATAGAAATAAAACATGCCAAACAATATTTTTTTACAATATGAAACTTTACAATATATATCTTTATAACTATGACGAAGACTGACCGAGGAACAAATGTTATATCGTTCTAAAGATGATGTAATAGATACGCTGACATCATTCTTCAGTCATAAACGGTTCTGCAAAATCAATTTTAACTTGTTATAATTATTATGAATGGTAAAGTACTTAAAATAAATCTTATCTGGGGCACATAATAATCAAATACTAATATAATAGTAAATCCAATTGCAAAAGACTATATAATTAAAAGTAAATCATACGTTTGTAACAAACATATAATTCAATTCTATGCTAGTAAGGGAATTTTGAGGCTGTGTTATAGTGGTGCTGACCTTCGATTTTATCAAGTAAATTAAATCTTTAAATTAGGTATATTTAGTTATTGGTATTATCGGTGGCTAATTTTATCTAAACCTATCACATAGAGTCACTTACACTAAATCAATTATTAAAAGAAGAGAAATCAGGTATATTTCTACTATCTGGTTAATAATTATGATAATGTTATTAGTATTGGCACAACAAATGGAATATTACATGGAAATGTAAATTTTACAGTGTAAACGTGTAACATTATAAAAATATATGCTTCTCTATACAGTAGGAAGTGCAATGTTCCTACACTTGCCCCGACGAAGTCGAATGTATGTCAGAGGTCCCGACGATAAGGCACGCTTATTGTTGTCCACTTTATACACTATTTTTAATTACATATAAGATGTCAGATGACGTTAAAGTAAACTTTAAGTACTCATTAAAAAAAACCCCGCAAGTATAATTTGGGGTTCGTACTTACTAGTAGAGTTCGAGCGTAATGATAATACTCTATCATTATTACGCAACAGTTGTTTTTTATTTTTATATATAAAAATATTTCACACCAGGGGGCTCCCACCCTTGCGGGGAGCGTTCGAAACCCGCTCAGACAACATCTTAAGCATGTACTAAATTTTATTTATTTTGGACTCAACTTTATTTAGTAGGACCTGGGAAGTATTCAAATTCGTATTTATAAGGGAGTCATTGAGATCTAGAAATAGCCCGGAGGTACGATTAATATAATTATTAGACATACTTTTTGTATAGAAAGATTTTATTATTTATTTATTATTTCGTAGAATATTTTTTCTGCATATTGTAGTTTTTTTTTACATTGCCTTACAGGTGTGCAATCAAACAGTATGCAATTGCGATGGAATCAAAGGTGATGCAGGATCAATAGGACCGCCTGGAATTCGTGGCAGTCAAGGCGACTATGGCGAAGATGGAGACCCTGGACGTCCTGGGCGACCAGGACAAAATGGCGACGCAGGAGAACGTGGCGATTTCGGTGACAAGGGTGACCATGTAAGAAATTATTTTGTAACTACTACTGTTACCGTAAATACTAATAGTAATGAGACATCTAAGACGTATACATTTTGAAAGTACGTGATAGGAATGAAGTGTTAGGTACAAACCGAAATTACAAACACTACAATAAACACTTTATTAATAAGTAGGTATACAGTCCCTCCCAAAGCAAATCGAGGGTTTTAAATATTTTGTTAAGTAAACAAAGAATTAAGTCCTTCTTATATTAATAGTTCTTTTTATTTATTTCAGGGTGCAAGTGGACCTTACGGACCTAGAGGAGACACCGGAACTCAGGTACACTTCTTGATGTCATGATAATATTAAACAAATAAAAATAAATTGAAAATGTTTTCACGAATATTTTTTATTACAAACAGGGTCCTCCAGGAAAAGATGGTGATCCTGGTTTGCCTGGATTAGAAGGATGCAGTGGTGTTGACGGTATTATGGGTCCCCCTGGTTTTATGGGCCGTCCCGGTCAAAGGGGTACACCCGGTCCTATAGGAAAAAAGGGTGAACGGGGTATGGCAGGCGAAGGAGGTGTTAATTCTAGAGGCGCTAAAGGCGCTCAAGGAGATTACGGCCGCCCGGGGGAAGCGGGTGTTCAAGGTATTCAGGGCTGGCGAGGTGATAGCGGTCCACCAGGAGAACCGGGTCCCGAGGTGATTACTAAGCATAATAAATTAGTTAATAGTATACCATAATAATTGGCTACTTGACACATATGAAATAATGTTACAATGATGTTTATTTCTAAAAGTATTTGTCATATGGAACCTAAATATAATAATTTTTGTTCATAAAACTTGCAATACACGGCGGAATATACGAATTCTGTGCCTAATAATAAAATAAAATAAAAATATCAGCACTAAAAAATATATAATTCTTTAATAGTATTTCGCGAGAAGTTTTTCCAATTTTATTAAACTTTTGTGTTTACTATGGTTTTAATGATCAAGTTTTATTAGGGACCTATGGGTATCCGCGGCGAGGTTGGCGACAGAGGAAACGAAGGTGATGAGACTATAGGACCTAGGGGACCTAAAGGAGAACCAGGAGAAAGAGGCGAACAGGGACGCCCATCAGATGTTTATGTAATTGGCGAAGTTCATCAAAATGTTACGATTTTAGCGAAAGGTAACAAAGGAGAAAAAGGATTGAAAGGACAAACTGGTGTGAAGGGTATTAAAGGAATTGAGGGCTCTATGGGCCGACCTGTAAGTATATTCTGTTTTTTTAGGTAAAATATTATGTCGAACATTTTTCTAATAATATACAAGTGAAAAAGAGAACTTAAAAAACTTATTACTTAAATACACTTTAAACACTATTTAAATAATTGGATGTGACATTTTTTACTTTTTTGAAATCTAATGTAGAATACTAGCTTCCCGGGCGCGATTACACCCGCATAGTTTCCGTTTCAGTGCGAACATCATAATTAAATACAGCCTATGTTACTCCTGAATAACGGAGATTTCTAATGGTTAAAGCATTTTTGACATCGCCCCAGTAGTTCTGAAGCCTATAGCATAAAACCACACAAACCATGTACCCTATTTCACTACCCCTAGGGATAATTTTTAAAGATCTGGATAACACTTGTTTTGTTATTTATATTAATAAGCTCGGGTTTCATAGAATATTATAAAATTTGAGCAAATTTTAAATATTTTCCATAGAAACTTTCACACCCTTAGGGGTGAATTCTAATAAACCATGAAACACGTATTTAATTAAATGTTTAAAACGCATAAATCTCAAGTTTTAACAAACTCGTTGCTAATTTAAACAATACCATACATACTTTGCCACCCCTTTTTCATCCCTTTTCATTTTTTTTTAAATCACATCGTCTTAATGTCCTTCCGCATTTTAAATTAAAACAACTGTCCCAATTTCACGATTCTCCCATTAGCCGTTACGTTACTGTGAGTACGTCTGTATGTCAGTGGGAACTTCTCCTATTATTAATTTAGTATACAGGGTTGATACGACAGAGGGGCATTAAATTACGCTACGTTTACTATACGTGTTTTTTATTAATCCGATACGGTATAAAAATAAAAAGCAACCAAATTGAGATTTTTTTTCTTTCAAACCAACTAAATAGCTTACAAATCAGAGTAAAACGTAACCACCCTTTGTAAATAAATTTCACTGACCTAGCAAAGCGGCAACGTCGCGCGCGCGCCGGTGCGGGATGTTTTGCAATGATTTGCGTCAGAGCGGCAACAACGCATCGTAAGGAAAGATACATCGTGTTCAAACGGCGCAAAAACTTAAAAAATCATTTGCGACTAAACTACTGCTCCTATTTAATTGATTTTTGGTACAGAGCTTGGAAATGGTACCTAGTATAGGCAGTTTAAAGGAAAGCCCCTCTGTCGTATCAACCCTGTATGATTATGTAAAACAAAATGAAAATATATATCCAATATTTTTTCCTTCATTATTTCAAAATAATTTAATTTGCAAATATGCAGAGACTGCAATAGCACAATGAAGTTAGGACTTTTTTTGAAATTATATAACTAACATAAATGCTTTTTTCATCTAACTATTTTATGTTTTTATTAGGGTCCTGATGGTTCTGATGGACTACAAGGAATTAAAGGTGACCAAGGGCCCGACGGACCAAGAGGGAAACCCGGAGTTCGTGGCAGAGATGGCAATCCAGGTCCTAAAGGAGACAGAGGTGCTATTGGATATGCAGGTCCCGACGGTGCGGATGGATTGCCAGGACAAAGAGGAGAAGATGGTTTAACTGGAAATCCTGGTCCACAGGGATTCCCGGGAATACCTGGAATTTACGATGAAAGCTTAGATATTCCACCTTCAATGGGTGCTATGGGCCCCCAGGGGCCAGTGGGTTTTGTGGGACCTCAAGGAGCATCAGGAAAAAACGGACAACGTGGTTTGCCAGGGACTGTAGGACCCCCAGGAATACCTGGGATTAAGGGCGTACAAGGCAGGCCAGGAAATCCAGGCACATCTATAAAAGGTGAACCGGGAAACGATGGTTTCAAAGGTTACCGTGGATTCAAAGGACTATCAGGTTTCCCAGGCTTGCCAGGTCCAATGGGTCCGAAAGGATTAAAAGGCAATAAAGTAATAGGGCCAGATGGAGAAGAGGGCATGTCAGGCTTAGATGGAATACCAGGCCAGCGAGGAGACCGAGGTGAATCGGGAGATATAGGTCCGGCAGGCTTTCCAGGAACGGGTGTTCGTGGTCATGGTCCCCCGGGACCTCCAGGTCCAACAGGAATCCCAGGATTAGCTGGCGATTCAGGAACCCCAGGTCGTCCGGGTTTCGATGGACCTAAAGGAGAACGCGGTGACAATTGTCCATTTTGCAAATCAGGTTTGTTGTATTATTAACGTTCACTATCTTTTTTGCGAAGTTTCACCCCCGCACATATAAAGCGGTTTAGTAGTTTTATTGTTTCATTGGAAAAAAAACCGCTTTACATATCTCATATAGGTATTATTGTTGTGAGTTCTAACTTCTAAAATGATTTACCATCCAATGGTCTATAATACAAAGCTTTGATTTTAAATACCAAACATGAAAATGATCCTTACTCAGTAATTGTTAGGGCGCCGTACAAAAATGAAAAAAACTAAACCCTTATAGGATCACTCGTGCGTCTATCTGTCTGTCCATCACAATCAATTTTGCGCCTAAACTACTGGACCAAATGAGGTGCAATTTGTTAGGATGGTCGCTTACTACTACTACCTTATTTTATAAAAACATACCTATTTACTCTGTGTTTGGGTCTTATAATCCTGAGCCCCAAACAAAGATGTTAAAATAAGCGTCATTTTCGAGGGACAAATGAGAAAATTTATACAAAAAGTTTTGCAAGTTTTTAAGGGTAAGAAGACGAAAATTGATCACCGAAACTACTGAGACTAAAATTAAAAAAAAAAACTAATTATAGTTCATTGCCTGTAGATGTAACCAGGAATACCTATAAGGTTTCTATCAATTGAAAATAAAGTAATAAACTCAATATAAAACGTTCATTTACGGAAAATAGTTAATTATCACTACCTAGGGGCCATCCATAAAGTACGTCACACATATTTCATGATTTTTAGACCCCCCTCCTTGTCATAGTTGGTCACATTTGTGAGATCCCCCCCTCCCTAGTGTGTCGAATGAAATAGAAACAATGAAATCACGCGAGGTCGCGCGTTTTGCGCTTGGCGGCATTAGTCAAAGGGCTCATAGTCGGCACGTGCGGCGTGTCACTAGAGCGGGTATGAACTCGTCAACAAAACAATTCAAACCGTATAATCATATAGCTAGAGTTGAAATTATTTTTTAGTTTTAATCTAATATATAAAATTCTCGTGTCACAGTTTTCGTTGCCATACTCCTCCGAAACGGCTTAACCGATTTTGATGAAATTTTTTGTGCTTATCCGGTATCTATGAGAATCGGCCAACATCTATTTTTCATCCCCCTAAATGTTAGGGGTAGTCCACCCCTAAATTTTTATTTTTATTTTTCAGACAAAGTTAGGGGTAGATTAGAGGTAGGTGTAGGGTAGGGGTAGGGTAGAGGTAGGGTAGGGGTAGTGTAGGGTAGGGGTAGTGTAGGGTAGGGGTAGTGTAGGGTAGGGGTAGTGTAGGGTAGGGGTAGTGTAGGGTAGGGGTAGTGTAGGGTAGGGGTAGTGTAGGATAGGGGTAGTGTAGGGTAGGGGTAGTGTAGGGTAGGGGTAGTGTAGGGTAGGGGTAGTGTAGGGTAGGGGTAGTGTAGGGTAGGGGTAGTGTAGGGTAGTGTAGGGTGGGGGTAGTGTAGGGTATGTATCGATTGAGGCAGTACGAAGTCTGCCGGGTCAGCTAGTTAATATATATAATTTTGCGATTCAATTGATTAAATTTTAAATGTGATGTCACAAAACTTAAGACCCCCCCACCCCTTGTCACACCATGTCACACTTCGTCGACCCCCTCCCCCCTATTGTAAAACATACTACAATTGAATAAAAATATTTGACTTTGGCATTATACGAAACCTTTTCCACGCGAGTTCAACTTGCACTTGACTCTTTTTTTATAACCAGTTCCATAAAATAAACAAATGTTAGTAAAGATTAAAACAATAGCAGACGACTCTTCGAATATTGAATGTCTTTTACAGCATTAAACTTTGAAAGGGAAAAATGTTCGTGTCACAAAAAAATCTTGATTGATGTAAAATTGTATGTTTTTTTGAGCAAAATTTGACAATTTATCTCTTTTAGGTTTACCTGGGCCAAAAGGACAGAGGGGAGAAGATGGTTATCCTGGAACTAAAGGTTACCAAGGTCCAGAAGGTATCCCAGGAGCACGAGGTATTAAAGGTCCAGGTGGCGTTCCGGGAATGTCAGGGCCGAAAGGACCTAAAGGTAATAAAGGTCAAACGGGCGGAGCTGGACCACAAGGACCCAAAGGTATAAAAGGACGTGTGGTTTTTGATCCACCGCTTGCACTGATCAAAGCTGAAGTCGGTCCACCAGGAAACCCAGGTATGCACATTTTTAATATTAACTTAATAGCTAGAATTTTCCAGCTATGGACTGGCTGACTGAAACATGTGTTTTTTTTTTAAAATTTAGGTTTTATTGGACCACCGGGTCATCCTGGAGATGCTGGATGGCCAGGGCCGATAGGAAATCCAGGATTTAATGGCGTCAAAGGTCAAACGGGTGACGATGGTTTCCCAGGAATACCAGGTAGAGACGGGAAAAGAGGGCGAGATGGTTGGCCCGGCAGACCTGGACGTATAGCACCAGTTCCAATTTATTTTTTAACGGGAGAGAAAGGCGACGCTGGTCTTAAGTAATTATTCATTTATAGTATTGTAATGTTCATAATCATATAAACTGGAAGTGCTGATCGTTTTTTATTTGTTGTATAATCGAGCGGCCGTAACAGTATAGTTTAACCTTTTATGACCGCATGAAAAGTCATCAGCCCTTTTTAGTTGATACTGTTCATTTTATTATTACTTATATACATATTATGATTAGAGTAAAATAAAACAGGCATGACCGGTACATCATGTGGTATTTTAATTGATCAACGTAATTTTTTTTGTTATTATTAGAAACACAATCTGTTCGAACCGAAACAATATTACGGGTGTCGGCGGCGTCGCTCCTTTAATCATTGTTTAGTTTTTCGTCTTTCTTACGTTTTTTTTTACCTTGTTATCATATTTACGAACACATACAAAAAAGAACCAGATTAAGTCATTCTCAACATATAACCTAGGGAAATAGTTTCATTTTTAAATACCTATTAATAAATAGATTATGCAAATTGTCATTTCTATTAGCTATATATTTGGCAACGTTACTTTTAATAGTTATCTAAATCAGAAGTCGTTTATATATATATTAGATTATTTTTTATATATTTTATTCTTACGTTACAGAGGTGAATATGGTGAACCGGGAGAAGACGGTCCACCAGGAGAATCCGGAGAATCCGTTGGATTTGGACTTAATGCCAAAGGTGAAAGAGGCATACCCGGACCTATTGGTCGGAAAGGTAAGATCTTAATTACATATTTTAGTTCTCGTATGTTTGATTCTCAAAATAAACTATTGATACACCAAATAATAAATATTATATTCTTTTCAATGGAAGTCAAATAATACAGTACAGTGTAACTGGTTAAGTGGGACCTGGATAATGATATGGATGGTATGGTTCTCACTTGAGAAACCTCTATTATTGAGAACTACAGTGAGGTCCCGGCACTTTTTCATCGAATTACATAATTAATGGGACTTTTCAAACCTAGTTAAATGGGATTTGATTTCTAGGATTTTTCGATGTTTGCCTTTATAATTGGGACTCTGGAGTTCAATTCCCTTTATATGTGAGACCATTTATCAGATTGGAACAGGTTTTGACACGATTGTTTGTCAGTACTATCTCAAATGTTGACCTACATACAAGAGAATAAAGTTTCACAAAATGTCCAAACGTAAATATAACACATTATCAACATCGGAAAAATTAAATTATATCAGAATATGATTGCGGAAAGTCACATGATCAACTGTGTTCTGGGTGTGTGCATACACTTAATTAATAACATCAAAAATACGCATTTTTATTAACATTTTCACCTTTATAAATTGAATAACGGGACATTTCGACCTCTATAAGCAGGGCCTCTGTAAATGAGAGAACTAAATTTTAAACCTGTCTAATTGGAAAACTCTTTAAATGGTACAAAATCTTTGGTCCTTTAAGATCCCATTTAACGAGGTTTCACTGTATATATAGTAAGCAATTTCTACACAACAAAGATTAGTTACATACGAACACATAAATTTTCTTTCATAGGTATGATTGGAATAAAAGGAGAACGAGGTGAAATGGGTTACGATGGTGCAAGAGGCATTCCTGGTGACGAAGGTAGACCAGGCACCTCGATGCAAGGACCCAAAGGTTATAAAGGATATTTCGGAAATAAAGGTGATAACGGTCCATTTGGAATACCTGGTAGTCAAGGCCAAAGAGGCATGCCAGGATTTGAAGGCATTAAGGGAAAGAAAGGGACTCGAGGCGATTTCGGATATGCCGTAATTGTAGGTGAACAGGGTGTTAATGGTACACCTGGTGGAAGAGGAGACTATGGTGACCAAGGATATTCGGGAATGCAGGGAAGACCTGGTTCTTATGGCGCCAAAGGACTGCCAGGAGATACTGGCGATGTAGGGTTGGAAGGCGAAAGGGGGCCAGAGGTGATTATTTTACACTATTCCTTTATATCTTTGTATAATATAATAATTCTGTACGTATGCTTGTCATCCAACTCCGAAATGGTTGGACTGAATTGGATTTTCTTTTTAATTTTGAGTGTAAGTTGGTTTGAAATTAATTTAAATAAATTAAAAAGTATTGGAACAGTATGCCTAATTAGTATTTTTTTATAATGGATTCGCTGGTGCCGAATTCTAACCTTATAATTGGGTTTTCAACAATAACTTTATTTGTAAATCAAAATTAAACAATTCATTTAGATGACAATGAATTAAATTTGTATAATATTAAAAAGTAAATATTGGAAATTATGAATGAAAGATAATATCTGATAAATGACCACGGTTACAAATGTGGGTTTTTTCAATCGGGTCAATCGAATCGATTGCAGTCTCAAAACGTTGTCTCAAAAATTCGTGAAGGAAGAAACGCAATAGATCTATATATTTGACAAAAAAGTGATGTTTGACAAAATTTGGTGAAAGAATCAAAATGTCACATTTAATTTTATCATTTAACATTTTTCATTAATAATAATTGCCAAAACATTTTTTTTGGTTCCGTACCCGAAGGCTAAAATCGGGACTCTATTACTAAGACGTCTATCTGTCGTAGACTGTCAGTCTGTCTGTCACCAGGCTGTATTTCAAGAGCCGCGATATCTAGACCGTTGAAATTTTCACAAATGATATATTTCTGTTGCCGCTATAACAACAAATATTAAAAATAAAATAAATATATAAGGGCGGCTCCCATACAACAAACTTTTGAAAATGGCACGGAACCCTTCGTGCGCGAATCCATCTCGCACTAGGCCGGTTTTTTTGAATATTTTTATCATTTTAAACTAAAACTCTTTACATGGGTAATAAATATAGAAGACACCAACTATGAATAAGAAAGGAACGAAAGCCACCACATTACCCTTTTAAAGGCAAGGGAACAAAACATCACACTATTGTTTGTTGTTGATTCTTATTGGGCGATCTTTTAATTAAATTAAAATAGATTAGTGTCTCAGATTAATTCCTAAATTAAAGCACTCCGCTTCCATTTCTTTATTAATATAAGTGTGCAACATTGCATATTTTGTTCTAAATGTTGTAACAATTATCATCAAATAGAAAAAATATTATTTAAAATTGAACTTTTTTCATTGAATTAGCTAAAAGTAATACCTATACACTCAAGTAAAAAAAAATACTTTTTTAATATTTAATATATTTATTTCCTACAGGGAAGAAAAGGAAATGCTGGAATTCCAGTACGTGGTCCTCCTGGACTAAGCGGTTTACCAGGAACACCTGGCCGAATTGGACCTATTGGAGAACCAGGTTTGCAAGGTGACCATGGATTACCCGGTGTCATCGGACCTAAGGGCATGAAGGGTAATACAGGAACTGCAGGTGTTCGCGGTCGACCTGGAGTAATAGGTGCACCTGGAAGAAAAGGTCATCCTGGATTAAATGGATTCCTGGGTATGAGGGGAGAGCAAGGAGACCGAGGAGATTTTGGAGCTGCTGGTAACGAGGGTATACATGGCAAAGTAGGCTTACAGGGATTACAAGGCGCTAAGGGATTTTTAGGGGACGTAGGTCTTCCCGGAATTCCTGGCCCTGATGGTAGAAGAGGTTTAAAGGGAATTCGAGGGGATAACGGGTTACCAGGATTGCAAGGTCTTCGGGGTGACGATGCTGTAAGCGGTGCAAAAGGTGAACCGGGTCAACCTGGCTTTAACGGAATATTTGGCAGACCAGGTTTAAAAGGCTTTAAGGGTCAAATAGGTGAAGCAGGGACACCGGGATTCAATTACACTGGACAATCAGGAATTAAAGGTGAAAGAGGAGATGCTGGATTTTCTGGAAGAAATGGCTTACCCGGGTTGAAAGGCGTAATGGGCGATATAGGTTTTAGTGGAGTGGTTGGTGATGATGGTGATAAAGGCCTAAGCGGACTGCCTGGCCCGCCAGGACGATTCGGACTAATTGGTAATAAAGGTCAACGAGGTTTCATGGGTAGCCCAGGTGCTCCAGGTGATAAAGGGCCTAAAGGCAAGGATGGAAGACCAGGACGTAATGGTGCTCCTGGGCCCCAAGGAGCAAGAGGTCAAATGGGGGCTATTGGGCCATCTGGTGCTATTGGCCACAAAGGTCAACATGGTGATATTGGTATAACTACATATGTACCACCTACAAGAGGCGATATGGGTGATATGGGCATAGATGGTTTTCCTGGAGAACCTGGAGAGCAAGGTGAACCAGGATTTGACGGATACCAAGGTATAAAGGGTGAGGATGGTGACGATGGTCCCACGGGTTTTACTGGAGATATCGGTTTACCAGGACTCAAAGGGCGAAGAGGTGACATAGGACCTCCTGGATTACCTGGCATAAGTGAAATTGCACCAAGAGGTGAGCCTGGTACTCCTGGCCACGATGGACTTCCGGGATGGCCTGGAAATCAAGGACAAAAAGGCGCACCAGGTGAATTTGGAGATAATGGTGTTGTTGGATTAACTGGTCCTCCTGGTTTATCATTCCAAGGACGTAAAGGTGAAGAAGGTACGCAAGGTGCACCGGGACCACGTGGACTACCAGGGCGGCCAGGTTTCAAAGGCCTTAAGGGATACCAAGGATTGCCGGGTTTTAAGGGCGACATTGGTGAACAAGGTATATCAATAAGTCAAAAAGGAGAGGCAGGTGCACCAGGAATGCCTGGTTTTGATGGTGCCCACGGGCAAGTAGGTGACCGGGGTGATTATGGTATAGCTGGATGGCGGGGACCCATAGGTGAGAAGGGGATAAAGGGATTAGAAGGCGACATCGGTCCAGATGGATCTTATGGCTTAGAAGGCCTTAAGGGCATAAAAGGAGACGCAGGCGATCTTCTTCCTGAATCCGAAATCGTACCTGGCCCAAGGGGAGAAATCGGTCTAGCAGGACTTAACGGTCAGCCGGGTATTGATGGAAAACCAGGTCCTTTCGGTCGTAATGGTGTACCCGGAATGAAAGGTGATACAGGAGATAGAGGATTTCCTGGGCCTCCCGGGCAAATGGGAGCAGTGGGTCTACAAGGAATGAAAGGCATACAAGGCTACCAAGGTTTTAAGGGACCTCGTGGAGACACAGGATTTGTTGGTCCTCCTGCACGACAGCCAACACCGAAATCCAGAGGTTTTTACTTTACAGTACATTCCCAAAACAGAATGATACCAGAATGTCCGTCAGGCACTGCACCTCTTTGGAGTGGATATTCTCTTATTCACATTATTGCCGAGGGTAAAGCACATGGACAAGATTTAGGTATGTTTAAATTATAAAAGTTTTATATACCTATACTAAGTGAACCATTTGTGGCGAATCGGAATTGCAACCTACGAATAAAATGATTTTGAATACGTAGACTCTTATTTAAAAAATGTATTCAAAATTAAATGGTATTGAAAACAAAGTTAAAAAAGCAAAAATTACAAAAACGCACACATACTCGTACGTTGCAATTTCTATAATTTTCATTATACATTTTGTTCAACACTAATTCAGCTCCATTGTTTATATTTCTATAAATATGTATTTAACCATTTCAGGTTTGCCGGGAAGTTGTTTACGTAAATTCTCCACTATGCCTTATATGTTCTGCAACTTTAATGAAATTTGCAATTTTGCGCAAAGAGAAGACTACAGTTTCTGGTTATCTACAGCAGAACCCATGCCAATGTCTATGACTCCAATAGAAGCTCAAGAGGTGCAAGATTTCATATCAAGGTAGTTAATTGCCTATATATATGTATAAAAGATAATCGTTACTAGCTACCCTATTAACACACAGGTCAATGCACAGGACGGATTGCGCTAAAATTTGGCACGCTAAAAGTAATTATAGCACCTAGGCAAATAATAGGAAAACATTTTCCTCATAAGGGGATGAAACGACGGACCAAAGTTTATATTCAGAAATTAAAATATCGGACGAAGTCGCGGCATAAGCTCGTTATTCGTATCCACATATCATAACCAACGTATACGATTAAGAGAGGATTATGTGTATTTTTTATATACTTTATTACAAGCGAAACATTTATTTTTGATATTAGATTGACATTATTTAGTACTTTCCATTTGAATAAAATATTTTCTAATAATATGTAGTAGTAATGGTATAGACGTTGAGACACAATCGATTAGATAGTGCAATTATGTCTCATAAACATAGTAGTCTCATATGTATGTAAACCGCCTGAATTATGTTTTAACAAAGTTAACATTTAACTTTAACTCAAATAATATATCAACTAAACGTTGATTGGTTGAAATAAATTGATTTTAAAGGTAAAGTAAGTTTAAAACCAACTTCCCCATGATAAGAATAAAGCGGCTGTATTAAGTCTTCCGCTACAAAGGGCTTTATTAAAGCCCTTTGTAGCGGAAGACTTTTCGTACCCTGAACACCAGGATTCAGTAGAAACTACCGTCACTACCATGTCAACGGCGCAATAAAAATATTTCATTCTCATTTTCAGATGCCAAGTCTGTGAAGCACCAACTCGAACTATCGCTGTTCATAGTCAAAGTAATTTCGTACCTGATTGCCCGGCTGGCTGGAGAGAATTATGGCAAGGCTACAGTTTCTTAATGGTAAGTTTTCGTTTAAGTTTATGATATACTACTACTACTTCTCTTGCGTTGCGTCATCTAGTGTAAAAAGCTTGTACATCACTTACCTTTTAATTTTTCCAGCACTCAACTGTTGGAGAGAACGCAGCGGGACAGAGCCTCATATCTCCTGGCTCCTGCATGAGAGAGTTCCGTGTTCGTCCCTCGATCGAATGCAACGGCCTCGGGAGATGCAACTTCTTCGCTACTTCAGTCTCCTACTGGCTTTCAATCATCGAAGATAGCGAAATGTTCTTAAAACCAAAACAACAAACCCTAAAGAAGAATGATTTGGTATCAAAAGTTAGCAGGTGTGTATATTAAATATTGAGTGCTCTTTCGTATACTCATATCAGGGTAGTTGTCTCTGCGAGTACCTACCCATTCAAGTGACAACGGCAGAAAACGCGCTATTATAAAGGAATATACCTAAACCTATCTTCCTGTTACAGATGTGCTGTTTGTATCAGAGACTGGGTGCCGCGCCAGAGTAATGCTCCTCTACCTGATTTGAATTCGGTACCCAACGCTGCCATTCGTAGGCCAAACAGACCGTATTATCGACGACCAAACTACGCACGACGCAACCGTCTTGTACGCGGAAGACGCCGACAGTGAATGAAAAATAAATTATATCCTATTTTAGGTTTAAATTAAGAATATTGTGATGTGTTCTACCAATTTAAATTTAATAAGGTCAGAATTATACAAATTAATTCCTATCACTGCCAACATATAGTTTAAAAGTATGTATAAGGTACGGCACTAAACTATTAATTATTATACAATTTCCTAAAAGTAAATACTACCACAATAATAATATCTACGCCGACCATTTACAAACCTATTCTAAAGCAAAACATTGCAGGAGAATGGATTAAAATATAATATAAACAATATTTGTTATAAGTGAAATTTACAAAAATATCGTTTACAACTATTTTCTTATCATAAGTTTAAAATTTAGTTAGATTAATTAAATTCCAAAAGAAGTTCTTTGAAACATCTTACTTTGTCTATAATTCCTCACCCTTTATACTAGCTTCGGAAAACCGTTATACATAGATGCTACGGATATTTAAATATTAGCTACTATCAATACATTCTCCTGCAACTTTTTTGAATTATCGTTTTTATGCATGTTTTAAAATTAAATGAATAAATACATTTCTGAAACCACCCAAAGATCACAATAGGTATATGATGTATGAACCTAAATATTTTATTTTGTGTACCAAAACAGCACAAACTAGTTACCTACTACATCAGTTTTATAAATGTGTATTTTCTACATCAACATAATGGATTTAATCCGATTAGTTACTTTTCAATTTATTTTAGTGTTGTAAATATAATTACTTACAAATAATAATATAATAAAATATAGAACCTATTTTTTTTCTTTTTCTAATATTTTCTGAGCTATATACCTAAGCCGTCTCTAGTCTGATCTCCTCTTACGAATCAAGCCCCAGAGCCGTAACTTTGAGAGTCAACCGGTATCAGTACCTATCCTTAAATGTATTTACATTCTTGAGTGTATCAATTCTCTTTTGGGCGTGCGGCGCGGCAGCGATCGGAGTAGGTAGCTATTTTGGTTTTTTGACTTAAATAATAAACAGGGATAATACTACGCTATAGGTAGCAGTTACTACTGGGTGGCGCAAAAGTAAAGACTCAATTTGATTCAGTTATAAAAAAAAATCTAAATTAGAAAACTTGATTCAGGTAATTTTAAATGTATATTTGTGCCATTAAATTTCGTACCATTAGGATTTAAAGATGATGTCTTTTAAATGGTGACCTCTAGAGTTGATCACATCTGAGCCCTATTTATGACATTTTGCATAACTAGCCGTAACACTTCCTGCGATATGTTCCTTATTTCTTGATAAATGTTTTCTTTTAGAGCTGCGAGAGTCTATGGCTTGTTCACATACACCCGAGATTTCAAAAAACCCCAAAGAAAGAAGTCTGGACTATTTATCAAGAAATAAGGAACATATCGCAGGAAGTGTTACGGCTAGTTTTGCAAAATGTCATAAATAGGGCTCAGATGTGCATCAACTCTAGAAGTCACCATTTAAAAGACATCATCTTTAAATCCTAATGGTACGAAATTTAATGGCACAAATATACATTTAAAATTACCTGAATCAAGTTTTCTAATTTAGAAATTTTTTTTATAACTGAATCAAATTGAGCTTTTACTTTTGCGCCACCCTAACTGGCACGTACAATAACCGTAGGTAGTTTCAGTTTATGTATTCATATACATATATAGGTTTTATTAGGAAGAAATGACGGGCAGAAACTCAACATTTCTAAATTTATATTTCTTTCATTTCTGAATGTATATTATGATGTTACATAGTAGGTATTATATTGTAGGTATAATAACGTATAGTATTGTAGCGACATCTACAGTAGCCGCACAAAAACTTCAAGAAGACAAGCAGCGCCATCTACCACCTAGAATCCCAACTAACCTGTATCACGCAATACAAGTTCGCAAGCCAATTCGAACATATACAAGTTCCGAACAGTAACAAATGGCCGTCGGTCGCCGGGCATACCACCTCGCCCGGCAAAGAAGATCTTCATTTTCTGTGGAGGAACACCACCAACCGTTCCTCTACAGTATTATATAATATAGTATTGACATCATATTAGTATCCTATGTAAAATATGTATACAAGCTGAAAAATAAATGGTTGTTTTCCCGCAGCGAAAAGGTTTGGTCTTAGTTAAACATTCAATTTATACAAAAACTAAATATTATAAACCAAAAATGGCCGATTAACAATCATGAAAAACCGAACTCGAAAGTGACATCGAACCGATAGTAATACCTCGCGATACCTAGCGCTCGCGACGATCGGTCGCGCGTTCGTTGACCCGGGTGTTAGTCAATCAGCTGATACCTACACCTTAGGTAATGTAACACAGTACCCAATCATAATAATAAGCTTTATCCAATACCTTTTTAGCTATAACTTACAGAAAACGTAACTTAAAACAATTTTATTATCTAAGAACAATAATTTTCTGAATTAGATACCTAATAAAGTATGTAAGGCGTATTTAACAAAAATGAAAAATTAAATGAACTCCGCGGAAATGATATGGATGCAGTCCTTCTGAGTTGAGTAGTTTCCAGACGTAGTATTGGCTTACGCCAAACTTAGCTGCCGCCATTCGCGTACTTCGGCGAGGATCGCGTTCGAAGTACTCGATGATCTCCTAGTAGAGCTCTGGCGAAAGAACGGCCGATCGCCCTCTGCCCTGTGCATGTGCTGGCACTTGGAACTGCCCATGATCGAGTAGCCGTCGCCGCTACGATCGTCCGGTCCTGTATGACTTGAGGGTTCAGAACTCCGCGAAGACGGAGTGACGCCAAGTGTTGCAGCTCGGCGTAAAGACGCCAGGCAGTATGGGAATTATAATTAGCCCTAGCGTACAGTTGCACCATAGCGACGTACTCTAAATTACTAAAACTGTAATGTCGATCCATAATACTAATAAAGTAATAAGATATAAGATAATATAAGAAGAAGCGCAGCACGCGTTGTGCTGCGCTTCCGACGTTCACGGGACAACTAAGGAAGGAGGGAGTCGAAAGAGAGCGCGGGGCGTTCCGGCGTCGGCGCCGCGCGGCGAATTACAAAAGAAGCCGGCTCGTTTATGATTCTTGCGTGTAGGCTATTTTATGCCGTATAACTACCATTGAGCTCTTATTTTGCTTTGAACGTTTATGGATCGTTCTTTACTTTGTCAGCAGCGCGTGCGATTCGAGTAGTACCTACAAGGTCCGTTCACTCCGTCTAGTGTAACTACTGTTTATCACGCTTTCGAGTTGTCTAATATTTTTTTTAATAATTTTAAATCCAAAACAGGTCTAAAAAAAATATGTTTCGATAGTACTACCGACGGCAAGTTGTTCTGCTTCGGGAAAACAACCATTAAAATTTCACGGTGTATATTTGATCATTTGTTTTTCAAGATATTATTTTATAGGCTCCAATACTACCTACTTAGCGCACTAACTATGATATCTCTGCATCACCCTATGGTCGACTGGTAGAAAATGCCTTAGGCATTAAGTCCACCAATGTACAACATAAATGTACTAAAGTATTAATAAATAAATATTATGAAAAAGAACGCATTTAAAAACTTTCATAAATTGAATTAAAACTCCCCATACATACCTACTACATTACATTACTAGTTGTACCTTCATTTGATTACCTACTAGCTGCTGCCCGCGACTTCGTCCAGGTAAAATAAGGATCCAGCTAGCCAAGAACTGTTAAGAGGAGGCCCATGTTCAGCAAAGGACGTAAATCACTACATAGTATAAAACAAATTCGCTTCCCGCTGTCTGTCCGTCCCTATGTATGCTTATATATTTAAAACTACGCAACAGATTTTGATGCGGTTTTTTTTTAAATAGATAGAGTAATTCAAGAGGATGGTTTATATGTATGATACATCAGCATGGCACCCGTGCGAAGCCGGGGCGGGTCGCTAGTGGTCTTATAAAGTAAAAATCTAAATTAATAATTAATAAAAAGTAGCATGAAACGAAACAAATATATGGACTAGGATAATATTTAGGAATTTTATTAATTAGGAAAAAATATTAGCTATATTATGTTATCTATGTGACACAAAACTACTACGACGTATTCATAGTCAGTTTGCTATGAGTTTGATACTCTAGTTCGAATGACGTTACCTCGATGGTCATTACCTCGATGTCTCTAGCTCGACGGTACACTTCACCGATGGGTCGTTACCTCGAAAGGTCAATACCTCGAAGGATCTCTTCCTCGACGAGTCTTTTCTTCGATGGTACATTTGATCGATGGGTTGTTACCTCGAAACAACATTTACTGTACAAATTTTAAGTATTTGTGTGTGTAACTGAAAAGGTTTAAAAATACAAGTGAATTGAAATGAATATCGATATAATCATAGAGGCAACATAATATTGTGATCATTAATATAAGTAGGTAGGTACGCGTATTTTTAACATTTAAACAACAAGCTGTAAGCAACTACATGTATTAATTATTTGCCGTGTGTTTTCCGGCTTAGAATAGACCACCCCATGGTGTCGTAAAAGGCGACTAAGAGACATATGGCTGATGGATGGGCAGCAGCATCTATTAGCTCAAGGTTTACATCTTACTGCGATCACCAATCCGTCTGCCAAGCGTGGTGATTATGGCAAAATCCCTCTACGATCCTGGCTTGCCAAGGTCTCTTAAGAGGAGGCCCATGTTCAGCAGTGGACGTCAACGGGCTGTTGATGATGATGATTATTTATTTAAACAAAAATCATCAAAAAATGAAGCAAGAAATTGCAATCGGCAATTGCACAAATGACTAAGAACAGAGAACAAATGGAATTAAAAGACTTTCTGCGTTCTATTGCAAATTGCACAGCGCAGCGTTATAATATGACGTTGTAGTTGATCGCATTCTATTTGATATAAAGAAATAGGTAGGTAATAATAATTATTAGGTTATTTAAGTTCATTAGTTTGATAAAAAGAAGACAAGTGTTTTAAAACACAGAAGAATATTAATTTCATTTTCTGATGATTTTTGTTTAAATAATTAATACATGTAGTTGATTACAGCTTGTTGTTTAAATGTTAAAATACGCGTACCTACTTATATTAATGATCACAATATTATGTTGCCTCTATGATTATATCCTCTTTATTTCAATTCACTTGTATTTTTACACCTTTCAGTTACACACACAAATACTTAAAATTTGTACAGTAAATGTTGTTTCGAGGTAACAACCCATCAATCAAATGTACCATCGAAGAAAAGACCCGTCGAGGAAGAGATCCTTCGAGGTAACGACCCATCAGTGAAGTGTACCGTCGAGCTAGAGACATCGAGGTAACGTAATTCGCACTAGAGTATCAAACTCGTTTGCTATGGCATATTTAACAGGAAGTGAAAACTTACTTACAAATATACAACCCTCTTATAGGTAACCTTAACTTATGAATAGTTGCAATACAATGTTTTATTAAATAAACTGCATTATCTTATGTTCAAAACACACTTATGCACTATCCCCATGTGATACAAGTTCATCTTGCTTGTACTCTGAACAATAATGAATCACCTTCACTTAGCATTTTCAATGTTCTAGTTTTACCCTGTGACATCTAAGTATAATTAACTACCTACTACTTATTGTTTATAGTTAAAAAGTACATTTATCTCAATTTTTTTCTTAAATTGTGCCACAGAATAACCAAAAAAGGTCACTTTGTGGAAATGTAGGGTGGCCAATGGCAGTATGTAAAGGCAGTTAATAATACCAGAACACAAATATTTATAAATATAATGTTCAAAAATAATAATTACCCAAGATAAAGATTCTCTTTGCAAATTATTTATCAAGTGAAAGCTGGACATTTACAAACAGCATTGTAAGATTCATCAGATTTTATTAATCAATTTGTCTTGAAACAGAATCAAAATCCTTCAATTTATGATCATCAAGATTTGGTCTGACTTCATAATTGCAAATAGTGACTCCATGTCTGTGAGCTGGTGTCCATTCTCCTTTTAATCCAATATAATAAATTTTTGTAGCATCCGCACCAAAATTAGATGGGAAATGCATAGTCAAATGTGAAACTGATGAGAATGTAACAATCCTGAAACAAAATATCATCATAAAGCAATAATTACATAAGGGGACCAAAGTTCTGTGACAAGTTTCGCCAGCATCATCAAATAAATGGAAGCAGAATTACCCAGCTTCCCTTAACATATCACTAACACAAATTGTGGAACATTTGTTCCCTAATGCAATAAACCTTAGCCTAAACAAACAAACAAACTGAATTGATACAACCACAAAATATAAAAAATTTGCTACCTATTTTATATGTATAGTTTGTACAGACTTTCCCTAAGGTAATTAAAGCTTAATCTGTGCACAGTAAATTTTAAAGCGCACACAAATATAGGCACTGTTTGGGTACATCTACTGCATGTGACAAATTACAACTTATAGGTTTACTAGTTTTTTTTTTTTAATCTAAGACTCAGAACAATTGTCTGTGGTTCACACAAATTATTGTCCTGGCTGGGAATCGAACCCAGAACACCAGGGCTCATAAGCAACTGCCGTAATAGTCACCGGTGCAGTCAATTATATGTATATTTATAATTAGATATTTCAAACTTACTTAGGAGAATACTCTAGGACACCTTCACTGTCCTTTTGGAGTTCAAAAACTTGATCAGGATCCATTGATACATTGTCAAAAGTCATGTTAGGTTTGTTTTTAAATCTGAAATTTATATTATATTAAAATCTCTCTCTTTGTTATTATAGTAATTATAACATAGGTAGTAGAAATGAATACAGTCTAAGCTTAGCTGGATGTGAATCTGAGTCTTCTGAAACGATTTTGATCCCTTTTAATTTTACATTTCCTGTGAACGGTATATTAAATAATAGTTCTTCATCTGCATCACTCTCCACAAACTAAAAAAGAAAACGTATGTGAATTCTATTTCAGTAGAGAATTGATAACTTAAACTCATAATATATTTAAAGCTATACTAACATTACTTGTGTCAAGTCGCTTATCCCATGTCTTAAACACAGTTTTCCCAGAACCTTCAATACTTTCATTTAAGCATTCTAAATTATCTTTATCAATTTTTTCATACAGGTTATACTGAATGCCGATTTCGTCGGAGTCGGCATGATCGTGATCATGACCATGACAATGATGATGCGACATCCTGATTTTTTCAATGTAATAAATATGTGCCGCAGACTAGTCGTGTCTAATAACTAAATGTAATTAAATTCAGTTCAGCAAAACGAGCAAAACAACGAAATTTGACATCCCAGCTGATTACAGATTACTGCTTGAGCTTGTCATTTAAACTAGAGCATTACTCGATAAGAATAACATGTATAGTACGCTACGTTAAAGTACGCACATGTAAATGTGTAACATTAATTGTGATTAACAATTATTTTAGAATTTCAAGCTTTAAGAATTTGTACAAACAATCATAATACTTATTTCATACTAGCTTTTACCTGTGGCGTTGCTTGCATTTAAGAATATGTCATAATCTTGGAGGTACTAGAAATAACAGACATTGTGTACAAAGTTTCATGATATTTAGCTAAGTAGTTTTCACGTGAAAACTTAACTTACATTCACATTTATAATTATATTAGTAGCGTTTTAAACGTAAGAGTGAAAAAAATGCATGTTCATAGCTGAAATGCTTCAACTCAACGTCAACAATAATAATTGCGGATTAAAAGGCTAAAGAAATAGAGGCTTCGATCGCGATCGCCTATTAACAATTTAAAAAATTGGGCGTTCATGTAGTATTGTCTTGTCAGTGTGTATTTTTAATTTAATTTTAATAATTAATTATTGTCCTATCACGTTATAACTAACGTCAACGTGAAATAATCGCCAATAATCTTAAGTAATTTAAAAAAGGCAGTTTATATCGATTGTACTAACCGCTGTTAAAATGATGTCTCTGTCCAATAATTTCTTATCATTCAGTTTTCTTTCTTTAATATTTACTTGTCTTATTTTAACTAGCGATACTTATGCAGAAAATAGCGAAAATGATGGAGAAAGCATTTCGAAAATTGGTCAAGGTGTAGGCCACATTATGAATATCTATTATTGGTAAGGTTATCAATTTTATCCTAATTGTTTCTCGAATATGCCTCTTCTAATTTAAATGTATTATTGCAGTTACTCATGCGGATATCGGAAAGTATTTGAAGATTATGCTGGAATTATTCAACAAAAATATCCTGAAATATCAGTTATTGGAGCCAACTATGATCCACCTGGTTTCAACATGTATTTGTCAAGGTTTATTGTAAGTTTTATTCCTTGATCTGCATTCGTGGTAAAATAGTCATTGTTAACTTGGATTGTATTATATTTTAAATGGTTCCCCAGCTGGATATATTCATTGTTACTTTTTCAAAACCTTTATTCAGTTGCAGATTTTGTTTTTGTATGAACAAGAAAATCTAAGGAACTAATAATTCAATCTCAAAAATTCTTTTAGTGTTAGATTTGCCCATTTGTCAAGGAAGACTATATTAACATGGTTGAAACCGCATGTGAAAGCTAGTTAACTACAAAAGTACTTAATTATACCTTCTTCATATCATGATAACTTTATGTTTATATATATATATATTATGGATGAAAAAGAAAGGAATTTTACCCTACACATAATTTTTTTTTCAAGCCATTTCAACTCATCAAACTTGACTTGCATCTCCTTATCTTATAATATCATGTAATGATGAAACAGTGTGCCAGATATTTTGAAAATTTCTAGATATGATGTTTAAAATTTTATAGATTTGCATTATATTCAAAATTTTTAATGAATTTAAATCAATATTTTAACATGTTTTTTCTTTGTTAATGTTTGCAGGGTTTTGGCAAGATGATCCTTATCATGTGCATACTCAGTGGAGTTAACATATTTGCTTGGCTGAACAAACCACAACCGGCTTGGTGGAGTTGGTGCATTGAGAACAAACTATATGCATGCATGATGATGTTTTTCCTTGCAAACATGTTAGAAGGGCAGCTGGTATCATCGGGAGCATTTGAAATAACACTCAACAACATTCCACTGTGGTCCAAACTTGACACAGGAAGGATTCCACAGCCTCCAGAATTGTTCCAAATTATTGATAATACTCTACAATTTTCCAAAATGGACCTACCCAATAATAACTTTGCACAATAAAGCATTGATATAAATTATTTATATGGGACTGGTGTTTATAGAATAATAGGGTAAAATAGGTAATCTAAATTTTAAGTCTTTGGATTGTAAACATACATAGAATTTTACAACTTTATTATATTATTCAATTATAAAGATTCAATGTCAAGATTTCCAAACCTAGAGCAAATATCACTATAAAGAGTAATTTTATAAACTGCAATGTGATAACACATTGTAGTAATGTGTTATATGATCACATGTATATCACACAGTTAGTCACAATTCAGTATGAAGTACACCATAAATGTTATTTCCAACAGTACAAATTGTTATGTTATATAGGAGAATATAAAACATGACTGGTTAATAATATTATATTTGTTATTTCTCTAGTCAGGAATCATCATGTGGTACATTGTCTTTCTTTATGAAACCCTATTAAATGAAACAAAGAAATAGATTGTATTAAGTATTTTTATTTCATTTAAACTCTTGCATATTATATACAAAGTAATATCTTATCCTTAAATATTTTTTTGCAATGTTATGCACCAAACAATAGAACTAATGTAATAATCTTGCCCCATTAATCTTGAATCTTTGATCATAGTCATTAATTTTTGAAAAACAAAATTGTATGTAACATAATTTTTCTAAATTTGAAACTAGCTTTCATCAAGTTACAATTTTGAAAAACAGTATTAGTGTTTTTATATTATGAAGTAAGTTCAAGAATTTGACTATGAATATTACAAACTATACCATATTCTTATAGATATTACAAACCCTAGTGAATAGGCTAATGTAGAAAGTGTTACATGATTTATTAGATCAACATTGTTTGCAACACCCCATTATGGACGGATTCATTATTTATAAGACAGACAGACAAAGACCTTTTTTTATTTATGTTGACCGCAGAAATTTCTACCGCGGCTTTGCTTTAATCATCATAACTCATTAAGAACTATTTTTATGTAAGTTGTGCATGACACATGGGGCACGAGTGACGTAATACAAGTTCGTGTTGCTGCGCGTGCGCTCCGCACGTAGCGCAGGTCCACACTGTGTGCGGCGCCACCAGCGCACGCCCGGAGACCACACACTCGGGAAACTGAGAGCCACAACCAGGACACGACGACGCCCTGAGAGTAAATAGAAATTATATTACAAGTAATCAGTACTTAGTAAACATAGCGTCGGTTGCGATGCGCGGTCGAATACGGTCGCGTTTGCGCTGCTTCGTGTAAATATTACATTCGCGAATTGCGCGGCTTTAGCCGCTGCCCGGATTCCGCTATGAGTACTCAAACTCTCATAGCCAATGAAGTTCTGGCATTTATCAAACATGCCATCGACTACATGGACGAGGTCAGCATCTTGCAGATCTGCAAGTCGTCTTTTAAGGAGGATGAGATTAGCAGTGCCAAGTTGCTGCTGTTCACGACGCTCGGGAAACTCAGCCAGATGCCGTCTCGGCGAAGGGATGGCACCGAGAAGACTATCCAGGACATCGTAACGCTGATGAAGGAGACCGATCCGGACGACGTGCGTGAATTTGTGGCGAAGGATCTGCACAAACTGCCTCCCGTCACGTTCGACCACGTAGATGTCGCACTCCTCAAGCAAAGCCAGGTCGAGATTCAGCATCAGCTGGAGGTGTCCAACAACACCATCAGTGAACTACGGGCAGAAGTAGTGTTATTGCGCAATGCAATTTCTGCAAGTAGGTCACCTATCGACGCCGCAAAAGTGAACACGCGTCGCGGGGCACAAAACGCCTCCATCTGCAGTTTCGAGTCGGCGGGCTCGAATGCGTTACCAGCTGCCGAGAATGCATGCGTTGCAACGTGTGGCGCGGCCGTCCCTGCCTCGACACCGGTGGAGACGACGACATGTGTAGGTTCAGCGACCCCGAAACGAGCCTATGCAGCAATAGTAGCCGCCGCTAAAAAGCCTGTTGAGCCACTAAACTCACAGGTTAAAATAGCGGATAAAGTGAAAGGGGGTAAACGGAGCCTGCCTAAACCAAAACAGGTTCTGAAAAGGCAGGCTCCAGTGAAGGACACTGGCGACAGCGATGGTTTCATCAAGGTGGAGAAGAGGAAGAAGAAGAAGCCTCCTTGTCGGAACCAGTGTGGTACTGCGCTGGCAGGACCCAACATGCTGCTGCGTCCAGCCGTACCGACAACGCTGATGTACGTGTCAAGACTGCATCATTCCACGAAAGTTGAAGAGGTCGTGGAGTACATGCAGGTGACGACCAACTGGACTTTGAGGTCGAGATGCTGGAGCCGCGTCACAAAATGAACTTCAAGTCGTTCGTGGTGCGTGTTCCGACGCAGTATCTCGAGAAGGTCCTCAAAGAAGAGTTTTGGCCGAAGGGTGTTATGTTCCGCCGGTTTCGTGGCCAGCTACGTGACACCAGTCAGCGAAACACGACGCCGCCACTTCGTGTACATTAGTATTAAGTTTTTGTTTTTAAAATATGTATTAGTTTATTACTGTTTAAGATTATTGTATGTATTTTATTCTATGGGCCTCCGATGCCTGAAATAAAATTATTATTATTATATTATAGCAACAGACGAATAATATACCAAGGAGAAGAGATAAAAATACGTAAACATCTCACAGTTCCACTGAGATAGCAAGCGATTATTATATCTCAGTGGTTATCTCAGTACCTACTCAATAATATCATTATTTAGTCGATGGCTATTGTATACTCGTGGTAGTAAAAAAAATGCAGCACCGAAGTTATCTAGTCGTGTAACGAATAGGTTCATTCCCACAATAAGTTTGAAGAGCACTTGTTAACGAAAATAATTTTATCATTATTCGGAGTAAATGTTAAGTTTCTCACCATTCTGGCATGGATACCTCGCAGTTGGGACAATCATGCTTGTTTACTTTTGCATCTTTGGGCTTGAATCTAGTAAATATTTCTATGGCCAAATTTTCAAATGTTTCAGGCTGAAAATATAAATATTAATGTTAACACACGAACGTACACATTTCTAATATAAGAGAAGATACAGTATCATTTAAAGTCCAATAGCAGTCTCACTAAACGACATTAACAGTGTTTATAACTTGCTGAGTTGCCGCTCGTATACGATAGTTATTGTTAATTTCACAATTACGACAAGCTATTATAAACATTCGAGTTGCTACTGCAGTTTTGAACGGTTACTGCAAAAAAGACTACTTACATCGAGAGCCTCTAGCTTTATCAACGCCTTTGAACATATGTCGAAGGCTCTGGCTTGAATAGCAATGGAAGCGATCGTACACCAGATCTGAAAATAATAAAAAGGTATGGAAGTTTGAGAAAAATGTTAATTTAAAATCATAACCTTGGTGTCTTCTACCGGATGTCATGACTCTGCTTCTATTACTCGCGTTTGTTGGAGCACCTGGAATGTTTTAGTGAACTGACAGACCCTCCTCGTGGTATAGTTACTGTATCATCTCGTTTACGTCCAGTGCTGAACATGGGGCTCTCAATAGCCCTTGGCAAGCCCGCGTCGTTGAGTGATATTGCAACAATCACGGATTGGTGATTGCAATAAGACTGTGAGTATCCATGAGCTGATAGATACTGCTGCCCATCCATCAACTGTATGTCTTTTAGTAGCTTCTTACCCTTGGGAAGACATGGGGTGGGCCATTCTAAGCCGAAAACCACACGGCTATCATTAGCATAATATCATCGATATGGAGAAGGGAGACCTACATTACCCAGCTGCTGTTTCTAATGGATGTCCCTACCAATAAACAACGAAAGATACTTGCGGCAAGAGTCTAAACCAGTGATTCCCAGTGGTCCAGATAGACCCCCTGATCCACGACAGAATCGACGGGAGTCTACGTTGGTGTAAAAAAAATCGTCTTCCCACCTTGTAAGTGCGTAACATGATAAAAAGAGAGCACGAAGAGGTGCACTGAAGTCCGAAACCGGTTACATTTTTAATGGGTCTACGAGAAAAAACTTTCAGGTGCCTAGTTCTAGTCTAAACATACCTGCAGATGTGTAGCTGCGGGTAACAGGCGGTGGTGCTGCTGTGCGCGGACGGCGGCGCGCAGCGCGGCGTGGGCGCGGGCGGGGCGGGCCCGCGCTCGCGCCGCCGCCGCCGCCGCCCAGTGCGCAGCGCCCGCCGCGCGCCAGCAACGAGCCGCCGAGCGACCGCGCCCACCCTCTATACCACTTTCAACTTTAGCACTAGACAATAAGACTCAAAACAGGTAGGATTTGTTTGAATCTCTCCTCTCTCCATCGTTAAGAGAGGAAGAGCGATATATATACAATTAGTACGCTTAATGTGCTGCTCAATTGGAGAATTCCATTACAGAATAGTGACACAGTCAAATAACATTGTTGAATACCTAATGTTGTGTTCCTGTGCGTGGAGAGGAAGTTTCTCCGTCCTGAGCGGCATGAAAGCCTTGCGGAAAGTCACTAGAATTACATTTTGAGTGGGACGGGCGTTATGCCCGGTGAAGTAGCAAAGGCCTCGTGGCTAAACAGTAACAAAAAACCGTCCGAAAAAAACAAAATCGCAAGCACACGATAATACCTACTACACTTGCGAGAAAAAGTATGAAATCACTTCCTTGGAATTGATTCCACGCGATTTTGAGTACTTAATAGCCAGTTAAGAATAATAAAAATGGCACCATTTTAAAGGTTAAATTGTTGTTAACCTTTAAAATGAAAGCTAAAAAATCTAAGTTCAAGGGTCAAAAGTAGCGGAGATGTGTACCGGTCAACGTGTGAAAGCCGACAAAAAAATCCGATAGTACGTGCTTTTATAGGGGGTCAATAGGGCGCAACTCGTGACGTATCAAACAATTGAAACATACCTTACTTCTTCACGTTATCCGGGATAACCTTAAATAATGGCGTGACCGTTGAACCTTTAAAATGGTACCATTTTGCTTATTCTTAACCAGTTTTTAAGTACTCAATATCGCGCGGAATCAATTCCAAGTAAGTGATTCCATACTTTTGCTCGCGAGTGTAGGTAGTATGTATTTAGGACACCGTGAGCCAGCAACTCGCTCTTTTGATGTGTACTCAAGAAACGAGAGGCTTCTGAATAGTGATTCTCACGGCCTCTTCTGACCGCTCTCGCTAGACGCCAGAATGAAACCATAATTAACCATTTTATCATAATGGCACCTCGACCAAGTGCTTATGACGTCAAGCTTTTCGTCAAAGTTCGAGGAAATTTAACATCATTACAAACATGCATTTAATGACAGACAACTCACCAACAGAGCTTTGACTGTACAGATGACCAGCTAAGACGTAAAGCTTCTTTATTCGTAACGGAGATGCCTTTTTAGAAGCTTCCAAATTAGCCAACTGAAATGACAACACAACATTAAAAAAATAAAACTAAGGCTGCAGTATGTAAATCCTAGAAATACAAACGGCACATAAAGGATATCAAAGACATTTAATTATAATTATATTAGTTGATGCTGTTTGTTTTTTCTTAAATTAAGAATATTTTTTTTGTATTATTTACTTTTTATGTACTATCTGCGTTTTAATATACAATGAATTATAAAATACACTTCTATTGTAATTAGATACCCAACATACCACTTACCTGATAAGCAACCTCTGCTGCTTGCAATAATCTGCCACTTTCTTTGAGTTGCATAACGCCCTGTATTGTTGGCGCTTGACCGACGTCGTTGATTTCGTCTAATAAAAGTTGTTTCATCCCACTAGTTTCCTGAAAAAGAAAAAGGAAAATATAGTCGCTAAATTTGGATACTAATATATAAAGCTAAGCATGTTTGCTTGAAGGCTCTAATCTCAGCAACTACAGGTCCAATTTGAAAAAAATGACATTTTACCAATATTGTTAAAAATTGGTCTATCACTGACCTATAATTGCAATGTCAATTTACGTCGCAATCACTCTATACTGCAATTAAAGAATATACTTCAGTGTACAGTCACCATTCCACCACACTTCACGAAACAACCATTTTGAAAAAAAAACATTTTTTTTCATTAAATAATTCTCATTCATTAAAAATGTTTTTTTTAAATGTAACCCATTAAGGGGTAAAACAAGGATTCGTTTTTTTTTTTGTTTTAAAAAGATTACCAGCAGAATTTTGCTGTCTACTAGTATTCTTGTCACCCCCCAGTACTAAGCTAAAAATCCTTGTGTTACGAGTGGGTTCACGTCGGTAGTGCTATGGGTGGGTATCGAACCGGCGACCACAAGATCACAAGTTCTGCGCCCTAGCCATTGGCCTACGGTCACTTAAGTTTGTATGTGGGAAACAAATCGCGGGACACAGCTACTTTCAGAGAATATATAGGAGGAGAAGACATCCAGAAGCTTCAATCATTGACTCAAACAAGGTATGCATTGGAAAAAAGAATCTACTATACTTCGGATTGAGCCCTTTTTACATAGCTCGTACATTTATGTAGTTAGCCATGAGGTTTGGTACTTCACCGAGTATAAGGCGAGCAGAGCTCCAGCCTTATTAACGGATGGAGTCCAGCCGTCTATATGCCCGATGAAGAACCAAAAGCCTCTAACCAAAATAAATCATTACTTTATCCTACCTTGGTAACTCTCGGTGAACCAGTGTATAGTTTAGATAAAGCCTCGTTATCTTCTAGTGCCATGTGACACTTCTTTAAACCTTCAGTGTTGTTGCACATCGTGTAGTACTCCAGCGCGCCAGTCCTGAATGAGAAAAAAAATCATGTTACTTCCGGGATATTCAGCATTGCACCCTGCAGGGAGTAACCTTCCGTGGTCTTCTTGGAAGTCCCTGCACCGCCTCCGGACACAAGGGGGAAGATGTAAGTCCAATCTGGTTAAGTGGGGCTACCTTGACGGAACGGCAGTGTGGTGTGATTGTGGAGCTATGTCGCAAATCATGCTCCACCTCCTATCCTGTCCTCTGTGTCCCAAACAGGGACCATTTTGGTTACCCATTGAAGGGGTTTCTGATAGGGTTTTGACAAAGTGTTGTTTTAAAACCAATTTCATATTTGTTACACTTTTTTACGAAAACCCTCATCAATGGATAACCTCTTCCAAACCTTTTCGATTGGATTACCTGTACATTCAAAAACCCATTCGTGGTGGGTTATACTTTTTAATGGTAAGACGTTTTGAACGGGTTACCCCTTCAACGACTGTAACAGAGTTACCCATTCGGACTACAAGTATTGTAATTTTAACTCTCGTGACTTTATTTTAAAATACTAAACTGCATGCATTCGGTAGGTATGCGTCAAGTCGCAACACGCAGTCTAGGCCCTAGCGACTTATAGTTACTATTGCAGAGATTTTAAAGTTCAATGTATTTTTTTCTTAAATGTTCACCAGGATATTAAGCTATCACCGTCGCGTACTTTTTGCGTAATGCGTGCACAAACATTTATACAGACAGACAAAATGTTCAAAAATTGGTGATTTGGTATCTTCTTCTTCTTAGCGTGTCGATGATAAATTAAATCTTCCCGGCCCAGAACTTAGCTAATTTGACCGCACTATTTGTGGCGTCCATTAAGTCTTGCTGCGAACAGGTGACAGGACAGGCAGGACAGGACACCAAATGAGCCATGGACTGCATTTCTGCATTTGGTATCTATATTGTTATATTTATACACCATGTTTCGGATCCATAGGTCATTACTGGCAACACACACTGGTTGAAGACTTTCGTCTTTAGGCATTGAGGAATTTTGGACGAAAAGACACTGCAAAGTTTCCCGAACGCTGCCAATCCGAGTTGGATTCGGCGATTGACCTCCTTCTTGAAGTTGGACCTACCTAATTGGACTATCCGTCCTAGGTATACATACGCGTCAACAACTTCACGAACCGTATTCTCATTCATAGGGGTAGGCACAACATGGACGATAGACATGATTTTCGTTTTGTCCATGTTCATTTTAAGACCTACCCGTTGGAAGACTCGGTTGAGGTCTTCGAGCATTGTACTAAGTTCTTCCATCGACTTCGCCATGACCACGATATCATCAGCGAATCGAAGGTGAGTGATGTATTCACCGTTGATGTTGATGCCTAGTCCTTTCCAATTTAGAAGTTTGAAGGTGTCTTCCAAAGTGGTCGTAAACAGTTTCGGAGAAATAACGTCTCCCTGTCTTACGCCTGTTTTTAGTGAAATCGCCTTCGTACTCTGTTCTTGTACTCGGACCGACATTGTGGCGTTTCTATACAAACATTTCAACACCTCGATATACCGATAGTCAATACGGCATCGCTGGAGAGACTCAAATACGGCCCATGTTTCGACCGAATCAAAGGCTTTCTCGTAGTCCACAAACGCTAAACAGAGCGGCAAGTTATACTCTTCGGTCTTCTGTATTACTTGCCGCAGCGGATGTATGTGGTCTACGGTACTATAACCTTTTCGGAATCCGGCTTGTTCGGGAGGCTGAAAGTCATCAAGCCTTCGTTCGAGACGATTCGCAATAACCCTGGAGCTAACAGCTTATAGACATGACTCAAAAGCGAGATGGGCCTGTAGTTCCTTAGTAAGGTGTTATCGCCTTTCTTAAAGAACAGCACCACCTCGCTTTTGTTCCATGCTTTAGGCGTGGTGCCTCCGAGCAAGGCGGAATTGAAGAGCTTCTGAAGGACTTTAAGTACCGGTAATCCACCCGCTTTCAGGAGCTCTGATGTGATTCCGTCCTCACCCGGCGCTTGTTGTTCTTTAGCTGTTTCAGGGCCAT
Organism: Nycteola revayana; assembly: GCA_947037095.2. Classification (NCBI taxonomy): domain Eukaryota; kingdom Metazoa; phylum Arthropoda; class Insecta; order Lepidoptera; family Nolidae; genus Nycteola; species Nycteola revayana. The sequence continues at coordinate 12,350,168 of OX344846.2, read as the reverse complement.
GCTTATCTCGTACAGGCTGATGTCCGGGATATCCTCGGTATAGTGTCGGGTCAGTTTGGCTCTTGGGTCTGTAGCCGCACTAAAATCAGGCTTGGTAATAGAAGCGTAGAGCTGCCCGTAGAACTTTTCGACTTCCCTTAACACTTCCGCTTTTGTCGACGCAAGACTGCCATCATCCCTCTTCAGCTTTGTCATCTGGCTTTGCCCAATAGACATATCTCTTGCAAACACTTTGGAGCCCTGGTTCCGCTCTATCGTATCTTTAATACGCGACGTATTACAGCTACTTTAAGCTACGGATATCGTGTCGCAGGGATTTTTTAATTCGTCTATTAAGCTGCCTATGTGACTAAGCATCATCGGGAGATTGCAGTCTTAGCGAGCGTCGTTCAACCAATAGGTTAAGGGTGTCTTTAGAAATTTTCTGAGTTCTACTGGTACGGCGAGCCTTGAAGAACTGAGACCCTACCGTATGGACAGTTTCTACGAGCCTGTTGTTGATCTCGTCCACAGATGCGTCTTCATCTAGACAATCGAATCGATTTGAGAGCTCGAGTTGAAAGCTGTCGGGGTTATCGATCTGAGCGCGAGTAGGTCGGAGCGTAGACTTTATCAAATGGGACCGTTCAAGTTTAACATTTATATTCAATGTGCCTCTTACTATTAAATTATCACTACCGGTTTTCACCCTGTGAATCACAGAGACATCATTGAAAATCCGTTTCTTGTCGGTCATGATGAAGTCGATCTCATTTCTCGTGGAACCATTGGGACTCAGCCAGGTCCATTTCCTGTGAGGCGGCTTCTGGAAGAAAGAATTCATCATATAAAATCCTTTTTTCTCCAGAAAATCGGCCAGCCTCTGTCCCTTAAGGTTCCGTTGCCCATAACCGAAGTTCCCCACTATCAACTCGTCCTCATCGTTTCTCTTGCCCAGTTTCACATTGACATCCCCAATAACAACATTGAAGTGAGTTTTATGAGTATGTATGGCCCAACTGATGTCCTCATACATACACTCAACTTCTTCATCTGGGTGTGCCGAGGTCGGTGCATAGACCTGAACGACCTTCAGCAAGTATCTTTCAGATACTCTGAGTGTTAGGTATGCCCCCCTGCTAGAGACACTGTCGATGGTAATGATTTTGTTAATGAGGGACTTGTGAACGAAAAACCCGACACCACCTTGGGACTGTTGGTCGCCCTCTCAGTAGAAGAGTAGGTTGCCAGATTTCAGGATCATTGTGTCCTGTCGTTGTCTGTAGTCCGTAGAGAGGGTCTACGGGCTACAGACAACCCCAGAATATCCCATCTGAGCCTGCTCAGTTCTTCTTCCAGCTCAACAATCTTTTCCTCGGTCCGTAAAGTGCGCACGTTATGTGTTGCCAGGGCCAGTGTTCGCCTTTGAAATTGGTAGCCACTCGTCTCCCGGGGATTCTTAGCACCCCTAGCCCCGCCAATGCCATGACCGCTACCGTAGCCAGGCCTAGCGGGGCCGCCGGGAAATAGGGGCCGTGTGTTTTTAAAATTTCCATGGGGGGAATTTTGCCAATACTTGCTACGCTTGACAGGCGGGTTGGCGAGCGCAGTATTAGGTGTTTTAGTCCAAGAATACGCTGCTGATCGTCTTCTGAATTTCCCTTGGCCGGGTCCTACGGCGCCCACGGGTGGAGATGGGGGGCAACATTCTTACGCCAATGCCCGCAGGTAAGTTCATTTTCAATATTCAGACGTTATTAAAACTTAAAAAATAAAGCACTGCTCTATCAATCCGAGTAAGAAACACTTATGAACGATTCTATTACGATTCCAAACTTCCAAGGTCAATACCTATTCCTACACTCCAACGTAATTTAAAATGATTTGATTTAAAACCCTTTAATTACCCCAACAAACCCTTTCAAAGGGTTATCGTCTTCAATTGGAAATCATACAAGAGCCGGCAACACCTTGTACTAGTTAACTTATTGATAGGGTTACCCTAACGTTAGTGTTATGAAAGGGATACCACTACCAAGAGGTAACATTTTCCGTTGCTGTAGGCGAACAACGTGTAACACTTTCGAAAGAATTAACTTATATTCGGGGTTGTACGGTCCCTGGTCCCAAAACATGCAGTCAAAGCGACCTCTGCGCTGCCACTGATGACGCCGTGGAAGTGGCTAAGTTTTGGGCCAACGGGATTTAAAATTCAGTCGTGCCAGTGACACGAAGAAGAAGAAGAAGCATTGCAGTTTCCCTACAATGTGGATCATACGGGAGTTACACGGGTGTAACCATGCGCGGGAAGCTAGAACTTAATAAATGTATTTACCAATTTTGTCGATCGATGTAGTAATCGCCAATATTACTGTATGCCTGTTTAACCTGCGCGTCAGTCGTGCTCGCAGACATTTTCAATAGTTCCACAACGCGGAACCAATGCCCCAGTCGCTTTCGGAGGGCTATGGCCAAGTCACTGAAACACAAAACGAAATATGAGTATTTATCGCACCATTGATGTTAAAGTAGTCTAATACACTTTGTCACGTTTTCTTAAATGACTATTTAAAAATAACCGAATTGTACTTTTCGAGTGCACATAAAGGGGCGTTCCCAATATGTTGTGACGAATGCCTTATCGTTGGACGACTGTTGTCCTTATTATATCGACTTTTAATCCATCGTGGGCGCCAGTAAAACGTTTTGTTCCATACATGAATACCTAAATTTAAATACACAAGCCACAGATCTTTTAACGACACGATAATCTGTCGTAACAAAATAGTGAGAACGCGCCCTTATTTGGAAGGCATTTAAATTTTAATTAATATAATATTAGTATAGATTAGTGATGTAACGAATGCTGGATTTTTCACATTCGCGAATGCGAATGCGATTGCGAATATTTATCTTTAACATTCGCGAATGCGAATATTTAAATTTTTTAAAAAAAAGCGCGCTTACAATTTTTGACAGTTTTGACGTTTCGTGTCGACCATGTTTAAATTGAACATAGCCGAGCCGAATGAATTTAGTCACAGAAAGTTCATTCTAAAAGTTTTGTTTTGTTTTGTGTTGAGGTTAGTTTTATGTTATTTTTCAAATTTAACTGATATTTAAGGGACAAAGTGGCATAAAAACATGAGTAAAGCACACATCAGCGAAGTTTGGACTTATTTTACAATATGTGATGCTGAAAATGTTAATTGCAAGTTGTATTGTATTATTATTTCATATGCATGCTTAAAATAATTTCCTTTTTGATTATTAAAAACATTCGCTAAATATTCGCATAATTTTTGCGAATACGAATGCGAATATTGAAAAATACGCGAATATTCGCGAATGCGAATATCCGTTACATCACTAGTATAGATAGGTCAATTTGTCTATATAATTAACGTTTTGTAATCGGTTACTGTATACCTTTATCCCGTTTACGTGCACGGCTGAACATGGGCCTTGTCAGTGCCGTTATATTGCCATAATTACCAAGCCTGGCAGGCGTATTGGTTATCTCAATAAGATGGTGAGTATCCTTGAGCTGATAGATGCTGCTGCCCATCCATCAGTAGTATGTCCCTTAGCCACCTCTTCCTCTTTCTCATGGGTGACCATGAGAAAGACATGGGGTGGTCTATTCTGGGCCGGACACCACACAGCTAATTTGTAATTGGTAGTATCCATTTAATTCGGAAGTAAACCCAAAATATTAAGTACAGTCAGCAAAAGAGATAGGTTTACACCCCGTAAAAGGCATTTTAAATTTTTATGTACACGTTTATGAGAAGACTTAATTATTATGTATATTTGAAAACAGCTAGCAGCGAACTCTTTGCTCATAAAGAATTGCCGGCGGTTGTGCTGACAAAAACATATTTATTTACATTATTACATATTGACGGTGTACACCTTTATATTGTGTTGACTGTACATAAATGAAAAAAAGTAAATAAACAAATATATGCACGTACCGCCTATCTTCATTGTGGTAAATCTTTTCAGCGGCATCAAAATCTTTAAAGTATGCCAGAATCTCAGCTTTCTTTAAAGCGTTTGAGTGCAGCGCAATCAAACGTGTGACAAATTTAATTCCAGCGTAATCATTACGCCTTACGAAAGCAGCTTCTGCCGTTTCTAAGGCTGACTCTGATTCAAAATTCTTTAAAGCCGCCTCAGCTAAAAGTAACCTACAATAAGAAAAAAAAATGAGTATACAACAAGACTAAGGTGAATAATCTATAATCACCAATTTTTTATAGTATATTAAAAACTTTTTTTAGTAACATTGCAGTAAGGTGGACTTTAGACTGGTGGAGACGCAACATGGTACGTCCGCATATCTCGTCCGTAGTATTGACTGATTTTTTTTAAGCTGATTGTTTACAAATTATACCAAAGAAGTAAATAGTTTTTGGTATAAATATGTTATTAATGTGCTTATGTTTTTGCAGCAACTTTATTCACCAATCATTGGACTTATACGTACCACAACTGTGGATGCGGATTATCTTTGATAAAGTTCTCTGCTTCCTTTAGTCCTACTTTTTCAATGAGTTGCCGCGTGTCTCTCAAAGACTTGACTTCAACTCTGACTATGTGTTGTGGCGTGCATTTATCGTCTACGCTGTCTAAAAGCGCTGAAGTAATCTCCAATTCCTGAAGGACAAGGTACGTTTTAATGATGTAATTTGATGGTTTTGTATAAATTATGATCAAAATTAATGCAATTCAACTTCGCACTTTTTATTGTATATTAATACCGTTTTTTTAGTCCGGTGAATCAGACGAGAAAAAGATGCGTACCTTAAATTTGCAAAGATACCCTTGCATAGTCAAAGGTTCTTCAGGTTCATTATCTCTCATCACATAAAGTCGAGCTTTTTCACCCACAGCCAACATTTGTGGATTGTCAGACGCCCAGAGAGCGCTCCATACATCTTTACGTAATGCTTGTCCTATACTTATGTTGTTTGCCATATCGGTATCCAACAAAAAAAGAGATCCAGGCTGGTCGATTACATAGAATTTACTACAACAAATAAATAAATAAGTACAGTGGAATCCGTTTATAATGACATCGAAAGGAATTGACAAACACGTCATAATAAGCGGACGTCATTCAAAGCGTTTTGTGAAAATACAATCCTTTTTTATGTAAATATGTACTTAAGTAATTTAACAGAGAAACATAGTATGTATACATACATATTAAATCAAAATAAAAAGTGCTAAATGACCCACGCCATATTCCTTTGCAAGAGATGAGTTTGATTCTTCATTTTCTAGTCTGCATATTATTGCATCTTTCTCCTCAAACGTAAATGCTTTACGGCGTTGAGATGTCATTTTTTTCACAGTGCAATGAAAAACACAAACGACAAACGAAAAACAATGCGTGATCTCCAAGTGTAAATTAGATTCAAAACAAAAACGAGTCACGTGCCGAACGTCGTCGGGAATCTACGAACATTACCGAAGGTGTAAAGAATCATGTCGGTCATTATAACCGGACATAATTTATAAAAAATGGGTCATAATTAGCGACATGTCACTGTAAGGGAAGTCATTATATCCGACTTTTTTATAAAGAATTTTATATGAAAACCAAACTTCGTAGTGTTATTACTTCATAGTAAACGGTTGGTCAATATAGGCCGAGTCATAATAAACGGATTCTACTGTATTGCCACATAAACAAATTTTAAATTAGTTTCAATTTCTTAGACGGATAATTTTATAAATTGTGATTTTTATTCGTTTGCATTCAATGATTTGTATTGATTGATTTTGATTTAGTTTGTAGGAATAACATTTCACGTTTGAGTCAAGGCCTATCAGAGTCCCAAAAAAAAGTTAGTCTAATTTTTCAGTTACTAAAAATCTACTAACTAGTTATTAATATTTTATAATCATAAATTTATGATTGTGGTGTACATGGTTTGATTCGTGGTCACTTATAACTCTTCAATTTAAATTTGTCATTCATTAATTTGCAATATCCATCATATAATCCACCCTAAACCGACGTGCTTGTATGAAGAATGTTATGAGAGTGAATGAAGCGAAAGATGTGTATAGGGATCGTAGCAAGTGGAGGTCCATTGTCTCTGCTCATCCCGCTGGGAAACAGGCGTGAGCTTATGTATGTATATCATAGTACAAATAAAAACCTACAGAAAAAATGGAACATTTGTAGCGACATCTACGGCAGCCGCACAAACTAAAAGAAGACTAGCAGCGCCATCTAGCATCCAGCACCCCAACAAACCTGTATTGCGTAATACAAGTTCGCAAGGCAATTTGAACACATACAAGTTCTGAATAATAACAAATGGCCGTCGGCCGTCTTTATTTTCTGTGGAGTGTTCCTCTACCAATCGTTCCTCTACACATTCATTACCTTGAATTGGAATTAAGTCCCAACTTATACGGTCGCGAATTCATGTTTATAGACGTAATTTTCTTAAAATTTACTAGTGAAAATAATAATATAGATCCCGAATCTCTTCCTACTAATAGATGGGTTTCGGAACAAGCTATACAACATATTGTATCGTCTTGAAAGCCAGCATCGTTACTCGTAACTGGAGATCCGTCAGCGTGGAACAAGAGTTCAGAAGCTCCTGAAAAAAAAAACAATAATTTTATTTCACTTGTATTAAACATTTTTTCATTTCATATCCATAACATAAAAACTAGTCATTATAATTAATTGAACATCCAATAAATCAAATGAAAGCAGATATTTTCGAAAGACGTTACTAGGTAAAATTCTATTTTTTTTTATGCAAGTGTTTTACACATATTTTTTTTATCGTTCGAGATAAGAACCTCTATCAACACAATAAAGACGATTTAGAAAAATATAAATAGGTTATGCTTTTTAAGCTACCATTTTCATAGACTTGTTTTAAATCTGAATTAATTAATAAATCTGTAACACCTAACATTTTCTAAAATTGTATTAAAAATATAACTAGCTCTAAAAATTATACACATGTAATACGTACTTGGTCTGGACGGTATAGAGAACTTCCAAATCATGAAAGATTCCTTAGACGCAGCAACAACTATAGCTTTGCTATTTATACTCACATATACCGCTGGAATATTTACCACCTTTGCTGCAAAAACAGTTAAATCACTGTTAATTATATCAAAAATATAAACATATCTTTATTTCACGATCACGATATGATTTTAAATTAATATAAAGGCTTTATTACGTGTGGTATCATAGTTGACTCATTTAAAAAAAAAGCTCCGCATAAGCGAAGTAAATCCCTGTAGCGCGATGGAATGTAAAAACACGGACAAATAACAAACCAAAACAGAAGGTGGTTTACACAAATAATTATTTGTTGGACATTCTTTAAAAAGACAACTCCCGAACTAGGGAAATAAATGCCTGTGTCGCGGGGGACTTTACAAACATTCATTTCACGGACACACAGAACACCCAGGCTCAGAACAAATATTTGTGGTTCACACAAATAATTGTCCCGGGTGGGAATCGAACCCAGAACACCAGGTCTCAGAGGCAACTATCGTAACCACTGAGCCACCGGTGCAGTCATTATCTTTGTGAACCAGAAATATATTATGTTCCCACCACATCACCAAGTCTCATAAGCAACAACCGTAACCTCTGAACCAAAGGTCCTATAATCTAATTAACTGCTTACCGTCACATTGAATTCCTTGCTGGTTGGATATAATGAGTGTTCCAAGAGTGGCTACAACACAATATTCGTCGATACCACACATATCGATTACATCCGGTATTTGATTTATCCAAGACTGAAATAGTTGGAAGTTGGAACCAATTATTGACATATTATTATACAGGATATGTTACGAACAACGTATTGTGTACAAAAATGTACTTAAAACGGTGTTACATGCAGTTTAGCAACGAGTGCTAAAGATATTTTCTAATTCAAAATATAAATTGTATGATATCGAATAGCGCACGCTGAGGAGAGTGACCAATTAATAGGTTACTAGTTTCGAACTTATTACAACCAAGTAATAAATTGAACTCGGAAATAAACACGTTAAAAAAAATGCAGAATTTCCTATATGTGTTTAATATAACGTATAATAAGGTGACATTTTTTGAACTTCGTAACTAATAGAGTATTTTTGAAGACATGTTGTATTAATAACTAATTTTGAGATCGGTTACTTTTAGTCCCAGCGTCTTTCAATAACATTGCATCAACTACTGGCATACAGAGACGTGTGCCAATATTCAGCATATGGAGATATATATTCAGAGTAACAAAGGCGGGAATTAAGCGGCATATAATAACTTAAAAAATCCGTAGTAGAATCAATGTATAATAGGTAAATAATGTGTATTGAATACTCTTACTACGTACGTAGTAGGTAAGTATATTCATTCAATACACATTATTTACAAAAAAGCAAACAAACCTGATGAGTGACGGTATCCCAAAAGGTGACAGTATCTGTACCAGATACGTAAGCTAAAGTGTTTCCGTAAAAGGCGTATTTATGATCCATTTTAACGTTAGCGAAATATATGAAAGAATCGATAGCTATAGACAATCGCAAAGATTTACGTTCCCATGACAGAGCTTTCATTGAACCTCCGGGTACACGCAATGTGCGTATGTGCTGAAATCAATATTAAGTGTTTAATATCAAAGGAAAATAGAAAACTCGACCCTATATTCAATTTCACATTTCTATTAGTTTTATCATAGACATAAACATCTAGTCATAAATAGACTATTCTAAAGGATTGATATTGAAAGGAGACATACATATTTTTTGTTAAATAGCAAAAAAAAACAATACCCTGCAAGGGCACGGTAATTAACTTTTTTTATTTTATTTTTCGGACGGAAATACGTCGGCAGCCACTAGGCTTTTGCTACTTCACCGGGCATATGTAGATAAGAGTATTACCCAAATATAATTAATAATAATAATATCCAGATGAGACTTCACCGGATCTATTAGATGTACCTACTTATATATCATACCTCTCCATAAGCGCCAAAGAACTGTACGACATTAGTCTTATCAGTCGTACAACCAGCTGCTGCTAGTATACTACCATTGTGGTTCCAGTGGCAGTCTATGACAGTCATATTTGTCTCTATGACTACACTATCTGGAATTGATAATAATAAAAAAATATACATATACCAGTAAGAAAATAATTAGGAACAACTACAACTTTATAACTACATGCCTTTATAAGGTTCAACCAACTGTTGCTTTTGTCGTCCATGTTTCCACGTTATAAGAGGTTTATAGTAGAGATCATGCTTCTATAAGTTATAAAGTCGTTATTGTGGACTTATTGGGTGTTTTAGTGCTATTGAACGTTTATGAATAATGTTTTTCAAGAATCTTCGTATAACAGAATTATAAGCCGGTTATAACTTATTATAAATAAGACTGTAAGAAAACAAAGCAGAAGACTCAGGTTACCGATACCTGTTATATCGTCTATGATGTGGCTCGAACCAGCGAACTCAAGATCACAAGTCCGACGCCCCAGCCATTGAGCTACAGCCGCTTAATTTAATATTTTATTATGAAAACGCGCGCGGGACGTTAGTTCAGACAGTAAGATTGACATGTAAATGAATGACCACTGTTGGAACTACAATTATTACAAACTCAGTAATAATTTAGGTTTTTTGTGTATGTTTTTTTTCACACGGACATATTATATTGCTGACATATACAGGGTGGCCGAAGAGTTGACGTTCAAACGCAAAATTTAGATACTTTATGATGAGGAGTATCCGAATCACCCCCATGTATGTTCTACGATTTTGCGTAGTTTTCGAGATAGAATGTTTTTAATGTTTTTTTTCGTAAATTTCACCTAACATCAGTTTTCGATTTTTTTCTTCGTTCTGTTGAACATTTCTGGTTCAGTTTTTTGTGATAACTAATAAGCATAGTTTAACCTAACACCCTAAAAATTATGGTCTATCTAATCATTGCAGAACTGACTTAGAATTGATTCGAAAGTTCATAATTAGGGTTTGAGCTCAAGACTCATAAATTTTCAACGTATAAAAAAAATATTAAAATGACGAGATTATGGTTTCAAAGTAATTTTAAAAACTTCATAAGACATTAAACTTTAAAACAAGGCCAAAGAAAGTTAGGGTTAACGAGGGTTTATTTTCTGTAACGGACCTTCAAAGTACATTAAGGCATTTTTAAAGGAAAAAAAGTCAAATTTTATTTTAAATCTTTGACATTCTTTGAGTTATGATGGATTTGACTGTTTTACTCAAATAAACTTAAATTTTATTAATTCTGTGAGTTTTTAAATTCGGATATTCGTATTCGTGCATTTAATAAGAAAAATCTAATAGGTACTTGGAAGTGTTAGTGATGCCCTACACTCCGAGTGAATATGCAGAAATGCATTATTTCTACGGTGTTGCAAAAGGCAACGGACGTGAAGCAGCAAGACTCTACAGGGAACAACTTCAACGCCGAGGCGGACCACAACCTGATCATTACCCTGACTATCGTGTGTTCATTAATACTCACAACTCTTTAATGGCAGGCCGCATTCCTGGCCAACGTGGTGGTGAAGGCATTTTGAGAGTTGACCCGGAACGCAGGCAAATCGTTCTAGAGGAAGTGCAACGCAATAGAACTACAAGTACGAGAGCAATAGCTCGTAATCTTGACATACCAAGATCGTCAATACAAGAAATTTTGCGTGAGGAATCTTTACATGCCTACCACATACAAAAAGTACAAGCGTAGCAGTCTTCAGACTATGAGTTGAGAGTCGAGTTTTGCAGAACAATGTTACAAAAGGAGGAAGAAGACCCCGGATATTTTAATAAAATCTTGTGGACGGATGGGTCAAGATTTGAGCAAACTGGGGTCTTCAATATCCATAATTATCACATTTGGGCCGTTGAAAATCCACATGCCCCCAGACCTTCATCATTTCAACATCGTTTCAGCGTGAACATGTGGTCTGGCGTCTTGAATGGCGAATTAATAGGCCCATTTGGAATGCCATCCAGATTAAACGGCGACACGTACAAAAGTTTTTTAGAAAATGATTTACCAATATTACTGGAAGATGTGAACCTAGAATTGAGAAGGCCGATGGTGTTCCAGCACGACGGCGCACCAAGTCATTTCGCGACGCAAGTGCGTCGCTATTTAGACGAGACATACCCCAGCAGGTGGATCGGAAGACGAGGACCAATTGCCTGGCCACCACGCTCGCCTGACCTCAACCCCATAGATTTTTTTATCTGGGGCTACTTTAAAGAAATAACCTACGCCAGAGAAGCTTCAAGTGAAGAAGAGCTTAGAAGAAAAATTCGCGAAGCCGAAACCGCAGTAAGAAATAATCGCGAAGCTTTTAGGAAGTTAAGACGTAATTTTTTGCGGAGGATTTGTACTGTGCATTTCTGTTGGTGGGCAAAATTTTGAACATTTATTATAGTTAATTATTTTATTTTATTAACAATTAACTGTGTTTAAGTCAAATCCATCATAACTCGAAAAAAAGTCAAAGATTTAAATAAAATAAAATATGACATTTTTTCCTTTAAAAATGCCTTAATTTACTTTGAAGGTCGGTTACAGAAAATAAACCCCCGTTAACCCTAACTTTCTTTGGCCTTGTTTTAAAGTTTAATGTCTTAGGAAGTTTTTAAAATTACTTTGAAACCATAATTTACCCATTTTAATTTTTTTTTGATTCTTTGAAAATTTATGAGTCCGGAGCTCAAACCCTAATTATGAACTTTCGAATCAATTCTATGACAGTTCTGCAATGATTAGATAAACCATAATTTTTGGGGTGTTAGGTTAAACTATGTTTATTAGTTGTCACAAAAAAACTGAACCAGAAATGTTCAACAGAACGAAGAAAAAAATCGGAAACTGATGTCAGGTGAAATTAACGAAAAAAAACATTAAAAACATTCTATCTCGAAAACTACGCAAAATCGTAGAACATACATGGGGGTGATTCGGATACTCCTCATCATAAAGTATCTAAATTTTGCGTTTGAACGTCAACTCCTCGGCCACCCTGTATAGCTACGAGGCTTTTACTACTTCACTGGGTAAAAAGGCGAGCAGTGCTCTAGCCTAATTAAAGTATTTTTGTGCATCGGATAATACAAAGTAAATTAAGTTATTACCTTCTTCATTACAGTTTTTCATCAGCAATATAACCCCACTTCTGTAACATACGGCTAGTAGAGGTCTATTGAGGGGTGCACTTCCTGAATACCAATCCATAGTGACAACTTCCATTGATCCTGATACACCATGAATCGCAACTGGCATCTATAATGGAAAATGCATTTAAATCCATGACTGTTAATCTTAGCTTTACATGTCTAATTAGGTACACAACAAAAACGAATCAAACAATTGCTAATACTTAATGAAATTATTTATTTTTAATAGTACAACCAATCGATGTATATTAAAATTACAACGAACCTGTATCAGAGACGTAAGGAAGCCGTTCGTACAAACTAGATTAGTATATCTTGTATTTGCAAGTCACTAGAGCTAATTTTGTCATGTATCTACATTTATTATTGCCGTCTCCTTGAAGGAAACATTTTTGTTAAAACCTAATGTTATTTTTACATTTTAATGTTATGTTTCGATAGAAATCAATCCGATAGCAAATATTTTGCCAATTATTATCATCGATTAAAAAATCATGGTGTACATACATATAAGACTTATTATAAAAATGTTTATTATATTGTCATCATCAGTCCGTATAACCTCCACTGCTGAACATAGGCCTCCTCCTGAGGGATGGTATTTGCCATAGTTACCACGCAGTCGGGTTGGTGACCGCAGTATTGTTGTACCACACTAGGAAACGCTGCTACACGTTCCTTGATATACGATTATTACAGATGATGTTATAACCATCGGGACCAACGGCCTAACGTGCTTTCCGAGGCACGGAGGGTAGTCCCTCAACCAACCAGATCCGGAAAGAAATCCTGTCCGGCGTGGGGATCGATCCCACAACCTACGAGATTTAAAGCGAGCCAAATACCGTTACGCTACGGAGGTGATTATTATATATATAGCTGTTATAAAATAATTATTGTCGGTCAGAGTTCGGTCTATTCGCCGTTTAAAGTGAACTGAGACTTGGCTCTACCATACCTATCTGTCCGGTAGCTAAGTTGGCAAATGGTATTGAGGGAGAGCGCAGCAGTCGTTGAGATCCTCAATACATGCCTAGTGGATTATCCTTCCCGTGGTTGCCGACTGTTACGTATCTGCATCCGCAACTCCCCAGCTGCTGATGATGCGAATACAAACCAAAACTGCTAGACGGACCCGTACCAACCCATACAAATGTCCTTCCCAACACCTGTCCCTAAAATCCCTTCCATCCCAACCATCCTCCTATCCGCTGCCGGGATCCGTGGACATGTCTCGGCGGACCTTCCATCGCAAACAGAAGCGATGGTCGGGCTTCAATGTCCACCCGCGTTTTTGTGCCGCGCGCGGGGTACGCCGTAAGGAAGGATGAAGGAGTCCTGGTGGTTGAGCCGGGCGGGGGTCGGGCAAGTTACCCCCTCCCCGGCAACACACCTCTTTGGTCCGGATTTCTTGCGACACGGGAGGTCAGGGTCTAGCCAACCCTGATTACAAATCGGATTCAATATAGTAACTGAGTGGTTAACACCTTGTCTCTCAATGTTGACAAAATTAAATTATTCAATTTAGAATTAAAAAATCGAATAAAGCAAATATTGATCGATTTATAACTGCTCATAACCACATAACTGGCAGTAATTGAACATGCACTTGTCCCAGGTTAAATAATGTCACTAACATAAAATACTTGGGTGTAATCATAGACGACAAATTGAATTTCGCACCGCACATTGATTTACCTACTTACGGGGAGAATTCGGAAGCTAACATATATTTTTAAACACTTGAGGCATGTGGCAAAACCTACAGTTCTAAAGAATATATACTACGCTTTGTGTCAATCCCTGATAGGGTACTGTATTTTATCTTGGGGTGGGGCTTGTAAGTCATCTTTAATAAAGCTTGAGCGGGCTCAAAGAGCCGTACTGAAAGTTAGTACTCTTAAACCATATCGCTTTCCTACAAAGGATATCTACGAATATTGCGAAGTTCTGACAGTACGGCAGTTGTTCATTCTGCAAATTATAATGAAGCAGCATTCAATACGCAAAACAGACGGGACATCATCATTATTTTCGCGACGCAAATTAAGGCTTCCGCCAGCTGGTAGCCATAGTACCACATTCAGCGAACGGTTCTTCTACTTCCCAGGACGATTCATTTATATCAAAATTAATAAAGTCTTAGATATAGATTCTATTAGCAAATATAAATGTAAGAATAAAGTAATAAAATGGCTTCAAAAACTTTCTTATGAAGACACCGAAAAACTTATACGTCCAATAATATAACGAACTATATTTGATAATACAAAAAATAATAATTTCATGCAGATCGCAGATCTTCTCAATCGCACACATACACGCAGCAGATAATAAATATGTAGATACACCACAACATTCCCGTATAATAGTAATATAACAGGTTTACTAAATATTTAACATGAATTTTATCTTAATAACTAAGTTTCGTAAAGTAAATATTGTAAGTAGGTTTACTTTCTTATTGTAACCAGTACATTTTTACCTAGTTTGACTGTGACACTGGAAGGTTGCTGGTACTTATAGCACAGGATATCCTATTTAAAGTACCAGCAGAACATTATAATTAAAATCTTCTGTACCTATATTAAGCTGTCTACTACTATGTACCTACTTGTATTTTTGTGCCAATAAAGAAATTTATTATTATTATTTTCTGTGGTTTTGTTTGACTCAGCTCTAGGCTGGATTAAACCACATTTACGGGTCGAGGACCAAGTAAATGCGGCATGTGGTGTGTAATTTTATGTGTGTGGTGTTTGTTCGTCAGTTTGCATGAACTTTCTTGCGATTCTGCATATGTTTAGGATAGCGGCTTTTTGCAGAGTTGTGTACAGAAATGGTCTCAGGTCTAATAATTTAATGCTGTGGTGTAGATGTTTGGGTATTACTCCGGTTGTAGATAGGACTATGGGTACAATATAGACAGTTTCTTGTTTCCAGATTCTTATTACTTCATCCTTCAGGTCTGTGTATTTACAAATTTTTTCAGTTATAGTCTTTTGTATATTGTGAGTATTAGGGACTGCGATATCAATGAGGTAAGTGGTTTTATTTATAAGTACTATGTCAGGTCTATTGTAGTGGATGGTACGGTCTGTGAGGATAGCGCGATCATAATATAATTTGTGTGTTGTATTTTTTGTAATGTTAGGACTGTTTGTGGTGTATATTTGTAGTGGGGTGTATAAGGGGTTTGTATGAGTTTATGTTTGTGTGCGAGACTTTGGTGAATGATGTTTGCGATTTGATTGTGTCTGTGAGTGTAGTCTGTCTGGGTGAGTGTTGTGCATGCTCCGGTTATGTGTTGTATGGTTTCAGGTTGAGTGTGACATCTTCGGCATGTGTCGTCTGTCATTGTAGGATCTTTAATAATAAATTTACGGTAGTTTTTAGGGTTTACTATTTGGTCTTGTATAGAAATCATGAAACCTTCCGTTTCCGGAAATAGGCTGCCTATTTTTAACCACCTATTTGATGCTGCTTTGTCTATGAGCCTTTGTTCCAAGTCATGTGGATGCCGTCCATGTAATACTTTTTTCTTCCAGTTTTCTATCTTCTGTTAATGTGGATCAGCTGTGTTAGTATTTTGGTGTTCGGTGTTAATATGCTCGATTAAGTTAAGTGGTGTGTAGTTAAGATCATGTTGAGTTATTAGTTTATGAATGCTGCTTGTATGTGATTTGGTGTAGAAGAATTTCTGTAATAAATAAATTTGTTTTTGCCAAAGGTGATGAATATCTATCATGCCCCTTCCTCCGTTCTGCCGTTTTATAGTAAGTCTCTCTATTGCAGATTTAGGATGCAAATGATTTTGTTTTGTTAGTGTTGTACGTGTGGTTCGTTCTATGTTTTCGATGTCTGTTTTAGTCCATTTTATAACTCCAAATGAATAAGTTAATATAGGAATGGCGTATGTATTTATAGCTTTAATAAGATTCTTACTAATGAGTTAAGTTTTACAAATTCTATTTAATCTGTTTTTAAATTCTGTGCTAAGTGTTTGTTTGGTTAAGGTGTGATCCAATCCTTTCAACTGTTTGTAACCTAGATATTTATATAAATCTGTAGGCTCCATCGCTGTAATGGTGTCAGTGTTATCTATTGTATATCACCAGGTCGTATTTTACCTCTAATAATGTGTAAGGTCTTGCATTTGTCTACACCAAATGACAGATTTAAATCTTTACTGAACTTAGCTGTTGTTTCTACTAGTTTTTTCATTTCTTTATCATTTTTTGCATATAACTTAATATCATCCATTTTTAATGGAAATAGTTCTTGTTGTAACTATATTGTTTCTGCTATTTAATTGTAGGGTAATCTTCCAAAAGGGCATAATATTACGAATAAAATTTTTTATTTTCGGATTGATTCTGTATATCTCTAAAATTCTTTGTAGCCAAGAGTGTGGAATACTATCAAAAGCTTTTTTATAATCTATGTATGTGCAATGTAAATTTCTATTTTTTAATGTTGCGTGTTTGTGAATAGTGGAGTCAATGATGAGTTGTTCCTTGCATCCCATGTGGCCCCGTCTGCAGCCTTTTTGTTCTTCTGCTATAATATTATTATGTTCTATATGTGAGTTTATTTTCCTTGCTATTGCTGATGTTAGTATTTTGTAAATTGTAGGGAGGCATGTGATTGGTCTGTATTGTGAAGGTTGTGTTGAGTGCGTGGTTTTGGGTGGCATATATGTTATTCCGGTAGCAATGAATTCGGGTATACTTTGTTTGCCTAATATGATATCTGTTAAATTTCTTGCTATGTGCTTATGTAATGATGTTAATTTTTTAAACCAGTAATTATGTATTTTGACTATACCTGGAGACTTCCAATTGTGTAAATTAGTTGTTATACTTAAGATATCTGCCTCAGTAATACTATCAGACATCATTTCCTCTACACCGTGAAATTTTAATGGTTGTTTTCCCGAAGCAGAACAACTTGCCGTCGGTAGTACTATCGAAACAATTTTTTTTTTTTTAAACATGTTTTGGATTTAAAATTATTAAAAAAAATATTAGACAACTCGAAAGCGTTGAGCTCTTATTTTGCTTTAAACGTTTATGGATCGTTCTTTACTTTGTCAGCAGCGCGTGCGATTCGAGTAGTACCTACAAGGTCCGTCTAGTGTTACTACTGTTTATCACGCTTTCGAGTTGTCTAATATTTTTTTTAATAATTTTAAATCCAAAACATGTCTAAAAAAAAAATATGTTTCGATAGTACTACCGACGGCAAGTTGTTCTGCTTCGGGAAAACAACCATTAAAATTTCACGGTGTAAAGTACTCCATTTACTAAATTCTGTTTCTATCCAATCTGCATTATCATTGTGAAGTGCCTCTTTTTCCCATATGCTAGACCAGAAGTTTTCAAGTTGTGTTTGTGTAGGTATGTCTGTGTTTGTGTCGTGTGGTGTGTGGGAATGAAAGTTTCGATAAAAGCCTTTTTCGTTTGTGTTGACAAGAATGTTGTCATTTTTACGTTTTTGTGCTGTCATATATCGCCCAAGTCTATGTACTTTTAATGCAAGTTTCTGTTTCAGTGTGTCTAAAAATTCTTCTGGTTTTTTATTATTTTCTTCATGTCTAGTATGTATTCTACTTCTAAATAGCTCTTCAACTCTCTTGACCACTTTGCTAGATCTATTGTTAGTATATAATTACAGTATATATTGTGTTAGTCTTCCGCAGTCTGCCCTAAGTTTTTCTATATCTTTTTCTAATCTTACTTGCCAGTGTGGTTTATTAATGTGTTTATGTCTATTGTTTCTTATGTGTCCAGTTATTTTATAGTTAAGTTCTTCTGATATAACTACTGCTGTGCAATAAATTAGTGTATGAATATCTACTAATTGTGTGTCCTCCGATAAAAATCGGCTTAGTATGTGTTCGTTAAAAAGATTTACTAATTGATTAAGCTGGAAACTGTATTTCAATTTTGGTAGGTTTGGTCTAACTGCTGGGTCCATTCCAGTGTATTGAGTGAGTGTACTATTGAATTTATCTAATATCTCAAGAATAAAGGTATCAGTAATAGGATTGGGGTCTACTAATGTTTCTATATTATTATTAATCGGCAAGCAGCGTCCGGTCAGACGGTCGCCTGGTGAGTATCGGGATTGGGTGGGTTCGCAGCCGGGTGAGTGCACCCTGGTTGTCCTGGTGGGGCAACCTGTGGAACACACACTGAGGGCGCGTGCAATCTGCCCAAGTCCTGACACTATACCGACCCGATAGCCTTGGTGCTACATTAGCATCCCCATTTGAGGACTCCATGGCGGGTGGGGATTCGGGTTGATGAAACTTAATCCAAAATATTAGATGGCAACACAATAAAAAACCAAAACACAAACGAACAACAAACACAGGGCGCGGTAAAAGGCGCCCTAGATATGCGCGAGCTGGCCAGTGCAATGCCAAGCTCTGAACACATCACCAACGCCTCCTGGAAGCCGACCCCTAGAGTCACTCAAGGAGTGCAAAAGCGAAGTGGGAAAAAACACCGTCGCGGCAAACGCGCGACCCCCACTGTCACCGGAAGCGAGCTCTCACAGGCCCCCGCACCGGAAACACTAAAATCACCACACACTAATGCAGGAAGCGAACCCTCTCGGGTCCACGCACCGCATACACACACAACAGGGGGGGCTAAACAGAAACCCAAGACCCCGACCAGCGACACTGTGGAGCCGTCTCGGGCGGTGCCTCAGACCGACCACGATGTGGGGAAAGGGGAACGCAGCCACCACAAACGGTGCGCGGGAACCAGTCGGTCGGGGGACAGCGAACCTGCTATGACGGTCCCCGCTGCCCCGATCGAACACCCAGTCGTCTCGGACGGGGCACCGTTAGGTGCGTCGAAGCAGGGACACCAGGTCGGGATCGAGGGAAAAGGGAAGCCCACCGGCAAGAGGGAACACCAACGTGAACCCAAACATCAGCGTGGACCCCGCAAAGAAGCGCGAGGCCAGCACCCAGACCAACCTGCACCGCCAGCGAAGGCGAAGAGGGGGAGACCGGATGACACCATGTCACCTAGAGATCGGCCAAAATGCACCAAGGTGGAGTCCACGCCGAAAAAAGAAAAGCTCAGCTACGCAGATGCGTCAAAGACGCACCTGTTGATAGCCATTGCAGCTATACCTGCCACGGACCTAACGGTGGAACAAGCTCAGCAGCTCGGACTCTCTATAGACGAGAGGATCATCGAAGCCGCGTTCACACCGCCGAAAAACATCGAGCCCTACTTCGGGCCCGCATTCAGAATGAAACCCATCGCATCCGAAGGGGTTCTGAAAATGTGGTGCGAGAACGATACCTCTCTCACCTGGCTTAAGACCACTGTAGCTAGCCTACAGTCGCCCATCGAGGGTACCAGGCTGACCGTCATACGTCAGTCAGACTTTGCGAAGAGGGTCCGCGCTTCGCTCTGGCTGCCGAAGTCGATTGGCGTGGACCTCACGAGGACCCATCACCTGCTGAATGCGCAAAACCCGTGGTACAACGTGAAGTCCTGGCAACTGTACGCGACCACCATGCAAGAAAACGGGATCTACCTGACCATGGGCATTCCAGAATCCCAGGTGGACAAGATCCTGGAACGAGGACGTCGTGTTTCCTTTATCTCCGGCAGTGTGTACGTCAAGTTCAGCACTGCCGGGGAAGGAGGTGACCCAACGACGCCCATGGATCCTAAAGAAGCAGATACAACGAGGCCAGCTCCGTCAACAACAACCACGCAACCACCTGCCACCGTGGGCACAGCTTCACCACCACCTGCCATCGCAAGCGCCTCGGGCACGACCCCGGCACCACCTATCATCGCGAGCACCACGAGCTCAGCCGCAGCGTCACCTGCCATCACAAGTGGCTCTGGCACAGCCCCACCACCACCTGCGATAGCGAGCACGTCGGGCACAGCTCGACAAAAAACAGCCGCTGGAGTAACGATCCCAACTCCTGCATGAATGCGAGCTGAGGACCATACGTCTTCTGATGGGGAATCCGTGGATAGTAATATTCTCGGATCCTCATCAGATTAACGTAATACAAACAAACCTCCAGCACAAACAGATTGCAACGGCTACCCTACGCAGACTGCTGGAGGTTAACAACAAGGCCATAGCCTTAATCCAGGAGCCGTGGATTATAGGCGACAACATAATATGTTGTCGCCTATAATCCACGGCTAGTATATATATAGTCCACATATTATGTGGACTAAAAAACGCCGGGGGTAAATTGATGTACAGTACATCGGTTCAACGACCGAGGACATGCATCTATATTCCCAAAACAATACCAGCAATGCTGTTAACCAATTTCTGTTCTAGAGATCTTACCGCTGTCAAAATTGACTCCGGCATAGGGGCAGAGAAACAAACGTTACTACTGGTATCACTCTATATGCCCGGAGATGAGGACATCCCATCGAAGGAACTAGCTGATCTAGTACAGCACAGTGAAGACCACGGCTGGCACATTATTATATCAGCCGATGCGAACGCACACCATCCACTATGGGGCAGCCCAACTGCAAATAAGAGAGGTGAGTCCTTGACAGAATACCTGTTCTCTACCAACCTCTCAATTATTAACAACGGCTCGGAACCAACATTTGTTAATTCTAGATACCAAACTATCATTGACATCACCCTCGCATCAGATGGTGCCGCGGACCTAGTGTCGAACTGGCATGTGTCCGCGGAGCCATCCTTTGCGGATCACCGGCGAATATGCTACACCATACGAGTGCAGGAGGAGGAACAACGACCGAGGCGCAACCCTCGCAAAACCAACGTTGCGAGGTATAAGAGCTTTCTCCGGCACAAGGTAAACCACTTAAACTTTAAAGATATGACCAGTAGTACCGATAACATTGAACACGGTAGGTGTGATGAATGCATGTGGTTAGGGTGTTGATATTCAACACCCTAACCACATGCATTCATCACACCTACCAAGAGACTTGCCCACTCACACAACCCAACATAGGAGGCAAAACTCATTGGTGGGGACCAGAACTGGAGAGACTCAGGCACAATCTGCGGAAACTCTTCAACCAAGCAAAAAATACCAGAACAGAAGAAGACTGGGGACGCTACAAACAAGCCCAGTACTACTACAAAAAACGCATAAGATACCGCAAAAGTGAATCCTGGAGAAACTTCTGCAACAACATCAATTCAACCAATGAAGCATCCAGATTAAAAAAAGATCTTATCACAAGAAAACAAAAGTACACTGGGCTCCATTAAAAAACCAGAAAGCACATACGCAACCTCGGACAGCGAGATAAGCCAGGTGCTCAATGAGACACACTTCCCTGGATGCAAAGTCACTGACGATGTACACTGGGAAGATACGGAACCCAAACAACCAACCGAGACCGACTGGAAAACTGCCAAATCCATAGTCACCACAGATCGCGTCAAATGGGCGATCGAAAGCTTTCAGCCCTTTAAATCTGCAGGACTGGATGAAATATTACTAGCACTTCTGAAGTGGGGCCTCGAAACAGTAGTAAAGCCGCTGGTCAACATCTATACGGCCTCGATAGCACACAACTACATACCCCGTCAATGGAGGGAGGTGAAAGTTGTGTTCCTACCGAAACCCGGCCAAACCGCCTACACTGAACCTAAGTCATACAGACCAAGTCTTACCTCCTTCATGCTAAAGACATTGGAGAGGCTAACTGACAGACAACGCCCGTTAACACGCAAGCCACTTCAACACCAACAACATGCTTACAGGAAAGGCAGATCAACGGAATCTGCCCTACATGCTGTAGCTGGATTCATAGAGATAGCGTTATCAGACAAACTAATGACACTAGGCGCTTTTATCGACATAGAAGGAGCGTTTGACAAGACAAAATTCAACAGCATCAGCCGGTCACTCAGCACGTTTGGAATCGAAAAAACCGTAGTCGGCTGGACTGATCAACTGCTGAGACTAAGAGCTGTTCAATTTACAGTGAACTCCACCACAAGAGGCATAGTGGCCAAAGGCTGTCCACAAGGCAGAGTACTCTCACCGCTACTCTGGAACGTAGTGGTGGATGACCTACTAAAACGCCTAAACGAACGCTGCCACTATACAGTCGGATATGCAGACGACATCACCATCCTAATCAAAGGGAACTCGGGTAATATTATCTGCAATCGCATGCAGTCAGCCCTCCATATTATGGAGGAATGGTGTAATCACCACGAGCTAAAAGTAAACCCAAACAAAACAGAACTAGAACTATTCACCAACAGAAAGAAAACTGAAATGACAAACATGCCAAAACTCTTTGGAACGACACTCGCCTTGTCGACCGATGTCTAGTACCTGGGTGTGATACTAGACAGTAAACTGAACTGGAACACACACATAGACAAAAAAATAACCAAAGCATGCAATACCTTTTGGCAATGCAGAAGACTAATTGGCAAGAAATGGGGATTAAAACCCTCAACAACACTATGGCTATACACAGCCGTCATACGACCAATGCTGACATACGGCGCCACAGTATGGTGGCCCAGAACCCAGCTAAAAACGACGCAAACCAAACTACAAAGCCTGCAACGCCTCGCCTGCCTAGCGAGTATAGGCTGTATGAAAACGACTCCGACGGCAGCTCTGGAAGTCATACTGAACCTCAGGCCCCTTCATCTTGTCATACAGAAAGATGCCGCAGCCGCAGCGACACGACTCGAGAAGTTGGGACTCTGCAAACATGACAATAGAATTACGCACACGAGCATAAAAGATACAATAGTCATAGAACTCCTCATGACTGCAGCTCCATGTGACCTTATACCAAAGACCTTTGTCTTTGACAAAGAATACCATATCCAACTTCTAGAAGAAGAAACGGATAGCTCAGGCATACACGAAATGAGAATTTATACAGACGGCTCCAAAACCAAGGCCGGTACAGGAGCAGGTGTGTTTTCTCATGATCTAAACATCAACATATCAACAACCTTAGGAGAACACAACACAATTTTCCAAGCAGAATGTATTGGAATCACTATGGCCGCAAAGGCGGTATCATCTAGGAACATCAAAGACGAACAAATTCGTATTGTCACCGACAGCTCAGCTGTACTCCAAGCTCTAGGCAAAAACTGCATCAACAACGGACTTATCCTAGAGTGTCACCAAGAACTGCAAACAATTGCCAAAGAAAACCGAATCACACTTCAGTGGATACGTGGACACAGCAACTCCTTAGGGAACGATGCTGCAGATCAACTAGCAAAGAGAGGATCGGACACAATAATATTGGGACCGGAACCGATAGTACCGATTCCCCTAAACAACTCAAAACGTGGTTACGAGACAGGACCACAGAACTACATGAAAAACAGTGGGCAACACTAAAAGAATGCAGACAGACAGAGGAAGCTCTTGCCTCCTTGAATACGAAGATGTCGCGCAAATTACTTCACCTGAACAGGATAAATTTAAGACAAACAGTGGGCATAATCACAGGTCATTGTCCACTAAACAAACATCTTTTAACATTGGTTACATGGACAGTCCCATGTGCAGGGGCTGTATGAGTACTGAAGAAACACCGGCTCACGTTTTTCTACACTGTGAGAGCGTAAGCGACCAGCGCACAGAGCATCTAAACAATCCAGAGACCATGGGAGAGGTCCTAAAAAACATAAGACAACTCCTTGACTTCTGGCTGGAGTTGGGATATACCATCCCAACTGATCGGATGATCGTATCATTCTCACATACAATGGCCCACTCATGAGGCTATGTGCGGAAATTATATGTTCAACTAAACTAAATTAATAATTATTCTCACAGTAAAATTTCCTTGATCGTCATATAGATGCAGCTCGCCATTTGACAATGCAAACAGGAGTTGTGAATTGTCCGGTGACCATTGAACTGCAGATAGCCCTGGCCCTTTGATATCTTTGCCCCAGACTCGAGAACCGTCAACACCACCCACAATAACAGCTCCTATAAGAAAAAAATGACAATAAAAATAATTGTTTTGTGCACTATGCCATAATAATATTTAAAATATATAGAAGTCATTTATTAAAGTTTAGTTTTTGTAAATATTACTTACCATCTTCATATGCAATGCAAATTTTTTGACCATCAGAGCCCCAAGCCATACCAGTAACTGTTGATTTATTTCTATTATTTATCATTTCTTCATACCAAGAACCCTGAAAAATTACAGTTTAATTACAAGTAGTGATCAGACAAAAAAGAAAACCATTTTCCCATTAAGATAAAATAATGACAGAAACCTTATAAAGCATCCAAACAATAATGACTCCATGCTCATCACTAGTAGTCAGCTTTTGAAACACCTCGTTCCATATCGCCACACAAACCTGGCCTGTGTGACCTTCTAACCCTATATTCATAGACAGATTCCCACCTCCTCCTAAAATTATAAAAATAAATAATTATAATTATTAGTGGTATCATGGTATTCTTAAATAATAATATACTTATCCATCTATTAAGGCTAATTTAAAGTGTATATAAATAGAGTTTAATTTTTTAATCATAGTGCTATGCAGTAGTTAAATACATATTTATATCAAAGTTATAACTCAATCAATAGAGGCTTGAAGACAAAAAAAAATGTAATTACGTAGTCTGTCAGATTTCAGATTCAGATTTTGTCAGTTAGATTACTAAAAAATATTTAACACATTTATTTATTTATCAAATCAATAAATATTGACAAAGATACAGAGCAACAACAAACTATAAAGTTCAGAGGGGGGCTTGTGATGTCACTACTAGGTAAAATTATACCTAGAAGACGTGACATCACACAAAATTTCAATGTGCTTTATCTTTGTCATTATTTGTTAAAGGAACGAAAAAAAAGATATATTTTGTTAATCCATCTGATGGACTAAATTAATTTTTGTATTTCATGCCTATTGTGTCATTTGTTGATATCCATCCATTTACCAGATTCTAATTTGAGGACTTTCAACATGCCATCTTCTCCACCAACAGCTATGTACCCAGAAGAATGATTCCATGATATGCATGTGACATTTGACTGCTTGGGAATGGCAATCTAAAAAAAAAGTAGTTACAAGTAGTACACCATTTTATGAAATAACTTCCTAACTTTTAAGAAGCTGTATTTATTGACATATGATATAGAATAATTTATGCAAATATATAAAGTTGAAGAGTTTGTTTGTTTTCTTGAATCTCAGGATCTACTGGTTTGCTTTGAAAAATTCTTTCAGTTTTAGCTCTTTTATCGAGGAAGGATAAGAATTATTAATTAATTATGAATATTATAATAATTTAATTATTAAGTTCTTACGGGGTTAGGAGTGACACAGGTGAAATTGTGCACAGAAATCTATTAATTAGTATAGGTCTAATAAAGACAATTTTTATGTGTTAAATTAGTTTAGTAGTTCAAGTTTTATTTATTTGAGTATTAAGTAGCTATATTTGCACCTAATAGTTACATATCCTATATTTTCAAGAGATATCCTGTGACTAAGTCTGACCAGGTCAAAAGACAAGGAATTACCTTGATATAAAAATGCTTGCAATTGATTTGGTCTTCATAATTAACAATCAAACTTGTCAATATCAAAATGTGAAAGAAAAAAAAGTACCTTTATAATTGTAAAAAAGTAGAAATATTAGAGCAGGAGATCTGAAGGTAATTCGAAGTTGAAAATATTCTAAATCTTAAACTAGTCAAGAAGCGTTATCCTATCTTTCTTTTCTTTCTTTCTTTTCTTTTTTCTATTTCTTAAAACATGTTTTTATTTAAATATACTGACTTACAGTCAAGGTCTTAACCATTAAACTAAGAAACTTTAAATCTGGAGAATATGTTATAATTTATAGCAGCAATATTATAAACATACAAAAATAAGATTAGATGATACATGAAATAGTCAAATTTATATTTACTTATTATATTGGTGTTGTTTATTATACATCTTAACTTTTAATGGATATTAAAAGAAAGTATTTGTGAATTACCCAATGTTCAACAAGATCCAAAACATGGAATCTTAACGTAGTACCTCTAGACAGTAAATAGATATGTGGTATTTTTTATAAAAGCATGAATACGGGATTCCTGCCTGTTATCACCGTAAAATAATGAACGTAAGCAAAGGCACTCGGTTGCTATAGTAATAAAAGTTCAAAACATGTTGAGTTATATCAAACTAACAATACCTTTTTACTCATATACATAAACATCTTAGTTTATTATAAATCCACTGGTTATTTACTAATTTTTTCATATAAATTAGTGAATTTGTGAACTTTCAAGTATGTTGAAGTTATTAAATTCACAATAATATTTTAGCAATATTTGTATTGCCTTGTGTTTGTTAGACACTACATTTCCATATTTTTATCTTCAAAACAGTATTTATTTACATGATATATTATATGTAATATTTAAAACTTTACAAGATTTTTTTTGAAAACTACACTGACGTTTCAATAATACAAACAAACGAAACATTAAATTTTTCAGGTCAGGTTGGTACCTAGTTCGTAGAAGCACCCAGTGTTACCAGTTACAAAATCCAACCCTCAAATAAACAATTTAAATAATAACATGATATTTAACAAAATAAATAATGAATCGATGTTGAAATTTTAATTTTTCGTCTTTGCAGGTTTTTTATTAGTCTATGATCATCTTTTGGAAATAAATGAAAATGTTGCCGAATGATGTCATCAGTTTAGGCAACCTAGAAAAAATTAACTATTTCCTTCCTTCACTTTGTAAATAAAAATCAATATATTTTTCATTAGTTTTCATTTAAACAAGCTTTCAAGACTTTTATTTATAAGTGATCTCGCTTAGTTTTAGTAGCACTTCAATTATTCATCTACAAATAGACAGCATTAAGTTGATGTGAAACGGAAAAATCGCTCTATACGAGTTTTTCCCATAAAAATCATTGTAGCAATAAGCCACTACCTGGCTTATAATTTTTATATAAATTGTTCATAAAACTACAATTATTAAGTTCATGAAAATGTTGGGTCGGAAACAGAGTTTGAAGGGAGAACCGGTTCTCGCAGACTACGGGCCCGAAGAGTCCCTAAATGAAAGTGCTGATATTGAGTGGGTCAATAAGGTAGCTTAAAAAATATTTATTTATTTATATATCTTACAAGTTGCAGTGTGAAAATAAATTATTGTATGTTTATATTTTAGCTGTGGGTGAGAAGAATATTGAGACTATGCGCTCTACTCAGTTTAATGTCGGTGTCCCTAAACACTCCAAAATCCTTTGAGAAATACCCATACTTACAAACTATAACTTTTGCTGTTGACTGTACCGTAACACTTCTGTTTACCGCAGAAATGATAGCCAAAATGCACATAAGAGGAATCCTCAAGGTATACTTTCTCACTATATCCTAATAATTTTCTATTTAATGATTAAATTTTCAAAAATATATTAATCTTTGGAACACCAAAATATTATATTATATTATAGCTTTTAATTTTAGTAGACTATTTAATAATTTATCTAATAAGATGTACTCACACACTTTGAATTACATATTTAATTTTTAGAGGACTTTTCAGGGAGATGTTGCTTATTTAAAAGATCACTGGTGCCAATTTGATGCTTCCATGGTGTTTTTTCTTTGGGTATCAGTTTTATTACAAATGTTTGAGTTAACTGGTATTGTCCCAAGATACAGCTACCTTAGTATACTACGAGCACCTAGACCACTGATAATGATTCGATTTTTGAGAGTCTTTTTGAAATTCTCAATGCCAA
This sequence comes from Nycteola revayana, assembly GCA_947037095.2. Lineage (NCBI taxonomy): Eukaryota > Metazoa > Arthropoda > Insecta > Lepidoptera > Nolidae > Nycteola > Nycteola revayana. The sequence continues at coordinate 12,322,161 of OX344846.2, read as the reverse complement.
AATCTCGAATTAATCAGATATTCAAGTAAGTTATGTTTACTTATGCCATCTAGCCTCATTGTTTATATATTTTTTTGTAGTTTACAATGTATGCAAACATTATTCATCTTATTTTTTTTTTTGAATAATTCATCATCAACAACCTGTTTACGTCCACTGCTGAACATGGGCCTCCTCTTAACAGACCTTGGCAAGCCAGGATTGTAGAGGGATATTGCCATAATCACCACGCTTGGAAGACGGATTGGTGATCGCAGTTAGATGAAAACCTTGAGCTAATAGATGCTGCTTAATTTGAATAATTTGAATAATTCACAAAATCTTATATATATATGTATATTGTTTGAATAATTAACAATCACATTCAATGTTTGAATAATTTGATGAAAGCAATCTAAAAAGACAATTGAAATCAGCAGTCCAAGAACAAAAACTATACTTTATTATGTTTTTTTTTTCAGGCGTTCCAGCCAACAGATTTACAATGTAACATTATTCTTCTTGTTCTTCATGTCATTGTACAGCTTGCTTGGTGTACAGTTCTTTGGAGAATTGACACACCACTGTGTCAGAAATGATACCAAACCACAGTTTGTATAATTTATAATTACATCTTATAAAAATAATGTAGGTAATAAATAAATCTCAATGTTTCCTTCATACTTCTTTAACATCATTTATACTGAAGGATGTATAGATAATTTTATTTATTCAAATAATAAATCAATATAATATAATAAAGACACTTCAATTGCTATCCACAATTCTATAAAAAATAACTGTTTTTTATATTTTCTAGTGAAGTAACAATAAATTCATTGGCCATTCCTGATACATTTTGTTCTCCTGATGCTGGTTCTGGTTACCAGTGTCCAGCTGGAATGAAGTGCATGAAGCTCAATTTATCCAAATATATCATGGGATTTAATGGATTTGAAGAATTCAGTGAGTATACACATCTCTCGGGCTTAAAATCTCTGAAAGTCAATTATACTGAAATAATAATTGAGATGTCTTATAATGGCTATTTAATTTTACAGCAACAAGTTTATTCACTGTGTATCAAGCATCTTCTCAAGAAGGCTGGGTGTTTATTATGTATCGAGCTATAGATTCATTACCTACTTGGAGATCAGCTCTATATTTCAGGTATTAATAAATTATTGTCCACTTACAATTGAGTCTTTAAGCAGAATTGATCACCCAACATAACATTTAAATTGCAGCACAATGATATTCTTCCTGGCCTGGCTGGTAAAGAATGTGTTCATAGCTGTCATCACTGAAACTTTCAATGAAATAAGAGTACAGTTCCAACAGATGTGGGGTGTGAGGAACCCTATAACTAAAGGTAGCACCACACAGTTCTTCACTGGTGATGACAATGGCTGGAAGTTAGTTACTATTGATGAAAACAAACATTCAGGTAAACCATCAAAATATCATAATATATAGAGGATTATATTATCTTGAAACAAATGTTTAATAAAAAAATATCAATATGTTGCAGGCAGTGCTCCAGAAATATTCCATAAATTGCTGAGATCTGCATATTTTCGATTACTTGTAATGGGCGTAGTGTTAGCAAATGGAGTGATAACAGCTACTATGAACTTTAAGCATGATGATAACCCAAGGGAATTCTTTTACGAGAAATATTACTATATAGAGGTTAGTCTAGCATCAGAAAAAATATACAACAGAAGTACTTATAGACTCAAATACATCTCAGAAAACTGTTTGCTTCAAGTAAATTCTGCCTTACATAATATTACTGAAAAACGATACAAAGATTTGCGTAAGTCTATTAGGTGTGTTTTAAAATTAACTGTTTATTTTTACAGATTGCATTTACAATTTTCTTGGATTTGGAGGCACTTATAAAAATATGGTGTTTAGGACTGAAAGGATATTTCAAACATTCAGTTCACAAGTTCGAACTACTTCTAGCAATTGGAACAACAATACACATAATACCTCAGCTCTACATGTCTGGGTTCACTTACTTTCAGGTAAATTATATTATAGTAAATATGAAAATAATTTACTTTTTTTTCAAAATTGATAACAGACATTTAGAAATTTACTAATAATACAAATATATATTTGTTACTTAAGCTGACCTCACATTAAGCATGAGCGTTATTCTAAGGTGTGAACGACGCGAACAACATGAGTAGCGTAGCGAGTCCCTGTGCAGGGACAGGGGCTTGGCACCAGCTATCACCCCGCCGTCATCGTCCGCATGTGTCACACGCTCGCGGAATGTTCACACATAATGTGGATTCAGCCTCAGTCTTAGATTAAGTTAAAATAAAAAAAACTCGAAGCAAATGTTCTATAGACATTTATTTATTTAAAACATTTAAACTATCATTACAGGTTTAGAAAGCTAATGCGATAGCTAAGACTACTTATAATAAAACAATAAACATAAAATGAACAATAAACATAAAATAAACAATAAACATAAAATAAACAATAAACATAAAATTATTCTAATTGTTGCTTTCGTAACATATTATATATAAACTTACTTTTGCAAGTTCACTAAAGTAACACGAAAAAATGTCCAACCTATTCTGAATTCCGTTAACAGTACGAATTGCTCGCGTGAGAGGTGCTTTGGCCAGCAGGTTGGTTCTGGCAGTTGGCACAGCCAGCAGTGGCGGGCGCCGCCGCCTCCACACGTAGCGGTCCGGAACAGAAAATCGCAAGCACTGAAGCACTCTCGGATTGTGCTCCTTGCCCCGGAGTAGTTTAATAAAATAGACGACAAGAGTGAACTGTCGTCGCACCCTCAATTCATTGTACCCGACCATGCCCAGTATAAACAGGGTGGGGTACATTAGCGGGTACAATGGATAATCCCCGTACAGTCTGAAGTACAAGTGACGCGTGAACTTATTCTGTACGCGCTCCAACATGACAGAGTACTTGGCTTCATGTGGAGCCCATATGACAGCACCATACTCCAAGTGACTCCTGACTAGAGCGTCGTATAATACCCTAATAGTCGTAATATTAGTGAACCCCTGTGACTGCCTAAGCACAAAGCCGAGGTTTCTGTACGCTTTTTTACATATTTTAATGATATGCTCGCGGAACGTAAGATCTGGAGTGAGATATACCCCTAGATCACGCACTTGCTGCATGGGTACCGCCTCTGCTTTGTACTCATAGCGGACAGGGGCGCGCGCACGACTAAAGGATATTACCGAGCATTTGGACACGTTGAAGTACAGCTTATTGTCATGGCTCCACTTCACCACTCTATCAATGTCATCCTGGAGTCGCTCACAGTCTGACTCATCCCTTACCTCTTGAGCAGCAACTTGAGGTCATCTGCAAACAATAAACATGAGCCATGTCTGACGACCTCCGGCAAGCTGTATATCATTATGATAAATTTGAGAGGCCCCAAATTGCTGCCCTGGCTTACTCCGGACCTGGTGAAGTACGGCTTCGACTCGCACCCATTGTAGTCAACGTACTGTTGGCGGTCTCTCATATAGCTGACAAAGAACTGCAGCAAGTGTGGCGTACATCCTACATCTGCCAGCTTTCTTAATAAGACATCATTGTCCACGGTGTCGAAGGCTTTTTTAAAATCAAAGTACGCCGCGTCTACCTGTACTCCAGCGTCGACTGCCGGTATAACCTGTGCCATGAAGTTAAGCAGGTTGGTGGAAGTGCTGCGTCCGGGCCGAAAGCCGTGCTGCGCGTCCGACAGTTGCGCTCGGACTTGTCCCTGTATGCATCGTTGAATAGCGGCTTCAAAAACTTTTGCCGGTGTCGACAACACTGCAACTGGTCTATAACCGCTGACATCTGGACCTGCCTTACCCTTGGGTACTGGAACGACACGTGTAATCTTCCACTGATCCGGGAACTTCAATTGCTTTAAACACGTGTTATATATGTAATGCAGCGGGCTTGCTAAAACTCTAGCACAATCTCTAAAGAGAAACGCTGGTATGCCGTCAGGGCCAGATGATCGTTTTGGTTTGAGGTTCGTCAGCTCATCCTGCACATCTTTGTGACTCAAGGTCTATATGTACCTGTGCACTGGTAGCGCTGCTAACCTCCGCTATCACCGCCTGAACGTCTAGTTGCGGTGGTTCCTGACTGTATACCGACTCAAAAAATGCTGCGAATTCCCTAGCACACTGCTCATCAGTGAGATTTTGTCCATCTTTTATTATACTTTGCCTATTTACTCTACTTTTTTTTGACCTAATATATTGCCAGAATGATTTTGGATCTTTAGCAAACTAATTTAGAATTTTAATCTCTTTAATAATTTCTCCGGTGTACCATTCGGGATACACATAACATGAGTTTCCCTGAGTAAACTTTTTCCTTGGTACACATTCGTCTAAAATACGGCCTAATTTCACATAAAATAAATTTAATATGTCTTCCAAGTCGTGCATTTCATAAATTGTACTCCAGTCAGCAGAAGTTAACATCGAATACAATAATTGATAATTGGCTTTATAAAAATTCCACTGCGGTCTGTTATTGCACGCGCTGTTAATGCGGGATTCGGTAGCGGGCGAAGGCAGCGAAGGCGCGGGGTCTAAGGGCGCGGGGCGCACGCACACCGCTAGTGGCGGGTGGTACGGGTCGACAGGAACGAGCGCGTCGTCCGCCAACACCACTGACACTTCTCCGCTAAAACCCGTACTCAGAACCAAATCCAGGTGTCGGCCTAACACATTAGGTACCATGTTATTTTGAGTGAACTCGCAATATGACATAAAACATTCATAATAATTGCTAATATTCACAGGACAAGAATGTAAATTAAAATCTCCAATAACAATCACTTATCTATATCTATTACACATATTTTCTATTACCCTAAACAAAATCATATAATCATTCTCCGAACTCCCGGGTGGAATATAAACAACGCAACATAAAAACAAAAATCTATTCTTTAAATGAACCGTTGCACAAACAATTTCAAATACGCAGTCGTCTATCGACGCGCCCGAGACAAGTACCTGTCGCAGCTCGAAGCGGTGTGTGGCCACGAGAAACGCTCCGCCCTGCCCATCCACTCGATCACAACGTATTATTTTATACCCTTGAGGGATAATTTCTGCGTCTTGAATGGATTCATTGCAGCCTTATTCAGTTATAGCGTATAAGTCTGAATTAAATGATAATATGTTATTTCTAAACATTTCTAATTTTGTACGAAGACCTCTTGCATTTTGATAATACATTTCAATGTTTCTATTTCCCGTGGTTTGGTTTATTTGTTTATTTTGATAGAATATAGCGATGTTGTGGCTATAATATGTTTGATTTTGTTCTATTTGAGTTCCGAAACCATATCCACTCACTGAACTCTGCATTCATTGGCCAAATTTCGGCCTGGTTCAGCTTATCAAAACACTTTTCTGGTACTCCAACAACAAACGACGAATAATCTCTCACGATTTTGTGTTTGATTTTGTCCACCTTAATTTGAACATCTGGTCCACATACATTTTTCACGTGATCGGCTATTGCTTCAAGAGTGGTATCCGGATGCAGTCGCCAAACATGTAGATATTTCTTGCGATCACTAACTTGAATCGCCTTCAACTCTGTATTTGTACCCACTCTGATCTCTTTAGGTTGCCTGTTATTTATTTTTTTGCTTCGAACAGTCGTCCATCCCGATTGGATCTTCTCCTCTTTATCGTTAGGTGGTTCAATAGACACCAGTGAGCTAGTGCTACATAAAGCTTTTTCCGGTAAAATTTCGGCAGACTTCGTGGCTCCACATTTGTTTACCTTTTGAGTTTTGACGTAGGTATGAAGCGATTTCTTGGAAACGATAGAATTATTCTGTTGACTTACGACCTCGGCAAAAGAAGATGGAGAAGGAGGACTTCGCGGAATATCAGCTGGTATTTCGTGGGTTTGGTTATACTGAGTTAGTTTAGTTAACTTAGCTTCTACTTTTTCTTCGAGCACCCCCATCATTTTAATTATGTTGGCCAACTCAGTTTTTGTTTGGGAATATTGATTAAATAGAAGCGATATCGCATTTGCCTTGCTGTCCATGCGAGCTATAATGTCAGCTTTAAATTCTCTCAATTCTTGGAGTAGTAGGGAATCAAGATCCATAGTTTTGGGTGAATACTGAGTCCGACTTCCGCGCTGAATGTTTACATTGTTTACCGGAGTGGTGGCATTAGGGTTTGATATGTTAATGCGGACCGGGGTTTCACTGTTGTATCTTTTTGGCTTAGCACAGATACATTCCGGACATAACCATTTCTTTATATATGTCTGGGTGTATGCCTTAAACACATCTTTGTTTATTTCGAGACAGGCAATATCATATCTTTTCATGCATTTATCATTAGCACATTCCATGTAATCATCAATTATGGGTGAAGTACAAGCGCCACAATGAATAGACATTTTTTTAATTTTGTTATTAGTGTGTATCGCGAAAAATATTCAAATTTGATGATCAAAACCGAGCACTTCGCGGTTCACAGCGACGCGACAGAGACGAATTATGTCTTTTTCGCAGCCCGTCTCTTTCACTCCAGGTGAGGAAGAGCCTACCTCGGCGCACTCGGACGGCGCGATGTCGCGCTCGCGTTTTATTTTCACCAAAACAGTTTACTCCACTTTAGTCCTTATTTTTAACACATTATTAGTTAATATTGAACAAGTTGATGCTCTAAATATAAATTGAGCAAAATAAAATAACAATAAACACGTCTGCCACTGACCACCGTTACGCGTAGTAAGTACATGAATCTTATAAATGCTTTATGCAGAAGCAAAACAAGTTGGTTCTACTAGAATAGGATGGAATTGATTTTAGCCAGCTTTTATTTGTATGCTGCATTTAATTTCATCTGAAGTTAAAGTTGCATGTTTTTAACCAAACTATATTGTACTGTATCTTGGTAAGTGTGATATAAAAACAGTTTTTTTGTTTTAAAGATTACTAGCAGAGTTTTGCAGTCTACTAGTATTCTTGTTAACCCCCCGGGCTAAGCTAAAATGTGTGTAGGGATAGAATCGGCGACCACAAGATCACAAGTCCGACGCCCTAGCCATTGGGCTATGACCGCTTCTTCAGCAAGATATTATAGTTATAGGTATGTATTACCTACTGTGATTTTTAAAATGTTAATTTTACAGGTTCTTCGCGTCGTGAGACTTATCAAGGCATCGCCGTTATTGGAAGGATTTGTGTACAAAATCTTTGGCCCAGGAAAGAAATTAGGAAGTCTCATCATTTTCACCATGTGCTTGCTGATCATCAGTTCTTCTATATCTATGCAACTGTTCTGTTTCCTCTGCGAATTTACCAAGTTTGAAACTTTTGATGAGGTGAGGAATATGCATAAATTATATATTTTTTTTATCTATATGATCCAGCACTTAACTTGTATGTAACATTTTCAGGCATTCATGTCTATGTTCCAAATTTTGACTCAAGAAGCATGGGTAGAAGTGATGGATGAAACAATGGTTCGAACCAGTCAAACGTTAACTCCATTAGTCGCCATTTATTTTATATTGTATCATCTATTCGTCACACTGGTAAGTAACCATACGAGTTATAAATTAAGAGGTTGCTTCCTATTTGAAATTGAATCTTGTTTTAAGTTACAATGCGAAATTAATCTATAAACGAAAATAAAAATAGTATTCAAACCAAGATCAATATAAACTTAAGGTATAATTTTCTAATGGCCTCTGTCTATCCCTGTGGGAAAGGGGCGTAAATGTATGTACAGTCAACAAAAGAGATAGATTAACACCGTCAGTATCAAATAATGTAATTAAATATGTTTATGTTACTACGACAGCCGGTAATTATTTTTAGGCGAAGACTTCACTGCTACCTGTATACGAATATACATAACTGTGAACTCTTTCCATAAACGTGTACATATAAATTTAAAATGCATTTCACAGGGTGTAACCTATCTTTTTTGTTGACTGTACGTATGTTTCTAATGCATCAATATTATTTTACTATATTTCAGATTGTGCTATCACTCTTCGTAGCCGTAATTTTAGACAACTTGGAACTAGACGAAGATATAAAGAAGCTCAAACAGCTAAGATACCGTCAACAAAGCGCCGAGATCAAAGAGAGCCTTCCGTTTCGACTGAGAATATTCGAAAAATTTCCCGATAGCCCACAGATGACAAAATTGCATAAAGTTCCTGGAGATTTTAATTTACCAAAGGTACTTGTTTGATAATTTATCAATGTTGTGATACAAATGAACACAATAATGGTCGTCAATATTTTTGTCAATTAATGGTTCATTAAAACATTAATTTTATCATTTATTAATTTACGCTGTAGGTAGTGGTTTTTCTGCATTTGACGCCAGCCATTGCATTTCATTTTCGCTTACTAATAGTACCTATATTTTCTTCTGCGTAATCTCTAAAACGATGGGACCGATGTTTGTGGGACTTTAATGTTACATAATTATTATTAATGGTATTTTTCATGCTATTAAAAAAAAAACAATGTGTTCGACGCTTAAGAAAATAATGAAAAATTGTATTAACCTTTCTCCACGGCAGGTTCGCGAATCTTTTATGCGTCAATTCGTTTGCGAAGTCGAGGGTGAGGAGGAAGTGGGGGTGACAAGCGGCGCGGGGGATGTTAGCCGTCGAGCCTTCGAGTACATCGGAGTAGCTAAGATCGCTTTCCCCTACCGTAAAAGATGTCTGGTGAAAACCCTGATGGTGGCACCTCCTTCGCAACGGCCTAGCTCTGCTTTACGTCGGCATGTCGTCAGCTCTATTATTGAGTGAGTATTACGTAAACACTACTCAGTATTATCAAGTTTAAATAATTAAGCTAGGCTGATAAATAAGTCCTAAGCCATAATATCATAAAGCAGTCAACGCACCAAAAGATCGCATCGCATTCTAGATTTGCTGATTGCTGGTTACCGACTAGTGAGTAATTATGGCCTTAATACTGATTGTTTAATATTTTAGCTACCTTTGCACTATGCGTTGTTTGCCCTAGAAAGTTATTGAGGTACTTTTAGCAGGATATTGATTTATACTATTTCGAATTAATTCTTCATTCATGTGTTTACCCATAAACATATGTAGCTAAATAAATGAATATCGCCACGAATTCATATTTTTGATATCGATTTATTTTTAAGGCTTAGATAGTAAGAAAATTACACATGCAACAATGTATGCTTTTTTGCAGATTTATATTTTTGCTGTATATCCTCGAATACTCAGGTTTATTTTTGTTTTATTCATATTTTATTTACATTCTCCATATTAGCTTTGCATGGTGATTAACGCTTTGTATTATGTATTACAGGGATTCGAACAATCATAGGCCGTTACTCGGAGACTCTGCGATGCTAGCCACAGGAGGTAAATCTGGCTTGAAACCTCAGGGAACTATATCCAGCGCGAAGCAACTGCGCGTCGATCAAAAGAAGTAGGTATCTTTAGTTTAGTAACTGGGGCCTTATCTATTTCTTACTAAATAAAAAACTTCGAAAACCGTTGCAAATGCGTTACCATGCACCATATGACAGTGAATTACTGGCATATGGTGCATGTCATATGACAGTGAATTACTGAAATTATTTAAGACGCACGTCAAACGAATCCTAATGACAAGAGGCAACTATAGTATTAAACAGTGTGTAGATGATAAAGATGTATGGCAAGTTTACCTCTTTGCACTAGATCGGATACCCTAAAGCTGATGAAGCATTGAAAGACCATGATAATGTATTCTTTATTAATGTATTCTGTGTACTATCTGTAATAATAAATAATACTAAAAAATATATATTTAGTTCTGTCTTTAAATAAATTATTTAATCTGCTTTTTAATGAAAACGTAAATAAAATTCGTATAAAGACTACCGATTGGTAAATTGTGAATGCCAACTAAATAATAAAAGTAACTGGACCAAAACTTCTTAGACATGCCCATCGCGGCCTCATTGAGACGATCCGGCGAAACATACTCAGTTTCGCCGGATCTTCTCGATGAGACCGCGATGAAACCGGCAGTAGAATAACCCCACTGAGTTTGTTTTGCCGGATCTTCTCAGTTGGGGCGTATTGGATCCGGTGGTAGGGCTAAAGCGCGTTCGTCGAGATACTTATGGTCCGTCTAAATAATAACATACTCAAAGGACAGAACTTAGATTTAATCATAGATATAAAATAATATTGTATTTTCATACCTGACAGCTTTTAGGCTAAAGCTATATAAACTATTATTATAAGTAGCAATAACCAAATAAAATTAATTAATTTAACACAGTAAATCAAAAATAAGCCAAAATATGTTTTGACTATTTACAAAATACCTGTAATATGTTTACGTGAATAAAAACATTTTTTTTTATAACAAAAAAACTCAATTAAATAAATAAAAACTTAAACTGGGCTCTTAATTATAATGCCACGATGTCGTCATTTGTTATATTTTGACATAATTCTTACTACGGTTTAGAATTACCAGGTTTGGATTTAAATGATTCACGAATCCTTCAAAATATTGTGGGCATTTACAATTAACGTGTGACACCGAAGCAGTCAGCGATATTATACCTGTAATACATTATATCATACTAGCTTTTACCCGCGGCTTCGCTCGCATTGAGCGTCGAGAGTCTAATATCTACAAGAATATGTGTACAAAGTATTATGATGATCGGTTAAGTAGTTTTCGCATGAAAGCGTAACAAACAAACTTACATTCCCATTTATAATATTAGTAAGTAAAAGTAAGTATGATGTTGAATTCATAAGAAATGGTGTATAAGGCCCCCAATATAAAATCCAAATTGTAAATATTTGGCTAATTGACGTATGAAAAATAATATGGCTCTCAGGTTCGGGTCGCGTTCTATCCGGCGATCAGTGCGCAGCGGATCTATCAAGTTGAAGCAAACTTACGAACATTTGTTGGAGAACGGAGATATTGGCGCGGCTTCACGAGTTGTGCCTTCGTCGAGAGCTCGCCCACCGTACCTTGATATCCGTTTGCTGCAAGCTAAGCGTCAACAGGCAGAGATGAGAAGGTTTGTTATAGTACCTAATGTTATGCATTTGGTTGTTATAGTATACATACTAGAAAAATCACTCAATTAACATATTATTTGCTATTAAAATTGAGTTCAGTAGAATGTGCATATACTTTTACATTTTTCTTTTTGTATCTATCTTCCATATTTAGTAGTTTAGCAACATCTCTTAACCAAAATATAACTGAGTTTTAGAGAATAAGTGGCAATATAGTCTTAAATAAAAAATATATTATGTATTAATTTCAGAAATCAACGCGAAGAGGACCTACGAGAGAATCATCCATTGTTCGATACGCCACTGCTGATAGTTCCACGAGAGTCTCGCTTCAGGAAAGTATGTCGCGCTATAGTCGACGCGCGCTACGACGCTCGCCTCAGAGATCCGGTCACTGGGAATGAGAGAAAAGTACATTATAAGAGTTTTCAGTGAGTACAGATACCGGCACGGCTCTTGAGCGCTCGGCGCAAGTGGGGATCGCTTTGCGCATCGTAAACTTATGACAAAATAAAACGCACACCCGTTTATTATTTACTAGCGACCCGCCCCGGCTCCGCACGGGTACAATGCTGATGTATTATACATATAAACCTTCCTCTTGAATCCCTATATCTATTAAAAAAAAACGCATCAAAATCCGTTGCGTAGTTTTAAAGATTTAAGCATACATAGGGACAGAGATAGCGACTTTGTTTTATACTATGTAGTGATTTTTTCTAAGTTACCTACCTACGTAATTTCTTACTGGTTCTATGGTTGAAAGAAAAATTAAATAATAATTTGTTAAATTGAGAAATGGAAATTGAGATCAAAGAAGTAATTAACAAGTGTTTCTAATTTAAAACCATAACTTAATAGTAGTTTGTAGTTTGTCAAAAAATCCTTAAAGCAACTACTAAGTACCTACGTACTTTTTTTTGTTAACATTTTTGACTTCGAATTTCATTTGTTCATTAATGAAATGAAAAACATTTTTACAAAAAAGAAGAATATACCTATTTTATAAAAATTGGTGTCAATTAAATTGGCCGGAATTGTACTCGTCGTCGTGAGCTACGTGCAACAGGAGTAAAGAACAAATCCCGAGTGGCGGCTATGACGCGATGCGCTACGGGCCAATCACTGCACTTTACCCCGCCCCACGCCTCACTTCATACCACCAAAGGGACCCGATTACCTACTTCTGCGCAGGTCAAGGTCAGCGTTTAAGAATCGTGCCGATCATTATACTATGGTCTCTATTATTATAGTAAAATGTCAACTGCTCAAATATAAACCTTAGGTTAGTAAAGTTAAGATTTACTGTGAGAATAAACATTTTTTAAAGAATTTAGTCTCAGCATGGTCATGTACCATGCTGAGACTAAATTCTTTAAAAAATGTCAAGTCTAGTACAATTATTTCCACTTCCTGTAACATTTTCGTAAATTAACGTAACAAAGTTTAATAGCAGAGTTCGATTGTCGATTTGATTTATGATTTATCTTGCTTCATAAATCAAATCGACCCTTATCAACTAATGAATTATTTTTGTAATGTGGTCTTATTTTGTATGATTCCAGCAACTTTCTCGGCTTGGTAACGTACATGGACTGGGTGATGATCATGGTGACAACTCTGTCGTGCCTATCGATGATGTTTGAGACGCCCACGTACAGGGTCATGGAGAACTTTCTCTTACAGGTATAGTTACCAGTTTTATACGTTTATGAATAAGCTAGTAAGGGGCAGACAAATCAGAGCTGTTTGTGTAAGATTTTTTACTGTCAACTGTGGATTAAAAAAAGGTATCAACATTTGATAGTGTAGCAGCTGCACTAAACTACAAGTGGCGCCATCTACTACCTAGCATCCCAACTAACCTGTATCACGAAATACAAGTTCTCCAGCCAATTAGAACATTATACAAGTTCTGAATATCAACAATTGGCCGTCGACCGCTGGGCATACCACCTCGCCCGACAAAGAAGATTTTCATTTTCTGTGTAGGAACACTTCTACAATAGGTAGTGTTATTTAGCTACGCATTCCTTAAAGTGATGGTTTATCAACTCACCGCAGCTGATTAAGTCTAAAAACAATATTAACCACTCTCGTTAAATTTCTTAAGCCCTGACATAGCATCATAGATATACAATATTTCCCTTTGCGAATTGTTCTGCTTAATCTCAATGAAAATGTATTGATTACAGATCGCCGAGTATGGGTTTGTGATTTTCATGAGTTTGGAACTGGCGCTAAAGATCCTGGCAGATGGCCTGTTCTTCACACCTAAAGCTTACCTTAAAGACGCCGCCGCAGTGCTTGACGTTTTCATTTATATTGTAGGTATTGTAAATGAATAGTAATCTGACTTTAATTCTGGTTGTTTTAAATATGTATTTATTTTTGTAGATTAAGTAGAATTTGTTGTTGAATGTTTTGAATTTCGTTTGGTATCAATGAAAATGATGGCGCATACAAAGTAACTGATCCGTCATGCTCAATCTGTTAACGAATAACAGGAATTTATGTACTTACACGTAATATTTAATTACATTTTCACGATTTTTCTTAAAAACGATTTTTTTGAACCAATTTGAACGCGGCTCAATATATATTATATATCTCTGCGAATAAAAGCTATTAATAAAATAAATGACTAAGTCATTTAATTGTGCAGGTGTCGTTAACGTTCCTATGCTGGATGCCAGTCCGCGTGCCGCCCGGCTCTGCCGCTCAGATGCTGATGATACTCCGCTGCGTGCGTCCGCTTCGGATCTTCACACTTGTACCGCACATGCGCAAGGTGGTCTACGAGCTGTGTCGTGGTTTCAAGGAAATTCTATTGGTACTTATCTATTCATTAAATCAAAAAAATGCATCAATAGTACGTCGTTTTTAAGTTTTAATCAATACCTTTTGTTATAGCGCTTAAGTTGTTTGTCTGAAAAGCATAAGTAATGTTCAGTGAAATGAATAGTTGAAATCGATCTAGTGAATGATACAGCTACTTATAGAATGAACGATAAAAAACATACATAATAAAAGAACTTTTTTAAAAGACATCTCTCACAGAGGAAATAAATCTGTTTCGTGTATAATTGTAATTATTTTACCTTAACTATCCGTGGGTTAAACTAATAATTTTAACATTTTGAAAATAAATAGTACCCGTGTGGGATTAGAACCCACCAGCAACTGTTCATTAAGCGTTCGAATGATATTTTTTAATTTAATAATGTCGTAGGCCGGACTGTTACCATCGAAAGTTTATTTTATTAATGTATTTTATCTTTCACAGGTATCGACTCTACTCATCCTGCTAATGTTTGTGTTCGCGAGTTACGGTGTGCAATTGTATGGCGGCAGGTTAGAAATATTTGCTTGATTATTTTGTATTATATATGTTGCAGTCAAAACTCTTAACTAGTCAAAAGTACTTTTAACTAGCAAAATCAGTCAAAAGTAGTTTTAGATTAGGTTAGGTTGGTTTTGACTGATTTTGCTAGTTAAAAGTACTTTTGACTGGTTAAGAGTTTTGTCTGCAACATATATACATAATTATCTCCTTTCTTATAGTTATCTAAGTACTCCGTAATAACTAAATTGATTCAGTGATTTTATCCAAAAAAATATATTACAGGATCTATTCGTAATGCCGAAGCTTTTTCAGTTTTTTTGCAAAATTATTTGTTATAATAATATTTTTTGTAGGTTGGCGCGTTGCAACGATCCCACAATAACGAAGCGCGAGGATTGTGTGGGCGTGTTCCGACGTCGCGTTTTTGTCACAAAGATGAAGATACGACCCGGACCCAATGAGACTTTCCCGTCTATGTTGGTGCCTAGAGTGTGGTATGTATTACTAGATATAACAATATTATTTTAAATAAAAAAGGAAATATCGACAATTGTCTAGTCCTATCAAAATATTTGAAATATTTTTTCTTTTTTCTTTTATATTTTACGGACATATTAGCCACGTCACTTTTGCTACTTTACCAAAATAGGTTGAAATGCTAGTAGTGCCAACATTATTATAAAGTGATCAACATTATTATCATTCTGCGAAAGAGGGCGCCCCATGTGGCTTGTTCAGGACGGTCTCAGGCTCATATTCAATAAATAGTTAAACTAAAAAACAACAAATTTTACTTGTCTAAATATTTTTGTTAAGTTTCCATTATATATTTTTTTGTATTTTTCAGGGCAAATCCTAAAAGATTCAACTTTGATAACATCGGTGATGCATTGTTGACGTTATTTGAAGTACTCTCGTTCAAAGGATGGTTGGACGTCAGAGATGTGCTGATAAAAGCATTAGGACCGGTTAGTATATTTCATTTCGATATCTTTATAAATAGAAATGAATCGCTTAAATGTATGTACGCGCAAAACTAGATAACGGATAAGTATACCAATTTCGGTAATTCTTTTTTTATTGTAATCGTAATTATGACGGTATGAATGGTTACTAATATCGTAAATATGAAAGAAAATTTTGGAAATCCACGGGAAATGTCAATACCACAGACAGCACGGGCGACGCCGAGCATGCACAGCTATATATATATTTTTTTTTTTTTTTTAAAAGACAACTCCCGCACTAGGGAAATAAATCCCTGTGTCGCGGGGGACTTTACAAACATACATTTCACGGACACAAAGTACACCCAGACTCAGAACAATTATTTGTGGTTCACACAAATTATTGTCCCGGGTGGGAATCGAACCCAGAACACCAGGTCCCAGAAGCAACTACCGTAACCCCTGAGCCACCGGTGCAGTCAAACAATAAATATATACATATATATATATATATATATATACCTATTATATAAAGCCTATAAGCATAATTAATCAATGTATTGTTCGATACATGGGTCTAAAATTTTACAAATTTGTTAGTCATTATAAAATAAATGTTTCCCGGGGTAATTTTCCGCGTTGGAAAGCTATTCTGCTACAATTAGAAACATAAATAACGAATTGTTAAAAAAATATTTTCGTTCACCAATATTGCGTATAGAGCAAATATCAAAACATTCTTATTTATAATTACAAGTAAAAAATGTATATTTAATAACTTCATATATTTTCAGGTACATGCGATTTACATACACGTATATATATTTTTGGGATGCATGATTGGACTGACTCTGTTCGTCGGTGTGGTAATTGCGAACTATTCAGAGAACAAAGGCACTGCTCTGCTCACTGTTGATCAGAGACGTTGGTTAGTATCATTAGAGTTACCTTTTTTTTTGCTTGTTAACTTGTGGTCATGGACTTAGGAGTATGTAGCGATATCTACAGTAGCCGCACATAACTTCTAGTAGACGAGTAGCGCCATCTACCACCTAGCTTCTCAACTAACCTGTATCACGCAATACAAGTTCGCAAGCCAATTCGAACATATACAAGTTCCGAACAGTCACAAATGGCGGTCGGCCGCCGTGTATAACAACTCGCCCGGCAAAGAAGATCTTCATTTTCTGTGTAGGAATACCATCAACCGTTCCTCTACAAATAGGTAGATAGCGCTGCTTACCGTGATCGAAGTATTCGAGGAACAATAATACAAACCATTATTAAGATTGACAAAACAAGCATACATGGCAAGTGTGAGTGGCACAGTCGGAAGGGGAAGACCTCGACGAACGTTCTCTGACCAAATTGGAGACATTCTCGCAAAAGGTCAAATAAGATCCACCCTAAACCGACGTGCTTGTATAAAGAATGTTATGAGAGTGAATGAAGCGAAAGATGTGTGTAGGGATCGTAGCAAGTGGAGGTCCATTGTCTCTGCCTACCCTGCTGGGAAACAGGCGTGAGCTTATGTTATGTTTATTAACCCTTATGTAAACAGCTTATGAACGCTTGCTAATCGCAAGTGCAACTTACAAGCAGTACATTCGTTTTCGACCATAAACACCCCATATAAGCTTTGTTTAATCTTAATTAATTAATCAATGGCCATTATATTTTCTTGTTATCGTACAGTATTTGCGGCTGTTATAAAATAAACATTAAAAATGGCGGCATTAAGAATATTAGAACTAAATTCGATTTTATTATTTATTGCCAACTTAACTATCACATATTTATGTCATTTATTGCTAAGTTAACAATTTTTCATTTTTTGATTGTTTCTAGGTGTGATTTGAAGAAGAGATTGAAAATTGCTCAGCCATTACACTTGCCACCTCGCCCGAATAAGAGAAAAGTTCGCGCTTTCGCGTACGATGTCACACAGAACTTGAGCTTCAAGCGAGTGATCGCTATAGTCGTGCTTATCAACAGTGGCCTACTCGCTGTAACGGTATGTTCGATAACACGTCGAATGCATCTATACAGTAAAAGCTCCTTATTCGCGCTTCCTTCATTCGCGTTTTCACTATTCGCGGATTAAAAAATTGCGACCGAATTCCTGTATTCGCGGCAAAAAAATCCCATATTCGCGGAACTAATCGGTACATCACTACATACATACATATATTAATAGAAAGGATTCGGGTTCCTTTATAAACGTGTCGGTAATTGGACTAAGAAATGAAGATTATAGTGATATTACGATTACGCCTTAAGTTTTTGTTTAATGCTGCCACATATTAGACGTTCTGTGCTTTATAATGTCGACTAAAAATAAGTGTTTCGACACGAAAAATATCTGTATTACAGCTTTAAGTGAAAATAGATATGCTTTGATCATTTACGCCTTGGAGAATTTTTTTAATTCACAGACCATGTGGCATCGTCACGTTTCCATCGCATGTGGAACAAACACTGGAAACGTGTCATTTTTTATTATTTTTATGAAAATTGATCCATCTACTGTCTCCTAGGAACGTATCCCCTATAATCCCATATAAATTACCATTCCATATTCACGGTTTCTGTATTCGCGGTATATTTACGGAACGTATACCCCGCGAATAGAAAGCTTTTACTGTACTAATATTATAAAGAGGAAAGATTTAAGGCTCGAGCACACCGAATGCGTATGCGTGACTACGGCGTAATCACGTCGTAAACACGCGCGTAATTACGGCGTAATCCGATGTCACACCGGGTTACGCATACGCTTACGCATCCGAGCTGAGTACGCAACGCACACGGCCTATTGCTTACCCGGCTGCGGCAGCCATATTTTATTCTGTTTTCGAAGGTTGTGTTGTGCACAATGTCTGACGAAGATTGGGTATATGGATCAAGTCGTTCATCTGACGAGAAAGAAGCAATATTACTACTATTGTACCAGAATAATCCTGCGGAATATATATATTTATACGATGCATTTTTGTAGTCTTTACTCTTTTGATTGTAAATGACATTCATATTTACCCAAAATTTCAATAGGTTTTTCTTTCTCATCGCTATTTAACACCACTACGTGCTAGTATATTTGTAAAAAAATACAACTGACTGCAAGTTACGCGCGTAAGGCAACGCACAGCCAAGCCAAAGGTACGTGCGTGTACAAGCTTGTTAGGTGTGACGTCCAATAAGGCGAGCCATTGGATACAACGTCATCTTACAACATTGCCGTTCTGCTCTGCGTAAGGTACGGCGTAAGTCACGCAGCCAGTTTGTGTCTTGAGAGCTGCATTGCGTAGGGCTACGCATTATGTCTACGCGCACGTTTACGTTACGCGTGCAGTGTGTCCTGTCTCATACGGTTCCATACATTACAACTCAGCGGTACGTGCACGTCTACGCTTACGTCTACGCATACGCATTCGGTGTGCTCGAGGCATTAATTGTTTGTTTGTATTGAATAAACTCCAAAAATACTAGACCGATTTAAAAAATTATTTCGCCGTTGGAAAGCTGCACTATCCCCGGATTACATAGGCAATAAATAATAATATAGTTCCCACGGGAGAGGGAGTTACGCAGGTGAAACTGTGCGCGGGAAGCTAGTCACTACATAGTATAAAACAAAGTCGCTTTCTCTGTCCCTATATCCCTATGTATGCTTAAATCTTTAAAACTACACAACGGATTTTAATTCGATTTTTTTTATAGATAGAGTGATTCAAGAGGAAGGTTTATATGTATAATACATCAGCATTGCCCCCGTGCGGAGCCGGGGCGGGTCGCTAGTAATCTATAAGACGTGGTCATAATAATGTACAACATAGTCATGGATTAAATCGCATTATAAATGGTATCATAGTAGATCATGAACATCAAAGAACGTTCCCATGCCCTTGTAGACCCGAAGTCCGAGAGGCTCAATCCCCCTCTAGTGAACGCCCGAGGTCCACACGGGACGCTCTCTTGCGCAGGTTGCTTAGCTTGTAGTTTTTAAACTATTAACTAGGCTGGAGCCCTGCTCGCCTTAATGCCCGGTGGGGTAGCAAAAGCCTGTAACTGACAAGACTGTTAAGCCTTTTTTTTTTTTTTTAATAAACACAAAAATAAAAACCGGCCAAGTGCGAGTCGGACTCGCGCACGAAGGGTTCCGTATCAGTTACAAGTGCGTACCTATTTTTGATATCAAGAATAAAAAAGCGTATGTTTATGAAATGTTATTTTATATTTTTATATTCGAGTTGATTGAATGACAGGTAAATTGCGGTTAACGATTTATGACGTATTAAAAAAAAACTACTTACAAGATCTCGTTCAAACCAATTTTTGGTGGAAGTTTGCATGGTAATGTACATCATATATTTTTTTTAGATTTATCATTCTCTTATTTTAGAAGTTACAGGGGGGGGGACACACATTTTACCACTTTGGAAGTGTCTCTCGCGCAAACTATTCAGTTTAGAAAAAAATTACATTAGAAACCTCAACATCATTTTTGAAGACCTATTCAAAGAGACACGTATGGGTACGATGAAAAAAATTTTTTTGAGTATCAGTTCTATGTATGGGGAACCCCAAAATTTATTGTTTTTTTTTCTATTTTTGTGTGAAAATCTTAATGCGGTTCACAATATATATCTACTTGCCAAGTTTCAACATTATAGTTCTTATAGTTTCGGAAAAAGTGGCTGTGACATACGGACGGACAGACAGACATACAGACAGACATGACGAATCTATAAGGGTTCCGTTTTTTGCCATTTGGCTACGGAACCCTAAAAACGGTATGCACAGTATACATTGTACATTGGCGGACTTAATGCCAGGAGCATTATCTACTAGTCTACCTTTGGGTGACGCATATACATTTTTGGTAGGGTGCATATTAAACGCAAAACGAGTAGCAGATAATCTTACGCTATAATAAATATTATAACTTATACATAAAATATTGAATATATGTGTTGTGTTGTCACATTGCAGTGGTCTCGATATTCGCCATACACGGAACAACTAGCGCTAACATCGGCTCTTCTCACACTGGTGTTCGTAGTGGAAGTATTGCTGAAGACAATAGCGTTCACACCACGTGGCTACTGGCAGAGCCGCCGCAATAGATACGATCTGCTTGTTACCGTTGCTGGTTGTATATGGATCTTCATGCATTTTATTTTAAAGGTAAAATACACATATTAAAACATATAAAGATTGTGCTAATAATTAATCAGAAAAAAATATAACATGCTTTATGCTTATGGAAAAGCCTATAATTAATTTGTTTAGTTCCACACATGCATTTGCGTAAAATACAACTAGTTCATCATCTATGAATATTCGTAGTATTTTAAATAAATAATTGCATATGCAAAATGTCAGCTCAATCGCGTCTAAAAAAAGCATTTTGGTCCGTCAGATTACCAAAAAATATTGAATACGATTTTTTTTATTTATCTAATCAATAAAAATTGACAAAGATACTAAGTAACAAAGCTCAGGAGGCTTGTGACGTTACTCCTAGGTAAAATTGTACCTAGAACTGACGTCACATGAAATTTCAATTGTGCAAATGTGTCTTCGTGATTTTTTGGTGTGCGGAACGAAAAAAAAAATACGTGTGTTGGTAAGATAACTGACGGAACAAAAATATTTTTTTTGTCATCCCTATTGTTGGTTACTGTTTTATGTTCATATATTTTACTATCAAGATTAAACTAAATCATTGCTTAACACAGCAATTATATTAGCATACTTATTGACAACATATTTATTTATTACAGAACGACCTATCATACTTCGTGGGCTTTATGGTGGTGATCCTCCGTTTCTTCACTATCACGGGCAAACATACTACACTGAAGATGTTAATGCTAACTGTAGGAGTGAGCGTGTGCAAGAGTTTCTTTATCATATTCGGCATGTTCCTTCTTGTGTTCTTCTACGCACTGGCTGGTACTATCGTGTTTGGAAATGTCAAGTATGGTGAAGGGATTGGAAGGTACAGTATCATGTTTTTGCCTTAGTTTAGGTTTTTGATTAGTGGAATTGCTATTCAATTATACAGCTAGGTACTTGGTGTTTGAACGCTATTCGAATGACTTTCACTTTAAATTTGATTCAGGGATTGTTGAAGGTACCTCCATAAGTTCCAAACCTATCATATGTACCTATGTATTTGAACAATTCCTATTTAAAACAATAGATTGCAAAAAGAAATACGTATCAAACAATAATAACTTAAATAAATATTTGTACGCGACGAGATTAATTGACCAAGACTAAGTAATATTTATTAACTTTGTATTGGCTTAATTTTGTAATAATAATATAATTTTGTTTAAGACAACCTCCGTAGCGTAGCGGTATTTGGCTCGCTTTAAATCTCGGAGGTCGTGGGTTCAATCCCTACGCCGGACAGGAAATCTTTACGTAAATTCTATGATTTCTTTCCGGGTCTGGTTGGTTGAGGGAGTACCCTCCGTGCCTCGGAAAGCACGTTAAGCCGTTGGTCCCGATTGTTATAACATCATCTATAATAATCGTATATCAAGGAACGGGCAGCAGCGTTTCCTTGTGTGGTACAACATAATACTGCGGTCACCAATCCGCCGGCCATGCGTGGTGACTACGGTAAATACCCTCCCCCGGGAGGAGGCCCATGTTCAGCAGTGGACGTTATACGGGCTGATGATGATGTTGATGATGATTGTCTTAATTACATTTTATTACTTAAATCGCAAAAAAGTAGAATTAGAGTAACTTAGTAAATGCGGTCACAGAGATTCATAAAGTAATTCGGTTACATATAAACTATTGATTATCGGTTCAAATGTTGTTTATACGCCCCATTTAACGATATCTACTGAACGGTTTAAGCAAAAACGGCCAAGGTGATATCATAATAGCATGCGTACAGAGGTGCATTTTATGATTAAAAATAGAATACCTACATGAAAGCATAGATATTTTACGATTATATTATGTTCTACTGTTACTTCATGTTATATGTATACGGATCTACATTCATAATATTTAATTAATGTTTTATACGTTAATAAAAACAAAATATTCAGTACTGTTTTTGTTTCAGGGGTTTATTTTTCATTTAGGGTATTTTTGTGACTTACTAAATTAATATGCCTCAAGAATTTATCATTGTGACAGTTGTAAAGTGCACAAGCCTTGAAACCTTAAATATTACTTTAATGTCTTTCAATAAATTAGTATGAAAAACTTGTTGTGTTCCAGTTCATATCTAATACGTACTAGCATTTATTCAAATCAGGCAAAATATAGTATGATATTTTTCCAGGCGCGCCAACTTCAACTCGCCTATCCATAGCGTGGCGATGCTGTTCCGCATCGTGACGGGCGAGGACTGGAACAAGATCATGCACGACTGCATGGTGGCGCCGCCCTACTGCTCGCCCGCCGACAACTACTGGGAGACGGACTGCGGGAACTTCACGGCGTCGCTGGCTTACTTCTGCACCTTCTATGTTATCATCACGTATATCGTGCTTAATCTACTTGTGGGTTAGTGTTTTGAAAATTTACTTTTGGACCGAAACTGTTGGTAAAGAAAAGGGGCACAATCATAATTTGACCTTGCCCCACCTTTAGTATTGTATATGAGATTGACGCTTAAGACTAGCTAGCCCACATTCAAGTGCATGAAGCATTAGATATAGTGCCAATCGAATATACAAAAATCGACTACTATCTCATTACAGCTAGTCTTTAGCGTCCATCTCAGATACAATACTAAAGTTGGCGCAAGGTCAAATTATTATGGTGTCTTTTTCTTCGTCCACTCTTTCGGTAGAAATTCTCTTCCATTACATCTTTCCACTCTTTTATAGGAAATACAAAAGCAGAAAATCAGAATAATTTGACAGTAATTTATTGTATGAATCTATAAATAATAAGGTGCTCTCTTTCCAGCTATTATTATGGAGAACTTCTCATTATTCTATTCAAACGAAGAAGATGCTCTGCTATCATACGCCGATATAAGAAACTTTCAGAATACCTGGAATATAGTCGATGTTCATCAGAAAGGTGTCATACCGGTTAGGAAGGTAATAGAATTATTAATTCATTTAATAGACCACCCCATGTCCTCCCATGGGTGTCGTAAAAGGCGACTAAGGGACATATGGATGATGGATGGGCAGCAGCATCTATTAGCTCAAGGTTTTACATCCTACTGCGATCACCAATCCGTCTGCCAAGCGTGGTGATTATGGCAATATCCCTCAACGATCTTGGCTTGCCGAGGTCTGTTAAGAGGAGGCCCATGTTCAGCAGTGGACGTAAACGGGCTGATGATGATGATGATGATGATGATGATGATGATGATTAGTGCGACAAAAGTTCCATTTAATTCCTTCAGTATTTTCAAAATGGGTTAATTGGTTTTTTGTGTATAAGTGTACATTATATTATAGCGACAATACATGATACATCATTGTGAACTTAACATAAGGATATTTTTTATATATAATATATGTCACCGGATATTAAAAGGTATCGTAAGTTAATCAACTTACTAGTTAGTTGAACAACTTAATAGTTAATTGATAAACGAACGAGGTTTTGGATGGTTAAAATAAAACCTATACCTAAGCCAATGGGGCTCAACAGGACTTATTGAAGTTATTTTTTTTTTGGTTTTGTTACAACAACAGTAGTATAGTCTCCTTTGGTTAGGTAAGGTCCAGTGTCATGACAATTAAGTAAATTATATAATAATTATGCGCGTTCACTGAAACTGACAACTAAATCTAACAATTTGAGTGGCACGGTGGCACGTGATCAACTTACGATTCGTATTATTTTACGGAGACACATAACCCTTATTTTAAACTAACAAATTTCTAAACAATAAGTGTAGCTGTAATTATTCTAAAAAATAAGCTTACGTGTAAGTATGTATTTCAGGTTAAATTCATACTACGCCTGCTGAAGGGTCGGCTGGAATGCGACACGCATAGAGAGCGCCTGTTGTTTAAATACATGTGCTACGAGTTAGAACGACTACATAACGGCGAAGATGTCACTTTCCACGACGTTATTAAGTAAGTCAAAAGTTAGAAATCCATACAACTAGTCTAATAGATAAATCTAGATAGCTAAGGCATCGACTGCGCCGGTGGCTCAGTGGTTACGATAGTGGCTTCTGAGAGACCTGGTGTTCTGGGTTCGATTCCCACCCGGGACAAGTATTTGTATGAACCACGAATGAATGAATATCCGTTAATTGTGTGTTTTTAATGTCGTCCACACATGCCGCCGGGTTTGCCGCCGGCTTTCAGGCTGTCTATGCGCGTTCCTAAAGATGCGCGTGCCGGAGGCCGCCGGCCGTACGACTCGGCATGTATGGATGCGCCATAAAGTCCCCCGCGACAAAGGACTACTGCATATAAGAGTTGTCTGTTAAAAAAAAAAAAATATATATATATATATAGTGTTCAATTATCACTCGACATGTATTAGTTGTAATTAAACGCGGAATCCCAATATGCAGCTAAAACAGCTTAAATGCAGGCGCTTCAAGTTCCTTGGTAGGTTTAAATGTCAAAAGGTTGTCATTTTTTTTTGATAGTTAATTTATACTGTGAAATGTGAATATTTGACTTATATTAGTGTTTGTAAAAATATTCCATTGCTGAATAAATATCATTTATTTCACTGTTTGAATCGGCCAAATCTGTATATAAACTATAATTGTAAAAAATTTCATACGTCTCCGTCGGCGCAATTTTTGTAAAAAGGGTACAAAGTATTTGCTTCATGTATTAATATTAAATCTAGACCTCAGAAACAAAAGGGCGGATACTTAAGGTATTAAGTGCCAGTTTACGATAAAGGCACATAACATACGACGAATGATTCTGAAGAATAATGACACATCCAACCTTATGCTTTTGGACTCTATAAATATGTGTATGCTTACATTAATATTTGAACAAACATAATATGTATTGTCAGCATGCTGTCATACCGCACGGTGGACATCCGCAAGTCGCTGCAGATGGAGGAGTTGCTGGCGCGGGAGGAGTTCGAGTTCCTCATCGAGGAGGAGGTCGCCAAGCAGACCATACGCACCTGGCTCGAGGGCTGCCTCAAGAAGATACGAGCTAATAGCAGCGTTAGTATACTTATTGTTTTGTCAGTATGCTGTCATACCGCACGGTGGACATCCGCAAGTCGCTGCAGATGGAGGAGTTGCTGGCGCGGGAGGAGTTCGAGTTCCTCATCGAGGAGGAGGTCGCCAAGCAGACCATACGCACCTGGCTCGAGGGCTGCCTCAAGAAGATACGAGCTAATAGCAGCGTTAGTATACTTATTGTTTTGTCAGTATGCTGTCATACCGCACGGTGGACATCCGCAAGTCGCTGCAGATGGAGGAGTTGCTGGCGCGGGAGGAGTTCGAGTTCCTCATCGAGGAGGAGGTCGCCAAGCAGACCAAACGCACCTGGCTCGAGGGCTGCCTCAAGAAGATACGAGCTAATAGCAGCGTCAGTATACTTATTGTTTTGCTTTTTGGAACATCAATCGGACAGGATGTTGAGGTTCAGGAAATCATTACCTACTTAATTACTAATAATATAAACGAGAAAGTTTGTTCCATCTCGGTTGCCTGGAAGAGATCACAATTTGTGATATGGTCGCCATTGTACCCTTTTTTTTTGTTGTCCGGGGGGAAAGGCATTGACGCATTCCCACCGCCGCTGCAGCGTATTCGCGCGCTGGCGGTGGGATATGTGGGGCTCCATAGCGTGGTATGCTAAACTCATACCACGAGGAGAGGACCCTACACCACTATAAACCCTCGGACACTCCTTTGATCCGCCGTTGGCGGGGGCCGGGTAGGCATAAGCAATCCGGCCCGTCGCTATTGTACCTGCCTAATTTTAAGTTTAGTTTTAAGTCTCTTTTTGGAAGTGTTCAATAAAGAGTTCATCTATCTATCTATGGATGAATGGATGTTTGTTACTCTTTCACGCAAAACGACTGAACGGATTTCACTGAAAGTTTGCACCAGGATAGGTTATAAGATGGATTATCATATAACCTACAAAACATCACACTCCGCAACCCACTGGAGCAGAGTAACGTGGGTAAAGCCGCGAGGCGATACTAGTAAAGAAAATTATTAAGTGTTGCAACGGTTAAAACTCTTTGTAATTGGTAATTTGAAAATTTGTGACAGTGATTTAGTTTCAAAACATACTTGTTACTTTGTTTTTTAATAATATAAATCTTAAACAAATGATTGGTCTCGCATGCTTGAGTAGATATCGTACTAGCTTAAAACCATAGGTTTACGTAAATGCGGCAACTCAATATTGCAGTGTGTAGACAGACACTGTACCGATGGTATGTAGGTAATTGTGATCTCGATGTTCTTACTTCTTGTAGTTTTATTTTTAACACAGTTTACTACGCATACTGGTATTTACTTGGATTATAAACAAAATTTAATAAAACTTGCGCACGTATACCTCGCACGAAGTTTGCAGCTTGACTGTCTTGGGTACGCCGATTTCGAAATTCGACGTAGTCATTTTAGCCGAATTCGCCGAGTACGACGGCGGTATCTCGTCGGGCGCGCGAGACCAATAATTTATCTTGGATATAAATAATATTCAAAATGATGCTAGTTTCCTTTTTCACTCTTTCTTTTTTTATACTTATGTGTATGAACTTTTTATGCAGAAACAACAAACGAGCCTGATAGCCGGACTTCGCAAAACCAATGAGCAAGCTGTTGATATGGGCAACGAGAAACTCGACAAGGAGAAACAAGAGGCGGAAACACAGGTTAGTATTTTTTTTATTATTTATGGAGTATAATAGAACATATTCAGTAGGATAAAAAAATATTTTTATAAGTGATAAAGATAATGAAATAGGCAATAATGAATTTGTCAATTTTACTATCCACTGTATAATTTCACCATCTTTACGGTGCGCAAAATCAGTGGTGTCAAAATAAATCTTTGTATGCTAGTGTTTAAAGTATATTTTTAAATTAATACAAAGAATGAAATTAATTTTCCCAATTTCCCTATCTACCGTATAATTTTACTGTCTTAACGGTGCGCAAAAATCAGTTCCGTGAAAATATATCTCTGTATAGTGTGCTAGTGCACTTTTTATCTACGATCAACTGTATTTTCGAGAAAGCACCATGAGATTTTGCAAAAAAATTACCTTCATGTTAATTGTAAAGATCAATATTATAATAAATGAAATATTTGATCACTTACACATGGGACTTCCACATTGTTTAAACTAAAATTATGATTTTACAGCAAGTGGTCGCGAACACGGGACGCACAGAAATGACCGAGTCCAGTTCTCAGCCTGTTATATCCAGTAAGTTTTTATTTACATTACGACACATATAATTATAATTACAATCACTACATATTTAAAAAAAACAACTTTTAAACCTACTGCTCGGAATTTCATGCGGGTTTCATAAATACTTAGCGATTCTTGAGGAAGGTTTAGATTTATAATTTGTTAAGGTTTTGTGTTAATTACGGTTTATTACCGAATTGAATTTAAATTGAACCACTAGTGAGTTGTAAAACGTGTAAACTTAAAATAAACATTTTGCTTACAGACGTATCCTCATCATTTGATTCGCAACCAAAAAGATCTTCCACTAAAAGTCAATTCAAACGACCTGGACTGCCATCCGTTACAATACCAAGGTATGCCACATTGTGAAAAATCTAACATGAAGCACAACAGTATATATATTCTATATTTTAAGTAGTTTGTCATGTGGTTTGCGGCTAAGAATACCACACCATGTCTTTCCATGGGGTGGGATGACCATCTGTATCTATCAGCTCAAAGATACTCCCATCTTACTGCGATCACCAATTCCATGTCAAACGTAACCATGATTTGTCAATGTCTGTTAAGAGAAGTCTGTTCAGCAGTGGACGTACACGGGTTGTTGAAGTAAATAAAATCAACTAACGCTTGTAATCATTACAAAACAAAACTCTTCCAAATTTTTTATGTTATTCAAAAAATAAGTTTCGTGTCGTGGAGACTAACAAATCTGACACACAACACCTATTAGTATTTTTAACTATATCACATAGAATGTGATCACACAATTTTCTGATAAATTTATTTTCGCGTACCCAGTCTAAGTATTATGTTTATTTTTATTTCAGACCTGAGAGCCCAATCAAAAAATACCTTCAACCTACACTAAGTGATCCACATCCCGCTCTAAATAAAAAGCCTACACGTAAGTAACTTCATATAAAATTTCTTAACAATAAAATAGTACATTTTAAACGAATTAATTTTTAACTTATCTAGTAACTGAAATTAAGATGCTAACCTAGTAGCTAAAAAAAATACTGTTATCGATAAACGTCGTTTGATAGCACTGATGGACGTTTTATACATTGGTGTGGTAACACCCCGAAAGGGAAATCTCCCAGCGTTCATCAATATTTACGCTTGATCTCTAAATCGCATATTACATAAAAAAGCTGATTACAACGAGCTGCTCATTAGAATACATGTCACACAACCCTATGGTTGACTGGCAGAAAATGTCACCATGGCATGGCATTGAGTCCATCACGTCTTTTATAAGGTAAAAGATAAATAAATGTTTTGGTCTGTGAATAAAACAAACAATAGCACTCGCAGCTCAATGGACGGACTTGTGATCTTGTGGTCGCGAGTTCGATCCCCACCCATTGTACTACCGACGTGAACACACTCGTAACACAAGCATTTTGCCGTAGCACGCGTGGTTAACAAGAATACTAGTAGACTGCAAAACTCTGCTGTAGTTCGTTCGAATGCAGTCAGTCGTCAATGTCTTCCGACGTAGCCCCGCCCCCTAACCAATCTAATCTTTTCAAATTACAAAGTCAAGTTCACAGTGACAGTGACAACAGTCCTGTCATTTGCGTTAACTGATTTAAATTTGAAAAAATGAATACCTCTCCAATTCGTAAAAATAAAAGTGGTTCGGTAATTCATAATGCGGAAAGAAAAATAATTTGTTGCAACATACAAAAAAAAAAAAATGGCGCATTCCGCTCATTGGACGCTGATCGGTGGAAGAAATTCTGCGACCACGTCTTACAAGAAGAAAATACCATGTGGGATTTAGATGACATCATGGAACTCGCTGCAGAAAATACTTTTGTAATAAATACTAACGAGGATACTAGTGATAGTGATTAAAATATGATATTAATGGTTCAATGTTGATTTTAAAGCTTTAAGAGTTTTTTTTTTATAAATTCATGATACTTAATCTTTTAAAATATAATTTGTTCAAATTTTAACACCACTGTGAATACGCCTTTACCCTTCAGTTGCACTGACGGCTCGCTGCATTCTTAACGCGAACGAACTATAGTAATCCTGGAATCAAAAAAGTGTAATGATAAGTGAAGTTCAGTATTCGTTTACTGGTTAATGTATTGTCTATTGTATTTCGCAGCAACGGTGAAGAGCAACAGTCGTTCGAGTCACAACAGCGGAGGCGCTCGCGACCAGCCCGCACTACACGATGTGCACTCGTGGTGGGGCGCGCAGGTTGCTAGACTCGCTGTACTTGATGCGGATTAATAACATATAAATGTTTATATGTGTATTAATTAAATATTAGTCAACTACTGTTTTATAACAAGTACTTTTGGTACTATCGTTTTCAATAACTGCCATAGTGCAGAAGGGTTAGTAAATATGTCTTGATGGTGCATCTCGACGAATACATACGAGTTGCGCATTAGATTACAAGTCACACAATATTTATCGCGGTTATAAAACGTCATATATCAGCACAGCGTCGCTCCTATTTCTTTAGTCGCATTAAATACAAAAATCGAGGATCTCAAATGAAATCAGAGAAAGTATAACCAAATATCACAAGTCTCAATATAGGAAGGATTAAAATAAAAAAAAAATCAATATAACCCTTCGTAATGAATAATTCCCCCAGTACCTTTTTATTATATTTATGAAAAATAAAAAACACCGATTTTATGCGATCGCGGTAGCATTATTTGTCACCAAACTTGAGGTGATTACTAGAAGTAAGTGTAGTCGACATTCAGAAATGTCTGTATGAAGTGAAGAACAACACAAGCCTAAATATTGACAAGTAGAACAATTTTGATTAGTTCGATGTTTTCATGAGTGTTATAAATATAAATAAATATATTTTATGTTGATATTAATTTTAATTTATAATTAGAAATTAAGTATAAAAATTATGTCAATGTTACCTTGTTAGTGCCAAATCTTTGGATAAAAATTAATAAATAATAAAAATAACGACTTTTATTCAATTATATATCTTTATTATTCACATAACACAAAACATTTTCTGAATCCCAGTATGTGAGTACTTATCGTTTGTACATAAATCACGTTATACCGACACATTATGTAAATAAGTTCTTATTTAAAATTACAAAAAAGTAAGTATCTATTCGTAATGTTAAATAAGAATTTTAAACTAACTTCATTCAATCGTACAACATTTGAATCATTTGTTCAAAAATAGCTTAGATAACAAAAATCTAAATTGTTCATTTAATATTTTTTATTAACTTAAATCAATAATTATTTTTATGGAACAAGGCAATAATGTATTCATTGCATTAAAAAAAATATTATTGCATTACGGCAGAATTCACGGCAAATAACATTTTATTAATATAGATGTAATAGTTGGAAAATGTTATGTTTTTGATATTTATTCATTAAATATCCTAAACATAACATTTATTGGTTAGTCCATAAATCAATGGATGCCATCGAATTTAAATAATTTTTATTTAGATGTAATTCAATATACAAAAAATAAATAATTAATTAAATCATATTAATAAAATCAATTAAATTTTCATCACCATATTTTGATTCGTGTTTATAATTTATAAAACGGTTTTTTATTTACAATTAACAGTTGTAAACATAGCAAGCACCTTCCAACGTATATTATGTACAACTTAAAACTATGTACAATTTTTGGGTTGGTCCTATCTGATCGCGCGATCCGTTGCCTGTGGAAACGGATCGCGCTTCAAAGGTGCTTTCTGATCGCGATATCAGTTTCACCTAAAACTTATGTATGGAAAAGTGGAAACCTATCGCGCGATCCGTTTCCACTGAAACAATCTATTAAGTAATTTCCGTTATTTACCTCGCTCTACCTATACATAAAAAACAAATAAAACAACTTGAATTAATCAATGATATCATGTTAAATGTTATTTGAATAATTACTAAATTAAGTCGGAATACAATCATCTTTACAAAATGTATATTAATACTGCAATACCGCGTAGGTAAGTGACAGTAGCTAGTAAGGTGTAATTTCATCTGTCAAGAAATATTTTCGTTATATATATGTGAAAAAGAAAAAAAAAATTGAATATAAAATAATAAAATAATATTGTATTTTCATACCTGACAGCTTTTAGGCTATATAAACTATAATAATCAAATAAAATTGATTAATTTAACTTAATTTTAAAAACCAAAATATGTTTCGACTATTTACAAATACTTTAATAGGATTACGTTAGTAAAAACTTTTATTTAAAAACAAAACATTCTTCGGACCTTAATACATATTTTGTAAAGATAAAGAAGAATTTAGTAATTATTAAAATAACATTTAACATGATTTCATTGATTAATTCAAGTTGTTTTATTTGTTTTTTATGTATAGGTAGAGCGAGGTAAATAAGTAGTAACTGACTATTGTTTATTTAAAATTTAGTGATAATTTTAGACGCTTTTAGACGTACGAATATATTTTATTTTATTTTCGATATTTGTGCGATCAGACCGGAAATTACTTAATAGATTGTTTCAGTGGAAACGGATCGCGCGATAGGTTTCCACTTTTCCATACATTAGTTTTAGGTGAAACTGATATCGCGATCAGAAAGCACCTTTGAAGCGCGATCCGTTTCCACAGGCAACGGATCGCGCGATCAGATAGGACCAACCCCAATTTTTCTATCCTTTACAATCTATATTGTAAAATATAACCAAAAATGTTCCGAGTTTCTAGGTATTTGCCGGGTAGGTCGGATTAAAGCCGAACTTCAAAGTCTCTTTAACAAAATTACTTTTATTACAATTTATATTAAAGAAAAAAGGAATATTCTTCAGCTCAATATAAAGGCGGCTTGATTTATATCATCCTATTTGCTATAGGGTCTATTAGCGGCCTAAACATGGACGCATTAAAACAAACAAAACCAAATAATTATTGCAAAAAGTGGCACATTCCTAACGAGAAAAGTACGACTACCGTAACAGTGAGCACAAGGCAGAGATACCTTCCGGCTATTGGGTAATGGAACAGCTTGGCATGTAGTTGTAAACTGGACGCGTACATGAGTACTGTGGCGATGTCTTCCTGCGACGTGTCCTGGTGCAAGAAAGGGCGGACACATAACTCGTGACCGACTGACTGCGTTCGACGACACTCCTTGGATAAGCGGGCAGCCTGCAAAGAAACGGCTTTGTTATTGTTCTGTTATTAAAGACAATCAAATTTGTTTGATATTATAGTGTAGACGGATGCCAGATTGGGGATATACACAAATCTATGGCAGGAGACAGGCCCGAGTTTTGTTCTACAAGTCTAGTATTACAGCGCAGGAGGTAGTTAATTATTTTTATCCTGATAGGTTTATTATTTTCTGGCCAGATGACCTTCACTTAAAATACGGCGGAGACAATAATACACTGTAATACACAATGCACACGATAAATTGCACCTTCGGTTAGACAAGGCCACAATTGCGGTTATTGTAATTGTACAGGAGTACCATTATCTATTTTTTTGCCATTTATAATGGTTTTAATCTGCATTATATTGTTTGATTCTCTATTTCATGAAATAAACTTCCTATCATAATTATTTTAAGCATGTAATTAGCGAAAATTAAAAACGTTTAGATTTTTAAATGAATATCGTTTTCAGCGAGGGGCGCAATTGTGCCCTTATTTTACCGAATGTATGTGTGATGTATCTGTTTACTGCTTACCTGTACAAAAGGTACCACCACTGCCGATATCCACAACAGCTCGTTGAGAATACTAATCCCGACCAGTGGCTCAGTCTCCGTGTCCACCTTGTCCAAGTTGAGCAGCCACATTATGCCTGACGCCGCCCAAGAGATGTTCACGATGGTGAACAAACAAACAGCTGGTGCTAGATCATCGTTTAAATATTTCAGTAGTTTGCGGAACTCTGCTATTTCCTATGAAATTTACACAAAATAATTAATTAATCATTCTTCCGCCTACAATATTACTGCTCAATATTTAATTGGCTTTCGCGAATCTCAATACTTTGCGAGTATTGATATATCTTTCTAATAAACGCGAAAGTTTGTATGTGTGGATCGATGTTTGTGACTCTTGTCATGCAACAATTACTGAACTGATTTGGCTAAAAGTTGCACCGGGATAGTTTATAAGCTAGATTAACCTATAAGTTAAACAATACAGAGTAATGCGGGTAAAACTGCAGGAAATACCTAGTACAAAATATTATGACAAAAATACTTTTTTCTCAAAAATTTCAATACAATTTTTTTTAGTACAAACTTACTCTCATCCAATTAAGCGGAGTTATCGTCCGATTAAGGAGACGCTCTTTAAGAAACATGAGGTGCGCCTGCAGTAGTTGTGCTTGTAGACAATAGCTAGTGATAATGGTGGCCTGCACCATATCGTGGATGAGTGTGCAAATGATGAGCAATGTCTTCAGAACTATTCTGACTTCGTAGGAACTGTAAAATGTACAAAAAATAAGTAATAAGTATATAAACGTTTACAAGAGTTTATTGGGTATTACTCGTCCAATCGAAATATTTGAATTTCTGGTTACTAGTATCCATTTATCGAGGAAAAATCTAAGATTCTACTTTCTGCGTCACTAGGTACCCAGTAGGTAATAAATAAAAAGCTAAGTTGGGCAGTTTACCCGGTCCACTGCCGAAAATGGGCAATTTCCCGAGAGAGGTTTATGTCACCATACTTAGCCGACGAGTTGGTGACCACAGATTATGTACCTACAGCATATACACAGGTAAACACTGCTGCCTGTTAATTGGATTGCTAATTGTCATTGATAATGTTATAACGTCCAAGACAAACGGCTTTCCGAGGCATGGAGGATAGTCCCTTAACCAACCAGACGCGGAAAGAAATATTAAGATTGTACACAAATGTTTTTTTCCGGCTAGGGGATCGAACCCACGGCCTTCGAGACTTAAAGCGAGACTCATACCGCTACGCATCGAAAATTGTTCACAAGTCCAAACATGAAGAGTATGTCGGTAATGTCAATTTATATAAAAAAAAAGAGTTTTTGTTGCAAAAATGTTTTTATAAATTGGTAGAATTATAGTTTTGTTTGTTAGAATTATAGTTACTAAGATTGAAATATTCATTATGTTGTAAGTTTGTAGTTTTATTTGTTATTTTTTTTTCAGATTTTATTTTAGTTTTAATTTGTATCATTTAAGTTCGTGGTTGTATTTTATCCCTGTATTTTAGTCAATAATTCATATTCATATAGAAAAAAATAAAATTGTTTCTTGAATAAATAAATTGATAGTGAAATGTCTAGGCTTATTTAGATCTTAACAGTAGCCGCTACAAACAACGTATAATTCCTACTACGGCGAAAGCATATATAGCTTAGATTTTGAAATGAACTCGTGACTTTAAAGCTAGTAAATATTAGCAATAAAAGTAACCTAGGAAAACACTTATATTACCTTGACTCCATCCACGTAAACATAATATTCCCTTTCGCCAACATGAGGTTTACTGAACACAACGAAAGGCACATCCACAGGACGCTCAATACTATGAAAAACCATAGCATGCGTAACAGACGTTTTGGTTTGGATGTAGGCATCCCTTGAGGAGCATACGACGATAATAAAAACACCTGAAAAGTAATACATGTATTTTATTAGCAACATTATTTTTATACTTCACGGTTTGTATTGTATTGTAGGTTGTAAATTTATATGTTATTCACTTTTCCATATTTTAGTTGGTATATGTGCATACGTGCATAGCATACGCCTATACTGGACCTATATTTTTTTTAAAAAGAGGGTTCTACTGAGTTTTTTGGCAGTGTTTCTCAGTAGTCGCCACGTCACACACTGCACGGTAGGGAAAAAATATGACGATTCCAAACAAATGTAACCATTTTTACGGAATAAATGAATTTTGAATTGAATTGACCATAGGCCTATTATTCCTAAAATAAAATATGACTTTCTTTACTCAATTACTTAATTACATGGATTGTCTCTATTTAAACGATGCAAATATTAGTGTCTCGGCTTTTAGCCACATGTAGTAGGTCCATTATGTAATTGATGCTTACCCTCTCCATAAGATTCTGCAACTGTTCATTATCTGAGATTCGAAATAAGTACAAAGCGTAGAGAAACCCTATGAAGTGCAATATACTGGGTCCAATGTAAGTAAATATAACGTTTCCGTAGCAGACTTGCTTATACATATCGTACTCCAGCGTAGATGTGAGCGCCAAAGGAACGAGCTTGTAACAAAAACCTCTGTCGCGTCTGAAATATTAAGAACAACATTGAGTTTAAAAACTTGAGTGTGGGTGATTTGAATCTTCTGCCATTTAATTATATATAATGGATGGCTTATGGGTTTTTCTCTCATGATGGACAAATTTCTAAATATTGGGATGTCTAAATATTCCTAAATTTAAGTAAATTAGGGGTGCCTACCTGTAAAAATGTAGAGATATCAAAATTAGTGCTCACCGTCATCGGCAAGACCAATACACTAACAGAGCCGCATTGTTTCAGTTAGATTAATGATCCACTCAACATTTGGTAGCATCTTACGGTCAATACCTTTTAGTATGTTAATAGGTTAATGTTCTATTTTTAAGTAAAACTTCACTCAAATCGTTTTGCATGATTGAGTATGTACTACACATCCTAACTCATAAAGTATCATAAGTACCTATAATATTATAGTATATAAGATAAATATGTATTATATATATATTACTGTAAAATATAAACTACCTGAAACACGCCATGTACTGAAGGATATATCCTATGAACATCAGCACTGCGACTTGTAGCGAGTGGAAGTGAGAGCAACATATGGCGCATCGCGACGAGTTCGATACGTCGACCACGGGCCGCAGACCCATTATTGTAAGCAGCTTTAAGTAAGGCACCAATATCTGTTATTTATTAAAAACCAATATATGAATATGTAAAAGATATTCGTTAGTAACATTATAAAATAAATACGTGTTTTCTTGTGGAGTGATACTGGACACTGGAGCAGAGTACTAACACTTGTTGTGCAACTAGAGTAGCACATTATGTTATTATTTGTTAAAATATCAAATCACAGTAAGTAAAGCTAATATAATATTATTTTGAAAACTTTTTTGGAAACATATTTTTTTAGTTTAGATACGATTTTTTTTCACATGGTAGGAATCACTTCACGATGATGCCGTCAACTATATTTTAAAAGTTATATCTACTATCTGTTTAATGTTACACATACCTTTGATTTACAATAATGTAGTATAGCAGATGTACTCATGTATTCGGTATCGGGCGATTCAGTTATTTCTCCAATCTAGAAAAATAAACATTAGTTAGTAGAATAGTAGATACATACCTAGGTAAGCACTATGCACATCATTTTTTATAACACGTATGAGAGATAAGCAATTATATTACAACAAAAACGTTTTGGAGATTGATAAGTAGTCACTACAATATCTACACCTCCGACCATGTAAACATTCAAACATTAACTGAATTTCTGGAGCCAGGGGCACCTAAATAGCCGGTTAGGTATGCATAGGTACCTATTTTGAGGGAGCTAGACCGTTTCAATTTTGGTAAACACGATTTTTGAATATTCAATAACAAATTGGTTTACTACACATAAATTATTACAAATCTCTAACAGTAAATAATGTACCATTACTGATGATGAAAATGTGTCTCGTTTATGCGGTACGCCCCTTCACAGATGCTTCCTTTCATGTAGGCATATCGTTAATGACATCAGGTATTAATTAGTTCAATAAAATCGATCTTCGTAGGTACACTAACACTATACAAATTAAATGGAAAATACACTCACGTCCACACTATTAGCATCGAGGCTAGACCGCGTAGATCTCTCCATCATGGGCTCGGCAAGCTTGTCGTTGCCCAGAACATGGCTGTCCAGTAAGTCACTAGCTACATAATCATTTAAAAAATTCACATTATTCAGTTTATTGCCCATATCGACTCATTAATTACCAATGAGCACATTATACAAAATGATAATAAATTAATAATGGAACACAGCAAACATAATATATATCTAAATAGTGACGGTAGATAATTAAAAACTTTACTAAGACAGTATTTACTTACCACTACCGTATGATGCATTGTCATTTTGCATTTTTTATAAATACTTATACACCTTTTAAACACATAAATGATGAATCTATTTTAGAAGAGAGTTGGAAAGGACACTTGGACTGTAACAGATAACTATAAACTGGAATGTTTTTTTAAATGAAATATCATACTTGTGCTCCGAGTGCATTAACTTTGATAAATAACGAATACGATATTAATGTCATTGTGTTATTTAGTTCAAGTTTTACTTTATGACGCATTGAGGGAAGACAAGTTATTCCAACAAAGGTCATAATAATCATTAGAAGATTATAGTAAAATAAATAAGTACTTTATTTTACCAAAAAATATGGTCACGTTTTCAACATTAAAATACATCATTTGAATTCTGAGGAAATGCGATTTTAAGTTAATAATATTACCTACCTACTTTTTTATTTCATATTTGTACAAGAGAGTGAACATAACGTTAATACGACCATTAAGCTGCTCTACCTACTGAAGTGCTTAAAAACTAGTAATACATACATTCACGCCTCTTTCCCATAGAGGTAGGCAGAGACCACTTCCTTCCACTTGCTACGATCTAAACATACCACTTTCGCCTCTTCTACCTTCATTAATCTCGTCATGCATGTCATTCGGTTTAGGGTAGGTACCTACCTACTTTTAAACTGGCCTTTCTTTAGTACGTCCTCTTTTTGAACGTGGAATGTCCGCCTTGGTTTTCCCCTTCCAACACTTCCGGTTCACATTAAAAAAATAAATAAGCACTTGGAAATGTCGTAGTTTGCCTGGTATTTGCTACACGTTGAACACACTATTCAACGAGACGCTGCTATAGCAGCTCATCGTCATTCCAAATGTTCAATTTTCGTATTTTTGAATGACTAATTAGGAGTTTAAATTTGACATTAAGTTAGCGTGAATTAAAGCAATAAACATTGCTATCACCACACGTTTGATAAGCCGCATTAAAAAACAATATACTTGTTTTACATACAAATATCGGGTGAGGGTGATTTTAGGTCACGGTTAAATCTTAACTTTGAATTGTGAAGAAGCCGACACAGCTTATGATGGAATAAATAACTGTACCTTAATATAAATATTACGCGTCACATAACTACCCGACAGATAAATAGTTCATTAATTTATATTACATTATCCTTCTATATATGTAAACAAATATTGTAATCAGAAAATTTGTAATAATTATCTAAAAAGAATTCAACCGCCTTAATTAGATTGTTCATATTTTAGAAGCAGTTTTTAAAGATATTCCCACAGAAATTTGCAGCTAAACGGGTGAAATTGTGAAGAATATCTAGTGAAATCATATTTGCAGTAATGTTGAATTATGAAAGTGTACATGATTCAACAAAATAAAACCCCTGAAACAACAGTAAAAACCCAAAAGAATAGATAACGAAATAAATAGCCTGGACTGCCTATATTTTTATTTGCTATTTCTAAGTATGTCCAAAAGACCAGGACAGTTTTTATAGAGAATTTTAAAGGTGGATAGCTCATGTTAACAGGAGTAACACACCTTCACATTAATTTCGAGATACAAGAAAGACCCGCTCCATTATTTTTTTCCCATAGGTAGGTACTATTATTTATTTATTCGGTATCTGAAGCTACGCCCGCGGCACAGTTAGTAGAACATGGAACTTTGGGAGCTATTAATTATCGCATAAGAGTAACATAACTAAATATATTAAAAAATACATTTACAACAACAAGATTTATTGGCGTAAGTATGATATTATATTAATTAAAACGATTTTGGCAATTTCTTTTTCGTTAAGAAACCTGTTCGCCGGACAATTTGTTTTCTTTCTTGGAAATGTTTCTTCATTTTCTTGTTATTTTCTGATTCCGATTTCTTTCCTCTCATGTTGAATCTCATTTCTTTATTACCTCCCGTAGTTTTAACCATCGTAGACAAACCTTCTCGTGCTAAACGATCTCCCAAACTAGTTTTGTTAACTCTAGAAATGCTTTTAACAATATTAGCACTGGATGGAGCTTTGTTGAATTCATAAACTTTTTCCTCATTTGATTGCGGTTTATCTTCCTGTTGGGACTTTTTCCTAATAATTTTATGTTGCTTCTTTACTTCTTTCACCCAGGATCGATCTTCATCAGTGCTCTCTCCATCACTTGTGTCATAGAATTCCCTGTCAGAATCGTTGTCTTCGGTTTCGTCCACCTAAAAAAGTGTGATAATTTCAGTAAGGCATTTTAAATATTAGTTATTATAAATATATCAATGCACAATAGGGATTTAAATTATTTCTTCTTTTTTTTTTTTTTTTTTTATTAGAAATAGGTTAGCGTTTGACTACACCCTGCCTGATGTTAAGCATCGGAATAGCCTAGGATGGAGCACGCTTACCTAGAAGGAACCGGTTTACTCTTGATTTGAAGAGACCCATATCGTACTTATCGGGAAATATAGACCCCGGCAAGGAGTTCCACATCTTCGCAGTACGTACAAAAAACGTGGACTCAAGGCGCTTCGTACGTATTTTGGGAATATCGACCATGTACTGATGGCGCCTCTCCGAGTGTCTTGTTGTCCGATAGAAGAAAGGGGAAGGCAGAACTAAGTTGTGCAGTTCCTCAGCAGACTCTCCGAAATGTATCCGATAAAAAACCGACAAACTGGCAATCCTTCAGGGGGATATAGAGAAAACAGAGTATGGCGCACAGTTATTTGTGTCCCTGAGCCATGGTCCAAGTCCCACAGGGGGGTCCAATTGCGCAGGGTGCTTTGATTGAAGTTTTTAACCCATTTAATAAGGCTGGAGCTGTGCTCGCCTTTATACCCGGTGAAGTAGCAAAAGCCTCGTGGCTGGCGATGTGATTGAGGGATTATGACTTTTATATTTTTTTTGGGGAGTTTTGTGCAACTGTCTTGAGTTAAGCTCTCGCCATAACTTGTTATAAATATATATATAAACATTAACTAGGCCACTTTACATGTTCCACCGTACCCGATGTCTTCGGATCGCTTCATCTATACTTGAATCGGTTATTTACTAAAGTTAACAAGTCAAGCTAGCAAAAATTGATTAAAAAACTGTCTACATAAAATTTTTGTTTCATGACTCTAAAATACTTTGTATTACCAATGTAATATACTATAATATGCACAGTAACTAATGGTGATTAACCGATTCACTTACACGTGCTATATTAGAAATAGTATCCTATTTTATTATCGATTATTACTAGTAAGATCGCAAAATAGAATTACGCATAACACCTTATTAGAGAGTACATTATGAGACTCTTGATAAATTTGTTTTTATTTTTAAGTACTTACTTGCATAACTTCATCCTCAGGCTTCTTGTTCTTTGCCTTGTCAAATCTGGACAAAACTGGATTGAGAAGACGATATTCTTCAGCTTGTCTATCAACTTCAAAGTCTGGATTTTCAAACATAGCCTAAAACAAAGAAATTGGTTAAAGTAGTAGTCAAGTAGTCCAATATAGTAAAAAATAAGAAATTTTAATAGTTGTTTCCATAAGATAGCGATTTGGCAGTTTAAAATTGGTAAGAACATGTAGAATTGTCTTCACTTTGTATGTTCAATGTTCAAGTGATACAGACGTGACTTTTAAGTGAATTTATTACATTTTATACATATAACTTTTTACGAATTGATGATATTATTGAAAATACATTATGAAGAAACAAATCTTGATAACAATATCAAAAAAATTGACTGAAATTGTTATATATGACTTATTTTGTTGGGGAAAAAAGAACTGTTACAATTTAACTGTGTGTATTTTATATATATTACCTTGAAACGATCATCTTGGAGCAAGTTAGCAGACTGTTTCTTCTTTCTATTACCAGATTGATCCATAAGTTTAGATGCCAAGTCTCTGTTAACCTTAGGCAAGTTATCTTCGACTTTAAGTCGAGATGGTCTTTCCTGTTCAATCTTTTCTCTGATTTTACGCTTTTTGTATTGCTCAAATGCGAATGGATCAGCAATAGATTTAGCTCTCTTGTATAAACGTACATCAACAAAGTACCTGTGAAAATGGGTGGAAAATTACAATGTGGTTTTTTAATAACTAAATTTTTCTGAGTGATCTACATGATCTAACTTGGGCAGTACAAGGCACAGAAATTACCTGACTGAAAACAACCAATATATATTAAAAACCTTATTTATGAAAGTCACATGGGCAAAAAGGCTAACTATGGTATGAATTATTCAGAGTTATAAATCATTTCAACATAAAAGATCTTAGGTATTTAACTTACCCATGCATATAAGCTCTCAACAAGTTTGTACCCAGCAAGTGGTCTAATCCTAATGATTCCAATTCCTGTTTAGTAATGAATTTATAGTCATCATAAACTGTTAGTCCTCCTGAGTCCCCTTCTAACTCTTCAGTTAAATTATCTAAGAATGCACACCATCTGGGAGCAGGACCTATAAGAAATATATATTATTATTTCTTGATATCATATCCAAGTAATTTACTCTATCTATGATAAATTAACAAACCTAAAGAAGGTATATAATATATTTGCATTTTTTGGTCTTCAACTGCCATCAAATTTAATCCTGTGTTTGGAATAACACAAAGGTCATTGAAATCAACTGATGATTCTATACTTGTGTATTGTTTGCCCTGAAACATTAATTACATACCAATGTAAAATACCAAATAATTTTAGACATATTTTGAAAAATTTTAATGTTATAAATTGGTAAAGCACATACTGTATTTTTATCCCAAATTTTGACAACTGTTGAGTCCATAGAGTAAACATGATCTGTTTGTTTATGAAACTCCAGGGATTTGATTGGTATTTCATTCATGTGGTCTTTAACTAATAAAGGTTTACTAGATCTAATGTCGTACAGCAGCACATGGCCTGTAGATGTTCCTACTCCCATTCTGAGTGGACCATCAAATTTAGCAACTGTAATGGCAGGTAACTTTTCATTCCTGTAAATTTGAAATTAATCATTAATATCAATGTTTTTTTAATGTGTATTGAACTTCAAAAAATTATCATCTTGCTAACATACTTATATTCTGCATCAGTACAATGTAATGCACAATCTAATATTCCTTGTCGTGATTTAGTGCGAGGGTCCCAAGCTTCCACATGACCTGATTCTGTGCCTATTATTAACAAACCATGTTCTTCATTGACAGCACAGCAGTTAATTTCATTAGCTTTTGTTTGGTATGGTGCTAAAAATTGTCCTATTTCTAAATTCAATCTGTAGACTTCCTGTAAGTAAATATGGAATTAGTATATTTATATTAGAAGTTGTAAATCAAGAAACATAATCCAGTTTATGAAGATAAAAGTTTTATGTAGACTTACGGATGAAGCACCAACTACAAACAAATCACAAGAAGGCTTATGATATGCTATGTCTCTTCCAAACCGAGGCACTCTCAAACGATAGTGTCGTCCATGTCCAACATGAAACTCAACATAACGGTCACATTGCAAGAACACAATCTGAAAAAAAGTTTAGTTTTTATTTTATTAAAAAATCTAATGAAATTTAAATTTACTTTTTCTTACTTAATTTAATTGCAGTTCAAATGTTAAGATAATAATTCAAGGCCAGCCCTATCAAAGGATGGACCATGCACATGTCTAGGGGTGCATTAGAAGAAATAACCAACAATATAATGGGGATACAATTAGACCTTGGTCCAAACCTAGAACTTGCCTCTACTTGTTGTCCCTATGAACAGGGCTTTAAAAGGTATGAAGAATCTGGTTGATGAATCTCTTGTAATAATTCATATCTTTTACCATTACTGTTATGTGAGTAACAAAATAGAGGCAAGTCAGTTCCTACAGTTTACAGTGAAAAACAAAAGTGGAACATTGCCTTATTATAATCATAAACAATAACTTTTATTTTTTTTACCTATATACTGGCAAAAGTAGTTCATTATAACAAATGCATTAAATAAAATGTATGTTACAATAGGTTCTAATCAAACAAGTTAGTTTCTAGTTCTTTGAAATAATTTTAAACTGACCCATTTTTATGTAATTGCGGGTGTTATGTACCTTCATTTAAAAATGTAGAAAAAATCTTAACTCACTTTGGAATAATCTTCACTTAGTATTTCAAATGTTACAACTTCGGAATCGAGGCATCGTTCAAACTTCAGAGATAAATTGTTGACGTCGTAACATTTTATTCTAGGTTTGTAAATGCCTGTTGCCATAATGTATTGACCATCCTTGGAAACCCGCAAGTTCGTGCTTACGCCTGGCATATCAAACTCCTGTATCAATTCTATCC
Source organism: Nycteola revayana (assembly GCA_947037095.2). Lineage (NCBI taxonomy): Eukaryota > Metazoa > Arthropoda > Insecta > Lepidoptera > Nolidae > Nycteola > Nycteola revayana. The sequence continues at coordinate 12,277,969 of OX344846.2, read as the reverse complement.
TACGACGCAAATCAACATTCTTCTTTAAGAGTGCACGCTTTTTTCTCTCTGTTAACCACTGTAACATGTAAATAAAAACACATTATATTTTTTTATGATATTTACGATGGTTGGTATTAGGTTATGAATGAGATATAAAATACTGACATCGGGAAGAGATTTTCCCACACTAAGATTGTAAATTTTAACATTATCTATTTCGGAGACTTGCATTTTGATATTGATTGAATTGTCCTTTCAATAAAAATAAGAAAACATATCACATTGTAACCACAACACACCAATGCTGCATTGTTTTGACATTTAATAGACTGACGTGACGTTTGATTGACGTTCTATTTTTTTTGGTGTGTAGGCCGTTTACTTCTGCTTCTTTAGTGCCTTTAGTTATTACATTACTAACACTAAATGCTATTAGATAGAAAGTGCAATAAAATTGATCTATGATATGTCTAAATATGATATGTGAAAATGGCCATCACTTTTAATGGTAACTAACAAAAAAATTAATAAAAAAAGGCTACGATACAACATATCTCACCTTAAATACTAATTCTTGGAGTATTCATACTATATTTTATATTTACCGCATTTTATGATAACAAACAAAGATAAGATTATTGTCAGTTACGGTTTTTCAAAAGACTTAAGGTGTCAAAGTACTTTTGCTACTTTTTTATTGAAAAACTGTCATAACAAATTTTGAGGTTATAAAATGGTCTTGTTTGATAATATTAAGCAATGTGTAATTTTGGATTTTAATAACCAAATATTTCTACCTATATCAAAACTTTATCAATACAAAGAACACTAGTTATTTCCGATAACATAATATTGATTTTGTTATATGAAATACAATTTTGATCTGGTGATTTCGGATTTCAACCATACTTACGGGCAACGACGTGAATTCTGAATCAGTTAGTTAATTTTAAAACAAAATCATGGCAGGCGTGGCAAAAAAGATTCAATTACCCAAAGCTATATTGGACATGAAATTCATGAAGAAAACGAAAGAACGAATAGAAAAAGAAATAGAAAATTTTCAAGACCACAGCAGTTTATATTCAAATATAATAACTAATGAAATGCGAAGTGCTTCTGGTAATTTTATATCGGAGTCAAGCTTTCTATTTTGTGAAACTATGCTTGAAGGTCGCTTATCATTCAAAGGAATGAATCCAGAAATAGAGCGACTCATGGAATTAGACAATAAGTCAGAGGAGGATAAGCCCAATGGTGAAATGGTCAAAGATGTTGAAGATGAAATCCTAGCTAAGAAAATGGCAGCATTTAATAAAAGGAAAAGACCAACAGAAAGAGAAGAATGTATAATGACCAAAACTAAAAGGAGAAAGTAATAGACACAAGAGAATTATAACACTGTATAATTTAGTTCTATTATTATAGGTTTTAAGAGTTATGTATTATTAAACATTTAATAAATATGCTCAGTTTTTGTTTGTTTTTGAGTATTTAGGCTATTTGTGCATTTTTACAATGTAGGCTATCATCATAATAGGAACCATAATATAAAATTGAACCTATCACAAAATGATATATAATATTATAAAGAATACACACACAATATATTAGATAAAACCTAAATAACCATAACTGTCTACATAACCAGACATCAGAACATTACTTTATAATTAGGAAATGTTATAAAAATGGATGTTTAAATAATATGAGTATGTATTTTTTTTATTTATTGTGTAAAATGTACTTTTGAGAATATCAACTTTTCTATCAGTATGTAATTGGTTTCTTTTCTGTTCTTCAAGGTGATCAGATATAGACACTACAGAAAAATCTTTTAAATATAGATTTTTGTTTCGGAAGAACATTTATTAAAGCATTAAGCAAGGCTCTTTTCATGTTTGCGGTGTATGGCAATGTTGCCATATAAAACTTGGTTTTTTAAATTCAATATCAACACTAAATTATGTACTGAAGTAAATAAGAAGAAATCCTATATTGTTTTTAAAGTATATTAAATGTAATATCATATGAATTTATATCATTTTTTGATTTTCTTGAGTAATCATGTTGGGTCAGGTGAACTCATAATAGAAATAAAAATATAAAGGAATAAGGAGGAATATTTGACTCACAACCTTTTTTTTTTTTTTTTTTTGTCCGGGTCAAATGCATTTACGCATTCCCACCGCCGCTGCAGCGTATTCGCGCGCTGGCGGTGGGATATGTGGGACTCGCCCTCTCCATAGCGTGGTATGCTAAACTCATACCACGAGGAGAGGACCCTACCAACCACTAAAACCTCCCGGACACGATCCGCCGTTGGTGGGGGCCGGGTACGCATGAGCAATCCGGCCCCCCGACGGCACCCACGGCCAATATGGTACCGCGGGATCTCCAGGGCCACACTTACAGTGGCCCATTTGCCCAATTATAGGGACGCCCGGAGTGTAGAGGCGTCCCTACTCCTCATGGGTCAGCCTCGAAGGGAGCGGGGCCCATGTCCCCCACTCCCCGAGGCCGAGCCTAGGGTGGTAGGCGGCGGGTTTCAGCCCGCCGCCGACGGCCAACACGCCGTCTGCGAAGCGGTTGGGCGGAGGGATCTACTTCCCTCTCCCGCTCCGCGGCCTCCTTCTGTGACATTACTTGTCTACAGAAGGAGGCAACCGCCTCCCACGACCTCTCGCTTTGGACCATCTTCGAAATGATGGTCGGCAGCGAGAGGTCGTCTCCCACCACGCCAACGAGCTCCTCCCGCTCGTTGGCCCACGCCGGACACTCCACCACCGTGTGCTGTGCCGTATCGTCGGCACAGTCACAGTGGTGACAGCGAGTGTCCGGCTCTCTCTGCGCCACGTTGCACAGGTAGTGGCCGAAGCAGCCATGGCCTGTTACTACCTGTGCAACGTGGTAGGTGACGTCGCCGTGACGGCGACCGGCCCACTTTTTTTAGATGGGGCCGAATCGCCTCCACCGTTCGTAATCCACTCCGCGGCGCGGCCTCTAGCCGCTCCTGCCATTTCCGGAGGGTTTCGCGACGGACCTCAGTCCGCCACCGTGCAACACCCTCCGGGAAGGGGTCGCGGCCAGAACGCGCCTCCTCACACCTCCGCCGGTACGCGGCGGCTAAAACCTCCGCTTCCAGGTCCCACGGAGGGGACCCCGCAAGGAGGCAGGCCGCGTCGAACGCGACCGTGCGGTAGGCGCGGGACGCCCTGATGGCCATGACCCGCTGCGGACGTCGCAGCAGGGCCATGTTTCGCCTCTTCAGGGCGTCGACCCAAATGGGGGCACCGTAGAGCGCCATGGAGCGGATCACTCCGGCGTACAGTTTGCGGCAGGTGCTCCCGGGTCTGCCGAGATTCGGCAAAAGCCGGCCAAGAGCACCCGCCGCCGCCACCAGCCATAGACTAATATATATTAACTGAGATAGACCGGCAACTCACGTTTTAGGTTTTACTTAGCGATCAGCGCCCTCTGAATGCCAAGCAAGGAACTAAATGTGTAGGTACTCGTACGTAGGTACTTCACATTGTGTTTTATTTATACTTACTTCGTTTACTAATTAAAGACGTGAGTGGATGAAGGTGATATTTCACATTTTCGAGTTTTTGTGTTTTTTTGCATAGATGAAGGTGATATGTCAATACAATACGACTTAGCACCTCATTTTCAATATCTAAACTTGCAGAAACGTTTACTTTTGTTTAATAAAAAAGGTGTTATGTCAAGATTTTTGTTCAAATTAAATAATAAAAAATATAAATTGGTTTGGTTGCTTTCATACCATTAATATTTAAGGTTATTTACACAACTTGGCATCATAGTTTAATACAAACATTAGTTTTATAGCGAATTATCTCAAAAAATAAGTGAAATTTTAACTTCGATTTACTCCAAATTTAAATTATGTGACTTATCACCTTCATCCACTCACGTCTTCAATTATTAGATACTTAAACTGTGTTTTGACGTCAACATATTTTTATGAATGTTTTTAGACACAAGTTTAAGTTTGTTGGGGAATACAGAGAATGAGAAAAATAATACAAAAATATATTTTATAATGAATTTATTAAACATTTAATTGGTGTATTTGTACACCTGTTTGCTTTTCTCATATGCCAAGAGAGCCTGCGACGATATGACCATTATTATTTTATAAAAGATGAAATTTTCTCTGTATATGTACCCAATACAGGTAAGAACAATCCCCAAATACTTATGAAGTTTGGATCATGGTGGCTTTGGGAAATATCAGGTACCACAGGTGTATAAAATTCACCTCACAATCGTTAAAGTATAAAGCTCAGATTTTAATAATTTTATTTGTAATAACATTAGAAATCATGCCGTCCATTATCATCAGACACTAAGTACGGTGCCAACCCCCTGTCAGATACCCTTAAAGTATGATAAATTATGATGAAACTTTCGTCATAATTTAAAAGCTGAATTTTATATACACTCAGCGTCACAAAAACCGCACCTTTTCGAAAATAGCCCAGCCTGCCCAGCCATAACACATGCATTGAAACTCTGGTAATATCGGTATCCACTGAAAGTATGTTTAATGAACTTTAACTTAATAACAGTTAGACTTCATAAATAATACAATTCTTCAGAGGATGAGCCGATAAACAACTGTTAAAAACGCATTACAGGAGCCGTTAATAAACAACTGTTAAAAACGGCCGATTAAGATCAAATGAAAGATATACGCCATCCAGACCTTGAAGTGAATACTAGTGAACAACTACAGCAAGAAAATCAACCCGGAATCACTTGAGCGGCTTTGTCTGCAGTAGTGTCCATTTTCCGGGTTGTTTTCTTGCTGGAGTTATTCACTTGTATTCACTCCAAGGTCTGAATGGCGAAGACTTTCATTTGACCTTAATCGGCCGTTTTTACGTTTTTTTGTTTATTAACGGCTCCTTTAATGTGTTTTTTAACAGTTGTTTATCAGCTCGTCCTCTGAAGAATTGTATTATTTATGAAGTCTAACTGTTGTTATCTTAAAAGTCATTATACATATTTTCACCGGATACCAATATTACCAGATTGTTAATTCAGTTGTTTATGGCTGGACAGGTTTGAATGCTATTTTCGAAAAGGTGCGATTTTTGTGACGCTGAGTGTACGTTACTTGGGGAACTATCAAAAGATGTTTACCCAGTAGTCAGACCTGGGATTTGGATGGTTTTTATGGATGGTTCTTACGTCTTGTTAGACGCACTGAAAGTCTGCCGTAGCAGCCCAAAAAATGAAGATATTTGCTGCGAAAAAGCATCCTAGTAAAGTATTTTTACTGGAATTACTACTATAAGGGTGTCTGACAGGGGGTTGCCACCGTACTGTCTGGTAATGGAAGACGTGATTTCTATGTTATTCCAAATAAATTAATATATAAAATCTGATCTTTGTGCTTTAACGAAAGTGAGGTGCAATTTTGAACACCTTTGGTGCCTGATATCTCCTAAAGCCACCCTGTTCCAAACTTCATATTCAGGGATCTTTCTAACCTGTTTTGAGTACATACACAGAGAACATTTCAGCTTTTATAAAATAACGAAGGTCAGATCATCGGTACGAAACGATAGACTAAGAGCACTTAGTCTATCGTTTCGCACCCTTGGTTTTGTTATAATATTCTCGAGCCTGTAGGAAGATGCGTTGAGCTTCAACACTTTCAACAAAATTAAGATGGCTCTTGCCAGTGAGAACATTGCTGACTTCTTTGCACCAATTCATAATGAAGAAAATGACACTTTTTTGCAGCAAATAATTACTTAGTTTTTCTTTATGTTTATTACTTTTAATAAAATTTAAGTCAATGTGGACCATTATAATTGTGATTATATATTTAGAAATTGTTTCTATGTGTCCATATTTATTTAAGATTTCCATCGCGATGTGTTCTACTTGGGCAAAAAAGTCGAACAATGCCCGGGTAGGATAGCATAACCATCTTTTGCCACAATATTCTTTTTTTACAATAAAATTGTGAAAATCTTCAGTATTCAAAGTGGTTAAATTATTTTTGCATGTTTTGCATTTTTTAAAAACAAACTTTTTAGCTTTGGTTGCTATCCATCCACTACAATATGCTATAGCCGCGCATTTCTCTACATGAACTCGAGAACGGCTTTCTAGAATAATTTGTGTATTTATTATATTAATATTCAAATGTTCATCAATAATTTCCATTATTTCATTATTATCCTCCACATTACAGTTATGTTTTATTAAAGATTTTAAAGAATTTAAACATATACTGTCATCTTTTTCATAATTTCCATGTACAGAGTGTGGGGATGTCATATTATTTATCAATAATGTTTTAAATGCAGTTTCAAAAGCTGCTGAGTTGGGCATTATGTTACTATAGCCATGAGCTCTTATCGCACCAAAAAAGTTTTCCAAGGGGTCTTGGTTTATATGACGTAGCAATAAAGAATTAATTCCTTCCGTCCTTAATCTATTTATGATTAATTTAAACCCTTCTATGGTTTTCACCCAACTAGTAAGAGATGGTACAGTTACCTCTTTGCCATTACTGTTTACGTATTTCATAGATTTTAAAATCGGTAATGTTTTATTCCAAAATTTTAAATGGGGTGAAGTTGGTGTGACTGCTGATCTGTATATTTTGCCTTCTTCTTTGTGATAATTAGCATTCACAGAGTCGAACAGCATTATCAAGTATGCAGTGTCCACACTTTCCTCTGGCAAGGATCCACTTTCTGTAAATGAAAATTTTAATGTTAAGTTAAGCACTTGCTTTTACCCATTTACGGCCACTGTACCTGATTGGGTACAGTTAAACTTCATTTATTTATAAAAATATAACGTAGGCTAACATATTTCCTTAATTAAATATGAATAGACGATAATATAACAGATTTTTTGATATAGACAAAAAGTGGGTAGTTTTCATATTTTAGTGATTGTCATTTAGTCAAAGTTACAATTCTGAAGATAACACAGGTAAGTCTTTTGAATTATCAATATTTTTTTATTCAACGTGTTAAATATTATGTTACGTGCTAAATATGATGAAATATATACTTGTTTATAATAATTATAAATATTTACCGACTGTTTTATTGTTTTCGCTGACATCTGTGAATATTTATATAGGTGTACCTGATTGGGTACAGTGGCCACTTAGGTATAAAAAATATGTTATGTCTTGATTTAGATAAGTTCAACTAAACCATGAATCGACAAAATTTCAACTTCCCTAATCAATATTGTGGTCTGGAACAAGCTCTTCAAGCTATTTTAGAGAACAGTGATGATGATGCCTACTATGATATGGCGATTATACCACCCGATCCTTCCATCGTCACTGACGAACAAGAGGGTATTGATGAGGATATGGAAGCTCACACATTACCCAGAGATGTACCGGGAAATATCGAGGTTTTTGTTCACGAAGAAGGCAGTGTATCTAGTGCTGGTGATAGCAGTGATGAGGAGCCACTAGCTGTAAAACGACGACATCGACAACAGCGGGAAAAATCACCAATTTGGCGCAAATGTTCAGCCTCTTATTCTTTCAGTACTCAAGAGACTACGGATGTAGGGATACTGTTACAGTTTCGATTTTTACTGTGGAAAATCTCTTGATGCAACCACCGAGCCTTTGGGTTCAAGGGTTGTGAAGTCTTTACTTCAAAAATTATTATAATAATTATAAAGTATTTTTTGATAACTTTTTTACAAATTGCAACCTATTGGTCGATTTACGGAATGCAGGATATTGTGCGACTGGAACTGTACGTGAAAATCGTACCAAAAAATGTCCTTTGACTAGTTCAAAAGACATGAAAAAACAAGACAGAGCAAGCTTTGATCATAGATTTGACAAAGCCAATGAACTGTTATTAGTTAGATGGAAGGATAATAGCGTTTGCACTATCGCCACTAACTATGATAATATAGAACCAATGGGAACTGTAAAGCGATGGTGTCCATTGAAAAAAGAAAAAGTAGATGTGAATATTCCCTTACTATTTCAAAATTATAATACAGGCATGGGTGGAGTTTATGAATTAGATCAATCGATAGCGCTATACCGAATCGCAATTCATGGCAAAAATTGGTGGTATAATATTTACGTACGTGGTGGATATGGCTGTGGCAAATGCATGGCGTTTGCATGTACTGAGCAACGAACAGCCTATGGATCAACTCTTGTTCCGTCGTAATATTGCCCGATACTATTTGAGGCAAGAAGTACATAAAAGAGCTCGGCCTTCTTCTATGGTCGAGGGCTTACCCCAAGATGGCTCAGGATACTTCCCAAAAAAAATTGAGAAACCACTTCGTTGTGTTATTTGCCACTCAAGAGTACGCTGGGAGTGTAAAAAATTCCACAAGACCCTTTGCGTCGAAAAATTTCACCTTTAAGTGGCCAGTGTACCCAATTGAGTACACCCCATAAAAACATACAAATATTTTTTTGTTTCAACTTTTTTTTTCATCTTGTACTTCTTATTACTTAATTGATTATAAAAATCAATAGTTTGAAACAAATACGTCTTTAATTTAGGTTTGGCCATTAATGGGTTAAACGGACTTTCCCATAAATAATAATTCTAAACAATCATTTTTATTATTATTCCGAAAATAGGTTATTTCCGAAGACTTGTTATTTTCTGTTTAAATACTACAAAATTTATAGTACTCTTTAAGTTAAATGAGACATACCTGCCAAACATCCAAGTGTGACACCAACAGACTTGCTGAACACTTGAGTGCAAAACTTAACCCTCATTTTTGGTATCATTGAGGGAACCACATGTTGTGCTGTCAGTTTATGGGCCAACTTTACACCCTGGGAAGGGCTTCTTTCATATAGGTTTTCTATATGGCACCATTTAGCCACGCGTACTTTGCCATCCATGACATATTTTAAATTTTTATTAAATAAATTGTTGCGTATACCCTTCATTAGATGAGGTGGATCGTAAATAGGTACAATTTTGACAGTGCCCACTTCATAAAATCCACCTCTATAATCCTCATTTTTTCTGAGATATATTCCTTTAGTTTCTTCCATCAATTGATTTATAGCAGCAAGGTTTGTGGCTCCTTGGTCACACACTGTAGCTACAACTTTAAGACCTGTGCTTTCGACTTTTTGAATTATATTTTTCAATTGATATTTCAGATCTGCTGTTTTTGTGGTACCTGAGCAAAAACTATAAGCTATTGGCTGCTTATATTTTTTTACAATGCCTCTCACCATAAATACAAGCACATGATCAGCAAATATTTGTTCTCTTTTGCTGCCATTGTCGACAAAACCATTTATATTGTTATGTGCTTTGTCATAACTTAAATTTGTAGCAATTGACATTTCGTCAAACAGTATGCAACAAAATTTATGCTTTTTTGGCATTTTAGACACTCTCTTCTGCAGGTGTAGAAATATTTTTTCATTAATGCCAGGCTTTATATCTACTTTCTGTAGAATATTTTGAAGCATTCTTCGGCTTGGCAGTACACACAGCTGGCTTAACAAGCGATATGCTTTAGGTGATGGTTTGTATAGCGATAATGCTAAGATTTTTTCATTTAATGTGAAACGCCTTCCTCTAGGTTTTTTACCACTTCCTGTTACTTGCATACAAAACAAAGTTTTAGCTGCTGATGTCATGCTTTTGGTCACAATATTGAAAGCATTTGTTTTCTTTATTTTTTTTGCTAGCAGATATCTTTTGCGAAAGGTCTGTTTCTCTTTAAGAGCCTGATGAAGTGCTTTCTCAAATTTTTGCACCTTATTTTCTTGATGCTTTCGCTTCAAAAAGGGTACTGTAAATATAAAAATATAGTTTGAATTGTGCAGAATTTTGTTTAAGCAAAATGCATTGAAAAGTGAATGTATGTTTTATCATGGTAGACCATGAACTTTATGGGATTAGCATTTTTTGTTAGACTTAAATAAGTGATCATAAAGAAATAGATAACATACCTGAACTAGAAGGCTTGAAGTATTGAACAGTTCTAGTCGTCATAGGTTGTATTATGCCACGAGGAATTATAGCTTCTTGGGATGTAGATGGTAGATTGTCTGGAACCATTTGACTCAGTGCTGAAAAGTACAGAATATAAGAAGTAAATATTTTCACTTAAAAAAAATTATATGAAATATTAGATATTATTATATTGTATTATGTATATCAGTCATCTAGTACCCATAACACAAGCTCTGCTTAGCTTGGGGCTAGATGATGCTGTGTAGATTGTCCAGCATTATTATTATTATTATTATTAGAAATCAAAGCTTCTAAACTACTTGATGCAATGCAATTATTATATTAATTTTTCTGTATTTATAAAGTTTATTTAAAACTTAATCAATAACACATTTACCTGATACATCTATACAGGGTAAAAGCTAAGATGGAACAGCCAATTTACAAAGTCTGTTTTTTGGGTATAGGAACTCTTTCTGAAAGTGCCGACGACAGATTCTTCGAGTTTTGTGGATAGTGCTGCTGTCCAGACTCGCAATATCACCTCCAATAATCTTAACCCAATCTTGAAACCTTTCTGCTTCTTTCTCAGGACTTGGAAAGTAGTGTAGAGGTACACCTGAAAATAAATTAAAGAGACTTTAATAGACTGGACTGACTACAATGTGATATTTACTGTTAATTATTTTGTAATAATATAATTGAATAAAAGTGTTATTTTTTTCTAGAGAACATAGGTAAAAGACTACTATTAAAAGGTAGTAAAAAGCAATATCAGAACGATGTTATGGTGTATTAGGCACTTAAAATAAAACCCAACTAGCAACAGATGACAGATGGCAATGAAAGAGCTAAGGTTCTATAAAAGGTTTATAACCTATCTTTTAATACGACATTCTGTGCTTAAAGTAGATAATTCAAACTTATATTGATCTCTTATAATCGTTTAAAAGAAATCCTAATAAAATATTTACAGGACAAAGATTTGTAAGTGCACTTTATAAGACTTACGGCTCTTGACCAATAATGATAAAGCATTTAAGAAGTTACTTGTACTCTTTAGAGTCTGCAGTTTTATAAGAATTCTGATCATAATAAAGCTTTTTAAAGAACTGCTATAAATCTAACCAATCAGTTCTTATGAGAATATTTTGTAATTCCTGTAAGTAATAAGCTATAAGCTTATTTCACAAATAATTAAACAATAAATTATATTCTAAACACATTCCAAAAGGGGACCATGCAAATATTGTTATTTATATTACAAATCTATTTACTATCAAAGAAATTTACTCTGCAAGTTGTTCATCAATATTATTAGCAAAATACCTATTCTGTCAAAGAAAAATAATCAACATAGAGAGAAAAATATTAACTTATATTTTAACCAGATATTCTATTATCCAAATCACTGCAACCAAGAAGAAGACTTTTTCATCAAGTTGGATAATACTCTTACAATGAGATTACAGAGAGGAATACAAAGGGAAATACACTATTTGTTCTTACACCAGCATTAGCAAGATAATTGTAGGAAAGAAAGAATATTCTTTATTGCACACTAACTTAAGGACATACATAGTACACATTACAAAACACAAAGTGATACAATGGGCGGTCTTATCGCAGTCAGCGATTTCTTCCAGATAACCTTTGGATGATTAAAAAAACACTTAATGAGACCATGGTACAACAACTGTAACGGTAAATGCTCTTACAAAATGTGCCCAAAACATATAAACACACTTTACTCACCATCTCCTGCTACAACTGGGCACCCAGGAACACAGCAGACGTTACGAGACATTTTGTAAAATGTAAAATAACACTACACTGAGATATATGGTCCAAACTCCTTATGGAGGGCCTATCTAAATGTAAGTCACAAACACTTTCACAAAGTACAGTATATGCTATATTTAGGTATTTTTGGAAAGTACGGAGGAACTGAAGCTTAAAACACAAAATCACCAAAAATTACAAGAAAAACGCGCACGAGTATGAAAATACACCGTAAATTTCTTGTGGCGGCGCCGGCGCTTTGGGGACAGTGTTGCTAACATTTGGTATCAGTAATCTATTCTTAAGACTGTATCATCTTAAAAGTATCTCTAATAATACAAAATATTAATAAACATTTTAAGAATAATTTATAATTGGTGAAGAAATCGTAAATTTTTGTGCAGCAAGATTAATTAAAGAAAAAATAGCAAAATTAATAATTAATGTAAACTACCAAATATTTAAAGGAAAAAAAGTGGTAACACTGCACCAAAAAGTTCTACGTATGGCGGATAGATGGCACTCTTCACAATAAAAAAAAAATGTTCTAAGTTACCAGGGCATGCCACCAGCTTCGGGGCCAGCCGCTGAAAGTGGGCCCCGAAGCTCCATCTGCTGTCGAGGACTATGCCTAGATATCGCATATTGTCCCCGACAGCAATAGATTCGCCGCCCACTATGAGGCGGGCGCCTGAAGGCGGCGCTCGCCGAGGCCCATGAAAAGTAAGGGCCTCGGTTTTACCGAGCGCCACCTGCAGTCCCAAACAGCGAATACGGGCGACCATCTGTGCCACGGCTGCTGTGGCCAAGATGGCCGCACGCCGATGATCGGGCGCGCGGGCGGTCACCAGTGTGTCGTCAGCGTACGCTATCACGCTGACCCCCCGGAGACCGCGCATCCGCAGCGCCCAATCAAACCCGATGTTAATTTGTGGTACTATTGCATTGAAAAATAAAAAGAAAATGGTACTAATATTCATTTATTTAATTTTATTATTGTAATGTTAATAAATATATGTTTTATGATGCTTCAAACTACATGTTCTAAAGTTAACAGTGAGTTTAATGAAAATTACGTTTTTTAATACAAATTAATACTTGAATGGGAAGTTATGTTGTCAGTTCTTGTTTTTATAAATTTCATTATGCATTCATACTAATCATCATTAATACATTTATATAGAATCTGCCAATAATATAACATGTCAGTCGAGACCTTGCTGCATAAGGTTGTGCAGATCTCTGAAAGCAGCCCCAAGACGTCCTTGGAGCGTTTGTCTTTTGAGCAAAAACGCGCGAACATCAAGCAACAGTCGATGTATTTGCATACATTTAGCGAAACGCTCTTCGCGAGGAATGTCTACGCCCAGCGTGCGGACTGGGGCACTCACGTTGGCTCGTACCACCGATGAAAAATTGCGCACTATCAGTCTTAAAGCGTTGCAACCACACTGCATGTATCTGAAAAAATAAAAAGGAATTGAATCAAAAAATACATAATTATATAAATAGCGGAATAGTTTGTTTCAACTTAAGTAAGATTTGCAACATCATGCTGCAACCCATTGCAGGCGAGAAGCAAAATACCATAAATTTATACGTACGATTCATATTTGCTTTGCAACAATTCGTAAATTTTAGGCAGCATCAGTAGGCAAATGTCTAAATTCCACAGGGACCTGAAAAAGGTTGATTAATTAAATCGATATTTTTATTCTATCTTTTCCAAATTAAATCGATTCTGTCCTAAATAGTATAACTAGATGATAATGTTTCCTCCAACTTTGATTTGTGAAATTTTTTAATGAATTAGGATCGGGTTTAGTTTGACGGCGAAAATATATAATTGCAGACATTTTTCAATTACACATTTTTACAGCATACCTACTAGTTAGCATGTTTAGCCAACCAGCATGCTATATTTCAATCATTGGAAATAGAATTGTAAACATCGAAAATTAAACTTGGTGAAATTACTCACGGTTTATGAGCCATTACATTCAAGATATCGAGAATGACGGAGGTGTCCTCAAGTGCTATGACTGACTCCAAAGCAGATCTCAAGCTTTTGTTAACACGGACGGAATGAAAGATCTGGAAGATAAAATTTTTTTTAATTATTTATTTTAGGACAAAACATTCTCTTATACGTTGTATATACTGGGTGACTTTTTTTTTCTGACTTAAAGTGAAAATCGTAACGATAAAAATACATAACTATGTGGGAAATTACGCTATTGAACTCACTCTTTTCATTCATATCTAATTGCGGCCTAGGTATTATAGGCATTACCGCAAACAGCCTTTTCTGCGCACTGTGCCAGCTTTTTTTAGATATATAATAGGTACCCTAGCTAGAGCAATGCTATGTATAGGCCTACTTAATTTCATTCATTAGTGCTCGATTTCAACACATACGTACCTAACGTATGTGATGGAATCAAGCATTAGGGGCGCAGCGGGAATTGGTCTGGCCATTCTTGCGTCCTCCATAGCATACGCCCTGCGCACTGCCCTATTTACGTCACTAATTATAGGCACTTATTTTAAATAACGTAACGTAACTACCTAATTCTAGTTATAAAGGCAGTAAAAAACAATGTTGTGTGGAAAAAATAATGGTAAAGATCTGTTAATAATCACGGATAGAATGGAATCTATATCTTCATGATGGTGGTAATATTACATTACAAGTTGTGCGTGCTTATAGTGTCGCCACACGAATGATAGACTTTCAATATAGAAATTCTTAAAAATAAATCTAATAAAAAAATTGCCATGACAATTCACTTCAGCAAAGGTATCAGATTTAAGTCTTATACGTTCTGCGTCTAAGCATATGGATTCTTAAATATTTTCGACCGAATGGAATCGATTTTATCCATGAAAAACATTCGAGCAGCGCTCCAGCCTTAGTAATTGGTTTAAAAACTACAAACTAATAAATCTGCCCAAGACGGCGTCCTCTGTGGGACTTGGACCTTGGCTCAGGGCGGCCGCTGGCGGGAAGATTGGGGAATTGTAACTTTAAGTTTTTTAGGGGAATTTTGTGCAACTGTCGCTCTAATTCAGAGTTCGCGGGCCTCTCGGACTTCGTGTCAAAGAGGGCATAGAAAGGTTATTTGCAAACTAATCATCAAAACGAAAAAAACTATCGTTACTATAAGTAATTTTAGCTGGCATAAACATTTCCCATAACCCATAACTACGCTTAGCAACAGATTATATTTATTATAACGATTACCTATTTATGTAAATTGTAATTTTAACTTGGCATAAAACAATAACAAATCACCCTTGAACCCTGTAACATCTTACTTATCTCTTTTACTTGACTGTCATATATAACCTACTAGCTGTGCCAGCGACTTCGACCGCGTCGAAAAGTCAATGTCCTTTCTCAGGTTCCCCACTAATACCAAACCACCAAGTGTACCAATTTTATTTAAACCAGTTCAGTAGCTTTGGCATGAAAGTCCGACAGACAGACTGAGTTACATTCGCATTTATAATGTTATATAGTAGGATATACCTGTAAGGCTCGTTGCCTGGCGGTGAGCACCGCCATCATGGAGTCATGGCCCCGCATCATGACGCCGAGCACCTCCTGCTCGCTCGGCTCCGCGCCCGCGCCCCGCGCCCCGCGCCGCACCCCCGCGCCGCCCCGCCCGCGCTGACAGGACACAAATATTATTGTAGTGCGTATAGGGGTACAACACCTTCCTATATTTGTACTTATTCTCTTAAGTCATAGTAAAATATACAGAACAAGCAATAAAATCACTTGCACCAGCCAAGTACTTAAGATATCAATTGATATCTTATCTCCAAAAAGTGTGAACGAAATTACTAGTAAGTCAGACGCAACCTTTATTTCAAAAAGGATTGAATTGAAGAAGACATTGATAAGACTTACAGGTAAAAATTCATCGAGATCAAGTCCCACCGGTCGGTCGGTAGTGTAGGGCACAAACTCGGGCTCCGGCTCGGCCTCCGGGGTCTCCACGCTACGGCTTACTGTCAAGGGTTCTCTAGTCACTTCTATTCTTCGCCTGTAAAGAATATTCAAGAAAAAATAGGAATATAAAAAAAATATATAAAGTCTATGTGCTATTACAGACGGTGACCTATTTCTGTGCCAAATTTCATCCATCCAAAGTTTGACATTTATGACAAGATTTACTAATCTCTCAGCAAGTTAAAGAGTTATATCCAATTAACTCAAATGTCAGATCTTCATATACTAATTATGATAAAATTAGTAAATAATTTACAATGTAATTACTGTTATTATATATTACATACCATTAACCAATTGCGTAAATCTTTACTTATATAATTGTAAATTCAAAACAATTGGGGCTTATCAATTGGGAAATATGTATAAATTTACGACTGTATAATTTGAAAATTAAACCTAATTAGACTTGTGCAAACGATTTTAGACAACCTCCGTAGCGTAGCGGTATTTGGTTCGCATTAATATCGGAGGCCGTGGGTTCGATCCCCACACCGGATAGAAAATCTTTGTGTAAATTCCAAAATTTCTTTCCGTGTTTGATTAGTTGAGGGACTACCCTCCGTGTCTCAGAAAGCACGTTAAGCCGTTGGCCCCGATTATTATATAACATCATCTATAATAATTGTATATCAAGGAACGGGCAGCAGCGTTTCATTGTGTGGCACAACATAATGACACCAAACCGCCTGCCAAGCGCGGTGACTTTGGAAAATACGTTATACGGTCTGATGATGATGATGATGAACCGATTTTAGCTCTAAAACGAATGGATTTTTTGTATTCCTTTTTAGTTTGTTTGACGTTAGTTTATTAAAAAAATATACAGAAATAAACAATGTTGTCGGAAGTAATTTTTTTTGACAATAACTTTTTGTTTTGACTTTTAATTAAAATGAATAGTTACCTTGTAGTCTCTGTAGCACTTCTGGTGAAAGAAAGCGATCTAGGACCCAATGAAGGCGGCCCTAGAGATATGTCACTATTACTGGGTCGTAGATTTGTAGCGGCTATATAAATTAAAAACACATTAGTACACTATACTAACAAATACAGCATTAAATATCGTATTTAATTTCAAACTTACTTAGGTCAGTAGTGGACTTCGTTTCTTTGTATGAGTTATGTCGATTAAGCGAGTTTGCAGTGAGCGGGCTGGCGGTATAATCTCTTAGTGTTTGCGTTGCCGTAAATGTACTATTTTCCTTAGTGTTGTCCATCACCCCTGATCAAGCATAATAGCATTTAATTAATTGGTATGAACGAACTCTTATATGAGGGACTTAATACATTTATGTGACATTGTTAAGTAAGCCTTAAAAGCATATGAAGCACCAAGACCAAGATAAGTATAGCGAACGTGTAAAGGCCGAAATATCCTACCTATGATACGTCGTTCTAGTATCGTATCCACAAAATGTTTATTTTTATACGACATCACACTTTTAACCAAACCCAAATATCCATTTAATTATTTTTACAACATTATTTTTACACAATTAAATTTGTATGTGGTTAAAAAACTTGCTGCACACACAATTTGTATATAGCCAAGACTCTAAAATACATCCCTAACCACCTGCGCTGGACGAATATAAGGCACCTTATTTACCACACACCAAATCTGTTTATACATATTTGACGGAACTTACTAGTTACATTTTCAGTTTTCTTTTCCATGACAGTGTAGTGTTCTTTGGTGGAGGTTGGAATGCGCGAGTAGTCGGCGCGCTGTCGCTGCGGGGGCGAGGGCTGTGGCGGCGGCCGCGCCGGGGCCACGAGCAGCGAGCGAAGTGACGTGGACACACTTGACTCCAAGTTGTCTAGAGGTTCTTGGGCTAGGCATACCGAAGGTATTTACGTAAGATTTCTACAAATAGGAATACCTACATCGAAATGTCGCAAATGTATCGTCTTTTTTCGCTGTCATCAACAGTGAACGCACCTTTGACCTATATACTTACATTATTATTTATTATACCAAAAAAGAAATAAGAATAGGAAAAAATACTTAATGAAGAGATAACTTACAAGGCATAGAAAAATCTTCGGAAGAGAGACTAGTGGCTGGAGGCGGCGTGCGATTCACTGAAATATGAATATTTCAAAATAATGTCATAGCAATTTTTTTATGATAATGCTTCTAAACCACATAACATACAGAGGATGATATCGGAGGATACAGAGGATCTAATGTGCGACATCTACTTACATGCTCTAGAAGGTCGAAATATTTCAGTGTAGTCATTAAAATTGGGTATAACGGCACCTGAATCCTCATCAGCTTCTGTGCCTGAAGTTGATTCCTCTGCAGTTTTTTCATCCAAAAGTGTTGGTCTATGCATAACTACAACCAAATGGTTATTGAGAGAGTGGTATTATTAAAATCCAGAATATTAAGAGATGGATTTAGTTAGTAGTTACCTTCTTTAGGAGGCTTTTCCTTAGAGAAACTTTTTCTAACAGAATGGCTCTTCTGGAAAGGTGACAAGTCCCTTACAACTGGTTGAGATACTGGAGGAGGTCCCCCAAATGGATGCACTTTACTGAGATCAACAACTGACAGAGCCACATAAGTGGAATGAAATGACCCTGCTATCTGTAATACAAATAAAGTATAACCATTACAAAACTGTGTGTAAAACTCATGTTGAAATAATATTATATATATTATTATAGTGATTTTCAGTATAAATAGTATTCTTTACATTTTTATAACTTAACTTACCAATTGTGTTTGTGCAACAGTTATATCATGAATTTGTCCCCAATGTCCAGGAACTGTGTCAAATACTCTAGCAGGTTCCCACCCAATCACATGCAAGCCATCATTTGCACAACCAAGTAGGGTTGTGCCATCGTCACTGAACACCATATGCCTAAATATAACACAATTTAAACAAATATAATTATTATAAAGAATTCATATATATTTAGACCATAGTATAGAGTGTCAGATTTAGTGGTTATGATAGTTAGCTTCTGTGCCCAAATATTGTGAGTTAAAACCTACACTGGACAATTATTATATTTATTTATATATCATGGCTTAAGTATGTTTTTGGCAGTTTCCACATTTTGAACACAAATTAGAAACACAACATTTGTAAAATAAAGTTAAAAGGAACATGTTATTGTATTGGTGTGTATGTCAATTTGCATTGTTTTTTTTTACTCTCCTGAAAGTTACTATTTCTGACATAATATTATTATGCATTATAAGATTTAAGCAACAATATATTATAGGTATACTTGAACCTACAGAGAAATGTATTATAATATGTGAGGAAGTATTAAACAACAATAAAGCAATGTTCCCCTCACAAATGATTCCATGTAGCTCCTCTTTTATCATATTGAATTACTGAAAATAGATTTACCAATACCAATAAAAATATGATAAACAAACTTACCTAACAGAGGTATTTTCTTTTTCAAATTTAGAGACTAGTTGGAACTTTTCCATGTCCCAAAAGTTTACAGTTTTATCAGTTCCACAGCTGGCCAGTAGGAACTCATGTGGGTGGAATTTGACACATGTCACTGCAGATGTGTGCTCCACAAACTCCTGGAGCACTTTCCCAACACGCACATCCCAAACTTTTACTACACCTGTCAAAAACATTACGGTTGTTTTATAATATATTGCAAAATTTAAAGAAATTTGTTAGAAATATCAGGAATACTTGAATAATCTTTCCACATACCATCCTCACATGCAGAAGCAATCCACTGTCCATCAGGACTAAACTGAAGACTGTTGACAGCTAAGCGATGGCTGGAGTAAGTCACAATGCATCCTCTTTTTCTACTATCCCATAGTTTAACAGTGCTATCACAAGAGCCTGTAGTTAAATAGTCTCCATATGGGTGGAAGTCCATGCACTTTATAGCTCCCTTGTGACCTGTGAATGTTCTCAATAACTTTGCTGCTTCCAAGTCCCAAATTTTCAATGCACCAGTTTGTGAACCAGCACAAACCAAGTCTTCAGAATGCCCAAAACATACACATTCTACAGGAGTTGTGTGTCCACTTAAGCTCTGAAAGTTATAAAGCACAAATGTTTGTATGTTGTTTCTTTTGAATTATAAATGATGGGTAAAGTTTTAACCTTATCCAGAAATACAGACCATTAAACAGCTTTGTCGTCCTATGGCCCATAAATTCACTTTCTTATCATCGCCACCAGTAGCCAATACTTGGTTGGACTTATGGCCCATAGCCAGGCAGTTGACATTTGCTTTGTGGGCCACAAATTCTTCTGCAAATAACGACAAATAATTTAAAATAGTTGTTCACTATCTTATTTATATTTCAATAGATAAATTAAACATACGCAATTTCCATGATCGTCGTACATTCTCCATCGTGCTTTTGATTCATGTGAATTCCATGTACGGAAAATGTAACCTTGTGGGATGACAAAATATTCACTATAAATTTATTTCCACCGAGAAATTTACAAGTAATACAATACACTATTTTAATTTACATAGTTTGCTTGATTTCATCGTAATGTTATCGTTTATTTGTGTATTTTTTGTTGAAAGTTCACTAATCAACAACTGTCTAGCCAGGTAATTCGATTCTTTTTGTCCTGTCATCTGTCAAAAGTGTCACCTGTACCAGGGTTGCAAATTAATGTGTTGTTAATAACCGGTTATCTGTATCACTCGTAATATCCAACAGTTTTGGCCTGCACTATTTAGTTTTGCGCCAACGATTTCAATTAATTGCACCGGTGGCTCAGTGGTTACGATAGTTGCCTCTGAGACCTGGTGTTCTGGGTTCGATTCCCACTCGGGACAATTATTTGTGTGAACCACAAATAGTTGTTCTGAGTCTGGGTGTTCTTTGTGTCCGTGAAATGAATGTTTGTAAAGTCCCCCGCGACACAGGGATTTATTTCCCTAGTGCGGGAGATGTCTTTAAAAAAAAAAAAAAAAAAAAAAAAAAAAACTAAATCAGGATTTCTATTAATATTTTTAGACAATAATAATAATAATTAATAATTTAATAATTTATTTATTTACTGTAAAAACAAGTAACAGTGAAAACAGTTTACATTATAGTTATTACAACACACTTATAGGTTAACTTAATTTTACAGACAGCGATGGACAAATAGTTTTCCAACAGTTTCCTCACTAGGCATAGTCTGTATCGAGGAAACTTTGATACGGGATTGTTCAGGTAGATATGTATATTGCTAGGTCTGCTGAACTTAACTTAAATGAATTTTAGTGGATAAATAAATATAATTTAGTAGGGGTTGTTAAATAATAATAATATGTAAATATAATACACATATACTTAAATATAGTGGACATGACATAAGGTCAGGTGGGGTAAGAGGAACATAGTTTACTGGTTTTTGAACATTACGACCTCCAGCAAGTAAAAATATGTACGTATTCTAATAGCAATACAAACAAAGTTTCGCTAGCGAACCATGCTAACTGTTATTTTAACACAGAAATTGATTCTTCCAGTAATAACGGAACAATCTGACTACAAAGCCAGGTCTTCTAATTGTTTCTCTTTCCCGAAGTTTGGGGTAAGAGAAACGCTTCGATTCGTACAAGTAAAAACACGTATTTTTATATGTATCTCTAAAAATTAGAGAACTGCCTTTCGACGTAATGGAAATGAAACCATACCATAGTTAAAATATGGTCTAATTTAGCATTACCGAACATTAAAAAAAAATTGGGGTAAGAGGAACATATTAGTAAGCTCAGGGGTTGTAAACTAGGAATGTTAAAAATATAATAATATACTTAAATTTAGTTTTTAATAAAAAAAATAAGGAAAATATACGATGAATGTCACTAAGTGAGTGTGTTTTTATTTTAAATGTATCGAAATCGGTTTTCCAACTTTGAGTAACTCAACTGAATAAAAACAAACACAAATAATTGTAAAAATCTTTGTTTTACTTAAACAAACGTACAAA
This sequence comes from Nycteola revayana, assembly GCA_947037095.2. NCBI lineage: Eukaryota > Metazoa > Arthropoda > Insecta > Lepidoptera > Nolidae > Nycteola > Nycteola revayana. The sequence continues at coordinate 12,256,244 of OX344846.2, read as the reverse complement.
AAACTTAAAACACTTTTCTGTCTTTTTTTCACTCTGATCGTTATGCATAAACGAATATACTGCACTGCGCCAAAATATTCTCAACTTATAACTTAAAAATATTCTCCATTACTTTAATCAGTCTCAATCAACATGACTATGTTCTATTTAAATAAATAAACAAAACTAAAAAAAACCTTTGCTTACTTTCTATATAAATATTACCAAAATAAAAAAATAGAATAGGAACTTCTAAAATCAAATTGGCATAGGTCTTAAATTCTAATATACTAGGCTTATCAAAAAGTAATGATAATCGGTTCATGTTTTCAATAAGGCTGCATAACCCGACAGTGCACCACTTTTAACAGCCGCCACTGCTTCTTACAATTTTTCTTTCGGGTAAGAGCTCCGTTCCGTTTTTCTTATATAATTTCGAGGCATTTTACTTTTTCTGTAACAAATAAATATATTTGTACCTCCAATACAGTAAAAATAAATTACAGGAATAGATTCTATTCTATTAACAATTGATTAGTGTGGTGTGTTTTATGCAATTTAGCAATTAACAAAACAAGATATTTATAATCATCTTGATCAAACCCTCTATAAAAAAATAACAAGCCTGTTGTATAGAGATATCAACACATTTTGGCGCGCACACAAATTAAAGCTGTATAAAGCGCATGCACAAATAGCTCCGCGCGCCAAGATGAGTTAAACCATGTATTTATACTTACCTAATCTAGATAGGTGATTTTCAACTTGCAAAATGTTTGTTACCCCTAAAACCGGGAAAGAGGAACATAATGTTTCTCTTAACCTGGTATGGTAGCTCCTCTTTCCCGGCTTGGTATTTTGTAGGTTATGTTTTTGATGTCATCGAAAAAGCACTAAAAACACATGCTACAAACAACATAACATGCGGAAAATAAAGATTCAACATTAGAATTACACTTACCAACAAAATTTGCCGTATCACAGATGTTTCTATCCCTTAAAAAATCGCCCACAAAAAACACCGCTAGGTCACATTTTTATAGTTTGTCAACTGATTTTTTCCTTCTGTTTTACTCACCTACTTATTGTGTTGTAGTGCCATCTATCCATAAAATATTGAAACTATAGCTAATACTGTTTTATCGACAGAGTAACCATAGAGCTGGGCTTTATAGTTTTCTATTTATGAGTTACTGTTTCTCTTCACCTGGCGTCCCTCTTACCCCACCTGACCTTAATAATATATCTAAATTAGGCTATGAATTCTAGGATTTTCTCAGTTTGGTCATAATCTAACGTCAATAACCAATTTATTACCGTGCGCTTAGCTTCATTGATTGTTTTGTTTTTAAAATCGCAACATTTTACCGCAACGTTATACACATGAATTCTCATAAAGCTACTTATTCGTCGTGCAAAGGAAGTGTTAACAACTGGAGAGGGAATTTTGAAAACTCGGCGATTTAGTAAAGTCTCGAACACAGGGGAGGAGATAACAGATTTGTGCATGGCAAGACAGGTTTTGAGAATAAAGAGTCGACGCACACTAAGAACCCCAGCATCTCTATAGAGATCTGCCGTGGGGTATCTGAAGGGTTTCCGAAGCATGACTTTTAATACTGAGCGCTGAGCTCTCTCAACCCGAATCATTGAGGTTTTAATGGCACTGCCCCAGCACGTTATGCAGCAAAATCTTGTACAATGAAACATTTATAAATACAAATATGAAAATGACTTTAAAGCACTTCTAGGTTACGTTATAGTTCTATGTTCTTTAATAGACAAGGCGAAAGAAAAGTATATAATTACATGCTCTTTCCAATACTTTCCATGCAATAACAATATTTTGATTTTTATATCTTAAGTCTCAAAATGTTACAGTATTATTATAAAATTATTAGTAAACAAATATTAGCAAAGAACTCCCAGCTGCGGGGATTCGTTAGTTATGTTCAGGGGCAATCGCCAGAACCAAAAATTAGAGAGTATTTTTATTACATAGATCACCAAGGTATGGTAAGTACTACTTAACCTTCGAACTTCATAATACAAACCGGCCAAGTATGCTTTGTACGCACATTGTAGGGTTCCGTAGCATAATGTTTTTTTTAAGAATAGAACAATGCTGTGGTTTTTATACTGAATAATGGATGTCTTGTTGTAATCATAACATACCTACATATAGACGATGTTTTACGCATTTGATGTTACTTAATTAGGACAAGGTTTTATCGTAATTTACATCCGAATATAAGTTTTTTTGAATACCTAATGGTTTGAATAACAAAGTGGTCAGAGACTGGAAACTATTGGGTCAGTGGGTAGTCTTAGTTGTATTAATTTAGCCATTTTTTGTTTCAGTTATTTTTAGACGATTCTAAAATGAAAAATTTTACATCATGTTTCAAGGAAAAAAAGTTCTTGGATTTTTTCTTCAAGCGGATACGCCAAAATAAAACTGGTAGATATCAAGAGGAATTTCCTTTTATTTCATTATGTGGAAGAGAAAGGAATTTTATTAGATGTGATGATGTTCCAATAGTTTATACAAATGTTATAAACATTAAAAATGTCGACTGTTTAAGTTATGGATATGCTGGTGAACTATTGACCACAAAATTTATTCCTGAAAAAATTTACATGTTACCTAGTACAGGAAGAGTGTACCATCCGGCGGATGATCGATATGGAGGAGTAGGCTTAGTAAAATCTAAATTAGCTATTGAGTTCAGCAAATATTTTGAATTTAATAGTAGTGAACTACAATCCCCTACTCACTTTGTGTGGAAAAATAATAAATATGAATTAGATCAGCAATGGTTTCAAGAACAAGTTAATAAATTTAACTTAAAAATAAGGTCTACTCCTGATGATGAATTATAACAATTTAAATACACAATGTAGTTAGTGTAAAGATGTTAAAGTGATTTTTTTTTTAAATAACAAATCTCTATTAAAATATAATCAAATTTATTTGGTGGTACCAACAATAAATTACAGAACAACAATATGCTTATTATCACAGGATATAATTATGGCGAATCAATTTGAATGAATATTTGTATTTTAGGTTTGTTAAACAGTTTGATTAATATTATGTAAATAAATATTTAACAAATGAATTTTAGAAATTATTATGTTGTTTCTTCTTTAGAAAATGGTTGAAATGTTCCTTGTTGTACCCATGATATCCCTTGATTGGCTCCTTCACTGGTGGTAGTCTTCAGCATTATATTTTTAGCATTATCATGAATATCGGGGTCATAAGGCTTGAATGTAATGTAATGTTTATCTTCTGTAGGTGGGTCATCATATATATGTCCAATACTTATTTCAACACATTCTCTTACTTTTTCCATAAATATTTTTCGATTTGATTTGTAACTGAAAAAAATAAATACACTAATTTTCAAACAACACTTAATCTATATATATAAAAGAAAGTCGTGTTTGTTACAACACTTATAACTCGAGAACGGCTGGACCGATTGCCATGGTTTTTGATTTGTTGGATTTGTTTCCGTCCCGAATAGCAGAATACATTTTAAAAACAAAAGAAAGTCGTGTTAGTTACACTATTTATAACTCAAGAACGGCTGAACCGATTTGGCTGAAAATTGGTAGGGAGGTAGCTAAGAACTGGGAGAAGGACATAGGATACTTTTGGGTAGGGGTAGGGTAGGGTAGGGTAGGGGTATGGTAGGGGTAGGGTAGGGGTAGGGTAGGGTAGGGGTAGGGTAGATGTAGGGTAGGGTAGGGGTAGGGTAGGGTTAGGGTAGGGGTAGGGTAGGGCAGGGGTAGGGTAGGGCAGGGGTAGGGTATAAAAGTCCACCCGTGCGAAGCCGGGGCGGGCCGCTAGTTATTTATAAATGAACTTTAGAAGTGCAAGGATGTGTCTACAATATACATACGCGATTGAGGCTTCTACATTTGCTGGCACTTTTACATTCAAATTATGAAATATGGAATACAAGTATTTAAGAATTTGCCAAATATGGTTTTGTTTTCTATCCCATTGAGGAAAAACTTCAGTCAAATTCAGATTCCCATTGTTAGCATCTACAGCAGGATGATATAAATGAGATGTGAATGATAAAATCTGAAACAAATTAAAAAAATATAAACATTTAGTACTGCAGCTGGTCCAAATACACAGAAATTGCTAAAAAGGTGTTTGTCTAAATAGGTTAATTAATAATAATTTCAATATAGTATTGGGAATCAGTTAAGATGTTGGAAATGATTTGAATATGTTAATTAAATGATAAGAATAACATATTTTGCTCTAATATACACTGGTAGTAGTGATTTTTTCTTATACTATTATTGGGATTATTTCCTTTCACACTCACACCACTTGAACAAAGTCAGGATCAACAGCAGCTAACACAGAAGAGGCTTGAAGCTATTAGGCTCCAGAGACACCTAAATGTCTTAGCTCCCACAAAACATTTTATGACATGTATTAATAATTCCATATGCATATAACTTACAGGAACTTCATCATCGGGAAACTTCTCTGGCAAAGTTAATGTGAATCTGAACACTCCCCCTTCATAATAGCCGGTTCTCACAAAAATAACGCCGAACCACACTGAAATATAATATTATCAATAAATATTTATTTACCAATAAAATAAGTAACATATAATGATGACTATCGCTGCGAACACTCACGAAATGAATTCTCGTATGAGGGAATCACATAAATTCCTTGTAAATTTTCTGTCTGCAGCATACGACTAGAACGAAAACAAAAATTACAGCACATTTCATTAATTTGTTATTCATGTTATGAGTGAACAAGAAAAACTTTTCTCGAAGATGTTATTAAAAAGAGTTCTTTCGAAACTCGTCTGTACTCACTATTCTGCCATTATAACATATTCTTGATGAAACATAGAGTATAATTCTCTTGCTTCTTTATTATTGCTCGTCTCGTCATTCATAATGATGTTTTTAAACTATTTATAATCTTATTGTTAGTTTTGTTTATATTTAAAACTTTTTTACATAAAATTTTACTTTACACTACCACTACATCATTACCATCATGTATGTCAAATTGACATAAGAGGCCACACATTGACAAATAATTAGAGGTGGGTATTCTAAAAGAAAATGTTACGGTTGTTGATGTATGAATCGACTAAATACCATAACGACGCTTTTTTACCACTTAGCTGTCAAAATAGGGTCGGTGTAGTCTTTCTATTTCATACTAGATGTCACTGTATGCACCACCAGTTGGAAAATAAAACTAATATTGAAAACCAAAACCATCGACAAAAATAATCTTTTTGAATTAATTCACGGATTTTACATCATATTTTGTATCAATTAATTGAAATTAACATATTTGTGTTAGGATGAAAGTCGGTAATTATTTATGACTTAAAACAATTCCAGTGAAAACAATTAATTCTAAGTATTTCACTTACCACGAACAAAAAAAACAACAAAAAGTTGTTTATTGTTCGTAGGCTACTTAAAAAAATATGTGCAACGAGGTCACTATTAGGTACAGTAGATTAAATTTTGTAGCCATTTTTTGATGGTGGATAAAACAATACCGCAATAATGCACCGTGGCCGTCCGAACAAAAATAATATCTAACTGCAAGTAAGAACTTCACAAAAAGAAAAATTACGTGCTACCTACTTCATTTTCGATACATGCCTATTGTTATAAGAAACTAATATGTAGGTAAAAAAATGAAATGTCTAATTGGAAAGCTAACTGTTTTACAGTGCAGTGTTTGTAAGCACTGTGCTTTAAATATTCTTAATGCTTTTTCTTTTAGGTACCTAATAAATTTGTGAAATACCTAAGATACTGAGGATAACGATTAAAACACGATATCGTCGCTGCGCTTTCCATAATCGCTATGTGTTTTTACACACTTTATAGGATACACAAAAAACTGATGTTCTCAAAAAATACCTAGAGTATTTAAATAATTTTACTTTAATACATATAACAAATTGACGTAGTTTTAGATAACTTTTGAATAGATAACATTATTAATAATGCCAAAATTAAACAAGATGAGACAAATTTGACTTATAGAAATATTTATTTGAGTCGTAAATACACGACCTGTGCGTTTCGTGATCGAGCGAGCGAGTCTAAACTTAACCAAAAAACTCGCTATTTGCAGTAGGTAAAGCACATATGGGGCGCAATTTTTGCTTTAGCTTTAGTCAACTTATTTTGACTATGTGAAATATATAACACTTAGCGTGTTTATATGGAACTTTCGATGTATGAATGTCACATAGCTAATTCCGTAACTCTTTAAATATTGCATTTATCACATAGCTGTTTTTACAGTATGTGTGTATTGAAATAACGATTCAAACTGCATAAAAAATCACGAAATAACACATAGCGACTTTTGCATGCGCAACGACGATATGTTGTTTTTCCTGAATATGTTTTTGGGCTTGTTTAGTAAGCACTAGTTGATAACTAATCAATGGCATTGGCAATTTAATCTGCGAAATTTTATAGTTTTCAAAATTTTTCGAAATTATTTTATTTGTTTGATTGGATCTAATAAAATCGAAGCAGGCTGGGCTTCAGTGGATAAGGAGATGAATATGATATATTTCATCATCATCATCATCATCAGCCTGTTGTAGTCCACTGGTGAACATAGGCCTCCCCCATTGATTTCCAGCGGGAACGATCGCTAGCGGCCTGCATCCACCGACTCCCCGCGACCTTTATGAGGTCGTCGGTCTATCTTGCAGGCGGCCGTCCTACGCTGCGCTTGCCAGTTCGTGGTCTCCACTCGAGAACCTTTTTGCTCCATCGGCCGTCAGTTCTTCGAGCTATGTGTCCTGCCCATTGCCACTTCAGCTTGCTAATCCGTTGAGTTATGTCAGTTACCTTCGTTCTCCTGCGGATCTCTTCATTTCTGATTCGATCACGCAGGGAAACGCCGAGCATAGCTCTTTCCATAGCTCGCTGAGCGACTTTGTGCTTTCTTATGAGGCACATAGTAAGAGACCACGTCTCAGATCCATATGTCATCACTGGTAACACACATTGGTTGAAGACTTTGTTCTTCAGGCACTGAGGTATTTTGGATGAGAAGATCTTCCGAAGCTTCCCAAACGCTGCCCAGCCGAATCGGATTCGACGAATGACCTCTTTCTCTAAGTTGGTCCTACCTAGTTGGATCGTTTGACCTAGATATATGTACTATTCGGTCACAACTTCGAGAATGGAGTTCCCAACGGCTATAGAGTTGGGCACTACATGGGCGTTATGCATGACTTTCGTCTTGCCCATGTTCGTTCTAAGCCCAACTTGTTGAGAAACTCCATCGAGGTCATTGAGCATCTGTCCAAGGTCCTCCAGCGATTCTACCATGATCACTATGTCGTCGGCAAATCGAAGGTGAGTGATGTACTCGCCATTTATGTTGATGCCGTGTCCTTGCCATTCCAGGAGCTTGAAGGCGTCCTCCAGAGCAGCCGTAAAAAGATTGGGAGATATAACATCTCCCTGTCTTACGCCTCTCCGTAGCGGGATTGCCTTCGTACATTGGCCCTGTACTCGGACCGACATTGTGGCGTTTTTGTACAAACACTTCATTCAGCACTTCAATGTAGTGATAGTCGATACGACACCGCTGAAGAGACCTTAGAACCGCCCAAATTTCGACCGAATCAAAGGCTTTCTCATAGTCCACAAACGCCAAGCATAGGGGATTATACTCCTCGGTCTTCTGTACAATCTGCCGCAGCGTATGTATGTGGTCTATGGTACTAAAGCCTTTTCGGAAGCCGGCTTGTTCGGGAGGCTGGAAGTCATCGAGCCTGTGTTCGAGACGATTTGTATGACGATTTGACGACCCTCGAGAACAACTTATAAACATAGCTCAGCAATGTGATAGGTTTATAATTCTTCAACTTGGTTTTGTCACCTTTTTTGAAGAACAGAACCACCACACATCTGCTCCATGATTCTGGCGTTGGTCCCTCGAGTAAGACGGAGTTTAAGAGCTTCTGAAGGACTTTCCACCCGCATTCAGAAGCTCAGATGTGATTCCGTCATCATCCGGCGCCTTGCTGTTTTTAAGCTGTTTAAGGGCCATCCTAATCTCGTACAGGCTGATGTCCGGGAGATCTTCGGTATTGTGTCGGGTCAGCCTTGCTCTGGGGTCTTCGGCTTGGCTGTCAGCGGGCTTGACTGTTGAGGCATACAGCTGATTATAGAACCTCTCTATCTTCCGTAAAACCTCTGGCTTGCTCGACGTCACTACCCCATCTTCATTCTTTAGCCTTGTCAACTGGCTTTGCCCAATAGAGGTGTATCTTGCGACACCTCTATTGGGCAAAGCCAGTTGAACACTTTGATGCCTTGGTTTCGCTCTATCGTCTCCTTAATACATTTTGTATTATAGGAGCGAATGTCGTGTCGCAATGACGTTAAAATTTGTCTATTGAGCTGCCTAAAGGACTCCGCATCGTCTGGAGTCTGGAGCATCATCGTACGTCGTTCAGCCATGAGGTCCCGGTTATTGGTGGATAGTTTCTGAGGTCTATTTCTAGGGTGGGGCTTGAAATATTTAAACCCCACCGTATGCACTGTGTCTACCAGCCCGCTGCTGAGATCGTCCACAGATTCGCAGCTATCTAGACATTCGAAGCGATTACTTAGTTCGATCTGAAAGCTCTCGGGGTCCTGGATGTGTGCGTATGAAGGTCGGAGCGTAGACTTCATTAGACGGGATCGTTCCAATTTGACATTAATATTTAACGTGCCTCTAACTATTCGGTGATCACTTCCGATGATATATTTGCCGGTACTGAATATAGATATCTTTTGCCTATGACTTTGTCCGCGTAGTTGTCGATGTAGGTTTTACTAAATAATTCTTGGACCAATAGGCCTTTTCACATTAAAAACCCCAATGAAATCGCCCAAACTTACTTTACTAGCCAGTTAAAGTCCACTGCTAATGCTAAATATGGGCCTCTTCGTAACAGACCTTAGTAAATCAAGCTTGTTGAGGATTATTGCTGTAATCACCACGCTTGGCAAGCGGATTGGTGATCGCAATAAGATAGGTACGAGAATCTTTGAGCTTATAGACGCTGCTGCCCATCCGGTCTATAGTCGCCTGCTACAATAGGTAGGTACCCATAGGAAGATATGGGGTGGTATATTTTAATCTCGAAACCACACGGCGACTGGACTTACCTAACATTGACAAATATATATCTCCTCATTTTGATTTTTTCCCTATCTCTAAGAGAATTACTTATACAATAATCCGGTATACAATTTTGTAAGATCCTACTGCATAATACTTATGTCACTATGCATATAGTAAGTACCTATAAAACAAATTCGCTTCTTGCTGTCTGTCTGACTATGTGTATGCTTAAATCTTTAAAACAACGCAACGGATTTGGATGTGGTTTTTTTAAATTAATATACTGATTCAAGAGGAATATTTATACGTAAGTATAGGTAAATGGTCAGAGTTGCACCCGTGCGAATCCAGCTATTACAAATTATATTAGTACCTATGCCTACTATACTATGCAGTAGGATCTTACAAACGATGTCACAGTAATCTTACAAAGGATATCACGATTAAACTTGGTATATTATATTATCTATATTTACTAATATGTATTATAAGGAGGAAATATGTTTGTATTGATAGGCTCCGAAACTTAATGACCGCTTGAAAATATCTTTCACCGCTCGAAAGCTACGCTGTCCATCGGAAACTACTCCGTTATGTAATACTTATTTTAAGCATGCTGTAAATCAAACAGTCGAAAAATATTTTTTACTCCAGTTCTAATAATAGACTTCTCTCCAACAAAAACACTAAACATATCGTCAATGTACCTCTAGGTACCAGTTTTTATTATAGGTTCCTACGTAGGCATATCACATAGGTACATGTAATCTACAAGAACCAAAAATGTAGCCAGCTAAATCTTATTATTTATTTATTTTATTTGCCTTTTCTTTATATTACGGCGAGGTAATATACAGAAAAGGGCCAATTAAAAAAATACTTGCCGTTAACCACAGCAAATGACAGACAGAGAATATGTATCACATATACATACCTACACATATTGTCATAATTATATGATGTCAAGATGTACGAAATCATTTTTAATAATTGAATTACTGGGCATTCGTACTAAAGCAAAATAATGTAGTAAAATAAGTGGCTGAAATCTAAAGGGTAATCACGTAACGATATTACCATGATTTTGATAAAAATATCTTCGCTACTCAGCGTTTACTATGGACGCAAAAATATTTTAGATATGTCAATTTATTAAGTTAGTGTAGCTTTAATAATACAGTAACAATTATGTAGGAAATGTGTTACAATAACCCTTAAGTAATGAAGTCATTTTTATTGAAGTCATATATAGTCATATTCTTACGTGATGAGCCTACTGTTTTTTTTTCGGACTGACCTTATGACCTATAATAAAAACTCTAACATGGTCTATCCCTAAATTAGCCGACAGGTTATAATAATAATCATCATCATCATCATCATCAACAGCCCGTTTACGTCCACTGCTGAACATGGGCCTCCTCTTAACAGACCTCGGCAAGCCAGGGTCGTTGAGGGATATTGCCATAATCACCACGCTTGGCAGACGGATTGGTGATCGCAGTAAGATGTAAACCTTGAGCTAATAGATACTGCTACCCATCCATCAGCCATATGTCCCTTAGTCGCCTTTTACGACACCCATGGGAGGACATGGGCTGGTCTATTCTAAGTCGGAAACCACACGGCTTCCGGAAACCACACGGCTTCCGGAAACCACACGGCTTTATAATAATAATGATGATAGATAATTTAACTTAAATAAACAATATCTATACAGAAGTATACCTCGCAAAGCTGCTTGCCAACAAAAAATATATTCAAAATATACCTACTTAGGTACTACGCGATAGGAGACTATAAGCCTACAAATTTAGGTATGTATATTAATAATAACACTATTTTATTGCAGCTGCATATTGTAAAATGCTAGATTACTGCGCGTTGTTACCTATAGCCGCGTAGCTCTTGTTTTTATGTTACTTAAAGTAGCTTCCTTATGGTGAAAGAATAATCTAAATCAGCCCAGTATGTCCGGAGACTAATTTCAATGCAAACAATCAAATATTTTGTCTTTAAATATTAGTATATAGGTATAGATTCATTACATACTGCACCGGTGGCTCAGTGGTTACGGTAGTTGCTTCTGGGACCTGGTGTTCTGGGTTCGATTCCCACCCGGGACAATTATTTGTGTGCACCACAAATAATTGTTCTGAGTCTGGGTGTACTTTGTGTCCGTGAAATGTATGTTTGTAAAGTCCCCCGCGACACAGGGATTTATTTCCCTAGTGCGGGAGTTGTCTTTTAAATAAAATAAAAGCAAAAAAGCAAAAAATACATATATTAAAAAGGTCGTAACGAATAAATGAATAAAACTACATTTGTAATTCCAAAAGTTACCCAATTTTCACATTTTATTCTTTATCACATTGATTGAGATGTAGGTACATCTCACACTTCTCTGGAAAATTCTGAAATCTACTCGGCACCCATTGTGTAAGGATATACCTAACTGCACATGCGTATTGAGTTCCAATCGATATGAATTAAGAGCGGCGCGTACCGTCTGGCTGGGTGCACCTGATCAGCGCGAGGGATCATCGAGGCGCGCTCTCAATTAGCCGGGATTATCCCACACGTGGCCTGGGATTATACCCTCATATCTTACTCCCTATTCAAGTACCTGTCTTAATTCTTCTTTATTGATTTTTAATATGTTGTCGCACTCAAGCGTTTCATGGTAATTGGTGACATTTTAAGTCACCTACCTAATTAATTTCCATCGACATATGTGAGCTACTCCAAATATGCGTCATAACTTGCCTCCTGCATCTAATCTGCGTCAGCAACCATCTTTAGGCCCTTTTTTCGGACGGACGTATTTAGCAACGAGGTTTGTGCCACTTCACCGGGCTATTATTTTCGGATATGCAAAATTATGCCCGGAGAAGAAGCAATAGTCTTCACCTAGCAAGGGGACGTCCTTATGTTTGCCGAGACGCGGTCTCCTCATGATTAGCCGTGATTATGCCACACGTGACCTGGGATTATGGCCTTATACTACTCCCTATTCAAGGATTGTTCTTTATTCTTTTTATTATTGATTTATATTGCACCATTTCATTAGACACACAGACACGTGACATTTTATTTTAATAATATTTTGAATCCCGCTAAATGATAAGTAAAATTGAGTATATTTTATTATATTACAACATATTATTTTTGTTTTTCAATAATAAAACTGGTGTTAGGAATATTGCTTCATTAAGTAGGTATCTAAATATTAATAAAGTTAGATGAGTATAAATAGACAAGCCATGGTATCTTATATTAACTTACCTAACACAGTAACGATAGCAAAGGAAAACTACTGTAAATAAGTCATTTTTATTTCCAATTATTATTACCAATGATTACCAAGCTACTCAGTAAATACGTTACATTTACCTGAATACGTATTTTCTGGGTTCCGTCCTCTTAGGGTAAAATCGGTACCTATACCCTATTACTAAGAATCTGCTGTTCGTCTGTATGTCACCCGGCTGTTTGAAAATTATATTAATTGTCTAGTGATAACTAGACAGTTGAAATTTTCACAGATGATGTACTTTTGTTGCTGCTATAATAACTACTTAGGCGGGCTCCCATACAACAAACGTGATTTTTTTGCCTGTTCGCTCGGTATTTTGGCAACGGGTAAACGCTTGAAATATTTTTAGAATATTTAGTTGTATTTTACGTTGCATAAATAATGGTACCGAATCCTTCGTGCGCTATTCTGACTCGCACTAGGCCGGTTTTTAATTAGCATGTGCAAATCTATGCGCGATCCACATCCTACATCACTAATTTTAGTTCAATTTTTATTTAAATTATAAACTAACAGTTAATTATGTTTTATGTACATAAAATCTATAACGAGTTTTATAACTGTCGTTTTCTTCGTAGAAAACAGACGTTAATTCGACGAAACATATGGATGAAATGGTAGTACTCGGTTTCAAAGTGCCGCGAGCTGCCGGTCGGCTATAAAACTCAAACATTTGATGTATCTGCGCTCTGCAGCCCCATCATTTAGACGCCTCGTATAAATAAACAGCTTTATATGTTTTACAACTTCACATAATTAAATGTAGAGTTAAGTAAACAATGTGTCTATCCATCAACATGAAACTCTTTTATCCTGATTTTTTAATTAACGCTCAGTGAGATGAGTAAGGCCATGGCGTATAAGAATATTATTATCAAACACATTCGTTAAAGATTTTATATTTTTGGAAATATGTTTATATTGGCATTATACATATAATTCAACTCCCAATTAATTAGGGAAAAACAAAAAATACCATATGCTTCTGGATTTTATATCTTGCTTTTATTTTATTGTAAGTTATTAATAGGGATCGGATTATATGCATTTGCATATTCGCACATGCATTGGCATATTTAAGCCATTCTCAACGGTACTATCATATTTTACCTAATATCGAGTTATAATGCATATTATCGGTATATTTACAATATTTTTTCCAGTGCAGCGCAGTCATCCTGCGTTCCGATATTTGATAAAAGTGATAATATCGCTAATTAAACCAAATTATAGTCACAAAATAAATATATAGGTACATTAATAATAATAATAATAATTGTGATAGACATTTATAAAAAAAAAATGTCACGTTTTCAACTGTAATGTGTAGTGACACCTATGGTCGCTTATTCAAGGATAATTTACTAATTGTATGCTGATTTTGAAATAAGGACACAGTGAAAACTGCAAATGCATTTTTAACTGTGTACACATTTTATTTCGTTTTTAAAATAATGCGTGTATGGATGCGATGGATTTTCATACTTAGTTATTATTTTAAGTGTGACGAAGTACCTATGTCGAAATATATGTAGATCAGGACCTAATCGACATAAATTGTTAGTTAAGGTATTGTGCTAAGTCCTAACAAGTATCTGAATTCTAAACTTAGGTATCCATTAAACCTATTTCTAGCAAGTTATTATAGTATCTATAGTTTCTATCGATAATCATCATCATCATCATCATCATCAGCCCGAATAACGTCCACTGCTGAACATGGGCCTCCTCCCGGGGAAGGGTAATTGCCATAGTCACCACGCTTGGCAGGCGGGTTGGTGACCGCAGTATTATGTTGTCACCACACAAGGAAACGCTGCTGCCCGTTCCTTGATTTACGATTATTATAGATGATGTTATAACAATCGGGACCAACGGCTTAACGGGCTTTCCGAGGCACGGAGGGTAGTCCCTCAACCAACCAGACCCGGAAAGAAATCTTAGAATTTACACAAAGATTTCATGTCCGGTGTGGGGATCGAACCCACGACCGAGATTCAAGGCGAACCAAATACCGCTACGCTACGGAGGTTGTCTATCGACAATATGTAGGTATTATTATATTGCGGTGGGCTTGTAGTTAGGGTCGGGAAGCCCGACGCATGCGCTTCTCGCTTCACTCAAGTGTGAGACGAGACTGGTCGACTCACGTGTCTTCGGGAAGCCTCACAAGCTTCTGTTGAGATGGTATCACATTCAAACCGCTTACTTAATTACAACTACTTTTCTTAAGTTGTCTCATTATTTACTTAGACAAGATTATGGAACTCTACCTTTAATATTGGCTTTAAATGGCTTTACCGAAGTTATTTCTTTTGTTATTAAATTATGAAAGTATGGATGTCATACTAGGTGTTTTATGGATCATTACTTGGTAGAAATTGTTTTTTCTTTTTCTAAGGCTCCAAAATTCTTTATGTAAGTATAGGTATTGATTTCATGAATTTATAGATCTAATTAACAGATGACAAGTACCTATGTCCCGTGATTATATCTAATGCCTAATACTGAAGTTTTAGAGCTAACAATGTTTGATACTGAACGTTTAGGTATACTTAATTTTAGTTTCCTCCTAATATTGAGTAAAAGTAGATATGAATCGCATGCTTTGCTAAAAACATGCTTGACCAGTGCTTTCAAAACAAATTTTGAGCGTTAAGTGTTGACGTAGTATCTCTCTATCTAATTCTAAAACTCATAAATCACTTTAAGAATGTTAAGTTACTTCCTTAGGGTTTATACGAGCAAAAAATTGGATCGTTGGGGACACAGCTTGTCCAATGCCCATAGCATTTTTCACTTAACAACTTTTGGGAATTAGAGACATTATATTTAAATGGACACGGCCCAGTTTCAGTTACGATTAGTTTTTAGCCTAACTTTTAAGTTCCTAACAAAACGCTTTATGCCAAAAGTTGGTCCGTATTTAGCATTTTAAAAAAGAATACGAAAAATTCATAGTTGAATATGTTTTTAAAGTCAATGCCGACAAGAAAATAAATAATTGTATGGAATTACTTATATACCATTTAGTTTGAACACAACTTATCTTTAGAGCTTATAGAGGGAACAATACAAGCAGCGCAGGTTGTATCATAATCAAATATCCATATCGTCCGTAGCGTCGTTCCCACGGTTAGCGCGCGGATTACACGAAATGCCCTTTTGGTGCTTCGCTCCGACGCTGACCTGAACTTTTTGCGTAAAAAGAATGCTCCGATAAATCACGGGTTCATTGTGTGCCGCCTCTGGATAGCCTTCTCCGATTTATGCATTGTAAAATACCAAGTTTTTTGTGGCATTGATCAGAGATCATGTCCAATAAAGTAGGTACCTGCTCAATTTTGACCGTCAAGGTGCGTAGGACGTCACAATAAAAGTCCGCGATAGCATCAACTCTGTCTCTGCGTATAATGCGCAGTTCCGCGTATAATTTTGCTCTATCTAAAAGCAAATCAATTTTTAGAGATGTGTATCCCAGCAAGTATTAGGTGACGTATCAAAATTTTGGTTGTTTGTGTTACGACTATATCTTCCTTTTCATAACTTTTTCCTGTTTTTATTTTTTTCTTTTGTGTCAGAAGGTTTGTTAAGCTTTTTATGTTCATTGATAACTTTTGGACCGAGTCTCGTGTTTTTATGCATCCATTTTATGGGTGAATGTGCATTAGTTACGAGTATTGTGATATACATTTTAAGATGTTGTTTGAATTTTGTTATATTTGCACTTATAACATATTGATATAAAATTTATGATTATAGTTAAAACATAACGTAAGCGTAGAATATATTATATAGAACACGATTAAATTTAAAAAAAATGCTAACTATTAAGTTGGACTTAATTAAGTATTTAGTAATTTCTTCCTCAGTGACTGGAATAAAATAAGCTAGGTAAATAAGTAAAAAAAAAATCTGCGCAACAATACAGGTTTGTTTAAAGGGTATTTTTAAAACCATTCATTTATTTATAGCTAAACCTCAAGCTGAACCGAGCAAATTAGTCCTTTTTCATAAAAGATAACTTCCGCATTATGGAAATTCCTGTGTCGCAGCGGACTTTACAAACACATACCTACTTTAAGATACAAAGCAAACTTATCGTCAGAACTACTATCAGTGGTTTATACAAATTACATAATTGTCGTATGTTGGAATCGAACCCAGCACACCGGTCCTCAGAGGCAAATACTATAGCCACTTATCCACCAGTGCAGTCATATTCTTAGTAACTACCTTACACAATAAACTAAGCGAGTTCATTTTCAAGCTATTAGTGAGCAGTTGACATTAACGGCAGTATTTAAACACAGGTGGTGTTCAGCGAGCATGAATAGTTAGCGTTTCCTCCGCGTTGAGTAAATTGCGTATAATGTGAGGGCGGGTAGAGGCGGCGCGGGCGCACAGGTGCGCGCGTGTCGCCGACATGCAACATAACCTTATGCTGCATGTCTCAAATTAAATGTTATTCAATGATTAAATGTTACATTTATTTTGCCCTGGAAAAAGATAGGTAACAGTTTTAACACGCTACTCGGCTAGTTTATTGTTGTAAATATGTACTAAAATATTACACAAAATCACATAACGTATTAGGTAGGTACAACTAAATACAAATAACATTCCACAATTCATTTATGTAACGTATAGAATCGCTAAAATCAAGAACTTAAATTCAATTAGCTATTTGACAGTAGAGAATATCTAAAGCGTATTTTCACTGATGCAACAGAATACTAAATACCTACCAATCCAAAAACCATCATAGCGTTTTTTTTTTAAATATTTTATATTATAAGAATCGGGGCCCAGGTACCTACTCATATCGCTGGAATAACAAAGCAATATCGCTGGAAAGTCGATAATGGGTCAAGATCTCAATTATTTTAATTTTAATTCAATAAGTAGAATAAGCACCTGGAGTATAATCACGTAACGAGATGACTATGACTTCGATAAAAATATCTTCATTACCTACTGTAGGGTTATTCTAACGCTTTTCCTATGGTGTACTAAATGTAACATTGAAGCTACATTAACTGAATAAATTGACATAGGTATATAAAATATTTTTGCGTGCGTAGTAAACGCAGAGTAGCGATGAAATATTTATCAAAGTCAAGTCAAGTTATCGTTACGTGATTATTTTATTATTATTTATTTATTTATTACAGTTTGACAATATTATTTGTACCCAAAGGTTGACTGGTAAATAATGCATTTGGCACTGTTTTTTTTTTCGGATGGACATTGTAATACGTACGTAACCACGAGGCTTTTGCTACTTCACCGGGCATAAAGGCGAGCATAGCTCCAGCCTTAATAACATTTGGCACCAAGTCCGCCAATTTACATGTACTTAGCATGAAGTTTAACGAATGAATACTACCTAACCTAGCTACTAAAGATATTTGCAAGCTTTCTTTTTTATGCATCCATAAAGTTTCTATGTTGGAAACATGATAGGCGGGCTACACATGTTCTTACAACCTGGCTAATTATACACAATTTCAATATAGCGTGTAACTACGAGGGTTACACACTACCCTTATTTTATATCTAATTAAATGACCCTGAAGCCCTGCCGGAACTGTCAGGTAGTTATATAGCCATTTGACTGTAATAAAATTATTGTTTGCTACACCGTATAGTGCTAATTGGGCTTCAGTATCAATTTAAAGTTGATTAAATTTTGGAGGTATCTGATAGGTGGAGTGGTTTAAAGCTGTAGGTATTTAAATGATTCTCAATTTTTTATTAGATTGGTTATGTAATGGTATAGTAATAGTGAAGGCTTCTCAAGCCTTCGTCCGAACTGTTTGTTTGTACCTATTTAATTATTTTGGTTTTTAGGCGAGGCGTAACTCGGTATTATACGCAGTAAGCCAACGTTTCTAACGATTTTTTGTTCAGTTTGACAGATTGCTTTGCAACATTAAAAATTGGTCAAGTGCGAGCCGGACTCGCGCACGAAGGGTTCCGTGCCATTTTCAAGCGTCGACATGTTGCCGTTATTAATATCGAGCAAAAAAGGGTAAAAAAAAGTTTCTTCTATGGGAGCCCCCCTTAAATATTTATTTTATTTTATTTTTAGTATTTGATGTAATAGCGGCAATAGAAATACATAATCTGTGATTTCAACTGTCTAGCTTTCACGGTTCTTGAGATACAGCCTGGTGACAGACAGACAGACAGCGAAGTCTTAGTAATAGGGTCCTGTTTTTTTATCATTCGGGTACGGAACCCTAAAAATGACCTGTGAGCCAAAGATAAGCGTATCATCTCACTTCGCATTTTCCTGCGATTTGGTTGTTGCGATTATACTATTTCCATTTCTTTATTTTCTCGATGACAGCTCCTGTGGTAAACTTGAATGGGCGTCGATTTTACATTATGTATGCATTATTTTATAAAACTATGACGCTTACAAACGTACAAGGTTATACCGATCCGAAACCGATAGGGATGGGGCTATCGATAAACGTAACACGATAACAGACCCGATATTTTTTTACAAAGTGTAAGAAACAAAACTGCCGGATACTTTGTACAAATTAAATTAACTAATTTTATATAAACAAACACAAATTGTGTGTTCTCCTTGAAAAAACATATTTGAATGTTAGTTGTTGTATTTGTCTTTGTTCAAAATATATCTAATGAATATATGCGATCGATATCATTACTTATTTGGTCACAACACTACAACTATCAAATCAGAACTGTCATCGAGAAAATAAAGAAATGAAAATAGTACCTATAGTTGTCATAAATATAATGAAAATAGGATATACGGAAAAAAATACGGTATTATATAAGGTATTTTAAATTTCAGTAGACATTTATTTACAATATTATCACAATTACTTTTTTTACTCATTACGTATAAAATCAACTTAGAAATAAATAACATGTATTTACCACAAATTAAACAAGAAATTTAATTAATAATACTTAATTACAATTTAATGATAAAAATACCTGTAACCAAAATGCATAATGTCGATTCATTATAAGATATTAAAGAATATTTATTTATGAATTTTCAATTTGACAATCTAATTATAAATATTCCTCTTTATAGATAGTGAATACTGATATTATACAGGAAGCAAACTATTGTAAATTGTATTATCAACCTATGTGTGTATTATATTCTGCCGGTGACAGTATCTCAAAGAAAGACAATTATTAATACGCCCTTTCCGTTCTCATATGAGTATATGGGAATATAAAAAGTTCCTTTTTAAATTTTTTATAATATAACGTTAAAAGACCCAGGTTATTTTTTACACATGGCTTGTTAAGTTTGCATCCTCTATTTATAGATGGTTAATAATTGTAATAAATCACGGAACTATTTTGATTTGTGTGTGCCTGAGTTAATATTGTGGTTCTATTTGCTAATGAATCTGTCAATTAATTATAAATTGTAATCTATTGTGAAATTATTACTGTAAAATTACATCAATAGCTTATTTTGTAGTTATTATTTATTGATGTCGATCAACATTCATCTCTATTATTTAATGGTACAGTACTATACAAATTCTCATATCATCGACAATACGTGGAAACTCATGTGATTACTTTGCTGGTGTTTTGAAATACCGATGATACCTTTAATACCTCCGCTAGGCTTCGCTCTGTAGCAATTTGTGTGAAATAAAAATACACAGTTCGTTCAAATATTTCGAAGAGAAGACCAATAAGACGTTTTCACTCGTTGTCGACGATTATGTAAATAACTGAAATAAGTTCTAAGAGAAATGATTGCTAATTAAGGTTTACATAAACAAATAGTAACTACTTTTCACTACTAATCCATTTAGGCCAAATGGTACAAATATTACCTAATATACACATTTTACATTTACAATAGTATCTAACTTAAGATCTAACATTGCATCTAATCGTCAATAAATTTCATGACGTTTGTCGTTTATATACTCGGTACATCAGAGATAAGAGATCGAGAATTACTCCTAAGCAAGTAGCTACTAATCGTATCTACAAGGAGGGGCTTTAACAGTTTAAATTCTCCTAGCTTATTGGTATTTTGCCACCTACAGATACTTGAAAATACTGTAATAATGCCGTTATTTAATGTTACGTGTACAATACAAATCGCGTAATCAATAGATTGATTAAAATCATAAATACTTAGGACAATTTTTTCAATTCTGCGATGAAAAATTTTACAGTTATAATTTAAATTGTGACAGAATGTCAAATTAAAATATTATACCAAATTTTTTTTATCTGAAGTTTGAAAATTTGCACTTGTAATGATTTAGTTATGTTGAGAATTGATTTGACATTTAGGAGATGAGAGCACCCTGTGAGTGAGGCTTGATATGCACGGGATGTGAGGGGTGCGGGTGCGACGGGTGTGCGGCGTGGGGCGGCTGGCGTGGCTGGTGGCAGCGCTGAGCGTGCACGTGCGAGTGCGCGCGCAGCTCCTCGCCGTGCTCGCGGTACGCCCTCTGTTTGTCTTCGAAGTCCCGCAACCTCTGGTTGTACCTCTCGATCTGATCGCGGAGAGCCGCGTCCTCAATCGCCGCTCTTTCCTCATCCAGCTCCAAACAACCGACGCCATCGAGTCGCTCTAAATCGATCCATCCCCGCCATCTCACGCACACGCCATTCATGATAAATCGGGATACAATGTGGGCCTGATGACAAACATCAATGATCAAAAAAAAAAAAAACATAAAAACATTGACGCCGTTGGTGGCAAGAGAGCTACATTTATCAGACACATATGGTTCGGAAGTGAGCCTTAAAAAATCACAGGTAGTTCCACTTCGAAATTTTACTTAAGTGAGCACAAAAACTTTGTGATTTAAGTTGTAAGGATTAATATTTGAATAAAACTTTATGATTTTTATTTGTTTATGCATGGTATAATGAAAATAGCTTATTAGGTGCCAACATTGGTATTTTAATATAATATATGTAGATTTTTCAGAGAAATGATTAGAAAGAGATTTGTAGTATACATAATGAGGAAATATCAACCTTGAGGTTGACTGAGATGTGTATTACAAAACAGAAGGACACATCGACATAAGGCAGACGTGTGTCGACCGAGATCGCGTGCTGGCTTTGTTCCGGCATCCGCCTCAAACAAACCTTTAATTGTGCCAGACATTCGACCAGGATGCAATTTTACTAATAACTACTTCTCCTTAACCTCTTTTAAGAACGTAATGTTGTGAAACGACGCCTGCCGTATGTTTGTAATTTGGGTAAACTGTTGTTATTTTTACATGCGCGTTTTATCCAACAGTCAACAGTGTAAAGTATAAAATAGTTAGCTACAGATCATATTTTATATTGTGTTAATACACCATGTATGTTGTAACACTTGTATAGGTATTGTAAGAGATGCAGGATAACGAGGAAAGAGGGAAAGAGACGCGCCGGCGGCCATTTTGACTGGGCGGGAGGGGGCATCGGGACGCCCTCCAATCATGAAGCTTTTCCACTATTGATTTCAGGGGAAATGTTTTCCCCTGCTCCCTAAGGATTGTGTTATTTCCTATTCATTGCTTTTACTACCTACACTCGTAGAATTTCATTTAACTGTTACGGCTTTCGACGTGATTTATGTCAGTAGTATATACCTACACCTAACTAACGCTTTGATAGTTTAAAATTTCACAAACAAAAATCCTACTAAAATTATTATAAAGACAAAAGTTTGTATGAATACATGGGTGTTTGTTTGTCAATCAATAACTGTTGAACGCATTTGGCTGAAAATTTGTACGGGGATAGTTTAAGAGCTAGATTTGCACAAAGGCTACGATTTCGCTACGACCCTCTGGAGGAGTCAGTTAAAACAGTGGGGCGCAGCTAGTGTACTACTTAATGTTAGTAGGTATTTTTATTGTGTGCTTACAATTTTTAAATAATTGTAATCTAAACTGCTACGCCGCGCCGTAGCAGTTACTACGTATTAATTATAAGGGAATTCGAATTCTAAATTCTGACAGTATTATTTGTTCTATAAAAAATACGTAAGTACCTAGGTTCATAATAATATGAACCAGTACTCAGTTTACAGAACAGTACAGATATGTACTCAGTATAAATGAACGTCACGTGAGGCGACATAAGCGAGTGGAGCGGATGGCATTAAGAATACTATCCGATGTTTGCAGACTCGTGACCGGATTCAAACAATGTAATTTTGAGTATATTTCTACTGAAAATTACATTAAAACGCAGTAACGCTGTCCTATGTTTCAGCATATGTATACCTACTGAAAATTAAAACTTATATAAAATATGCTTTTCGTTCATTTAAATAAATATTTGGCTGTTTTGCAATAATTTTTATTTTTTAAAATAAAAGCATTAGGTACGGTACATTTTATTTTTATCAAATTTAATTGAATCAAAATGTCTCATTCCATTAAAATTACTATTTGAAGTATGGTATAATAAAACGCTATTACAACGAGACTGGTCGAGTGCACTCGAGTGCTATGCTAAATGAACCGAGTGTAAATAAATATAAGTATTCATACAGCAACGCAGCGGGCGGCCTGTAGTCAGAAGGGGCTAAATTCAATAAAACGGGACCAAATGGGATCGCCTTGAAATATAAATTATGTAGATATATGAGTACAAGAGTATACCCTTCAACAGAAAATGTAGACGCGCGATATTATTATATGTACAAGAGCTGCAGCTAGACATTTACAGGTACCGAGAAGACTCGGAAGAATATCAGTAACATTTTTCAATATTTTATATCTGTTGTTTGTTTTCATACAACGTGAGTTTTTAGGGAAATTATTTATTTTTGATAGTAAAATCGAGCTACCCTTTCAATGTTAAAAATTATATATTAAAATTACTTCGAACCTGTGTTAGGGGCGACCGTTCGTGCAACTTATCAATGTTCTGATTATGCTAAGTAGGTACTACTCCGTTGCCATGTAGATATGTCATTGTAGTCCTCCTCCATCTTTTGCTAGATTTTTTTGATTTTTTAAATTTTACTGTAGATTTTCAATGTCAAATCGTCCTACCAATTACTATAAAGCAATGATTGAAAAATCACCGTGTATATGGACTAGTTTAAAAACAATTAGGAAATAACCAAAGAACTTTCACTGAATATTATATTTATATTTGTGGTATAAATTCCATTGTATTCTAAACTAAGCTTAAAAACTTTGTTAATGAAAAAAAAAGTTAGTTATAAATATTTTAACGAAATGAAAACTTTATTGTAGGTACTTAGACGTATAGTTGCTGAAAATTTGATCAATTTGAACAAAAATATCATAATTTTGGTAATGGAGATGAAGTGTAAAATTAAAACATTAAAGCGCCCGTAGTTGGACTATGAATGACACCGGGACTATGAATGTAATATGTATTCCTAAAGTTGGCACAAGCAGTCCTGCCCTCCGACTAAACTAATTAAGTCCAGTAACGACTTAAGAACTCCACAGCAATTCGGTACTTCAGTCTCCAAAGTTTTCAGTACAGAAATGCAGCGTTAAACAATAGCAATAGGTATATCTAGACTCTAGAAAGCCTGAACTTTTTTGTGTTCATTATTCTCAGGACACGGTTTGGTAGTTTCTTTTAACTGTGTAATTCAGATGAGCGGCAGCACGGTATAGATAGCAAATATATTTATCACAGGTATACTAATACTAGTATAAATGTAAAAAAAAATCTCTGATTTAATTGTCGAAACTATGTTTTATGTATACACATTTAACATAGACTCGACGAATCCTAGGTACCTACTATCCTAGTTTCCAAATACAATATTAGAAAAAAAATAATTAAAACAACGTAATCGATCATAATGAAACTTTGTTTGTACAGATATTCTTGGAGGTATTAAAAGTAACATAGTACACAATTTATTTAAAAAAATGCAAGCGAAGCCGCAGGTAAAAGCTAATAAATTATAAAACTGTTCTATTACACACTCTTTTGTCTAAAATACAATTGTAATGATAATATTAGCTTCGAAATTAATGCGTAACCCCGTTCGAGGTGGACATTAGAAGAACGGCACTGTTGAAGAAATGTCGTTCACTCATCTCCGATTGTATTAAGTTAAAACCGTGACCGACGCGTTCCGAAAGGTGTTACGGCTTTACGAGTACATTTGATCATCAGCGGCCCGTATGTTATTTATGTCTTAATTTTTCTTATGAAATGTTGTGGGCCAGATTTTTGGTGCCTTGATGACGCACCGTCGTACCTTACCTAACGCGCAATGACGTCTGTTGACGAATGAGTCTATTATGTTTATCGTATAACTATTCGTAATAAACGCCATGAGTGATTATGATTCATAATGTTTCTTATTATTACATACTTGCTGCTCGTAATTTCACCCGCAAAGCCCCCGTGGGAACTTCATAGTTAATTTAGCTTCCTAATGGTGATTGTTTTTTTGGTTCGAATTATTTTCAACGCAAACAAATAAACAATCAAACCATTCCTTTTTATAATATTAGTAGTAGTTAGGTAATAATGCAGCCTGCAGGTTACGAAAATATATCAATTGTGCATTACTTCTTATATTTGAACAATAATGTTATGTTATGCCCAATTTTTAATTCCGTTCCAATAGTAGGTACTAAAGCTTTTTAGTTGGATTTATGTTAGTATCGACTCACCACTGATTAGTTTTAGATAAAGTTTGCGTACCTATATATATCACCTTAATACCTATATTAATCATTTGTATAAAGATGTGAATACATGTAGGCCCAATTCAGTAGAGAAGTAGATACCTACCTAACATCGCGGAGTGATACTGGTGACGTAAAGATAATTGTGAAGTGTTATTTAATTTAATTAAAGGGGTTCCCAACAGTGTTTTATGATTAAATGTGTGGATACAAATAGTTCACGAATACAAAAGACAGCGAATTATTTCCAAACTATCTGCTTAAAATGCTAAATGCACTGAATACCCACATTGGTAGACACGTATCAGCCAATTGAGGCTTTTGGTTATTGCGCAGCTACCAAAGGGCTGGGTGCGGCAGTGCCCCGAGGCCTTAAGCCTGGAGGAGCACTAAACCTTTTTAGCAATCCTTTTATTGCCTTTTCAATATATAAATATATTTTATGTTTAGATATTGATAAAATCTAAACAGTTTGGGGCACCAGTTATTTTGGCCTAGGGCCGTTGATCACCTAGCTACGCCACTGCTTTTGCATACCTAATGATTAGTACCTACCGAACATTTGGGTTAACACTATTAAAAAAAAAATATTATATAGGTATCAATATAGTATCATAACGTTGTGAATTCATGAAACCTGGATGTGTCATTATTTATTCCAGAATCAAATAGGTGAAAAAACATATTGTAATATCAAACTGAATGATTTATTTTTTTGGTATAACAATGGAAAGTGTTTAGTTCGATATATTACATACATTTTTGTAAGCCATATTGTGGGCCGAGATATACCTACAGGTTTACTGGAAATGTGTCATATCTACTCATGTCAGGATGTTATCAACAGATTTTGTCATATAATAATGTTGCGCAGTAAACTAAATGATTTCTTAGTTATTAGATTTTGCATTTTTATAATAATAATCCAGATTTTATGTGCAAAATTACTAAAATATCGTGTTATTTCCAGCTATTTCGATATTATAAGCAATCATTACAATCAGAATAAATAATCATTGGGCGAAAAACTACAGCAATCTTTAAATTCCTTTTTTTTACAATTTAAAACCTCAAATAACACAAAAATCAATAAGTGTAGGGCACAACCTTGAATGATAAGATATGTTGCTTTCGGCCTTAATCAATAACATCCTAACAGGAATACGTCACATTTCCAGTAACCCTCTTAAAAGTAAATCTTTAGTTAGTCTGCATATAATATATATGTGGAACATCCACATATTATATTTTATGTACGAATAATTTCTAAATCGGCCTTTCATTTTGGTCTGTCATGATTTTTGGAAATACACAATTTTCGTAAACGTAAGATTTTCCGAAGCCATTAGTTTTCCCTCAGTTTGTGTATTATGTAGGTCTTATATGATATTTACTAATAAATAGCATAATGAATATGATTCAAAATGTTAAACGTGTCTGATAAATGGATCCTCATTAAAGCGGGGAAAAACAAACTGTTTCCAATGACGTTACAAGTAGCTTAGTACCTAAGTAAAATAAATAGGTAAGTATTTGACAGGTCTACGACAAACAATTCAAAAGCATTTTACAATAATAGTCCCAAAATAAAATTAAAGTATCAACAATTACTTTTTGAACTTGGATATTGGTCATTCAAAATCAATACATTTTTTCTAACATGATTTCTATTGAATTTACTGTATTATACACAGTATACCTACATAATTTTTATAATAGACCACTAATGCTAGAACCGAAACATAAAACAGATACATAGTTAAATACCTTGCCGTTTTCCTTCTGGAAATCGCAGCCCCTATTATTGTAGGGGGAGTGGTCGAACACCAATTGTAGGTTGGTGCCGGTGGTAGTGAAGGCGATCTCGGTGTGTCCCTCACGGCACCCGCTCTGGAACCTCATCTGGCGCTCCTCTGGGGGCCTGTCGCGGTATCCCGTGTATCTCACCTGTCACACAACAATTTAGCTAAATTATACAATAATTACACTTATCGTACTTACGGTTACGTGATGGTAACAGCAGCGCCAATGATTCAGCGCTTGTACTAAATATGCAAATGTAGGTTATTAGGTTTATCTAAACTAAGGCTATGGCTATCCAAAAGTACAATGATCATTAAAATTCAAATTTCAAACACGTTGTCCATGTGAATATAGGTAGGTATGAACTAACAATAAAAGGAAAACATTAATTAATAAAGGAATAAATAAATACATTACGCTTAAAAGTGATAATACAATGTGTCATATTTTCCTGTTCAAGCAGATTATTGCTACTAAAGTAAATAGTAAATGTAATAAAATTAGTCATACCTCGCTTTCTCTGCTCAATCTTTTGAAGAGATCATCTGATTCGAATTTTGCTTTCTGATCAGGAACTACCCTCGGCATTTTAAAAATAAAACGAGGTTTTGGCTGTTCGTACAGTCCGATGGAATCGAAAGGTAGCATGTTAGCCAAAGCAGTTGGGTCAGTCATGGCGTGCATTACACGTAGCCTACAAGTAGATACACTACAATCCTTCCAACATCACTGTCCACACGCGCACAACACTGACTCAGACACCGATGATTCAAGCCTTGTAATACTCTGTACGACCCTGCGACACGGGTACTTGCTTCGCTGACATTCGCTTACTGAATGAATCACCGCACAGTGCTCCGGGGAGAATTTCGACTTGGGCGGAGTCTCAGTATGGAGGGGAGCGTAGGCCAATCCGGTTGGGCAACGTTGCCGCCTGACGCCCCCTTCACTGCGCTTTCGGGAGCTTTCAAGCGAAATGAGGGTTTCCCCCCCTCGAAACTGTTTAAAATAAATACTGTAAACGACAAAACACATGAAAGTATAATGATGGGCATTATCCTCTTTCGACATTTGGAGTGTTTTATGTATTCGAATCAAATCCTTTGTTCCTTTGTAACGAGATATATACAGAGTTATAAAGGGGACTCGGATCCCAGGATACGATAGAAGTCGTGAAACGTGATATTTTTGTAATACATGAAAGCTGCACTTATTGGACACGTAGTAACCTAATTGTGTCCCGTAATGTTATATATCTCAATAGAAGGGGCGAATAAACCTACTAATTATTATTAACACGTTGTAAATGATACGGGACTTTAAATGTTGGTAGTCGCCATGGAAAGTTCTTCTGGAACGTTAGCTAACATATTAAATAAAAAAATACTGTGTAAGTCGTATTTTTACATCAAGTAATCATTTAATTAAAATATTTTCGTTAGATATTTTTTTTTAATGATTTCCAATATTACATTATATTATATATAGGATATTTTTTAATGTTAAACTAACACTTATCACATTTTAAATGATGTCAATAAATTGGAGGTGATATTTAATGACCTTGTAATGTTTTTCATACATTACGGGATTTTTTATTTTGTGAGAATAAAAATGTAAAGAGTAGGTTACTGTTTTGATAAGTGGAAACCAGCAAATAATTATTCATACAAATACGAGGAGGTATTTTTTACCTGTTTTAGAAGGGCATTGAATTTGTTTTTATAGACGGTTCCTGAACTAAATCTATAGGTAATATTTATACCTATAGATTTATATATAAATGTATATATTAATTAAATTCAGAATATTCCGCGCATGGTGATTGTTGGATTTGTCATGTTAATATAAATATTTTATTCAATTCTTAGTAACACAAAAATATACAATACAAATATACGATTAAAAGGTAGGTCTATATCGAGGAGAAGATCTTAAATCTATACCAAACATTTTTTTTTTCCGGTGGGCATTGTATTTACGCATTCCACCGCCGCTGCAGCGTATTTGCGCGCTGGCGATGGGATACCTATGTGGGACTCGCCCTCTCCATAGCGTGGTATGCTAAATTCATACCACGAGGAGTCCTCTCCTCGTGGTATGAATTTAGGGTTCTCCCTACACCACTAAAAACCCCCGGACAATCCTTCGATCCGTCGTTGGCGGGGGCCGGGGACGCATGACATGAGCAATCCGGCCTAAATCAAAGTACCTGCGGGAAGTTAAACATGCCGAAGCGTTAACCGGTAGACTACGACGACTTTGATAAAAATGTCTTCGCTACTCAGCGTTTAGGAACAATGCAAAAATGCAAAAAATGCAAAAAATATTTTAATTATGTCAATTCATTTAGATTAAGTAATAAGAAAAGCTAATTCCTATGTAATTGTTACTGTATTAGGTATTGAAGCTGAAATCAATAATACAGTAACAATAACACAAGAAATGTGTTACAATATTATTATACCAGCCATTTACCAGTGCCAGTGGTGTAGTGAGTCCTAGGCTTGTTGGAGAAGCCACAACTTCATTACCCTTGAAGCCTGAGGAGCTAGGGATTGATACGGCTGATATGGCGATATCTTCGCCTCTGGATTAAACCATTATTTGTAGAATCATCCGTTACTTCCTCCCGACCCAAGCATATATTAGTATCTATTATGTTAGTACTGGCGAATATTCTCGTAGCTGCAAGATGTTGCCCTACCGTACATCGTAGAGAAGAGCTTGGCACATCTGTTTTAGCGTGTATGGATTGCAAAAAAAAAATGAAAATTTCTTAATATATCTATATTAATATATCATATGGAAAAGATTTGTATTTTAGTATGTAGCTATTATGTTTATTACGAATGAACTCAAATCTACAATAATTTCGAAATCGATAATTTTTTCACCATTTTAGTTAATTATCCATGGCCTACCTGTCACAGTCTATATTTAATTATGAAGTTTCCACGGGAACGGGAACAACGCGGGAGAAACCGCGTGCGGGACTGGTCAGAGATATGTTACTATGTATGTGTGATGTACCCAATCGTGTTTAGGTGCCTCCTTATACATAGTATAACATTAATCTTTTTCGGAATTTAACTAATTGCAATAGATATTTAAACTTATTACTAATTTTGTTTTGTAACATAATTATTATATATTGTGTTGTTAGACAAATAGTGTCAATTAGTAGATATTAATCTAAACATTTTGACAGAAGTGAAACGTTTCGGTAATAGCATGGAACCGTGTTAATGTGTTATAACAATGGGCGGTGCGCTTTGTGAAATGTATCGAGTGTTGTTAAAAGTGTCCGAAATCGATCGGCTCTCGATAATCCGCGCTAAGTGTTGGAATTGTGCTATCTTTTATACTACAAATAGTTCTTTGTGTCGCCGCTATTACTTTAAACTTCGCTTTTTATTTGCTCGGCAAAGGTAACAGATAGCCAGAGTAATGTTTACTGCACGCTGACTGGATCAAAGCATTAAATTGTTATCTTCGTTTTGATTACTGTATAAGCGAAGCGCAAACATTTACTTACCTGAATGTAACGTTTAGGTAATATTGCTTAACATATTAGTATCGAAATAGGTAGGTACCTATTATAAAATATTCTGGGATTCGACAATTAGAATGCAGCATTATAAAAGCATTATTACACCCTTAGAAAACAGCCTTATTCCAAGAGTGACTTAGGCTATATTTTATGATGAGGTTCCTACGAAAACTTTGTTATTATTGAGGTGAATGGCTGGCACTATTACTAGATACCTAAATCTAACGGATGATATGAACGAAAATAGCTTTTCTTATCGCTTAAATTAATACCGCATCGTTTTTTCCCAGTGTAAATTATAATTTAATAATTCGCTAAGCGATCGTTTGGCGATATTAAGCCGATGTTTAGTAATAAATAGATTAAAAACTTGTAAGTCTTGTGAATGTCTCCGGTCTAAATTTTGTACCTACCGTTAGCATTTAATTTTAAAACTAAATTATATCAAGGAATTAATGAACATACACCCGTTATTGCCTTTTACATTCGCAAAATAAATAATTAATTAATATGAAGAAAAAATGTCTCTTTACGTCAATTTCACCGCTACACGTTGTGTGCGAACGTTGTACCTACCTACATTCAATTTGGAACTCTGTCATTCTTTCGAAATTGAAATCTCACGTCAGGAATGTTTGTTACGGGCCGGATTGCTTCGTTTGTACCCGGCCCCCGCCAACGACGGATGAAAGGAGTATCCGGGGGGTTATAATGGTGTCCCGCTTTGCGCTGGAGGGAAGTGGAATTTACTTACCAACTCCTCGTAGGTATAAACTTTCAGATTAAATTCGATGCGGGATCCAAGACATTTAGGTGTCTCGGGACCAGCGCCGGATCTCCGATTTTTTCGAACCGGGGCAAGAACATGATAGTGCGCCCCCTCTCTTGAGCGTTTGAGATAAATTGTTAAAAAAAACTCACTAACATATAATAGTTGGCATTTTTTGTGATCGAAAGAATACTCTTTAATAAATTTGCACTCTTTATTATCTATCAGCTAATAGTTTTTTCTTTGGTGCGACACCTAATTAATGTTAAAATTTAATAATCAAACGAACTTACCTGAAGTGAAGTTCGATTACAATTATCCTGTCTTCGTCGAAGAGATTTAAATGTTTACCTGTAGTAGTCCAGCTACGCTTCAACTCATTCGCACATAGTTTAGCGCCATAGGAAAGAAAGAGATAGCACTATCTCCATAGGCGCTTGATCACCCTACTACAACATTGGTCATTCAGTTCAGAGTACCGGTCTACCAGACGAACTATAACATTGTTAAGGGAAATGAAAGGTCCACCTGAATGCTAGGGTCGGGAGGGACCTTAAATCTCTTCGACGAAGACAGGATAATTGTAATCGAACTTCACTTCAGGTAAGTTCGTTTGATTATTAAATTATCCTGTCTTCGTCTTCCGAGATTTAAATGTTTACCTGTAGATGTTTAGAGATAGACATTTGCAATGTTATAGGTAGGACTAAATTGAAAAAAGAATTCCTTTAGTAAATAATACATTTATTCTTATTTCAATAAATAAACACAAATAAAAAAGAAATAAACAAAACTTCCTTACTGATTACTGAGAACAGCGTTTGCAAATTCACAATTTGTTTGAGCGATAGGCCGATTATAAAAATTAGCAAATGTGGCAGATTGATCTGACCACCCAGCAGTTCTCCTAATGACATCGACACTGATTCCTGCTTGATGTGCAGCAGAAGATGATGCATGCCGAGTGCTATGGGCACTGAATATTTTAGTGTCGATGCCACTAGCAGCCAAACCCTGCTTTATCCATCGCCCTATAGTTTGCGAAGAGGCTGCGTGGCGAGGTTTTTTAAAAGTTAGAATCAATTTATTTTCTACAGTACTTCTTTTGGTGGATGTAATATTCATGTAAGCTATTAAAGTCTCTGCAGGACAGATTGCAGGACGCTGTCGGAAAAAGGGAAGGTAAAGAATTGGTTGGGATTTACTTATACCAGATGTCTTAATCAAATCCGTAATAGTGATTAAAACGTTGTCTTGATTGATAATAATATTGGGTAACCTAATCAATGAAAACGTCTGACATCTTTGGCCTGTTGACAAAGCCAATAATACAACCAATTTTTTGCTCAACTGCTCCAAACTTAAATTATCGCTGGGGTATAAATCACCAAAATAATTAAGGACGATATTAGGGTTCCATGTACAATTATACTTAGGGAAGGAAGGCTTTAACTTGAATATTCCCCTAAAAAATCTTTTGACAAGTTCGTCTTGTCCCACATTATTTCCGGAAATAAGTGATAAAGCCGAACGGTGATTATTTAATGTTCCATACGTGGAACCATTTGTGAAACATTGAGATAAAAAATCTAGCAAATCATATACTCCGATCTGGAACGGATCTAATCCTTTATCGTGACAGTATAACCACCACTGTTTAAAGCTAGAAGTATATTGCGTTTTAGTGTTCCCAGAAATAGATGACGTCATTACAGTCAGTGCTGATTGAGGGATCTGCAATCGCGCGAAAGCTTCCCGGATAATATAGTCGCCGCCAGGGAAAGGTGGCGATGCAGAGGATGAGTTTCCCTGAAATTAGATGATAACAGAAATTTATCCGGAGGAAATATCAATATTTCACTTACAGCAAGAGATCTGAATACTGGGAACCATGCTTGAGATGGCCATTGAGGCACAACAATTATACCGGTTGCCTCATCACTAACAATCTTTTGCAGTACCTTTAAAATAAGTGAAAATGGTGGAAACGCATAAAAGAACATATCCCATTTAATAGTAAAAGCGTCCACGTTGTATGCATAGGGATCGCGCTTCCAGGATATGTATTTTTTACATTTAGCATTCGTTCTCGATGCAAAAATGTCCATCTCAGGTTCACCAAATTTTGAAACAATAGTATCAAATGCTGTAGAGTGCAATTCCCACTCAATATCAATGTTTCTTGACTCTGCGTCTGCTTCAATATTCTGGGATGACGCTATGTAGGAAGCAAAAAGGAATATCTGCCGTTCTTCACACCACATCCATATTCTACGGGCAATTTCATTGAGATGTGGGTATTGCACTCCACCCATTCTATTTATGTAAGAGATTGCCGTAGTATTGTCAATGCGTAGAAGTATGTGACAATTAGTGACCTTGTTCGCGAAAGATTTAAGTCCAAAATAAGCTGCAAGGAGTTCCAAATAGTTAATATGACGAGAACGCTCGTCTTCCGTCCACGAACCGCCTATACTTTCTCCCCCCGAGGCTGCACCCCAGCCGATACTAGATGCGTCACTAAAGATCTCTAATGTAAACGACATTGGCCTGATGGGGTTACTCGTGTTTAAAATTGAAGACTTCCACCAAGTCAAATCAACGCGTATACTATTTGGAACAGTCATCATCTTGTCATAATCGTCATTATCCAATAAGGCTAGATATTTGGTCCGCTCTAAAGATTTTGTATACAACCACCCGTATGCAACGGCCGGGCAAGCAGCTATCAGGGTACCTAGGTAGCGAGCAAAAGCACGAATAGTGATTCTCGTCGTAACTAGCATATTTTCGGTACGTGACAAGATGTCGCGTCTTTTCTTTAAAGGCAGCTCTAGGATCATGTTTTTTGAGTTTAAAATAAAACCCAAAAACTGACAACATTGGGTTGGTACCAGTGAACTCTTCTCATAGTTTATTACAAATCCTAAGTTCACTAGGCACATAATGCTTTCATTAATGTTACTTAAGCATTCTTCATAACTGTCTCCGAAATAACAACTGTCATCTAAGTAGAATACTGATTTAAAACCTCGAGATCGCAAAAAAGTACAAACTGGTTTCATAAGTTTTGTAAAAGCGTGAGGAGCTGAGCTCAATCCAAAAGGTAAAACCAAAAATTCGTACAGAATATTATCAAAATAAAATCTCAAAAACTTTACATGATCATTGTGGATAGGTATCAAAAAGTATGCTTCTTTCAAGTCCAAGTTAACCATATAGCAGTTTAGTGTCATTAATTTGACAGCCGTCCTAACATCTTCCATCTTACGTCCTAACATCTTCATGGCGTACATTGACAAATTTGTTTAATTTCTTTAAATTTAGAATTAAACGTTTTTCACCATTACTTTTAGGAATGATAAAAATACTAGATACAAAATGATCGCGGGTAGGATTGCATTTACGTATGACATTTGCTTGCAACAAACGACTCAATTCTTGTTTAATATAAAACCTGTCATCTTTCGAGAAAGATGATTTTGGAATCATACCCGGATATTGTACAGGATGCTTAAGAAAGGGAATTCTATAACCAGAAATGGTCTCAAGGATCGTTTTGTCATCAGTAACTAACAGAACTTTTTCCAAGCTTCAATATAATACCTTAAGCGACCAGCATGAGAGTATACCTGAGAAGTTACTGCTTCGCGTTCGTTGTGGGGGCCGCTCTCGCCACCTTGTGGCGTGCTGCAGGGTACTGGTGAGGGGACGACGCTCGTGGAGCACGGGTCATCATTGGCGCCTGCATTGTCCCGCGGCGGCGGTAATTCGATCCTGGTTTGGTCCCGCCGCCGCGTCTCGGCTGCCCACGAACGTAGCGGTGATAAGGCTGGCGTGACGGCGGGACTTTGTAGTTTAAAGTGCTCGTTTGAGCTATGGACTGGATCAGCTTGCCTGTCTTCTGTATTCGAAGATTTAATAAATTCTCCTAATTTCTCACCAAAAAGATAACTGTCTCTCTTTCTATCCCTAAAAGGTTCTAAAAAGGTCTTGTCAACCATTGGAGTGACAAGAGATCTTCTAGTCTCAGTCTCCAAGTAATGAGAATCCGACAACAGCTTTGTCGCATCTGTAAGAAGACGAAGGATGTCGGCAGTATCACTGGATTTGGTCAATATACCTGACATCGTCCTTCCTAAGATAGTCAGGACGCATCCCATTAGCGATTGCTTCTTCCGAATCCTTGCGTCTCGATTTTTTGCGGACTCATTTAGCATTGCAGTTATTTCAGGATTAAGCACTGGAGCTTTAATTAAGGGACAGTTTTTTGGAAGTAGGTATTTTTTCATAAGTTCCTCTCGCGTTTCCTTTTTAAGGCCATATTTAAGGATAGGATCCCATCGCTTTGATAAATCAGCTACAATATCCGGACCCCAATCGGTGGCTTCAGTTTCGAAATCCCCTAGAGCCCTTAAGAGCTCGGGATCTGCGATAGGAGGAACATTATCGCAATTCGTATCAGCGTCATTGGCCGGGGCTGTCTCGCCCTGAGGGTGAGCTGGCTGTGATGCACTTCCCTCCGTTGTAAAAAGTTCGGGTAGCACGGGTGAAGCAGAGCGCGTCGAGGTGCCTGGTTCATTCACTGGCTTCGCTGAGTTAGCAGGTATACCATCCGCCGCCTCAGCCGTCGGCGTATGCGAGCGGTCAGGAGACGAAGGCCTAGACGCACCGCTGTCCGGTTCCAGATATTCTGGAACGATATTATTTGGTTAATATCTCGAATTAACTCTAATAAAATACAATAGGTCAATATCTCGTATTAACTCTAATAAAATACAATAGGTTAATATCTCGTATTAACTCTTAAAAAAAAAACCAGAAAACAATAGGTCAATATCTCGTATTGACTCGAAAGTTTGATGTACCGTCGAACATCTCGTGTTAGATCTAAGGTACCATTGTACAAAGAATTCTAAATTTAAACCTTGTATTTACACTATAATAGTAACCACTAAAAATAATAAATTTTGTAGGTAGTAGGTACACACCTTCCATTGTCATATGTCCATGACGACTTCTTTTCTTGAACAATTTTTGTTCATATTTCCTTAACTTCCTTCGCCATTTATCTTCCTTCGTTTGTTCATGCTTCCTTTTAGGCATTTCTTATGTTTTTTAACTGTTTAACACCAATAAAATCCGAAAAAAAACGATTTTTTTTTTACTATGTGCGGTAGCCGCGCGCGCTCGGAAACGAATGACCAATGTTGTAGTAGGGTGATCAAGCGCCTATGGAGATAGTGCTATCTCTTTCTTTCCTATGGCGCTAAACTATGTGCGAATGAGTTGAAGCGTAGCTGGACTACTACAGGTAAACATTTAAATCTCAGTTCATGCGGTCAGAAGTCATCAGTTGTTGCGGTTAGAAGCAGCCTGCATCCACCGTGATCCTGCGGCCTTAACCAGATCAACCGTCCATTTAGTAGGTGGACATAGCCCTCTCCATAGCTCGTTGAGCGACTCTGAGCCTGTTCATAAGGCCTATAGTGAAGCACCACGTTTCGGATTCATAGGTCATCACTGGCAACACCCACTGGTTGAAGACATTCATTCATAACATGCACGTTAGGCATGATTTTCGTCTTGTCCATGTTCATTTTAAGACCTACCCGTTGGGAGACTCGGTTGAGGTCTTCGAGCATTGTACTGAGTTCTTCCATCGACTTTGCCATGACCACGATATCATCAGCGAATCGAAGGTGGGTGATGTATTCGCCGTTGATGTTGATGCCGAGTCCTTTCCAATTCAGAAGTTTGAAGGTGTCTTCCAAAGTGGTCGTAAACAGTTTCGGAGAAATAACGTCTCCCTTTCTTACGCCTCTTTTCAGTGGAATCGCCTTCGTATTCTGTTCTTGTACTCGGACCGACATTGTGGCGTTTCTATACAAGCACTTCAACACTTCGATATATCGATAGTCAATATGGCACCGCTGGAGAGACTTAAGTACGGCGCATGTTTCGACCGAATCAAAGGTTTTCTCGTAGTCCACAAACGCTAAACAAAGCGTCAAATTATACTCTTCGGTCTTCTGTATAACTTGGCGCAGCGTATGTAATATGCGGTCCACGGTACTATAGCCTTTTCGGAACCCGGCTTGTTCGGGAGGTTGGAAGTCATCAAACCGTCGTTCGAGGCAATTTGCAATAACCCTGGAGAACAGCTTATAAGTATGGCTCAAAAGTGAGATGGGCCTGTAGTTCCTTAATAAAGTGAGGTTGTGCCGGTAAATAAGTGTAAGAACAGGATGTGTTGTGTGTCTCAACTGAATGTACAACCCTCCTTTTGTTCAAAGACTTTCTTATAGCTTCATTAAGGCACCGTGTACATGAAAAACAATGATTTATGAAGTCAAATGCCGGAGCAGAAGATCTGAGCTGTGACGGCCCTGCCTCTTCATTAGATAAAGATGCCTGCCTAATATCTTTTTTAATGGTGTCACGTCGGGTGTAATTTTTACGGCAGCTGGTGTGAATCAAAAGGGATGTCAAGTCAAGGAAACTCCGATACTTGTCGTCTTTCCTTTCTTTACTAGCTTTAATAAGACTCAGTATTCCCTTTTCTTTCACCTCAGAAACATCCTTAGTTCCTTTAACGACATCCTCGTTACATACAGGACACTTATTAGTACTCATATTAGATAACCCAACCGAGCCAAACAAAATAAAATGACGAAAACCAATAATAACATAAGCCCGAAGGCATGTATACCATATTAATGGGAGTTTTAGCCAGTAAGGTTGCGTTTCCTACAGTGAGCATTGAGCGAAAAGCAATCTTTATGATGGTTTTTCCCGCCTAAGCTCAGTTAACCGCTGTTACAAAAAAAACGCGATTTCTTACTGTAACCGCCTTCACCACGTGGAGGTACTCCCAGCTTATGTTAAAATAAATTTAGAGATTATTTTTGCATCAGGTAATGGTCATCACGCTGAGTAACTTAAATTTCTATATTTCTGGAGCGGGTAGCTCATAAACGGATGGAAATATGAAAAAGTATACACAATCAAAGTTATAGACAATTTTATAAGCTTTCTTTTCATGTTACAACATTTTTTGCTAAAACGCACCATTTTAAAGATATAAACGAAAAACCTAAAATTGAGCTCTTTGTCCCTCCCCCCTCCCTCCGCCTCATCTCGGACACACAGCACAGACGTCAAGACTTTTAGTATGTTTTCTCTCTAAGTACTCTGAACAAGTTTCTGAAGAAATCACTTAGGTTCCCGCTCACGCACTCTATACCCTCCTTTGAGTCATTCCTTAATCGGACTTATAAGAAACCTTAAGATATTATTATACTTGCAAAGGGCTATATTGTGACTATTTATGAGTAATAATATTATCGATGCATGCCGGATGTTGGTTATATACCTACATGAGGCGTTTAGATGTAAACTTTATCATTATTATCCAGCAAATCTCGTAAACGCATCGCTCACGCTATTAAATTGAATGTTAGTTATTCTTTTAACGATCAATTTCCGTTCAGTATTTTATAGAGTTATGTTTTATAGCTTAATATGATTGTTTGTAGATAACTGGTTTGTATAGGTAACTGTATTTTACCTACATAAGAGCATTTACTCTTATTCCCATACACTGTTCTCCATGTCAATGTTGAGAAAGGTAATAAAAAATCCTTGACCACTAGAATTAAAGAAAATTGCATAAAATTTAGCACTATTGACGCACTAAATTCTTTTTCGTCTATTAATTCGGATCCTTTACCAAATTGTAATCATACTAAAATTCCAAAATCTGCTACCGAGTTTTCTACATATAACCGTGTGGAAAGCAAAGTAGCTGATGCTGCACGAATTTTGTTCTCCAGTGACACAATAGCACCTGCAAATCACGAGACGTTTTTGTCACTGGAAAGTAAGCATCCACCTCCAGCTGCAGATCTAAAACTTCCCCAAGCACCTGGAAGCTCCGTGGAGGTCGAATTGTCTACCCGAGAAGTCGCCGTGGCCGTTGAGTCTTTCCAAAGCGGATCCGCCGGTGGCCTAGATGCTCTCACTCCCCAACATCTTAAAGATTTATTATCTGCTAGAAATGGGGAAACTGGTGAGGCGCTTTTGAGAGACTTGACGGCTTTGGTAGCTCTCATGTTGTCAGGGCAAGTCAATACCGATATCACGGGGCTTCTGTATGGAGCTAATCTTTGCGCTTTAAAAAAAAAAGACGGTGGCATAAGACCAATTGCCATTGGTATGACATACCGCCGTCTTGCGGCCAAAATTTGTTGCAAAAAAATTTCACCACAACTTGCCAATCTTTTTCAGCCCCTTCAACTAGGTTTTGGATCTCGGGGTGGCTGTGAGGCTGCCGTCCATTCAGTACGGACATATCTCAGCCAAAATTCTGGAGAGGTGCTGTTGAAGGTGGATGTAAAAAACGCTTTCAATTCGGTGGACAGGGGAGCCCTTTTGACTCAAGTAAGAGATAAAATACCTGACTTTTATCATTTTATTTGGCAATGTTATAGTTCAAATTCAAAATTAACTTATCTCGGCAAAGAAATTTCCTCCGCGGTTGGATGTCAGCAAGGAGACCCTCTCGGGCCAGCTATTTTTAGCCTTGCTATTCATCCTATTATCCATCGCCTTCAATCAAAACTTAATATTTGGTACTTGGATGATGGGACAATTGCTGGCAATGTAGATACTGTTTGCGATGACCTTCGCTTAATTATAAAGGAGTTCCACCAAATTGGGTTGGAACTCAATTTTTCCGTTTATTATTCGTTTATTATAATTACATTTATTATATTTTTCCAAATGCGAACTATACATTGCAGACAATTGTCCTTCCAAAGATTTGGCTAAAGACAAAATTAATAGTTTGGCCCCAAATATCAAAATTATTGATAAATTTTCACTGTGTCTGCTGGGC
This sequence comes from Nycteola revayana, assembly GCA_947037095.2. Taxonomy (NCBI): domain Eukaryota; kingdom Metazoa; phylum Arthropoda; class Insecta; order Lepidoptera; family Nolidae; genus Nycteola; species Nycteola revayana. The sequence goes on along the minus strand of OX344846.2, from coordinate 12,216,073 downwards.
TCTCCTCCAAATTCAAAATTTCTTAAATAACTCTGATCGACTATCTAAAATTAGCCCTCACATTGCTTTTACTATTCTAAAATTTTGCCTTTTTGTCCCTAAATTCACCTACACTTTGCGATGTTGTCAGTTGTGGAAACATATTAATATTCTAAAAAATATAGACAACATCGTCAAAACCAGTTTAGAATCAATTTTGAACATACGTTTTGAAGAAAGGACTTGGTCACAGGCTTCACTTCCAGTTCGATTAGGGGGTCTGGGCGTTAGAGCCATTTCAGACGTTGCTCTCCCCGCTTTTTTGTCTTCTGTCCATAGTACCCAAAATTTATCACATAAAATTCTCTCGGCTAGTCTAAATAGTTATAATATTTCTTATATGAAGGAAGCTGAGTCTGAATGGCTTTTGGCTTGCCCCAACTCTGCCTTGCCATGTAATACATCTGTTCAGCGGCAATGGGATGGGCCGCTCTGTGAGCTGACGCGGAATAATTTGTTACAAACGTGTTCCAGCTCTGCAGATCGTGCCCGTCTCTTAGCCGTTGCGGAATGGGAGTCAGGCTTGTGGCTGCATGCGCTTCCGTCACCAAATACAGGCACCTTAATGGATGCAAATACGTTTCGTGTGGTAGTTTCGTTGCGCCTGGGTGCGCCGTGCTGTGCTCCCCACCGCTGCGAATGTGGCGCCAATGTGACCCAACTCGGTCACCACGGCCTGTGTTGTAGCAAAAGTGCTGGACGTCTGTCCCGTCATGCCACTATTAATGATATAATCCGTCGGGCCTTCAGCTCGGCAAATATGCCAGCCGTTTTAGAGCCTAATGGCCTTATGCGCGACGATGGTAAAAGGCCCGACGGAATGACTCTGGTGCCTTGGAGGATGGGATGGCCTTTGGTGTGGGACGCTACGTGCGTCGACACCCTCGCGCCGTCTCATCTTTCCGGGACTCAGGGTAGGGCTGGCATGGCGGCTGAATCCGCGGAGAATCTCAAGAGGCGCAAATATAGTACCCTTGATAGTGGTTATGTATTTGTGCCTTTTGGTGTCGAAACATTGGGGCCGTGGGGACCGGGAGCCAAATTAATTTATAAATACCTCGCAACGGCCCTCTTAAGTGCGGCACGTTCTCCGAGTGCTGGTTTCTACTTTGCACAGCAGGTAAGCATTGCCATTCAACGTGGTAATGCTGCCAGCATTCTGGGAACCTTGCCAAGTAGTATAGATTTAGAATAGTTGTATATAAGTTAGTTTTATTTTTAATTAGTTACTTTTAGTTTGTATTTTATTCACTTTTGTTAATTTTACCTTAATAATGATGATGAAATATTAGGGAGTTAAGGAAAGACATATTATTATGTATCTACTTGTCAAATACTTTAACATTGCATTTTCATTTCTCTTCACATCCAACCTTTACCTATACGAGCTAACAGCGCAATCTAAGCCTGAGATTCATATTATAATGACATTATTAATAAGTACCTATAATATAAGGCATATTCCTAAAAGTAATAACCTACAGTTTTTAATTACCACATCTCAGAAGAAAAGAAAATCCTTTTATAAATAACGTAGTTTTTATTAATAGAACCGAGACAAAACATAAAAGTGATCACTTGACAACTTTGCATATCACGAGTTCCTAAATGTATTTTTTCAAAGAATATGATGACAGAGAAAATCTATAAACTAAGAATAACTCTCGCCCACTCCAAAATATAATCAATAACTTAAGCATTCTTTCACAAAATACAGATAAATAATTGTCGACAACGAGCGTGCTTACAGTCAAATCACATTTATTCAAAATTGCACCAATAGAAGTTTCACAAATATTACAATTCGTCACGTATCTCGTCTCGGGGTGATGAGGGTCACGTGTCGGCCGCTCTCTAACGTTTGATCTCCACACATTTGTGCAACTTTGTAAAGCGGAACATTGATGAGAATCGAATGAGGTTGCCTCCCCCGCCTATTTGACAATAAAACTTAAGCAACTTGAAGTTTTTAACTAAACTATAGCGTTTCATACTGACGACCCGTCACTATGAAACGCTATAGTTTAGTTTTCTCTCATACCTTGAATGGAAACTTTTATTTATTTAATAAGACCTAATATGTACCTATTCAAAAATATAAATTAGTACAATAAAGGTACAAAGGTTATAATTGCATGATGCAAGTATAACATCTAGCCCGTATAAGATGAGCCTAATGTAAGGCCGGGACTCCACCAAATCGGAGATGTGTGCAGTGTGCTGTGCGAGAAGAGATGTTTTTCAGCTCGGGTGAATCCACCGAAGCTGTGCGGAAATGCGTAGTGTAGTAGAGATGTGTGCTGGCTAACGCGGGGCTCTGCGGGTTGCTGGCGGGCGCGGTGGGAGGGGGGAGGGTGTCATCGATCACTGCTCGCCGCTCACATCTCCCGTCTCCGCCGTGCGTCGTCCGTGCACAGCTCACATCTCCGCTTACATCGCGCCTCCACTGAAGCTGAGCGGAGAGGAGATGTCTCAATAACGCAATTCTGGTATAATATGAATATTCCCCTTCATGAAAAAAAAAATGTTGAAGTTTTCGCCTGAAAGCGAGGCTCGTTTCGGCTGTATATCCTTGCCCGTGGAGAAAAGACGTTCGACTGTAACAGTAGCGCTTAAAGGAAATATCAGTATTATATTTAATAAACAGATTTCCCAATATCTGTCCCTCGAGGAATGCTGCATCATTTAATGAGTCTTTCAACTTTACATCCAACCACATTTTGACGAGACTTTGAGCTTTGCTCTTTAAAGATTTGTGACTCTTAAGTTTTTCTTTAGACTGGGTCACAGTGTGAAATTAGTCCTCAAAAACGGTAATTTTTCTTTTTATTTCATTTTCATTACGGTCTTAACAATCTCACTGCATGACTAGAACTCCTGCGTGTCCATTCCGAATATTCATTGAGAAAAATAGGTTCGAAAATGGGGTAAATTTTGTACTGCAAAACAGAAAAAATTAAAATATTGAACAATTAACAACTAATATGGGTAATTCAATTAGAAGTATACTTTAAGAATTTCATCGTTTCTTAAAGTACCTATACTCTGTAGCTAATCCATTGGAGTAATAGTAGGTATGTTGTTGATTTGTCCAATTTCAAAACAGTTTCTTGAGTTTCACACTATTAGTTTAAATAGTCTGAGACATCAGATACATTTACTTATGCATTGATTTCCATTTGGTACACTATTCGGTTAAATAGTGTGAAACAACTAAAAAACTGGTCAAGTGCGCTTCAGTCTCGCGCAAGAAGGGTTCCGTACCATTTTCTAGCGTCTACCTGTTGCCGTTATTGATATCGAGCGAAAAAGGGCAAAAAAAAATAAGTTTTTTGTATGGGACTTAAATATTTATTTTTAAATTTGTATTTGTTGTTATAGCGGCAGAAGAAATACATCATCTTCGAAAATTTCAATTGTCTGGCTATCGCGGTTCTTGAGATACAACCTGGTGACAGACAGACAGCGAAGTCTTAGTAATAGGGTCCGGTTTTTACCCTGCGGGTACGGAACCCTAAAAACTATAGCAATTTAAAAGCCTATTTCAAATGGTGATCCAAACTGACTAGTAAGGTACTGGCCGAAATTCAAATGTGTTTTAACAAATATTTTCAACCGTCACCAAACAGGAAAATCAATTATAAAAACTGGTCAAGTGCAAGTCGGACTCACGCACGAAGGGTTCCGTACCATTTTCAAGCGTCTACCTGTTGCCGTTATTGACATCGAGCAAAAAAAGGCAAAAACAAAAATTTTGTTGTATGGGAGCCCCCCTTAAATATTTATATTATTTCATTTTTAGTATTTGCTCTGATAGCGGCAATAAAATAATATAGAAATACATCATCTGTGAAAATTTCAAATGTCTAGCTATAGCGGGTCTTGAGGTGGTTCTGGTGACAGACAGACAGCGAAGTCTTAGTAATAGTGTCCCGGTTTTACCCTTCGGGTACGGAACCCTAATAAAAAAGGGTCTAAATAAAGCAACTTGTCCTACATAGGTATAATTGTCACTAAATGTATTATGTTTAATTTTATAAGTTGATATCGTAGTTCCCACAGAAATATTCTCACGCCCACTATATTTTTTCCGTCAATGTTTATAATCGTTTTGTTAAAGTGTAATATAAAAATATAATAATTAGGTGTATCTACAATACCATAAGTACTTTGATATGAATAACTTGTGATCTAATTTAAGTAGACGTAGATTTATTAAGTAAAGACTCACTACAATGAGACAACCTCCGTGGCGTAGTATAAGAGTCACTTTAAGTCTTGTAGGTCGTGGGTTCTATCCCCACGCGGAATTAGAAATCTTTGTGTAAATTCTATAATTCTTCCGGGTTGGTTGAGGGACTGCCCTCCGTGCCTTGCCGATTCGTATAACATCATCTTTGACAAGCATATACTAGGGAACGGGCAGCAGCGTTTTCTTGTGTTACAACAAAACACTGTGGTCACCAAGCCTGCCAAGCCCCCAATAGTCCCCACGACTATGTCAAAGACCCTCCCTCTATAGGAGGTTTAGCAGTCGACGTTTAACGAGCTGATGATTAGTACATACATACATTTATTAACTCCAAAACATGAAGTATCAAATATGAAAAAAAGACTATTTGGTAGGTACTCACAGTTTCTTTTTAAACCAAGATCTAAGTAGGTCAAATACGTTTTTGATGGTAAACAAGTACGAAGTAAAATGCCAATTTAAGAAATCATTGGTTAAAACCCATCAGAGTCCTGATCAAATTAATATACATATACAATTAAGGTGAAGAAATATTTGTAACTAAGTACCTATTTATAGAATTGCTGAAACAAATAAACATTGATATAATAATTATTTTATTGTGAAACTTTTATGACATGTTATTTGATAACGAAAGTAAACCACATCCCTTTAGATAAGTGGAATGAAGTATAATATTATGTTCTATACGAAGCTAAAGAATTTTATTTTACGGATATTTATTTAAAAAACTAAGTCAATGATTAAAAAAAATTGATTAAATTTGATCCCAAGTCGTTTCCCGAGGAATTCTATAGGTTTCGTTTTAGAAAGCTGCGCAAATTAACTCTACGCGAAGAACATCGCGGACAAATGCTACAATCTAATAGGTCCATATTTTATTAACAAATGCCAACGCATCAATGGTTGCTAATATCCTGTTTTCATTTCGGTAACAGTTATTCACATTGTTTAAACCTACAAGTTGCCTCTTTCTCACCTCGGAAGCACAAGTTTTTTTCGCGTCCATAACCAATAAATCATAGCTTTGTTACTGCGTCACTCATTTACATATTTACACAGCGACAATGACCGTGGAGACATTTAATTAATTGATTCATAAACCTTTTCATAGTTGTAAAGCAAAAACTACGCATTGACCCCTGAATAAAACAAAAAGTACACAATGAAGAAGAAAAGGGTTACAACGTGTTCCTATTAACATGTATTTTAATGTGAGGCGCGTTCGGGCAGTTGAGTCATTTGTTACGATCTTTTATTTTACTACCACCCTTTCAAATAACGTTTTTTGTATCCATAATTTCTTCACTTCGTTATGAATGGAACGTTACAAATCTTACGTGTATGTTATTATTACTTCAGCAAAAGTAGTAATTGTGTTCTTGTAATATGTATTGATGATTTTTCTAAAGTCTTTTCTGGAAGAGTCCAATCCAAAAGCGCCATATTATTTTCTGAGAAATATTTCAGGTTTTTTTTAAAACAAAGGCAGTAAATGTGAATTTTCCTAATGTTCACAATGACAATCATGTTGAAGTCGGCCGTTTGAAGTTTCTTATTTTTTGTATATTCTTGTGTAACATGTTAATTAGTCTAAATATGAATCTGCATATTCCTTGCTTCATATCTAAATTCGTACTACGAAACTTGAAACTGGTTGACCGTATTTGTTGTATTATTTATTACATTGCATTGTCCACCATAATTGTTATAAGTATTTTATATCTTTACCTCATCATCATGAGCCTGTTGTCGTCCACTGCTGAACATAGGCCTCCCTCATCGATTTCCAGCGGGAACGATTGCTAGCGGCTTGCAACTACTGACTCCCTGCGACCTTTATGATATCTTCGGTCCATCGCGCAGCATCGCGATTGTCCCACGCTGCACTGCCTGTGCACGATGCCAGTTGGTGGTCTCCACTCGAAAACCTTTCTGCTCCATCGGCCGTCAGTACTTCGAGCTATGTGTCCTGCCCATTGCCACTTCAGCTTGCTAATTCGTTGAGCTATGTCATCGACCTTCGTTCTCCTGCGGATCTCTTCATTTCTGCTTATGAGAGCTTATGAGATAGCATAGCTCTCTCCATAGCTCGCTGAGCGACTTTGAGCTTTCTTATGAGGCACACAGTAAGAGACCACGTCTCAGATGCATATGACATCACTGGTAACACACATTGATTGAAGACTATCTTTACCTATAAACATTATAAATAGATATTTAGTATGTTCTGTTGATTAGATTCATTAGTTCGATTGGAATTATCGGAAGTACAGTATGTAAGTACAATTGAACGATATATTGAGATGTCCACACGTGTTATGTTCGTGTGTTTAACTTGAGTTATACAAATTCAAAGTCTCATTATATCCATTTCTTTAGACCATCCCGCCTCCTAGTAAGCTACAGAGTCGGTGACTAATCGTAAACGGGCAAAGAAGCCGTCAAACGTTGTTTATGCGAGCAATTCCGGTCAACTTTGTGTTTCAATAGCTTTGTCTTTCGCCGCGCGGCCTTCAGACGACACCCTAATAAAAGGCGTGGCAAAAAGTGCCCTAATGGCCGCTGATCCTATTTCAAAGCAATAAAATGCAACAAAATTAGCTTTTGTTAAATTTAGAACTGTAAACGTCTAAACTGCAGACATAGTTACGGACGAGTCCAACCGGATCGGCGTTTAAAGGGGCTATTGTTTTATGGGCGTGTAACTTTCAACTATTGTTAATGTTGTTCTATAATGAGGGTGCAGTGAATAGTGGTAATATTTTAAAGATTGTTTAACATTTGGAGTACCTGATTGCTAAGAAAAACAATGAAATTTTTGTAAATACTGACGTACTTTCTCTGTCTTATTCGCCAACCATGCTCGCCAACTTTAGTTTCTAGATGCCAAAAAGTAGCAAGTCCAAACTTTTACATCCTTGTGACATGGCATTTCTAATTTTCTACCTTCATCAACAATCATATGACCGCAATTTGTATACGATAGTGCGTATAGATTACTGTGATTTGATATGCGTCATTATAAGTTCGCATTGCATACCAAATTGACTCGTTATATCGAACCGGTTTTCTAGTTCCGTTTGCGTCACAGCAAACTCTGATTGTTCTAGGTGACGTGCTGGTATATTTTCTTCTGATAAATCTTGTTTGACTGGAAATCTACGGCATGGCCGAGAAATTCATTATTCAGCGATAATTGAAACCAGGCAAAACTAGTTTTGACCGATGCCCGTAGTCAAAAACAGTTTTGACTGCAAAAATAAGTAAAAAGTCGTTTTGCATGCATTAATTTCACACATTGGTGGTGTACAACACCAAGTTATAGCTGGTTAAAAAAAATAACCTAAGCCTATAAAACCACTTTAAACGGGCACAATTTGGTCACATACACCCAAAAATTTTCAGTTAAAATCTAGTTTAAACCACTTTTGACTGCGTAAAAAGTCAAAATTGTTTTTAATTAAGGGAATCGGTCAAAACTACTTTTGCCTGATTTACGCTGTCAAAAGTGATTTTGACTGGATATGAGTTTTGATTGTAAAATACCTACACATTATACATTATATTTGGTATTCTCACCGATGCCATTGTCAGAACTAGATCAAACAAATAGGAAGCATAAGATTTCAAATAAAAAAAATCATCAAAATCGGGTTCACCTTGTCGAAAATTCTGAGGTAACAAACATACAGTCGAATTGAGAACCTCCCCTTGTTGAAGTTTAGGCCTTCTTTTTCTAATAGCGATTGGTTGGGAAGATTCCCAAGATCATAATGTTAAACATTACTCCATAATTTTAAGTAATATAAAATTTTAAAATCATAACAATTGTAGTCATTTCTTGTCGATCTACCTACTTATTCAAATGAGTACCTACTTGACACCTAAAACTACAGTCAAGAAATGCCCTCAATTTGGTTTACTATTATTAGTCCGCCTATGTACAGTTATGTGCTAAAGTTTTTAATACAAATAAAAATAATACTATTATTTTTATCTACGTTTATATTTGTTTGTAGACCTCAGAAGCATAAGGACGGATGTGTTGTTATACTTTAGAAGCATTTGGTCATAAGTGCCAGTTTACGATAAAGGCACATTATACTGACGTATAATGGCAAATTCGACCTTATATGTTTCTGAGCTCTAGAATTGTAATAAGTACATGTGCAAAATATTCGAATTTGCCGTACAGAGGCGCTGCTCCGTCGCTCAATCGTGTTGTATTGTTTACCAATCATATTCACGTTTTGGATTTCCCTGTATGCCGTGTCCTTGTCAATAAGTAGGTAACGCTTACTCATCGTCCATTGACATGGCGTATTATATGTCAACGATCTTGAACACAACACATTAAACGAATTAAACGATATTTATTCAGCACTTAGGTATTTACATACACTTGCACTTGTCATTTATACACAATGAAATATGATTAATATAATTAAATACAAAATATCGCAACTACAATCTATTGCGGATTAGCTAATGGTATGTCTGTCAGTCTAGTAACACGTCACATGTATAGTAATAACAATAATTAATTCTATAATAAAAATCTTAATATAACTTAACTCTATAGAAAGAGGCACGTCTTTAAACAATATTTTTACCTATAAGCGACACACGCCTGAGGGTACCCTTAATGGGCTAGGACCACGGCTCAGGACATCGCTAATGCTATGAGAAATGTTACTGGGAAAAAATATATATTTTTTAAAAAGAGGGAGTGACCACTGGCACGGTCTAAAGGCACTGGATCAACGGATTGAGACTGGGGGCCAACGCGGTCCTCGGTCTGTCCGGCGAAGACCCTAGCCTAGCTAACCTGCAGGTTTCTCTAGCTACCTTAGTGGACGGCCCGGAGAAGAAACCCAGAAAGAAACTCCGGTTACAACCAAATTATATTTACACGAGATCTGTACATTTTTACATTTATTAAGCTAAAATAAATGTTTTGACATAGGTACTTTTTACAATTTCACGGTTGAACGAGGTCGTTAAATATTTCCCGCAATTTGATTGAGGAAAACATGGGATTAATTAATATACACGGGCCTTTACGCGTTTCTTAGAAATAAGTGTCACACGCCGCGCGCCGGCGCGATGCCGCAACACGGCCCGGTAGACCTCGGCATTCAGTTACGTCAAAAGTCAAGTCGACATCGGAAATTCCTATCGTGATCGTCTATTCCGAAGCAGTGTGAGCAGCAAAGCGGTACCTCATACCGAATGTTACGTACCTACAACCTGTCTTCTACGTACACATTATTTAGCAAGTCAATTATTATGATGGGTTTTACCACATCTTAGACGTATAAACCAGGCATATTTTTTTCTTTTAACACTTATTGATCCGTTTTTGCTCAACATATAAATCAAAAAAGTATTCCACCAGTGTAATCAGATTTGTTGTTATCGATAAAACATAAAAAATCATTAATCACTTCTTTAATCGACAATAATTTTCTAAACGGGTCGCTTACACGTTGTTACATAAAGCTTATTTTGTCGGGAACGGACGGCACCGTTTATAAATCGTTATCTTCAAATGAACACAATAACAAGTTTAATAATAGGAGTGATTAATGTGCTTACAGGATGACGCGCACTTTGCGCCGAGGGTTAAGGGAGGCGCGAACACGACACTGCGCCAGTGCGCTGTATTGCATAGAGCTATCCCGCCCGACTCGCGTCCCAAATGACCAGACATTATTTAATTGAAATAGAAGTGAAAGGGTGACAATTGTAATAGAAAACAAAAAAGGGTTACGTTTTTGCCGGAACGATGTGATAAAATATTGCGCAAGCCGTGCATTGTAACATTTGTTCCTTAGTACTAATTTATATAATAATAATGCAGAGTTATTATTAATGATATCGTTTAATATTGTTTTTTCTTTGAATATTAAAACATATTGCAGCGCAGTGTATAGAATAACGGCAGCTCACTAAATACTGGTCAAACAGAACTATGTTTAAATAAACAGTAACAAGTGGAACATAAATAAATAGATATAAAAAGAATCTATAAATCACTGCATAGCTTGGGAAGTATTTACCTTGTTGTTTGACTTAGCTTCTTGTAAGGGTGTTTGCGTTATAAAAGAAGCGGAATCGGGCTTGACATTTGCTAACTAATGATTTCATGTCACAATGCTCTTGCTCGTTCCCTGTCAAACGACTTTAAAAGCCCTTTGTAATCAGAAAATTTTAACACTTCAATGTTTGATTTGTGCGAATTTGCGACATCGATTGAAAAAAAAGCGATTGATATGTCACGTTTTTATTGTTGTTTGTATTGCTACCTGGGCCTTTTATATCCACCCAAAAAAATAAGGGTAATTCTTATTGATTGCGTCGACAGTTCGGAGTCTTTCACGCCGCTCTGCGAAAAAATATGACAGTTTTATGGAGGAGTCGTTGACTTTATTGTACTTCAAACAATATCCGTCTGATAATTGATGCCCATTCGTAGAATCCGTTCTTCTAACAAATATCATAGAAATAAGTACATTTTGCTGCGTATACCAAAAAATTCAAAACAGTGTACGCGCAATATTTTATTTAATATCGTTACATGGTTGCGAGGGCAAAAGGCGTGAAATCAAATTGTCAACGCGGCCTCCAGTGAACATATTGATATTTTAATTAGATTTACAAAGTCGTCGCTCGCAGTTCCGTGGGCTACACCCAACTCTTTGAGCCGCTCTAATGGCACCCCGCGGACTATAGTTAAGGGTTGTCGGGCCCCGCTTTGTGCCTCCTCAATATTTACTCCCAAATGCATTAATGCAACAATACTTCACTTGGTTTTTTAAGTTTTCGCAGCAGCTTCCGCGTTATCGTTTACAATGGCTTTGGAAATGTCACTCACGGCGTAATTATAGAGCAGCGCAGCAGGTAACTTCCAACTAAAAGTAGCGACTATGAACTAAGTCATAATTGCTTTTTCGTCTATAAGTAAGCTATAAAAACTTTTGTGAACACCTTTTGTTGTTAGTGTAATAAAGTGTTCAGTATACATAATTACTTACTGGTCCGTTGTAGAGCGTAGGCAAGTGCTTAACTGTTTAATTTTGATGTAATGTATAGAATGTTGGTATTTTATATAGTTTGTAATTATATAAGTAAATATATGTTAATTTTACTGAAAGGAAGAAAATTCGTTTATAATTTAGCATTCACACACACGACATATAGCATCACATAAATCAAAAATAATAAGTCATCTCGCCGAAGAGATGGCCACCTCGGCATTGGATAGGCAAACATCGAGCGATGGTTTCCAGTTGGCTATCCAAGTAGAGTGATCTACGGACTAGGGATACACTAAAAACGACATTTAAATAAATATAGTATTACATATAATCATAAGTAGGTAGGTATACAAAATGAAATTTCAATAAAAATAATAATATAAATATTTTAATAATATTATAATATTTTATTGCCAAAAAAATGATTTGATTTCAAGGATTCGTATTTTTTTTTAATTTGACATAGATTGTAGCATGCATATTGGTCTTACAAAAACAAAAAACATAATTTTAATTGTAATAAAGCTAATTTATGGAATGCAATTGTACCATCCCAAGCAGCAAAAACTAGTTGTATAAAAGTCCATAGAACGTTTTGTAAAAAACTGTTTTTGGCCCTATAAAAAACCTAATAAAGAGTTATTTCTTCGAAAGTGGCGCAGTTATATCTCTGTTTAGTGTCAAAACGATCTGTTAGCAGTGTCACACATCACAAATCAGTCCTATACAATTTATGTAACAGTAACGCAGGTCTCAAAATAGTGATGTAATGGCTACTATAGAACCTTTTATAGTACTTTTTCATACTAAACTAGAGTTTATGTTTCCTATACTTCACCATTCATTCTTTTATCATTCGTGACAGGGTGCAATGCCAAATTTAATTAAAAAAAACAAAAGGATACCTAGTACAATTAATTTGAGGTGAGTAAGATTTTATTTTGTTATTATGATATTCGTCTAATAAGGTAAAAATGATGTACGAACGCAATTTTACTGATAAACTAGGGTTAGGTTTACCATGAATTTTAAGTACCCCTTCGAATTATTGAGTTTTTACTAAAATATTTATCAATTAATGTGACTTCTAGTTTCTAAGGACCCTTATAGTACATGTTGTGACAATGTTTTCACTATCATCATAGGTTCAGAGTGATTTTGGGGATCCGTGTGAGCATAACTAAATAATACACCATGATTTTTTTTGGTTATGTTTCTGAAGCACTGATTCTACGCATGAAAAAAGCTTTCTTTATAAATTTAAAGGGTTTACTGCTTAAACTGTGTTAATCATGTGGCCACTTTTTTCTTCGGGAAAGTTGATTAGTTTTATTAAGTATGTAAAAATATAAAATGTATCTAGTCAACATTGTGTTTTTTTTTTCAGAGTCATTGAAGATTAATGGAATGGAAGATTCTGAAATATTGTCACAATAATCGCTGGAGTCCTTATGTTCAATCAAAAGCTCATGATCTTTGCAAAATTCATTTTGTACGGAACCGTTTTCTATAATTGTACCCTCAACTTGATTTTGGTTGCTATTACTGGTTAGATCGTTTGCTAATGATGATGGTGCTTTCTTAGTCTATTAACTTCTCTTCTATATGTTCCACTGCGTTTATATCTTTTACAATTCTTTAAATCCATTTTTGTCGATCGTTGAATCAAAATGTCTGAGTATTGTTCTAAAAGCATGATAAAAATTCTTTTTCAGGATATAATTGTCATTTAATAGCAACATTTGTCTACTTTTGTGTGACATTTTTGTATTATTAAAGAGATAGATACCCTGTTATAATACTAACATATGTATTAAAGGAACTAAAGAAGACATTATACAACAAATCTGCTCTAAAAAAGTGTCTGTGTAATTGTCTTATCAGTGAAACTATAATAGCATCTGAAAATGATTATAGTACAGTTACATTACATAAGCGTAATCTCCAACTTGGCTACATCACAAAATCATTCAATTGTAGAGTTTTTTTGACTACTAACGTACTAAGTACTATAACAACGATCTGATTATCCACAATACCACAATATCGCTCCATAGTTGAGTGTTCGTCACTGCTAAATCGAAAGTACTATAGCAGTTCGTTTGGAACCCTTATTGTGCAAATCAGATGAATAAAGGCTTCTGCGAACAATTTTATAGAGCAATATCGTTCTGTACTAGTTATATTACATCTTGCTATAGCACCTGACTATAACGGTTGTATAAAATGGCGTTGTAAACGTTATCAACGATTGTTTATATGTCATTTTAGCTCTATAAGCTTATAGAGAGAGAGAGAGAACTAATAGAATTTAGATCCGTACTTACCTCATTTTATTTTTCTTGAAATCATCGCCTAAATGTAAACTTTTATCCATACAAAGTAAATTAGTTTCATAAGCAATTAACCATAGTCCTGGAAAAATAAACATAACAGTTTACTTTGAAATAGTAAGATAAAAACATCGCAGCGGGGGCAAAGCATGTTGAATATTTCAGTGGAATTTTAGAGAAAACATATGCAACAAAACAAAACGAACAAACATCTGCAAAATCATTTATGTTCCAAAACAACACGATCAATTTGTCCGAATATGCAATGAGGAGAGCTGGAGGGTGGTGGAGCTGCGGAGCCCCGCTGGGGGCCCCGTCGAGCGCCGTCACTTCACGCTGGGTCGTCGGTACACAGAACTCTAATTGACACACTAAAATAAGTCACAAAGCATAAAAGCATTGATTTCGACGCTCCCTTGCATTTTAGTAAAAATATAATAATGGCTAATAATTATGTTTTATATGGATTTCTTGTGAAGTCTATAACATAATCTCGTCTTCAATATTATCAAAAGTTATATTTGGTTCTCTATATTGTTGAAAAATATGTAAGTATATAGATGTTAAAATGTTTGTTTGCTCAATGAGCTTTTCGATTGCAAAAGATACCATTTTCAAAGAATATGATTGATGGATTCTGTTTCAGCACGTAAAGTGATGAGGTTGAATATTTAATCTGCGAATGATATAGCCACCAAATTTTAGAAATAATTTAGGGTAATGTTTTGCATTTTATATTAGTATGCTAGTTATAATGACAAATGACTTAAAGTTTATCAATCACTCACGCAATTATTTCACATTATATCCACATATATATAAACTTATTTATTTGGGTAACCTACTACTACTAGTCTAGGGAAAAAATGAAATACATTCTTTAATAAAATTAAAGTGAATATGGCTCAGGAAACTGTTCATTAATGAAATACTTTAAATACTCTAATACAATGAGATTTGTTATACAGAAGCCCCTTGCACAATCGTCAGTCGCATTCTCGCCCCACGGCTGCCTGAGGCAAATATCTGCAGAATGCGTGTAATTATTTATTTGCCCTCCTGAGCCCTCTCCGCCCCTGCCCACTCAGTCTTTCAACAGCCAAACAAATAAATGCAAAGGGAATTTGATAGTAATTCGAAATATGACGAATGTGAGGCGCGTATTTTTCCATGTTTGTTCTACTCTATTTAAATGGAGATAGGTATCATAATGTTGTGCTAAAATCAAAATAAAACCTATCATGGTTATACAATTTTGTTAATATTTACACAAAAAAAAGGATTTTTTTCCGTTCCTTCATATTTTAGAAATATGACCTGTATGTGTTTTGCTTGTGTTGTTGTTTGTTAAGGTAAGCAACAATTTATTACATACCTACTTCATATGGCTCTAAAGTGCTGCAGTGTGACTTAGTGGTGATCATTGGTCATCGATAATATACCTACATATTCACACTTCATAGTTATACTAGGTATAGGTAAGTAACTGAACCACAAAATATTCCTTATTCCTAAAATTGTATATCAACTTAAGCAGATTTAAGCGTTGTCTAGTGTGTGTAGATTTAAGAATTGTCTTTAATATATTTTTTAATACAATCTTTACAGTAAAGTAGTCATCATTTCACAATCCGTTCCCGTTAGCGACCGCCCTGAGCCGATGTCCACGTCCCACAAAGGAAGTGGCCGCTCTCAGTGGGACTAGTTTTTAAAGCGTTTCCTAAGATTAACACACTGCTCGCCTTTATGCGCGGTAAAGTAGCAAGAGCCTCGGGCTAACTACTATGTCCACCCGAAAAGAAAAAGAAACAATTTTTAGATAATAATTGGAAATTCGGTTGTATTATCGAAATATTAAGACATGTCTCTGTCTTCTTTTAGAAATTAATTTTAAACACTATATAAATGAACTTTTATTCAAATCTTAATTCAACTCATATAGAAATTTATGCTTGATCAAAAAATAATCGAAATCTTAAAACTAATTATGCTTTATGTGATGTTTAATGCATCCGGCGCGTAACGGCGTCGTCGTCGCCAACGGCATAGTATTTGTTTACAAAAGAGCGTCAGATTTTACTGCTGTCGGAACTTTACATTTACTTTTTGTTCTACAGTATTTTATAACGTCATTAAGTACGGCATGCTGCAATAACAGGCGCAGGTAGACAGTAGGTGCCGAGTTCTTTAACATTTTTTACAAATAATAAAGAGCTTAAACGGTATCGTTTTTCATGCAAGCTTTGTAGAATGAAAAATACACAATAGCATCTGATAAAGCCGGAGACAAATACAACGCGCCGGGTCGCTACTATTTTGACATTTTAATTTCACCCTTGCTCGAAATCCGTTTTGAATGGCGATAGATGGGGGCGATGTGATGTTGAGCTCTCCTGATACATATATCACATAACAGGAGAGACTTGATTGACGTTTATCGCTGGGATTAAAATACAATTAAATTCATTTTCAAATTGAGCACAAACATTTTCTGCATAACCCTTCGAACCGGGCGTGCTAACAGGACAAAAACTACGAAAGTATCATAAACCATCTTATCCAATAACAATTCTTTTTGTTGCTGCTTCCAAAAAAATTGCACAACATTTCGTGAAAAGTTTAAAATTTATGGGATCGGGGCTGCCATTTGGCACGGTGTTATCGATTATAGGTAATTTGTGTCAATCACTTGTGCATTGTACCCACACGTCCGTCTGTGCAAGGAACCATTCGCTCTAATTAAACGGCCAGCCCCCATTACAAAGTCAATCGCGGGATTAAAGTTTGACGTGAACGGACCTTTCCTAACTATGTATTTATGATCTTTTGTATATCCTGCTACTACGTCAATCTATACGAGATGTTGTCCCTTTCATAATTACATCGAAAGTAGATTAAAAATTTATTCCCATTTGAGCAGATTGCTTCGGCAAAATACGGTTATAAGTAAACATATAGGCATTAAGAATTTCTTTCCGAGTTCTTTTTTTATGAAACTTTAAGGACCTCGGATTTGAATAACAATTCTAGTCAGCCTATGCTTTTTTGCCAAGTAAATGTATCTTACCTACCAGTAACATATAATGTGTCATTTAAAAAAGTTACATTTATCAAACCAGCTGTTAAAAACATGAATTGCTTGCTAGTTACGCATTTAAATAATTTATTACCTATTATTATTTAGTGATCCCAAAAGACGAGTACTTAGTAGGTGCTTTTTGTAATGAAATAATTCATTGCTTTTGTCCATTATTTTAAACAAGCAAATGCATAGCTGTGTATTGATCCGCTTTAATATTCCGCACGTTATAAAGTTTTACGGTTTTCTACAAGTCCCCACCAGCATGACGTTTTCATTTTAAATAATAACTTATTTTATCGCCTACACAGAACCGATTTTATGTTCATGTTTGCATTTTAGATTTGCGCATTCTTCGTTTGCGGTTCGGCGCGAAATCCGTGCAAAATCCAATGTTACATCTCTTTCTGATGTATTGTTTTCTGTGTGTGTTGAAACGAGATAAAAATCATAAACGAGTTTAGATACACACTAGGAGTGTGCGGTGGAAGCAACCCTTTCATTTAGTCTGTGACTGGTAAACGGTAATTTGATTTCACGCTAGTCTCATGATTAATGCCAGTGCCTTATCGCTTCATATTTTACCGATTTAGACCAATATATTGGTTTCGGGATTATTTTACTTTATCCTATGTGTATATGTTCCATGTTCCCACAATCGTAATAAATATGATTGTGGGAACATTAGTATAAACTTAAGTTTAGACTCCAAATTTTACTTTGAGATCTTAGTTAATTTTTAAAATCTGAAGTAAAAACTTATAATAAGTACTTGTATAAATTCACTCTATTTAGCTACCTGAATGTTGGTGAACCGCAAGATTTAAATTCACCCTAAGGAAACTATAGTAAACCCTTTTTAAACAAAAATCATAGGAAAAACAAAAAAATAAACTTTTATTTTAGTGTAGGTATTTTAGGCGAAATCAAAAACTCCTTTAAAAAAATCCCATTTTGAAGAATGCTTAAAGTTACTCAAATCACTATAATCATAGTGATTTGAGTAACTTTAACTAAAATTTATTAATCGCAATTTCTAACAATTCTATTATTTTGAAAGACATTATTATTCTAATTGATTTTAATTAGTTATGAATCCAAAATGAGAACCCGGCACGCGCCTATTGGTTCCTCTTTAAAGAAACAAAACACTATCTAAGCTTTTATCACCCCTATTATAACTATTAATGGCGCTATTAAGTGAATAAATGCAATTATTGCTTTGGAATAAAATATGTTGTGCGTTGTTCATTTGAATAGTGATACAACTAATGTTTGTTTAACTTTAAATTCTATAGGCTCTCATCTTACCGTTACGTAACTTTTTTATTTATTAAGGACTAAAATCCTCTTAAACAAAATCATTTCTTTATGTTTTTTTTAGAAAAGAATACCGTCTAATATTCTCATCCTCGTATGTGTGTCTAAGTAATCAAATAACGTTAATACCCATCCTAATCCTTGGATAATGCTTTTGTTCATCAGTTTCATGCTCCGGTACGCCCTCGCTCGAATATTTGCCTATCTTTGAGCGCCTTCTTTTATCGCGATTCAACCTATTGTCGAGTTTCTAACATATTTTTTGATAAAATACCTTTTTTATCCAAAAAACGCGTTCGTGTTCAAGCGCGTGTCGTGTGATCGATCACCGTGTTGTTAGGGAAACTATATTTTTACCCACGAGTTATTAATCTTAGCGTAAATGACACGAACAGAATTGTATGTCACATTATGATTGAGTTTGCAAAAATAGGAATAGGTTTGAGTACTTCAAGCAGTTGACTAATTTCTCCTGAACACTTAAAATTAGGTGAATTTAAGTGGTGGTTTATTTTCGCACTTGTTTCCCGCGCGTGGTTTAACACGCGTAATTTCCGTTCTCCGCCTATAGCTTTCCTTGAACTTGATGGGATATCTGAAATAATTTTTCAAATCATCAGTAATTCGTGAGGTTGGAAAGTTTAAGTAAACAAACAAACTCTTCAGCTTTGTATATGGGTAGTTCTACAAACTAAGGAAGAATTCGAATCAGATTGTGGCCCTACATTTTTTATACATTCTGGTGGCGGAATTCAGTCTAATAACTAGAGTACAGTGTCTTTTAGCTTATCCTTAAGGGAACAGTCAAAATATTTGATATTTTTAGAATTATGGCCATTTTAAAAAAAACCAGCCACAGGAAACTGATACTGCCACCAGGAAGCTGAGGAAAATAACAAAAATCAATCGAGATCAATCATTTATTTCTCAATTTTTTTTAATTTGCTTCTTACCATTAATTTGTTATAATCAAGGTATCTTTTAAAATTCTTTTAAAAGTAGTTTTAAACTTGGCTTAGATACTAATTCTATACCTAAAACAGCCTTCAACAGGAACATTAATCATCAAATGTTTATTTAACATGAGAATAATAATAATCTTTCTATCAATCATTAAATATCTCTTAAAGGTAACAATATGAAGTATTTGTAACAAATTGTGACTAAACGACACTTAAATCTAGTAAAAAAAAATAGACAGTCTGCTTTTGACAGTCTCGTTTCAATTCTTTTAAACTATTATTTGTAATCACAATCAGCTAAACACCCAGGGCATGTAAATAATGTAGATTCACCTTCAATACTTCAATCTTGTGCCCATTTATTACATTAGACACTAGACCCAATCATTTCCTGTCGTGTCTTCACTGTAGAGAACATCACAAATGAGGCACTCACAGTCACTGAACGAGTTTTTACTTGTCTGCGCTTGTTTTGATTAATTTTCTTTATCTGTTTGTTTTCTAGAACTGTCTCTGTATCTTTTTCTGTCTTGAGTCTTGTTTATTGTATTTAGCCGCTTTTTAACTTTGTCTAATGATATAATTGCTTTTTCATTATTTGGTTGTTCAGTGACAGTACTGCTTTGTTTAGTTACTTTAATTCTTATAAATTATTTCTTGCCTGCACATAGTCTACTGCACTTGTTGTCTTCCAAAAATGTTTAAACTATCTTTTTGAAGCATCTGTTTTGTTTCATTGCAGCCTTTTTTTATTTTTCTTGACTCTTTTTATAAGTTATCACCTTGTTTTTCAACTTCCAAGTCTTATTTGCATTCACAACCTTGACCAAAATTAATTTGTTTGCAATTTTCTTCTCTTGACGAGTATTCAGATTAGATATTACCTGATGTATGCTTTTCCAACACATCACCAAATAAAGCCTTTTTTACGATGTCTACCTGTGTCATTGGATCTTCAGCAAGTTTGGTCATTACGGTTTTAGGCATAAGCTCCAGTTGTTTCTTTTGTTTTTTCAATCTCTGGCATCTCTTTTTATATTTGCTAAGCTAATAATTTGCTAATAATTTTACTATATGCGCATTTTTTGTTTTATCTTCTCTCATGACACCGCTTCTGTGACCGTTCTCGTGCTGATTTCAATCTTGGATTTGGCTTTGGCGATAATATTTCAGGAACATTTATCTCAAAATTTACTTGCTGAGGTTGTTCATGATCACGAAACTCAGGAACTACAGGTTCATCATCTAAACTTGACGGAGTATTTTCTCTAACAAATTGGTTCATTCTATTAGTTATTAACTTTTTCTTTTTGTAGGACTAGTCTTAGGATGCCCTCCAACTTTTGCAATTTTGCCTTTTATTACGAGCCGAAATTTCAGGAACTAGTCTTTTTTTGCCAGATTCTCGCAGCTTTTTATACTTTTGCTTTCTTTTTTCTTTTTCAGCCGCTAATCTTTGAAGGTTGTTCTTAATTTTTTCAGCTATCTTTTTTTCTAATATTTCTTCTTTGATCTGTTTCCTTTTTGGCGTCATTTTTCCTGTTTTACAAAATATAACATTTGTAAGATCGATTAAACGTTTGTTTATTTTATACTTTTAATCCGAAGTTTCGAAACAGTTATAAGTTTACGTTTACTTAGACCACCACCAAAACTAATAACTGCACCTATATAAACAAATTACGAGAGTAAGTTCAATTTATTTATTAAATAATTTATTTGAAGTTTAATGTTTATGTGTAAAAAATACTATTATTGCACAAAAACAATATTTTTTATATGATCTACTCAGGGTCCTGGATGGTTCTTAATATCCTGGGTACCAATTGGACAGGATCCTGAGGCCAGGTTACTGATAATTTTGGTCTAAAATTAAAATAAACACACCGATTTATAACTTTCAACAAAAATTAACCCAAACTAGGCCTATGCGCTAGCATCTTACATATCTATACGCTAAAATTTGTCATATTCATTATTTATTTCGTAAATAAAAATCTTACCAGGATTCTGTGAACTTCACTGATTACGACACCACTTTACTCGCCGAACGCACTGGGCTCACTAAACAACGTGCTAGGTAAGAATAGATAGATGACATTCTTTGTCTCTTTCGTAGGTACTATTGACTCAGCGGAACGGTAAAGACGCACGGCAAATATTCTAGTAATTATTTGCTAATTCAACAGCGATCAGGATACTGATATAAAATCGTGGGGACAAAATGTAAACAAGATTTATTCAATATTTTTTAAGGATATACTAAAGTAATTATTCTACCTAACCAGGAAAAATAGTTAACTTATTAATTTGGGATTCTTTGAAGACCCTAATGTAGAAGTAAATGTATCACGACGTACTTTGAACTAAAATTTGTACGAGGGGACACTGCAGGATCCTGAGAATTCAATACTTTGAACAGAAATTTTGTTCAGAAAGGAATTGTGAATCTTAAATATTTTTAGTGACCATCTAGAAACAATTGTAATTAATAGTATTCCATCCAAAAAACAATTTTATTAACAATTTTTTTATCATATTTTGGCTGAGACGCCGAAAATTCCTTAGTTTGTAGAACTACCCATATAAGTATAGATGTTGGATTGACCTAAATGAAACAAAATAAATGATGAACAATTAGATTAAATAAAATTATTAAAGCGAAACAAAAACATACACTAAATTGATACCAGTGCCTATTCTAATATTCATATTTTAGTATATCAATCTTTAAAGATTATAGAAAGATAATATTTATACCTATGTTAATCTTTAGGAATAGACTTTATTACTTAGTCTCACTATGTTAAGTGTAAAATCGGCCATAACATATTTTTTTGTTTTAAGTGCAGTTACGGCAAACTTAATTTCAAATACTTAAGCAATCCATACCAGATTCAATTACTATAGGTATTATTTGTAATAAGTTATGGAACTTTTTTGGCAACAAATCCAGATTCTTATTTATTTAACGTCAAAGATCCTTTATACTTTATTTATAACATTTTTTTTCCATTAGTTTCAATTTGAAGCTTAAGCGCTTACACTGATCTACGTATGCACAATTCACGCGCTGTCCCTAAGTGTGAACATCTGTATTTGCGTATGGCGCTCCCACTCTTACACGTACGCTGTATAAAGCCGTATTCAAATAACTTTAATCGTTTAAGTACACAAATCCATTCTCGCGACTACCGAATTATAATTATTCATAGCGATACCGACACCAATCCTTTCCATCTAAATACCACGTATTATTTCGTTTGCATAATGCGCAGCACTTGTCGAAGTTCCAGTAAGTATAATTTATAGCTAAATTTAGAATATTATAAATTCAATTATAAATCTGCTATAAAATCAGCAAAGTGCAACATACACATCCAAGTTTAATAACGCTATATGAAATAAATAAACGAACGAAAACATAAGTACCAAAGTATTTTAAGTGTTATTCGGTCACAGTAATGACATTTCTTTATAACTGTTAAAAAGCAAAAGCTTATAAAATATTGATATTTCATTATAATTTTCCCGTCTTCAAAATCGATTATATTATAATTTTACATGTGTACTTTAAAAGTCTCACTCTGAGTAAGTCAAAATTTAGTTTCATTTTATACTTACCTACCGCTTTACGAAAGCAACAAAACTGTAAGTAATTAAATAACATCTCTCTATTATGTCACGTATCATAAAATAAATTTACGGAACAATACCAGTTTGTATCCATTAAACCCCTTCACATATTTTTTATTGAATTCAGTCGAACGTGTGCATTAGGTGATCAATAAAATGATCCGAGCTCACGCTTCACGGAGGCAATCGGGTGTAAATGTTAAAGCGGGGCTCTTCATTTCATGGCTGGAGGAGCAGGTCGCCGTGACGTGTTCTCGTGTGACATGTCACTGTAATGTCTCCAACCAGATGTAACATTAATTTGTCTAATCTGTGGAAAATATTTGATCACGAGTATCATTTTGTTTGTAGATAAGTGACGAAGGTTTTCAATAAGTTACTTCGTTTTTGTTTTATTTAAGGACAACAAGTTCAAGAGGCAGCACCTAAAATCTACGGCAGATAATTATTATTTGCTATAGATTTGTATTCATCCCTCCCAAGGCAAATTAATTGGTAAAAAAGATTTTTTATTTTTAAAACTACAATCTGTAGCTGTTAATTATTATCTGCTAAAGATTAAGTGCAGTAAAATAGTACTCCTCTATATCTTTCAATTTAGCATCAAATGCGATGGTCTCCTTAATGGTCCCGGATTATAACTCTTTTAACTTCTTTGGGAAATACCAAAAATAGTCCTTCCCTAAAGTAACTACTCTTCTAGTAGTACAATTGTCGGCAGGATGAGGGTGGTTGAGATTCTGTTCTCAACTTATGCACTAGTGTTAAATCTCACTTCATTACGACTCGGAGGAGATCCTTGGTAAAATAGAACGCAAACATCCAATTGAGTTATTATAACTTTGAACAATTTGATTAGGTACATTAGATTACTATTTTCGAAATAATCTCGCAAAATTGAGTAAAATAAGTGATATTGATAAAACATTAAGGCCTGTATTACAATAGCCTATTCATTTCACCAGATGTGCGATAAACGTTATCAAGAGGGTTCACCGTGACCTCATAAAAAGTGGAATTTATTACATCTCACGACCCTTGCCCGAAACTAAGACAGCGGAGGAAATAATAGAAAAATATCGTAATTAAAATCCAACCCTTCCTGGTGTGTTTTTTATAGAGGGATAAAATTGGACCGAGGCGCGCGTGACCGATGCGATGATATAGTGAGATTCTGAACCTGCCAGGGCGCAGAGAGCTCCGCGGCGCAGAGGGCGGGAGCCCTGAACGATCTTTAATGACTCAGTTATGTTGTTTATTATAATGTTAACATATGACGCCAATAATTAACTGCACTTTTAAAGATAAATGCTTGTTTCCGTCCATTATGTTGCTTCTTTGAGGAACGGACTTTTTTATTACACGAAATCTTTGGATATTAAATACTTTTTAGGGTGTTGTATTTCTAACAAACCCATGTATTTTTACTATGTATATATCTGACTGTCTAGCCATCAGAAACTCATAGCACAAATACTGTGTAATAATGATAATCACACTGATAAGGCGCTATTTTTTTTTTAACTCGCTACTCCAACGTACTACTTTTAAATTAAAGTGGTTTTTAGTATCCATTTCAGAAATATTAAAATTAAAATTGGTATTTTCTATAATTTGATAAGTTCGTGTATGTGTATTCTTCCCTCCCAAGCCAAAGTAGGTAATTGGTTTGAAATACAGTTACTTTTTCATAATGGTATGACTACACAATTTTTAATTTTATTTTGATACCAAATATTTTACGGATCCTTGTACAATTTTAGGGTTCCGTACCCGAAGGGTAACAACGGGACCCTATTACTAAGACTACGCTGTCTGTCACCAGACTGTATCTCAAGAACCGCGATAGATAGATAGTTGAAATTTTCACAGATGAAGTATTTTTATTGCCGCTATAACTACTAAATGCTAAAAATAAAATAAAATATTGTTTTAAGGGGGGCCCCATACAACTAACTTTATTTTTTGCCCTTTTTGCTCGATGACAATAACGTATATATATATATATAATGAAGATGTTCCTCCGGAAACGGAAGTTACTCGGGTAAGACCGTGCGCGGGAAGTTAGTCTTAATACAAAACTGAAGGCTTATCACTTTTCATGACTTCAATAAAAAGGTATTCATTGCTGTAGGGATATTGTAACGCATTTCCTATGTTACTGTATTATTGAAGCTACATTAACTGAGTCAATTGACATTCAAAATATTTTTTTGCATACATAGTAAATGCTGAGGGGTGAAGACATTGTTATCAAAACCAGAGTCATATTTTACGTTATCGTCATAAATTTCTTCTCTAACTTAATCACTCTAAATTATACATTACTGGCGACCCGTGATGACTGATGTATCATTCATATAAACCATCCTGTTGAATCACTATATCTATTAAAAAAACCGCATCAAAATCTGTTGCGTAGTTTTAAAGATCGAAGCATACATAGGGACGGACAGACAGCGGCGAGCGACTTTGTTTTATACTATGTAATGATTATACTACAGTAAAGAGACGGCACATAATTTAAAATAATCGTAAGTATATAAACTATCCAGAATTCATACGAATAGCTTTAGATATACATATAACTGTATTTAACTGAGCTTATTTTCTCCGATATTACTTTTGTGTATAATAAGAGGGTTTGTTCTGCTAGCAAATAACAGAAGCTCAGCCGTTGCGGACGTGAGGAGGCGGGCCTCAGTCGCTTCCACCATCACGTTTTATATTGCTCACCATTACCAGCGTAAACTGGCAGCTGATTACAATTGCCGTAATCATTGCCTTTATGCAGACGCATGGCATTGTTTTGTCGAAACAATTTTCAATTTGGACTCTTATTGGGGTATTGTAACTTGTAACAAAATAACTTGATAGAAAAGTTTTCATGTCATTAATTACCTAGAGGAGTAGTATGATTTTCTTGAATTCAGGTATTAAATGACAAAGTTATGAGGCATTTAAAATTAAAAAGTATTTTAGTGTTCTATTTCGTAACTTTATGAGAGTTACTTTGATCCTCTTTTTTTTAAACTTTGTTTTAGCAATCATTATTTTACTTTTTTACACGTGTCATCGACTTGAAACTAGTCTTGCAACGAATAGTATATTCGGCAGTATACCTAATACCGAATATTCGGCGAGCCCCCTGACCGAATAGCCGAATATTAGGCAAAAGTATTCGGCCGGACTTTAGCGCCAAAACTTGTACAGACGTCATTGTTTCGCGCTCGTTTGTTCTATGTGCTTACCCGCGCGCCCGCAGTTGCTCTGCACGCTATATTGCTAACATACTGCATGTTTAGACAAGTTTCTTCTAAATTTTGATTATGAAAATAATTCAAATACATAGAATCCTTAACTTTTCTAATACAGAAGATGATTATGTAACTGTGTTATCTACCAATGACTACTTAAATGATTACAAGAGAAATGCAAATATAAATCCATAGGTAATGAATCGATTTTTTTTTTCATTTTACCAATTATCTCCCTATAACAAAATACTACTTTAGTTTACTTTTACTTACTTAAGTATTCGATATTCGGCCGAATAATATGTAGATATTCGGTATTCGGCCGAATATAATAAAAGCAGCCGAATAGACCGAATAGTAACCGAATATTCGTTGCAAGCCTAAATGAAACACATTAGATACCTACGTAAAATTACACAATAGTTTTTAAGAAGATAAGTAATCATGTAGGTATGTATTTATTTATAATTTTTATTTGTAATTCTGTAGGCTTATTTTTCAAATCAATTGATTGCTGCTAATTCGAAATTTAACAAAGTTAAATATTAAATTATAATAGACGAAAGAAAAGAAATACTGCACACTCATGTGTTGCTATTCTCAATTATGTTTCAAAGGAATCTATTGTATCTTTAAATGTATTCAAAGATAGATTTTCTTTTATCGAATTACTAACATAGAGCCAAACATTTCAATAAAGCTTTTTATGAAGATTTAAGCTTGTACAATGGATTATTGAAGAATGGGTAACATTACCTTGTGTCATGATATGCCGCCTCCGATTCTAGCCAGTTTTTATGAAAATGAGATCTTACGTGGTTAAAAATAAGATATATTTTTCGATAAACATTCGTATAGCGAAGGAGAGGTGCGACGTTCAAGTTGCAATATTGTTTGTTGTTTGTTAAAGTATGCGTGAATAAGAGATCTTCAGACAAGTATTGATTGGTATTCAATGGCAGAACGATGAATGGCCGTTTGACAATAAGATCATTCTGCTACAAATAAATAGATTTATTTTATTTTAAACAGCACTGAGTATGAAGTATACGTAAAGCTTCGCTTTCGACTATTGCATTTTTTTAATAAAATTATTATTACATTGTATATATGAATATTAAAAAAATAATCTTACAGTTAAGAAGGTAATAATAAAATATAAGATCTAATTCAGCTACAAATGAAATTCACATTGGAATGGATCACGTATGAATGAGTTTAGATTTAAAAACCGTAAAATAAAAAAAAATAGTTCTTTATATCAAGGAAGATAAGGCAATGGCCCTCTGGAACTCTGACTCACATGATGCATAGTAGAGAGTCAGATTAGACATGTAACTTAGCCATCTGCTCCCCATCCCAAAAAGCAGAGAACCCCGTTGGATCAAAAGCTGGGTACATACACCTCTGGAGGTTGATCATATCAATGTACCTATGTATCAAAAGTGTCGATGTACTCTAAGATCTACTCTATGTCTTTTGATTAATGAAATAACATTTTTAATTGTGTAAGTAAATTATTCTAAGAATACATTTATAAGTAGATGCTAGCAAAACGTTGCTCACTTCCAAGTTTATCACTACAGCGCGCACTCGTGTCCGCTTCGTCGCGCGACTTATGAAGCGCCGTGCGCCGCCGCCGGTGGTCCCAATACTCCCTGCCCATCACTGTCCTCCACTATTCTTGTACTTATAAAGCTTTACATTCCTAACAATCAATGAAATACATTCATTGTATGTTTGTTATCCGGATCTCAATCGAGTGCATCGTAGCGAACACTTAGCTTATTGAGTTTGCTAGACACAGCGACGTCGCGCCATTGTGCCATTGTCAGCCTTTAGTATTTCTCTTTTTAGATAGACGATTGAAAGTTTTATAAGTGCAGTAGCTATGATAACATTCAGATCTATTTGACCGAGATTGATTCCTTTAGGTAGTAAGTAGTAGATTTCTATTGTATTAGTTTCTGTCTTTATTCTCTCTATGAAAATTACTTTAAATTGTTCCAATTATTTTTGTTTATTATTACATACATTATGAAGAAACTGTAAATAGGTATCTTAGTACTTATATAGATATACTAGCTGATGCTCGCGACTTTGTCCGCGTTGTGTTTGTTATACCTTCAGTTTTTAACTTTCACACAGGAACTCATGCATTTCCTGTGATTAAAAGATTTAAAATGTTGACCGGATATGTAAGGTACCACCATGCAGAATTTCATTTAAATTGGTGCAATAGTTTCGGAGATTAGCCCGTATAAACAGACAGAGAAACAAAAAAAAATTACTTCTAACATCTCCCTAACGCGGTTTTTAGCGTTTTTTTTTCTATGTACATGCATACGACCTCTACAGTTTTATTATATGTGTACACGTAAAACGTAATTGCCGAAAATGTAGGTACAGACTGCACTCGTGGCGCGGGAACTGCAAGTTGATCACGCACCGCATCGCGGTTCGGAGCCTGATCCTAGGCGAGGCGATTACGTTACGATTCCGATTAGTGTGCGTTGCAGTATGGAGTTTCATACAAACAATACTGAACGGCTCGAAGCGATACAGTGACGAGCCCTTTCCGAGTTGATATGTGTGCTGTGACCTTTATCATTCGTCCACAATTCGGTTCTGGCACTCGCCGGCCGCTACAACTGCCTTCCTGATGGAAGGCAGTGGATGAAAGAGGCGTCGGAACGATTCTTTGAATCCGCGGCTCAACACCCAAACCCGTTGGTTGTTGCAGCATCCGACTACAGGCCTTTGCCTACAACGCGTCGTAAACACCGTCGGCCTCGGGGCGTCCTAGACGACCCGGACGACAAGATCACAACTTTCCAACTAGCAGTACAGAGATTGCAAGAAACTAGCACCGGAGAAGAGAGCGCCCGCGAACGCGACGCGTCTCCCCTCACCCTTCCGACCCTTAGTTTGCTAAGAACCTTCCGATGCCCTCGTAGACCCGAAGTCCGAGAGGCCCGTGAACTGTAAAGTAGAGCGACAGTTGCACAAAACTCCCCTAAAGAAACTAAAGCCGAGATCCAAGTCCCACAGGAGTCGCCCGCTTTAAACCATTTATGTAGGCTGGAGCTCTGCTCGCCTTTATGCCCGGTCAAGTAGCAAAAGCCTCAGGGCAAATTAAGAAAGTACGTCCGAAAAAAAAAATTGCCGGCCGCTGCCTCGAAAACCAAACGTTGTTTTATGAGATAAAATGAAAAAACATTATTAAATAAAAGTTTATCGGATAATAATTTTGTTGAGTGAATTATTTGATTAACTTGTTGTTGTATAATAATGAAATAACAAATAATGTTTTTGCCAATGAAATTTTTTTAATTAAGTTTTCGTGATCTTACCGGTCACCCTATTAAAATTAATCCAAATGAAATTCTACTATTTTCAAAGTATGCCTAATAATCGTCGCTCTAAATAAACGTTATGCTAAACGAAATTATGCCGAATTTTAACTTTGCCAAAGGTAATTGCCAAATAAAATTCTGCCACCTTAAAACTATGTCATTGTAAATTCGGACCTATAAAACTTCGACCAAACAATTATTATACTAAATAATTTTTATGCCATAAAAATATTCTT
The DNA here is from genome assembly GCA_947037095.2 of Nycteola revayana. NCBI lineage: Eukaryota > Metazoa > Arthropoda > Insecta > Lepidoptera > Nolidae > Nycteola > Nycteola revayana. The sequence goes on along the minus strand of OX344846.2, from coordinate 12,186,560 downwards.
TTAAAGAAGATTATGCCAACTGTGTTATTCAAAATAAAATTCGGAGCATTAAAATTCTGTCAGATAGCCATTTAACCCGTCTTAGCAATAAGATCCCGTTTTTAGCACCTTTTTTCGGAAGGACTTACATAGTTAGCCACTAGGCTTTTCTACTTCACCGGGCATAACCGTTTTTAGTACCGAACCCTAAAAAAGTATGAGAAAAATATCACAGATTATTAAGAAATCGTCTCCATTGATCTTTATTCCATGACGGAACGCAAAGTTGACATACATATTTGCATATGAGGGCGGGTAAATGAATGGAAGAATTAAAGGACAGGGCGACACACGAGGAGTTTCATTGTAGTGAGTGCACGCGCCACTTGAAGCTCGTTAGCGACTCAACAACAGAAAACTAAAACAATACGTTACCATTACGCTAATTGCACTAAACTTTTGTTTGTACGACTCTTTAATTCATAAATGTGACCCCTCTTTTATAAATCCTACGTTGTATGCCTAGATTAAAATGTGTATATTTTAAGAGTTCTTCTATTGAATTATAAACAAATAATATATTAGTTATTACAATCAAAATCAATAACAAATATATCTTTTACAAACAAGGATTTCTAAACAAATTATTTAGCAAGTACGGCCGACATGAAAAATTTGTAATACATTCAAGAACGTTAAATTCCTGCAGGCAGTTAATTTGTATTTAATGTTCGTCAAACGGTTAATTGTGAAGGGAGGACATACGACATACGCCAATGTGATGTGGCAATTAAGAGCTAGGGCATTTAAAGCTAATGTGTCTATTAACAAATGTATTTGCCGTGTTGAAGCACGCTCGTAAATTCCACAACAGTTGGCTCGTGTCGCCGTTAAATATATATCACTTGGCTTTAAATTGTCGAAACAACATCACTAGCAACTCTTTTCTATTTCTTTTCTATTTGTGACTCCACTGCTTTCTTTTGTACACAAAGCGTTTGTATGGAATCGAAAAGTGACAAGTTATATTGACTTTGTTTATGTTAATATAATATGATGTATAATTGTATAATCCATATTAGAGATAGACAATTAAGGTCAATTAAATGTAGGTAGGTACGTAATAGACGTTGCGACCATCGTATTGGGTTTAGAAAGCGGTGGATAGAAAGTGATACGATTAGGATTACCTAAATTCCACGTATTCCACCTAATTTCCATTCATACAGCTATTTAGCTGGTTCTATACAAAACGTTATAAAGCATAAGTACTTGCCTATGTTTAAATCTTCTATATATATAAAAGAAAGTCGTGTTTGTTACAACACTTATAACTTGAGAACGGCTGGACCGATTGCCATGGTTTTTGATTTGTTGGATTTGTTACCGTCCCGAATAGCAGAATACATTTTAAAAACAAAAGAAAGTCGTGTTAGTTACACTATTTATAACTCAAGAACGGCTGAACCGATTCGGGGTAGGGTAGGGGTAGGGTAGGGGTAGGGTAGGGGTAGGGTAGGGGTAGGGTAGGGGTAGGGTAGGGGTAGGGTAGGGGTAGGGTAGGGGTAGGGTAGGGGTAGGGTAGGGGTAGGGTAGGGGTAGGGTAGGGGTAGGGTAGGGGTAGGGTAGGGGTAGGGTAGGGGTAGGGTAGGGGTAGGGTAGGGGTAGGGTAGGGGTAGGGTAGGGGTAGGGTAGGGGTAGGGTAGGGGTAGGGTAGGGGTAGGGTAGGGGTAGGGTAGGGGTAGGGTAGGGGTAGGGTAGGGGTAGGGTAGGGGTAGGGTAGGGGTAGGGTAGGGGTAGGGTAGGGGTAGGGTAGGGGTAGGGTAGGGGTAGGGTAGGGGTAGGGTAGGGGTAGGGTAGGGGTAGGGTAGGGGTAGGGTAGGGGTAGGGTAGGGGTAGGGTAGGGGTAGGGTAGGGGTAGGGTAGGGGTAGGGTAGGGGTAGGGTAGGGGTAGGGTAGGGGTAGGGTAGGGGTAGGGTAGGGGTAGGGTAGGGGTAGGGTAGGGGTAGGGTAGGGGTAGGGTAGGGTAGGGTAGGGTAGGGTAGGGGTAGGGTAGGGGTAGGGTAGGGGTAGGGTAGGGGTAGGGTAGGGGTAGGGTAGGGGTAGGGTAGGGGTAGGGTAGGGGTAGGGTAGGGGTAGGGTAGGGGTAGGGTAGGGGTAGGGTAGGGGTAGGGTAGGGGTAGGGTAGGGGTAGGGTAGGGGTAGGGTAGGGGTAGGGTAGGGGTAGGGTAGGGGTAGGGTAGGGGTAGGGTAGGGGTAGGGTAGGGGTAGGGTAGGGGTAGGGTAGGGGTAGGGTAGGGGTAGGGTAGGGGTAGGGTAGGGGTAGGGTAGGGGTAGGGTAGGGGTAGGGTAGGGGTAGGGTAGGGGTAGGGTAGGGGTAGGGTAGGGGTAGGGTAGGGGTAGGGTAGGGGTAGGGTAGGGGTAGGGTAGGGGTAGGGTAGGGGTAGGGTAGGGGTAGGGTAGGGGTAGGGTAGGGGTAGGGTAGGGGTAGGGTAGGGGTAGGGTAGGGGTAGGGTAGGGGTAGGGTAGGGGTAGGGTAGGGGTAGGGTAGGGGTAGGGTAGGGGTAGGGTAGGGGTAGGGTAGGGGTAGGGTAGGGGTAGGGTAGGGGTAGGGTAGGGGTAGGGTAGGGGTAGGGTAGGGGTAGGGTAGGGGTAGGGTAGGGGTAGGGTAGGGGTAGGGTAGGGGTAGGGTAGGGGTAGGGTAGGGGTAGGGTAGGGGTAGGGTAGGGGTAGGGTAGGGGTAGGGTAGGGGTAGGGTAGGGGTAGGGTAGGGGTAGGGTAGGGGTAGGGGTAGGGGTAGGGTAGGGGTAGGGTAGGGGTAGGGTAGGGGTAGGGTAGGGGTAGGGTAGGGGTAGGGTAGGGGTAGGGTAGGGGTAGGGTAGGGGTAGGGTAGGGGTAGGGTAGGGGTAGGGTAGGGGTAGGGTAGGGGTAGGGTAGGGGTAGGGTAGGGGTAGGGTAGGGGTAGGGTAGGGGTAGGGTAGGGGTAGGGTAGGGGTAGGGTAGGGGTAGGGTAGGGGTAGGGTAGGGGTAGGGTAGGGGTAGGGTAGGGGTAGGGTAGGGGTAGGGTAGGGGTAGGGTAGGGGTAGGGTAGGGGTAGGGTAGGGGTAGGGTAGGGGTAGGGTAGGGGTAGGGTAGGGGTAGGGTAGGGGTAGGGTAGGGGTAGGGTAGGGGTAGGGTAGGGGTAGGGTAGGGGTAGGGTAGGGGTAGGGTAGGGGTAGGGTAGGGGTAGGGTAGGGGTAGGGTAGGGGTAGGGTAGGGGTAGGGTAGGGGTAGGGTAGGGGTAGGGTAGGGGTAGGGTAGGGGTAGGGTAGGGGTAGGGTAGGGGTAGGGTAGGGGTAGGGTAGGGGTAGGGTAGGGGTAGGGTAGGGGTAGGGTAGGGGTAGGGTAGGGGTAGGGTAGGGGTAGGGTAGGGGTAGGGTAGGGGTAGGGTAGGGGTAGGGTAGGGGTAGGGTAGGGGTAGGGTAGGGGTAGGGTAGGGGTAGGGTAGGGGTAGGGTAGGGGTAGGGTAGGGGTAGGGTAGGGGTAGGGTAGGGGTAGGGTAGGGGTAGGGTAGGGGTAGGGTAGGGGTAGGGTAGGGGTAGGGTAGGGGTAGGGTAGGGGTAGGGTAGGGGTAGGGTAGGGGTAGGGTAGGGGTAGGGTAGGGGTAGGGTAGGGGTAGGGTAGGGGTAGGGTAGGGGTAGGGTAGGGGTAGGGTAGGGGTAGGGTAGGGGTAGGGTAGGGGTAGGGTAGGGGTAGGGTAGGGGTAGGGTAGGGGTAGGGTAGGGGTAGGGTAGGGGTAGGGTAGGGGTAGGGTAGGGGTAGGGTAGGGGTAGGGTAGGGGTAGGGTAGGGGTAGGGTAGGGGTAGGGTAGGGGTAGGGTAGGGGTAGGGTAGGGGTAGGGTAGGGGTAGGGTAGGGGTAGGGTAGGGGTAGGGTAGGGGTAGGGTAGGGGTAGGGTAGGGGTAGGGTAGGGGTAGGGTAGGGGTAGGGTAGGGGTAGGGTAGGGGTAGGGTAGGGGTAGGGTAGGGGTAGGGTAGGGGTAGGGTAGGGGTAGGGTAGGGGTAGGGTAGGGGTAGGGTAGGGGTAGGGTAGGGGTAGGGTAGGGGTAGGGTAGGGGTAGGGTAGGGGTAGGGTAGGGGTAGGGTAGGTAGGGTAGGGTAGGGGTAGGGTAGGGGTAGGGTAGGGGTAGGGTAGGGGTAGGGTAGGGGTAGGGTAGGGGTAGGGTAGGGGTAGGGTAGGGGTAGGGTAGGGGTAGGGTAGGGGTAGGGTAGGGGTAGGGTAGGGGTAGGGTAGGGGTAGGGTAGGGGTAGGGTAGGGGTAGGGTAGGGGTAGGGTAGGGGTAGGGTAGGGGTAGGGTAGGGGTAGGGTAGGGGTAGGGTAGGGGTAGGGTAGGGGTAGGGTAGGGGTAGGGTAGGGTAGGGTAGGGGTAGGGTAGGGGTAGGGTAGGGGGTAGGGTAGGGTAGGGGTAGGGTAGGGGTAGGGTAGGGGTAGGGTAGGGGTAGGGTAGGGGTAGGGTAGGGGTAGGGTAGGGGTAGGGTAGGGGTAGGGTAGGGTAGGGTAGGGGTAGGGTAGGGTAGGGTAGGGGTAGGGTAGGGGTAGGGTAGGGTAGGGTAGGGGTAGGGTAGGGGTAGGGTAGGGTAGGGGGTAGGGTAGGGGTAGGGTAGGGGTAGGGTAGGGGTAGGGTAGGGGTAGGGTAGGGGTAGGGTAGGGGTAGGGTAGGGGTAGGGTAGGGGTAGGGTAGGGGTAGGGTAGGGGTAGGGTAGGGGTAGGGGAAGGGTAGGGGTAGGGTAGGGGTAGGGTAGGGTAGGGGTAGGGTAGGGTAGGGGTAGGGTAGGGGTAGGGTAGGGGTAGGGTAGGGGTAGGGTAGGGGTAGGGTAGGGTAGGGTAGGTAGGGTAGGGTAGGGGTAGGGTAGGGGTAGGGTAGGGGTAGGGTAGGGCAGGGGTAGGGTATAAAAGTCCACCCGTGCGAAGCCGGGGCGGGCCGCTAGTAAAAAATAAATACTTTTGCTTAATCAACGCCGTGTGGTTTCCGATTTAGAATATACCAGCCCATATCTTACTATGGGTGTCGTAAGAGGCGACTAAGGGACATACATCTGATGGATGAGCAGCAGCATCTATCAGCTCAAAGATATTCCCATTTTATTGCGATCACCAATCCGCCTGCTAGGCGTGGTGATTGCGGCGATATCCCTCAACGACCCTGGCTTGCAAGGTTTCCTTAAATAGTAGTGGACTTAAAACAGCTGATAAAGTAAAATTAGTAAAGTAATGCTTTGTCAAGATCATTTATATTGCTTCCAAAATTATAATGACGAAAATGTACAATCGACATCGGCGCAGGAATTATGTCTTTAAGAAAAGCGACATTCTAAATTGCTGCAGAAGGTATTAAAATAACATTCTTCGCTCGCGTCATCTGTCTCCGTAAGCAATATATCAGACAGGCACCACCCGCGCTCGGCGCTCGGCACGCGCGACCCTTTACATCTCTACATCTACGCCGACGCTAATAACTTAACCCCCTTTTGTTTTTCTACACAAAGCTCACAGTTTATTTATGAGATCTACTGATTATGCTGTGACACGCGTCTGAGTCTAATCGCTCTTAACTAAATAAAACCTTATTCGTGCTGATGCTTTTGTAAATTAGGCCAATCGAAATAGACAATATTGAACATTGAATAAAGCTTACTTAGGTGCACATTTTTTATTAGATTTGTTTTTATTCCATTTGGCCATGGTTTTGGATTGTGGACGATATCGTCCACAAAGTAGGTATAAACCTACTATTGAAATTATATAGATCTCAAATATTCTCATAATCAGCCCGTATAACGTCCAGTACTGAACATTGGCCTCCTCCCGAGAAAGGGTTATGTCATAGTCACCACGCTTGGCAGGCGGGTTGGTGATCAGTATTATGTTGTAAAAAGAAACTACTGCCCGTTCCTTTGTATACCTATTGTTACGCACTAATATATTTTATTTTAATATAATATGAACTAAAAGACGCTGGTCTTGGTAACGTTTTGTTATAATTTTACAATAAAAATCAAACAAAAAAAATATATATAGATTCGGTTATAACAATCGGTACCAATGGCTTCACTTGCTTTTCGACATCTCTCCGTGTCTCGACACGGAGAGATGTCGATCAACCAAGCAGATACGTGGAAATCTTAGATTTTACACTAAGATGGACATGTCAATGTGGGCACTAAGTCCGGCATGAGATCAAACCTACGTCCTCCGAATCTTAAAGCGAGACCACTGCACCACGGCGATGTCCTAAATATACTAGTCTTTTTTTTGTTGCTACATTTAGCTTAAAATGCTAGCTAGCTTAGCCTATGAGCATGAAATGAACGATAAATATACCTACCACTTGATTGATTATCTTCGTAAGTACAATAAAGCGGTTTAGATCACTATCAGCAACAAACGTTTTAACAAGAAGCCGACATTATAATATAATAATAAGAATCACATAAAAGTTTGTTGTTTCCCCTGTATCTACAATTATCAGTTTGAAAAAAGATGTATCAATTCAAAGTTTGTCAACCGGTAGGCTGGTTGACTTGATTAAAGTCAAGCACACCCGATACTTTTTGTCAAATATTCCTTAAACAATACTTTCGCCAATAACGATGATAAAACACAGTATAATTCGAAATTTGAGTAAATTAATCTAGAAAAAAGTATCAGTTAGAATACATTATAAAAGCTAGCGCATTCGGACAATAAACAGTTGATGAATTTGTATCCGAAATAATGTGAATCGAAATGGGCATCGTCAAATACGCACTGTTTTATTTTGTATCCCCTATTTTTAATCGGAACCCCCGTAATGAGATGCTCGAATCCGAGTATTGGAGAGGCATTCATTGAATTGTTCAAAATATTATGCGTTTCACGTGGAAGTGCCCGAGTGTCGTGTTGCTTGTCATTTGAATATTCAACACAAAGCAGGGTGACACATCGTGAGCCATTGTCACTTCGGATCAAAACAAAGCTCTGTCAATACCAGGAGGGAGAACTTTGTGACACATGTATCGATTGGTAAGTGCCTCTTGGTGGAAATTAAAATTAAATAATATTACTATTCATACTTCTTTTATTGAAGATAAATGACTGGCCGTCTAATACCTACACACTTGGTCTATAAAATATATTATTTTTGTGTGACAATAATGTAGATACATTAAAGGTACCTATTATTATCAATATATATACTAGTAATATTATAAAGATGAAAAGTTTGTATTTTTGTTTTGAATAAATTCAAAACCTTCTAAACGGATTTCGATAATTCTTACACGATTAGAATGCTACATTATCCCTGAGTAACATAGGCTATATTTTTTATTAGAAATCTGCACCCTTGCAAAGCTGGAATAGACCGCTAGTTGTAATAAAACCAACATGCATTCAAAGGGCTAGGCGGGGCAGTGCCCCGCTAACCCCAAAACCTTATTAGCAAGCCTCTTGAAAATGTATGAAATCTAGGAATTGTATACAACTCCTAGGAAATGTATACAATTCAGAAGCTATTTAGTAAATGTATAAAATATTGTTTTAAAAATGATTTAATATAATACATACATTTCCTAGGAATTGTATATAATTCCAATATCGTATTATGAAATGTATAAATAAAATGCTTTCTGTTATAAATCACGTTGTTAAAATGAGAATAATAATTTTTATTAAGGTAGGTACTCGTTGAGACAATCGGCTAACAATCATACTGCAAATTATAATTGTCTTCATATTATCTTACTAAGTAATTAAAGCTTAAAAAATCAACTATCTGGGTGATTATCTCAGCGAGAAAATTTGGCGGCAATGCTGATAATTATAGTGTGGACTAATTGTTTTAGAATTTTAAATTTTTTGCTGAAAAGAATGCACCAATTGTTGTCTTAAGCCAAATCGCGAAGTGCTATAAAAGTCATTCAAGATTAATAAAAAAAAATATTTTCTACAGAATTATAATTTTGGTGTGGCGTCCAATAACCGTTGTTCTTAATCTATCTATGATAGAACCATGACATCACTTTGTATAACTAAAATTCCATTTATTTTTATTCTTTTTTAGTTTAAGTATGGTATAACATTATAAAAATAAAGATTAGTACATAAATTCATATACAAAACTAGGCAATAAAAGTAGTCCATGTGTAACTGACAATTTTGGTGGTAAATATTGAAAATGTTTTTATGGTCGAACGAAACGCAAAAAGACCAACAAACGTGTGTTAACTTGTTCTTTTAGCACAGAGTACTTTGTCTTTTAGTTCCGCTCCTGCACTGAGCGAGGATGCACGTGCCATATCTTGCTGGATCTATCCGCTAAGCACGTAAGTATCTAATTTTGGTGTGTCATAATACTTCTTAGTGCAATTTTGGTGATATATATACGTAAGTCAAGTGTGTGTAAGTGCCAATACTAGTAAGTGTGTAAATTGAATGTAAGGTGTGTTACCAGTTTCCACTTTTAAATATCAAGTTAAATTGGAAGTAATTGATGCGGTTATTTTTTTAAACATTTTTTATGCACTTTTTCTAATTTTGGTGGATCAATTTTGGTAGTAATCTTTAACCCACCGAAATTGCTTAGTGCCACCAGAATTGCTAATACCATAAAATATATAATTTCATATTTGTAGCTATACACTCTGCATTTACAATACTTAAAACTTTGTAATAAAAACTATTTTTTTTTAGAATGGCTAACTGCAAGAAATGCACGGAGAGCTGACGACCGAAACGGCCAGGTAATTTGATCATTCATAAAAATGATTTATCAGCTTACCTGGAGCATTCTAAGCATAAAAACGTCGACCTGGCAGGATTCGAGTGGTGGACGTGGGAGTTATGGGGTGGGAAAAAATAAATAAAAAAAGGTATTATGATCAGGATTACTTTTTATGCCAAATTGTTTGACCTAAACCTAACTCCCCAAAGCACACAAAAAAAATCTGGCGTCATTTGGTTGGTGGAAAGGTATCGCCAGGCTTAATTATAGTGAGGAAAAAAATTATTATTTTTAGGTAATAAGAACAAGGCTGGCTTTTTTTGTGCTTAAAGTTTATTATTCCCAGAGGCTAGGAAAAAAAATCCAGCCAATAATAGTGGTGGGAACATGTCGAAAAAAATAATTGAAAATTTATATTTTGCTCGAGAAAGAGCTAAGGGGCATGAAAAAGAGCGCGTGGAGGGGATACACGCAACGACGGCGTCCGCGCGTTCGGTAAACCGAACGCGCCTGGCTGTTCTCGTCGCACTCGTTGAATGGAAAGAGCCGAACGTTTCTGGAGCGCCAGCTGTTTCAGTTGAGCGTCTAAGTAAGGTTTTATTTTTCTTATCGTTAGACTCGAAGAGTTGAAGATCTCAAAGATTGATTGTTAAAATACTTTCATTGCGATTTTATTTTTGTTATTACGATTTAATCATTGTATTTTTGTAGACAGTTTGGTACAATTAAAATAATAAAACATTTATTGTCATTTTATTTCTAGCAGGCAATTTATTTAACAAATGTTAATTTTTACCTTTTATTAACACAAGTATCTAATTTTGGTGTAGATGTTCAATTTTGGTGGCCAATGAATCTAATTTTGGTGGGTACAAGCAATTTTGGTGGCAACCAAATTACAAAAATCATAATATCTCTAAAACTACTAGGTATAATGAAAGGCCATTACTACACAATATTGATTATGACTTGTTAAGTATTGTTGATACATAATTTTTACACAAATATAAAAAATAAAAAAATCCACCAAAATTATGCAAATCTATTAATTTTTAAGGTGCATTTTGTCATTTTTAGTTTATCAATTTCCTAATAGAGGTATATTTTTTTTAGAAGTTGAAGATTATTTATTATTATTTCCTAATTAGCTGAAAAAACCATAAAAAAACCTAAACCTACCCTATCTTAAATGTTTTACATTTCCGATTGTTATTTCGGAAGGATCGTAGCAGGTGGCGTTCTGTAGTTTCTGCCTACCCCCATGGGAGAAAGGCGTGATTATATGTATGTATGTATGTATTTCGGAAATGTATAGATGTCTTAGGAAATGTGTCGAATATAATTATTTCAAACATTTCCGGGTGATTTTAGGAAGAGGCGTGACGACAGTATCAAAAAATTAAAGATTTAATGTTTTTAGGGGAAAGTAAATATAAAAAGAAATTATTACACTTATTTATTTTTATATATAACCTTGAGATTAATGTGATTTTTAATAAAATAAAAGATTAAAATACTGCAATCGGCCATTTTGAATGAAACATCAATCACGGCGCATGACGTCACGATATTGTAACCATCAAAGAGAATTTAACTACTACGTTAGGTTTGGCGGACTCAATGACATTTTTTACAATAGCGTGACGTCATAGCCGACGCCATGACACTTGAGGCCTTTTTTCGCGCGCTATTTAAAATTTAATAGAAATATGGCTTAAACTTCGTTAAATTTAAATTTATTACCGAAATATTGTGTTTTCGTACTTAGAAAATGACTACCCACGTTGCGCAAGAGGATTTAAAAATCTTGCCTCATGCCTATTATATACATACAATGACGGATTACATACATTTCCGTTAACATATATGTATATTAAAAAAAAAAACAATTTAAGGGCACCTATTTTTTTTGCCCCAGGGCCCTTGGTCATCTATGTAGCTTCTAATTAATTACACCTAGGTAATTGAATCCATTCGTTTGTTCGAAAGTAGGTTTTAACACACATTTATTATAAGATCACTAGGTACGCAGCGCGGCGTCTATATTCTTTGCCTATAAACCCTGGCGAATAAATTTTAGCGACATTACATTTGACAGCTGGGTATGGAGGTATGAGTTGAGCAGTGCAATGAGCGTTTGTAACGCTATCTGTGTAGTTCCTACCTCTTCAAGCGTTTTTTTAATTACCCTTCGATGGTCTTGTATTTTATTTGGTAGGTTTCATCTAAGTACCTAAATATTAGTGATGAAATAAGATCTATATTTAACAGAAATACTTTTTATGTAGTCAGTCACGAGGCTTTTGCTCCTTCTTCGGGCTTATAGAAAGGCTTAGGTATACACGTCGATGAGGATGTTCTACGTACCGACCTAGTAAGAACATTTTTGAAAGCGGTAACTAAGAAAAAGTCTTATTATCTGGGTGTTCATCATCATCATGGAAAAACATAGGCCTCCTCCCGAGGGAAAATTTTGCCATAGTCACCACGCTTGGAAAGCGGATTGTTGACCGCAGTATTATGTTGTAATACACAGAACATAATACACTACCGGAAAGAAATTTTAGAATTTACACAAAGATTCCTTGTCCGGTGTGAGGGTTGAACCCACGACCTCCTAGATTCAAAGTGAGACTTATACCGCAAAGCCACGAAGAAATTTACTTAAATTACAAAATACCACAGCTATAAGGTTTTTTAAGTTAATTTCGTTTCTTACGTATGCGGGCATCGGGGACGAAGTTTGTGGTTTGGTCGGCTGTCGGTCCGCGGTCACCAACATCGAGTGTTGTGATGAGTTGTAATTTCGCGGTTTCCTTCGAATAGTCTAACATTCTCTGGAGGCGAATGTGGTAATAAAAAAACTCATTAAATCATTGACCTCAATAGTTTACATACCTACCAAAGAACCGTGGCAACAAAATAAGTATTTTCTACGTAGAAAGATATTAGTAATCACACTACACTCCACTCTGGTGGCGGAACTGATAAGTACCTACCTTAACATTTTGGCTGGTGTTGACGTCAGCACCTACAAACCTCCTGACAATTCTCTATCTATCTATAGGTATACTATAATATTATAAAGAGGAAAAGTTTGTATTTTTGTATGTTTGTGTCGAATAAACTAAAAAACTACTGAATCGATTTCGATAATTATTATACGATTAGAACGCAACATTATCTCTGAGTAACATAGGCTAAATTTTTTACTAGAAACAATTAGGGATCCTTACTAAAACTTCGATAACGTGAACCAAAAAAGTTTGAAAAGAAAGTTCATAAATTGTCTTTCATATCTTGCGCTGCGTAAACTATGAACGATAGAACAAAAAAATGTTCTACAATATTAAAGATCATATAAATATCTATTAAAACCTTCGCCATTTGTCTAACTATAGTAGTTATGTAACTATAACTACTTTTTGAATATTTTTTTTTACAAAAATCGGAACATGCCTAAAGTACCACGTTATTCATATTTTCCTACTAATCCTTATCCCAATAAATTATTTCTCATTTAAGACTGTTTCAGTACCTGTAGATTAATTTTCAATGATTAAAGTTTAAAATAAAAGTTCACCCATCCGGAGCTGGGGCGGGCCGCCAGTACCTTCTTAATATACCTGTATAACAAAGAAGAGTCTGTTTATTTGTTGTTTGCTTCAATTCAGAACTACTGGTCCGATTTGTAAACTTATTTCTGTGTTAGATAGCTCATTTATCAAACAATAGACTATATTTAATTGTAAAATTTCTACGGCAACAGGAGGTACGCGGTTGATACCGCGCGAGGAAGATTGTTACGAATATAACATTAAAAACATTAGACAACTATGAATAGCAATGATGATTGCCGGGTGGCTGCCGGCTTACAATTTAGGCGAGTAAGAAACATAGGAAGGATGGATGGAAAGCACTATCTATCAGTTAAGATTACCCACCAGCTCACTATGATCACGAATTCACCTGCCCTCAACGACTCTGGTTTGCCAAGGTCTTTAAGGCCCATGTTCAGCAGCGGACGTAAACGTGCTGTTGAAGTGAGGAAGTGAAAATTGTAATGTTCGTATTTCACGTTAATAATGTGACAATTAAGTATTTCCCACCAATTTCATAACTACTGCTTTGGGAAGACTTTTTAATTGAATAATCTCTGGAAAATAGGAATGTATTAAAGTTTCTAATGAAGGTCCTGTAAGTATTGTTATAATTGTTTCGGAAAGAATGTGAGTTCAGGCATGGCATTATCACTAAGAATATTACCTATATAAATTCCGTGATAATGCCAGTGTACCTAATGAAGACCGTCGGTTGTATTTTTTTCAAGTAGACGACATCTCGAATTATTATGAGATCCGAAGTGAGCTACTTCAGCAGCAAATTTCGCTGTGAAGGTCACCTTGGCTTATATGTATATTACGAGCAGTGTCGATAGTTGTTGATCCCGCTATTATGGAGATTTCAAAATATTACTGGAGTGACGATTAGGACGGTTGTAGTGTGTAAGTATACTAACTTACTTATGAAATTTAAATAACAACTTTATAATCACAGAAGCATTCAATGATGATGTGATCAGAGTGAAACCCGATGCCTGTCAGTCCGTATCGTAGCCAAGGTTTGATAGATTTGAGACCACACGTGTGTTGCGGTGGTGATACTGATATCCATACTTCCAATTCAGTGTAGGTAGGTACTTATAGAAAACTATTTTATATCTTCTTCTAGGTAGGGTAGGGGTAGGGTAGGGGTAGGGTAGGGGTAGGGTAGGGTAGGGGTAGGGTAGGAGTAGGGTAGGGGTAGGGTAGGGGTAGGGTAGGGTAGGGTAGGGGTAGGGTAGGGGTAGGGGTAGGGTAGGGGTAGGGTAGGGTTAGGGTAGGGGTAGGGTAGGGCAGGGGTAGGGTATAAAAGTCCACCCGTGCGAAGCCGGGGCGGGCCGCTAGTAACATATCGATGTTAAATTAAATACTTTTAACATATTGTAATTCTTCAATCAGAAAGAATATATAAAGTAAACATGCTTTAAACTGTAAGTAAAAGGATTACATATTAGGTAACCTACATCATCATCATCTTCATCATCATCATCAGCCCGTATAACGTCCACTGCTGAACATGGCCCTCCTTCCCGAGGGAGGGTATTCGCCATAGTCACCACGCTTGGCAGGCGGATTGGTGACCGCAGTGTTATGTTGTACCACACAAGGAAACGCTGCTGCCCGTTCCTTGATAGGTATACCTACGATTATTATAGATGATGTTATAACAATCGGGATCAATGGCTTAACGTGCTTTCGGAGGCACGGAAGGTAGCCCCTCAACCAACCAGCACCGGAAAGAAATCTTAGAATTTACACAAAGATTTCTTGTCCGGCGTGGGGATCGAACCCACGACCTCCGAGATTTAAAGCGAGCAAAATACCGCTAACCTACGAGGTTGTCATGTCTACATATTAACCTACGTGGAGGTTAATTTATCTCAAAAACTTAAAGTTACTAACTGAGCAACAATCTAAGGCCGAATAAGAATTATCGCCTACATACTAGAGCTTAGAAGCATAAGGTCGGATGTGACACTATAAGTCAGAAAAAATCGTCGTACCTATGAGCCTTTATCGTAAACTGGCACTTACCTACAACCAAATGCTTTTGAAGTATGAATGTAATATAGCGTGATATTGGTCCCGACTAATATCACGCAACCTCTCCCCAATTGAGACTGAGTGAGGATATTCGGTTCGACAACGTTCATCATAATCATAAGGTGCATTAGCTACGTATATTGTTAAAAAAAATATTGCTTACAAATTTTGATACGGAGCTTATATACCTAGAGCTCCCTACGCAACTGTTCCGGTATCTTCAGTGCTGGCCCAAAGCAAGATTTAGGCTGTAGCGGATTAAATAATTAGACAAGCGAAAGTCTCTAAAAAAGTGCCTATTGCGCCTCATCGCACGACCATTTTTGCCGATCCGTTGGACGGATGGAAAGCCCCACCATCATTGTAATTTTCTATAGATACTCTTAATAACATTCATTAAAAAAATGATGGCATTTAATTGATACAATGCTGTGATCATAACAACGTCGTCGGCGGCGGGGCGCGGCGATAGAACTCGCACTATAAATGGTACATTTAATTTTATAATTTTACTGCCAACAACCTACCTACCTAACTAAGAATTTCCTGTATTAAATCATACATATTAGTGCTTGCACCTCCAAGCTTAGCCGCTGATTTAAGAAATTGATATTTTGATATTTGATGTAACATATTGATAACCACGAGCAACGCAACTACCTATAGGTATTTTATTTATGATGTAAATGAGCGTAACATAAGCTCATGAAATCGAGGTCGATCCAGTCGCGGTCGGCACAGGAAACCGCAAACTATCCGTCTAAATAACTACAGTACAGAGCTGCGGTATTTTTTTACACATTATTACACCATCAGACTGTTTATAATGAGTTGTAAAACTCAGATCAATATTCCCTCATCGTTCATTCTTTCGAATTTTAAATATAGTTTCATAGCTTCTCACTTATAATCTTTCTATGTAGGCAGGTACCTAATTCATCTTGGGTGTTAGGAATGTAGATAATATTTCTATTAGACATGGGTAGCTCTCGAATGAGAGATAAAATTGAACTAGCTCTTCAATCACATTATCACAATCTAGCTCCCAGCCCAGTAGCTCAGTCGTTCACAGAATAGCTCACTAGTTCATTTAGCTCAACGGCTTACTGACTCGGCTCACGAACGAGTGATACCGACGAGACGCCGACAGCGGCCGACAATGCCCGAACTTGTCGCAGTCGCTCGCTGACCGACTCTTCGGCTCAATACGTCATAGTAAAATAACTCTTATCTTCGTTGTTTTAAAATTAAAATACTTTAGCACTTTTACATAAGTATGAAAATCCTTAGGGAATAAATTTGTGATTTTGTCAATAATACAAACATCGTTGTTTTATTAAATTTACTTAAATAGATTCGGCGGACTATCGTGTCATTCGTGTCGCATATTGCTAAGCGCAGTTTAGTTTTGGTTTCTTATCATCATCATCATCGCCCGTATAACGTCCACTGCTGAACATGGGCCTCCTCCCGAGGGAGGGTATTTGCCATGGTCAACACGCTTGGCCTTAAGCCTGTTCAAGTATGAAGGAAAATCATTGGCTTTCATTTTGTAATAAAAACAAAACAACCCTATAAATCTAATTGTATCTATAGCTGAGCCACTGAGCTAGTTGTCTCGTTTGACTTGCGTAAAGTAACGCGGCTCAATTTGATCTGTAGCTCACCAATAACTCAATTATAGATATAGTTCTTATGATCAAAAGAGCTTTTAGCTTTTCTTTTCAGTGAGCTACATTTCGCATGTCTAATTTCTATTAATTTACAATTTTAAGTTGACAACAATATATAGTCTAGTCAACAAGTTCAAAAACGTGTTAAATAGAAATAAAGCTCCTAAAAATATGTGCCATAGCTCATTCGATTCGGAATGACGTCTAGAAAAATGTTTTTTAAGGGTATATTAGCACATAAAAAATTGCGATTGTTATTAACAAAATAAGATAAAAAAAGGTATTTAGTTTTTCGTTAATAACTTTTAAAATAATGATATTTAAGGAATTTTGAAAAAAGATCCTGAAAGAGGAGGAAATTGCCAATAAAAAAGTCCTAACTCCCGGAACTCTTTATTATTTATAAATTTTTTTTACGCTGGAAATAATTAAATAAAAGTGTTGTAAAAAATACATTTTTTTTTCTGAACTTTGTTATACACCGTGAAATTTTAATGGTTGTTTTCCCGAAGCAGAACAACTTGCCGTCGGTAGTACTATCGAAATATATATTTTTTTTTAGACATGTTTTGGATTTAAAATTATTAAAAAAAATATTAGACAACTCGAAAGCGTGATAAACAGTAGTAACACTAGACGGAGTGAACGGACTTTGTAGGTACTACTCGAATCGCACGCGCTGCTGACAAAGTAAAGAACGATCCATAAACGTTCAAAGCAAAATAAGAGCTCAATGGTAGTTATACGGCATAAAATAGCCTGCACGCAAGAATCACAAACGAGCCGGCTTCCTTTGTAATTAGCCGCGCGGCGCCGACGCCGGAACGCCCCGCGCTCTCCTTCGACTCCCTCCTTCCTTAGTTGTCCCGTGAACGTCGGAAGCGCAGCACGCGTTATCTTATTACCTACTTTATTAGTATTATGGATCGACATTACAGTTTTAGTAATTTAGAGTACGTCGCTATGGTGCAACTGTACGCTAGGGCTAATTATAATTCCCATACTGCCTGGCGTCTTTACGCCGAGCTGCAACACTTGGCGTCACTCCGTCTTCGCGGAGTTCTGAACCCTCAAGTCATACAGGACCGGACGATCGTAGCGGCGACGGCTACTCGATCATGGGCAGTTCCAAGTGCCAGCACATGCACAGGGCAGAGGTCGATCGGCCGTTCTTTCGCCAGAGCTCGACGAGGAGATCATCGAGTACTTCGAACGCGATCCTCGCCGAAGTAAGCGAATGGCGGCAGCTAAGTTTGGCGTAAGCCAATACTACGTCTGGAAACTACTCAACTCAGAAGGACTGCATCCATATCATTTCCGCGGAGTTCATTTAATTTTTCATTTTTGTTAAATACGCCTTAAATATTTTTATTAGGTATCTAATTCACAAAATTATTGTTCTTAGATAATAAACTTGTTTTAAGTTACGTTTTCTGTAAGTTATAGCTAAAAAGGTATTGGATAAAGCTTATTATTATGATTGGGTACTGTGTTACATTACTTAAGGTGTAGGTATCAGCTGATTGACTAACACCCGGGTCAACGAACGCGCGACCGAGCGACGCGAGCGCTAGGTATCGCGAGGTATTACTATCGGTTCGATGTCACTTTCGAGTTCGGTTTTTCACGATTGTTAATCGGCCATTTTTGGTTTATAATATTTAGTTTTTGTATAAATTGAATGTTTAACTAAGACCAAACCTTTTCGCTGCGGGAAAACAACCATTTAAATTTCAGCGTGTATATGGTTATATTTGTAATTTTTTGAAGTTTTCGAAAAAAAATATAACGGTTAATATTATTTGTTAATAACAAATTGTTAAGTTAATAAACAATTAAACTATTTATTAAAAAAAAAAATCTCTGTTATTCCATTGAGAAGGGTCAATGATGATTTTTAAGAATAAAATAATTTCTTAACAAATTATTGAAACAATTGAAATATAAAAAAACGATTATAAACAATAAAAAAATTTATTTAAGAATTTTGTTTTGTTTGAAATCATCATTTCTCCTATGCTATAAGATTTTGTACATCCCATAATAGTATATTTGTTTATAAACAATTTCTTAACAAATGACGTAATTTTTTTTTCCAATGTTAATTAATACCCATATCAGATGCGAAAACAGCATTAATAATAAATTACCAAAAAAAAATTTTTTTGATAACATTATTTAGACATTTCATTTTTAGTTAATTTAAAAAAAAATATAATTAACAAAATAATTAACTATAATAATTTTTTTTTTGCATAACTTTTTTAAGTACCTAAATAAAAAGAGCTCCACGAAGCGAAAAAATTATAGATCAATTATTTAAACTTTTATGCCGTAATTTATAAAAACAGAGATTGGAAAAAAAATAGTTAATTAACAATGGAGTAACTTTTTGAAAAATCGAAAAAAAAAATTTTCACCGAGATTTTTTTCGTTCAAGTGTCTAGATTACACCATAATTTATTTAAATTTTTAAATTGTTATTTAATATTTAAAAAAATATATTTTAGGTGATATACCGGCTTTTTAGGCGGCGCGCCTATGCCGTAACGCCCTCGCGGAGGCCTATTTCCAGCGTTAATTCTGTTTTATAAATAATATAGATAGAGTTCCGGGAGTTAGGACTTTTTTATTGGAAGTTTCCTCCTCTTACAGGATCTTTTTTCAAAATTCCTTAAATATCATTATTTATTTATTATAACGAAAAACTAAATACCTTTTTTTATCTTATTTTGTTAATAACAATCGCAATTTTTTATGTGCTAATATACCCTTAAAAAACATTTTTCTAGACGTCATTCCGAATCGAATGAGCTATGGCACATATATTTAGGAGCTTTATTTCTATTTAACACGTTTTTGAACTTGTTGACTAGACTATTATACGTGAATGCAAAAGTGTATGGTAGATGGCCTCTTCAACCAGTTTAGAATCCATCTAGGGTTAGCTAACCCTAGATGGATTCCAAACTGGTGGTTTCCAACTGGATTCTTTATGGAGTAATAATAATAAACTAATAAGACTGACTGATAACAATGAAATCTTATTGGATTGCATATATAGCAAAATCATAAAAGTTCTGTTAATTCGCTTTACGCCTTATATGATTGGGTGCTTAATATTATTTACAATAGATAATACATTCAAAATTACAAATCATTTTGCACTATTTTGCAGGCCTAAATAAATTAGGTAAAGAAGCAAACTCCAATGTTTCGGGTCGCAAGGATATCATTGTTGAAACATTATATTATTTCAATATTACAACCATAGACCTAAAGTCTCAGGCTTTGCCTTAATCTATCTGATTAACAACGCTCGTGCAAACGAACATTAAGTATCTGTACACGGATCACGAATGAATTACTTTGGGCTGTCAACATAAAATAACTCTCAACTTAGATCTCATTCAAATAGGGTTCAACATATTAAGTTATTATCGAATCGTAATGTAAAGATACAAAAAATAATTTCAGGTACTGACCACAGTTACGGTTTTTTCATTAGTCGATTAATCGATACGGTACAGCTCTACTTTTGACAAATGTAGAATCGATAGCCAAGTAGGGATGTCGGAAATTAAAAAAAATATCGATGTATCGATATTTATTAAAATATCAATATCAGCATCGATATATCAAATGAAAAATATCGATATATCGATTAAATAAAAAATAAAAATAAATGTTTTATAATAATTATATATTTAATTCAGCCTAGCTCAATAATAACATTAGTAATTTTTGTGCAAAATGTACATTATTTTAATGTACAAATATCTTAATAAAAACGAAGGTATTTTACCAGTATTCTGTTTTATTAGAGAAAATTACAAAAATATAAAGAACTAAAAGGAAAAAAATACAAAAGAAAAAGGAAAGAATAATAAAAGTATAAATTATAGTAAATTAATAATTAAAAGAACTAAACTGAAATAATACACAACGTACACAAAACATAAAACTCAACAGTCATAGACAGTATAGTTATTTTTTTTTCGTTCTTTCCTATCGACTACGGTTTCAAATTCCGGCGACTTCAGTTCCATAAGAAAAAAAATATATATCGTTTTCAATACAATTTTCGATACTGGATATTTTGTATCGAATCAATATATATCGGTTGAAAATATCGATATATTGAATTCAAAATATCGATACATCGATATATCGATAATTTTTCAGCAAGCCTATAGCCAAGTGCCAACTGCCAGTCTCAGATGTCAGTCAATAGTCAATATCAACAAATAAATTGCACTTTTGAAACTAATGTAAGAAGCTTCAAAATCAATCACATGCCGTAACAGTATTCCTTGTTGTTTTTACTAGTATATTTATTTTACTGTTATATGGTATCTATTTCTGTTATTGTATTAATATTGTATAACCGTATTCATCGTTTTTTTAATTTACATCTTAAATATATCTTTTTTTTCAGCGGCAATAAATTACAACATGGACAAATACGCTATACCCAACATTCCATCTATACAACATATACTCGAGGATATATTTGATGAGAGTATTGTGCAAGTAAATAATACTGATATGAAATCACACGAGGGTTGTGATACACTGCAAAGTGCACATACATGTTACAAGAACTTTAAACAGCTGCAAGAAGATATTACTGAACAGAATGATTTGAACACCAAGTTGGATGATCTCAACAAGAAATTGTTGCAAAATATAGAAAATATGAGAAAACAAAGATAAACCAATTATGATCCAAACTTTTTATTTTATTTATCAATCTTCATGCACAGTGCAAGTGCATCGGCGGACTTAATACCAGGGGCATAATCTACCAATGTACCTTTGGGTAAAGCAGAGATATTTTTGAAATACTGTACAATATTTTTGCCAGATTTCAATGGAAGGCCTTAAAAATAAATATGTTTACAACATTTCCAACCTTTCATTAAAACTGATACTTATCAATGTCCAGGGGGTATGTGTTTACAAGTGTATTTCATGCACAGGATCTAATATTTGTTTACATGTGACAATTAATCTTGAATGGACTATGGACATTGGGAGTATTCAATAATAATCATAGAAATTACCTTGGCACTCTAAATATTTGTATTAAATTATACGCTATAGTTATGTTTACCTAATATCATACAGATTAAGATCCTTATTTATATATTTTGCATTCCAAGAATAAGTAAGTTTGGAAACTGAATATGAAATGGTAATGTGTAAAGGATATTCTGATATAAGGATGGATCACTTTCTTTTTCATAGTTTTTTAGAAAACATGTATGTTTTTAGAGAATATCCCTATTTGATCCAGTTAAGTGTGATTAAAGTTAAGAAGCTTTTACTGTACCTACCTATTATTTGTCAAGATATACTTGCATAATGTTTAATGCAAATCATTGATGTAATTAAGTAGAACCTGAAGCATAATTTATGCTTCAAATTGACATAAGAATAATATTATTCTAACCAATATCAAGTTTGTTATGAAATAAGATAAAATAAAGAATAAAGAGAAAAACTTTTTAAATTATTTTATTATGCTTCCAAGTTTGATTAAATCACTTTCTGTAACTATTCCTAAATGGAATAAACAAACAAGAGCGGCTCCTTGTTCAGCAAACTTCTTATTCTTCTCCCAGAAGGAGGATGTATATTTCTTGTCATTAAAAGTAATTATTGTTCTAAACAATTTTTCCACCTGCTGTGTTTCATATGTTGGTAATTTCAGGCCATTTCTGCCTGCCCAAGCATGAAGCCTTGCTTTAGGTAGATTTAAGTCATTAAAATTAGCCCGTATGAAACAAACCTAGAAGAAATTATAAATTTAATGTTTTAGAACATAAAAATACAAAATAATATAAAATACTTTTTGTGTACTAACTCTCATTTCTGTAACCCCAGTGAGAGTGACGTCCATAGATTTCATTCTCTTCTGCGGTGGCTCCAATTCTTGTGGACATACTTGCCACCGACCTTGGATACCCATCTTTTGATAAGAAGATTGTTTTTCTTGACAATATTCCCCTAAATCCCAAATGGCACTAAAAGAAGTCAAAAAGTAAATTTAAATTCCATATTTTTTTTGCTATCATCATATTAGAATGTTTGATCTTATGATTATTTTGACAACCTCTGTAGCATAGCAGTATTTGGCGCGCTTTAAATCTCAGAGGTAGAGAGTTTGATCCCCACACTGGACTAGAAATCTTTGTGTAGATTCTAAGATTCCTTTCCAGGTCTGGTTGGCTGAGGGACTACCCTCCATGCATTAACAGGCATTGGTCCTGATTGTTATAACATCATCTATAACAATTATTATGGGCAGCAGTGACAATAATATTGGGACCGGAACCGATAGTACCGATTCCCCTCAAGCAACTCAAAACGTGGTTACGAGACAGGACTACAGAACTACATGAAAAACAGTGGGAAACACTAAAAGAATGCAGACAGACAAAGGAAGCTCTTGCCTCCTTGAATACGAAGCTGTCGCGCAAATTACTTCACCTGAACAGGATAAACTTAAGACAAACAGTGGGCATAATCACAGGTCATTGTCCACTAAACAAACATCTTTTTAACATCGGTTACACGGACAGTCCCATGTGCAGGGGCTGTATGAGTGCTGAAGAAACACCGGCCCACGTCTTTCTACACTGTGAGAGCGTAAGCGACCAGCGCACAGAGCATCTAAACAATCCAGAGACCATGGGAGAGGTCCTAAAAAACATAAGACAACTCCTTGACTTCTGCCTGGAGTTGGGATGGTATGGATGATCGTATCATTCTCACGTACAATGGCCCACTCATGAGGCTAAGTGCGGAAATTATACGTTCAACTAACTATGGGCAGCAGTGTTTCCTTGTGTTACAATATATTACGGCCGTCACCAACCCGCCTGCCAAGCATGGTGACTCTGGCAAAAACTCTCCCTCGGGAGGAGGCCCTTGTTCCACAGTGGGTGTTGTACAGGCTTATGATGATGATGACTAATAATTACAGACCAAAGTTAGTCAATAACTAAAATTACCATATTTGTTCAAGGGTTTGACATTCTAAAAACTGCCTTCCTCTAGGGGTTTCTTGTAATTCTCTTAAAATATTTTGTATATTGTACTTTGTGTTAGAGGGTGAGTTATCATAGTCTACAGCTAATTTCAGGTATTCTTTGATAACTGTGTCCATTGGAAGTAAACCTTCTTTCCTGAAGATGGAGCAATTCCATTCAGCAGCTCGGGCAAGCATCACACTTGAACAACCAGTCAAGTCCTTAAACTTTTTTATGTCAGTATATTTTTCTATTTCTTTAGAACCTCCGCTGTAAAAAAGTTTTTCATAATTATAAATATTGTTAAATATTTTTCAAATTAAACAAATAGATTTTAAAGCTATTAAAACATAAGCTTCAAGCCTTTTGTAACAAGACATACTTTGCTATGGCCGGTATAGAAATCCTCTCTGCTACATATTTTATAATGTCTGTATGTACATGATGTTGAGGTCTCTCATCACGCGTCCTGCCATGTATTGCAATAGCCTTGATGCCAGCACTCACCAATTTTTCTACAAGCTTCAATGTCTCTTCAGGTGTTTCAAGAATCCTGATCTTGCAGGTGACAGGGATGGAAAGATTGTTAACCAAAGAAGATAGAATCTCATGTGCTTTATCAGGTTTATCAAGTAGAGCTACACCCATACCTCCTTTTATAGAGAATTCTTTAGGACATCCCATGTTTATATCTATAGCAGCTACATCATTCTCTCTATAAACAAGTACATAATATTGAAATGAGTACAGAATAAAAATAATTACTACAGTAAGTACAGACACTTAATATCAAAATGAGTACTTACACTAGTTTAGCTACTTTAAGAGCTCTTTCAGCACTACATGTTCCCAACTGTAGAATGACTTTGTCTTTCTCTTCTACACATGTTCGAAATACAATAGTACCATCTGTCTGATCCACATAATCAACTGTGTTTAATATTTCTGTAAGTATAATTGATGTATAATGAGTTTATAAATATTGTGGTACAGGTAAATAATTAAACATTAATTAATAAAAGATAAAAATCGTGCTTGTACTAGATAAGTTTATTTTGTTCAGAACAGGTAATACTAGAAATAATATAATTAGTTTTAAAATCCATCTACATAGTGAAATCGATTATTAGGAGCGGACTTTTTTACATCATTTGGTATCTGAGTAGATAGATATTAAATATATTACTTTGATTGAAAAGCTATTTTAACTATAGTTTAGTAAATAATTATTGTCCTGCATACCATTGTTTTTACGTTTAGATCGAAGGAACTTCCAATCTATTAATTCCTCAGTATATACCAGGTCAGCTCCATAACGAAGTGCTAATAAACGCATAGGTAACGTGCCAATGCGTACCATTGGCGCAAGAATGTTTTTATTTTCATATGAAATCATTTTCAGTGTTAACCAAGTAATACACAACGTGTTTTGTAAAATCCACCAGAAATGTCAGTCAGACAGTTTGGATAATGACATTGAGATGTAAACAACAGTGTTTCCGCTTATTAATTTGATAAGAACCCAAAATAGTAGATTTTGTTTCTAAAGTTATAAGAGAAAACACCTAATATAATACCAATTGTATAATAATGTTAATAACTTTTATATAATATAGCGACATATTCGGGTGCGCCATAGTTCACCTACAATTTCAACTCCGATACTATTATACTTTGATTGATTGACTGTGATTATACTTTTATTTGTTTTCCTATATTTTCTCAACATAACCATCTTTTACACTATTATTCAAAGTCATATCTCTTTTTATTCATAATAATCAGTATTATATACATTAATTTTTAATAATAATAAAGTTATTTTCCTAATATATACCACGGTACTATTTATAGTCATTGGTTTAAGTTAGAACTGCGACTATAACGCACGAGCCAAACGAGCGAAGCCAGAGTCCCGCTCCAGTCATTCAGTCAAGTTCCAGAAACGAATCGGTCCTATTCATAATTATTGGTTTAAGTTAAGTTAGAACTGTGAGCACAATGACCACTGTGGCCAGAACCGAATCGGTCTTATAGATATTGGTTTAGGAACGGCTAAACTGCGGTATAAACTTCCAGGCCATAAACATAACCGTAAATGAGTCGTGTTTTATGAATTTCATTAATTTAAGACAAAAATCTGTGAAAAGACCACGGAAAAGACCTTTAATCATTCTAAACATATATTTTTTACTAAACTTGGTAAATGTTTCTTTCTGAATATGAGTGAAAATATTATGGTAATTATTAGGGATAAAAGCGTTATGATAAAAAACAGTAGGAGTTTAAATATATTTACATAAATGATATTATTAATTACAATTTTCGGAAACATAAGTGTTATGGACATCACCGGTAGCACTACAAATAGTATGAATGAAAACTTTAGAATGAAAATTTTTAGGAAGAGTGATCATTTGGATTACAAATCGCTAAGAAGAACAATTTCGGGTAAAGGACTTTAGGAGAGCCAATATGGACCCGATATATTCTGCTGGGTTAACCCTTTGTAAATTTTGGTTTTTTTCATTAAATTCTTCATCTTGACAATACTTTTTAAAATACTTGCAAATTATTTTAAACTCGATTAACTTAATTTACACATTTTATTCTGTATTGCAGAAAGCATTGTAAAAGGCCATATAGATCATTAGTAAACTACGAGCTTATGGACACTTGAATTTTAAAATATATGAATATCGTATAAGCGTTAAATATGTTAAGAACAATTTAGGGCTGGAGCTCTGCTCAATTTGATGCCCGGTGTAGTGTAACAATATAAGTCCGTCCGAAAAAAATGTAGGAGCAAAAGTATGACCGTATATATTAGCGTATAATTATGTAGAGAGATACCTAGTGACTGATCAAAGCTAGGGCTTCCAACTTTTAACAACTAACCACCGACGAATTATTAACAGCAATAAATTGACTTGCACACATCCTATTAATAATATTAATTATGAGCTTAACATAACAGGCTGGTAGCCCAGTATATATTGCTAGCTCAAAAGACATACGCTAAAACTAAATTTTAGGTGTATAGGTATATATTTCTATTATTTTCTATGATATTTATAATCTATAACCAATGTTATACAAACGTCAATCGCAATTTGGTGTTAGTCACAGAGTACTTTTATATGTGTTAGTCGTGTGTCAGATATATTATTATTTAAATATTTTTCTTTCATTTGTCTGTCAGTTCATGTTTACGGCGACTCAAAAAGTTACAAGTGTGTGATTTTATTTTATTAGACAACCTTATTGTTAAAATCTTTAGGTAATTACATTTAAAAGTATTCAACATAATATACATGCCGTTGTTAATAATATTTGTGATTCAAATTGGACGTAGATTAGCAAAAAGGACTCAACCCACAATGTTGTCAAAAATGAGTTAGATGCACCAAATTAACCTAAGAGGTCGGGTCTGTCATTCAGCAAAAACGTGCTAGCCTCAGACTAACAGAAAGCACTTTTTTTAATACCAGGGACCAACCCACATAAGGGAGCGCGTATATTTATGATTAGCTTAATAGACCTAATCTGCTAGAATCCTTTCTAATAAATTATATTTCAAGAAAAAACACTAAATTTGATTTAACTTATTAGCCTCAATTCATCTGAGTTGTTTTGAATAAATGTACTTACAAAGAAACAAGTCTACTTTTTATACATCAAAAATGACTTAAACTTCCTAAGTCGTTTTTGATAAATGAAATATTACCGTAAAAAGCTCTTTGAACATTCAACTAAAACGACTCAAACTGTCTGAATTATTTTTGACAAATTTAAATGAAAAACAAAGTTTATTTATAATTTAGCTACAAAGTCTCAATCTGTCTAAGGCGTTTCAGATTAAATTCATTTGCAATTTTAAAGTCAATAAAATGACTTTAGGGACATTTTCAATATATCAATAAATTTTATTGAACGAATAAACGGCAACATTTTTTTATAAGTATATATTTTATTTTAAGAAGTTGCAACCCAAACTCAGTTTGTCACTCAGTTGCTTATGGCGGAAAAAGTGTAACGGACGATAAAATTTATTTTTCGTAATATAATAAGTACCTATCGTGATTAATACATACAATACATACATACAATAATTATATATCTATATATATAAAAGAAAGTCGTGTTTGTTACAACACTTATAACTCGAGAACGGCTGGACCGATTGCCATGGTTTTTGATTTGTTGGATTTGTTTCCGTCCCGAATAGCAGAATACATTTTAAAAACAAAAGAAAGTCGTGTTAGTTACACTATTTATAACTCAAGAACGGCTGAACCGATTTGGCTGAAAATTGGTAGGGAGGTAGCTAAGAACTGGGAGAAGGACATAGGATACTTTTGGGTAGGGGTAGGGTAGGGGTAGGGTAGAAGTAGGGTAGGGTAGGGTTAGGGTAGGGGTAGGGTAGGGCAGGGGTAGGGTATAAAAGTCCACCCGTGCGAAGCCGGGGCGGGCCGCTAGTATACAATAATTATATCAATATTGTTTTTTATCCGATATTGATAATTCTTTTTGTGTAATTATCTTTAAATTGACTTGACTAGACGTACGGATACGAAATTTTGCACCCGCCCCCCCAATTTTTGATAAAAATCGACTTTCCGATTTTCATACTAAATTTTTGACAAAATCTAATTAGATTCCTTGTAATAACTTTAAATTTTACCAAGCAGTGTCCCTAATTTTCTGCTGCTAACCAACAGCCCTGCTCAGTACCTACCCGTAGACACGAATTTGTGGGGTTCGAGCCAAGGGGTAGTCGGCAAATTAAGGGTGCATACGCTGCGACAGCAAAAAACGGTTAAAATTTACAATACATTGACGTGATTAAGAGCTGCAAGAAAAAGAACCCACTGAAGGTTTATAGGATGCAAAGCAATGATTTCTTTTCTGCCAGCAAAATAGAGAAGAAAATTGTTAACAGAAAAACTTTCGTCTCAAAAACTAAAGTTAACTGGTTAAAGACAAAAAAAATACTCTTAAAAAGAGATGAAAAGTATACAATCTACATGGAATCTGCTGACGGAATGTTTGAAGAGCTAAACATTGAGAAGAAAGTTAAAGGAAAACGATTAGAAATATCGGAAGAGGACTTAGTGTTGCTGTGGCCGAACGGGAAAGAAATTGCCCAAGCAAAATTGGATGACTTGAAGTCTATGTTTGATCTTATTCCCAAAGATTGCTTAGATTTTTATAAAACTCTAAAGGGGAACGAGAATATTGAAGAGTCACGGGTGATCAGTTCCTACCTGTGTTTAATTTTAAGTGATACATGGAAATTTATAAATCGTTTTTATTTAGTTCATATAATGACTTTCATTTAAAAAATCCTTTAATTTTAATTTTTATTAATCACTTGAGTCATTTTAGTCGAATTCAAATAACAACTTCGTCATGAAAATACTAATTTATCAAAAAGAACTCAAACCTATATTTTTCCCAATAACTCATGAAACACTTGCGAAACAGCATCAAACTGAAACCCATTTAAAATGCAATAGTTACATCCCTTAACTTGACCTAACATCTAAACATTCTGAGTACAACAACACTGAAGAATACCTAGCTGAACTTTAAACATCGTTTACTCAAAAGTAAGATTTTGTGGTTTGAGTCCTTTCTGCTAATCTACGTCCAATTGTTATTTACGTTTTAGCAATGAAACCTATTGTTGCTGCTGATGAGATGTTCCCTGAAGGAGTTGGGCCTTATATGGATTTAGAAGAAGTAAGTTTCCAAACAGATTCAGGCGCATTGTTTGCATCACAAAAACCACCAGGGTTTTGAACCAGGCGCATTGCACTGATGTCAAAACCAAGGTTCCCTTACACTGCATTTTCTAAATTTATATCTGTTATTTTAATTTTTTGGGAAAAATTTAGAATAGTGTCGCACGCGGAGGGATGTGGGAGGGGGGGATGGGGGATGGGGCGGGTATCCCCTCTCCCCCTGTACCACTCCCATGAAAAGGTAACGCACCGTTTTTGAGAAAATCAGATATTTGTAACCTAACCTCAAAACACTAAAATCACCTATTATGGTCGCGAAAAATCATGTGCGGGTCTAAATTTGCTTCCAATCAATAGTTACAAAAGCGTCGTCGCCGGAGCCCCGCTTCGCGGGGCTCCTACTTCTGCATAGTTTTTAAAAAAAAACCACGAAGGGGATGGCGGGGTCTGAAGACCCCGCCATCCCCTTCTTACCTAACCTATCCAAGTCGGGGTGCCCCAAGTTCCAAGCTCACTCTTGCATACTAAAGAGGAGTAACACTGTAGTAGACTCCACATCTTTATAGGTTGTTAAAAAAATAAAACAATAACACAAATGACACATGACGCAAATACCATAGACAGTTTTTTTTTCTTGCGTTCCGTTTCTCCAATTTGGTATGACATTGTACACCACAGACACAGACACTAGAACACATTCAGTTGTAAATCGTCCATTTTAACTTTCCATTTCACGTAATTACGTTGACAGTTCGCTTTTTATGTGATTTTAGGTTAGAAACTATATTTGAAAATTTCTCGAAAAATTATCCATTACCTTTGAATAAGAGTGGTAGTATTATAATCGGGGGCCTCTACCCTCTACCAGATTTAACCACTTTTAAACCAGTCCGCGTGCGACACTATTCTAAAGCCAACCCAATTTTTTTTTATTATTGTGGACACAGAAATATGGGATGGAGTATACGTAACGGGGCAACGAGGAAAAAATTGGATCATTCTCACTAGTTCCACCAGCAATTAGTTCCATGGAACTAGTGAGACTTTGTTTTCTCAATAGTTCCATGCAATCCCACCCACTTTGATAATGGAACAAATGAAACAACACTTAGTCGAACTGGTCTCGCTAGTTCCATCGAAGATGTTCCATGGAACTAGTGAGATTTTTTTTTCTCAGTAGTCCCATGGGTCTTCTTAATGGAACAAGTGCAACTAAAGTTAATCAACATCATTTTCATTAGTTCCAATTTCTAAAAAATATCATCAAATATGAATAAATAAAGAAAACGCACAAAAAATATTTAAATATAAAACACTGGAGTCCAGCGACCAGAGAGAGAATATTTAAATATAGAACACTGGTATCGGGTACAGGGGCCAAGCTACCGGTGGTTAGGGCTCCAGAGACAGGCACCTCCTTACAATGCGTGCCGTGTCGAGGACCACCGCCTTCTGCACCTGGCCCATGATCCAACTATCTAACGCAAGCCTCTTAAGGTGTAAGTGTTAATAATAATTCCAGTTTAGCCAAATACTCACTGTGGAGATTGTTACAGATCCAGCACATTTATTTTTCTTATGAAATTGACACCTCCATATGCTTGTTCCATTGCGATAAATGCTGTCTATAATATTGGTAGCCACTATAAAGTAAAACGTTTCCTCAACCCCTTTTAATAATTTCAATTTCACAAGACATTTTGCACAATAAAACAATTAATCACAAATTTTAAACGCAAACAATTCTGTTTTTTTTAGTACAAATTGAGAGTAATAATTTAAAAACCTGTCTAAATCTACAATAAGAATATGAGGGTAGTTTTGCTTATGCTTATTCAGAAA
The DNA here is from genome assembly GCA_947037095.2 of Nycteola revayana. NCBI lineage: Eukaryota > Metazoa > Arthropoda > Insecta > Lepidoptera > Nolidae > Nycteola > Nycteola revayana. The sequence goes on along the minus strand of OX344846.2, from coordinate 12,155,898 downwards.
ATACGTGAGTCAAAAATAATTAAAAGTACAGATTTAATTATACAGACTAAATCTATAAATAAATACTTCTAAACAGGAAAAACAATAAAATTATAAATCTTCAGGATAATTTACTAGTTATTACATAAACAAATAGAAATTACGATGTGAAACCTTGTGAAATATTATGTTGCCGTGTTATGTTAGTTTTTATTCTAATTAAAATATGAAATTAACGATTCGACTAAAGGAAACACGTTTTTTTAAAGATATAATTGTTGTTTCACTTATTTTTATTTTTGTGCGTTTTCTTTATTTATTCATATTTGATGATATTTTTTAGAAAGTGGAACTAATGAGAATGATATTGATTAACTTTAGTTTCACTTTTTCCATTAAGAAGACCCATTGGACTACTGAGAAAAAATAAACTCACTAGTTCCATGGAACAACTTCGATGGAACTAGCGAGACCAGTTCGACTAAGTTTTGTTTCATTTGTTCCATTATCAAAGTGGATGGGATTGCATGGATCTATTGAGAAAACAAAGTCTCACTAGTTCCATGGAACTAATTGCTGGTGGAACTAGTGAGAATGATCCAAAAAAATTCTCAAAAGTCTTTTTTTCATAGTGCCCCGTTTCGTATCCACTGACCGAAATACGATTATTATTAAGTTTCATACTTATTTTTTTGCAGGCTGGTGGTCCCTCTAATCTGCTAATGGATTTGGCAGCAAATGAGAAGGCAGTTCATTCAGACTTTTTTAATGGTATGTATTTTTGGCACTAACTTACTTTAAGAAAATAACCTTTTTTGAGTGAGATGGTGAGATGTCATAAAGGAATTACATACAGTGTGTTCAATTAAGAGTTCTAATATTTAATAATATTATAAAGCTAAGGTTATTGTTTGTTTGCATCCTTTAGTCGCGTTTGGTCCAATTCGCAATTAGTCCAATTGTCAAAAACAGGAAGAAATCGCGGTTGGTCCGGTTCGCGTTTGATCCAATTCGCGGTTGGTCCAATTCGCGTTTAGTCCAGTGTGCTATTGGTCCAGGGCACAGTGTTTTATAAAGCCCGATTTTCGGACATCCCCCTTTTTTATTGAAAAACCTGACAGAAATGATGATTTAAATGCAAGATTTCGAATCCCCATTTAGCTACCAAGTCTAGTTTCCGAGTTATAATTTCTTGAAAATCGATAAAATTCTAGTTCGATATTCAGAAAAAAAATAATTACATTTAAACTACGCGTGATAGAAATAACGATGTTAGATACATTGATGGGGCATCTTATGCCGAGTATTTTAGTGCATTAATGAACCTCGTAACTTTGCTAGATCCAGATATATACGAGTTTTTTTGGTTTCCAGTTTTTCTTAATTTTCTCGAACATTCCGCCATTTCGGGAAAAGTTATTTATACTGAAATAAATTCGATAACTTCTCCAACACATCACAAAAATTTCACATCCCAATTCCATGAAACTTGGAAACCACAACGATTTTAAGTTTTATCCGGATTTTAAGTCGTTAGGGTTGTCAAAATCAGATTATTGATATCCGGATTTTATATAACTTTGCCAAAAAATATATCTAGGTGAAGACGGGCGGATACCAGCTTGATATAAAATATAATTCATCAATGTACGTTAAAAGGCATATTTAGGCATTTTGTGTTATTCAAGCAATAACATAAGCTGGGAGTACCCACCCACGCGGTGAAGACGGTAACAGTTTTTACTGGCTAAAACTCCCATAAATATTTTTAACTTGACCTTTAGCTATGCCTTCGTGCTTATGTTGTTTTCTGTTGCGTATATCTGTTTAGTGGCACGGTAGCCACATACATAGAGAGTGAGGTTTGACGTATGTACAATTTGTTAAATATTCGGAAATCAGAATCGTATACAGTTTTTAACAAATAATAATAATTAAATAAATATTTTTGGTAGGCTGCCAGTAGACTAGTTCACTTTCTGTTTATTATTCTGACTACGGAACTTTTATTTCTACGAAAAATTTGATCCGATTTGATACGAAGGATAAAAAAATTGACAACCCTAACAAAAATAGTAAAATTAGAATAACTTCTAAGTTCCATGGATTTGGGATGTCATATTTATGGGGTGTATTGGGGGAGTAAATATAATTATTTCTGTATATATAACTTTTCCCGAAACAGCGAAAATTTCGAGAAAATGAGAAAAAAGAAAAACCGAAAAACTCGTATAAATCTCGATCTAACGATGGTGGGAGGTTCATTTATGGACTAAAATATTCGGCATAAAATACTCCATCAATGTATCTAACATCATTATTTCGTATCATGCTTAGTTTAAGCGAAATTAATTTTTTTCCTAATATCCGGATGGAAAAATACGATTTTCAAAAAATTATAACTCGGAAACTAGACTTGGTAGCTAAATGGAGATTCGAAATCTTGCATTTAAATGATCATTTGTGTCAGGTTTTTCAATAAAAAAGGGATGTCCGAAAATCGGGCTTTATAAAACACTGTGCAGGGCGCTATTGGTCCAATTTGAGGTTTTATTAAATACTTAAATCGAAGTTGTACAGGATGTTAAAAAAAGTACCATTTATGTATACAGTAAATATAGTAAAATATGTACATAAAATAAGTATATAGAGTCTACAGTGTTACCCCTCTTAGTATGCAGGAGCAAGCGAAGCGAGCTCGGGACAAGGGGCACCCCGACTCGGACAAGTTAGGTTAGAAGGGGATGGTGGGGTCTGAAAGACCCCGCCATCCCCTTCCCTTCCCTTGTCCCTTCTTAACTTAACTTTAACTTCGCCATCCCCTTTGTGGTTTTTTTTAAACCACCTAGAAGGAGGTGCCCCGCGAAGCGGGGCTCCGTCAACGACGCCTTTACTAGTATTGATTAGAAGCAAATTTAGACCCGCACATAATTTTCCGCGAATTGGACTAAACGCGAATTGGACCAACCGCGAATTGGACTAAACGCGAATTGGACCAACCGCGAATTGGATCAATCGCGAATAAGGTGAATTGGACTAATTGCGAATTGGACCAAACGCGACTAAAGGGTTTGCATGAACACCCTTATCTTAAGAACAACTGTCCAATTTAAGTAATTATCTGTGTTTGATAGCCCATTTATTGAGGGAGGCTATAATCTATATACTAAGACTTGTGTGCAGACAGAGAGTGGAGCACCAATGAAGAATGTTTCAAAATCGGGGTTAGTCTTAAGTAACCAATCCATTTCCAGTGTAAGTTTTGATAAGTAGAACCTAAAGCATCATCATTTGATATTTGCTATCCTGCTGGAGAGTATGCTCTGTAGCATGACCACTTTGAATTTACATTTTCCAAGAAACTAAAAATATACAATTTTTGATATTAAGCTACAAAAATATAGACATTATCTACATTTTATCCTGTAACTTATACATCATGTAGTCAAAGTGGTTCTGCTGTGGAGCATGACACATAAAGATATCTCAAATACTATCACTGCAGAATTGGATTATTCAACAATAAGTTTTAAAAAATGGCTCTGGTGTTGTTTCGCAAAGAAAATAACAATTTTAAGAAACAGTAACATTCTGATAGAATTACCAAATGTTACATGGTGACATATTGCAAAAGTGACATTCTTCGTCAAGACGAATTGAACTAGTTTCTTAATAATTTTTCTTTTTCAGATTTTGAAGACTTATTTGATGATGATGACCTGAAATAAACTTATTGTAAATATTACGTATTTAAGTTATGTAGAATAATGTTTGGTTAATTAAAATACTTAATTAAATTGTTGACATTTATTTCACTTATTATTAAAACAATTCCATGTCTAAATAAAAAAATCTCTTGTAAAAAATCTTTACAAGTTTCATGCACATAACTCCATATATATTTCTTGTTTATAAGCCTTTTTCAAACAAATAAAAATGATGTGGAGACATCAGCACAGTGATCATGACGTGTGTGTTCGCGCAGCGGAATGTTGTTGAATTAAAAGATTTTAATTATGCAGATATTTAGTGTATGACGTCGAATAATTGTGTATGGTAAAAAAAAAATTGTGCACGCAGCCATTGTGGAGAAATTCACCAAAAACTGATTCCGCTGGGCGAACGTTGTCCTGGCGGAACTTTTTTTAATCCATAGACTTTAGAAGAAAAGAGATGTGTCCAAAAATCAGTGTGTATTTGTGTATGTACGAATAAAATTAATGCATGCATAAACTTCGGAGAAATTCCGCGAAAGTTTCCGCTGCGCGAACGTTTGGCCATTAGCTAGTTTTCATATAAAGCGCTTACATAGAGAGCTGTAGATTTTTACATACGTTGTTTTGAATTTGTTTAAAAAACAGATTTAGACAAAATCGTAGGGCTTAAAAGATAAAAATATAAACGTAAAATACGCTTATTAGGTCTTAGTTCTTAAATTATGCACTTTGGGGTCTAGATTTTCACGTTTATACAAACCTTGTAAGTGTTTGCAACATGTTGCCAAGTATCAATGATGTTCCGTTAGTAATTAAAGAGTTATAGGACAAATTTTCCATGAATAGATCACTGTTTACAAAGCAGTCAAATATCACGACGTTCTAAAGGAATTGCATGGTGATATGTATGCCAATAATTAGCTTATTCATTCAACTATTCACATGCAAAATTTCATGTCATTAAATTCAGTAATTAAAGAAAAACAATTATAATACTGACGAAGTATCGAAAACCTACATAACCCGACCAAGTTCGGATGGCTACAAAAAAGCGGCCGTGCAATATATTTAGGTAACATCCCAAAATTTATAGTATAATACCGGTATTGAATTGGTATAGGCGATAACACAATTGTTATGTAGATATAATTTATAGGTCATTTATTTTTTTACACCTACTTTATAAATGTATTTGACTATGACAGAAAGTAGGTACTTTATTTAAGTATGCGCTTGAGACTTGAGATATAATCTAGATATATTATTTAAGACAAATAAAATTCATACAGCTAATTTCTATTGAAGATTTCACGGATCAGGATTCTAACTATAGACCCCTTAGAGAAATTAAATAATTACCACATGTAAGCACTATTGTTTAGGTAAATATTTATCATATTGTAGTTTATTACACTATTTAACCAATAGACTAGGCATGCACGAGCGTTCCCCTTTGCAACTTTAGTGGATCAAACAATCTAATAGCAAAAAAAAAAACTACTTCTTGATTCGATTTTTTAATTGATGTTTACTGTTGTACTAGTAGTAACTTATGTATGTGAGCGTGTTCCCCCGCACCCCACCAAAATATGCAGAATTATTTTGTTCAAAGTTCGTTACGCTTAAGGCTAGTCCTTTAGTTAAATAGACTAAGTATTGTAGTTATGAATTGATCAAAAATATTTTAGTGTGAAAAAATAGACAACGCGCTTGCTGCGCGCAACGAGCGATAGGCGGCTTCCCGCTTGAAACGGTACTTCCATCCTTGAAGAAAAGAGATGGCAATATGTTTTCATTAGCCACGGCCGCGTGTATTCGTTTGCTGTTGAACTTGAACCTGATTTTGTTTTATCCCCAGTCACAAACAAATATGCAGTCAAGGACAATGTGCGTATGCGCTGCTGTTTTGCTATGCATCGCCAATTCTCTGTAATAATAATATTGACTAAGTGTTTTATTAATGTTATAGTGTAACAGTGAAGCTTAACATAATTATGTAGTAGGATTTTATTTTTATTGAATCTCGAAATATTATACTTACCCTTATATTCATAATCGTTTATTAAACCTATTTTAGTTAAAACATAATATTTAAGTCTATTGCTGTCTTTGCAAGCGTTTGTTAACGTTATTATAATTAGATAATTAAGTATTATATGTAACTAAAATATTTTGTACACGGATATATTACGATACGATACGATAAAAACATGTCTTCAATTAATTGAAGATTTGTTTTTATCGTAGATAGTGACGTTATTAATAAAAAAATATTTTTTATACAACAAATGCAATTGTTTTAATTTTTCCTAACGCTTGTGTACGCAACTGTACCATATTAATAAATACTATATTGGAAGGTTAAGAACGTTTCTAAGATATATGGCACGGCCGCTTTTTTGTAGCCATCCGAACTTGGTCGGGTTATGTAGGTTTTCGATGCTTCGTCAGTATTATAATTGTTTTTCTTTAATTACTGAATTTAATGACATGAAATTTTGCATGTGAATAGTTGAATGAATAAGCTAATTATTGGCATACATATTACCATGCAATTCCTTTAGAACGTCGTGATATTTGACTGCTTTGTAAACAGTGATCTATTCATTGAAAATTTGTCCTATAACTCTTTAATTACTAACGGAACATCATTGATACTTGGCAACATGTTGCAGACACTTACAAGGTTTGTATAAACGTGAAAATCTAGACCCCAAAGTGCATACTTTAAGAACTAAGACCTAATAAGCGTATGTTAAGTTTATATTTTTATCTTTTAATCCCTACGATTTTTTCTAAATCTGTTTTTTAAACAAATTCAAAACAACGTATGTAAAAATCTACAGCTCTCTATGTAAGCGCTTTATATGAAAACTAGCTAATGGGTTCGCGCAGCGGAAACTTGAATTTCTCCGAAGTTTATGCATGCATTAATTTTATTCGTACATACACAATTACACACAAATACACACTGATTTTTGGACACATCTCTTTTCTTCTAAAGTCTATGGATTAAAAAAAGTTCCGCCAGGACAACGTTCGCCCAGCGGAATCAGTTTTTGGTGAATTTCTCCACAATGGCTGCGTGCACAAATTTTTTTTTACCATACCCAATTATACGACGTCATACACTAAATATCTGCATAATTAAAATCTTTTAATTCAACAACATTCCGCTGCGCGAACACACACGATCATGACTAAGTATCTATCTACATGTGGTATGGTTAGACTAAAATATGTTACAGTTATGCATTTAGCTTTCATTTAAATATTTATTTTTTCTTTTTATCTGAATTGGAATTCGTGAAATTAAATTTAGAAAAATTAATACATTACAAATTTATTTGTTGTTTTTATGCCGGAAAAATGGCTGTGATCTGAAGTGCCAAGGTGTTAATTCTTATAATCATCCTTTGAAATGATCACCTCAAGTGTATATAATAGTGCACAATAAAACAGCAGCAGAGGGAGTTAACCTTTCCAGATAAATTCACCCAATCAAAGGGTTGAGCTCTTGGAGCCATGGTTAAACTGCGGCCCACAAGTGGCCCGCGGACGATATTAGTACAATTTTGCCGACCAACTGAGATACCCTACATTATTATCATATAATAATATGGCTCTTGAACAGTAAAGTGTGACAATCATGGTCTTGTAGTAGAATAATAAAACACATAGCCCTGAACATTATCAGTAGTAATAGAATGCCTAATAGATGTTCCTATAAAATCACATTCTTTGACAAACTAAGCTCTCCAAAAATGTTTTTACTAGACTTGCCAGTGCTGGTCATTTTTGAAAGGGATAATGTTAAGTATGACAGTAGCCACATTTTATTATATCAGCCACTCAGAATTGTTCATCAATAAAAGAAATGACTTGGCTCATACCCAACCCAACTGCACAGAAAACACTGAGTGAAATTGGTGCATCAATGTCTGTAAACAAGTTTTAAATATTGTAGTTATATTTTGTTACATGCGATTCTCTGGTCGCTGATATATAAATCTTGAGATGAAATCATTATTAACACAATTTCACTTTAACAAGAATTATTGTGAGATCAAATTACTTGTAGGAATATCAAATAACGTACGCTTTTTGATAATAACAAAAACACATGAGCATTTAAATTGATAAAATGCACTCAATGAATTATTAAATACACAAATTACTTAACTATTTAAACAAATGGACTAAACGAATTTATTATCCAAATAGTTCCACAAATAAATTTATTCTAGTAATGGAATAGCTATCTAATTATTGGATTCAATAATAATATTTCATCATGAGCCATAATAATAACTCTTATTATCTCTATCATTGGAATTGTTTTAAATATAATTATAAACCATTACATCGTGTCAAAATATGTTTAAGCTAATATAATTTTTGAACTTGTGTGGCGTATTACACAAACGTAGGCCACTCGCAACAGTAACAGTTAGATAATAAACAAAGTAATGAGGTGCGCTAGACGTCCACGTCACTGCTGTCGTCGCTGTACTCGTGGGGCTCGGGCTCTGCTTCGGCCTCGGCTTCGTCCTCCGCCTCGGCCTCAGCCTCGTCCAGCGCCTCCTCTTCGCCTTCATCATCGAGCTCGTCATCGTCGGCTACTGTCGCCAGATTATTTATAACTCCTCTTCCCATTTCTGAAAACAACAACCACCAGTTGAAAAAGTTGTAATATTGATATATTAGTACAAAATTGTTGCTGGCTTTTTAAATGAAGTAATAGGTATTAAAAAAAAATTATTAAATATTATATGTAATAATAATATGTTCTGTTTATATTCGATAATTAAGTTTTCTTTCTTTTCATATTTTTTTTTATTTATCATTCACAAAGTATACATACACAATCGCATAAATTTATTATTGGCACACACAAGTGGCTAACTCGTAATGCTATACTATAATATTAACCCATTTACTGCCACCGGATGTTATAACGCCATGAAATATGTATTACTTCATTTACATAACTTTTTTTTACAATACCCTTTCCATACAAATTAGTGATAGTAGGACTTTCTCTTACTGGCCGTTATAACACCCAAGGTGTTCCGAATTTTTCAACAGCACAAAGTTCAAAAATGGTAAATAATTTCAGGAGTATCTGGGTTAGCACTGAATCCGACATGACTAGTAGTGGTCCTTATTCAGGTTGAAAATATATTTATTTTATTAATTTATTATATCATCAATATTGTATCGATTTATTTATACATCGTCCATCAACATTTGGTGCAATAAAAGTGAATCCTACTAATATTGTAAATGCGAAAGTTTGTATGTGTATGTATGTTTGTCACAGTTTCACGCAACAACTACTAAATGGATTTGGGTGAAACTTTGCACGGGGATAGTTAATAAGCGTTAACATAAAGGCTACAAAAAATCACGCTCCGACCCAGGAGCAGAGTAACGCGAGTAAAACCGCGGGGCGCAGCTAGTAATTTATAAATCAACCCATTTTGTAAAATGAGCACTAGAACCGTAATATCGAATTCATTTTTCAGTTCTATGATCGCTAGACGCTATGGGAACCATACGCTCGATAGTGAAACAACTTTTTCAGACAATAATAAAAATATATGTTTATACACTTTTATAAACATCTGCGCACATCGTATCTTTGCTTACGGTCTTGCAGTATATCCAAACCACAACAGAAATCAGTAACCTATAATATACCACTTAGTGACAAAGCTTCCACATATGTTTTGTATATGTAATAGATTGAAATTACTTACGTTCTACATATGTTCTCAATGATTTTGGAACCATATTTTTTGCTTTTTCTATGTCCTCTTCCGAGCATTCGCCTTTATCTAAACCTGGAATAAAAGTTAATACATTGTTTTAAAGAGTTATTGTTGTAAAATAGTGCATTATTTTTAATTGTAATCTAATAAAGGTTGACACTTTTATTACATTAAATAAAGAATAATTTACTGTGTGTCAATTAATGGCTTCTATTTGTAATGGACAGAAGAAAAACATTGTGCAGTTTGAAATTAAGCTATTTATAGGTCAGATGGATTAAGGATTAAATCTATTGCATTTGTTCCGAGATTTATGATTTATAAACATGTTTATAGCTTTAAATTGATTTAAGATAGTAGCAGTGTATAACTTACCAAAAAGAAGACCCATTCTTTTCAATATATCAATATCATCATGTATTTGGAACCTTTTGTTAAAATTAAACATATATTCTGTCCTGAAAGAAATAATGGTGTGTTAATAAGATTTTGGTAAAATTTATACATAGTTGTAACTAGCTTCCCGGGTGCGCTTACACCCATTTAGCTGCCGTTCGGGGGGAATATCATAATTAAATATAGCCTTTATTACTCTTTGATAACATAGATTTATAATGATGAAAGTTTTTTTTTTTGAATTCATAGTCGTTTCGGATCTTATTTAAGGTGCATGCTCCGATCGACCGTCCATACAATGTTTGTAGGGGCTTTATGCTAAAAATAGACACTCTTTGTTTGAAACGAATCATTTTATCACTTTTCTACAATCAAATGTGCTCGCCTTCGACGTTTCAGGAAATAACTTACACTAATTACTGAGAAAAACAATCGTGAAATTCAGGCAAAATTTGACACTTCTTTACATGTGTGGGTTCGTTTTGACAAGCAAACTAAGCGCCATGTTTGTTATAGTTTAAGCTAGATGGCGTGCAAGTGATATTATAATTCTTATAAAACAATATACAATAATATCTATCTACGTGTCGATGTTGTTATTATGTAGATAAATTTTTGGTCAACCATGATCTAAATTATTACAAATCGGTAAGTCAACAAAGTAGCACAGAATTAAATTTCGTGAAAAAAGGAATCGTGGGATATGTTTTTACTAGGTAAAGAATACTTTCTATGCATTTTACAAACAGACAAACAATACATTAGTTTGATATGTCGCGTTGGTCGCGTGTCTCGCAGAACGGTGTGATGCGTTCAGAAACGAACAAATATTTACATCAAATGGACGTCATTTATTGTTTATAAATAAATAACTTATTCTAATAAGATTTTGATTTTCTTATTCGTCGACCAATACCAGGAATATAAAGATAAGTAATTTTTTTCTGTACATTTTATTGTTCTATTATTTCAGGATGTGTTCAGTGTTCTGAACGCATAATGAATAATCTGCATGAGTTGAAACTTCCCGCGTGAAACTGTTGACTAGTTTGCTACTATATCTGTGCCCTTGACAACATGATGACCAGAGTAGCCAACCCTACAGTTTTAACTGTAGATCTACCGTTTTTTGGAAATGCTCTCAGTTTTTAGTTTAGACCTCGAAATCTACAGTTTTCTATTGAAGACGATGGCGTCATGTATTTTATTTTCTAATGTGTTGAATTTACTAGTTTTTACGTAATATCATATTTGATACTAGCTTCCCGCGCGCGGTTTTACCCACGTAACGTGGAAACTTCGTAATAAAATATAGCCTTTTACCTTCCTCGATAACTGGTGTTGTCTTTCTTTCTCTATCTTCTTTTTGAATGTGTACATAAATAAATAAATAAAAATATAGATTAACTATTTTCTTAATTATTATTTGATATTTACAGTTTTCTACAGTTTTTTTTCAAGCATATCTACAGTTTTATACTAAGATAGGGTTGGCAACACTGATGATGACAATTTCTCGACTAACTGACCTGTGAACTGACCGCTGTCTAATGGTTGTGAAAAACGATACTATTCGATTTTATTCAAATACTGTGTGTAAAAGTAACATATTCTTTTGTTTTTTATTTGCTTTTCTATATTTCAGATTTAGATTACGTCTACAATGTATCCAACAAGCAAGAAGGCGTACAGTCGACATGTATATTCGGGGCCGCGCAAATCTTTGAAACGAGTTCGAGGTGGACTCAGACAATTTTACGATGAAGAGAGGTAAACATGCCTAATAAAACTAATTCTGTGTCAATTTCCCGATCTTATTTATAAGTACCGTTTTCTGTTGACAAATATTTATTCATAAATCGTTTTACAGCCGTAAGAAAGTTTGGCGTTCTGAAAATAAGAAAAACCCAGTGAATGAAGAAATCGTCGTAGATAATTATTTAGCGTATGTATCAAATAAGCGTGATATATTCTACTTGTTGCTCGTAAAAGTAACTGTACATTTAGTTGTCATACCTACATATACAATCTAAGATCATTACATTTTTATTTGTTTCTTTCAGTACCCAGAATACACAACCAAGAACATACGGGCGTGGAAAACCAAAAATCCGCTTAGAGGCCACCTATAGTGCACCTAGTACTAGCACAGTGACAGCTGAACCTGCGATTGAACCTTTAGATATTTGGCCACAAGCTGACCCTGAAACGGATTCATTTCAATTGACTGTGGAAGCTGTTTCCAATAAATGTTTATCTGCAATATCTGGGTATCGCATTGTGGACCTGAAACATGTAATTGAGTGGGCATTCCTTTTGGAAAGACACCGAAGTATGTGTGAATCTTCACAAATTGATTTTGTTAGTGAGAGACTTGATGGATTTCGAAGTGAATTAATTTTCAAGTGTAGTATGTGTGGTAAGGCATGGAAGCACTGTACGGAGAGCAGTGACAAAATAAACACTGCATTTGTAATAAGCCCAAAGTGATGAAGCTTACACTAGTAGCACGGAAAATTATAATGTGTAGCAGTGAGAAAGATGCTATGGCTGCAGATTTGAGAAATGGACCACTGCATGTATTTGGAGTACATGAAAACTGCAAGGATTATTACTGTAATGTCAATAAAACATCTGCACATGGAAGTGAAAAGAAGGAAGAAAATGTTGTAGAAAATCTGAAAAAGACTGCTCCAGAGGTGTGGGCTCTGATTTATGCAGCCAATGAAAAAATTGCTTTGAAGGCAGGTGTCGATGTTGTTATTATGTAGATAAATTTTTGGTCAACCATGATCTAAATTATTACAAATCGGTAAGTCACCAAAGTAGCACAGAATTAAATTTCGTGAAAAAAGGAATCGTGGGATATGTTTTTACTAGGTAAAGAATACTTTCTATGCATTTTACAAACAGACAAACAATACATTAGTTTGATATGTCGCGTTGGTCGCGTGTCTCGCAGAACGGTGTGATGCGTTCAGAAACGAACAAATATTTACATCAAATGGACGTCATTTATTGTTTATAAATAAATAACTTATTCTAATAAGATTTTGATTTTCTTATTCGTCGACCAATACCAGGAATATAAAGATAAGTAATTTTTTTCTGTACATTTTATTGTTCTATTATTTCAGGATGTGTTCAGTGTTCTGAACGCATAATGAATAATCTGCATGAGTTGAAACTTCCCGCGTGAAACTGTTGACTAGTTTGCTACTATATCTGTGCCCTTGACAACATGATGACCAGAGTAGCCAACCCTACAGTTTTAACTGTAGATCTACCGTTTTTTGGAAATGCTCTCAGTTTTTAGTTTAGACCTCGAAATCTACAGTTTTCTATTGAAGACGATGGCGTCATGTATTTTATTTTCTAATGTGTTGAATTTACTAGTTTTTACGTAATATCATATTTGATACTAGCTTCCCGCGCGCGGTTTTACCCACGTAACGTGGAAACTTCGTAATAAAATATAGCCTTTTACCTTCCTCGATAACTGGTGTTGTCTTTCTTTCTCTATCTTCTTTTTGAATGTGTACATAAATAAATAAATAAAAATATAGATTAACTATTTTCTTAATTATTATTTGATATTTACAGTTTTCTACAGTTTTTTTTCAAGCATATCTACAGTTTTATACTAAGATAGGGTTGGCAACACTGATGATGACAATTTCTCGACTAACTGACCTGTGAACTGACCGCTGTCTAATGGTTGTGAAAAACGATACTATTCGATTTTATTCAAATACTGTGTGTAAAAGTAACATATTCTTTTGTTTTTTATTTGCTTTTCTATATTTCAGATTTAGATTACGTCTACAATGTATCCAACAAGCAAGAAGGCGTACAGTCGACATGTATATTCGGGGCCGCGCAAATCTTTGAAACGAGTTCGAGGTGGACTCAGACAATTTTACGATGAAGAGAGGTAAACATGCCTAATAAAACTAATTCTGTGTCAATTTCCCGATCTTATTTATAAGTACCGTTTTCTGTTGACAAATATTTATTCATAAATCGTTTTACAGCCGTAAGAAAGTTTGGCGTTCTGAAAATAAGAAAAACCCAGTGAATGAAGAAATCGTCGTAGATAATTATTTAGCGTATGTATCAAATAAGCGTGATATATTCTACTTGTTGCTCGTAAAAGTAACTGTACATTTAGTTGTCATACCTACATATACAATCTAAGATCATTACATTTTTATTTGTTTCTTTCAGTACCCAGAATACACAACCAAGAACATACGGGCGTGGAAAACCAAAAATCCGCTTAGAGGCCACCTATAGTGCACCTAGTACTAGCACAGTGACAGCTGAACCTGCGATTGAACCTTTAGATATTTGGCCACAAGCTGACCCTGAAACGGATTCATTTCAATTGACTGTGGAAGCTGTTTCCAATAAATGTTTATCTGCAATATCTGGGTATCGCATTGTGGACCTGAAACATGTAATTGAGTGGGCATTCCTTTTGGAAAGACACCGAAGTATGTGTGAATCTTCACAAATTGATTTTGTTAGTGAGAGACTTGATGGATTTCGAAGTGAATTAATTTTCAAGTGTAGTATGTGTGGTAAGGCATGGAAGCACTGTACGGAGAGCAGTGACAAAATAAACACTGCATTTGTAATAAGCCCAAAGTGATGAAGCTTACACTAGTAGCACGGAAAATTATAATGTGTAGCAGTGAGAAAGATGCTATGGCTGCAGATTTGAGAAATGGACCACTGCATGTATTTGGAGTACATGAAAACTGCAAGGATTATTACTGTAATGTCAATAAAACATCTGCACATGGAAGTGAAAAGAAGGAAGAAAATGTTGTAGAAAATCTGAAAAAGACTGCTCCAGAGGTGTGGGCTCTGATTTATGCAGCCAATGAAAAAATTGCTTTGAAGGCAGGTGTCGATGTTGTTATTATGTAGATAAATTTTTGGTCAACCATGATCTAAATTATTACAAATCGGTAAGTCACCAAAGTAGCACAGAATTAAATTTCGTGAAAAAAGGAATCGTGGGATATGTTTTTACTAGGTAAAGAATACTTTCTATGCATTTTACAAACAGACAAACAATACATTAGTTTGATATGTCGCGTTGGTCGCGTGTCTCGCAGAACGGTGTGATGCGTTCAGAAACGAACAAATATTTACATCAAATGGACGTCATTTATTGTTTATAAATAAATAACTTATTCTAATAAGATTTTGATTTTCTTATTCGTCGACCAATACCAGGAATATAAAGATAAGTAATTTTTTTCTGTACATTTTATTGTTCTATTATTTCAGGATGTGTTCAGTGTTCTGAACGCATAATGAATAATCTGCATGAGTTGAAACTTCCCGCGTGAAACTGTTGACTAGTTTGCTACTATATCTGTGCCCTTGACAACATGATGACCAGAGTAGCCAACCCTACAGTTTTAACTGTAGATCTACCGTTTTTTGGAAATGCTCTCAGTTTTTAGTTTAGACCTCGAAATCTACAGTTTTCTATTGAAGACGATGGCGTCATGTATTTTATTTTCTAATGTGTTGAATTTACTAGTTTTTACGTAATATCATATTTGATACTAGCTTCCCGCGCGCGGTTTTACCCACGTAACGTGGAAACTTCGTAATAAAATATAGCCTTTTACCTTCCTCGATAACTGGTGTTGTCTTTCTTTCTCTATCTTCTTTTTGAATGTGTACATAAATAAATAAATAAAAATATAGATTAACTATTTTCTTAATTATTATTTGATATTTACAGTTTTCTACAGTTTTTTTTCAAGCATATCTACAGTTTTATACTAAGATAGGGTTGGCAACACTGATGATGACAATTTCTCGACTAACTGACCTGTGAACTGACCGCTGTCTAATGGTTGTGAAAAACGATACTATTCGATTTTATTCAAATACTGTGTGTAAAAGTAACATATTCTTTTGTTTTTTATTTGCTTTTCTATATTTCAGATTTAGATTACGTCTACAATGTATCCAACAAGCAAGAAGGCGTACAGTCGACATGTATATTCGGGGCCGCGCAAATCTTTGAAACGAGTTCGAGGTGGACTCAGACAATTTTACGATGAAGAGAGGTAAACATGCCTAATAAAACTAATTCTGTGTCAATTTCCCGATCTTATTTATAAGTACCGTTTTCTGTTGACAAATATTTATTCATAAATCGTTTTACAGCCGTAAGAAAGTTTGGCGTTCTGAAAATAAGAAAAACCCAGTGAATGAAGAAATCGTCGTAGATAATTATTTAGCGTATGTATCAAATAAGCGTGATATATTCTACTTGTTGCTCGTAAAAGTAACTGTACATTTAGTTGTCATACCTACATATACAATCTAAGATCATTACATTTTTATTTGTTTCTTTCAGTACCCAGAATACACAACCAAGAACATACGGGCGTGGAAAACCAAAAATCCGCTTAGAGGCCACCTATAGTGCACCTGTACTAGCACAGTGACAGCTGAACCTGCGATTGAACCTTTAGATATTTGGCCACAAGCTGACCCTGAAACGGATTCATTTCAATTGACTGTGGAAGCTGTTTCCAATAAATGTTTATCTGCAATATCTGGGTATCGCATTGTGGACCTGAAACATGTAATTGAGTGGGCATTCCTTTTGGAAAGACACCGAAGTATGTGTGAATCTTCACAAATTGATTTTGTTAGTGAGAGACTTGATGGATTTCGAAGTGAATTAATTTTCAAGTGTAGTATGTGTGGTAAGGCATGGAAGCACTGTACGGAGAGCAGTGACAAAATAAACACTGCATTTGTAATAAGCCCAAAGTGATGAAGCTTACACTAGTAGCACGGAAAATTATAATGTGTAGCAGTGAGAAAGATGCTATGGCTGCAGATTTGAGAAATGGACCACTGCATGTATTTGGAGTACATGAAAACTGCAAGGATTATTACTGTAATGTCAATAAAACATCTGCACATGGAAGTGAAAAGAAGGAAGAAAATGTTGTAGAAAATCTGAAAAAGACTGCTCCAGAGGTGTGGGCTCTGATTTATGCAGCCAATGAAAAAATTGCTTTGAAGGCAGGCCGTTTGTCAAATGAGATGACAAATGTGGCGGAAAACTTTATGAGTGTAATAAAAAATACAACTGTGGAAAACGAATTAGTTTTGGAAGAGGGGGTTCTTACCAGCGACGTGTTCATGTGGCAGGTAAATATAATCAGTCAGATATTGTCAGTAACAGTAAGATATGCATACTTCACAAATATTGATACTAATTCTTTGGAATATAACATAGTGCACTCATTCCCCATCAGATCAGGTATTGAACTACAGATGTGCCCACTCCAATTGTTTTCATGTTCACATTGTTTTATATGTATAAGTATAATCATCTATTTATACTTTTTTGATATTTTCTAGTAAAAATATTGTGTTTTCAGGATTATCACTTGCTACTGGACACAAATGGCACGAAACTGCATGGAAAAAACAGACAACACAGAGTCCAGGGACATATTTTAAAAAATACCTCAGGCGGAAAGAACAAAGCAGAATACGACAGCAATCGTCGACACGCAAACGATTGTATGCGCCAAGAGAGAAAACCCAAGCAGACAAGCACTATGGACCTGAAGCTTGTGATCCACTTGATATTGACGAAGCACAATTGAGAATACGATGTGAAGAATGGTTAGCAGAATTCCAAAAGTCACCAGAAGACATAGCTTTGATTGAAATGTCTACAGTAGGGCAGCATGAAAATGATTTATATACTACTCATAGGTGTGACCGATTGACTGCCAGTCAATTTGGAATGGTTAGTTGTGTGGTATAATTATGTTAGCAGAAATGAATATACAAATATGCATTTCTTGCGGTACTTGATTGAATATCTATGTAGACAATGTTGAATTTAAAAAATTATCCATAACATACATTTATTTTATCTGAACTTTTATGTTTACAGATTTGCAAACGCTGTATTACCACTCCATGCCACAATCATGTAAAGGATATCCTATATAAAAATAATTTTTGTACAAAAGACATGTTATATGGGCAGCAAAATGAGAATGTGGCAAAAAGTATGTTCATGCAACAATAAAATAAATTTGTGAGGCCTTCAGGTCTTTATATTGATGAAGAATTTGGATGTTTAGCTGGCAGTCCAGATGGTAAGTTTTTCTTTATCAAGCTTCAATTTTATTAATGTATTAGGCAAATGTGGAAATTTATAATACTAGTTATAATGGTAAGAGACCAAAGATTATGAGCATGATAGGCGATTGAATTTCTTGTATCAAATTTCATGAAGTGCTCCATTGCATTGATACATATTTTGTGTCAATTTGTTACAGGTATAATATAAAATGAGAGAGCTGTTATTGAGGTCAAGTGCTTTCCATCATTGGCGAGGAAAAATCAAAGCCTAGAGGCAGCTGCACTAGAAAAGAAAAACTTTGCTCTAAAATTGGATAATAATGTTTTAGTCATGAATAAAAAACACGATTATTACTATCAAGTAAATTGATAATTCTATTGCATGATTACTTTATAATTTATTTCAATATCTTATTTTTTCTTATTATAATTAAAATATATTTCAGGTTCAAGGACAAATGCGTGTCAGCAAAATGGATAAGTGCTACTTCATATGTTTTATTTCAGTCACTGAACCTTTGACTGTAATAGAAGTTGCTCGAGATAATAAATTTATCAGCAATATGATACCAAAGCTATTAGACTTTTTCAAAAACTGTATTCTGCCAGAAATCATTTTAAGACGTGTTCAGAAAAATGCGAAATGTATAGATTTGAATGGTATGTAACCTGCCAGTATGTACACCAGGCTATTTTATTGACTTCTTCATAAGTTTTATCAATTAATAAGTTATTATTTTATTCTAGTGAAAAATCGTCCTTCAACATCAATATCACATGGAAATTCGAGCATGGAATAAAGTTTCATTTTGGAGCAGCTTTGAGATTGATGGTAAATAACAGATTGAAATGAATGAGAAACAATATCCATCAAAAAGTAACAAATATACTAAGTAAAGTTATTTTTCTTTGCAGAACCTGTGAAGCAGTGGTTTCAAGACAAGAAGAAATGAGTTTTGTTCAATTGCATTTTTTTTGTAGTAGTTTGTTTAGAATCTACATTTTCATTGTATTTATATTTATTTACTTCATAAGTTTTATCAATTAATAAGTTATTATTTTATTCTAGTGAAAAATCGTCCTTCAACATCAATATCACATGGAAATTCGAGCATGGAATAAAGTTTCATTATGGAGCAGCTTTGGAGATTGATGGTAAATAACAGATTGAAATGAATGAGAAACACTATCCATCAAAAAGTAACAAATATACTAAGTAAAGTTATTTTTCTTTGCAGAACCTGTGAAGCAGTGGTTTCAAGACAAGAAGAAATGAGTTTTGTTCAATTGCATTTTTTTAGTAGTAATTTGTTTAGAATCTACATTTTCATTGTATATAACTTTTTATTTGTATTTACTATAAAGGGTGAAATAAAACTTTATTGAACTCAATAAGCTGCTCTTTAGAGAATTGGTTTACTAAAAACTTAGGTAATCAAATAAAACTATATTTTACTTTTTACTTTCTACTGTGCGGACGTGTTTCACGACGAAATGTAATTAATAAATTCAATCAATATTTATAAATATTTTTTTGCTGTGCGCGCAATAAACGCCAAGTGTGTCGAGTGTACGTACGTACGTACCTACTTCTTACGTTAAGTGATTTAGCATAATGAACTAAAATTTTGTTTTGGACAAATAATTTGTCAGTATGACTGACCCAGGATTAAGCCCTTTCGGCCGAAGCCAACTATTGCGGCGAAGTCCTCCCCCAACGCCAACTCAACAATCTCAACCCTCAAATGAAAATCCACCTGTTCTAAAGCAAAATGAACCAATTGAAATTATACCTACGACAGAGATCCAGAACTGGCTAGGGAGCATTGAAAATTTACTTAGTGAAGTGTGCTCTTTAGTTAATGACGGTAAAATGAACTCCGAGCAGAAGCTACGCGTAACTAATAATTGCCGTAAGGTCACAAGTGCAGCATCTCAGATGGCGGTATTTTATCAGTCCCTCAAGCAAAAAACCATGCATGCGCACACCGTTATTCAGCACCAACAGGAAAACGGAAATGTTACATCCTCGCTTCAACAGCTTAAAGAGGTAATCGAAGAAAAGCTGAAATCATGTGAAAGTAAATCTTTTGCGGACATGGTAAAACAAGGCACCAATATGTACATTCGACCAAATCATCTCAGCTCCGTTGTCATATACCCTAGCGATAAGACCAAAACTAGCGACGACACCAAGTCACTCGTGCAGAAACTGATCTCTCCTGAGGAAATGAAACTCCAAGTTCGTGGCCTTAGAAAAGTAAGAAATGGAGGCGTGATAATTTCTACCGAAAATAAAGAGGACATCAAAAAACTGCAAAATTCGGACAAACTAGTGTCTTCAGGCCTCACTGTTCAAGAGCCGACAAAACGACGGCCCAGAATTGTCGTAATTGGTGTTCCCGTAGCCCTTAGCGAAAAGGAAGTATTTGAATGTATATTCGAACAAAATCTTGCCGAAAAGTGCCCAAGTTCTACACGTGAGTCCGTTCTTTCGACTATAAAACTGAGTCATAAATCGGGTAAGAAAAACACATCTACCTGTAACTATATACTTGAAGTACCCGCTGACGTCAGAAAAACTCTGATAAATCAAGGACGACTATATATAAATTGGACCTCATGCCCAGTTAGAGACTTTACGCTAGTCACCAGATGCTTTAATTGCCAACAGTTTGGTCACGCAGCCAAGTATTGCCAAGAAACTAGCCCCACCTGCCATCTTTGTGCAGAATCTGGACACTCCTTCAAGGAATGTAATTATAAATCTTCTGCCCCCAAGTGTGCGACGTGCAAAAGGTTTAACAGAAAATGCGACCATAAAACTGGTGACATAAACTGTCCAGCACGAAAATTTGCAGAGAACAAGTACATTAACTCTATAGATTATGAGGGCGCCTAAGAGCGTCGCCGATTCTTGTATTTAGTTTGCACTTAGTCTCTAGTTTTTATTTACTTATCTACTTTTGTTAAATTTATTACATAGTTACCATGACTAAACAGTTACTTTGTGATTTAGATAGTTTTTATGTGTCTGAAACAAACGTCTGTAATCTAGAAGAGTGTAAAAGCTTCCTGCCCGCCAATGAGAAGTTCCTAACTCTGCTTACACAAAATATTCGAAGCATTAACCGAAATTTTGATGCATTTGAAGTACTGTTGCATCGACTTGATTTAAGCTGTGATATAATTGTGTTAACGGAATGTTGGTTATCTTCTCACACACATCGTTTACCAACTCTTGATGGGTATTCTGTTCATAAAACCGCAAAAAATATGAACCAAAATGATGGCTTAGTTATTTACATAAAAAATAATTTAAAAATAACCATTGAAGAGCCTTCATTTCAAGATTGTAATTGCCTGATAATAACTATGAATTCTGATACCGTAGTTCTTGCTATATATAGGCCCCCGTCTCAAAATATCGACAAATTTTTAGAGTCACTTGACTTATATTTGAGAAAGCTATCCTCATATACAAATATAATTTTAACGGGAGACATAAATATCAACATAACTCCTGAGAAAACCGACACCCATGCACATAACTATCTGAACATTTGTTCATTCCATGGACTTTTACCAGCTCATTATCACCCGACCCATCAAAGCGGCTCATGCTTAGATCATTTTCTTATAAAAACAAATAAACCAACCATAACATTAGTTACTAAATCATTTCTTACTGACCATCAGGCTGTATTATTAGCATTACAATTATCTATACCTAGAGAAAACTGCATGCGCAGCTATAATAAAGTAAATATGACAAGTCTTGAAATTGATATTAACAAAATAAATTTTGACCCAGTTTATAATTCAAACGATGCTAATATTTCTTTAAAGTATTTTATTACATCATTACAACAAGAAATCATAAATAATACGTCTTTTAAACACATGCCTAGGAAATATAGATGTATTAAACCCTGGATTACACCGGGTCTCGTGCGTTGCATAAGGCATAGAGATAGGCTACATCTGCAGTCAAAACTATCACCTGAAAATCAAACTATTTCTCTAACTTACAAAAGATATAGAAATTTTTGTAATAATCTCTTAAAAAAATTAAAAATACAACATGATAAGAACGAATTGCAAAAGGCAGGCAACTCCAGTAAACTGATTTGGAAATTTATAAAAAAACATGCAGTTAAATCAAAATATCCTGAACCACCACTTGACCTACTCATACCAGAAACATGCCCGTCTGAGGCAACAGCCCAAGCAAACTACTTTTTTACTAACATAGGTAAAAACTTAGCTGAGAAAACTCTTAGATCAAGTTTTACCCCTGTAAATCTTAATATTCCATCTACCTTTTCTACTCTAAACTCATTTGTTTTGTTAGATACCGATGTCGACGAAGTAATAAGAATAATTACAGGGTTAAAGGATGTTTGTGCAGTTGGGTGGGATAATATACCTAACCACATACTCAAAAGATTTAAATTCCAACTAGCTCCTCCGATTACACACATTTTTCAATTATGTTTAACAAAAGGAGTTTTCCCAAATATGCTTAAAAAAGCGGTGGTCACTCCGATATTTAAATCCGGAGACAAAAAAGTTATTAATAATTATAGGCCTATTTCAGTTTTATCGGGTCTCTCAAAGATTTTAGAAAGGATAATAAATAGTAGATTAATAAAATATCTTGAAGAGAGACATTTACTCTCGGATAGGCAATTTGGTTTTAGACCTAATAAATCGACATGTCAAGCGGTACATCAATTGACAGATTATATAACTAGTAATCTGGATAGTGGTATGCACACCATAGGGATCTTTCTAGACCTAGCCAAGGCTTTTGATACAATTTCTTGCTCCATACTCCTACAAAAACTTGAATTACTAGGTATTAGGGGAATTCAACTTCAGCTATTATCTGACTATCTTAGCGACCGAACCCAATGTGTAAAAATTGGTCAATATATAAGCTCAGACATTAAAAACCACCCTTATGGAATTCCACAGGGTAGTATCCTGGGACCTACCCTTTTTCTTATCTATATAAATGACCTATGTAACTTGAAACTACAAAATGGTGTCATAATGTCATACGCAGATGACACAGCGCTACTATTCTCCGCGAATACACGTGCTGAAGTCTATAAACACGCTCAAAAAGGCTTTAATATCGTGTGTAATTGGCTTCATAAAAATCTACTAACCCTAAATACAGATAAAACTAAATATATTTTATTTACAATGAGAAACGCTAACTTGCCGGTCACTAACCTAAACATATACGCACACAACTGCAGAACGCACTATGCTGACAATGCATGCGCTTGCCCCACTTTAGCTAACACGAACAATATTAAATATTTAGGCATTACATTAGACTCAAATCTTAATTTTCGTAAACATATTGATTTATTATGCGGTAGGGTGCGAAAATTAATATATATTTTTAAGAATTTACGTAATATAGCCGACTGTAAATTAATTAAACAAGTTTATTTAGCATTGTGTCAGTCTGTTTTGACTTATTGCATAGGTTCATGGGGTGGTGCTCTTAAAACCATTATATTACCACTAGAACGTGCTCAAAGAGCAATACTAAAGGTAGCAACCTTTCGTCCTTTTATGTACCCCACTCATCAGCTTTACACGGAATGTCAAGTACTAACGGTTCGACAATTATTTGTACTGCATATTTTATTGAAACAACACAAAGAACTTTCTTTTAACCCTGCACCTTCAGAAAAGCGAAGAAAAGACTTAGTTTGTATAAAGCCTCAAACCAGACATGCATTTGTTAACAGATTTTACATATTTTTAGGACCTTTTTTGTATAATAAAATCAATAAATTACTAAATATCCATAGCGTATGTTATACAAAATGCCGCATAGTGGTAACAGAATACCTACAGCAGCTAAATTATGCAGACACAGAAAAAATACTAGAAATTTTAAAATGATGCCGATAATGTAGGAATGTATCAGTTTACACAAACGCATTAGTTTTTAATTTATTACAATTTTAATAACATTTCTTTTTGCCTCTCATTTAAATAAATTGTTATGTTAGTTTTGTCTGAAGCACAGGTTCTACCTAGTTCAGACAAGCCGCTAATAGCTATAATATTTTGAATGTTCTTAATTTTGTCTTGTTTTAACGATAAGTGTATTTATCTTAACTATACGTATTTCTATTTTATTTTAGCAATAATTATACAAATAGGTATGTAAGAATAAGGTTATATTTTCAAAGATTTATGTTATTTGTTTTTTGTAAATGAATTTTTAAATAAATTTTTATTTTTATTATTTTTTTTTTTTTTTTTATTATTGACATTATTTATTTCCTTTTTTATTAATCAATTAAATGGTTTACGCCATAAAATATAACTTTTATTTTCCTTAAATAGTACTAGTTTTAATTTATCGTAATAGGTGGCGTTCTGCCTATCCCTATGGATATGTAGAGTATTTCTACAAAATATTTTAGCCCCTTTTTAAATACACGCCATCTAGTGTCTACTTTGTAAACGTAGGGAATACGTCTTATGTGTGTGTAAAAGACTGTACATTCAATGACAGATGTTATTTTCGGGTTTTTTGTCGAATTGGGTGGATTTTGAGGCATTGTTATAATCTAGTTAAATAAAGGGTCATGACCGAGTCTCGCAAACACAATCCTACGACTTAGTAATGCTCCGATTTCACATAAAACGAAATAAACTAAGAATAAGAATATTAGCGCCATCTAGCGGGAAAAGTGCCGGGAACAGACCGTATCTTTCACCTTAATGCAAACAATAAAATTTATCTTTACAATATTAGTATAAAAAATAACTTCTGTTCCAGTAAATAAATGAATTCCTTGTCATAAAATAAATCCTAATCCTAAAGTAGATTTAATGGCAGAAATGTTTTTTGGAATTGGTCCACATTTATAATGTCAACTATATAAAACTACTAATACTTTATAATCTTAATTCTAGTGGAGATTATAAATAAATCTGTAACTTTTGGATGTTTGTAACTGAATAACACAGAAAGTACTCATTTGGACTATATTCAAAAAGTTTGAGACATAGATTTTTATGCATAAAAAATATGTTACATCAGTGGGTAATAGCCAATTCTTACTGTTATTATAAACATAATAATTTGTTTGTGTGGATGGATGGTTGTTTGTTACTCTTTCATGCAAAAACAACTGAATATATTTAGCTGTAAGTTATGCAGATAGTGTATAAGCTGGGTTAACATAAAGGCTAGGACAAAACATCACGCTCCGACCCAGTGGAGCAGATTAACGCGGTAAAAGCGCGGGACGCAGGTAGTATAAATTAATTCCTCAAGTAAGTGTAAAATATAAAAAAAATGTGCATTTATTAACTGCAATGAAATGTATGATATCCATCATGATTCCTAGAAACTAGAACAATACCTAGAAAATGTGTGTACAATATAATATTACATTCAAGTTCTTTTTAATTATAAGACCTTATATTGACCTGTTCTGAGCATTCCTGCTGTTCTGTAATGGTTATCAAAAAGTTACCTGAACCTCATGAATACAATTCTCAGTTTAATAAAATAAAAAATTCATTTTACGCAGAAAGCATTTGTTTTTTTCTAACATTTTTAGGTACATTTCCCAGGATGTGTGTATAAAATAATCTTTGAAACAATATTTCATACTTTTCGTAAATAAATA